>CM073600.1:13858571-18669316 GCA_037074985.1 Solanum bulbocastanum
TTATTATTATTATTATTATTATTATTATTATTATTATTATTATTATTATTATTATTATTATTATTATTATTATTATTATTATTATTATTATTATTATTATTATTATTATTATTATTATTATTATTATTATTATTATTATTATTATTATTATTATTATTATTATTATTATTATTATTATTATTATTATTATTATTATTATTATTATTATTATTATTATTATTATTATTATTATTATTATTATTATTATTATTATTATTATTATTATTATTATTATTATTATTATTATTATTATTATTATTATTATTATTATTATTATTATTATTATTATTATTATTATTATTATTATTATTATTATTATTATTATTATTATTATTATTATTATTATTATTATTATTATTATTATTATTATTATTATTATTATTATTATTATTATTATTATTATTATTATTATTATTATTATTATTATTATTATTATTATTATTATTATTATTATTATTATTATTATTATTATTATTATTATTATTATTATTATTATTATTATTATTATTATTATTATTATTATTATTATTATTATTATTATTATTATTATTATTATTATTATTATTATTATTATTATTATTATTATTATTATTATTATTATTATTATTATTATTATTATTATTATTATTATTATTATTATTATTATTATTATTATTATTATTATTATTATTATTATTATTATTATTATTATTATTATTATTATTATTATTATTATTATTATTATTATTATTATTATTATTATTATTATTATTATTATTATTATTATTATTATTATTATTATTATTATTATTATTATTATTATTATTATTATTATTATTATTATTATTATTATTATTATTATTATTATTATTATTATTATTATTATTATTATTATTATTATTATTATTATTATTATTATTATTATTATTATTATTATTATTATTATTATTATTATTATTATTATTATTATTATTATTATTATTATTATTATTATTATTATTATTATTATTATTTTCTTAGTCTAACGATCACTTTAATTTATTGCACAGTTTAAAATAAAAACATAATATTACATTGGAAAGATTAAACATCATGGTTGTAAACATCAATTCTAAACTTTTTCTTTAATCAATTTTTTTCCAATAATGACGCTATAATATATTGATTTTCTTGTGTAAAAGTTTAGAAGCATATCGTTGACTAAAAGGAAAAAAGTTTCTCAATTTGAAAATTACGATCAGTTTTCCAAATATTAGCCGTTCAAACAATCCAGACTTTGATACAACATGCAAGATTAAATACTTTAATACACATCAGTATCTTGAACACGATAATCTTACATAGAGATCATTAGGGGCATACACCTGATGCGGAATACATCATCACAGAGAAAAACGGAAGCGTTAGTTGTAAATTGGTTTCTACCTCTTTTCCCTAGCCTTACGTTACCACAATTGTCAGCGATGAAATTATTGTAGAAAATATGTGGTAAACCTAATGGGTGGAGGGAGAACCAATTTATAGAGGTTATGACTTAATCTGGTACGTCCATCAAATAACCAATGTATGGACAAGGTCTATTCTATATTAAATATTATTTATGATATTAATTAGTCACAAGTAAACTTGGCCATAAGTAAGAAATTATTCTTACATTACATGTTCGTTCCAAATAAGATTTTTTTAAGTGTGATGTAATGATAATGTCATTAACATTCACTTACGTTTCTAAGAAATTACTTCTTATTGACAGGGGTGGACCCACCCTTGGTCAAGGGGTGTCTTTACCGGAAAATTACATTGTATATAGAGGTCAAATTTTGATTTAATAAATTAGATAAAAAACCTAACTATACAATTTAAGCACCCAAATTCCTCCTATATAACAATAGTTTGACTTTTCACCAACATGGCAATAAAATCTTTACAAAATAAGAAAATTAAAAAAATGGAAAATACCAAGGGATTTAAAAAACACACGATTTTTGTCCCCAAAAAGCCTCTCTTTTTTAATTTTTCTTCCTATGATATCTCCCTTCAATATACTTCCTGATATTTCCTCTTTTCTAATCTTCTTCCTAAAATATTGAATAAACAAATTCTCTTTTCTCTCCCATCCTTTTTTTTCCTGAAATATATACACTAAAACTTTTCTAATCTTCTTCCTAAAATATTAAGTAACCATCAAAATATATACACTAAAACGTCTCACATTTAAAAATCAACAAATTATCAATTATTGTACCAGATCAACCACCAAAGTATATCCCTTAATACATATCACTATTTAAAATAACATATCATCAACAATTGTATCAACTCGACCATCAAAGTGTACACACTAAAATATTTTTATGTAAAAAGTTATTCCGATAATTTATGGACCATACATGATACAAATCATATTCACTATGATCATGCAAATCTTCTTTGAATTAATTGTTGTAACTTTTTCTCATTACCTTTTTTGCCAGTTTGAAGGTAATAATAAGAGAATTTGCACTAACATCTTTCTCCTTACCTTTTTATTTGGAAAATTAGTTGTAATAGAGAAAAAAGTTTCACTATTGATGGCATAGATTGTTCTTTCATATTGAATTATGGAATAGAGTGAATGCATTCAACTAAAAACGTAATTTAGAACATACAATGGAGTTGTTAATATAGCATCAAAACCTTAACCTAAGGCTCTGTCTAGGAGTAGAATCCATGATATTTTTCATAGTAAAAAGCAATGACAAAATAATTTTTGTTCTTGAATTAGATGTGATTTTAAAAAAAAAGTAGAAAAAAATAAAAAATATTATCAAGAATGGAGGTTTTACCTAGATTCTAACAATGGAAGAGACGAGAGAGTAATAAGAGAGAGAAACATATCCCATTAAGAGAGATAATATTCTTGTGATTGAGATGAATAATGGAGAGAGAAAAAATATCTTGTTATGAGTCCCAAAAAATAAGCACACTAACCTAAAAAGAATAAAAAAAAACGTGTATTAATTAAAATTACTATTTTTGTAATTAAAAATTTCGTTTTGTAAATTAAAAAGAGTATATTTTATATTGTAAATTTAAATCTTAAACACAATAACCTTGTAATTTTTCCTTAATAAATGTATATAAAAGTATTGACACCTCTTGATACAAGTTAAAAGTTTAGACTAGTGGTTAAGGGATTGTGAAAATTCCTTAAAGTTCTGCTTTGAAGCCTTGCTGGCCTCATCATTATTTTTTTACTACAACCGTTGATATAACACTGAGGAACTTGAAAAGGAAAAATTTACAGAAAAATGTTGATGAGTTTTTGTTCTACGGGAATACCTACAGACCATAGAAGTTTTTAAGGGCCATAGGATTGGTTTAGAATTGATTAGATTTCGAGGGGAAAGATGGGGATCTACGGAAGGGTCTACATACCCTAGACTGGTCCACGGGCCATAGAATGGTCTTGTGGAAAAGGATAAGAATTTTTGAATTTCAGTAACTCTTCTACAGATTGACAAGACAGACCGTAGATGAGTTCGGTAGAAGTGATCCAAACTTAGAGAAATTTTAGAGTTCGAGTTGATTTCTACGAGCCATAGGAACTGACCGTAGGAATTGTTCAGATTTTAAGGCCCCAGTAAGTGGTTGTACGACTGACCAATATGGGCCATAAGAATTCCTACGGACTGTAGCTCAAAACCATAGACCACTTTAACATTTTTAATGAAGGGTATCTTGAACTTTTCTCATTCCTTCTAAGCCTAAACCCCGACCCTTTTACATCTAGTTAAGGGTTTATTCAGTGTTAAACACATTTTTACGTTCATTAACACTTAGAATAATTAGAGAAAGGTTCCAGGAGGAGAAATCGCTAGGATTTTGAGTATTCTTCAAGTTTCCATTTATTTCACCAAGAACTTCGTTATTTTAGGTATGTAAGACTATCATAGTGATTGACTAAGTTCGTACTCATGCTATACATCTACTTTCTATCAGTAAAGAATAATCTAGGGTTACATCCTTAGTTTTAATAATTCTTGAAATGAGTATCATTATTGAGTTATGAGTTTTATTCCTGATTTTGAGTTGCTATATCTTGCATTGAGAATCTTGAGTTGATTTTTCATGTCTATTTTTTTCAGCATGAACCCTATTATTGAGAATCTTTTAACCAAACTATTTTTTCTTAAATTGATGTTTGAGAAAGTAAGAAGAGTTTTGAGTAGAGTCTAAAGAATGAATTTGAGTAAAATATGAGGGGACTAATTGATTCCCAAATGTATCATTTTTACATGGCAAAATGGTCTGATGAACCCTTGTACTTGTTTGAGTTTGTATTCTGAACCCTCTTACACTATACTTTTTCAACTGGACCCTTGACTTTATTAAAACACAATATTTGAAACCCCTCTAATCATTGACCAAACCTCTGTGGCATAAATATTATTGAGTTAGAAAAATGTATAAATACACTACCTTCCAAATGCATCAATACACTATATTCTATTTAAAGACATTATTTTCTTAGAAAAAAAATATTTTTTTAATTAAAAAAAATTATTTCTTCATTAACCCTCTCCCACCCCACCCCCGCCCCGCCCTACCCCAATTTATCCTCCTCGCTACCACACTTCCCACCCATAACCCTAAACTTTCTTCTCTTCTTCTTCAAAAATATCACCCACCACATCCATTCTTTTTTATTTCTTTGAAATCACCCGTCATATACTGTTTTTTTCTTTTTCTTCTTCAACCCACTCCCCTCTTTGCATCAAATCAAACCCCGCGCTTAATTTCTTTTTCAGCCCCATTTTTCTAAATTTTTAGTTTTTTTTTTATTTTAAAAGTTGATACCATTATTTGTGTTGTATTTAAAGAGAATGTATGATATGAATTAATCAATGATACATCCAATATTCAAATATTAAGATAGGAGAAGGACTTAGAGTCCTAATAGAATTAAAAGAGTACTTTACTCTATCTACAATAACTATATACAAATATTTAAAACTTTCCCATCCTTATCTAGGATTAGTAGATATCCTAACATCACCCCGTAAGCGAAACTATGATGTTGTAACAGTGAGCTTGTCTCGAAGGAACAAAAACTGTCGGGCTGGTAGACTTTTAGTTAAGGTATCGGCTACTTGATCACTTGAGCTTATGTAACAGATGTCCAGATCCTTAGAGGCAACTTTCTCTCTGACAAAATGGAAATCCAACTCAATATGCTTCGTATGAGCATGAAAGATTGGATTGCCAGTAAGATAAGTAGCAGATAAGTTGTCACACAAGAGCTTTGGAGGTTTAGGCAAAGGAACATGTAATTCTTGTAAAAGATGTTGTGACCATGTAATCTTAGTCGTAACAGCAGCAGCTAGGCCTTGATATTCAGATTTAGTACTAGATCATGAAACAACTCTTTACTTCTTGAAACACCATGATACCAGATTAGACCCTACGAAAATACAATAACCATGAGTGGATCGCCGATCATCAGGACTCCCTTCCCAGTCCGCATAAGAGAAGCTATTGACAACTAATGTCGGAGATTTTTGAAGTTGTAAACCAAGATGCATAGTCCCTTTCAAATAACGCAGCACTCGCTTCATTGCTTGAAAATGAGCAACAGTAGGAAAATGCATAAATTGACATAATTTGTTAACAAAATAGGATACATTTGGCCTAGTAATGTTGATATACTGAAGAGCCCCGGCTAGGCTTCGGTATATCGCTGGATCTTCAAAGGGAGTGCTTCCATGCTTGGATAATTGCAACCCACTGACCATTGGAGTTGAAATCGGTCGTGCACCATCCATAGGAGCTCTTTGTAAAAGGTCTCTAACAGATTTGGTTTGAGATAATACCAGACCAGTAGATGAAAAATTAACCTCCACACCTAAAAATAATGCAAGTCTCCTAGATCTTTCACAGCAAAGTCAAAGGACAACTTCTGAATGAGAGCATTTATGAAATTAGTAGAACATCCTGTGATTATAAGGTCATCGACGTAAACCAACACAATAGTAATGTTGGAACCACATGAATGAATAAATGGAGAAGTGTTTGACTTAGAGCTATTGAATCCAAGGCAAAGTAATGTTGAACTGATCTTCTCAAACCATGCCCTGGGGGCTTGTTTGAGACCATACAATGCCTTATGTAAACGAAACACATAATCAGGAAAATGCGGATCAATAAGTCTAGTAGGTTGAGCCATATATACCTCTTCTTCTAACTCGCTATGTAAAAATGCATTCTTGACGTCAAGTTGGCGAAGAGACCATCCTTTTGATAGGGCAAAAGTCAAAACAACTCTAATTGTGGTAGGTTTCACAACAAGACTAAATGTATCATGATAGTCGATGTCAGCTTCCTTATTATACCCCTTTGCAACTAGACAAGCCTTAATAGCGCTCAATGGACCCATTTGAATGAAGTTTGAGTTTAAAAGTCCATTTGCTACCAACAATGTTCTTGATATTGGATGCAGGTACGAGGGTCCAAGTTCCTTTTTGAATGAGACCATTATGATCCTCTTGCATAGCTTCCCTCCATTTTGGATCCTTATTTGCCTGGGTAAAACAAGCCAGCTCGATTGGAAGAGATGGATCTGGAAGTGGATATTTGGTGGAGAGGTTGGCTTGAGGTTTAGTCACTTTACCTTTGTTTCTTATAATCATGTGATGAGGAGCATGATTTGTGGTAGTGGATTTAGTTCTAGTAGAAGGGTTGGACTTAGAAATCAATTGAGAGGATTGATTGTGCAAGAGTGGAGGAGGTATGAGTTTGTACCCCTTCTTGTTTAGACTTATGGTTCTTGTTAGAGTTTTGGTACATTGACTTTTTGGTTCTAGGTGTTATTTCCGCATTTGTTTTGGTCGTTAGATTTTGTTTGGAGTTTATGGGAACTCCCTATTTCTTTCCTTAGCATTTAAACCTGTTTTCCTAACTTTAAATGCCTTAGTTTTGATTAAGTTGTGTAGTTCTTTGGTTAGCTAATTAATGTTAATGATTCTGCCACCGGAGTGTTAATGTGGGTGTCAATCACGATGGTCGACAGATGTATCAGTGGCGGATAAAAGAATGATGCAATACCACATTTTTCACAGGATTATCATTGGTCTTTTTGTCATTTTTTGATTTGTTTTCTTTATTTTGATTTTTAATATTCACAAATATATATATATATATATATATATATATATATATATATATATATATATCTTATTTACCTATCTCCTTATCATTATTACAATATATTAAATATTTTTCATCTCTCCTCATCATTACTGTTATAATTTATTATATTTTCCACCTTTTATTTTTATAGTTTTTTAAATTAACAATCTTATTTATCTCTCCCCTTCATCATCAGAACTAATTATTCTTATTCCCAAAAGATTTTTTTTAAAACTATTTTCTTTCTTTTGATTTATAAAATTTGAAGAAAAAAATAGATCTTAAATATTATTATTATTATTCACAAAAATTCTCCTTTTTCTTTAATTTTTTTTCTCTTATCTATAAAATATGTAAAAATAAAATATCTCTGTGATCAAGAGTCATAATTATCCTTTTTCTCCTTTTCTTGACTCTTAATTATTTTTTTTATTTATAATTTATGTTAAAAAAACTCAAAAAGAAGCTATAAAATAAAATCTAATTTAACATTTTCTTAACATAGTTAGAGTAATCACCTTATATAATGATTATGATAAATATGTTTACCTTATTTATATCTCTTCTTACCATTACTATAATTTATTGCTTTTTCACCTCTCCACATCATTACTATAGTTTAATATTTTTTTCTTAAATTATTTTTTTTTACCTTCTATTTTTATAATTTTTTAAAATGAAAAATCTTATTATCTCTCTTCCTTGTTATCATAATTTATAATTATCATTGAAGAATGTTTTCTTCTTTTAGATTTCTTTTTCTATTGATCTATAAAATCAGTAAAAAAAATTCAAATACCTCAACTCTCTCCTCACATTACTACAATTCATCACATTTTCTCAATATTTTTAAACCTTCTTATTTTTAAAAAATATAAATAATAATAATATTATTCAGTTCTCATCCTTATTATCATAATTTATTATTATGTATGATTTTTTTATTATTCTCTTTTACTCTTCTAATACGTTATAGAATTCATAGTTGTAATTTTAATTCAAATGTAGTAATCTCACATTTTGTTTGTTAAAGTAACATTCTAACTTGATTTTTTTTGTCATGATTTACTAAACTCATATTTGTTTACAAATTGAAAGAAACGGAATTGAGAAAGTATGATTATCTTAATTCTTTGAAGGCACGTGATAACTTAAGAAGAAGTGATTATTTTCCTCGTCTCAAAATAATTATTATAATTTGTATGCATATGTTTTAATAATAAACTTTTTTTTAAAATAAAAAACTTATATAAAGGACTCAACTTTATTGCTATGGGCATTTTGATAATGTTTATTTGAAAAGCCTTACTCAAATACTTTATATTCTTTGTGTAATTGAGGTTCTACATCTCTCAATCTATTCTTTTATATATATATATATATATATATATATATACACACATATATGTCATGACCCAATCCATATAAGAACATAATGTACAACACTCACATCATTTCAGGAAAACATGTCAATTCCACATTCTCAAGAATTCACAGTAAACATGACAATTTAATGGTCCTCTCATGGAACCCAAATCCAAACTGTTAGTGTAATGGTACGTGGTACCCTATCCAAGTTAGTGTGTCAGATGTGACACCCGATTCCATATATGCATCGGAACATGTCACCCGATCCAAGTTAGTGTGTTGGAAAGTAACACTTGATTCATTCAACATACCACAATCACAATCACAATCACAATCATAGTGTACATTCTCATAATCATACAATCAAGAGGTGATTCATGACATGTAGTTATTCATTCATACTCATTTACATACGGTGTGATCAATAATGCAGCATTCGCATACATACATGCAATACAATGAAGCAGTTACAAAAATATATCACACAAACATGAAATCACAACCATCACCTACCCCTCGTTCATCTACTAAGGCTTTCTCCTACGGTATACATCTGATTGAATACCTAGGGTACAAGTACAACATCTTGATTCGGGGCACGAAAGCCTATGCATGAACTCTACCATGAAACTCAATATACTACGCAATGAATAACATATTTGAAACTACTCAATTAAATAAACCTAGCCTACCTGGGCACCAAGCAATTACACGGAATTATGGCTTCGATTCTTGTTTTCGGACCTCGTGACGGTGGATTTGTCCAAAGATTTGCAAGTTATCGACCTCCTCACGCTAGAACTTTTTTCCTCCTTCTTTCCCAAGCCTAGAGCAGCTTTTGGAGGGTTTTCGAGTTGACTTACATCTAATTTATGTGTTTCACTTAATGGAAAAAGGGAGATAATAAGGTTTCACTCTATTTAAGTTTTGTCCCATCCATCACGCTCTGATGCAATCTCTGCCGCCAACTCCCTAGCGACAACTGGCCTGCTGTGGTGGGATGGTGGCCCCAATTTTCCCTCGACATTTTTCTTTCATAAATAACGACGGTTTGGTTCATTACAATAGATACCAATTTACCCCTCGTTCGTCCCTGAGCAACTAGAGAAGGGATAGCCACGAGTCCCTTTCGAAGTACTTTTCCAACACGCGAACAAAACCACTATGAAACACGAAGGGTGTAGACTTTTCAATTTAAGACATGAAAGGTTCCCTACTCAAAAGAACGATTAGGAAAAATGACCCAATGCACAGAGAAAAGAATTGTGTCCAATTTGCACAGCCTGGCCTTGCCAGAGCGACAGGCTCCCCGCTGAGGTAGTGCCGTTATGGCGAGATATCTCCCATTGTAGCAGGAGATCAGAAATAATAAGGGGGGGGGGGGGGGAACGGTTTCCCCATTTTGTCCTCTTCTTTTTCAAATATTCCCAAAATACTCTTAACCACTCCGTTCTGAACGTCGAAATAAAGGTAATACTCTCACTCCTTATTATCTTTACTCCATTACTTACTTAACTACGAATGCATAATGATAATTGATTGATTAGGAAGGCCTTAGGGTAGTTATTTAAAACTTTGAACATAGGTTGCTAGTTTGATAGATAAACATAGCATGGATACTTCCCTTACGTCTCCACAACGTCCTGGGCGAAAGCATTTCGTAAAAATACGATCGAATCGGTACCAAAATGGGTGGGGGAAGTTGAAAGGTCTCTTGATGACAAACTTGGATTCACACACTATTTAGGGGTTATTTTGCTAAAATGATTACATATTTAGGTTCTAGGATATTTAATAGACTTTGATCTGCTGAAATTCTATTGAAAATGATGTTTTTGGGATGAAGACACGCCATGATGGTGCCTGGAGTTCGTTCCAGATGAAGACCGCTCTGGCGCCCTTCATCCCTTTGTGGCGACCTCTATCATCCCGCTCTGGCGGGACTAGGGCCCACCTAATCCTATAGAATTCTAACATCTATCTTCCATACTTTTGCAGGCTTCTCTAAATGGCTGGTGTTAACGAGGAAAGTCTACCTTTCGTTCGGTTTCCCGATGCTGCGAGTCGGGAGAGGGGCCACGACCATCAAAACACCAAGTTCTGTTGTGAGAGGGGTTTCCATTTACTAAAACTAGAGGAGAAGGCGCCTGCCTTTTATGCTCGACTGATGGAGTTCGGATGGGCTTCACTAACAGAGGCTTCCCATGCTGCCTGCTCCATGTGGGTGAGAGAGCTCTATGTTGTCCTACCGACTGTTCTCTGGGATGATCCCCACCCCACCATCTGCATTCGGGGAGTTAACATCCCCCTAGACACTCAATTTATTAATGACGCGATCGAGGTGCTAGAGGTTTCCAATAGTGAGTATGAGGCGAAGCTGTGGGAAATGGACTTGGGCTGGTTAAAGGACACACTAGTGGAGCTTGCGTGCCGGGACTGGGTCTACTGAGCTATTACAGAGGGCATCACCAACACTCACTGGTCACCGGATGTTAAGAGGTCGCTGCACTTGGTTACCAGGAGGATACGCCCATCAGGCAACCGAACCGACGTGACCTCTCCTCGAGCTTTGGTGATGGCTTGCGCTATACAGGGCATTAGACTAAATGTGGGCACGTAGGTCATTTCAGAATAGAAAGTGTTCTACCGAGGCAACAAAAAGGTCTTCTTCCTACCTGGGCTGGTGACAGCGATGTGAAAACGTGCGGGACTGCCACTATTGGATACCGACAAGGTACTTTCCATGGATCCCTTTTTTTACCCTCTTTTGATTAGGCAGGCTTCCACTTCCGGGAGTAAGAAGAGGAAGACGAACAGGGCTAGTAGCAGTCAAGCAGTTGCTGAGGCAGATGATGAAAAAGGGGAAGAGGACGAGGCTGACAGTACTCTCCCAACCAAGTCCCAGCCCCCGCTATCCAGTGCTCGTGTGGAGGAGTGCTTGGCGGCCATCCAGAGGAGATTGAGAAGATACTACTCCAGTTCCACCCACCACTGCTTTCGAGGTCGAGATGCTCTGCCGCCAGTTGCAACACGATACGAGAAAAAGTATAGAGAGGGATCGTTTGATGGCCCGAATGTGGAAGACCATTAAGGCCATCTTCTCTTGTGTTGGCCCCCAGATAGAGATTCCCCGACTCAGGCCAGAAGAATTTGTGGAATTTCCTTAGTTGAACGAGGCATGGTTTGGTGTACTACCCCTGGAGGACCTAGAGCTCGGTAGTGACACTTCCTATTCCTAGTGATCCTAATTTGGTTTTTCACCCCTCTTAGGCCTGTAATGAACAATACTATGTTTCTCTATCTTTGTTTTTCCTTATGTTTTGTAAGCACATAGATGCTGGCTTTTACTTTTTTTCATAGCAAATAATGAAATGCTTGGTTTATAACTTACTGTTCTATGGTTAAGCACTGGTTGACTTGCAGGGATTTACTCTTACACAATTTGAGGGTCTATATGTATGACTAGGGAAAATAGGGGAGATAGGGCTGAGATTCTGTCTCTTCTAGTACCGCTCTGGTGGGAGGAATCCCGTCTTGGTAGCCTCGCCCTAGTGGGAATAATCCCACCCAAACGGTTCAGACGAACAGTACCCTAGGTCAACAATTTCCTGGGGTTCTTCCTGGTTCTAAAATTTTCCCTAGATTCCCAGGCTATATCTAAGCATTTAGAAAATCCTCTTAGCTATGATACCCATTACTCACCCCGAGTTAATCCCAACGGTACACACTCCTAAATCCCTTTCCCATAAATCAACACCACACCCACGCCCCTTCCCAGGAGATGCCCATACATTCAAAGGTTATCATTGGTCGCTACGCATGTCCAGATTTTGCTTATGAATTACACCATAGTTTATCTGGACTTTTGCATCTAACCCAGTGATGACTATCTTCCCAATAATAAATTCACGAAACTTAGGCAAATTCAACTCGCAGCATTTTCAAATATTTAGTCTTGCATATTGTACATATCAAACTCCAGAAAACCAATACTGTGCACATAATCATATCATAGCATCTAAGAAAAACATCCTTCACACCAATAGTTATTCAGACAATAATATGCACACATTCACAGTTTTATTCTACACTCACAGGCCAGTCAAAATTATTACTTCGCTCCATGGATGACCATTACTGATCATCCACGCATTTTTGTAGCCTTTACGGCCAAATACCAATTGGAACCTTTCGAATTCCAATTTACCCTGCTAGTGTCCTCTCAGCCATAAATACGACATCCAGTTCACCTTGTTTTGATACCAATTGGAATCGGGAGATATAAATTGGAATCAACTCATACCACAAGCGACAACTCGCACAAACAGAGATAAGAAATGGAACGATTTCCAAGAATACTTCATAGCTTTTCGAAGATTAGATGTGGAAGTCAACACACCAATCCGCAGGAGTTTATTCCATATTTGCTCTTGTATTGGGAGACCGGTAAACTGGGCTCTGATACTAATTTGTCACGACCCAACCCGTATAAGAACATAATGTACAGCACTCACATCATTTCAGGAAAACATGTCAATTCCACATTCTCAAGAATACATAGTTAATATGACAATTCAATGATCCTCTAATGAAACCCAAACCCAAACTTTTAGTGTACCGGTACGTGGAACTCCTTATACCTTACGATTCTCGATCACCTAATTAAATATTGAAAACCTTGTCTTTAACCCCTTAACCGCTATGTTTCTTAATCATACTTAATATTTTTATCCCTTATAAGAAACCCTAGGAATAACTACTACCATCCCGGTCAAAACCCAAGACACACCCTTACATATTCTTCATCACTACGTAAACTCCGACCCATATATGCGTCGGAACTTGGCACCCGATCCAAGTTAGTGTGTTGGAATGTAACGCCTGATCCATTCAACAAACCACAATCACAATCACAATGTACATTCTCATAATCATACAATCAAGAAGTGATTCATGGCATATAGTTATTCGTTCATACTCATTTACATAAGGTGTGATCAATAATGCAACATTCGCATACATACATACATGCAATATAATAAGTCAATTACAAACATATATCACACAAACATGAAATCAGAACCATCACCTACCCCTCGTTCATCTACTAAGGCTTTCTCTTATGGTATACGTCTTGAATACCTAGGGTACAAGTACAACATCTTGATTCAGTACACAAAAGCCTATGCATGAACTCTATCGTCAAACTCAATAATAGATTTGAAACTACTCAATTAAATAAACCTAACCTACCTGGGCGGAAGCAGCTGCACAGAATTATGGCTTCGATTCTTATTTTCGGATATCGTGACGGTGCATTTGACCAAAGATTTGCAAGCTATCGATCTCCTCACGCTAGAACTCTTTTCCTCCTTTTTTCCCAAGCCTAGAGCAACTTTTGGAGGGTTTCTGGGGTGACTTACGTCTAATTTATGTGTTTTACTTAATGGGAAAAGGGAGAAAATAAGATTTTGCATTATTTAAGTTTTGTATTGTCCATCCCGCTTTGGTGCTGTCACGACTCAGGAGTACCCCCTAGACGTAACACTGTGTGCTTGACCCCGAAGGGGTCTCATACAATCCTCAAGCATCATCATTACATAAGACATAGAAAATAATGCTGAAAATTTAAAACTTTTACAATAGAAGTCAAACTTCACTTTTCATAAAGAAAAATCATAGTAAATCTAGATTGTCTCATTTACCATCTAGACATAGGAATACAAAGTTTTGGGACTTTTCCCTTTACATCCATAAAAGTCTCAACATAAGAAGTACAATAGGAACTAAGAAATAGGAAATCCCTTCCTTGAACTTGAGGACTCACCACAACTTGGAGATAAGCAATCCAAGTCTTCTTCAAGAGGAGAGTGAAAGTCACCTAGCCGGAACCTACACTCATTAAGATGTATAAGGAAGAAGGGGTTAGCACATAATATGTACTAAGTATGGTAACTTGCATAAAATCCTTAAATATGATACAAAGGACATTTTATTTGAAAATTATGCCTTTGTAAAATTTAGAACCCAACATGCATTTACAATGTACAACAGAAGCCATAATTACATTTACACTCATTACATGGTAATATCAACACCTTAGCAACCCCTAAGGAACACTTGTGTTATGTATGGTTAGCATCCCATAATACCAACATTACTAAGTACCCCCCCTTGAAGCTCCCTTGGTCATGCATATCATCTTTAGACCTCATTATAATCATTAGTCACCAATAAGGAAATAGTCATGAACGTTACTTTGAATACAAGGAAAGTGATTCATAACAACCAACCATTCAACACACATGTATGCATTTGTATCTCATCACAATATAAAGGAACCATCCCACAACATCCTACTAAGTCCACTTGTGCAATGTGGAAGTGAAGTCCTATACCCCCACTCCTACTAAGTAAACTCACCAAGAAGTCATAGTATAGTTCATGTCGCATTCATTATCTTTCATTTAGGGAAGAATAGCCATAACCTACATAGACCATGTGGGCTACATAGAATCCGGTGTCATGTAACCGCACACCGAAAGAAGGTGTCCTACTTGCCTAAGGTAGGACTAAACATGTTAGCTTCTAGGTGGATCCACTAGATAAGTCCTATGTTGGCACATAGTTATGGGATAGGGAGATTGCTTCTAGAAACCCGCCCTATTGCATTGGCGGAGGGGCTTCTATCTCACAAGTTCACTTTGGATGACCCAACCTATTGCATTAGAGGAAGGCTTTTACCTCATTGTCTATATCCACTCGGTACTAAGCATTATCTCCCAAATTATACATAATTAGTCATTGAATTATATTTACATGTGTGAAGGAGTGCTCTACACTTCATTCAATACAACTCATAAAATAGCTCATAGATTCAATAAAGTGAGAACTAACTTTCAACCTTAGAATCATCATTAACATGTGAGTAAACCTTTCACATTATTATTCATAGTGTTTTCATGAGAAATAACCTTTCAATCAACACAACAAAATCATCATCATCCTAGACAAGTTTTTCATGAACATGTGTAAGGGTAAAGGGAGAATAACCTTTCAACAATACCTCAATATACACTATAGTCATTGGATCTTTACCTTTCAAGCGAATCGTAAGTTCACAGGCATCACCTTCAACAATATGTACAAACCCTAGCAATTTACCCTTTCAAGGGTCATGAATCATGTCTCACAATCATACATAGAAATACTACTTTAAGCATGAATAAAACAAGATTAAATAACTATATTAACATAGATACAATTCATAGTAATCATCTTACATCAATACACCCATCAAAATTCATGAAATTGAAGTCATGGGGATTTTACAATGGAAATGACCACTAAACATCAAATCGTCCATAATATAATGCAATTAACATAAGAAAAATTATTTTTTAGGAAGAACCCATGGTTGGAATGAAAACCCTAGTTTTTGAACAAGTTACCAATCTCGAAATCAAGAGTTGAAGGGCTTTATGGAGAAAAGTGTTCTATGAATCAAAGTCCCCATACCTTAATTAATGTTTTCCTACAAAATTGGAGTGAAAAGCTTAGAGCTTGAATTCTAATCTTGAGCTTCTTCTTTGTTCTTCAATTGAGTTTAGAGAAAATATTTTTGGGACGGAAGTTGATTGAGTTTGAGTTTGTGAGTTATGAGAGTTAAAAGACTTGTTTAATACTTTAATATACTTAAAACAACTAAAACTAACCGTCCCCCACCCTAACTTATTTAATTAGTAATTTACTAAACCACCCCCTACATAGGCTGTCTTAAGGCAATCATTCCAGGCCCCATCCATGAGACCCTGACCACAGGGCGTGGTTTGAACAACAAACCGTGCTGGTCAATCATGGTTTGGGTCTAAGGCTGGTCTTTTGGCCTTGGTCCAGGACCCATCTACGAGCCCCTATCTATGGGGTGTGGTATGGTCCACAGGCCGTGCTGTGCACACGTGATTTGGGGCAGAGACTAGGGGATTTTGGGGACCATTGAAGAGGCTAAGTCTTGACTCACGACTCCCATTTATGGGGCGTGAGTCAGTCCATGCCTCGTGGTCCCTATTTCTAGGTGATTCTGTTTTTTACAGCTTTTAAAGCAACCCCTTGGTACTCATCAAGGACCCTTGGGGGGCCAATGCCTTGACATTTATGGACTTAGACACTAGTGCTAAGTTAGGAAAATTATTTTAGGACTTTAACCTTACGTTTTAACTTCATTAGGCTACTAGACTACACATTAGGCTCTCGCTTAGGTCATTAGATTTTTGGGGTTTTACATTATCTCCCCCTTGGGAACATTCTTCCCCGAATGATGACCAAAACACCAAACTAAGTTAGAAACTCTAGACTAGTAGCCCATCATGCATGAAACACCGAAATGTGCAAAACTCATAAATGCGCTATTCAAAAGGAGGAAACTCCAACTCCATTTCACAACATGGTCAAAGCAATACAAGAAAGTAGGAACTACATCTACTAACTCAATATGCTTGCAACTCATCAATTCACATAAGCATGGGAGGAACTAACTTCTTCAACTCAAGTAAGCTCAACACAACAATATAGAGTAAACATGTCATCTCATCAACAAATCATTAAGCATGTTTATCATTTCATCTCACAGAGTCAAAAATGCAATCATCACACGAAAATGCAAGTCAACATGAGGAAACATAGACATCATGAAAACTCAAAATATACTAAAACATGAATTCTCACAAGAAAATGCACAATATAGGGACATCACGGAAAAATCATACAACACACATGACTCCCAAACACTAAACTTGAGAGGAACTAGTTACCTCAAGCTTGAATGGGAGTAGAAGGAAAAAGATGAGGATAACGGGACTTCATATCGACCCCGGCCTCCCATGTAGCACCCTCAGCTAAGTGATTCCTCCATAGAACTTTAACGGAAACTACTTCCTTATTTCTCAACTTCTTCACTTGCCGGTCCAAAATCTCAACCGGGACTTCTTCATAAGAAAGGTTCTCATCAACTCCTAAACCTTCTAAAGGAAGCATGGAAACCGAATCACCAATACACTTTTTGAGCATGGAAACATGAAACACTGGGTGAATCGGAGCCAACTCATTTGGCAAATCCACCTCATTAGCAACTTTCCCAATACGATTCAAGATTTGGTATGGGCCCACATACCGAGGACTAAGTTTCCCCTTCTTGCCAAACCTCATCACACCTGTCATAGGTGAGATTTTTAAGTAGACCCAATCACCAACCTCAACTTCAAGATTCCTTCTTCTACTATCGGCATAGGACTTTTGCCGACTTTGGGCTGTCTTCAACCTTTCTCTAATAAGCAAACTTTCTCAATGGCATCATAGACTAGTTCGGGACCAATTAGATCAAACTCACCTATCTCAAACCACCCAATGGTAGATCTACATCTTCTTCCATATAGTGCTTCAAACGGAGCCATGACAATGCTTGAGTGGTAGCTATTGTTGTAGGAAAATTCTATCGAAGGAAGATGATCGTCCTAATTACCCTTGAAATCAATCACACACACCCTCAACATGTCCTCTAAGGTTTGAATTGTGTGTTCAGCTTGACCATCCGTTTGAGGGTGGAAGGCGGTACTAAGTTTAACATTAGTACCAAGTCCTTGTTGAAACGCCTTCCAAAAATGTGAAGTAAATTGAGTACCTCTATCCTATAAGATAGACAAAGGAACCCCACGTAACTTCACTACCTACTTGATGTACAACTTAGCATAGTCTTCCACCGAAAAATTAGCCTTGACGGGAAGGAAATAGGCTGATTTCGTTATCCTATCAACAATGATCCAAATAGAATTGTGTTGCCTTTGAGTACGAGGCAAACTAACAACAAAATCCATATTCACCTCCTCCCACTTCCAAGTGGGAATATTTATATCTTGGACCAAACCTCCCGGTTTCATGTGCTCGGCCTTGACTTGTTGACAATTAGGATATTTGGCCTCAAAGCCCGCTATATCCTTCTTCATACCATTCCACCAATAGATTTCCCATAGGTCACAGTACATCTTGGTGGCTTCGGGATGAATAGAATATCGTGAACCATGAGTCCCTTCTAATATTTTCTCCCTCAAATCATCAACATCCCAAACACACAACCTACCTTGGTACCTAAGCACCCCATCGCCCCCATGGGAGAAAACCTCAACAGACTTATTGAGAACCGACTCTTTCAATTCCATCAAAATAAGAACAAGATGTTGCTTAGACTTTACATCAACCACAAAGGACAATTCGGAACTATGATGAACCATAACTCCACCCTTGGTGGAATCCACAAGTTGGACACCTAGACGGGCCAACTTATGCACATCACGAACCAATTTCTTCTTCTTATCTTCTACATGAGCCACACTACCCATGAACTGTCTACTTAAGGCATCCGCAACTACATTGGCTTTGTCAGGGTGGTAAAGGACACTCATGTCATAATCCTTTAAAAGTTCCGACCACCTTTTTTGTCGGAGATTCAAATCTTTTGGCTAAACACATATTGAAGGCTCTTGTGGTTGGAAAACACATCTACATGCACCCCATATAGATAATATCTCTATATTTTCAAGGAAAACACTACCGCCGCTAATTTGAGATTATGAGTTGGATAATTCTTTTCATGTACCTTGAGTTGCCTTGAATCATAGGCAATCACTTTACCCCGTTGCATGAGGACACATCCTAAACCCACTCGAGAAGCGTCACAATATACCACAAACCCATCGGTACCCTCCGGTAAGGTCAACACCAGAGCGGATGTAAGTATATCTTTCAGTTCTTGGAAGCTTTTCTCACAAGCCTCCGACCACACAAACTTGCTTTTTTTTTTAGTTAAGGTCGTTAATGGAGAAGCAATAGAGGAGAAACCCTCAACAAACCTCCTATAGTAACCAACCAAACCCAAAAAGCTTCTAATATTGGTAGGAGCTAAAGGTCTAGGCCAACTCTTGACCACATCCTTCTTCTTAGGATCAACCTCTATACCCATGCCCGACACAATATGACTAAGGAAAGCAACTGACCTTAGCCAAAACTCACACTTGCTAAACTTAGCATATAATTGGTGGTCTTTAAGTGTCACGCCCCGAGCCTACACCCCAGACGTGACCGGCACTTGAAGACCATCGCTGGCCCCCAAGCGAACCCTTGGCCTGGCTTTCTTAACTCAGCGGAAACTTAACTCAACAGAATAACTCAATGCAATGAAAAGTTGTAAAACAACTCAACTGAAAGTAATTTGCCAACAAGGCATCTCGAGTCTCAAAATAGGATATTTAAATATATACATGCATGAGAGACTCCAAATTATCTGACTGACTGTCTGACTGTCTATGAAGCCTCTAAATACTGAGATGGATGTTGGGACAGACCCCGTAACATCCTAATAAAACAAAAACTAAGAACACAAAATAATTGAGTCCTCCGGAATGCAAGGAGGCTCACCACTGACTCTGGAGTGCTCAGCTGGATCAACGACGTGCAGGATGCTGATCCGGGGTACCTGTATCTGCATCATAAGACGATGCAGGCCCACTGGCATCAGTACATGGAAGGTACTAGTATGCGAGCTGGAAAACTAAGCAACAAAGGCTAGAAGGAAATTTGAAAGAACTGAAAAGTTTACCTTGTTCAACTCAACTCAACCTGACTGACTTCTTTCAATATAAGGCAATTTAAAACAAGTGTGATATAAAGAAAGACTGTTTAAAACATGCTATAAAACTCTGTGTGTATACAAGGATACAATAAGCCTGAGATGTATATAGAAATACAATTGAACTGATGTATATAAAATACAATAATTTCCATGTATAAAAATACAATAACTGCTGTGGGAGTTTCTCTAACCGACAACCATCACATAAGAGCTAAAGTGATGATACAGCGATCAACCTCACGCTGCCAGAGCATCCTATACCCGGCCAAAGGTATAAGACCTGAACTGCCTAATGGATCCACTAGTCTAATTTGAAAAGGATTCATCTAAAGAGCATGATCCTTTTCTACCCATGGTGGCTAACATGGTTCTATGGGGGCTGTGGGTTCTTTGAACGCTCCCCCAATTCGGTGCTCGATACTACTCCCAAAAATGTACTGGCTCTTATGTTTTTAAAACACATTTCTTCCTGCTGTCATGAGATAATTACTCAAAAAAATTACTATCCCGAAGGCTCTTGGAATTTTCAGTTTCCAACCTTATTTAAATGTAAAGACATTTCTTTAAAACTTCTTTGGGAATACATAGTTCCCTAATAACTTTGAGAAAATGAACTCAACTTGAAACTTGAAACTCTTTACTTAGCTTGAAACTCTAAGCTCCTTGCTTGACTTGACACTTGAGTCTAAAAATAAAGTTAAAACGTTCAATAAAGACTCTTGAACAACTTTACAACTAGCTTGACTTACTTAACTTCTAAGCTTAACTCTTAATTTCTAACTTCACTTGACTTCTAACTAACTCTCCTTAAAATGGAATATGGATTCAAGGTGTTTGCTCACATGTTACAGATGAGTTCTAGACTTTTAGAAGTACCTTGGAGTGTTGGAAACAACTAGGAAACATAGGTATAATACCTAGGAACAAAATAAAATACAAATGGGACTGCTGGCCAGCTTCAACAGAGGCTGCTGGGCACTCTGCATTCTGCCCAGTTGCCAGCCCTTTCCCCAGAAAAAAACCGACTTTTCTCCCTCTTTTCTTCAACTCTAAATCACCCTTACTTCAATGGATTTAACCCCAAACACTAAGGATCATCAATCTCTCAACATACAATAAATCACAACTCAAATACACAACCCAATCATGTCCCACAACCAACAATAACTTCAACAACAACTAACAACATCAACAACAACTAACAACTTCAACAACTTCAACAACAATCCAATCTTTTCTCAAATCATAAAAAAATGAACTTGGTGTGTGGGGGAAAGGATCAAACCACACAAAGAACTCACATACCTTGATAGGGATCACCCCCGACGAAAATCCACGACGGAACTTGTTGATCTCCTTTCTCCTCTTCTTCTCCTCTTCTTCTCTTCTTCTTCTCTCAAGAACCCTAACTCTTTCTCTTTTAAAATAGGATAAAAATGATCTAGAAATCAGCCTAACACACAATATAACCTCAAAAGAAATGGCTAGGGAAAAGACCAAAACGCCCTTAAAATTTTCCGGACGGATTCCCTGCCAACTGCCCAACTTTCAATGGCCATAACTCGCTCATACGAACTCGAAATCGAGCAATCTCAGTGGCGTTGGAAAGATCATTCCACAAGCTTCGCAACCATAACTGGAACTACTCCTAACTCATCCTGATTTAGGAGTTACGACTGCTCAAAGTTGGCCAAAAATCACTGATTTCCACACTTAGCCAATTTTTTCCAGATTCTGTATTTTTCAAAAAAAATGGCTACTTCCAATTTCAAGCTTCTTCATAGCTATTTCAAATTGTCGGATGTTACAATATCTCCCCCTTGGGAACATTCGTCCTCGAATGAAGTGATTCTTACTAAGCTAAGGTTGCAACAACAACTCAAACACCCAACAAGCAACTATGCAACAACAACAACAACAACAATATGCCCACTATAATTTAAAGAGCACTAAGAAGGAAATTAATACCTTGATCTGCGGATTCAAAGAGATAGGGATATCTCTTCTTCATGTCTTCTTCGGCTTCCCAAGTAGCTTCCTCAACAAATTGGTTCCTCCAAAGGACCTTGACTGAGGCTACATCCTTTGTTCTCAACCTTCGAACTTGCCGATCTAAAATTTGAACAGGAATCTCCTCATAAGATAAGTTATCCTTGATCTTGATACTTTCAGTCGGTAGGATCAATGAAGGATCGCCTATGCACTTCTTCAACATGGAGATATGAAATACCGGATGGACCGCTGCTAGCTCCTGTGGTAGCTCCAACTCATAAGCTACATTGCCAACTCTCTTGACTATGCGATAAGGTCCAATATATCGGGGGTTAAGTTTCCCTTTCTTACCAAACCTCATAACCCCCTTCATGGGTGAAACCGTGAAACCTTCAAATATACCCAATCATCTACTTCAAACTCTAACGCCCTTCTCTTAACATCAGTGTAGGATTTCTGACGACTCTGTGCCGTTTTCAACCTCTCTTGAATCACTTTCACCTTCTCCATAGCTTGGTGAACTAAATCTGGTCCTATCAACTGTGCTTCACCCACTTCAAACCATCCAATAGGAGACCTACATCTTCTCCCATAAAGAGCTTCATATGGAGCCATCTGGATGCTAGAGTGATAACTGTTGTTGTAGGCAAACTCAATGAGAGGTAGGTGATCATCCCAATTACCTTTGAAATCGATCACACAAGCTCTCAGCATATCTTCTAAAGTCTGAATAGTGCGCTCTGCTTGCCCATCAGTCTGAGGATGAAAGGCAGTACTTAAGTTCACATTTGAACCCAAGCCTTTCTGAAAAGATTTCCAGAACTGTGCAGTAAACTGTGCACCTCTATCTGAGATAATGGAGATTGGGACTCCATGAAGTCTCACTATCTCTCGAATATACAACTTGGCATAATCTTCTGCTGAAAGGGTAGTCTTTACCGGTAGAAAATGAGCTGACTTTGTCATTCTGTCGACAATCACCCAAATAGAATCATGCTGTCTGCGAGACCTTGGCAACCCTGTGATGAAATCCATATTGATCATCTCTCACTTCCACTCCGGAAGTTCTATCCTCTGAGCCAAACCACCGGGCCTTTGGTGTTCAACTTTCACTTGTTGGCAATTTGGACACTTAACAACAAACTCAGCAATGCCCTTCTTCATGCCATTCCACCAATAAACTTCACGCAAATCACGATACATCTTGGTGGAACCCGGATGAATAGAATATCTGGAGCTGTGAGCTTCCGCCATAATCCTCTCTTGGAGTCCATCTACCATAGGTACGCACAATCTACCTTGAAATCTCAAAACACCATCTCCCCCTTGTTCAAAAGCTAATACTCTTTGCTTTTGAACATTTGCCTTCAACTCAAGCAAAATGGGATCTTGATCTTGCTTCTCTTTCACTTCTGACATTAATGATGACTTGGCCCTGCTCGTCACTGCTATTTCTCCTTCTGCGGAATCTGTAATTCTGACTCCCAGGCATGCCAGTCTGTGCACATCTTTTGCTAACTCTCTCCTTCCTTCTTCAATATGGGCGGTGCTACCCATAGACAACCTGCTCAAAGAATTAGCAACAACATTAGCCTTACCTGGGTGGTAAAGAATACTCAGGTCATAATCCTTGAGTAACTCTAACCACCTCCTCTGTCTGAGATTAATCTCCCTCTGAGTAAGCACATATTGAAGGCTCTTGTGATCAGTGAATATGTCGACATGCACACCATACAAGTAATGACGCCATATCTTCAAAGCAAATACTACAGCAGCTAGCTCTAAATCATGAGTTGGGTAGTTCTTCTCATGAACCTTCAACTGTCTGGAGGCATAAGCTATAACTTTGCCATTCTGCATTAAGACACAACCCAAACCAACTCTAGATGCATCACAATACACCACAAAACCTTGAGTACCTTCTGGTAGCGTCAAAACTGGAGCTGTAATCAATCTCTTTTTCAATTCCTGAAAGCTTTTCTCACAAGCTTCAGACCATTGAAATTTCACCGTCTTCTGAGTCAACTTTGTCAAAGGAGATGCAATAGTCGAGAATCCTTCAACAAACCTTCTATAATAGCCAGCCAAACCCAAGAAACTCCTAATTTCAGTTGGAGATGTGGGTCTAGGCCAATTCTGCACTGCCTCAATTTTTCGAGTATCAACTTTAATTCCATCACCGGACACAATGTGGCCTAGGAACGCCACAGACTTAAGCCAAAACTCACATTTAGAGAACTTGGCATACAACTCTTTATCTTTCAAAGTTTGAAGAACTATTCTGAGATGGCTAGCATGATCTTCTTCATTTCTTGAATAGATTAGTATGTCATCAATAAAGACAATAACAAACATATCTAAATAAGGTTTGAAGACTCTATTCATCAAGTCCATGAAAGCTGCCGGTGCATTGGTCAAACCAAAGGACATGACTAAAAACTCATAATGACCATACCTGGTTCTGAAAGCTGTCTTTGGGATATCACATTCCCTTACCCTTAACTGATGATAGCCTGATCGGAGGTCAATCTTTGAAAAACAAGTGGCACCCTGAAGCTGATCAAAAAGATCATCAATCCTCGGAAGAGGGTACTTGTTCTTGATGGTAACCTTATTCAACTGGCGGTAGTCTATACACATTCTAAGGGAACCATCTTTCTTTCTCACAAACAAGACCGGAGCTCCCCAAGGCGAGACACTTGGTCGAATGAAACCCTTATCTAGGAGATCTTTCAACTGCTCTTTCAACTCTTTCAACTCTGCTGGTGCCATTCTATATGGCGGAATAGAGATAGGACGAGTATCTGTAATGAGATCTATGCCGAAATCTATTTCTCTCTCAGGAGGAATTCCGGGTAGATCATCAGGAAAAACTTCTGGAAACTCTCTTACTATAGGAACTAACTGGAAATGAGGTATCTCAACACTAGAGTCATGAACTCGGACTAAGTGATAGATACAACCCTTCGAAACTAACTTTTTCGCCTTAAGGTACGAAATGAATTGACCCTTAGGCACTACTGAACTACTACTCCACTCTAAGACTGGCTCATTCGGAAACTGAAACTTGACCACTTGAGTTCTACAGTCTATCGATGCATAACAAGCATGAAGCCAATCCATACCTAGAATGACATCGAAATCTATCATGTCTAACTCAACCAAATCAGCCATGGTGCTCTTGTGACTGATGGAAACAGGACAATCACGATAGACTCTTTCTGCTAGAATAGATTCCCCAACAGGTGTAGAAACACAAAAGGGTTCACAAAGTCTTTCAGGAAGAACCTCAAACTTATTTGCAACATAAGGAGTTACAAAAGATAAACTTGCTCCTGGGTCTAGCAAGGCATACACATCAAAAGTAAAGACTTTGATCATACCAGTGACAACATTTGGAGAATTCTCTTGCTCATGGCGACTGGTGATTGCATAAAGGCGGTTTGCTCCTCCACTGGTACTAGAAGTAGCTCCTCTAGGTGTCGTCCTGTCTGGGGGAACAACTGAAGAAGACTGTGCTTTATTTCCCCCATTACCCTGCCTATTCTTTGGACACTCTCGCATGAAATGTCCATTCTGACCACATTTGAAACAACCATCGGAGCCCTCTCGACAAATACCTGAGTGGTTCCTACCACATTTGGCGCAGGCGGGAGGCTTACTACTCCCTTGCGCCACACTACCCAAAGATTGTGCTGGTCTAGCCCTGAAGTCCTTCGAATTCTGAACATTAAATTCACCTTTGTATCTGGGTGCAGGTGCTCTAACAGATGATGGAGCAGGTCCCTTTTGCCTTTGCTGAAAGGAGGAACGGTTTGAATTACCTCTCTGCTGCCCGGACTCGTTCCCAGTCTTTGCTCTCTTATTTCTAAACTCTTCTCTGTCCCTCAGCTTCTCTTCCTCAACCTGCTGCACATAAACCATCAACCTTGATATGTCCATGTCCCCGATAAGCATTGCAGCCCTACCTTCCTTGCTCGACAACCGAGACAACCCAGCAACAAACAAGCTCATTCTATTCCTCATGTCCGCAACCATCTCCGGAGCATAGCGGGATAATTGTGTGAACTTCAGACTGTACTCATGAACACTAAAAGAATCCTGCTTAAGTGTGAGGAACTCACGTACCTTGGCCTCTCTCAACTCTCGAGGAAAGAAATGCCCCAAGAAAGCTTCCTCAAAATCGGCCCAACTCGCAGGTGGTGCATTATCAGCTCTACTTCTTTTCCACTGGTCGAACCAAGTTCTAGCAACATCCTTCAATTGATATGCAGCTAGTTCAACCCGTTCAATATCTGCTACATGCATCACATCAAAAATCTTCTTCAGCTCCTCAGTGAAGTTTTCTGGATCCTCAGTAGTACTTGAACCCATGAAACTCGGAGGATTCATCCCCAAGAACTCACGAATCCTTGAAGTGTCAGCTCCTTCATGTCGAGCTCCTCTTTGCTGACCAATTTGATTAGTCACAGCTTGACTCAGAATTCTAATTGCCCCTCTAAACTCGGCATTAGAAACTTCCCCTTGATCTTGCACTCCCGGGGCATAAGGTAACTCTTGCTCATCAACATAACGTCTAGGAAGACGCCCTCTACCAACTCTTCGTGGAGGCATGATTATCTGAAAACACGTGCAAGCACGGATTAGAAAGAAACTTTTTAGAGGTCAACTCTAACGCATGAAATGAGTGTGAAAGAAATGAGAAATCTTCCTAAATGTTGCAGCCTCCCAATTATAGATGTGGCGCGCTTCACACCGATAACTAGGACTCTACAGACACGGCTTCATAGACTCCCTAGGACTCTTGAACTCTGGGCTCTGATACCAAGTTTGTCACGCCCTGAGCCTACACCCCAGACGTGACCGGCACTTGAAGACCATCGCTGGCCCCCAAGCGAACCCTTGGCCTGGCTTTCTTAACTCAGCGGAAACTTAACTCAACAGAATAACTCAATGCAATGAAAAGTTGTAAAACAACTCAACTGAAAGTAATTTGCCAACAAGGCATCTCGAGTCTCAAAATAGGATATTTAAATATATACATGCATGAGAGACTCCAAATTATCTGACTGACTGTCTGACTGTCTATGAAGCCTCTAAATACTGAGATGGATGTTGGGACAGACCCCGTAACATCCTAATAAAACAAAAACTAAGAACACAAAATAATTGAGTCCTCCGGAATGCAAGGAGGCTCACCACTGACTCTGGAGTGCTCAGCTGGATCAACGACGTGCAGGATGCTGATCCGGGGTACCTGTATCTGCATCATAAGACGATGCAGGCCCACTGGCATCAGTACATGGAAGGTACTAGTATGCGAGCTGGAAAACTAAGCAACAAAGGCTAGAAGGAAATTTGAAAGAACTGAAAAGTTTACCTTGTTCAACTCAACTCAACCTGACTGACTTCTTTCAATATAAGGCAATTTAAAACAAGTGTGATATAAAGAAAGACTGTTTAAAACATGCTATAAAACTCTGTGTGTATACAAGGATACAATAAGCCTGAGATGTATATAGAAATACAATTGAACTGATGTATATAAAATACAATAATTTCCATGTATAAAAATACAATAACTGCTGTGGGAGTTTCTCTAACCGACAACCATCACATAAGAGCTAAAGTGATGATACAGCGATCAACCTCACGCTGCCAGAGCATCCTATACCCGGCCAAAGGTATAAGACCTGAACTGCCTAATGGATCCACTAGTCTAATTTGAAAAGGATTCATCTAAAGAGCATGATCCTTTTCTACCCATGGTGGCTAACATGGTTCTATGGGGGCTGTGGGTTCTTTGAACGCTCCCCCAATTCGGTGCTCGATACTACTCCCAAAAATGTACTGGCTCTTATGTTTTTAAAACACATTTCTTCCTGCTGTCATGAGATAATTACTCAAAAAAATTACTATCCCGAAGGCTCTTGGAATTTTCAGTTTCCAACCTTATTTAAATGTAAAGACATTTCTTTAAAACTTCTTTGGGAATACATAGTTCCCTAATAACTTTGAGAAAATGAACTCAACTTGAAACTTGAAACTCTTTACTTAGCTTGAAACTCTAAGCTCCTTGCTTGACTTGACACTTGAGTCTAAAAATAAAGTTAAAACGTTCAATAAAGACTCTTGAACAACTTTACAACTAGCTTGACTTACTTAACTTCTAAGCTTAACTCTTAATTTCTAACTTCACTTGACTTCTAACTAACTCTCCTTAAAATGGAATATGGATTCAAGGTGTTTGCTCACATGTTACAGATGAGTTCTAGACTTTTAGAAGTACCTTGGAGTGTTGGAAACAACTAGGAAACATAGGTATAATACCTAGGAACAAAATAAAATACAAATGGGACTGCTGGCCAGCTTCAACAGAGGCTGCTGGGCACTCTGCATTCTGCCCAGTTGCCAGCCCTTTCCCCAGAAAAAAACCGACTTTTCTCCCTCTTTTCTTCAACTCTAAACCACCCTTACTTCAATGGATTTAACCCCAAACACTAAGGATCATCAATCTCTCAACATACAATAAATCACAACTCAAATACACAACCCAATCATGTCCCACAACCAACAATAACTTCAACAACAACTAACAACATCAACAACAACTAACAACTTCAACAACTTCAACAACAATCCAATCTTTTCTCAAATCATAAAAAAATGAACTTGGTGTGTGGGGGAAAGGATCAAACCACACAAAGAACTCACATACCTTGATAGGGATCACCCCCGACGAAAATCCACGACGGAACTTGTTGATCTCCTTTCTCCTCTTCTTCTCCTCTTCTTCTCTTCTTCTTCTCTCAAGAACCCTAACTCTTTCTCTTTTAAAATAGGATAAAAATGATCTAGAAATCAGCCTAACACACAATATAACCTCAAAAGAAATGGCTAGGGAAAAGACCAAAACGCCCTTAAAATTTTCCGGACGGATTCCCTGCCAACTGCCCAACTTTCAATGGCCATAACTCGCTCATACGAACTCGAAATCGAGCAATCTCAGTGGCGTTGGAAAGATCATTCCACAAGCTTCGCAACCATAACTGGAACTACTCCTAACTCATCCTGATTTAGGAGTTACGACTGCTCAAAGTTGGCCAAAAATCACTGATTTCCACACTTAGCCAATTTTTTCCAGATTCTGTATTTTTCAAAAAAAATGGCTACTTCCAATTTCAAGCTTCTTCATAGCTATTTCAAATTGTCGGATGTTACATTAAGGACTTGCAATACTATCCTTAAATGCTTCATATGATCACCCTCACTCCTTGAATAGATCAAAATATTGTTAATAAAGACAACCACAAGTGAATCAAGATATTGCCTAAATATCCTATTTATTAGATCCATGAACGCCGTCGGGGCATTTGTTAGACCAAACGACATGACTAGGAATTTATAGTGAACATATCTTGTTGAAAAGGCTGTCGTAGGAATGCCAACCTCTCTCACCCTAAGTTGGTGGTAGCCTGACCTTAAGTTAATCTTCGAAAAGTAACTTGCCCTTTGGAGTTGGTCAAACAAATCGTCAATTCTAGGGAGAGGGTACTTATTCTTTATAGTGACCTTGTTCAATTGGCGGTAATCAATACACATCCTAAGGGACCCATCTTTCTTTTTCACAAATAAAATCGGAGCACCCCATGGAGATATGTTTGGTTGAATGAAACCCTTCTCTAGAAAATCGTTGAGTTGTACTTTAATTCTTTTAATTCAGCCAAAGCCATCCGGTAAGGGGGAATTGATATGGGTTGAGTATCCGACAAAAGATCAATGCCGAAGTCTATTTCCTATTTGGGAGGAATTTCGAGCAAGTCATTAGGAAAGACTTTCAAAAATTCCCTTACTATGGGGATCGACTCTAAAGGAGAGGTCTCGGACTCAATGTCCTTAACTCTTACAATATGATAGATGCAACCCTTAGAAATCATTTTACAAGCTTTTAGACATGAAATGAATCAACCTCTAGGGATTGCATTTCCACCCTTCCATTCCAAAATGGGCTCATTTGGAAATTAAAGTATTACTACCCGAGTTCTACAATCAATGGAAGCAAAACAAGCATGAAGCCAATCCATCCCCAAGATTACATCAAAATCAAGTATGTCTAATTTAACCAAATCTACCAAAGTGACTTTGTGAGACAAACAAATAGGACAACTCTTATATACTCTTTTAGCTACAACCGAGTCACCAACCGGGGTAGACACAGAAAAAGGTTCTTTTAACTCTTTATGAGGTACTTTAAATTTCATAGCCACAAAAGGAGTAACAAAAGATAAAGTGGCACCGGGGTCTAATAATGCATAAACATCAATTGAAAATACTTACCACATACCGGTAACAACGTCTGGGGACCCCTCTTGATCACTTCGAGATTGGAGAGCCTAGAAACAATTTTCTTGGGAGCATCTGGATTTGAACCACTTGGAGGAGCTTGGTTACCCTCTTTCCCCTTGGCCGCACAAGTTGGACCATCTTTCAATTGATGTCCACCTTTGCCACATCCATAGCACACACCCATTCCGGCAAGACATTTCCCCTCATGTTTTTTACCACACATGGCACATGTAGGTCTCTCCATGGAAGATCCAATGCTATTGCCTCCTTGAGGCTCAGGGTTAGACACCCTATCTTTGTTGGATCTTGGAGCATTGGAGGAGCCTTGGTTGGAAAACCTCTTCTTGAACCTTGGTCCACTTTGACCCTCATACTTACCCTTAGAAGAATTACCATCATCGGACCTTGCTCTCTTTATCTCTTTATTCTTCTTCCTAAGCCTTATCTCCTCAACTTGTTGAGCATAGACCATTATCCGTGAGATATCCATGTTTTCATGGAGCATTGCCGCTCGGTACTCTTCTTCAATAGCATCGGACACACTGGTGACGAAGCGACTCATCTCATCTCTTGGGTTAGACACCAAAGATGGGGCATATTTGGACAATTTAGTGAATTTCAAGGAGCATTCTTGGACACTCATGTCTCCTTGGCGAAAGTTGATAAATTCCTCCACATTTGCTTCCCTCTTTTCTCGTGGAAAGAACTTATCAAGGAATGCCTTTTTGAAAGCTTCCCAAATTATGCGACCCGCTCTTATAGCCCTATTATCCTTCCATCGAGTAAACCATACTTGGGCCACACCCTTTAATTGATACCTCATTAGTTCGGTTTTATCTATAGAGGTCACCTCCATAGCATCCACTATCTTGTAAACCTCTTCCAAAAACTCTTGTGGGTCTTCATTCACCTTGGAACCCAAGAAAATAGGACGGTTCATCCTAGTAAAGTCTCTTAACCTTGAAGCCATGGTGCTAGAATTAGGATTCACTCAGGGCCCACATTCTCTATTTTCTTGAGTTATTATAGCTTGGGCTTGAGTGGTGACGGCTTGAGTTTGAACCATCATAAGTTAAGTCAAGGTTTGGAGAGCCGCCTTTATCTCCACATTCATCATAGCTCCTTCATCATTAGGAACTTGTGGAACTTGAGGATCTTGAAGAGGAACTCCCTCATTTAGCATCTCTTCTACCCTTCTTCTTAATTCACACATCATGTATTCATTGCCTATAATCACAAGAGAAGGGTTAGAAGAAAGGACTTCATAGAGTTAGAACTCCAAAGCACGACTAAAGAGTAATGAAGGAAGGGAATGTTCCAAAGCATCTTATAGCCTCTTATTCATAAGTGTGGCACGCTTCACACTCATGAACAAGACTCTACTAGACGTGGTGCATGAGACATCAACCTAAATATTATTCCCAAACCTTATTCTCTGATACTAAGTTTGTCATGACCTGAGAGTACCCCCAGACATAACACGGTGTACTTGACCCCGAAGGGGTCTCATACAATCCTCTAGCATCATCATTACATAAGACATAAAAAATAATGCAAAAAATTTAAAACTTTTTCAATAGAAGTCAAACTTCACTTTTCATAAAGGAAAATCATAGGAAATCTAGACTTTGTCTCATTTACCATCTAAACATAGGAATACAAAGTTTTGGGACTTAGCCCTTTACATCCATAAAAGTCTCAATACAAAAAGTACAATAGGAGCTAAGAAATAGGAAATCCCGTCCTCGAACTTGAGGACTCACCACAAGTTAGAGATAATCAATCCAAGTCTTCTTCAAGAGGAGAGTGAAAGTCACCTAGCCTGAACCTACACTCATTAAGATGTAGAAGGAAGAAAGGGTTAGCACATAATATGTACTAAGTATGGAAACATGCATAAAATCCTTAAATATGATAAAAAGGACATTTTATTTGAAAAGTATGCCTTTGTTAAGTTTAGAAACCAACATTCATTTCCAATGTACAACACAAGACATAATCATATTTACACTCATTACATGGTAATATCAACACCTTAGACACCCCTAAGGAACACTTGTGCAAAGTATGGTTGGCATCCCATAATACCAACCTTACTAAGTACTCCCTTAAAGCTCCCTTGGTCATGCATATCATCTTTAGACCTCATTATAATCATTAGTCACCAATATGGAAATAGTCATGAACATTACTTTGAATACAAGGAAAGTCATTCATAACAACCAACCATTCAACACACATGTATGCATTTGTATCTCATCACAATATAAAGGAACCATCCCACAACATCCTACTAAGTCAACTTGTGCAATGTGGAAGTGAAGTCCCATACCCCCACTCCTACTAAGTAAACTCACCAAGAAGTCATAGTATAGTTCATGTCACATTCATTATCTTTCATTTAGGGAATAATAGCCATAACCGACATAGACCATGTGAGTTACATGTAATCTGGTGTCATGTAACCCAACACTGAAAAAAGGTGTCCTACATGCCAAAGTTAAACGTGTTAGCTTTTAGGTGGATCCACTAGCTAACTCCTATGTTGGCACATAGTTATGGGATAGGGAGATTGCTTCTAGAAACCCACCCTATTGCATTGGCGGAGGGGCTTCCATCTCATGAGTTCACTTTGGATAACCCAACCTAATGCAATGGCGGAAAGGCCTTTACCTCATTCTCCATATCCACTCGATACTAAGCATTATCTCCCAAATTATACATAATTAGTCATTGAATTGTATTTACATGTGTAAAGGAGTGCTCTACCCTTCATTTAATACAACTCATAAAATAACTCATAGATTCAATAAAGTGAGAACTAACTTTCAACCATAAAATCATCATTAACATGTGACTAAACCTTTCACATTGTTGTTCATAGCATTTCTTTCAATCAACACAACAACATCATCATCATCCTAGAAAAATCATTCATGAACATGTGTAAGGGTAAGGGGAGAATAACATTTCAACAATACCTCAATATACACAATAGTCATAGGATCTTTACCTTTCAAGTGAATCATAAGTTCACACACATCACCTTCAACAATATGTACAAGCCCTAGCAATTTACCCTTTCAAGGATCATGAATCATGTCTCACAATCATACATAGAAATACTACTTTAAGCATGAATAAAACAAGATTCAATAACTATATTAACATAGATGCAATTGATAGTAATCATCTTGCATCAATACACCCATCAAAATTCATGAAATTGGGGTCATGGGGTAGTTCATGGGTTCATGGGGAATTTTATAATGAAAATCACCATTAAACATCAAATCGTCCATAATATAATGCAATTAACATAAGAAAAATTATTTTTTAGGAAGAACCCATGGTTGGAATGAAAACCCTAGTTTTTGAACAAGTTAACAATTTTGAAATCAAGAGTTGAAGGGTTTCATGGATAAAGGTGTTCCATGAATCAAAGTCCCCATACCTTAATTGATGTTTTCCCACGAAATTGGAGTGAAAAGCTTGGAGCTTGAACCCTAATCTTGAGCTTCTCCTTTGAGTTTGAGTTTGTGAGTTATAAGAGTTAAAAGACTTGTTTAATACTTAAAAATACTTTAATATACTTAAAAAAAAACTAATAATAACCATCCCCCACCCTAAATTAATTAATTAATAATTTACTAAACTACCCCTACATAGGCCGACATAAGGCAGTCATCCCAAGCCCCATCCACGAGACCCCGACCACGGGGCGTGGTTTGAACCATGTACTGTACTGGTCACTCGTGGTTTGGGTCTGAGGCTGGCCTTTTAGCCTTGGTCCAGGACCCATCTACGAGCCCCCATCTACGGGGCGTGGGATGGTCCACAGACCGTGTTATGCACACGTGATTTGGGACAAAGACTAGGGGATTTTGGGGACCATTGAAAAGGCTAAGTCTTGATTCACGACTCCCATCTATGGGGCGTGAGTCAGTCCACGCCTCGTGGTCCCTATTCATAGGTGTTGATGTTTTTGACAGCTTTTAGAGCAGCCCCTTGGCTCTCATCAAGGACCCTTGGGGGGGCCATGCCTTGACGTTTAGGGACTTAGACACTAGTGCTAAGTTAGGACTTTAACCTTACGTTTTAACTTCATTAGACTACTAGAATACACATTAGGCTCTAGCTTAGATCATTAGATTTCCGGGGTGTTACAGGTGCGATCTCTGCCGCTCTGGTGCCACTGCCCTAGTGACAACTGGCCCGCTGTGGCGGGATAGTGACCCCAATTTTCCTTCGACATTTTCCTTTCATAAATAATGACTTAGTTGTTTTCTTTCTTTCGATTTACAAATTTTGAAGGAAAAAATAGATGTTAACTATTATTATTACTATTCACAAAATTTCTTTTTAAAAAAAAAAAAAAAATTCTCTTGGTCTGTAAAATATGTAAAAATAAGATATCTCTTTGTCCAAGAATCACATTGATCATTTTTCTCCTTTTCTTGACTTTTGAATATTTTTCATACTTATATTTTATGTTAAAAAAACTCAAAAAAAGTTATAAAATAATATCTAATTTGATATATTTTAACATAATTATAGTACTCTCCTCATATTATAATTATAACAAATATGTTTACCTTATTTATCTCTCTTTTTAGCTTTACTACAATTTATTGCTTTTTATATCTCCTCATCATTACTATAATTTAATATTTTTTTCTTAAATTTGTTTTTTTACCTTCTATTTTTATATTTTTTTAAAATAAAGTTCTTATTTATCTCTCCTCCTTATTATCATAATTTATTATTATTATTGATGAAAATTTTCATTCATTGCAAAAAACTTTATTTTGGTCAGTAAAATCAGTAAAATAAAATTCAAATATTTTTTATGTCTCTCTTCCCACATCACTACAATTTATCACTTTTTCTTAAATTCCTCTTTCTACCTTCTATTTTTAAAAGACTCTAAGAAATAATAATATTATTAATTTCTCTTCCATATTAACGTAATTTATTCTTATGCATGAAAATTATATCTTTTTCTTCATTTATTTCTTTGACTTGTAAAAAATTTTCAAAAATTATCTGTTTAACCAAGAATCATAATTAATTTTTTTTCCTTTTATTTGACTTTCAAAATATATTTTTTTATGTGTTATGTAAAAAAAAAAATTCAAAGAATTTATAAATATTATATATATATATATATATATATATATATATATATATATATATATATACATGCTAAATAAAAAAGAAGAAAGAGAGAGAAGTAGCTAAAGAAAAATTAAATAAAAAGTAAGGTTTTTACATTTTTTCCTTTCTTGTGTTAATTTTTATTGTAGTTATTAAATGTTTTCTTTCCTTTTTCTTCTTTTGCTTCCTTCTACTTTTTACTCAATTTACTACTATCTTATTCCTTTTATCATAATATTTCATGCCTTGTCTCCTTATTCTTTTCTAATTATATCACACTAAATTTATTCTCTACTATTAGAAAAGAGAATAAAAAGTTATTTTTTCTTATAACTTTTCATTGTGAAAAAGAAAAAGAATAGAATGAGAGAACTAATACTTTATGGTAGCATCATTTTTACGGTTCACAAATTGAATGTTGACATTTTGATGTCTTTTGATCTTCAGTATTTTGAATTCCTAAATAGGATTTCATTCTTATTTTGATAGATCCGTTGTTATAATTCTTATTGGCATAAAAATGATTAAATTTACCCATGTATATTCTAAGGAATTCATTTATATAAACAAATCAAAATTTTGATTTACCTGAAGTAGTAAATCCTCATTTACAATGATTCTTCAATTTTGTCAATTTACCTTCATATTATATGTTCTCCTGTATGATTTCATTTGTACAAATAAATTTTAAAAAATGATTTATTTGAGGTAATAAAACTTTCAAAAATTCAATTTATCTGAAGTAGTAAATCTTCCTTTGCAATGATTTTTCCATTTTGTCAATACCTTTACATTGTGTTCTCTCATGCCTAATTTCATTTATATTAAAAAGTCAAAATTTTAATTTACTTGAAGTAGTAAATCTTCTTTTGCAATGATTCTTCAATTTTGTCAATTTACCTTCATATTATATGCTCTCTTGTCTGATTTCATTTGTACAAATAAATAAATAAAAATGATTTATTTGAGGTAGTAAAGCTTTTCAAAAATTCAATTTATCTGAAGTAGTAAATCTTCTTTCACAATGATTTTTCCATTTTATCAATTTACCTTTGCATTGTGTGCTCTCATGCTTAATTTCATTTGTATAAACAAATCGAAAATTTTGATTTACATGAGGTAGTAAAACTTTTTTTTGGCAATGATTCTTGAATTTTGTTGGTTGACTTTCAGATTATGTGCTCTCCTACCTATTTTTTAATACTTTTTTAATTGATTGATTGTAATAAGTTCTTGACAAACGTTACAACTGTTCATTCTCCATTGCAACAATATATAAAAATATCATTCATGTTAACACTTTTCACTATTCTCTTTAATTGTTGGTTAATAGATGCATTAGATGCATTTAGTAGATTCTTATATTAAAAGATGAATTATAAAGTTCAAAAAATTGAAAAAAAAAGATAAATAGGAATGGTGACCATATAGACATGCCACATCACCTTTTCTATATTCAGCATTATATATATATAATGGGATTGAAGAACGTGACTATTTAAAAATTTTCAAAATTTACAAAGGTCAAATATTTGATTTTTATTTATTTTCATAATATTTAATTTCTTACGTGTCATTGAAAAATGACATGGAATTACACATGTAAGAGGTTGAATTATACACAATGTTGTGATGAGAAAAGGGTTGAAAATATTGTGTGATGAATTTAAGGGTTTAGTTGACAAAGTGTTGAGTAGGAGGGTTCATAATACTAATACATACAAGTATAAGGGTCCATCAGACTATTTCGTCTTTTTACAATGAGAAAGAGAACTTTGATTTTCATAAAGAGTTAAAAGAATTTTGAGAGGTAATTGAGGCATTGCCTGTTAAAGATGATCTTTTAAGTAATTACCTCAAATTGAGAAAGGGGTTTTTTTAAAATATTGAGCATGAATATATAATTATTGGGAGTAGTATTGAGCACCGATATCGGGATAAGTTAAAACAACTCAAAATCCTCATAAACCATGTCTGTCAACATGAGTAAAGGATCATAATTTTTTGATGAATTCTTATTGCTCAGTGGATACACTTAGTTGAGATTATATACCTCGGCCTCGGTATAGCACAATTCTGACAGCGTGGGCGAGATGTTGTATCATCACGTAGCTCATAGTGATGGTTGTCGATTAGAGAATCCCCCAAATAGAGTTAAAGTGTACTTTTATTATATCACTTATTACCTTGAGTTCAGAGATGAGTAAGTATTTTGTAAAGTTAAATGATTTCATTCCTTTATTCTTTATATTTAGTTGAGTATTGTTTTATCCATTGTAGTCCCTTTTCTTTCAGCTATTTCGCTTCATCTATATTACATACTCATACATTCAGTGTATAGATGTCATTCGACTTGCATCTTTTTATGATGCAGATACATGTATTCAGGATCATCAACATGTGCTTTTTTAAGATCACTTTGCACTTTCCTCTTGAGAGTTTTGGTGAGTCCTCCTAACATTTCGGATGATCACAATTTTTTATTTCAGTATTTACTTTGAGCCACCGAGGGTCTTGTCCCGGCATCCATGTTGAACTTAAAGACTTCATAGATAGCTAGAGTGGAGTTGTTTTTCAGAAATTCTCTCTTTAAATTGTTCTATGAATATTATACTTTGCTTAGACGAGTATTTTAGACGGTTAAGTTATATGTTTCTCTTTTAAAGCTTTTAATTTGCTTGAGTGAAATCTTCCGCTAAGTAGTCATCCACACTGAGGGTTCGCTTGGGAGCCAAAAATGGTTCTCGAATGCCAATCATGTTCAGGGTATAGGCTCGGGGTGTGACACTTTACACCCCTTCATAAAAATCTTGGGTCCACAATTGATCTATGAAACTCCTGTTTTCCAAATCCTATATAAAGAAATTTCTTGGGTGAACATAAGACCACACAACCAACAAAAAGAAGAGAAGAACTTTTTCCTCCTTTCTTTTCTTAGCTTATTCTTAGAATTTTATTTTAAATTGGTTTTTGGCACCTCCAAACTTTCAGCCACGAGTGCATGTGTTTGAGAGTAACTGTGGAACTTTGGGAGGCGACCGGCTACAACAATTTGCATCGAAGTCAGACCAAAAATGCTTTCAAGCGCTTGCCGCGACACAGTGTTTGTAATAGATTATTTACTACTTTATAATTTCAGTCCAATATCAATATTGTAGAAAGCGATTTCCTTACATGCAATATCGTTGTTTCTTTGAACAAAACTTTTTCTGATCTGTCAAAGTTTGAGCCTTTAGATGGAAATAAATTTAAATGTTGGCCACAAACACTTTTGATTTTCTTTGAACAATTAGAATTTGATTGTGTTTTACTTAACAAAGCTTCTATGGATGGTTTTACCACTACTAGTAATTCTAGCAATATTGTGATTATTTTGTTAAGAAGAAGTTTGAAAAGTATAACAAAATTGCAAGAGGACATTTGCTAAACCATATGACTAACCATTTATTTGATTTATTTGTTACTTATAAATATGTTAAGGAAATATGAGATATTTAGAAAAGAAATATGGTGCTGATGATGTAGGAAAGAAAAAATATGTTGCCGGACAGTGGATTAAGTTTCAAATTGTTAATAACAAGTCAATAATGAAATAACTTTACGAATATGAGAACTTGACTGTCAATGTTCTCAACGAGAACATGGTGTGTCATGACCCAGACCATTGTGATTGGCAGCCACACTAACCCTCCGGTGGGAGAACCATTAATACTAAATAGCTAACCAAAGAACTACACAACTTAATCAAAACTAAGACATTTAAAGTTACGAAAGAAAGTTTAAATGCTAAGGAAAGAAATAGGGAGTTCCCATAAACTCCAAACAAAGTCTAACAACCAAAACAAATGCGGAAGTAATACCTAGAACCTGAAAGTCAATGTACCAAAACTCTAACAAGAACCATAAGTCTAAACAATAAGGGTACAACCCCAAACTAAACATAAGACTGACTAACGTACTAGTCCAAGTCCGAAAATATGGACATAAACAGAAAAAGAACTCATGGCATCCTGAAAAAACTGGCTCACCCTTGAATTCAAAATGATCACTGATCTTCTAAGCGAGGTCTGTCAATAGTCACCTGAAGATGCCCTGTACTCAACAAAGAAAGAGCAGGTGCGGTATCAGTACACAACCATAATGTACTAGTAGGATCACATAGCTATCCCACTAAGTACAACATACATAAGTCAATTAATAACATACATAAATCGAACATATACAATATCAATACCATTACGAATAACAATCAAGTTCACAATTCTCAATTACACTGTTATGACAAGACAATAGTCCTCTCATGGAACCTACACCCAAATTGTTAGCGTACTAGTACGTGGTAACCGATCCAATGTTTATGTTGAAACGTCGCAACCGATCCCATGTTTATACCGAAATGTTGTAATGAATCCTAGTTAGTGTGTCAGAACACAATGCTCGATCCATTCAACAAGCCACAATCACAATCACAATCACAAAGTACATTCTCATAGTCATACAATCAAGTCATGATTCATGACATTCATCATTCATCTATCCTCATTTAAAATTAGTGTGATCAATAATGTAACATTCGCATACATACATGTATTATAATGAAGCAAGAACAAACATACATCACACAACATGAAATCACAGCCATCACCTACCTCTAACAAAGCTTGAAATCCCCTAAGAAAGTTGATCCTTCCTTTTTCGGATTCTTTCCGCTTGTTCTTGGTCTACAAACAATCAATTTAATACTAGGATCAATAAACAAGACTTAATTACCCGGAATAAAGTCAACATTATCAACCCTAGATCAAACCCTTGATCCCCAATATACAAATTAGGTCTTTGCCACCATAATTTCCACATCAAAACCCTCCCTCATCAATAATTACCCGCTAGATTACATTCTACGGATCAAAGATGAATTCGGAGAGTTAAAACCTTACCTTTAGCCTAAAGAATGGTGAAAAATGGTCAAGAAACACCTAGGTTCATCTCCTAGCTCTCAAAGTTGAAAAGTGCATAATAAAACATTTTTGGGATTTATTTCCGACTTAAGTCTTATCTGTCCCACCACAGCGGTACTTACCTCGCTACAGTGGCCCCGCCCTGCCGAAAAAATCCCGCCTTAGCGGCTTGCACAAAACCTATGAGCAAATCTAATAATTTCAATACCCTCATTTCACAACACAGCTTCAACCAACGAGACTCAGAACCTACCCATTCACGCTAAGATTAGTTTTGACAGTTCTACTCACCGGAATTCAATTTCGTAAAGTCGTACAGGTTCCTTAATGTCTTAGCTATCTACTCATGTGATCAAATTTATAATTAGATCACCCAATTGTTACCAGATTTCCCTAGACCTTACTAACTCTGATTTCATCAATATCGGGACTAGGTTGGGAAATTCCCAGTTACTACGAAAAAGTTTTTTGGGCCAAAATTTTTCCCTGTTGGCTTTTCTATAACAATGGAAACAGGTCGTTACAATAGATACCAATTTACCCATCACTTGTCCCCGAATGAAAAAGTTAGGAATAAAATAGGCTAAAGAGAGAAGGGTATAGTACATGTATCGACGAACAACTAGGGATACTTGTCTTGCATGTCCTTCTCGATTTCCCAAATAGCTTTCTCAACTGGATGATGCTTCCATTGAACTTTCATGTACTTAATCTCTTTGGTTCTCAGCTTCCAAATAGCTTTCTCAACTGGATGATGCTAACATTGAACTTTCACGTACTTAATCTCTTTGGTTCTTAGCTTCTAGACATCACAATCAAGAATTGCAATCGGTTCCTCCTGATATTGAAGGTCTTTGTACAACATAACTTCGTCCCATTTTATGATGTAATCCCCATCACCATTATATCTCTTCAACATGGATACATGAAATACTGGATGAACTCCCGTTAGGTTAGGAGGTAAAGACAATCTATAAGCCACTGGCCCTACACATTCAATAACTTCAAAAGGACCAATGAATCTCACACTTAGCCTGCCCTTCTTACCAAATCTCATCACCCCTTTCATGGGTGACACCTTAAGAAGAACATTCGTACCAGTCTGAAATGCTATTGGCTCTAACCTTATGGTCTGCATACTTCTTATGCCTACTCTGGGCTGCTAAAAGTTTAGCTTGATTACTCCTCACTTTATCTTTCTCATCCTTCACTAAATCAACCCACAAAGGTTTAACATCTCCAGCCTCGATCCATCCTATGGGTGATCTACATTCCCTCCCAAAAAGTGCCTCAAATGGTGCCATATCAATGCTGGAGTGATAACTATTATTATAGGAGAACTCACACAATGGTAGGAACTTACCCCAATGTCCTCCAAAATCAATCATACATGCCCTCAACATTTCTTCTAACACTTCAATAGTCCTCTCTGACTGCCCGTCCGTCTGTGGATGGAAAACTGTACTAAAAGTGAGTTGTGTGCCCAATTCATCATGTAACTTCCTCCAAAACATAGAGGGAAATTGCATACCATGGTCTGAGATGATAAAAAGGGGCACCCCATGCAACATCACTATCTCTTTCACATAAAACTTAGCCAATTGTTCAGCATTATAATTTATTCTTACCAAAATAAAATAGGTTGATTTAGTTAATCTGTCAATCACTACCCAAATAGAATCAAATTTTTCCAAAGTCTTGGGAAGACCAACCACGAAATTCATGGCTATCATTTCCCACTTCCATTTCGGAATTGATATTCTTTGAATCAAACCTGCAGGCCTTTGATGTTCATACTTTACTTGTTGGCAATTTTGACACTTAGCCACAAACTCCGGTATATCATTTTTCATGTCCGGCCACCAATAAATTCGTTTCAAATCTCGGTATATCTTAGTCACGCCCGGATGAATGGAATATCGTGAACCATGAGACTCTAACAACAAATTCTGAATCAAGTCGTCAACTCGAGGAACACAAATCCTTCCTTTAAAACTGAGCACACCTTCCGCATCAAGAGTGGTCTCTTCTGCCCTACCAATTACAGTCTTCTTCTTAAGTTCATTCAAATTTTCATCCTCAAATTTCTTAGCCTTGATCTTCTCAATGAACGTGACCCTAACCTCAATGCTAGCTAGCACCCCACCTCTTTTTGAGATGCCCAATTTTATGAATTTAGACTTCAAAGTCTGACTTTCCTTAGCCAAAGGTCGCTTAGTTACACTCAAGCAAGCTAAACTACCTATACTCACCGATTTTCAACTCAAAGCATCTACCACTAGATTAGCCATACCCAAATGGTATTGAATGGTCACATCATAATCCATGAGTAACTTCATCCACCTTCGTTGTCTTAAATTCAGATCCTTCTAAGTGAACACATGTTGCAAACTACGATAATCAGTAAACACTTCACACTTAACACTATAAATGTAATGCCGCCAGATCTTAAGAGCAAGCACTACTGCTGCCAACTCCAAATCAAGCATTCGATAAATCCTCTCATGCACCTTCAACTGTTGCAGTGCATAGGCTATGACATTTTTATCCTGTATTAACATAACACCCAAACCCAAATGTGAAGCAACACAATAAACAATATTATCTTTACCTTTAACCGGTAGTGCTAGAATAAGTGTGGTGGTCAAAAGAGTCTTGAGCATTTGAAAATTCTCCTCACATTTGTTAGTCCATTCAAATGGTATCTCCTTTTAGTCAAATTTGTCAAGTGAGTGGAAATAGAAGCAAAGTTCTTCATGAATCGACGATAGTTACTAGCGAGCCCCACAAAACTCCTAACTTCCATCACAAAGCTAGGTTGAACCCAATTCTTAACCGCCTCAATCTTTAAGGATATACTATTACCCCTTCTTTTGAAACTACATGCCCCAAAAATGCAACCGAAGGCAACCACAATTCACACTTAAAAAATTTAGCATACAACATTTGTTTCCCAAGAACACCCAGAACAATACAAAGATGGTCGGCATACTCTTCCTCACTTTTTGAATAGACCAAAATATCATCAATGAAGACTATAACGAACAACTCGAGAAAGGGATTGAACACCCCATTCATCAAACTCATGAAAGTTGCAGGTGCATTAGTCATAACAAAAGACATAACTAAGAACTCATAGTGCCCATAACGGGTTCTAAACACCGTCTTAGGCACATCCCCAGGCCTAATCTTTAATTGATGGTAACCAAACCTCATATCAATCTTAGAGAAAACTGATGTACCTTACAATTGATCAAAAAAATCATCTATTCGAGGCAATGGGTACTCGTTTCGATTTAGTGACCCTATTCAATTGCCGGTAATCTATACATATCCTCATGCTACCATCTTTTTTCTTAACAAACAAAACTGGAGCACCGCCATGGGGAAGCACTAGGACGAATGAATCCTTTATCAAAAAGTTCTTGGATTTGAACCTTAAGCTCTCTTAATTCTGCAGGAGTCGTGCGATATGGAGGGATGGAAATGAGACGAGTACTAGGTTTTAAATCAATGCATAAATCTATATCTCTATCCGAAGACATACCAGGCAAATCATTAGGAAATATTTCTCTAAATTCTAACACCACAGGAATAGACTCAATAGATGGAGGCTCAACCGCAACATCCCGAATATGAGCCAAATAAGCCAAACAACCCTGCCCTACCAGTTTTCTTGCTTGAATGGAGGATATGATCTTAGCTTTCTTAGGCTTGTACACCCCTTCCCACTCTAACTTTTCCCTTCTCAAAATTTCTATAGTTACAAACTTAGTATTACAATTAAGCACAACATAAAAGGGGGACAACCAAGTCATGCCTAAGATTATATCAAAGTCAGTCATATCCAAAATGACCAAATCAGTCCAAGTCTGAAAACCCATAAACAAAATAGGACAAGCACGATAGAGATGGGTGACTATGACAGAATTTCCAACAGGGGTAGAAATATGAATGGGGGCATCAAGTATATCACAAATCATAGCAAATTCTAAGTCAAATCGCACGGACACATAAGAATAAGTAGAACCCGGATCAAATAACACATTAACCATCCGATCATAGAGAAGAATAGTACCTGTGATCACTGCGTCAAACGCCTCTGCCTCGGTCTCGCCCGAAAAGGCATAACACTGAGCCCTATCATCGTGATGGGTGACTTCCTTGCCTGGCTGCACTGTACCTTTGTTTGCGTTACCATTTCCACTACCTCTGCGGCCTCGCTAATTTCCTTCTCCCCCACCTTGTGGACGCCCTCTACCATTATTACCATTTCCCGCGAGTACCACTAATCTAGATTGTTGCTGCACGGAATCCAACATACACGGGTGGGGACAATCTCTCCTCATATTCCTAGGTTCTCCATAGTTGTAATATGTACGATCAAAAGAGGGCCTGCTGCCCGCCAAAGGAGCAGCTCCTTAGCTATCCTGAATAAAATTTTGAGGTGGAGTTTCAGAGTAATTACATGTAGAAGCGGGCATAGCAAATTGAATTGGCCGGCCTGCAAGTTTGGCATCTCTTAACCTCTGGAGTAATATACTTGAAAGTTGCCTGAATTTTTGGCTTTCTTAGCCAATGCCTTAGCCTGACCGTCTTGCCTCACCTTCTCCACTTTTTTCACAAAATATGTTACCTCATTGAAGCTTTTCCCTGCAGAGGTCATTTGAACAGATAATACCTGCAACTCAGAATTTAGTCCCTTATTAAATAAATGGATCATCTCTTCCTCAGTAGTCACCAATTGTGTAGAATATCTGGATAAGGCATGGAACTTCGCCTCATAAGCAGCCACAGACATACCACCTTGCTCTAAAGTCATGAACTCATCCTTCTTACGATCTCTCAAAGTCCTAGGCACATACTTCTCCAAAAACAGAGCATAAAACTGGGTCCAAAATAGTGGAGGCAAAACTAAAGATCGACAGTTCGCATAATTTCTCCACCACTGCTTAGCCTCGCCTTGAAGTTGAAAGGTCACAAATTCTACCCCATCCTGATGGACAATTCCCAACTTATGAAGCCTCTCATAATATTCTAGAATGAACTCATAGGAGTCCTCACTCTCGGAACTATGGAACATAGGCGGTTTAAACTTTAAGAACTTAGTCAACATCGAATGCTCATTACCAGTCATAGCAGGACCACACAAAGGATGGAAGAAAGCATCATTACCTACATTTCCACCCACCTTGGGGACAATGATAGCAATAGGGGGATTGGTGAACGCTTGAGTTTCTTGAAAAGAGGGAAGCACTCCAGGACCAACCTATCCTAAAGAATGACATGATATGTTGAGCTAACACTGGGTTTAAGAGAGGAATACCTATAGTCTCAGCCTGCACTTCTTCCTCTTGTCTAACATTCTCCTCCTCCTCGTCAACCTCTACATTCTCATCTACCTCTTTATAGTGCGCAGGAGGGGACTCATTTCTGGGAACATCTCCAACCGGTGCTCCATCCCTAGTAGGTGCCACCCTTCCTCGACCTCTACCCCTAGCTCTTCTTCTACCCCTGCCTCAATCGCGACCTCTCGCTTCATATTTCTCAGTTGGAGCATTGATGGGAACTACGAGGCTGACGCCATTGAACCTAGTGTTATCCATCTGCGGACAGAAGAGTGAAGAAGGTTAGATACCAATTTGAATCGCCAGATACAAATTGGAATTAAGTTATAGCATAAAAGGAGACCAAGAGAAAACAGAGAGATTTCCTAAAGTCCTATAGTCTCTCAAAGAAAAGTACATACGTCTCTATACTGTTCCGCAAGACTCTACTAGACTCATTTTGGTACATTGAGATAAATGAACCTAGGCTCTAATACCAACTTTGTCACGACCCAGAACATCATGATTGGAACCCAAACTAACCCTCCAGCGGGAGAACTACTAATACTAATTACCTAACCAAAGGACTACACAACTTAAACAAAACTAAGGCATTTAAAGTTACAAAATCAGGTTTAAATGCTAAGGAAAGAATAGGAGTTCTCGTAAAATCCAAACAAAGGCATTTTATTGTTGGGGAAGGGTTTTGGAACTTTTTGGATGGTGGAAAAAGCCCTAATTTGGATATTAGGATCATGGGTTTGATCTAAGGTTGAAAGAATTGATTATGATCCAGTTAAATAGACATCGTTTATTGATTCCCATGATATATTGATTGTTTGTAGACTAAGAACAAGTGGAACTAATTCGAAAAGGAAAGAATCAAGTTTCTTAGGGAATTCATCTAGTTTCGAGGTAGGTGATGGTTGTGATTTCATGTTGTGTGATGTATGTTTTTTATTGCTTCATTATAATACGTGTATGTATGCGAATATTGCATTATTGATCACACTATTCATAAGTGAGGATGATTTAATAATTGTTTGCCATGAAATCACGACTTAATTGTATGATTATGAGAAAATACTTGTGATTGTGGCTTGTTGAATGGATCGGGTGTTGTGTTCTGACATACTAACTTGGATCGATTGCCACGTTCCTGCATAAATATGAGATCGGTTTCCACGTTCCAGCATAAGCATTGGATCGGGTACTATGAATCAGTACACTAACAATTTGGGTTTGGGTTCCATGAGAGGACCATTGACTTGACATAATTGTATATCTTGAGAATTGTGAAATTATATGTTGTTCATAAATGATGTTAATATTGTATATGTGCTGAGTATGCATGTGTTTATTATGTTATAATAACTTATGTATGTTGTACTTAGTGGAATAGCCTCGTGATCCTACCAGTACACGGTGGTTGTGTACTGATACTGCACTTGCTCTTTCCTTGTTGAGTACAGGGTATCTTCAGGCAGCTATTGACAGACCTCTCTTAGAAGATCAGTGATCTTTTCGAATTCAAGGGTGATTCAATTCTTTTGGGCTGCTATGAGTTTTATTTCTGTTTATGTCCACATTTCGGACTTAGACTTTCTAGTTTGTTATTTGTATGTTAGTTTAGGGGTTGTACCCCTTCTTGTTTAGACTTATAGTTCTTATTAGTGTTTTGGTATATTGACTTTTAGGTCTAGGCGTTATTTTCCGCATTGTTTGTTAGACTTTTGGAATTTATGGAAAATCTATTTTTTTTCTTAGCATTTAAACCTTCTTTTGTAACTTTAAATACCTTAGTTTGATTTAGTTGTGTTGTTCTTGATTAGCTAATTAGTATTAATGGTTCTCCCACCGGAAGGTTAGTGTGGGTGTCACTCACGACGATCTAGGTTGTGACAAGTACGGTAGATTAGGTCATTTTAATATTACCTCTATTAAAAGATTTAGAATAATGAAATTAATTCCTATGGTAAATACTGATAATTTTTCTGAATGTCCTGTGTGTAGACACAAAGGATGTCAAGAAACCTTTCAAGTATGTCATTAGCAGAAAGACTGAATTGCTTGATCTAATATATTCAGATTTAGCAGACTTCAAGAATTCTGTTAGCAAATGCGAAAAAACTATTACATTACTTTTTTTGATGATTTTTCTATATACACTAATATATATCTTCTTATGTCCAAAGATGAGGCCGAAAGCATATTTTTGAAATTCAATGCAAAAGTAGAAAATCAATTAGACATAAAAATCAAGAGATTGGATATGATAGGGGCGGTGAATATAACACTAAAGCTCTAGAGGATTTTTGTTAGAAAAATAGTATTATTCATGGATTAGTTCTCCCTATGCTTCCCAACTAAATGGTGTAGTCAAACAAAAAATAGAAACTTTAATAAAATGATGATTTTCATGCTTTTAAGCTCTGGTCTAACTGATAATATGTGATGAGAAGCAGTGTTATCAACATGCTATATTCTTAATAGAGTCTCTAAAAAAAGGTTAGACAAGAACTCATATGAGTTGTGAAAAGGGTTCGCCCCTAACTTAAAATTTATAAGCGTGTGAGGGTATTTGGCTAAGGTTGGTCTACCAAATTTTAAACGAGTAGATGTTGGTTCTAAGACTTTTGATATTGTCCTTATTGATTATGCTTAAAATAGTGTTGCATATAGATTTATGTCTTTAAGTGGTCATTCTATTTGTTAATTTAGAGATGTAAAATTTTTTGAGCATATTTTTCCTTTGAAAAATAACGTGCCGAGTGATGTACAAAATAATGTTTCTACATTTTCTCTGTTATTTCTAATGTACCTTCTTCTAATATTATTTCTTATGAGCATGAAAATGAACTTAGAAGGAGTAAAATACGTTAAATTGAGACTAGTTTTGGTCCTGATATTATCACTACTTTCTTGATTGAAAAATTTGATATTGATGTCTTAAGTGATGAATTAGTGGCTATCTATTTAATAAAAGAAGATCCTAAGACTTATGATGAATCAATGAGATCAATAGATGTGGTATTTAAAAAGAGGCTATTAAAAGTGAATTAGATTCTATAGTTTCTAATCAGACTTGGGACTTGTCTGATTTACCTAAAGATTGTAAACACATAAGCAACAAGTGGATATCTAAGAAGAAATTGAGATATGATAGTACAATTGATAAATATAAGACTAGACCAATGATTAAGGATTTTAACCAAAAGAAAGGTGTTGATTACTTTGATACTTATTCTCTTGTGACTAAAATAACAACCATTAAAACTTTTATTGCTTTAGCTGCTATTCATGATTTAGTGGTACATCTCAAATGAATGTCAAAATAACATTTGTAAATGATGATTTAGAGAAATATATTTATATGACTCAACCTGAGGGCTTTGTGGTTTCAGAACAAGAGGATAAAGCATGAAATTGAGAAAGTCCTAGTGTTAACTAAAATAGGCACCTAAGTAGTGGTATAAAAAATTTAATGTCACATTAGTTGATAATGACATTGTTATAAATTCATTTGATACTTGTGTTTATTCTAAAATGATAGGGTCACACTGTGAGATTATAAGTTTATATGTAGATGACATGTCAATCTTTGGCCCTAATGTGAATGTCATTAATGAAACTAATAACTTTTTGTCTTCAGAATTTGAAATGAAAGACATTTGTGAATGAAATACCTTGGTAAAGTAGATGTAATTTTGGAAGTTAAAATCAAAAATGTTAATGGTTTATCTTTGTATCAGTTTTATTACATTGAACAGATGTTGAAAAAGTTTGATTTTTTTGATGTAGTTCCAATGAGAACTGAATATGATCCTAGCATACACTTGAGAAATAATATAAAAAATTAGTGCTTCTCAAGCTGAATATGCTAAAATAATTGAGAGAGCAATGTTTCTCATGACTATACTCGACTTGATATAACTTATGTTGTTAGTAGATATACTCATTGTTCCAGTAGTTAACACTGAAATGTTCTTCATTGCTTGCAAAGGTATTTGAGAGGTACTGTGGATTAGTGTCTGCATTTAAATAAATTTCCTTCCGTTTTAGAATGATTTTGTGATGCAAATTGGATAACTAACAATGATGAAGTTAGATCTATCAGGGGTTATGTGTTTACTTTAGGTGTAGGTGCTATTTCATGGAAGTCTTCCAAACAGACTTGTATAGCACGTTTTACCATGAAATCATAATTCATTGCTCTCGAGTTGGCTGGGCAAAAAGCTGAGTGGCTGAGAAATCTTTTGACATATGTGCCATTTGGGGAAGACAAGCTTCACCAGTCTCTCTTCATTATGACTCACAGACAGCAATAAGGATTGTCATAAATAATGTCTACAAAGGAAAAAAGAGACATATTCACATTAGACATGGTGCAATTAAGCAGTTGTTGAAACTATATGTTATTTCCTTGGAATATGTAAGGTCTTGGCGAATCCAATGACCAATGGCTTGTAAAGGAAAATAGTCTTTGAAATGTTTAGGGGCATGGGACTAAAGCCCATCAATTATGGTAGTAAGGTGGAACCATTAGGCCTCAATATATATCACATCTTCTATCCCTATGGTGTGAGACAGTGTTTTATAAGGTTGAACTTATTTTTCTCTTAATGATTCTATAACTTAAGGTAGTCTATTTGAGATAGACTTGACGGAATCACCTACATAAATGTAAAGACGTGGTCGCCTTTTATGAAAGGTTTGGGTCGTCTTTCTAGATCACTCATAAGATCAAAGGTGTGTGTACATGACCATAAAAGCACTTTATTTGTATCACGAAGGTTGTTTAAAATTTAAGGATATATATGTGTTATGGGGGGTCTAAGATATATCCATTCAGTTTAAGAGCACTTTTGTCACGCCCCGAGCCTACACCCTGGATGTAACTAGCACTCGAAAACCATTGTTGGTTCCCAAGCAAACCCTTGGCCTGACTCATTACTCAACGGAAGAATTACTTAAGAAAAATGAAAACTCCTAATGCAAAAATAACTTTAGAAACTAAATTTAAACTTAACTCCAATAATCATCTGAAAATCATTTAACAAGTATTAGTTAAATGCCTTATGGACTCAAAACATTACAACAACAAAGGAAATAATGATAGACTCTTAGACCTTTAAACTATCTATGAAGCCTCTACTATTACATAAGGATTATCGGGACAAGACCCACGACATCCTAACAAATGAAAGTAAAAGTGGAACCCTCCAGAAGCAAGGAGGCTCACCAAAGCTAACTAGAACGGCAAGTGTCATCAACAGAGCATTTGTTGATGACCCTATACCTCTATCTGCATTATAAAAGATGCAGGCCAAATGGCATCAGTACATGGAATGTATGAGCATGTAAGGATAATTCTAAAGAATAAACATAAGCTTGAACTATAGAAAAGAAACATACTTACCTCTTCTCAAACTCACTCAACTCAACTCAAACTCCACTCAAGAATAGGATACTCAACTCAAAGGTAATAGTCAACTCGAATTTACTCAGCTCAAGATACTCAACTCAAAGATACTCAACTCATGATACTCAACTCAAGATACTCTGAGATAAAGCAACAATAAGAGATGTAATATATGAAAAGCTTTTAAAACAGTATATAATAACTCAATTGTATGTAAAAATACAATAATAACTCAATTGTATGTAAAAATACAATAATAGCTCTTATTTGGGGGATTCTCTAATCGAGAACCATCGTTATAGGCTATATGATGAAACAACATCTCGCCCACGCTTCCAGAACTTTCCTATACCTTGCCGGAGTATAATACACCCTCAACTAAGTGGATCCACTAAGTTGTGCTTAAAAGCAATAAGGAATCATCTAAAAAGTATGACCATTTTTACCATGTTGGCATACATGGTTTATGAAGACTTTGATTTGTCTGAACTCCTCCCATATTGATGCTCAATACTATTCCCAATAATATAACTCATTCTCATATGTTTAAGAACAATTCTTCATCCTCAAATTTTGAGATTATCACTCAAAAGGTTCTCTTAAAAGAGATAGTGCTCAAAACTCCTCGTGAACTCATTTGGAAATCAAAGTTTCCTCTCATTTTAAATGTAAAAACATTTACTCTTGAGAATATTTAGTTCTCTTATATTCATTTCGAAAAATAAAACTCGACCCTCCTCATCCTCATACTCATTTACTCAAGTCTTTAAACAGATTATAAATAATTGTAAAAGACTTCTTAAAATAGGGTTCATGCTGAATTATGGGCTTGAATGACTCAATTCAAGGATTTCAATAACCATTTATAGGACTCAATACTCGGAACTCGATAACTCTAGAACTCAAGGACTCAATGATACCACTCATCTCAAGAATGCTCGACTCATATGGTTCATGCAGAATTAAGGGCATGAACGACTCAACTCAAGAACCTTCAGGTGTAACATATAGTAGTCCCATAATTAGGAATATAATCTCAAAAGGATCGGGAACTCAATACTCAAGAACTTAGAACTCGAAGATACTGCTCCTCTCAAAGATACTCAATTTATGAAGTTCATGTGGAATTTATGAGCATGAACGACTCGACTCATGGATCTCAATAATAATGTAGACTCATGAATACACTCTTCTCATTCTCATACTCACTTACTCGAGTCTTGAAATAAATTATATGTAATTGTATAAAACTTCTCAAAATACTCAAAGGGACTTTCTCAAACTTTACTCTTAACTCTACCTCGAATTTAAATTATGAATTCAAGGATCATGATTATAATATATAGGATTTCTCGATTATTAGATGTAGTTTGCATAGTTAAAATCAAGAAGTGATCGATGACATGGTTTAATAGAACTCAAATGAAAAGAAGGATGGAAGATAAGAGGACCTGGCGATCATGGCGCACTGAGTGGTGCGGGGCGCCAGCCCCTGAGTATAACACCCCAAAATTTTTTAAGTTAAGACCCGAACCATTCTTCATTTGTGAATAAGATCGTAATGGGTGATTCTTAAATTTTCCATATGTGTGCAGGTCAATTATTTAGTGTGAGAATGATTTTGGATATCAATTAAGGTCACTAGAATCTCCTAGCACAAATTTGAGTTGAAAGTTTCCTTACCGATTAGGTTTTTATATAAGATTCTCTTTGGGTCAACTTCAAATGACCATAATATATTTTAAGTTATATGGCCCATAACCAAACAAATTAAAGGTATTTGGATTATCTTTTCAACGCCACCAATTTCTCAACAATCCAAGTTTTGTGTAAAAAGTTATGACCATTTTAGTAAACTAATACAGTGCAATGACGAATTAGCCGACGAGAAAACACTAAAAATGGCCGTTTCTGTATTTTTAGCTCTAACTAAACCCTAAACAAATTTTTTGACTAATTAGAGACCCAAAATAATTAGATTTTCATCTCTTAATCCATCATTGTCTTCTCTCTCAAACACTAAGGCAAAATCCTAAGGAAAAATCAATGTAGAAGACTCCATTCAATATTCCTTCCATATTTTTCAAGATTCTTCTTCAAGGTAAGTTTTTCTCAAATAATTCCATTCTTTCCAACTCAAATTCCACCATACAATTATGAATCACTAATGAAAATCATAATTCTAGGCCCTAGAGATTTCAAGAAACCAATTCTAGAATCTCAAGAAAGATTTTCTTGATTGTTTACCTTCAAGCTAAGGTTTCAAGGCTTCTAATCAAGTTCTTCTTCAAGATTCTTCACTATTCTTCAAGAACATTTTTCTTTCAAATATGTAAGGCAATCATAGTGTTGGAATATTTTGTCCTCACGCCCTGCATCTACTTTCAGATCAGTAAAAGAGAAATCTAGGATTCTACCCCAAGATTTGAGTATTCTTGAGATGAGTTAATTTTGAGTTCTCGCGTTTCTATTTCATTTTGAAATTATTCTCCTAATTATTGAATTTCTATATTTTACGCATTAACACTTTTAAGTTGAGTCGTTCATGTCCATAATTCCGCGTAAACCCTATAAATTGAGTTATAAATTTTGAGAAGCTTTTTAAAGCCAACACTTGAGTTCTAAACTGAGTTTTTTAAGGAAGTAAAGATGAGTTTTGAGAAAGAGTTGTATTCATGAGTTTCTATATGGTTATTGAGTTCCTCAAGTTGAGTCGTTCATGCCCATAATTCCCTATTAACCCTACGAATTGAGTTATAAGTCTTGAGAGTTTATGAAAGTCAATCATTGTGTTTCAAACTGAGTTTTGAAAAAAAGTTTAAAGGTTCTATTTCATCAAGACTTAAGAGTTTATAATGTCATTTTATTCATATATATATATATATATATATATATACATATACACACACCTATGTTAATTATTGGACTTGGAAGATCAGTTCATAAGTGCATGTTTTCAAAAAGGTAAACATATCTCATGTTTTGAAAAGTATTTCAAGTGATGTAAGAAGTCCATTCTTCGTAATGGATAAATTGAGCACAAAGCTATATTAATTATTTTGGGAGTAGTATCGAGCACCGAGTTGGGTTAGAGTGTTTTATAACTCAGAAGTCCCATAAAACTACGTAGCCAGCGTAGGATAGGACAACATTTATTCTTCATGTGACTCATCACCGCCTCTGAGAAGGCATATAGTTAGATCTATAGTCACGACATCATCCTATACCCCCGGCAAGGTATAGGACGGGCACTTACAATGTGCAGCGGGACATTGTGCCATTGCCAGACTCATGGTAATGGTTGTCGGTTAGAGAAATTCCTCACAAGTAAAGTATATTATTTTCATATTGCTTTCATTGTATATTTTATTGTAAAGCTTAAATGGTTTTCACTTCATGTTCATGTATTGATTCAGTTGAGTTGCTTTCAGCCATTCAGTTCAATTATTTGTTTACTCAACCATATTACATACTCGTACATTCCATGTATTGATGTCGTTCAACCTGTATCCCTTTATGATACAGACACAGGTTCTTAGGATCCTCAACAAAAGTCCGTTGAGATCACATCATCTCGTCGGCTTTTGAGTAAGACCCCCTATCTTCCAGAGGACTCTAGTTTTATGAGTTCTTAGTAGTAGTTATTTTGAGGAGTCATAGTTCTTGTCCTGACACTCATCTTTGTATAGTAGAGGCTTCATATATAAACAGTTTTAGAGAGTCTTTCACTTTTTACATGTTTTATTTAAACCTATGTTACATACCTAGTATATTCAACAAAGTTTTGAGATTCATTAAATTTTTATTAAATGTTTCTTTCAATTTGATGCTTATGTATTTCTGAGTTAGTCTTTCGCTTGTAGTCAGCCAGGATGAGGGTTAGCTTGGGGACCAACAATGGTTCTCGAGTGTCGGCCACATTCAGGGTGTAGGTTCGAGTCATGACAAAATTGGTATCCGAACACAGAGTTCAAGTGTCCTAGTGTGTCTACGAATTCGTGTCAGTAGGATCTTATTTATGGTTGTGAGGGCCCCACTTCTATACATGAGGGACAACAAAAATTTAAGAAAAGTTTTCCCTCTTTCATACTCTAAATCGTGCAGTAGAAATGTGTCACAAGTAGCTTATTCTTACCTGTGCATTTCTAATAATCCATTTGACTGCCCTTATACTCAAGGTAGTTAAAAAGCAATGCCAAATCCTTATCAATGAGTTACTCTCAACAAAAATCTTAAGAAAGTCATGAGACTATAGAGGGTCTTGAGAGAAGCTCATGAGTGAGTTTAAGTGTTGAGTTTCGAAATAATGCACTCTTATTCATATGAATTGTGCGTTCAAGCTAAAATCGAGTTGTAATCTCTTCTCTAAACCTTGTTTCAATTGAGATCCTTATGAAGAAGTGTGTTTTAGAGTTTGGATAATGCTTTCACCTGAAAAGGTAGCATGAGTTACAAGATTATGAGCAGTAGTAGTAAAGAGTGCCCTTAAGTTAAGAGAAAAGCATGCAGAGGTATAGAAATCTATGAAAGGGAGATAGTGATGGGGTAGAATATGTTATTATAGTCATGCACCCAGTATGTTATTAATGAGGAGTTTTCTCCTATGGGTAGACTAAGAAGTGATAAGTTTGTGTAAATTTCATGATAGGAGATAGAGTAAGGGTTACCATTTAGGATGAGCTAGAGTATACTTTAACTATAAAGGAGTTTATGATGATGTGTCATTGTGTTAGTAACGACCAAGTATGGGTATTGAATAGAAGAGCATGAGTATTCATGAGGTGATAGCTCTAAGCTAGGCTTATGATATTTAAGGGAGAGCCCATAATATTCAAAGGGTTATAGAAATAATTAGGCAATGACGTATAGTGAGTGAGTAAATAGTACTTGAGTTGTGAAGTGGAAGGTAAAGGTAATATGTAAATCGACTGTGAGATAAAGATTGCCTAATCGTCATGAGATCTTAGTGGATGAGTGTTTCTTAAATTTATCTAGTAGTTGTAAGTTAGTACAGTAAGTGAGCAATCATATTGATATCAGTGTTTAGAAATAGACACTAAGCTTGAATTTGACATGAGTGTCGTGATCAAAAGAACAGAAACATGAGCGTGATGATGTTAGTTTGAGATCTGATCTGGTAGGTTTGACATAGAGTAGGTAAGGAATTAAGAGGTTAGTTACAATGAATGTGAGTGGTAAAAGTGTGGGATAAGAGTAACTTTTAGATAAAAGCAGTGAAGTGTGGCTAATTCATAGGAGTAACAAGAGCATTAAGAGGTGTACCCAAGATTATATGTAATCAGACGAGGTTCATATTAAGTTAATAATTTTTCATCTGTGCCAAGATAGTATATTTGAGTTGTTAATGTGGAATAGACTGATGTGAGCATTATTCTTCCCTTAAGAGTTAGATGAAGCGGCCTTATAAGCCAATGAGAAGAGGCTAATAGAAGCATCTTAGAAAGATGACTTAGAAAGAGTCTTAGTACCTGCTTATGGAGAGTTCAGTAGCCATGAGATAAGTCTTTCTCGTGTATTAGAGTAAAGGTAATGTAGACCAGTTTAGAGATGATGAGAATAGATCCATAGCTTTAAAGTGTCAATTTCAAATCTAAGGGGGAGATGATAAGATGAGAAACCAAGTCAAGTGTTGAGAATCAAATAGTGAGGTCTTTAGAAAGAGTTAAAGTGAGATACCAATCCATTCATAATCTTGTGTATTCCTCAAGTTCAGTTATAACAACATTATGTTGATGTCTCTTATATCAGAATTATGTTAATGACCTATGCTCATACACTTCAGAGAGGTTCACATTTATGCTTAGCTTCCAGAATGAGGGACAAAGACTTTAGCCCATTGATCTCAACCTTACTCATAAAGTTATGGATATCAGTCTCATGCTATGAACCTATCCATATAAGCAATCATGTCTCATAGTATGTTTAGTCTCACAAATTCATGACTTCCTCTCGATGGCTACCAACATAATGTTATGCCATGCATATTCCTATATCAAACATCTCGAATGAATTGTGCTTATGATCTTTCGCCCTAAAGCTCTCTTAGTAATCCTTTTAATTGAGAGTAGTGTTATTGATAGTAAATATGTGATGATAGAGAACAGGATTGTTATTTCTTATTCTGATAATGATGGTGTGTTTATTCCATCTAAGGTTATGAATATGAAGGAATGAGGAGATAAGGTTTTACGATGAGTACTAAGTCAGCTTTGTAGTGGTAATGCATGCAAGTTCAGTTGGTTGAGATGATGAGAGGATGATAAATTCTTAGAAAGTGGGTTAGTAGGAGTCTATGAAGTGGTTAAGGTTCTAAGATTGAATGTAGTGTTATTAACATGTGTAAATGCATGATACATTAGGCGTTTTGTGATATGAGCTCAAGGTTAGCTGAATGTAGCGGTAAGGAGTAGTGTTCTTGGGATGAGATTTCCTATAGAGGTATAGAACCCAAATATTATGATTCATATCAGAATAATCACCCTATGCTAAGTACTTTGTGATTTTGAGTTAGGTTTGAATATAGTAAGAGTAACCCATTCCTATTCTCATTCTACCCGTCATTCAAGGATGAATGATCGCAAGAGAGAGATATTGTAACACCCCGAATTTTTTTAGGTTAAGACCCGAACCATTTGACATTTGTGAATAAGATCGTACTGGTGATTCCTAAATTTCCCATATGTGTGAAGGTCAATTATTTAGTGTGAGAATGATTTTGGATATCAATTAATGTCATTAGAATCTCCTATAACAAAGTTGAGTTGAAAGTTTCCTTACCGATTAAGTTTTGATGTAAGATTCTCTTTGGGTCAACTTCAAACGACCATATCACTTAGAATATAAAGAGTTACATTGCCCATAACCTATCAAATTAAATGTATTTGAATCTTCTTTCCAATGCCACCAATTTTGCAACAATCCAATTTTTGAGTAAAACGTTATGACCATTTTAGTAACCTAATACAGTGTAGTGACGAATTAGCCGTCGGGAAAACATTAAAAAGGGTCTTTTTGTCATTTTACCTCTAAGAAAACCCTAAGTGAATTTCTTGACTAATTAGAGACCCAAAACAATCAGATTTTCATCTCTTAATCCATCATTCTCTTTTCTCTCAAACCCTAAGGAAAACTTAAAGTAGAAGACTCCATTCAAGATTTTTTTCCATCTTTTTCAAGGTAAGTTTTTCTTCAAGAATTCCAGTCTTTCCAACTCAAATTCCTTCATACAATTATGAATCACTAATGAAATCATAATTCTTGGTCATAGATATTTCAAGAAACCAATCAAGAATCTCAAGAAAGATTTTCTTGATTGTTTACCTTCAATCTAGGGTTTCAAGGCTTCAAATCAAATTCTTCTTCAAGATTCTTCAAAAACCTTGTTATTTTAGGTATGTAAGGATATCATAGTATTGGACTAGTTAGTCATCACTCTCTACATCTACTTTTAGATCAATAAAAGAGAAATCTAGGATGCTACCCCTAGATTTGAGTATTCTTGAGATGAGTTAATTTTGAGTTCTCGAGTTCCAATTTTTTTTTTTTTTTTTTGGAAATTCTATTCCTAATTATTGAATTGCTATATGTTATGTATTAACATTTTTGAGTTGAGTTGTTCATGTCCATAATTCCACATAAACCCTACGAATTTAGTTATAAATTTTGAAAAGTTTTTAAAGCCCACACTTGAGTTTTAAACTGAGTTTTTTGAGGAAGTAAAGATGAGTTTTGACAAAGAGTTGTATTCATGAGTTTCTATATGGTTATTGAGGTCCTCCAATTGAGTCGTTCATGCCCATAACTTCCCATGAACCCTACGAATTGAGTTATAAGTCTTTGAAAGTCAATCATTGTGTTTCAAACTGAGTTTTAAGATAAAGTTTAAAGGTTCTATTTTATAAAGACTTTAGAGTTTTTAATGTTATTTTATTCATAAATATATTCATATACATATGTACCTATGTTAATTATTGTAGTAGAAAGATAAGTTCATAAGTGCATGTTTTCAAGAAGGTGAACACGTCTCATGTTTTGAAAAGTATTTCAAGTAATGTAAGAATTTCATTCTTTGTAATGGGTGAATTGAGCACAAAGTTATATTAATTATTTTGGGAGTAGTATCGAGCACCGAGTTGGGTTAGAGTGTTTTATAACTCAGAAGTCCCATAAAACTACGTAGTCAGCGTAGGATAGGATAGCATTGATTCTTCATGCAACTCCTCACCGACTCTGAGAAGGCATATAATTGGATTGATAGTCACAATATCATCCTATACCCCCGGTAAGGTATATGATGGGCGCTTGCAATATGCGGTTGGAAGTTGTATCATTGTCAAGCTCATGGTAATGGTTGTCGGTTAGAAAAAACTCCCCACAAGTAAAGTATATTATTTTAATATTGCTTTCATTGTATATTTATTGTAGAGCTTAAATGGTTTTCACTTCATGTTCATGTATTGATTCAGCTGAGTTGCTTTCATCCATTTAGTTCAGTTATTTGTTTACTCAACCATATTACATACTCATACATTCCATGTACTGATGTCATTCGACCTGCATCCTTTTATGATGCAGATACAAGTGCTTACGATCCTCAACAAGAATCTGTTGAGATCACTTCATCCGCTCATCAGCTTTTGAGTAAGACCTTCTATCTTCCAGAGGACTCCACTTTTATGAGTTCTTAGTTTTTTTTGAGGAGTTGTGAGTCTTCTCCCAACACTCATCTTTGTATAGTAGAGGCTTCAAAGATAAACAGTTTTGGAGATTCTTTCAGTTTTTAGATGTTTTATTTAGCCTATGTTACATACTTAATATATTCAGCAAAGTTTTGAGATTTAGTAAAAAATTTTAAAACGTTAATTTCAATTTGATGCTTATGCATGCTTGAGTTAGTCTTCCATTTGTAGTCAGCCCGGATGAGGGTTCGCTTGGGGACCAGCAATGGCTATCTAGTGCCGATCACGTCCAGGGTGTAGGCTCGAGTTGTGACACTGAACTTCAGAACCCCTTCCATGGCGCACTGCGGGTGTGGCGCACCAACCACCCTGGTCAATCAGTGGCGCATCACACCACCCCTTCCCTGGGACATTCCAACGAACTTTCTTCTCAATTTTCCAGCTCTACCTCATCTAGATTCTAATGATTTCCTCCAAACTATCTTAGATTCATATACTTAACACACTTAGATCGAAAACCTACCAAAACAATCACTCATTCGCAAGACCCTCACCTCAAGAACTCAACAAGACTCCATTGACAAAGATGAAGTCAAAACCTTAAGAACTTGAATCATTTAACCTCTAGAACAAAATTACGGATAAAAATCACATGATTGGTGTGTGGGTGAACGAACCCAACACTATGAGAACTTACATAACTCAAAGAACTATGTTCTTGGCGAAATCTTGGATGAATGCTTGAAACCTTGAACTTTTTCCTCTTGAATCTTCTCTCCAAAGCCCTAAATGTTTTGGGGATGAATGGAACTGATTCTAATCAGTTTAGACCCTAAATTGGGTGTAATTAACGTTTAGACTAAGTGAGGTAAGGAAAAGACTAACTTACCCCAATTTAGTTCGGGTGAAAAGACCTTATCTAGATAGGTTGCACTCAAATGGTCATATCTCCCTCATCCGAACTCGGGTTTTAGCAAACTCAGTGGCGTTGGAAAGAAGACTCAATGATCTTTAATTTGATACCTCATGGGACACCTAAATCATTATGTGTTAAAGTTATTGTTGTTTGAAGTCAATCCAAAACTTAAAAGAACTTACAGTGCTACATCTAGTGACCTTGACACATAAGAAAATTTAAATTTCTAGGTAAAATCTTACTCACAACGAAGAATGGTTCGAGTCTTAGCTCAAAATTTTTGGGGTATTACAACTTCACTTCGTGTATATTAAAATGTTGCCTCATTTAACTATGTTAATTCAAATCGAAAGATATTGACACTTAAGTACACGTTCCTTCTTTTTGCCCAAAATTTGTTCATACTCTTTATCTTTGCATTAGTGGGAGATTTTGATATTAATTTTACCTTTATTAATTAAGAGTAATGCAAAGGGTACAAAATATTATGTTTTGAAAGAGATGAATTACATATCTGTTCCAAATTAGATTTTGTTAAATGTGATGTAATGACCTTTTATGTCATTAACATTCACATATGTTTCTAAGAAATTACTTCTTCTCGAAACTCCTCCTTTCCAAATCCTATATAAAGAAATAAGTTGGGGTGTAAATAAGACCACATCACCAATAAAAAGAAGAGAAAATTTTTTTCCTCCTTTCTATTCTTAGCTTATTCTTAGAATATTTCTTTTGGGAAATTGATTTTGGGTAACCTTCAAACTTTCAGCCACGAGTGCACGTGTTTGAGAGTAATTGTGGAACCTTGGGGAGCTACCTGTTGGTTCGAAAGTGATTAGGGAGTCATGCAGAAGCTTACAATTGCAAATCATGACATCGATAAATCAGATGACAAAAACTTAGACTAAAAATTAAAATATTATTATATGGTTTGACCAATTGGCCTACATATGAAAACTAATATAAAAGAAAAATATTAAAACTATAGAGAGAGAAATTTTCTCTAAACGAAACTCTTAAATGTCTACATTGTGGATTCTATTACGTTTTTGGTATGAGAAGAGGAGTCTTTAATTTATAGAGTTCCAAACGTTTCCTCTAAGCGAAGAATAATCAAATATGGAAGAGACTTATATTTTTTCCTTTCAAGAAAAGTTCAAGAATTTATGGTAATACTTTGACTTTCCTTTAAGCAAAAACTAAACTTAAAATATGATAAGAGAATCAAGGCAAAAAATCCTAACAAATCTCCCCTTTGACTTGAATTTTCTGGCAAAATAATATTGATCCTCTTTCTTCACACAATCTTCATGTATCACTACTGATTACCATGATTTAAAGAATTGATATGGGTTAAAAATTGGAGTTTCGTGTTAAAAGTTATGAGCAAGGTTGAAAGTAAAGATCATGCTTTAAATGTAATATGTATGAGTTGAAAGTGGAGCTTATGCGCTAAAAGTAATATGCATGAGTTAAAACTGGGCTCATGTGTTAAAAGTAAGATGCATGAGTTAAAAATGGAGCCCCAGCATTAAAAGTTTGCAGGGGTTGAGAGTTGGAGCCCATGTGTTAAAGTAATTATAGGTTGAAATTGATTCTGTTTTAAAGGATGAAGCAACATGGTTGTTGAAAATATATCTAAAATTTTTCTCCACATGTAGTAGCACAAAAATCTTCATTATCATCACGTTGATTGCAAATTGATCTGAAATCGCCTTGAACATGTCTTCAACTTTGTTCCATTGGATCATTGAATCATGTGCTCTGATACCACTTGTTGGGTTTGAAAGTAATTAGGGCGTCATGCAGAAGCTTACAATTGCAAATCATGACATTAAAATTAGATGGCAAAAACTTATACTAAAAATCAAAATATTATTATATGCTTTGACCAATTGATCTACATATTAAAACTAATAAAAAGGAAAAATATTAAAACTTTAGAGAGAAAATCTCCCCTAAACAAAACTCTTAAATGTCTACATTGTGGATTATATTATGTTATTGGTATGAGAAGAGGGGTCTCAAATTTATAGAGTTTCAGACGTTTCCTCAAGAAAGAATAATCAAATATGGAAGAAAATTATAGTTTCCATTTAGGAAAAGTTCAAGCATTTATGATAATACTTTAACTTTTCTTTAAGAAAAAATTAAATTTAAAATATGGTAAGAAAATTAGGGGAAAAAATCCTAACATGATCAGCTACAACGATTTGCACTAGAGTCGGGTTGAAATCATTTTCAAGGCAGTGGCTTGTGTTGCTCCCAAATGCACACGCTAATGTACGTAGTCACACAAGTAATATAGTGGCTCTAAAAGAGCCAGATTATCAAACCAAAAGGACTTGACAATTAACTATTTTCTAAATTATATTAATCCTGATTATTTATTTAAGGGGATGATTACAAAGATGAATATATATTAACTAAACTAAAAATAAAAAAATAAAATAACTAAAAAGCAATTAACTAAAAAAAGGATAGATTTTTCACACAGTCAATGAATGAATCAATATAGAATTATGGTTTAGCTAATAATCATATTCAGCATCAATTTAATCAAATTATTTGATTATCTAGTTGTTGATTCACGGGGTTGATAATATACTCATGATTTCCCAACCTTTAACCGTCTACCACAATTGACAATCTAACTACATCGTTGAGCGTGGATATATTGAATCAACTATGGAGCATTACATTGAATCTAACTACATCATTGAGCGTGGATATATTGAATCAACTATGGAGCATTACATTGTCTTCCCGTATTTGAGCCAAGCACGCACCTAGGTATACCACCGTCCTAGACACAAATTAATTCAAGTGATATGCAAGAAAAGTTTATGCTTCTTCTATTTCACGTTTTATCTCTCTATTCCTCTCTCGAGTTCAAATGAAGGTAATAATTTTTTTCAATGGTGACCACGCATAAAAATAGTGATCACAAGAATATAAGAAAAACCAATATGATAAACAAGTATGCCGAATCAAAAATACTAAATAATCATTTTATAAGTTAACATAATCTTAGAACAAGAAGTTTAACTCCACATAGACATAGAGCAATTACAACGAATCATCCAAAGAAAATATGTAAAATAAATAAAAGAAATAAAGGAGTAGAAAAGATGAAACCCTAGATAAAAGGATATTTTGTATGTTGTGTCATTTACTCCTTAATAATTATTCTTATAGACTATTTAGATATGTAGGAGACTCTGAATAAAATAATTGAGTCCAAAACAAATTGGGAACCCAAAACCTTTAACGGGATTGGATTCCTGCGTGAACAGTAACAACGTTCAACAATTGTTGTTTTCAAATTCATCATGACATGTAGCCGCATGTCTATACTTCAATTCAAATTCTTCTTCAACTGTACTCTAATATATCAAATATTATTATATTTAATTTAATTCATTAAGTTGTCCGCTTGATTTTCTTGTACAATCTTCTATTTTTAATTTGTTTGGCTCCAAATCTCTTTATCTTCACATCAATTTAATATACAAATAAAATATATTCCCTATGTCTCTAATTATTTGTCCATTTTTAAATTGACACACCTATTAAAAAAACAATTATTGATATAGTGAGTTTACCATTTTACCCCTATTAATTATGAAGTAGATGAATTAAAAAATTAAGATCTTCAAGAAGTTCTATCTTTTTCAAAGTAATTAATTAAGGGTATAATAGGTAAAAAAAATTGTCCTTTCTTGATCTGTCAAAATGGACAAGTAAATAGGGACAACTAAAAAAGAAAAAGTGGACAAGTAATTAGAGACAGAGGGAGTACTATATATATATATATATATATATATATATTGGCCTGGCATCAGCTTGCCACAACACAATATTTGTAATAGGTTTACTTCTTTGTAATTTTAGTCCAATATCATGACTGTAGTATTTTTCCCAACAGTCTTAACTCAACCCCTAAAATTGACTTATGAAATGAGGATTGTGTCCAAATACATATAAACAGAAACTAGTCCATTTTCCAACTAATACAAGACTTTTACTCACTCTAAACACTTATAAACATGTTGTGTGTTTTACACCAAGACACGAGTGCATAATGACTAGTGTCATAGATTGCTTGGTCGCATGGACGGACCCATCTATATATAGTAAGATTCATTTATCCATCAAATATGATTCTCCACTGTTCACTTTACAATTAGTGGGTTATGATTGACCCAATATACGCACAAACTTATATATCAACAATTATAGTCTTTTACTAATATAAAGTTAGTATCATGATATCACTAAGTCAAAAAATGATTTTTAGCGGTAATTAACTAACGGCAATAGTTCAAGTGTTGTTAAATATGTCTTTTTAGCAGTAATTAGCACTCTTTGTATATGTACCTAAAGTCTTTAGCGACATTGGATCTAATGGTACTTAACTAATACCGATAAAGACTTTAACACTCTTTATTAATGTGTCTATTTATTGCCGCTAAAAGTTATTTTTATTATAATGTATATCGTTTCGACAAATTAAACTATTGCAATATGTGTGACATTTTAACGAAATAAATAGTAACTTATATGTACATTTATATTTGGTGTATGTATAATAATTTTGAGTCATTCAAATGTTTGTTGTCATGTTGACATGATTCCATTATAATCTATTGTGTCTAAATGTAGAAGTAGCTTCAAGATTATCATTCATTAGACTTCAGTGTTGATCTCATCTCTTATAATACAAGAAGAGTAAAGAGTTTTAGTTGCACTAGCATTTTCAAAATTCAAACCTAACCACTTGATGACTAATTTTTGTTGGATTTTAAAAAGCTCTCAATGTAAAATGTAGAGTTTTTTATTTTTCTGAAAGGTCGTGACTTTTTTGAAGAGTTTCGATTTTTTTGAAAGTTGTGAATTTTCTAAAAGGGTTGTGACTTTTTGGAAATTGGAATGGTTGTGCCTTTTTCGAAGGGTTGTGACTTTTCCAAATGATTGTGAATTTTTCGAGAAGTGAAGGCACAATAAACACTTGTTCATGCTACCCTTTGTTGTCTATAAATAGATGGTTTTCTCTTATTTTTTAAAAAATTATTTTTTGAAGTTCTTATTCTACATAAACAAATTTTAGTGTACTTTATTATCATTGAGTGGTTTGTTGGCACCATGATTTTATAGGTACTTAATTATGCATCAATGAGTAAGATCGTTCTATTCTGGAAGGATATCATTAACCTTGGGTACTTGAGGGGAATAATTTTCCTTAAGAAAATATTTTGCATTCAGCGGGCTCGATTTTTTTCTTGAAAAAAAAAATATTTTTTACATTCTTTTCTTTTTACTGATTTTAAGTTTCTAATTTTGAAAATATTCTTTAAACTTTGTTGTTCCTTACCATGTTCTCCAAAATTATTCTTCTAAATATTTTATATACAAAATATATATATTGAGAGGGGGTTCGGGCGAACCCCCTAGCTTTTCCGTAGACTCTATATTTGTATAAAAATATGAAACAAAATAGATATATACATTTCCTGTGCACCGTCAAGCAAGAGTGAAATGGCTGACCCAATGGTATTTGAGCACCTTGCGAAATCGTTTGGCCCTCTAGTTGGGATAGTTTCGTACGTGTTTTTATATAAAAAGAATTTTTTAAAAAAAAAAGATTGAAAAATAAACCCACTTAGTAGGCACAATTTATTTTTGGGATAATTTTGGTTTTATATAAAAAGAATTTAAAAAAAAATGGAAAAATAAGGATTAACTAAATTATACTTGGGTGTAATAATTTTTTTCAAAAAAAATTGATAAATGTAAAAAAAAAAAAGGAAAATAGTATTTGTGTTGCACTCTAAAACAATATCTGACTATTGATTTCTACTGAGACATTCAGAAAAGTTTAACTCAAATTTTTTTTTCAAAAGTTAGCGTTCTAACTTTTATTATTGATCTGATTGCTACCATTCGAAATCTGGCCTCCGGTATGTACTCTTTCTTTCTCTTTTCATTTTTTTTTCTTATTTGTTTACTTTTACACGATATGATTATTTATTCAAAAATTGACTTTTAATCTTTGATTCTAGGGTTATCCCACATATTGATAATTTATTATATTAAAATAATTGTTGTTTGCTTTTCAAAATTTTAACTTTTGGTCGCAGACTGATAGTAATGGTTCAAGGTGATAGTGAAACTAGTAAAATATTTATTTTAGGTGTCAAAATATTAATGGTGAATTGAATAATTTTAACCTCACTTAGAACAATATTGAAGATTATAATAGAACAATATTGAAGATTATAATAAAATTGTTCAAAATTTAATAATTGTTATTTTAGGTTAAAATCGTTGTTCTTTTTTAAAATTGAGAACCACTAGTCTGAAATCCTGGCTAAAAACATGTTGCCACTATAAAACAAATAGGGTGGCCCGCCCACCACCTTTGGTCATCCAAAAGCAAGAAACTAGATTGCAATCTTGTATTTCCTTTCCTCTTTCTAATTATTATCTAGACGAAAACACTTAAATATAGGGCTGGACATAATAAATCAGAAATTGCATCGAAATTTTTAGTAATTTGGTATTTTGTAATTGGGTATTTCAGTTTGAATTTGGTATGAGACATTAGTATCATTTGATATTTAATATTTTCCGAATACCGAATTATTATTTAATAAAAATCATGTATCAACATGTCCAAAGAAGAAAGTTAAAGAATGAACATAAGCAACCCGAATACATGTCTTTTAGTTGTATCAATTTATTTTTCTTGATTCTTCTTACTTGTTAATATTCAATTATATCGTGTCTTCAAATTAAAAAAAATAGAAATGATTGGAAAAATAGTATTAAATTTATACTACAATCGGCTATAACTTCAATACGGTATTACCGAATATCATATCAAATCAAAATATTTTTCGATTACCAAATTGCTGAACTGAAATTTAAAATTTTGATATTTGATATTTATTTTTAAGTATCAATTACCAATTTACTAAACCCAAAATTTGATAATGCCAAACATCCGCCCCTACTTAAATATGTCATTAACATTTAAGAGAAGTTGATTTATATTATTTTTTATTAAAACTTGATATCATTTATGATGTGGCCATAATCTAAAGTATCCATTATTCACGCCATTATATTTTAATAACGGAAAACAAGAGAGATGTGCACGAATTTCCGCTTTTGATGTTGACATTAATCATAACTTAATTTTGATGTCGTCATTTAATTAATTAATATCCGCTTTTAATGTCAACATTTAACTAATACCCACTTTATAATTTCAGACATTTTTAGTAAGATATATGTAAAAATTGATACACTTGTGTGTGTATACACTCTTGGTGGAATTGGTACTCGAGAACCGTTGTTGTATCCAAGCGTATCCTTAGCCTGACTTACTACTCAGTGGAAGATTTTACTCAACAAGATAAATCCATATAGTAAACTAGAATGTTATAAAGGAAACATTCAACAGGTCAATAAGGCAAACTCAAGTCTCAACATAATAGAATGAAAATGAAAAGACTGAAGAACTAACATTAACTAACTGTGTATGAAGCCTCTAACAATTGAGATGGACGTCGGGACTAGACCTACGACATCCTAATGAACTAAAATGATAAAGTAACGAAAAAGGGGATCCTCCGAAAGCAAGGAGGTTCACTTACAACTCTGAAGCTCAATTGGATCAACGATGCGCTGGGTGCTGATCCTAGTTACCTGAATCTGCATCATAAAAAGATGCAGGCCAACTATCATCAATACATTAATGTACGAGCATGCGAGGGGAATACTAAAACAAGACATACGCTTGAAAGGAACTGAACGAACATACCTGGTCTCAACTCAACTCAACTCATTTCAATATAAAGAAATAATGTAAATGCAATATAAAGAAAAGCTTTTTAAAACATGGATAACAACTCTGTATGTTTAGAAATACAATTAAAACTCTGTCTGTATGCAAGGATACAATATAAACTTTGTTTATATGTGAAAATACAAGTAATCTCTGTGTATATAAAAATACAAAATATAATTGTGGGAGTTTCTCTAGCCGACAACCATCACTTAAGAGCTATGTGATGATACAGTGTTTTGCCTCACGCTGACAGGGCCGTCATATACCCTTCCGAGGGTATAGAACCTAACTACTAAGTGGATCCACTAGTCTATGCTAAAAAGCACTAAGGAATCATCTAAAAAGTATGATCATTTTCTACCCACATTGGCTATATGGTTTATGGGGGCTGTGAGTTATCTGAACTCTCCCCCATATCGGGGCTCAATATTACTCCAAAAATATACTAGCGCATATGTTTTTAAAAACATAACTCTTTCTGTGATTTGAAATAATTACTCAAAGGCTCTCTTGGAAATCAATGTTTCCTCTTTTAATTAAATGTGAAAACATTTACTCTTTACTGAAAACTAGCTCAAAGGCTCTTTTGAAAATCAGTATTTCCTTTCTTGATTAAATGTGAAAACATTACTCTTTACTGAAAACTAGCTCAAAGGTTTTTTTGGAAATCGTTGTTTCCTTTCTTGATTAAATGTGAAAACATTTACTCTTTGGAATACATAGTCCCCATATATTCTTTTGAAGAAATGAACTTCACTCTTTACTCTTTACTTAACTCAGAACTCAAGTCTTCAAAACAATTTTTAAAATGTTTGCAAAAGACTTTTGAAAAAGACTCTAAGAACTCTCTAAACTTGGCTCTTAACTCTACCTTGAACTCGAATTATGAATTCAAGGTTATGATTTATGATAGGAAAGATCTCGTGATGTTTAGGAGTGTTTTTAGATAGTTAAACATGAGAAACGATTAAGTAATCACTGTCTGGAAGCAAGTCCACGACACGAAGATGTATTTAAATATTTGGTCGCGAAATAAATTTTGAGGCAGAGGGGTCCGCGACGCGGAGAAATCTTCTGCAAAAAGGGTAGGCAGGTCCGCGACGTGGACTAGGTTGCCAGTTTCGCCCGACTTTTTCCTTCTTCACTCTCTAACCCCAATTTGCCTAAATTCGATTCTTTTTCTCAAATTCTCTTTAGATTCAGATACCCAGTATATGTACACAAGAATCTATTCATAAATACTCTAAATTGACACAATTTCCTCAAGAACTCAACAATCCCAACTTAACTCAAGAACGAAAGCCAATATTCAAGAATACAATTCAAAATCAACTTTCAACTTTCTAGAACAAATTTCGCTGAACTAAACATGATTAGCACGTGGGTGAACGAACCCAACGCTATAAAAAACTCACATACCTCATAGGATAGAAACTTTGGTGAACTCCGCAGCCGAAATCGAAAGAACTAGACGAATCTTGACCTTTTCTCCTCCTTTCTTCTCTTGAGTTCTTTCTCTAAAAATCCTAGCGTGAAATTTGAGTGCGTAAACTGAATCAATTCAGTTTAGACCCCAAATAAATTACTAAAAATAGATTTAATTAATTGGGTAATGAAAAGATCGAAATACCCTTCCAAAATTCGAGTAACTTTCCTTAATCAGACAGTCCGACTTCAAACGGGCATATCTCCCTCATACAAACTCGAAAACTAGCAAATTCAGTGGCGTTGGAAAGATATTTCAAAGAAATTTCATTTGATATCTTGTGCCCACCTAACTCATCCTGTACTAGGAATTATGGTCATTTGAAGTTGATTTAAAACTCATATTTAACATAACTTGCCAACTTTCTTTTTTTCATTCTTTCCAAAAATGGTTCTTTCTAATTTTAGCTCTTTCAAATAACGGGGTGTTATATATACACACACTAAAGAAAATGACCCGTGTCAGCACAGACCCAACATTATAAAAAAATATATACATATTAGGATAAAGTTATGCATAATTTATTTTTACAAATTTTATATACTATTGATATTCTAATTAAATTTTTAAATTTCAATTATCTAAAAATATAATATAGTAGAGGAAGATGTTTTCAATCACGATAAATTCTCTGTGAAGCATAAGGAGTCTATCGACTTTTTATTTTATTTTATATGATATTATTTTTAATTTTTTTTAAAAAAAATTATTATTTCACTCTCTATTCTTCATTTATAGAGAGGATTGAAGAATTACTATTCACACTCTCTATTTTATTTTTTTGATTATTTTATTATTTTTTTAACTATATAATATTTATAATTAACATACTATAAATCATATAAGACTATTAATTAAATATTTAATATTTATAATTATTTTAATATAATATAACACTTTTAAAAAATATTATTTAATCTATACATTTTCAACCTGAATTAACAGTATTTTATTTTAAAAATATATATTTAGGACCAATTCCAATCTCATAAATGGACATGCTCTATATATATAGAAGATGCCTCAGAAGCAACTCTCCGTTGTGTTGTCAACTTACAAATTGGGGCTATTTTTGGTACTTCAATAATTCTTTGCTTTAGTTCTATTGTACTTAGTGCCAGCAAAATGAACTCATATTTTGATAATCCATTCAATTCGTTCATATTTTAATGGGTTGGGTGAGTGACTTTTTACATGGATAAAATATGAGTTGATACCCATATTCAACTCATAAAAATATGGATAAAATATGGGTAAATTATGAGTAAAATATGGGTAAAATATGAATTAGCCAAATTGGTTAAGCTTTTAACGTTTATTCACTCAAAATCCATGATATCACTAAAAATAAATTATAACTTCTCTTCCTTTTTATGTTCTTCTATAGAATTAATTATTTTTCTCTATAATTGAAAAGGTGAAGTCATTGGCCCTCCAAAAATATATATTTTAAATGTGCATTTCTTTTGTTAATTATAATAATATTTTTATATTTATTTAATTTTATATTGGATAATAAATAATAGTGTAAAATAAGCAAATCATGTAGTAGCATTGACATTGGTTAAGCCTTAAAGTGCATTAAGCATGTTTTAGTCCTAAAATGCAACTACTCATTTACTTTGAAATTAAAAATATTTTCTCCTCGTTATTACATAAATTTATTCTATATTGAGAAGTTAGGATTTTTTTTTTTTGACTTTTATGATACAATAAAACTAAATGAAGCATTTTCAATATTTTCATCTAAAAAAAGACTAAAATATTTCTCCATGTTGAATTCTTAAGTAGAGTACTATTTATTCATGCAAAATATGGGTAAATTATAGGTAAACTAGTATTTTATCCAATCTATTTGTTAGCCAATCTATTTTTACCCATATCAAATATGGACAAGTTGAATTATCATTCATTTTATGTTGACCCATTTTCAACCCGTCCATTTGCCACCACTAACTGTACTTTATTTTTCTATGCATGTACCTTCTCAGTTGTGGACAAAAAAATCATACTATTTTCAATTATTTTCAGTATAACATGGAAAAATTTTATGATTGTTGAGGCACATCATGTCATAGCTATATGAGAGATTATTTTAATAGATAAAAATTTATTTTGTGGGTCCATATTTTTATAACTTTTCTATTTCTCTTCTCAATCCTCCACCCTCACCTTGTATTTAACCCCCCTCTGTGTAGAGTACTTTGTAAAATTTTAAATTTTAAATATATTTTAATACACAATAAAAATAATAATATCCTAAATTAGTAATTTATTACCTCTTTTGCGCATTATTTCTCCAATTCTTCAATAGAAAAATAGTAATGTCCTAAAATTAGTAATTTATTTTATTTATCGTTTTGATAATTCATAATGTTCATTTGTTAAAAATCAAATAGAGATAAATATATTAATATTAATTTAGATTTAAAGTCAAATAATTACGTATTAAAAAAAGTTAAATTAAGATATGTGGTCTTAACCTCATATAGAATCAATTGTATTATTTTTAGGATAAAGATAAATAGTTATTTAAAATTACGTATAAATCAACAAAATCAAAATATAATTAATTATTTTTTATTTTTCTCTCTCTATTAATTTATTATTTTTTCTTCTTGAAATTCAATCTATAAATATTTTTTTATTATATTAACATGATAAGAATTGCAACTAATAATATTTTAGGTTGAATTGCAACTTAGTGAGAAGGTTATATTTTTTAACAAAAACTATAAGTTGCAATTCTTATCATGTTAATATAATAATAAAAAAAATATTTTAAGAATATTAATTAAATTTCACATAGCTTGAAATTCAAAAACAAAAATATATCATATAAATTGAGAGAATATGTATGCAAGAATATAGGAGTTTATGGATGATTTTTGATTTTGGATTACTTGAAAATAATTACAAAACTTATGTGGTTATTTATCAAGATTACAGATGGTCTTTCTATTATATTTTCTTGTTGGAGAATCTTGGATGCATTTAAGTGTTTACGAAAATGGAAAATTATGAAATTATTGAGAAGAGAAAAAAACATTGATTTTACACTCCTTTCGTTTTTTGTATTAGTTATTTTACTTTTTTACACATTCTTAAGAAATTATTAATAAAAATGATAATTTACTAATTTACTCTTTAAAATATTTTTTTTTTACAACTTTATAAAAAAAATTTATACTTTCATAGAGAATAATTGCTAAGGTAATGAAATAAAAAAATGATAATTTAATTTTATTAATTGATAAATAATTTTAATAACTAATTTTAGTACTTTTATAATTAATATAGGATTGAAAAATAATACCAAATATTAGGAATATGATGAATTAGGCTAAATTTATACTTTTAAAATTATTTTAAGATAAGGAAAATAGCAAAATTTGAAATATTGGTTAAAAAAAAAACAAGCAGTTCAAAAGTTAGAAGTAATGGAAACAAAGTTAAAAGGTAACTTTGGCCCATTTTTCAGAAAATGGAACATCATAATGATTCACGTGTCAAATTTTTCGTATACCATATATTTGGCAGAAGATGGTCCACTTGCATTTTTCTTCACATATGTGTCGGCCTTTTTCCTTTGTCGTTCTAGGAGTTTTGTGGGCTCCACTTTAATAATTTTTTGGCACTTCATTTTCTTATGTGCTTCTTACTTGATTGTTATATAATTATGGGTTAATCCATCGGTGACCTCTTAAATTAGATACTAATTTTTACTTAAATATCTAAATTAGGCTTTGTGTATTTTAGATATTTTATGTGATATTTCATTGTGTCATTTTGACACTTTTTGCTGACATGACATAGCGAGTATGATACACTCCTTGCCAGCGTGTGGAGAGCTTATATTTAATCTATTTTTATTTTATTTTTTTCTTCTTCTTCTCTATTTTAGCCACCATTTTCAAAACTTAAACTCATAAACTTCTTCCATGGAGAAATAGATCTAATAGTGCTACAACACCAAGAGATTTTAAGCTTACCATTTTCAGCTATCATTTTTGCAAACTTAAATATCCAACGTGGTGAATAAAAATAGATACAGTAAAATGATAAAAAAAAATGATGAAAAGCTATTTTAAAAATTTAGAAATAGACCCATTTCAAGATTAAATATTAAATTATTCATGAGATTCTTTCTTGAAAGAATTTAATATTTAAAGAGGAGTAAAGTTTAATTTTTGATAAATTATAAACCTGCTAATCAGGATAAAAAAATTTAGCAAAAAAGAGATGGGGGGTATTTGGAGAAGACAATGGGGTGAGGGAAGAAGACAATGGGGTGAGGGAACGGGCATGTGCAGATTTTTCTGCTAATGAGTAGGGGTATTTGGAAGACCAGAGGGGGGAGGGGGGCAGTTTCTGCACATGGGTATGAATTTTTGGAGAAGACAATTTGGAGGTGGGGAGTGAGGGGGCAGGGGGCGCTGTTTCTGCACATGGGTATGGGTTTTTGGATAAGACAATTTCCGGGGTGATGGCGCGGTCATGTGGGGGATTTTATTGATTTAATTTGTATTTAAAAATTATTTTTAATATATATGTTACATGTCTTTGTTTAATTCATTTTGACACGTTATCGGCGAGTGTGTTACACACGCCTTACATATTTGGCTGATTATAAAAAAAAAAGTGTCAAAATGACACAGCGGGATATCACATGAGGTGTCTAAAATGAATAAAGCCTAGTTGAGGTGTCTAAGTGAAAATTGGTGCCAAATTTAGAGGGTCACCGATGGGTTAACCCTATAATTAATAACTTATACTCCAATAGAGAGTTTCAAGAGTTATACTCTTTAAATTTATTTGTCTTATTTCTTTCGTTTCTCTATAGATAAAAATTAGAAAAAAAAAATTAAATTATTTATTATAATTAATAATTTAAAATATATAAAACTATAATAAATTCGATCGACTCTTGAAATTTTATCAATGTCACAAAAAATAGGACAAAAAAAGTAACTTATATTGTTTGAAAAATAACGTAAAAAGTATTGTAAATCACTTTAAAATTATATATGTGCCACATAAATTGAGACTAGAGAAATAATATACATTATTTGAAAATTACACAAAAAGTACTATAAATTACAATAATTAACAAGTTAAAATATTTAAAACACATAAAAAGTCTAATTGTTTCTCAAAATTTTATTAGTTCCATATAAATGGAGCAGAGAGAATAAAATACTATTATTTAAAAATACATAAAAATACTATAAATTACAATAATTAACCACTTAAAACATTTACATATTAAAATTTAACCGATTCTTCAATTTATATTTGTAATTAAAACAACCAAATAATATATGTGGGCCTCTGCTGGCACGGATCCAATATCTAGTTTCATAAATAAAATGGCCCAAAAGTGTTTTATTAAAAATAATAAATAAGGCAAAAGTTGAGGGAATTGACCACAAGTGTAGTTCAATGGGTCCCACCACATTCACTGATATTTCAATAAATGACGTCATCTGTAAATTTAACAGAAAAAGATGGGTCTTTTATGGAGCTGTTGATGTGGTCTAAAGAATAAAGCAAAAAATACGACATTCATTCATTTTTAATTAAGAGGTCTCGAGTTTGATTTTCTTTGACTATAGAGTCACCTTTGTTAGGGAATACTTTACCCCCAACGTGAAATTTCTCGGCGTGAATTCAAATTTAATCGGGCTTCAATGTAGATATTGAACACCGAATGGAAAATAAAAAAAACAAAAAAAAAAAAAGCCAAAAACACAACCCCTTTTAAGCAAACTGATCTTCCAAAATACCATTATATCCTTAAACTTTCATTTAATGACACTAATTAGGTGACATGTTTGAACCCTCTCTTCTAATATATACTAGATATGTGGTGCCCGTGCAAGGCACGGGCAACGGGCGTATAACTATTATTATTCTTTGTATTATCCAACGGTTATTTTTAAAATATAACTTGGTTTTACCTACATGACCTTTTTTTAAATAGTACTACTTTATTTTTATTTTTAAAATATAACTTGGTTTTACCTACGTGGCATTTTTTGATTGGTTTGATCCGACGGTTATTTTTAAAATATAACTTGGTTTTACCTACGTGGCCCTTTTTTAAATAGTACTACTTTATTTTTATTTTTAAAATATAACTTAGTTTTACCTACGTGACTTTTTTTGATTGGTTTGGTCCTAACTTGGTTTTACCTACGTGGCCTTTTTTTATTGGTTTGATCCGACGGTTATTTTTATATAACTTGGTTTTACCTACATGACATTTTTTTAAATAGTACTACTTTATTTTTATTTTTAAAATATAACTTGATTTTACCTACGTGACCTTTTTTGATTGGTTTGGTCCGACGGTTATTTTTAAAATATAACTTCGTTTTACCTACGTGGCCCTTTTTTAAATAGTACTACTTTAGTTTTATTTTTAAAATATAACTTAGTTTTACCTACGTGGCCTCTTTTGATTGGTTTGGTCCTAGCTTGGTTTTACCTACGTGGCATTTTTTGATTGGTTTGGTCCGACCAAGGAACCACCACTTATTAAGATTTTGATTGGTTTGGTCCTAACTTGGTTTTACCTACGTGGCCTTTTTTGATTGGTTTGGTCCGATGAAGGAACCACCACTTATTTTTTTGATGATTTGATTGGTTTGGTCCGATGGTTATTTTTAAAATATAACTTGATTTTACCTACATGACCTTTTTTTAAATAGTACTACTTTATTTTTATTTTTAAAATATAACTTGGTTTTACCTACGTGGCATTTTTTGATTGATTTGGTCGGACGGTTATTTTTAAAATATAACTTGGTTTTACCTACGTGGGCCTTTTTTCAATAGTACTACTTTATTTTTATTTTTAAAATATAACTTAGTTTTACCTACGTGACTTTTTTTGATTGGTTAGGTCCTAACTTGGCTTTACCTACGTGGCATTTTTTGATTGGTTTGGTCCGACGGTTATTTTTATATAACTTGGTTTTACATACATGGCCTTTTTTTAAATAGTACTACTTTATTTTTATTTGTAAAATATAACTTGATTTTACCTACGTGGCCTTTTTTGATTGGTTTGGTCCGACGGTTATTTTTAAAATATAACTTCGTTTTACCTACGTGGCCCTTTTTTAAATAGTACTATTTTATTTTTATTTTTAAAATATAACTTAGTTTTACCTACGTGGCCTTTTTTGATTGGTTTGGTCCTAACTTGGTTTTACCTACATGGCATTTTTTGATTGGTTTGGTCCGACCAAGGAACCACCACTTATTAAGATTTTGATTGGTTTGGTCCTAACTTGGTTTTACCTACGTGGCCTTTTTTGATTGGTTTGGTCCGACGAAGGAACCACCACTTATTTTTTTGATGATTTGATTGGTTTGGTCCGACGGTTATTTTTAAAATATAACTTGATTTTACCTACATGGCCTTTTTTTAAATAGTACTACTTTATTTTTAAAATATAACTTGATTTTACCTACGTTGCCTTTTTTGATTGATTTGGTCGGACGGTTATTTTTAAAATATAACTTGGTTTTACCTACGTGGCTTTTTTTGATTGGTTAGGTCCTAACTTGGTTTTACCTACGTGGCCTTTTTTGATTGGTTTGGTCCGACGATTATTTTTATATAACTTGATTTTACCTACATGGCCTTTTTTTAAATAGTACTACTTTATTTTTATTTGTAAAATATAACTTGATTTTACCTACATGGCCTTTTTTAATTGGTTTGGTCCGACGGTTATTTTTAAAATATAACTTCGTTTTACCTTCGTGGCCCTTTTTTAAATAGTACTACTTTATTTTTATTTTTAAAATATAACTTAGTTTTACCTACGTGGCCTTTTTTGATTGGTTTGGTCCTAACTTGGTTTTACCTACGTGGCATTTTTTGATTGGTTTGGTCCGACAAAGGAACCACCAAAATATAACTTCGTTTTACCTACGTGGCCCTTTTTTAAATAGTACAACTTTATTTTTATTTTTAAAATATAACTTAGTTTTACCTACGTGGCCTTTTTGATTGGTTTGGTCGTAACTTGGTTTTACCTACGAGGCATTTTTTGATTGGTCTGGTCCGACCTAGGAACCACCACTTATTAAGAATGAATGATAATATTGAATTGTATTTACACCTCACAAAGGTAAAGTCTTATTTCAATACTTACGTCGAGTTAATAAATATATACTTGATTTAAATTAATTTGACGTTTTTCTTAATGAATTATTTATTAGGAGTTTAATTTTTTAAAATTAATTTTATTAAGGTGGCATTTTTTGATTGAGCCAAGTGACATTTTTTTATTGTTTCGAATTAATGATGAATTATTTATTAGGAGTTTTATTTTTTAAAATGGAGGCACCAGCACTTATTCACAAAGATAAAATCTTATTTCAATACTTACGTCGAGTTAATAAATATATACTTGATTTAAATTAATTTGACGTTTTTCTTAATGAATTATTTATTAGGAGTTTAATTTTTTAAAATTAATTTTATTAAGGTGGCATTTTTTGATTGAGCGAAGTGGCATTTTTTGATTGTTTTGAATTAATGATGAATTATTTATTAGTAGTTTTATTTTTTAAAAATAATTTTATTAAGGTGGCATTTTATGATTGAGCCAAGTGGCATTTTTTGATTGTTTTGGTCCAACCAAGGAACCGATTTAAATTAATTTGCGTTTTTCTTAATGAATTATTTATTAGGAGTTTAATTTTTTAAAATTAATTTTATTAAGGTGGCATTTTTTTATTGAGCCAAGTGGCATTTTTTGATTGTTTCGAATTAATGATGAATTATTTATTAGGAGTTTTATTTTTTAAAATGGAGGCACCACCACTTATTCACAAAGGTAAAATTTTATTTCAATACTTACGTCGAGTTAATAAATATATACTTGATTTAAATTAATTTGACGTTTTTCTTAATGAATTATTTATTAGGAGTTTAATTTTTTAAAATTAATTTTATTAAGGTGGCATTTTTTGATTGAGCCAAGTGGCATTTTTTGATTGTTTTGAATTAATGATGAATTATTTATTAGGAGTTTTATTTTTTAAAATTAATTTTATTAAGGTGGCATTTTATGATTGAGCCAAGTGGCATTTTTTGATTGTTAAAAATAAGACACAAGATAAAATGACGGTACTACCCTCCAAATCATTTTTTAAAATTAATTTTATTAAGGTGGCATTTTTTGATTGAGCCAAGTGGCATTTTTTGATTGTTTTGAATTAATGATGAATTATTTATTAGGAGTTTTATTTTTTAAAATTAATTTTATTAAGGTGGCATTTTATGATTGAGCCAAGTGGCATTTTTTGATTGTTAAAAATAAGACACAAGATAAAATGACGGTACTACCCTCCGAATGTCGGACGAAACTCTCTCTTATTAAGAATGATATATATATATATATATACTTACATATTATAAATTATTTTAACCTTTACATGAATTATTTATTCTTTAAATTATTTCTTAAATCCATTAAAACTATTACTAATTAATATAAATATCATAATAAAATAAAATTTTCATTCATGATTTTTTTTTTAAAAAAGACAAAATTCATTTAAAAATGAACGGAGAGAGTACTTTGGAATATGATAGAAATAATTGACACAAGGAAAAGAAATATGGAAGCTCTCAAAGATTCTACTTGTTTTTCACACTAGTCCACTTCAACGTGAAACCATCTAGATTTTCTAAATGGTTGTTGTTGTCATGTAGACATGATTATAGTATAATCTTTTGAATAAAAAAATAATATAATAAATATACCATCACATTAATAATTAAGAAGTAAAATTAAAAATAGTGAATAAAATTTTGTTATTAATATAAAAATATATAAATTATATATTTATTTTTTTATATAAATTATATTAATACTAAAATTGATACACAAAAACACACCACAAAACTATACAAAAATATTGAATTTGGTTTGTGATAAAGCCCTCGTAAACCTCTAATCATAGTTTAACACAAAAAAATAACGTAGTATAGTATACTTACTAATTATTACAACATCATTCCTCCAATTCACACCGATTCATCGACATTTATAAGTTGCATAGTGTTTGTGTTTTGCATGTGATTGAGGCGCATATATACCTCATTTGATAACAAATCTCATATGAAAAAAATGAATTTAGATATAGATTTTAATTTATTGTTAATCCATTGCTAAACTTTTGTACGAAAAGAAAGATGAATTTAGATGTGTATCTTCAAATTAATCTATCGGTGTCACACAAAATGAGACAAAAGAAGTAACATGTATTCAATTTTGGAAATTAGGTAAAAAGTATTGTAAATCTCAATAATTAATAACATTTGAGTGACTCTTAAAATTCTATATGTGCAACATACATTGAGACAAATTGAATAATATATATTATTTGAAAATTACGTAAGAAATATTATAAATCACAATGATTAGCAACTTAAAATATTTAAAAGATGTATAAAAAGTTTGATTGATCCTCGAAGCAGTGTCAGATAAATATGGATAGATGAGTAACATATATTGTTCAAAAATGACGTAAAAGTAATATAGATCATGATTAAAAAATTAAAAGACATAAAAAAAATTAAATTGATTCTAAAAAATTTATCAATATCACATAAATTGAAACAAGGAGAGTAACTAACATATATTATTTAAAAATTATGGTATTATAAATCACAATAATTAACAACTTAAAATAACTAAAAATCATATTAAAATTTAATTAACTTTCCTAATTCTATCTATATTACATAAATTGAAATTAAAACAATAACAGATATTGAATCCATGCTAACACAAATACGCCTTGTAAGATGCGCTATATCGACAAGGCGAGAAGAAAGCAGCCTAATGGGAATAGCTGTATGTGTCGAGTATAATGAATAAGAATAACTTACATATTCTTCTAGAATTGAAGATTGGATATGTATCTATCTATATTTATTTAATATATAAATACAATGTCTACATCAAATCTGTAGGTAGTGCATTATGTATTAATTCTTTTTATGGGTAAAAGATTGAAAATAAAAATTTGCTACAGAAACCCTAAATCTCTTACCCAAATAAAATTCAATCAAAGTGTAGGCTCCATTTTTATAGGTAAAAGAATTTGATACTTTGGGACAGAAAACGACAAGATATAGGAGAGCATAACATTATGGTGCCCTTTATTTTAAATTGAGAAAAGACATAAAATAAAATCTCCTCATCTTGTCCGTATAGTTTATTTTAGCACTTTAATTATACGGGTGTTTAAATACGCCTTAACATCTTTTAAATTTTTTTTCCAACCCTCCCATCACTAGCTCAATTGAAGATTAGGTGTTGTTGAGTCACACGCGTTTTCATTCGTCCACGTGTACATTAACTAAATTCCTAATTAATTACTTAAATCTCCATAATAATTGTTTCTTTCTCATCATTAACTGTCTTCCCTCAATGTTTGTCACCTTCTCAACAACAACTCTTCCTTTTACCGTAAAAAAATTTCAAAACTTTTCTTCTTCCATTATATAATGATTTCCTCTTTATGTAAAAAAAAAAAAAAAAATCTTCAATTTTCTTTTTTCGTAAGAAAATAGATTTTTATATTTCATTTGTAGACATCAATTTCCACATTAAACCAACAACTCCTACACCCACCATGATTATATCTAAAAACTAAGCCAAAAATTAAATCTATCAATGAATTTACCCCTCAATCTACAAATTATAATTCAAATTTCAATTGCAATTTCAGTTCAGTTTTAGTTACATCATATTATCTTCCTCAAAAATTAAAAAAATTATTTGCACAAAAATATTAATTAATCAATGAATTGGGCGAAATCTCCACAATCTATTTTTTGCCAACAGTATCTTTGAATTTTTTTTGGTGGAATTGACTTCTTTTTTTAATAACTCTTTAAATTGATAGATCTAATACTCTTTTTTGATATCGAAAATGTTGTGGGTGAATCAATCAAGCACCAAAAAATTTGTCAAAGAAAAACAGAAAAACAAGAAACGATTAAAAGCAAAATAGGAAAGAAGAAGAAAAATGTGGAAAATAATTATATTTGAGAGTAAATATTTACCTTGAACTAAATAAAAAAAAAAAAAAAGAAAGAGAAAGAGTTTTGAGAAAAGAAAAAGAAAAGAAGAAGAAGATGCAGAGAAAGAGAAGTTAATTGAAATTTAAAAATTAATAAAATAAATTATTAAGTATATCATTCAATAAAAAGATGACATGTGTCAGTTTTTGGTGTTTTTTCTCTCACACGCTTATAGAAAGTTGGTGATACAAATTTTGTCACATCACCCTTTAAGGGGTAATTAAATTCACTTCAAATTAAATTAGGGGTAAAAAAAAATTCCTATAATTAAAGTGCTAAAGTAAGTTGTGAGGATAAGATCAAAGGGGATTTTATGTCTTTTCTATTTTAAATTCTTAGTTGGCATTTATGCACTTGCTGATTTCTAGAAACTTGAATAACTAATTTAAAGTTTTAAAATTTTAATATAATTCAAATAAGAAAGTATAAAAATTATAAGTTACTACATATTAGAAGCCTTTATTTTAAAAATGAGTAAAGATTTAATAGTTTAACTTTAATTATTTATTTTAAAAAATATTTAGATAATAATTAAATAACGATTATTTTAGGAAAATAGTTTATGCCAATTTTTTTAAATTATAAAGAGTCCTTTAATGAAGAAAAAAAAAAATTAAATAAGTAATCCATACTTTTAATATAATTAATTTAGCGTACGGGATTTGCAGACATGTATCACGTTAAAAAAAAAAAAAAGAAAGGAATATTTAGAGTTATATAAATGATTGACACAAGAAAAAGAAGCATACACTTGAAGACTAGGTAGCTATATGGAAGCTCTTAAAATTTCTACTTGTTTTCCACCATTTCACTTCAACTTGAAAACACCTAGATTTTCAAGAATTATATGTGAGAAGAAACCAAACTTTTCTTTTTCTCTAAATCATCAACAACCCCACAAGTCAAGATTCGATCTTTTCACTACCAATATTTTTAATTCAACTAATGAACCACAACAACTACTTCCAAATGATGAACAAGAAATTAGTACTAAAAATGAAAAAAATCAAGAAAAAGAGAAATTTGATTGGTATGCACAATGGTATCCAATAATGCCACTAAGTGAACTTGATAAGAGAAGGCCACATGGGAAAAAAGTTATGGGAATTGATTTGGTAGTGTGGTGGGATAAAAATTTGGAGGAATGGAGAGTGATGGATGATGCTTGTTCTCATAGATTGGCTCCACTTTCTCAAGGGAGAATTGATCAATGGGGAAGATTGCAGTGTGTGTATCATGGTTGGTGTTTTGGTGGTTTTGGTGATTGCAAGTTCATTCCTCAAGCTCCTAGAGACAAGCCTCATGTAATTACTACTCCCTTTTTATCTGTCGTTTAATGTTTTGACACATCTATTAAGAAAATTATTTGATAATATAAATAACATTTTTTTTTCTGTTTTACGTTATTTAGTTCATTCCAAGCTCAAGGCTCAAACACAAAATTATGATTAGGGCTGAAAGTATTTTATCCATCCCATCATAATCCTTGAATTTTTCTTTTTGATGTATTTCAAAGTGAATCACACTTTAAACTTCTTTTAACTTCTCATTTTACATTTAGGTTAATGACATACATTATTTTATGTTTAAAACCATAAGTTGTTTTAAAAAAAACCTTTCTTTTTCTTTCTTTCTTGAACTCTTACCTTTCACATATAAAATATATAAAAGGGAGGGAGTATAAGAGATATTTGATTAAATTGCATTTATTTGTTCCTTAAATGAGTAGTTAATTAATTTATGTCCTTTTGGAGTGATAAGGGTGAAATTGGAAAACAAAAATGTATGTTTTCTTGATTAATTATTAAGTGACAAATATTTTGGACGACCAAATATTTGTCAAATTATATTTTAAACTTAATTCACACCCTCAAAAGGTAGCTTAAAAAAGGAGGATTGTCCAAATCTTGTAAGGAACCCAAGACTTTCGTCTGTCATTGTTGCGGTATTATATTCCATTGACATAATAAATAAACATGTCTTTTAACTTGGTTTCAGCTAGACACATGCATCCTATGTGGTGTCCTACATGACATTTCACATCCTATGTGATGTTCTACGTGTATTTTGCCAAGTAGGACATGTGTATCTATCTGTTCATCTTTATGTAAGTTTAAGTATCTACTTGTGTACACTCAAAGTTGAAAAACATCGATGACAACTAGGCAAATAAAAGACTCATTTATGCATTTACGCTTAGATCTGGGGTTCCACTGTCCGGTACGGAGCGTGCATAATAATTGACCCGGGGTATTTCCACCCCCTTCAATTGGTCCTGGGGAGTTTCCACACACACACATATGGGAGCCCGAATCGGGTATGATCTAATATCATATCAAATTAGGATTTAGTCCTAACTCATTATTGCATATATTTAAGTTCAATGGTTTTTACAAATAAGGTTGTGGTGAAATGATCATTAATTAAATGTTTCGACTTTAAGCCCTAAGTATAGAATCATCTTAATTTTAAAACGTTTTATCATAATATGGGACTTTAGTTTTGATGCTATATGTATATATAGGACACCAAATAAAAAACGAAAAAGAATTTCAGATGATTTTGTACAGTTTTTTTAATTATTTATGATAAGGAATGACTATATATTATTTTTTGCAGGTTCACACATCCAAAAGAGCATGTATAGCAGTGTATCCAAGTTTTGTGCAAAATGACATTCTTTGGTTTTGGCCCAACACTGATCCTTTATACAAGGATATACACTTGAGCAAAACCCCACCTTATATTACACTTTTAGATGATTTAACTTCATATGCAAAAACAACACTTGTTAGAGACATCCCATATGGGTAAGTACCCTTGTAAATATATTTGGTGCTTAATTTTGGCGTGACAAAAAATATTTTTTTTTGGAAAAATATTTTTAAGAAAATAAGTCATTTTTTTTAAAAAAGGAAAAGTTAATAAGTCATTTTCTGAAGTTTGGTTAAAATTATCATAAAGTACTCTCAAGGAAAAACATTTTAAAATGACTTCTCTCACTTTTGGCAAAAGTCATTTCCCTACACAATTATTTCAACTCTAGAACAATAAAATATATATATATATATATATATATATATATATATATATATATATATATATATATATATTTGTTATTTAAGAAAAAGTTTGCATTAGCCTATTTATTATTACTTGGTAGGATTAATATTTAATCAGAGTTTGAAAAATTTAATTGAGAAATAATTATTTTTTCAGGTATGAGTTTTTGATTGAAAACCTCATGGACCCATCTCATGTCAATTATGCACATCATGGCATAATGAAAATTGGGGAAATAGAAGTTCCAAACAGATAAGAAAATTAAACCTTAACATGTACACAAATACTTGTTTTGAATTTTTATTGTATTTGGATATTTTTACCAAACTAATAATATATAATTAATATATGCACTGTGAAGGGTGATAGAGAAGGAGGTAAACCACTTGATATAAGCCTTGCAAAATTAGACATAAATGGATTTGTTGCAAAGCAAGGACATGATGAACACAAATTTATTGCCCCTTGTGTGTACTATGGTCCATTTGGTGTTCAAAGCTATTTGGATAATTATGAATCAAAGGTAATCATCTTTTTTCGAATTTTCTCTATAGTATCATCGTTTAACCAAATACCTTTTGATTGTTATAACAACATGTTATTTTGTTATAGAGAACATATAATATAACATAAAAATTGATCCAAATAAATTGACTGCTGTTTTAAATGTCCTACCTACCCTATGTATTCGAGGGAGAGGCTAGAATCGAAAAAGACCAGTTTCCACACATATTAGATAGGCAGAAGGTATGGGACGAGCAGTATGATGTATGGAGAACCATGACCAGTTTAATATTAATTAATTGAGGGATCAAAACAAAAATTAATCCCCCCCCCCCCCCCAAGTTAAACTGCATTAATTATATGAAAGGATAAGTCACTAGTACCCCTAGACTATGACCGAATCCTAGAGACACACCTTAACTAAGCTAAAGTTCTATTACCCGTCCAAACTCATTTTTTTAAAAAAAAATTGTACACATTTTGGCTTACGTGGCACACTCTGTGACTCCACGTAGTTGAGGCGCGTAGGATATGTTTGGATGCCACATAAGTCAAAAAGGTGTATAAAATTATAAAAAAAAAATAAGTTTAGGATAATAGAACCTTAGTTTAATTAAGGTGTGTCTCTGAATTTCGATCATAAACTAGAGGGATACTTGTGCCTTATCGCTAATATAAAAGATCTTTACTATGAAAGTGTACTTCTTCTAAGATTTATTTTATTTGTGATGTGATGCAGGAAGAATCATCATCAAATGATACAAATAGAATATTTCTAGTATTTATATGTGTTCCAGTAAGTCCAGGTAATTGCAGATTGATGATGACATCCTTCAGAAACTTTGCAGTTTGGGAGTATAAACTATTTCCACCATGGAAATTTCACCTTGACAATAACCTAATCATTGATTCTGATTTATATTTACTTCATCTTCAGGTAATTAGTTATCCTCTTACAATTTTTTGTTTTTACTAGTAGTCGTAACATTATTCTTGTAATTTCTTGCTCTCTGATTTTTATTATAAACAAAATATATTTTTTTTAAAAATAATTTATCATGCTATCGTCTTTAGTATTTCGTCGTGACTTTTTCACTTCTGTTATGTTAGTTTGACATTTTAATATTAATAAAAATGTATCATATGTCACGTTATGTATCATCACAACCTAAATGATTGTTTATTTATATTTGTCAATTTGTTTTCAACTATAATCTATTATAATTTATTGTATTTATGGTATGTTACACCAACACTTTATTATGTTTTTCATTGAGTTGAGGTCCTAGTGGGAACAATCTTCTACCTTGAAGGTAGGGGTAAGATCTGTGTATACACTATCTTCTTTAATCTCCACTTGTGGATTATACTGGTATATATATGTTGTATTTCTTAATAATTAGTAGAAATTAATTATGTTATTCATCAGACTCTCCAAAAATATTATCGCTAGAATGTGTAATATTTAGTTCCTTTTGAAGGAGCACAAGCTAAGGGAAAAAGGTCCACAGAATTGGCAAAAAGTTTGTTATGTACCAACAAAGGCAGATGCACTTGTGGTTGGTTTTAGAAGATGGTTGACCAGATATGGAGGTGCCCAAGTTGATTGGGGCACAAAATTTACTGGTGACTTGCAACCAACTCCTGCTAGGGAACAACTTTTGGACAGGTGTGTATATAGCTTGATATTAAATTGTGTGAATTGTCTCATCTAAATATTATACTTGTTATATGAATGCATAGGTACTGGACACATACAATAAATTGTAGCAGTTGTAGCAGAGCATATAAAAGTCTAAATGTCCTTGAAATCATTATGCAAATTATCTCTGTTGCTTCAATTGGAATTGCTGCTGCAGCAAAGGAGAGTGTCATGTCAATTGCTGCAAGATATTCATTGGTCTTCTTGGCATTACTATGCTTCATGGCTTCAAGATGGTTATCCAAATTTATATACAAAAGTTTCCATTTCCATGATTATGATCACGCCTTTTGTTAAATGGTGTACTAAACATTATGTATTATTGAGGATATTGTGTTATGAATAAGATTTCTCCATCAGTAATTTACGAGTTATAATGAAAATGGAGAAATTTCTAGTAGGAAGAACTCCTTTAATGGACCTACGCGATGAATTTAGAATAGTCGAGTCAGTGAGTACGAAATGCCAGATAGTTAAATTAAGAGAAAATACATTAAAATAAATCTATTGAACTTGGCAGCACAACTTACTTTAGCACATAAATTACACGGGCGTTTAAATACCCCCTTTAACATCTTTGAAGTGATTTTTTTCAACCCTAATATACAATACCAGTCTCACAGTGGCAAGTGTATTACACACACGCCATTTCATTGCCACATCAGTGTCATGTCATTGCCACGTCAGCGCCACATTGAAAATTATTTAAATTTTGAGTTTTTTTAAATTATTTTTTGTTTCTTTTTATTTATACAATTTTAGAAAGGTAAAAATAGAAAAAAAATTGAGAATTAATCCAAGATTATAAAAATAAAATCAAACTCTAACAAATTCAAGACTAGAAAACACATTCAATTTTTAAAACACATTATCCAAATAAATAAATAATACAAATTAAATAACTAATTTAAGATGAAGAAATTATAATTTTTTTAATTAAAAAAAGCTCAAGTTCATCATAATCAACAAATCCTTCCATAAGTAAGATCGTGAAGCAACAATAAGTTGTTGATTTTTTCATTTTTTCTTATTCACCACTTCTAAGAATAAGCAAGAATAATTTGAAATGAAGGAATAGGTGGGGGTATTTCGAAGAAGAAGAAAGAAGGTGGCGGGGAAGAAGAAGAAGAGGAAGAGGAGAAGGAGGAAGAGGAGGACGAGGAAGAGGAAGAGGAAGAGGAAGAGGAAGACGAGGACGAAGAGGATAAAGAAGAGGAGGACGAGGAGGAGGAGGAGGAGGAGGAGGAGGAGGAGAAGAAGAAGAAGAAGAAGAAGAAGAAGAAGAAAGGGGTGAGGCACATATGGGTGACGGCGGAGTTTGAAATAGGAGAAGAGGGGTGCGGGTGGGGGGTTCGAAGAACGAAAGGAAAGGGGTGAGGCAAGTATGGGTGACAACGGGGTTCGAAATATGAGAAAGAGGGGTGCGGGTGGGGGGTTCGAAGAACGAAAGGGTGGGGTTGTTGGTGGATAAAGGTGGTGGGGTATGAGGAAGATGAAACCTTATTGGTTGGAAAGAAAAAAAAAGGGCCTATTTATTTTATTTTTTTGATCTTTTACGTTTTCACTCGTTTTTTATTTTTTTATTTGCCACATCAGCTTTTTGGGTGGATTTTAATTCACTTGAAATGAGATTAGGGGGGTAAATAATTATTTGTAAAGATGAAGGACTAAAGTAAGTTTAGCGGACAAGTTCGCAGTTTTTTTTCTATGTATTTTCTCTTAAATTAATAAATACTATACTAATAGTATGTTGTATTCTGATGTTCCAATGATTTAACAAACTCTATGGAATAGTTGGATCTGGTAGAGGGACATGATCCTTCGAGATGTGATCGTTCAGGGCAAGTTTGTGGAATGCAGTTGCAAAAGCTGTTGTGGTAGGTGGGCACGGTAATAGAGATGCAGAGTTCTCGAGCAATGACATGCTACTAGGTTGTTTTGTCTATCTTATATATTAGACACTTTGACAAGAAACAACATAGTTTTTGCAAGCAAATTCGTTTCACAAAGCAAAAGCCATTTTAGCAAACAACATTGCTCAAATTCAACAAGGCACCTGATCAAGTGTTGTAGAGTCTTTTATTGTATTTTGTGTCTTGTGTTCTGAGTTAGTAAATTGTAAGATATATTCCTATTTTATAAGTGATAATCTTGTAGATTTATTCACTAAGGCATTGCCAACGTCAACATTTGAGAAGCTAAGATATAAGATTGAAATGCGTCGTCTCCAAGATATCAAATACATTTTTCATCAGGGGGATAAAATACGCGTTGTACTCTTTTTCCCTTAGCCAAGGTTTTGTCCCATTGAGTTTTCCTAGTAAGGTTTTTAATGAGGCAGCACTCAAGGCATATAACAAGATGTGTGTACTCTTTTTCCTTCACTAGGCTTTTTCCCACCGGATTTTTCCTAGTAAGGTTTTAACGAGGCACATTATCTATAAACATCCAAAGGGGAGTGTTACAAATCCATTCAATGTATGAATGTTTCTTTTCAATCTATACCTAACGCAATGTCCCATTTAATGTATCACTTAAAGAGCTTCTAACGTATTTGCTTAACATTGTAAACGGGTGATTTCTACTAACTATAAAAGGGTATGCTCCACCCTTGTGAATAACAACAAAAAGAGATAAACGAATACTCTCTACTCTATACTTCTTATTAGCATTTGTCTTCCATTTCTTGTTTAGTATTATTGTGTTTGGCCCTCATTTTACAACACTAAGTTATTTAAGAATGTCAACTTAAATACATCCGGCAGGTAACTTCTTATAATTAGCAAAATCAATGTCAAAGAAAACAACATGTTACTTGACCAAAACAGTCCCTTGTTAGATTTTGAAAAACAAGAAACGAAAACATCAAAATCATACCCCCAAATAGTATATTACTTACTTGAGTTTCGGTAAAGAGAGATCGTTTTGGAAAACAAGAAACAAAAGCATTAAAACCATACACCCAAATAGTATATTACTTACTTTGGTTTTGGTAAAGAGGTTTTTGTTTCTCTTTTCGTATAGAGGCTTTTTGCCTTTTGTTTTAATAGCAAATGAGGAGGAGCTAAATTGCAGTGTTGTATATTTTATTCACAAATTTATTAAAAATTACAAATAAAAAAGATAAATTTTATTAATTTACTGTTTAAGAATTTCTTTTGAAACCTTATAAACTGTTTACATTTTTAAATGGAGTCAATTATAAAGATAAAATTTAGTTGATTTTATTTTAATTTTATTAATTATTAAATAATATGATAACTACTTATTATAATAAGACAACTGATCAACATAAATAAATAATTTATGTGGTAAATGTATGTGCTAAAGAAGGGTGAAATCTGTTTGGTAACGGTGATTATCTATTAATAATAAAAGCTAAATATGTTAAATATACGAAAGTGTATCCACTCTTCTCTACGGATACAACTGTAGCACTTAGAGTTTTTGAATGTACGTAATGTGACACTTGAAATTTCTGTTTTTTTTTTTTCAATTGTTTCTGAGTGGTTAATGATTCAGTGTTTTTCCTTTTCAGTTCATGGTGATTTTGTACTCAAGGTTACAAACGCGGTGTCTCTGTTTGTGATTCCCTGTGATCATGGAGTTTTTCGAGTTGAGCGGTGATCACCCTGTGGCGATAATTTGATCCAACGATCCTAGGAATTCTACAAAAGAACTGTTGTCTGACTGTATTGTAAAATTGCCTCCATTTTTGTTTAATTCTTCTGTTATATATGTACAACTAAGTCACTAATTGTTAATTTAACATTTATTATTTTTATGTGCATAAATTTTTGTGGTTTGAGAGTAAAAAAAAATGTTGAAAGAACAAAATATCGCATTATCCAAGAAGAGTTTTGGAACAATGATAAATCGTTTTTGTGCGAGTTAAAATACTGAAAACAGTCACTAAAACTTGTATTAAAGTAGATTGTCTACATTATATTCCTTTAAATATGACTCTTCTTCTAATAATGCACGAACACAAAATGCTTTTTGCACTAGATTGCTTAATATTTCAAAATACAAATGACCAAACCAATATTTTTACAAATATTAAACCTTAATATAATAGTTCAATAAATAATAACTTAATTTTTCAATAGGAACAAAAATTATAAGAGGCTGTAAAAAAAAAAAACTTAGAAATAAAAGAATTGATAGGTTCTGTGACCAAACTAACAATGTACTCGCTTCTCTCACCAAAAAATACACAATCCGCAACCATGACAAAACAATCACTCCCAGCCGTAGATCTTAATCTAATCAACGGCTGACATACAGTGTTGGGCTCTACGCGGATCGTCATTAATATACGTCGATCATCACTTTAAGCTCCAACGGCCAGGATTTAAACCCCCAACAAACCATCAGCTGCCCTATATAAAAGACACACGACTCTCAAATCCCCTATCATTGAAGTCCAAAATCAAGAGCAATAAAATGTCAGGCAGAGGCAAAGGAGGCAAAGGATTGGGCAAAGGAGGAGCCAAGAGGCACAGGAAAGTGTTGAGAGACAATATTCAGGGAATTACAAAGCCAGCTATTCGTCGACTCGCTCGTAGAGGTGGTGTGAAGCGTATTTCTGGATTGATTTACGAAGAGACTCGTGGGGTTCTGAAGATCTTTTTGGAAAATGTGATTCGTGATTCTGTAACTTACACAGAGCACGCTAGGAGAAAGACGGTTACTGCTATGGATGTTGTTTATGCACTTAAGAGGCAAGGAAGGACCCTTTACGGATTTGGGGGTTAGGGTTTTTTGTTTTTGAGCTTTGATCTCTGTTACATATTCATAGAACAGAAATTTGATTTAGCCATTATTTTTTTATTCTCTCTGTCATCTACACAATTTTCTATTTGAAAGTTGAGCTGATTAGATTAGCAGTTGAGAAAATATTGATTGGCAATTTACGCTTTCTAGATCTTTTTTTCATTAAATTACTTGTTGGGTTTATGAGACCCTAATTGCATACTTCAGTTATTCAATTGACAATTGCACTCTATTTGATTTGATACAGTTTAAATATAAATTGATGCAAAATTTAAATAAGATAGGAATGATTAATGGGGAATTTTTGTAGCTCCTTGGTTACCTAAGCAATGAGGTTAATTTACAATCATCATTTTTGAGAATGATTTTTGAAATTTAAAGTTGAATCCTTTCAATTATAGAAAGGATATATGTTTTTTTGCTCTTAACTCATAATTGATGCTTCTGATGCAAAGTAATAAAAAAAAATGAAAGAAATATGTGATTTTAAATATCTTTTAATTATTAGTGTGAATATAAGTTAATTAAATAAAATGAATTTTTTATTAATTGATCACTTTTCATTTTGTATCATGTTTAAAAAAATTATTAAAAAAACATGATTTCACTAATTCATTTATAATTTTTTTTTTTTAGAAATTTTATGAAAATGTGAATACTTTTAAAAAGAATTTATTGGAACGGTAATACAGAAAAAGGTTAATTAATAATTTTTTTATTTAGTAAGATGATCAATTAATATAAAATAATTATAATTAATATAATAATTAACTAATATGAAACAGAAGAAGCTCTCAACTATCATTATATCAGCTTTCTTGTTATTGTTATTTTTAGCTGTAGACAATAGGACAAGTGCACAAATTCTTGTGTTGCTCTTCTGTTTTTTTTTTTCTTTTTTGGTATAGAATACTTGTCTAAAAATAATGAAGTGCAACAAAGAAGATAGGTAGAAAGAAGATTTTCTATTGCAGCTTCCACTTCTTGGTTGACACCACATCTAAGATCTGCTGCTCGAGCAAGATCATATTATTGATTTTAAAGGTGTGAATAAGAAATAAAGTATTGTGACTTTGTCGAAGGGTTGTAACCTTTATGAAATGTTTGCCTTTTTAAAAAAGTTGTGACCTTTTTGAAATGTTTTTTTTCAAAGAGTTGTGATCTTTACCCTTTGTTGGCTATAAATAGAGAGATTTTCTCTCATTTTTCTGAATTGAATTCTTCCATTCTTATGCATATATTTCTTACAAAATAAAATCGATCGATCGTTTCTGTGTGTGATTCATTGTTGTCATTTTGAGTTCGTTAAAATTATCGAAGTTTGAGGTACCGCTACTGCTTTAATGGTTAATTCGTTTTATCTTGAGAGGAATTAATCTACAATATCAGATATTTGAGGGGATTAAATTTCTTAAGGACACATAGTGGATTCTGTGGACTCGGATAGTTTTTTCTTTTTCTTTACATCTTTTATTATTTCTGGTTTGCTAATTTGAATACAGGAGATAACAAGCTTAAGAAATTTAAATTATTGTTGATATTTTCTGTATAAGTTTTTCTTGGATGGGTAAGATTATTTTTATTTTCTTACCCAAGTGCAATCAAGCATTGCACCATTCAGTTTTATTTTTAATGAGAAAAACTATTTTGTGCATTAAGGCGAAAATGTGCACTTTGATTTTTTTTCCCTATATTTTTTATTTAATATAACTATAAGAAGAAGTAAATGAACAGATGTTGTCTCCTAACACCCTTCAGTTTTATTTTTAACGAGAAAAATTATTTTGAGCATAAAGACTAAGATGTGCACTTTAATTTTTTCCCTATATTTTTTATTTTATATAACTATAAGAAGAAGTAAATGAACAGATATTGTCTCCTAACAATATTTGAACATGAATTGAGTTTCTCGTTGATATTCAATGTCTTCTTGAGGAAAATTGGAATATGATGGAAACAGAAAAATGAAAAATTAGCAAGAAAAGTGACTTGTATGGAATCATTGTTGATAGATAGAATATGATGCAATGGGAGTAAAAATCAGTTTCTATCTTTATTTTTCTTGATTATTTCTTTTTCTATCCATTATAAATTATGAGATTTATTTCATAAATGTTAGATAGATGGTCATTATATGATGATCTCAAAATATATCTTTATTATTATTTATATATATTCTATTTGGAGGAGGAATTTTTTTTTTTTTTTTTTTGTAGTTTTTTACTCCATGTGAAATTTGATTGTGTCTGACTTTTGGAGACTAAAATCTTGTGATCTTTTACTCCTTTGTTTTGATGAATATAAGAACATCACCGAACAAATCAAACTGTGTATTAGTTTGAAGAATATAGAAACTTCACCAATTTGTTAAATACTCAGTTTGAATGAATATTCCGACTGTAAGAGTACAAAAACTTTGTGAGGAATATTAAGACTAAACTATTTGAAGAATATAAAAAACTTCATCGTTAACTAGAAACAATGTTAAATTTAAGGTTTCTGGAGATTAAAGCCTTTTTTGATTTTCTACTGTCTGAATCAGAAACTGATTCGAAGAAAATAAAAAAGCTTCATCAGAATTCAAAGTTCATTTGACTAACGATTAGAAGAATATAAAAACTTCATCGTTAAACTAGAAACACGTTGTATAAAGATTGAATCTTTATTGTTAGTATTTTAAATAATAAGTGTCTGTCTAATTGTGACAGAAAAGAAAAAAAAACACTAGTCACATAAAAATTAGTGATTTTTATGCCTGCAATGAGTGCTTTCTATGGATTAAATCTCCAAAAGAAGGGTTCATGTTGCCAATGTGTATTTTGATGGTATACAATTTGAAATCATGAGAAATAAAATATGTGGAAAATAAATTCAAATATTTGAAATATTTTAGAGATCATATTTAAAATGTGTGTGTGTGGGTGCAGGGGGGGGGGGGTGGAGGGGGGTTCTTTACTTGTGATAAAGACAAAATTAGACTTAGCGTCTAATTTAAATTTGAAAGTACAAGATATGAAATTCAATGATATTCTTGTATTATGTGAGGCCCACAAAATTCTTTGAGTATATTTAATTGTCTCTCCTTACTAGTATATAATATGACTAGTATAAAATCACAAAATTATGTTACACATCCAAAAGAATTGTGTTCTTTGATGAAAAAGTCACTTAAACATTGTGATTTTCATGATAAGAATATGCCTTAAAATAAATTTATTTGTATAGACATGAGCAGTGGTGGAAAATGATCTGTCATGTTTGTGTTGTAAAACAAACATTTATGTCATATTGCCCTTATTGGACCGATGAGACTATGGTCATGAGTAATTCTATAAAAACCAAATTGAATGTTATGAAAGGTCCTTCTGAAAAGGACATCTGTCAAGGTGCTGACTCTAAAATAATGTCTGTATTTGACAAAGTTATGAAAAGTAACGAACAAACTATTTGTGGGAAAAAGTTACATCACGGAAGGTCTCTTCAAACTCAATATTTCTGTTTGTTCTTACTTGTTGAGTCAAACTAATCAACTTAGAAGTGTTTCCTAACTTTGAGTGCAATAAATAAAAATATCAAGCTAAACTACATTGATAATATAAGAGGATAAGACATTAGTATCCATAGACTATGACCGAAATTCTAGAGACACACTTAACTAAACTAAGGTTCTATTACCTCTCCGAATTCATTTTTTTTAAATTTGTACACCTTTGAATTTACGTGGCATACTTTGTGATCCCGTAGTTGAGATGCATGGATATGTGTGGATGCCATGTAAGTAAAAAATGTGTACAAAATTACAAGAAAATGAATTTAAGAATAATAAGATCTTAGTTTAATTAAGATGAGCCTCTGAAATTTCGATCATAATCTAGAGGTATACCTGTGCCTTACCCCTAATATAAAAGATCTTTACTATGATAGTGTACTTCTAAGATTTATTTTATTTGTGATGCAGGAAGAATCATCATCAAATGATAGAAATAGAATAGTTCTATTATTTTTATCTGTTCCAGTAAAACCAGGTAATAGCAGATTGATAATGACATCCTTCAGAAACTTTGCTGGTTGGGAGTATAAACTATTTCCATCATGGAAATTTCACCTTGACAATAACCTAATCATTGATTCTGATTTATATTTACTTCATCTTCAGCTAATTATCCTCTTACAATTTCTTGATTTTACTAATAGTTAGTAACATTATTCTTGTAATTTCTTATTTTTTGATTTCTATTTTAAATATAATACTATTAATTTTTTCAAAATGATTTATCATGCTATCTTTAGTATTTTGTCGTGGCTCTTTCACTTCTGTTATTTCTTTTTTTTTTTGAACTATTTTATGTTAGTTTGATATTTTAATATTAATAAAAACGTATCATATGCCACGTTATGTATCATCAAAGCTTAAATGATTATTTATTTATTTTTGTCATTTTGTTTTCAATTAATCTGTTATACATTTATATATAATTTATTGTAGTTATGGTATATTACACCAATACTTTATTATGTTCTTCATTGAGCTGAGGGTATAGTCTAGTGGAAACAATTTTTCTACCTCTCAAGGTAGGGGTAAGATCTGCGTATACACTATCTTCCTCAATCTCCACTTATGAGATTATATATATACTGGGTATATCTTGTTTATCTCTTGAAAATTGATTAGTAGAAATTAATTATGTTTTTCATTTGACTCTCTAAAAATATTATTATACTAGTGTCAGTTTTTTCAATAACACACAATTTTTTAAAAATCTAATACATACCCGACATTATTTTTTAAAGAGTTCAAGCAACATAGAAAAGTAATACTCCCATGTTTTAAAGAAACTATTTGTGTAGTTACATATTTTCAAATTATATTTTTGAATGTCAATTTTTGTAAAAAAAAGGCTTACAATTTGAAATATTTATTTCTTTTCTCAAGGAGCACAAGCTAAGGAAAAAAGGTCCACAAAATTGGCAAAAGGTTTGTTATGTACCAACAAAGGCAGATTCTCTTATAGTTGGTTTTAGAAGATCGTTGACCAAATATGGAGGTGCCCAAGTTGATTGGGGCATTAAATTCACTGGTGACTTGCCACCAACTCCTGCTAGGGAACAGCTTTTGGACATGTGTGTTTATAGTTCGATATTAAATTGTGTGAATCGTCTCATCTAAAGATTATACTTGTTATATGAATGCATAGGTGCTGGACACATACAATACAATGTAGCAGTTGTAACAAAGCATATAAAAGTCTAAATGCCCTTGAAATTATTTTGCAAATTATCTCTGTTGCTTCAATTGGAATTGCTGCTGCAGCAAAGGAGAGTGTCATGTCAATTGCTGCAAGATATTCATTGGTCTTCTTGGCATTACTATGCTTCATAGCTTCAAGATGGTTATCCAAATTTATATACAAAAGTTTCCATTTCCATGATTATGATCATGCCTTTTGTTAAATGGTGTACTTTGTAATAGTATTGGAGATCCTAAACATTATGTATTATTGAGGATATTGTGTAATGAATAAGATTTCTCCATCAGTAATTTACGAGTTATAATGAAAATGGAGAAATTTCTGGTACGAAGAACTTCTCCTTTAATGGACCTACGCGATGAATATAGAATAGTCGAGTTAGTGGGTACGAAATGCCAGATAGTTAAATTAATAAATACTATACTAATAGTATGTTGTATAATGATGTTTCAATGATTTAATAAACTATATGAAATAGTATGATCTGGTAGAGGGACCTAATCCTTCGAGCTGTGATCGTTCAAGGAAAGTTAGTGGAGTGCAGCTGCAAAAGCTGTTGTGGTAGGTGGGCACGGTAATAGAGGCAGAGTTCTCGACCAATGGCATGCTACTAGGTTGCTTTTTCGATCTTATACATTAGACACTTTGACAAGAAACAACCTAGTTTTTGGAAGCAAGTTCATTCACAAAGCAAAAGCCATTTCAGCGAAGAACATTGCTCTAATTCAACAAGGGACCTGATCAAGTGTTGCAGAGTCTTTTATTGTATTTTGAGTCTTGTGTTTTGAGTTAGTAAATTGTAAGATCTATTCCTATGTTATAAAGGAATATAAATCATTTCCGTAGTAATCTTTGAGGAGTTGAGTTCATGGCCAAAACTAGCCAAAGTTGTGTGTTTTGAAGTCTATGTTAACTAGAGGTAGTTGATATAGTGGACAATAGGGCTATTGCTTTGAGTCTTGTAAAAGAGGCGTTACAAGGGGTGTAGGATTAAGAGTTTAATCCTTTGAGATTATTGGAGTCTGCACAGGTCATGATTTTCTACTCCCTTGAGACAGGTCATGATTTTTCACTCCCTTGAGCAAAGAGATTTCCACATAAACATTTGTGTTTCTTACTTTAAGCATTTATTATTCTTCTTATTATTAATATAGTCAGAGGACCAGATCTCTTAACTCGTGGTGGACTCATATAAATTAACATAGTATACCTTTTTTCTGACTCAAGACAACTTATTAAAGGCTGATTTATGCAAATATGCTTTTTTAGGTCATCATTTAGAATTTGTCCCATTGTTTAGAAATTACGCAAAAATATAGCTTTTAAGACTGATAAAATATTAGATTGTCGTTTAAAGTTTACAAATTTTTAGACTGTGGGAAGTGTCCAATATTATTGGCTTCTCCTTATCTTTATCATTATTGAGGAATGGGCCAATATTTGTCATCTACAATTGGCAAGAAGATTAGTAGGCAGTAGGCACCGACGATAAATATAATCAGCAAAGAAAACTATGATCATATATATATATATATATATATATATATATATATATATTTCGATATTAAATATGTGAATAGACTCATCTAATTATTCAAGTTGTTAAAAAGCATGTGTATAATAATTTGAATGTACAGGACAGGGTACTGGACACATACAATGCAATGCAGCTGTAGCAAAGCATATAAAAGTCTAAATGCCCTTGAAATCATTTTGCTAATTATCTTTGTTGCTTCAATTAGAATTACTACTTCATGACTTCAATATAGTTATTCAAATTTATATACAAAAATTTTCGAGTAATTTGTGATTTGCACTCTTAATGTATTTTTTTTTTTTTGACTTACACCTTGTTCTATCGTTTTTAATAATTAGCACCTAATCTTCTTATTTCTTTGCAAAAGCATAAAAAATCTCCCTTTTCAATTATTTACAAAAATAAAATAGGGAATTACATATAAAGAAAAATAAAAAAGTGATTTAAATAAAAAATAATAAAAGGAATATATAGTAAATGTCATTTGTCGTTTCTTTTCCATTAAAATAAAGAACACTTATTCATTTCTAGTACATTTTTATGCTTTAGGTTGTGTTTGGTCTGAAGGAAAATGTTTTCCTACAAAATGTTTTCTTGGAAAACAAGTGAATTTCTAACTTGTTTTCTCATGTTTGGTTGGTGAGTAGAAAATATATGCTTGAAAATATTTTTTAATGTTTGGGTGGTGAATGAAAAATATTTTTAAGAAAATATCTTTTATTTTTGGCTTGAGACTAAAAAATACTCTTTAGGAAAATAATTTCTTCCGATAATTGATCTAGGACAAGACCCCAATGACCGTTCCAAAATCCGACCCTGAGATTTGACTCAGGATCTGATCCAGGAAAAAAAAAAATTCAAGAACAATTTTTTTTTTTTTAAAATTGACAAAGTTGTGCACGCGGGGGAGGAGGGAGGTAGGGGGTGACATAAAAATGAAAATTTTAAAATTTGAAATATTTTTCAAAAATAATTTCTTTTAACTTTTTTTTGATGGGGTGGTTTGAGTAGGGGTGTGGGGTGGGAGGGGGGGGGTAGGCGTAAAAAATGATTTTTTTTTTTTTATATTTGAAAGATTTCCCAAAAATGATTATTTTTTATGGAAATTGCCTGGGTGGGGATGGGGCCGGGTAGGGATAGGGGTAGGCGTGGCGGAAAAAGAAGTTTTAAATTTGAAATATTTTTCAAAAATAATTTTTGATGGGGGTGATAGGGGTGGGGGTGGTAGGGATGAGGGTGACGTAAAAAATGATTTTTTTCAAAATTTAAAAATATTTCCTAAATTTTAATTAAAGAAAAAATTGACGGGGTGGCGTGGAGGGGTAGGGGTGGGAGTGGCGTAAACATGAAAAAAAATTAAATTAAAAATATTTTCAAAAAAAATTTTGACGGGGTGGCCAGATTTGGGGGTGGGTAGGGGTGATGTGTCACGCCCCAAAGCTTCCCCCAGGACACGGACACGGGATCTAGGATCACAGTGACTCCAAGCTAACTCTGTTGGCATATCATAAGCATACTGAATAAACTGAAGAAAGAAAAGACTGTGCAGAAGCTAAATCATAAGATAAATTGAAATGAAATGATGGGGAATACCCATAACTATCTAAATATATATAAAAACTGAGAGTTTAAACACAACTGAAAGGTCAAACATAAATGCTAAAGCTGAAACTAACTATCTGAAATAAGCCTCTAACTGACTAGAAGTGCTGTGACATGCCCTAGCTAAATCTAGCAAAACTGAAACTAAAGACTAAAACCAAAATAAAAATGTATGTCGTCATTGGAGAATGAGGACTCACCACTAATACTGATGAGCTGAAGATCGAGAATCGGTCTATGCGTGATCTGGAAGCTGAGAACCTGAACCTACATCACGCGAAGATGTAGCGCAGAGTATGCATCAGTACTGAGCATGCAGGATAAAATAAAGTTGAACAATAAACATAACTGAACCAAAGCATATATCTGCGCAATGATAAGAGATGGGCATGATACTATACTGAGAATACTGAACATGAACTAACTGAATGCAATGACCAAGTTTATAACATGCTGAGAATGAAATCTGACTGTAACTGATAACATGGTCAATGCAATAGAATCTGACTGTAAGGAAGCTGCTAATAAGCGACATAAAATCACATGAGCTAAATGTGGAGTCTGATGTATACGCCCCATTGAGAGGACCCAGTATACCCTGCCAGAGGTATAGATGCATGACTGGTGTGATCACTAAAATGTAATGCCCAGAGGAGACTTATAAACATACGGGGGCACGTAGTTCTAGGACTATTCGGGTACGCTGAACCCTAGTCCACTCGGTCTAAGCCTACTCCCAATTAGAATGTATTTAAGTAATATTATGACTGAAATGCTGAAGTACTGGATAGCTCATTTACTGACATGCAAACTTTGAGAATGCAACAATTATAACTGATCATGTGACATTCGTAAACTGAAGCATGTATATCTGAAATAACTAACCTAGCATGTGTAATTCATGAACTAAAATAACTACACAGCTAGGGTTCTGAATATCATATAAGAAACTAAGCAACAATATGCTAATCTAATTTGAAACCCAACAATTTCTAACATTCAAGAAACCCTAGGTCTAGATAATATTAAGGGAATCAAGATTCTGACTGAAATTTAGGGACCTAGTGGGTGAAAGGAACCCACTAGTAAAATCCCACACACCTGGTGACGAAGTCTACAAAGAAATAGTTTGATTTCGGGGCTGGAACTGATGAAAACTCGTTGCATTCTTGAACTAGGGCTGCTTGACTTTCTCTTATATTTTTCTCTAAACTTCACTTGATTTTGGTGAATAATTGATTAGGGTAAGTTCTAATTAATTTACTAGGCTAAAACTGACCAAAACTACATAGTTTAGGGGCTAAACGACATAGTTTAGGGGTCCAATGCATAAGAAAAAGACCAAACGACCCCTGACTTAAAAGTTATTGAAACCACTGAAGGGAATGATCGACGGTCCGTCCTGTCAATCCATCGATCGACTTTAGAGAATGGGTTCTAGGGGGTCTTGAGGGTTTCAATCTACAAGCGGATTGATGGTCCATGGACTGATCCACGATTCGTCCTGTTAGTTCGTCAATCGACTTTAGAGACCAGGTTCATAGGGGTCCTGAGGGTCTCGACATATGGACTGATTAACCGTTCGTGGACTAATCCACGATTTGTCCTGTTAGTCCATTGATCGACTTCAGAGACCAGGTTTTGAGCCTTGATCCATGGACTTGGACCACGGTCCATGGGTTTGGCCATGGGTCATGCCTTAGAATAGTTTTTGTCTGAGTTTCTGGGGAGGCTTGCAGGTGGCCATCCACGGACCACCAAGACAGGTTGTGGGTCACCCTACGATTCGTTGATGGCAACCGTGGATTGCATTTGCAACTTCTGGAAATTTGCTGGTTTGGTCTGTTTTCGAATATGGGGTGCTACATTATCTCCCCCTTAGGAACATTCGTCCTCAAATAAAATCTAAACTAGTTGGATAGGGAGGGAAAAAGCTGCAAACCATACCACTAATTACTAGAAACTGAATTCTGACTGAACTATGTTCCAAGAACATGCAAATATGCTGAAAATACAAGTATAATTGAAGGAACATGATACTAAGACTGAATTTGCGCATGAATGACTGAAAAACTAAAGAGGAACTATTACCTCAAGTAGGAATGGAATCGAAAGGAAAGAGATGAGGATACTTTGCCTTCATGGCTGCTTCTGCTTCCTAAGTATCTCCCTCTACGGACTGACTCCTCCACAAAACCTTAATTGAAGCGACTTCTTTGTTTCTCAACCCTCGAACCTGATGATCAAGGATTTCAACTGGTACCTCTTCATAAGTGAGACTATCTTTCACAGCTGCACTTTCTAAAGGTACAATAGATGTTGGATCACCCACGCACTTCTTCAACAACGAAATGTGAAAAATCGGATGCACTACTGTTAGTTCTGTTGACAACTCTAACTCATAAGCCACTTTACCAACTCTTTTCAAGATCTTGTATGGGCATTCATATCTAGGACTGAGCTTCCCTTTCTTACCAAATCTCATCACCCCCTTCATAGGTGACACTTTTAGGAAAACCCAATCATCAACTTGGAATTCTAATTCCCTTCTCCTTACATCTGCATAGGACTCCTGGCGACTTTGGGATGTCTTAAGTCTATCTCTAATGAGTTGCAATTTCTCCATAGCATCATGAACTAAATCTGGCCCTATCAAGGTTGCTTCACCTACTTCAAACCAATCAATTGGAGATCTACATCTACCCCCATACAATGCCTAATAAGGGGCCATCTCAATGCTGGAACGGTAGCTATTATTATAGGCGAACTATATAAGAAAAAGGTAATCATCCTAACTATCCTTGAAATCGATCACATAATTCCTCAAGACGTCCTCTAAGATCTGAATGGTACGCTCTGCCTAACCATCCGTTTGTGGATGAAATGTTGTGCTAAGATTAACCTGAGTACCAAGACCTTTCTGAAATGACTTCTAGAAATGAGAGGTAAATTGAGGACCTCTATCTGAAATGATAGACAAAGGAACCCCATATAACCTGACTATCTCATTAATGTAAAGTTTGGCGTATTCCTTCACCGAATCTGTAGTCTTAACAGCCAAAAAGCGTGCAGACTTAGTAACTCTGTCAACTATCACCCAAATAGAGCATGTTGTCTGCGAGTACGAGGTAAACCTGTAATAAAGTCTATGTTGATCACGTCCCACTTCTAAGTAGGAATGTTGATCTCTTGAGTCATACCTCCTGGTTTCTGATGTTCTACCTTCACTTCCTGGCAATTAGGGCACTTAGCCACAAAATTCCCTTTTCATACCATTCCACCAAAATACTTCCCGCAGATCGCAGTACATCTTAGTGACGCCTATATGAATAAAATATTTGAAATTATGGGCTTCTGCAAGGATCTGTTGTCTCAACTCACCCATCCTAGGAACACATAAGTGACCCTGATAGCAAAACACACCATCTCCCCCTTGGGAGAAGATCTCAACTCTCTGTTAATGAACTGCACCCTTTAGTTGAAGCAATATTGGGTCACTGTCTTGCTTCTCTTTTAACCTCTGTTACCAATAAAGATTCTGACCCATTCTAAACCGTTACTGTAACACCCCTAAATACTAACCAAGAGTCGCATGTCGATTTACCGTTGCTTAATTACTACAATATGTTTTACTTTCATTTTGGGAACTTGAATTGTTGTGATAATTGCTAGCTTGCTTAATATAAATTGTATCGTAATTTAAAGTATTTTATTGGGGTATTTAAGTAATAGTCTAAATAGAATTATATATAATTTTAAAAGGAGGTGAATGATATATATATAGGAGTATATGTATGCATTTTAGGCATCACACAACTATTTGGGCAGCCTTAAGGGACAACTGGACAAGATAAACATCACTTGTGTGTGTGGCTATATATTTTGACACCTCTTCTAGAGAATTTCGTTTCCCTTGAAGTCTAAGAACCTTAGCTAACTATTTGTTCTTCAAAATCACAAGAGAAATACTTGGTCCTTTTGGCTGGAATTCGAGACACACACATCTCTTTGATAAGTGCTGAAATTTGTTTCTGAGCTGGGTAGTATTTGGTACGTTATGCATATCTAGTTCTCTAGAGCTTAGTTTACAGTGAATAAATATGTTTTGGAAAGCTAATTCGTATATCTACAAATCTTATGTTTATGTAAAACTCTAATTTAGCTGTTATGGATTCAAAATATGGGATGCAACATAGGACAAATTCTGTCCAGAGTTTGAAATTAGAAATCATGTATGGACAATTGTTAGTGTTTTGAATATCTCTTTTTGTAAAAAATATATTTTGTGGTGATTCTTGTTCGTTTGCAACCTTAAAAGATGTACCTACATCTTTCATGAAGGTTATAAAGTCTAGTTTTGTTGTTTTCCTTTTCAAATCTAAGTTGTAACATGAGGTACTGGGCAGGCCAGAATCACTGTTTTGAGAGCATACTCATAATTGTACAGGCTAAGCTTACTTGTGATGATGATCCTATTTTACTTATACATTATTAAGATACTAGGAATTAAAAAAGCTATTTAATTGTACTTAAGGTTGTATATACTCGTGAACAAGTTGTGGACCTTGATACATTGCTTGGTCTACGGTTTGAACTCGCGAAGTTGTGTTGGACTGTTTCTACGATAAAGTATTGAGGTTTATGTATAAACTTGTAATTGCACTCTTTTAACTGCTGGTATATCTGAAAGTTGATCTTGGTACCTTGGTTACCTCTTGTCACTTTGCATTGTCGTGTTGGTATGACGCTTGTGTAAGTCGCCCACTTGTACGGACTGTTTGATCAGTTGGCACTCTAGTTGGGACTTTGTCCTTCTTGTGCCTGTGACTTTGTCACTATTGGCATGCCTCTTGATTCGGATCATTTGTCATCTTGACTCTGGATTTTTAGTCTGCCTTAAGAATGGAAGTTGTCCATTTTAAGTACGAACTAGAAAGCCATTTTTAATATGGTTCTTGGTTCTTTTGATTATTGGGCTTTGGCCCTTCTTGATATAGGGCGTCGACCCTTCTTGATACCTGCTTGTGATGAGTGTGACGACATGATGTAATATTGGGCGATCCTTGTTGTTGAATCTCTTGGAAAATAGTGCTGTGAGTGTTCTTGATATTCGGATATTTAAATATTGAATTTGATACTCTTTATATATTGTTACTTGATTTATTTATTACGTTTCAATTCTGCTGCTCATGACTTGAGAAAGATAGATTGATGAATTTTGAGGCTCCAAACTTTTAGTTTTTACACCACTAAGCTATATGCTTAGCAATAGTTGTTTCTATCGTAGGGAATGATCGAGAGGAGGCATGAAGCTGACAATTGGAGATAGAGATTTTGAGAGCCTTATGGAAGATCACATTTGCATATAGGCATCTATATTTTGTATAAACTTTGGGACTTATACATGATCTATGTGTTGTATATTTAAATGAAATTTTGAGGGCTAATCAGATCATGTCACCATGGGTTACTACTTGTTTTGAACGATTGTATGAAGCATGAACCACTAGGTTTAGGTTCTCGGAAGTTGGTAATATTTTTATTCATATATCATTTTTACTAGTGTGAGGACGATATATGCATAAAAATCTCGTAAGTTATTAGCTTATATTATGTCGAAAAGGTCGTTACAAGAGTTGGTATCAGAGGCTAGGTTTGTGGTTCTAGGACTTTTGCTGTGAATTACTTGTATACTTGTTCGCTTTCGAAAAAAAGGTTTTATTTGGACTATCTATTCACTTACATGGTTTAGAATATTTTATTGCATGTAAAGTGCACATGCATCATATACATGTCCGTAATGCAATGTGATCTTTCCTTTTGAAGGAGTTAAGTTATGGCCTCTTCTGCTGACCGACCTATGGAAGATGCTCGTGAAGGTTCGGGTGCCTCTGTTTCCCAACCTCATGCACTAGAAGAGGTTGGAGAACCTTTCTCGGATCAATATGTTCCCCACACTAGTGGGTATGAAGTGGGAAACCATCAGGGTGCTTAAGCTGGTTCACATCCTTACATGAGTCGTGGTACTCAAGCCATGAATCCTCTTTTTCAACAAATGGTTGAATTCTTCCACCACATGGCAGAAGCGATGCATGATCTCAACAGGATTAACTTTGAGAAAATGAGAAAAATGAGTGAAGTGGAGTTTGAAGGCACTGTTGATCCCATAGATGCTGAACAATGGCTGGAGCGCATAGAGAGGGTATTTGAGCATTTAGAATGTTCAGATGTTGCCAAATTTAAGTATGCTATTTCAATATTACAAAATGATGCTTACGATTGGTGGGTAAGTGTTCCGAATGCTAAGGTAAAACCTCCTGTTCTTACTTGGGATGATTTTCTTAGGGAATTTCGTATGAAGTATGTCCCATCTTCTTATTGTGATGCAAAGAGAAATTAGTTTTTGAATTTAAGGCAACGAGGCATGTCTATTGCTGAGTAGCAATAGAAGTTTCTAAGGCTCTCTTGTTATGCTGGAGGTATTATTAAAGAGGAAAAAGACAAGTGTAGGAAATTTGAAGATGGTTTAAATAATTCCATTAGGAAAAATGTGGCGATCCTGCAACATGAGAACTTTTATAAGTTAGTGTCTGCTACTCTTACTTGGGAACGACTTGATAAAGAAGAAGCTAGTCGAAATGAAAACAAATTCCAAAAGCCTAGACCAAATTTTGGAGGTCCATCCAAAAGGGGAAGGTTTGATGATTCTAAGGCTGGTAGTGTTAACAGGCCACCTCAGTAAAAGCAAAATATATTAGAATTTTCTACAGCTAGCACTCCAAACTATGGCCAAGGCAAGCCTCGTGTTCCCACTTGTCCACAATGTAGAAAGAATCGTTATGGTACTTGCAGGAGAGTTTCTGGTGCATGTTTCAATTGTGGGAGCTTAGATCATAAAGTGAAGGATTGTCCTAATCCTGATAATGCTCCTTTCTTGAGCTCAGTTCATAATCCTTCTATTAATCTTCCTCAAACTAATGAAGGTGCAAGACCTAAAAACACCCAAGCGGTAGGGGTAAGTGGAGTGAATAAAGCTAGTGAACCAAGGGCTACTGATGCGCTTATGCTATGAGGTAGATGGAGGATCAAGATGGAAAAGACGTGGTTGTCAGTAATTTTCACTTATTTGGCTTATGTGTGTTTAGATTGTTTGATCTTGGTTCTACATATTCCTATCTTTGTTCATCACTTACTCTTCCTGAAAACGTGAAATCTGTGAGACTTAATTTTGATGTGCTGGTTGAAAGTCCTTTGGGTTATCAAGTTGTGCGTAATCGAGTTTACCAAGATTGTCCCTTCATGATTCAAAATCTAGTCTTTCCTACTGATTTGATTGAAATTCCCTTCAAGGATTTTGATGTTATTATCGGAATGGATTGGCTTTATAAGTATCATGCAGTGGTAGATTGTAGGTCTAAGCATGTGAGTTTTAAAGATCCTACATTTTCACACATCATTGTACAAGGTGAAAGATCATTGACATCTAATATTATTTATGCGGCCTCGGCAAGAAAGTTGATGTGTCAAGGTTGTGGGACATACCTTGCTCACACAGTTGATACACAGTTGAAGAGTCCTGGTATCAAGGACATACCTGCTGTATGTGATTTCCCAGAAGTCTTCCTAGAAAACCTTTCAGGATTGCCCCCGAAAAGAGAGGTTGAATTTCCAATCGAGCTTATTCTTGGGTCTACCCCTATTTCTATCACTCCTTATAAAATGGCTCCGGCAGAATTAAGAGAATTGAAATCTCAATTGCAAGAACTTCTTGAGAAGGGTTTTATTTAACCTAGTGTTTCTATTTAGGGAGCCCATGTTTTATTCATAAAGAAGAAGGATGACACTCTTAGGCTTTGTATTGACTATAGACAATTGAACTGAATAAATCAATGATTTGTTTAACCAACTGAAGGGTACTAAAGTATTCTCAAAGATTGATTTAAGGTCTGGATATTACCAATTGCGTGTTAGAGAGAAAGATATTCCTAAAACTGCTTTTAGAACTTGGTATGGTCATTATGAATTTTTGGTGATGCCATTCGGGTTGACAAATGCTCCTGCGGTGTTCATGGATCTAATGAATCGAGTATTTAAGCCCTATCTTGATCAATTTGTGGTTGTTTTTATAAATGATATTTTAATATTTTTCAGAAGTAATAAAGATCATGATAAACAACTCCGGATTATTTTGCAAATTTTGAAGGAGAGGGAACTTTATGCTAAACTTTCCAACTGTGAATTTTGGCTTGATGAAATGACGTTTCTGGGACATGTTGTATCAACCGAATGTGTGAAGGTGGATCCTGGTAAGATACAAGCAGTTGTTGAGTGGAAACCTTCCAAAAGTCAAACTGAGGTAAGAAGTTTCTTAGGCTTAACAGGATACTACAAAAGATTTGTCAAAGGCTTTTCCATTATCGCCTCTCCATTGACTAAACTCTTGCAGAAGGAAGTGAAGTTTAATTGGAATGAAATATGCCAAGAAAGCTTTGAAACTCTCAAATCCTTGATGACTCAAGCACCTATACTTACTCTACCAATTGAAGGGAAGGAGTATGTAGTATACAACGATGCCTCTCACAATAGTCTCGGATGCGTTTTGATGCAAGAAGGGAAGGTTATTTCTTATGCCTCTCAAAAATTAAAACTGCATGAATTGAATTATCCTATCCATGATCTTGAACTTGTTGTGGTAGTGTTTGCTTTAAAAATATGACGACATTATTTTTATGGAGAGAAATGTCATATATTCACTGATCACAAGAGCTTAAAGTACTTGGGTACTCAGAAGGAGCTAAACCTTCGACAATTGATGGCTTGAACTCATCAAGGATTATGACTGCATGATTGATTATCATCCAGGTAAAGCTAATGTGGTTGCAGATGCCTTAAGTTGAAAATCCTTCGCAAGTATTTCTTTGAGTCCTTTGCCCTTGCTCCTTGAGTTACGAGACTTGAATGTTTGTTTCACACTTGATTCAAATGGTTCAGTTGTTGCTAATTTGCAAGTAAAGCCAATATTACTTGAACAGGTGAATGAATCACAAAATTTAGATGAGAAACTTCTAAAAGTGACCCGAAAAGTTTAAAATAGGGAAAAACTTGATTTTACATTAATAGAGGATGGTGTCTTATTTTATCAAGATAGACTATGTGTCCCTAATGAAGATAAATTGAGGAGAGAAATACTGAGTGAAGAACATACCTCACCATATACAATGCATCCTGGGGGTACAAAAATGTACCAGACCATTAAAGAAAATTATTGGGGTAGTGGTATGAAGAGAGACATTGTGGAGTTCATTTCTAAATGTTTGGTTTGTCAACAAGTAAAAGCAGAACATCAGGTCCCAATTGATTTACTACAGCCCTTGTCGATGCCGGAATGTAAATGAGAGAGAATAACTATGGACTTTATCTCTAGACTTCCTCGTACACAAAGAAATCATGATGCAATATGGGTGATTCTGGACAGGTTAACCAAGAGTGCTCACTTCTTAGCGATCAGGATGGATTACTCACTTGAGCAATTAGCCAAATTGTACATTAATGAGATCGTAAGACTACATGGGATCCCTATGTCTATTGTATTTGGCTGAGACCCAAGGTTTACATCTAGATTTTGGGGTAGCTTGCAGGAAGCTTTGGGTACTAGACTGAAATTTAGCACTTCGTTCCATCCTCAAACAGACGGCAAGTCGGAAAGAGTGATACAAATTTTAGAGGATATGCTTCGAGCTTGCATTATGGATTTTGAGGGTAGTTGGGACAAACACTTGGCTTTGATAGAATTTGCTTACAATAACAGTTACCATTCAAGTATTGGAATGCCTCCCTATAAAGCCTTGTACGGAAGGAAATGTCGGACCCCTCTTTGTTAGAGTGAAGTTGATGACAGGAAACTCATTGGTCCTGAAATTGTGCAACAAACAGAGGACAAGGTAAAACTAATCAAGGATCGTCTAAAGATTTCTTCGGATAGACAAAAGTCATACGTTGATCTTAAAAGACGTGACATTGAATATCAAGTGGGAAATAAAGTATTTTTAAAGGTGTCTCCATGGAAAAAGATTATGAGATTTGGCAAAAAAGGAAAACTTAGTCCTCAATTTATTGGACCGGTTGCATGTAAATTGGCTTTGCCACCTAAGTTAGACAAGATCCACAATGTCTTCCATGTTTCTATGCTCAGAAGATATCATTCTAATCCATTTCATGTTCTTCCAGTTGAATCTATTGAGGTTAATCCTGACTTGACATATAATGAAGAACCTATTTTTAATTCAATCTCGGGAAGTGAAGTAACTTAGAAACAAGAAATCCACTTAGTAAAGGTACTTTGGATGAACCATTCGGGAAAAGAAGCTACCTTGGAGAGAGAAGAAGACATGATGACCCAGTATCTGCACTTGTTTTGGGACTAGTGTAAGGTAAATTTTGAGACAAAATTTCTTTAAGGGGGAGAGAGTTGTAACACCCCTAAATACTAACCAAGAGTCGCATGCCGTTTTACCGTCGCTTAATTATTACAATATTTTTTACTCTCATTTTGGGAACTTGAATTGTTGTGATAATTGCTAGCTTGCTTAACATAAATTGTATCGTAATTTAAGGGATTTTATTGGGGTATTTAAGTAATAATCTAATTAGAATTATGTATAATTTTAAAGGGAGGTGAAGGATATATAGATAGGTGTATATGTATGCATTTTGGGCAGCACAACCTTGAGGGATAGCTGGACAAGATAAATATCACTTGTGTGTGTGGCTATATATTTTGACACCTCCTTTAGTGAATTTCGTTTCCCTTGAAGTCTAAGAACCTTAGAACATTATCTAACCATTTGTTCTTTAATATCACAAGAGAAACACTTGGTCCTTTTGGCTGGAATTCGAGACACACACTTCTCTTTGATAAGTGCTGAAATCTGTTTCTAGGCTGGGTAGTGTTTGGTAATTTATACATATCTCCTTCTCTAAAGCTTAGTTTATAGTGAATAAATATGTTTTAGAAAGCTAATTTGTATATCTACAACTCTTAAGTTTATGCAAAACTCTAATTTAGCTTTTATAGATTCGAGATATAGGACGCAACATAGGACAAATTCTGTCCATTATTCGAAATTAGAAATCCTATATGGGCAACTGTTAGTGTTCTGAATATATCTTTCTGTACAAACTATATTTTGTGGTGATTCTTGTTCGTTTGCAACCTTAAAAGATGTACCTACATCTTTCATTAAGGTTATAAAGTCTAGTTTTGCTATTTTCCTTTTCAAATCTAAGTTTCAACATGAGGTGCTTGGCTGGCCAGAATCACTGTTTTGGGAGAATAGTCGTAATTTTACAGGCTAAGCTTGCTTGTGATGATGATCCTGTTTTACTTCGACATTATTAAGATACTAGGAATTAAAGAAGTTATTTAATTGTATTTTTAAGGTTGTATATACTCGTGAACAAGTTGAGGACCTTGATACATTGGTTGGTCTACGGTTTGAACTCGCGAAGTTGTGTTGGACTGTTTCTACGATAAAGTATTGAGGTTTGTGTATAAACTTGTACTTGCACTCTTTTAACTTCTGGTATATCTGAAAGTTGATCTTGATACCTTGGTTACCTCTTGTCACTTTGCATTGTCGTGTTGGTATGACGCTTGTGTAACTCGCCCATTTGTACGGACTGTTTGATCAGTTGGCACTCTAGTTGGGACCTTGTCCTTCTTGTGCCTGTGACTTTGTCACTATTGGCATGCCTCTTGATTCGGATCATTTGTCATCTTGACTCTGAATTTTTAGTCTGCCTTAAGAATGGAAGTTGTCCATTTTAAGTACGAACTAGAAAGCCATTTTTAATATGGTTCTTGGTTCTCTTGATTATTGGGCTTTGGCCCTTCTTGATACAGGGCGTCGGCCCTTCTTGATACCTGTTTGTGCTTGGTGTGACGACATGATGTAATATTGGGCGAGCCTTGTTATTGAATCTCTTGGAATATAGTGCTGTGAGTGTTCTTGACATTCGGATATTTAAATATCGAATTTGATACTCTTTATATATTGTTACTTGATTTATTTATTATGTTTCAATTCTGCTTCTCATGACTTGAGAAAGGTAGATTGGTGAATTTTGAGGGCTCTGAAGCTATAGTTTTTACACTACTACGCTATATGCTTAGCGATAGTTGTTTCTATCGTAGGGAATGATCAAGAGGAGGCATGAAGCTAGCCATTGGAGATAGCGATTTTGAGAGCCTTATGGAAGATCACATTTGCATATAAGCATCTATATTTTGTATAAACTTTGGGACTTATACATGATCTATGTGTTGTATATTTAGATGAAATTTTGAGGGCTAATCGGATCGTGTCACCATAGGTTGTAATATAAGTATGGCAACATGTTTTGTTCATTTGGGGTGTGAGAGCCCAAGTCTTGTAATATATTAAATTTACTACTTGTTTTGAACTATTGTATGAAGCATGAACCACAAGGTTTGGGTTCTCGAAAGTTGGTAATATTTTTTTTATATATCATTTTTACTAGCGTGAGAATGATATATGCATAAAAATTTCGTAAGTTATTAGCTTATATTATGTCGAAAAGGTCGTTACAGTTACACCATCATCTGATATGCTCACAAGGCGAACTCCCAAACGAGCAAGCCTGTCAACATCTTTTGCTAGTTTTTTTCCTTTTTCCCCAACTTGTTCTACACTACCCATAGATAGTCTAGTAAGGGAATCTGCTACTACATTGCTCTTACCAGGATGGTAATGCACACTCATATCATAATCCTTGAGGAACTCAAGCCATCTCCTGTAGCGAAGATTCAACTCTTTCTAGGAGAACACATACTGAAGGCTCTTATGGTCTATGAACATATCTACGTGAACATCATACAAGTAATGTCTCGAAATCTTAAGTGCAAACACCACTGCTTCAAGCTCGAGGTCATGAGTCCATTAGTTCTTCTCATGCACTTTAAGTCAACCTAGTTTTCAGTTCTGCGAAGCTTTTCTCACAATCATCTGACCAATGGAACTTAACCTTTTTCTGAATCAACTTAGTCAATGGAGAAGCTATGGATGAAAATCCTTCCATGAACCTTTTGTAGTAACAAGAAAAACTCAGGAAACTTCTGATATCTGAAGGAGAGGTAGGTCTAGGCCATTGTTTCACTGCTTCTATTTTCTTAGAATCCACTCGGATCCCTTTGCTAGACACAATATACCCAAGAAAAGCAAATGATTGCAACCAAAACATATATTTGCTAAACTTAGCGAATAACTACTGATCTTTGAGAGTTTACAGGACAACCCCCAAATGAGTCGCATGTTCTTCCTCATTCCTAGAGAAAATGAGGATATCATCAATAAAGACGATAACGAACAAGTCCAAATACTGCTTGAACACTCTGTTCATCAAATCCATGAAAGCTGTAGGAGTATTGGTTAGTCCAAATGGCATAAACTATAATTTCATAATGACCATACCAAGTTCTGAAGGTTGTTTTCGAAATGTCACTATCTCTGACTCTGAGTTGATGGTAACCGAATCTGAGGTCTATCTTTGAGAAATGACTAGCACCCTGAAGTTGGTCAAACAAGTCATCAATCCTGGGGATGGGATACTTATTCTTAATTATGACATTGTTTAACTGTCTATAGTCAATACACATTCTGAGAGAACCATCTTTCTTCTTCACAAACAACAATGGCGCACCCCTGGTAAAATACTAGGTCTGATGAAGCCCTTATCTAGAAGGTCTTTCAACTGCTCTTTCAATTCCTTAAGCTCCGCTGGAGCCATTATATAAGGAGGAATAGAAATAGGCTGGGTATTTCTATTCCTATTTTTATTCCTCCTTATAAAATGGCTCCAACAGAGCTTAAGGAATTGAAAGAGTAGTTGAAAGACCTTCTAGAGAAGGGCTTCATCATACCCAATATTTCCCCATGGGGTGCGCCATTGTTGTTTGTGAAAAAGAAAGATGGTTCTCTTAGAATGTGTATTAACTACAGACAGTTGAACAAGGTCACCATCAAGAATAAGTATCCCATCCCCAGGATTGATGACTTGTTTGACCAACTTCAAGGTGCTAGTCATTTCTCAAAGATAGACATCAGATCTAGTTGTCATCAGCCTAAAGTCAGAGATCGTGACATTCTGTAGATAGCCTTTAGAACTCGATATGGTCATTATGAATTTGTAGTCATGTCATTTGGACTAACCAATTCTGCTGCAGCTTTCATGGATTTGATGAACAAAGTGTTCAAGTAGTACTTGGACTTGTTCGTTATCGTCTTTATTAATGATAACCTCATTTACTCTAGGAATGTGGAAGAACATGCGAATCATTTGAGAGTTGTTTTGTAAATTCTCAAAGATCGTCAGTTATTTGAAAAATTTAACAAGTGCGAGTTTTGGTTACAATCAATTTCATTCGTTGGGCATATTGTGTCTAGTGAAGGAATTCGAGTAGATTCCCAGAAGATAGAAACAGTGAAACAATGGCCCAGATCTACCTCTGCTAAAAATATCAGAAGTTTTTTGGGTCTAGTAGGCTATTACAAACGGTTCGTGGAATAATTTTCATCCGTAGCCCCATAATTGACTAGGTTGACTTAGAAGATGGTAAAGTTTTAGTGGTCAAATGATTGTGAGAAAAACTTCACAGAATTGAAAACTAGGTTGACTACTACTCCTGCTTTGACTCTACCGGAGGGTTCAGACGGTTATGTGATTTATTGTGATGCATCCAGAGTCGACCTAGGTTGTGTGTTGATGCAATGAGGTAAGGTTATAACTTATGCTTACAGACAACTTAAGGTGCATGAGAAGAATTATCCGACTCATGACCTCGAGCTTGTAGCAGTGGTGTTTGGACTCAAGATTTGAAGGCACTACTTGTATGGTGTTCATGTAGATGTGTTCACAGACCATAAGAGCCTTTAGTATGTGTTCACCCAGAAAGAGTTTAATCTTCACCAGAAAAGATGGCTTGAGTTCCTCAAGGATTATGACATAAGTGTGCATTACCATCCTAGTACGGTAAATGTAGTAGCAAATGCCCTTAGTAGACTATCTATGGGTAGTGTAGCAAATGTTGAGGAAGAAAGAAAGGAGCTATCAAAGGATGTTCACAGACTTGCTCACCTAGGAGTTCGTCTTATGAGCATATCATATGGTGGTGTAACGGTTCATAGTGGGGTAGAATCTTCTTTGGTAGTGGAAGTTAAGGAAAGCAAGACAATGATCTGATATTACTTGAACTAAAGGGTGCAGTCCACCAATAGAGAGTTGAGGTTTTCTCCTAAGAGGGAGATAGTGTGTTCGCTACCATGGTCGATTTTGTGTTCCTAATATCGGCGAGTTGAGACAACATTTCTTGCAAAGGCCCATAAATCTAGATATTCTATTAATCCAGGTGCCACTAAGATGTACCGCGATCTGCGGGAAATATATTAGTGGAATGGTATGAAAAGAGATATAACAGATTTTGTGGCTAAGTGCCCCAGCCAACAAGTCAAGGTAAAACATTAGAAACCAGGAGGTATGACTCAAAAGATTGACATTCCTACTTGGAAGTGGGAAGTGATCAACATAGACTTCATCACAGGTTTACCTTGTACACGTACACAGTATGACTCCATTTGGGTGATAGTTGACAGAATTACTAAGTCTTCTCGCTTTTTGGCGGTCAAGACTACAGATTCGGCGGAGGACTACACCAAGCATTATATTAATGAGATTGTGAGGTTGCATGGGGTTTTTTTGTCTATCATCTCAGATAGAGGTCCTCAGTTTACCTCTCATTTCTGGAAGTCATTCCAGAAGGGCCTTGGTACTCAGGTTAACCTTAGCACAATATTTCATCCACAGATGGATGGTCAGGAAGAGTGTACCATTCAGACCTTAGGGGACATGTTGAGAGTTTGTGTGATTAATTTCAAGGGTAGTTGGGATGATCACCTTCCACTTATTGAGTTCGCCTACAACAATAGTTACCATTCCAACATTCAAATAGCCCTTTATGAGGCATTGTATGGGCGTAGATGCAGATCGCCTGTTGGTTGGTTTGAAGTAGGTGAAGCAATCTTGATAGGGCCAGATTCAGTCTTTTATGCTGTGGAGAAAGTACAACTCCTTAAAGATAAACTTAAGATAGCCTAGAGTTGCCAAAAGTCTTATGCAGATGTGAGAAGAAGGGAACTAGAGTTTCAAGTTGATGATTGGGTTTTCCTGAAGGTGTCACCTATGAAGGGGGTGATGAGGTTTGGCAAGAAAAGGAAGCTCAATCCCAGATATGTAGGCCCTTACCGAATCTCAAAAAGAATTGGTAAAATGGCTTATGAGTTAGAGTTTGCAGCAGATTTGGCAGCAATGCATCCAGTCTTCCATACCACGCTTTTGAAAAAGTATGCGGGCGATCCAACATCCGTAGTGCCATTAGAGAGTATGGCCGTGAAAGATAGTCTTTCTTATGAGGATGCACTAGTTGAGATTCTTGATCGTCAGGTTAGAAGATTGAGAAACAAGGAAGTCATTTTAGTCAAGGTTTGGTGGAAGAGTCAGTCTGTAGAGGGAGCTACTTGGGAAGCAGAAGCGGCCATGATTGCCAAGTATCCTCACCGTTTACCTTCTGAATCCATTCCAGGTTGAGGTAGTAATTCCTTTTCAGTTTTTCAGTCATTCATGCATGAAGTCAGTCTTAGTATCATGTTCCTTCGGTCTGTACTTGCATTTTCAGCGTATTTGCATGTTTTTGGAACTTAGTTCAGTAAAAAATCAGCTTTAGTGTTTAGTGATAGGGTTGCATCTCATTCCCTCAATTTCAGCTAGTATAGTCTTCATTCCAGGATGAATGATTCCAAGGGGGAGATATTATAACACCTCAAAAACCAGACCCAGAAAAAAAATTACAAAAATATACCAATAATATACTTGAAGCAGTGAACCACGACAGGGTTCACGAACCATGAAAGGGTCCACGATCTGTAGTTTGATGATGGGCCGTGGTGGTGCCCGTAGAGTCGAGGCAGAGAACCTCCCTAACCAGCTCCTTAGACCCCCACACCTAAGTAAGGACCACGAGGACCTTCACGGTCCATGGTCCTTCACACGGCCGATGGGGGCGTATGTGGAGCTTTACCAATAAGCCCCCTATCAAGTCCCTCCAGACCACAGCCCAAGTGGAGACCACAGAAAATTTCACGGTCTGTGGTCCTTCACACGGGCCATGGTAGGGCTCGTGGACTCAAATCCTCAGCTAGTAGTCACCAAATCTAGACCACGACCTACTTCACGGTCCGTGGCCCCTTTCATGGTCCGTAAAGGAGGCCATGGTCAGCCCGTCTGCAGTTTAAGCTAAGGTTATTTTGATCTTTTCCTTATTTGTTGGACACCTAAACTGCGTCGTTTTGACCCTAAATTATGAGGTTTTAGTCAGTTTAAGCCTAGAAACATAACTAGAACTTACCTAAGTTAGATCATTAATCAAAATATAGAAAATTAGAAGAAAAAAAGGAGAAAAGGTCGACCAAACCTAGTTCAAGAACGCATCAAGTTTCCTCCAGTTCCAGCCCTAAAATCGAAGGATTTATTCATGGAATTCGTCACCAGGTATGTGCGATTTCACTAGTGGGTTCCTTTCACCCATTAGGTCCCTAGTTTTTAGTCAGTTTCTTGATTCCCTTATTATAACTAGACCTAGGGTTTCCTGAATGTTAGAATTATTGGGTTCTTAGCTATTAAATGATCCAAATCAGATTAGTATGTTAATATTCAGTTTATTTCATGAATTCCAGAACCCTAGCTATGTATTTCTTTAGTTCATGAATTACACATGCTAGGTATGATATTTCAGTTATTCAGTTATACATGTCTCAGTTATTAATGCATCAATATCAGTTTAATTATTGCATACCCAGTTTGCATGTTCAGTTTGAGCTATCCAGTAACTTACATAAATTCAGTCATAATGTGTTAATACTTAATCCATTGGGAGTAGCATAATACCGAGCTGGACTAGGGTTCAGCATACCTAAATAGTCCCAGAACTACTAGCCACATAGGTTGTAAGGCTCCTCTGTGGGCATCATTTCAGTGATCACGCCAGCATGCCTATGTACCTCTGGCAGGGTATATTGGGTCCTCTCGATGAGGCGTATACATCGAACTCCACATTTAGATCAAATGGTTTTACTATCAGTTATTAGTAGCTCCTACAGATTAGTAAGATTCTATTACATTGACCATTTATCCGTATATCCAATATTCAGTTTCAACATGTTATAAATTGGTCACCACATTCAGTAAGCTCAACATTCAGTATCTATATCATGTTCAGATTATATCATTGCTCATTGCTTTGTTCAATTATATGTTATTTCAACTTTATTCTATCCTGCAAGCTCAGTACCTTTCAAGTACTGATGCATACTCTGCGCTACATCTTCTCGTGGTGTAGGTTTAGGTTCTTAGCATCCAGATCATGCTTAGATCACTTCCCGATCATTAGTTCAGCAGCATCAGTGGTGAGTCCTCATTCTACGAGGACCAGTGACATGTTTATCTTTTCCGTATTTTTAGTCCTTTAGTTTCAGTTTTGCTATATCTAGTTGGGGCATGTCCAACATGTCTAGTCAGTTTATAGGCTTATTTCAAACATAGATAGATTCAGCTTAGTATTGAGTTAATATCTTCCTTGTATTAAACTCATCAGTTTTCATATATCTCAGTTATAGTATATGGGTATTCCCCATCTTTTCATTTTGTTTATGATTATAGCTTCTGCACAGTTTCTATTATTCAGTTTATATTTAGTATGCTCATGATCATGCCAACGGGGTTAGCTTGGGATCACTTATGGTCCTAGGTCCCGTGTCTGCGTCTCGAGGGTAGCTCGAGGCGTGACAGATTGTGACAAGGGAATTTCTGTATACCCATCTAGCTATAACTGGGTCACCGACTGGAGTAGAGACTGAGAAGGGTTCTGAGAGAGTTTTTGGACTAACATTGAAGTTTACTACTACATATGAAGTTACAAAGGAAAGAGTAGCCCCTGGATCTAACAAAGCATAAACATCTAATTTTAAAACTCGTAACGTACCAGTGACCACATCAGGAGAATCTTCCTGATCTTGGCGAGCCTGAAAAGCATACAACCTGTTTTGGCGCTGTCCGCCACCTATACCAGATGAGTTACCCTGCTAAGTCGGGCGACCTGTTGGTGTTGCTGAAGTTGTGGACTAAGCCCTACCATTGTTTTCTCCTTGACTCTGTTTAGTAGAAAGACAATCTTTTAACCTGTGACCAGACTGACCACACCCGAAACATCGTTCCTTTTATGCAAGACACTCGTCCGGATGGTTCTTACCATACTTTGGATAAGTTGGGTAGGCTTTGGTGCCTGAAACACTCCCCTGAGACTTAGAGCCTAATGCCCTACCTTTCTGATCCTGTCGAAACCTGGAAGATGGAACACTAGCTGATGAAGGTGTTGGAGCTGAAGACTTTGGCTGAAACTATGAGCGACTTCCACCACCCAATTTGTGTTGAGAATAATTATAGTTGTCTGTTCTAGCCTTCTTATTATCCTTAGCATGTTCCCTAAGCTTATCTCCCTCAACCTGCTGATCATTAGTCATGAGCCTAGAGATGTTCATATTTTCCAGCAACATAGCATTTCTACATTTTATTTTAACTAAGTCGGATACCCCATAAAGAAACTTGTTCATTTGAGCCGTGGAATCGGCAACCATGTGAGGAGCATAAATGGAAAGTTGGGTGAACTTGAGTCTGTACTCTTGGACTGCCATGTTACCTTGCCTCAAATTCATGAATTCCTGAGCTCTTGCCTCTCTCAAAACTCTTGGGAATAATCTGTCCACAAAAAGTTTCACTAAAACACTCCCAAGTGATAGAAGTTGCATCCGTACCTCTGTTTTCTTTTTATTGAGTAAACCAGATGTAAGCGACATCCTTAAGCTGATAGGATGCTAACTCCTCCCTATCATTTCCAGTCATTTGCATCACTCTGAAGATCTTCTTGACCTCATCTATGAAGTTTTGGGGATCCTCACCAACTTGTGACCCTAGAAACTCTGGCGGATTCATCCTAACAAAGTCACAAACCCTAGCTACCGCTAATCCACCACTAGTATTTGCAGGAACTGGAACTTGCTGGTTGTTTTGGTTGGTGACACTCTGAGCCAAAAGCTGAATGACGTTTCGTAACTCCGCATTCGAAACTTCCTGATCTGGGACTGGAGGAGCTACATTAGTGTTGTGGGCATTCGCATTCCTTCTGTAAGCTCTATGAGGAGCCATGATCTGAAAGTATAAAACATCGAGTTAGAAACGAGGAATTAGATCATACCTTACGCATGATAAGAATATCAAGAAAGTAAAGTTTTTTTTCCTAAAAGACTTCATAGCCTCCCTCTCATTAGATGTGGTGCACTTCACACCTATGAAAATAATTCTACTTAGCGCGGCTTTTCAGACATTCTAGGACTCTTAAATCTAATGCTATGATATCAAGTTTGTCACACCCCAAAACTACCCTCAGGACACGTACATGGGACCTAGGATCACGAGTGAACCCAAGCTAACCCTGCTGGCATATCAGCATACTGAATAAACTTAAGTAAGAAAATACTGCGCGGAAGCTAAATCATAAGATAGACTGAAATGAAATGATGGGGAATACCCATAACTATCTAAATATATATAAAACTTGAGAGTTAAATAAAAACTAATAAGTTAAACTCAAATGCTAAAGTTGAAACTAACTATGTCTGAAATAAGCCTCTAACTAACTAGAAGTGTTGGGACATGCCCCAGCTAAATGTAGCAAAACTGAAACTAAAGAATAAAAGCAAAAGAAATATGTTTGTCGTCCTCGGAGAATGAGGACTCACCACTGATATTGCTGAGCTGAAGATTGAGAACCGATCCATGCGTGATCTGGAAGCGGAGAACCTAAACCTATATCATGAGAAGATGTAACACAAAGTATGTGTCAGTAATTGAAAGGTATTGAGCATGTAGGATAGAATAAAGCTAAACAATAAACATAACTGAACCAAAGCATATATCTGGTCAATGACAAGCGATGAGCATGATACTATACTGAGAATACTGAACATGAACTAACTGAATGCAATGACCAAGTTTATAACATGCTGAGACTGAAATCTGACTATAACTGATAACATGGTTAATGCAATAGAATTTGACTATAAGGGAGCTGTTAATAACTGACATAAAACCACATGAGCTAAATGTGGAGTCCGATGTGTATGCCCCATCGAGAGGACCTAATATATCCCGTCATAGGTATAGAGGCATGACTAGTGTGATCACTAAAATGTAATGCCCACAAAGGGGACATATAAACCTACGGGGGCACGTAGTGCTGGGACTATTCGGGTATGCTGAACCCTAGTCCACTCGGTCTAAGCCTACACCCAATTAGAATGTATATAAGCAATATTATGACTGAAATTTTGAAGTACTGTATAGCTCAATTACTGACATGCAAACTCAAAAAATGCAACAATTATAATTGATCATGTGACATTTGTAAACGGAAGCATGTGTATTTGAAATAACGGACCAAGCATGTGTAATTCATGAACTAGGGTTTTGAATATCATACAAGAAACTAAGAAACAATATGATAATCTAATTTGGATCATTCTAACAGCTAAATCCAACAATGTCTAACATTCAAGAAACCCTAGGTCTAGATAATATTAAGTGAATCAAGATTCTGACTGAAATCTAGAGACCTAATGGGTGAAAGGAACCCACTAGTGAAATCCCACATACCTGGTGACAAATTCCATGAAGAAATATTTCAATTTCAGGGCTGGAACTAATGAAAACTCATTGTGTTCTTGAACTAGGGCCACTCGACTTTCTCCTTTATTTTGCTCTAAGTTTCGCTAGATTTTGGTGAATTATTGATTAATGTAAGTTCTAATTAATTTACTAGGCTAAAACTGACCAAAACTACGTAGTTTAGGGGTAAAACGACGTAGTTTAGGGGTCCAAAGCATAAGGAAAAGACCAAACAACCCCTGACTTAAAGGTTGTTGAAGCCACTGATGGGACTGATCGACGGTTCGTAGACTGACCCACGGTCCGTCCTGTCAGTCCGTCGATCAACTTCAGAGAATGGGTTCTGGGGGTCCTGAGGGTCTCGACCTACCGACAGATCGATGGTCGGTGACTAATCCACGTTCGTCCTGTCAGTCCGTCAATCAACTTCAGAGACCAGGTTCTGAGGCCTCTATCCACGGACTTGGACCACGGTCTGTGGTCTGACTTATTGTCCATGGGTCCTGATGAGTCCACAAATTGGACTCATTTAGGGTTTTATTTTAATACAAATAGTGTCCTGAAATACTTATTTAGTCTAAATATCTGATGAAAACACTTAAGTTTTAGGTATTTGAAGTTTTAGTGGAAGCATGGACACTTAGGCACAAAAAGGAACAAAAAGGCTGAAAAGAATGAGAAAATGAAGGCCTAAGGATTGCCGAGTCCACTTGGCGAGTCGCCGAAGGGTCTCACTTCGCCTTTTGTTCCAATGTGCATAGCCTGAAGGAAATGATCAAGTCGGCGAAAAAAGGGAGCAGTTGGCGCATCGCCGAGAAGTTCCGTGAAACAGTACTATGTCGTCCAATGACCCAGAGCACGACGATGCTGAAGGATGGTGCAAGACGGCGATGAACTACACCAAAGGGTGAATCGCCGAGTTGATGGGCGATTCCGACTAATGTCACCGAATGATCAGCTGTAGCACAGATTTTTGAAAATTATAAATACTCGTTGAGAGTTATAGATTTGGAGGATCAGATTTTTAGTAAGAAACAATCAATATAATTTTTAGTACTTTTTATTTTTGCTCTTAGTTTGAGAGGGTTTTGAAAACTTGAAGAAGAAGAAGAGGGTATCATCTCCAAGGATTTGGACTTGGGTCTTTTGGATTCTTCATTCTTGGCATGTAACAAGACTTAAATTTTCATACCCATTTGAATGCAAGCATATTTATGTATAAATTTCTATCTCTTAATGTGTGGCTAAACACCCCAATTCTTGGGGTGTGATTTAGCAAATATGGGTTAAGATTGTTGTTGGGTCTTGCTTGTTGATAGGTTAGATGTATTTTAATGGTGATTTCACCTAGTGGTTGTGGTTTAATTTAATGGGTTTGTAGTTGCAAATACAAAACCACCCATGTGTTTTCGGCTTGCTCGAGAGAGAGGTCGCGAAACCTAGACCGCTAGACTGAAGGCCTTAGGAATGGGTCGACATGAGGTTTAGCCCTAAAGGGTGAGCCCTAGACCCATATCCTAACACTCAACTCGAGAGAGTGAGTGGGGTAAGGCGTAGGCTGGCCTTCAGGCGGCAAATGGGTGTCCGAGAGAAGCCCATTTGAAACGGGGTGAGTTGCTTGAGAGAGAATTTATTCCCGCATATAGCTTAGCCTAGTCAATATTACTCTACAAATTTTCTATTGAAAGCGTGTACCCAATAATTTATATTAACCCGTATTCCGGTCACATTCCTAAAATCCCCTCTCATTCATAGATTTCTTTGTTATTTCTACTGTTTTTGCTATACTTGTGACAAAACCCCCAAATAGATATTTGAGACTTTTGTGTCCCCCTTTAATTTATAATATTTTTAATCGTTAATGTCTTTAGCTACGACTAGTTAGAACTGAATTTTATTTTTCTATTAATTCTCGAAACCACTTCCTTGGGACTCGACCCCAACCCTTGGTTGGGTTATTATACTATTGCATGATTGTAGACACTTGCATCGGAAGTTGTGTCATTGATTATGCAAACATCAGGTCCGGCCGTGGGTCATTCCTTAGAATAGTTTTTTTCTGAGTTTCTGGGGAGGGTTGCAAGTGGCCATCCACAAACCATCAGGACGGGTCGTGGGTCACCCTAGGGTTCGTGGGTTGGACCTGCAACTTCTGGAAATCTGCTGGTTTGGTCTATTTTCGGATACGGGGTGTTACATGAGGGTGACATAAAAATGATTTCTTAAAAAATTTGAAATATTTCCCAAAAATATTTTTTTAAAAAAAAATTGACAGGGTGGCGGGAGAGGGGTTGTGGGGTGTGTGTGGGGGGGGGGGTAGGGGTGGTGTAAAAATGAAAAAAATTAAATTTGAAATATTTTTCAAAAAAATTTTTTGACAGGGATGGTGGGGGGTTGGGGGTGGGTAGGGGTGAGGGTGGCGTAAAAAATTATTTAAAAAAAAATTGACGGGCTGGCGTGGGAGGAGGTCGCCTGCGTGGGATTGGCCTTGTTTGGTTGGGGGGTGGCGGGGGGAGTGGCGTAAAAGTTAAAAATCATATATTTATAATATTTTTCAAAAGCAATTTTTTTTGGGGGTGGGGGGTAGGGAGTAGGGGTGGTATGGGTTGGGTGAGGTAAAAAAAATATATTTTTCAAAAATAATTTTTAATTTTTTAATTTTTTTTTTTTTTGAGTGGGGGAAGGGGGGGGGGGGGGGGGGGCTTGTTTGGTGGTAGGGATAAAAAATGAGAAAATTTAAAAATTTTAATTTTTTTTTTAATGTGGTCAGGTGCGGGGTATGAGTAGGGTAATAAAAAAAATTAAGGGATGAAGTAAAGAAATGGAAAATGTTTTCCTTAATTTTGAAAGGGAACTCATTTTCCTTAAATTTGAGGAAAATGAGTTGATTTGAAAAATATTTTTAAAACATTTAAGCCAATCAAATATGGTAAACATGGAAAACATTTTCTGGAAAATGTCCGGAGGGGACACCATTAATATTTGAAGATAAATCTCTTTTATTTTGATCAAACAATTATTTCTTTCAACCAATTGGTATTTGTGGTGTTTAACTAGTTATTGGTTTATTGCTGCTACTCCATCAAACTCATTACACTTTTTTTTCTTCTGATTTATATAAGTTATTAAAATCAAATTCAGATTTTTTGTGGGCTCCTCTTTTTTCTTTCTGGGTTTTTGTTTGTAAGTAGATGAAAGTGTTTGTTTTAATCTTTATTTTTATGACTTTATACATCTATTAAGAAAGAAGACTATAACAATCAATTATGTTATTGATAGAAAGTAATTTTACTATTAATTATTATATTTTAAAATTCTAACAAATATACTAACTTGTTAATTTTTCTATTTTATCCTTGTAGACTAAAAAGATTAGGCCGTGTAAATTATTTAAAATAATAAAATATTGTGTAAGTCACAAAAGAGAGCATACATTAGGGGTGCGAATCGTAAATCCCATTTCGATGATTATGATCATGCCTTCCATTAAATGCTGCACTATGTAATAGTATTGGAACTCCTAAACCTTATGTATTTGGTCAATGACATCCTCATATTATTAACGATATATGGTAAAATGAATAGGATCTCTTCATTTATAATTAATGAGTCCTTGTGAAAATGGAGAAATTTTTGATAGGAAGAACTCAGGATCGACTCTACATGCTTAGAAAAAAAAATAAGTGCATTAGTTCTCAAATTTAAGGGCACCCATTTTCTTTAGCAATAATAAGTTATAGGTATTTTCTTAAAAAAATATTGAGTATTATTTGTAGAATATGTAAACTTTTCAAAAGAATTATTGGAAGAAGTTTGTCACATCTAGAATACTATGTCTTAAAAAAAATTAATTGAACCGGCTATAATAAACTTCATAAAAATAAATGAAATAAAGCTTAAGGCCTCCATTTGATTTCGGCTTTAGGCTACAAATATATACTTGAGCTGGCAAACTTTTCCTTTAATGGATCGGGCCCTACGCGGTAGATTCAATATAATCAAGTAAATGAATACAGAATATCAAATAATTAAATTACTAATAAATATACCAATATCCTCTTTATGACTCGAGACAACTTATTAAAGGTTGATTTATGCAAATATTTCTTTTTAGGCCATTATTTAGAATTTGTCACATTGTTTAGTAGTTGTGGAAATATAGCTCTTTGAGATCGATAAAACATCAAATAATCGTTTAACATTTTACAAAAAAATTAACTGTTGGGAGTAATGTTTGCTCATAACATTTTCATCAATTTGCTCAAAATGCATCTTTAAACCATTATCTAAATTAAAAAAACATCATTTACTTTCAGTTATCGCATAAACGGATAACCAGCCAAAATTTCTGGTGATTAATTAATATACAGCTCCAATGTATTGTAACTGTCTTATCTAACATCCTTATCATTATTATTAAGAAATGGGGCCATAACTAAATATTTGTCTTGAATTTTGGCATTCTTGCATTTGCCACTTGGTTCCATAGTAAGGCAAGATTAGTAGCCACCGACAATAAATGAAGTAGACAAGTCATCATACTCGTGTCGGATCCTTTAAAAAGTGTCCTATTTTGGAATTTGAAGGATTCAACACGCACTATTATTAAAGTGTCCGAGCGACATAAGTTGAGAGTAAATAACTTAATGCAATTGTTTACAATATACTTTTTCACCTAGACATATCCATATACAAATATATACTAGTAATAACAAAGATCCCTCAGTTAAAACAGTGATCAATCCCAGAGCTAGCTGCATTCAAGGGCAGCAGCTGGGGCAACGAGTTAATCCATTTTTGTTGCAACGTGGACACCTCATCGACTTCCCTTCCTCCTCTTCGAACAATTTCTGGCTTCCATTGCAACTAGGACATGGTACAAACCTCACCTCACCACAACTTTCACAAGTGAATCCATCATTCATAAACGCGAACCCTTCTAAAAGCTTCGCCAATTCTCCGGTATCATGAAGTTGTTTAATCTCTTCTAAACCACCAATGTACTTCCCTCTTATAAACACCCGAGGCAAGCTTAGTGTTTTACCTTGTAACATATCTTGTAACTCTTTTCTATAGGATGAATCCATAGAGATATCCCTTTCGTCTACACATACACGAACCCCTTTGAAGATCATACGCACGGAACAACAATCTTCATAAGTCTTCCTGATTCCCCTCAGACTTGTAAAATACACAACAACCCTATCTTCAGTACCTTTTAAGTAGATATGATCAGTATTAAGCGAAAATGAGCTCAAACAACTTGAACTATCATCCTGATCATGATTATCTTGTTTGGAAGAGTACAATGCTTTTCTATAACTTAAAGCTACATTAGGATCCATTTTCGCCAACAATGATTCCTCAGACAAATGCTTCCATAATGGCTTCGTACTCGGGTGCTCATTAGACTTCACCAATTCTTTCTGAATATCATATACAGGGGACGGAGCCATACGAAAATCTATGTCATCAAGGCCTTCCATTAGCTCCCGAGTGTTGATTGTTGCATCAGGAGATAAAGGGTCATCCTCAGATGTGGTGAGGTTGTCTAGAACTCGATGATCAAGCGAACCATAGGTGGAGGAAGTGAGTGAAACTAAGTGATTGGTGTCCCCTTTACAAAGAGGTGGATGGTGAATTAGAGGTGTCGGTAGGAAGAGTGTTGTTGAAACTGGAGCTGAATGTGAGTTTGACGCATCTCTGGTAACAAAGTCATGATAGGAACGAGAAAAGGAGCAACCCATTAATCGAAACACCAAAAAGATTGAATCTTTATGCAAAGACACCAAGAAAAAGTGAAGCATAGTATAGGGAAGAAAAGTGAAATAAATGGAAGTGAGAAGAGCTGGTTTATATAAATTGGGAAAATAAAAGAGTGATAGCCTACCACTTGTGCTCTGAATACTTCATTAGGAAAATACATTATGGATGAATAGGATCCCTCCCCCTGAAGTCTCGGGTTTAAACTCTAGATATATGAAAAAACTCGACACCAGATGAAAAAACAAAAAATAAATGCTAGACAATGATCAAGATTATAAGCAAATATTAGAGGTACATAGAAGTACATAACTTCCTTCTTGAATACATCAATACAAAGTAAGTTTCCTATTATTAGTTTGAAAACAATACCCCCTTTTTATCAACTAGAAGCAAACAACATTATTTTTCATCTACGTTGCTCGGACTGCACTAATTTTAGAGGATCCAATAGTCCCCTATCGACATTTTTTAGGAGTCCGAGCAAAACATAGTTTTTCACAAAGATTATAACCTAATTAACAAGCAATTTCAAGAGACGGGTAATCGGTGTAACCAACAACTGGATCAGTCTTATAGAAAGTGCTCCTATCATGTTTGTCAATGGTGAATTCGCTTCAAAACGTTTAGGCAAATCAGGATTTGCCAAAAACAAACGTCCAATTAAAACCAAATCAGCATAACTTTCAGTAATTGCTTCATCTCCATCAGTTTTATTGTATCCACCAGAAGCAATAGTGTCCCTTCAAATGCACTCCTTATTGATTTTAGGCAACGAGGTTCGTCCTTTGGCTCAATCACATGTCGATATAAAACTCCAAGTTTAGTGAATTCAGTAGCCAAATAAGTCGATAGAAATTCTGGGTTCGAGTCTTTTTTTCCATACACTTCAGAAAATAGAGAGGGTTTTACGCCAACTCTGTCTGCTCCAATTTCTTCCACAACTGCCCCTATAATTTCGAGAGCAAGTCTACAACGGTTCTCAATGCTTCCACCATATTCATCGGTTCTGTCGTTGACTTGATCATTCAAGAACTGATCGATTATGTAGCTGTTTGCAGAGTTGATCTCGACTCCATCAAATCCTTCATTTTGAGGAACAACATGTTATCAAGTAAAAGTTGTGCAATGTGGTGAAGTTGTGTTAAATTAATAGATAAGTTATTACCAGCTTCAATGGCATTGCAGGCTGCAATTCTAAAATCGTTGACAATGATAGGGTGTTCATTAGCTTTTAGTTGTTTTGGTTTTGGTTTGAAGTACTCACCATCGTCAGGTACTACACATCGTAAAGAACAAAATACAAGAGCATGAACTATTGTTATTCCATTAGTAAGATATATCAAAAGAATCTAACTCAATCACAAAAGTAAGCAAGCTCAAGAAGTGAAAATTGTCCAGCTCATAAAGACGGAACCACAAATGCTAGCTAGCTCGAGAGACAAGGATTGCTTAAGTCCATATAAAGAGACTAGGCCAAATGACCGTCAGCGCAAACATGAGAATCTAGCTAGCATTATATTAAATCCATTACCTGCATTCCAAAACATTATGAAATTGTTGAGAGTTGAATCGGATAATCACCCTGGATGCCAAAGCTGACAAAAAAAGACACCACCTTTGCCATGAACAGAGCCAACAATGGGCTTCCATGCCTCTGTTTGATCTTTAGTCCAAATTCCAGGCATATTTGGAGACCCTTCAAATACAAAAATAACTAAAAAAAAAAATCTCATATATTCTAACACTTATGAATCATCATCACTACGCAATTCAGGTAGATTAGAAGGTGTAAGACTAGCTAGAATTGAATGCTGAAAGTATGAAAAATCATATCGTAATGTATTTACCAGAAAATAGATGGTTATTGTAATACCCCAGATATTTTATGTTCAGAACATGCAGATTTCCAGAAAAATCTGATTTTTACAGACCACATCTACGAGCCGTAAAAGGTACCACAGACCGTAGATGAGGCTCGTAGATCAGGTTCAGAGTTACTGAAATTCTTCCGACTTTTACTAATGGCGTTTACGGCTCGTGGAATGGACCATGGACCGTAGATAGTATCCATAGAATGAGTTCAGAGACAGTTGGCATACAGCCAGATTTCTATGACTTCCGTTGATGGGTCGTAGATTGACTCGTAGATCAAAGTACTGAGACTTGAATATTAGCCTGATTTACACGGACCATGTCTATAGCCCGTAGATGGAACTTCGGACCGTCAAATTATAAATATTATATAGTAAAAAAGAGAGAGAGAGAGAGATTACCCATTGGAAATGTCAGAGGCACTAATTGATTCAGAAATGATAAAGCCCCCCTTGGTAGCTCTTTGAGCATAATATTCAATAGCATGTGGCTGTGGAGTATTATTGTATAATCTGTTCCTTGTCATTAGTGGCATCACTACTCTGAACATATAATACAATTTCTTAGTCACACAAAAACAAAGCACTTTCTAGTAACACAATTAAGAAATTTACACACTACCTATGAGAGAGCTCAAAACTTCCCATTTTGTAAGGAGTAAGGAGAGGAACTGGGCTGGACTTTGCTGCCATCTCAGTCTCAATGACCTTTTTTTTCTTGTTAGCTTCACTAAAAACTACTAGCAAATATCAAAATTTATACACAAGTTTGGTCAATATTTAAATGTCTACTCTCACTAAAATATTATGCTAACCACTAACAACTTGTATGAAAACTATTCAGAATAGGTGGCCTAATTAAGAATATAAAAGTGCTTAAATAATTTTTAAGTGCCTTTTACCATTTCAAGTGGATGGAAAAATCAAGGGCATAACATATAAATATGTTCTTTAATTTGGCTTTAGCTAACATCTAAGTCCTCTAATTTTGGGTATATATAAGTAGACACTTAAAATTATCTAAAATTGAACAAGTAGATGCACTCGTCTTGCGTGACATAATATATGTAGAATGTCATGCGTAAGACACAAAATTGTCATGTAGGACACCACGTAAGACGAATGTGGCTATTTGTTCTATTTTATACAAGTTTGAGTGTCTACTTGTGCACACCTAAAGTTGGAAGACATAGATCCAAGTTGAAGCCAAGTTGAAGGGCACATTTATGTTTGGCATAATACATAAATGTGTCTTTTAACTTGACCTTGTTTTACATTTATGTCATTTAACTTTGGGTATGCACAAGTAGACACTTAAATTTGTATAAACTTGAACAAGTAAACACATTAGTCCTATGTGGCATAGGATGTCACATATGAATCAAATTGTCACGTAGGATGCCACGTAGGATGAGTGTGTCTGTTTATTCAACTTTATATAAGTTTAAGTGTCGAGTTGTGCACACCCAAAGTTGGAGGACAAAAATATGAGTTGAGACCAAGTTAAAGGGCATATTTATGCATTATGCCTTTATGTTTTATGCCAAAAATCAAAACTTAAAAAGCGAAAGTGCTCTACCTATATAGCGGCGTGCAAAAATCGAACCGATCAATATATTAGACCGATAAAAATGTTATTGGTTTATTGCTATTGAGTTATTGGGTTAACAGATTTTTAATGGTTTTATAAAAAAAAATGCTATCGGATTATCGGTTAGGTTTTGATTTTTTAATATTAGGTTATTGGATAAACCGATAACTCATTAAGACGGTAGTGATTTGCTACTTTACCCTACATAAATATTAATATTAGTTGCTTAGTGGTTATTATCTTTGCTTTTTAGCCTTCGATCAATTCACATTGTTGGCCTAGTTCTTTCATTTGTGTTAGACATGTATAGTTCTTTTCATGCTAGTTACTACTATTTATATTTTATGAGCATTATGTGAAGTTACATTATTATCCCGTCGCGTTAAATTATTGGAGAAGTTATATATTTGTTTGATGAGCATTTTCTTATTGGTTAAACCAAAAACTGAATAATTAAGGATGAAAAACCGATACATCGAAAATCGATAAAAATATTTTATTGGTTATCATATTTAAAAAAATCGACAACTGATAAAACGAATTGATAATACATAGAACCGATCGATGCACACCCCTATACCCAGAGACGTATTCAGGATTTCAAAAGGATGAGTGCACTATTACGATAAAATGCATCTAAGATATAAAATTCATCGGTTTGACCTTTAGGTTCATAATATAAACCGTTAAATTTTAAAAATCATAGGTCCAAAATACATAATATTGCTAGTTTTAAATTTTAATATATACATTTGATTTGATTATATAAATTGTTTAGGAATTTTCAATGTAACACTCTTGAACTTTGAAATATTAAAGCAAAAAAAAAAAAGAAAAAGAAAAATTAGTTGAAACGTCAAAAGTGTTAGAGGTGTTACTCAAAAAATAATATAGATATAAGATTTAAATTTATATCCTCACTTAGAGAGGTGCATCAACCATCATCATATTTTTATATTGTACTTTGAACGTGGGTTCACACATTTATATTTAAGTATTTTTAAAAAAATATAGCACTACTATATATGATCTAGAGAGGGGAGCATGGGTTCACGTTGGAACCCCCTCTAGATACGCCTCTGTCTATATACCTACCCTCTCGATGTCTTGGAAGGTATAAAAGGGAACTCAACTTGAGCTATACATTCTAAGAAAAGCTTTTTTTTTTCTGACAACTTATATAGGAACTTTCCAACAAATCAGTTGTTTCTTCCACGGGCCACAACTCATCCTTGCAAGTACGAAATTCTTAATTTTCCTCCTACCACACAGTCTGGTGTACTCTTATGGCTTAACTCGAGAGAGGTTATATTGATTCATTATCTTAGGTCGGAAGGATTAAGAACTAGCAATGTATAAACTGAGCTTAATACTTTTTTAAAAATAAAAAAAGAGGCTTACAATTAAAAATATTGGCTGTCCAACAAAGCATGTGTCCCAAAGTCCAAGCTAGTTATCTTGCAGATGAAATATTTAATGCAAGTTGAAACTTTAACAAGATAATTGGTCTTTGCCCACGCAATTTAACATGCATGAGGGGCGGGTGATTATATAAATTTAAGAAAGAAATTAAGATTTTTAATCAATAAAACTATTCCATGAAACCACATTCATTGAAAAACATAGATGTTGGCTGGTCAAATAAGATGGGTGGGCTGATTGACATTTTTTATTCAAATTTTGAAAAATATTTGCTCATGTTCTCAAATATTTAAATTAATCATATGATATATATCACCTCATGTAATTATATACATCAGCTTAAATTTGAACAAATTTGAAGTTTTACAATTTATTGAGGCTAATGCTTAAGAGATTTGATTCTATAGTTATACAGTGGGATGGACTAGAGGTCTTGGATTTGATTTTTTGGTATGTGAATAATCTTGTAAGGGAGTGTTTTCCCCATAATGAGCCAAATGCAGCCCCAAATTAGTTGAAGCCCCAATTAGTGTTATCAAAGGCACGCTTTAAGCGCACATAAGCCCTGAAGCGAAGCTCAAAAATATGTTTGAGTGTTTCACCTCGCTTAATGTGCACGTCAATGTCATCATCAAGATACTAATATAAGGCATACTTTTCATTGTTGACGAACCTCTTCATGACACTAAGCAATTTATATTTTCACTTTATCGTGATTATTTTTCTATTTCTTTATTTATATATTTTCATTCATGCTTACAATTATTAGTCTTGGGCTAAACATATATATTTGTATTTTGTCTTTGTTCTTATATTTGTCATTCATGTTTATAAATTATTAATCTTTCGTTGCACGTGTGTCCCATGTTAATTAGTACAATTTTTTTAAATGATACCGATGATGCTAAAACATGCAAGTAATAAGTGACTAAATTTAGAAAAGAGTAATTGTTTGTAGCTATAAACAATCAATTGAATTGGTATAACATTTTTCTTATGCAGTTCTCATATATCTTATACTCAGTGTGGCACTTTCCTTATTTTTTTAATATTTCAATAACATATAGTTTATAGGTAAATATAAGTAACGTTGATTATGTTTGTAAATGTTTCATATCTTAAAGTTTATGTCCTATTTTTAAGAAACTATGCTCTTCTCCTTCCTATATCCACATACATTCAAGATGTTGTTTCCGAATAAAAATTGTATTTCATAATGTAGAAATATTGATTAACATATGTCTTCTTTAAGATGGATAATGTATCGTTGTCAATTTTACGGGGTACACTTGAAAAAATCATATTTATTTGTAATAGATAATTGCATGTACAACTTTCTTTGTTTGATTCAAGATTATGAATCCTTCATGTGTAAATTTTATATGAGAATATTAACTAATATAATAGTATTACAAAATATAACATAATCAATCCATATTCACAAACAAGCTAGAACTTAATACAAATGGTTGAAATAATCCAACTGATTTGACAACATCAGTGGTGCAATTTTCTAAAGGCAATGGCACAATCCATGTTTATGACTATGCATATGCTATGTATATATGTAATGACAGTCCAAAATCCAATTTGAGATTACTGGACCAAAGCACGTAAGTTCAGATGATGTTGTTTGGTCAACATTAATTAAGCTTTGCTTTGTTTTCCAGTGAAAGCTTCTGCTATCATTTGGTCAAACCCTATAGCATGTAACAGTATAGTATAGATGACAAAACTCATAATGTTTATATATTAGTTTGTTAGCAGTTACTTATCGGCTACAACGATCCATCTACTTCTATTACTCTTTTTAATCTCATTACAACCATACCTCAATTACATGCTTCGTAGAGTCGGCATATGCATTCTCACTATTCATTTCACTCTATTTGGACCCATTTCATTTTAGTATTTACTACTCCCTCCCTCTCATTTTATGTGAGGTAGTTTGACTCGGCACAGAGTTTAAGAAAAAAAAGGAAGACTTTTAAAACTTGTGGTCCAAAATGAATGATAGAAATTTGTGTGGTTGTAATTCATTTTATTAAGGGTAAAATAGTTATTTTGTAGTTAAATTGTTACTTAATATAGAATCATGTTATTCTTTTTGGGACTGACTAAAAAGGAAAGTAAGTCACATAAATTGTGACAAAGGGAGTACTATTTTATGGATCTCAAACAATACAAGTTCTCTATATTTCCTAATGAGACACATCTTAACAAACTGAAAAGATTCCTAGTGAATTGGTCTAATGTATGTGACTATCATATCTATTATGTACCTGATGATGCGATGGAGAAGGGAAGAGTTCACAATTACAAGATAAGATCTGAAGCAAAGGAAAATAAATAAAAATTAGTAATTTTGCAAACACAAAGGCTAAGCAAATACAAGAGACTTTGATGTTGGAGGTCTCAAGTTCGAAACTCCTTGCCAGCGAAAGCAAAGGGTTTGCCTTCTGGGTCGAGCTCGTCGTGTCAGGCTTGCCTAGTGCGGGTTACCTCTCCTATGTGGTTTGTGAGCTATTGCATAGGAGCGGGGGTTTTACCCTGTGCGCACCCAAAGGATAGCGGCTGCGTTTTCCCTTGCCATAAAAAAAAAAAAAGAGGATTAGAAGTGAAAAATGATAATTAATTTACAATACATATATAGAAAATGAAAATAACTATTCTTATTCCAAAACTGAAGAGTCTATGCATTACTTATACCATTCAATTAGTTAAATAATTAGAAACTAAAAATATTTAATTTAATACGGAAAACTAACTAAATGCTTTGAAAACAGAAAATAATATACCGTTTAAATAGTTGAAGTTGTATGGTAGCTGGAAAAAGGAAGTGAGACATTGAAGAGACATAAATTGATAAATAAAAAATTAACTTTTGAGTTGGATTAATAATTAATTAATATATATAATTTATAATATTTTTATCAAGTGTAGGGGTAAAATGATAATCCAACTTTGCACTTTGGAGCTTCCTACGTTTAGTAATATACTAGTTTTTTGACATGTGTGTTGCATGCGGTGATTACCAATTCAGAAAATATATGTTATGGTAAATAGTATTGCTTATTTAAGCGAAGATTTTAATAATAAGTTTCACACAAAATAATATTGTAAATTCTTTTGTGAATGTTCAATGTGGATCGTCATACATATTTCTTTTTCACATGAATCTATGAAGATGGTGAATGAAAAATTTTATTAGTTAAATGCAATAAAGTATACATTAATTTCAATTTGATGAGGTTCAATCATGTAATTAGTCGTAACTCACTAAAATTACCTTATAGATGATATTTATTATGTATTTTTCTTCTAATCTAACCAGATGTGTTTTGCATGTGTATTCCACATTAAACTGTTTAGATGTCATATGAATATGTGAAAAGAACAACTACATTTTATCTTTTAGAACTATTTTGTGTATATTAGTTTTTGGTTTATAAGTTATAACATAATAGGTGATGTTCTTGTTATTGACTCTCATATTTGACTTCTTGATTGACTGTGTACATAAATCATATATAGTTATCTAACTGTCCATAGTTAACTCAAAAAGGTTTCCTTTTTTTTTAACTGAAAAACTAAAAATTAAAATCAAAGAATATATTATATCTGTGAAATCATATATATAATCATGTGTTCATCTTACACCCAACAAAGATATAAGTCATATACTTATAAATAAATTTTCAATTTATTCAACCAAGCATGATTTGTCAAAGAAAAAATAACAAAATCGTGTTATCACATATATAGGGACGGTATAATAATATGAAAAATTATAGGTCAAAAGTTAATTTAAGGAAAGATGAAAGATAAAAATAATTAATGTAGTAACAATGAAATTCATAACATTACAACTAATTGTAACGACCTATTTCCGTCATTATAGAAATGTCAACGGGGAAAAATTTTGAGACCAAAAAACTTTTTCGTAACATTTGGATTTTCCCAACCTAGTCCAGATTTGGACGAAATCGGAGTCATTAAGGTGTAGGAAAATCTGGTAACAATCAGGTGATTTATTTATGATTATAATTACACGGGTGGATAGATAACTCATTAAGAAATCCGTACGACTTTACGGAATTGAATTTGGGCGAGTAGAATTTCTGAAATTGACCTTAGCGTAAAGGATATTTTCTTAGCGTCGTTGGTTAGAGGTGTGTTGTGAAATTGAAATTTTGGAATTCTTTAAATAGCTCATTGGTTCATGCAAGCCGCTCTGGTGATGCTTTTGGTCGCTCTGGCGAGGCCGCTGTGGCGGGTTCGACACGACTTAAAGTCGTAAATAAACCTCTAAACGATCTTATTTTGTACTTTTCAATTATTCGAGCTAAGGAAGGAACCCCAGGCGACTCTTAATATTTTTTCACTATTCTTGAGGCTAAAGGTAAGTTTCTCACTCCTCGAATTCATTTTTCGATCCGTAGAATGTAATAGAATGGACAATTAATGATGGGGGAGGGTTTTGATCTAGAATCTATGGTGGAAACAACCCTATTTTGGATACTTGGGATCATGGGTATGATCTAGGGTTGTTAAAATTGTTAGTAATCTGTGTAATTAGTGAATGTTTCTGGATTCCCTTGTTATTATGATTGTTTGTAGACCAAGAAAAAGCGAAACGAATTCGAAAAGGGAAGGATCAAGTTTCTTAGGATTTCAAGCTTGTTTCGAGGTAGGTGATGGTTGTGATTCTATGATTGTGTAATGTATGTTTGTTCTTATTTCATTATGATACATACATATATATATATATATATATGAATGTTGCATTATTGATCACACTTGTTGTAAATGAGGTAGATGAATGATGGTTACCATGAAATCATGACTTAATTGTATGATCTTGAGGATATACTTGTGATTGTGATTGTGGTGTGTTGAATGGATCGGTTGCCACGTTCTGGCATAACTAACTTAGATCGGTTGCCATGCTCCGACATAAATATGGGATCGATTGCCACGTTCTGGCATAATCATTGGATCGGGTACCACGTTTTGGTATGATAATAGTTTGGCTTCTATGAGAGGACCAATGACTTGTTATAAATGTATATTGTTGAGCATGTGATAATCGATATTTTATATGTTCGGTATGTTGCATGTTGTAATGTTGTATTGACTTGCTTATGTTACACTTAGTGGAAGAACCGTGTGATCCTATCAGTACACTATAGTTGTGTACTGATACTGTACTTGCTCTTTCTTTGTTGAGTACAGGGCATCTTCAAACGGTTATTGACAGATCTTGCTTAGAAGATCAGTGATTGTTTGAATTCAAGAGTGAGCCAATTCTTCCAGGCTGTCACAGGTTCTTTTTCGTCTATGTCCACCATTTCGGACTTAGACTTTCTAGTTAGTTATTAGTCATTAGTTTGGGGTTGTATCCCTTCTTGTTTAGAATTGTTGAACTTTAGATGTTTTAGTACATTGACTTTCAGGTTCTAGGCATTACTTACGCAATGTTAGTTTATTATTGTTAAAATTTTGTTAGAGTTTATGGTAACTCTATTTATTTCCTTATTATTTAACTTGCTTCCGTAACTTAAATGTCTTAGTTTTTGGTTAGTTTCTTGGTTTGGGTTGTAGTAGTAGTTCTCCCACCGGAGAGTTAGTGTAAGTGTCAATCATGACGGTTTGGGTCATGACAAAGTTGGTATCAAAGCCTAGGTTCATTGATCTCGATGTACCAAAATGAGTCTAGGAGAGTCTTGCGGAACGGTGTGGGGACGTCTTTACTTTTCTTCGAGAGGCTATAGGACTGTAGGAAATCTCTTTATTTTTTCTTGTCTCCTTTCATGCTATAACTTGATTTCAATTAATATTTGGCGATTCAAATTGGTATCTAATCTCCTTCACTCTTTCGTCCACAGATGGTTAATACTATATTCAACGGCATCAGGTTCGTAGCTCCCGTCAATGCTCCAACTGAGGAATATGCAGCGAGAGGTCGCGGTCGAGGCAGGGGCAGAAGTCGTAGAAGAGTAGTATATGCTAGGAATGGAGCTCCTGTTAAGAATGCTCCTGTGAATGAGAACCCTCCTATACATCATGAAGAGATAGAGGAGAATGTTGATATTGAGAATGTTGAGGATGTGGGACAAGAAGAAGAGGTGCAGTCTGAGACTATCGATGTTTCTCCCATAGACCCAGTGTTAGCTCGACAGATCATGTCATTCTCAAAAGGGTTGGTTGGTCCGGGAGTGCTTCCTTCTGTTCAAGCAACTCAAGCTCCCGTTAATCCCCCTGTTGCTAGCACTGCGCCCAAGACGGGTGAAACGGAAGGTAACGATGTTTTCTTTCATCCTTTGTTAGGTTATGTTGTGACTGGTAATAAGCATTAAATGTTGACAAAGTCTTTTAAACTAAAGTCTCTTGTGTTTCTTGGAATGAGGATGCTTATAAGTTTATCTTATTTTGCTATGCAAGGATCCATAAGTTGGGAATTGTCCATCAGCATGGGGTTGAGTTTGTCTCCTTTCAACTTCAAGGTGAGGCTAAGCAGTGGTGGAGAGCTTATATGGAATGTATATCTTCAACCTTACCTCCACTTTCTTAGACCCAGTTTCATGCTCTGCTTTTGGAGAAATATGTGCCTAGGGCTTTGAAGGATCGCAAGAAGAATAAGTTCATGTCTTTAGAGCAACGTGGTATGATTGTGGCTGCTTATGAGGCCAATTTCCATGCTTTGTCTAGATACACTCCTCAATTGGTGACTTCTGAGAAAGAAAGAATTTGGTTATTTATTAGGGGACTAAATTCTGAGTTGCAAGTATTATATGTTCATATGACTTCTGCAGGGAAGAGCTTCAATGAGGTGACAGACTATGTTAAGAAAGTGGAGAGGGTAAGGCGAGACGGTCAAGTTAAGGCATTGGCAAAAAGGTCAAGAACTCGGGTAACTTTCAAGGTTCTTATTCCAAGGGGTCTGGAAGACTAACGCTTGCAGGCAAGCCAATTCAGTCTGCTATGCCCGCTTCTGCAGGTAGTTACTCGGAAACTCCATCTCATAATCTTTAGGATAGCTAAGGAGTCGCGCCTTCAACGAGCGGCAAACCATATTGTGATTGTACTTGATACAAATATGGTGAACCTAAGCATATGAGGAGAGATTATCCCCACCATGTGTGTTAGGTTCCGCGCAGCAGCAGTCTAGAGCAGTGGTACCTACGGGGAATGGTAATAATGGTAGAGGACGTCCACAAAGTGGGCGAGGAGGTAATCAGCGAGGCTATGAAGGTAGATAAAATAGTAATACAGGCAGGGGTAATGTGCAACCAGGCAAGGAAATGGCTCATCAAAATGACAGGGCTCGGTGTTATGCATTTCTGGGAAAGAATGAGGCAGAGGCGTCTAACGCAGTGATCATAGGTATTATTCTTGTCTGTGACCGGATGGCTAATGTGTTGTTTGATCCAGGTTCTACTTTTTCTTATGTATCCATGCGATTTGCCTCAAAGTTTGATATGATTTGTGATATACTTGATGCCCCTATCCATGTTTCTACTCCAGTTGAAGTGTTATTCTTAGTTACCTATGTCTATCGTGTTTGTCCTATTTTGTTTATGAGTTTTCAGACTTGGGCTAATTTGGTGATTTTGGATATGATTGACTTTAATATAATCTTAGGCATGACTTGGTTGTCCCCCTATTATGTCGTGCTTAACTGTAATACTAAGTCTGTAACTCTAGAAATTCTGAGAAGGGAAAAGTTAGAGTGGGAAGGAATGTACAAGCCTAAGCAAGCTAATATTATATCCTCCATTCGGGCTAGTAAATTAGTAGAGCAGGGTTATTTGGCTTATTTGGCTCATATTAGGGATGTTGGGATTGAGGCTCCATCCATTAAGTCTATTCCTGTGGTGTCGGAATGTAGAGAAGTGTTTCCTAGTGACTTGCCTGGTATGCCTCCAGATAGAGATATAGATTTTTGCATTGATTTAGAGCCTGGTACTCATCCCATTTCTATCCCTCTATATCGCATAGCTCCGGCAGAATTAAGAGAGCTTAAAGCTCAAATCCAAGAGCTACTTGATAAGGGATTTATTCGTCCTAGTGCTTCCTAATGGGGCATTCCAATTGTGTTCGTTAAGAAAAATGATGGTAGTATGAGAATGTGTATAGATTACCTACATTTGAATGGGGTCACTATTCGAAACAAGTATCCTTTACCTCGAATATATGATCTTTTTGACCAATTGCAAGGTGCACTAGTTTTCTCTAAGATTGATCTAAGGTCTGGCTACCATCAGTTGAAAAATATGCCTGATTATGTGCCCAAGACGGCGTTTAGGACTCGCTATGGGCACTATGAGTTTTTGGATATGTATTTTGGTTTGACCAATGCGCCTGCATCTTTAATAAGTTCAATGAATGGGGTGTTCAATCCATTTCTTGATTCTTTCGTCATAGTCTATATTGATGATATTTTGGTATATTCAAAAAGTGAGAAAGAGCATGCTAACCATCTTCATATTGTTTTGGGAGTTCTTCAGAAACAAAGGTTGTATGCTAAATTTTTGAAGTGTGAATTTTGGTTGAAATCGGTTGCATTTTAGGGCATGTAGTTTCGAAAGAAGGGGTAATGGTAGATCCTCAAAAGATTGAGGCGGTTAAGAATTGGGTTCGGCCTAGCTCTGTGATGGAAGTTAGGAGTTTTTGGGGGTTCGATAGCTACTATCATCGATTTGTGAAGAATTTTCTTCTATCGCCACGCACTTGACTAATTTGATCAAAAAGGAGATACCATTTGAATGGACTAAAAAATGTGAAGAGAGCTTCCAAAGGCTCAAGACTTTTTTGACCACCGTGCCTATTATAGCATTACCGGTTGAAGGTAAAGATTTTATTGTTTATTGTAATACTTCACATTCTGGTTTGGGTGCGATATTGATGCAGGATAAGAATGTTATAGCTTATGCCATGCGTCAGTCAAAGGTGCTTGATAGGAATTATCCAACACATAATTTGGAGTTGGCAGCGGTAGTGTTTACTCTTAAGATCTGGCGACATTACCTCTATGGTGTTAAGTGTGAAGTGTTTACTGATCATCGCAGTTTGCAGCATGTGTTCACTTAAAAGAATCTGAATTTGAGACAGCGAAGATGGATGGAGTTACTTAAAGATTATGATGTCACCATTCAATACCATCCGGGTATGGCTAATGTAGTGCCAGACGCTTTGAGTCGAAAGGCAGTGAGAATGGGTAGTTTAGCTTGCTTGAGTGCATCCAAGCGACCTTTGGCTAAGGAAATTCAGACCTTAGAGTCTAAGTCCATGCAGTTAAGCATATCAAAAAGAGGTGGGGTGTTAACTAGCATTGAAGTGGTGGCCACATTCATTGATGAGATCAAGGCCAAACAATTTGAAGATGAAAATTTGGAGGAGCTTAGAAAGAAGACTGTCATTCTATCCATCTAGGTGCGACCAAGATGTACCGAGATTTGAAGTGAATTTTATTGGTGGTCGGGCAGTCAGAGAGGACTACTCAAATGTTATAAGACATGTTGAGGGCATACGTGATTGATTTTGGAGGGCATTGGGATAAGTTCCTACCTGTGTGAATTCCTCTATAATAATAGTTATCACTCTAGCATAAATATGGCACTATTTGAGGCACTCTATGGGAGGGGATATAGATCACCCATAGGATGGTTCGAGGCTAGGGATGTGAAACCTTTGGGGGTTGATTTAGTAAAGGATGCTCAAGATAAGGTGGAGTATTCAAGCTAAGCTTTTAGCAGTCCAGAGTAGACAAAAAAAAGTATGCGGATCATAAGGTAAGAGATATGGCATTTCAAACCGAAGAGAATGTTCTTCTTAAGATATCACCCATGAAGGGGATGATGTGATTTGGCAAGAAGGTAAAGTTAAGTATGCGATACATTGGTCCATTTGAGGTTCTTGAATGTGTAGGGCCAGTAGCGTATTGATTGGCGTTACCTCCTAATCTATCGGGTGTTCATCCAATATTTCATGTGTCTATGTTGAAGAGGTATCATGGAGACGGGGATTATATCATTAAGTGGGACTCAATTGTGTTAGACAAAAACCTCCAATATGAGATGGAACCAATTGCAATTCTTGATCGTGATGTGCGTAAGTTGAGGACCAAGGAGAATAAGTCCGTGAAAGTTCAATGAAAGCATCGTCCAGTTGAGAAAGCTACTTGGGAAACCAAGAGGGACATGCGAGACAAGTATCCCCAATTGTTCATCGATTCAAGTACTACTTCATTATTTCCTTGGCCTATTTTTCCTAAGTTTTGTCACTCGGGGACGAGTGATGGGTAAATTGGTATCTATTGTAACGACTTGTTTCAGTCGTTATAGAAATTCCAATGGGAAAAAATTTTGGGACCGAAATTTTTTTTCAAAATATTTGGATATTCCCAACCTAGTCCAAATTTGGACGAAATCGGAGTCATTAAGGTGTAGGGAAATATGGTAACAATCGGGCGATTTATTTATGATTATGATTACATGGGTGGATAGATAACTCATTAAAGAATCCGTACGACTTTACGGAATTAAATTCGGGCAAATAGAATTCCCAAAACCGACATTAGCGTAAAATATATTTTTTGAGTGTCGTTGGTTAGAGGTGTGTTGAGAAATGGGGATTTTGAAATTCTTTAAATAGCTCACTGGTTCATGCAAGCTGCTCTGGCGGTGCTTTTGGTCGCTCTTGCGGGGCCGCTACAACAGGATAAGGGCTGCTGTGGCTGGTTCGACGCGACTTAAAGTCATAAATAAACCCCTAAACGACCTTATTTTGCACTTTTCAATTTTTAGAGCTAAAGAACAAACCTCATGCAACTTCTAATAGTTTTCCACTATTCTTGAGGTTAAAGGTAAGCTTTTCACTCCCCAAATTCGTTTTTCAATCTGTAGAACGTAATAAAATGGACAATTAATGACGGGGGAGGGTTTTGATATAGATTCTATGGTGGAAACAGCCCTATTTTGGATACTTGGGATCATGGGTATAATCTAGGGTTGTTAGAATGTTGGTAATCTGGGTATTAGTGATTGTTTATTGATTCCCGTGTTATTATGATTGTTTGTAGACCAAGAAAAAGTGAAACGAATTCGGAAAGGGAAGGATCAAGTTTCTTAGGGTTTGAAGTTTGTTTCGAGGTAGGTGATGGTTGTGATTCTGTGATAGTGTGATGTATGTTTGTTCTTGGTTCATTACGATACATGTATATATATGAATGTTGCATTATTGATCACACTTGTTGTAAATGAGGTAGATGAATGATGGTTACCATGAAATCATAACTTAATTGTATGATCTTGAGGATATACTTGTGATTGTGATTGTGATTGTGGTGTGTTGAATGGATCGGTTGCCACGTTCCGGCATAATCATTGGATCGGGTACCACGTTTTGGATGCTAACAGTTTAGGTTTGGGTTCCATTAGAGGACCAATGACTTGTTATAAATGTATATTGTTGAGCATGTGATAATTGATATTGTATATGTTCGGTATGTTGCACGTTGTAATGTTGTATTGACTTGTTTATGTTACACTTAGTGGGATAGCCGCAAAATCCTACCAGTACATAGTGATTGTATACTGATACTGCACTTGCTCTTTCTTTGTTGAGTACAGGGCATCTTCAAGCGGCTATTGACAAACCTTGCTTACAAGATCAGTGATTGTTCGAATTCAAGGGTGAACCAATTCTTCCAGGCTGCCATGGGTTCTCTTTCGTCTATGTCCACCATTTCGGACTTAGACTTTCTAGTTAGTTGTTAGTCATTAGTTTGGGGTTGTGTCCCTTCTTGTTTAGACTTGTTGAACTTTAGATGTTTTGGTACATTGACTTTCAGGTTATAGGCATTATTTCCGCAATGTTAGTTTATTATTGTTAGACTTTTGTTAGAGTTTATAGGAACTCTATTTATTTCCTTAGTATTTAACTTGCTTCCGTAACTTAAATGTCTTAGTTTTGGGTTAGTTGCTTGGTTTGGATTGTAGTAGTGGTTCTCCCACCGGAGAGTTAGTGTGGGTGCCAATCACGATAGTTTGGATCGTGACACTAAGAATGTAAAAGAGTTTGAATACCGTTTGCAATAATTAGTAATAACTAAGAGAATTTATAATGTTATAACTAAATGATTTATGTGCAGTAGCTGATTTATAAATTTTATGCTTACATAAATAAATAGGATTTTTGATTAATGTTACTATTTTTTATAGTTATTAGATTTTAATTTAGTGTAGGGACCAAATGTAAATGTTTATTCCATATTATTGGATATAAAAATTAATTTGTAAATGATAAATTTTAAATGATTCATGTATATTCACATATTCTTACATTTTTTGTGAGTATTTAAAAAAAAAAAAAAAAAAAAAACTTGAAACATTTTAAAATAATATATTTTTGAAGTGAGAAGATTTTGTTAACTTGATAATACATTTGTGACATATATAATACTTTGATTTAAATACAAATATCTACCCATATATAAATATATTTTTTCATTAATGAGAATATTTATCTCATAAAAATTAGCTATTAAATAAATAATAAAATTTAAACAAATACAAACATCAACTGGTGTTATGAAAAAGTCAATGAACTTTTCTTCGTCTAAAATATTAAAATATTAAGAAATAGTAAATAAGTAAAATAAAAGAGCATTGTTTATATAGTAATAACTATTTTGAAGCAAACTTTCTGACAATCTAAATCACATAAGCACCATTATTGATAAATAAAGTCACTCTTTTATTTTGAGCATAAAAAATAAATCGTGAAAATTCTCTAAATTTTGGAAAAAGATATTCAAAAGCATATATCTACATCACAAGATAAACAGTTAATAAAAACAAATGAATTTATACCACATCATGTTAACTTCATATATTGAAACATTACATATTGTTGTATATATTAAGCAAAAAAAAAAAATTATTATATCATTAAAATTATTTTCCTCAAGTACTTGAGATTATGGAATATACTCTCTTAGGATAGAACGATTTACTTCATCAGAATAGTGGTACATCATATTATGCTAAGCTTCGAATTCACTTAACAATAATAAACCACACAAAAAAATTTAAAATGAAAGAAGAAGAAGAGTAGAAGATTAAAAAAAAATTGTGGTTGAAATATAGGGGTGGCAAGGGGACGGGGACATGGACTGGGGGACATGACGAAGGGGGACAGGATGGGACGGGGGACGGCGCTGGGGGGATTTTGGCCGGGACCAGGATTGGGGGGACGAAAATACGTCCCGTCCCGTCCCACTATATACGGGATGGGACGGGATCTGGGGGGACGGGACGAGACTGGACGGGGGATTTTTTAATTTTTATTTTTTTATATACTTACTTTTTTTATATTGAAATTACATGTTAATGAATAATATTTTTAGTTTATTTGGTTTTCTATACATTTTTAAATAATGCTTAAGTTTTCAAATTTCAAATTTGAGAAGTTCAAATTTCAAATTTGAGAAGTTCAAATTTGTGTTTTAAATATTTTAAAGTAATTTAAATTTGAAATTTCAAATGTCAAATTTCAATTTTTAAATTAAGTATTTTAAAGTTAGTTTAGTATATATGTAAATATGTATGTATATATTAAAAATTAAAATGCAAGACAATAGTTGTATAAAAAAGACTTGAATAAAGCTTTCAAATTTATTCAATAAAATCATATTGCAACTTAGAACTTAGAATTTACAATTTACAAATATTAGTGGAGTAACTAATCTACGCAACCACCTTCTAGGAAGGGTTCTGTTTCAATAAGTTCTCATATGTAAAACTAATATTTGTTACAAATATTAGGTGAGTAACTAATTTACACAGCTACCTTCTAGGAAGGGTTCTGTTTCAATTAGTTCTCTGATGTAATCTAATATATGTGTTCTCCTTTAAAACTCAATTCTAATTGTCGAATCATATCGATGGCGACATCCTCCAGTGTTGGCAAACTTGCTAGAAACTCTTGTGATTCTAATTCATCGTCAATAGATTCAACTACCACTTTAACCCAAGCTTCTTGTCTGGAACTTAACTTTGGCAAATTATAATTCCTTCTCTCGGCGTTGACCCAGTCTCTAAATAAAACTGATGTTTCCAAACTTTCTTCCGCCAATGAATATCTATGATCGCCAATTTGAAACCTTGTCGCACCAAAAGCAGACTCTGATGCAACTGGTGAAGCTTGAATAGCTAGAACATCACGAACCATTTTGCTCAAAATTGAAAATGCAACGCTCCGCCTCCTCCACCATGCTAATAAATCTGCATTGCCATCTTCGTCTTCCACTAATTCTAAAGATTGATTAAGATATTCTTCAAAATCATCACGGTTAGTAGAATTAAGACCAAGAAAACCTCGTATATAACTTGAAATTCGAGCTTTACTCTGAGGATTAGAAGTTTGACCAACTTCTCCTTGAGTATTTCCTGTAGTTCTATATTTTTCATACAAAATTTTTGCTTCTACTTTTATGCTAGACTTACACATTTCACAAGTTAGACTTTCTTCCGGTAAAATTTCTAAAGTATCATAAAAAGTATAAACAAGTGCCTACACACCTCGTAATTTATAGTCAGGATGAAGTAAAGTAGCAGTTAAATAAATTTGAGGAATAGGAAAAAAATATTTTTAAAATTTTACATACCTTCAATTGCAACTCTAAATTTTTCAATTTTTTTGTATTTAGAAAATTGAATTGAAATAGCACAAGTATTTATTAATATTGATGAAATAGTAGGATAATAAATTCCAGAAAACATGGTTGTAACATCATAAAAAAGTCTTAAAAATTCTAATAGTTCATTAGTTTGTTCCCAATCATTTTCACAAATTCCATCTAATAGGTCAGCATTATGAGCATTAAACACCATTTGTACGGGTTTTTTATATTCGTAAGCAACTGAAAGCATTTCGTAAAAAGAATTTCACCTTGTTTTAATATATCTTGAAATTTTTCTTTGTGGCAAATCACAAAGTACACAACGCTCATTAAATTCCCTAATTCTAGCAGCTCTATGAGCATAAAAAATCCAGGCAACAACATATTCAATTTTCATACAACCACAATCAAATAATTCAACACCATCTTGTACAACTAAATTTAATACATGTGCAATACATCTAACATGAAAAGCATTAACATCAATTGAACATAATCTAACTTTTAACATACTAACAACGTTTGTATTATTAGATGCATTATCTAATGTGACAGACATTACTTTATCTATAAGCATGTAATAATCTAAAACACTTAAAATATTTGAAGCTAAATATGGACCAGTTTTTTTCTCTACACATTCTTTATAACTTATGATTCTTTTTTGCAAATACCAATTATTATCAATTCAATGTGCTGTAATAGTTAAATAATCATGTCCATTAACACTACGACCCATGTCCGAAGTTATAGACACTCTACAATCTAATATGCTAAACATACAACGAAGATTTTGACAATTTTTACCTTGATATACAAAAACATCAGATTTAACAGTATTTCTTGAAAAACCTCTAAAAGAAGGATTATAAGTTTGTTGAATATATTCAATGAAACCGGGATGTGAAGGAAAACTATAAGGCAAACCACAAATAGAAACCATTTTAGCTAAATTTTCGCGATCTCTTTCTTTATTATATTTACGCTGTGTTGGTGGACCACCGGGGTTAGAAAGATCTAATGTTCCTTGAACCATGTTAGAAGCCCCTACCGATTCATTAACATTAAGATCAAAATCATTAACTGAAATTCCTTTTTTTCCTATCGGCTAATGCTTTAGCTTCTTTATATCGGCATACAAGATAACAAATGTCTATTTAAGCCCCCCGTCCCATCTTGACCCCCACCTTGTCTATGTTTAAAAGGTTGGTTACACTTATTACAAATTGCAATAGAGTTTTTTTAATATAAAGTCATAAATTGCCACACAACAGAAGTTTTAGGGCGTTGATACTTCACCTTCTCCCTTGTAGGAGGTATAAGGGGTGGGCCTCCACAATTTTGCTCCGTTGAATTTGTAGTTTCAGTTGGAACTTCTGTCACTGGACTAATAGGTGTATCTTCTAAATCTTCTTCTCCCGGATCAACTTCTACTTTTTCACCTAAATATTCATCAAGATTAGGATTAATATTACCATAACGTCGTTCTAAACTTTCATGATCGAGTTGAACATTTGAATAAATATCATAAGAAGTATCATCAACATAAGTAGAATCATTTGTATTAAATCTAACTCTAGACATTGATTTAGAAGAAGTACCATCATAGTTACTCTTATTTTTTTCCTTACTACTTTTTTTATTAAAATTAAATAATTTACTAATGTCACTTGGTTCTTTCTCTTTTCCTTTACTGGTATCTTTTTTGCTAGAACTCATATTTAATTATATGTAAGTGTAATATAAAAATAATAATTACACAAAAATTAATGACAAAAAATAAAATATAAATATTATGAAACGAATGTACCAAACGTCTGCGTTAATAGCAGACGATATAACCGATTCTTGAAACTTGTAATTTGTTGTATCTTGTAATTTGGAACTCCAATACTTGATAGCAAATATGATAATTATATATATTATAATATAATATGAAAATTTAGAATTGAAATATATATATTATGATATAATATGAGACTTAAATGGACTAAAAAATTAAGATTTGAGATTGAGAGGATATAGAAAATAGATGAGAGAATAGATGATTTTGCAAGAAATAATAAGGGATAGAGGGGTATTTATAATATTAAAAATGGGTTAAAGTGTATTTATGATAACTTGAGGATTTAAATTAAAATATTAAAAGTAGGGGGGTGGTAGGGGTGGTAGGGGGTGTTGGGGAAGTGAAAAAGTGGGATAAATCCGTTGGGGGGGCCCACTAGCCGTCACCCCAACGGATATAATTCAAAATATTAAATATATATATATATATATATAAATAACTTGAGGATTTAAATTAAAATATTAAAAGTAGGGGGGTGGTAGGGGTGGTAGGGGGTGTTGGGGAAGTGAAAAAGTGGGATAAATCCGTTGGGGGGGGGGCCCACTAGCCGTTGCCCCAACGGATATAATTCAAAATATTAAAAAAAATAATAATAATAAATATATATATATATATATAGCGGATCCCATGAATCGGCCGATTCAACCGGGCCAGGTCGACTGGGACTAAAGGGTGAACCGGTCCCCTAACCCCAAAATCCCCCCAACCCGCGAACTTATCGAGACCGGGTCCAGCAAGCCAGTTCTCGAACCGGTCTCGGGCCGGGCCGGGCCGACCCGGTCCCCTTGCCGCCCCTATTGAAAAATGAGAGGAAGCCTCCCTATTTGTAGTCAACAAATGGTAGTATGAAGAAGTTTTTTTTTGTGTCTTATCTCAAAAATCATGACCTTTCCGAGAAGTCACAACCCTTTGGAAAAGTTACAACTTATTGAAAAAGTCACAACTATTTGAAAAGGCACAACTCATCGAAAAATCACAATCATTTGGAAAAAGTCACAACTATTTGGAAAGTTACAACTCATCAAAAAATCACAACCCTTTGGAAAAAGTTACAACTTATCAGAAAAGTCACAACTCATCGAAAAAGTCACAACCTAAGTTAGAGATATTATAGTAATTTAACATTCAAGTTAGGAGTTCATACTTTTAAGGTAAAGATATAGATGATTTTGTCTACATTTACGCTTTTTTTTTTATTAAAGTCCACGCTTTATTTGCACTTGGCTTAATGCCTCAACAAACCTTAAGAGTTTTTTTTGTGTTTTTTGCTTTTGATAACACTAACTTCAATATGAGTACCAAATACCGCATGAAAAACCACAAAAATACACAATGATGGTCAAGAATATAGGTAGATATGAGTGGGCATAATCTGGCTCATATAAATTACTTCATAATTTGACACACACTCCCACATCCAGGAAGTTAACTAGTAAATCATCATCATTTATCTTACCAAACTACAAGATAAAAGTTATGTTACTTGCGCTCTTCAAAAATGTTGTTGAATTCGTGTCTATTTTTGAAGGTATTTAAAGAGTCCAAGGAAGCAACCTAGGATAAAAGTACACAACTTCTTGCATACATCACACAAAGTTATCGAGAAAATAATAGCCCCTTAATCAACTAGAAGCAAGCTCTTTTATTTTTCACCAAGATATAATAACCTAACCAGCAATTTCAAGTGATGGATAATCAGTGTAGCCCAAAACTGGATCACTCCTATAGAAAGTGCTCCTATCATGCTTGTTTAATGGTGCATTCACTTCGAAACGTTTAGGCAAATCAGGATTTGCCAAAAACAAACGTCCAAATGAGACCAAATCAGCATAACTTTCAGTAATTGCTTCATCTCCCTCAGTTTTATTGTATCCACCTGAAGCAGTAAGTGTCCCTTCAAATGTATTCCTAAATGATTTTAGGCAACGAGGTTCATCCCTTGGCTCAAACACATGTAGATATAAAACTCCGAGCTTAGTGAGTTCACTAGCCAAATAAGTCGACAGAGCTTATGGGTTCAAGTCTTTTCTCCCGTACACTTTGGAAAACAGAGATAGTTTTACGCCAACTCTATCTGCTCCGATTTCTTCCACAACTGCTCCTATAATTTCGAGAGCAAGTCTACAACGGTTCTCAATGTTTCCACCATATGCATCGGTCCTATCGTTGATTTGATCGTTCAAGAATTGATCGATTATGTAGCTGTTTGCAGCGTTGATCTCCACTCCATCAAATCCTTCAATTAGGAATGCAAACATGTTAATCAGGTGACCATTTATCAAGTAAACGTTGTGCAATGTCCTAAAGTTGTGTTAAAATAATGGATAAGTTACCAGCTTCAATGGCATTGTGGGCTGCATTTCTAAAATCGTTGACAATGAGAGGGAGTTCATTAGCTTTTAGTTGCTTTGGCGTTGGTCTGAAGTACTCACCATCGTCAGGTACTACACATCGTAAAGAACAAAATACAAGAGATTCATTATTATTATTCCATTTGTAACATGTATCAAAGAATGGATCTTGAACATAACTCAATTGCAAAAATAAGTTCAAGAAAAGAAAATTGTCCACCATTAGCTCACAAAGGCAGAAAAATAAGCTAGCTAGCTCGAGAGACAAGGATTGCCTAAGTCCATATAAAGAGGCTAGGCAAAATTACTCTCAGCAAACGTGAGAATCTAACTAGCAATATATCAAATCCAAGTTAATTTAATGAATTTATTACCTGCATTCCAAGCTATAGGAAATTGTTGAGACTTGAATCAGATAGTCGCCCTGGATGCCAAAGCTGACAAAAAAAGACACCACCTTTGCCATGAACAGAGTCAACAATAGGCTTCCATGCCTCTGCTTGATCTTCAGTCCAAATTCCAGGCATATTTGGGGACCTTCAAATACAACAATAATTAAAATCTCAATCTCGATATACATAGTTGGGTCGGCATTATGAATTATGAGGTAGGTATATCTTTTTATCTGAACACATTCTATTTCAAAATTCAAGAACTTGGAGTTCTCTAACACTATATATTGTGCATGATATTTAGTGGCATACAAATTTCTACAAACAGCATCTGTAATAAAAATATTTAAGATATAAAGTTTTTCATAAACAGAAAATCATATACACAGAAATTAAAACTCTTTACCCATTGGAGATGTCCGAAGCACTAGTTGATTCAGAAATGAGAAAGCCCCCATTAGTGGCTCTTTGAGCATAATATTCAATAGCATGTGGCTGTGGAGTATTATTGTATGATCTGTTCCTTGTCATTGGTGGCATCACTACTCTGCATATCACAACATAATACAATATATGCTTCAGTTTCTCAATCATGCAAAAGGAAAAAGTGCACGATAAACCAAGAAGTATTTGTATGTAAACTGAAATTCACACAATTACCACCACGGAATGTGGTGAGATGGATAGAATTCCTTCACCATTAACCAGAGGTCTGAGGTTTGAGGGAGATCCTAATCCTTCCCCCTTTAATGGCCCCCACATGGCACCAATACTGAATTAGTCTAGCCAGTGGGTTCCGAATACCATATGGTTATAAAACCAAAAACTAAATAGTAACTATGAGAGAGCTTAAAACTCCCCATTTTGTAAGGAGTAAGGAGAGGAACTGAGGTGGAATTTGATGCCATCTCTGAATGATCTTCTCTTTTCTTATTTGCTTCAGAAAACTATCTACTATGTATCCAAATTTATAGGCAAGTTATGCCAATTTTTAAATAGGTATTCTCACTAATAATTGTGCTAACTTGAACAGCCAACTTTATAGTTTATACTTTATACTACTATTTATAATGGCATTTTTAGTATATCATGACTTCTACAACTTGGTAACACTGCTGAATAGTTCAAGAATTGGGTCCAATAAGGCATCCCTATTGCAAAATCCAACTCACCCACTAAAGTTTTCTTTTCTTTTTTAGTAAATATTACGCAATAAATAACTTTTGGTTATCCAAAGGAGGGACAAAAGCATGTGTTCCAAAGTTAAGTTAGTACAATAATTATCATGCAGATGATGATAGATGAAATATTAATGCAAGTTGGGGAAAAAAAAAATTTTTAAAAATTTAAAAAAATAAAAATAAAAAATAAAAAAAAAAATATATATATATATATATTGTTTTCTTTTATTTATTTACTCTAATCTATGTGTAGAAAAAAATCCATATTAATGCATTAGGGGAAACTAATTACAAAGTTGAAAAATTCAATAGTATATAATTGACTTAAGATGAAGAGAACTTAAGCAATCAAAGTGTCTCCATCATCACTAATTCTTAATTTGCCGTCTCCTCAAAGTGAAGATACATATTATAATGCCAAAAAAGGAAGATCAATAAGTGGTTATTTGAATGTCATTGAGTAGAGCAAATCTAAAACGAATCAACTTGAGATTTAACCTTGGTGCCTTGTATGAAGGAGTATCTACTGTGCTTACTAGTAGGTATGATTAAACTCAAGAGCGGGTATCTCAGAAAAAGGCCTTTATCTTACTGCTAGAACCTTTTCACGAGTGAGCCTGGGCATGAGCCTACCTTGTAAGAACAAAAAAATGGGGTACCAGCAAACCGTATAGGAAATCATATAATTAAAATAACATTTTTAATCAACAATATTAGGAGAAGAACACCAGCAGTGATATTCATAACTTGAACATGAAAAGAATAGGAAACAAAAACTTAGTAGATAATAGGACAATCCTCTACCTCTGAAGAATCATCTATTGGTGGGCAACCAGTCCTTTTCATTTTCATATGAAGGTTTCCAAGTAGTGAGTGAATAACCTCAGTTTCATAATGAGATGTATCACCAACTAAAAATACATGAACTCTGTTCTCAACTGCTATCCAGCTACAACCTGGTTGCTTCTTCAATCCTCTGTCCTTCATTTGTGTCCTCAGCTTTGCAGCTTCTTTCCACTTTCCGTTCGAAGCACACAATTTTGACAACGACAAATAGGTTCCCGAACTTTTTGCTTGGATCCCTAATAGTTTTATTGCAGCCAATTTTCCTGTTTCTGAATCTCCATGAAGATTACAACCCGAAAGAAGAGCTCCCCAAATGAACGCTGATTCTGTTCTTGGAAGCCGTTCAATAATAACCAAGGCATCTTTCAGTCTTCCTGCTCGACCGCAGATATCTACAAGGCATGTATAATGGTCCTCTCTCAATTTTATGGAATCGTCTCTACAAAGCTCATCGAAGTACTTTAACCCTTCCTCCACCAAACCTGAGTGGCTGCAGGCAGCAAGCAATCCCACGTAAGTCACATCGTTTGGTTTGAATCCCAGTTGCAGCATTTCTTTGAAGAGATTGATTGCATCTCTTCCAAAACCATGGTGAGTATATGCTGCAATCATAACATTCCAAGAGATCAGATCTCTCTGGCCTCTCAAGCCATCATCAAATATTTTCCTTGCAGTTGCTACATCTCCACATTTTGAATACATGTTTATAAGTGCTGATATGACAATTTCATTCTTCTGATATATTGTTTTGTTAATTACTTGGTGAATTTGCATTCCCTCACTAAGACCGGCTAAGTCACTGCAAGCACCCAAAACACTCACAAAAGTTCCTTCATTTGGTTTCACCAAAACATCCATTTGCATGTCATAGAAATTTCTTAGCGCTTCTTCACTTCTCCCCTCTTGCATGTAGCCATTAATCATTGTTGACCAAGAAACCACATCTCTCTGCCTCATTTTATCAAACAATATTCTAGCTCTGCTGAGTTCCCCATTTTGAATGAAGCCCATGATCATTGTATTCCACGAAGACACGATCTTTTCTGGCATCATCTCAAACAGTTCAAATGCTTCGTCAAGTCTCGAGTTTTGTGTATACCCAGTAATCATTGCATTCCAGGAAACCACATTGCGTTCAGGAGTCCTATAGAAAAGTGTTCTAGCCTCGTCGACTCTCCCATTCCTTGACAACCCTGCTATCATTGTAGTCCAAGACACCACATTCTTCTCAGGCATCTGATCAAAAAGCACTCTTGCCTCGTTGATTCTCCCATTCCGAGCCAACCCTGCTATAACCATGTTCCAAGAAACCACATTCCTCTCCCGCATCTTCCAGAACAATTCCAAACCCTTATCAATTCTACCATTTCTTGCATACCCATCAATCAAACTATTCCATGAAACCACATTCTTCTCAGGCATTTCATTGAAAAGCATCTCAGCCTCAAGAATTCGATTCGTCCTTGCATAGGCAGCAAGCATAGCTGTCCAAGTTACAACATCTCTCTTTGCATTAGTCCTGTCAAACAATTCCCTTGCTTTATCAATCTTCCCACATCTTATATAACCCGATATCATCGCTGTCCATGACACCACATCTGGTTCAGACATTTTATCAAACAGCTTCCTTGCTTCATCAACCTGACCCTCTTTGCTTAGCTTGGAAATAATTCTATTTGACCTGGAAACATCTTGGTCACATGTGTAATCTACTCTGGGAAGTAAAGAATAATGCTTTATGGGTTGATTGATAAAGTGAAGTTTAGTTTGAAGCTTAAAAACTGATTTGCAAAATTTGAAAAAATGTCTGAGCTTTACTGGAGCAAGAAACAGCTTCATCATCTCAGGCCTTGGCACATTGGAGACTATTAGATCAATTGGCTAATACAAAAGTATAACCTAGCACGAATTTAAATTTAATGGTGACAACAAGTGAGGCTAGTTTGCTTTCATAAAATCCAACATTAGTAATGACGTGGTTGGTTACCTTATTCATACTTGCATAAAATCAACTTTACAATATGCTATGTTAATTGTCATTTTTGTTGCCCATTTGAGTTTTGAAATGATCAAATGTTCTTTTTAGATAAAACACATTTTAATCCACTAGTAAAATTCAGCATCTATTACTGTAGTCACATTCATATTTAATAAAGAATGAAAAACTTTTAAAATTTGCGTTCTTAAACATATTGCAAACACTTGTATTGTTACACTACTTTTCAAACTTGTGGTCTTAAACATGATATAGCACTTTTATGACTGTTAAAGCTTGTCATTAATGATGAATAGTAGAGCCGTCAAAGCAGGTTTAGCCCATGGGGCCGGCCCAATCCAATCCATTATTGGGGTAGGGTTGGAATAGGATCTTTCAAGCTCATTTAAAACTAGGACTTATAAGCCCCACCCATATAAGCCCTTGGCCCTTGAGGCTTGATTGGGGTCGGACCAAAGTCGGCAAGGGCACTCAAATACATGTTATGTTGCAATATTTTGATTCTTACAAGATTTTGGTACATCTAGATGCATGCATCTTGAAATTTTTGGACTCAAAATTAGATTAATTTGTTCTATATACATTTTATCCAAGTAGATTTGCATATATCTAGGATATGCAGACGAATCTCGCACCCTCGCCTCCCTCCCATCTTGCTTTGCTTATCACTCACGTATCTAGTATGTGAGATACAAGCTAATTACACTAGATTTTTTTGTTAGCGTTATTGAAACAACACAATTGTTTATGATATTTGATTTTAAAAAAATTTCATTTTCTTGATGTTATAAAATTTTAAGTTTGAAATAAAAAAAAAAAAAAAAAAAAAAGAAGGGCTAACACCCTAGCATTTCAAATTCCTTGGGCCGGCCCTTTTTAACAACTCTAATAAATAATATCATTATTTATTTATTTTATGACAAGGGAAACCCGCAACCATTACCCTTTGGGTGTGCTAGGGGTATAATTCCCGCTCCCATGCAATAGCTCACAAACCACATAGGAGAGATAACCCGCACTAGGCAAGCCTAGTGCAACGAGCTCGACCCAAAAGGCAAACCCCTTCGAACTTGAGACCTCCAACATGAAAATCCCAAGCTCAAACCACTGGCCACCCCGAAGGGTATAAATAGTATCATTATTAGTTTGAGATTGGTAGCGTTCATGCCTTCCATCTTTGTTTATATTTAGCAACAGTAAAATGAAAAACAAGACTAGAGAACAGAGAAGTCCCCTCAAAGAAATTAAATGGAAAATACAAGGGCAAAACTTTGCCATTTTCACGGATTCAAAATACAGGTGACTCAGCATTTCTCCAAACTAACCTAGCTTGAGATACCATTTCCCATGCACTAAGCACTGCTATTCAGCAAGAAAAAATAAATAAACTAGAGTCACAAATCTGCTGTCTAGTAAAACCATCCTGTCATCAAGTGCCATGGAATGTCGTAAAGATAATGAGGACTCAATCACTTGGTAGTATTTTTAAAAGGGCAAAAGAATTGTGTACTCAACTCTCTTTGGATCCCTGTAATAGTTTACATGACATTATGTACAAAATAACAATCTACTATCCTACAACTACTAATTCATCCCAAGGTAACACTTCTCAGAAAGGATGTCCTCCAGCGAACTAGTATATGCATTTTGTGTTTACAGTCGTTTCTATAATGAAGCAAAGACCCATGCTCACAAGATGGACGGCTTGAACAAGTTGTGTGTATGCTGCAATTTACACATCCTAAACTTGGCTTTTCACAGGTTGCCGAGAAACTTCCTTATCGGCAAAGTGAAGGAGTCTTCGAAGCCTTAATACCATGTCACAATGAAAAGGCAAAGCTGATCTTCTCTCCAAGTATGCCGGACTTGCAGTCATCCATGATAAAGCATGGAGCTCTGCAGCTATGTTCTCAAGAATCAAGTGAGTTGCTATTTCAACGTCTCTTCTTTCCGAGCCTGTACCCCTTCCTCCAACCTTACCAACACCCTTCAAAAACTTTTCTTGGATGATGTTGCTTCCACCATAGTAATCAACGAGGCTGACAGAAAGAACTGAGGGCCATTCTTCTTTTGAGATACTCCTTACATCTCTCCTCATTGTAGGTACTGCTTTTGAAACCACAAAACCTGTTGAAAGGGGAATGGCACATCCCTTGCTGTGGAGAAGATGAGCAAGTGGTGGTGATTCAGCAGTAAGGTAAGTGGGAAGCTGAAGACTGACAGGAGGTAGGAATCTCATACTGGGTGACGGAATTAGAATGTAGGAGGTGGATGTAGAACCAAGGGACTTAACGGGAGTATAACCTTCAAGATAACCTGGCTGACTCATAATGCCACTACTTTGACTTGTCCCTGCAAAATTTACACCATGCATAAGTATGAAACAGAGGCATAAAAATGTCAACTGATGACAAATCAAAAGAAAATATTTTTTAATGGATTCTCATATGGTAAGCCCCAACACCACCACCACCCAAAAGAAGAACCTGACACAGAAGTGCAATGGTTACCCTATCCCACTTTACTCCCTTGGTAACCCATATCCCAACCACAATTCCTTAACCTATGCTTTTCCTCTCTTGACTTCCTCATATTATAGTTTCAAGTTTCAACACTTCCAACTAGAGAAACAATCCCCACGCACCCCCACCCCCCCAAAAGGAGTGTATCTTAAAGAATTTATGCTTACAAGTAGCCTAATGCATTTAATCTCTTATTGGTCAAGTATTTAGAAATAGTATCTCCTCTACAGCCCATGTTGTTAGATAAGATAATCCAAAGAATGCCAAAGGAGAGTCAACTCAATCAGAGAACAGGGAATCTGAAAAAACAAAGAAAGGAAAAGGAAAAGAGGAATTGTACCATGACTTGTTAAGTCCGCTTGAATCATAAGCTGTAAGGAATGATCAATAGAAAGAGAGACAAAACTAATGCTTTGCACCAATTGAAGTAAGCCCCTCGAGTTGTCCACTACACCCTGTCCACCAATTAACTGCTTCCTCGTGGATGGTTGACCTAAGCTACCTTTCATGAAAGAGGAAGCCTTTGAGTGAGAACTGTACAATGGACTAGGAGAGGAAGGAAGTGCTCTTTCTTGAATCAGACCTATTTCCTGTTGCTGCAAGGACGTCCCATTACTACTTGCAGTCATTCCATCAGGCACAGATCGCCTTAGCTGCAGAGACCATTTCTTCACCTCAGATCCCCCAATTGAATACAAGGCTTTCTGCCATTCTGCGTCCAGAAAATTGCATTAATAAGATAAGCAACTTCAGCAACATTACAGATGAATGATAAATCAAGCAGAAACTTCATTTTAGTCACTCAAAACAAAACCAACAAAGGCTACACTTTATCAAGACATTCATCAAAATGACATATAATCTTATCCCACACAGATATATTAGAATTAAATTGTTTGTGTTCCAAAGCCAAACCAAAAAAGAAAAACAAATAGATCAGCTGAAACTTTGTCGCAATTAAAGGTGGAGACAGCAAGTCAGTTTCATCAAAATTCAAAACCAATTGAGTACATGATGCAACAAAAGTAGACAGTAAGCACAAGATATTGATGACAAATGTTTACCCTGGCACTCAAGTTCAAGGAAGCATCCAATACGAGCAATGACAAAATCCCTAGGCTTGGCAATGGCAGCCTCAGGTGGACATGACTGAAGTATCTGACATCCTTGTTGCAAAATTTGCACAAACAAAGATTGCAGACCTTTTGTATCCTGCCTACTACTTATTCCCCCAAATGGATATATATGATTATCAAGCAATTCTCCCCTGGAATCTGTCCATATACACACCATCCAGCGCCAATCCTCAGTCCAACCATAACAACAATGCAGGCTTGGAAGTGATTTTTGATGTGCAGATCCAAAACCATCTGGTACAGATGTTTCAGACTGAGTGTTCAGTCCAGTGTCTCCACCACCTGAAGAAGCTGAACTCTGCATAAAACTTCCACTTGTACCATCATCCAACAAAAGCTTTGAAGATTCAGTCATTAGATTACCCGACATCGGAAATGAAAGTCCACGATCCAATGAACCTGGTTCAGCAAGAATGTAAAGGGGCTCAAACAAATAACGAATTTCATCTTGAAAAGAAAAATCCCCGATTCTGTTTGGCTCACATCCGAGACCTCCCCCTCTTGATGCTTGCCAGTTGTCCCAACTACCAGGCCTTAGGCTTGCATCAAGGTCAGCCTCTCTCTGAAGGGAAGTTCCTATGCCTCGAGGACCAACACAGTCCTTCCACATCCCTGGAACTTGGGAATTCATTTGCATTAAGACTGGATGTGATCTGCCGGGCCTGGATGACGACTGAACCATGTCACTGGGGGTCCCTCGAGATATTCTGCGGGCTTTGTTATAAACTGTGAAAGCAATTTCCTTCAGTATGACAAGCTCACTCAGAGCAGGGCTTGTAACCCTAAAAATTGCATCAACAGTGACAATCTGCAATACCAGCTTAGGGATACAAAACCCAGAAAGTGTTAAAACATTTGAGAAGGCCTCATCCACAGCTGCTGAGTAACTTAAGGCCTTCCCGACTTGATTGTGCAGCATAGATCGCCTCTCTTTATCTGAAGAAAGAACCACTGATCCAACAGCAATAGAAGATTCAATCACCGTCTGTAGAACCGCAAGAGGCTCAGGGAAAGGGCAAACCACGTATACCACCTGATTTGACATTCAAATATACAACAAGATATAAGCTTCTCTAAACTACCTTAACATATAATACTCTGCTTAGATCAGATATTATATGTTCTTTTTCTAAGATTTTTTCTTTGAGAATATGATATTGTAAGGATTAGCAACTAAGGAAATATGCAAAAATTGGAGCACAGAAAATAACCTTAAAACAACTACCCTCAATCCCGAACAAGTTAGGTCGGCAATATGAATTCCAATTATCTCTTTCCGCCCCATTTGGACCCAAGTCCCAACAGAACAGCATGTCCAATTCTCATTCAAGGCCATTATATAGTACTGATACCACATAAAAGCTGATAGGGTTATAATAAAGATATTTCATATCAGTATATTCAAAGACAAAAATAATGAAAAAAGTAGATACCCTAAACTAAGAAAAAAGAGAACTATCAGTAATTATTGCTTCAGAAACGCAATCAGAAGTACAAGAGCCATTTAGCATTAGCCAGAGTTGCCTCATTCTCTTTTCCCAAAAAAAAAAGAAAAAAAAGTGTGTATTACTTAAGCTTCTCAAACTTTGAACTGGTTAGAACTCAGAATAAATTCTTATCAGTGTTATGAGGCACTTGCCTTTCGCCATTGGCGACAAGGCGAGGCGAGGGGTCATCGCCTATTTCCAGCGAGGCAAGGCGACTTTAGAAAGTCGTGCCATGGCGATGGAAAGGCGTAAGGTGACGTGGTGTGGAGACGCCTATTTATTTTTTTATTTTTTTAAAGGTCTGACTTAATAATTAAAAGCTAAAATTGGGGTTTTTTTTGGGTATTTTTGCAAACTTGACCTTCGCAAGACGATCCTCCTCTTCTCCTCAGATTTAGCGATTGCTGCTCCTTCGTGGAGACTTCTTCTTCGCGAATCGCAATCGCGACTGCTGCTCCTTCTGAGGTATGAAATCTTCTCTCTAGTTCTACTCTTCTTCTCTTCTAGTTCTTCTCTTCTTTTCTTCTTCTTCTCTACTCTGTTTTTTTTATGGTGGAACAACTCTGTTTTTCAGTATTGAGAGTTTGAGATTATGCTTTGTTCTCTACTTCTGTGGTAGACTGTAGTTCTGCTAACTGGGCTGGAATAAAAATAATAATTTAATTCTTCTATAATTATTTTTTTCCCAACTTAATTAGTTCATACTAATTAATATAGTATTTATTGGTCCATAAATAATGAATTCAATGGCATATGCTAACAAAAAGAGGGACATTGCTAATGAATGTTATTGTTATTGAGATTTTGGATATTTACATATGCAATTAAATATTTTAATTTTTTGGTATTAATTGGCGCCTCAATTCAAAAAGGCGAGGCAGGCCCTTGTCGCCTCTCGCCGTCCAAAACACTGATTCTTATATATAGAGAACTTCTGAGCTATTGGCGTGTCTAGTGAATCCAATCACTTTTGCTGCTGCTCTACTTTAGATTTTTATCATTTTTTAAGTTGACTAATTCCTTTAACAGATGTATCTTTCTATAAGATATTAATCCCTATCTAAGACAAAACATATATGAATATCCTTTATTCTATTTGCTCATCCAGAGTGTTTCACTAGCCTCAGGTAACAGTGACCCACTCGACCAGTACAAAAGAAAAATACACATTGGGGTAACTATATCATAGCACACCAAGACACCAGATCATCGTGCAAGTCATTCTTTCACTATCAACTTAACACTTCCCAATCCCAAGGTTTGACGTCATAAACATTATTGTTAAGCCCAATCACAGTAAAACAAATGGCTATGTAGTGGGGCACCAAAGGCTATGTAGTGGAGGCACCAAAGGCAGTGGGAAAGGTTCTACTTTGACTGTACTTCTTAGTTTTTCCTTTTGCATTCTCTTATCCAGAAGTAAAATTACTAATGAAGTACATGTGCCAAAAAATTAACACGGAATCACTCTTTTGGCTTAATCTTTTCTTCCCATTTTGCTTTGCCAAAGAAGGTTAAGTGTACAAAAATGTCCCCTTACCAAGAGAAAGTGGTAGACTGCCCTAACATCTAAAATCAATTGTCTCCACCAATCAATGATGGACTCACTGAAGTTCACTTTAAAGATGCATCTTCCAGTTTTAGTGCTATAGAGAAAAAAGAGGGAAAAGAAAGAGAACAAAAGAGAGATAGAGAGGAGAAAGTAGAAAAGGAATAAAAAAGACAAACGAAGAGGATCACAACTTACCGTACATGGACCAGTACTTCCTTCTTTTGGATTCATGGTCATGCATGAACTAAGCTTTAAATTTCTGAGAACTTTTGAGAGAGACTTCAAATAGCTTTCTAAATCCCATCCATTGGAAAGGGACAGAAAGTAATCACTGATTGATCCCAGCATAGATGCACTACTGCTGTCTATCTTCATTGACTGGGGGCAATCAATCAGAACAAAACCAGAAGATGCATTCTTGCCGGAATCTATCTCCATCTCATTTCCCACACATTGAGGCGAATGAGTTCCCAGTTTGCATGTGTCATAAACTAAAAGAGAAAAACATAGTAAATCAAAAAGAGAAATTGGAACTGACAGTTTATTGGACTGCGGATAAATCATTCAAAGAATATCAGGTAACAAAATTTCATGGCCCAAACATACCACTACCATTATCTATGTCAAAGGGCAGTTACGAAGCTGGATTTATATAAGAAGCAATAATTTAATCTCTTTTTTCTAATTAATTCAATATCATATTTCTATCTCTTATTTCATCGTTTCGTGCAATTAAAAGATCATTATTTCAAATTAGTAACTTGTCCACATCTTCAAAATGAAAGAGACGTGCAGATTGAGTTACAAAATGCAGCAACATTAAATAAGAACTGGCCAATTTGTGAAATTAGTGCAGATTTACACTTTTAGGATACCTGAATTTTTATCTTCTTAAAACACAAAGCATCCATTATATTATTTCAGTAACATAAACGTAACCATTATACTATCTTTAGATTAGGATGACCCTTAAGAATACTAACCAGTTCCAAGCTGTTGGAAAAAATCAGTTGCAGCTGTTGTTAGAGCATTGATGTCTGGGCAGACAACGTGATATGTCATCTGAAAATGTTGGGGAAAATAGTTGAGGAAAAATAATACTTGAGGAGATAAGCAAGAGAACAGCCTGAAGATATTAAAAACTTTACATGCTTGGGCATCGCATAAGGCTCAAAAGGTGCCTTTTCCCAGAACTGAAGAGAACTAGGTGATGTCTTAAGCCAATCGTCTTGATATCTGCAATGTCAAAAGACATTATTTCTCCCTTCAAGTAGCAAATTAAGGCCAGAAACAGAAAAAGTAGTTCAAATAAATTTAGTATCACAAATACAATGTCTGGAAAGTCCTCTACACTTGTTTTTGTATTAACCAGTGAGCCCTTTACATTAAAAAGTGAATAGGAGAACCAAATGCAGCTCCATCATGCTTTTATTTAATTGAGTAATCAAGGTTGAAGCCTTAAAAGTAATCCATTAGAATGTTCTAGAACTAGTAAGTGGTGACAATTGTCTTTATCAAAAGAAAAGAAAAAAAAAGTGGTGACAATTGTAGAGCTATATTGCAATCACACACTCCATTGCGAATACGAAATATAACAATAACAACTATGCCTCAGTCCCAAACTGCATTGTGAATACAAAATGAAAAAAAAAAATACAAGAAAGTAGGGAGAGGAGTTTCCATAAAAATAGATATTTTATGCAGTGCACGAGTTGAACCTGCTTGTTGTGAAGCTGACTTCATATCAACCTAACATATCAATCAAAAAAGAGAATATAGTGGAAACATTTCAGGGCAAGACAGTAAGGCCCTGCATTTTGTAATACTCAAGTTGGTCATTGCAAATTCTTGAGACAAACACTAGGAGGTTCTATCTGTCGTTCTAACACTACTTGATATTAAAAGGCAAATAAGAAAGAGTGATTATGAACTAAAATCATAAAGCAGATAAGAAACTCTGATACAAAAAAGAAAATATTCATTCTTGGAGAAGTAATCCCAGAGAGGACATCTGGATTTTGGTATTGAAGTCCCTCCAAAAAGTTGCAGCACAACAAGGTATGCGGTTAAATAAGCACTCATTCTATGAAAGTCAAATTCAAATATCACAACATAAAAAGTTATCACAACAAAAAAGGCAATGCCTTTCTTATAGAGATTGCTAATAGCAAAGCAGGGGTAATAAGACCAGTATATAAAAAATAAAGAAATTTACTACCTTGAAATATGGAGTAAACACAACCTGTAATGCGCACTAATCCAGGAGGAATGGATAAGGATAAACCAACTTCAGTAAAAAATAACATACCCAACAAGTATAGCAGGATATGGAACTGCAGCCAATGTTGGCCTAAGCCTTGAGCCTGGTAGCTGCTCCGAATCTGATAGACAAGTGTCTTGGCTTAATCTTCGCTCACTTGCCTCATCCACCCTAATTCCATCTGAGAAAAAAAAAAGATTTTATCAAAAAAACATTGTGGGACAGTGACAGTATGACCATGATAATCCATACCTCTCAAACTAGATGATCCACCAACAGAGGACTGAGATGGACTTATAGGTTCTCCCACAGTCAATGATATGGTACTCGAAGAATCTCGACATTCACTTGCACTTGCAGTGGACTCTGCAGAAAAACCGTCACCAGATATTCCCCCATCATTTGATTGATTGCGACCTTTGCACCAATCAACAACAGATAAAGGACCTTCCATAGTACTGAAAGCAGATTTCAGAGCTGCTTTAATATCATTCTGCAGCAGAGTGAGGGTGAATGATGCCTGAACCTGTACGAAGAGGTTTCCATATTAAGTATGATTGTGAAAGGAGAGAAAAACCCAAAGATATGTAATGTGCAAAACTTAGCAACATGTAAAATGCATCTTCTGACATTCAAACTACAATTTGTTTCGGGTGTTTACCCATGGAAGCTACAATAAGAGCAGTCACATGCTAATCAATGTGAAGAAGAATAAATAAAATCACAAATGAGGAAGAACTGTCCTTTGACTCAGATGCTAACAAATGTGACACCTAAATTTAATAAAAAGGAAAACTATACGTTGGGGAGATAAAACTATTAAAGAAAATAACAAATTTCTATACTATATGTCATTGATAAAAAGTAATCACCCTCATCTAGAGGAAAGCACTGAGATGACAATACACGGATAGACAGACTGCAATTCATTCATCTCTATGCAGCTACACTCAAGGAGATTTATGACAATCTCATTTAACTGTTCTTTTCCTCAAGATTATCAGAGAGCACACCCCAATCTATCCACAGTATCACAATGATGAGTAACAGGTCATCCGTGGTATTGTTGCATTCTCACGAGACTTCACACCACAAGTACAAACAAGCCATTGTAGCCTAGGGAAGTAGATAAAGCAGGCTAAGAAAATGTTTCTACTTTAAAAAAAAACTTACATCGGCTGAAAGTGGATCAATAAGCTCCACACCAGCAATATCCAGTGAATGACAGGAAGCCAATACTCCCCCACAACCTGCATGAACCATGGATGGTCGACATGAAAAGCCACGCCTCCACTGCTCCTGCAGTGCGAGCCAACCATAAGAACCATCATTGCTATCGGCATCTAGTGCAACATCAACAAAAGATGTAGCTTGCTGCACAAGTAAAGCCATCCCATCTAGCAGTTCCTGAAGGGGTTGCCTTAGCCCATAAGCTAGCATACTATCCTCAATGAAAGAATTATGCTGAACAGAGTGGCAAGATTCTAAACCAGCTGTTGGTTGCTTCATTCCCTTAGAAACTCCAACAGTGCGCCACACACCAACTGGCGCATTAAGGGTCCCATCCAGTAATCCTCCATCAATATCGCCAGCTATCCTAACTGGTATTATTTCTTTCTTCATCTCAGATTTGCTTGACAAATTGTCCACAGTGACCACTGCTTCACCTTGTGACTGGTTTCTATTGGTACTCCCTGACATCCTGCTCATGCCTACAGGAAGGCAGCCACTTGAAGATAATAGTGTATGCCGTATCTTACACATAAATGCCTGGCACATAAGGCATTCAACTTCTGTTGCTAGCACAGTTTTTATTGATTGACTACAGCTGCCTGCTTTTAGTAGCCCTTCACTGGCTTTATCGGTTTTATTGTGGATATATTTAACAGAATTTGTCGAATTGAAAGAAAACGGAGACTCTGCTACTTGAGTCTCACGTGTAGCACAGCTACGTACATAACCAGATACCTTATCGTCGTTTTTCTCTTTTCCACTTTCAATATGAGTGTAATATTTCTTTGATTGAACAATGGAGCTTGTATCATGCCTTCCAGTACCTGTTTTGAGGTTTACAGTCACACTGGACTTCTCCTCACATGCATCAAAGCAAGGCGACAAAGGTGGGGTTGCTGAGTAGACATAGCTATTTGAGCTTGAATTCGCAGTCTCCACTTCCCGAGACTTCGGAACATAGGGATTCCTGAAAATCGAATGGGAGCTCTCCCCTGTAGGGGTTTCAACTGCTCCATACTCTGGAGCGAATGACATGAGAGCTTCAGCTTTAATTAAGTGATTGAATTCACCAGCAATAGATGCTGAAGCACTGTTTACTTGATTAGCAACTGCAGCACTTTTTATAACTTCCTGATGTTTGCTCAGTGAATCATCCAGAATTGCTGGAGGTGGTGGTTGATTAAAGCTATCAAAGGATGAAAAACCTACTGGCAAAAGAATCTGATCTTGCACATCCATCATTGAAGGACAGGGGCTGCTACTAACATCCACACTATCTGCTGCAGTAAACATAAGAGCCTGAGCCTCTGCAGTTCCTGGAGGCTTCAAGAATAAAAGGAGAAATCAGTTCGTTTCCTGATGAGAAAAGCAAAAGAAGAAGAATATCTACTACAACAAGGTAACTCATATTCATCTCGCAAGATGCAGGCATTTATTAGCCATCACAGTCTTGTATATAAATATCCACTAAGGAATCAACTAGTTGAGTTTTTGCAATGAAATTACTGGATCATTCCTACACCTGAGAAAAGTGCTTAGGTTTCCAGAGTTTCATAGATTAGCATAGCCTTCCATCTGATACAAAAAGGTTGGCAGATTCACAAAAATAAGCCCAGTAATTTCAACAACAAAAACATACCCAGTGTAGGCCCATCAATTTCATTACATTAAATTCTGACAATTCTCAGATTTTGAGATTTAACTTGTACGTTTTAAAGTTGAGGAATTATCGGGGTCTTGAAAGGATTCATAACATAAATGATGGAGATGCTGTGATCACAATTATCATTCGTGGACAATATAAGTACCTCTCCAAATGGCAAAGCATCATTCTCAAAGAAGTCACCAAAATCTCCAAACTCTGAGAGAAGTGCCTGAATATCCATCCCTGCATCTCTATCACCATCATCCCAACCCCACTGAAGCCCAATCTGATCATTTCCTTCAGTAATTGCAGAATTATTAACATCCATTGAGGCGTAATCACTTGTTGATTGATTAATCACTGCTCCTCCCTGACTAAATGACTCAGAAATCCCAGCTCGCGACCTCTTAATTCCCTGCAAAGAAACTTGAAATGTTATAGTTGCCAATTCTTTTAAACAAAAGAACACACCATAAGAATCGAGTGTAGAAGATCAAAAGAACACTTAGCACATGCTATCATTATAAATAACTGGAATTGTGCATGTTTTTAGTAACAAGCAAGAAGAGAAGCACTAAGGTTACATTTGGTTGCCAACAATCAAAAGGGAAGTGTGGAATGTACACTTCTTTGCAGTGTTTTATGTGATTAGTAAGCAGGAAACTAGTGCCAAAAGCAGTGCAAAACTTTTTTGCAGAAAACTTTGCTTTAACCTGCAAGTAGGAAATTTGGTTTCCTATTTTAAGCTTTCCTTGTCCTTTCAAAATTCATGCAAAAAATAACTATAAGAGGCAGACCCAGGATATGAACACTATGGGTTTGTGTTTTGGGTTCTACCTCGGCCCATTTGATTTACTGGATTCAAAATCTATTATTTGTACTTATTTTATGGTTTTTTAACACATATATAGGGTCCGAGCCAAAGTTATTGGGTCCGGGCACCTGCTGGTCAAGTCCAGTTTCAGCAACATCGGAAATCAAAAGGAAGCTAACCACATCAACAACTATGCATCAGTCCCAAACAAATTGGGGTCGGTTATAAGAATCCCCACTTCTTCGCTTAAGCTCATTTCATATCATCATCATACTAAATAAATAAATGTGAAAAATAGAATAAAGATAACAAAAGTTCTTAATTTACTTGCTACAATTAGTTAAGATCTAGGTCCTGCTTTACACGCTGTCCTCTGAGAAAGAAAAGCCCTATATGATGGATTCTTAAATGATAGACAAGACTTTATACAAATGGTTACCTTACTCAAAAAATGATAGACAAGACACTTCCGTACCTCTTTGAGAAAAAATTCAAAATGAGGAGATAGCAAGTCATTATAACAATAGTCTTCAGATAACTAGTCATAGCAAGTTAAAGAATTTAAGATCAAATCAAGGACTACACATTCAAATATAAGATAGTGCATTCAGTTCATACAGATACAAATTATAGAGAGAATTCAATTTATACAAGAAGCACACCGTCTTAAGATTGTCATTTTGAGATCGATCCAAAGAAGATAATCCAGACTGCCTACACATCAAAGAATCAGCGTCTGCTTCAAGATCACCAGTTCCTGAAGTCTTGTAATCACTATCACTAGAAGAGGTACTTATGCTGCTAACACTACTACTATTGCTGTTACTGCTACTGTTATAACGCCGATTAGAGCGTATGACATTTGCATCAAGCCAAGAACCATCCACCGAATTGACTTTGGCATCGCAATGAAAATCAAAACTGCAATATTGTGCATTAGATGTGTGAGATGCAAGTTTAACCAAAAAAGATACAGAATGAACTGCCAACAAGAATAAGCTCAGAGTACCAATGCATAAAGGAGGATGTAAAGGACAATGAGGGCCCAATCCAGTTCTGCAGCCAGAATCTGTGAATAAAACATAAAAATGTGTAATTTTTTCAGAACTCTTTAGGAAAAAAAATGAAATATTAATTCTCAAGCAAGTTTGAACTAAAAACACACCCTAGTCAACACAAACAGCACTAATGCCCTTTTTTGAGTTAATAGTCACATGTGTATAATCCCAATCCCAGTATTTACTGGTTGGATCAACAGAAGAGATTCCTGTATAGAAACTTGGGCTTCATCATATCCTAAGATAGTAGAAACCTCATACAAAGACTTCCTGTAATAACTTAGAGTCTCTCTTGCATTGCTATTGGGAGGACAAAAGTGCTTCTTTTTTGAGAAAAAAACATTTTTTTTTGAAAAATAAAGTGTTTGGGCAAATCCTGAAAACTGCTTTTAAAAAAAGGAAGCAGAAGCAACTTCCTGCTGTTGGAAAGAAGCTAAAAATTTAGGCTTCTTAAAAAAAGCAGAAGTACAAGCAGAAAATTATTTTTTGAAGACTAAAATATCCCTTACATATAGTCATATTTACCAATACATCTCTTATTAATTAATTAACATATCTCATAAGTTTGGTTAAGTTCCATTCAAAAAATTTATTTTTTATTTTACGTTTATATATAATTATTTGTATTTATATTTTGTATATTATATATTATTTTATGGATTATTTTACAGAATTAGAAATAAAGGTAACAACAATATTTTTGCAGAATTAAAAAAAAGATAAAAAGTAACAATTAAAGATTTCAGCCCTCCCAAAAAAGTAACAAATAACAAATTTTTCTTTTCTTAATTTAGGTATTATTTTATTTTAATTTGAAAAAAAATCAATTAAAGGATTATAACCAAAAAAAAAAAGATAAATAGCTAAAGATTGAATCCACAATAATGGGTAACAAATAACAAAAAGATTCTTCTTTTCAATATTTTTTCAACAATAGTTTTGCAAAATTTTAAAAAATAATGAAAGTAACAATTAAAATAAAAATTTAATTAAAGTTTTTGTATTAGATATGTAAAATAGTTTCTCCCTATAAAATAATCATAATATCAAAAGCACATTGATACTTGTCCTTCTACGTAATTTGACTCTCAAAAGCACTTTTTTAAAAAAAATAAGTCAAACACTATTTGCTTATCAAAAGTACTTTTCAAATGAATTTTCCTAACACAAATTGTTTTTTTTTTAAAAAGCACTTTTCTGAAAAGCTATTTTAAAAAAGCGCTTCTAGAAATAAATAATTTTTCGCAGCAATGTCAAAGAGGCTCTTAGTAATCATAATCCATCAGCCACTCAACTGAGTCTCAAAACAATATAAAGAGACGGAACCTACTGTAGGGGATGGAGTGGTTATGTGGCCATTACTTTAGTGAAAAGGTCAATTACAAATAGTATTTTTCTGTCATTGATGTGGAAGGTCGCAGATTTGTTACTTGTCCAGCACTCCATTGACAGACCGTCAACAGGATTGAAAGTACACTAGTTTACTAATTTTTTTTTTTTTTTTGTAGAAGTGTACTCTGTTTTTTAATCAGTAACTAGTTAAATGAAACCTTCCCATATCAGATATATGCAAACTTAATCCCAAAAAAAAAGGGAAGGAGAGAAATTTTAACAAATTTACCTTTTCAGAGATGATCTAGCACACGCTGTTTGCACCACTGGGACAAGAACAGCCTCGGGCGGGTAAATAAGCACTCTTCCACAGTTATCTGGTATTTTACTCTGAACGACATTGCCCATTGCAGAGGCTTCTGTTATGGTAGGCCTTGATGAATTATTCTGTACATTTAAACTTTCTTGTATATTGTTGTTTCCCGGTGCAGTGGAACCAAGGTTAACTTCAACATAGCAATTCTGTCCCTTAAGCTGATAACTAGATTGAGATACACTGCATGGTATCCCAACAATACCGTTTGAAGCACTAAACTTTCCAGAACTGCATGGCAAGTAAAATATGAATCACAGTAAGGCACCACATTATGCCGAGCTCTATCACTTTGAAAGAATTTTGTTTACAACACAAGAGGAGGGAGAGAGAAGGATGGAATTAAAAACAACCCAGAAAGGAAGGAAATAGAGGGGCAAATTTGACCTGAGATACACTTGCTTCACAAGATCAGCTGGGCAACATCCAGTAAGCCTCCCACGCATTCCATGAGGTGAGACAATAACTGGAAAAGGGGATAAAACAAAAATATCAGCATACCATGAATATTGTGTATCATTTAAGCAAAATTTATAGCTTAATCATATTGTATCATTTAAGCAAATTCCGGCATACAGAAGATATCTATCTTGATAGGTTTGAAGCACTTTGCACAACTCACAAGCCATAAAAGTTGTGCCAACGCCAGAAAAGAGCATCCCGTATAAACAATACTCCCTCTATTTCATATTGACTGAATTTTTGGGACTTTTTTCATTGTTCAAAATAATTGAATTATTCAAAGTTCAAGATAAATGTTTGAAACTTTTTCCATATTTTCCCTTTCCTTCAATAAAGTTTTATATTTTTTAGGAGATATATTGCACTACTTTTAAAGAACAACTTGGGGGATAAACAAAAGGAGATAGTTTGTATAGTTAGCCAGAGATATTTTTGTAAGCTCAAATGTCATATCTTGTAAATTTAGGATCTTCTTGATGCTGTTATTAATACCACTTATCTTATCAAAAAAAAAAAAAAGAGGATATTAGTGGAAAATATGGTTTAAATTATGTCCTTGAATGTTTTTCCTAATAGGTCTGCATTGCCTCACAAATACAGTTAATATGGAATAGAGGGAGTACTGAAGATTTGATCCTAAATGATATGTGTCACAACCTTCCACAAACGAGAAAGTTACAACCCCACCCCACTCCACCTCACTCCCCACATCGTTGCTCCTTTCATGCGTCATGAATCAATTTTTAGAATTTTGTAGAGCCTCAAGACATTTTGGAGGTCATTATTGTAGAGTCTAAAGATTGACTACAAACCAAGATAAAACAAGGGATTATTTCGATACACAAATGCAGACTTTGCAAATTAAATTAATCAAAATAACAAATTAAAAAGTCAAAAATGTGCAACTCTCCACAACACTGAAGGCATTAAAACTGATTTTTATGTAAGATCACATAATGGGGTCCAACAACAATATGCATGTACTGCCACTGGGTTTATGCCCAATTTCATTTATTGTTTAGCACTTCAACAAGAAACTATATTTAGAATCAGTTTTTTTTTTAATCCTCCCTAGGAGCTCCTACCCCTTTTGCACCCTTGGTGACTCGAACTCACAACCTTCGGGTTGGAAGTGAGGGGTGCTTACCATCCGAGTTAGCTCCACTTTTTTTTAATGACAATGGTGTCCAGCCCAGCTTTCACACACCTCGACAAATTCCATGGGATACCTGCCACCTCCCACCAACAACAGGTACTAGGTAACTCTGTCCACCAAGGCTAGGACAAATGAGAAGAATCACCTAGTTTTTTTGTCTCCAATGAGTTTTGAACCTAAGACCTTAGGATTCTCAACCACTTCATTGACCACTAGGTCACACCCTTGGGTGCTCCTCTTATATTCCATTAGGTTACCAGTTTTTGATAGCAAGAATTGCACTGGTTGTGGAAGAACCTATTGGGTGATGAACGAAATTCACATCCAAGCCTTTAATTGTTTGTAAATGCACTCAGTTCTGCAAAGAAACCAACCTGGAAGACCCTCACCAGAGACATTAGATGTATTCTCTGATATTTTATCAATGTCACCACTTGAAAGTGCTCGTATTTGCCTATAGAAAAGCATAAAGAAAAAAAACTTATTACAGGGGCCAATAAGAGATTGTCAAACAGAAGGACAGATTGCAGCCCCTCCCTCAAATTTAGAATGTAATCACGGGCTAATCAAACTTACTTTGCAGATATAATAACGTGGACAAAGATAGCCTCTTCGGTAGCAGCAAATACGAACTCAACCACTGGTTGCCCCTTCCTTAAAAAAAGCGCACCGATTACAAATTAGATAGATATAGGAGCTAACCATAATAAAACTGGATTCCTGGCTTATTTACCACATAAGATACAATCTCCCTTTTGGGACGCCAGAAGAATACCTTCAGCAACTAGCGTACATTAAGGAGACCAACAATGCTACAAATAACACTTTAAACTATGATAAGTATCCAATTTTTAAAAAAAATGAATTCCAGGCAGCTAATGAACTAGACAAAGAAAAAAGATGTAAGCCGATACAAGTGCCACACCCAGAAAATACTGGCAAAGAAGTTTTTCTCAGACTTGTAACAGTACATATAATAGAACGACTATATTGGTTTAGGAAGATAGTACAGTAACAAAGAAAGCTGTGAACTCACAGTAAAATCATTTTTCTTGATTTACGTGTTGTTCAACCACTTAGACCAACAAAAAATGTAAGTACTGATAAACATACCTGAACAACTCTTCATTCTGTGAAAATGGACGGTATTTTGTAAATACATCTCCATATCTAACATATGAAAGTCCCCTGAGCGTTCTGTCATATCAAGTAGCATATATACAAGTAAATCAACAATAGATCGTGTTCTGTCATATCAAGTAGCACATATACAAGTAAATCAACAATAGATCGCGGAAAACTCTAAGCACGTGAAATAATAATCACTACCTTTCCATGCAATTCCTTAAGGCCTGAGATAGCGCAGCAGCAACCTCTTCTGAATCTCCAGGAGCTACCCAGAGACCTGATGCCAGAACTGTAACAGAAAGATAGTTGAAGATTATAAAAGCAAAGTACAATACAAAACAAAAAAGGGGGTTGATTGTCAAGGGCTACTCAGTAACAAACAATGACAACTTGTCAATCAGTCCACCAACAATGCCTCAATCCCAAACCAGTTGGACCAGTGATAGGAGTAGTTTGTGTATTCCACTCTATTTCAGGCCCATAAATATTGGCAAGTAACATGTCTCTTGACACAAATCCCCAGTTCTCTAAAATTGGAGGTTCTCTAAATTTTGGGGGTAAGTCACAGCCGCATCTAGGACCCATCTAAGCAATAGTTGGAGTAATATAATTTTTTTAAGTTTAACCACATAAATAATCAACTTCAATCTCGCGAATCCGAAGTTAGTGAGTGAGCTTTATAAAACTTCAGACAAGAAGTTTAAACCTGAAGAAATTAATATTGGGAGAAACAATTTGCTGTAGAATAATTGTTAATTTTTCCCATTGCTTTTTGTTACATATATGTCCCATATATATACTTTTCATACACCACTAATTAGAGGAAGTTACGCAAAAAAGATGAATTAGAAGATCCTTTCCACAAACAAACCACTAAATAGAGGAGAGTTATGCAACCAAAAAAAAAAAAAAAAAAGATGAAGTAAAAGACACTTACCACAAACAAAAACATTAATTAGAGGAGAGTTTGAACTGTTTGACATCTCCTAAAATTCATTTGATTAATTGATACTTCCGTGTATTACAAGATATGTGTAGGAATTGTATAGGGTTCATCTTGAATTCCTAAGTTTTGGGACTCACAGCAGATAGCCTTGGTGTAGTGGGACTATCACAGCTCATTGGCTTGATGTTTTGACACTTGGGACTCTCTCTAACACAACACATTATAATCATAGGAAGAAGGAGCAGTTTGTCAAAATTTTCCTCTTTAGGCTAAAGTTGAGATACTTCAAAAAAATTGGGAAGGCTTTAAATGGGGGTGCTCAAAGCAGATACATGGTGCAATTCCTACCAAATATTACCCTTGGCCTAACATGACCTAAGTCAAGTCACAAGTGCAACAACAACAATTAAATTCTTAATCTAAACTAAAGTAGTTGGCAGTGCCTACATGGATCCTTTGCTTCAATTGTATTATCTATTCTAGGCTAAGCCTGCATTCATTCCGAAAAGTTGTGGGCTATTTAAGACAATTTTCTTCGCGTAATTTTAGGTCTACCTCACCCACCCTCTTTAGAACCTTCAATATTCATGGTGTCATTTAATGATAACATACCTCTTAATTTGGATATAGCTGACTCTGCCTTTTCAACAACAGCTGAATGTTGCCCAGGGAAAAAAAGCCAGAGCTTGATCTTCTCATCTGAAAACTAAAAGCAAGCAGAAGTTAAACAACTAAAAAGGGAAATACAGTTATATTATTTTGCTGACCATCTATACCAGGGTTGTAAAGACCCTGAGATGGGTCCCAAGGTCCAACAAAAGAATTGGTCCATGTGCTGAGAAATCCTTCCTTCTGCAATTGTAGATGCGATGAGAGCACGAGCCATATGGCAGCGTCTTTCTTATCCAGCTTCACCCTTTAAACAGATTGAAGAACACATAGAATTAAATATGATTCATAGGTAGTTCCTTCAAGGGAGATGGACTTTAAACTGCTCAAATAGCAAACCTCGTGTCCACCAGAGAGTTAACATCAGATTCATGAGGAAGAAACTGAAACCAAGATATTTGATGTAAGCCACCCTGCAAAATAATATGAGTTCAGAGGAAATATATGCAATCATAATAAGTATCACAACTTCAGGTATAGTTTAATACTACAATATTACCCAATAATTCCAGAAAAATCAGTACAAATGGCATGAAAACATGCATTAAGAGCCACATATTTGTTAGGATATATCATCAAGCAGCAGAGAGTTCCTCAAAAGTAAAAAATCTAGAGGACTGATCAATTTCCCGAACAGCATAGGGAATTTCCATTGGTACTGCATGCATTATATATGAACTGGGTTTTAGATCAATCTGTGAGGTCAAACTTTTGGGAGCACCTTTAAGAAAGCACCAGGACGAAGATCAAGATCAACACCTTGGGTAAATATCGATTCCCAAAAAAATGGCAATAAACTTTGAATATTACCATTGAACAAACAAAAAATACACCTAATAAGCACCCTAGAGAAACAGACCACCTTCCAGGAAGGGTACCAAGCTCCCTAAGGCCTCCAAGAGAAAAACATCTAGTTACAAATTTCTATTGACAATACAGTAACATTATCAAACTACAGAACTGCTGAATCAAATAGAAATTAGAGACATCTATGAGTTCGTCATATGTTCAATCCTTTCTTTAATCTCTTTTTGTATCTGTATTTTGCAGCCTTTTTATCTACAACTTTGACCTGGAATTGTTTCCATCTCCTTACCCTCCATGTGTGATAAATCATAGCATCCCAAACTGCAACTGCAGTCTCCTTCGTTGTTTCCAGTGCCTGCTTTTTATCGATAGTAAAATTGTTCAAGATCACCTATTTGCAGTCTAATCCCTGACCATTGCTCAATATTCTCTTTCAAGCTGATGAACCATCAGCATTCTGAGAAGATGTGAGTTTGAGATTCAACCTGTGCCTCCTCACATAGGCAACAGTGATCATCATCTATGTTCATATGCGTTCTTGTCATTCTTTCTTTTGTGAGTAGCTTCCTTTGATTGGCTATCCACAGTATGAATATGCGTCTAGGTACTAAAGTAGAACTCCAAACTAACTGTGCAGTCCACAACCTTAGTAAGCCTCCTAACAAAGCATTATAGCTGCTAGAAACAGAATACTTGGCATTTGGAGTTAGAGGGTGTTTGGATTGGCTTAAAAGTTGGTCAAACCTATTTTTAAGCCTTTTTTCACTTCTAAAAATGCTTGGCAAATATAAAAATAACTTAAAATAAGTTAGGAAGTGATTGGTAAGGTTAAAAATAACTTAAAATAAGTTTAAAATGACTTAAAATACGTTGAAAACCAAAAGTAGGCCTCACCCTACTTTTTATTTTTTGACTTAAAAGTCATTTAAGTTTGACTTTTTATTTTTGACTCTAAAGCTACTTTTTTTAAGCAAATCCAAACGGGATCTAAAGCAGTATGTACCACATTGATACCAACCGGTCATTGTACCTTTGAGTGAGTTTAATTTCCTTGAGTACCAACTACAGCATCCTGGTGGTTTATGGTTTCAGAAATCTTGACCACCTTTCACATACAAAACATCCACCCATTTGACCCATAGCAGTTCCTTTCTCATAGCCAGTTTCCACACTAGTTTGCCAACGGAAGCTACATTCCAATTTCTGCAGCTTTTAATGTTTAACCCTCCAAATTTTTTTGGCATACACTACTTCTCCCAAGAAACTAGAAGCACTTCCCTTTTCTCATCTAGGCTACCCCATAGGGGGTGTTAAGCTTTTTTACTATAATACAATTGTTACCCTTCCACAAAAAAAAAAAAAAAAAAAAAACAAAAAGAAAGACGCCCATGAAATTCAAAGTGAATCCAAAACATATACATTGTTCATCATATACAAAAAAAGGGGGGCAGCCCAGTGCACAAAGCTTCTCATGTTCATGTAGGGTCTGAGGAAGGGCTTCATCCTATACCAAAGTAGCAAAAAATATGAACATATACATTAAGTTGTGTACAGCCTCAAGTTGGCCCTTAAAAATCTAAGATTATGACCATTCTACACACTTCATATTATAGAATGCCGAAACATACTCCAAAAGGTTGTCATTGCCTTGTTAATCTTCTGACCTGCCAGTTTTCAAAAGTATTCATTGATTTTGGCATAATACACTGTACCCTAAATATATTCAAGAGCAAGAACCAGATCTACCAGTAGCTTTTTCCAATGTGTATTAGAGAAGTTTGATGGGTTTCACATGCTTTGACCCACAAAAAGCATCTGCTACATATTTATCAGTTCTTTTTGTAGGTTGTCACGGTCTAGACGTGCATCATGTATTGTGATCCGTGCAGAACAAGCTACTTTTTGGGGAGCCTTGCTATTCCATAGGATTTCCAGGGCTTTTGCGTTCTCCCTTCAAAAGGATTGTTCAGCAGATCTTATTCAGAGCTCACTGTGAACTTCCCTTCTTTCCCATTCTTCCAGAACACTGAATCTACTGCTGCAGTTGAGCCTTCAACATGTTCCAGTTCCTTATAAACTCTATGACCTTTCCACGTCCTAATCTTCAAAGCTTCTTCTTTTTTTGAAACAGGTAAAAGAATCTTCAAAGCTTCTTCTAAAACTTATATACGAGCACTGACAACTCCATCAATCAACCAACTATTGAGGGGTCATGTTCTAGCCATCCATAGTTCCAAAATCTAATATTTCTTCTGTCCCCAACTTCCAATCGTACCAAATTATAGAACTCCTCCTGTAAGCCCCTGATGTACTTATGTACAACTATAGAAGTGTCTAATATGGTAACAGATTTGGTGCACCATTTTCCCCAGCTAACACTTTTGGTTTTACAGTTTCTCTTCAACAATTCTTCCTACTGAACAACATTGAACCTTGACAACCTAAGACTTTTGTTTGATTTATTGATATATCCACTAATTGATATGGTTTTTCCAGGAAAGAAGAAAAGGAAAACTCGACAACCATTTAACAATAAGACTCTTCTTATTATTATTTATTAATCAGTCCCTACAGACAGTTTTAATTCTTTTACATAGAGTCCAAATGAATGGCAGGAGCCATTATAAAGTTCCAATAGCGATACAGAGAAAAAAAGATGGAGCCAGGCACCAATAGGCAGCATAACACAATCACGTATCTAACATACAAGAAAGAAGCAATAAAAAAAAAAGATGCATTAACAGGTAGCTCAATGAAAACTTAGGTGTGAATGGTACGTGTATATATAGTCAAATTTCCCACAAAAGAGAGTTGAGAGTTTCCCATCTTTTTGGGCCGTCAGTCAAAGAAATTTAAAAATCTTTAAACTGATATTAGAAAATGGAATAGGACAAGTTCTGGAACTCAGAATGGAGGAAGGAGGGGAAGGATTTTACTGGAGGAGAAAATCAGAAACAAAGGGTGAAAATGGAATTCATGGACGCAGTAAGTTTTTCAATAAATCAGCTGAAAGCAAACAAGAGTGCGATGGTAAAGAGAAAGAGACTGCAATATGAAGTTCTTTTATCATCTAGCAATTGCTAACTGAAGAAGAAACTTTGTACATGTTGTGAATGTTGGAGAGAAGTGTTAGAGAAAGAAGAGGTCAGGGAGGCAACTGAGGGCTTCTTGTTCTCTCTCTTCTTTTCTTTTTTCTTTTAATATTGGGAGGAGTAGTTCATTCTACCCAAAGAAAAATAACACTCTAGTAGGAAAGGAAATAAGAAAATGCATGTTAAGTTTGCTATGTGAATTCCATAGAAATGGGTTAATAAGATGAACACAATTTCATTACTAGGGTTTTCAAACTTGTAGAATTTAGCAAGCAAAATGGTAAATCAACCATAAAAACTTTCAACTTAACCCTCACAAAAATTCTAGTATCACAACAAAGGCAGGTGTAATGAAACATAGAACGATATGAAGGCAAGAGACATACGATCTTGAACACATTTGTCCACATCACTAGATACTTTAGACGCCCAATGAAGTAAACACATGCACTTCTCTGCAATATGGATCTTAGAGTAAACGACGTGTATCAAAGGCACGAAGCATTTCCTTGCACAACAAAGGAGCTGCACTTCCTTCTAACAAAACATAAAACAATAGATTAGTGTTTGTAAGCCAAAGTTGAAGGAACTCAATGAATATCAACCAAAAAAAAGTAATTTTTCGTCTTTCTAGGACAAGTGCAGAGCAAACAACTATTCATATGTTATTTGAGGGTTCCTTTTAGCTAATGTTAGAGCAATCAAACAAACACAATTGAAACATTAACTCCAAATCTTTCCAGTATCCAATATAAGTAACACGAAATTCCATTAATCAAACAAAAGGGACAAGACCAAAATACAAAATTATCACTTTGCATTATAGTAAGACCAGTTCAACCCTAAAAAAAGGTCTTCATAAATACAAATCCCCAAAAGTCGAAAGAACCAAAAAGCCCCAAATTCAGTTCAAAAACGAACACATAAATATACATCGAAAGCATAGAAAAGAAGTAAATTCGATTAAACGAAGAAACACAACACAACCCAAAAGCACCTAGTTGAACAGAGAGATACATACATAGAATCAGATCTGATGAAGGCGATGTAAAATGTTAATTGTGAGAACTGAGAAGCACCGTAGTAAGCAAATAGCAGAATGAACGCCCAAAATACTCCGGCGGCTGCTTCTAGCCCCTTAATATACAAAAAAAAAAAAAATACAAAGTAGAATGTTAATAATTACTATTAATGGAAATTTTATAATTTGTCTGATTCAATTAAATTTGAATAAATTCATGTTTAATAACGAATTTGTAAGATTATCTTTAATTCTTTTGAGATATATTGATTGACATTTTCCGATCGTACGAGTTAGATTATCAAATGATTAAATTTTAAAAAATATCTATTATTTTAAGTTTGAATGTCTTCTACGATTATAATTACTACAATTTTGATAATTTAGATCTGTTTTTGTAATTGAAAGTAAATACGAAACATTATACAAATAAAGTAGAATAAATTATATAATATTGTAATAAACCAACTAAAAGAATTTAAAAATTAGGTGCAAAATAGAGATTTGCTACCAGAGGATTTTACATATGTAATCTTTAGAAGATAGAAATGATGATCCTCTTTTAATAATCCAGAAGTAGGGTTTGAGATTTGCGAGGAAGAGACCTATCGTCTTTTGTCTCAGAGAGAATAACAATCAGGATTTTCATTGGTACTTTCATAATTTACCTAAATATCTCTATTGAGTCTGCAGTTTCATAGGCAACTAATAAAGCTTAAAATTACTTAACTTTGTTTATTATATAGGTAATTCCATAATCATATATATACAACTGTGTTTTGAAAATTGACGATTAAAATCAAGATTGTTTATTTTAGAACTAGAAAATTAACTACTTCTTCGTAGATTTACTTCTCAATATTCTCACTCTTCTTGATTTTTTCATGAAGTTATTTCTTTATAAGCTAATAGGTTTATCTCTCTAGAGTACGAGATTCAATCATATTTATTAGAGATAACAAACAATTAGTAAAAATATAATATACTCTTTTCTATAATTTCTTATACAGATCAATCCAGTAAAATGCAAATATGAATAAAAATTGTAGTTTATATCATGAAGGATAAAGAAATACCGTTTATATATCCAAATAAGATTTGAGGTTCTCATAAGATGTCACTAAAGACTTTCGATAAATTGAAATTTGATCGTGGAAGGATCAAATTGTATCCGAAGAATGAAAGAAAATCTTGACACAATGATATCGTCATGTGACTAGAAAGTCGTGTCCCTTTTGCCAACTCGCACTCACTGAAATTTAGGGCACCGAGCTATTCTTTTTAACACAGAGTAAAATGAGGAAGGCGAGTCTTACCAACCCAATTTAAATACAAAATTTAGTACATAACAATTAAAGAAAAAAAAAGAATGAAATAATAGATTTTCCTAATATAGACTACTATAAATTTTATTTTATTTTTTTTTGAATTTGGTAACTTTGTCTATTCCTCAAAAGTCAGTACTAAAGTTGTACTGGTCAGTATTTACAACATGTACTTCAAATCCTACTATATTTTACTAAATTGAGTCTAGTACATCAATTATGGAGATAGTATCATTTGAGTATAATTAATTACACCAAAAACATACTAGCATAAGACAATTTAGTTTGACTTTTTGCATACTATTCTCAACACTATCAAAAGCTCTAGAGTTCCTTTCCTTCCATATTGCCCACCATATACTAGCTGGGAATATTCTCCATCTGCCTCTATTCTTGGATTGGTTTCCTGCTTCCTCCCAACTCTGGATTGCTTCTGTGATCTTGGCAGGCATGGTCCATGACATACCCTTAAAATTCAGTAATAACCTTCATAATTGGCCAGTGATCTTATAGTGTAGAAAGAGATGGTTAATTGTCTCAGCAATTTCCCCATAAAAGAAACATCTAGAACATAATGGTATCCCCCTTCTCTTTAAGTTGTCTTGAGTCAGTACAGCCTCATTGGCTAACAACCATACAAAGCATGCCACTTTGAGTGGAATTTTTGACTTCCAAATTCCTCTCCATGGCCAGTGACTTTGAGGCTTATTGGTGTGGTTCAACCAATTGTATGCACAACCCATCTTAAAGGTGCCCTTTCGATTGCCTTTCCACCACAAAATATCTTAACCTCCTTCCAGTCCATTAAATTGCCCAATGGTGTTGAAAAAATCTGCTACCCTTTGAATTTCCCAATCATTTAATTGTCTTCTAAAGATGAAGTTCCATCATTGAGGAGTCCAGTGAATTACTATGGTCTTCTGTTGGTGAGATACTAAAGAATATATATAGACCTCTAGCCTACCTGCCTCATGCCAAGCATATTTCCAAAATTTTGTTTTCTCTCCATTCCTCACTTTGATCTTTGTGTTAGCCTTAAACTCAGACCACAGAGATCTGATAGATCTCCATACACTAACCCCATATGGTGTAGTCATTTCTTTGGTCATCCAGTTATCTTCATCTTTATATTTTGCTTTAATGACTTCCTTTCAGTAGAACTGCCCTTCATTCTTGGACTTCCACAAGATTTGCTTTGATTTATCAAATTCCTTATTTCGAGACCTCCATGCTTCTTTCCCACTATCACAGCATCCCATTTAAGCAAGTTGTAGCCTTTCCTTTCACTATTTTCTTTCCAGAAAAAAATTCTTCTGATTTTATCCAACCTAGTGATTACACTTTTGGGAATTGGGAATACCGACAACATATAGGTTGGTAGTGAATCAAGAATAGAATTAATCAAGGTCAACCTGCCACCCCTGGAGAGATATTGTGATTTCATCTTGCTAACTGCATTTTACATTTCTCAACCACATTGTTCCAGATTTCATATGTCTGAGATTTAGCCCCCAAAGGCATCCTAAGATATGATGTAGGCAGTGCTCCAATTTCCCCTCCCAGAGCAGCATTTAAAGATTCCATGTTGCGTATTTCATTAATTGGATAGAGGTGGCTTTTCCTCCAATTAATGTGTAGACCAGAAAACCCTTCAAACAATACTACGATCACCCTCAACATCTTTAGTTGGCGTTCATCAACATCATATAATATCAATGAGTCATCCGCATACTGTAGATGGGTAATTTCCATATTATCAACTTCAGATTTTTTTACCTCAAAACCTCTAAGCCATCCCTTCACTTTAGCTGATTTAATCATATTGTCCAGCCCTTCCATAGCAAATAGGAAAAGGAAAGGAGACAAAGGGTCTCCCTGCCTTAGTCCCCTCTCTGCATTAAAGAAACCAACATGGGATCCATTCATAAGTACTAAGGATCTCACAGTGGTGATACAATGTCTGATCCATTGGGTCCACTTCATCCCAAATCCCAATCTCCCCATTATGGTCAAAAGATATTCCTAATTAACATGGTTATAGGCTTTCTTCGAGTCTATATTACAAAGTCTTCCTAGTTTCTTTTGTTTTTGTCTGGAATCCACTGCCTTATTAGCTATCAATATTGCATCTATGATTTGTCTTCCTTGGATAAAAGCCATTTGTCAGGAATCCACAAGTTTAGCCATTACCCCTTTCATTCTCTCTGTCAGAACTTTAGCAAAAAGCTTGTAGATGCTGCCTATTAAGTTGATGGGTCTGAAATCTCTCACTTCCTTAGCACCTTTCTTTTTTGGGATGAGAGTAATAAATGTTGCATTCAAACTTCTTTCAAACATTTCCTGCTCATAGAAGTTTTGGAAAGGTTTCATGGTGTTCTCTTTTACCACCTCCTAACATTTTAAGAAAAAATCATAGTGAATCCATAGGCCAAGTGTTTTATCAATTATACATATTTTCAAACATTTTAGGACTTCACTCTCCTCAAAGTTTTTTTGCAGATTCTCCTTTTCCTCCTCTGTTAACCCGAGGCAATTAGCTTCAATTTAAGCAGGTCTCGTTAGTAGTCTTAGTATATTGTTTCTTGTAGAAGTTTACTAGCTCTCCTTCAATTCTTGCAGGATCTTGGGTTAGTTCTTCTTAGATTACTAGTTCATCAATATTGTTGTACCTCTTGTATGCATTGGTCATTTTGTGGAAGAACTTAGTGTTCTTGTCCCCCTCTTTTAACCATAGTGATCTTGATTTTCGTCTCCATGAAATTTCTTTATATTTGAGCAATTCCTTGAACTCCAGTAATCTAGAATTCTTCCTTGTTACCTCATCCTCTGTTAGTGCTTTACCCATACTAAGTTCGTCAAAAGCAGCCAGCTCTTTGAGTAAGTTCATCCTTCTAGCTCCCAGATTCGCTTGATCACTCCTGCTCCAAACCTTAAGCCTTTCTTTTAATGCCTTAAGTTTTGAAGTAAGTATGAAATCCGGTCTCCCAAAGAAGCTGAAAATGTCCCACCATTTTTTGATTTTATTTGTGAACCCTTCTGTGTCTATCCATTAGTTTTCAAACTTGAAATAATTTTTGTTTTGGTTCCACACTCCCCCCAGCAATGCAATAGGGGTGTTGTTTTGGTTCCACACTCCCCAGCAATACAATATGAGTGTGGTCTGATCCGAGTCTTTGTAAAGCTATCTGTTTAATGTTGTTGAAGCTTTCATCCCATTCTTTTGACATCGAAATCCTATCAATTCTGGAGGCAATATCTTGATTGTCTCCTTTGAACCAAGTATACTGGCCATCCTCTAGTTGAATGTTAATCAACTTCAGATCTTTTATGAAATCTAAAAATTCTCTCATGTCTTTTGTTCTTCTCAAACGGTTTCTCTTCTCTGAGATGAACCTCACCACATTGAAATCTCCATACACAGCCTAAGGCCCTTCTATTAAACCCCTTATCGCCCCTATTTTCTACGAAATAATTTTTTTTTTATATAACAGTTGGGGGCATAAACCCTTGTAATGTGACAACTGAAGTTTTGAAGTTGAGCTTCAAATTTGCAAGTTATAGGGTAGAGTCAGTCTCCAAAATATCCCCCTTCTACACTTTACTGTCCCACAACATTAAAATCCCCTCTCTAGTCCCGCTAGCTTTCAAACATGCATATTTAACCCATTTCCTTCTCCAAATTTGCCTAACCTCCTCTATCATGTCCCCTTCTAACTTAGTTTCTTGCAAACAAATGATATTTACATTTCATCCCTCAATAACACTTTTGACTAATCTTCTCTTATCCTTATTATTCAATCCCTTTACATTCTATGAAACAAATTTAAACTTCATTTATCATTAATGAGCAAGTTTCTCCACATACCCTTGTTTCCACTATTTTTAAATTTCACATCAAAGCTTACTAGACTTTTTAACTCTTGAGAACCTCAGCATCTTGATTTCTTGCATACAACCTCTACTTCCATTCTTCTAACTTGTCTTGAACTGTCTACTTGCAGTAATAACTCCAAGGCCTCCTCTTCATAGCCCTGGAAATCAACACCCAAAACTTTATCCAGTTTGATCAAGTTTTGTTGTACCCAGTTTGAAGTTTCTCTCTCTTTATTCCTTTTTCTTCTTGCTGTTGAATTTGCAGCGGTTCTGGTTCCTCAATCTCCAGTCCTTCATGAGAGTGATCGAATTATTATCTTCCTTTTCTGAAATATCCCCCTTAGTTCATTATCATCTATCTCTATTAATTGGCGTTGAGATTCGATAATTGATTCCCCGATCATGTTTACCATCTCATCATCCGCATGGGCAATTTGATTCAAGTTCTGTGTGGCTGTTCTTTCTATTTCTTGATTGTACTGCAGTTATGGGAGTTTTGGAAAATTACCATTGTTAAGTGGTATTGGGCTTTTACAAGTTATGTCATTAAAAATGACTTGAAAAGTCTGGCCCATTCTTGTAAAGTTTCCTCTTTCTATTGGGTTGCTGATGGCTCAAAGCTGCTCCCTCAATTAAATGAGATGTGTGCCCCACGTGTGGGCCCCCCTCACTTCCTTTTACAGTTGTATCCACTTGTTCCTTTGATGCAAAATCCCTAAACTGATGGGATTGTACTTTTCCACAGGCTTTACCACAACCTTTACCACCTTTAGACTATTGTGTAAAGGCATGTACTGGGTTTTTATGTGCTCTGTCTTCTCTATGTGCTATATCTTCTCTGGTGACTCTATTTTCAGTTTGCGAAAATTTCAATTGTAACTCTACTCTGACTTGGCACTCAACCCATATCAAAAAGTGGAATATTACTCCATTTTTTAAGATTAAAACTTCTTTGGGAATGTTTCTTCCATCATTTGCAACTAGAATTCTTGTCCACTTCATAAAATTTCTTAGTTCTGTTTCCTCCTCTGTGGCCACCCAACTTCCGCATAAGTTTGTGATTTCTTGAAATACTCTTTCCAAACAGAGATAAAGGGGGATTCCAACAATTCTGATCCATGTTTCCATCTTCAGAGTATTATTAGGGAGACAACCCATCATCGGATTCCATCATTCTAGATTGAACATGTGATTCTTCCAGTTCCACTACCCGTGAAGGGTTTGTTCTGCCATGTTTATGTTAGGGAACTAAAATAGAAACATACCTCCATACATTTCATTGATGTTAACTCCAAATGCAAATGCCTTTTTCAGAATGTTGACGACCATCTTTTTATCTCACGCAAAGTTGTCTTTTCCTTCATCTATCATTCCAGATAACCTACTAGGTATCTAAAAGCCCATTCTCTTGGTCTTCAACATGTGTGAGGACTTCAATAATGCTATCATTGTTCGTAATCTTTGCCCCCTTTATAGTCTCTTATTTCCATTTACTATCCTTAACTGTTTTTGCATAAGGGTAGTTGGCTTTGGTTATTCTAAGAGGTCCTGACACTTCCATTCTTTTAGAGTATTTAATAAAATTTTCAATTTTAAATGTTATATCATGTCATCCCACATTCAAAGCTAGTTATGGGATGACCAGTATGGACCTACCCCATTATTGATGGAAATGATACTTATAAATCTTCTATCTTCATTATGTTTCCTAGTACAGAAATGTTCTACCTCTCTTTCTACAGTTTTCCATCTTCTGATTTGTTTCTTCTGATAACTAGAAGCTTCTCTGAGTGTGAAGCAGATCCATTCCATGGTTTTGCTTCTCATAGAAGATCTCCTCATCATCTTTCTACTCCTCTCAACCCATTCGAACCACATAGAGATGCCAGAGCTCCATTTAGTGATGTTGAAAGACTTAAAACCTACATTGAAATAAATTCTATTGTCACCCATTGCAAAGTCTGAAAGAAGGATCTGATCTCGAAAAACTATCACGTAAGGTAATAGTTAAGAAGGGTAATGAAAAGGAAGGAATTGAAATGAAGGTTCCGACGAGAGAGTGCTGGAAAGAGAGACCTCCCCCTAGGAAGTAGGGGAGGGAGTTACCTCGGGACAGGTGCCTAGGAGCATTTTGTTTTTACAATGAGGCAATCATCAAATATCCAAAACTTCGAATTCATTGTTATTTCTTCATATGATTGAGATTTGATGCTCCGTCTAATTCTATTTGTTTGTATTATTTTTCTTTATAATTTGTTTGAAAATGAATATTCTTTTAGAAATTTTTAATTCTAACTTTTTATATGATCACATATTTAAAATCATAAAATTAAATAATTTGATATACATTTTATTTTATAATTGGGAAAATGGACAATTATACCCCCAAACTTTTGAAAATGGTATGTCAATACCCTCTGTTATACTTTTCGTCCATCAGAGCCCCTATCGTTCAATAATCAGTGCACATTTGCCCCTCCCACTAACGGAAGAATAATTAGTGACATATGGCATAATCCTACGGCTCAATCCAGTTTGACCAATTAATAAACCCCAAATTTATACCCGCCCAATGATCCATTTAACCCACCCAATACCCCCATTACCCACACAAATACTAACTTATTACTCATGTAAATTACTTATATCCGCCACAAAATTCCAAGGAAATTTTCTTGTAAACCCACTGTTAATGCATAAAACTGGGTTAACTCAGTGAGTGAAGATACATCCAGAAATGACCTAGTAAATTCATTATTACCAACATCCAAGTAATTCAAGCTAACACACTTGTTCAAATCATCAGTAACTTGCCCAGAAAACGAATTGTAGCTCAGAGAGAGCTTTTCCAATGAGTTAAGTGAACATATTTTATCAAATGGAACAAACCCGTAATTTTTTTAACTCGAAAGCTCGATTTCTATAACTGACCTATCGAAATTGCAAGTGATGCCAGTAAACTTACTGAGAGGAGTATTGGGTTCTCAATTTTTAAATACATTGATGGTGGGCTTTGATAAAGAGGATTTGATGGATAGAAGTGTTTGAAGCTCGTTGGAAAAAGCGATAGGGAAGAGAAGGAAGCAAGAGAAAATAGAGAAGAAGAAGATAATGGGCGGGTTTTTAGGATTTGGGTTAAAAGATTTGTCTAACTGAGTTGAGCCGTAGGATTGCGCCACGTGTCATTAATTATTCTTCCGTTAGTGGAAGGGACAAATGTGCACTGATTATTGGACGACATAGGCTCTGATGGACGAAAAATATGACGAAGGGTATTGACATACCATTTTCAAAAGTTCGGGGGGTATATTTGTCCCTTTTCCCTTTATAGTTTGATATACATATTTTAAGGGGAAAAAAGACAAATATATCCCCCGAACTATCGTAAATGGTATGCAGATATGCTCCGTCATACTTTTGAGACATTGGTGCCCCTGCCGTCCAAGAACTAGGACATATATGTCCTTCACTCTAACAGAAGACTAAGTAGGGACACATGACTCAATCTTATTTGTTGATCTGATATTTAATAAATGTCGAATCGGTGGATTAGATTATGACGCATGTATGTCTGTCAGTATAAACGGTATATATACTCTAGTTTTTGGACTGCAGGTGCACCAATGTCCCAAAAGTATGACGAAGGATATCTGCATACCATTTACGATAGTTCGGAAGTATATTTATCCTTTTTCCAATTTTTAATTAAGATCACAAACTTCATTTATTTTTGAACCTCTATATCAGTTAATATCATATAACTTGAAAAAAGAGGGACCACAATTTATTTGAGAATATATGGACATCTAGGAAATGAAATTATTATATTAAAAAAATGTCAAACCAAAAAGGGTTATGTGACATTTTCCAAAACCCAATTGGGACAGGTTCCAAATATTTACTTAATTATCACACTACAAATATAATAAGAGTAGTTTAAATCTAGGTTATTTAAAGTTCCATTTGTCTATATTCTTGTCTATTCAAGATATATATTGGCATGTTGCATTATTTTCAAATAAGTGAATATTCAATGGGCAACTATCACCTAGCCATGTTAGCAATTGTAGCCACATTTGCAAGTTGCCAATTGTACCTATTTTATTATTTCCTTTTTGTAATAAAGAATTATTCAAGGATCAATATCAATATTATTCAAAATTCAAATCATAATAAGTTTCTTGTTTACTTTTCCTACTTAAATATGTTTTCATCAAGTCTTGCAATTTTATTAGCCTATATATAAACAAAATATAAACCTTGTATAATCAGCTGGGTACACAATATTCCAATTAAATTGGATACATATATCGTAAATTGCATCTAGTAAATAGTTTATGAATGAATGAATCAGTTCGATTTTCATAAATGTCGAATCAATGGGGTTGGGTATTAATAGTGACTTGCAAAGGGCAAAGCCGAAATGGCTCATAATCGAGATTTCTTGTTAAGGTTGAGTGAATTATTCATATGTCACCTCCCTTATGGCTGCTTGCTTTTGTATATTAAATTGTACCTCATTGTCCATAATAGTTTGCTACGAAGTAAAATGTTTTTTTGAAAAATAAGTTAATTTCTAACTTATTTTCTCAAGTTTGTTTGGTGAGTGAAAAATATTTTTTAGTGTTTGTTTGATAGTTTTTAGAAAAAAATCTTTTATTTTTTGCTAGAGAGTAGAAAATATCTGAATTGAAACTCCACGTAACACTCAACCCGGGACTCAATTTGACACCCAATGCAAGACCCGACCCCGACTCCTGACCTAGGATCCGACCCTGACTTCTAATTTGGAACCCGATATTGACAACCAATGTGAGACCCAACCCCGAATCTCAATTTGAAATTTGGCTTTTGAACCGAGATTCTGCCGCGACATCCAACCTGGGATGCGACCTTGCCCCTCGATCTAGAACTTGACTTCCAAACCGAGACCAAACCTCGACATCCAATCCGGGACTCAACTTTCGAATTAGATTCAACCCCGACGATTTATTCAGGATTCGAATCTGGGACCCGACCATCAGTCTCGATTCAAAACTCGACTCCAACATCTGACTCGAAACCCAACCTCAGACTTGACTCGAAACCAAATATGGGATCCGACTTCAAATCCCGACCCAAAATCCGACACTCAAAACGGGATCTGACCGATCCGGGACTCGAAATAGGGTCTCGAATCTAGGTCGGAAGTCGGGTCCTGAATCGAGAATCAGGAGTTTAATTCTGGATTAGTTTTGAAAATCGATACTCAAAACTTGAGTTAAGGTGAAAAGTTGAGGTGTGAGGTTGAGAAAAGAGTTTTGGAATTTTCCTTACATTTAAGGAAAATAAGTTGATTTGGAAATCATTTAAGTCAATCAAAAATTGGAAAACATTTTTCCATACCACACACAAGTGAGCATGATGTGTTATTGTGCAACTTGATTTCTCTAGTCAACCTTAAAAGGTTTAAACTTGTACAATTCTTCATATTTTTTTTCTCAAGAATGGCTGCTACATTTTCTTTCTTCTTTGTCACAATCTTGATCTTGGTTTTCGCCATTGTTGAAGGTCGAATTCTTGAACATGAAGTTAGTAGTGAAAGGATCTCAGATGGAGTTGAACACAAACTCAAGAATCTTTCAAATTATCTAAGTCTAGGCAACTCGAAGGAACTTCCTTCAGGGGATCAATGTAATCACATATATGGTTTTTTTCCATGTGCAGAGAATATTGGAGGGTACTTATTCATGATTGTCACATTTCAATACTTGTTGATTCTTGGTGAGAAAGTATTGTCCATTGGAAGCAACAGGCTCTTTAGTATCCTTGACACTGGTATTTTTGGTGCAAGTATCTTTCCCACACTTATAACTTGGCCAAGAATTGTTATGGCCTTTGGTAACTACTCATCTAATACTCAATCACCTTTTTAATAGTCTTGTATCTGGGCCATGTCCATCAAAACTCGGACAGATGACAAAAAATTACCTAGTTTTTTTTTTTTGCTTAACCATTTATTCATACAATTTATGTTATATAGTATTATCCTATATTTGTTCTTTTGCTCAGTATCCCCTCAGTTAGTCCTTTACCCTTATCATTAGTAAATCATTTCGTATTTCGCCTTACCTCTAACATTATTCTAACATGAAATGGTTAGACTGACGTGCCTAATTTCTATCCCTTGATCTTTTTACTATGGTTATATATTACGCTTAGATTAGAGCTGCATTAGCGGTGAAAAGTGAAAATGAGACTTTAACCTAACGTCTTGGGTAAAATTAGAGCAAAAGTTTAAAGTAAGACAGAGTTGCTCAACTAACATAATGATGCTATCAATGCAGAGAACATAATCTCTTATTCATATACTGTCATCAAACAATCCTTTGTATGAAAATTCTAACTAGCCTTTGGTTTTTGCAGCATCTGGACTATTAGCTACTAGAGAGAAAGCTCAAGTATCAGTATCTTCTGCACTTGGTTCCAATGCTGGCTCTAGTGTCTTGAGTCTTACTGTACTCTGGGGCATATGTGTTATACTTGGCAGACAAAATACCTCAGGAAATTCAAATAGTGCAGAATCCTCCACTTCTACTTTGAAGTTGGAGGACTTGAAGAGTATGTTCATTTACCTTGAACTTGAGAAAAACAAAGATTTAAGAATCACAACTTTTTTTTTGGTACTTACAGGTAGAGGAGTCATAACAAACAAACTTACTGGTTATACTGCTGGAATCATGTTTCTCTCACTTGCACCATTCACAATAATGCTATTCGGCGATGTCATCAGTTCATCAGTAGGAAAGCGCATTACCATTCTTGTTGCTCTTATTGTATCAGTCACATTTTTGCTGTCATATTTCACTTACCAGGTGATCAACAAAATCTTGATTCACCTACTAGCTTTGATGTTACATTTCTGTCATGTTAAAGTTTGTGTTTCTGATATGTGTAGATGTGGAATCCATTGATTCAACAAAAGAGTTTAGAGTACATTAAACACCAAAATCTGGTGCAAGTATTTGTGCAGCATATCCAAAGGCAAGCAAGAGGAAATCTCTTTAAAGGGGGTCATCCTGACATTAACGCGCTTAAAAGGTAGTAAGATTTTTCGACACCCTTATAATGAGTCAAATTTTCCACTCTTACTTTTAAGTGATCTGCATATACAATGAAGACTTACAAGTTAATACTACTATGACTCATGTAAAGTAGAAGCATTTTGATGCTAAGTTAAGCAAGTAAGTCGAGATAATTTCATTTTGCAGATTATTTACCAAAACAGACAAAGATAGGAGCCATTCAATAACAGTCACTGAACTAGAAGAACTGGTAAAACAGCTTGAATCTGGAAAGGTTAAAGTGGACAGTGACTTTGCCCTGTCAACACTGTCAAGAATATTCGATCAAAACAGAGATGGAAGGATAACTGAAGTAGAGTTCATTGAGGGATCCAAGAAGTTGATACAGGAAGCTAAGGACGATTCCACCTCGAAGAAATTTCTTGATGAGGCAAATTTTCACCTCCTTTTGCCCTTTGTCACTAATATAGACTCTAGGGGCTGGTTTTGTAACCAAAAAGATCACTTTACTTGGCCAAATTAGAAGAATGTTGATAGAAAGACGCTGGAATATGATCATGATTAGTTTGAGCTAGTAAAATGATTTACTTTGCAACTACGTAAATATGCAGGTAGTTAAGGCATACACGGAGGGACAAAAAAAAGATATAGTTAAGATTGAAGAGCTCATACCACGAGTTTTGAAGCAAATTCAGAACCAAACAATTGAATCCGAAGGCCTTCGAAATGATGATGGTAGCCCCAACATCGAATCCATTAAAAGGTATACAATATTCATTCTCTCAAGTTTTGAACCATATTTTCAAAGAACTCAGAATCTTGATCTGTACATCTCAGCTGAAGTCTGTCCCAAATGAGAGTTTTTCACAAGTTCCTAAGGATCAATATCTCACTAATCTTTATCATCTGATTGTGTTACAGGCACTTCCATAAGTTAGATGATGATCATAACAGTTATTTAACACCGTCAGAGCTGGAGAAGCTAACGGAAAATGTCAAATTCAGACAGGCACGCCTGAATCACAAAACCTCTGTAAAGGAAATCATGAAGGACTTCGATCAAAATGATGATCACATGATCGATGAAAATGAGTTTCTCCGTGGTGTGACGTATTGTCTTCGTAATGCCAAGCAAACTACCAAAGAACATCATGATAAGGTAAAAATATATTCTAGCTAAATACTCCAATATGGTGTGTGATATATGTACTAGTAGAGGCAGAGTTTAGATTTTGAGTTTATGGGTTCTGAATTATAGAAATGAAAAAAACAACTTACTGGTTCTGGATAAATTAAGCTATTGAGTTCTGCCAACCCTATAAGCTGAACTGTTGCCCATCCTAGTAATAGTTATCCTCACAGGTACGGTTTGTTGGAATTTATTTTCTACAGGCGATGTGGGGAGAAGTTGACAACTTCTTGGATGAAGCAGAAAGAGGAAACCATAGACGTTTCAACCACTCTCTGGTGTTAAAATGGGACATCTGCAAGTCTGTGTTGCAAGTGATTTTGGGCATTGCTATATTGACACTGTGTGCAGATCCAATCATGGATAACATTATACGACTGGCGAGTGCAATTGGCGTGCCTTCTTTCTTCCTATCATTTGTCATAGTACCTTTGGCTATCAATGCAAGAACTGCAATAACAGCAATAACTTTACTATCTTCAGCAAATCAGCAGAGTTGCACAACTTCTTCTTTGACATTTTCCGAGGTCTGCATATCTTTTCTCGCGAAAGTACTTTCTTGTTTTATCCTATAGCACTAGTATTACTTTATATTTTACAATAGTTACAAGCTAATTATTCTTGTAATTAAAATCCTCTATTCTACTCATTTATAGCTGCATATGTATGGTGGTGCTGTTACTGCTTTACACTAATTACTATAATTTGGATCCATCAATCTCAGATTCTTTTATGCTTTTTTAGTATTTGTAATTTTTTAAGTTCTCTTTCTTTCAGCTTTCGTCCAAGCTAACTCATACGAACAGCAACAAGTGAGCAAAGGAGAACAAACTAATGCAACAGCTACTTCTAGTTAGTACTAGATACACGACCCCCTGGCAGCACGGGGCCCAATATCCGTTCGTCTCATATTAATTGATTATTTTTCATTTTGCACGGTACTGAAGAAATTATAAATAAGAAAATAATTATACTAATTCAACCCTTAAAAAACTTTGTGAGAATTTTACAAACAAATGTGACACTTTCAAAAGGAATCAACAGCAAGGGTAATATAGGAAAATTTTAAATAATGTTTTGTTGATTTAGTAAGATGATCAACTAATATGAGACAACTATTTTTAGAATAATAGTCGATTAATATGGGACGAAGGGAGTGTCATAGAACTTGAAAAGTTATCCAAATTTTTGTATGATTTAAAAAAGATTTTAAGTTGTTAGTACTTTTTATATAATTTTAAAAATAATACATAATACTCTCTTTGTTTCAATTTACGTGGCATATATAGAATTTCAAAAATTAATCATTTTTTATATGTCTTTTAAATATTTAATGTAATTTTCAGATCATATATGTTACTTCTCCTATCCCAATTTATGTGCACTGATAAGACTTTTTTAGAGTCAAGGTTTTTTTTAGAGTCAAGCGATTTTTTATATGTATTTTACACTTTTAAATTGTTAATTATTGTGATTTATAAATTGATACCAATAGAATTTTGAGAGTCAATTAAATTTTTTTATATAACTTTTAAATATTTAAGTTGTTAATTATTATGATTTATAGTGTTATTTATGTTTATACAATTTATAGATATATAACAAACTGAAAAAAAAAGACATAATTTTTCCATATTTGGTACACAAATAAAGTAATTAGCATTTTAAAAAATGATTTTGCCATAAAAAATAAAATGAAAGAAGTTATGAGGTATAAATAAAGAGAAGGAAATAAGAAGTGGGACCTATATTATATGTATTAATTAATAGAGGGAAAGTGGAGAAAAAGAATGGCCCACATGATGGAAAGTAGGCAATTTTGTTTTGCGGCTGAGAAGTAAAATGTGGAAGGGCTTTTATGTCCCAAATTTTAAAAGTACAACAAAAAAGTGAAGTACAATATTATTCAAGCATCAACATTAGAAAAGTATTAATAGTTGGACCAAATTGCCCTTAAGCTTTCCTGAATATGGCCAAAAGCAGCCATGTTGAAAGTTGAAAACTGTCACCAAAAGAAGAAAAAAGAAAAGAGTAAAAAAATGTGACATGATACTCAATTGTTTGCAATATATAGCAAGGGAATGAACAAAGATTCTTGAATTTATCATTCATGCTTTTATTAATGTTGGACAAATGCTGCACCTGTGTCATTATCATCATCCACCCAGCAATGGACAGTCGATTATATGGAGATTGGCATTGTGGCTGTAGATTCCTTGAGGTATCGATGCCAAAACAGGACAGTCCTCTATATACAGTCTCTGAAGTGAGGAGCAATTCGGCAGCCACTCTGGAAGCTCCATCAGGTTGGGACAATCGGCAATTCTGAAGTACTTTAATGTTGTAGGAGCAGTATCTTTAAGTTCCAATGGTAGAGTCACCAACTTAGGAAGCCCCATTAGAAGCAAGGATTGAAGACTTGTTAGGCCTGACATTCCTTCTCCATCCATCAAATCAAGTTCTTCACAGTTCCAGATCCATAGCTTTTCAAGTGAAGTCAGATATCTAATACTGCTTGGAAGAGAACATAAACTTGGGCATTCATAGATACGCAAAACCCGAAGTGCAGTAAAATGCTGCACCAGTTCTGGCTGCAATTTTGGGAAACAACATTTGAAAAGAAGCAAAAATTGAAGAGAAGTGAAAGCATGTTGATTCTTGATCCCTGCTGATATCTGATGTGTAGTCAAATACAAGGTCTTCAGGCTGATTAACTTTCTAAAGTCTCTTGGCAACTCCTTAAGCTGTTCACAGTTAATGAGGTTTAGGGTGTGCAGATTTACTAATTTGCTCATAGACCTTGGAAGAAACTTGATATTACCACTGTCACTAAGGTTAAGGTATCTTAATTCCTTCAAGTGACCTATCGAAGTTGGCAACTCCTCAAGATCTAGATTGTTCAAGACTAACATCCGAAGGCATTTGAAATTTGACAACATTGTCTTGACAAAGAACTTGTTTACAGGTCCAATGTTAAAAGAATAAGAGAAAGACCTCAACTTTTGCAAAGGAAGCAAAATTCTGGGGAAGTGTTTCCTAGACATATCTTCTGCATGGAAAAATAAGTGGCGAACTCTTTCAGAAACCACAAAAGCATTGGGTTTCATATTTAAGCATTCTGCACCTGCTACTGACTGTGCAAGATCATGCACAAGATTGTGTATCTTACAAGCCAATATTTCTCCATCAAAAGCTTGTACCACATCTAGGAAGCAAAACCTTGATAGCAACTCATCAAAGTACTGATTACCGATATCTTCCAACTTCCTGTTTCTGTTTGAACTCTGTATAAATCCTTGAGCAATCCACCGATTGATAAAATCCTCCCTCGGAATTTCTTGACCTTTGGATAACATGGAGCAATAGGCAAAGCACTGTCTTAAATGTGATGGCATCTGTTCATAGCTCAATCTCAATATTGGTAAAATGTCAGATTTATTCTGTTCGATTTCCCATATCTCATTATCTCTTATTTGCAACCATTTATTCTCGTCTGTTTTCATGTACAACAACCTTCCCAAGGTTTTCACAGCCAAAGGCACTCCTCCACACTTTTTCACAATTTCTTTTCCTATTTCTACTAGATTAGGAAACAAATTGTCCTGCCCACCAAATGCACATTTCAAAAATAAAGATAAGCAGGCATCATCAGCAAGGCCTCCCAAATAATAAGGCGGAACTGTTCCAGTAATCAAAGCAACCATCTTACTACGTGTAGTGACAACAATTTTACTACCTCTGGAACAATTCATCAGCAACTCCCTCAGATCTGTCCACTTGTGTTGATCTTCATTCCACACATCATCCAGCACAAGTAAATACCTTTTCTGTTGCAAAACCTCTCCCAAACAACCTTGTAATTGGTCCATATCTAGGTGGTCAAAACTCTCTCCTGTTGCGGACCTCAGAATTTTCTCAATTACCTTGCTCAGACTAAAATCTTCTGAAATACTAACCCACATTCTAAGGTCAAAATTCTGAACAACCCTATTATTGTTATAAACCAACTTAACAAGTGTGGTTTTTCCAAGCCCTCCAAGTCCAACAATAGGAATCACAGAAATATTTTCCTCATCATGAGAATCTATCAGCTGTTTTACAATGTTTTCTTGATCATCATCTCTACCAATGATATCTGATGCCCTCACAAAGGAGTGTGTTTGTTCTCTACTCGTATTCTCAGCTGGAATTACATAATTATATTCCGTGAACTGGAAATTTCTCCGATCATCTGCAATCTCATTCAGTAGCTCCCTGATTTCTTTTACCTTTCTGCCAATCTTAAATCGATATATAATTGGATTTGAACTTGAAAAGAATTTTCTTACCTTCTTCCTAAAGCTTTTCTGGAAATGCATTTGCAGCAACAGTTGTGTTGATAAATCATCCATCAAATCATCGACATCATAAACAACATCTCTGAGCTTTTCCAGCCAATCTCTCACTTCATGGTTCTTTGCCTGTTGCTCGTTTGCATCTAGAAGTACAGCTTTGATGGTGGATAGAGTGCTTTGGAGTTTCCTTAGCTCTGTCTTAACATTCCAAGCTAGACTGATCTCATATACAGCAATTGAAGAAACTTTAGCCAAAACTCGTTCAATGATATTGAACAAGAAAAATTCCGCCATCGATACTAAGAGTAGGATCTACATTCTCCAAGTCAACACCTCTTTGAAAAGTCATGCAGGCTTTCATAAAAGGATTGTGAACCACAAACAACTAACAGAGACGACATTTTAAGACTACTGTCTTTACTTTTGCAACTGTATAATTTCCGGTAATAAGAATAAAGTAAATCCAGATTAATGATATTTTGGGTGGGAGATCGGATCAATCCCGTAGGTGGATTATAGGTTAATCTTAGTTTTGAGCCAAGTGAGGAGTATAATTCAACTAAGGAAAATATGTGATGATGAACAAAGGGTTGACTCAGAAATTTATTAACCACAAAGTGGTGCCGTCCACTCTTGCAAATTAAATAGTTTCATGTGTCATATGGATAGAGTTTAAGTTATGTTAAGGAATTTTTACACACACACACACACACACACACATATATATATATATATATATATATATATACTAGTTTCTGTGAACGTGCATTGCATGTTTGTCCCATATAATTATTATAAAGTTGAATTATTATATAAAAAATATTAAAAATATTAGTTTTACCAATTTATATTTTATTTATTAAATAAAATTCATAATAATCGAATAGTACATCGACCATTAAGCAAGAAATATGAAAAACTAATTAAGATACTATAGCCTCTAATAATATGAATATATCTATATGACTTATCCTTAATAATCTCCCATTACACTCCCATATCAGTAAATACACAAATATGTAGCTACTTAAAGAAACCATATCAGTAAGGAAAAGATAAAAGAAAAAACATATTATAAAAGTACATTTAAAAACGAATACAAAAGTCATAAATTAGTAATTTCAACACTAATAAAAATAGACTTATAACATTCATAATTTCATAGAAGATTAAATTAAAGAAGTATAAATCAGTAAAAAATACAAAAAAATTAAACAGATATAAACAAATACAAAGACTTTAATTATAACATTATATGTAATAAAAAAAATACATGAATAAAGTCCTTAATGATGCCTTTTCCCGTAACCAATTAAAATTCAAAAACCTTAATAATGATCCAAGTGCTTCACTCCTTATGAATGGTGCATAGCATATAAATTTTAAAATAATTGAAAATCCAAAAAGAGCAAGAAAAAGTTAAATGATTTTCTTGATCACATAGATATGCCCGTCACTTTTCTATTGTTTTATTTTAATGAAATATTATTAATAGATAGGTAAATTTATTTTTTAATACCAATAATTAAAGGATTTGTGTTTAATTAAATACTTAAATGACTATTTAACCTATAAAGGATAAATTTGATAATTCAACTTTTAACTTTTTTTGTTTCCAATTTTAGTATATATATATATTTTATTTTTTTTCATACTGTTAATGTGACAATAACCTGAAAAGAAATTTAGCTTGTCAATTAAAAATTAAAAATTAACATGACATAGAAAAAGAGAAGTAAACTCAAGAATGAGGAAAATATGACAAAATAAGAGTATAATAATTGTTCCACAAAAATTCAGATATTTATACACAGTTGAAAAAAAAAAGCCATCTGAGATGGTAAAGATAAAACTATGATACAAAATATCATTCTAATTAGGATCAAAACAAATATAAATATTTCAAAACAAAAAAAAGTACCTGAAAATTGCCTAATGATTCACATCAAGAGGAGGCAATTGGTAAAAAAAAATTACTTTTCCATGATACATATATATAGCCAAAGATTTATAGGATAAGATAAAAAGGTGAAGAGTTGTTTAAGTTAATTTTCAGAAGTTAGTGATCTTAGACATGTGGGAGAAGAAAGGTTGATTGTTTTTATTAATAATTCAATACATTTAATTACACTAATTATAGAGAAAGAATTTAATCCATTTAACCACACTAATTATAGAGAAAGAATAAAGGATAAAGGATAAACGTTTTAATTATCTATTTTTTTAATAAAAACACTTTATCTAATTAATAAATTTAATCCATTTAAACATAACCGTTCTTAAAAGAATTAGATAAAGCGTTTTTATGTAAAAAAAAAAAAAGTATTCCTAACAACTTTCTATGAAATAATTTTTAACAATTTTCTATGAAATATTTTTGTCTTTCAAAGTTTGACTTTACACCTTCTTATTTTTAGTATTTAGTATAATATAATATAATATAATTATTAATTAGTAATTAAATAATTAGATATTTAATGATATTTTAATTTAGTGTGAAGGTAATATGGTAATTCAACTTTGCATATTGGAGCTTCCCACTTTTAGTATATATATATATATAATTATTATATATTAATATTTAATTTAGTTTAGGGATAAAATAAGGGCAGAATGGTAATTTAACTTTTAAGTTAGGAGCTTCCCACTTATATATATAAATAAAATATAATATATAATAATATAATATAATATAATTTATATATATATATATATATATAACGATTGGGGTAGATTAATTATTATCCCAAAGAATTTGAACCATTGTGTCTAGATGCATGAATTTAAATAAAATTATTATTTAATATATTAAATTAATTATTATATATTAGTATTTAATTTAATTTAGTTTAGGGATAAAATAAGAGCAAAAGGTAATTTGAAAGAAATAAGAATGTAATCAAAACAGGTAGGACCAGCCTCTGAAGAAAAAAACTATCTAATTGTCTGGTACCCTACCATTTCCACTCATTATTTGGTCTACACAAATGGCAAGAGAGCTAACTAGAAAAGACATCAATATAGACATACCTATTTTCATTTTTTCTTCTTGCTCGATATAGTAGGGTCCTCCTCTACAAGGTAGTGATAAAGTCTGCGTACACTCTACTCTTTTCAGACCCCACTTTGTGGGATTTCACTGGATATGTTGTTGTTGTTGCTCCTTAGTAGTGTCACACCAGTATGATTCTGGTTAAACGGGGCATTCCTCAGCTGGGAGACTAATGACCAAAGGCTGACATAGCGAGTCAGAATTCAAGATTACTCTTTAGAGCTCCCCATTTCTAATGACATTTGAACTATGTTTCCCTATTGAAAAGTCTAAAATAGACAATGTTAAGGTTGTTGCCAATTTCTTTAGACTAACTGTTGATGCAATTGTTAGTCCATATGTTATTAGGTTAGGTTTAGTTAATGAATTCCTGTTAGGTTAGGTTTAGTTAATGAATGCTTATATATAGCCTTTCTATTCTTTTTGTATTGAGACGAATTCTATTATATTGTAATATAACTCTTGCCTCTTCTTCTTCAATTAAAGTAGTTCTGTTAACATGGTATCAAAGCCTCTATGATCTTGGTAAACAATCAAAGAGCTTCCGCTGCCGGCGCGTGGAACCCATATATGCTGCCCGTCTGACCAATGATTATGTTTGCAAAAGTTGGGTCACCGTAAATCGATCCATGCTCCTTGATTTGTTGGTTGAAGATCTGGTAGCGGTCACCTGTTTGTTCGGTTTTGTTTTTTGATTTGTTTGGTTTGGTTTTTGATTTGTTCTGTTCGATTTTTAATTTGTTCGATTTGGTTTTTGATTTGTTCGAACTAGGGTTCGGTTTTGTTCGGTTTGATTTTTGATTTGTTCGGTTTGGTTTTTTATTTGTTCGATTCGGTTTTTTGATTTGTTTGGTTCGGTTTTTGATTTGTTCGGTTCGTTTTTTTGATTTGTTCGAACTAGGGTTCGGTTTTTTATTTATTCGAACTACGTTTTTTTTGATTTGTTTGAACTAGGGTTCGGTTTTTTATTTGCTGCTTCCGCTGAGTTTTTGATTGCTGCTGCTGTTTGTTTAGATCGGTTTAGTATGTTTAAGTTCCTGATTTGGGAAAAAGACGAGGTTGTTGAAGAACCCTAAAAGCGAACGTTATGCTTTTAAGGCCGGTGAAAAGTTGTCGGAATCCGTTGATTAGAGACAGAAAGGCGCTGTTGCCTCTGTTAAAGACCAAGGCCAATGCGGGAGTTGCTGGGCATTCTCGACGATTGGTGTTGTTGAAGGAATAAATCAAATTGTAATTGGTGAATTAATTTTTCTCTCTGAGCAAGAGCTTGTTGACTGCTGCTACCTGCTGTGATGACAACAACAACTGCTGTCCACATGATTATCTTGTCTGTGATGTTAATGCAGACACTTGTCAAATGAGCAAGGATAGTCCATTGAATGTAAAAGCATTGAAGAGAAGTCCTGCTATTGCTAGAGTAAACAACTCGGGACCATATCGCTTCCTTTTGTTCCGTCGACCTTGCAGATTGCTGATCTTTTTACAAAGGCGCAGTCGGCGTCTCAATTTCGATTTTTGTGTGACAAACTCTCAATGCTTATTGCCGTTGCATTGTGAGTTTGAGGGGGGATGTTAGTCCATATGTTATTAGGTTAGGTTTAGTTAATGAATTTCTATTAGGTTAGATTTAGTTAATGAATACTTATATATAGCCTTCCTATTCTTTTTGTATTGAGACGAATTCTATTATATTGTAATATAACTCTTGCCTCTTGTTCTTCAATTAAAGTAGTTCTGTTAACAGCAATAACTCAATTCGCCTCTAGCAACTGTTTCTGCTGTATATGGTTTCAACATAGTCTTGCCAGAAACCTTCAACATCATGACTTTGCCAGGTGATCCTTTAAGTTGACTCAAATCACATGTCCCTAAGGATCGTGGATCGCTTAGTAATGAGGATCCTAAATCATAGCTTTAACATGTACCCTAATGGCATCGCAATCTTAGATCAAGCAATGCACGACCAGATGGAATGATAAGGACTGCAGATGAAAGCAGAATAAAACGCACATCTAACACCATTGTAGAACCATCATAGCATCATGAATTCCTGATTGAGCAGATAACGTGAAGTCAAATTCATGGAAAGAAATTCTATTATAGTCTTTTTTTCCTTCTGTCTTTGGATTTGAGGTGATAGATACAATTTTATTTTATTTTGAATGAAAAAAGACTCGACTTGGTTAAGGTCATAGTGGATGGTTGATGTGTCCAGGTTGCATAGACAGGACTTTTTTTGAAGGACTAAAAGTAGCAAAGAATCAGTGGTTTATTTGAGCATCCAACAGAACTAGACTGCCAATTTTACTCACATCAATTGGAATAATTTTCAGTTTTAGTTATTAATCTGTCATACCATTCTCCGTTTCCCCGTTGGAGCTTGATGGATATTCTGTGCGCGCATGTATATATTCATTGAACACAGAGCTACCTATTGCATTATTTAAGCTTACCATTGTTGGATCTTGAGTTGAATTTTATTTAACCTGTATGAAACCAGAGGGTGCAGTTAATTCAATGATCATAGAGTTCTCTGTGTACATAGATTGATACCTTCAGGACTTCTTCGACATACAATCGTTAAGTTATGATATACAAGGTAAACTGGTTTAAGATTGGATGTATCCCTCTTTGATTGCAGCTTCTGTCACCTATGACAACCACATTCATCATACACAGATTTTCATACTAGAGACACATAATCTGACTAGCTCATTTAGATTTAGACTGAAAAAATGGCATCTCACAGTTTTTTTTATGATTGTGGTGTCCAGGCCAGCTTTCCACGGGATACCTGTCACCTCCCATCAGTAAAGTAACAAATACAAGGTATTGGCATCTCACAGTTCCAAACTAACACAATCATAGTCATAGGAATGGGGAATCATACAGGCTTCTCTACATTCCAGATGGAATTTTACTGTCTTAACATCTCTGAAATCTGGTGGAGTGACAGCACTACACTAACATATATACTAAACTAAAGTAACTCTTGACAAGACACCTTACATGAGATCAGTTCCAAAAGTATACAGTAATCACCTTAATCAATCCAACAAAGATCAAATGAGATGATTAACCATCTTCATTGCAAAGACAGATAAGATAAAACAGACACGTGACCCTTAAGATTTATGTTCAGCTGTTCCAACATTCTCCTTAAGTATGTCAATGACAAAATTGGAAGAGAAGGAATTAAGTAGGAGGAGTTTTCTTACTGAGTCCATCTTACATGCAGACCACTTTGGTAGAATTACTAGATTTAGGATCAAAAACATTTGCGAACTTAACTTCATTATTTGGCCAAAATAAACTTGTGAGCCTTCTTAGCGCAAAGTAGACAATAATGAGCCTACCCAAATCAGTTACTCAAGGCTGCACTCTAGTCGCAGCGCAACCAGAATGCTGCCAACAAGTATCAGAGGCCAAAAAAAAGGCAGCATGATGAAGTAAGCTCCCGCTATGTGCAGGGTATGGGGATGGGTTGGACCACAAGGGTCAATTTACGCATCCTTACCCTGCATTTCGGCGAGGGCTGTTTCCACGGCTCGAACCTGTGAGACTGCAATCACTAATTTAGAAAACTAGTAACAGGTCAACCTTATTGCAGCTGCAAACAAATCTGGGCTGTGTTTAGTAAGATGTGAAAACTGAAATGTACAATGGTATTCCAGAAAAAAATGCCGTATCAAAATGAGGAAAATGACTTCCAACACTTATAGGTGGAAGTCATTTTCCTTTTACAAACATCCACACACTTACTCAATCTCACTTGTCATGATCAATACATAGACATCACTGTTGACAGTTAACACCCAAAACTATCACCAGAAACATTATCTTTATAACGTGTCCTACACCTTGTACAATTATCTTATCCCATGTATTTTGTTATCCAATCAAACTAGGAATAATCAATTTCTTAAGAGAGATAAATATTTTTCATGGAAAACATTTTCCTCCATATAGGACAAAATATCAAATTGCAATATGTATTATATCCATTCAATGCATCATCATAGCAGAATTATGGCTGCATTTTGCATACATGATCCAGGTGCAGCTTCGACAAATGAATTATCTAAGAGAGGATCATATAATCTATTTAGCCCACAAATCATCAAGAACTGAATCATTTTGCTGCCAAAACAGAAATATATGCAGATAAAGTACTAAAGACATTGATACTTGAAGCTTCAGCTCTATCAAACCACTGTGACCTGAAAAACCATATTCTTCTAAAACAGATGCCAAAACTTACTTACTGTAAATGATATTTATCCATAAATTTACAAAATCTGTAAGAAGCAAGCAACAATTCACAAACAAAGGAGAAGATGATGTTTCTGCACAATATAAATCAACCAACATGAAAAGGACCAATATCACCAGTTCGAAAAGAGGCAGCAACCTCATCTGCAATAGTCAAGCAAGAGACTACCCAACCACTCAATGCCATCCACACCATCTTAGCCATCCACAGTGTTGTACTCCATGGAACCGCCATGGTCCAAGATTCAGAAAACCCAAAAAAGCAATCACCTTTCTACACCAGAACCATTTATACAAAACCCCAAATCCTCACTTCATCAAATAAATTTAACCCAAAAAGCAATCACCTTTCCACACCAAATCCATATATAGAAAACCCCAAATCCTGTCCTTGACCAACCACCAAACTTTCAAAACAGGTTTCTACTTCAACAGCTACAAAGAAGTTCATACATAAGACAAAAAGTGGGAATCAAGATCCAGTGAAAATCCTTTGATTTCACAAAAGGGGTATCAATCATATTATTCACTGACTTACAAAGAATGACATTTTTTGTGATATGGATTTGTTAACCATTTGTATGCCTAGTGCTGTCGGCTAAAGACAAGCGTCTGGACCTAAATAGCTAAATTTCCAATCTGCCCCTCTACTTTTTGGTATTCCATATCGCATTTGGTATTTAGAAACAATATGCAAAGATATCGAATACTAGTTATTGGCTAAAATTATTTTTTAACTATGACTCAAATTTAATGTACATTCTTATATTATCTAAGTGAACCAAAAACATTTTTATACTATCCAAAAAATAACAAGAATCATACTTCAATCTATTTTTGTTAAGAAACTGATTATACCAATAAAAAAAATTAATTTGGTCGTCTTGGCCACAATGAGAAGATCAAAATTATCTAAAAAGAACAAAGATATGAATAGAAAATGAATCTTTCATTCTCGAAATTTAAATTTGTGTGTTTTTAGTTTATATGTTTTTTGCATCATCAAGTAAATTGACTTGCAATAATACATAAAATTTGAAATGTTTATACAGTGGTTCCAATAGTTAGAAATATTATGTAAAAAAAATTCATTTTAAAAATATTATGTCCACCTAATTAGAGATTTACTTTAATAAAATATTTAGGGCGTATGTATTATATATACAATGCAGTTTACATTTTATACAATGTACATAAATGCTGGAAATTTAGTGAAATTACGTAGGCATTTAGTTATAAAAATAAAAAAATAATTACTTTATTCAAAAATTTTGAAATAAAAATTTTGAAGTTGGAGTAGTATTTGGCCATATTTTTACAAAGACTATTTAGAATTTGAATATATTTTGTATGAATATGATTTAAACCCTTCATTTCTAAAAATTAAAAAAATCACTTAACTTGACTAGCTTAACCATGTGTACATATATTCATTCGACTTGACACATTTTTTGTTGGTGGCGTGAATTTCTTAAAAAAATGGACAGAAGGATGAATCTTGCAATTTTTTGGATAGTTCAAGGATTTTTTTGTTCACATATATAACACAGGTTGTACTTTAAATTTAGGTCATACTTCAAGAGTTAGGGAATTGTCACGATTTATTTTTTGATGCTTAATACAAAATAATAACTTTATTTATCACTGTTATTTATGTGATTTAGATTGTAGGAAGTTTCCTTCAAAATAGTTATTACTACTATATAAACATTGCTCTTTTGTTTTATTGATTTACTATTTCTTAGTATTTATGTATTTTCAACAAAGAATAGTTTATATGATTTGTAATAACGTTAGTTGAAATTTGTATTAATTTAATTTTTATTAGTTTATATGACTTGTAGTCTAAATTCATTTGTTTTTGTTAACAATTTCTCTTGTGATGTACATCTATATGCTTCTAAATATCTTTTTTCAAAATTATGAAACTTCTTTAGAGTTAGAGAATTGTCACAATTTATTTTTTGATTTCCAAGACAAAAGAATAATTTTATTTATCAATGCTATTTATGTGATTTAGAATGTCAGGAAGTTTGCTTTAAAATATTTAGTACAATATAAACATTGTCCTTTTGTTTTACTGATTTACTATTTTTTAATATTTCAGTATTTTCAACGAAAAAAAAATCATATGACTTGTAATAATGTCAGTTGAAGTTTGTATAAGTTTATTTTTTATTGTAGTATAAATTCATTAGTTTTTGTTAATTGAACCTCATCAAATTGAAATAAATATATACATTATTGCATTTAATTACTAAACGTTTTCATTGACCACTTTCATAGGTTCCTCTGAATAAGAGATATATATGTAATATGATGATTCATATTGAATATTCACAAAAGAATCTGCAATATTATTTTGTGCAAAGCTTATTATTCAAATTTTTGCTTAAATTTTCTAAATTAATAATCATGTGCAACGCACGTATCGAAAAACAAGTACTACCTTAAAAACATGAACTCCCAAACTTAAATGTTGAATTACTATAATACCCCCAATTAAAGATACTCAGTTTATCTTATTTATTTAATTAATTGTATTATATTAAAAGTAGATACCTTTTAGCATTAAAGGGTTGTGACTTTTCCAATGAGTTATGATTTTTTCGAAGGGTTGTGACTCTTTTTGATGGGTTGTGATATTTTCGATGAGTTGCGACTTTTTCAAAGGATTGTGATCTTTTAAAAGGGTTGTGCCTTTTCTGATGAGTTGTGACCTTTTCAAACGGTTGTGGATTTTCCGATGAGTAGTGACTTTTCGAAAGTTTGTGACTTTTCTGATAAGGTACCTATTCATACTACTATTTCTTAGTTATAAATAGAGAGGTTTTCTCTCACTTTTAATCTATGGTTTTTAAAGTTTTTTACTCTTCTTCTTCTTATAAAATCTCAAATGTTATTTGCAACAGTTGCTTAGGTTAAAAATTCAACGAAATTCTAGGTACCATACAAAAAAGAGTTGGTGGATAAAATTGTAGAAAATCATTCATCAATTCACACTTGTATTTTCCTCTTACGACTTTCATCACATACATACTTCAATATTATTTATATTATTTTAGAACATTAATACCCTTTTAATTAACCTACATATTTTATTTATTAATAAAAGACTTATTTACTACGAATAGTCACTATAATTTCAACTTTCATATTTTTTCGGTGATAAATCACAATCATTCACTTCTTATAAATTCTTGGGGATCTCTTTTATGCAACAATTTGAGATCATTTTAAATTTTCATAAATGATTCATCCCCAACCCAGCCGAAGTTCTTAGCATGAAAATTTAGGTATTGTCTTTTTATTAAATAAATAATAATAAAAAAGAACAAAGATATGTGCAATTAACTATGAATTTTGTTTCACACAAAAAGCTTCTATATATCGTGCACGAGAATTTTCATCTAGTTTCTTATTTTTTTTCTTCAATTAATTTATTTTGTTTTTTTCATTCGAGAGAGAATTTAATAATTAGTGTTTCCATAACAAGTGAGTAGTGACAAATACACACATTGAGGATTATTTTTTCTAATAAAATTAATAGATCAAGTTGTGATAGAGACAATAATAATAAATAAATACAAAAAAAGGCACATGATCTTCTTTTTTTTTTCTTTTTTTATTCTTTTACCTCAAACGAAGGAGTTTCTTCCTAATTTTTTTAAAATAGCGGGCATCAACGCAGTCCATTGAATTTTTAGTTTTTATGTTGAGTTCAATATTTCAAAAACATATCTTCACTTTTACTTATAATATGATAATAGGGCCATGATAATAAATATTTTTTAATGGATATGTAAATAAAAATGAACGGAGAAAGTAAAGTGTTGGTGACAAAAAATTTCAATCAAATTAAGAACACTAGAATGAATATAGCATGAACATATATTTTCGTCTTCCTTTTTCATTAGATGTGAATTGTGTTCCATATATTTTTTCTTTTTGTACATTATATTGAGTATACAAAATTTCAAGTACGACTTTCCTTTTATTTGTGTTCATTTTAACCTAAGAAAATGTTAAGTCACAAGATACACTCCTTGCTAGCCATATAAAATTAGATAAGAAAATATTAATTGATCATAAAATGATCTTAAATCAAATTAAAGATTCTATAAATAATACTTTAAAGTTTATTCATCTATCAAATTTTTTTTATTGAAAAAGTTTAATGTTTTATATCACGAAACAATTTCTATAATATACTAAATATTAGATACTTTCATTAGACAACAATTATATGATATGTATGCGGCAAAAAAAGGAGAAGACTACAATTGGTCAAGCTAAAATATTTATGGTAATCGTTATTCGTTTCATGCACATACTAAATTTCAAGCATGAATATTTAAGAGAAATTTTGTACTTAAATGGTGTCTATCATTTATGGTCATAACCTTAAAAGGAAAGGCTATTGATGGCATTTTTTAAATTGATATTTTTTTCTATTTTGTTGGTTAAATATGTTTACAAAATTGAGTGAAGTAAAAAATACTACTACTAAATATCATTTCCTCCCATTATTAAACTTTGAATGCATTTTAAAGCTATGATTTAGGATCCTCATAACCATGAAATCAATTTTATGAGCAAATGTTCACCTTTTGCAAAAAAGTGGCTTCTTTTGCATGGTTCCTAACTATTCGCTTCATCTTCGTGGCCACTTCAAAATCAGGATCATTGGATTTCAACCAGTAGCACATTATCGTCCTATCAGGTTTCCTTGGGCAATCATCAAACATCTCAACTACTGCAGGAGGTGCCCTAACAGGTCTTGGCATGCCCGAGATCATGAAAGGGGAATTTCGTATCTCAGAGATGATTGTTCTTGCCTCATCTGCATTCTGCGTCTCAACTAAAGCAGCTCGTCCCATCCCTTTTAGTTCAAGGTAGGTTCGGATTAACGTGACTTGAATCACATTTCCAAACTGATCAAGTGCAGCTTTGATAACAGACTCCTTAGCCAAAGGTGAAAGATTATCAATATAGACGCTTCATTTCACTTTATTCTCAAAGGCAGCATACTCTTCAAATACAGCTTCCATGAGATGTAGAAAGTAAACTTTTCCAAAATACAAGCAATTCATCAACACCTTCAGAAAAAACAATTATCAGGGTTCCATGATGCCACAGAAAATCATCCAAATGCAAGTGAAGCAAATTAACCATCTCACTGTAAAAAGCTATTAGCTCCAAATTTAATCAAATTATCATCTCTCAGACTACTACATCAGTCGAACTACAACATTACTAAATGAAATATCATCTTGACATACAATTTGCCAACTCGCGGGAGAATCATACCTTAATGAACATATTTGTTAATTAAAAGAAAGGGGAAAAAACAGTTCCAACATAAAAGCTTAACTAGTTATGATGTTCAGAACTCTGCAAGTACAATTTTATGACATCACCTTTCCATGAATGTCTTATAGAACAACGACAACATATCCAGTATAATCCCACAAATGGGGTTTGGATCAGATAAAGTTAGGGGTGACAGGAGGACTGGGTCGGCCTCGCCCGGCTCGAGACCGGTTCGAGAACCGGTTCGCTGGACCCGGTCCCGTTAAGTTCATGGGTTGGGGGGACATTGGGGTTAGGGGCCGGTTCACCCTTTGGTCCCGGTCGACCCGGCTTGGTCCCGGCCCGGTTGAACCGGCCGGTTCGCGGGATCCCCTATTTTTAATTTTTTTTTTGAATTATATCCATTGGGGCAACGGCTAGTGGGCCCCCCCCCAACGGATTTATTCGACTTTTTCACTTGCCCAACACCCCCTACCACCCCCCTACTTTTAATATTTTAATTTAAACCCTCAAGTTATCATAAATACACTTTAACCCATTTTTAATATTATAAATACCCCTCTATCCCTTATTATTTCTTACAAAATCATCTATTCTCTTATCTATTTTCTATATCCTCTCAATCTCAAATCTTAAATTTTTATTCCATTTAAATCATAATACATATATTTCAATTCTAAATTTTCATATTATATTATAATATATATAATTCTCATATTTGCTATCAAGTATTGGAGTTCCAAATTACAAGTTACAACAAACTACAAGTTTCAAGAATCGGTTATAACATCTGCTATTAACGCAGATGTTTGGTACATTCGTTTCATAATATTTATATTTTATTTTTCGTCATTAATTTTTGTGTAATTATTATTTTTATATTACACTTTACATATAATTAAATATGAGTTCTAGCAAAAAAGATACCGGTAAAGGAAAAGAGAAAGAACCAAGTGGCATTAGTAAATTATTTAATTTTAATAAAAAAATTAGTAAGGAAAAAAATCAGAGTAACTATGGTGGTACTTCTTATAAATCAATATCTAGAGTTAGATTTAATACAAATGATTCTCCTTATGTTGATGATACTTCTTATGATATTTATTCAAATGTTCAACTCGATCATGAAAGTTTAGAACGACGTTATGGTAATATTAATCTTAATCTTGATGAATATTCAGGTGAAGAAGTATAAGTTGATCCGGGAGAAGAAGATTTAGAAGATACACCTACTAGTCCAGTGACAGAAGTTCCAACTGAAACTACAAATTCAACGGAGCAAAATTGTGGACGCCCACCCCTTATACCTCCTACAAGGGAGAAGGTGAAGTATCAACGCCCTAAAAATTCTGTTGTGTGGCAATTTATGACTTTAGATAAAGAAAACTCTATTGCAATTTGTAATAAGTGTAAGAAACCTTTTAAACATAGACAAGGTGGGGGTCAAGGTGGGACGGGGGGCTTAAATAGACATTTGTTATCTTGTGTGCCGATTGAATATAAAGAAGCTAAAGCATTAGCTGATAGGAAAAAAGGAATTTCAATTAATGATTTTGATGTTAATGTTAATGAATCGGTAGGGGCTTTTAACATGGTTCAAGGAACATTAGATCTTTCTAACCCCGGTGGTCCACTAACACAACATAAATATAATAAGGAAAGAGATCGCAAAAATTTAGCTAAAATGATTTCTGTTTGTGGTTTGTCTTATAGTTTTCCTTCACATCCCGGTTTTATTGAATATATTCAACAAACTTATAATCCTTCTTTTAGAGGTTTTTCAAGAAATACTGTTAAATCTGATATTTTTGTTTATCAAGGTAAACATTGTCAATATCTTCGTTGTTTGTTTAGCATATTAGATTGTAAAGTGTCTATAACTTCAGACATGGGTCGTAGTGTTAATGGACATGATTATTTAACTATTACAGCACATTGGATTGATAATAATTGGAATTTGCAAAAAAGAATCATAAGTTATAAAGAATGGTAGAGAAAAAACTAGTCCATATTTAGTTTCAAATATTTTGAGTATTTTAGATTATTGCATGCTTATAGATAAAGTAATATCTGTCACATTAGATAATGCATCTAATAATACAAACGCTGCTAGTATGTTAAAAGTTAGATTATGTCCAATTGATGTTAATGCTTTTCATGTTAGATGTATCACACATGTATTAAATTTAGTTGTACAAGATGGTGTTAAATTATTTGATTGTGGTTGTATGAAAATTGAATATGCTGTTGCCTGAATTTTTTATGCTCATAGAGCTACTAAAATTAGGAAATTTAATAAGCGTTCTGTACTTTGTGATTTGCCACCAAGAAAAATTCCAAGACATATTAAAGCTTGAATTTCAAGTTATATGCGATGTTTTCTTGGTCTTAATTATACTAACCGTGATGATTTTGAAGAATATCTTAATCAATCTTTAGAAACAGTGGAGGACGAAGATGGCAATGAAGATTTATTAGCATGGTGGAGGAGGCGGAGCGTTGCATTTCCAATTTTGAGCAAAATGATTCGTGATGTTCTAGCTATTCAAGCTTCATCAGTTGCATCAGAGTCTGCTTTTAGTGTGGCAAGGTTTCAAATTGGCGATCATAGATATTCATTGGTGGAAGAAAGTTTGGAAACATCAGTTTTATTTAGAGACTGGGTCAACGCCGAGAGAAGGAATTATAATTTGCCAAAGTTAAGTTCCAGACAAGAAGCTTGGGCTAAAGTGGTAATTAAATCTACTGACGATGAATTAGAGTCACAAGAGTTTCTAGCAAGTTTCCCAACACCAGAGGATGTCACCATCGATATGATTCGACAATTAGAATTGAATTTTAAAGGAGAACACAAATATTAGATTACATCAGAGAACTAATTGAAACAGAATCCTTCCTAGAAGGTGGTTGCGTAAATTAGTTACTCATGTAATATTTGTAATAAATATTAGTTTTACGTATGAGAACTTATTGAAACAGAACCCTTCCTAAAAGGTGACTTCGTAGATTAGTTACTCCACTAATATTTGTAAATTGTAAGTTCTAAGTTGCAATTAGATTTTATTGAATAAATTTGAAAGCTTTATTCAAGTCTTTTTTATACAACTATTGTCTTGCATTTTAATTTTAATATATACATACATATTTACATATATACTAAACTAACTTTAAAATACTTAATTTAAAAATCGAAACTTCAAATTTAAATTACTTTAAAATATTTAAAATGCAAATTTGAACTTCTCAAATTTGAAATTTGAAAACTTAAGCATTATTTATTAGCTAAAAATGTATAGAAAACCAAATAAACTAAAAAAATTATTGATTAACATGTAATATCAATATAAAAAAATAAGTATATAAAAAATAAAAAATCCCCCATCCTGTCCCCCTAGACCCCGTCCCATCCCGTATATATAGTGGGACGGGACGGGATGTATTTTCGCCCCCCCAATCCCGGTCCCGGCCAAAATCCCCCCAACGCTGTCCCCCGTCCCGTCCCCCAGTCCCCGTCCCCATCCCATTGCCAGCCCTAGATAAAGTGTACACAGACCTTATCCCTATCTTGTAGAGAAAGAGAGTTTGTTTTCGAGAATTTCTGATATATAGTAATCTTACTAATACTCTGTATTCCCCAGATAACTATAACAATATGATTTTGCTACAGTGCTACTAGCCTGCATTGAATCTTCAATCAGCAAAAGAATGTAATTTTTCCAATCAAACCAATTTTTCTTAAGCCAACTGTTTTCATGTTTCCTTTAGCTAATGCCATTACAACCTCAAGAAGCATACTGCTCCAATGTAGAAAAGTAGCAAAACTCGAATAAAAAAATCACAGAAGAAGTCTCATTGAATTATTTGGATCAATCAAAAAGGTACTATTAACATCTAGGTCTTTCTTCTATCCCAATCTACGATCCAACCTAACCTAGTTTACAAATATAACGAAATCTCAAAATCAGCAATTATTGTATTCACATTAAGAGAAAACCCCCAAAAATTTCAGATTATTATGGTGATTTGTGAAATATCTATCCGATTCGAATAAGAAAATCGACAACAAACGTAAAATCAATGGAATTGTAATCACATTTCAATCAATAAAGAAAAATGTATGCATAGTGAATTAGGAGAAACCAACAAGTGATTACAAAGTGAATTGAATTGAATAGGGATTTGGGTTTCCCCATTATACCTTTGGATACAAGAAAATTGCCTCTTCCTGACTGCTACTGTCTGTTTGAGCTTCAATTTGAAATTCACATTGCGCGCCTATTTTATACTAGGTAAATTGCCCCCATTAAGGCAGTTTTGACCCAATTGAGGAGTGGGTATTCCATATTCGATATTCGATTAAGGATTATCAAATTTCAGGTTCAGTAATTCAGTACTCCATTTGATACATAAGAGTAGATATCAAATATTTAAATTTTAAATTTCGATTCGGTAAATTAAATTTCGGTTGGTATGGTATTTGGTAATACCGTATTGAAATTGTAGCTGATTATATTACAAAATTAATACTATTTTTCCAATCATTTCTATTTTTTATGTGGATACATGATATAATAGAAGATCAATAAGTAAGAAGACATCAAGAAAAACAAATTGATACAATTAAAAGACATATATTTAGGTTGTTTATGTTTATTCTTGGAAAAATTACACAAGTGAAGGTCTTTTATTTAATAATTACCACTTTTAAGTATACTTTTAATTTATTACCATTTTTGTCAACTTTTAGCAATATTTACTTAAAACAATTTTAAAACAAATTTGTTCCTTCTCATGTAATTTTTAAACTAAGCAAAAAAGTGTTGCCCATTAGCTCATATCCTCTCTCTCTCTTCTTTCTACTCTTCTGTCCGAAAATTTTAGGGTATTGTTGTTCTTTCTTCCCCATTTTTCAGCATATAATTCTAATGGAAGAAGAAAAACGAAAATCGCCTAGAAGAAGTCTGCGGATACATAGTGATGTTGGTACTTCGAATCAAAAAGTTTATAGAAGAAGTCGAATGAGGGGTCAAGTTTCATCTCCTACTGCTACGGATGAAGTTAATGACGGTCCCAATTTTAGTTTGGAAATCTCACAAGTATCGAGTAAGCAAAACAAGGGTGAGCAAAACAAGGAGGAGCAGAACAAGAAGCAAAACAAAGGTAAAATTCGAGTTGAAGAGGTGAACAATGTGAAGAAATAAAAAAAAAGATGCGTTGATTTGGCATCTACGTCGAAGAAAATCGTGGACTGTGATGACGATTTTGAGGATTTACCTCCTCAATTTCAATCAAAAAAATTGAAAAATAAAGATGGGCCGGAGAAGAAGAAGCCAGTGAAGGATGCAAAAACACGAAATCGATTGCCCAAAAATATCATTCTACCAGAGAGTAGATATCCGGTATGTGGTAGTATTTTGATTCTATTTCTATGTGTTTTTCTTAGTTAGTTATTGTTTATGAATGATTGTATACTGCTTTGTTTTTGAGACGCAGTATGTGAAATTCATCTTTAATTCAACTTTAGTATGTAGTAATACAGTTTTTTTTTAAACATTCAAATATGAATGTGAGATATCAAATTAGGATGCATGGTGTTGCAATGCTAGCTAGTTTGAGATTGAGTCCTGGTGTCTTGAATCTATTAGTAGCTTTATATCTCAGGCTTAAGGGATTGCCCTCTGAAGAAATGGTAGGAAGTGAATAGAGCAGGTTTTTCATTTGTTTGATTAATAGGGTCACCCAAATAAAGGGGAGGGATAAATAGGATTTCGAGTGCTGACCCTAACTAGTTTGGGATTGAGTGTCCTAGTGTCTTGAATATATTAGGAGGTTATATATCGGGATCATAATGTTCATCTTAAAAAGTGGCAGGAAGCAATATGAGCAAATGTTTCATCATATATTAGAAAGGGGTGGGGTGTGTGGGAATCATGTACATGACTATTTCAATACTCTTCCAATGAAGAGCAGTGCTATAGCATGAAGCTAGCAGTCACTTTGAATTTGACATTTCTATTTACTTAATTGCAAAATATCTCCTCTTTGTCTATTGTTTTGTCTAGAATTAGTGGGAGCTTGTCAAATAGCTGGTAACACTTGTTCGTGTTAATTTGGAAAACCGATGGAAAAGATGTGTAAATGAGAGGACACATCATATATTTGGAGTAACATTGTTCCATGTTCTATCTGATCTTTTCTCCCACACTCGAATGTTTTATTCCAATGGATAAAGTGGAAATGTAGGTTTAAATTGCTTTGGAAGTTGGTTTTTCGATAGAAAATAGAGCTTTAAGTGTATGGAAACTAGATCATTGTTTAGGCTGCTTGTGTTGAAGTCGATAAGTTCTGAGTTTGGATTTGGAACCAAAAGTGGTCATTGGTGTAATTCATCTTTAATTCAACTGATTACTACCTTGCTTTGATACATGGTATGTGAAATTCATCTTTAATTCAACTTTAGTATGTAGTAACACATTTTTAATTCATGTTTAATACATATGCAGGATCGTAAATTCTGAAAGCATCCGAATGTTGTGTATATTGCCAGTAGGTGGTCATCTTACACTAATCATAGTGTCATCGACCAAATCAAACTATCTTTACCTGATAAACAACTTGAGTTGTTCAGGAATACATGTTTTGGTTACTTTCTTGACCTTCCAAAAGTGAGCACATAACTACAAGTTATTCATTGCCTTATAAATAGAGAGTTAAAACACACACTGGATGATGTGTTTGCTATTGAAATAAATAACAAAAAGTTATTTTTTGGTCTTAGAGAATTTGGAATAGTTACCGGCTTAAATTGTGTTAGTGATGGCACTTCTATCAATGTTCCCGATTCTAAATGTAGTTTTTTGAGTAGTTATTTTCTAGAAAAAATCACTATTTCAAAGAGTCATCTACGTCCATTGTTTCTAGCTAAAAAAATCATAGATGATGACTCAACTGTTTCATTGGCTGTTCTCTTCTTCATTAATGATTTTTTATTTTCATATGAGGACAATGAATACCAAATTAGCAATAGAGATTTTTACCTTGTGGAAAGTGGACAATTCAATTCATATCCGTGGGGTTTAGATGTCTACAAAAAGTTGTCTGATTCTGTGAGACATGAGCTTAAGTCAACCCATAAATACTATAGATTGGGTGGCTTGCCTCTTGCTCTTCAAATTTGGATATTTGAGTGTTATTCAAAAGTTGATGAAGATATAGCTATTCGAGTTGCTGACTCAATTCCAAGAATCTTGAATTGGAAGACAATTGCCGAAAGTCCATGGCAAAAATATATTGAGAAATGTCTCTTCATGCCTACAAAAATAAGGTATTTGTAGAAAGTTAATACATTTTATGGCATTGTTTAGTTCAACTCAAGTTACTATATCTATTTTTATTTTGTTTATTTGATTTTTCAGTTTGAGAACATAGTGGCTAGTGAAGATGAAGTATCTAAATTCAGCCTTCCTGAACCTCGTGATTACAATGCTGAAATTTTGAAATTGGAGCCTAAAGGATCAAGTCATGGTCTAGACATGTTAACTAATGAAGTTATAGAATTGAGAAAAGAACTTGTAAAGGTGTATACAAACTTAACTTTAGGCTTTTTTTTTTCAAAACTTTTATATTTTAATTTTTGTGTTGTGGTTTAATATCTACTAGGTGAATGAAAATAACAAAGCACTTGAAGAGAAGATTGATTTAGGATTTAATCAAATCAAAGAATTTGATGTGAATTCTAACAAACAATTATTGGAGGATATTTCTTTGTTGTTTGCTAAGAGTGGTGGTAGTAGCTCTGTTATTCGAGAAGTCAGGGAACTATTTAAGAAGTAGGTTGGTGAGATGTTTTCGGGTGGATTAGATTTCAATGGAGGTTTGTTTATATTTTCAATACATTTTTGTTATAGTCACAATATACTTTTAATATATAGTGTATTATATTCTTGTTTTCTTGTCCAGTAACTTGTTCTAGTTCATGAAGAAGTGACAGGAACTCGATATGTCATTTTCTAGTTGAATTTCCATTGAAAAAGTTTTGTCAGAGGTTGTTGCTAATATAAATGATATTAATTTTCTTAACTTCAAATAAACTTCTTTCATTTTATTTTAATAACATTATTAAAATATTTATTTTGCTTACAGTCCAAGAGGCTGCTGATGTGAATACAGTTGGGCGGAACCTGAAGGTAATGTAGTCAACAAAGCCAACATAAATAAGTGTTGCATCTATTGATTGTAAATTATCAATATGTCTATTGTATGCAGATGCAACAGAGGATTGTTAAAACCTTTGCATACTCTTGATGATTTTATTTTTCTTGATGAAGATCTTTCTCAGATCAATAGGACTGAAGAATCTTATCTAAAGAAAAGAGCCCCCTGTTGATCAAAACAAAAAGAAAATCACACCGAAGAAACGTGGCAGAAAGAAAAATTCTGGAAAGTTAATAACATCTCCCTACACACAACATTTTGAATCTGGAGGAACTTTATGTGTAACACGTCAGTTTTTTGAGACAAAACATCTTTTTTCATATGCAACTGAAGGAGATAATGAATCGGATTTGATCGATGCATTCACTAAGTGGCTTTATATGGGTACAAAGAAGAGGTAATTCATTTTGAAGTTTGTTGGTTAATTTGTTACTATTGAATAACTTACATAATTTATAATAGCTCTCGTTACCTCTAATTCATAATAGATACAAGTTTCTTAATTCACTCTTCTTTAGTTTCCTTAGTTACCTCTTTTTTATTTGTTGTTGTCTCGTTTTCGAGTATTTATGTTTTAATTTTTTTATGTTTTGATAGGGAAAAGAAACCTTATAGAGATGCTTTTAATGTTATCGGTCCATCATTTGAATTAGGTATTTGTAATGTAGCAGAAAGAAACTGATTTTTCAAATTGGCACATTCTGGACAAGAATCGTGTGATGAGGTTAGTTGTATAAAGTTTAGTTGGACGTCAATATTTGTTATTCATAACACTTGACATTCTAGGAGTCATACTACCTCTGCTGTTGAATTTCCTGAATGATTTGTCTAGTGAGCACCTTTGTGTTCCTTTTCTTGGGTTGAAAAATTCTGTAATTTCTCTCTTGCCATATGAAGTAGATTATTGCTACTGTTTGTGTCATTTTATACACTTAAGTTTCTATTGCTTTACTTGTAGCATGCATTGTAGCCCACTCCAGCTCTTCAATTCATCCTGTGCTAGCTGCTCCTATTGATGGATAGCTAGTTCAATAATTTATGCCAAATCACATTAGAATGAATAGGTGCTGATGTGTTTCAGATTTTGTATTACATATTGAGCCAATTGAATCTTGAGGTTAATTGAATGTTTGTTTCTTGAGACCATTTCTTTTTTACATTTCGATTCTAATTTTTTGCAGCATATTGATGTCATTTTCTATTATCTAAGAAAGAAAGGAAAATATGAAGCCAACATTAATGTTCGATTTACGACTACTGATTATGTGTTCAAGACAAAGACTACTACTTATTTCTTTCAACTAACTTTGTGATGCTCATGAGAATAAGAAGAGCTATAAAGTAAAAGATTATGATGATATAGCCCGATATATATATGGACGTCGTTTATTGGCAAGTACTTCGTGGATAAAGTGGATTATATTCTTTTTCCACTAAACATTAAAGAGGGTTGTCATTGGATTTTTGTCATGTTCGATATTGGGCAAAGGTCTTTGGAGGTATATGATTCATTTCCGGCAAGGGATGAGGTGAATTTTGAGGTTAAAAATATTGTTGAGATGCTTTCAATTGTTTTACCATATTACTTGAGCGCGGTCAAGTTCTATGATAAGCGTCCTGAATTAATGGCAACACCAAAATATAGTAGGATAGATGAGTTCGAGAAAATTGAGTTTTTTCATTTCATAACTAAAGGTGTTCCCAGACAACAAGATGACTCGCTGTAAGTATAATCAAATAGGTATTCTTTTTTGTATTAAGTAGATATTTTGATAATAATTTTATATTGAATTTTTAGGGACTGTGGAGTTTTCGTTGCTGCATTTGCGGAGTTTGTAAGTAATGACCAACATATTCTAAATCAACAAGTAAATGCAGACATTCTCCGAAAGAGATTTGGAGCTATATTATGGGAATATGCAAGAAGGAAGCAAGCGAGTGACCTTCAAAGTGAAGACAAAAGACCGGATAGATAAAGAAATGATATAGTTATATTAGTTAGTATGACTATGAAAACTATATGGTGAAAAACAGTTTGTAGTTAGTATGGCTATGAAAAACTATATTGGTATATTCTTAACTTTCTGATTGCTTAGCTTTTATTGAGCAAATGTGTGCCGGCATGAGATGGTACTTGCTTGCACGAAAGATGCTTCTTTTTTTCATATTTGGATATTTGCGGATCTTGTAATTAGGTGTAAATTGTACCAATTCGTATTTGGGTGTTTCAAAAGAGATTCAACAGCAATAAGAAAACTAAGCATTGAGGTAACCAATAGTTAAAATAAGAGATGTAGTTCCAACTGAACATTTAATGGGAATTTCAAACAATTACTATGTTGCATTTTACCGAATATCATTTCAACTATATCATATCATATCTAACTATAAACATGAAAACATTCGACTAAACTGAATAACATGAGATTGCACAACAAAGAAAGCATTCCACTAAACTGAATAACATGAAATTGCGGAACTAAGGGAATCAACCATATAAGCAGACATGATCCAAATTTGTATAGTAAATCAATGAGCATCTAAAACAAAATGCTAAAACAAATTTTATTTCTTGTTCTTATTCTTGATCATAAGGCGTAACATTTTTGCAAGTCTTCCTGTTGTGATCTTGTTGTCCACAGTTGTTGTATGTAATTTTCTCCTTCTTGAATCCTTCTGGAAGCACAACCTCTTCAAGAACTTGTATTAAAAGTGTATTACACTGTATTAAAGTTGAATTAGAAGAGTGAATTAAGAAAAAATTTAAACAAATAACTAAGGAAATGACGAAAGAGTGCTCTATAGATTGAATTAATCTTGAATCTATTATGAATTAAGCAAGAAAATCAATCAGAAGAGTGAATTAAGAAAAAATTTTAAAAAGTCATCAAATCAGAACAAATCAACCAACAAACTGCAAAAATGAATTAAACTTGTATTAAAAGTGTATCACACTGTATTCAAGTTGAATTAGAAGAGTGAATTAAGAAAAAATTTATACAAATAGCTAAGGAAACGACGAGAGAGTGTTCTATAGATTGAATTAAACTTGAATCTATTATGAATTAAGCAAGAAAATCAATCAGAAGAGTGAATTAATAAAGAATTTAAAAAAAATCATCAAATCATAACAAATCAACCAACAAACTGCAAAAATAAATTAAACTTGTATTAAAATTGTTACACTGTATTAAAGTTGAATTAGAAGAGTGAATTAAGAAAATATTTAAACAAATAACTAAGCAAACGATGAGAGAGTGTTCTATAGATTGATTTAAACTTGAATCTATTATGAATTAAACAAGAAAATCAATCAGAAGAGTGAATTAAAAAAGAATTTAAAAAAGTCATCAAATCAGAACAAATCAACCAACGAACTGCAAAAATGAATTAAACTTGTATTAAAAGTGTATTACACTATATTCAAGTTGAATTAGAAGAGTGAATTAAGAAAAAATTTAAACAAATAACTATGGAAACGACGAGAGAGTGTTCTATAGATTGAATTAAACTTGAATTTATTATGAATTAAACAAGAAAACCAATCAGAAGAGTGAATTAAGAAAGTATTTAAAAAAAGTCATCAAATCATAACAAATCAACCAACAAACTGCAAAAATGAATTAAACTTGTATTAAAAGTGTATTACACTATATTAAAGTTGAATTAGAAGAGTGAATTAAGAAAAAATTTAAACAAATAACTAAGGAAACGACGAGAGAGTGTTCTATAGATTGAATTAAACTCGAATCTATTATGAATTAAGCAAGAAAATCAATCAGAAGAGTGAATTAAGAAAGTATTTAAAAAAGCCATCAAATCATAACAAATCAACCAACAAACTGCAAAAATGAATTAAACTTCTATTAAAAGTGTATTACACTGTATTCAAGTTGAATTAAAAGAGTGAATTAAGAAAAAATTTAAACAAATAACTAAGGAAACGACGAGAGAGTGTTCTATAGATTGAATTAAACTTGAATCTATTATGAATTAAGCAAGAAAATCATTCAGAAGAGTGAATTAAGAAAGAATTTAAAAAGGTCATCAAATCATAACAAATCAACCAACAACAGCAGTGTACTTGACCTCACATACCTATAAACTTCAAAACTCTTCTCCAAAACCTCCTCATTCATAAATTCAACATATCATATCAAACACTCCCACAACCTCTCCACAAAAGATCTAGCACACTCAAAAATGAATTTAGCTTGTTTTAAAAGTGTGTTACACTATATTAAAATTGAATTAGAAAAGTGAATTAACGTTGTATTACACAAATACTAACAAGTGAATTAAACCTGTATATATTGTGAATTACGCATGTAATTCAATACACATCATTGCTCGAAATTCATTCGTCTTGAAATTGATCACGTATAGCCGAGAAAGAGAATTTAGCTTGAATTAAGCAAGTAACTAATGACATGCAATCAAATTTAAACCTTCTAACCTTTCAAACTTCAAAAAACTTCAAATTAAACTCTCTGCCCGAACTTGATTCATCTCGAAATTGATCACAGAAAACACATCGCTGAAGGTTAGTATTGCTTTATTCGAAAAATATATAAATAAAAGAAAAATATCTAAGTTCTGAAAAATCGATTAAACCTGTGGTTTAAGAGAAATCAAATTTTCAAAAGAACAGAGTAGCCACTTAATTTTTTTAGTAAAAATCAAGTCGGCGGTATATTTGTCCTTTTTCCCTTAATTAAATTAAACCATAAAATAACTAAAATTAGTCAAACAATAATAAATAATAAGAGAGGAGAAAATGTCAAATTTGGGCCTTTTGCCCAAATTCAAATTCTTGGCCCAAACATGTCCTAAATTCTAAGAGTGGACCTGCTGATGGATTTCAGCCCATTTTCGTCCCAAATAAAAACCTGTGTATACAAAAATTGTATATAGATGTATATAGGCCATATTTGACTTGTTTTCATGTATATTGGATTGTATACTAAGTGTATACAACTCTCTTCAACTCTTGCAATCTGTATTTCAATTTTTGCCCTTGTATTTCTGTATTTCTTACCATGTATACCAGCGTATACAACGGTGTATCACAGTGTATATTGGCATGTATATCATTCCGTTTTTGACCTCTTGGACCCATAACTTTGATTTTCCAGCCTTGTATATTGCTTTCCATTCGAAATTCAAATGTTTGCTTTCCAATTATGAACTCGATAATGAAAAGAGTGATGCGGGAATGACTTTGGGCCTAAATGGCCCAATTAGCGACGCAAGAAGAGGATTTAGCCTCAAATGAAATCCTCCACAGTTGCTCACAATAAACAATACAAAGTAAAACTAGTCAGCAAAGGGTTAATAAATCTTAGATGATTAGGAAATGATTAATTCTCACTTGATTTTGCATCGGAAACAATTAGGAGAGCATGACCAACTTTGCATATATTTTTGAAACAAGAAAAAAGTGTGCCACTGAAACACAATCCAACAAATACATGCATGTTAAGAGAATGCAAAGAAAAGCCAATTAACTAGATACAAATGAATCAAAATAGTTATCACATTAGACCAAGATTAACGCAAAATTATACCAAGCTGAATATGAATGACCGAATTCATAAGGATTGGAAGCAATCTTGGCAGATACACAAAATACATAAATCGCAAAGGATCACAACTTGCTCAAAACAGAATCATTACACTACCAATCATGCCAAACTAAGCCTATACATCATAGGTGTACTCAGACAAAAAAAAAAAAAGCAACAATCTAACACACGTAGATGAGGATATTTTGAACACATGAATATGACTTAAGAAACAACCAAAGCATGCTGGAAACAAACAAAACACAGAGAAGCAGCGAGGCTAGGCATGAGAAAGCAAAAATCGAAAACAATACTACTATTAGACAAGGGAATCGCTAAAGAATCATATACACAAGAGATCGGAATACCAAGAATTCAGTGACCAACATGAGTAACATGGACCTCTGAGACATCGGGAACATCATTTCGAAATACAAACGACGAGAACATACTATAAAAAAGGAAGTGTTACCTTTTTCGGGGCAGCGTTCTGGGATGACGACAAGTGAGGAATGACTGCGAGTTCACCACACGATTCACGAACGGAACAACAAGCGAAAGGTCTAGTTTTCCCTTTTTCGAATGTATTTATTTATTTATTTTTCTGTATTTTGTGATTAATTGCTTGAACTATTCTCTCTGCCTTAAAGAGTCGTTCTCCAATATTTATGCGTAAACTTTAAAGCTAATAATGTACTGTGTTTTTTTTTGTTAAAAAAATTTGTAGCTAGTTCTTCCAATATTTCTCTTCCCCCCCGTCAATACCAAAAAGAAAAATAATATATAGAAGAAGATAGGGTTCGCCAATTTTTGAGGGGGGGGGGGAATCCCTTAAAAGTTGGGTCTATTTCTTAAATTCAAAATTCCAATCCTTTCACCATTAAAGGCAAGCAACTTTTTTTGAGATCTCAACCTATTCCAAAAGAGGAAAGGGAGACAGATGCGTGCCCTCTTGCTACTGGAATGTACGAGTTGGAGAGAGACGTTGGAGAAGTAGACAAATTTCGCAGCACTACTCCTCTGTTGATGTTTTTCCACGTATTTTGACGGAACTTTTTTACTGTGAAGACGACGTATGGTTGTTATTTATTGTTGTCGTTTTTCTAGAAGAGGATATCGTCCGTATTCACGCCGCTTTTGGGTCGCTGTGTTGTTAGTGTGAAAGAGGAAAAAGAGCCAGCTGGGTTTCTTTTGATGTTGAAATGGGCCGAGTCTATAGCGGAAAAGGTGGGTTGGATAGGCTGTTGTTGTTGCATGAAAAGGAAGAAGACAGGAGTGGGGTCGGTTGTTCACGTTGTACGCTGATGTATTGTATGGGTATGAGTTGATTTTGGTGGGCTGCTGCCTGAATTGAATAAAAGGGAAAAATATGGGCTGCTGAAATGTGAGGGAAAAATGGCCCTAAAGCTTGGTCTCCAAATGGGTTGAATGGGGTGTTACATTTGGCTATAATTGCAATAGAATTAATTAATAATTTAGCCAAACGGACAAAGGAGGTAACCAAAAGAATTAATCTTAGAAAATTTGGCTAGAATTCAAAATAAGGCGAATTAATATAATTAATTTATGAGGTTCTTAATCTTAACGAAATAAAATAGCCAATTTAATTATAAACTAAATAAATCAAAATTATACTCATAATTTAAACTAAACTAATTTAATAAAATATTTACTTAAATAAGATCTTTTTGAGACGATTTTCGAATATTTAAGAAATACTAATTACACATATAATTATAAAATACTATAAAAATTGACTAGACTTACTCAAAGTAATCTCAAAAAATATTTGAATTCTATAAAACTAATTATTCTAAATCGTTTGAAAATTGAGAAGCTCGCGAATTAATTCCTATCGGGGAGGGTCAAAATTGGATGTCAACAAATGTCCCTCGTTTTACTCAGATTGATGCGAGAAATTAGAGAAAAATGACATTGACTGACCCAGTTTTGGCCGACCACATTGTCACTTTTTGAAAAAGGGCTTAGGTATGGACTTTAGGAATTATGGCCGAACCCCGGAAGTGGGTTTCCTATATATCTCAAGCTATATGAGAATTCAGGCCACTTGTAGTTTGATACGCTTGATTTGACGTATGATTTTGAAAGAATTCGAAAGTCATCCCGATATCGGATTATGAAGAGACCAGAATGTTCGAGAATACGATTTAAGAGTGGATGTTGGAATACAACTAATTTCAGCATTTGAACCTGCCTACATATCCTTCAGCGTAGGGAATCAGGCTACTTGTAGTTCGACTCGATCGGTTGAAAGGGGAATCTTTTATGCAAGATAACCTTTGGTTCTGGGAAAGCGACAAAGTAAGTCGAGTTATGAAAAATAGGCTTGCAACCTCTTAGTCATGAATGTGGTGTACGTCACACCCATAATTAAGAATTTGCGTGGACATAATTTCCAAAACCCTCGGCGTATTGTCACTAGAATTGGAAAGTTGCTTCTGGTGAACCTAAAATTGTTTGAATGCGAAGCTGAAACCGATAAATCTAAGAAAAACCCACATGCCTTCTGATAGGGGTGTGGTTTGATTGTGGTGGAAGTTGCTCCTCTGCTCGCGTCCTAAGAGTTTGACGTTTCTCTTTGGACTATGTCCGAGTTCGCTGCTAAGAAAAGTTCTATGTTGTGCTGCATCCTTTTTGATGTCGTCCGCACATGTGGTTTGCTTTGAATATTCATCATCTCGGATGCTATCGACAAAGACTGAGATAAGACACATTAGCATAAAATGCGATTCAAATGAGGAGATAGTGTCTTTTACCGTGTTGACACTTAATTTTTCTCCTTTGAAAATTTGACGTCAACTTTATCGGGTTTGACGTAAAGCAAATAAAACTTGTGTCTCATATATGCAATATAATCTTCAATGTACTCTTTCTTTGATGTCGAAGTAATAAAATGGGTTGATGTAATATGTTGATAGTTCTCTTGATTATTGTTTTTTGCAAATGAAAATGATGCAACCGATGTTGATTTTTTCACGATGCATAGTTTCCTTCTTTGCAATGCATGTCTTTCTCTTGCTATACATGCCTCTTTCTCTTGTGAAACATGACTTCTTTCTCTTGCAATGCATGTTTTCTTTTGTCTTACAATGCATGACTTCTTTCTCTTGCAATGCATGTTTTCTTTCCCTTGCAATGCATGACTTCTTTCTCTTGCAATGTATGTTTTCTTTCTCTTGCAATGCATGTTTTTTTCTCTTCCTGCGATGCATGGATCTTTTTCCCGCGTTGCATGAATCTTCTTTTTCCGTGATGCATGACTTTTTTCTTGCGATGCATGAATCTTCTCTTTTCGTGATGCATGACTTTTTTTCCGCGATGCATGAATCTTCTCTTTCCGTGATGCATGACTTTTTTCCCGCGATGCATGAATCTTCTATTTACGTGATGCATGACTTTTTCCCGCGATGCATGAATTTTTTTCTCGCAATGCATGAATCTTCTATTTACGCGATGCATGACTTTTTCCCACGATGCGTGAATCTTCTATTTCCGCGATGCATGAATCCTTTTTCCGCGATGTATGAATTTTCTATTTACGCGATGCATGACTTTTCCCGCAATGCATGAATCTCTTGATGATGCCTCCCTGATACCGAACAAAGATAATGCTTCGCCGAGCAACATAGGTGATCTTCTAGGTATCTTTTGGATGGCGATATTGTCTCAACCGACAATATAAATAAAAAATGACCATCGGAGTAGTGGTATTATCTCATTTGACAATACAATATAAATGACTCTCCGGGTAGGAATATTATCATATCTGACAATATAATACAGACAAATGTCTTCTAGGTATTTTTAGTTGCTAGAAAATAATAATATTGCTCTCTTCGTGTTTTTCGTTTGTTCCATATCCAAACATAATTGCAATGTTCGTTACGGTCCTCGCTTTGCTCAGAATTTGAAAAAAGTATCGCCACTTATATTCCAAATTTTTTGGTATATGAAGCATAAAACTTTTCCTGCATCCACAGAAAAATTGTTAGTTTAGAATGAACTGATTTGTGTCGATATCTTTGGTTGTCTGCTCCTTGTCTTGCTATCTCCGGTTGATTTCTCCGATCTCCCGCCTCTTGATAGATAAGACAAAATATTTTTATGCACAAGTAATTGAAGCACAGAGTAAAAGTTTTAGGGCAAATAGATTTTCAAAAAAGTAGTATTGGAAAATGTCAATGCCATATGTCATGTCATGTCAAGCGTAATGAACGCCTTTGAGGTTGACGTCTTGAGGTCTATCTTGTTACTTGCCGGGAAGTATTCAAAGTTGTTCCAAACTTCTGATGAACTTTCTTGAAAATTTTTGAAGGTCATCCTCAAAAATTTCTGTCCCAATTAACTGTCTTGGCATATCCTTAACTGTCTATGAGCAAATCACGGAATTTTTGAGATCTTTTCAAAAATTCTGTCCCAGTTGCGAATCACAATGTGACTTCAATCTTGACTCTGTTGGAAAGATCTTCTTCTTGAGAATTTTTGAGTTTCTCTCAAAAATTCTGTCCTAGTTTCTATTGTAAAGAAGAATAGAAATCTTATGGGAAATATGACCGAGTCGTTGTGCCGCCTACGTATCCCGTTGACGCAGAAATCAGGTCAAATTTAGTTCCCCTTCTCGAGGATTACTAAAAATAAGAAAGATTTAAAAAGAAACCGACCAAGGCTGATATAGGCCACCGACGTATTTCATTCTTGAGAATTCAAGTTAGACGTAATTCATTACAAGAGGGATAAAATTTTGAACAAAGAGATTACAAGCATATAGAGCGATTACACGGAAATGACAGAAATACAAATTGAAACTTTACCCATAATATCTTTTGACGGCATCCGAGTTGATCGATTTTGGCCATTCGATTCCATCCATCTTTGACAAGACCAAGGCACCTCCAGATAACACTTTACGAACTATATAGGGTCCTTGCTAATTTGGTGCAAATTTCCCTTTATATTCTTCCTGGTGAGGGAATATCCATTTGAGAACCAACTGACCAACCTCAAATATTCTGGTTCTTACTTTCTTGTGAAAAGCACGAATCATTCTCTATCGATACAGTTGAATATGACAAACAACAACCATTCTCTTCTTATCAATCAAAGTTAACTGGTCAATCCGTTTGTGAATCCAATCAGCATCATTTAACTCAACTTCTTGGATAATTATCAACGAAGGTATTTCAACTTCTGTAGGTATAACCGTTTTTGTTCCATCTACTAACAGGTATGGAGTGGCTCCGATTTATGTTCTGACAGTCGTTCTGTAGCCCAACAAAGCATATGGCAGCATCTCATGCCAACCTTTGCGATTATCAATCATTTTCCTCAAAATCTTCTTTATGTTCTTGTTGGCGGCTTCTACAGCTCCATTCATTTGGGGATGATAAGCGGTCAAATTTCGGTGAGTGATTTTGAATTGTTCACATATCTCTCTCATCAAGTGACTATTGAGATTCGCTACGTTATCAGTAATGATGGATTCTTGTACTTCAAACCTATATATCAAAATGTTGCGAACGAAATCAGCTACAACCTTTTTGGTCACCGACTTATACGAAGCTGCTTCCACATATTTGGTGAAGTAGTCAATGGCAACCAAAATGAATTAGTGTTCGTTAGAGGCGTCTGACTCTATTGGACCAATGACATCCATGCCCCAAGCTACAAACGGCTAAGGCTAACTCATAGCATTGAGTTTGTGAGGCGGCACTCAGTGGTGGATTTGTGAAGGAGTCAGGGGGTGCCATGCCCAGTGAATAAAATTGGCTTGTGGTGCCACGGTTGGAGGGCAACTTTAGATGGCTAATGTTGCGGGTTCGAATCCCATTAGTACCTATTTTTTTTTTGAGAAATTTGCTGCAGACATTTTTTTTTTTAAAAAAAAAGGTCTAAGCACATTTTTTTAAGGAAAAAAACTGACACATTAATCAATAAATCTATTTGTTACCCACGAACTTTAAATCCTGGATCCGCCACTGGCGGCACTCGAATCAAATCGCCATGCACTTGACATTTATGACATTTCTGCTTAAACTTGCAACAATCATGCTCCATAGTCATCTAAAAATAACCGGCTCGGAGGATCTTCTTCACAAAAGTGAGCCCATTCATATGAGTACCGCAAACTCCGACATGTATCTGTTTCAGAAGCTTTGCGGCTTCATTAGCATTAGCATACCTGAGAAGGCCTAAATCTGGAGTCCTTCTATAAAGGATTTCTCCACTTGCAAAGAAAATGAGGGTCATACGACGTATCGACTTTTTCTGGTTGAACGTTGCATTCTCGGGATAGTTCCCGGTCTCTAAGTACTTCTTGATGTCAAAATACAAAGGCAAACCATCTGGTTCTACTTCAACATGTGAGCAATGTACAGGCTGCTCTTTTACCTCTATATCCAGGGGATCAATATAACTCGTATCTGGATGCTTAATCATTGAGGCAATGGTGGCTAGAGCATCAACCAACTCGTTCTGTGTTTTGGGTGTATGTCTGAAATCAATCTTATGGAACCTTTTGCACAACTTCTGTATATACTGCATGTATGGTGTGATCTTTGGGTTCTTCACAGCCCATTCTCATTGAACTTGGTGAATTAGCAAATTTGAATCTCCAATAACCGGCAACTCATGAACATTCGTGTCGATGGCCATCTTCAAACCAAAGATACAAGCTTCATATTTAGCCATGTTGTTCGTGCAATCAAATAGAAGTTTAGCCACCATAGGATAGTGCTGACCCGTTTTTGACACTAAGATCGCTCCGATATCTTTTCCTTGGTGATTTGCCACTCCATCAAATAATACCCTCCAACCATGGTATGCTTTAGAAATATCTTCACCCACAAATGCAACTTCCTCATTAGGAAAATATGTCTTGAGTGGTTCATACTCTTCGTCAACCGGATTATCTGCAAGATGATCAACCAAGGCTTGTGCTTTTATCGCCTTCTGAGTCACATACACAATGTCGAACTCGCTCAAAAGCATTTGCCATTTGGCCAACTTCCCGGTCGGCATTGCTTTCTGAAAAATATACTTCAACGGGTCTATCCTGGAAATGAGGTATGTGGTATAAGAAGACAAATAATGTCTCAACTTCTGAGCAATCCAAGTCAACGCATAACATGTTCTCTCCAAAAGAGTGTAACAAGCTTCATATGGAGTGAATTTCTTGCTTAAGTAATAAATGACTCGTTCCTTCTTTCCAGTTTCGTCATGTTGACCAAGCACAAATCCAAATGAATTATCTGAGACAGATAAATATAGCAACAAAGGACTTCCTTCTTGAGGAGGGAGTGACCAACACCGGTGGGTTGGACAAATAATTCTTAATGGCACATTCTTCTGTCCACTTAGTCGGGGCATCTTTTTTCAACAACTTGAATATTGGCTCACACACCACAGTGGACTGAGCCATAAATCAACTGATGTAGTTCAACCTTCCTGGAAAACTCATCACCTCTTTCTTGGTCTTTGGAGGAGGTAACTATTGAATCTTTTTTATCGTGGAAGGATCAAGTTTGATACCTCTTCTGCTAACTATGAATCCCAACAACTTTTCGACTAGCACTCCAAAAACACATTTGGCAGGATTTAACTTCAAATTGTATCGACGCAGGCGATCAAAGAATTTTCTCAAGTGGGCTAAGTGATCCGAACTCTCGCGGGATTTAATTATGACATCATCTACATACACCTCTATCTCTTTATGAATCATATCATGGAAGATAGTCGTGATGGCCCTCATATAAGTAGCCCCGACATTCTTAAGACCAAAAGACATCACCCGATAATGATATACACCCTAGGATGTGATGAAAACTATCTTTTCTGCATCTTCTTCATCTATTAAGATCTGGTGATAGCCCGCATAACAATCCATAAATGACTGCATCTCATGCTTAGCAAAGTTATCAATGAGAATGTGAATGTTTGGCAATGAAAAATTATCTTTCGGGCTACCTTTGTCGAGATCTCTGTAGTGAACACAAATTCTGATTTTTTCGTCTTTCTTGGCAACCGGAGCGACATTGGCTAACCAAGTTGGATATTGCGTCACTTCCACTACTTGAGACTCGATCTGTTTGGTAATCTCCTCTTTAATCTTTAAACTTAACTCAGGCTTGAACATCCAAGTTTTTTGTTTTACTGGACTAAAATTTGGATTAATCGGCAACTTGTGAGACACCATATTCGTACTCAGCCTTGGCATATCTTTGTAAAACCAGGCAAATACGTCAATGTATTCTCTAAGCAAGCGGACCAGGTCGCTTCTTTGAGCTTCAGTTAGATGGACACTGATTCTTACTTCTTTGACACACTTCTTATCTCTGAGATCCACAGTCTCAGTTTCTTCAAGATTTAGCTCATGTTGATTCTCAAATTGTCAAAACTCTTCGGTAACATATTCGAGTATCTCATTTTCATCTTCATACACTTCGCATTCATCATCAGTTGCCTCATTTTGTTCCTTCAGCTTGTGACATGACATGACGTTGGCAGGTTTTAAATTAATATTACTGTAATCATAAATAAAACAAAATAAGGAAAGTAAAATATAAACAGATAAGTAGACAAATTTTTGATAAAGGAGGCTTTCATTTAAATTGAAAAGCAAGCGCAAACTATGACCATGGCCGAGGCCATTTTGCCTTTTTAAATATCACAAGGGAATTTAAAAACTTCAAACAAGTAAAACTGCATAAAGGGTGGATCTCGGGTCTCTTTCGGACTACCATCAATTTTAAAAACAAACATAAACATACGTTCTTTCTACCAAGTTGCACGAGAAATCAGAAGTGGTGTGGAGATCCAATTTTGTAATTGCTCCTCAGGTTCTGCATCAAGGATGCTCGATGTCCCAGCCTCTTCCTTAATGTCCGCATCAATCTCCTCAAAAAGGCCCAAGATTCCTTCCTCGAGACCATCACTTTCAACATATTCTCGCACCGGGAACGATTGGTATAGATGAGGGATTGGCTTCCAATGCTTGATCAACATTTTTATTTTTCAGCTCCGTTTCATCATATGTGGGGACATACCCCAAACCAAACTTTGCTCCTTTGGCGAGAATTTGGATAGGCTCGACAATTCCTTGAAAGTGCTTTGAAACCTGGCTCGAAACCACTCTGGAGCATAACAGTAGCAATCATCTTGTACACAAAAAGCATATGAGGTTGTGGAGTCAAGTCATCACCGATGACATTTACCAGCTCCACAGTGTAGAAATCACAATCTCGAGAGACATCATAAACAATTAGTGCATACCCATTGGAATGGCTCCCTTCACTGTAAATGACCAATTCCTGGTCCTTCCAAATGAATTTCATTATTTAGTGAAGGGTAGCCGACACAACCTCAGCCATATGGATAAACGGTCTTCGCAAAATCAAATTGTAACTGGTGTTGATATCCAACACCTGAAACTCCATATTAAATTTCGTAGGACCTACCTGGATATCCAAGTTAACCACATCGAATGTGTGTCTTTGCACTCCATCAAAAGCCCTCACATTGACTTGGTTCTAATGAATCTTTTTCACGTTGAATTTAAGCTGCCTCAAAGTCGAAAGTGGGAAAATATTAAGACCGAATCCATTGTCGACCAAGACACAATTAATTATCTTGTCTCGACATATAGTGGTGACGTGCAGAGCTTAGTTGTGCATTCTGCCTTCAAAAGGTAGCTTTTCGTCACAAAAGTTGATTCGATGTACTTGAATAACCTAGTTTATCATAGCTGCTAGATTGTCGTTGTTGGTGCCCACAGGCACGTAAATGTCATCCAGAGCCCTCATCAGAGCCTATGCATTTGCGAACTCATCAATAAAGCCCATACAGAAATATGAGCCGGCAGCTTCTCCAAATGCTTCATAATTAAATAATCTTTTAGTTGCATCTTTCTCCATAACTCTTCTGCTTCAGCTTCACTAATTGGCCTTTTGGATTGCTTTTTCTTATGCACCCCTTGGGATAACTCTTCTGGTGTGTAGCACCTGCCGAATCTGGTCATACCCTGCGTAACAGCTGTTTCAATCACAAACTTTGGTCGGTCAGAAGTTTTTCGTGGCACCAAGGCAACAACCTTCTCGGGTGTCAGAATCACAAACTCTTTCTTCTCTCTAATACTCAACGAAGCCATAACCCTTTCCAGGTTATCAAGAGTGATCGAAACTATTTCCTTTGTTACGTACCAATCGTCATCCATCTCTATCATGTTGATAGTAACGCCTCCATGATTTGGCAAAAGATTACTATTGACATTAGGTGCGACTGTCTGGAGAGAGACCACTTTCTGGCCAATCTTGTATCTTATGCTTTAGGTTGATACAGTCCTCGGCATCATGTTCAAAGCTATCAGAGTGATATGCGCATCTCTGATCAGGTCTGTAAAACTTTGAGCTAGTATCAATCGGCTTGGGCCCCACTGGATAAATATATCTTGCCGCAGTTAATCACTCGAACAACTTTGCTCGGCTTTTAATGAGCGGAGTGAAAATTTTGGCGGGCCTCTTCTCGAACCTAGGACGGAGGGGATCGTAATTGCCTTGTTAATGAAGAGGCATTTGATGATAATTTGGAGCGTTTGGACGAGGGGATTGATATCTGGGATATGGGTTAGTTTTGTAATTTAGCGGTGGAGCTTGGTAGTTCGGTGAGGTATTTTGGTAAAGTGGAGCTGGGGTTTGGTACGTTGGGGGAGGAGTTTGGTAATTTGCCTAAACGTTAGCACAGTTGGGGGCAACATTTCGATAGTGATGAGGTGGAGTTGGGTAGATTGGAGGGGGAGTTTGATAGATAGGAGGGGAGATTTGGTAGCTAGGAGGGAGAGTATTTTGATAACTGGAGGAGGGGTATTTTGATAACTAGAGGGAGGGGTACTTTGGTAGTCAGTCTGTGCATAACAGGTTGGGTACGAACTCTGTGAAGGTTGAGAACAACCTAGGTATGATGAGGTTTTCCTTAGGATCCTCTTTCCCTCATAATAGATAGAAGACACATCTTCTCTTTTCTTTTTCAACAAACCCGAAGATTCAGGTAAGGCGACAACACGGGCAATCTTTCCGATTCTTAATCCATCTTCGATAGTCTCACCTACTTTGATTATCTCAGCAAATGTCACTCCAACAAGCAACATAATTCTGTCATAATACTCGGACTCTTGAACCCGCACAAACACTTCAACAATTTCTTTATCAAACATAGGAGGTTGAACCCTAGCTGCCTCCTTTCTCCATCTGTACGCAAATTCTCTGTAACTTTCATTTGACTTCTGCTTCATCTTCTCTAAGGAATAATGATTAGGAACGATCTCCACATTGTAGGCGAATCGTTCGATAAAGTCTTTAGCCAGAGCATTCCAGCTAGGCCACTGCCTTGTCTTATCAGAGGTGAACCATTGTAACTCCTTTATGGCTTTCGGTACCTCTTCCTTCATGTCCAGCTTAGCGGCCACTTCCTTTGACCTCCACTCCCTCTCTCGCTCCTCGTAATGGTCGAGCTCAGAACTATTGACATTATGCTTATTGGGTATCGGGATTTGAAAAGTGGTTTTTTGGGGTAGGGGCGGAGCAATTGAGGGACTTTGGGCGTTTTGGGTGGCTTGGTAGTTTTGAGGGAAAGTCTGGGGTTGGTATGTTGATTTTGGTGACGGAGGGAAGTTTGTGGGTTGTTAACGTTTTGGTTTTGAGGGGGTAGGCTAGTTTGGAGGTGGATATTTTGGGGAGAAAGGGGCACTTGGAGGTTGGTATTTTGAGGAGGGGATGGTGTCTGGTAAGAGGCGGAGTCATAATGGGGATTTTGGGTGGTTAGGTCGATGATTGAGGGGTTATTAACAGGACTGGGGGTGGGTTATGAGCTTGTTCCACACTTGAAGGAAGAAAGTGAAGTGGATGCCTTCTATCTGTTGGAGCATTGAAAGTACAAGCTGGATTAGGCAAATCTTGTCTTCTCTGCATTTCGACCCGCATCTGAGCGATCTGTTGCATCAGCTGCACAATTAACTTGTTCTGATCGACGATGACGGGCACAACAACATCTGTTAAGCCAGTATCCTCAACGTTATCGCCTATTGTCAATTTGCCCTTCCGAGAATTTTGACTCGGGAAGGAATCTATAGGCCCTTTTGATCTTGTAAAGTAGGGATGTTTAGCTAGCTTATCAACACAGATCAATTATAACTACCTGTAGAGGAAAATAACTCAAAGGCAAATTCGTTAGTTTTGATTCAGGACAAATAATGTCAAATATCACATAGGGGGCATATAAACACATAAGATTTGTTTTTTTTTTTAGAACATGCTAACCCACGAATAACGGGGATTGATTTTTTTTTCTTTTTTTTCTTTTCGAAACATGCAGGAATTTGCCTGTTTTATTTTGAGGCTAGTGACTCACAAAGGTTAAACTGCATTGAGCTAAGATCTTGTTGTTGCATCTCTCGGCATTTGTTGATGTGAATTCAATGTTTCCTTGTAAAATGAAGGGGAAAAGAGAATTTTAAAATATAGGGGCCGGGCCTTGAAAGGCTGCCTACGTATCTCCCAAGGAGAATTCAGGCCCTACGTAGTTCGAATACAAAGGGGAATTCTCATTTTCGTTCATTCATTTGATTGATTACAAGGAAGGTGAAAAGAAAACATGCGATAAAGTTCCTAAAACAAAGATTGTGCCTTTAGAAAGACATCTTCTTCTGACTCGTCAAAGCACTCTGGCTGACGCATGTCCGATCAGGGAAGAAATTCAACTTGGATCCTTCCCTTGTTGATTAGAGATTCTAGATCATAGCGGAACCTAAGGCACATTCCGATGCTGTGATCTATGGCATTGTGATAAGGGAACGATTTGCAGATTTCAATTCCGACGGGATCAAATGTTTCATCATCTATTTTGATAGGGGACAAGACCTCCTTTCGAACCAACTCACGATAGATATCCAACAACGATCTCTTAAAATGCGTGAAGAAGTGACAGTAGAACACAGTATGATCTGTGACCGGTATACTAGGCTCCGGTTGGTCATATGTAAGGAGAGTGTTGTCACCCCACATGTGGGGGATTTTCCCAATCCTGATTAGGTTGCGGATCCTGGCCTTGAGATCCATACATTTTTCTGTTGTATGCCCATTTCGGTTTGGATGGTAGGCACATGTCTTACGTACATCTCCCAGCTCACCCCCGGAAGTGATTCCCTTGAGGGGTTTCAAGATGCATTCAGTCTGAAGACGCTCGTAAATAAAAGCACATGGGACGACTTTTGCCCCCACGTTATGTTCCTGCGGATATGCCTTGAGGGTGATTTTCTCATTCTCTTCTTTTCAACATTCTTGGAAAGGAGGCCTGTAAATGATTTCTTCCTCGGGTTCTTCTTTAATAGTTTCAGGTCCAATGCCTTCGGGACCACTAATGTTGGCCTCTTGGCTGAAGAAAGTGTACTTTCCATGTAGCTTTTGAAGCCATATGGTTATATCTTTGTTAAAGACATCGTGTTCCTTCCGCATAATGGCTGTCTCTTCATTCACGATAGCGTTTCTTGCCATCTTAGCTACCGACTCCTCGTCTAACGTCGCATTTGCGGCTCGTGCAACTGCGGTGGTGATCTCCACTGTTATTCTCCTTTCTCTGGTTTCTTGGATCTGTTGTCTGAGCCTGTTCAGCTTCATTCTCAAATTCTCCTCAGTTAGCTCCACCTCGATATTTTTTTCCTTTTCCATCTTAGCGGCAATTTCACCTTTCCTGAGGTGACAAAGTAATGTTTTAGGATTTGGTAGTAGGATTTTATTTTTGATCGAGAAACTCAAGACTCAGGAGATTTTGGTCTAACATTTTGGTAGTGACTTGCATTTAGAATTGTGGAGATTTTAAGAAAACTTTCGAAAAGGAGTGGGCTAAAATGTTTTCATTTAAAGCAACAAATCACATAAATAGTTAAAGCACACGAGTAAACAGACAAATATCGCGTCCTGGACATGCATGTGACCTTTTTGTGCCAAGGGTAGACCTAGCGAATTGAAAAACGTATATGTCTTTTTTAGCCAATTCATTATCCCCAAATAATTTGTTACTAGCATTCAAAATTATGTTTAACAACTTATAAATGAGGAAAATAGCTCAAAAGGGAAATAGTGACAAAACAAAGTATAAATGAAAACAGTCCCACGCAGGGGATGATAATAGACTTCACGCTCCTCCTGAACTTTCGCCAAGTCTGGTTCTCTTGGCGATGCTGACCTCTTCCCACACAGCATATTTGTTTGCCCATAAGTGATCTCTAGCCAATCGAGCCCCTTTTTGATGTCTGAACCTCTCGACCGACTGAATCTGCTATTCCATGCTGTCATCTAATTCTAATATGTATTGCCTTGCCCTTCGTAACTCTTGCTTCAACTGGGCTATGACCCTGGCGTCTTCAGAGTGTCGGTGATGATGATCTAACTCATTCTTGTCATATTTCTCTTGGAGTTGATGAAGTCAGATTTGATACTTAGCCCCAACATCTGCAATCATATGAGGAACGTTCGAACCAGGCTCGATATTTCCGGCGAGGCTCTTCTTTAACCATTCCTTGTAATCCTTAGAACATTTGAGACGAAACCTGTTTTGTACCGACTCACCCAACACCCTCCGTGTCTTCCATGTTCTACCTATGTCTTCAACATAGGAGATTCGTCCATCTTCATGATCGGTTGCAAATTTCTTCATGTCCGCAATTTGAGGGATCTCTTGTTTCCCTCCTAGTTGTCTAAGGACTAGGATGGGAGCATATGGTCTAGTCCCCCTTAATCCGGTAAATATCAAGTAAGGAGCCTTTTGCGCTCGAATCACCATTTGCTTTGTCACCCTTAGACACTTTATTGACCACTGCACATTTTCCTCTTTTAGCCTTTGAAGTCTTGGATACCAGAATTTTAGGCCTCCGGTTTTGTTGCAATGATTATGGTACATCCACCAATCGTGACTTGCAAACTCGTCTGATCGACTCAATGGATCTTGTTCTTTTGGATTATGGGCTTTGATCAAGTGCTTCATCATCCACCATTGAAGTATCAGGTTGCATCCCTGAAAGAAACGTTCTCCGTTCTGACACTTGTTCAAAGCCCTATAAATGTTCGCCAAGATCATGGGTGCCAAAGTATAGTACTTGGTTGCCGATCCATAGTCCACTCCATAAAGCATTGCATGAGTGATCATTACTACACTTAGATGGATAGTGTAGTTCGATCCCTGAGGAAATACCATCGTCCTAAGTAGGCATATTGTGAAGGCAAGAGGACGTGTCTCCTTCCATTTTTCTCATGAGATAAACTCTTCTTTGAACTTTTCATAGGCTCTTGCACGTCCGAATCGGTAGTAAAGCTTTCGAAGTGGAATCTTTGGCCCGGGCATCTTGTCCATCCAATCGGCTTTGACGAGTGACAATTTCTCTTTGATTTCAGCAAAATCCCATGTTTTGGGGAAAAGAAAATCTGTATCGGGTTGGCGCTTCCTCTTGTTGCACATGTCGACACTCTCATAACTTGTCAGGACTTCTTCGATAGTCGGCGTCATTTTCACTTTTCCGAATTGAAACACCATATTATCGCTGTCCCAAAACTTTACCATTGTCCCAATTAAATCGGGCCAAGCCACCATTTTCATCAGTGACGGGAGATTGTCTATGTGTCTTCAAACTTTTGTCTTGTCTCTGTTGTTCATGAATTTCCACCAAACTTGGAGATAAGGGTCAAGTATGTCACCATTCGGGTTCTTAGAAGCTCATGTGGTGGATTCATCCTACGAGAAAAACAGACAAAAGTAAGTTACCCCCATCCCCGTAGATAAGTAATTTGTTTAAAAATGACATAGACATCCTTCAAATAAATAGATAAGCATGATCATCTTTTATTAACAAAAAATAGGTCAAATTGACACAGGGTGGGCTTCTAATGGGCCCAACATGCCTTGGGTATTGGGTCAACTTAGTTCAAAATGCGCTAAAATATCGGAATTTGGTTTCGGTCTACGCTAGTTCACTAAGAGTGGCTTTGAAAGACTGGAAACCTAAGTGGACAACTTAGGCTGGAATTCAGGACAACCATTGGAAGCATGACGAACCAATAAATTGTCGATCATTTCGAAAAAAAGGTTGAGTATAAAAAAGTCCGGTTGCGGTTCCGCAAAACCGTCATTTAATATACTATACATACATATTGGAAAATGTCATGCATGCAATACGAAAGTTTTAAAAAATATAAACACGTTTAGCACAAATAAATAATTCAACAGTTAATAACAATTAGTCAAATAAGTCAAATCCTATGGTTAGAACTTAATTAAGTCCCCAACGGAGTCGCCATTTCTGTTTTATTCGAAAAATATATAAATAAAAGAAAAATGACTAAGTTTCAAAAAATTGATTAAACTTATGGTTTAAGAGAAATCGAATTTCCAAAAGAATAGAGTCGCCACTTAATTTTTTAGTAAAAATCAAGAAAAAACTCGAGGGTTTTCAAGAGACTCAAACAAATAAAATCTATTGAAATAAAAGGGTTTCAAATATACATTCCGAGAAGGTATTAGGCCCTCGAAATGCCCGCTAACTTGCGGTTGATCGGCAATTTAACCAAAAATGACTTTGACTAATATTTGAAGTTTTAACTAAATAAAAGAACTCATTTAGTTATTTATTATTATTATTATTATTTTAGTCTTTGTTACTTATTTACTACTATTACTTTCTAGTTAGTTATTTTTAAGGGAAGTAAAGTAAGGGAGATCATTCTAAGGGGAATAACTTAAATGCTGACAAAAATACTAAAAATAAAGCTGAGTGTAAATTTGTTAATTTTAATGTATAAAATAAAGTGAAATGTCCATCTTTGGTAATTTAATTAAATTAAACCATAAAATAACTAAAGTTAGTCAAACAATAATAAATAATAAGAGAGGAGAAAATGTCAAATTTGGGCCTTTTGCCCAAATTCAAATTCTTAGCCCAAACATGTCCTAAGTTCTATGAGTGGGTCTACTGATGGGTTTCAACCCATTTTCGTCCCAAAAAAACATGTGTCTACAAAAAATGTATATAGGCCATATTTGACCCGTTTTCATGTATATTGGATTGTATACTAAGTGTATACAACCCTCTTCAACTCTTGCAACCTGTATTTCAATTTTTGGCCTTGTATTTTTGTAATTTTTACCATGTATACCAGTATATACAACGATGTATCACAGTGTATATTGGCATGTATATCATTCCTTTTTTGACCTCTTGGACCCATAACTTTGATTTTTCAGCTTTGTATATTGCTTTCCATTCAAAATTCAAATGTTTGCTTTCCAATTATGAACTTGATAATGAAAAGAGTGATGTGGGAATGGCTTTGGGCCTAAATGGCCCAATTAGCGATGCAAGAAGAGGATTTAGCCTCAAATGAAATCCTCCACAGTTGCTCACAATAAACAAAACAAAGTAAAACTAGTCAGCAAAGGGTTAATAAATCTTAGATGATTAGGAAATGATTAATTCTCACTTGATTTTGCATAGGAAACAATTAGGAGAGCATGACCAACATTGCATATATTTTTGAAACAAGAGAAAAGTGTGCCAATGAAACACAATTCAACAAATACATGCATATTAAGAGAAAGCAAAGAAAAGCCAATTAACTAGATACAAATGAATCAAAATAGTTATCACATTAGACCAAGATTAATGCAAAATTATACCAAGTTGAACATGAATGACCGAATTCATAAGGATTGGAAGCAATCTTGGCAGATACACAAAATATATAAATCGCGAAGGATGACAACTTGCTCAAAACAGAATCATTACACTACCAACATGCCAAACTAAGCCTATACATCACAGGTGTACTCAGACAAAAAAAAAAAAAGCAACAATCTAACACACGTAGATGAGGATATTTTGAACACATGAATATGAGTTAAGAAACAACCAAAGCATGCTGGAAACAAACAACAACACAGAGAAGCAGCGAGGCTAGGCATGAGAAAGAAAAATCGAAAACAATACTACTATTAGACAAGGGAATCGCTAAAGAATCATATACACAAGAGATCGGGATACCAAGAATTCAATGACCAATATGAGCAACACGGACCTCCAAGACATCAAAAACACCATTTTGAAATACAAACGACGAGAACATACTATAAAAAAGGAAGTGATACCTTTTCTGGAGTAGTGTTCCGGGATGACGATGAGCGGGGAATGACTGCGAGTTCACCACATGATTCACCCACGGAACAACAAGCGAAAGGTCTAGTTTTCCCTTTTTCGAATGTATTTATTTATTTTTTTTCTATATTTTGTGATTAATTGCATGAACTATTCTCTCTGATATTTATGCGTAAACTTTAAAGCTAATAATGTACTGTGTTTTTTTTAAAAAAAAAATTTGTAGCTAGTTCTTCCAATATTTCTCTTCGCCCCCTCAATACCAAAAAGAAAAAGAATATTTAGAAGGAGATAGGGTTCGCCAATTTTGGGGGGGGGGGGGGGGAGGGGAGGAATCCCTATGAAGTTGGGTCTGTTCCCCAAATTCAAAATCCCAATCCTTTCACCATTAAAGGCAAGCAACTTTTTCTGAGATTTTCAGCCTATTCCAGAAGAGGAAAGGGAGATAGATGCGTGCCTCTTGCTACTAGAAACGTACGAGTTGGAGAGAGACGTTGGAGAAGAAGACAAATTTCGTAGCACTACCCCTCTATTGATGTTTTTTCGCGTATTTTGACGAAACTGTTTGACTGTGAAGACGACGTATGGTTGTTGTTTATTGTTGTGTGAATTGTTGTCGTTTTGCTGGAAGAGGATATCGTTCGTATTCACGCCGCTACTGGGTTGCTGTGCTGTTAGCGTGAAAGAGGAAAAAGAGCCAGCTGGGTTTCTTTTGAAGTTGAAATTGGCCGGGTCTATAGCGGAAAAGGTGGGCTGGATCGGCTGTTGTTGTAGCGTGAAAAGGAAGAAGAAAGGAGTGGTGTCGGTTGTTCACGTTATATGCTGATGTATTGTATGTGTACGGGTTGATTTTGGAGGGTTGCTGCCTGAATTGAATAAAAGGGGAAAATATGGGCTGCTGAAATGTGAGGCAAAAATAGCCCAAAAGCTTGGTCTCCAAATAGGTTGAATGGGGTGTTACATTTGGCTATAATTGCAATAAAATTAATTAATAATTTAGCCAAAATGGACTAAGGAGGTAACCAAAAGAATTAATCTTAGCAAATTCGGCTAGAATTCAAAATAAGGCGAATTAATATAATTAATTTATGAGCTTCTTAATCTTAACGATATAAAATAGCCAATTTAATTATAAACTAAATAAATCGAAATTATACTCATAATTTAAACTAAACTAATTTAATAAAATATTTACTAAAATCAAGATCTTTTTGAGACGATTTTTGAATATTTAAGAAACACTAATTACACATATAATTATAAAATACTATAAAAATCGACTAGACTTACTCAAAGTAACCTCGAATTTTTTTTGAATTTTTATAAAACTAATTATTCTAAATCGTTTGAAAATTGAGAAGTTCGCGAATTAATTCCTATCGGGGAGGGTCAAAATTGGGTGTCAGCAAGTATTGCCGAGATAGAGAATTAAGCATGAATTAAACAAGTAACTAAGACATGCCATCGAATTTAAAGCTTCTAACCTTTCAAACTTCAAAAAACTTCAAACTCAACTCTTTGCTCAACTTGATTCGTCTCAAAACTGATCACTGCATACACATTTCTGAAGGTAGTATAGCCGTATTTGTGAAGAAAATTGTGAGTAAGAAGTGGCGAGAGAAAATCGCTGCGGCGAGAGAAAATTGGGAGCGAAAGATGGAAAGGATGAAGTGAATTTAATTTAATTCAGCCAAATTGTCATATATGGTTAAAAAAAATAATGTTGACAAATATAGTAAATATTTTTTAAAAAGTATACACGTAAGTGATTTTCCCTTTATTCTTTAACATTCTCTTTGGACTTGTATTAATGAGTAATGAACATGTTGATAAAAGATTCAAATTTCTAACCTCACCTACAGAGGTGCACTCAATCATCATCGTACGACATTATATGATACTTCAAGTGTGAGTTCACACATCTATATTTAAATATTTTAAAAAAAATATAACACTACTATATATGATTTCGGAAGGGGACCATGGCTTCACGTGAATCCAGTGACCCCTCATATATACGCCCTGATATTAATGTCTCATACCAAACCCAAACCCAAATCTGAATACCCGGAATACCAACTAACAAATTTTTTTGATTTAATTCGGTTTTCAATATTTCATGCACAGTCGTGCTCCTCAATATTATAGTACTAGTATAGTATCCGAGCACTGCACTAATTCGAGATTATCTATGTAGTATATATATACTCAATACAAATGGATTGTAATCTTGTTAGTTAATGATAAGAAAATACATTTAGAAAATATAACTAAAGTAAGAATTTCTTACCCTTTCTAACACACGATAAGATAAAAAAATACTTTTACAAAATGTTAGAAAAAATATCTTTTCGACAACCTAATAAGAAAAAAATAATTTTGCAAAATATAAAGAAAAATACATCTCTACAACATGATAAGTATTTTATAAAATGTAAAGAAACTATCCATTCAACTTGATAAGGAAAATAATTTTACAAAAGTAAAGAAAGTACTCATCCAAATTGTGATAGGAACAAGATCATGATAAAAAAGATGTATAAAAATAAACAGCGACTTGAAAATGAAATATGACTTACCTTTTTATGTACTTCTTTTTCATTACATGTTAGTTAATTCACAAACTAATATAATGAAAAAAATATATATATTCTTGAATTTGAATCTTCGTAAAATTAAATATGAATTTATATAGGCAAAATATAGAAAATGAAAAGAAAAACTTGGGAATTAAATATTTTTTACCTTCATGTACTTCTTTTTTGTTTCATATTAGTTAATTCACAAACCAATATGATAAAGAAGAAAGGATAATCTTAAATGTGAATCTCTATGAAACTAACTATAAATTTATATATGCAAAATAAAAAATGTCATAAGACATCATAAATTTACAAATTAAAGTATGAAAGTTATGGACATGAAAATTATTAGAGTTAGTGAATATAATTAAAAGTAGAAATCAAAGAGGTGTAAGTCATGTATAATTACTCCTTGTAAAACTAAATATGAATTTATATAGGCAAAATAGAGGAATGTCATAAGACATCATAAATTTACAAATTAAAGTTGGAAGTTATGGACATGAAAAATATTAGAGTTGGTGAATATAATTAAAAGTAGAAATCAAAGAGGTGTAAGTCATGGGTAATTACTCCTTGTAAATAAATTAAATAACAAAGAGAAACAAGACTTCAAATATTAAAAAATATTATCATTTTATGATTAGAATTTATAAAAGTGAGGCAAACAAAGAAAAAATGAATGTGAAGAATTTTTGATGTAAATGTTCCTCCATGAATAAAAATGTAGTACGAGTCTCAAATTGGCAAGTGTATTACACACGCGCCACATCTTTGACACATCAGAACCACGTAAGCACCACGTCAAAGCCACATTGAAAATTATCTAAAATTTGATTTTTGATTTTTTACTTTCATTTCTTTCTATCTTTTTCAAAAATTTTCCTTTCCTAAATTTTTTAAATACTAATTAATCTTTAATTCTTAATTAGTTTAAAAAAATGAAGTCATTAGCCGTGATTTTTTTCGTCACTTACTGCCATTGTCGGCCGTCAGTATTCTTCATTTTTTTTTATTTTTATAGACTAATCAAATTCCTATTCTTAACTAATTCAAGAAAAACACATATTTATTTGTAGTGAATTTTTAAAAAGTATCATTTCTCTACCATCTTCCATCCCCATTGTCAACCATTAACATTAGAGATCGTTTGACAAAACCTCATATTCTTTTATGCCTAGTCTCATTTTTCAAAAAAATCATAACTTTTTAAGAAAAATCAAATTTCAAAAATAAAGAGTAAAGAAAATTATGTGGGTCTTGAATGTGATTTTTTTTGTTTATGTGTTTAATGAGAAAATGTACTTTGAATGTAAAGTTTGAAGAAGGAGAAAGAGGATGGAGTGGTGTGGGGTTTTGAGAAAGCACGGGGGAGGGGGGGGGGGGGGTTGAAGAAGAAGAAGTATGGGGTTGGTGGATTTTTTTATTTTTTTCAGAACTCCTAATTTAAATATTAAATTACTATAATATTCTTAACTTAGGTTGTGACTTTTTCGATGACTTGTGACTTTTTCGATGAGTTATGACTTTTTTCAAATACTTGTGATTTTCGATGAATTGTGACATTTCCAAAGAGTTATGACTTTTTCAAAAAGTTGTGACTTTTTCAAAAAAGTTGTGACTTTTTCAAAGAGTTGCGACTTTTCCAAAGAATTGTGACTTTTTCGAAGAGTTGTGACGTTTTCAATAATTTGTGACTTTTCCAAAATATTGTGACTTCTCGAAAAGATCATGATCTTTCAGATAAGACACAAAAAGCATTTGTTCATACTACCATTTGTTGACTATAAATAAAGGGACTTCCTCTCATTTTTCAACCACAATTTTTTCTAATCTTCTACTCTTCTTCTTCTTGCATTTTGAAATTCCTTGTGTAATTTATTGTCGTTAAAGTGAGTTCGAAGTTTAGCGAAATATGTGGTACCGCTATTCTGATGAAGTAAGATGTTCTATCCTAATAGGGTATATTCCATAACCTCGAGTACTTGAGGAAAATAATATAATTTTGATGATATAATAATTATTTTGATTAATACACAGATTAGTATGTAATGTTCCAATATATGAAGTTAACATGATGTAGTCTAAAGTCATTTGTTTTTGTTAACAATTTCTCTTGTGATGTAGATAAATGCTTTTGAATATCTTTTTCCAAAATTTAGAGAATTGTCACGATTTATTTTTGATACTCAAGACAAAAGAATGACTTTATTTATCAATGTTACTTATGTGATTTAGACTCCCAGGGAGTTTGCTTCAAAATAGTTATTACTATATAAAAATTGCCCTTTTGTTTTACCTATTTACTATTTCTTAATATTTCAGTATTTTAGATGAAGAAAAGTTCATATGACTTGTAATAACTCCAATTGAAGTTTGTATTAGTTTAATTTTTATTATTTATTTAATAGCTAATTTTATGAGATAAATATTTTCATTAATGCAAATATATATTTATATTTGGGTAGGTATTTGTATTTTAATTAAAGTATTATATACGTCACAAATTAAAGTATTAAATATGTCACAAATGGGTAGGTATTTGTATTTAAATTAAAGTATTAAGTTAACGAGATCTTCTAACTTGACAATATATTATTTGAAAATGTTCCGAGTTCTTTTTTTAAAAAAAAAACTCAAAACAAATGTGAAAATCAATTAATCCTCAATTTTGGATTATTAGTTTCTGGAAACATGTGTTACACATGCGTTCCATATAATATTTTATATATTCATTAGAATGATAAAAGTTCTATAAAAACATATGTAATGAATAATAAAATGCTACAAATATATCTTAAATGTGTGACAAGAAACATCAAATGAGGAACATATTTTAATGTTTAAAATTAATTTTTTTTAAAGCAATCAACGGTAAATTTTGAACTTTGAACAATATCAAACTTCCAATAAAGCCACAAACAAATTTAGGATGATAAAAAATTTCACTAAAAAAATTTATATCAAAGTAGGTTAATAGAAAGATAACTCAAATTTTGAACTACGATCAGTAGCAAATTTCCAATAAAACCACAAACAAATCTTTTTCCCTTGCTTGTATCCCATCTCAATTTTTATTATTTACTCATTATCCCACTCAAGCACTATAATTGTTATTTTTTTTTATCAAGTAATTTGCGCCTGAAATCAAGTTGCATATTTAAATTGAATTAATCCACCAATTTAGAATAATAAAAATAACCTACTCACTAATCATTTTAAATAAACAATTTACAATACTGGCAATGACTTAGTTTATTAAAGTAAAAGTCAAAATAATTTATTGATAACCACTAACATGGTGTTGGAAATTAATTAAAAAATGTTATACAACAAGATTTTTTTATAAATACAAAAGAGTAGTACAATATTTGATATATTTATACTTGAATTACAGAATTTTTGACCAAAATAAGCTATTTTTAAAACCAATTCACCTAACTAATACGTTTTTAATTTTTTTTACAAAAGTAGTATAAACGTACTTCATGGTAACGTTTTAGGTTATTTTTATTTTAAGAATTCAACGGACAAAAACTAACGGAGCTGACGACGTTAAATGAATAAACGTTACTACGAGTAATGTTTTAGGATTAAAACGTTATTCACAATAACATTTATTGGGAATTCAATCACATCCAACCCTGCAAATGCAGAATCAAATCCTGCCAATTTAAAACGTTACTCATAGTAATGTTTTACACCTAAAACGTTCCTCAGAGTAACGTTTTAGGTGTAAGACGTTACTATGAGTAACGTTTACTAAGAATCCAATCACGGGTCTTCGACTCCTGTAAATTTAACCTAAAAAACGTGACTGTCATACCTGGTAAAGTTATATTCCTCCATTTTTTAAACTGACCACAAGTGATTATAGAATAAATGTTGTTGTAAGGATGATTTTGCATATTCCAACAATTTTCAACAAAACTTTTAATTGTGTTGCCCATTGTTAAAATAATATTCACAAAACTTCATTAGGTATGAATTAAATAAGTCAAGTTTATCATATTATGTTAAGTTCTTACTATAGCTTTAAAATTATTTTTCTAATTTATTAATATTATTTAAAAAAATATCTTATTTGTATGTGTAGGATAAAGACGACAAGCTTTGAACAAAATGTGATGGTTGCTTTGTATTGGGCTGGCAAAATAATTACGAATATGAATGTATTTAGGTATACTAAATGTGCTAGAATGATTATTAGCATGTCTACCTCAACTAACTATGTTGAGTTGGTTGGATCGTTGCATGAAAAAATGGGAACAAAAAGTGAAAAATATTCATATGAATATTTCTGGAAAATATCCATGTTCAATTCAAGGTAACAATATAAGGTTCATTGAGTTTAAAATTGAGAATGACCAATCTTTGTTACAATTTCTTTTCATACCTCAAAAATTTGCGGATAAGATTGATATAAATGTTTTGGAGATGTATGTAAAGACCAAATCAACATATCAAAATGTTGTATTTCAAGTTAGTGGTCATCATGGTTATCACATGAATTTATTGGCTCAAAATTATGGTTTTACCACGGCCAATCAACATCATTTTGTAGAACCGATTGTTCAACCACCATTCCAACAATTGTCGATGCATGGTGAAGGATCAAGTAGTCAAATGCATATTGATAATAGTCAAAGGGAATATGAGGCCAGGTAAAACAACAAATTTATATTTTACTGAATTTTAGCGTAACAATTCAATAAGATAATTTTTATTGTCAGTATACACAAATTATCTCTTATTATTAGAAGAAATAACCTTTTAGAGTATAAATTATCGCTTTTAAAACAAGCTTCTATATTCATAATTTTGCTAGAATTTAACTAATATTTTTTTACAGAGATAATGAGACCAACGTTGATCTATATAATGATGTAAATGATGAAATTAGTGATGAAAGTTCGGAGGAAGATGAACCTTCAAAAGATGGTGATGAAAGTGAACCTAATGAAGATATCGATGATATTAGATATTTTTCTCAGAATGGTGTAAATCTTCATAATCATAAACAAGGTGTGCCTGAAATATAAAATCATGACATACCCTATTTCAGGACATTAGAGAATGAGGAAGACATTTTCATGTCTACATGTGAATATGAGATGGAATATTATTCAGTTTGGTATGAGGAAGCAAAAAAGGATTTGAAAAAAGGTATGTTTTTTAGTAGTAAAGAAAAATTGAAACGGGCGGTAACTATTTGGAGTTTGCACAAAAATAAGGAGTTCAAGGTGGTAATATCTACCAAGAGTCTATGGGTTGTGAGATGTAAGTTTTATAATTTATTGGGTTGCTTGTGGTTTCTTCGAGGTCGAAAAGTTGGAGATAACCTTTGGAAGATAGGAAAATATGTTGAAAATCATAGATGTGAGACTGAAGGGCTTTCTAGTGGTCACGCCAATCTAAATACCAATTTGATTGCATCATTGTTTCTAAATCAAATTAGAAAAAATCCTAAGTACTTGGTGGTAGATGTCATTTCAAAGGTTCATGAAAAATTTTGGTCATCAAGTAACATACAGAAAAGCGTGGCTTGGACGTCAACACGCATTTGAATTGGTGTATGGTGACTTTGAGAAATCATTTAGTGACCTACCTAAATTTTTTGCAGCTTTTCAACACTTTAACCATGGAACAGTTGTGGAATGGAAACACGAAGAGTCTATGAGTTCATCAGAGGTAAAAACTTTTAAATTTGTATTTTGGGCTTTCAAGCCATGCATAGATGGATTCCAAACATGTCGCCCTGTTATTTCAGTAGATGGAACTCATATTTATGGAAAGTATGAGATCAAATTATTAATTGCTGTTGGAATTGATGGAAATGATAACATTCTTCCTTTAGCGTTTGCTATTGTAGACAAATAGTCAAAAGAGGCATGGAAGTGGTTTTTTAAAAATTTAAGTGCACATGTGATAAAAAGTAGACAAGATGTATGTGTTATATCTGATAGGGCAAAAGGAATCTTGACTAGTTTGCAGGAGTTGCGGCGATTTCAAGAGCCTCGAGCCTTCCATCAATTTTGCATAAGGCTTCTGAAGAGCAACTTTCAATCTAAATTTCCAAACAAGGACTTCAGCAGATTGATGTGGAGGGCTGCTTTAGCCCATCAAGTAAGGAAGTTTGATTCCTTTGTGTGGTAAATTAGAGAAGAAAATGTCCAAGCACATAAATACCTCATTGAAATGCCCTTGGACAAATGGACTGTTAGCCATGATGGTGGAAAAAGATTGGGAGTGTTGACAGCAAATCTTTCAGAGTCGTTCAATAGAGTGTTGAAAAAAGCACGAGGTTTGCCTGTCACTGCTATGGTTAGACTTTCATTGGAGCAAACTATTGAACGGTATACCCGTAGGTCTCAAATAGCGCACCAACTTGCAGAACAAAATGAATTATGGACTGGGAGATTTAAAATAAAGTGGGAGAAGAACTATGAAAGTTCAAAAAGGCACTTCGTTTTTTATTGGAATATACCCACAGGGGTATACAAGGTTAGATCTATACAGGTTGATGGTACTGGTGGTAATCCTCATTATGTTTCACTGAATGAAAGAAAATGTGATTGTGGAAAATGGGTTAATTTGCACTTCCCATGTTCACATGTCATGAAGTAACTGATAGAATGGGAGGGCTAGCTAGAAATTTTGTTAGCGAGCATTTCACAATAGAGAATTATGTTGCAACATATTATGGGTCATTCTCACCAATTGGTCATGAGGCATATTGGCCATCTCCAAGTTTTACAATGAGAAGTAATGAATTTTATTGTCGTCCAAATCGGCCAAGGACAACTAGAATACCTAATGAAATGGATCGTGGTTCTACAGTGTTAATTTCCTTTCAGTTAGCTACTGTAATGTAACTAAATAATCATTAATCTTTTGCAATTATGTTATTAGTGCATAAATTTTTCCAGATTACTAATAGAGGAAAAATTATTAGTGTTAATTTCCAGATTTCCAGATTTCCTTTCAGTTATCTACTGTAATCTGTACTGTAATTTCCAAATTTCTAGATTTCCAATTTCCAGATTTCCAGTTCCAGATTTTCAGATTTCCTTTCAGTTATCTACTGTAATATGTAATGTAATTTCCAGATTTCCAGATTTCCTTTCAGTTATCTACTGAAATGCTCAGATTGCTAATACTTCAAACAACTCGAAATGTTTGATATTATACAATGCCACCTTCAGCAAGAACTCAAGTCTGCCCAAACAATACATTTCTCTAGAGAAAGTTTATGTCTAAACTTAATAGGGAATTGAAAGATCAGAAATGAAGGAAAATGGATGCTGAGAACAGTGAACACAATCAAAACATCTCCCAATTGCATTGGCATTTGAATGGAATTAAATTGAACTGTAAATTGCCAAGTTACTAAGAGACTCTTGGCTAGATTTCAGAAGATACTGGAGAAGTTAATGGCCATTGATAAAAAGAAGATTGGGAACCAAAAGACATCCCAGTTTCAGAAACAAATTCCAACTCAAAATCCACATTGAATTCCAAAAATCTATTTGTAGTCCATTTTGTCAACAACCCAATATTCCAAACAAAACAAAATTCAAAAACCAAACTGAATAAGATGAACAACAACACATATTCCTCATATTTTGTCCCCTTTCAGAAAAAACCACCATATAGGACATCCAATATTTTCATATTTCTAGATTTCCAATTTCCAGATTTCCAAATTTTTAGATTTTCAGATTTCCAAATTTTTCACTTCTTTCTCTTTTCTTGTTTCATTTTGCCATGCTGGTAAAGATAGTAACTCCCTGACAAGCAAGGGTAATTTTCAATTATTCAACTAAAAGAGGAGCATTTATGTCAAAAAATAATATAAAGATGTTAATAGTACCAGTCCCACAACGCTTAGGAAAAATCGTACGCTTCTCCTTCACTGATGGTTCACCACATTCATTTGCATTCTCCACTTCATCGTTGGAATCATCCAACTCATTACTTTTTATATTATTGTTAGAGTCCTTTAAATGATTAACAGCAACAGGTGTCTCAATGGACATTAGCAGCCCAGGTGATGAATTAAAGTTAGGGGCGTTCTCAAAATGTTGAGGTCGAGAACCACTAAATACATTCTCAAATGACGAAAGACTTGGATTCCTTAATATTTGTGACATCGTGTATGGAACAATATCAGCATTTGTTGGTTGATATGTCATACATGATGCCTCGGGAGTGAACTCCTGAGTTTGGCCCCTTGAAATGGAACCAATATCAGAAGTTGTGTGATCATCTTCGGAGATTGATTCATCCATTTCAATAGGCGCTCGTCCTTTCTCAATAGCACGAGCCATCCTACCAGCAACACCACCTTTTCCTCGCCTACGAACAGGGGGATGTAAATGATCATCATGTACCTCATCTCTTATATAATCAGCTTGTACATTAATCCTAGGAGCCTCGTGCACATTTGTCAAGAATTTTTCTCCTTCATTCCGGAACATTGCACGAAATATGTATAAATCCTCCATTGATGGTTGATCACCAAGTGTTTTTGCTCTATCAATCATGGAATGAATATGATGCACCTACACAAAGATCAATTCTTTTTCTAACAAGCATTTTCGATTCTTTTTTCTAACAGATGTTCAAACAAAGATCAATCTGAAACACTTATATAATATTTTCTAAGAAAAAAACATAGGTAACAATTTTCCAAGTCAAAATTTTCAAGAAGAAGTAATATTTACCCTTCCATTGATATATCCTCAAAAGATAAATCACAAACACACGGAATCTAATACATACCATTGTTTCATATGCCGTTGAATTTGGCACATTACCTTCTTGTTGTTGAGGACCCTGAGTAGGATTATCGGTAACAAGATGAGTAATGCGTCTGAACCAAATAAGGTAAGGGTCATCATATTGAAGTGGTTCACGATTGACCGGTGCATCACAAATATATTAAAGTCGTTGGTTCCAAAAAGGCAGCCATTGTGCATGCTCTATCTTCCAATTTGTATTTGGTCTGCCCCTACGATCATGGTGAAAATGTGTGGCGTCAAATAGAAATAGAGTTGGTATTGTTTGTTTCAATCCAAATTGCCTCATAACTCAATCAGGCAAGTGAACCTCAACGACATCCCAACAAAAAATTGGAGCTCTAAAATGCCATATGTCTCGTCCAATTCGACAATAGTCAGGAAGATTCTCAATTAAGTCATTCGAATATGGTTCCCAAATAAACTACATAAAGAGAAAAGAAATGAGTTTCAACTACAATATATACATAAATATTTTTTAAAAAACCTGTATACCATCTTACCTGATCCTCTGTCATGGAATCAAGTGCATCCCTAAAAACTTTCAACACATGCTTAGTGGTATCAGTCCAACTAAAATGTGAAAACCATCTAGTAGCATGTGGACCCTTAGGTAAACCAGCAAGAAAATTATTTTCCATATCCCTTTGTGCTATTACCTGAGGTCTGAGGACGGTAATTCTCTCCCATGCCCAAATCTAAACATAATATATAAATATATAATTATGAAATTATAAAGTAGAAGAAATATTTATAAATAATTGATGTAGTTATTAAGTATACCTGGAGTAGTGGTAGAAATCAAGATATCTCGTTTTGGTTACTCTGTGAGGCCTTACAGAGAAAGCGATACAAGCACGCTAAGGTCGCACTACCCCAACTATAAGAGCTAACTACATTGAGATCCTCGAGCATAGGAAGGTACATAAGCTTTAAATAGTTGCAAGATGTATTTGCCATCATCATACCAGCAATCATCCAAAACATGTAACATCTAGCCATTTGATTGATTATATCTTGTGCTGCCAAGTCAGGTAGCTGTTGTTGCTCGAGCATATGCGCATTAAGTGCAGTTACCTTGAGGCTACTATGGTTGAAGTCTTGAGGACGTGGAATAAAACCTAACAATCTTTGACAAATATTTTGCCAATCTCCTATGGTCCTCATCGACTCATCACCAAGTATTGGATCACCATTCACAGGTAAGCCATACAACACTTCTACATCTTGCAAGGTGATTATTGCCTCACTTGTCCTAAAGTGAAACGTATGAGTCTCAGGACGCCATCTCTCTACTAGTGAAGTGATCAAGCTACGATCAATAATAGGTCTATTTGATCTATAAACACCATATAATCCTAATAATTCAATCACTTCTAAAACTCGTGGATGAATGGGATATTTCTTTACAAGGTCCCATAATTTTCCATCACACCTCCTCGTATTTAAAATCATTTTAACACTTCTATCCTATATATCTCGTGACCTATGAGTATGTTGTTGAGTTAATACCGATGGTTCAAGTGGACCGGGATCTAATCGATATGCACTATAACCAGCCATATACGTATCTATTAAAATGAAAAACATGTATGAAAGTAAATTAAATATAAATGTTATTCCTAAATATAACAAGCAAATCAAAATAAATGTACTGTCACCTAATGTTTCATAAAAAAATTGGAAAATGAACTCAATTTTAGTAGAGGCCGATTGCAGGTCCACCTGTTATAGTCTTCCCTTCTATTTTCATGTGAACATTTTTTTTGTTATTTCTCTTTTCATTGTTTCTCTTTGCATCAACAAGATGCATGAATTCAAAATGAAAACACAACATACAGATCATAATTTCTTGAGTGATTATTCTATATAACCAAAACGATATAAATTCGAGAAGATAGAAATTCGAAAATTCAAGCATTCCTTCTACTATTTTGTAAGAAAAGAAAAACATACCTCAAGGCTCTAACACAGAAAAACTAACTTGATTCCAAGATTTTCGAAAGATTTATAGCCATAATTTATCGTGAAACTCGATATAACAAGAAATCCCCAAAATTGATTTTGAAATAGAAAGAGCTATTATTTATCCACGAAATTAGGTTTTGACCCATTCATTGTCTTTCTATGTTTTTGTTCTTTCACACCTCCTCTACATCCACAAATTATCGGCCAAAAATAGAGTTGTGGGGCTGAGAAATTTTTCAATCCTGCTGCACAACTGTTTTTACAACAAAAAGGTTGAAAGGGTATAATAGCCAAATGATTCAACATACTTTGAGGGAGGGGAACAACTTAGCAGACTTCATAGCAAACACAGTAATAGGATTAGTAAGAGTGGTTCAGTTCGATACATTCTCAAGCCTACCTACTAAAGGAAAATGCATTCTCAATTTAGACAAGGCTTAGATATCTACATTAAGGGTTCGAACAAGGCCAATCAAGAATCAATGAACAGATTGAAAAGTACAACCATTTTCATGTAACTTTTTATATCATTGGTGTATCAAGAAAAGGAATCAAATGCTGAAGATAGGCTACTGTGTTCTCCATCAAAACTGAATTTAAATCAGCATAACAAGAACACTGTGAAATGATTGCTAAGGGTAGACACATCAACGGTTCAACTGAGATATTGAAACCAACATAATATTCAACACTTCATGCATTATGATTCTTTTAATAAACTACATGTATTATGATCAATATTTAACACATCTTTTGTTTCTTATGAAGAAATTTTATTAATCTGGTTGAACTCCTGTATACAGGAATGTTATATTACACATCATTATACAATCCCACAAAAAAAAAAGGTGCGGTAGAGCAGCAGTCTGAGATGAATGTATCATATATTACTAACATTAACATTTTATGTTAGAACCACATCTTTGCATTAATTACATTTGCTCCAATTAGTACACAACTGAACTCATTTCTCAACTGTGGAGCAGTAATAGTAGTACTCAACCATAATCAGGTACTCATTCTCCAATCGTTTAACAAGAAAAGTTTCCGCAACTCTAATTACTCTACGAAAAACAACAAAACTCCAAGAACTTAACGTCAGTTAATCGCACATAGTTAACACCGCCTATGTGACCTTCTGCAGAGGATTTTCATAGCTGAGCTCAACTAATTCGGGATTGAGGCTAATTGATTGATAAGTTTTTCTATAAGAGTCGCAATTGTTGAGGAAATTGAATATCATCACTCAAATAGTTTCAAGTACATATAATTTCTTATTCTCATAAAAAGGGAAAAAAAAACAGAAACTAAAATGACATTTTTTAACAAAAAGGAAAACAACAAATTCATCAACTATAAGATAAACTATATCAGTGTATGACAAAATTACCTCAATCACAAAAAAAATCTTCTTTTTCAAAGATTTTTGACCCTTTTTTAAGCAAATCTGCAGACGTCCTTCAAATTTTTGAAAGTTTTACCTCCAATCTCTTGTAGTGTGTCTAATCTTCAGTAGTCGAACAAAACTCTCAAATCTCTTGTATAGAACAAAAGGGTTTCAAATCGAGTAAAGATTAAGCGTCAATTCTTTAAGATCAAGAAGATGACTTTTTGTTTATCACCATAATTGCAACCTGAAGGTGGGTTAGGAGAAAGAAGAGGGTTTTTTTGGGTCTTCCCTGAATCTCCCCTTTTTCTTCTGCAATTAGTACGACTAAATTGGGGTTATTTGTTCTAGTATAGGATTAAAAGATATATGCTTAAAACGTTATTCTCAATAACATATTAGAGTTAAAACGTGATTCTCAGTTACGTATTATTATTTAACGTCATCAACTCCGTCAGTTTTTGTCCATTGAATTTTTAAAATAAAAATAACCTAAAACGTTATCATGAAGTACGTTTATACTACTTTTGTAAAAAAAATTAAAAACGTATTAGTTAGGTGAATTGGTTTTAAAAATAGCTTATTTTGGTCAAAAATTCTGAATTACATCCTCTCTACTTTTTCAAAAATTAATTTTGATTCATATTGACTTGATGGAAGGTTATACTGTTGTAATTTCTCTTCTTAGAACTCTTGATCAACCATATATTTCAGAACTCTTTCATGATCACACTGCTGAAACGCTCGATTCTCTTCGTGTCACAGCTGAATATTTCCAACAAATTCTTGAAAAAACTAGCAATGAAAAAATCAAATACTTGAATGACGCTTCTTCTATGAGTGATCCAATGTTGTCAGATGATATCGTGGAGGGACTTGATGGTGATTTGGAAATAATAGATAAAAGATTGAGAGGACCAATGTCGGATCTAGACATTGTCACCATATCAGGTATGGGTGGCATTGGCAAAACAACACTCGCTAAAAATGGAAGTTTTGATCAAAATAAGCTATTTTTAAAATCAATTTACCTAACTAATACGTTTTTAAATTTTTTTACAAAAGTAGTATAAACGTACTTCATGGTAACATTTTAGGTTATTTTTATTTAAAAAATTCAACAAATAAAAACTGACGGAGCTGATGACGTTAAATGAATAAACGTTACTGCGAGTAACGTTTTAGGATTAAAACGTTATTCACAATAACGTTTATTGAGAATCCAATCAGATCCAACCCTGTAAATGCAGAATCAAATCCTGCAAATTTAAAACGTTACTCACAGTAACGTTTTAGGTGTAAAACGTTACTATGAGTAATGTTTACTAAGAATCCAATCACGGGTCTTCGACTCCTGCAAATTTAGCCTAAAAAACGTGACTGTCATACTGGTAAAGTCATATTCCTCCATTTTTTAAACTGACCACAAGTGATTATAAAATAAATGTTGTTGTAAGGAAGGTTTTGCATATTCCAACAATTTTCAACAAAACTTTTAATTGTGTTGCCCATTATTAAAATAATATTCACAAAACTTCATCAGGTATGAATTAAATAAGTCAAGTTTATCATAACCTAAAAATGTTTATGATCATCTTCCAATCAGGTATCACTTTGACATTTTGGTTTGGGTTACAATATCTCAAGAATTTCAATATAGAAATGTATTATTACAAGTTCTAAATTGCATTCCAAACCAAAAGGCACAAGTTTATGTTAAAGATGAAAGACAATGAGTTAGCTGACCTGGTGCAAAAGAACCTAAAGGGTCCAAGATACCTTGTTGTTGATGATATTTGGAGTAGGGATGTTCGGGATAGCATATCACAAATATTTCCTAATCGCAACAATGGGAGTCGAATCTTATTGACAACTAGGGAAAACGAGGTAGTGATGTATGCAAATACTAGTAGCCCTCATGAGATGAACCTCTTGGATTTAGATAACAGTTGGAAGTTACTTCGTAATAAGGTGTTTGGACTAGAACATGATCATCCTCTTGTGTTGGAAAAAATTGGAAAAAAAAAATAGCGGAAAAATGCCAAGGACTTCCCTTAATAATTTCAGTGATTGCATGGCATCTCTCTAAAACGGCCAAGACATTAAACAGTTGGGAGTATGTTGCCCAAACTTTAAGTGAAATCATTGCTAGCCATCCAAATAAATGCTTAGGAGTGCTCGGTTTGAGTTACCATCACTTGCCTAATCGACTCAAACCATGCTTTCTTTCTATGGGTAATTTCCCAGAGGATTTTCAAGTTGATACTTGGAGATTGATCCAATTATGGATTGCAGAAGGTTTCATAAGGGCGCCTGCTGGAAGTCGTAAAAGCTTAAAGGAAGTGGCAAAATGTTATTTGGAGGATCTTATCAGCATGAACTTGGTAATGGCTAGAGAAAGGAGATTCAATGGTGAGGTTAAAGAATGCAGAATACATGATCTGCTACGTGAGTTCTGTTTCATAGAAACTGAAATGACAAAGTTTATGCATGTTGTGAGAACTCCATTTTCACCAACACAAAAGCCTAATGTTCGTCGCTTCAGTATTCAAAAGGCATTTTTAGATGAATATGCTTATAAGCTATTACCTCCTGTTGCCAGATCAAAGTACTACTTTTCTCTATTGAATCTACCTTTTGAACCCCGTATTAAGCTTCTCAGGATATTGCCCATCTACCGTCATGATCCTATAATACATGGATTTTTCTCTCGTTTCAACCTTCTCAGGGTATTGGCCATCTTCAATACAAATGTCAGGTTCGAGTCATTTCCGCTTGTGATTGCAAAGTTATTTCATTTGAGATATCTCCAAATTCGATGTTTTGGCAATATTTCTGAATCAATCTCAGAGCTTCAGAATTTGCAAACTCTAATTTGTGATGGTCATTCTTTAGATATAACTTTACCTGAGAAGATATGGATGATGAAGAATTTGAGGTATATACGTTTAGGGGGAGCCAGTTATTTACCAAGTCCTAGAATAGATAACAAGATGCCAAATCTAGAGGAATTATTCAGTATTTGTTACTCTAGTTGTACAAATGAAGTCTTTTCTAGCATTCCCAATCTAAAGAGATTGACCATTCGTGTACTTTTGAGTGCCTCTCAGCTCATCGATATGTCCAGCTTGAGAAAACTCGAGTCAATCAAGTTTAACTGTATACTTCCTTTCAAAAACCCCATCAACATATTTGCTTTTAAAACATCACTTAGAACGTTGTCTTTAACTGATTGTGCTAATTTTATTTGGAAAGACATATCATCAGCTTTTATCATGTTACCAAATCTTGAAGAGCTCAAACTTAAAAGTTGTCGAGCAGAAGATGATGTATGGAGATTGAGTGATAAAGACATTTTCAAAAGCTTGAAGTTGTTGTTACTGAAATACCCAAGTCTTAAGTGTTGGGAAGCTAGCAGTGATAACTTCCCAAATCTAAAACGTCTCGTTCTCAAGAATTGCAATAACCTGCAAGAAATTCCTATAGATTTTGGGGAAATTTGTACTCTACAATCGATTGAGTTGCATAATTGCAGCACTTCTGCTGATGAGTCTGCCATAAATATTGTACAAGAACAAGAGGAAATGGGAAATGGAATATCCTTAATGTCTACATCAGCCACGGTAAGTTTTAATAAGCCAAGAATAAGATTCCTTATTAGTTTAGGATTTGTTATCCTCTTGCATTTCTTGACCAACAAGTTTATAAATGTCAGGTACAATGGTGAACTTTCTGGTGGACAATGTATTGCAGCTATTAAGTGAAAATGTGTCGTTAATAAAAGCCGGAGATGGTGAATTCAATAATTTATTGGAAGAAGTGCGTTGTCTCAAAGAGTTCATGGAAATACCACAACGATAGCAAGCAATGGGAGAGATATTTTACTGACATTATTTAAAGCGGAAGATGCAATTGATGAGTTTGTGATTCAATCGAAGCTGAATCGAGAAAAGAATAAAATTGGAAGAGTTTTTGATAAAGTGAGTCATATCAGTAATGTTAGGGCTCTGGTAGCTGAGATCAAAGAGATTCATTATAAGGTGAAAAAATTTCAAGAAAACAATCAACAAGCTTTTCACCCCAGACCAGTTCTTGTGTAAATGTTGTAATTATTTTGAGTAAAAAAACGATGATGGATGAAGAAAAATAATTTAGTTATGGACAGAGTGTACAAGTCAAAATGGGTATGGATATGTAGATATATTATTTTAAATTTGGGCTTGTCATACTTTTAAAATATTTTATTTTGTATTTAGTTTGATTACAATCTTTAATCTTATAACATATAAAAAATATTTTGTATTCATGTGAACTTTAAGTCTTTTAGAAGATTGCTAATCATTTAACATTTTAAGTTCTAGCCTATCATACATGTAAGAAAAAATATATTTGATTTTTTTTTCAATCACTACATAATTATAAGAAAATTGAGAAATTGAAAGAACCGACTAAAATCAAAATTGAGAGAACCGACTTTATATAGATTTGATATGGTTTATAGATTTATTAAACCAACATAATTTTGTTAGTTATTTTTTAGTGAAAAATTAAGCTGAACCAATGTACACCCTTAATCTCAATGGTGCCCTTCACATTAGATTTTCGAGAAATATATATAGCAAAAATTTAAATTCATTTGATCAACGTCATTTAAAAATTATCAATATTAATAATATTTATCAAATATTCATTTTAAACTTAATGAGATGTTTTTCCATCATACATATATATAGCTTATTTAAAATCATTTAACTAACACTACTTTACAAAATGAGGAAACTAAGCATATGCCCTATCAAAGTAAATTAACTATATACATATATATCTTTACATTTATGCCCCTTAACTAATTAAAATAAATATTTATTTTTCTTGTAGCTTTAGTTATTTAGCTCCTTTTTAATTCTTTTGTTTTTTTATTTTTTTACTTCTTCTTTTTTCTTATTATGTTTCTTTGTTCATTTAATTTTTTTTAAAATCATTTATTCTTTATTTTTTTACACCATAATTTAATTTATACTCAATATTTATTTCATATACTATTTTTTCCCTTTTCCTCATTTATTTGTTTAGTTTTTCTATTCTTTCTTTTCTTTTTTCATATATTTTTGTTCGTTTGTTTTTTTTACAAAATAATTTATTCTGTATTTTCTTTTTACACTATAATCTTATTCATATTCAATTTTTATTTTATATACTCATTTTCTTCTTTCTATAGTTTTATTATTTTCTCATATAGTTTTTAATTCGTTTATTTTCTCTAAAAACAATTTCTGCTTTTATTTTTCTCCTTTTTCCCCTTTTCTCTTTTATTGGTTCCTTATATTTTTTCATTTTTATTGTATTTTCTATTTATTTTTTAATTTCGTTATTTTATCTTACATTCCTTTTCTTTTCCCCCCTTTTTTTTTATTATTTCTTTATTCTTTATTATTTTTCTTTTTTTATTATTTATTTTTTTTGTCAAATCATAATATTTTTTATTTTTTTACCACAATTTTAAATTTTTGGTCATTCTATATTATATATTTTGTTTTTTATTTTTCTCATTTCATTTAATTTTCTTTTCGTTTTTTTTTTCATTTGTTCTAGTTTGTAATGATATTGTCACAGTATATCTATGTACTTTCATGGTTAATTTTGATGCACGATTCAATGCTTTAGTGAGATCTCCATGATATCATCGCAACATATTTAGGAAATTTTACACAAATCTCATAGTAATAAGAGTTAATTACATTATATCTCTACTCTTTTCCAAATTATAAAAGTTTCTTAAATTTGATGGAATCCGAATACATCTCAAAACGTTCCGATACATCTATATACTATATACTGACATCTAATATGATAAAATAAGTTGTATATTTAGGTAATTTTTCATATATCTATATACTAACATGGTATCATTGAGATTTGTTTCATTCCGTAATGATAATACCACAGTATATCTATATACTGTCATAGTATCATTAATGTATACTTGAAGTGACACCTTTATGGTATCATCATATGCTAATATGGTCTCATGAAGGATTGTTTCATATAATCAGTAACAATCCTCAGATCATGTATGATATCCTCACAGTATGTGAATATTCTATTGTGGTAACACTAATATAGATCTCCTTCCTTCATTCATTCACAATACTACTCATTCATTAAAGTTTCATACATTCATTCATGTACAACCAACTCATACCTCAATGATACCAGCACATTATATAAATAATGACATGGTATCATTGACTAATGATTTAGAGTACTTTTAGATTATCTAGTACATGGCCTTAGATAGAAGAGTGTGGAGACATTGATTAGGATAGAAGCTTAGTAGATATATGTAGTGGAGTGTTAAAATTACTTTTTGTGGGCTCATGTTGGTTATTTGTCTATTGTTATACTAGTTGTATTCTTATAGTTCTTGCTTTTAATTTCTATCATTATCTATTTATTGCGTCTCAGTTACTGCACTAATTTTGATGTTCTTATTCCTTACTAGTAGGTTTGTCCTGCTTATATTGTTAGCTATTATGTTTTCTTCTTCTTCTTTATATATATATATATATATATATATATATATATATATATATATATATATATATATATATATATATATATATATATATCTGGATTTCTAGAATTTGAGTTGAGGCCTTTTGAAAACACTCGTTCTACCTCCAGAACATAATCTCTTGGCAAACAAATTAACAATGATTTACCAGACTTAAACAGAAATTTAAGTGTTGAGAGAAACACCACTTTTTTCAGTTATGAATTGTCATCTTACTAAGATGAAACAATTCCACCTACCTCTATTTCCCTGTCTCCATTTATCTTAAATTCAAATAATGTAACTAAAAACATACTGTAAAGAGATGAAAATAAAATTAACTGTCTAATTAAAAAAACTATTTACATCAAAAGATCATATTGTAGTTGTATCTAGGCCTTGTTCATTCTGGTGATAAATCTTGTTGATCCATAGATTTCCTCTAATTATTATTATTATTATTGCCTTGAGATTGTTGTAAAATTTGTTCTGTTTTTGGTTCAATTTCTTGTGATTCTTGATTTTCCTTTGTGACAATTTTCTGAGGTTTATGAAAGCTTTTGCATTTGGTTTTCATCATATGGGGTTTAAGCTTATTGACATCAGCTAGTCTTGCTGGTTTCAAGATAAAATCTTCTGCCCCTTCTTCTAAGCATCTGATGAATCAATAAGAAAATTAGTACTTTTTATTGTTTATCCAATAATCTTCGAGAAAAGATGAAAAAAATTGTTGTTTGTTCTTACCTACTTATTCTTGAAGGAACATTCTCAGATGACATAATGACTACTGGAATATTTTTCAAAGATGAAGATTCCTGTCACACACACAAAAAGAAAATGTAACACTTACCAATTAGATAATATAGAAGTATTGAAAACAGTTTGAACTTGATGTGAATTATTAGTTTCATCCGCATACTATTGATAATCTTAAAAATACTTCTCTACTTGACTAATTCAACTTAAATACCCATTATCTGCCACATGACATAACAAATGGTCTCAAACTCTTGTAGGATTGTGGGGATCTTTAAAAAAAAGTCTAGAGAAGTGTTGAAAACATTCCTAAACTTAGCGAGAATTTAGGGGTATATTTCACCCATGTGACAAGATCATGGATGTATTTAAGTTCAGTTAACCAAATAAATGAGTGTTTTTAAGACTATCAATAATTCGAGAATAAAACTAATAATACACACTAAGAGCCAATTTGGATTGGCTTAAAAAAATAGTTTTTAAGTCAAAAATAAAAAAAGTCAAACTGAAATGACTTTTAAGTAAAAAAATTAAAAGTAGGGAGACCTGCTTTTGGTTTTTGACTTGATTTAAGTCATTTAAACTTATTTTTAGTCATTTTTCATTTTGCCAAACATTTCTTAACTTATTTTAAGTTATTTTTGACTTATTTTAAGTTATTTTTATATTTGTCAAACACTTTCAAAAGTCAAAAACTAACTTAAAAATAGATTTGACCAACTTTTAAACCAATCCAAACATCTTCTAAATTTAGAGATGTTATTAATACTTCTCTCATTAGATAAATTGATGGGCCAAAGAAATGGTTGGTTAAAAAAAGATCAAATAGGGAAGACAAGCAACCATAGGCTGAACATGATGTCAAAATTGAAAGGTGAGAACTTTAAATTCACCCTTGAACTTGTCTAGAAAAAGTCAGTTACCCGCTTAAACTATCATGACGATCTATTACATATTTTTACTACTTAAAAATTAAAAAAGAAAAACACGTTTGATAGTAAAGTAAAACAAAATCCTCTTTCTGCTACCACCCTACCCCCACCCCACGCCTCTTCTTCTTCTCCACCAAGCAACCGTCTTCTTCTTTATTTTTTTTCGTCATTTTTTCATACTCAATTTACACCCACCCCACTATACCTCCACCAGAATCCTCTCCCCTAGGCCCTCATCATATCCTATCTTCATGCTTATTCAATTTCACCATTTTCATTATATTTGATTTTTTCTCTTCGACTTTGTAGTTGATTGATACAATTAATGATTAAGTTTAAAAAATAAAATACAATGATGAATTTATTGGTGAGGGATGGCAAAGAAGCGAGAATTGAAGGTGGTGGAGAAGAAAAATCGATATTGACAATGGTGGTAGTGATATTTGGTGGTGGGTTTGTACCTTTTGATGGTGATAATGTAATTTTGGTGATGAATTTATTTATGTGTGTCAAATTTTGTGGTGGATCTTTATAATTTTTGTGGGGATAATGGTGATAGTATGACTTCGATGGTGGATTTGATCGTAGGTGGTGAAATTTGTGGTGACTATTGTGATTTTCATGGTGAAATATATAGATTTGGTAGTAATATGACGACAATGGTAGTGATTTCATGGTGGTGTTCATTGAAAAAGAAACTATTGAATGGGAGAATTTTAGTCAAATTTGACATGGCATCTGATGTGGCAATGACATGGCATTGATGTGGCGCAAGTGTGATTCATCTTCCATTGTGAGAATGGTGCTACATGTCTCATGGGTAAAAAAAAATTCAGTATTTAGTAGCATAGGTCTGTAATAGATCAGCATATCAGTTTAAACGGACAACTGACTTTTCGAGACAAGTTCGAAGGTAAGTTTTTGCCTTTTCCCGAGAAAAGGACACTAAGAAAAATGAAAAGCCTCTTGTTGCGAGGAAAAAGACAACATGTACTATTTGCATAATGTCACAAACAATTTGATGTTCTATACTATTTTCCAAGAAAGGAAACTATATAATGTAGAATGAAGAAAGAAATTCAAAGAGTAATATATGGAAGAAAGAGTCAAGAGTAGGAAAATATACGCTCCCGATTCTTATTTACATGTCGTCCTAAATAAAAATAAAAATTTCATATTAATTGTCATTTCACAAAATCAATATATAAATGACACTATTTTTCCTATTTTATCCTTAAAAGTATCCATTTGATCAACATAGAAAAAATAAGTACTTAATTCTTGTTCATTGATCAAATTAATTAATCAAAATAAATTAATTCATATTCACTAATTGAAAACTTAATTTTGAGAGAATATTAAATAAGAGTACAATAGTAAACTTACCTAATTTCTTAAAGAACAAAAAATCTAAAACATTGATAATTAAATAGGAATAGAAGGAATACTTACTAAAGTAGGTAAAAAAGAATACCTTAATTTTTTTGAGCAAATCATAGCCTGTCATTCCAGGCATACAATAGTCTGTGATAATAAGATTTACTTCCACTTGCTGCAAATTCTAGACAAGAAGAAAAAAGATTAATCTTTCATGGAAAACAATTGGAATCCAAGAACAAACAAAGAAGATAAAACTTTAACATGATTCCAAAAATGAAAATTTTCTTAAAATAATAAAATAGACTCAAATACGTCATCAAATTTTGAGAAAAAATATCTTTGATGTTATCTGTTAAAAATGTAGCTCATCAATGCCATTTCAATTATTTTTCTTGAACAAAAATAGCATAGATGAGTCAAACTTTTAACATATAACATATTTGAGCCTTTTCCATTAAAAAAAAAAAAAAAAAAAAAACAAACCAATACAAAATAGTCATGGAAATGAATTACTTGTTTGGCATTAGGAGAAACACAAGGGGGATTGGGATTTTGGTTATGTTCTTGTAACCCCAAAAATTCTAAAGCTTTGCTTCCAGAATCCACACTAGTAACTATCACAATTCACAAATAAAAAAAATTAGTAACAAAAAAAAATGTTATCTTTAAAGAGTCTCTCATCTATTGAAAAATTGATTACCTTGACAAGAAGAGATTTTAAAGAGCCTCTCAATCAGCTTCCTATCTGTTAAGCTATCATCAACAGCCAAAACATGAAATTCTGACATTCCCATTGGAGTAAGTTTTTTTTTTAGAAGAATAAAGATTGAATTTTTAACTTAATTTGTTATTTGTTAGTGGTTGGCATTGCTTCTTTTTTGGAAATGAAATAACAAGATTTGAAAAAAAGAAAAGATTATACAAAATTAAGAAATGGGGGCTACTTATTATAAAGGATTTGAAGATGATTCTTGAAAGCTAATTTCATGTATTAAAAAGTAATTTATAGAAGGAGAAATGTATTTTACCTACACATACATTACTTACATATTTATGTGTATCTGAAAGAAGGAAAAACAACCATTGAGATTTGGCAAGAAAAGTGAAGGTTCCTTTATGTTTGTTTGTTTAGTTTTTTTTTGTGTGTGTGTGGGGAGGGGGGGAGGGGGATCCGCCAAAATCCTCAAAAGAAATAAAAAAAAACATAAAGTTACCACTAAAGTTGTTCCAAATTTTTAAAAATATACCTTAACTTTGTGAGGGTTTTATTATCCACAAAAGTGTGAAGTAATAAAACACCCACAAAAATAAAATATCTTTTTAAAAATTCGAGATAACTTTTCTTTTATGTCTTTTCTCATAGAGATACAAGTAATGCAAGCATTGATGCCTTGTTTCATGGTGTGAAATCATGTGCACTTACCATATCTCTGTGCATAAAAAAAAGGGGCAATATTTCTAAAGACTTGCTTCCCATGGCAATTTTATATATGTCTAACCCATCTATGCATGTCAATTGTGACCAATTTCATGTAAATTTAAGATTTAAATTTCATGCATTTTTTAAACTTATTGATGAATATTTAATATTTTTTTTAGTTATTGAATTTATAATTATATATTTAATATTCACTCTTTCTTCAGTATGCTACTTACAAATTTAAGGTAAGGAACATTTATAATATAAATAATCATTCTAATCTGTTATTATTGGTAGATTTTAATGATTTTTCTAATATAAAAATATGATCTAAGCAAAAGATAATAAATTTCTTCTATACTCAATATTACCGTCGTCCTGACTCGACTATTCATGTTCTCTCTATATATATTAACCCACTAGCTCCCCATTTTTAATGAGATATTTCTATACAAACGTCCTCAATCTTTAAGAACATAAGTTTTTAAAAAGTTCCTTTTTGAATTTTATTCCCAATCAAATTATGCTTTGTCTTTTATTTTCAAATTGTATTTATCTGTCTTCATTATAATCTATGATCGAAATTTTATTATACGTTGCTAAAGATGTAGTAAAACGTTATAAAGGAGACAAGACATGTGTTTTTTTTGGGAGTATTAGTCAATTGTTTTTAGATAAAAGAGGTAAGAAATTGTAAAAATACCATAAAAGTGGAAGGTGCATGTGATCATGGAATCTTCCAGCAAAACTTAAATTGCATACTACTTCTCTGCCTATCTAGTATTAACTTAACACAATCTTTAAGAAATAATAAATAATAGGAGTAATAATATTATATTATATTATCTTTTAATTTTATAAATTTAATATTTTGAAAAATATGTTAGATGATAAATAATGTTCAATAGCAAGGATAAAAATAGACACAAAATGTAAATTATCTCTTGAATTTCTAAATTGGAAAAATATTATTGGACAATTATTTTTAGAATAGTGGACAACTATTGTTGGATGGAGGAAGTATTAATTAGTACTATAGTAAGATGCATGTTAGATTAAATTAAATTTGATAAGTATTTTTATATCTAGTGTGATTTTAAGAAAATAAAATAAAATTAGAAAAAAGTAATTTGTGTTTGACTAATCAATTTGAATTTGATTTTATCAATATTGGAGTAGCATGTAATTTGTAGTTGACCAAACATTTTTTAAAAAAATGTTTCTACTTTTCAAAAATATTTAATTTCTCCTCTAAAAGCTTGATCAAACATAATGAATACTTTTTCCAAAAAAAGCACTTTTTAACTTGCTAAAAACTTGACCAAAGAAGCAATTTCTTATATGGATGTGTGAATGTACAGCTCTATATTCACATTGTTGTCCAACTTTGTAGTAATTAGATATAGAGTATAATTAAAGAGAAGACAAACATGTACCAAATTGGGACCCTTGAAGATTCTATTTAATTAGCAAGTCAACCGCCAACTCAAAAAAATCATACATTAATACATCAAAAATGTCTTTTAACGATAATTAATTAACGATAATAATTTAATTGTCATTAAAAATATATTTTTAATGACATTTAACACTCTTTATAAATATTCCTAAAACTTATAGCGATACTGAATTTAATGACAATTAACTAATACTGGTAAAAGTTATTTTTGTTGTAGTGCATAAAGTTATGTACCATATATATTTGACCCTTGGCTCTTAATTAATTATTCCTCGTTCCTTTTCATAATTTTCTTTTGATCAATTAAGAGAAATTTTTATATATATTAGTGGATTTCCCAAGTAATATTTTTTATTATATATATAAATTTGTACAGAAGTTAATGAGTTGCCGAAAACCCTCTCCAATACCTAAATATGTCCCTGCTTGTGACCATCTTTCGATATTGATAGTTGATGCATATATTAAATTAAACCAAGCCTCAATATATTTACTTTTATAATTATATATATATATATATATATATATATATATATAAAAGAGAACCCTAAGTCCGTCTACGTGGTGCCACCACAAACCAGAATTTTCTTTTAATTTATTTATTTCCAAAATTAGTCTTCTCTTTCATGAAAAACTGTGATTTTTATAAAAAAATTGTGACTTTTATGAAGAGTTGCGACTTTTACGAAGAGTTGCGACTTTTATGAAAAGTTGTAACTTTTTTGAGTTGTGACATTTTCGATAAGGCATAATAAACATTTATTCACACTACCTTTTGTTGTCTATAAATAGAGGAATTTCTTCTCATTTTAAAACAACGAAAATTCTGAACTTCTTTTTCTGCACAATTAAATATTTCAGTACTTTGCTCCTGTTGAGTGGCTCACTGACACCATTGTTTTTGTATCAATACACCGGTAAATAGAATCATTCTATCCTGAGAGGATCTATTCCTTTAAACCTTGAGTACAAGAGGGGAATAATTTCCTTGAGGGGACAATGTGCATTCAGTGGGCTCGATTTTTTCCTTTCTATTTCATTCTATTGTTACAGATCTTGGTATGTTTTTTATAGTCATTAATTTATGTTTATGCTATTAATTGTTGTTTTTGAATACATGTTTTAAACTTTGTTGTTTATGTTTATGCTTCTGATCATTATGTTGAAGTAAAGATATGTTAATAAAGAGTTTGATGTAATCATTAGACTATTGGTGTCATGTAGATTAGAATTCTTAAACTTGTAAAATAAATGACTTTGATCTTTATAGAGTTTTCAGTGGCTAAAAAATCCACGTGATGTCCAAGAAGGGACTTTTGAGTGTTCAGAAGTTATGGTGGTTCCACACTAACTTGGAGTTTTAGTTATTTAACTTTCTACCTTATCGAGACATTCAATCGATTAGTGACATCCAAAAAATAAAGGAATGTAGTGGGATGGTAAGTATTGTACTCAACCTTAATCAAAAGTTTTGGGTTCAAATGTTGGATTGGAGTCAATGAATTACCCCTTAAAGTAGGATGAATTCATATTAATCAAATATTAAAGAAATAATTATCTCCTTATAAACATTAGATTAAAAGTCGCAATTTTTTTTTAAACCATATTGATCCAAACATAAACAACAAAATATGCCCTTTGGCTATCAAAGTAGTGTCAATGACTGCGAATGATTTTGAATAAGGGGCTTGCCAAGACATCATTTAATCCAAATTATTTGAGTGACATACATTTTCATTGAACTGATGTGTTTTTAATTTTAATTAACTTATCAAGTACACAACTAACTATATAAGATGTATAATATTTTGATTCTGTATGTAGAGGCCTTGAATAAGAGAAAACTCTCGCAATTGATGAATAAAATGTTTGTACCACTTTTTGAAAATACAAATATAGTCAATGAAACAATTACATATCTTTTCTAAAAGACTTTGGTGATGAATAACTACAGTAAATGAAGAATTAATAACAAAATGCATAAACACTTAGAATCAAATCTTTTTGGTTTTAAGATTAAAAATATATTTCATTTCATTTTTGGATAAAATATTCTTGACAATTTATCATAGGGTTGTACCCACTCGAAAACACTTATATTATCAAATGTTCAGAAGTAAATTATTGACTTAGTTCACCACCGCGCGAAGCGCGGACAATTTACCGTGTGTGTGTGTGTGTGTGTGTGTATATATATATATACATATTGCGTAATGAAATAAATTATTTTGTTGTTTCGATTTGTTATATCTTGGGAGAATATATTTTCATTGACCTTGGATACTTGAAGAGAATAATTTCCTTAAGGAAACATTGTGCATTTAATGGACTCAATTTTCTTCTTTCAAAAAGTATTTGCAGATTCTTTTCTGTATACTGGTTTGTAGTTTTTCTGATTTTGAAAATTATAAACTTTATTGTTTCTTACAAAAAGATTTCAAAGTTTCCATTCTTAGTATTTTAGTACTACCTCCGTCTACTTTTATTTGTCATGTTGAGTTTTTCAAAAGTCAATTTGACTAATTTTCAAAGTTAAATTAGATTACATTACTTCGATATTCTAAACAAAAAAAATTAGATATTCAAAAACTATACGAAAAGTAGTATAAACTATAATTTTTTGCATATCAATATGATGAAAAAATACATGTTAAAATATTAGTCAAAGTTTTTATCGTTTGACTTTATAAAAGGAAACCATGACAATTAAAAATGGAGAGAGGAAGTAATACAAATGAGATAACAGAGTTAATGTCATGTAATTTGTCAATAAAATTATGTGGATGATTAGTTTATCCACTAAAACTAAGTGACATTATATCAAGAATAAATAAGTTTACTTCAAGAGGTTAATAGAATTAATTAATTAATTCAAGGCAAACACAAATTAAAGAAGAATTGGACAAGGAGAAACAAAAGCGTGTGTTATATATGAATTTTCATAAATATAGAAATATTTCCACACTACAATAAAATAATTTTTAGCGGCAATAAATATATACACATTAACAAAGAGTGATAAAGCCTTTACCAACATTATTTAATTGTCATTGAACTCAGTGTCATTATAGACTTTAGGGACATTTACGAAGAGTGCTAAATGCCGCTAAAAATATATTTTTAATGACAATTAAGCTATTACCGTTAATTAATTGTTACTAAAGATTATTTTTAATGTAGTGCCAGTGGGTTATTGTGTCTACCTATTGAGGAACCTTGCATGTTTTTTTTTCATATTGTTCATTATCACTTTTGACCCTACCATTCCTAATTATTATTCCCCATGTTTTATGGATCCATAACAGTACCATCCATTTTCTCATCCTTTTACCAATTAAAGTAAAATCACTATTATATATATATAGTCTAATCAACTTTAAGCACGACAAATTAAGCAAATCAAGTTCTAATAGAATGGCCTAGCATGTCCACCTGTCACACCCCAAGTCTCGAGAGGTGGACTGATACTCTATGCTTTAACTTTGATACTATTACGTGACCAAGCGAACAACTTACCTGGACATATATACAAGGGACATATACAAGATGTTAAACAATGCCCCGACCATCAACTAGCATGAGAAACCATTTTTTTGTTCTCTAGACATATGGAAGTCATTAATACAAATGTTATCTTAGTTAACATAGTCTATGAAACCTCTAACATATCATGCCATCGCTAGCCATTAGGGCTTAAGAAAGTAAAATAAGATAACTTTCCGCGTATTAGCTTTAGAGTTTGATATTTATACATTAACATTACGTATCTTGACCTACAATAACAAATAGTGTTTGTTAACACGTCAGATATGGACCCCCCCCCCCCCCCCCCAAACAAAAAAAAATTAGTCATTATTGGGTCAAATGCATTATTAAAGTCTCTAAACCAATTGGCTCAACAAAGTCATGACAGTCTTAGAAGAGATATTACCATGGTCAGGGGTATCCCACAAATCAAATGGATGGAGGAAGAGGTAAATAGGATGAATCAAATTGAAGAGGTTCAATTCGTAGTGATAGGCACATTTACACATGATTGGAGTGATTTAGAAGAATTAAGGAGGATAATTCCTCAACAGTGTGATGTTAAGGGCAACCGACAAATTGGCCTATTTCGTACTAAACACATCCTCATTCATTTGACGAAACATGAGGACTTTGTTAATATGATTTCAATGTGCACATTGATATATGATTTTAGGTTTAAGGTTAACAAAGAAACCTCGATGGCTATGGCGTGGATCTCTTTCCCTAACGTATTGCCCACTTTCTTTGTTAAAGAATGTACGTTCTCTTTGGCTGTTGTTGTGGGTAAACCAATACAAATTGATCAGGCCACTATCAATAAATCTAGGCCAAGTTGTGCTCGTGTGAAGGTGATAGTGAATTTGAGAAAGGATTTCCTTAAGGTTATTCAGATGAATATAGAGAATGAAGCTACTGGAGAAGTGAGGTCTAACACGATTGCTATTAAATATGACTGTTACAAAATATTGTTTTGATTGCAAAATGCAAGGGAATAGTGATGAAGAATGAAGAATGCGCAAGATGCCACAACTTAGAGATGGAGAAAATTTTCAATATGATAGGGATGGTGGTATTAAAAGTTCAGATCCTCCACCAGTTCCCTCTAAGCTCCCTAATGTGCATAGATTTCAAAGGTTAAAGCTAGAGTCCTATCAAGTGGTAGGGTGGTTGGTGATCCTAGACAATGGGATGTGGTGAAAGATTTAAGACCATCTGAATATCAGTAAGTTACCTGTAGCAATCAAGAACAAATTTGAATATCTTACACAAAATGGAGAGGAAGAGGAAAAGTAAGGAATTTACAAGCAACAAGTGAGAATGAAAATAGTGGCAGTGCGAAGACTAATAAGGATCCATGAATATACCAACAAGGGGAGTCGTCTAAAGATTGGGTCACAAGGTCTTTTGGTAAGTAAAATGATACAGTTGTACTTGATAAACATAAACAACAAAGAACAACAAATGATCAGAAACATATCAAAGGAGATGAAGTGCAATAGAAGAGCAATGAGTTTGAGATCATAGATACAGATAAAGGGCAAAATAGAGTTTCCGTCAATATCAAGTTATATAGACATGACGTACAGAAGAATGGTAATGAGACTGAGGTCATATATGCATTTAAAGAGCAGGAGCCAAAGTCCAGCAACATTAATGTAGATAGAGATCAAGTACAAAAAAAAAAAAGAACAATGAGATTGTGGTTAATGTTGATGACTTAGATGAGCATGCAGTTTCCAACAATACCAACAACCAACATAAGGATTTAATAATCAGTAGCACAAATTATGTTTCAGAGATAGAGATGGAGTTGGAAATTGTGGAGGTTCCAAATGTTGTTCAAATAGATGAATCTCACATGATTCAAATGGAATATCCTAATAGAATTTTACATGATATTGTGTCCCATAATTTAGAGGAGATAAAGAATCTTGAATCAAAAGAGAATTAAATCGCTAAAGGTGTAATTGAAACGGAAGAATCAGAGGAGATATGGGATTATGTACCACTTGAAGTAGATATATCTCCAAAGGTTTTAAAAATTGCTAGAAAGGGGAAGAAGCAAGGTAATGGAGAAAATACTCAGCCTACCAGAGTTCAACCGAAGAGAGTTAAATCAGTTCCCAAGAGACATGAAGGCTCTAATTTAAAATATTAGGTATGTGAAGTCTCAACAAGATTTTCATAGAGTTCAGATGCTTCATAATTTCCATAAGTTTAACTTTTATTGGACTATTGAAACCTTTTTAGAACTCCAGACATACTAAGAAATATAGGAGAAGACTTAGGATGCCTTTGGCTACTTCTAATTGTAATGGTAAAATTTGATTTTTTACAAACTACGATTTTACTACTACTGTGGTGAAGGACATTGAGCAGCAACTAACATTACAGTTACATCATCAAAGTCATGTTCATAGTTTATGTGTTGTATTAGTTTATGCTAAGTGTAATGCAGATCAAAGACAAATGTTGCATGCTTGAGTGTATGCATATAAACAAACATTATAAAAGGCAATACATCATCATGACTTCATAATTAAGAGTGGCAGAAAATTATTACCGAAATACAGATTTTATTACTTTGATTTTAAAATGTAGCAGAAAAGTGATCACAGATGCAAAAATATTTTAGAATAGATGCAGATTTTATTTAATTATTAGCACAAATCGGTCAAGAATAAGGGCACATATTTTAAAACAGGGGCAGATTTAATTATTAATGCAGAAAACTATTTTATTAGTTAATTCTAGAAGGTGGCTGAAAATATTACAACATTCAAAAAAAAAGTTTATATTAATTAATTATTAAAGGGTGGCAGAAAGTAGTACAACATGCAGAAATATTTTTAAGAGCAATAGAAGATTAGTTTGCTAATGCAAAAATCACTTTAAGTGGCAATCTGATTATTAGCTACAGAAATATTAGCTGATTCATTTATTTAAAGTGGCAAAAAAAAATATAAGAAAATTTGTTTCAGTTATTGATATGCTGAAAATCATTTCATTTCCTTTTTACTTTATTTAGTCCTATAGGCATGGTTTCTAAGTGAGTAAGTGAGTTAACATGCTGCAAACTTATTAGCAACTTAAAGTTAGTCAAAACTTGATTAATTAACTGGATTGAATTATTAGAACATGCTGAAATTAATTAAACTAATTAATAAGCATCAGTTTTATTAATTGAGTCCTATGAGCATAATTTCTAATAACAAACTAATTTTACGAATATTTATGAGCATTTTATTTGACATGCAAATATTATTCATTGATTACTTAACACCAAATTATTAGTTTGAGTCCTATACGCATGCTTTCTACCTTTATTTCACTCAACACAAACATATGACTTACACAAAGCTTTGTTTTATTAATTTTTTTTTCATGGGTGATCAAAAACAAGCAAAGCAGGGAGACATGTTAAAAAGTTGAATTATTTAGTTAGATCTAAAGTGATGTTACAAAGACTTATTGATTTATTTTAGTGTTAACTTTAAAACAGGCGGCCAACATAGCAAATGCTCTTGATTTAGATAACATAATAATATCGACAAAGCCTTTCTCTTTTTTTTTTTTTAAATTTCTAGTTAGATTTAGAAGCATGCTGATTATTTCAAGTAGCCATGTTCAAATAATTAGTTGATCAAAGCATATTCACACGTAAGTACGTAAATAAAGTAAGAAAACGGTTAGCACATATACCCCCTCCCCCTAGACGATCCCCCAGTTATATCATATATATATATATATATATATATATATATATATATATATATATATATATAGGAGAGTTTAGAGATTAGAGTAATGTTACAAGTTCAAAGGATAAATAAATAATATATACAACATTAAGATAAACTTGAACATAAGAATCCCGTCCGGAAATCTCTTTGAGGTGACTCTTGAACCAAAGTTCAAAACCCTGTTAATGTACAATGAAAAATACGGACAAGTAATAACACATAAAAGACGATAGCAAGATGATAAAACTAATTATATGGTATGCACATTTAATTATTTCATGTAAACAAGTAGCATACAGACATGTAAGAATTAAACAAGTTGTGGAGAATATATAATCACACAAAGCAAGAAAGGATAAGAAGACTGACCCGGATGCTTTCCATTATTCATTCAAACATACAACAACAATTGAAGCAATGCAAAACGGAAATTAAACTAATAGAGAAACAACTAACCGATTAAGAAGAATATATGTTTTAAACAACAATGAAGACAAGCTTGATCCACTATTCAGCCCGAACACAGCAAAAACCAAGTATAGAGGAACCTTAAAGTTTACCGGAATCTTTCTTTTAAATAGAGAGTAATGTTATGCAAGAGTGAGCCAATGTAAGGATGTGAGAAGTGAGTGATTGTTAGAGGTATGAAGTGTTCTTCTTATTGCTAAAGTGTATATGCATGAGTAAAAGTGTTGAAGTGTTCAAGCATAAAAACATGAGTAAGTAATGAAACAAAGATTTTCTTTTATAGCAGAGGAGAGGACATGATTTTTAAGGATAAGAATCAATTAACAACAATTATGGGGAAATTGTTTCCAATCAAATCAAACATTACCAAATATAACCAAGTAAAATCATTTTAAAATCTAACTAAGACAAGGAAAACTATTACGGATAGTCATCATTCCAATAATATCTACAAATTGACAGCTAAAAATCTAAAGGAGGGAATAATTTTGGGGATCAATTACTATTTTTTTCCATAATCATAATGGAAGCAAAATCAGTCTTTATTTTATTTATCCTTTACCAAATAAGAAATCTGTCAAATCTCACCAAATGAGCAATACTTCACCATATATAATTTATCATATCAAATTAAGCATACTCTACCATATATAAACATACAAGAGAAGTCAATCAAGTACAATCATAATAATAGTATATGACAATTATTAACATTCACGGAATCAAATATATTGAATTACCAAAATAAGTTTATAATCACATTGATCCGTTATCAAATAGTCTACACTATAATTAAGCAAGCTAGATTAACAAATTAACAATTAAGGGAGGAACAAAATGCAAAGATCAAATTTAGATATTAACGGACAACTTTAAACCAACTCAGTGAACTAGACACTAGCAAATTAAATCAAATGCAAAGTCAAAGCATTATCAACACCAAAATTTAAGCATACGGATCATAAATAAATGCATATCATTCAAGCATCCTAAAATATTGACAAGCATGATAAAACAATAATAAGAAATTATGATCGAGATATATGAATCACTTGAAAAAACAACTAAAATTGAATAGACAATGTAATAATTTAAAAATACCAATGACGGATCTGTTGAGATCCATTTAATGACCCAAGCTTGGACTTCGTCGGAGCCGCTAACTACTGGTTTCCGTCAATTGGTCGCTACAAGCCGCTATCAGGATCTCGCCGGTGGCTGGTTGTGCTTCTCGCCGGTGGCTGCTGGCGGTTGTCTCCTCGCTACTGCTGGTTCTCGCAGTTGCTGTTGCTGTCGCCGACTAAAACTGTTGTTGTCGCCGGTTGGAGCTGCTGGTGGTCCTCGCCAGTTGTTGTTAGTGGCGGCGTCCGTTGCTGATGCACAAAGCTCACTGCTGTCGCCGAAAACGAGAGGGGAGAGAGAAAAAGAAACATGAGAGAGGAGGGAGGAGGCGTCACCGCCTCTAACTACCAGTTTGCACCGGCCAGAGCTGCTGCTCGCTAGTGGCTCGCAATGGTGGCTACCGGAGTGCGCTTCGCTGGGTGTCGTTGCTACTTCTATTCGCTGGTAGATGGTTGTTCTCGTCCGCCGGAGAAATAGAGGAGAGGGAGAGAGGGAGAAAGGGTGGCGGTCTAGAAGAGAGGAGGAGAGGAAGCGAGAGAAAAAATTAGGGTTGGTCTTTTAGGTTAGAAAAATAGGAAATAGGAGAGGTTGATCTTAGTCGTTGGATCAAAATTAGCTAAACGGCTAAGATTTGATCTAGGATTTAATTTAAATGATGGACGGCTGGGATTGAATTGAAAAATCTGGAAATTTGACTGAATTGGCTACAATTGAAAAATAGAAATGGCTAGAATTGCAATGAGAACTTGAATTGGAATGGCTAGAATTGAAAGAAATTGACATAGAATGGGCTAAAAAAAATTAAATGATTTGGAGGAAACATAACGAAATGCTATCCAATTAAAATAATTATTATAATTAAAATTACTTAAATTTTTTTCTTAAAACATTTGAATTATTTCGAGTTTAATATCGATAAAATAGTTTATAAGAATAATTTAATAAATAAATATAATTTAATTATAATATTTTATTTTATTTTTAATAAAACATGCATACTAAAATATAAAATTTTTGACAAAATCGATTAAAATTTTAAACTCGAAATGTGTTTTAAAAATACATATTTAATTAAATAGCATCCTAAAAAGGTTATAGGTCGGTCAAAATTGGGTGTCAACAAACTATGATTTTACTACTACTGTGGTGAAGAACATTGAGCAGCAACTAACATTACAGTTACATCATCAAAGTCATGTTCATAGTTTATATGTTACATTAGTTTATGCTAAGTGTAATGCAGATCAAAGACAAATGTTATGGGAAGATATCTTTCAATTGGCTATAGGAATGACAAGTCCTTGGTTAGTTGGAGGAGATTTCAATGTTGTTTTGAATGCAGAAGAGAAAATAGGTGGTTTACCAGTGCAAGATGTTGATCATGATGACTTTGCAAACTATATTTCTTCTTGTGATTTAATGAAATACAGTTTAAAGCAAGTCCATTTACTTGATGGAATGGTAGAGCTGATAATGATTGTATTTTTGAAAGATTGAATAAAATCCTTTCTAATCATGAAATGCAGGATTTGTTTAATTACATGGAAGTAGAGCATCTAGCTAGAACAGGATCTAATCATACCTCTATGCTTTTAACCTGTGAAGAAGGTAAAATAGGGTATAAGAAATCATTCATGTTACTGAAATTCTGGACTGAAAATACATCCTTTATTGATGTGGTGAGGCAGAACTGGACGGAAAATGACTCATTGAACTCTTTCATAGCTTTCAAGAAGAATATAAAGAGAGTAAAAACAGCTTTGACAAAATGGAGCAAAGATACTTATGATGATATTTTTAAGCAACTAGTTATTAGGGAAGATATTGTTACAATCAAAGAAAATTTGTTCAAACAACATCCAAGTATTGAAAATAGGCAAGTTCTTCAAAGAGCTCAAGCTGAATTCAAGATGTATTTGCACTTTGAAGAAATTTTAAGGCAACAAAAGGCAGGGTATGATTGGTTCGAGAATGAGAATAGAAATACAAGATTTTTTTTTACAGTATTGTAAAGTGAAGAAGAAAGAAGGTCCAACCGCATAAAATTCAGAATGATTAGGGAAATTGGCTTGGGGAGGAAAGAGAAATTGCAGCAGAGGCGGTGAACTTTTATCATTCTCATTTCTTACAAGAAAGAGATGCTTTTGATCTTTCTTTGTTAGGTAACATTCGAGAAATAATCAATGAGACATATAACATAAATCTTTGTAGGCAGCCAACTCATGAAGAAATCAAAAAAGCAATTTTCAATCTAAATGGAGACAATGCATGTGGTCTTGATGGTTTCAGGTGCTTTCTACCAATGTTGCTAGGATATAGTGGGTAATTATATATTCAAAATGGTACAAGATTTTTTCAGAGGTAATTTTCTTCCTAAATTCATTACTCACACTAATTTGGTCCTGTTACCTAAGAAGGAACTAACTCAGTCATTTTTTTATTTAAGACCAATTAGTTTGAGTAATTTTATTAATAAGATTCTGTCCAAGGTTGTTCATGACAGAATTGAAGTTTATTTGCCTAAATTGATCTCCCACAATCAATCAGATTTTGTTAAAGGTAGAGGCATCATTGAAAATGTGCTTTTGACACAAGGCATTGTCACTGACATCAGAAAGAGGGGTAAACCAGCAAATGTGGTCATAAAGCTTCTTATTATCAAGACATATGATAAAGTATCTTGGTTTTTTCTGATGAAAAATTTAAGGAAAATGATTTTTTCAGAATTTTTTGTTGATTTGATTTGGAGATTGATTTCCAACAATTGGTAATCAGTCTTGATCAATGGCCAAGCACATGGTTTCTTTCATTCCACTAGGGGAGTGAAATAAGGAGACCCTTTATCTACGACTCTCGTTATACTATCAGCAGAAGTGCTTTCAAGGGCCCTAAATACATTGTTTGAGGATGATCAATTTGTGGGGTATGGTTTACTAAAGTGGAGTGCTAAGCTTAATCATTTGGCTTACACATATGACACTATTATATTTTCTTCAGCTAATAAATACTCTTTGAAGAGAATAATGTTAATTTTGCAGGAATATGAAGTTTAGTCGGGTCAAAAAGTCAATAAGAAGAAAAATGCTTTCTATTTACATCAAAGTGCAGGGGCTTCTGAGAAAGAATTGGTGGAAGAATGCATAGGTATTTCTAAAGATCGTTTTCCTTTGAAATATCTTGGTTATTCTATCACCCACTCTAGAAAAGGGAGGAACACTATGTAGAGCTTATACAGAAGGTGAAGGCAAAACCTCAATCTTGGAAAGGAAATATGTTGTCATACGGAGGAAAAGAGGTTCTAATCACTAGTGTGCTACAGAGTGTTCCAATTCATGTCTTATCAACTATAGTTCCTCATATATGTGTGATTAAGGAACTTCATAGGATTTTTGAAAAAAAAAATTAGAGTTACAAAATTCCAGGTAAGAGTAAACACTGGGCTACATGGGAGGAACCTGAAAGTCATTGTACGAAAACTCTATTAACAACAAGTCTAAAAACAAGGGTGTCACGACCCAGGAGTACACCCTAGATGTAACATGGCGTACTTGACCCCAAAGGGGTCTCATACAATACCTTAGCATATCATAACATAAGCTAAAAGAAATGATACGAAAATTTTAGAACTTTATCTATACAATAAAAGTCCTTTATAAAAGCAAGCGGAAGTCTAGACTTGTCTCATTATAGCCATATATTACAATCCTTGAATCAAGGTAGGGACTCAACCCTTACAATATAGTTTGAAAATGAAATACTAGAAAGGAACTACAAATGACTTATCCGTCCTCAAATCATGAGGACTCACCACAAGCTAGAAAAATAGTCGACCCAAGCTTGAACCATAAGAAAATCACCTTAAGAACTGTACCCTACACTTTGGAAAATATAGGAAAATATGGGTTATTACAAAAATGCACCAAGTATGATAGTCATGCATAAAATCATGAAATCATGCTACAAAGGACATTTTAGTTGAAAAACATGCACTTTATTAAGTTTGAGAATCATCATGCGCATAAGTATAAAAGATAATTCATAAGCACATTCAACATATAGATCATCATAGCATAATAGAACCATCTCATAAGTAATCCTAAGTTATACTTGTGCAATGCATAGATAAAGATCCCATAATCCCATCTATACTAAGTACCACTTTTAAGCCACCATAATCATACTTACCATTCTTTGATCTCATATTCAGTTAATACTCATAGACAAGGAAACATTCACCATTAATAAGTCATATCAAGGAAAGCAACTCATAGCAACATTCCACATTAATCATACTTTATTTCATAAACCATCATGACATAAAAGGAACTCACCATAACTACCCTGAAAGCCTACTTGTGCAATGCATGGATGAAGTCTATGCCTCCACCCACACTAAGTAGTGCTTGTTGAGGAGCCATAGTTCATAACCATTTATTGTGGGGGTAAACCTTAAACAACATAGACCATGTGAGCTAAACATGGAATCCGTTGTCTCCCACACCGAAAAGAGTTGGTCAACTTTCCTAAGGTAGAATCGGTAACATTTAGCTTAGGTGGATCCACTAACTAATAACCTATGTGGGCACATAGTTATGGGATAATGAGGTTGCTGCTGGAAAATCTGTCATGCTAGGGAGAACTTCCACCTCACACAATAACCGTTCGATGCTAAGCATTAAATCCCCACGAAGTAGTTAATTCTCTATTAACATCATTACTCATGAAGGGATGTCATTGGCTTACTGGTTCAAGGTACATCATTAGAATAGCTCATTGACTCCTCGTGAAAGGGGTACCATTGGTCTACCGATTCAACATAAAGAATTAGAATACTTCATTAGTCACTCATGAGAAGGGTGCCATTGGCCTACCAATTCAAGTTATATTAATCAAGATAACTTTTAATTACACATGAAAGGGATGCCCTTATCCTACCGAGTCAGGGTATATCAATCAAGATAACTTTCCATGACACATGAAAGGGATGCCCTTAGCCTATTGATTCAAGGTATATCAATAAAGATAACTTTTAATTGCACATGAAAGGGATGCCCTTTGCCTGCCGATTCAAGGTATAGCAATCAAGATAGCTCTTTAATTTCACATGAAAGGGATGCCCTTAGCCTACCGATTCAAGGTACATCATTATATGAGAAAACCTTTCACAACATGTCATATTGGATGAGGATAATCATCCAACAACACAACAATTAGATCATAGTCATATTTATTTTACTCTCAAAATGTCCTTAAAGCACATACATAAATCTCATAATCATGCATAATTTCATACTTTGCCCTTTAAGCACCATGGATCATAATTCATCAACACATCTAGATACTACATTAGACATGGATGATGACATAATTCACATAATCAATTCATAACATTCATAATTCTATAACATTCTACTTGCATCAATCAACACCCACACTTTGAGATCAAATTTGGGAAAAATAGGGAAATTCATGGATTCTTGAGAAATTAAACTTAAAATCATTAAAAATGAATTTGAAAGGAATCCATGAGATCGAAGTCAAACCCCAGCTTTTGGGATTTCTTACTTTGAAATTGGGGGTTTTGAAGGGGCTCCATATAAAAGACTTATATAGGTTTATTAAAACAATACAAAACGACCTCACATCATACTAACTAAAAAGGAAATTACCTAAACACCCCTAGCCTTAACCGCCAAGAGGAAGTATCCAGGTGACTAAGCCTGGCAACGGAACCGGGAGGTGCCGGTTCCGGTTCCGGTTCCGGTCCGTTACCGGTTCCATCCCGGTTCCAGTTAGTCCCGGTTAGTGCCGGTAATAGCCGGGTCCGGGAGGGGTAACGGGACGGAAACCGGGATTTACCGGTTAGTCCCGGTTTCGGTCCCGGTCCGTCCCGGTCCGGTCCGGTTTGCGGGTTAATTTTTTTTTTTTTTGGCCAATTTAGCCGTTGAGAGCCGTTGGGCAACGGGTTTTGGGCCCCACCAACGGCTCTTTTCACCTCCCCACTCCCCTTTACACCACCCTACCCCCCAAACTTTTTTTAATACCCCAACATTCTAAAAACTACATTTTCATCCCTTTTTTCTACCTATAAATACTCCTAATCTTTAATTCTTTTCACTCACAAATATTATCTTCTCTCTACTCTCTAAATATTATCTTCTCTCTACTCTCTAATCTCTTAATTCTCTTATTCTCGTTAAAATTACGAATTTGGTCTTTGGAAATTGGAGCTTCAAAATTCAACTTTCAATTTTTGGCTTTCAGTCATACACGTCTACTTTTTTAAGTAGACGTTTGGTACATTCGTTTCAACTCACTTTTTATTTAGTTATTTATTTGTTTGCATTTAATTGTTTATTTTGTGAGTAATTAGTCTCTAGTCTCTACTTATTTAGTTATTTATTTGTTTAAAATTTTGCATTACATTTTTGTATTATATATAATTTACTACTTGTTATATTTGAATATGGATTTCGGTAAAAACAATGTTGAGAAGGGTAAAACAACAATAGTTGATTCGATCACTAATTTATGGAGCTCAAAATCCAAAAAAAATAAAAAAACCGATTGTACGTCTAAATCTACAACTAAAAAAACTTCTCAATTAAGAATAAATACGGATGATTATACGCATGTTGATGATAGTGTTTTAATATTGATAGTAATAGTGGATTAGATCCTTATCATGAACATTTACAAAGAAGGTTTGGTAATTTTGATGAGGAATTACCTGAAGATGATGAACATGATGATGTTAATGATTATATTGATAGTTTTGATCATAATGTTGATGAATATGATGATGATGAAACTCAGCCAACTACGGCTATTCCCACTCCCAATCCCCCTTCCCCTCCCGCTCCCTTTCGTTGTCCTGCTCCCGTTCCCCCCGTGCATCCTAGGACTAAGGTAGAACGCGCTAAAAAATCAGTTGTGTGGCAATTTATGACTCAGAATGAAGATAAAACACAAGCTATTTGTAATAAATGTAAACATAGAATGAATCATAAAACTGTAGGAAAACAGGGTGAGACGGGACATTTGAGTAATCATTTAATGTCATGTTGTAAAAATGAATTTTTGCATGCTAAAGCTGTAGCCGAAGCTAAAAAGAATGGTACCACCCTTCCTGAAAATGTAGGAGTAGAGGGCTCTAATATGGTCCAAACACAATTAAATCCTTCTAATGCTTCTGGCTCTAGTGTACAAATGTCATATAGTAGAGAAAAAGATCTTGAAGAATTAGCTAAAATGATTGTTGTTATGGGTTTGCCATTTAGTTTTGCTGAAAATCCCGGTTTTATTCATTATATTCAAATTGTGTATAATCCACATTTTAAAGGTTTTACTAGAAATACAATTAAAAAGGCTATCTTTGATTATCAAGCTCAACATTTTCAATATCTTCGTTGTTTATTTTATTATAATAATTGTAAAATAGCTATTACTTCTGATATGGGTCGTAGTGTAAATGGTAATGATTATTTTACTATTACTGCACATTGGATTGATGAAAATTGGGCGCTGCAAAAAAGAATCTTAGGTTATAAATGTTGTGAAATGCATAAAACCGGTAGTTATATAGCTCAAACAATCATAGATGTTTTACAAAACTATGGAATTTGTGATAAAATAAGTAGTGTCACCTTAGATAATGCTTCTAATAATAGAACTGCTGTTGAAATACTAAAACCGTCTCTTTGCCCTATTTATATTGATGATTTTCATGTTAGGTGTGCTGCACACATACATAATTTAATTGTTAGAGATGGTATATCAATGTATAATGATGGTTGCATAAAAGTTGAAACTGCATGTCATTTTATTTTTAAATGTCAAGTTAAGTCTAGACGTAGAGATTTTGAAAATCGTTGTCGTGAATTTAATCTTCCACCTAGAAAAATTCCTAAATCAGTGTGTACTAGATGGAATTCTTTGTATGAAATGCTTGAAGTTGCTTATGAATATAGGAAACCTTTACAAATGGTTTGGAATGCTCATAATTCAAATATGACATATAGACTTGATGATAATGATTGGAATGACGTAAAAGAACTTATAGAATTTTTAAAAGTTTTTTATTTAACTACAAAAAAAATATCTGCACTTTATAATCCAACTATTTGCTCTGTTTTACCTAATATTTGTGCTATTTCTAGTAAATTTTATAAATTCAAAAATAAACCAAGATTTGAAGAATCTGTTAACAAAATGATTGAAAAATTTAGAAAATATTTTATTCCTATTCCTCAAATTTATTTAACCGCTTGTTTATTAAATCCACATTATAAAGATGAAGGTGCATCACGAATGGTTGATAAAATATATTTTAATTTAGGTATTGATAGTGAAGATGATGAAATACCTAGTTGTCAAGATGTTAAAAATAGTATAAAAGTTGAAGCTAGAAAATTATATGACTTGTATAATTCAAATATAATTAATGCAGTACGTAATGAAGAACCTCAAAGTTCTAGGAGTAGATATAATAATGAAGATGATCTTGATGATATGATAGATTGTTATCTTGAACTTTCTCATAATGATAGAAATGATTTTGATGCATATATTAATCAAAATACAGAACCTAATACTGTGGATCTTCTAGAATGGTGGAGCAATCGCGGCCAGGGATTTCCAAAGCTTCAATCGGTTGCTCGAGATGTGTTAGCTATTCAAGCATCTTCGGTAGCTTCGGAAGGCGCTTTTAGTGCAGCAAGATATCAAATTGGAGAGCATAGATATTCATTAGTAGCAGATAGCTTGGAGATATCAGTACTATTTTGAGATTGGATTAATGGCGAGAGAAGGAGTTATGGTCGTCCACCTTTACCGACCAAATTTGAAAACGACATTGATGAAATAATGCAAGATTTTAGTGACGACGGCATTGATGCAATGGAGGAACTAGCTAATCAACCAATTCCAGAGCATGTTACTAGAGAAATGTTAAAAGATTTAAAAAAAGATTTTCTTGGTAGCATGAACTATTAAATTTAAATGTCTATTAGTATGAGTATAATAATTCGAGGTCTAATTCAAACAGAACCCTTCCTAGAAGGTGGCTGTGTAGATTAGATTTTTTTAATACTCTACTAATATTTTGTAAATTGTAAGTTTGTAACTTAACGAGTCAACTTGTAGACTGTAGTCTTGTACTATTTAATTAATATTAATAAAAGTATAGGCTATTCACCTTCGTTTTTTTTTATTATTGTCTTGATTCTTGAATAAGTTGAATTTAAATTTTCAAACTTTTAAAGTGTGAAATTTAAACTTTTATAGTTTTATAATTTTAAAGTTTGAATTTAAATTTTCAAACTTTTAAAGGGTGAAATTTAAACTTTTATTGTTTTATAATTTTAAAGTTTGAATTTAAATTTTCAAACTTTTAAATGGTGAAATTTAAACTTTTATAGTTTTAAAGTTTGAATTTAAATTTTCAAACTTTTAATGAGTGAAATTTAAACTTTTATAGTTTTAAAGTTTGAAATTTGAATTTAAATTTTCAAACTTTTAAAGTGTGAAATTTAAACTTTTATACTTTTAAAGTTTGAAAGTTTATATTTAAAACTTTAAAAGTATAAAAGTATAAATTTTTAACTTTAAAATTACAAAAGTTTTAATATTATTTGAGTAATATTCCTATTTTTTAATTTTGATAATTTTTTTTTTTTAAATATAGAAGACAGGACCCGGTTTTCGGTCCGGTCCGTTACTGGTCCGGGACGGGAATTGATATAAATTTCCGGAATTACTGGTTCCGGTCCGTCCCGATTCCGGTACGGTTCCGGCCCGTGGTGCCCGGTTCCGTTCCGGTTCCGGTCCGGTAGTTTCGGTTCCGGTACCGTTGCCCGGCTTACAGGTGACCACCCACGACCCTCACTTACACTATGGTTGGACCCATGGCCCGTGCTGGTGAGGCGTGGGTTGAGTTACTGGAACTCCTCACCTTAGCCTTTTGAACCCCGGTGCGTAGACCACCCTACAGGGCATAGGTCGCTCCATGGGTCACTGTTTTGGGCAGGTTTGGGAGGGGGCGGGGGGGTGGGGGAAGGTTTAGGGTCCTTCTCAAGGGCCCTTGGTTAGTCCTTAGGGAGTCGTACTTTGACGTATAACCCCTAAAACCCTTCATTCTAAGTACGATAAGAAAATTTTATAACTCTAACACTTACCATAAGCTCTAGTTAAGCCTACTAGTTTCTGGAGTGTTACAAAGGGGTACAAACCCAAAACTAAACAAACACCTTAAACAAATAGTCTGAGTCCTAAAAGAGTGGACTTAAACAAAAGATATCCATGGCAGCTTGAAAGAGCTAGCTCACCCTTGAATCCAGTCACGCTCAATAGTCACCTAGCTGAGGTCTATCAATAGCCACTTGAAGATACCCTGTACTCAACAAAGAAAGAGCAAGTGCAGTATCAGTACACAACCACAACGTACTGGTAGGATCACAGAGCTATTCGAGTAAGCACAACATATATCACAATTACAACAAGGTAAACACATACATGCACAAAATATATATATACACACATCGATTATCATTTCAGGAGCAATGAATAATTCCACATTCTCAATAACAAGTAGATATAACAAATCAATGGTTCTCTCATGGAACCCTATCCAATGGTCCTCTTATGGAACCCATACTTAAACTGTTAGTGTAATAGTATGTGGTACCCGATCTAAGTTACTATGCCGGACGTGACACCCGTCTCATATATGTGTCGAAACGTGGCACCCGATCTAAGTTAGTGTGTCAGAACGTGACACCCGATCCAATATGTATGTCAGTACGTGACATCCAATCCTAGTTAGTGTGTCGGAACGTGACACCCGATCAATTCAACAAACCACAATCACAATGTACATTCTCATAATTATACAATAAAGAGTTTATTCATGGTATATAATCACTCGTTCATACTCAATTTCATTAGGTATGATCAACAAGACTTTATTCACATTTATACATGCATTACACTAAAGCAATTATCAACATACATCACGCAAGCATGAAATCATAACCATCACCTACCTCGAATCCAAGCTTGAATCCCCTAAGGCACTTGAATCTTTCCTTTTCGGATTCTTTTCGCTTGTTCTAGGTCTACAAACAAGTAGAATACGCAAGGATTAACAATCAAAGGTCTAATTATTCGAATTATAACAAACCCAATAACCCAAGACCAAACCCATGATCCCAATATCCCAATTAGGGTTTTCCCACCATAATTCTCATATCAAACCCTTCCACCATTAATAATTACCCAAGAAACTAAGTTATACGGATCGAAAAATGGATTCGAGGAGTAAAAACCTTACCTTTGGTGCTATAAGAGGTGGAAAACTTTCAAGAAATATCCCTGGGTCGTTCCTTAGCTCTCAAGATCGAAGGTTGCAGAAAAATAACATTTTTGGGGTTTATTTCCAACTTAAGTCGCGACTGTCCCGCTATAGCGAGACCCATCCCGCTACATCAGCCCGGCTTTGGCGGCACTAATCCCGCTCTAGTGGCTTGCGCGGTGACAGAATGTCGGAATTAGAGTTTCCCCCCTATTGCACAACACACCTTCAACCCATGACATTCAAAAACTACCCGTTCATACTAAGATCATTTTTGGGAGTTCTACTCGTCTGTATTCAATTTCGTAAAGTCGTACGGCTTCCTAAACGTCTTAGCTATTCAATCATGTGATCAAAAACATAATTATAAATCTCATTCATTACTTGATCTCCCTAGACCTTACTGACTGCAATTTCATCCAAATTTGGACTAGGCTAGGAAGTCTCAAGTTACTACCAAAAAGTTTTTCGGCTCAAAAAATTTTCCCGTTGGCTTTTCCATAACGACGGAATTAGGTCGTTACGGGGTGTTTGTCCCAACATTCCTCATAGTATTAGTAGATAGATAGATAGCAGTAGGTCATGAGTCTTGTTCATTTCAATTGTTATGTTCTAGATTGGAGTTGCCCTTGAGGCTAGTTGAATGTTTCTCTAAACATTTATGAATTTATCATTTTGAGATACTTGAGTTAAGTTTTATCTTTTGAGTTTATTCTATGTTTAGTTAGTCGTCCGCTATTAGTTAATACAGGCCAAGGGTTGCTGAGGGCCAGAAATGGTTCTCGAGTGTCAGCCACGTCCAGAGTGTAGGCTCGGGGGGTGACAACTACAAAAAAATAGAGGTACGACGATATTTAGTTAGTGATATTTAAAATAAATGTTGAGAAAAAAAAATCTGGCATTTTTATTTTGCTTATAATTTTAGTTAAGTTTTCTATACATAATTAGAAAATCTAAGTTGTGAAAGAATTAATCCCACACAAATAATGTTATATAAAATGAGATTAAAAAATGAAAAAAGAAAAAACGATGGTCAAATACTAGCTAGTAGGCCTTGTCTTAATTTATGACTTTTTGATTCTCATAATTGACGTGCATGCAATTACTCCTAATGCATGCACGAATGATATAGTATATGATCATACTAAATAATGTATGTCCGTGCTAGCACGGGTTCAATATTATTAAATATTGGAGATGTCATATTTTATTAAACTTTGTTTTGATATAAAATTATAGAAAAGAAATTAATTATCGTCATATTTACATATATTTGGAACAAAACATGTTTCGTTGCTACATGACGGCCCTATTAAGTCCGTGGAAGCAATATGCATGTTGGTGTATGACATTTTACATATAATAATATGAGATTTTGTAGCAACTGATTCTCTCTGAATCTAGCCGATACAAAAAAGAAGGTTATGGAAAGAAAAAAAGGCAGAGGAATTGAGATGTGAAAGATAAAGACTAAAAGCAGTGAAGGACACGTGGAAAACTCAGTTTGCTACTTATGTAGCTTTAGATGATTGTGAAAAGTCTAAAATGCCCTCAAATATATTTCAAATGACACATAACTGACATGTTGATACCTAATCTCTAACTCATGCTTCTAATATAGTAGAAATTCATAACAAAGTGTATTAGTGGCAACTTCACGTTAAATTATATTTATAAGGTTAAAATTATTAATTTTTATATATGTATATATAAGAAATATTAAATATTTCTGGCTAGGTTACTTCTCATAATTTAAATTCATTTAATAAAAAAATTGAAGTCACAAAAATAACACAAACATTTTTGTAATACTCATGCAGATCATTTATCATTCATATGTGTAAGCAATATTTTATTTCAAATGAATTTAATTCTTGGTGTATTTGAAAAGCCAAGGAAAAAGTGTAGTTGAGAAGATTTTACTACTTGGAGAAATGATCAGCTTGGCAGTTTATGTCATTCTTTTTCACCCTCTTTGACACTTGCCTCATAATGGATTTTTGCATGAAAGTAATAGACTTATGATAAAGTTTTTTACCTATAAATAGGTATCTTGCCTTTAAGAAATACACATGCAATAACAAAAACTATTCTCTCTTGCTCTACCTCATGTTTTGTCCCTCTCTCTTCAATTTTCTCTTTCTAGTTAATTAGTTATTTAGGCTTTGTTATTTTATATCCCCAATAATAACTTGTTGATATTAAGTAATATTTTGATTCTTGTATCCTTTATTTATTAGGGAAGGCTTGTTTAATTTTGGAGAAACATTTCATGCCGTTGAAATAGTTTCCTAGGACAGTGCCCAGTACGATTCAAGTATTAATTTTCTGCTCAATTATTTATATATTATCGTAGTCCATGGTTATAAGTCCAATGTTAATAATAAAACATTCATGAAAAATACACCTCAATGCAAAAGAATATTGGAAAGAAATGACAACCCTACTAATCTAAAGATAAATTTGACTGAAACAGATGATATGGTTATTACGGTCATTTCAGATAAAAATATTGAGTCCAATGTGACAAATTGGGTGATAGACTCTGGTGCTACAAGACACATTTGTATAAATAAAAATAATTTTGTGTCATACACTCAAGTTGAGAAAGGAGAAGATATTGTTTATCTTGGCGACTCAAAGACAACTAAATTTCTTGGAAAAGGAAAAGTTCTTCTCAAACTCACATCTCGTAAAACTTTGGCATTGAGTAATGTACTATATGTTCCTAATATCCGAATTAGTTTTATTTTCGTGGCATTATTAGGAAAATATATAATGAAGGTTTCTTTAGAAGATAATGAGGCCATATTGACTAAAAATAATATTTTTGTAGACAATGTATTTTGTAACTACAGTCTATTTATGCTTAATATTTGTGATAGTTTCAGTGAAAATGTATTTGCTTCTGCTTATTTTATTGAGCCTATTGCTTTATGGCATGATAGATTAGGACATGCAGATAATATGGCATGATAGATTAGGACATGCAGATAATAGTATAAGTAAGTCACTTACAAATAATATAGCTTATATTATTGAGCCTATTTCAAAGTGTGGAGCTGTCTTGCTAAAGTTCTTTTGCCTGGACCTAAAAAGATAAAAATAGGTTCTAAAACTGTTGATTGCAGGCTTATTGGATATGTTGAACATAGTGTTGCATATAGATTTCTTGTGTTCAAAAGTATATACTTGATTGAAATACCATAATTTAGACAAAGAATGCAAAAGTTTTTGAACATATTTTTCCATTGTGTTATAAAATTTATCATGCACCTGTTGAAAGAAATAATGAGAATACCTCTAATATTGAGGAACTCCGAAGGAGCAAAAGTCCAAGAAAATAATATTTTTCTTATGAAAATGATTTTCAAATTTTTCTTGTTGACAATAAACCATTAAATTATTCTGAAACTATATCTTCCACTGATGCTAAATTTTGGAAAGAGCAGTAAAAATTAAAATTGATTCAATTGTAAAAAATAAAACATGAATTTTGAGTGACTTACCTCCTGGTGCAAAATCTATTAGTGTAAATGAATTTTCGAAAAGAAACTTAATCCTTATGGATATATGGATAAATATAAAGCTCGATTAGCAGCAAAGAATTTTCTCAAAAACAAAATATTGATTATTTTGATACATTTGCACCAGTGACTAGAATTTCTTCTATTCGAATTTTAATTGCGTTAGCATCAATTCACAAGCTTTTTATTCACCAATTAGATGTAAAAACAAATTTCTTGAATGGTGATTTAGAAGAAGAAATTTATATAGTTCAACCTGAAGGATGTACTATTTTTGGACAAGAAAATAAAGTTTTTAAATTAAGTAAATCTCTTTATGTCCCTAAACAATCTTCTAAAAAGTATTATGAAAAATTAGATCAAGTCTTACTAAAAGACAAATTAGTATCTATTGAAGTGGATAAATGTGTTTATACTAAAAGGGTAGACAATAATTATGTGATAATATGCTTATATATTGATGGCATGCTTATATTTGGTACAAGTTTGAATATTGTGAAAAGTACTAAATTACTTTTGTCTACTAATTTGATATTTAAGATCTGGGTGAAGTAAATATGATATTGGGAGTTAAAGTTATGAGGAGTGAAGATGGCATAATGTTGTCACAAGAACATTTTTTGGAAAGACTTCTTAAAAAGTTTTAATGTTTTGAGGTGATACCTGTACCCACTCCTTATGATGCTAATTCTAAATTGAAAAAGAATAATGGTAACTTAGTTGTTCAGTCTAAATATGCTCAAATTATTAGAAGTCTATTGTATTTGATCAATTTTACTAGGCCTAATATTGCATATGTTGTGTGTAGATAGAGTTGATATACTTATAATATCAATAATGAGCATTGATTTACATTAAATAGGCTGATGAAATATTTGAGAGGAACCGTAAATTATGGTATCATAAATAGTGGATTTCCTTCTACTTTAGAAGACTATTGTAATGCAGCCTAAATCAGTGATTCAGATGAGACAAAATCCACTAGTGGATATGTGTTCACCGTAGGTGGTGGTGCAATATCCTAGAAATCAGCTAAATAGACGATCATAGTTAGATCGACTATGGAGTCATAGTTTATAGGTCATGAGTTGGCTGGTTCCGAGGCTGAGTGGCTAGTAAATTTCTTAAAAACTATCCCTTTGATAAATGATGAATGCCTCTAGTGTTTATACACTGTGATTGTCAAGCCGCAATTGCTATTGCACAGAATAAATCTTATAATTGTAAAGGCAAATTGAGACATGATGCCATTAAGAAGCTACTAAGAGATGGAATATTCAATTGATTATGTGAATTCAGAATTGAATTCGGCCGATTAACTAACTAAACTCGTCGAAGAAAATTAATTCTTCAAACCTTAATAGAGATGGTTTTAAGGATAACATGATTGTCTATAGAGATGGTAACCCAACTTGTATGATTGGAGATCCCATGAAGTAGGTTCATATAGGTAATAACAAATCAATATTAACATTGCGCATTTATTGAGAGTGTTTCAACTGCTACTAAAAATCTAGGATGAGTTCTTAACTCATTGTAACACCCCCTATCCAGAAACAAACCAAAATGTAGATTTCAGAAGTTGCGGTTGCCACCCACGGACCGTAGGGTGACCCACGGTTCGTTATGGTGGTCCGTGGTTCACCACCTGAAACCTTCCCCAGAATCAGCCCAAAAATTTGTCTAAGTCCATACCTACGCCAGGACCTGTGGACCATAGGTCAGACCACGGTTCGTGGTCCAGAGGCATAGGTCGGATCCCAGGTTTTCAACCCCAGACGTCAAACAACGAATGATCAGCACGGACCTTTGGTCCATCCACGGTTCGTCGGTGACCCCCCGATAGTTTTTAAGTTAGGGGTCGTTTAGTCTTTTTCTTATGCGTTGGACTCCTAAACTTTAACCCCTAAACTTCATTGTTTTGGTAAGTTTTAGCCTAGTAAACTAATTAGAACCTACCCTAGTCTTTTCATTCCCCAAAAATTCATCAATCTTAGAGAAAAAGAGAAGAAAAACATGGGCAAAACCCTCTCCAAGAACGCAAAAATTTTCATCAGTTTCAACCCCAAAATCGAAAGATTTCTCCATAAATTTCATCACAAAGTATATTGGATTTCACTAGTGGGTTCCTTTCACCCATTAGGTCCCTAGAATTCAGTCAGATTCTTGATTCCCTTCATATTATCTAGACCTAGGGTTTCTAGAATTTCAGCAAATTATTATGAATTAATTACTTGATGTTCCTCATCAGATTATCATGATATTAGTATTGTTTTGCATAGGTTCTTTCATAAATTCAGAGCCCTTGCTAGGTAGTTCGTTTAGTTCATGAATTACACATTCTAGTCAATTATCTCAGTTATACATGCCTCAGATTTGAATGTCTCATTATCAGTACATTAATGTTGCATTTTCAGTTAGCATGTCAGTATTTTGAGCTGTCCAGTATTACAGAAATTCAGTCATAAATTGTTAATTACATAATCAACTAGGAGTAGCTTAATACCGAGTGGACTAGGGTCAGTCACCCTCAAGTCTCAGAACTACGTGCCCCGTAGGTTGTAAGTCCCTTTTGTGGGCATTAATTTAGTGATCACGTCAATCATGCCTCTATACCTCCGGCATGGTATATTGGGTCCTCTCGATGGGGCATATACATAGGACTCCACAGTTATCTCATGTGGTTGTATGTCGGTTATTTGTAGCTTCCTTACAGTCAGACTCTACTGCATTGACCATATTATCAGTTACAATCAGATTTCAGTCTCAGCATGTTATAAACTTGGTCGTTGTATTCGGTTAGTTCATGTTCAATATTTTCAGTATAGCATCATGCTTATCTTATCTCATTGGTCAGTTATATGCTTTGTTCAGTTATGTTTATTGTTCAGCTTTATTTTATCCTGCATGCTCAGTACCTTTCAAGTACTGACGCATACTCTGCGCTACATCTTCTCCTGATGTAGGTTCAGGTCCTCAGCTTCCAGATCACGCATAGATTGGTTCTCGATCTCCCAGTTCAGTAGCAGTAGTGGTGAATCCTTATTTGTCGAGGACAACAGACATGTTTCTTTTGCTTTTAGTCTTTAGTTTTGCTAGATTTAGCGTGGGCATGTCCCAGCACTTCTAGTCAGTTAGAGGCTATTTTCAGACATAGTTAGTTTCAGCTTTAGTATTTGAGTTTCATTTTTCAGTTGTTGTTAAACTCTCAGTTTTCATCTATTCAGACAGTTTATGGGTATTCCCCATCATTTTAGTTTATCTTACGATTTAGCTTCCGTAGAGTATTCTCTTATTTTCAGAAAATCTTTAAGTATGCTTATGATATGCTATCAGGGATAGCTTGGGGTCACTCGTGATCCTAGGTCCCGTGTCTGCGTCCTAGGGGTAGCTTCGGGGCGTGAAACTTATAATGAATTCATAGTCCTTAATTAAGGATATTGTATATAAATCAATATACATTTAATGATTCACATATATGAGAAGTGGAGTGTGACCGCTCCTATGAGACTTTGGCCTAGTCTCTAGAGCTCTCATGAACATCAGGCACGCGCATGGCCTATTGGCGTAAAACCGTGTTGAGCAGCAAAATGACTAAGGTCAAAATGTGATTGGTAAAGTCTCTGATTTACAATAAGAATTATTGGTTCATGGAAATATTATATTTCACTGATAATTTTGTAAATTAAATTTTATCGATCTAAGTTTGGTTCATAGTCCGAAAGACACCGAAGCTATTGCATTTTATCTTGAAAATCCAGTAAGTTATACTTTTTTCTTCGTATAAATTATTTCTAAATATGCGGAGGATTGTAAGCAATATTTTATTTCTAATGAATTTAATTTTTGGTGTATTTGAAAATCTAAGGAAAAAGTGTAGTTGAAATGATTTTATTACTTGGAGAAATGGCCACTCCTTAAACACCTGGCAGTAGTTTACTATGCTTTTGAGACCTCTCTTGCCACTTGTTGAAATGAAGGCAACTCATTTGTCCTATAAAATGACTTCTTCTTCCTTTAATATATCAGTAGAAAACATAAAATTTTCCTTCTTGTTCTTTCTTGCACTCCCCCTCTCGTTCTGCCTTTCTTTTAGTTTAACTCATTATTTTACCTTTCTTATTTTATTTCTTCCCTAATAACTTGTTGATGTTATTTAATTTGTTGATTCATGTATCCTCTATTTAAATAGGAAAGGCTTTTTTAATCTTGAAGAAATATTTTACATCGTTCAAATAATTTCTTAGGGCAATGTCCAACACGATGCAAGTATTAATTTTCCGTAGTAATACTTATATATCATCGTAATAATAATTTTCTAATTTTCAGAACTACTATTTTGTCAAATAATATTATATATTATTATGGTGAAATTTCTTTTCTTCCCCAACATTTTGCAGAACAATTAAAATATCACTATAATAATATAACTTATTATTTAGTAAAATGGTAGTCCTGAAAATAGATAAATATTACTACGATAATGTATAAATAATAGTTTAGAAAATTAATACTTGAGTTGTGCTGGCACTATCCTAAGAAACTATTTCAGCAATGTGAAATGTTTTCCCATGATTAAACAAGTCTTTCCTATTTAAATAGAGAATACATGAATCAACAAATTGATTATCATCAACAAGTAATTAGTGGAAAAATAAAATAACAAAATCAAAATAACTAATTATCTTGGAAGACAAAATTAAAGAGAGACAGGGGGCAAAACGATAGGTAGAGCAAAAGAGAATAGTTTTGTATATCTTAAAGGCAACATACCTATTTATAGGGAAAAAAAGAAACTTTATCATATGTCTATGTACTTTTCATTCAAAAATCCATCATGAGACAAGTGTCAAAAGGGTGGGAAAGAATGGCATACACTGCCAAGCTTACCATTTCTCCAAGTAATAAAATTTTCTCAACTACAGTTTTTCCTTAGCTTTTTAAATACACCAAAGAATAAACTCATTTGAAATAAAATATTGCTTACAATACCCCATATATTTCAAATGAATTTATACGAAGAATATATAATCTGCTGGATTTTCAAGACAAAATACAATAGATTTGGTGTCTTTTGAGCTATGAACCAAACTTAAATCAAAAAAATTTAATTTACAGAATTATCGGTGAAATATAATATTTCTACGAACTAATAATTCTTATTGTAAATCAGATACTTTATCAATCACATTTTTACCTCAATAATTTTGTTGTTCACCGCGGTTATGCTCCAATAGGCCATGCACATTGAGAGCTCTAGAGATTATGCCAAAGTCTCATAGGAGCGGCCAGACTCCACTTCTCATATAGGTGAATTCATCAAGTGAATACTGCTTTAATTACATCATTCTTAATTTACGACTAAGAATTCATTAAGAGTTACTAACTCAACCCTCATTTTCAGTAGCAGTTCAAGCACTCTTAGTTAGTGTGCAAAGTGTTATTGACTTGTTATTACCCATATGAACCTACTTCATTGAATCTCCAATCATATAGGTTGGGTTACCTTCTCTATTGACAATCACAATTGCCTTAAACCCATATCTACTGTGGTCTAAAGAATTAGTTTTCTTTCCACGGGTTTAGTCAGTGAATCGGCGAATTCAATTCTGACTTCACATAATCAATTGCAATTATTTCATCTCTCAACAACTGCTTAACGATATATCATGCCTCAATTTCATGTGTCTGATCTTACAATTATAACATTTATTCCTCGCAATAGTAATTGTGGCTTCACAATCATAGTGTATAAACACTAGAGGAAATTCATCCTTTATCAAAGGAATATTTGTTAAGAAATTTCTTAGTCACTCAGCCTCACAACCAGCCAACTCCAGATCTACAAACTTTGACTCCATAGTCGATCTAGTAATGATCATTTGTTTAGCTGATTTCTAGGATATTGCACCACCACCTAAGGTGAACACATATCCACTAGTGAATTTTGTCTCATCTTAATCAGAGATCCAGGTTGCATCACAATAGCCTTATAAAGTAGAAGAAAATCCACTATACATGATACCATAATACATGGTTCCTCTCAAATATTTCATTAATTTATTTAATGCAAACCAATACTCATAATTGGGATTATGAGTATATCTACTCAATCTACACAACATAGGCAATATCAAGCCTAGTAAAATTTATCAAATGCAATAGACTTTCAATAATTTGAGCTTATTTAGACTGAGCAACTAGGTCACTATTATTCTTTTTCAATTTAGAGTTAGCATCATAAGGAGTGCTACAACACCTCAACACATTCAAATTTTGAAAAAAGTGTTTCCACATAATGTTCTTATGACAACATTATACCATCTTCACCTTTATAACTTTAACTCCTAATATCATATTTACTTCGCCCAGATCTTTTATATCAAAATTAGTAGACAAAAATAATTTGGTATTATTCACAATATTTTAAACTTGAACCAAATATAAGCATGTCATCAACATATAAACAAATTATTGCATAATCATTGTCTACCATTTTAGTATAAACACATTTATCCTCTTTAACATAAGAAAATTTGTCTTTCAATAAGACTTGCTATAATTTTTCATGTCATTCTTTAGGAGCTTGTTTTAGGCCATAAAGAGATTTAATTAATTGACAAACTTTCTTTTTCTTATTCAGGAATAATACATCCCTCAGGTTGAACCATATAAATCTCTTCTTCTAAATCTTTATTTAAGAAAGTTGTTTTTACATCCATTTGGTGAATAAAAAACTTGTGAATTAATGATAAAGTTATTAAAATTTGAATAGAGAAAAATTCTAGTCACTAGTGTAAGTATATCAAAGTAATCAATATCTTATTTTTGAAAAAAATTCTTTCGCTACTAACAGAACTCAATATTTATCTAAGATCCATCAAGATTAAGTGAAAATCCATTAACAACCAATAGATTTTGCATCAGGAGATAAGTCAGTCGAAATTCATGTTTTAGTTTTCATAATTGAAGCACTTTCAATTTTTATTGCCTCTTTTAAAAATTTAGCATCATAGGAAGATATAGCTTCAGAGTAATTTACTGGCACATTGTCAAAAAGAAAAGTTTGAAAGTCGTTTTCATAAGAAAAATATTTTTTTCTAAGCCTTATGTTCCTTCGCAGTTCCTCAATATTAGAGGTATTCTCATTATTTCTTTTAACAACTGCATGAGAAATTTTACCACACAATGAGAAAATATGTTCAAAATATTCAGCATTCTTTGTCTCAATTATAATATTGAAACAAGCACATCACTTTTCAACACAAGAAATTCATATACAGCACTATGTTCAGCATATCCAATAAGCATGCAATCAGTAATTTTAAAACTTATTTTTCTCTATTTAGGTTCAGGCAAAAGAACTTTAGCAAGACACCCCCACACTTTTAAATATTTTTAATTAGGTCCATAACATTTTCACAATTCATAAGGAGTTTTTTCAGTTCTTTTATGAGGAATTCTATTATGTAAGTGACATACAGGTAATATAATTTTACCCCACAAATTATCATATGAGTATTAGAACTAATTAACATGAAATTCATCATTTCTTTGAAAGTTCTAATTTTCCTTTCAGCTACTCCATTAGACCCAGGTGAATAAGGAGGGGTTACTTCATCAATAATTCCTTTTTTTTACATAAAACATTTAAAGATATATATCCCCCCCCCCCCACCCCACCCTCTACCAGATCGAATTCTATTGATTTTTCTATTAAGTTGATTTTCAACCTCAGTCTTATCAGCAATAAAAGCATCAGATGCATCATCTTTGCTCCTAAGATAATACACATTAGTAAATCTGAAAAAAAATCAATAAAAGTCACATAAAATCTTCTACCACCTTTTGTCATAGCTTGTTTCAAATCACTCAAATTAGTGTGGATCAAAGACAATAATTCAATTTCTCTATTTACTGATAAATATGACTTTTTAGTAATTTTAGCTTTAGAACATATTTTACATTTGTCAAAATTGTTCGAGTCTAAATCATAAGCTAAACCAAGAGACTGCATGTTCTTTATATATGAGACATTAACATGTCCTAATCTAGAATTCCACATAGAAATAAGCTCAATCAAATAAGCAGAAGCGGATACATTTTCACTGAAATTATCATAAATATTAAGCATAAATAAACTATAGTTACAAAATTCATTGCCAACAAAATATTATTTTTAGTCAATATGGCTTCATTATCTTCAAAGGAAACCTTTATTCCACATTTTCCTAATAATTCCAAAGAACTCAAATTAATTCGAATATTAGGAACATGAAATACATTACTCAATGCCAATGTTTTATCATATGTAAGTTTGAGAAGAACTTTTCCTTCTCCAAGAACTTTAGTTGTACTCCTTGAGTCACCAAGACAAACAATAGCTTATCCTTTCTCAACTTGGGTGTATGACATAAAATTATTTTTATTTATACAAATGTATCTCATAGCACCAGAGTCTTTCACCCAATTTCTCAAATTGGACTCCATATTTTTATCTGAAATGACCGCAGTAGTTATATCATCAGTTTCAAGCTAATTTATTTTTAGCTTGGCGGAATTCTTATTTCTTTCCAATATTCTTTTTCGTTGAGGTGTATTTTCCATGAAGGTTTTATTATTAGCATTGAACTTATAACCATATTTATTTACATACTTGTTTTTTTCTTTACCATAAGCCTCTGGTAGAATGACTTGAACAATAGCAGCTAGGGTAGTACCAACATCAGTATCATCAATAGCTTCAAGACACAAATGGCATATAACAAGTGTCCTGAAATTATTGATGATACTGATGTTGGTGCTACCCTAATTGTTAATGTTCAAGTAATTCTACCGGAGGCATATTGTAAAGCAAAATACAGGTATGTAAATAGACATGGTTACAAGTCCAATGCTAATAAAAAAACCTTCTTGAAAAATACACCTCAATGCAAAAGAATGTTGGAGAAAAATGACAATCCCGCTAAGCTAAAGATAAATTTGATTGAAACGGATGATATGATTATTGCGGTCATTTCAGATAAAAATGTTGAGTCCAATGTGAGAAATTGGGCGATAAACTCTTGTGCAACGAGTCACTTTGTATAAATAAAAATGATTTTGTGTCATACACCCAAGTTGAGAAAGGAGAAGATATTTTTTATCTTGGTTACTCAAGGACAACTAAAGTTGTTGGAAAAGGAAAAGTTCTTCTCAAACTCACATCTAGTAAAAGTTTGGCATTAAGTAATGTATTGCATATTTCTAATATCCAAATTAATTTGATTTTCGTGGAATAGTTAGAAAAATGTGGAATGAAGGTTTCTTTTTATTGACTAAAAATAATATTTTTGTGTATCAATGGATTTTGAAACTATGGTTTAGTAATGCTTAATATTTGTGATAATTTCAGTGAAAATGTATATGCTTATGCATATTTGATTGAGCATATTTCTTTATGGCATGCTAGATTAGGACATGTTAATATCTCTAATGTAAAATATATGCGATCTCTTGATTTAATACCTGAAAATAATTGCCATTATCCAAACCGTCGTGATTGACACCCACACAAACCATCCGGTGGGAGAACCACTACTACAACCCAAACTAAGCAATTAAACCAAAACTAAGGTAATCAAGTTACGGAAGCAAGTTTAAACAAATAACTAACCAAACTAATGCGGAAATTCAACCCCTAGAACCTAAAAGTCAATGTACCAAAACTCTAACAAGATTCATAAGTCTAAACAAGAAAATCTTCTAAAGAACCAGTCTAAGTCCGAATAGGATGGACTAAACAAAAAGAGAACTCAAGAAAGCCCGGAAGAACTGGCTCACTCTTGAATTTGAATCGGCGATCACTGATCTTCTAAACGAGGTCTGTCAATAGCAGCCGAAAGATGCCCTAAACTCAACAAAAATAAAAGCAAGTACAGTATCAGTACACAACCACCGTGTACTGGTAGGATCACACGGCTATTCCACTAAGTGTAACATTATTAGTCAATATAACAATATAATCACATGCACATATCGAACATATACAGTATCATCAATATATACGAAGAATGAACAACTTCACGATTCTCACATATCACAGTTATATCAATTTAGAGCAACATACCATCTTTCAATATCAATCATCATTAGATATGAACGAACTCGTCACAAGTAGATACACAACACAATTCAATGGTCCTATCACGGAATTCAATTCAATGGTCCTCTCATAGAACCCAAACCCAAACTATTAGGATGTTGGAACGTGGCAATCTGATCCCATATTTATGTTGGAACGTGGAAATTCGATCCCATATTTATGTTGGAACGTGACAATCCGATCCAAGTTAGTTATGTCGAAACATGGCAGTCGATCCCATATTTATACTAAAACGTGGCAACCGATCCAAGTTAGTTATGTCGAAATGTGGCAGCCGATCCCATATTTATGTCGGAACGTGGCAACGGATCCCAGTTAGTGTGTCGGATCGTAACACTAGCCCATTCAACAAACCACAATCATAATCACAATGTATATTCTCACAATCATACAACAAAAGGTGATTCATGGCATACAATCATTCAATTATCCTCATATACAACAAGTGTGATCAATAATGCAACATTCGTATACATACATGTATCATAAAGAAGCAAGAACAAACATACATCACACATTCATAAAATGACAACCATCACCTACCTCGAAACAAGCTTGAAACCCTAACAAACTCGATCCTTCCCTTTCCGAATTCGTTCCGCTTGTTCTTGATCTACAAATAATCACAATAACACGCGAATCAACAAATAATCACTAATTACCTAAAACTATAACAATTCTATGAACCCTAGATCAAACGCATGATGCAAAACATCCAAACTATGGTTGTTTCCACCATAGAATCTATAACAAAACCTTCCCCTATTAATATTTACCCATTCTATTACATTCTACAGATCGAAAAATAGATTCGGAGAGTGAAAATCTTACTTTTAGCCTCAAGAATGGTGAAAAAAGAGTAGAAATTGTCTGGGATTCGTTCCTTAGCTCTAAAAGTCGAAAAGTACCAAGTTAGGTCGTATAGGGATATATTAACGACATTAAGTTGCGTCTAGCCCACCACAGCAGCCCTCATCCCGTCATCCCGCTGTAACGACGATGCCAGAGCAACACCAAATCCTGCTAGAGTGGCATTTTCGAAACAATGAGTTATCCATCCTTTTTTATGATTTTAAGTCCCGCCACAGCGGCCATCCTTCCGTTGTAGCGGCCCCGTCAGCATGGCAATACACCCGCCAAAGCGGCACAAACGGGACCAGAGAGTCAACAAAAGGAATTCCAAAATCCCATTTCACAACGCACCTCTAACCCACTACGCTTAGAAAATACCCTTCACGCTAAGATCATTTTCGAGAGTTTTACTCGACCAAATTCAATTCTCTGAAGTCATACGGGTTCCTTATCGTCTTAGATATCCACTCATATAATCAAATTCATAATTAGATCTCTCATTCATTATCAGATCTACCAACACCTTAATGACTCCAATTTCTTCCAAATCTGGACTAGGTTGGAAAAATCCAATTACTACAAAAAAGTTTTCCGACCCCAAATTTTATTCCCATTGGTTTTTCCATAACAACAAAAATCAAGTAATTACAATAGATACCAATTTACCCATCACTCAGCCCCGAGTGATCAACTAGGAAAGACTAATTAAAGTAAGGGTAGAATAGTATTTGAATCGTCAAATTACTGGAGATACTTGTATCGCATGCCCTTCCTACCGAATCTCATTACCCCCTAAGGGTTTCATCTCCAACTTCAAACCAACAAATTGAGTAACTACACATCCTCCCTTACAAAGCCTTAATGAAGTCTTCTCAACACTCAAGTGATAAATATTGTTGTATGTAAACTTAACTAATCAACGAAATGATTCCCAACAACCACCAAAGTTGATCGTACACACGTCTGCCATATGTTATCAATGATCTTGACACAAACATCAGGACAAATCCTTTCTCACATAACCATGATAAAATCCTAAATCAAAACTCGCCACAATTTAGAGGTGAACCTGAACCAGCCAACACACAATCATAACACCCAAACAATCATAGTTCTTATCAACATCTCCATATCACAACCCAATTTCCCATGAGTTTAAGCTATAAAATTTTGATCCTTAGACATCAAATACTCATCGAGTGATATGCCGAAGCATACAAATCCTCCAACAACACTATCGAAATTCTAGAATTAGTAATTATAGATTACCTCTTAAGAACAGTAGAATTGGATTCAATGATCCCCACATTCAACCATACACAATCGATGCATGGCCTCGACGACAAGATGAGATATTAAAAATTGCCGGACAATCACAAATATGCATGGTAGCTCTTCTATAATTTCTTATAAGCAAGGTGGTACATGTAGAACCACTAAAATACTTTAACAATTCCAAGACAACACCAATTATGTCATTCGAGATAATCAAATCTTCCTAATCTTCCCACTCAACCAAGAGAACAACGCAGGATTTGGTACCCCTGATCCACCACTAGGGATCCACCCACAAAAATGAAAACACACTAGAGCATAGCCAGAGAATCATACTCACCATACTAACAACCATCATAAACACTCCGACCTTTTTCCTTATTATAAACCAACACTTTTAAAAAAAATGAAAAACCTTTCTTAGATACTTTAACAATCAAAAGTAAGAAACTTTACAACTCAGCCCAGGTGTAAGTCCTTTCAAATGCTCCATACCAGATACAATTGATCATTTCTCACCTTTCCAATTCATACCTTGACAAAATACATCACCACGAATGTAGACCCACAATGAAAAATCTGAATTGTAATTTCCACCATATAACACAATCCCTCTCTCTATCAACATTAGCTTGTACCTTGATGATTTTTATGAATTCATGGCTCTCCGTTTATCATTGATCGCATCTCCATCAATCCTACCATATATTTCGCTAAATTTTCAATCATACTCATTACTAAACTCAAAAACAAAGCCAAACACTTATCATCACACTCAAGCTAATGTCCACACACTCCTTTCTCAAGTCTTTTTAGATAGTTTTTAACCAATCTGACACACATGTGACACTATTACCATAGCCACAGCAAAATAAACGAAATCACACGTCTCTGAAGCCAATTATTTACTCCTCTAAAGATAACTCTTTAGCCTTAAGAATCAAATAAAATATTCTTGCTCTAGCCTCTATCTAAAAGTTGTACTACATCCCACCATTTTTCTTCATTATGATTCTAGCTCTTTAATTTCTATTCGAATGGTGTCTCACCATCTCTTAAAACTTTCCATACAACCACGTTATTCACCAAATATTAGAAACCACAACCTTAGATACTCGCAAGTCATAATTACTACACCAAATTCGCTTAGCCACAATCTTATTATATAGTTGCATCCCGTCAAAATATACCACGAACTTTTATTACCATTATGCTCAATCAACCCAGACTATCGCTAAGTGTCAATATTCTTTACCAACATAACACCTCAAACTCAGGTTTACTCATCAAATTCAAAGGACTAACCCCATTTTTATACGCACTTTCTTATGGCTTAAGATAAAATCACCAGTCCTCACATTACCCTCCTTCTTCTTAACAAACAAGACAGGAGCACCTCACTTGAAAACACTAGGACGGATGAACCTTTTATCAAGAAGCTCTTGGGTTTGATCTTTAAGCTCTCTTAATTCTACTGGATTCATACGATATGGAGGAATGGAAATGGGGAGAGTGTCAGTCTCCAATTAAATGCAGAAATCTATATCTCTAGCCGGAGGCATACCAAGTAAGTCCGTAGGAAACACTTCCTTAAACTTAAACATCACAGAAATAAACTCAATAGAGGGAGACTCAACCTCAACATCCCTAACATGAGCCAAATCATCCAAACAACCCTGCCCTACCAGTTTCCTAACCCGAATGAAGGATATAATATTAGCTAGCTTAGGCTTGTAGACCCCTTCCCCCTCTAATCTTTCCCTACCGGGGATTTTTAAAGCTACCAACTTAGCATTACCATAAAGCCTGGTATAATAGGGGGACAACCAAGTCATGCCTAAGATTATATCAAGTCAGTCATATCCAACATAACCAAATCAACCCTAAGTCTAAAAATCCATAAACACAACAAGACAACACGATAAACATAGGTGACTATGATTGACTCTTCAACTATGATAGAGATATGGATAGGGGCATCAAGTATTTCACAAACCACATCAAATTCCAAGGCAATTGAACTGACACATACGAATAAGTAGAACCCGGATCAAACAAAACAATAGTCATCCGAGCACAGACAAAAGCAACACTAGTGACCACTGCATCACACACCTCAAACTCGGTCTTGCCCGAAAAAGCATATAATTGAGCCCTGTCGTCTTGACGAGCAACCTTCTCGCCTGGCTACGCTACTCCTCTACCTATGTTACCATTTCCCCGGCCTCACTGATTTCCTCCTCATATGCCCAGGCTCTCCACAATTTAACACACTTCACAACTTATATTCTATTGCTAAAAAATAAATTAGATCGTGTGGGTTAGTTCGGGTACTATTCGGGGTCCATAATTGTGACCAGGAAAACAAGGGAGACAAGGCCGAGATTTTGTCTTACCCCGTCCCGCTCTGGCAGGAGGAAACCCGTACTGGCGGCCTCGCCTTGGCGGGAAAAGTCCCGCCCCTGCGGCTAAAACGGAAACAGAATCCCTGCCAATAATTTTTCTGGGGTTTTTTTCTTTTCTAAATTCAACAAAAGTTCTCAGCTTTACTTAGCAATTTTAGAATAATCCTCATAACTAGAACAATCATTAGCTACCCCGAGTCAATCTTAACGACACACGCTCCACAATTTCCCTTATGTTACATTCAACACTACAACTCACTCGTTCCCAGGATACACCCAAACATTCACACGATTATCAGTTGGTCACAATAAACATCCAGATTTCTAGCTTACGAACCACATCGTAATTTATCTAGGACCTTGCGCCTAATCTCATGATGACCTTTTTTTCACAACAAGCTCCATGACACTCAAGCGGTTTCAACTGACAAGATTTCAACATTTAGGCCAGCGCATTGCACATATCAACATTCATACAAGAATACTGGGCACATAATCATATCCAAGCACCCAAATAATATACCCTTCACATTCACCGTTCCAAGTTTCAATTCGTAGAAAAGACCAATTTCTTTAATTAGTTAATTCCATAAACGACAATTGGTCATGTCTTATATGGTTCCTAAGGCCAGATATCAGTTGGAACCTTTTCAGTTTCAATTAACTTGCTTGTGTTCCATTTAGTTCATTTCATTGAGATACCAATTGGAATCGGGAGATACCAATTGGACTCAACTCATACCACAAGCGAAAATAGTAGCTAGCGAGCCCCACAAAACTGCTAATTTCAATTATACAACTTGGTCGAACTCAAATCTTAACCGTCTCAAACTTTAACTGATGGTAACTAGACCATAAATCAATCTTAGAGAAAATCAATGCACCTTGCAATTAATCAAAAAGGCCATCTATCTGAGACAATGAATACTTGTTCCGAGTGGTGACCCTATTCAATTGTCGATAGTCTATACACATCCTCTCTTGCTAGCGATGGTGTTACCACTTTTGTTGCTCTAGTTCGGACCATAAAGTGAAGGAGGAAAGATATCAATTTGTATCACCAGATACCAATTGGATTCAAGTCATAGCACAAAGGAGTAGAAAGAAGTGAGTTTTGAAAGAAGTGACTTTTTTCTTAAAGTCCTATAGCCTCTCGAAGAAAAGTACGAACGTCTTCATACCATTGCGCAAGACTTTACTAGACTCATTTTGGTACAATGAGATCAATGAACCTAGGGCTCTGATACCAACTTGTCATGACCCAGACCGTCGTGATTCGTACCCACACTAGTCATCTGGTGAGAGAACCACTACTACAGCTCAAACTAAGCAACTAAACCAAAACTAAGGCAATTAAGTTACGAAAGCAAGTTTAAACAAATAACTAACCAAACTAATGCGGAAATTCAACCCCTAGAACCTGAAAGTTAATGTACCAAAACTCTAACAAGATTCATAAGTCTAAACATGAAAATCATATAAAGAACCAGTCTAAGTCCAAATAGGATGGACTAAAGAAAAAGAGAACTCAAGGCAGCCTGGAAGAACTGGATCACCCGTGAATTCGAATCAGCGATCACTGATCTTCTAAACGAGGTCCGTCAATAGCCACCGGAAGATGCCCTGTAATCAACAAAAATAAGAGCAAGTGTAGTATCGGTACACAACCACCATGTACTGATAGGATCACGCGGTTATCCCACTAAGTGTAACATACATTAGTCAATCTAATAATATAATCACATGCACATATCGAACATATACAATATCATCAACATATACGAACAATGAACAACTTCATGATTCTCACATATCACTGTTATATCAATTTAGTGCAGCATACCATCTTTCAATATCAATCATCATTAGATATGAACGAACTCATCACAAGTAGATACACAACACAATTCAATGATCCTCTCACGGAACCCAATTCAATGGTCCTCTCATGGAACCCAAACTCAAACTATTAGGATGTCGGAACGTGGCAATCCAATTCCATATTTATGCTGAAACATGGCAATCCGATCCAAGTTAGTTATGCCAAAACGTGGTAGTCGATCCCATATTTATGCTGGAACGTGGCAATTGATCCAAGTTAGTTATGCTGGAACGTGCCAGCCGATCTTATATTTATGCCAAAACGTGGCAACCGATCCCAGTTAGTGTGTCAAATCGTGACACCCCACCATTAAACAAATCACAATCATAATCACAATGTATATTCTCACAATCATATAATGAGAGGTGATTCATGGCATACAATTATTCAATTATCCTCATTTACAACAAATGTGATCAATAATGCAACATTCGCATACATACATGTATCATAATGAAGCAAGAATAAACATGCATCACACAATCATAGAATCACAACCATCACCTCCTTCGAAACAAACTTGAAATCCTAAGAAACTTAATCATTTCCTTTTCGAATTTGTTCTGCTTGTTCTTGGTCTATAAACAATCACAATAACACTGGAATCGAACAATCGCTAATTACTCGAAACTATAACAATTCTATGAACCCTAGATCAAACGCATGATCCCAAACATCCAAACTAGGGTTGTTTCCACCATAGAATCTATAACAAAACATTCCCCCATTAATATTCACCCATTCTATTACGTTCTACAAATCGAGAAACGGATTCGAGGAGTGAAAAGCTCACCTTTAGCCTCAAGAATGGTGAAAATTAGTAGAAATCGCCTGGGGATCGTTCCTTAGCTCTAAAAGTCGAAAAGTGCCAAATAAGATCGTATAGGGGTTTATTAACGACATTAAGTCGCATCTAGCCTGCAACAGATGCCTTCATCCCGCTGTAGCGACAGCGCCAGAGCGATACCAAGTCCCGCCAGAGCAGCATTTTTGAAATAGTGAGCTATTCATCCTTTTCTACGATTTTAAGTCCCATCACGCCTGCCATAGCGGTTATCCTTTTGATGTAGCGGCCTCGCCAGAGCGGCACAAACGGGACCAGAGAGTCAACTGAAGGAATTCCAAAACCTCATTTCACAACGCACCTCTAACCCACTACACTCAGAAAATACCCTTCACGCTAAGATCATTTTCGTGAGTTCTACTTACCCGAATTCAATTATGTATAGTCATACGGGTTCCTTATTGTCTTAGCTATCCACTCATGTAATCAAATTCATAATTAGATCTCTCATTCATTATCAGATTTCCCTACACCTTAATGACTCCGATTTGTCCAAATCTGGATTAGGTTGGGAAAATTCAGTTACTACGAAAACGTTTTTCGGCCTCAAATTCTTTCCCGATTGGCTTTTCCATAACGATAAAAATCAGGTCGTTACAATAATTTTGATAAATGTGAAATATGTGTTGAAACCAAAATTACTAAAAAAATCATATTTTTCAGTAAATAGAGAAACTGAATTATTATATTTGATCCACACTAATTTGGGTGATTTGAAACAGACTATGAATAGAGGTGGTAAAGATATTATGTGATCTTTATTGATGATTTTTCAAGATTTACAAATTTGTATTTTCTTAGAAATAAAGATGATGCATTTGATGCTTTTATTGCTTATAAAAATGAGGTTGAAAATCAACTTAGTAGAAAAATCAAGAGAATTCGATCTGATAGAGGTGGAGAATATGTATCTTTAAATATTTTATGTGAAAAAAGAAGAAATTATTCATGAAGTAATCCCGTCTTATTCACCTGAGTCTAATGGAGTAGCTAGAAGAAAAAATAGAACTTTGAAGGAAATGATGAATTCCATGCTTATTAATTTTAATGCTCTTGATAATTTGTGGGGTGAAGCTATATTATTTGCATGTCACTTACAAAGTAGAATTCTCCATAAAAGAACTAGTAAAACTTCTTATGAATTGTGGTAAGGTTATAGACTTATTTGAAATATTTAAAAGTGTGGGGTGTCTTGCTAAAGTTCTTTTGCTTGAACCTAAAAAGAGAAAAATAAGTTCTAAAACGGTTGATTGCATGCTTATTGGATATGCCAAACATAGTGTTGTATATGAATTTCTTGTTTTGAAAAGTGATGTTTGAAATATTTAAAAGTGTGGGGTTTTATTGATATAGTTGTTTTGCCTAGACCTAAAAAAAGTAAAATAAGTTTTAAAATTGTTGATTGCATGCTTATTGGATATGCTGAACATAGTGTTACATATGAATTTCTTGTTTTGGAAAGTGATGTGCTTGATTGCAATACTATTATTGAGACAAAGAATACCAAATTTTTTAAACATATTTTTCTATTGTGTAATAAAATTTATCATGCACCTGTTGAAACAAATAATGAGAATACCTCTAATATTTAGAAACTGCGAAGGAGCAAAAAGCGTAAAAAAGAATATTTTTCTTACAAAAATGATTTTCAAATTTTTCTTGTTGATAGTGAACTATTAAATTATTCTGAAGCTATATCTTCTTCTGATGCTAAATTTTTGAAAGAGGCAATAAAAATTGAAATTGATTCAATTATGAAAAATATACATGAATTTTGACTGACTTACCTCCTGGTGCAAAACATACTGGTTGTAAATGAATTTAAAAAGAAACTTAATTCTAATGGATCTATAGATAAATATAAAGCTTTGATAGTAGATAAAAGAATTTCTCAAAAAGAAAATATTGATTACTTTGATACATTTGCATCAGTGACTAGAATTTCTTCTATTCGAATTTTAATTGCTTTAGCATCAATTCACAAGCTATTATTCACCAAATGGATGTAAAAACAACTTTCTTAAATGATGATTTAGAAGAAGAGATATATATGGTTCAACATGAGGGATGTGTTATTCCTGGATAAGAAGATAAAGTTTGTAAATTAATTAAATCTCTTTATGGCCTAAAACAATTAGCTCCTAAAGAGTGGCATGAAAAATTAGAGCAAATTTTATTGAAAGGCAATTTTTCTTCTGTTGAAGTGGATAAATGTGTTTATACTAAAATGGTAAACAACGATTATGTGATAATATGTTTATATGTGATGACATGCTTATATTTGGTACAAGTTTAAATATTATGAATAGTACCAAATAATTTTTATCTACTAGTTTTGATATGGAAGATCTGGGTGAAGTAAATATGATATTGGGAGTTAAATTTATAATGAGTGAAGATGATATAATGTTGTCACAAGAACATTATGTGGAAAAACTTCTTAAAAAATTTGAATGTTTTGAGGTGACACCTGTAGATACTCCTTATGATGCTAACTTTAAATTGAAAAAGAATAACGATGACTCAGTTGCTCAATCTAAATATGCTCAAATTATTGAAAGTCTATTGCATTTGATGAATTTTACTATGTCTGATATTGCATATGTTGTGTATAGATTGAGTAGATATACTCTTAATTTCAATAATGAGCATTGGTTTGCATTGAATAGACTTATAAAATATTTGAGAGGAACCATGAATTATGATATCATGTATAGTGGATTTCCTTCTACTTAAGAATGTTATTGTGATGCAACTTGTATCTCTGATTCAGATGAGACAAAATCCACTACGAGATATGTGTTCACCTAGGGTGGTGGTGCAGTGTTCTGAAAATCAGCTAAATAAACGATCATTGCTAGATCGACTATGGAGTCAGAGTTTGTAGCTTTGGAGCTGAATGATTTTGAGGTTGAGTGGCTAGTAAATTTTGTAGCGAATATCTCTTTAATAAAGGATAAATTGTCTCATGTACTTATACACTATGATGGTCAAGCCGCAGTTGTTGTTGCGAAGAATAAATCTTATAATTTTAAGAGCAGAAACATGAAATTGAGGCATGATATCGTTAAGCAGCTGCTGAGAGATGGGCTAATTGCAATTGATTATGTGAAGTCAGAATTAAATTCGGCCGACTCACTCACTAAATCCGTGCGAAGAAAATTAATTCTTCAAACCTCAATAGAGATGGGTTTAAGGCCAATTGATTGTCAATAGAGATGGTAACCCAACCTATGTGATTGGAGATCCCATGAAGTAGATTCATATGGGTAATAACAAGTCAATATTGACACTGGAAACTAACTGAGAGTGCTTGAACTGCTATTGAAAATGAGGAATGAGTTATTAACTCTTAATAAATTCATAGTCCTTAATTAAGGTTGGTGTGTTTAAAGTTGTATACACTTGATGAATTAACATATATGAGAATTACAGTGAGGTCACTTCTATGATACTTTGACCTAGTTTAGAGCTCTCATGAATACTAGGCACGGGCATGGTCTATTGGCGCTAAATCGCGTTGAACAACAAAATTACTGAGGTCAAAATATGATTGGTAAAGTCTCTGATTTACAATAGGAATTATTGGTTCATAGAAATATTATATTTCACCGATAATTCTGTAAATTAAATTTTATCGATCTAAGTTTGATTCATAATCCGAAAGACACCAAACCTATTGCATTTTGTCATGAAAATCCAGCAAGTTATATTTTCTTCGTATAAATTCTTTTGAAATATGTGGGAGATTGTAAGCAATATTTTATTTCAAATGAATTTAATTTTTGATGTATTTGGAAAGCTAAGGAAAAAGTGCAGTTGTAGAAAGTCTTGCTTACTTATTTCTCCATTTAAATAAAAGAAGGGGGTTGAAGTTTATAGCTAGTCGAAAAAGTGATAAGAATGTCTGACAGATTTTGTTACTTGAAGAAATGGTAAGCTTGGCAGTGTATGCCATTTTTTTCACCCTCTTTGACACTTGTCTCATGATGGGTTTTTGCATGAAAAGTAATAGATAAGTGTCTAAGACACTTGTCTTATGATAAAGTTTCTTTTTTGCCTATAAATAGGTATTGTGCCTTTAAGAAATACACAGGCATTAACAAAAACTATTCTCTCTTGATGTACCTCACGTTTTGGCCCTCTCTCTCTCTCTCTCTCTTTAATCTTCTCTTTCTAGTTAATTAGTTATTTTGGTTTTGTTATTTTATTTCCCCACTAATCACTTGTTAGTATTAATTAATTTATTGATTCATGTATCCTCTATTTATTAAGGAAGGCTTATTTAATCATGGGAAAACATTTCATTCAGTTAAAATAGTTTCTTAGAACAGTGTCAAACACAACTTAAGTATTAATTTTCTGAACTATTATTTATACATTATCGTGGTAATATTTATCTATTTGTCAGGACTATTATTTTACTAACTAATAAGTTATACTATTATTGTGATATTTTAATTATTCCCCAACAATATGTACATACTCTAGAACTCATTTTATAACTGCACTACTTTTACTGTCATATATCTCTTACACGTCAAAAATTTGTAAAGGATGAAATCATTTACACTCCCCAATTTTGATTTAAAAATTAAACTCCCTACTCAATTTTGAAGAATGTTCACTCTCCCCTTTATCTTGTGCCTTGCCTACTTTATCCTTGCCATTTTTAGTCCTTGTAACATCTTTTTATATTATATAATATTTTTATTTTTTAACCTATTTACTTCGAAAAAATGAAATTTTTTCACTTCACATCTACAGCCTCCAACTTTGGATGTGCATAACTAGATCAATTCTAGTGTATCTCGTGTGAATTGTCATGTATGAAACATGTGTCTATTTATTTAATTTTATACAAGTTTAATTAATTATCTACTTGTGCACATCCAAAATTGAAGGTCGTAGATGCTAGTTGAATCCAAGTTAAATGACATGTTTATGTATTTTGTCTATTTCTTATTCTTTATTATCTACGTAGAATTTTGATTGTCATTTTTTAAATATTTTTAAAAAAATTATAACTCCAGTTGTGTTTACAATATAAATAGATAATCTTTTAGAAATTAATTTTTGTATTACTTGCATCAAAAAATGTTAATAAGGTTAGAACATTATAAATTTCGTTAAAATTAATAAAAATATATTTTTATTTTATTATCTATTTCATTATAGAACAACATTAGCTTATATATTCAATCAATATTTTATTTTTCTATTTTTGGACTAAATTTATATTTTCTATAGAATTTTTTATATATAAATAAAATAACAAAAAAATTACTATGCTTTAAAGAATTATTAAAAGTCGATAATGGAAGGATAGAATAGATATTTATGAAGTTAATTAGGCAAAATGAGGGAGAATGGTTATTTCTCAAAGTTAAGAGGAGAGTTTGATTTTTAACGTAAAATTAGAAAACATAAATAATTTTCACGCTGTTCGTAAATCCACCTATTAATTTAATAAAAAATGATTAATTTTATAAAGACACCAACGACAATATTAATTAAATAACTATACCCTACTCCTAAGCAAATTGAAATTGACTCCATGAATCGAAGTTATTCATGTGCTAAAAAGTAAGGGTGATAATTGGGTGTATTGGGTCAAATTCATAATGGGTTAAGATAACAATTGGATCGAGATTCAATTCAATCCAAATGATCAAAATGAATTAGATAATAAATTATATTACGGGTCAAGATCTAACTCAACCCAATTTTGCCTAGCTTGATTATTTTATTTGTTCTTTTAAACCACTTTAGTCTTTAGTATCTTATAAGATAAAATTTATTTTTCAGAAAATACATTATATTGTATATGAAACAAGGTGAAAATGAAACGTGAATACGATAGAAGCAAGTTACCACTTGTTTCTTTTCTCTTTTCTTCATTATTTGGACCAATTTAAATATGAAAATATGTAGTAAGCTATGGGAGTTGTCATGATGGTATTTTTAATAATTTGAAGAAATTAATTGCAAAGAGACATAATAGTCATTCTTAAGCAATCAACAAGGGTTGTAGTGGATAGTAAGTACTAGTCCATCCTTAATCAAGAGGTCTCGGGTTCGAACCTTCTTGGGTACAAAGTTATCTTTGTTAGGAAGCGCTTCACCATCAATGCGAGATACTAAACAACATAATTCATCCACTCATATAAATTTAATCTACCTATACGAGCCATAATTTTTTTTAAAATAAATTGATAGGACTAGTCAAATTGAACTTTATTTTTGACTTTTTTGTCAAGTTGATGTATGAAATTATAATCCTTATCGAACAAGTCCAATATTACAAACACAAGTAGAATGAACACAAGCACGCATCATATGAATTAGTAAAGATTTGTTAGGAAAAGAAGTCAAATAATCAAAGTCAAACATTTCTCCTACAAATAATTGAGTCAGCTCTCTTATTTAAAACCTGAAATTTCCATTCCATTAATGTCATGGCATATTTTTTAAATTACAAAGTAAAAAAATCTTTTTATTTCATAAACTTCATGCTCAAGAATCACATAAAATGAGAATTTGGAATAGAAAAATATGATTGGTTTAAATAGTAAACCGAAAATTAAAACGGGCGTACGAAATGACGTTTTTTTTTTTTTTTATTCTTTTCCCCTCTTTCTGTCAAAATTGAAAATATGAAAGGGATGGGTTGACAAAACCTAAAGCAGGGTTTGTATAAATAAAAATTGAATTCACTTCTTGACCACTTTGCACTTTCTAGAAGTTTGACTTTTTATTTATTATGTTATGCATTGATTCATAACATTATTTCTTGCGTTAGAAATAACATACATTTCTATTTGTAAGGAATTAATAAATAGAATAAAATAAAAGAAAATATGTTATTTTCCTTAAACATTCTAAACTAAAAGGAAACTATCTATTTGGTAATTGATTTAGATTCTAGAGTTAGACATAAAATAAATGTTCTAAAATATTTCTAGACTAAAGAAGAAAGTAAATATCCTACCATTAATATTAATCTAGAAGAATGTAAATCTTAACACATTATGCTATATATAAAGGGAGTACTATATATATATATATATATATATAATTTTAGAAGTTGACTTTTATTTTTAGTAAATATATATAAACCATCTTTGGTGTGACTTTTAATTGTGGTCCAAGCTAAGCCAGCCAATCCACTACAAATTACAAATGTGCTACAAATTAAGTGGAGAAATTTGAAAATCCCTTCAATCACCATTAGATTGTAACAATCAAAAGACACATATGATGATGAAGGCCTTGAAGTTTCTTATGTTTAGTGCGATAACACTCGCACTTGTCTCATTAATTTTTGCCTCCGACTCTGGCTCTAACTCTGAGAATAATGTTTTTGAACCAATTAGTATAGCAGGATCCCAAGATGTCCTTTCAAAAGCAGAGATGATACCATTGAAATTAGGAGCATTTGGAGCAGAAAGTGTTGTGTTTGATCCAAATGGTGAAGGACCTTATACTGGAGTTGCTGATGGTCGCATTATTAAGTGGCTACAACATAATCAAACTTGGGTTGACTTTGCTGTCACCTCTTCACAAAGGTCAATTTAACTATGCCTTCATTTTCTAGATCTTGTAATTGTGTATCTTTACATTGTTTTTAATGCCCAATAATTATTCCTTCCTTCCTCATATGAACAAGCACTTCATTTCTTAATAAGATCAATCCTTCTCTAGCAAGCTTGACATACAAACTAGGCAGCATTTCTCTACATCACCACTAGGGGTGTACAAAACCAAACCGAAAATCAAATCAAATCACAAACTAAGTTAAACCGAGAAAAAAAACCCGACTAGTGGTTGGTTTGACTTGGTTTGGTATTGAAAAAAAAAAACCCGACTATATTTGGGTTGGTTTGATTTAACTAAAAAAGACCAACCCGAGACCAAATCAACCCGATATTATATATATAATTTTAAAATTTTATTTTATACATAAAACTATTTACTTTGATATAATTTTTGAATATTTCTTAAACTTTTTGATAGTTTCTATCTTTTAATATATTATTTCAAGTTTAAAACTTAAAATTTTGAATGATTCAATAAAGATTATAGTTCACAGATGTTGGTAATAATAATAAATAAAGCTTAAATCAAAATCAAATTAATACTAATGCAAAAAGAAAATCAATTCAACACTAAGAATGACAATAATATTGAATATTTGTTCTTTGGTTTTACATTGGATAAAACAATTCAAATACATAATCTAATTTTAATTTCCTTTAATATTTAGTCATGTAACTAATATTTATTAAACTTATATTAGCATGATTTAGTACTTTTAAATTATGACTTGTTAATTTGCATTTTGCAATATTCATTTTACGCGATTTCATTATTATTATTTTTATTTTGTTGGATATTTTAGTGTCATTACTCATATTATATTTTGTGTTATTTTCTTAAGAAACACCTTAGATAGTTGTATTTTGGTAGAACTAAAGAAATATTTGAAGTACAAGTAAATTATATGTTTGTATGAATACTTTACCAGAAAAAATCTGAAAATTCGAAAAACCCGAAAAAATCTGAAAATTCGAAAAACCCGAAAAAATCTGAAAAAAACCGAGGTTGAAAAACCCAAATTTTATTGGTTTGGTTTGGTTTATAGATTTAAAAATCTGACACAAATGATTTGGTTTGATATTTGAAAAACCCAAACCAACTCGGACATGTACACCCCTATTCACCACGAACACTTCCATAGAATTCATGAAAGTTTGAGGAATGTCAGACACTGTCCTAATATTTCACCCGATTATGTGTACATTTCTCAAGATTCAATAAGCTCTTTTTTTGTAACTATATATATAGTTAAAAAAAAACATTCATCTCTCATCAGAATGAATTTCAACGGACAAAGTCAAAAGGAGGACATAAATATGATATGAATGATAATCAAAACTATTTAAAGATAGAATATTAAGGTTGTCGACATAATCCTTTCTCAAAAGGAAAGTCATTAAGGCTATTCAATCTTTTTTTAAAAGGGAAGTCACTAAAGCTATTGTTTGTACAATTGTTTATTATGGGAAGAAATATTTCTATTTGAATTATAAAACTTGTTTTTCCAACACTTTCTATATCCATTTTTACTTGTTCATGTTTGACTTTGATTAATATCATTTCGATACTTAATAATATATAAGAGTAATGTATTAAATAAATTATCTCTTAATGTTTCGAATCAACAAGGTGGACGAAGGGATTAATAAATAACACAAGTTGGGTAGTGAAACCAACTTTCACTATATTAGCTATAATAAGTACTCTCTCCGTTTCTTTTTATTATTATGCTGCACTTTTCGAGAGTCAATTTTAAGTTGATATTCTGGTACTTTTGAATTACATTTGGGCATGTGACTGATGAAACGAGTTTGATTGTATTGAAGGGAGAATTGTAGCCGGGCTTCTGCACCTGAAACGGAACATGTATGTGGAAGGCCATTAGGCATACGATTTGATCAAGAAACTGGGGACCTTTACATTGCTGATGCCTACTTAGGCCTCCAAGTTGTTGGCCCAAATGGAGGATTGGCTACCCCATTAGTCCAACATTTTGAAGGCCAGCCACTTCTCTTCACAAATGACTTGGATATTGATGATCATGACCATGTCATTTACTTCACCGATTCAAGCACAATCTACCAACGCAGGTAATTAATTAATTAATGAGATAAGTACTGAAAATATTTCTAAAGTTGGCGTGAGCTATAAGTTTTATCTCTAAATTATTGACAGTCTTAAAAACACTCATTTACTTGACTCAGTGAACTTCAGGCATAATACATAAATATGTCATTTTAACTTGACTACAGCCGACATGTACGCCCTCCAACTTTGGGTGTATACAAGTAGACACTCAAACTTGTACAAAATTGAACAAGTAGATGCATACATCCTACATGGTGTCCTATGTGACAATTCGCATCCTACATGGCGTCCTACGTGTAGTCGTGTAATATGTCACGTAGTACGCGTGTGTCTACTTGTTCAATTCTATACAAGTTTGAGTGTCGTGCACACTCAAAGTTGGAGGACATAGATGTCAGCTGAAGCCAAGTTAAAATGACACATTTATGCGACGAACTTAAATACACCCCGATCTTCCAACATGATCAGTGGAACACACCCCTAACTTCTCGCCAAGTTTACGGGTGTTTCCAACACTTCTCTCGACTTTTTATTAAGAGTCTCATGCTCATACACGAGTTTGAGACCACTTGCTATGTAACGTGATAGATCGGGGGGGTGTCTAAGTTTCGTTAGTCAAATAGAAGAGTGTTTTAAAGGCTGTCAATAGTTACGAAACAAAACTAGGAGTGGTTAATTTCAATACTTATCTTAATTAATTGAGTATCTATATACATACATACAAGAAGGTAACTAACTCTTTACCAAGTAATCAAATATATATGTAGGCAATTTGTTAATGCTACTGCAAGTGGAGACAAGACAGGCAGACTGATGAAATATGATAAATCAACTAAACAAGTAACAATACTACTACAAGGCCTTTCTTTTGCAAATGGTGTAGCCTTAAGCAAAGACCGGACCTTCATCCTAGTAGCCGAAACTTCAGCATGTAGAATAACAAGGTATTGGCTTAAAGGTCCCAATGTAGGAACACATGAAACATTTGCTCAACTCCCCGGATTTCCAGACAACGTTAGAATGAATTCAAGAGGGGAATTTTGGGTCGCGTTGCATGCAAAAGCATCACCACTTGCCCGACTAATAACATCCAAGTCATGGCTAGGCAAGGCGTTGTTGAGGAAATTCAATTTCCAGCAAATGCACAACTTGTTAGTAGGAGGGCAGCCACATGCTACCGCGATTAAGTTGAGTGGAGAGGGAGGAATTTTGGAGGTTTTAGAAGATGTTGAAGGGAAGAAGTTGAGGTTTATTAGTGAAGTTCATGAGGAGGATGGAAAGTTGTGGATTGGTTCTGTTTTGATGTCTTCTTTGGGAGTTTATCAATTGTTTTAAGGAAAATTATCACTATTTTATTGAGTTAGTAAATGATGAATCCTCCTTATTCAATATTTGTACTAGTCTAATCAATTAAGTATTTGTTATTCCAACTCAATTTGCTATACTTTGATTAGATAGTTTTATAAGGATTCGTTTGGTGTAAAAGAATTGTGGTATAAAATTGAATATATTATTGAGTTCCTTTACACCTAACATAATATGAAACAACAATACATGGATTAAATATCAAGCACTACAAAAAAGCAGGGAGTATTGCGACGGTTTTTCATACGTAATACAACAGTTCAGAATTGTCACAATGTATAACGTTGTTTTGTAAATACGTCGTTATTCCATCTGTCACAAACTTATTACGACGGTTTTTCGACAACCGCCGTAAATATACATATTAAACCGTCGCAATATCAACTTGTTATTGCGACACTTTGTATTATATAAAGTGACGGTTTACAACCGTTGTAATGGTAAAAAAATGAAATCATTTTTATGTATTAAGGCGTTTATAAACGCCATAATGTTCAATTCGTGATGCCCTAAATAATTATATTTTTCAATTTTATCCATCAGTAAAACTTAAGAACAAAAGAACAATATAAAGATGAACAAGAAGAATATAAGGCAAGAAGAACAATATAATGTAACTTTCTTTCTTTCATGTATTCATCAAATCTTTAAGTCTATACAATATGAACCCTTATGCCTCTATTTATAGTGTAGCATAGAGGCATACAAAAGGTTAATCATAAACATGACATTAACATGAATATAATGGAGGAGGTTATGGAAGTGAAATATTACAAAAATAATGGTTATAAAGTTAGAGGTTATGGTTATCTTCGGAGCTAATGGGTGAGAATAACTTCTTGGTATAGTGAACATTCACAGTATAATATTTTATAACACATCAATATTTACATCCTATTTATTTTGCATCTTATATACTTAAATTTCTATAATAGGTAATTTAAACGCAACATGAACGGTCAAATCAACAAAATAATCATTATATAAAAACAAAAGTACTCTAAAATTACATCATCAAAATACTAATGTTTTGAATTGTTATTCAGAATTCCAAAACTACATTATCAAAAATACTAATTTCGAAGTGTAATTCAACAAGAATATCGCACAAAAAAAAAGCCCAAAAATGATTTCTAATCAATATAGTCCATTATCATTGTTACTTCCGTCTGAAGAATTCTTGGTCCATCAATTGATGACTTATGAGCACCACCTTTTATATTTGATGCCTGAAAAAGAAAAAAACATTAATCAACAAGGAAGCTAATGATCAAATTTAAAAACTATAACAGAAGTATGACTATTAGTACTAATCAATTGGTAAGTATCAAGAATTGAATTATCATTAATTTGTTCATACAATCTACTACTTTCTGTACTACTCATCATACATACTAGTGCTGTAGGAGTATATGGCGCCATACCAACTTACTTGATGTAATCCCACAAAAGTCAGAAACACAAAATCTAGATATCCTTCAGCTAAACAAAGTGTATATATATATATATATATATATATGTATGTATGTATATATATATATGTATGTATGTATGTATATATATATATATATAAAATAGCACCAAAAGGCCTTACATCCTAAAAACTTACAATTAAGCCTTTTCAGACAAACTAAACATCATAAATAATCCCAGAAAAAGCACTCTTTCCCCCACACAGTACTTTTATGTTTTCTTTCCTTTTCATGGGAGAATTAAGTTCTCGTGGTTATATCTCTCTACATGATCGAACCAGTCTACAAGATCATGAAATAGTCTGCAAATTAAAACGATTGGCATACAACTGAAAAGACCACTAATCAATCAGAAAATTTGCACAAGGAATTGCATATCTTCTTGACCAGAAGAGTACTATCACTTAACAAAAAGAGTTATTACATCCTTTCAGTTACAACATCCACATATATATCCAAAAATTTACTCCAACGTATACTAAAGAAATCACACTAAAACAATGTTACGTTCGTGCTTAATTCAAAGCCTAATCAAGGAATTAACATGCACCATTGTATGAGTATGACCGAAACCAACAAAAAAAGAAACAGTATATTTTATCAGCTAATTCATGTAGAAACATAAGAAACTCCTAATTTATATTGACTATTAATCAAAATCAAACAAAAAGAAGTAAAACATTTCAACGATTTTAGTTGCCCATACCCCATAACAGCAGCATCAACCTCATCCTCTTCTACCCCAAATGGTTCGTCCCTATTTTTCCTCTTGTTTGCCGCATTTGCACATCTAAATTAACCTTACAGACTCCTTCACATCATCTTCAACCATAAAGGTCTCAAAGGCAAGAACACATTGCCAACAGAAGTACCCAAATCATCATCAGTTTCAGAATCATAAGGAAAGTTATAGATAGGCAGAATATGAATATTCATCAAGAGAATGGGTAGACATCATGCATGTAATCATGTAGCAACAAGAATTGAAGAATAAGATACTAGGTAAATATTAAATATTACTACCAGATACAAAGATGATAAGCAGAGGAGACTAGCATCTGCCTCTCCCACATAAATGTACGACAACACTAAGCTGCAAGAATTATTAATTATTTTTTATTTATGGCCCAAGTTTAGTAATATCATAAATAATATTTAATAAATAATAGATCTCAAATGTACATTGGTTACTTGATAGACGTACCAGATTAAGTCTTAACCTCTATAAATTGGTCCTCCCTCCACCTGTTAGGGTTACCACATATTCTCTATAATAATTCTATCACTGACGGTTGTGGTAACGTAAGGCTAGGGCAAGGAGGTAAAAATCAATTTACGACTAACGCTTCTGCTTTTTTCTGTAACGATTTCTGTATAAGATTATCGAACCTACTATTCCATTATACTAATTCTCGACCTTAAAACCTTTTCATCTAGGGTCATATCATTATTAAGCCAAATTGAGTTACAGAACAATATCACAATCACAATTGCCTCGTACCTCTAGTGAACTATAACAATCAGATTTATCAAAAATGAACTGCTCACTGGAATTCACTTTTAATCAGGTGGAACATGATATGATGAATTAACTAGTACTAGTTCACCTTAACATAAGGAAAGTCTATTCATCACACTACGTTAAAATAGAAACAAATTCCGAGCACAAAGGGAAAAATAAATCATACAATATCCCCAAACAGAACTTAAAGTATGTAAAAAAGTTTTAAGACTCTTAGGTATGTTCTTAAAAAAAGAGTACATATAAAAAATAGATATTTATACTGTTTTACTTGCGTTGGAGGTGGAAATAAGTGAGTAAACTCTTCAAAACTCTTCAGGGATATTCGTATGTACTTATAAAAATAGATACTTTTGCATTTGTGAACAACAACTATCGTAAATGACAACAATTTTCTTTTTATGTGAACTAATTTAAGGGACTAATTCAATGGTCTTTTTTCAATTAAGGAAAAGATTCTTATTATATAAAGCTAATTAATACTTTTTCTTTCAATTAAGAAAAAGAGAATATAAAATAAATATTTAATTTAATATTCTAATACGTTTTAAAACATTAGTGACGGGTCAAACTGTCGTAATTTAAACTTGAACTGTTACTATTAAAATATTTAATATGACGTAATAAAAAACCGTCGTATTGTTTTTTGTTTGGGCGGTTCATTGAAACCGCCGTAATAAAACCGCCGCAATTTTATTTTTATTTTTTTAGTAAAAAGACAATTTTTTGGTTAACCTTTTAGCTACTAGAAAGAATTATTAGATAGTGAAGCTATAAATTATCATTTACGTTATTTTAGTTTTTTAAAAATCAAAATTGAGAGAATGAAAATCTTATGAAATCGCGATCAGGGTAAAAAATGAATCAAGTATATCGATTGTTCACGTGGTAAGAGTGGTCCATCAATGATAGTTAATTAACATTCATTGATTTAGTTAGACTACGAGCCAATATAAATTGACTTAAAAAAAGTAGTTTTTAAGTAAAAAAAAAAAAGTCAAACTAAATGATTTTTAAATCAAAAAATAAAAAGTAGGAAGAGACTTACTTTTGATTTTAACTTTTTTAAAGTCATTTTAAACTTATTTTAAGTTATTTTTAGCTTTGTGAAACTCTTTAACTTATTTTAATTAATTTTTGACATATTTTAAATTATTTTTATATTTGTCAAACACTTTCAAAAGTCAAAAAGTGACTTCAAAATAGATTTGACCAACTTTTTAGCCAATTCAAACATCCTCTGAATATTTGTAAGTACAACATATTTTTTCTGTCCAGTTTCTTTTTTGCTCGAAGAGTAATTTGTCCAATTAATTTACAAATTTAGGATGTGTTTGTATGAAGGAAAATGTTTTCTTGGAAAACAAATGGATTTCTAACTTGTTTTCTCGTGTTTGATTAGTGAGTAGAAACTATTTTTTAATGTTTGGTTGGTGAATGAAAAATATTTTTCAAAAAATATCTTTTATTTTTTGCTTGAAACTAAAAAATACTTTTTAGCAAAATAATTTCTAGTCCGAAAATCAACCCCGATAATTGATCTAGGACCCGACCCCGACACCCAAACTAGAATAAGACCATAATGACCGTTTCAAAATCCGACCCTGAGATTTGACCCAAGACCTGACCTAGGAAATTTCAAAAATGTTTTTTTAAAAAATAAAAATTTGGCGGGGTAGTCGCGGGGTGGCGGCTGAGGGGGTAAAAAAAATTTGAAATATTTTTCAAAAAACAATTTTTATATGGGGTGGCGCGGGATGGGGTTGGCATAAAAAATAATTTTTTTAAATTTTTTTTTGATGGGCGTAGGGGCAGGGGTGACATAAAAATAAAATTTCTTAAAATTTGAAATATTTTCAAAAACAATTAGTTTTTAAAAACAAATTTTTTGACGAGGGTGGCCTGCCTGGAGGTGGGGGGCGCAAAATATGAATTTTTTTAATTTGAAATCTTTCTCAAATATAACTTTTTTAAAAAAAACATTAACAGGGTGACCTGGGTGGGGGTGGCCTTGTTAGGGGGGGAGGGGTGGCAGGGGGAGTTGCGTAAAAATTAAAAAAAAAAAAGAATTGAAATATTTTTCAAAAGCAATTTTTTTTGGGGGAGGGGGGGGTATGGAATAGGGATGGTAGGGGTTGGGTGAGGTAAAAACAATCTTAAATTTTGAAACATTTTTTAAAAATAATTTATAAATTTTTGTTTTTTTTTTTTGTTTGAGGGGGTGGACTGGTTTGTGGGTAGGGATAAAATATATATTTGAAATTTTAAAAATAAGAAAATTTAAAATTTTTATTTTTATTTTGAATGGGGGTTAGGTACGGGGTATGCGTAGGGTAAGAAAAAAAATTAATGGATAAAGTAGAGTTATGAAATGTTTTCCTTAATTTTGGAAGGAAAGTTATTTTCCTTAAATTTAAGGAAAATGAGTAGATTTTGAATACATTTTCCAAACATAAAAAATTAAATTGAAAAACATTTTCTGAAAAACGTTTTCCTACATACCAAACACACCCTTAATGAAGGCTATTTTTATTAAATTTGTTTTGGTCATAAAATTCAAAACTAACCCCTTCAAAGTTATTTTGAATCTCTACTGTGATGTTAGCTTGATTTTTCATCGGTTGGACACATTTTCAAAGAGCAAGTGAGATTATCAACTTAAGGAAAAAACTCTTTTAAATTATTTTAGGTTTTCATGATTTGTCTAATGTTTATATTTGTAAAGTATAGTATATATGTACTTTTTAAAAAGGCAAAATGGTCTGGGAGGTCGTGTACTTGGCTCCGTTTGTCACCTATAACTTTCTACTCACGACTTTTGCCAACTGAACTCTCGAACCCACTAAAATACAATATTTTAAACCTTTTTTTGACCTACTCAGTGGTGCGTGGACTACAAACGCCCACAACAAGCTTTCCACATCATTTAAAAATGCCACATAGGAAATGACATGTTAAAACTAGGCCATATGTCCTTTCTCTTTCAGACATTTTTTTCTCATTTTCAAATAGACCTTCTTACTATCTCTAGTCCCGATATACATTATTGATCGCCGCAATATTTTTCGATTTTCTGATGTGTTGGAGTTCGTGTTTCACTCTATAATTGTAAGTTTGTTAACAGATGTTCAGTCTCTTTGTTTTGCAGTTGATTTTGATGTTTGATTTTTGAATTTTATTGTATTTTAGGGTTTAGAACTTTTGCAGAGGTTATGGTGTGATTTTTGGGAGGAATTTGGCTTTTTACAAGCCTAATATAAGTATAATAACAAGCCTAATAACAATTTGTAGAAGTATTATGCATTCAATGACATCTGATGTGAATATGTTTTGTATTTATGATTTTTTCGTAACTTAAATGATTTATTGTTTTTATCAATTGTGTTGAATTTCTTTTTTGTTAGTGGTCCAATTAGATTATATCAGATTATTATATAGCTTTTTGTTGTATTCCATAAAGAATCACTTTAACATTAGGCATTTTTGTTTAAACTTTTTTACTTAAAAATTAGGGCTTTTGTTGATTAGGACATTTTGTTTACCCAAATATTTTAAAGTATTCTTTTGACTTTTCAGTCATGGTAACAATATGATTTCAACAATTATAACACTTCAAATACATTATGGGGATTGTTTTTTACAGACATTGAACTCAGGTATGCCAATGGTATTTTTATCTTGAAAAAATAAGAATTGATATGGATGAACTCCATATCATATTTTTTCAGAAATTAGCTAGTGAATTGGGTGTTGAAAAGGTTGAAACCTTTGGGTGCAAAGGTAACAAAAGAGGTGGTTTTTATATGTTGAATAGTGATGTTGATGTGTTAAGATTTATTAACAGCTTAAAGGGTGGAGACTTTGTTGATGTGTATATGGTATATCAAATTAGTACTCTTTTAATTGTTGAGAATCTTAATGAGGTGCAACTAGCCCAATTGTTGACTCACAAAAAGGTAAGCCCCCCCCCCCCCACCCCCCACCCCCACCTACTATTTTAAATGATGGGGCTGATGTGTCTTCTCCTCAACCATCTAATAAAAATGTTGATACAAATATACAAGAAGATCAACAACACATGGTAGACAAATGATAGACAAGGGAAAGAATACGGAGATTGTTTCTCCTGCGGTTTTTTAGAGGACTTAGATGAAGATGAAGGTGAAGGTCAAGATAATGACTTTTCTCTCTACCATCTTCAAACATCTGATGTAGATGTAGATACTGAACAATCTAATTCCGAGTCACTTTATGATGTTGATGAGAACATTGATGACTTAAGTGACTTGAATAATGAATTTGTTGAATCTAGGCAGTCAAACATTCTAGAACAAGTTAGTAAAGAGAAGGTTGTCAGAATAAATGTAGAGGAGATACCTTCAGGTCCTGTAGGTATAAATGCTGGTTTTGAAGATATTAATAAGAATAAGAGGGGAAGGTATGAAGGAAAATTGGGTAGGGATGACCTGTATTTTGATAGCTCAAATCTTGACAGTGATATTAGTGAAGATGAAGGGGATCTTGTTGAGTATGATGAGGTTGTAGATCCACCAGCTAGGAGTGCAAGTACCAAGGTCTATTGTGACCCAATTGCCAAAGTTTTTTTTATTTCAGTTATATATGGTTTTTGTGAATAATGTTGAGTTTAGAGAAGCACTACAAACTTACTCTATTCAGAAGGGTGTGAACCTTATATTGAAATCTACAAGTTGTATTTCTTTACTTCAGTTTACTTTAGTATGCTTATGATATGTAGTAGGGTTAGCTTGGGGTCACTCGTGATACTAGGTCTCGTTTCCGCGTCCTAGGGTAGCTTCGGGGCGTAACAATGTTATGTGTCAAAATTTTGATTTAGAATATCTAGTTGTGAACAGTTTCATTCGAATGTCACCTACTGCTTGGTTGATAATTGCATTGATTCTTGCAGGGTCCGGGGAAAGAATAGGGAAGGTTATTTCACTATATTTTTTACCAGGGACAGGGCCTACCACAAGAATATTTGTTTTATTGGGGCGATGTAGAGGTGCGTGCCACACTCACGAGTGACTGAGAAGTTGACGAAGTAGCGAGTTAAATGAGAGGCTAGAGTCAAAGGCGAGCCAATGAGCTTCTCAGTTATTGTTGCATCTCATCGATACGATAGGTTGATTTACCTTACTAGTCATATGCCCTAAAGGTTTACTGTCGCGTCAGCCTTTTCCCAGTGTGCGGAGCCCCAACGAGGAAGCTGTTAGTGCTTTATCATTGGGTCAATAATGCTAATCCCTCTTTTCTCTTCGATGGAAGTTTGATTTTCCCAGAATGTATCCTAATTTTTGGCCTAATTCTTCTTCTGATGATCGATTCAACCTCTGATCAAAAAGATACTAGAAATGCTTTTTCTTGGCTAAAGAAAGAGATTACTCGATCTATTTAATTGCTACTATAACCATAACAATAATTATGGTTCAATTCCAAATAAGTTGGGATCGACGATATGAAACCTAAGCAATAGTAATGACTATTTTGAGACAATAAGGAACAACATTTCTAATACTAACAATTTTAGGGTCAATTTTAACATATACATGATACAACATTCTATAATAAAGAAAAAAGATTGATGGAGGTTCATAAGAAAGGAGTCGAAAGTCCTCCATTTGAATTTAGTTAATTATGTTCTTGTATGGACGTGATGTTCCACTTTACTTGGAAGTGTTGTTGTTCGAGACTTTTTGGTCTCTTTTTTAACGTCTGATGTTGTTCTTTATAACTTCTTGAAATTTAGAAAATTTCATTACATCTGATCAACATTTCCATTACTTCTGATCAACATTTCCATGGAGATTTTCTTATACTTCTTTCTAATATTTAAAATTTCTCTCTGACTCATAATTTTTGTATAACAAAAATAAAAATTTAAAAAATATATCACTTTAAGATTTCGGAGGAACGCTTCGGCTTAAGATAAAATGTTCTTGACAATGTAGTTATCTATCGAAAATACAATGATCATATGTGACCTTAATAAAATAGTTCAATCATGTGAGAAGCATGAGTAATTTACTTAATATAGAGAGAGAAAATGGTCTAAAACCCCCTCAATCTATACCCAAAATTCCAACTACACACTCCAACTTTACAGGTGACCTATCACCCTCTTGAACATTTTATAAGTGAATATATACCCCCTTAAAAAGTCACAACTAGAGTTATGTTAAGTAGTGATATACACTCACGTGCCACATAATATTATATTATCTTTTTAATAAAAAAAAGTTATTTTTCTTTGTCTTTATTTTACATCTTCCTTTTATATTTTCCTTTCTCTTTTTCTCTTTTGTTTTTAATCCTCTTTTGACTTTTCCTTGCATAATTTTTTGTCCATTGATTTGAAACCCAAAAATATACTACCTTCTTCTTTCTATATTTTTTAATTTAATTTTATTTTTCATAATTTTAGTGAAGTTTCATTCAATTGGTAATGATAACATTGTTGAATAGAATTTGAGTCTGCCAATCCGAAAATTAGAAGACGACATTTTTTATAAGTTCGTGTGGTCAGTTGATTTTCGGAAAGTAGGTGGCATATTGAAGTTGGAGATGATAGAAAAACTCAAAGTGAATTCAATAACAACAGGTAATAAGATAGTCAAATGTTTTTTAAATCTAGAAAAAGATGGAGGAAATGGTGACATGGCAGCGGCAAAATTGGTGATGTGAGAATGATATTTTGAAGTTTATAATTAAAAGAAGGGGAGTAATTTCTTCGTAAAAAAAAGAGAGGAAATAGATCGCATTAGTGATAGCTGAAAAGTGAAGTAAGTTCATGGCATTTTTCGATAACTAAAATCCGGCGAAGTATTGGAGAGAAAAAGAAAGAAAACAAAGAAAATAAAAAAGAAAAGATAAATAGAAGTAAAATATGACATAATTTTTTTTAAAAAAATCAAAATCTTAATATGAAAAAGGAAAATTACTTGCAAAGTTAAAGTTTTAATAAAAAATTCATCTCTCACTCTCTTTGAGAGAGTGGATACACTTTCTTTGCCACTTCAGCATATAGGGTTAAATTAATTCTATTTTAAAATAGTTCAAGGGGTAATAGGATCCCCATAAAGTATAGGTGTGTAGTTGGGAATCCCATTTTCTCAGTATATATATAAAAGAGAACCCTAGCCCGCCTACGTGACGCCACCACAAACCAAGATACCCTTTTAAATTTATTTATTTTCAAAACTAGCCTCCCTTTCATGAAAGATGTGACTTTCATGATTAGTTGTGACTTTTATGAAGAGTTGCGACTTTAATGAAAAATTGTGACTTTTATGAAAGGTTGTCACCTTTTCGAAGGATTGTGACTTTTCCGACAAGGCATAATAAGCATTTGTTCCCTTTGTTGTTTATAAATAGAGGATTTCCTCTCATTTTAAAACAACAAAAATTCTGAACTACTACGACTTCAACATTTGTTCCCCTTTGTTTTCATTTTAAAACAACGAAAATTCTGAACTATTTCTTCTTCTCCTCCTCCTCCTCCTTCTCCTTTTAAACTTTGTTGTTATGTTTCTGTAAAGTTATTGTTATAAGCATTTGTTAGTACAAATTAAATAACACACGTTAATTGAATATTCACGCAAGTTTTCTCTATTGAAATTATTGAAGGTACAGTAAAAAAAAATTCCTTAAAGATCTATACTATCATTTCTTGAAGACAAAATTCAAATTTGGCATGCCATTATAAGGACATAAAGACCTTAAAAACTTTATCTCACCCATGTGAGAAGTGAACTAGGAAGAGAAGACAAGAATTAATAGACTTTTGACATGGGTTCAAGGATGTGCCGGATGACCTATAGAGGAATATGACTAGACTGGAGCCTCTTTTAATTCCAAAAATATAGATAACTACACAATAAATTAATTGCTAATATTCAATATGAAGTATGGACAAATTCTCAAGATTACTGCAAGTTGTAAATACTTTTCTTGAAGTAATAGATGTGTTTCTCAACACTGCGATTGGAATAGAAGCGTAGTTTCAAATTGAACTTCATCACTCTAGTATGTTGTTTTTTAAAAAAACACCCTAACAAATTAAATAACTTTGTGTAATATTTTTCTCTTTCAAGTATATATAATAAGTTGAATTGTTGTTCAATATGATACATTCTCCTTTAATTTTCCATTTAAATAATTACTTATGATACATTTAAATGGGGAACTTTAAAATGATATATGTAAAGCAAAATGTACGTCTGAACTTTCTACACGTTAGAATTAGAATATTTTTTTTCACTTTTTCAGCCTTTTAAAACTTATTTATCACTTCACCAACGATTATTTATTTATTAGAAAACTTAATATCTCAGGTTGATGTTCATTTGATTCTCCAAAAATATCAAATAGTAACACTTCCTAGAAACAAAAGGATAAATTATAAAATCAAATTAAAGATGATCAATTGAAGGATAAGTGATAAGATGTTATAATTATCATTTTCCTTTACATTAATAATGTTTGTTACTGTGTAATCTTGTATGTAAAATAATATAGTGTTTTAGTTTTAATGATCGATAATTTTAAAGTAGTACTATTTCATAAATTTGGTCATATTAAATTCGTAATTTTACTGGTATATAATGCTCCCTCTGTCTCTAATTACTTGTCCACTTTTTCTTTTTTAGTTGTTCCTAATTACTTGTCCACATTTTCCTTTTTAATTGTCCCTAATTACTTGTCTATTTTGACAAATCAAGAAAGAACAAAATATTTTTACCTATTATACCCTCAATTAATTAATTCGAAAAAGGTAGAACTTCTTGAAAATTTTAAATTTTAATTTATCAACTTTATAATTAATAGAGGTAAAATGATAAACTCACTGTGTCAATAATTGCATTCTTAACAGGTGTTTTAATTTTAAAAGTGGATAAGTAATTAAAGACAAAGATGTTTATATTTTTGAAAATTTCCCCCAATTTACATTGACGGAGGAACTCAGGGCGGGAAAGTACAAATCGGGGAAGTCAGGATGGAGAGAATCCACGTTTCAGTGAGATCGAAGCCTCTCTCGCCGGAAGATGCGAAGTCCAGCCCCTGGCGAATCTCCGGCAACTCTATCTTCATTCCCAACCAGCCGGCCAAGTTTGAATTTGGTACTCTCACTATCTCTTCTAGGTTTCCCGCTTTTTCTTTTTCTCAATGCGCGCAGCCTTTTTTCTTTGGATTTATATGCAGATAGAATTTTTGGGAATGAATGCCACACACTTGAAATCTATGAAGCTCGAACTAAAAATATTGTTTCTGCTGCAGTTCAAGGATTTAATGGTATGTTACGCCTCTTTTCACATTGAGCTTGGTACTTCTATGAATTTTGCATTGGAGTATTTAGCTTTTTCTGGATTTTGAGAAACAACAGCTTAGTAGGAAATGCATTTTTTGACATGGTTTCAAATGAATAAGCATTGAAGCTTAGGAAGTATTAACAAGTATAAGGAGTGAGCAAGATGTTCAATTTGTATGAGCAGTGTAAATTACCAATGTTAAATAACATTGACCTGGTCAGCTGATATTTTGGATGGTGCTGTTAACTTAATGAACTTTAATTGAAATATGATATCAGCCTTCCATTGGTCTATGCAGTTCCTCACCATCCTTTTTTTCCCCACATCATTTAATCCCCCGACGTTCCTTACACTAGCTTGAGCTTCATGGTTCAACTTATGCATTCCTTTTCCCCTTATTCGAGCACTGTCTTAAAATTTGATATCAAAGGTTATTTGGTTCTTCAGTTCATTGGCACCTTTATACTTTGCATTTTTGATATCAGTAGATGGTTCCATTCTTCTGATTTGCTACAGGAATCTATTTGCAGAGTAGCTTCGTGGCTTCCTCCTCATGCCATTTGAAGTCTGCTCTGAATATTTTGCCAAGCTTGATGATATTTTGGCAAACCCAAGTAGAATTATACTCATCTTTTCTAAAGTATAAATGCATACATAGTCTATTCTTCTGGTATAGGGAGCACATGATAGAGGAAACACATCATATTTTTGTTGACTTTGTTGAGCTCTATGGTGTCATTGTAATATTTTTTTTCTGTACCTCTTGCAGTGTCTTCTTGGTACTAGCTTTAATAATATTGCCCAACTTTATAAAAAGCAAATATGTCTTTTAAGCTTCTGATCGGCCTACTTATCTTCTTTGGCAGGGACAGTTTTTGCATATGGTCAGACAAGTAGTGGAAAAACACATACTATGAGAGGATCAATAACTGAACCTGGAGTCATTCCTATGTCCGTGCAAGATCTGTTTAATTTCATTGAAAAGGTTTGGAATTGCCATCATATCAATTTGTATTTTTTATCCCTTCAACCATTAATATTTATGTCACCTCCATATGACATTCTTCAAATGATAACTGTATCTCAACTTAAAATCAATTGAAAGAAATAAGTTCTCTTACGGAAAACAACTCGCTATAAAAGCGATTCAGAGTCATTTTTCAAGTCTTAAGGTCATTTTGCGGTTCTTACAGATACTATTTTTTCATTTTCGAATAAAATTCCTCTATATGTTAGGACTTACGGGTATAAAATTGGTGAATTGGTCTTTAACAGACTCCAAGGGAAAGAGATTCTCCCCAACTACATCAACGTGTGCCACAAAACATTAGATTCTTATGCTTCAGCTTAGTACACTAGGGAATCCTCAAAATATGAGTCTATGCACTTGCTATCTAAGACTTTATCGTCAACCAGATTCCTTCTTGCATTCCCTCGGCATCGTTTTCTTTTTTCCTTATGTCTCCAATAGTCTTATCATAGGTTTAACCTCTAATCCTCTATACAAAGAGTTCCAACTATCAAATCAAACCAGGAAAAACCTGGTGAAAGAAAGATAGGAAATGAGCATTCACCTATTTGAAGCTTGTTACATAATCTTTACGTATCTATTTCTTGATATTGTACAGAGATATAGATAGATATCAGATCTTTAGGATTTCCTCTTTATTTCTTTCCTTAATTAGCTTCTAATGTTGTTGTATTTATACGTGTTTACCTATTGAACAATGGACAAGTTATTCTCTCCAATTCTGTGCACAAAGCTAAACCTTAGAGTCATGATCCCTGCTGAACCTGAAATAAAGCCTCTCAATTTAGGGAAAGATTGATAGTCAGATTCATTTCCATGTTGGAAAGAGCCCAAGAGTGACTTCTTCATAGATAAGGTGCTGCCTTGATTAATAAGGGAAATGACGAGCCTTTTCTGTTTGTGCTGGTTTAATTCCCTGGGTTTTTTTTTCCTGATAGCTTAAACAACTATGAAATATCCTTTTTAATGACTGATCAACCGTTCTGTTTAAAATTATGTTGCACTGTTATTTAGTGCATGACGTTGGCTCTATTTTTTGAACTTTTTTATAAGTACACATGTATGATTTAGTCTCCTTTAATTGTAGGAAGTTGATAGAGAGTTTCTTGTACGGATGTCATATATGGAAATCTATAATGAGGAGATAAATGATTTGTTGGTCCCTGAGCACCGGAAATTGCAAATCCATGAAAGTATAGAGGTATTGGATTATTTTTGGTTTCATATCATTGTTTTATTGTTGCACATGAACTGTCATGATAGTTTGGCTTTCATCCTGTTTGATAATCTGGCATGAAGCGGGGAATATTTGTTGCTGGCTTAAGGGAAGAAATTGTCGCCTCTCCTGATCAAGTGCTTGAACTCATGGATTTCGGAGAATGTAAGTTGAAGTATCATCAATTTGCATATGTCATCTCAGTAATTATTATTTTTTGAAACCATCTTATAGGTTCCTATTTCTCTAATAACAAAGGCTCCAGGGTAAGTATTGATCTTGAGAGCAAACTGCCTCATTTTTCCGTGCCTAAAGATTTGGTTTTCATCTTTAGGGAGGTGCTGCATCCATATCCTATTACCCTTCTGCCTTAATATTAGCTACTCTATTTTCAAATTAATATTCCTATGTCAAAACTTCAACAAGAGCAACAGTCTTCACAATTTGTTTTGTAGCTCATCGACATATTGGAGAAACTAATATGAATCTATACAGCAGTAGATCACACACAATTTTCCGGATGGTAAGTATTCTTGAATGACTATACTAAGATATGCAAAGGAGGTTCACGTCCTTGAATTGGTAGTTGTACTTGATAGATAATTGAGAGTAGGGAGAAGGCTGAAGATACAAAAACAGACAATTCTTGTGATGCAGTCCGTGTATCTGTTCTGGTATGCAGTGGGAAGTTTTTACATTCTCTTCTAAGATGCTATCATAATGTAGAAAAAGCTACAAAAAAACTCTTTTTACCCTCAAAATTTTCCCAGAACCTGGTGGACCTTGCTGGTTCAGAACGTGCTGCCAAAACCGGAGCGGAAGGTGTTCGTCTAAAAGAAGGCTCCCACATCAACAAAAGCTTGATGACTTTAGGAACTGTGATTAAAAAACTGAGTGAAGGTGCTGAGAGTCAGGGGTAAGCTTGTTATGTGTTGGAGTTGGTTCCGTAAAGCTGTTCTCCTACTTGTTCTAATGTGTCATGCAATCTTGCAGGGGTCACGTTCCATACCGAGACAGTAAACTTACGCGTATCTTGCAACCTGCACTGGGTGGAAATGCAAACACTGCCATTATATGTAATATCACTCTTGCCCAGGTAAATTATCTGAGCTTAATAAATTTATGGTAGGCTGAAAAATACCTTATCAAATACATAAGTCCATGTGTTGGTGCACAACATTCTCTGTTGAGTCTTCTATTTCATAATTTTTAATTTCTTCTTTGATTTCTTTAGAGAACTTAAAGACAGAATAAACTATTTCAATGTCTGTCATGTCAACTTGTTTGGAGTATCTTTTATCATGAAAAAATTCATGACAAAGCAATTTGCCACTGATGGAAACTATTGCTATACTGATCTTGCCATGCTAATCTTTATATACAATGGTAGGCATGTGTGCCTTAGAATCATGTCTATTTGTATCAGAAATTATATGACTGTGTCCGAGTATTTTCCCTTTAGACTTACAAATTAGTAGACCATCACTGCAGTTCTCCATGTTTTTTCCTTTGAAGGTTTACAAGTTAGTATAGTGCTACCCTGATATCATTTTTTGCTTTCAGAATTTTTTTCAACAAAATGATTATGTCATGAACACACAAATTTACTGTGGATGAACTTGCCTTCTGTTTTTTTGCATAATGCTGCTAACCTGTGCAGTTTAGTAGCTCGAGAAGGTGTCACGACCCGAGACTACCCCTAGTTGTAACACGGTGCTTAGAGAAACAAGTGACTCCAAGCTAACCCATGATCTGGCATAACACTAAGATTTTAACATAAGCAATAACTGAAAACTGACGCGGAAGCTAAATCTAAAAAAGTCTATTAAAGTTCAACATTGAATAGACAAATATCTGAATTCTCTATAAGCTGTGAGTTGTTAGGACAATCCCCTATCTAACTCCAACTGTCTGAAAACTGTAGACTAATGAAAGAATAAAAATAAAAGGGTTGTCCTTGAAAGATGAGGACTCACCAATCTCTGCCACTGAGCTGGTCTGGAAATCGTACTAACCGCAAGCTGGATACTGATCATCTTAACTTATATTATAAAACAATATAACGCGAAGAGTATGCGATCAATACTTTGAATGTACCGAGTAGGTAAGATATGCATGATAAACATAATAACTGAACCTGTTCAATATGGAACGTTGTACTGAATAATCATGAATGCAATCATCAAGTAGTAAAACATGCAACTGAAAACTGACTACTAGATCGTGAAACATTTGAGATTGAACTGTGAGAGATACTATAAATTGACATATAACCATGTGTGCTACAATATGGAATTTGGTGTATAATCATATCAAAAAGGCCCAATATACCTTGCTAGGGTATAAAGGCTGATCTGGGCTAATGTGGTACCACTAAGCTAATGTCTATAAAAACTGAGGAGTCAGTCCTGGTTTGAGGGGTGACCCTCATAATCCTACGGTGGCATGTAGTTTCTGGGACTTAGGGCAGTCTCAGTCCTCAACTAACGGGTGAACCTTTATCCCTAAATGCGCTTGGTGCTAAGTAATACTCCCATCAGAAACACTCTGGTAAACTTAAACAGTAATAATCTGATTATATTGAACGATGCTTATAACTAAGAAATACTGAGTAGCTCATGAATACCGATAAACTGATTGATAAATACTGAAAGATACTTTGGGCAGTCTCAATCTTCAACTAACGGGTGAACCTTTATCCCTAAATCTGCTTGGTGCTAGGTAATACTCCCAACGGAAACATGCTTATAAACTTAAACAGTAATAATCTGATTATATTGAATGATGCTGATAACTGATAAATACTGAGTAGCTCATGAATATCGATAAACTGATTGATAAATACTAAAAGATACTTTATTTGAAAGCATCCTAAATCATGAAAGCTGATAATCTGAGACATGCATCTAGAGACATGAAAATAGCTACGTTCTGAGGGTTCATAAAAATACTATTTAGAAATACTGAATTTTAGTTTGAAAACTCCTAATCAAACCATTCATGCTGAAGGTGAAAGACAGTGAAAATCCTACTTTGCATAAAAACCCTAACTGTTGTAGATTCATTAATTGGGAAACTGAGTTTCTTTGGGACTCAATGGGTGAGAGGATATCCGTTGATGAAATTCCACATACAAGGAATGGAAGCCCTAGTTTGCATCCTTGAACAAAGACTCAAAGATGAAGAACCCTAGTTCTTGCTTGAGAGGAACCTTGAATAAGAAGAATTTCATTCTCTGAGGTTTGTACGTGAATGAGGAGGGGGGGGGTTGGGTTGATTTATTTCCCTTAATCCACTTAGGATAGGGTAAAACGACATAGTATAGGGATTAAATGAGTGGGAAAAGACTAAAACGACCTTGATTGAAACTGAGTTTGATAGGTTCTACGAGGCCATCTATGGTCTGTGGTTCCATCTACGAACCTTAGATCCCTGTTCATAGAAACTAGAGTAAAATTCAAGTTTCTGAACTTTTGTAAGTTTTGGTACCAAAGTTGTACAATATTATTCATCCATAGAGATACAAATTTATAGTATAGTAAACCAAACTATCTAGCAATCAAATCCCTTGATTCTGGCATATTTGAGAATCAAGGGATGATTTTATTGATCTAATATCCCAACCTATTAAATAGCATATCAGATATGTTTTTAGAAGATCAATTTAAATCCTACAAAATTATATTTGATCACACTTAGATATTTACAAATTAACACTCCCCCTCAAGTTGGCATGTAAATATCTGCCATGCCTAACTTGCTTACAAAAATTTCAAACTTTGGTTTAAACAAGCCTTTTGTGAAAATATTTGCAATTTGCTGATTTGTTGTGTGACGAAAGGCATGCACACGTTTCCTTCTTCAGTCTTCTCTTTTATGAAGTGCCTGTCCACTTCAACATGCTTTGTTCTGTCATGTTGAACTGGATTGTGAGCAATACTTATGGCAGCTTTGTTGTCACAGTACAACTTCATTGGTAACACAAACAACTTTTTTAGTTCTTCCATCATCTTCTTGAGCCAAATCATTTCACAGATCCCGTGGGCCATAGATCTGTATTCAGCTTCAGCACTGCTACGTGCTACGGGCTACAACACTCTGCTTTTACTCCTCCAAGTCATTAGATTTTCCCATATAAAAGTACAATATCCTGATGTAGACCTCCTATCAATAGTAGAACCTGCCCAATCTGCATCTGTAAAGCTTTCAATGCCCCTATCTTGTCCCTTTTTGATAAACAAACCTTTCCTTGGTGAACTTTTCAAATATCTTAGAATCATGTAGACCGCTTCTTGGTGCTCTTCCTTTGGAGATTGCATAAATTGACTCACTTAGCTTACAACAAAAGCTATATCAGGCTGAGTGTGTGATAAGTAGATCAACTTTCCCACTAGTCTCTGATATTGACTTTGGTCAATTGTATTTCCTTCTTTGTTTCCGAATTTCATATTTGGATCAATAGGTGTTTCAGCTGGACGACAACCACTCATACCTGTCTCTTTTAGAAGATCTAGTACATACTTCCTTTGTAACATCATAATGCCTTCTTTTGATCTTGCTACTTCCATGCCAAGAAAATATTTCAATTGGCCCAAATCTTTGATCTCGAACTCTGAGGCCAACTGTTTTTAAAATTTTTCATTTCGGGCAAGTCATCTCCTGTAAGTATGATATCATCGACATACACTATCAGGATAATTGTCTTTCCATCAAGAGAGTGTCGAATGAACATGGTATGATATGCTTGCCCTTGAGTGTACCCTCGTTTTTTTACAAACTGAATAAACCTCTCAAACCAAGCTCTTGGAGATTGTTTGAGCTTGTAGAGAGATTTCTTTTGCTTGCACACTCTAGTTCCATACCTTTCTTCAAAACTCGAGGAGGATCCATGTAGACTTCTTCTTCAAGTGTTCCGTTCAAGAATGCATTCTTGACATCTAGTTGTTGAAGGGGCCAATCAAGATTGGCAGCAATGGTCAGAAGAGCCCTGATTGAATTCAACTTCTCAATTGGAGCGAATGTCTCAAGATAGTCAATCCCGTAAGTCTGAGTGAATCCTTTTGCTACCAAACGTGCCTTATACCCCTCCAGGGACCCATCTGATTTAAATTTGATGGTGAACACCCATTTGCAACCCACTGTTTTCTTTCCACGTGGCAGTTCCACCATTTCCCAGGTTTCATTTCTATCAAGAGCATTCATCTCCTCTAGAATTGCCTCTTTCCACTTGGGAACATTCAAAGCATCCTACACATTTCTCGGTATCTCCTTTTCAGATAATTGAGAAAGCAAAGCTATATAGGAAGGGGACAAGTTTCTACATGACACAAAATTTGACATGGGATGGTTGGTGACTTTTCTTACCCCTTTACATTTAGCAATTGGAAGATCAAGGTCTAAAGTAACAAGGGGCAAATCAGAATTAGGTTCTATAGAATTACCTTGTGTATCAGTGAGATCTTTGCAGGGTGGACATTTGGTTCTGATGAGAGTCCTTGATCTCTTTTTCTTGGTTCTGGTTTCTTCTCATGTAAACCTGTAATTCCTTTGTTTGTTCCATATTCTTGTCATTTATTGTATCAAGAAGAAGCTGCATTGTCTCAGTTTCCTTATTTTCAATATTGAAGTTGGGATCTTTTACCTTATCTAGGTTATTACCAAAAATACTATTTCCCGTATCTATCATGAAACCTATATCATTTTTTCCTTACATGTGAGGTCAAGAGGATCCTTATTATCCCTCAACTCTTCTCTATGTTTCTCCTCTGAAGATGAGTTCCAAAAAACAATTGAGATTCAAAAATGTGGCATCCATTGTGACAATAATCTTCCTAGTACTTTTGACTAGGGGCATAGCCAACAAAAACACATATCTTAGCATATGGGTCAAGTTTACTCCTATTATGATCATAAATATGAACACATACACTACACCTAAAGACTCTCAAGGATAGGTTAACGGTCAATCTAGAATTAGGGAAATATGTCTTAAACATACTGAAAGGGATTTTAAAACCTAGAACATGAGAAGACATCCTATTAATAAGATAGGTGGATGTTAAAAGAGCTTCTCCCCAAAGAAATTTAGGGACATCACTTGTGAACATTAAGGCCCTAGTTACTTCCATAAGATGCCTATTTTTTCTTTCAACTACTCCATTTTGTTGGGGTGTATTAGGACATGAACTTTGGTGCACTATTCCCTTGGAAGTGAAGAAAACTGCCTAGCTGGTCATTGAAAAACTCTCTCCCGTTGTCACTCCGAAATATTTGAATCTTCTCATGAAATTGTGTCTCAACCATAACATAAAAAGCCTCAAACATATGTTTTTCTTCTCTTTTGTCTTTCAATAGGTACACCCAAGTTAGTTAGTGTGATCATTTATGAAACTTACAAACCATCTTTTTCCATTTATAGTTGCTACCCTAGAAGGTCCCCAAACATCACTATGGATCAACTTAAAAGGTTTTGTTGCAAGATATTTTTGGGAAGAAAAAGATGAACATCTATGTTTAGCCATTTCACAAATTTCACACTCAAAGGAGGATGCACTTTTATTCATAAACAACTGAGTTAACAAGAGCTTCAAATAATGGAAACTAGGATGACCAAGTTTATAGTGCCATAACATGACTTTATTATCAACTAGAACAGAGTTCAAGCAAGCTGAACTTAAATTTATTGAATTGTCACCATCTTCAAGAAAATAGAGACCTTCAGACTCTCTAGTATTGCCAATCATCCTCCCCGAGACCTTGTCTAGAAATACACATGAAATAGAGTCAAAGATAGCACGGCAATTAAGGTTTTGACTCAATTTACTGATGGACGAAAGATTATGAGACAATTTTGGAACATGAAGGACATCAACAAGAGTAAAAAAAGGGGTTAGTTTGACTGTCCCTTTTCCAGCAACTGCTGAGAAGGAACCATCAACAACTTTAACTTTTTTATTTCCTGCGGATGGAATGTAAGTCGAGAAAAAATGGGAATTCCATGTCATGTGATCACTGGCCCCTGAATTTATGATCCAAGAACTAATACCAGTAGAATCTGTACTAAAAAAACCAGAAGGTACATTACGTGCTTGGGAAAAAGAACAAGTAGGAGTAGGAGGATCAGGTTTACTGATTTGGAGTTGAGGTTGGAGAAGTTTGTGCAGTAGCTCCAATTGTTCCTTGGTGAATGATGGCATTTCTAGAGAAGATTTCAGCCCTGATTCTTCGCTGGTACATTGAAAGACCTGGTTGCCATGGTTGTCTGCCCTTTTTTTATTCCAATTAGACGGTTTCCCATGGATTTTCCAACAAGTCTCACGAGTGTGCCAGTATTTTTTGCAAAAATCACACCATGGCTTTTTTTTTCCTGTCATTTTCATTTTTCGCAGCAACTAGCGCAGAAGAATCTATATATTTTGTTTCCAGATTGGGATATATTTTTAGCATAACATTCCTCCTTGTTTCTTCTCGCCTAATCTCAGAAGAAGTTTCCCTCAAAGTGGGCAGTGGGATTTTTCCAAGAATTCGAGAACGAAGCTCGTCGAATTCTTGGTTCAACCCTGCTAGAAATAGATAAACTATCTCCTTTTCTTCCTTTTTCATTGCTTTCACGCTATCCTTAGGACACTCCCATTCATCATTATAGCATTGATCTAATTCTTGCCATAGGAAAACCATCTCATTATAATAAATAGTAACACCTCTCTCCCCTTGCCTAGCTTTCCTCAATTTAATTTTTAATTCAAAAATCTTAGAATCATTCTCTAAATCAGAATAAGTCTCTTTAACAGCCTCCCAAACATCCCTAGTAGTGGGAAGAAACAAATATGGCTTACCTATGGCAGGATCCATGGAGTTTAGTAGCCAAGTGATTACCATCGAGTTTTTTGATCTCCAGGCGTTCATTTTCGGGTCTCCTGGTTCAGGCTTTCTCGTTTCTCCAGTTAGGTGTCCAAGTTTTCCTCGGCCATCAATTGCCAAACGGACAGATTGCACCCATTCCAAATAATTCTTTCCATTCAGCTTGTGAGAAGTGAGCTGAAAAGAAAAATGAGAAGAATCGCTGCCTTGGTTCATTGGAACTTTGTTAATAGAACTCTCGGCTTCTATCGATGCCACTGGGTGACGTAACCCAGCAAATGCTGTTTTAGTCATAAGCAACACAAGAATGAAGTTGCTCTAATACCATGTAAGATTTGGTACCGAAGTTGTACAATATTATTCATCCATTGAGATACAAATTTATAGTATAGAAAACCAAACTATCTAGCTATCGAATCCCTTGATTCTGGAAGATTTGAGAATCAAGGGATGATTTTATTGATCTAATATCCTAACCTATTCAATAGCATATCAGATATGATTTTATAAGATCAATTTAAATCCTACAGAATCATATCTGATTACACTTAGATATTTACAAATCAATAACTTTCATCTACAGGCCCTATTTACGGTCCGTCGATCCGACTACATGCCATAACCGTAAAACTCAGGAAAATTTCCAAGTTTCAGGACTTGGTTTACAAGACCATCTACGACCCATAAAACTCAGGGAAAATTTCTTGTTTCTGAACTTTGATCTACGGGTCCCATCTACGGTTAGTAATTCCTTTTACGGCCCGTTGATGGTGTTTGTAAACTACAAAACATTTCTGCAGACTTAGATTTTTGAACTTTCAACTTTTCTTGATCTGATTTGGACTTTATAGCTTTTGGGGTGTTACAGAATGTCTGGTTCATTCTGTCTAATCTCATTTTTCAAATTGAAGGGCTTGAGTACCTTTCAATTAGCATTAACCATGGTAAATATGAAATGGGACCGCCTTTGTCGCATGCAGAACTTTCTTTACATCACATATTGTACTTGTGAACCATTTTGTAAATTATGCTTGGGTGACCATGTGTTTATGATTCTTCTTCTTTCATCTTTTTCTCTGCGTTAGGTTTTTTATGAGGCTTTATGTTTGATGCTAGGTTTATGCTGACAGTTTTTTTGCTCTATTTTAACAATACATTTTTTCCTTGATGCCAGATTCATGCTGACGAGACTAAAAGTAGTCTTCAATTCGCAAGCCGGGCATTGCGTGTTACAAATTGTGTTCATGTGAATGAGGTTGGATATTTAACTGCATTCTGCACTCAATGATATCTTTTCATTAATTCAAACAATTTTCATATGGAATCCAAAGTGCATGCCTAGTTCTTGCACCAGAAAGCAAGTCGATCACTCAGCTATCTTTATGTCTCTTACTCATGTCTGCTGTTAGTTTGAGTTACTTCTGGTTTGTATTTTCTTTTTACCTTCACAATCCCACTTATGGTTGCCTCTTAACCTATCTATTTTATTCCAGATACTGACTGATGCTGCATTGCTCAAGCGTCAAAAGAAGGAGATTGAGGATTTGCGAGCTAAATTGCAGGTTGTGCAAACAGTCACGTCGTTTGTTATTTTGAAGTGGTTGCATTGATAAGTTAACCAACCTATACTTTTGAAACCATTGAAGGCGTCACATTCGGAACATCCTGATGAAGAAATATTGAATCTTCGGAATACTTTGCTGAAGGTTTGTGATGATTACTTTATAGTAGCTTTGGAAATTTTGTGAGTCTCAAAGGTGTTAAGTTTTAATAGAGCGAATTGGAGCGGGAACGGATTACATTAGAATTGGAGGAGGAAAAGAAAGCTCAAGCTGAAAGGGAGAAGAGGCTACAAGAGCAAGCGAAAAAAATTCAGAACTTGAGTTCTATGGTGCTATGCTCAAATAGGGTTGAGGGTCGTGATACCTATAAAAAGGTGAGTTAGTCAATTTCTATCTTTTCATGGCTGTGCTTGCTTTTGAATCCCTCCTAGAAGCACTACTATTTGAGAGTGTGGTTTCAACATGCTGATAGTTTTTTTACTGCCCTTCTCTGCTGATTAAGTTTTTTTCCCCCTAAGAATTAAAGAAACAAAGAGTGGGAAAAGTTCTCTTGGGATTAAGTTGATGTTTTATCTTCTGCATTGTAGGATAAACGGCGATATACATGGTGTCCAGGTAACCTTTCAAGGGAGGCTTTGAAGGAGGTGAGATTTAATTTTTGTTGGTAGTGTTACCATACATTATCTTTTGTTGTGTCAATTTCCTTGAAGACTACATAGGAGCAGTTGGTTTGTGAAACAATATGAACTTTTTGTTATTTTATGGATATCTGATTATTGACCGTGTGTTCTCAAACCGGCATCACAATCTGCATTATACTAGGCTATGAATCTGCATCAATGGTGTTATTTGGTGTATGATTCAACTGCCTCAGAGTACTTGATAGTTGCTAATTAATGTTTAAGCGCATCAGTTAGATAAATTGTTGGTTTAAATGGTCATTTTGTTGTTAGGACACTGTGCATAAACTCATTAAGGATGGTTAACACTCTTTTGCAAAGGGATGTTTTAATACTCTATGTACTGTAGTGTTTATTCCAGAAAGCAAGCTTGAATCTATACTAATCTCAACCCTCAATTAAAGCTACTTGAGCATACAAGTGATGAAATTCAAGAAAATGAAGAAGTTAACCAACTATGATGTATTATACATATATAATAATTACTAGTGATAGTTCCTTGAGCCGAGGGTCTTTTGGAAACAACCTCTCTACTCCACGGGGTTGAGGTAAGGTCTGCGTACACTCTACTCTCCGTAGACCCCAGCTGTGGAATACACCGAGTATGTAGTTGTTGCTGTAATAATTGATAATAATTTTAGAGACTTCCCTACAAGTTTTGTTTTGTAATACTAACTTCTCTTGTGGTGTACAATATTATGTTTACATCCATTGTTTTTGATTTTCTTTACAACAATTATTTTAACATACTTATTATTAATGTAAAAGAGTTGCAATGTGAGTAATTTTCCTTATTCTAAATAGAATACTCTTCTAATTAATTTATTTTTTAAAATATCTTCTTTCTCAAATCTTTTATGATAAAAACATAATTCATTGGCAAAAAGTTAACCAAGCATGATGTATATCATGTTTGGTCAAATTTCTAAAATCAACTTATTTTGAAAAATGCTTTTCAAAAAGTACTTTTGGTGAGAAGTAGTTTGTGCCTGGCCATTAAATTTTAAAAGCACTTTTGATCAATAATTAGTGCTTGACCAAATTTTTAGAAGTGCGTCTAAGTGCATTTTCCTCAAAAGTGCTTTTCAAAAAGTACTTTGGGGGAAACAACTTCTGCTACTCCTTAGAAGAACATAGTTTCTCCAAAAGCTTGGTCAAACTTTTTTTTTTTCAGAGAAGCACTTTTTGAAAAAAATAAGCACTTTAGGCTTCCCAAAAGCTAGGCCAAACAGGTTAGATGTGTACATCAATAATAATTGATAAGGATAATTTCAGAGACCTCCCTCCAAGTTTTGCTTCACAACACTAACTTCTCTGGTAGTTTACAATATAATGCTTACCGGCCTTGTTTGATTTTTTGTGACAATTCTTTGATATATTTATCATTAATGTTCTACAGAAAAGAGGAAAGAATACGCAAGTCAAAATCTTCAGCTTATTTTATTCATTCACGTCATGGAAAATAAATAGATGAAAGACTCCTATTTTATGTTTAACTAAATAAATTCCTATTCTACCTCAACTAAATAACTGAATTTCAGGAATAAAGTACTAAATTAAAAAGAAACAATAACAGTAAATGTCTCAATACTTCAACCAAATAGCTTTATTAGCTACTGTAGATGCTGCTACATACTCTGCCTCTGCAGGAGGTTGCACCACTATTTCTTGCTTCTTTGAATTCCATGAAAACACACCAGAACCCAAGGAAAAAGCATAGCCAGTAGTGCTCTTCATATCGCTCATATTTCCATCCCAATCGCTATCAACAAAGCCAAGCAAAACACCTTCTTCAACCGGTTTAAACCATATTCCAAGTTGTACAGTTCCTTTTAAGTACCTAAGCACTCTTTTCGCAGCAGCAAAATGAATGTCATTGGGACTTTGCATAAATCTTGAAAGCAAACTAGCAGTATACATTAAATCAGGTCTTGAAGCCACCAAGTACAAGAGACTTCCAGTCAAACTTCTATAAAATGAAGCATCACACTCTTCAGCTCCATCTTCCTTTGAAAATTTGTATTCAAAACCAATGGTGTAGGAACTGGTTTGCAATTTTGCATTCTGAATTTTTTCAGAATATCCAAAGCATACTTTTTCTTATTGAGAAAAATTCCAACCTCTGATTGGTATACTTCCGGCCCTCATCTCTCCCAAATCTGACATTTCAAATTGTTTCTCCATTCTCACTTTAAACCTCTGCAACCCTTCATCACTGCCTGTAACAAGCAAATCGTCAATGTATAAAGAAACAATTAATGAGCCATCATTAGAAAATGTCTTCACATAAAGTGTAGCATCATTGTCACTTTTTTGGAAACCTTGGTTGCACAATTGAGCATCGATTCTGCTGTACCAAGCCTTTGGAACGTACTTCAACCCATATAGAGCTTTTTGAAGCTTATACACCTTACCTTCACTTCCTTGAACTACAATACCTTCGAGTTGAGCTACATAAATCTCCTCTTCTAGAAAATCGTTCAAGAAGGCAGATTTGACATTTAAATGCCAAATTTTCCACTTCATTTGTTCTGTCAATGCAATCTAAATTCTGATGGTGTCCATCCTTACAACAGGTGCAAAAGTATTCGAGTAATCAACTCCAGGCTGTTGAGAATAACCTTTAACGACCAGCCTTGCTTTGTGCTTGTTGATAGATCCATCCGCATTCAACTTCACCCTGTACATCCATTTAACTCCAATAACTTGCTTAGTTTCAGGTTTGCCAATGAGTTTCCATGTCTCGTTCTTCCCAATCATGGCTATTTCCTCCTTCAGTGCTCACTTCCATTCTTCTATCCACTGGTATCTTGAAAAATTGAAGGTTCCAGGACAACAAGATTGCATCTTTCATAAATTTCTACCAAAGGTCTAGTACCTCTAACAAAATTTTTTTCATCATTCTTTGCTTCCAAGTCTTCATTTGAATCTTGTAAAGGAGGTTCAACATCCATCTTTTTGACTTGAGAGATATTCCAATCTCAATAAGCATCTTCATCCACCTTCACATCTTTACGTATAAAAACTTCCCTAGATTCAATATTGTAAATTCTATAGTCCTTAGAGATAGAGCTATTACCAACCAAAATTCCTTTTTCAACTTTTTCGTCAAGATTTCTCCATTTAAACAGCTAATACATGAGTATAAGACAATGAGCAAAACACCTTTAGATGTCTAATTGATGGTTTTATGCAATTCCAAGCTTCAACTGGTGTCATTCCATCCACGATCCTTGTTGGTGGTCTATTTTGCAAATAAATCAAATGTGTTTATCACCTTTGCCCAAAAACACTTCGGCAACTTTTTCTAAAAAATCAAAAACTTGGCCATCTCAAGACCAGATCGATTTTTTCTTTCAGAAACTCCATTTTGTTGCGGTGAGTAAGTGATGACCCGACACTACTACCTAGTCGTAATACGATGCTTAGAGCCACAAGTGACCCAAGCTAACCCATGGTTTGGCTTACTACTAAGATAAGTTAGCAGTCTGAAATATAAACTTAATACTCTAAGAGGATGAGTTCATCTGTTGTTAGAATAGAATAGGTATACACAATCCTACATAGAATAAGAATAGTTTATAGTCTCCTATTTGGTAAAGAATTGTATTATAGTGTCTATAAATAGGGTTCTCTATGTAATAATTAGAACAAAAATTCAATAATATTTTTCTCATATTTTTCCCACATGGTATCAGAGCAATGTGAGAAAAAATATCCCTTCGAAATTAGCTGTCACCACCGTACAGTTTTTCCGATAACCTAAGTGGCTGTTTGAGTAATTAATTTTTCCGTCATTGTTTTTCGAAAGTCCCCGGCGAGCAAAGCCCAGTCAAACTCATCGAAAACAACTGCCACATGCGCCCTCATGTGCCGCGGAAGAAATTCTCCGGCGAGCTTGTCAGGTCCACGCGCCGGAGCGTGTAGTCTGTTACGGCCACTTTTTCAACTTTTTTCTTTTTCCAGTGGGGTCGCCTCTTCATTCCGAGGCTGACCATATATTTTTTTCTTGATTCCGACCAATATTTGGCGATCAGATCTACTTTTCCGGCAACAACCCTATTTCTTTTCCAGATTCCGACAAAAAAAATAATCTCATTACTGCTTTTTTTAATTATTATTATTTTTTTTTGGCTACATATTCTAATTTCACAACATGTCTTTCGGGATTGATACTTTTGGCTCCAAGACTATAGGAATTGGAAGTTCAAGCCCTATGATCACTTCAGAACCGTTAATGGGAAGCTCAAACTATTTAGCTTGGGCTTCCTCAGTTGAGTTGTGGTGCAAGGGTCATGGTGTCCAAGATCACTTAATGAACATTGCTTGTGTGGTAGATGAAAATACAAAGGCTAGTGGGGAAGATGCAAAAGCCAAAGCACAATGGGAGAAGGTTGATGCTCAATTATGTAGTCTCCTATGGTGATATATTGATTCCAAGTTGATTCCTTTGTTCGGTCCATTCCAAACATGTTATTTAGTTTGGGAAAAGGTTCGCGCTTTATACACTAATGACATATCTCTATACTATGATGTTATATCTCGTATGACCAACTTAAAGAAACAAGAATCAGATATGTCCACCTACTTGGGACAAGTACAGGCAGTCATGGAGGAATTTGAAACATTGATGCCAATCACTATGAACGTGCAAAAACAACAAGAGCACAGACAAACATTGTTTCTAGTTCTTACACTTGATGGACTTTCTATTGACAATGATTCAGTGCGTGATCAAATTTTAGCTAGTCCTACAATTCCTACAGTTGATAAATTATTCTCTCGTCTACTTCGTTTTGCTGTGCCTCCCAACCACAAAGTAGTTTCATCACCAACTATTGACTCATCTGCTCTCGCATCTCAAACCATTGTCTTGGAAAACCTCGATCCAAGTGTAGTTATTGTCACAAGTCTGGACACACTCGTGACATATGCCATAATTTGCATGGTCCACCACCCAGTTATGATCCTGTTGCTCTAAAGGAATATAATGAGTTCCTTCGTAATCGTGCAATTAAGCAGACATCTCCACAAGAAGCATTTGTTGCTCCGCCTGATCGACCATCCCATAATGCTCATATTGCTCAATCAGAATGATGAGTTCCTTCAATATCGAGCAAGTAAGCAAAAGTCTCCACAAGTAGCTTCGGTTGTTCTTGTTCAACATGATGTTGCTATTGTGGGTAATTCTTTTTGCTTGTGGTTCATAGTCTAATACTCATGGATCATGGGTCATGGACTCGGGCACTTCTGATCATATTTCTAGTAACAAATCACTTCTGTCAGATATTGTTTATTCACAATCTCTTCCTGCTATTACTTTGGCCAATGGGATCCAAACAAAACCAAAAGGAGTTGGAAAAGTCACACCCCTATCTTCTGTCACTCTATACTTTGTTCTTTATGTCCTTGGTTCTCCTTTTAATTTGACATCTGTTAGTCGTTTGACACGTGCCCTACATTGTAGCATAACTTTTTTTGATGATTTTTTTCACATGCAGGACCGTAGTACGAGACAGATGATTGGCACAGGACATGAATCACAAGGCCTTTACTATCTTACCTCTTCAAATTCCTTCACAACATGCTCCGTTACAGATCTTCCGGACCTCATTCACAAACGTTTGGGACATTCGAGTCTATCTAAACTGTAACAGATGGTGCCTAGTTTATCTAGTTTATCCAAATTAGATTGTGTCGTGTCAACTTGGGAAACACACTCATGCCACATTTTCACGTGGTACTGAGGGTCGTTCAGACTTTATTTTTTCATTAGTTCATTCTGATATTTAGGGTCCTAGTAGAGTCAGTTCCACCTTAGGATTTCGTTATTTTGTTAGTTTCATTGATGATTATTCAAGATGTACTTGGGTTTTCTTAATGAAAGATCGTTCTGGGTTATTTTCTATATTAAAAAGTTTCTTTGCTGAATTACAAAGTCAGTTTGGTGTTTCTATTCGTACTTTTCATAGTGATAATGCCTTAGACTACTTATCATCCCAGTTTCAGGAGTTTATGTCTCACCAAGGAATTATTCATCAAACATCTTGTCCATACACTCCTTAGCAAAACGGTGTAGCAGAAAGAAAGAATAGGCATCTCATTGAAACTGTTGCACTCTCCTCATTGAATCCCATGTTTCTCTGCGTTTTTGGGGCGATGCAGTCCTTTCATCTTGTTATTTAACTAATAGAATGCCCTCATCTTCTATTCAAAATCAGGTTCCACATTCCATACTATATCCTCAGTCACATCTCTATTTTATCCCTCCTCGTGTATTTGGAAGCACATGCTTTGTTCATAACTTAGCCCCTAGAAAAGATAAATTAGCCCCTCATGCTCTTAAATGTGTCTTTCTTGGTTACTCTCGAGTTCAAAAAGGTTATCGTTGCTATTCACATAATCTCCGCTGATATCTTATGTCTGCCGATGTAACATTCGTTGAATCTCGACCTTATGTCTCTGAGGTCTTACCATACCTCATGTCTTGCCTGTACCAACTTTTGAGGGACCTACGGTTACTTCTCCATCTCCAGTTGTAGTGCCTCCACTCCTCACTTATCATCGGCGTCCACGTCCAGCAATAGTCTCAGATGATTCATGTCATGCGCCGGACCCTGCTCCTACTGCGGCCTTGCCTCCTGCCAGCCAATTGATTACACTTCAAAAAGGTATACGATCTACTCGAAATACTAATCCACATTATACTTTCTTGAGTTATCATCGTTTATCTTCACCCCATTATGCCTTTGTATCATCTTTGTCCTTTATTTCCATCCCTAAGACTACAAGAGAAGCACTTTTTCATTCTGGATGGAGTCGGGCCATGATTGATGAGATGTCTGCTTTACATTCGAGTGGTACTTGGGAACTTGTCCCCCTTCCTACAGGTAAGTCTACTGTTGGTTGTCGTTTGGTTTATGCGGTCAAAATTGGTTCAGATGGTCAAGTCGATCGGCTTAAGGTTCGCCTTGTTACCAAAGGGTATACTCAAATATTTGGGCTAGATTATAGTGACACTTTCGCTCCTGTGGCCAAAATAGCATCTGTCCGTCTTTTTCTATCTGTAGCTGCCATTCGTTATTGGCCTCTTCATCAGTTGGACATTAAGAATGCTTTTCTGCATGGTGATCTTGAGGAAGAAGTCTATATGGAGCAACCACCTGGTTTTGTTGCTCAGGGGGAGTCTAGTAGCTTTGTATGTTGATTGCGTCGGTCACTCTATGGTCTGACAGAGTCTCCTCGAGCTTGGTTTGAAAAGTTCAGCACAGTAATTCAGGAGTTTGGCATGACTCGTAGTGGAGCTGATCACTCTGTGTTTTATCGGCATTCAACACCAAATTTGTGTATTTATTTGGTTGTTTACGTTGATGATATCGTTTTCACCGGCAATGATCAAGTTGGTATCGCTAATTTGAAGCTGTATCTCTTTCAGCATTTCCAAACTAAAGACCTCGGCAAACAGAAGTATTTTCTAGGTATTGAGGTTGCTCAGTCTAGATCAGGTATTGTTATTTCTCAACGCAAGTATTCTTTAAACATTCTTGAGGAGACATGAATGATGGGATGTAAACCCATTGATTCTCCTATGGATCCGAATGTTAAACTGCTTCTAGGACAGGGGGAGCAACTCAGTAATCCTGAAAGGTATAGATGGTTGGTTGGAAAGTTGAATTATCTCACGGTGACTAGACCAGACATCTTTTTTCATGTGAGTGTTGTAAGTCAGTTTATGATTTCTCCTTGTGATAGTCATTGGGATGCAGTTGTTTGTATTCTAAGATATATAAAGTCAGCTCCTGGTAAAGGACTACTCTTCAAGGATCAAGGCCATGAGCATATCACCGGATATACAGACGACGCTGATTGGGCAGGATCATCCTTTGATATACGTTCTACATTCGGATATTGTGTTTTAGTAGGAGGTAATTTGGTGTCATGGAAGAGTAAGAAACAAACTGTGGTTGCTCGATCCAGTGCAGAAGCAGAATATCGAGCAATGGCTGTAGCAACTTGTGAGCTAGTTTGGATCAAACAGTTGCTTGGAGAACTGAAGTTTGGAGAAACCGGTCATAAGGAACTTGTGTGCGATAATCAAGCGGCCCTTCATATCGCATCAAATCCAATGTTTCATGAGAGGACTAAGCACATTGAGATTGATTGTCACTATGTCAGAGAAAAGATACTCTCAGGAGATATTGTTACCAGTTACCAAATTTGTGAAGTCAAATGATCAACTTGCAGATACCTTCACCAAGTCCCTCACTGGTCTTCGTATTAATTACATTTATAACAAGCTAGGTACATATAATTTGTATGCACCAGCTTGAGGGGGAGTGTTAAAATAGAATAGGTATACACAATCTTACACAAAATGAGAATAGTTTATAGTTTCCTATTTGGCAAGGAATTGTATTATAGTGTCTATAAATAGGGTTCTCTATGTAATAATTAGAACAACAATTCAATAATATTTTTCTCATATATTTCTCACAAAAGCCTCTATTGAAATGAGTTGTTGGGACAAGCTCCCAAGTAACTCTTACTATTTGAAAACTGAAAACGCTAAATGACCGGAATAAATGTAAAGGTTGTCCTCGAAAGATGAGGACTCAGCAAACACTGCTGGGCTGAAAAAAGCATACTAACCGCAAGCTGGATACCGTGCGTCTTGACCTATATATAAAACAATATAGTGCAAAGAGTATGCAATCAGTACTTTGAATGTACTGAGTATGTGAGACATGCATCACAATTCTAATTATTGGACATGATAAATCTAAGATGCTGAACTGAACAGGAAACTGAAATACCTGAAATACATGAACGGATGCAATAACCAAGTGGTAAAAGATGGAACTGGTACATACTAAAACTGAAATAACTGAATGCAAGGTCAATGCAATAATCTGAAAGCTGGACGGTGGGAGATACTAACAACTGACATACTGCGTTATCTAGATGGAGTCCAACCTGTACCCTAGCTGGGATGACGTTCTATACCTTGCCAAGGGTAGGCACACTATTGACGTGGGTCCTATAAACTAATGTCCAAAAGGACTAAGGAGTCAATCCTGATTTGATGGGTGACCTTTAACCTATAGTGGCACGTAGTTCTAGGACTTAGAGATTCCTACTAAAGGTCTCAACCCTAAACTAACGAGTGAGCCTTCATACCTATGTCTGCTCGGTGCCAAGAAATGCTCCCAACTGAATTTAAACTGATAAACTAAATAATACTGGAAACTGAATAGCTCATAAATACTACAAACTGATATTAAATTGATAGACACTTTATCTAAAAGCATCTTATATAGGTGGAATTGAAAAATTGAGTATTAAACTGATCATGATGAATTTCTGTATTCTAAATAAAAGATGCCATCTGACTATCATGGGGTCAAAAACATAAAATTCTCTTAAGCTGAGGGCTCATGGAAATAACTATGTATTTATACTGAGTTGGAAGTAAGAATATGTAATAAAAGACTACCCATGAAGAAGAACTGAAATAGGATAAAAGTCATATTTTTCATGGAACCCTAAACTTTGTAGAATCATTAGCTGAGGAAATAATGTTTTCTTTGGGACTTAATGGGTGAAAGGGAACCCTACTGATGAAATCTCACATACCAAGAATGTAAACCCTAGCTTGAATCCTTGAACTGAAGCTTGAAGATGAGGAACCCTAGTTTCTTGCTTGAGAGAACATAGAACGTATCGAATTTGATTGTCTGAGTGTTGGGTGTGAATTGGAAGGTTTAGTCGACTGATTTCCCCTTAATCCCACTTAGGATAGGGGCCAAAACGTTGTGGTTTGGGAGTTGAAAGAATGGGAAAAGACCAAAATAACCTGAACTGAAAAGCTGTCGGAACATTCCACGAGGCCATCTACAGGTTGTGGTTTGATCTACTAACCGTAGATCCCATCCGTGGAATTCAGGCTGAAATTTTAAGTTTTAGAAGTTCATTTTATGAGTCTTATTTACGACCCGTAGAATGATTTACGACCTGTGATTGGATCTGTAAAAACAGATTGAAAAATCAAGTTTCAGGACTTCGTTTCACGAGCTCAATCTACGGTCTGTAGATTGGACCCATAAAACTCAGGTTTTGAAATCTCTGCTAGGAGTGTCTCTGATAAACGATCATAACTTTTTACTCTAAACTTGAATTGATGCAATCTTGGTGGCATTGGAAAGAAGACTCGTAGGCTTTTAATTTGATAGGTCATGGGACACCTAACTCTTTATATGCTGAGAGATATGGTCGTTTGAAATTGACCCTTACATGAACTCATGCGAAAACTTGGATGGTAGGAAAACTATGAACTCAACTTAGTGCTAGAGGTCCCCTATGACCTTAAATCATATCCGATAAACTTCCTACGCTTGGGAATGGACCTCAACACACATGTGCAAGTAAGACATTACCCGGCCCAAGTGAATGGTTTGGTTCTTTAACGTGGAATTTTGCCAGGTGTTACAATAAGTAACAGTAAATTGATGCTCGATTCCCATTTCATCACAAAACAAATGAAATTCACCTGAAATATACTCCTTTCCATTGTCTGTTCTAAGAGTTTTCAACATGCATCCACTTTGATTTCACAAAAAGCTTTGAACTTCTTAAAAACAACAAACACTTCAAGCTTTTGCTTGATAAAATATACCCAAGTCATTCTAGTGAAATCATCTATAAAAAGAATAAACTACTTGCTGCCATTGAACAAAGGAGTTCTCATCGATACGCAAATGTCAGAATGGACCAATTGTAACTTCTCACTTGCCCTCCATGTTGATGACCTTGAAAAGGCAATTTGTGTGCTTCCTAGTTGACAGCTTCCTCACACATTTGAACACAACTCAAGTTCAGGCAAGTCTTTCACTAAATCATGCTTTTGAGCACATTGAATTGATTTCAAGTTATAATGGCCAAGTCTTTTGTGCCATAATTTTGAATCCTGCTCACATCTACTACTTCGATAAACTTTCTCAGAATTTGAGTTCCAATTCAAAGGAAAACTTTCTTTTTATCATTTCAACAGTAATCACTTCTTGTCCACTAGGTTCAGAAACAACACATTTTCTATCTTTGAACAATAAAATATTGTCTTGTTCTAGCATTTGACCAACACTTCATAGATTTTGGTCCAGATCAGGCACCAATAAAACATCTTGAATAAATTTAATACCTTTGGGAGATTCAATTGCCACAGTTCCTTTACCAACAATCGCCAACTTGCTTTTATCTGCCAACTTGACAAGGCCTTTGGCAGATTCCAATTTCGTAAAATATTCTTGTTTGCTGGTCATGTGTTGAGTGCACCACTGTCCAAAAACCAGGTGCTTTCATCATCCTGTCTCGTTGCTACCGTTGTTGGAAACACAAACTTCTCCTATTCCTCAACTTCCGAAATGTTGGCTTTTGGAGTTTGTTGGCAGTTCACCTTCTTCACTTTGCAAGACCTTTCAGCATGGCCAGGTTTGTTGCAATATCTACATTGAAAAGGCGGTTTCTTCCCTTTAAACCAACAATCATCCTCTTTATGATTGGTTTTTCTGCTGAACTTACACGGTGGGAAGTTTTCTTTCTTCTTGGCTCTGTTGCGAGAATCACCTTGGTTTTTTTCCCTAAAATTAGTAGAAGTATCGGATATTCTTCCTTCATTTTGCATTTGCGTCTTCCTTTTGAACTTGGCTTGAAGAGCAATTTCAATAGCTTCTTCTAGCCTCAAGGATCATCTCTGCTCTTGAGCTTGAAAAGCATGTACAAGCTCTGAAGGTGACATTTTTGTGAGATCCTTCGAATCTTTGAGTGAAGAGATCTTTGCTTCAAATCTTCCCAGCAAACTCACAAGAACTTTTTCAATGATTCTTAGGGATTATAATGGGGCGGTGCGGGGTGGGTTGAGCTTAACCTGAAAAAATTTAATCCTCCCTGCTCCGCCACACATAACAATTTTTTCATTTTCAACCCACCCCGCATAAATTTTTTAATATTTTCCTTTTCTAGTCAAGTTTGATGCTAAAAATAAAATTCATTATTCATTAAGTTATATTATTTTAATATATAATGACTTATAATTTTATCTTTTAGAGGTCAATTGGGAAGCAGGTAAGAAATTGTATTAATTTTGATTGAACCATTTTCATTTACTATTTTGAATATTTTAGTTACTTAAAAGAAACTATATCTTAATAGATAATGCTCTATCACTCTTAAAACATGTAAAAGTTAAAATTAAGTTTGAACCCGCATAAAATTGCAACCACTTCAACCCAACCTACACAAACTTAAACCCGCCCACCCAAACCATCATAGCCTTTAACATGCCTCACATCCGCCCCGCCCCGCCCCGCCCCATTGCCATCCTTAATGATTCTTGTGTCTTGAAGGCTCTTCTCTTAGAAGACTGATTTGGTTTTGTCGCGACTTGAAATCGGGCCATGATGACGCCTACTATAAAACCCCCAGTAGGCAAGTCAAAATGAAAAGCAGAAGGAAATACAGAACTAGCTGATAAATATGCGGAAGCAGAAATAGAGATATAGAATAGGTCCCATAGCATAGATATGTAATACGATACAAGGAATTCAACCTTGGGCCTGGTGTCACCGTACAAGAGCATCTAAGTATAGAAAGGCTATATACATCAAGTATATCTAATAGAAATACAAAATATATAGACAAATACAAAAGAAAAACAACAAATCTTCGGACGCCAAGAGCTCACGATCAAAGTTTGTGACAAGCCGACAACTACGGAAGATCCGAACCTCAACAAGGGTGGCTCGTACTAGAAGCTGCATCAGAAAAATATTTAGAAGTGTAGTATGAGTACCAAAACATGGGGTATGTAGTAGGTTTACAACCTTCATCTACTTGTTGGAGAATTTTTCAATGGTTTTTGAATTCTCTTCTTAGATTTATCACTTTTATTTGCCTGGTCTTGTCACTTCCTTGGAATTCTTCTTACAACTTGTCCCAAGCCTCCTTTGCAGTTTCAGTAGTCACAACTCTTGTGAAAATTCTTCTGAAAGTGCTGACTGTATGCAAGAGAGAGCTTTAAATTTTTTTTGAAACCTCTTCTCTGTGAATCTTAATTTGCGACATAGTTGGGTTATTTGGCAAAGGATTTGTATCTCTTCCAACCTTTACCATTTCCCCCAAATCATATGCTCGCAAATAGGTTATCATTTTTACAGCTCAAATTGGATAATTCTCTCCAGAAAACTAGGGGTGAAGGAATCGAGAAAATGCTTGAAGCCATAATAGTATTTGGCTTTATTCAGGTTTCTTTTTGGTCGACTCTAACTCACAAACCCTTAGAATAAAAAAGCTACTGATACGATTTGTTGTTCTACAGAGAAGAGAAAAGAATACACAAGTCAAAACATTCAGCTTATTTTATTCATTCACTTCATGGAAAATAAATAGATGAAAGACTCCTATTCTATTTCAACTGGGGTACTAAGTAAACTCCTATTCTACCCTCAACTAAATAACTAAATTTCAGAAATAGAATACTAAATTAGGAAGAAACAGTAACAATAAATATTCAATACTTCAACAACTTATGTAAAATAATTACAATGACTAATTAGCCCTTTCTAATGTTAAACTCTTCTAATAGTAAGTTTTATCAATATGTCTTCTTCAACAAATTCTTTAATAATATTTAACGTGATTCATTGGCTCAAAAGTCCTTTGCAAACATGTCAATTTTGCTGAATGAGTTCTCTCAAATGAGAGTTCTTTCATTAAATAGAAAGAATTCTGATTTACATGCCTAAAAATCTGCTATATATCCCTAAATATATGCTATTCCTAATTGTAATATCTCTGAAAATATGCTACATTAATCTATGCTATCTCCTATCATCATTACACACATATTTAGAGTTATAACATAGATATGTACATATATTTGGAATCTGTCAAATCATGCTAACATCCCCCCTTAAATTGATGTCGGTGGATCAAAAAACATCAATTTGCCTACCAGAAACTGATGACGTTGTCGTGCCATAGACTTTGTAAACACATCAGCTATTTGAAGATCACTAGATACATGTGGAAGAGTAATGACTCTCTTATCTACAGCTTCTCTGATGTAATGACAGTCCACTTCAATGTGTTTGGTCCTTTCATGATAAACTGGATTAGTAGCAATCTGAATAGCATTTGTGTTGTCAGCATGGAGAGGAGTGGGATTAGATTGAGGAAATCCAATTTCTGCAAGTAAACCACGAAGCCAAACAATCTCAGAGCAAGCAGTAGACATTGCTTGATATTCAGTTTCGGTGGAAGATTTTGATACATGGTCTTGCTTCTTGCGTTTCCAAGATATCAAGGAATCTCCAAGAAACATGCACTAACCCGTGACGGAGCGACGAGTATCAAGACATCCAGCCCAATCAGAATCACTAAAAGCATTAAGCTGAATCTCAGAACCACTAGGAAAGAATAATCCACGAGTAGATGTTACCAAGAGATATCGAATGATGCGACGGACAACCACCAAATGTAGATGGCGTGGAGCCTGCATAAATTGACTCACTTGTTGAACTGCAAAAGAGATATCAGGCCAAGTAATAGTAAGATAATTTAGGCTCCCAACTAATTGCCGATACAAAGTTGGATCAAGAAGAAGATCTCCTTCTCCACGACAGTACTTTACATTCAATTCCTATGGAGTATTTACAGAGGAAGATTCTTGAAGACCAGCCAAAGCAATCAAGTCCTGAGTATATTTCTGTTGGTTCAAGAACACACCTAAAGAATTATAATGAACTTCTAACCCCAAAAAATATGTAAGAATACCAAGATCTTTCATATGAAAAGAATCCTTAAGTTGCTGCTGGAGGCTAGTGGTTAGTGAAGAATCAGTTCCTGTGATAATAATGTCATCTACATACACCTAAAGAAGAACACAACCTGCAGATGTTTTTCGAAGAAACAAAGATGAATCATATTTGCTCTGCTAAAAAGAAAATTGAAGCAAAGTAAACCGAAACTTGTCAAACCAAGCTCTTGGAGCTAGTTTTAATACATATAAAGACCGCTTCAACTTGCACACATCTGATGTAGGTGATGAGAACAAACCAGGTGGGGGTTTCATATAAATATCTTCTTTGAGATCACCATGAAGAAAATCATTTTTGACATCCATTTGATGAAGAGGCCAATTTTGTGATGCAGCAATGACAATAATAGTTCGCACCATAGTCATTTTAGCAATAGGTGCAAAAGTCTCCTCATAGTTTACACCATACTCCTGTTTGTTGCCAAGGGCCACTAATCGAGCTTTGTACCGATCAAGAGTTCCATCAGAATTAAGTTTAATTGAATAAACCCATTTACATCCAATTGGACGGACATTTGGAGGACAAGGAACAATGTCCCATGTGTTATTTTCTTTAAGAGCCAAAAGTTCCTCCTCCATTGCTTTTTGCCAACATTCAAGCTTGGAAGCTTGTGAGTAACCTGTTGGAATAGAGATGGTAGATAAAGTAGAAGAAAAACCATATTGTTTAGGAGTTTGAGACACTCTAGTAGATCGCCGAGGAGGCTTAAGAGGAGCAGACCTTGAAGAAATCTCAGATTCTGGTTGTGGAGTAGTCTTAGGTGGCGGATTTGTTTCGAGATGGGGTAAAGTTGGAGGACGTCGTTCATACACAAATCCTGGTTTGAACCTCTTAGAAGACAATGACAAATCCTCAAAAGTAGGAAGAAGAGGAGAAACAGAAGATGACCCAACATGAGTAGGAAAGAAATACCGATTCTCAAAGAAAATAACATTTCTAGAAATACGAAATTTGTTAGAGCTTGGATCATAGCAAATAAAACCTTTTTGCGAAGTACTATAGCCCATAAAAGCACATTTAATAGACTGGATAGAGAGTTTATTGTGTTGAAAAAGAGGCAGGTGCACAAAACAAACACAACCAAACGTATGAAAACTATGATAGCTGGGATGCTTATGAAAAAGACTATAATATGGAGACTCAAGATTTAACACTTTAGATGGAAGTCTATTAATCTAATAGACAGTAGACAAAACTTCAACCCAATATTTAGATGGAATAGAGGACTCAATCAATAAAGTACGAGTGACATCTAAAAGATGACGATTTTTACGCTCAACAACCCCATTTTATTGTGGCGTATATGGGCAAGAGCGTTGTGATACAATTCCTTTCTCAAGCAAGAAATTATTGATTTCATGGAACATATATTCTCCACCAAAACCAGATCTTAATATTTTGATACATGTGGAAAATTGAGTCTCAACGTAAGCCAAAAATTTCTTGAATATGGAAAACACTTCAGATTTAGATCGAAGAAAATACACCCATGTAAACCGACTATAGTCATCTATAAATGTCACAAAATACTTGAAATGAGCATGAGAAATAACTGGTGAAATGCCCCAAACATCACTATGAATGACATCAAAACACTTTGCAGCACGACTACCAAAATTAGGAAAAGGAAGAGTTATACTTTTGCCTAATTTACAAATAGAACAATCAAAGGAAGCAACTGAAAATTTATTTTTTATTTCCCAATAAACCAGAATTGGACAAATGAGACTACACAATAGAATTTGGATGTCCTAGACGTTTATGCCAAACCTTATTCTTAGTAGTGGTAGAAGCAAAAGCTAGAACACGAGGAATAGAAAAGTGTATAGGAAACAATCTTCCAACTTTAGGCCCCTTCGCGATTATCGTCCCCGACACCTGATCCTGCACAAGGCAACCATTACGAGAAAAATTCACATCACAATTGTTATCTACCAATTGGCCAACTGAAATAAGACTAGTGGAGAGCTTTGGTGATACCAAAACATTCTTGAAAGTTTTAGTAATATCCCCAACCTTGGTAATGGGTAAATTACTACCATTGGTCAACCTGAATTTGTGTTGGACCATTATACTCACGGATGTTTTTGAGTATATTAGTTGAGTTGGTCATATGATTGGAAGCGCTAGAATTAACAAGCCAAAATTTAGATATTACCTCATTACCTTGCAGCTCCAAAGCTGAAAATGCTGATAAGATCATTTGTTGTACCATTTCAGGAGTAAGAACTTATCCTACTGAAGATGACTTATCTGTAGTTGAACCATTTATCCCAAACTTGAAAGTCATTTGCCCTACGGTTTTAAGGACGTGTGGGACACTCTTTGATAATGTGTCCTTGTTGTTTACAATAATTACAGAACTTCTTGCCACAATTGCTAGCAATATGACCATATTTCTTGCAACTGTAACATTGAGTTCTAGCCATATCCATGCCCTTTCCTTTCCCTTGAGTTGCAAATGCGACAGTGACAACATTTCCTTGATGAAAAGCATTTTGTGTGAAGGGACGCTGCTCTTCATGAAGTAATTCCCTAAAACAGACATCCAACGAGGGAGATGGATCACGGTTCATCAAGTTGGAGCGAACATTTTCAAAATCAGATCGTAATTTCATCAAACATTGATCTCGCTTGCTTTGTTCATGAACTCCTTGAATGATGGAGGGAGATTCAGAAGGTATTTTAGCATAAACGATATCGGTAAATTCAGCCCATAAGTTTTGGAGTTCTGAAATCGAGAGAAATAATCTTGAACAGAGAGACCTCTTTCAGAATACATAACAATTTCATGCTCTAACTGAAAGCGCCTTGCGCTATGGTCTTGGTTGTAAACCTTTTGTAAATAATCCCACATGGCCTTTGCTATCTTGTATGGCCTGAGATTAAGAACAATAAGAGGGTCAATTGACCCTAAAATCCATGTCATCACTCGAGCATCTTTAACCTTCCATTGACCGAGCTTTGTAGGACCAGTAGAAGTAGGATCGCTTCCATCTATATGTCCCCATAATTTTTTTCCGATGACAAATAGTTGGAATTGAAATTCCCAGGCAGATTAATTTTTTCCTGTGAAACGAACATGGACGCACTCAAACTGATATGACGCCATGTTCTTGACAAGTTAAGGAAGATAGAAATGCAATGATACAAAATAACCAGAATGACCAAGACTAAGATTCCAAGATGCCTAAAGTTCCAAGATACTTAGGACTTACTGTTGACTAAAAAACAGTAAGCAGAACCAAAACTTTCAAAATTTTTTTTTGAAAGAAACCACAGATGAAAGACACTAAGAATCAAAGCACTGAAAAAGGCTCTAATACCATGTCAATTTTGCTGAATGAGTTCTCTCAAATAGAGTTCTTCCATTAAATAGAATGAATTCTGATTTACATGCTTAAAAAATTGCTATATATCCCTAAATATATGCTATTCCTAATTGTAATATCTCTGAAAATATGCTTCATTAATCTATGCTATCTCCTATCATCATTACACACATATTTAGAGTTATAACATAGATATGTACATATATTTAGAATCGGTCCAATCATGCTACCAAAAAATTGGTTCCAAATTCTTCTTTGTCTTCCACCTTAATCTTCTCTACAAACATCGGTTACAGATTCCTTGCATGCATTATTGATATGCCTTTTTAAATTGATTATGAGCACCAAATGGGAGAACTGGAACTCCAATCTAGAACCCTGGGTAAGTTGTTTTACCTATGCAAACAGAAATTAAATATTTTATTCTCTGCTGCTTCAGTTGAGCTCCACAATCAAAGAGAAGGTTTCTGTAGTCAAAGATAAAGGGATTGAATGTGGCGTTGGACCCTTACTTCCTTTTGAAGAACTATTAGATGCTGACAGCAATTTAGACTCTGGCAAGCAAGAAGACAATTCAAGGAGTAATCAATTGGAAGACTGTACTCTCCCTGACCCACAGGCTTTGTTGCATGTGACTAGCAGGAGAAAAGGAGCCTCTAGGAAAAAAAGCTCCTCACTGGTTCACACTTTGCTTTGCTATTTCAATTTTCTTTCAAAATAGTATCATACTACTGATTGTCGTGTTATTATTTTTTAATTTCTGGCAGGAAGACAATGATTTACTGGAACTTCAAAGGGAGTATGAGGAGTTGCTTTTGAAATATGAATCACACGTAACATTCTTTTTCTTTGCTTCTGTTATTTCTGATTCAATTTGATTTATTAGTTTAATCCTTGCTTTTTCTAGAAAACTGTGAGTGAGGTAAAGATTGACCATCTGACAAGGAAGCTTTTTGAGGCTGACATTCATCTGGTCGATGGTTCTGAGCAAGATGACAATTCTTTGATGCTGTTGTGTGGGAGTGAAACTTTGAGAGAAGCAGAAGCTATTTTTGTGATTAAGCAGCTCCAAGAGAAGGTGTCCTCACTTCTTTCCTTGCTCATTTTCCCGTCATCTATATAAATAAGATTACCTTGCCACTTTTCCTCTTTTTAAGTGTTTCTCAGAAATGTGGAGTTTTTGTTCAGATCACTGTGTTAGAAATGGAGAGATCCTCAAGCCAACAGAATTTGGACTCTGTTGTTGAGATAGCAACTGAGCAGACCATATCTGCAAGAGAGAAGCATGAGGAGGTAATCAGGCTTTCACATTTTATGCATTGAAAGTCGCAATTATGATGATTTATCTCCTTATATCAAGAGAGCAAACAAAGTGGTGATATATGCTTTGATCACTTCAGAATTTCTCTGCTAGTAGCATAAATGTTATGGCTGTAAATATCTATACCAATCATTGAATTCTCACAGCCAAGCACCAAGAAAATCTGCTATTTCTACCTGATAGAATACTAATAAAGAGTTCTGTTTCTCCCACTTGCATGATGAAGCACCACTAAATATGAAACATATGATAGTCCTCTATATATCGTAATAAGTGTTGCTTGATTAGTTATTTTCCAGTTTATAAATGAAGTAGGCATGTTGTTATTGAGTACAACAACAACAACATACCCAGTGAAATTCACAAGTGCGGTTACATGGACCTTACCACTACCTCATGGAGGTAGAGGAGCTGTTTCTGAAAGACCCTTAGCTCAAGTGCAGCAAATCCGGGTACAAAGGAGACATGAAGATATATAGCAAGTAACTAGGAAACAATGTAAAGTCTACTAGAAGGGAGCAACAAAATAATGCGATAATCGAAACACGATAAATAACACACTAGGATAGATCATTGAAAACAATAAGAAATAGTGCTAGATATAAAAAACAAGAACTACAATAATACAATGACAAACACCAACAACTCTAAGCAAGACAACACTAGACTACTTACTAACCTTCTATCCTAATACGTGGCCGCCACACCCACCTATCAAAGTTCATGTCCTCAGTAACCTGAAGCTGTGTCATATCCTATTTCATTACCTCTCCCCAATACTTCTTCGGTCTACCTCTGCCTCTCCTCGTGCCCTCTATAACCAACCTTTTGCACCTCCTCACTGGTGCGTCTATGCATCTCCTCTTTACATGTCCAAACCATCTCAGTCTCTCTTCCCTCATCTTGTCCACCATGGAGGCCACTCCCACGTTATCCTGAATATCCTCATTTCTATGCTTATCGCTCCTAGTATGGCCACACATCCACCTCAATATTCTCATCTCCGCAACATGCATTTTCTAGGCACGAGAGTTTTTGGCTGGCCAACACTCTACTCCATACAACAATTCGGTCTAACCACCACTCTATAGAACTTATCTTTAAGTTTTGGTGGTACCATTTTTACCACACAAGACTCCAGAGGCAAGCCTCCACTTCATCCACACCGCACCAATACGATGTGCGATATCATTGTAGATGTCCCCACTCCCATGGATTATAGACCCAAGATACTTGATCTGTCACTCTTGGGGATATTTTGTTTGTCAAGCCTCAATTCCACACCTACCTCATGTATCACATCACTGAATTTGCACTTCACATAATCTGTCTTGGTCCTGCCCAACTTTAACCCTTTAGTCTCCAAAGTTTGTCTCCACACCTCTAACTTAGCATTAACTCCATCACGCGTCTCATCAATCAGTACTATTTCATCCGCAAATAACATACACCAAGGCAGCTCATGTTGAATGTCTTGCGTCAATACATCCATCATGAAGGCATATAGAAACGGACTAAGAACTGATCCCTAGTGTAACCCCTCATCTCCACAAGGAAGTGCTTTGAGTCTCCTCCCACCATTCTTACTGCATTTCAGCTCCTTTGTACATGTCCTTTATGGCCCTAATGTAGGCCACCAATATACCTCTTACCTCTAGGCATCGCCACAAGACTTCCCTCGTGACTTCGTCGTAGCCCTTCTCAAGGTCAATGAACACCATATGTCGCTACTCAGTACTGCTTTCAAAATCTAATTAGTAATGAAGACAAAAAGCCACCTTAAGAGCTGAAATGCCAAAACATGCTAATGCTGAATCTGAAGATCCACATTTGCTTTAATTAATCAATTCTGATGCTTCCCTTTTGCCTTAGTCACACTTTTTCATAAGTTCAATTTTATTTGTTAGATAGAGGGACAAGGGAAGGGGAAGGGGAAGGGGCAGGGGAAGAGGATAGAGAGATTCGATTCTGCACCTAATATGTAGGATATCCCCAGTGGTACCACTAGGCTATAAGTCTCGGTGGTCAAATATCATATCCTTAACTTAGTCCAAGATACATCCTCAAAAATTTTTGCAGTGACTAAAATCAGAACGATGTCTCTGATGGTGATTTTTATCTATTCAATAGTTATTAGTTTAATTTATTAAATGAAGCTTTAAATGGCATTTTGCTTTCCTTCTGCAATTTTGGCACAAATATGTCTCTCACTCCTCTCTTTCTTACCTCACATTTTATCGTATCTGTTTCCTCTGCACGTGCCACATCTCAGAGTGGGAATCAGGTTTTGGCCTTTACTTTTGCTTGTTGAGTATGTCTAGAATGTCCTGTTCCTTGCACCATATTTTATACAGTACAAGGCATAATTGCATTAGTGATCGATAAAATACATTATGATGGTAATAACTTTCGAGTTGAGTGGGTACAACATTTCTCTATTAGATAGACTCAAATGGTCCTGCTATTCAAAGAAGCCAAAGAAACTGGTGTTATTCTGCATCGTTATGAACATGTTTTCAGGCTGATTCCTTGTCTACTAGGATTTCATTTTACATTTTACATTTTACCTTTACATTTGATATCGATAATACCTTTCCTTTAAGTTCTACAGTGTAATAACTTCTGTTATAATGCTTTAGCTTTACCAAGAGCTTTTGAGTGTAAAACTTGAGGCACAAGGGGTTCGAGAACAGCTTGCTTCAATGGAATCTGCAGTAGTGCTTGTTGTAAGTTCATTTCCACTCTAATAGTGCTTGATGATATATTGTGACCGACATTCTTAGGGTTCCTCTTTAAGCATATAATACAACCATTTTCATATGCTTCCTGGGGCATTAATGGATACACTTATTTCAGGAGGACAACATGAAGTCTGAAACTGAGCTGATGAGGGAGGTTCAAGACTTGATGTCAGAATTTGAAAATTCACGAACCTTAATTGATTCATTCATTCCAGTGGTAGAGGAATTTGTCTTGTCTTTCTCTGCTATATCCAAACTAGTTCCTGTGAGTATCTCTTGTAGGCCATTGCATAACACCTTTCAGATTTGGCCATTCTGTTCATATATTTATGGTATGCATGCAATATGTTCTTTAATAACACACAATTTTATCTCTTATGCTATATATTTCATTCTAGTACTATAATTTATTTTCCATGTGTTTCCACAACCTGATCTAGTTTCCCACTTTCAGGATTTAAAGTCTTCAGCACTTGACAATTCCAACCAATTAAGATCCGTAATTAGAAACCATGAGAAATTACAATCTTTCTTGAGGCAAAAGATCAATGTAGTTCAGGATGAAAAGGTATAAATTGATTGCCTTTTCTTTTCGTTCGTCTTTATAATTAGAACTTTGACAACCAAGTATTATCTCACACTTCTAATATTTGAGTTTCCATTGAAACTTTTAACGCATGCTAATCAAAATGTAGATTCTACTGGACAATCAGTCTTTTGATCTGCATAATCAGATAGAAGAACTGAAAAGAGCTATTGAAGATTCTGGAAATGCATTAACAGTAAGTTGCTTCACTTTCTCCTATATTGATCCTTTTCTATTTCTCTGCTCTTGCTGATCATGTTCTTTTCCAGGAAATCTCTGAAAAGTATGAAGCAGAAAAATCTGAATACCTTTTTCAAATTCAAAGTCTTCAAAAGGAACTGTCATGCTTATCTTCTAGTTCTTTAGGCAGAGAGAAGGAAAATATTAGAAAAGATTTGGAGAAAACAAAAGCAAAGTTGAGAGACACAGAATCCAAACTTAGGAATGCCATCCAGGAGAAGACAAAACTTGAGGTTTCATTCGAATTGTTTTGAAGGTTGATTTTCTTGTGCCGTCTAAGGCATTTCTATCTTTTCTGATGATATCACATTGTTAGGGTGAAAGAGCTTGTGCTGAGAGGGAAATTAAACGCTTAAATGGCCAGAGGGCTATTCTTGAGCGTGACATCAATAAACGAGACTCAAACATTGGAAGAAGGCGTGATTCAGTTGTTGATAGGAGCTCTAACGTGCTCGACTCCAAAAGATCCAAGAATTCCTCTGTTTGTGTCGAACATGTTGTTCAGGTAGGTATGATGTGCTCAAACTAGTGTAAATAAGTTCAAGAAGTGTGTTTCTATGTAACTTAAATATATACCGGAACAGTGAAAAACACTTTTTTATACATTATCTGTTGGTCAAGTTTTGAAATTAGTCTCACACATGTAGATTGAGCATAACTTATGGCACTGAAGGAAGTTAAACATCCATAACACAAACTTAGGCCATGACTGGAGTGGTTCAAGACCTTCTATGAGATCCTTTGGAACCCCTTACACAACCTATGTGGGACATGTAATAACTTAACACACTCCTGCACACAACCCAATTTTGGTGGTTCACACATGAACTTTATGGGTGTGAGATAGGCTTACCGATTGCTGATTCTAATACCTTATGAAGAATCTGAGTATTTTGTCCAAAACCTTAAGGCAATGGTGCGGTGGCCCTAGACCTTATATACAACTTCTGTAGCCCTTAGCCCCTTACTCAATCCATGGGGGAAAATCAGTAACTCCGTTATGGAAAAACAAAAGGCGGACCAATATTTGGTGTCTTTGTACTGTAGTTTTGTTCAATAAACCATTAATTTTAGAATATTACCTTGTCGTTAATAGAACTCTTGACAAGTAAAGTAGGATAAGCTCAAAAATTAACAAAAGGCGCTGTCCAAGTCAGGGCTTGGAGTCTGACATTTGTGCTTTCACTTCAATTTCATGTTTAAGCTTTTGGGGTCTGTTAATCTCAATGTAAATTCTCTTATTGTCCCCAAGGATTGTTTCTAACTTACATGCAAGGTAATGAAAATTTCAAATAAAAGGAGCAGATCATCATATGATAAAAGTACTTTACCATGGTCTTCTCCCAATCATCTTATGATGACAATCTCAGGATAATATCAAGCATTTTTAAGTGTTCAAATTTTATCACCAAATTAAGCATCACTAAACTCGGTATAAGCAGGCTATATTTACGGCACCAAAGAAAAGAAAAACCTTATTGGCATGCATCCTGAAGTCTAATCTTAGAGGATGTTCGTTTCATTCTTAGGATAATGCTCACCTAAGTTAGGTCTAGGAGTGACTATAACGTTTATTTGTTAGTACTATTTTAGACATCATTTTTGGCATTTAATGCCCTTATGTGTACTTTCTTCATCAATCTTGTAAATAGTATTTCATATCCTGATGATATAAAAAGTAGATTAGTAATTGATTGTCTCTATTCCACTCAAGAGGGAAAGTTAATTATCTTTGTTGCTTAGTCTTAAGCTACGTTTCCTTTTCTGGTGTGAAGGAGGAGTACCGGAAATTGGAAGTGCTGGCATTTGAGATGGAGACAACAATTGCTTCTCTGGAAGAGGAATTAACAATTTCTCATGCAGAAAACAAAGAAGCCAATTCTAGAGCAGAAAATTTGGCATGTGAATTGCAAGCTTTATCTGACGAGTTGAATATGTCAAATACAGAACTAAGTATGCTGAAGGAAGAGGTGTCATGCCTTGTAAGTTTATATTTGTTAATTGTTCCACTGCAGTTCCCTCTTACTCATATACTTTGATTATCATATTTGTCTGTTGAGCATGAATCTTTTGACTATCATAAATTAACGTTTTCTACTATTGTGTCTTCTAAAAAACAAAATATTAACTTATTTCTGTTGTCTGATTATTATTTGTTTCTCTGGCATTGCAGAGATTATGTTTGGAAGAATCTGAATCACGATGTCAGAGATTGGAAACTTCTGTCAACATTTTGGTAGAAGAAAAGGAAGATTTAGCTATGGTAATAACTGAAGTTGCTTTGGAAACATGTATTCTGAGGCTCCATTCAACTGTTTCCATTGCTTCATTTATGAGTGACTTTTTTTCTTTGCAGCAACTCACTGATGCCCTTTTGGAAATGGAGGAGGAAAAGGCCATATGGCTTGCAAGGGAGAAAGCTACAGTTGAAGCAATCAATGAAAAAGCAAAATCTTATAGTGCTGAAATTGCCAATGTATCACAGAAAATGACAGAGGTTACCTTTAGATTTACACATGATGTAGTTGAACAATTTAAGCATATTCTAGAAGCGCTGCAGTGGCTCTTTCTGATAGTGAGGATCTCTTCAAAGATTCAGTGCTTGCATACTGTTCTAGAGGGAACATAATATTGTGGAAATTGTATTTCCGAGATGCCTAGTTAATTCAAAGCTTGTTCACTTTTAATCTTGCCTTTTTAAACAGATTAAGAGAATTGTTTGTGATGTCTGGTACCATAGAGCTTCCTCACTAGAAAAACACATAGCTAAATTAAAGAAATCAAAGACATCCATTGGGGTGATGAACTTAGCAAAATATGTTGCACATCTATATACATGTCAATTGTCCATGATTTACTTATTGAATCTTGATTTATCATCCTGACTTTAAACTACAGGTGACCAAAGAACTTGAGAGTTGTAGAATACAGTGCAAACTCCTTGAGGAGAGTTTGGTCATCTCAGAAAATAATGCGTTGGTGGACAAAAGATTCAGGTTTGACTATCCTTTGCTCCCCTATCACTCTGATGTGTTTCTAATCCGTTGGTTCAAATTGGTTGTCAATAGATAAGTAAAGTAGCTAGTGACTAATCTTTTCAAATGTATTCTGTTGTCTTTTTAAAATGTATTCTGATGCAGAAAAGAGCACAACATGTATTACACTTACGCTTTCTAAAAATCTAAGTTAATTTCAAAATGAGTATAACATATTTAGCTCTAGGAAATTGGTACTCGATAAGCAAAAAGTGACAAATAAACTGGGACAATGGGGGTGTGTCCGTGTATTTCTATAATGGTGATGTTCGGGCAAGCTTGGGCACCTAGACTATTGCACAGTGTACCTGCTCCTCCCACCAGCAGTGATGCAAAGAAATCATTGCTTCTGCTGGGATTTGAACCTGGTCTCCTCAGGGTTTCATCCACTTCACTGAATGCTAATCCCCACCCTTGGGTGCTAGGACGATAGAGTTTATAATAGTTTGTTAATCTATTTCTTAAAATTTACTTGAGGTGCCTAGGTGATCAAGTGATAAACTTTGATTCTACAGCTGCTACTACCCTCATCAAAAGTTGGGTGTATTCAAGGTGCCTTGAGTGTTGTATTCCTTTGATCCTTTAAATTGGTCTGCCTGATGATATGCAGTTATTGCCTTTTTCATTATTTTACAGTGAAGAGAAATTACTGGAGAGTAATCAACTTAGACTTAGCCTGAGAGATGCCGAGGAACAATGTAGAAGATCTCAAGAGGTAATTTGTTTGTACTTTTTCAAGCATTTAGAATTTATTGAGTGCAGCATTAGTGATTCTGCCTAGAAAAGTATTCTGGGGGTAGGCTAAGCAAGATATACTTCAGTTGAATAACTATGCCCTGTATAACTCTTATCATACAAACTTCGGTGTTATTGCTTATTTGACTTAGAAAGTGAGGAAGTGCTTTTGTTCTTCAGTATTGGCTTTACCCACTCTTTCAGAAGCACTCCCGTCCAAAGAATTAATAAATGAATAAATTGGAACATTTTTTTTGCATCGAGCTTGCTTATTTTAGAACCTCGGTGAGTTCCTGGTATAATAGTTTAAGAAATATTATAGCGTACTCGACAATCAATCAACTTTGTTTCAACCTCAAATGGGTGGTCCAACTATACAAGTCCCTATATCCATTCTGCTCTCTCTATCAAAAAAAAAAAAAAAAATTTAAAAAAAAAAAAAAATCCTTTTGGCTCTTTTTGGTCAATTTTCATTCCAATACTATCAATAGTTTTTCTTTTAAGTAAAATTAGGGTTCTCTTAAGTCGAAGGATTTCTATATCTCATACTTCTACATACAGTGGCATACAAATCTTTAAAGAGTAGAATGCCTCCCAAAAAGAGTCACACATAATGTATGTGTAACGACATCTAAGCCTTAATCTCAATTATTTGGTGTTGCCTAATATGATCATTTTGTTATGTTTTTATCTAAGTATGAATTAATTTTCAGAGATTGCTGGTTATGAGACAACTTCCCTCAATTAATTTAGGTCTACCTAGTAATGTAACACTAGAAGGAAGAAGTAAGGTAAGAGGTGTGAGAGAAAGATACATATAGAGACAATAATCGAGAGACGAGAGACTAGAAAGGAAGAGAAGAGGAAAGAGAGAGAGTTTTGGTTAAGAACTCATGAAGTACGTGAAGATCTTATTTATAAGAAAGGAAGTTTTGGTTTAAATTATAAATCTAGAAACTTCACCAATACATATGGACTATGATGAGGTGCCATCCAATTGAAGCAATCCATAGAATGTCACTGTTGGGGCATTCCTGCAACACTTTGATCTTGATCATATCTTCCTAAAACGATAGAATTAAAAAGAGTTTTTATCTCTAAAATAAAATATTGTTATCATTTTTTAGTTCTAGGTAATAGATCAAGATAATTAATATGAAATGATAGCAACATCCTCATGATCAACTTCTTTCTCTTCCCCGAGGAGAAAACTCAACCGTCGACTCTGACAAGTGAGCCTGTATTATGATGAGGTGGTTGATCGATCTATTCAAGAAAGTACACAGTGAAACCACCAATCAATTAGACTACATCTTTGGCAATTAGTAGCCAGCAACAGCTACACGATGAATCTAAACTTGTGCTTTGATACCAATTTCATGCAGCAATTGTTGCAAAATACCCCCTAGACGTGACTGACACTGGCTAGTACCATTCGTCGGGAGAACCAATTATCCATTCACTTACCAATTTATATAAGCACATAGAGCAATTACGTGCAAGTCTAACAACAACAACCATACCTAGTGGAATCTCACGAGTGGGATATGAGAAGGGTAGAGAGTACACAGACCTTACCACTACCCATGGAGGTAGATAGACTGCTTCCGAAAGACACTCATCTCAAGTACAACAAAGTAAGAAAAAGAAAATGAAAACAGTAAAGCAATCATAGCAACTTATAAGGAAAGCGTTGCTGCAGAGCCTAGAAGAAAGGAACAACAACAATAGCAAAGTAATGTGATAATCAAAATACAATAAACAACATAAGATGACAGATCAGTGAAATTAAAAGCATGCCTAAGCGCAAAAGCGAGGCCGAATACACTTTGCCGCTTCGCATGACCTAAGGTGAGGCTCATGTTAGTGGCCCTTCTAATTTTTTTAATGTTTTTTTTATAAAAACATCAGTTTAAAAAAAGGGGTCCTTTTAAATTATTATAAAGAGTCTGCCCCTGTTCCCTAGACTGCAATTAAGGAAGTCATAGAGTCTCTAAAAGACAAAAAAAAGAAGATGAAGAATTATAAGAAGACGAGGAATTGAAGGCTTGAAGCACAAAAAAAAAAAATCAAATTCTTCTTCCGCTGGCAGAACAAGCAGCAAGCAAATACATGTATCTTCTTTCTCTTATTTCTTCTTACTTTTCACTGATTTCAAAAATTGTTGATGCTGAACATTCAATATTTCATACTCTTTTTCATCTTTGTAGAAAATTTAAAAATAAATGGGAATATGGGACACTTGTCCTTGTTTAATGACTGATGGTGTCTTAACTTTAATAATGATCAATGAAAATTTAACACCCGTAAGAGGATAATAACAAAGATAATTTTCTTAGAAGTCATATAGCCATAGTGGTGGACCCCATATATATGTAGTTGTATTTCATTATTTGGTGAGTTATAATTGCATGCAAAGTTCTTTTATATTTTTTTTTGTTTCAGCTTAAAAATAACAAAAAACTTGTCCAGTGTCCCCTTTTTTTTGTTCTTGTTGTGTATTATTATTTATTATTTAGATATTATAACTGCTATATTATAACCTTCTTTTTTATCCAGAAGTAAAAATGGCAGAGGACTTGTCTAAAGGCAATAGAAGGGATCCTGGTTGGAAATATAACTAGTTGAAGGACCCTGATGAGAACAAAAAAAAGGGGACACTGGACAAGTTCTTTGTTATTTTTAAGCTGAAACAAAAAAAATATAAAAGAACTTTGCATGCAATTATACCTCAGCAAATAATGAAATACAACTACATATATATGGGGTCCACCACTATGGCTATATGACTTCTAAGAAAATTATCTTTGTTATTATCCTCTTACAAGTGTTAAATTTTCAAAGATCATTATTAAAGTTAAGACACCATCAGTCATTAAACAAGGACAAGTGTCCCATATTCTCATTTATTTTAAATTTTCTACAAAGATAAAAGGAGTATGAAATATTGAATGTCCAGCATCAACAATTTATGAAATCAGTAAGGAGAAAGAAGATACCTGTATTTGCTTGCTGCTTGTTCTGCCAGCGGAAGAAGAATCTGATTGTTTCTTTTTTTTGTGCTTCAATTCCTCTTGTCTTCTTATAATTCTTCATCTTCTTTTTTTTGTCTTTTAGAGACTCTATGACTTCCTTAATTGCAGTCTAGGGAACTAGGACAAACTCTTTATAATAATTTAAAAGGACCCCTTTTTTTAAATTGATGTTTTTTTTAAAAAAAAAAATTAGAAGGGCCCACTGATATGAGGCCCCGCCTTAGGTCATGCGAAGCGGCAAAGTGTATTTGTGCCTCTCTTTTGTGCTTAGGCGCGCTTTTAATTTCACTGGCTGCAGTCAGGACTTTATGTGAAGGTACATGGATCAGATGTGGAGACTTCAATAACAATAGAATTATGGGAGAAAGAAGAGGATGTAACATAATCTCATATGTCATGTCTGACTTCTCAAGGTGGATAGAGGAGATGGAGCTACATGATCCTCATTTAAATGGTGGAAAGTTCTCCTGGTTTAGAGGCATTAATCATCCGAGTACAGCTAGACTAGACAGATTCTTGTACTCTATGGAATGGAAAGAAAAATTCAAAAACATCAGGCAAATGCTACTACCTAGAGTGCTATCTGACCACTGTCCTATCTTGTTAGAAAGTGGTAACTGGGAGAAGAAAAGGTCAAACTTTAAGTTTGAGAATTGGTGGCTAAAGGTGGAGGGTTTCACCAACTTGATTCAAAGCTGGTGGAATGAATTTCTAGTGGAAGGCTGTCCTGATTGTAGACTGAATATTAAACTAAGAATGCTAAAGTAGAAACTCAAGGAGTGGAGCAAATCAAATTTTGGGGAGCTTACTAGTAAGAAAAATAGCTTACTGGAGGAAATGGCAGAAATTGATTTGATACAAGAAACCAGGGAATTGACTGAAGATGAATTGATAATAAGAGCCACCATAGTAGTGAAGTTGGAAGAGTTGGCAAAAAATGAAGAATTGAAATGGAGACAAAAATCAAGGGTATTATGGTTGAAACAAGGAGATATTAACACAAGGTTTTTTTAGAGAATGGCAACAACACACAGGAAGATCAACACTATTGATAGGTTGATAGACAGAGGAGAGGTTGTAGAAAACCATGTAGAGATCAGGAACACCATGATTAATTTCTACAAAAAGCTTTACACTGAATCTGAGGAGTGGAGACCCAGTTTTGACCTTGTGGAATGTCCAACTATTTCTCAGGAAGAAAAGGATTGGATGCAAAGAGCATTTACTGAATCAGAGGTCTTGCAGTACCTAAAACTTTGTGATGGAGATAAAGCTCCAGGTTCAGATGGCTACACAATGAAATTCTTTAAATCTTGTTGGGGAATTGTAAAAGAGGATCTGATGCTGACAACTCAAAATTTCCATCAAAATGAAATTTTTGAAAAATCTTTCTATGCCACTTTCCTAGCACTGATTCCTAAACAACCTGGAGCAGAAGTGAAAGATTTCAGGCCAATTAGCTTGATAGGAGGAGTCTATAGATCATTTCCAAACTAATTACTGAGAGGTTGAAGACAGTAATGGGGAAGCTGGTTGATGTACACCAAATGGCCTTTCTGAAAGGAAGACAAATTATGTATGCTGCACTAATTTGAGTTGCTAGACTCCAGAGTTAAGCAAAAAAATCTTGGAATTTTATGTAAGTTAGACAGAGAAGGCCTATGATCATGTCAATTGGTCTTTTCTGCTGAAGATTTTAAAGGACATGGGATTTGGGACAAAATGGCTCAATTGGATAAAGTTCTACATTCCATATCCACTGTTAAATTCTCCCTGACCATAAATGGAAAGTCTGAAGGTTTTTTCCAATCACAAAGAGGTTTGAGACAAGGTGACCCTCTCTCACCTTTTCTTTTCTTGCTAGCCATGGCAGGCCTCAATCACATGATCAGAAAAGCAAATGTTAATGGATGGATTAAAGGTTTTAAGGCTCAGACTCGGGGGAATATGGACAATGAGGTGGGGATTACTCATTTCCTATATGCAAATGACACTTTAGCTTTCTGTGAGGCTGAGGTGATACAAATTAGACACATCAGAGCAATCCTTACCATCTTTGAAGGTATATCTGGTCTGCATGTAAATTGGCAAAAAAGTTTTCTCTATTGGATAATATGGAGTTGCTAGCTAGAAATCTAGGCTGCGAAATAGCAACCCTACCTACAAGGTATCTGGGCATGCCTTTAGGAGCACAAAATAAGGAGATAGCAGTGTGGAGTGAAGTTTTGGAGAAATGTAACAAGAAACTTGCTAGTTGGAAGAGTCAACACCTCTCCCTGGGAGGTAGGTTGACTCTAGTTAAATCAGTTCTTGATGCCTTGCCTTCATATATGATGAGCCTATATCCTATACCAAAGAACATTGTGAAAAAAATCAATCAACTCAGAAGGTCTTTCCTATGGAATGGAAATAAAGTGCACAAAAGTTACATCTAGTTAAGTGGGATACTCTTACTCTTAGCAGAAAGCAAGGGGGGCTGGGAATATAAAAGCTCAATCTTCAGAACAATTGTCTCCTTCAAAAATGATTGTGGAGATTCTGCATTGAAGATCTGTCGCTCTGGAAAGAGTCATCACAGAGAAGTATGGACTACAAAGCCATTGGATTACTGAGGAGGCTCTTGAAACTTTTGGGTGTAGTGTGTGGAAGACTATTAGAAGATTATGGCCTCAGTTCAAAGGCAATATCTCACTAAAGGTGGGAAATGGTAGGAAAATTTATTTTTGGAATGAACATTGGATTGGGGATGAAAGCCTGAAATCACTCTTTCCTGACCTGTTTATGCTCAGCACCCAAGATAAGGCCACAATCTCACAGCTATGGAGCCCTCAGGGTTGGAATCTCAGATTCTGAGAGCTTTCAATGATTGGGAAATTGAGAGGGTCATTAATCTGTTTCAGGTCCTCAATGCCTTCCCTGGCACCTCCACTAAACCTGACAAACCTATTTGGAGATGGCAAAGCAAAGGTGTGTTTACAGTAAAGTCATGTTATTGGAGATACAATATTGGCCAAAACACCAGATCAAAAACTGGCCATGAAACTTAATATGGAAGATAAAAATACCCTGGAAAATCTCATGTTTTGCTTGGTTAGTGAGCAAAAGGGCCTACTTAACACATGAAATGCTTCAAAAGAAAGGCTGACAAATATGCTCAAGATGCTTAATGTGTGATCAAGATGCAGAAGTTAATAGTCCCTTATTCCTTCATTGCAAAGTATCTACAAGCTTGTGGAACATGTTTCTTGGTCTTTTTGGTGTTTTCTGGGTAGTTCCAAAGTCCACTAAGGATTTGCTCTACTGCTGGAAGAAGATAGGAAGAAGGGAGTCTAATGAAGATTGGTGGGAGTTAATCCCAGCCTGCAGTTGGTGGTCACTTTGGAAAGAAAGGAAGGGAAGATGCTTTGTCGATAAGAGAAACAACACCCAGAAAATTAGAATGAATTGTCTTAGTCTTTTGTACTTTTGGTGTAAACAAGATATGAAGATATGGTGGGGGATATAAAACTTTTTGCTGACTTTATAGGTAATTTGTAATTTCCCATAGGGTAGTTTGATATGCTCTAATGAGATTGTAAGTGACCTATGCTCATTATTTGTTTGATGATGAGCCTTTTGTGAATACGCAGTTAACCTTTATCTAAAAAAAAAAAAAAAAAAAAGAAAACCTCATGTTCAAACTTGTTTTTTTTGGAAACTGGTAACTTCATCCTCATTTTCAAACTTAACACTCACAAACACTGAATTAGACAAAAATGGGAAATGCCTTCCACATCTGCCAGTGAGAACTCACTAAAGTAAGTTCACATGAATGTCAATCCTATACTATGTAATCTGAACCTAATAGAAAACTTTAATCGTTGATAGTAAGTTCACGTGAATGTAGACGTACACAAAACGAATGTTGCCACTAGAACTGTAATCATGAATTAGTAAGCTTATTTACAAGATCCTACATGCTGCTGCTTTGCTGTCAGTTTCTTCACCTCCAGCAGCTGTGCATGACAAACTTATTCAGTCTGGTCCAATAGTATTTGAATTTTGGACCTCTGTTGTAGTTCACACCAGTTCAGTTGATATCCTTTTCTTGTCCATGTTTTCGGCATCATTATATGTTACTGCCATTCTACATAACTGGTCTTTTCCCAATGAAATGTTAAATCAGATGCTCACACAGGAGAATAAGGATCTGTGCAAGGACGTAGCAAGACTTCAGATGGAGTTAAGCATGCTTAGCAAAGAAAGAGTTGATCTATTAGCCCGTAGTAGAGAATCAGAGACAGAGCCAATTCATAGAGATGACTTTCAGGTTTGCCACTTGAATGCCATGAACTGCTTATTGACGAATCTTCTCTCAGAACAAGTAAAGGAGATGTGATTCTCATTTGTCTGAGACAGATTATTACAAATGTATTTTGTTACTTAGACTTTCTCTACTATGCTCGAGGATAACACTATATTTTGGTTATCAGCTTTCAAATTCAAATCATGAAGTCAAGCAGCTCAGTGAGAAGCTTTCAGCTTTGGAGGCTAAAATGCATAATGTAAGCACTCATACACATGGTCAATCACGCACTATACTTGATTATGATGAGATGACAGGTTACCTTTTTGTTGCTATATTTGTACAAGTTATCCTCTCTTATTTCTTGGTTCTAGTATAATACTATATTGCTATATGTGATTATTGAGGTTAAGAAATGAAATAAGTGTGTACTGTGAATCTTAGGTCCATGTTAATACGAATTAGTGAAATGAAGGATGATTAAGAAGTGGAATAAGCAAGCAAAGAACCCAACCAAGCAAATCATAAAAGCTTCTGCATCTGCTTCTATATGTTGTTCTTGCATTGCATAATTTCTACATAGATGAGTAGATAATCTGCTGAACATGTTTGCATATGTAATTAAGAAATGTTTCCTTGTGTATGCATAACTGCGAACACAACATATTTTCGTGATAAGTTGCACTTATAACTTCTGAAAGAGCAATCTGAGTCAAGTGGTTCATATCAAGCTTACTATTTTCAAAAGAGAGTGTATGTGATTATCTGATGTCTGAACAGGGTGAAGTCAACCACAACAGTGATAAAACTAAGTTGAGAATGAGACTTCGAGGGGCACAAGCAAAATTGGATGCATTTCGAGTAAGGTACCAAGAGGCGATGGATGAGGTTGACTTTATGAACAAGAAATTCGAGGCGGCTTCATCAAAGCTGAAAATTCAGTTAGCTTCAAGTGGTCTTGAAATCCTCAGCCTCAAGAAGCAGCTAGCTTCTGGAAGGGGTCCTTGATTGGTTAATATATCCCTGCATATGTATAAAGTACATATCTGTTGGATGATATGAATATGAATATCTTAACTAACCATTAAAATATATACCAGAACTTGACAAGTCGTTATTCACCATTAAACTTGCCTGTGATGCATCAATACACCAAAGACGTAAAGTTCATCTACTGGTATGTCGGATTGGAAAAGCAAACTACAAATGTGAAAAACCTGTAACAACCTAATATGCTAGTGATAATGTCTGTTTTGGGTTTAGGTCTGCACGACTTTAAAACACATCATTAGTGGGTAAGCCATGCTTTGAGGTTTGCCCTGCTTTATCAGAATTTGCCTAAATCCAGCTAAATTCTGACCCATGGTGACAAGACTAACACAAAAGTAACTCTGATACTATTTTTAACGGGTCAAAGCGGACATCACTAAGTGATTGGGCTAGTATAGTCATATTTACAAAACATTCATAGATTAATAAATAGAAAAATGAGAAAAAATTGTATTCTTGTTTCGGGACTTTTAAATGCTAAAATAATGATTTGGGTTCAATAGAACTATGAATTTCTTTCACTAAATAATTATGGATTTTTTTACAAAATTTGGACTTAAAAATTTTTTTAGATAAACTTTCAAGATAAATTGAAGCCCTTTCGAAGCAAGGAGGTTTCACCAAACTGGAGGAAAGTGATCCTAATGAGGCGTATGTTGTCGTGAGTATTTAAATTTGCATTGTGTCAATTGATGTCAATGCATGAAATGTATAGTATGTAAAATAGTTAAATGAAAGTGGCAAAATTGAATATATTAATATGGAACAGTAAATTTGAAGCAGGCTGTAAAATAGTTATTGAAAAATAATGCATGTATGTGTACTTTAACAATCAAGCTTCCCAATTGATTATGTATGATATAATTTAATTTTCTTGGAGAGTTTCTCTGATTGACAACCACCACGCGAGTTTTATGATGATACAACGTTTTGTCCATGTTGTTAGATCTATCAAGTACCTTTCCAGGATAATCCAATCTCTAAGCCCTTACTAGGAGCTTTCTGAGCAGTCGCTGAATCAATGACACAATCCTATCCTATATTACCAGCGCAGTTCTAGGGGTTTGGATTATCTGAACCTTACCTAACTCAGTGCTCAATGCTACTCCCAAAAATAGGCAATGTGCTCAAGAACTATAAAAAAAAATATCCACTTTAGAAGAAAAATTGATAATTTGATTCTCTGAGTCTGTTTTCAATAAAGTTTCTTTAAACTGATCTGAACTTTATTTTAATTTAAACTTGACTATACTTTTTTGAAAAACATAAGATTATGCTTTCTTTTTGAAAATTAGTCTATGCTTTCTTTGAAACTGAACATGTTTTCTTTAAGAAACTGTCTAAACTTTCTTTATGAAAAATATGCATCTTGAATACAAATATATACTTTCTTGAAATAATACACTTGGGAGTTGTTTGGTGTGAGGTATTAAGTATAATAATTTCAGGATTAAAATGCAAGACTATTTTATACTGTGTTTGGTTGGAGGTTAAAGGCAGTCTTGAAATTATTTATCCACCATTTGTACCTTAGTGATGTGATAAGTTATCACATATACATGATGTAATAACTTCTTCCAATATAACTTATCTCGAAATAATTAATCCCAGAATAACTTGTTTCCAACCAAATGACCCTTACAGAGTTATAACAATGTTATTGAGACATGATTTATTAGAAAGATTTCGAAAAGTAACAATCCAATTATTATAAGCTATAAGTAAACCTTAATTCAACCACAACTAATTTGAACAACAATGAAGATTGTTGCACTTGCAGCCTTGGTAATTAAAAGAACTGAACTTTTCTTTTCAAAGAAGAATTAACAAATTTTGATCTGCAACTAATATTCCATAATTTTGATTAAATAAATAACTTATTTTATTGAAAATTTCTGACCACAAAAAACAAAGGTCTAACTAATTTGAACCAGTGATAACATAGTGGTCTGGATAAGCTCGTTTCAATATAAATTGAAATATACAAGTCAAATTGAATTTATTTTATTTTGTAGTGATGATACACTTGCTATAGTATAAAACTCATTACAATTCAACTTGAATTTATTTTATATATCTATCAAATTAAATAATTATGGACATGGTATTGACTATAGTATAAGCATGATTTTGCCACTATGATGTTCTTTTAAGGTTTAATTAGGTTGGAAGTTGTATTTATCTACTGATTTGTAAAATAATTATTTGTATGCCAAGTTGATCATTTATACGTCTGGAATTTTTATTTTTTTTATACTTGTATAGTAAGCAAATCATGGTTACCTAACAATGAAGGAAAATATAGAATTAATTGCCTAGCTACTCTGAAGTTATAATTTATTTATTTTTTTGCAACTGTGAGATACATTCTTTTTTGATAAAAAGATTATATATATAGTTAAACGTATGGTTGTTACATTATCACTACTATTACCGATTATAGATAGATTGTCAAAATGAACTAACTTATTACATATAGAAACTTTGTAGAATTTTTGAAGGAGAAAAGGACGCAGGGACCACACATACCACAACAACAACACAACAATTTGATTGGTGGGATTGACCATGAACTATTTTACTCAGCCTAACTTATAGTTACAAGTTATAATAAGGCTGTTGAGACATGATTTATTAGAAAGATTTCTAAACGCAACAATCCAATTATTACAAGCTATAAGTAAACCTTATTTCAACTACTACAAATTAAGGCTTAACATTTAGCCAAATTACAAGTAATAATCAAATGCTTACATTCATCTTTTAGAGTTTGTTTTTATACCAAAAAATACCTCTATCTTGAGTTTCTTCATTTTTTTCCACATAGATGCACTCATTCACATTCTTCCATATTGCTTTATAAACTGGGGTACTATCAAAATTATAGTATTCTCCAAGTATTGGCTTGATAGCTTTTGTTGCCTCCACTGCATGATAATGTGGTATTGTTGTGAATAAATGATGCAAAACATGAGTATTTGTAACGTTATGACAAACGTTATTTAGTATACCAAAGTCTCTATCTATCGTAGCTAGAGCTCCTCTTAGCCAATCCCATTCTGAAGAGTCATAATGTGGGACTAATGCATGTGTGTGGTTCAAAAAAGTTAGTACCACTACTAGTATGTTCATCATTTGAAGGGGTGCTACATACATGCATACAACCCAAGCTAGCCCTTTTATCATCGCGATACGATACCACATATAAATAAATGCAATTAGACCTAAGTCTGAGAAGTATATTAGTAGTCTCTCACGATCATTATACATTGGACTATATGGATTATAGTGACTTGCAAAACGATCATAAGGTCTACCGGAGGCATTAATGGCCATGTAAGAAGGCCAACCAACCGTGAGGGTGGTGGTGAACGCAATTATTCGTCCTGGTAGATTGTTGAAATATTTGGAGAACCATCGTAGTTCAGATTTAAGCCTAGGTACGTAGACTTCATCATACTCAAGGGAACCCCCATTGGAGTGATGACGACGATGACTATATTTCCAAGAAAAGTAGGGCACACAAATTGAGGTGTAGAAGATAAAACCAACCGTGTCATCTATCCATTGGTAATTACTAAAGCCATGGTGCCCACACTCATGAGCAATGACCCATATTGCTGTGAAAACACTACCTAGGGAAAACCAATAAATAGGCCATGCAAGGTAATTATATGGGGATGGAAGGACATAGATGTAATTCGCGGCGATATACCCTAATACAAACACTAGTGTGATATCCCGAACAACGTAGGAGAAGGAGCGAACGAGAGATCGTTGAAAGCAGTGAGGAGGAATAGCCTTCTTGAGTTCACTAAGTATAAAAGGAGGCTTTGATAGTGGTACTTTAATCTTTTGTTCAATTTTACTCATATTACCACCACCTCCCATTTTGGTTTGTGATAAGTTGAAGGAAAAAAAAAAAGACAAACCTTTGGTAAGAAGGGAAAATACCTTTTAGACTTGCCTCAAAGTTGGACATTACTCTCTTCTTTATAGGAAAAAAAATAATGTAGGGAGAAGCCACAATTAAAATTAATTCAAAGTGAAAGTGATTTGTGTGTTATTTAAGTATTAGGAGCCTTCGTTTGAAATTTCCACACGAAGACAAACTAATTAATTACTTGAAAAGTGAAGGATATGTGTTTTAACGTGTAAGTTGATGCATGATATAAATAAATAAAAAATCATTTGTTAGCCAAATTTGACATTTCTGTAGCAAGACTTGTTCAATAGCTTGAAATGATTAATAATTACTACTCTTTATGTTTTTATGTTTTAATTTATGTGATGTAATAGTAGTTTGATTTGGCATAGGATTTAAGAAACAAAGAAAGAAAGATTTCAAAAATTTATGGTATAAATTAAGTCATAAATATTTGTGTTGTTATTAATCATTTCATTAATAATAATAAAATATTCATCCTATCAATTTTGCATGTGCTCTTTGATTTTTTAAAAAGAGAAAAAACAATTTGCCAGAAAACAACAAACATACAAATGTACAATACAACGTTACAACTGTTAGTCAATAGTCTTAGAGGACTATATTAAATATACATCATTTTTTGACTCTTTTAATACAGCATCCTATTTAACCCTCTGTTCCTAATTTATTTTTAGTTTTTTTTTAAGCAGAGGGTAACGTGGGGTGCGGGTAGATTTTTTTTTTTAAAATTAAAATAATATCTAAATTATTATTGAAGGAATTGGGCGGGGGGACCGGGGAGGGGGGGGGGATGAAGGAATGGGTGGGGGACTACGGTGAGAGGAAGGGGTGGAGTGGGGTAAGAAAAATATTTACATTTATTTTATAATTTATTTTTTTTGTGTGTGGGGGTAATGATACTTTAATCTTTAACTTTAACTAATACTAACAATTTATTTAATTTTTATCACACACACCATGATAAGAGTGTAATAAAAGAGAAATGTATTTCTCAAACTAATAAATGCTAGTTTAAGTATGAAATTTACACACTCAACAGTTTAGGTATGAAATTAAAAAAAAAGAAGATAATTTAGGTGTGTTTTTAACCCTTTATCTCAACAAATGAAGAAGAAAAAGGAAGGATGAACATCAATCTAGATTACACATTTTCTATGATCCATTTTTATTTTTTATATTTAGTTTAAAATAGATATTTGTTCTGAAATCAAGAAGATATTAATTTATTACAAGTTAATTAGTTAAAGTTCTTGATTTTATTTTAAGATTTAAGTCATTCATAATCTCTTAAAATTATCCGTATAATTTATTTAAATACCTCAACTAAAGCTTTTAGTTATTGAACACATGTACCCTTGAAATTGATACATATTTGGAGAATCCTTAGCATAGGATTCTTACGTTTCTAAGCATAAATAAATAATACTAACTTTTGCATGGTGCTCTTTGATTTTTTAAAAAGAGAAAACCAATTTGCCAGAAAACAACAAACATACTAATTAAATACAACGTTAGAACTGTTAGTTAGTCAATAGTCTTAAGAGGAATATATATATTATAATACAAATTAAATATACATCATTTTTTGACTATTTTAATACCACCATTCTTAATTTTCTCTCTAAGACTAAGAACATTGAAAGTATTAGTTTGCCTGTCATTTTTATGTTGAGTATGCCATCTCAAGATCAAACATAATAGACTACTTATTAGAGGAGGGTTGTACATGGTCGGATTGGTTCAGGTTTTTTAAATATCAAATTAAATCATTTATGTTGGATTTTTAAATTTATAAACCAAATCAAACCAATAAAACTCGGATTTTTTCAGATTTTTTTGAGTTTTTCAAATTTTCGGGGTTTTTCGGATTTTTCCGGTAAAGTTTTCATACAAACATATAATTTACTTGTACTTCAAATATTTCGTTAGTCCTATCAAAATACAACTACTTAAGGTATTTCTTAAAAAAATAACACAAAATATGATATGATTAATGACACAAAAATATCTAACAAAAATAATAATAATGAAATTGCGTAAAACAAATATTGTAAAATTAACAAGTCATAATGAAAATTATCATAATTCAAAAGTACTAAATCATGCTAAAATAAGTTTAATAAGTATTAGTTATATGACTAAATATTAAAGGAAATTAAAATTAGATTATGTACTTTAATTGTCTAAACCAATGTAAAACTAAAGAACAAATATTCAATATTATTGTCATTCTTGGTGTTGAATTGATTTTATTTTGTATTAGTACTAATTTGATTTTGATTTAAGCTTTATTATAATTACCAGTATCTGTGGACTATAATCTTTATTAGACCATTCAGAATTCTAAGTTTCAAACTTGAAATAATATATTAAAATATCAAAAAGTATAAGAAATATTTAAAATTTATAACAAAGTAAATATTTTTATGTATAGAATAAAATTTTAAAATTATATATATAATGTCGGGTTGGTTTGGTCTCGGGTTGGTTTTTTTGAGTTAAAACCAAACCAATTCAAATATAGTCGTGTTTTTTTTCTCAATACCAAACTACTAGTCGGGTTTTTTTTCCGGTTTGACTCGATTTGGTTCGGTTTTTGGTTCGATTTTGTACACCCCTACTATTTATTTAGGAAATATAGAGAAGAATTAACTAAAATTCGATTTTTCTGCATATTTAGAGTATATTTAAACAATAACATACTCAATGTAATTCTATAAGTGAACATAAGACATTAATCTTTTGTACAGAAGTAAGGTTACTTTGAAGATGAATTTCTGGTCAGTCGATTACCTTGCCGGTTAGGAGAATAATTATGAACTCTAAGTACAGTTGATGGCATGATCAAATTTTGTTCGAGGTTCAAGAGGAAGCAAAGGAACTACCGTCCAATGATGTTATTACGAAAGTTGATTCAAGTTCCCCGCTTGTCCAAGAAATGAGTTGCGTAGTGCTTTCGGGAGCAAGCTCCCGAAGAGAGAAGATCAATGAATGTGAAATGCGGTTTTTGGGCAAGATAGTGAGTACACACATCTTACCTTTATAAAGTAACGAAGTTATTTTCGATAGACTTTCAGCTTAAGTTAAAATAATAAAAAGTAATTTGAAAAAAGAAACAATAAAGGCGTCGAAGTTACGACATAATAATTTTGAAAAAAAGAAAGAGATAAGTGTCTAAAACGCACTAAACTATTCCTTTTTTAAGTGTTTCATATCTAAACTATATTTGGGAGTATAAATTTCATACCTAAACTATAGTGTTTCATATCTAAACTATATTTGGGAGTATAAATTTCATACCTAAACTATCACCTTTTAGTTTGAGAAACACATGCAGTGGTGTATGTAATGCATTCTCTCTTTTATTTGTAAAAAGCTTGCCACATGGCATTCCACATGAATAAAATATTTCATCTTAACAAAAATTAAATAACAATTAATATTAGTTAAAAACTAAAGACTAAAGTATTACTATCATCAAAAAGTAAATTAAAAAATTTATTTTTTTAAATATAAATATAAAATATTTTTCTCACCCACTCCACCGTCTCCTCCACCCCCCCCACCCCCCCACCCCCCAACAATCCCCCATCCTTTTATTTTTTAAAATTCTTTTATAAAATATTTTTAAAACTTCAGACCTCACCTCCTCCCCCACTCCTTCCATTTTTTTTTATATTATTTAAAATAAAATTCTACCCCATCTCATCTAATCCTCCGTTCCTAATTTATTTTTATTATTTACATTTTTCTCGTTTTGTATTAAATGTGAACATATATTTTTCGGAAAATATTTTTTGTACTTTTGTACCGAATATAACAGAATAAAATTTTTATTTTTAAAAATGTTTTGCGGCAAGTAAAAAGATATTTTTCTAAAAAACCTATATATATCTAATACAAAACAAGAAAAAAAAATTGGAAGCGGAGGGTTAGGTTGGCTGGGTAGATTTTTTTTTTAAAAAAAATTAAAATAATATCTAAATTATTATTGAAGGGACAGGTGGGGGAAGTACAGTGAGAGTAAGTGATGGAGTGGGGTAAGAAAAATATTTCCATTTATTTTATAATTTATTTTTTTGTGTGTGTATGTGCGTGGGTGGGGGGAAGGGAATAGTAATATTTTAATCTTTAACTTCAACTATTACTAATAATTTATTTAAGTTTTGTCAAGGTAGAATGTTTTGTTTATAAAGAGTATGATGTGACAATTTTTTTTAAAATAAAAGAGAGTGTATTACACATACCATGATAAAAGTGTAATAAAAGAGGGATGTGCGTTTCTCAAACTAATAGTAAGTAATAGTTTAAGTGTGAAACTCACATTCTTATTAGTTTATGTATGAAATTAAAAAAATTTAAATAATTTAGATGTGCTTTTTACTCTTTATCTCAAAAGAAAATGAAAAAGTTAAAGAAGAAAAGGAAGGATGAACATTAATCTAGATTACACATTTTCTATGATCCATTTTATTTTTTTATATTGAATAGATATTTGTTCTGAAATCGATATTAATTTATTACAAGTCAATCGGCTAAAGTTCTTAAATTTTATTTTACTGTTCAAAATTTTTACCATATGTTATTATTATTAAGTAAGTAATATATATTTAATTACCCATGTAATTATTATTATCCTGATTGTATCCATAAATGCTTGATTACGTATGTTAAGTATATTAAATATTAATATAATAAACATGTCATAATTGAAAATATTATATTTTACGGATTTTATTTCTAGTCATAAATAAATGATAATGCGTACAATCTGAATCTGATTTATGTGACTTACTTTCCTTTTTAGTTAGTTCCGAAAGAAATGACACATTTTTATATTAAGCAATTATTTAACTATAAAATATCTATTTTATCCTTAATGAAATGTTTTACAGCCACACAAATTTCTATCATTATTTTAGATCATAAGTTTTAAAAGTCTTCATTTTTTCTAAAATTTTATGCTGAATCAAACTACCTCACATAAAATAAAACGGAGGGAATATTTCATTTTGTCTTATAGTTAAGAATTTTGGGTCTATCACAAAAGGAAGTGGTATAGTTAATGAAGTTGTTCCTCTTTTGATCTGAGGTTTTGTTTGAGTTTTAAATATAAAAAATAAAGTTAACGTGAAGTGCTTTCTTTCTAATATAATCTGATACACCTAAATTTAAATTAATTAAGCTCTAACATGAATATTTAAATTTTATTTTACCACATCTGAAAATGATAAATAGTAAAGTTTATTTAGAATTCTTCAGTCACCTGTGTTCTCTTTTAATTTAATCAATTTTTTTTTTTGAAAAACTAATATTTTTTCCTTTTTGAAAGACTAATATTTTTAAATTTAATATTTATCAAGTGACTTTTAATTAGCTTGTCACTGGGCATAATCATGTTGCAAATTACTCTCCTTTATATATATATATATATATATATATATATAAGGATAATGTTAAATGGCCAGAAAATTTGATCAGAAATTTTAAAAAAATTATAATATCTTTTTTATTTTAAATTGATATTTTTATTTTTAATTAAAATATATTATATAAAAATATTTTAAAAAATAAAATAACATTCCAATTTCTGAAAAACATGATTTTTTCATATAATAAAAACAGCCGTCTTTTCTTGAAATTCAAAGAACTAGTGCATTTACTTGAAATGATTAATAATTTGATAAAAAGCAGCAGTCTTTATTGACTTTCCCTCTATTATCTTTCCTCTTTCTTTGATTATAGTGAAGAATTTGAGTGTTAAAAGTAACTTCCATTCGAATTCAACACTCGTGCGAAGACTTGAAAATTCAACGAAATGTTTCTACAATTATTGATGTAAGATAAAAAATAAAAATAAAAATAAAAATTAGTAGTTCAATTCATTAATTATTTGAATTTTTATTTTATTAATAAACATTTTATTTCTCATTTTGTAATTGTTTCTCTTTCCCGTACCCCTATTTTTTTTTATTTTTTAAATGTAAGAGAAAAAGAAGATAATTGGAGGCAATTTCTAAGCACTTACCAATTTATGTGTTTCCGTTCATAACTTTGTAGAGTTCTTAGAAAAGAAATAGCACAAATTAAAGAGCTTAAAATTTATAAAATCCTTTTAACTTGAATGAAAAATTGCTTATATTCGTATTCTTCTTCCCTTCGTCTTCCACATTGTTAACAAAGATTAAAGTAAGTGTCAAGTAAATAAGACTATTAGTATTACATAATTAAAAGAGTAAACTGTAATCATTTAAATATAAATTTATTAAAATAATTCAGATTATATTAAAATCATTAATATATTAGTCCAAATAAATATTATGGATTAATATAATTAAATTAATTATTTAAATTCAATAAATATGAATTTAATTAAAGCCCACTATACAAAGCTCATATGTCACTTAAATCTGATTGATCGAAGGAAATCCTATTTCAATCACAACTCCCCTATTTTAAAACTATAAGTAGGGGTCCTCATAATTCAGAAAAGAGAACCAAGAATTCGAACAAGAAGCTAGAGAAAACTCGTGGATCAAAAGCCACAATTTCTCTACAAGTTCAAGAATTCGAGAATTCAAGAATCAAAAAATTCAAGAATTCAAGTGTTCAAGTTCAAGATTTGAAGAAGTCAAAATCAGGTTCAAGAACAATCAAGATCAAGATCACCGGATTTAAGATCAAGCTCGAAACCCTGGAATTCAACTAGAAAGTCAAGATAAAGTTCAAGTTCAAGATCTAAATCAAGTCAGAGATCAAGTTCAAGTTCAAGATCAAGATCAAGATAAAGATCAAGAGCAAGATAAATCCCAAGTTCAAGATCAAGCTCAAGAGCCCTTGAATTTACATTTGAAAGGCAAATTCAGAGAAATCATAGAGATTATAACACTCGCACTTAAATCATTAAAATGATTGTCGCATAATTTTTCGTTCTTGATTATTGTTTTCTCGATGCGAATTTTATTGTCTACATAAACATTACTCATCAAATAAATGAATTTGTCATTGTAGCTTTGATTTGGAATTTCCAAGGCAAGACTTGTGCATTGACTTGAGAAACAGTGACATTTCAATTCATCATTCATAGTCTTTGTGATCAACTTTTATATTGGGATAGCAATGGGGTGGTGCAGGGCGAGGGTTGGGTGGATTGAGTTTAATCCATAAAAAATTTAATTAGTCTTGCTCCATTCCGCATAATAACCTTTTTTATTTTATACCCGCCTTACCCTGTCTTGCACCCGCCCCACATGAATTCGCACCGCATAATTTTTTTAATATTTTATTTTTCTAGTTAAGTTTGCTACTAAAAATAAAATTTATAAAAATAAATTCATTTTTATTAAGTTGTATTAATTTAATATATAATGACTTAAAAAATTATTTTTTAGAGGTCAATTGAAAATCATGTAAGAAATTCATTATTTTTTATTGAACCATTTTCATTTACTATCTTGAATATTTTAGTAAGTTTAAAGAAATCATCTTAATAAATAATGTTCTATTACTCTTATAACATGTAAAAAGTAAAATTAAGTTTGAACCTACATAGAATCACATATACCCGCAACCTGTCTCACATTAGTTTTTTAAAAAAACCCACTTCAATCTGCTCCGCACAACCTTAAACCCGCCCCACCCCGCATAGCCTTAAACTCACTCGCCCCGCATCCTCCCTGCCCTATTGCCATCCCTATATGAGAATTCTTCGAACAAAGGAAGGGTCAAGTGTAAAGAACTCTCAGAATGGACTAGTAGAACATGTTCGAAACTTTTTGAACACAAATTAATAATACAAATCGATCAATAAAATACATTTCAAATCTATTGAAATAGTCTAGTTACTAATCTGGAGTTGTGTCTTAATGGAATATTGATTTTATGATAAGTATCACATACCTCCACTGTTGTTGTGAGTGTCACATATACCTCCCTCCTTTTATATTTATGGTAATAAAACTATCATTTAACTTAAAATGAACATATGTTGCCTCTTATGTGTTGATTTTATGTCTTTTTTTAATTTTCTATAGCAAAGATAACTAAATACATTTTAATTTCTCAAATCATTAATTTGATTGATATATACAATTTATGAATACCATTTAACTTCTTTAGATTATGGTAAATTAGTTGTTACTGTTATCCTTCTTTTTTTTTTTTTTTTTTTTTTTTTTTAACTCAATGAACATAATATTTGACAAAGAAAAATCATATTCATGTTAAAATCACTAGCAAAACTTACTAGTGACTTGAACTCCCATCCCTTGTTTTTGTTTTTATGGATTTGGGTCTCTGTTGGGCCTCCAAACTTGCAAGTATTTGTCATAAAAATTCAACACAAATAAGCATATGAGCAAATACATCTTTTTTAGTGATATACTGTAAGGGGTCATTTGGTAGGAGGTATTAGGAGAAATAACCCATTATCTAGTATTATGTTTGGTAGAATTTTTGGGCCTAAGTATAACTAATCCATGGATTAGTTATACACCCTAACATGGTATTATAGGAGGTATTACTAATACCTTCCATGTGGTGGTATTAGTAATACATTTGATTTAATAGGATGAGATTATCTATGTAAAGAAAAAAATATCCCTCAAATCATTTTATTTTTTTTCTTGATTTTATGTTTTATATTTGTACTAGTATATTTATTTAAATAAATTAGCTTACAAATTTTATTATTTAGAGAGAGTTGTTTGTTAATAAATAAATACAATACATATCAATACAATATTTAAAATGTGACTTATTTAACATTTACTAGTTGAAAAGGCAAATATATCACCACATGACGTTTGTGATCTTAATTGAATGTTTTATTTGTTGGTTTATATGTGGTTTCTAATTGTTTGTATTTTGAACAATTTATAAATTGCATACATATTAAAACCACACATTGCAATTTTTATATGTAATTAAATATAGATGATTTATTCAATTTTACTATTTTTATTGTCTTTTCGATTTTAAAGTAGATGATCTATCTATTTTAAATTGAAAATTAACCTTTTTAAGTGATTAATTTATTAAGATAACAATTGTTTACCCTCAAATAATTCAAGTGAGAGCAAACATGACAATAAAATTCTTCTTCTCCTAGCTAGTTAGAAGGCCATAAAAATATAATATTGTTCGGCAGTTAACTATCTTGACCGATTACATAAAATAGAAAATCTCATAATAATGCAAGGGTATAATTGGAAAGAAGCTTCTTGTAGAATTTTAATCCAAGCACAAGATGAGGTTAGAAGCAATGAACCAAATACTTGATAAAAAAATATATCCTGTACTACTAATCTCTGCACTACTAATCTTTGCATTACTAATTCTTGCGTTATTAATCCCTGCATTATTTATTTTTTCTACCAAACGACTCCTACCTGTTTGATGAATACTTGCTTAATTTGCATAGTATTCGATTTGCATTTGGTGTAGTATTTGTTATGGAATCGAAGTAACAAAATTTGAAAGAGAATGAATGAAAACTATTTGTAGGAGTTCTTGTGAGAATTAAAAAGAAACAAGAAAATTATGTTATTTCCCTTAAAAATACTAAACTAAAAGAAAATTAAATATTATAAAATTAATGGAAAATTTGAACTTGAAAGGAAAGTAACATATTAATATATTTCTAGACTAAAAATAATAATATTAATTTTTAACAGTATTTCCTTTATCATGATATGGATTTTGTTCAATATTACAATCATGTTCATTTCTCATAGTCGTCTAACTTTTGTGACCTGAAAATTAGTTCAATGATTGAATTTTGTATAATACTTGCCATAGCAGAAACAAAACAATTCGGTATAAACTGCTCTTGTAAGGCTGTTCTTGGCTTTTTATGCCACCAACTCTATGTACTCTTGAATTTTCAAAAATAATACGTATATATCCTTTGTTATACTTTGAGGTTGTAACTATCCTTACCGTTATATTTTTAGGTCATATATATCCTTAGAGCAAACAGAGATACACGTGACGACATCTTAACAAGTGACCCAATTTTATTTTATCTTTTACTCAAAATTTATAAACCCACCCAGATACCTCCGGCAGAGTATTGACATCACTGGGAGGCTCATCGTAATGTGAGTCAATTTCGACACTTTACTTCATCCCAAATCGTACTTATAAACATTGAGTGGCCGCCATGATTGAGTAGCACCGCAGGGCGTAGCGTTACTCGGCAGGCATGAGAAAAGTAGTTGTAATCAATAGTTCATTCAATCACTATAAAAGAAATGTGAAGATAAATAAAATATATTGTGAAGCACACTAAATACTTACTACTCATCTTTTCTTTCTCTTGTTTTTTATATTTGCCAAATGTTTTTGAAATTATGAAATGGGTTTCTACGGCATAATGAATTTTCCACCATGGATCACATGATCTGACCATTGAGAAGAGGAAAAGAGGAATAGAATTGCTTCAGAATGCACTCTAAAGAAGTTAAGGATTGGGTCTGGGTTTTATTGTGTTTCATTGTTTATATATCTTAGTGTCGATGTCAACTGACTTGTTTAGGGTCTCTCTGGATCTTATTCACCATATCACGCCTAAGGGTAGTTTGGATGGGATTTCTCTGAATTTATGAGGTTTCAGGACTTCAGTCCACTGTCCGTAAACACTTCCACGACCCATAAAACTCTTTCGTCCTATTCAAGCAACTTCCCCAAGTTTATGAAGTCTAGTCTATGGCCAGCTCTACGGTCTGTGAATATTTCCTTAATATCCCTCGTAAACCTTGATCCTGAAGTTTCAACTTCTAAGGTCCAATCCTTGGGTGATATCTACGACCTGTAAACACTTGTGCATAAAAGACACTTTCTGCAGACTTGAGCATTTTCTGAACTCTTTTGAATCTGATCTGGGCTAGGTATTTTTGGGGTGTTACATATAGCTAACTGTTGGAATTGAGGTACTAGCGTTAATTCCTTAGATTATGAAGTTGTAACCTGAAACCGCTCTTCAAAAGTTAGTGAGAATTGCTAGAAATCTTACACCCTGTAGGTCATGGTTTTTCTTTCTTTGAGCAAAAACATAAAAGTTTGTGTTCTTATTATTAATGCCTATTTCAATTATAGTGTTACAAGAACTAGGTTCTTCGATCAATTAGTAGGTGATACAGGGCCATATATGGATCAAGAGACCGAGCCCGAGATGAATCAAACGGCTTTGCTTGAAAAATAACCTAAGTATCCTCGACTCAGAGCGAGAAAAAAGCTGATGCTCTGGATGCCAAGTTGAATAAAGAGAGACGAAGAACAATATACATGAAGAATTGTTGTATATTTCAGTGATAAGAACAGTATAATATACATCAAATTTATACAAAGAAATGAGTCCTAATTGTCTCCTAACTACTAGTCTAATGACAAGGGAAATCCCTGATTTTGTGACACTAAATAAGGTACATGCAATACTATAGATTTAGTTAGTTGTCATTAGATCCAATATTGGTAAAAGCTTTTGGGACATATACAAAAAGTGCTAATTACCGCTAGGAATTCATATTTAGCAGCAATTAAGCTATTACCGCTAAAGATCATTTTGATACAGTGAAAGCATGATCTCTATCTTTTTGCAATTGAACATAAAGTGGCTTAAGAATAAAAAAGAACTTTAAAATCGGAAGTGCTCGCCCAATAATTGTTTACCCAAACTTGCAATACAATGACAACCTTCTGTCATTTGTTCCATGTCCTTCACAAGCCAAAACTTGGAATCAAATAATATTGCATATGGAGTTCTTTCACTCCTTTAATACAGATGGAAGCAGGTTATGGGTTTGTTCAAGTTGGCGATTAATCCCCTTGAAAATCATAACTTTCTTGAGGCTGGGAAATATAAGAAATCTCGAGTTTGAATCTTGAAAATGGATAAATTAATGATAGGGACCTCTTCATAATTAAATTGGACCCACGCGGACTCAAAACAGATTTGTCACCTCAATGGATACCAAAAAAAAAATAGATTCATCATTTGTTATTAAGCAAACCTTTTCAATTTGAATTTTCCATTTGTTATAGAGGGATTATTTTTGAACCTATGTTGCTTGACTCTTCCAAAAAAAAGTCGTTGCATCCTTCAAAAGTAGTGCAATTTTTAAAACATCCAACACGCGTGACAATATTTTTAGAGAGGGCAAAGCAAAATAGGTTTCAATCACTGATTGGTGAGGAAAATTGATAAGAAAGTTAAATTAGCAATGATGAAATAGGAAAGATTGTCTTTATTCTCTTTATATGATTTGGCAAAAATGATGTACATTCCCTAATTTTAAAATGATAAAGAAAGACAATTACTGAAGTTTATTACCTAACTGTTTGAATTTGTAGTAAAGTTGATAGCTTAATTTGCAATTAAATATTTGTAGCACTAATCACTTTTCGTTTGGATCACTTCAAAATATTACTCATGAAATGGTACAAGTTATTGAAATATCCAGGTCCTTTTTGAACTTTGTAGTTGATCTCATTTCTAAAAAAAAAAAAAAAACCACAATCAACACTTCTGATTTGGCCATTAAAAAGCAAATATTTCAACTTATTTTGAGAAAAAAGTTTGATATATATTCGAATTTTGAACGAAATTGCTGTAATAATCTCAAACTTTGGACAAGACCTATATATATTTAAAATACACTATTAAATAGTGCAGGGGTAATAGGTCCTGCCCAAAATTTGGGATTGTTACAACAATTTCTGTCAAAGTTCAGATATATTTTGAACCCTTTTCCCACTTATTTTAGCAGAGTCACACTAAACAAAGATAGTATTTTAGATTTGTAGTGTTGCATTTAACATGTAGCAGTTGCCTCATTCTCTATAAAATATTCATGTTTCATATTCTTTGATACATAGACTTTAGTTTGTGATTCATCAATATAGTCAGCATGTTAGATGAACTACTACATGCTAAGGGGTTATTATAAGATCAATTGGACAACTATTATATCTATATTGCTCGTGCTTGTAAAATAGAATCACCTCAGCCAAATTTAATGGCAGCTCTCACTAGATGTTTCTTTCTTTTCTACAAAGTGTATCCCATTTTGTTCTGTTCATGGATTCTTCAAGTGTTAAGGTTCATGATATTGGCTACTATTGTTTTTTGGAACTCTTGTAGATACGCAATCGCGTACTACAAGTACAAAGAAATGTTTAACAAGAAAAGCTCTAAATTTGTGTTCAGAAGAAATAAGCATGTTGGTTCCCTTGATTGTGCAATATGCTTATCAAAATTCGACAACGGAGAAAAGGGGAGAAAACTCGAAACTTGCAAGCATATATTCCATGAAAATTGCTTGGAGAAATGGCTAATGCAAAAGGATATAAAAGCAAGTTGTCCACTTTGTAGGAGTGTGATTATAACAGAGGAAATAGAAGAAGAGTGTCGAAAACTAGAAGATGAAGGAAAAAGAGATCATAGCTATGAGAAAGAACTAACTCTTATCTTGTTATCTATCTTGAACACAGGATATTGCCATTGTAGCTTTTCTAATTGATCAAACTCAAATATTAGAATTAACACATGAAAATGTTTTAATTTATATCGAAGAACAGAAGAAAGGAATGAAAGCAGAGTTATAATTGTCACATCCCATTTTTGAACACGTCGAAATAGTCCGTAACATAAAATGATTATTTCTGATTTTGAAAATTATTTAGAGGGATCACCTTTAAGGAAAATATTAGGAAAGTCTTTTTTTTTTTTTTTTTTTTTTTTTTTTTTTAGAAAAATGCATATGTAAACAATTTTTGATTTGCTAAATCAGTGAGATTGTAGGTAAAAACTTTAATTACTCGAGGGGAAGGTGTTAAACACCCCTCAGAGTCTATCCGTAAATGGTCCTTAAATTTAGTTTTAGATAAATGGTTAGAAATATTTTATCCATTTATTTTCTTGAAAATCGGTGATAAGTAAATTTTTCATTAATTTGAAAAAAGAGTCAAAATACAAGATATGCCATATATATGTCTATACTATGTATGAAAAAAAATTTAACAACCATATATTTATTGTACAGTAAAAATAAACTAAACATAAATAAACTTGAAAGGTATGCAAATTTTATATAATTACAAAGGGCAAAAAAACGTAATTGAAGAAAAATATAAAATATATTTTTAAGTGTAATTGTATTAAGTAAGAAAGAGAGGAAAAAAAAAAAAAATGTAACCAATTATAGTTGTGATTGAAAATAAAAAAAGTAAAAACAATAAATTATGAACCATATAAAATCAGCCCACTAAGCTAAAAAATAGGTAAAATATTGTCATATCTGTAATTAAAATGTTAATGTTGTAAATAAAAAGAGTAGAATAATATTGTGTAAATTAAAGTCTTAAATTGAATATTCTAGTAATTTTTTGATAAAAATATCATTTATAATATGAAATTTATATAAAGTATTATGGGATAAATTTGCAACGCACATTATCAGAACTATTGTAATAATAAGATTAAAACTGAAAAAACATATTAATTCTATATTAAGTTCTTAAAGTTAACCAGAAAAATAAAAATCAATAGAATCTAGTGTAAGATGTTGAATGGATTAATAACGTACCATGAATAATTTTTTGCGTTCACTTGTGATGTAATATCTTTTTAGAAAAATCCCCTTGATCCTTTCAGAATATTTCTTATTCCTCTTTCCTTTTCTTTTGTTCATTGATCCTATTGAACATATAATGTGGAATTAAATACAATAAACAAGATCAACAAATTATTTAAATTCGCAATTCAAGCACGCACAAAGTTGAAAAACAAGTCATATTCTAGAAACCTCAAAAGGAAAATAGTTATATTAATATACACATAGATCATTGAAAATACATACAATATATCCTAATCATCACTATACATATACAATGTGTTTCGTAAATTGAAAATGATTTGAAAAAAATTATAGATAGATATTACATATAGATCTGAGAGCGAAAATAGAGCTTTAGATTCGAGAGAAAATAGAGGAATGATTATAAGGGATGAAGAAATCATCATACTTCGCCAATGCTGATTCTCAGATAGGGATGGAATTCTCGTTCTCATATTGAGAACTTGAGTTAATGCCTTTGGAAAAACTAAAGGACGTCTCATTGTATTTGAATGAAATTGTTCACATATGTTGTTACACAACTACAAAAGCAACATACCAAGTGGTATCTCAGATTAGGGTGTGAAAAGGGGACGATATACACAAACTAGGATTTTAAAATCGTAAGATGTTCACAAACTTTGACACTATCTTTTTGGGGTAGAGATATTTTCACTGATTTATACCCTCGACAAAAAAACAATTTGATATAGGATTGCAACATGGAAAAATCAAACGTTTGTCAATTTTATTAGTCTTCTAAAATTTATTAGAAATGGTCTATAAATTCATAATCAAGACATATGCTAAAATGAGTCACAAATAGATAAATGAACATAAGGGCAAAAAAGTGGAGAACCAAAGCAAGATTTGCATTGAATAAAACTCACCATAACATAATTTGAGTCCTTAATTATAAGGTAATAAAATAAATTGAATGAAATGAACAAGTAAATTAACACCGTCTCAATCACATATATATGTTCCTCTTGGTTGTTGATCTCTTCTATTAATAATTTGAGTAAGTGAAGAAGTAAAATGATGTTGTAATAGAATGATATATGTACTTTCTATCATAAAAATGTAGTATTTTAATTTTAATTTTTTAATTTTTTTGAGTAAATACCAATAGATTTGAAGGAAATAAAATATGTCAATTGCAATACAAAATTTATATAAAGTATTTTAGGATACACGTGCTATGCATGTTACCAGAACTAGTTTAATTATATGATTAAAACTGAAAATACATATTAATTCTCTATTAATTTCATAAAGTTAAAAAGAAAAATAATAATCTACATAATGAAGTTTAAGATGTTGAATGAATGAGTTACATTCCATGAATAATTTTTTTTTCCCGCTTGTTATGTAATATCTTCTTGGAAAAGTCCATTTGGTCCTCTCAAGAAGATATTTTGTTCCTCTTGGCATCCTCTTTCTTTTTCTTTGGTGCTTCAAGCATATTAAACATATATTGTGGAATTAAATGCAAAAAGAAAGATCAAAAAATTATTTGAATTCACAAATCATGCACGCACAAAGTTGAAAACAAATAAAATTCTAGAGATCACAAAAGGTAAATAGTTAGGTTAAATATACACACATGCCGTTAAAGATAAATACAATATATCCTAATCATTACTGTACATATACATTGTATTTTGTAATTGAAAATATTTTGAAAATATTATAGATAGATATTACATATAGATTTGAGAGAAAAACCACAACTTTTAGATTTGGCAGAAAAATAGAGAAATGAGCTTAAGGGATGAAGAGAGCATCATCCTTCAGCGACGCTCATTCTCAAATCGAGTTGGACGTCTCGTTCTCATATTGGGAACACCAGTGAATGCCACTGAAAAAATGTATTTAAATGAGACTATTCACATATCGTTACACAAAAGCAAAAGCAAGATATCTAGTGTTATCATAAGATAAGGGTTTGAAAAGGGTAAGATGCACACAAATTAGTGTTTGAAAACTGTAAGATGTTGACAAATTCAGCCACTATCTTTTTGGAGTAGAGATATTTTTTTGATATACGTACCCTTAACAAAAAAAATTGAAACAGGAATGCAAGAAGGAAAAATCAAACATTGTCAGTCTTGTAGTCTTCTAAATAGATGAATAATTATAAGGGATGAAGAAAGCATCATCCTTCAGTGATGTTCATTCTAAAAGTGAGATGGACGTCTCGTTCTCATATTGGGAAGTGGGAACAATAGTAAATGCCTTTGGAAAAATCTATGGAAGTCTCATTGTAATTAATGAGACCGTTCATACATACTGTTACACAAAAACAAAAGTAACACACTTATGTTATCATATGAGTAGGATTTGAAAAAGGTAAGATGTACACAAAGTAGGATTTGAAAATGGTAAGATGAAGTCAAACTTTACCACTACCTTGATGGGGTGGAGATATTTTTTCGATATTCCCTTGACAAAAAAATTAAATTGAAACGGGTTTAAAAGAAGGAATTATCTAAAATTTGTCAATCTTGTTTGTCTTCTAGAATTTATTAGAAATGATTTATATATTCAAAATTAAGACACTAGCCAAAAGGTACCACAAATATATAAGAAAAAAATTAACACAAGGGCGAAAAATGGAGAAATAAAATAAGATTTGATTTGAAAAAAAAGTCACCATTACGTAATTCGAGTCCTTATTGTAAGAGAATAAAGGAAAAAAATGAAGAAGTAAATCAGTACCGTCTCCATTGCGTTTATATATTTCTCTTGATAGTTGATCTCCTCTTATAAATTTGAAGTAAGTGAAGAAGCAAAATGATATTGTACTAGGAAGATATACGTACTTTCTATCGTAAAAAAAAGATGATTTTTCTTAGTAAATACTCATATATTTGAAGGGGATAAAATATATCATGTGTAATACAAAAAATATATAAAATATTTTGGAATAAACGTCCAATGTACATTCAAGAACTACTATAATAATAACATTAAAAATGAAAAGACATTAATCCTCTATTAATTTCTTCAAGTTAAAAAAAATAATATTAATCTACATAATCAAGTGTAAGATGCTTAATGGATTAATTACGTAAAATGAATAATGTTTTGCTTTTGCTTGTTATGTAACATCTTCTTGGAAGAGTCCTCTTGGTCCTTTCCAAAAAATCTCTTGTTCCTCTTGACATTTTTTTTGTGCTTCGAGCTTAGTGAACATATATTGTGAAATTAAATACAAAAGCAAGATCAACTTTAAATTCACAAATCATGCTCGCACAAAGTTGAAAAACAAATAAATTCTAGAAATCACAAAAAGAAAATAATTAGGTTAATATACACAAAGGCCGTTGAAGATACCTATATTATATGCTAATCATATCTATACATATACACTGTATATCATAGATTGAAAATGATTTAAAAGAATCAGAGATAGATATTACATATAGATCTGAGACAAAAAAACAGAGATTTTAGATTTGGAAGAAAACATAAGAATTATTATAAAGGATGAAGAAAGCATCATCCTTCGGCAAAACTAATTCTCAGATCGGGATGTAAGTTTCATTCTGAGATTAGGAATTTGAAATAATGCCTTTGAAAAAACCAATGAAAGTCTCATTGTATTTAAATGAGAGTATTAACAGATATCGATACAAAACAACTTAAGCAATATAATCAATGATATCCCACGAGAAGGGTTTAAATAGGCTAAGATGCACACAAACTAGGATTTAAAAATGATAAGATGTATACAAACTATGCCACTACCACGCGCGCACACACACAAATTTAATTTGAAATTAAACATGAACGCAAGAAGGAAAAATCAAACATTTGACAATCTTGTAGTCTTCTAAAATTTATTAGAAATATTCTATAAATTCAAAATCAAGAAACTTTCTAAATGAACTATAAATATATAAATGAACACAAGGGCAAAAAATGGATAGACAAAAAAAAGATTTGAATTGAATCAAACTCACTACCACATAATTCATGTTCTTCACTCTACGGGAAGAAAAGGCAAAAAGGAATTGAATGAAATAAAAAAGTAAATTAATACCATCTCAATCACTTTTATTTGTTCCTTTTTGTTTTTGATTTATTCCCTTAAAATTTTGAAGTAAGTGAAGAAGCAAAATTATATGTGACAGGAAGATATATGTATTTTCTATTGTAAAAATGATGTTTTTTCTTAATTATTTTTTTAGTAAATGGAAATAGATTTTAAGGGAATAAAAATATCATTTACAATATAAAATTTATATAAAATATTATGGGATAAATTTGCAATGCACATTACTAGAATTATTGTAATAATACGATCAAAATTGAAAAGACATTAATTCTATATTAATTTCTTAAAGTTAGCCAGAAAAATAAAATCAATAGAATCTAGTGTAAGATGTTGAATGGATTAATTACGTACCATGAATAGTTTTTTGCTATCACAACCCAAAAATGGACGTGAAGGCACTCATCTTATCCCACCAAGACAAGTAAGCCTAAAATCCAACCAATACGATAAATGCGGAAAACAAAGTTAACTTAATTAAACCCCCAAAACCTGATTTTCACGTGTACAAACCTCTAATGTGTTATAACAAAATTGAAAGAAAATACAAGTCCAATGACCTTGTTACTAGAATAGAAAAAAATCATAAATAAGGAGAAAGAAGGTCTGCTGAGATGACAAGCAGCTACCTCACAAATCTCCACAAGAAGCCTTAGAAAAGAAGAGAGTATAAAGTATCATGAAGATCCGGGCTCGTAATCTACAAAAATGTAGAAGCAAGGGGTGAGTACCAAACCACACGGTACTCAGCAAGTAAACTTCTAAATACAAGCTAAGGGAATAGAATACGGGTATTCCTTACACCCAAATAGAACCTCCACAACTATAACCTGCATAAAACCAGCCCAACCTAATAGTTCACAATTTACATAGCACACAACTCCACAACAACACTCTAATAATTACATATCCTCAACAACAAGTTCAATATTCATCAATCACAACCTCCACAGAAAGGCACTCACAAGATCAAAAAAACACAATATCAAGTTCACTAATGATAAATATGTGCAATGCAATGTCAAATATAGTGATGCATGTCTGACCTAGTGATACACACCCGCTGTTTGAACCCACGGAGGACATAGCTGTCATGCATCGGTCCTGGCGTGCGACATGACCCTGTTATATAGTATCCGTCGCGGCGTGCGACACATCCTTCGATAATATTATTCGTCGCGGTATTCGACACGTCCCTCAAAATATAGTATTCATCGCGGCGTGCGACACGTCCCTCAAAATATAGTATTCATCGCGGCGTGCGACACATCCCTCGAAATGGTACATCCTCTTTAATTTCTTATTCTTTCTCAATTCACATAACATTTGTCACAACCATGTCTTAGAATTAATGCAAATGACATGTTTACATAAATAATGAGGAGATGACCATTTTCATAATAATGCACAATTCACAACAATGTGATATAACATCAACAATGAGTCAATAAGCCTTTCAAATCATTCTTAACACATCACACACCAATAATTAATCACATTGCGTTTTATCACCCATTTTTCATCATTAGAATTATTCAATATGGATAAGTCAACCCATCACCAAGTCCCATTACTACCCAACACATACCACAAGGAAATACACGATTCTATACACTTAACAAGGGTTTAGAAATCCATTTGCCTCAAACAGTTGAACAGTTACTCTAGGACTTGAGCCTTCCCCTTTCGTTAGGCTTCCAAATCAATGCAATCTATTCAAACAAATAATTACAATAAGTTTTTGAAACTAACAACACCCATATCACTATATGTCTACCATATACCCAAAAATCATAGAGCATGAATCTATAATCAAGTTCTTAACTTTGATGTCAATTAATATGTCAACTCTTTCAACTTTACTCCAATTTTCAAGCCTATGGTTGAGTTCCAATTCCTTCAAATAGCATAAATCTAATGGTATTCATATATTATAATACACATAATATTTAATTACTTATCTCAATATATCAAAACTTGAACTATAATGTGATAATATAAGAAAACAATATGAATTTAGTTAAGTTATACGAAAACAATACTTAATCTTCAAACAAGGACCACACAGTACCTTATTTCACTGTTATCGTTTCTTCTCCATAACCAACTAAAAACCATGTTTGTCCTCAAACATAAAGAAGAAGGAAGAAGAAAGAAGGAAAACCGACATTACCAAAAGCTCGAGGTATAACACCCCAGAATTTTTTTTTAACTAAGACTCGAACCATCCTTCATTGTGAGTAGGATTTTACCAAGGAAATTAAAATTTATTGAGTGTTAAGATCACTAGATGTAGCACCTTGAGTTCCAAGAAGAACTAAAGAGAGTTCATTCAAGTCATTCCTAAGTTCCTTTAAGTTTTGGGTCAACTTCAAATGACTATAACTCTCAGTACATAATGATTTAGGTGGGCTACAAGGTATCCAATTAAATGTCTTTGAATTATATTTCCAACGCCACCGATTTTGCTAAGTTTTGAGGTCGGATGAGTGAGATATGTCCTTTTGAAGTTAGGCCGTCCAAATAAGGAAAGTTGCCTAAAAATAGTAAGGGGTATTTTGGTCTTTTCCTAACCCAATCAGATTTAATTCATTTTTAGTAAGGTTTTAAGGGTCTAATCCTATTAGGTTCAGTTTTATAATCCTAATATATGCCTAGGGTTTTAGTTGAGAGTTCAAGAAGAGAAAAGAAGAGAAAAGAGGAGAAAATAGGAAAGGATCAAGGCGTTCGTCGAAGTTCTTGAGTTTTCTTGCAGATTTTTGCCATGGGTTTTATCCCTAAGAGGTATGTAAGATTCCATAGTGTTGGGTTTGTTCACCCACATGCCAATCATGTTATTTTCAGCGCAATTTCATTCTTGAAGTTGAAAGATTAGAGTTCTTGATGAGTTCTTGAAGTTCATTCTAAATCTTGTTTTGTTGGGGTTTTGATAAATTCTTGAGATTAAAGTGAGTGTTTTGAGGGCTTTATTGATTAGATTAGAGTGTATTTATGTTAAGTAATCGAATCCAAGTGATTGGGGAAGAAACCGTTCGATTCTAGGCGAGTTAGGGTGAGAAAACGAGCAAAGAAATTCATCGGGTTTTCTGGGTTAGGGCCGGGCTCATCGCGCCAGACAGTGTGCCCCAAATCCTCTTCTGTAGTTTAGGGGCTGGCACCCTGTGCCACTCAGTGCACCAGGGTCGCCTGCCCCATCTACTTTGTAGTTGGTTGCTCCGTTTGAGTTCTTTTAAAGTGTACCTTCACTACCTTTTGATTCTAAACACTCTAAACTACTTCTAAACACCTAGAAATAATTTATAACATGAATCATAACCCTTGAATCTATAATTCGAATTCTAGGCAGAGTTAAGAGGCAAGTCTGAGAGTTCTTTCGAACATTTTGAGAAAGTCCCTTTGAGTCTTTTTGAGGAGTCTTCTACAATTTCTAATAACTTTTTTCAAGACTCGAGCAAGTGAGTATGAGATTTAGAAGGATTTATTCATGAGTCTGCTTTATCATCACAAGATCTTTCATATACTGAACCATAACTCTTGAATTCATAATTCACATTCAAGAGAGAGTTAAGAGTAGAGTTCAAGAAAACCTTTGAGTTCAATTGTGAATCCTTTGAGATCAACTATCGATTTGAACTAAGTTTTGAGAAAGTAAATATGAGAATGGGAAGAGTGGTATACCTGAGTTCCATATTGTTATTTAGACCCTTGAGTCGAGTCGTTCATGCCCATAAATTCTGTATGAGCTCCATCAGTTGAGTATCTTTGAGAGGAGTGGTATTTTCAAGTTATAAATCTTGAGTATTGAGTTCATAACCCTTTTGAGATGGGACTATTGCATGTTACCCATGAAGTCCTTGAGTTGAGTAGTTCATGCCCATAACTCTTTATGAACCCTATAAGTCGAGCAACCTTGAGATGAGAAGTATCTTTAAGTCCTTTAGTTGAGTGGTTCATGCTCATAATTCCGCATGAACCCTTTGAGTTGAGTGTTCTTGAAATGAGTAGTATCATTGAAGTTATTGAGTTCCAAGTATTGAGTTCTATCTATGGTTATTGAAAACCTTGAATTGAGTCGTTCACGTCCATAATTTGGCATGAACTCTATTTTAAAAAGTCTTTTACAAATGCTTTAAACTTGTTTTAAGACTTGAGCTTTGAGTTGAGTAAGGTGTAAAGAGTGAAGTTCATTTCTTCAAAAGAGTACATGGACACTATGAATTCTTAAAGAGTAATTGCTTTGATATTTAAGAAAGAGAGGAACATTGATTTCCTAGTGAGCCTTTGGACTAGTTTTTGAGCAGTTATCTCAAACCACATAAAGATTTATGTTTTTTAAACATATGAGCTAGTTATATTTTGGGAGTAGTATTGAGCACAGATATGGGGGAGAGTTCAAACAACTCACGACCCTCATAAACCGTGTAGCCAGCATGGATATAAAAGTGTAACACCCTAGAAAATTTTTTAGCTAAGACTCGAACCATCTTTCGTAGTGAGTAAGTTTTTACCAAGGAATTTAAATTTTTCCTAAGTGATAAGGTCACTAGATGTAGCACCTTGAGTTCCAAGAAGAACTAGAGATAATTCTTTGAAGTAATTCCTAAGTTCCTTTAAGAATCGGGTCCACTTGAAACGACCATAACTCTCAGTACAAGATGAGTTAGGTGGGCTACAAGGTATCCAATGAAAGTTATTTGAATTATCTTTCCAACTCCACCGAGTTTGCTAGGTTTCGAGTTTGGATGAGTGAGATTTGCCATTTTGAAGTCAGGCTGTCCAAATAAGGAAAGCTACCCGAAAATAGTAAGGGGTATTTTGGTCTTTTCCTTACCCAATCAGATTTAATTCATTTTTACTAATTTTTTAGGAGTCTAATTCTATTAGGTTCATTTTTATAATCCTAATGTACTCCTAGGGTTTTAGTTGAGAGTTCAAGAAGAGAAAAAAAGAGAAAAGAGGAGAGGATCAAAGCGTTCGTCGAGATTCTTGCGTTTTGTTGCGGATTTTCGCCATGGGTTTAATCCTTAAGAGGTATATAAGATTCCATAATGTTGGTTTTTTTCACCCACACGTTAATCATGTTATCTTCAGTGCAATTTCATTCTTAAAGTTGAAAGATTAGAGTTCTTGATGAGATCTTGATAGGTGTTCTTGAAGTTCATTCTAAATCTTGTTTTGTTGGGGTTTTGATGATTTATTAAGATTAAAGTAGGTGTTTTGAGGGCTGTGTTTAGTATATTAGAGTGTACTTATGTTAAATAATCGAATCCAAGTGATTGGAGAAGAAACTGTTGATTCGAGGCAAATTAAGGTGAGAAAACGAGCAAGGAAATTCGTCGGGACTTCTGGGTTGGGGCCTAGCGCGTTGCGCCAGTCAGAGTGTGCCAAATTATGCTCTTAGGTTTTGGGGTTGGTGTCCCGTGCCACTAAGAGTGCCAGGGTCGCCTGCTCCATCCAGTTTGTAATCGGTTGCTTCGTTTGAGTTCTTTTGAAGGGTACCTTCACTAATTTTCGATTATAAATACTCTAAGATACTTCTAAACAGCTATAAATCATTAATAAAATGATCATAACCTTGAATTCATAATTCAAATTCAAGATAGAGTTAAAGGTTAAGTTTTGAGAATTCTTTCGAATATTCTAAGAAAGTCCATTTGAGTCCTTACGAGGAGCCTTCTACAACTTTTAGTAACTTATTTCAAGACTCGAGCAAGTGAGTATGAGGATGAAGAGAATGTATTCCTAAATCTACGTTTTCATCATGAGATCCTCCATATCATGAACCAAAACTCTTGAATTCATAATTCACATTCAAGAGAGAGCTAATAGTAGAGTTCAATAATGCCTTTGAGTTCAATTGTGAATCCTTTGAGATCCATCATTGTTTTGAACTAAGTTTTGAGGAAGTAAGTAATAGAATGAGAAGATTAGTATACATGAGTTCCATGTAGTTATGTATACCTTCGAGTTGAGTCGTTCATGCCCATAAATTCCGTATGGACTCCATAAATTGAGTATCATTGAGAGGAGTAGTATGTTCAAGTTCTAAGTCTTGAGTATTGAGTTCCTAATCCCCTTTGAGATTATATTTCTAATCATGGGACTATTACATTTACCCATGAAATCCTTGAGTTGAATTGTTCATGCCCATAATTCCGCATGAACCCTATAAGTCGAACAATCTTGAGATGTGAAGTATCTTTGAGTCCTTAAGTTGAGTAGTTCAAGCTCATAATTCAGCATGAACCCTCTGAGTTGAGTATTCTTGAAATTAGTAGTATCATTGAAGTTCTTCCAAGTATTGAGTTCTATCTATGGTTATTGAAAACCTTGCATTGAGTCGTTCACGACTATAATTCGGCATGAACCATTTTTTAAGAAGTCTTTTACAAATGTTTTAACTTCGTTTTAAGACTTAAGCTTTGAGTTGAGTAAAGATTTAGAGTAAAGTTCATTTCTTCAAAGATTGTACGGGAACTAAGTATTCCCAAGAGTTAAAATGTTTTTTCATATTTGAGCAAGAAAGGAAACACTGATTTCTAAGAGAGCTTTTAAGCTAAGTTTTGAGTAATTATCTCAAACCAAAGGAAGATTTTTGTTTTTGAAAACATATGAGATGAGTATATTTTGGGAGTAGTATTGAGCACTGACATGGGGACGCGAGTTCATAATAACTCAAGTCTCCATAAACCATGTAGCCATCATGGGTAGAAAAAGATCATACTTTTTAGATGATTCCTTTGTGCTTTTCAGCATAGATTAGTGAATCCACTTAGTTAAGACGTTCTATATGCGGCAAAGTATAGAACAGTTCTAGTAGCGTGGGCAAGATGCTGTATCATCACTTAGGCTCATAGTGGTGGTTGTCAGTTAGAGAAACTCCCACAATATTATATTACTTTATATGTAATTGAATTGCTGTTTTATTTTCTTTAATACATTGAGTTGTCACCTACTTTTTAAATTCTTTGTATAAACTGCACTATTATTATTGTTTTACCTGGCATTGAGTTGAGTATCTTGAGTTGATCTGTGCTTCATTGTGTCGAGTACCTTATTGTTGAGTTTCACTGAGTTGAGATCCTTGTTGCTGAGTTGTGTATCTTATCCTTGAATACTTCTGAGTTGAGTAAGTTTGAGTAGTTTTGAGTATCCTTGAGTATTTCTTGAGTTGAGTAGATTTGAAAAGAGGTAAGTATGTTTCCTTTTTATCAAGTTCAAGCTTATGTTTAAGCTTTAGAATTCCCCTTACAGGCTCGTATATTCCATTGACTGAGCCATTTGGCCTGCATCCTTTCATGATGCAAATTCAGGTGTTCAGGATCATCAACATGAGCTTCGTTGATACCACATGGAGTTCGAGTTAGCTATGGTGAGCCTCCTCTCTTTTGTAGGATTTCATTTACTTTTCAATTTTGTCAGGATGTCGTGGGTTTTGACCTGACTTCCATCGTTGTCATTTAGAGGCTTAAGTTTCCTATTTTATGTGAGTTGAATATATTTTTTTTCAGAGTTTATCTTTTGAGTTGAAGATTTGTATTTGAGTTACTGAATTTCAACAAAATTTCCATGAGTTAGTTATTGTAATGTTCTAATTAGATTATCATGTATTAGTATTATTTTTGCGTAGAATCTTGCATAAACTTAGAACCCTAGTTATGTAGTTCTTTTAGTTCCTAAATTACATTAGCTAGGACAGATAAACAAATATACATGCCTCTGTTTTCGAATGTTTCATTATTAGAAGAAAATGTTACATTTTCAGATTTGCATGTCAGATTATTGAGCTATCCAGTTTACTTCAGTTATGTTATAATTTACACATATTCAGTTGGGAGTAGACTTTAAATTGAGTTGGACTAGGGTCAGTCACCCTCAAGTCCCAGAGCTATGTGCCCTTGTAGGTTGTAAGTCCCCTCTGTGGGCATCAATTTAGTGATCAAGCCGGTCATGCCTCTATACCTATGGAAGGGTATATTGGGTCCTCTCGATGGGGCATATACATCAGACTCCATGTTTAGCTCATGTGGTTTTATGTCAGTAATTGGTAGCTCCCACAGTCATATTCTATTGCATTGACCAGGTTATCAGTTACAGTTCAATATTCAGTTTCAACATATTAAAAACTTGGTCATTGCATTTAGTTAGTTCATGTTCAGTATTTTTAGTATAGTATCATGTTCATCTTATGTCATTGCTCAGTTATATGCTTTGTTCAATTATGTATATTGTTCATATTTATTCTATCCTGCATGCTCAATACCTTTCAACTACTGACCCATACTCTGTGCTACATCTACTCGTGATGTAGGTTCAGGTCCTCATCATTCAGATCAAGCATAGATCAGTTCCCGATCTCCAGTTCAGCAACATCAGTGATGAGTCCTTATTTTTCGAGGACAATTGACATGATTACCTTTTGTTATGATCCATGGGTACCCCTAGATGTAACACTTCTACTCGATCTTGAAGGGGTCTCATACAAGCCCTTAGTATATCATAAACATAAGTAATAGAAATGATTCAGAATTAAAACTTTTTACAATTGAAGTCTTTTCATAAAACCAAATGGAAGTCTAGACATTGTCTCAATAACAATCTGATACAATCGAGAATCAATAAGGGTCACAACCCTTTACAACATAGTCTTAAAAGGAAAAGTAGATGAAACTAGAAATGAACAACTTCCGTCCTCAAATCATGAGGACTCACCAAAAGTTTGGAGAGAATCAATCCAAGCTTTGCACAAAGAGAGAAGTACACCTCAATGACCGGGACCTATATTTATAGAAAAATGTAGAAAATATGGGTTAGCACAAAATTGCACTAAGTATGGTAGCCATGCATAAAATCCTTGAAAACATGCTAAAAAGGGACATTTAGTTGAAACCTTGCATTTTATCAAGTTTAAGAGTCATCATGCACATTTGTGAAGCAACAGAAGTTAAACCATCTCATAAGCAACTCTAAACTAACTTGTGCAATGCATGGATAGTATCCCATAATCCTATCTAATGCTAAGTACCACTTTTGGGTCACTAACATCTTTCATATCATACCTTGACCTCATCCATAGCCAATACTCATAGATAAGGAAACATTCATGTTCATAGCTTGTAGGAAGTAAGGTCACCCTTAACAACAATCCATATCATACATGCATAAATTCATGTATCTTAATAGCATAAGAAAACCACACCATAACCCCTTTCCAAGCCTACTTGTGCAATGCATAAGTGAAGTCCCATACCCACCCTCACACTAAGTAGGACTCTTTGAGAATTCATAAGTATATTTCATGTTCATGTTCTTGTCATATTCATATTCTTGTCATGTAGGCAAATAGCCTTAACCAACATAGACCATGTGAGCTACATGGAATCCGGTGTCATGTCCCGCATCGAAAAGAGATGTCCTACTTGCCTAAGGTAGAACTAAATGTATTAGCTTTTAGGTGGATCCAATAGCTAAAGATGTATGTGGGCACAAAGTTATGGGATATGGAGATTGCTACTAGAAACCTGGACTAACTGACGTAAAAGGTTTCCATCTTATGAGATAATTATTTTGGGAACCTGGACTAATTGGCTTAAAGGAACCCATTGGAAAGCTGGACTAACTAGCGTAAAAGCTTCCATCTCATATTCATATCCACTCGGTGCTAAGCATAATTCCCTTTAATAGTCTTGTTAAGTCTTAACTTAGGTTCATGTTCATGAAAGAATGCCCTAGCACTCAAACCAACATGGCATCATGATAGCTCATAGATTCACTAGGTGAGAATAGCCTTTCAACCTTTAGAATCATTAATATGTGAGTAAACCTTTCACATCATGTTCATAGTGTGTTCATGAGAATACCCTTTCAATCAACACAACAATATTGTCAAAGTCATATTTAATTGATGCATAATAATGTGTAAGGGTATAGGGGATAATGTCCTTTCAATCAATACCACAATTACACCATAATCATAGAATCTTCATTCTCAATATAAATCTTGAAGTTCATGCATAATTCTCACATTCATGTACAATTCTCATAATTCACCTTTCAAGGATCATGAATCACATTCAACCTAACAGCTAGAATTTCTACATTAGATATGGGTAAGAACATAATTCAATCAATTCAGTTAATCTAAACAAAACCCATTTACATGCTTCTAAAATCAATCAACCCACATTAAGATCACAATTTAGCAATATAGGGAATCCATGAGTTCTTGTGGGAATTTCACTATAATTCAACCATAAATCATCAATTCAATCATAATCCAACATAATTTAACCATGGAAAACGTTTTTAAAGAGAACCCATGTTATTCGAACAAAACCCTAACTTTTGGGGAAATTGTAAGATTTGAATTCAAGTTTTGAAGGGGCACCATGGGTGAAATCTACCCATGGATGAAAACTACCATACCTTGATGAAGAATATTTAAAGAATTTGATGAAAAAAACTTGATTTCTTCCAGCCCAAGCTTCAATATTACTCTTCTTCTTCTTCTTCTTGGGTTTTTATAGAGAGAAATATTGTGAGGAAGATGAACTTTTGATTTTGATGTGGGTGTTTGTGAAAATGATTTAGTTATGCATTTTAATTGGACTAAAAAATGAAAATTACAAAATTGCCCCTCACCTAAGTGGATTGCCCACACATCTAAGGCAAAGTCCACGAGGACTTTCACGGGTAGTGGACTGCTCCACATGCTGTGGTTCCTCACGTGGACTTATGCCTTTGGCTTGTGGAGCTAATAAAGTGTCCAAGAGGGTCTCCACATGCAGTGGAAGCTTCTACGAGCCGTGGACCCAAGCGTGAACTTGCCTCTTGCCTACACGGCTTAGGCAGTGTTCACGAGAGGTGCTTCACGTGCAATGGAGTTCTCCATGTTCCGTGAATCCTCACGTGAACTTCCTCCTCGCCCCAAACAGCTAAGGCATTGGTCACGAGGCCTTGCAAGGCTGGTGAGGGCCTTCATGCTCCGTGAAGCCTCACGTGGACCATGCCCTTTGCCTAAACTGCTAAGGCAAGGTTCCACGAGGGCTGTCAAGGGGAGGTGGAGGCTTGAACGTCTCTTGAACCCTTACGTGGACTTTCCTCCTTGCCTACATGGCTATAGCATTAGTCCGTGAGGCCTTCAACAGGCAGTGAAGGCTTTCACGCTTCATGAAGTCTCACGTGAACAATGCCCTTTGCCCACACTACTAAGGCATAGTTCACGAGTGCTTTCCAAGGGCAGTGAATCCTTTCACCAACCGTGAACCCTCCCTTGAACAATATACTTTAGCCAAATTTATGGGGGCTAATTTAGGGTCCTCCTTAAGGACCTTTAGTTTGTCCGTGGGGGGTCGTATTTCGACCTTTAGCCCCTAAATCTTAATTCTAAGTATGAGGAGCCATTTTACAAATCTAAACCACGCATCAAACTCTAAAACTCATACGTAAGGATCTAGTTTCACTTATTAATTTTCTGGGTGTTACACCTTTCTACTTTTAGTCTTTAGTTTTAGTTTTTGCTAGATTTAGTTGGGATGTCCCATCATAACTATTCAGTTAGAGGATTTATTTCAGACATAGTTAGATTCAATTTTACTTTGAGTTTGACCTTTCTGTTGTTTTTAAACTATTAGTTTTTATATATTCAAATTTAGAATGAGTATTCCCTATCATTTCCTTTTATGTCATGTTTTAAGCTTCCGCACAAAATTATCTTATTTCAGTTATCTTAGTATGCTTATGATTTGCCAATAGGGTTAGCTTAGGGTCACTAGTGATCTTAGGTCCCGTGTTAATGTCTAGGGGGTAGCCTGGGGGTGTGACAAACTTGGTATAAGAGAATTAGGTTTAAGAGTGCTAGAATGTCTGAAAAGTCGCACTAAGTAGAGTCCTTTACATGTGTATGAAGTGTACCACATCTAATGAGAGGGAGGCTATGAAGTGTTTTAGGAAAACTTCACTTCCTTGATATTCTTGTCGTGCATTGGTATGATCTCTCTTTCTAATCTATCGTTATGCGTTACAGATCATGCCTCCTCGTAAACCTTACGGAAGGAATATGAATGCACGCAACGCTAACACAACTCCTTTAGTCCCAGATCAGGAAGTTTCAAATGCAGTGTTTTGGAACGCCATTCTACTTTTGGCCCAAAGTGTGACCAACCAGAAAAATTAGCAAGTTCCAGTTCCTGCAAACACATGTGGTGGATTAGTGGCAGCCAGGGTTTGTGATTTTTTTATGATGAATCCACCTGAGTTTTAAGGGTTGCAAGTTGGTGAGGATCCCCAGAACTTCATAGATGAGGTCAAGAAAATCTTTGGAGTGATGCAAGTGGCTGGAAATGATAGGGTAGAGTTGGCATCCTACCAACTCAAGGATGTAGCTCACATCTGGTTTACTGAATAGAAGGAAAACAGGGGTAAAAATGTGATACGTCCAAACTTACACTTCAATTAAGAAGTATAAATAGTCGAAGTCAATTTATATAACTCAACGTGAGTTAAGGTCGATCCCACAGAGCAATTCTTTACATAAATGATTTCACTGTCGCGTTTACCCAAATGTGATTATTATTTCCTAGAGAAAACAATTACAGAATGTAAATTGGTTTTAACTATAAAGTTCTAGTAACTAAGATTGTTAAACATGATCTAGATTAACAATTAATAGTGTATTGATTCTAGAGTCGTTTCGATAAATAAATAAAACCAGGGTTGTGTTTCCCATGATATTACGTCTATTGTTCATCCGCAACGGAGTTTCAGGTAATTTAATCTTTGCAATTCATAAGAGAGTTGACTATATCTAACACTTCTCAGTCTAGGTAGATAACTTTAACTAAATTCCTCTCGGTCTTTGAGTGTTAACTAATTCTACCCTCGCGTACGATGATGTTAAAGTTCTCTTCTCTCGAACTTGACCTTTAACGCCATTTTATCAGATTAACTCTACTTTTTCCCAACTGCCTCTTTTCTCTTGAACAATCAATAGATACAGAATGACCTTAACGTGTGCACTCATCAGAACAAATGAATAATGAAAGCTGAGTTAATTGTTGCAATTATAATTCACCTTCCACTCATTTTATGAATTCACATTTAGATTTCTGTCATAGTACCCACAACCCTAGTTGTGGTGTTTAACCACTCATGACTTTCATTAAATGAACAAAAGTAAGTAATGAAAAGATTAAGAAAGTTTACTTATGAAAATTTGCAAATTCAATGAAAGAATGATATTGAGAAAATCGAAATCCAACTTCCAAGATCTATTCAATGTTAATTGATAAAAACCAGAGTCAAAAGTATTCAAAACTAAGTTGCTTGTTCTAGATATCACGAGATAAAAGCTAAAAGGGCCTAATTAATTCAAATAAAGTGTCTAAAAAAGGTGTCCTACTCGAAGTAGGACTGAACTGTCGCATATCTTCACGAGTTTATTGACGATCTGTCAAGCCCTTCGTGGTCTTTACTTGGCACTTTTAAGACTTGGGTCTTCAAGTCTAGCCCACTGGAAAGGCACCATAGACAATACCATGGATCGCCATAGGGACCACGGTCCGTCTGGGTGTCCGTGGTCTTCACTTAGTCATTTCTCATTTTAATTCCTTGACTCTTGGCCACTGGTTTAACTTCACGGACCGTGTCACGACCCGTCTTAATATTCATGGCCCGTATAGGCATCTGTGATCTTTACTTGGGTTAACATCAACCTTCACTCTGAAAGGAATGCTTATTGGATAGCAACCACGGGCAGCTTCACGGGTTGTCAGGAGGACCACGGCCTGTCGAGGGCTTCGTGGTCTTACTTGGACATCAAAATCTCAGATTCCAGTTTGCATTTTGTTCTTTCTTTTCTACTTCACGACTACCTATTTTACCTATACAAACATTAATAAACACATCATATCTACATAAATACACTCGATTCTCGCAATAATCCTTAGTTTTCAAGCATTAAATGTGCCAAGATTTCGCGACACATCAACACCCTCAACTTAGAACCATTACTTGTCCTCAAGTGATGAGAAAAACAATACATTTAGCAGTCAAACATTCAATTTTTTTTTGAAATATGCAGCAACCATCTCAAACACTACTTGTATCCAAAACCATCATTCTAATATGCAAGGATCAATATATGACATCTCATTACTCACAATCGACCATTATTATGCATGTGCACTATCAGCTAACACAATCTATCTATCAAATGCAATCACTGTGTCCTCACACCAAAGATGTCCCTTACTTATGATAATTGGGACTAAGTTCGACGCTCACACTCACAAAGAACTTCTAACACTTGCAACAAAAGACCATAGGCTTGTCCTTGGTTTTTATGCTCTATCTTTCAAACAACCGGAATAGGATCACTGTAGGAATTTTTCAACTTGTAACATAGGCTCGGGCTAGGGAATGGATTTTTGAGTTTGTGAGTGACTAGTACCTTGGTTCTCCAAAGTTTCGTTCGCACACAACTTTTTCTGAGAAATTCCCTCTTTTCCTTCATTTCAGTACATTACAACAACTATTATTTTCTTTTTCTTTTTCTTTTCCTTTTCTTTTCTTTTCATGTTTTTTTTTTAAATTTTTTATTTCACCTTTGGTGCTTTCAAGCTAACTATGTGAACCTTCTTTTTTTAACTTTACTTTCCTATTCAGGTTGTAATCACCCTCAACTTAGGCTTTTGGCCTGAGTTATGGCGTCGTATCTTTGGAGACCCAAGGATATGACATCAAATGGGTAAGAACAAACCTGGTTTTTAGGCTCAAATCAGGTTCAAGTGATATGCTTTTTTATTTGGTTGTTTTATTTTTGGCTTTTCAATGGCTTAGAAAAAATGGCCTACTGATCCTTTCCTATCCAGTTATTCTTAGATTTAAGCAAGACTACTCGGGCAAATTCTAGTTTCTGCTCCTAGCATTAGAGTTCAAGCAAAACACTCACATACATGACACATGACTACATTCTCCAGTTTCTTGGTTCACCAATTTATTTTCAGACTAGCAATGATCAACTCATGATTGCCTAAGATGTCATCTAAAAAGCCTAACAATCACATTTTAGATTAAGGCTTATCATTTTAAACAGAACTAACTATTGTATAACTCAACACACAAAAACTTCACATTTTCATCAAAACCTAAATACACTAATCACAATTTATCAGAAAAACACAGAGTTAACATCCATTCATTCAAACAACTAAAATGGCAGGTTGCTCACTACCCTTTCCCCAAACAAAAGGACTTTGCCCTCAAAGTCAATGAAGAAAAACAATAAAGGGCTGTGAGGAGGGGTCATACCTGTAGCGCATTAGGCGCCGATTTTTGGGTCAGCATCGGCACCCTTATCAATGGGTGCACTCTCAGAAACCAGCTCTGGATCAGGCTGGCTTCACTAATCGGGACAACTACTTCGCTACCACGGCTCGTGAGAAGGTTCGTGCTGATGCCTTGAACTCTTGAAGTCCAAGCCAAGGTGGCATAACTATTGGTATAAGGACCACGAGCAAGATCACGGCCAGTGGTAGGACTACAACTTATGGTGCCTCTCATGAAGCTTGGGTAGTAAGATGCCAAATGAGGGCCAAAATAGGAAATTCCAATTTAAGTTGGAATAAGGTGAGGTCATTTTGTTTAGTCCTAGTACACCTATATAAGTTATTTTAAACCTTTAAACTCACCATTCAAGATATTATTTCCAAAACGCCAAAAGAATCCCATAGTTCATCCTCTCAAATGCTTCTCTCGCTAGAAAGTTGAAGAAGAAGAAGAAGAGGATTCAAGCTAGGTCAAGTCAAGTCTCTATTTTTCCATGCTTGGTAGTCTTTGTGATCAAGGTATGATGACTTATTAATCCGTGGAATCCTTTCATCCATGGAGCCCCCATGTTTTCCCTAATTTAGAAGAAGAATTCCCCAAATCTAGTTAGGGTTTCTTCTAATGTTGTGGGTATTGATCCAACTGAGTGGATTATGATTGTTTATGATTGAATTGATAGAATAACATGTTTTTAGAATGAATTTACATGTACCCACTCCTAATCAATGTCTGTAAATATGAAATTGATGTAAGTGGATTTTATGCCATGAAAGGGGAAATCGAGGATATAGAGGTGATCTTCTAGAATTGATGAAATACATTGAAGATCTCTTGATAGTTAAGCATATGGATATGAATTGATAGAGATTAATGTATGCATGATTAATAGTTCTTGAGATTGGGGTTTTTATGATGAAGTATGATTAGATTGCTTAAGATTAAAGCATATGGATGTGAATTGCTTAAGAGTAAAGCATATAAGCATGAATTAAGTGGAATCAAGTATATATGATGAATTATGACTTGTAGGCTGTGGTGATTAGAATTGTCTTGAGACTAAGACATGTATTATGAATGATAATTAGTAGGGCTTTTAGACTAAAGCTAAAATGATGAATTATTATGACCAAGGCTTTGAGAGTGAAGCTTAAATAATGAATGTTGAATTATATATAGGATTGTCGTGGAAGGAGTTACCCAAAGTAACCTATATTATGAATGTATGAGATTATGCATGTTCTTATAGAATCTATTTAAATGCTTTAAGAATACTTTGAGAGTGAAGTGTTAATGATTATGAAATTGTTGTTGTGTTGATTAAAAGGCTATCCTCATGAACAAAATAATGAACATGATGTGAAAGGTTATCTCACATAGAATGTTTCTAGGTTGAAAGACTTGCTCACCTAAAATGAATCTAAGTCAAAGGACTATAAAATGACATGAGGCTTGAGGTTATTCCCCAAGACATTCATATGAGAAAGATGTGAGGTGAGTTCCCATGTTCCTAAGTTAGTAAACAAGAGATGATAAACATAAGGTGATTACCCATGTCATATGATGAGGAGTGTGATGTGACTACCCTTAATCTATAACTCCTAAAGCAAGGCAAGAGGTGATTACCAATTAGCCTTTATTGTTGATCATGAAGGTGAATACCTATGATCCTTGTTAAATGATGTGGAGGTGAATGTCTATTTCATATCATGTTGGACATGGAGGAAAATACCTATAATCCTTGTAAAATGAGGTGGAGTCGAATACCTATATCATATAATGATAGGGAATGGAGGCGAATACCTCTGATTCTCTAAAATGGTCATGAAGGCAAATACCTATGACTATAAACTAAGGGAAGAGGTGCATACCCATTATCCTTTATAATAGACATAGAGAGGTGAGTTCCTATGTATTGAAAGTAAAGCAAGAGTAATGTGAATTATGTCATGATGAATGAAATGTTTGGATTGTTGCTAAAATGGCCTTCTATGAGATGTGTAACTTGAGGTTAATCCCCATGTCTATAAAAAGGTAAGTTAAAGATGAGAATGATTGAGGATGAGTTTGAGTGATGGCCTAAGGTTGCCTACATTTATGTGTAATATTAGTAAAAATTATGCATGTCTTGGCTATGTATTCCTTGAGGTTACTTTATGGAGTATTCCTTTATGTTATGATGACTTATGTATATTGACTATGTTTATGACTTATGTTGTTCTCTCTTATGCTTATAGCCTATGTCTTATGTTGACAAACACTTACGTTATGCCTATGTTGATGATTTATTCTAGCCATCATATTAAGTACATGTTTGTACGAACATATACTTTTGACTACATTCTTATCAAATGTAGGGTCCGGCGATATTGACTTCTATCCTCGTGGCTAGGTTCATTGTAGAGAAAAAAGAGAAGTTTGGTGAGTCCTTATAGCATTCGAGGGCTTTACCACCATGTCCTTATGTCTTTCATTTTATGTTGAGAATTATTGTACGGGTTGTGTCCCAAAGATATTCATGTTTTAGATGGTTTGAGACAAGTGTAATACACTTTCGCTTCGTTTTATTAGACTTTGATGTTGTGAAAAATGTTTTAAATTTCTGCTCATTTATATTATCTTATGTTATGATATACTAAGGAGCTTGTATGAGGCCTCTCGGGGTCTTGTACGCCTTGTTACATCTAGGGGGTACCTTTGGGTCATGACACCAATCAGTCGTTGTGCGTGCCTTTTGGGTAGAGGCTGTTGTTCCTAGGATGATAGAGAGGGTATTGCTGTTGCCTTAGCCCCTATTAGGACTGCGATAAGGGAGTATGATGTCTAGATTGAGAGCCAAAAGTTGGCTTTAGATGCCCTTACTATGAGGGTATAGTAGTGTGAGAAGGGCCAGGGTGCCACATGTGCTGTTACAGCCTTAAAGGTCAACATTGTTGAGCTATGTAGAGATGTGGACAAGATGAAGTCCACTGATATGTCCATGTTCTTTGGCACTATGGAGATTCCAGATATCCCAAGCACTAGTATTCTAGCTTGTTCTTATGTGCGTCCGACTACTATTGGAGATGAGACAAGAGTTGATATGTAACACCCTGTATCCAAAAAGGGCATGTAGCAACTTTCCACGAACTGGTGCAACCAAGCCATGCCGTCCACCCATGTCCCGTGGAGTGGACCATGGACCATAAGTGTGGTTCGTGGTTGGATGCCCAGAATTTCAAACTCTCTAATCCCGAACGACGGTCCACCAGGATGGTCCGTGGGCTAGACCACGGCCCGTCAACAGGGTCCTCCATTTTAGACTAAAAAATGGTCCAAGTCATGAATCACAGAAGGGACCTACAAACCGTGGGTTGGTCCACGGCCTGTGGTTTGGGTTCTATTGGTCCAAGGCTCCATTTGAGGGTTTTGGATTGATGATCCATGATTGACCAGGACGGACTGTAGGTCCATCCGTGGTCTCGTGGGTCAGATCTGGACAGTTAGTTTAGGGATTTAAGGGTCTTTTCCGATTGGAATTAAATAAATGTGGTGTTATTTTGCCTAATTCTAAAATACCTTTATAAGCATTTTTAACCCAAAAATCCTTCATTTAGTTCATTCTTCGAAATTCCCAACAGAAAACCAACCCCTCTCAAAATTCTCTCTCTAGAAACTTGAAAAAGAAGAAGAAGGATTCATCTAGGGTTTAAAACTAAGCGTCAAGTTCCTCTATTGAAGGCTAGCATTTGGAGTTAAGGTATGGTAGAATTCCCCAATTAGCTAGGGTTTTATTCATTCACCATGGGTTCTTATAGTTAGTGATTTGAATTGTTTAATTTTGATCTTCTAAGAATAAATTGATGATTTACAATGCTTTTATGATGTTTCCCCTATGTACCCATGTATACCCCCATGTTTTCCAAATTGTGGCTATATGATGTGGGTTGTTTATGATGAAAGAAGTGTTTTATGATCTAAAGTATGAAGTATTAGACTTACATGAGTTTATGATGAAATGCCTATCTAATGCTTGAATTCAAGATTTGGTGATTGAAAGTAGCTTTGAACCTTGAAAGGGCAAACTATGAGTTATGTATAATCTTATGAAACCTATGTATATGCTTTAAGGACGCTTTGAGAGTGAAGTGTCAATGTTTATATTATTGTTATGGGCTAAGTGAAAGGTTATTCTAATGAATTCATAATGAATAGGATGTGAAATGTTTTCTCACAAAATGAAGATTCTAAGGTTGAAAGGATTTCTCACCTAATCGAATCTAAGAGCTATCCTAATGAACTCTTTTGAATTGATTGTCAAGGACATTCTTCCATGAGACATGAATCAAGTTAAGAATTAACAATTACTTAGTGGGATTAATGCTTAGCACCAAGTGAAATATTTAATATAAGATGGAAACTTTTACTCTAGTTGAGTCCGGCTTCCAAATAGGATCATTTTAGGCTAGTTGAGACCGGGATTCCCATGTATGTATCATGAGATGGAGACCTTTTACGATAGTTGAGTCTGGGTTTCTAGTAGCAATCTCCGTATCCCATAAATTATTTGCCCCCGTAGGATGTTTAGCTAGTGTATCAACCTAGGCTAACAAACTATGGTTCTACCTTAGGCAAGTAGAACAACCCTTTTCGGTGTGCGAGACACGAGGTGATCATGTTATAACTCACATGGTCTCTATGTCAGTTAAGGATTATTCCCACAACAAGAACATGAACATAAATAATGAGCTAAGGTTACTATGTGGGGTATTGTACATGAGTTCAAAGGTTTTAAAGATGATGTTGACTTATATTGTCCTTGTTTATGACTTATGATTTCTAACCTCTTATATGATGTTTAAACTTGGTAAATTTGCATGTCATGATATGAAATGTCCCTTTTAGAATGTTTTAAATGTTTTATGCATAATTATCATACTTAGTGCATTTTTGTACTAACGCATACTCTTACCTACATTTCTATCAAGTGTAGGGTCCGGCACTAGCGGTGATTGTACTTATGGCTGGAGCTTAGATTTGTTTTCTCCAGAGCTAGGTGAGTCCTTATGATTCGAGGACAGATTCCTTATGTTTAGTTTCTTTCATGTACTTTCCCTTTTAAATATGTTGTATGGGCTAAAGCCTTATTTCATTCACTATTGTAATAGATGGCTATAATGAGACAAGTGTCTAGACTCACGCTTTCCTTTATGATAAACTTTTTATGACTTGAAATGTGTTTTACTCTTTATTATTCTAGTACTTTATTTTATGATATGCTAAGTGGCTTACATAGAGTCCTTCAGGGTTCTATGTGCCATGTTACATCTAGGGGGTACTCTTGGGTTGTGACAAACGTGGTAATCAGAGCACAAGGTTTAGAATGGTTCTAGGATGATGTCTCATAAGCCATGTCTAGTAGAGTGAGTCCTTATGATTCGAGGAAGGATTCCTTATGTTTGGTTTCTTTCATGTACTTTCCCTTTTAAATATGTTGTATGGGCTAAGGCCCTATTTCATTCACTATTGTAATAGATGGCTATAATGAGACAAGTGTCTAGACTCACGCTTTCCTTTATGATAAACTTTTTATGACTTGAAATGTGTTTTACTCTTTATTATTCTAGTACTTTATTTTATGATATGCTAAGTGGCTTACATAGAGTCCTTCGGGTTCTATGTGCCATGTTACATCTAGGGGGTACTCTTGGGTTGTGAAAAACGTGGTAATTAGAGCACAAAGTTTAGAATGGTTCTAGGATGATGTCTCATAAGCCACGTCTAGTAGAGTCTTTTTCATAAGTGTGAAGCGCACCACATTTATGAATGAGAGGCTACAAGATGTTTAGGAAATTTAACTTCTTCATTACTCTTCTATCGTGTGTTAGAGTTTAAATCTAAAAAGATCTCTCTCGTAATCCTTCTCTTGTGTCTTCAGGATATGAATTCACAAAGGGCTAATGCAGAAGGATGGAGGGTGAAAATGTGAATCAAGGAGCTCCTCCTCAAGCTTCCCAAGCTCCGAGAGTTCCTTTGGTGGAGAATGTAACGCATGCGGAGTTTAGGGGGGCTTTCAAAATATTGGCACAAGATGTGATGGAACAAGCCAATAGAGAAGCGGTAGTCCCCATGAACCCAATGGTGGGTACAACCGCTTCAAGGGTGAGGGATTTTACAAGAATGAACCCACTGGAATTTCATGGCTCCAAAGTGGAGAAGTGTTCTCAAAGGTTTATCGATGATTTCTATAAGGTACTTGCTATTATGGGAGTGTCCTTGAAAGAGAAGGTGGAGTTATCCACCTACCAACTACAAGATGTGGCTCAAGTGTGATATGATCAGTGGAAAGGAGAGAGACCCATAGGAGAGGGTCCTGTTGAATGGGAATTGTTTAAATAAGCATTTCTTGATAGGCTCTTTCCCCTTGATTTGAGGGAAGCAAAGGTGCAAGAGTTCATTTACATTCATCAAGGAAGTCTGAGTGTTAAGGAGTATGCTATAAAGTTCACCCAACTCTCCAAGTATGCTCCAACTATGGTGGAAGACTCAAGGGATAAGATGAGTAAGTTTATGTCAGGTGTGTTCGACATGGTTGAAAAAGAGTGTTGTACTGCAATGCTCCTCCATGACATTGATATCTCAAGCCTTATGGTGTTCGCTCAACAAATTGAGGAATCAAAACTCAGGGAAAAGAATAGGGAGGTAAAGAGGGCTAGAACAAGTGATGGGACTTCTCCAACTCAAGGTCTGATGGACAAGGTCGACCTAAGTATAGGCAAAAATTTTTTGATCAAGGTTTCTCTAGTGCTCCGCCTAATTTTAGCAAGGATAGGGTGTCTAACCCTAAACCTCAAGGAGCAAATGGTGGTTGTTCTTCTTTTGCTAGGCCTACTTGTGTGTAGTGTGGGAAGAAACATGATGGTAAGTGCCTAGTCCGCACATATGGTTGCTATAGTTGTGGAAAGAGTGGCCACAAGATGAGATATTGCTCGATGCTCAAGGTTAAGGGGAGAGAGGACAAGTAAGCTCTTCCTAGCGGTTTGTATTCCAATGGCCTAGAGTAAAACCACTTCTATGCTCTCCAATCCCGAGGTGACCAAGAGTGTTCTCCAAACGTAGTCACCGATATGTTAAAAGTCTTTCTTCTTGATGCATATGCCTTGTTAGATCCCGATGCTACTTTGTCCTTTGTGACACCTTATGTGGTAATTAAGTTTGCTATGCTCCCCGATGTATTATTAGAACCTTTTTGGGTCCTTAATCCTATTGGTGATTCTATGGTGGCTAAGAGGGTTTAAAGAAGGTGTGCCATTTCCTTGTCCCATAGAGTTACTTTTGTAGACTTGGTAGAACTTGACATGTTAGACTTTGACGTGATTCTTGTAATGGATTGGTTGCATTCATGCTATGCCTATATTGATTGTAAAACTCGAGTGGTTAGATTTCAGTTTCCAAATGAGCCTATCCTTGAGTGGAAGGGGGGAAATTCTATGCCTAGAGGTCAATTTGTGTCTTACCTTAAAGCTAAAAGTATGATCTCGAAAGGGTGTTTTTACCATCTTGTGAGGGTGAGGGATGTAGATTCTGAAACCTCTTCTCTTGAGTCATTTCCCATGGTTAATGAATTCCCAGAAGTTTTCCCTGATTATTTGCTCGTTATTTCTCCTAAGGGGGAGATATATCTTTTTATTAACCTCCTCCCGAATACACAATCTATCTCTATCCCTCCTTATAGAATGAATCCGGTGGAGTTAAAAAAGTTAAAAGAGTAACTAACGAATTTGTTAGATAAGGGTTTCAACTGACTGCGTATCTTTCCATGGGTATTCCCATGTTGTTTGTTAGAAATAAAGATGGGTCTCTTAGAATGTGCATTCATTATCATCAATTGATAAAGTGACCACTAAGAACAAGTATCCTCTTCCAAGAATTGATGACTTGTTTGACCAACTTCAAGGGGCTAGTTATTTCTCTAAGATTGATCTTCGTTCGGCTTATCACCAATTGAGGGTGAGAGGGGATGATATTCTAAAGATGGCTTTTCGAACTCGGTATGGTCATTATGTATTCTAGTGATGTCATTTCGGTTGAAAAATTCTCTGGCGGCGTTTATGGACTTGATGAATAGAGTGTTTAGGCAATACCAAGGCATGCTTGTGATTGTGTTTATTGACAACATTTTGATTACTCAAGAAGTGAGAGTGAGAACATGGACCATTTGAGAATCGTATTGCAAGTTCTTAAGGACCAACAACTTTTTGCAAAGTTTGGCAAGTGTGAGTTTTGATTGAGGTCCGTAGCTTTCCTTGGTCACATTGTGTCAAGAAAGGGAATTGAGGTAGATCCTAATAGGACGGGTGCGGTCAAGAGTTGGCCTAGACTTCTAAATCCTTTTGACATTAGAAACTTTTTGGGTTTGACTGGTTACTATAGAAGGTTTGTTGAGGGAATTTCTTCCATCGCTTCTCCTTTGACGGCTTTGACTCAAAAGAAGGCTAAGTTTGTGTGGTCGTAAGCGTGTGAAAAAAGTTTTCAAAAGTTGAAAGATAGACGTACTTTCGCTCTGGTGTTGACCTTACTGGAATGTATATATGGTTTTGTGGTGTATTATGATGCCTCTAGAGTTGGGTTGGGATGTGTGCTTATGCAAAATGTTAAGGTGAATGCCTATGCTTCAAGGCAACTGAAGATCCATGAGAGGAATTATCCTACCCATGAAATTGAGTTAGCGGCGGTCGTATTTTCCTTAAAAATATGAAGGAACTATTTGTATGGGTCTATGTGAATGTTTTCACCGATCATTAGAGTCTAGAATATGTGTTTAGTCAAAAGGACTTGAATCTTCACCAAAAATGGTGGCTTGCATTGTTAAAGGATTATGATATGAGTGTCCTTTATCACCCTGATAAAGCTAATATGGTAGTGGATGCTCTTAGTCAGTTGTCTATGAGTAGTGTGGCTCATGGAGAGGATGAAAAGAAAGAGGTTGTTTGTGATGTTCATAGGTTGGCCCGACTGGGTGTTCAATTAGTGGATTCCACCAAGGGTGGTGTTCAATTAGGTTGGCCCTGATAGCAAAGTCTTGACCCTATTTTGGTCAAATTAAAAGAGACGGTACTCAAAAAGTCCGTTGAGACTTTCTCCCAAGGGGGAGATGGGGTACTTAGGTACAAAGGTCAGTTATGTGTTTCGAATATTAAAGGCTTGAGGGAACAAAAACTAGAGGAAGCACATAGTTTCTATTCACCCGGGAGCCACCAAGATGTACCGTGATCTACGGGAAATCTATTGGTGGAATGGAATGAAGAAGGATATTGCGGACTTTGTGGCCAAGTGTCCTAATTTTGAACAAGCGAAGGTTGAGCACCAAAGGCTGAGAGGTTTGTCCTAAGACGTTGATATTTCTACTAGGAAGTGGAAAGATGTGAAGATGGACTTTATTTTATGGTTGCCACATACTCGGCGACAACATCTAGACATTGGTAATAGTGGATCGGATGACTAAGACCACTTATTTCAATCTCTTCAAGTGTCTTTTTCAGTGAAAGAATATGCTAAGTTGTATTGAGAGAGATGGTAAAATTGCATGGTGTGCCTTTGTCCATAATTTCAGATAGAGGTACCCAATTTACTTCACAGTTTTGGAGGTCATTCCAAAAAGGGCTTGGTACCAAGGTTAAGCTTAGAAAAGCTTTTCACCCCTAAATTGATGGCAAAGAGGAGCGCACCATTCAAACTTTGGAAGACATGTTGAGGGAATGCCTGTTAGATTTTAAAGGCAATTGGTATAACCATTTGCCGTTAATTGAGTTTGCTTATAATAACAGTTATCACTCGATTATTGACATGGCTCCTTTTGAGGCTATGTATGGTAGGAGGAGTAGATATCCTATATGTTTGTTCGAGGTGAGTGAGGTTGGTTTGATAGGTCCCGAACTAGTTTATGAAGCTATTGATAAAGTTTGACTTATTAGAGAAAGATTGAAAGTGGCTCAAAGTCGATAAAAGTCCTATGTCGATGTTAGAAAAAGGGGTCTTGGGTTTGATGTTCATGATTGGTTCTACTTGAAAATTTCCCCTATGAAAGGGGTGATGAGGTTTGGTAAGAAAGGGAAGCTTAGTCCCTTGTATGTTGGCCCATATCAAATTTTGAGGCGTATTGTTAAGGTTTCCTATGTGTTAGACTTGCCAAATGAGTTGGCATTGGTGCATCCGATTTTTCATGTCTCTATGCTTAAGAAGTATGTTGGAGACCTGACATCCATAATTTCCCTAGAAGGGTCAGGAGTTGATGAAAGTCTCTCCTATGAGGAAGTTCCAGTTGAAATTTTTGACCGACAAGTTAAGAATTTAAGAAATAAGGAAGTTGTTTTCGTAAAAGTGTTCTAGAGAAATCAGTTGGTTGAGGGTGCGACTTGGGAGTCCCTGGCGGATATGAAGTCCCGATATCCTCATATTTTTCCTTCTACTCCTGCTCTAGTTTGAGGTAATAATTTTCTCTTGGTTATCTTATGTTTAGGAGTCATGTGTGATTTATGTGTTTCCATGATTTCCTTATGTTTATGAAAAATTATACATAGAAAGAAAATGAGTTTTTATGATTGATGTTCCTCATGTTGTTGTACATTGAGTATACGTTTCCTCTTGACTTCATGAGATGAATTGATGAACATGCTTTTGATATGCCTATGAAGAATAAGTTGCATATAGGCTCCAAGAGATTTTGTTGTGCATGCTTTAAAGCTTGGAGAAGGTAGTTCCTCCTAAGAATATGAGAAATGTTGATATTCCATGCATATTGGATTGCTAGATGTATTTCCTATTTCCTTATGTTGCATTTGAGTATATTGAATTGGGAGTTGATATTTCCTCCTTAATTATGTGCATTGCATGCATAATGGGTTGATAGAGTAAGTTCATCCCTCTTATGATGTTTTGAGAATGTCCTAGCTTGGAGTCGAAAGTTCCACCTTGGTTTCATGCATTGCATTGTTAGGTTGGGTTCCTAGTTCCTCTCCTATTCTCTTAGAACCAGTTTAAGTTCATTCGAGGACGAATGGTCCCAAGGGGGAGATATTGTAACACCCGTATCCAAAAAGGGCATGCAGTAATTTTCCAGGAACTGGTGCAGCCAAGCCACGCCGGCCACCCACGACCCGTGGAGTGGACCACGGATAGTAGTTGTGGTCCATTATTGGATGCCCACAATTTCCTACTCTCTGATCCCGAACGATGAGCCACCAGGATGGTCCGTGGGTAAGACCACGGCCTGTCGACCAGGGTTCGTCATTTAGGACTCAGAAATGGTCTAAGCCATGAATCACGGAAGGGACCTACGGACCCTGAGTCGGTCCAAAGCTCAATTTCAGGGTCTCTAATTGATGATCCACGATTGACCAGGATGGAAGGTAGGTCCATACACGGTCCGCCAATCGTGGTCTCGTGGGTCAGATCTGGACAACTATTTTAGGGACTTAAGGGTCTTTTCCAATTTTAATTAAATAAATGGGGTGTCGTTTCGCCTAAGTATAAAACATCTATAGAAGAATTTTTACACCCAAAATCCTTCAGTTAGTTCATTTTTCCAAATTCTCAAAATAAAACCAACCCCTCTCAAATATTCACTCTCTAGAAACTTGAAGAAGAAGAAAAAAAAGAAGGATTCATCTAAGGTTTCAAGATTAGGGTCAAGTTCCTCCATTGAAGGCTAGTATTTGGAGTCAATGTATGATAGCTTTCATCCATGGGTTCCTTTTACGAAATGGAGTCCCCGATTCCTCTATTCCAAATCGTAGAATTCCCCAATTAGCTAGGGTTTTCTTCAATCACCATAGGTTCTTATGATTAGTGATTTGAATGGATTAATTTTTATCTTCTAAGCATAAATTGATGATTTACATTGCTTTTATGATGTTTCCCCTATGAACCCATGTAAACCCCTATGTTTTCCAAATTGTAGCTCTATGATATGGGTTGTTGATTATGAAAGAAGAGTTTTATGATCTAAAGTATAAAGTAATAAAATTACATGAATCTATTATGAAATCCCTATCTAATGCTTGAATTCTAGATTTGGTGATTCAAAGTAGCTTTGAACCTTGAAAGGGCAAAGTATGAGTTATATATGATCTTATGAAACCTATGTAAATGTTTTAAGAACACTTTGAGAGTGAAGTGTTAATGATTATATTGTTGTTGTGGGCTGATTGAAATGTTATTCTCATGAACTCATAATGAACAAGATGTGAAAGGTTTTCTCACAAAATGAAGATTCTAAGGTTGAAAGGCTTTCTCACCTAATCGAATCTAAGAGTTATCCTAATGAACTCTTTTGGATTGATTGTCAAGTACATCCTTCCATGACACATGAATCCAGTTAAGACTTAATAAGTACTCCGAGAGATTAATGCTTAACACCGAGTGGATATTGAATATGAGATGGAAGAGTTTATGCTAGTTGAGCCTGGCTTCCAAATGGGATCCTTTTACGCTAGTTGAGTTTGGGTTTCCCATGTATGTCTCATGAGATGGAGACCTTGTACAACAATTGAGTCTAGGTTTCTAGTAGCAATCTCCATATCCCATAAACTACGCGCTCCCATATGATTTTTAGCTAGGGGATCCACCCAGGCTAACAAACCATGATTTTACCTTAGGCAAGTAGAACAACCTTTTTCGGTGTGGAAGACACCGGGTGATCATGTTTATAGCTTACATGGTCTCTATGTTGGTTAAGGCTTATTCCCACAACAAGAACTTGAACATGAATAATGAACTAAGGTTATTACGTTGGGTATTGTACATGAGTTCAAAGGTTTTAAAGATGATGTTGACTTATACTGTCCATGTTTATGACTTATGATTTCTAACCTCTTATATGATGTTTAAACTTGGTAAATTTGGATATCATGAAATGAAATGTCGTTTTTAGCATGTTTTAAATATTTTATGCATAGTTAGCGTAATTAGTGCATTTTTATACTAATGCATACTCTTGCCTACATTTCCCCCAAGTGTAGGGTCCGACACTAGGGATTGTACTTATTGCTAGAGCTTGGATTTGTTTGCTCCAAAACTTGGTTAGTCTTCATGATTCAGGGAAGGATTCAATATGTTTTGTTTCTTTCATGTAGTTTCCCTTTAGAACATGTTGTATGGGCTAGGTTCTATTTAATTCACTATTGTAATAGGTGGCTATAATGAGACAAGTGTCTAGACCTCTGCTTTCCTTTATGATAAATTTTTTAAGACTTGAAATGTTTTTTACTCTTTATTATTTTAGTACTTTATGTTATGATATGCTAAGTGGCTTACATAGAGTCCTTCGGGGTTCTACGTGCCATGTTACATCTAGAGGGTACCACTGGGTCGAGACATGATGACGCTGTTGCTGAGTTTGATGCTGAGATAGATGAGGAGCGGCTTAGTGGTTGTGAGGAGATAATATATGAGGATCTGGCCGACTTGGAAGGTACTATGTTTGAGATTTCTAGACAGGCATCGCCCTGAGACACTTTCATGGTAGGGCCTAGTGGAGCTAAGGATGTTGAGATACAGGGCGTTGATGCCCAAATAGAGAGAGTCATGAATGCTGAGACACGGGCAGTGATGCCTCTATAGAGGGAGTGATTGATATGCAGACTTCACCCCAGTCCTAGCCTGTCATGATGATTTTCTTACCTCCTTTTCTGTTCATTTTTAATTGTTTTGGTTTTAGTTGCATTTGATGACAAATGTGTATTTTGGTGGTGGGGTGAGGTATTTCCATACATAACACTTTTGGGCTGTTTTGTGAATAGTGGTTTGATCTTGATTTTCATTATGTTTTGTGAATATTGGAGCTTATGGTTTAGATATATCTTGGTTGTTGATACATTGTGGCCCATTGTTTTAAATTTGAAATGGTTTTGAACCAAGTTTAAAATTTTTGCCACCTGTTTTGTGTGTGATTGTGGTTGTTCTTGTGCAAATTTGAGTGTCGTTTGTGGTTAATATCAATGACTTGAATAGTGCTCTTAATTGAACAAAATGAATATGTGGCTATGATGAGGGAAACTAAGTTACATAGGCAGTATGTGAACTTTTAGCATCTCCCTAGTCGTTTGTTGATTAAGTGTCTTGTGATGAACATTGTATGCTAGCTAGAAAGTGTGGAGTCTTGTTTGATAATTTGTACCAATGACTTGTATGGTGAGGTTGTCTTGAACATTGTGCTTGATGAAACCTAGAATTTTCCCCGTTTGTACGATTGATTGAGTGAAGGAAGCGATTGAAATGATCTTAGGTGGAGTTTTTGGAGACTGAGCCAATTTGGCAATATACCTCTTATTGGCCAACCTTGTGAGATGTGTGAACCTTTATTGGCACCTTTTGAGCCTATCCTTTTCTTGGAAGAAACTTGAACAACTTTGACCTCTTTATCCCATCACCTATAACCTTCATAAAGTATTGGTTCGTTTGAATAGCCAACTTAGGCCAAAAGCCTAAGTTGGGGGTGTGGTGAAAAAAAACGAAAGTCAAGAAATGTAAAAAAAAAAAAAAAAAAAAAATTCCCCTTCGATGGATTGTTTTGAAAAAGATAGAACCCCTTTATGTAAAAAAAGGGAAGAAAAAGAAGAAAGAAAATAAAAATACTGAAGAAGAGCAAAAGTTGTGAAATAAAGTGTGTGAAAATAGTGAAAAAATAGTGTATCTTGTGATTCATGTTTAGTTGAATAATGGGTGGATTATGAACATGTTTGAATAAGAAAGAGAAAGAGAAAAAGCTTTTCAGGCCATACTTCATGAAGGTAGAAGCGACTAAGCCTAAATGACCATACCTTTGCACTCAGCCCTATTTCAAGCCTTAAAAGGACCTTGGTGATCTTAAGTGAGTTGAAATGAGTGTTGATTGGAAAATAAGGGCAAGCCTATGGGCGGAGTCATGCATGTGTTCATATTTTTTGAGTGTGAGAGTTGTATGTGATTTCGGGACCGTAAATTTTTGAGGAATTTTGTGTGAATGTGGAATCATGTTTGTTGTGAGGGAATTTGAGTACCTTTGTTGACCTTGAACTTGCATTTGAAGCAAGCATTGTAAGCTTGAGTATTCTTGATAATGGTGAGTCACAATTAGAATCTTTGAGTGTAAAATTGAGCATTGTGTGTGTGGTTTGAACCTTTTTTCTTCATTCATGTTGAGTCTTAAGCAACACTGTTTGTAGACATCCTTGTACCGATTGACCTTGAGTTTTACTTGAAAATAAGCAAAAGGTTAAGTTGGGGGTGTTGATGAGTCTGAGTTTTTGACTCATTTAGGGATTTGGTTTGATAGTTTTAGTGTCCTCAAATGCCTAATTTATGCTCTAAACTGATATTAAAGCATTTATTTACAGGTATGTAGGCTAAGGAGCAAGACAAGGACACTACTAGGTAAAAAGGAGCAAACAAGCCGAAGAAGTGAAGAAAAGTGATCCTAGTGATTGCCAAGACCACTCGGCGAACCGTTGAGTGGCTCTTTAGCTTGCCTAAAGTTCCAGCATGGCAGCCTTAGGGGAAGAACCAATTTGGCGACAGGAATGGGCAGACGGCAGATTGTCGAACGACTTTGCGTCAACAACCTGGATCCCCTAAAGTCACAAAACCCTGAAGACAAATGGCTAATGCAAACCGGCGATAGGCTAAAGCAAAGATCGGGTAGCTGACTAGTTCGGCGAGGCCCGACTTATTTCGCCCAATGGCCTTTTTGGCCAAAAATTAGGAAATTGTAATTTGAAATTTAAAAGAGTTCCTGTGGAGCCCTTCTAGTTCTAATTCCTTGAATTCGGTATTACAAGTTTCTCTCTGAGTTTTTGAGGTTCCATTGTAGACTTTGAAGCTTTTGAGGCTCAAACTTGAAGATTTGCAAGTGAGTTTTGGGATTTATTCAATTTGGACAATTGTAAATACTCGAAAACCTTTATCCAGATCATGGTTAATGTATTTGGTAATCGTTTCTCTACTTTTATGATATGTAGCTAAAACCCAAATTCTTGGGCTGTGATCATGGGTTTATTTGTCTAATTATCTTATGGGTATTATTGTTTAATGATGAAATTGTTGTTGTAATGTGGGTTTGATCATTGGTTGTGTTTTAATATATGAAGTTGAAAATGTAATTCTAGTTTAGAGTTCTTGGCTTGCTTGAGAGGGAGGTCTAGGAACCAAAGTTTTTGATTAATAATTGTAGGTATAGGGTTAATATGGGTTTAGCTCGAGAGATAGTGAATCCTAAACTCGATTCTACCTATGTAGCTTGAGAGAGTAGATACATTAAGGCTGTGGGTTGTTTATCTTGTTAAGCTCACCGAGGTTCGAGAGAACTCGCCTGAACCGTAATAGTTGTTCGAGAGAAAACTATTGCATTTATAGCTTAGCCTACCCACAATGTTTCAACAAATTATTGTTTTAGCTTATAATCGAATGTATCCCGAATAGTCCTCTTAATCTTGATAAAATCTATGTTTTCATATTTGATTTCAGTTATTAATGGATAAACCAATCCCCCCATTTGACATTTGTTGTCAACCCCTTAGACATTTTCGATAATTTCTATTTCTATAACCTCTTAGATCACAATTGTGCTTCATAATTGAATTTGAACATTGTACAACTCTCTGTGGGTTTGACCCCAACTCTTCGTTGGGTTTTATACTAGATAACGACTGCCCACACCTAGTATTAGATGAGGTGTGGTTGAGCATTAATCAATTACAAGTCACTAGCCAAATGTTTGAGCCTGGGCACCCTCTTTTTAACACCTCAAAAGATAGTAGGCTACACTAGGGCTAAGTGAGAGGGCAAGATCCAAGGAAGAGGGCTTGGATAGCCCAACCTTCACCATGCCCTGCCTACCTTCTCACGACTACCATGATGGTTTGTGGTAGGGCCTAGGAGTCGTGGTGAGGTTCGTGAGAGGTAGGGCAGTAGCTATGTCAAAACTGCCCAAAACAGCCCCCATCCACACGAGTACCTTTACGGATCATGGTGGTCACCACGGATTGTGGTGCCAATCATGGAGGTGAGGCAGTAGCTAGGCTACACTTCCCAAAAAGGAGACCCCCCCCCCCCACGAGCCACTTGATGGCTCGTGAAGGCCTTCATGGCTGTGGAAGGTGTCATGGTCTTGACGTAGAGTCTAAGGGTAAGGGGTGTCCAAGGGACGCTAGTGGTCCAATGACCACGAGGAGGACCACGACTCGTGCTAGGGACCACGGCTCATGGGGCCTCTCATGAAGATGGGGCAGCCTACTTTTAAGTGAGTGTTCAATGGGTCATTCCGATTTTAATTAGAATAAAGCCATGTAATTTTTCCTAAGCCTAGGACCCCCTATATAAGTCATTTAACACCAAAACTCACCTATTCAAGTCATATTTTCCAAAACCCAAAAGAAATCCCCAAAAGTTCTTCCTCTCAAATAATTCTCTCTCTAGAAACATTAAGAAGAATAAGGAGATTCAAGCTAGGGTTCAAGAGCAAGCTTGCATACATCAATTTCTTTGGGCTTTGATAGTAAGGTATGGTAGTTTTCATCCATGGATTCCTTGAGTTCCCTCAAAATCTCCAATTTCAAAAAGGTAGAAATTATCAATTGTTAGGGTTTTCATCAATTGCCATGGGTTCTCTTCAAAGTTGATTTAAATGAATGAATTATGTTATATTAAGTATGAATTGATGAATTCCTATGCTATTTATGATGTTTCTGCATGAACCCATGTAAATCCAATATTTCTCAATTATGATGATATAATGTGGGTCTTTCTTTACTAAAGAGGATGTTTATGAATTAATGCATGAAGTGATAGAATCACATGAAGTTATGATGAAATCCCTATCTAATGCTTGAATTCTAGTTGTGGTGATTGAAAGTAGGCTTTGAACTATGACAGGGCAAAGTATGAGATTATGCATGTCTTTATGAAATCTATGTATATGCTTTAAGAATGTTTTGAGAGTAAAATATCAATGATTATGATGTTGTTGTTGTTGTGTTGTTGAAAGGCAATTCTCATAAACACATATTAACATTATTGTGAAGGATTTTCTCACATAATAAGGATTCTTAGGTTGAAAGGCTTTCTTACCTAATTGAATCAAAGGCTAAGAGCTATAATGAAAATATCATGGATGGTGAAAAGTTTACTCACACATGGTCTAAGGAGCTATTCTATGATAATATAAGAGAAGACTTAATAACTATTCCATGGGATTTATGCTTAGCACCGAATAGATATTGACGTGAGATGGAAGAGCTCCCGTAGTAGAGGCCAAGTTTCTAAAAGAAATATCTTGAGATGGAAGCTCTCCCGTAGTAAAGGCCGGGTTTTTAGTAACAATCTCCTTATCCCATAAACGATATCCCCCCGTAGGATGTTTAGCTAGTGGTTCACTTAAGCTAAAAGTTCATGGTTCTACCTTAGGCAAGTAGGACAACCCTTTTCGGTGTGGGAGACACCGGGTGATCATGTTATAGCTCACATGGTCTCAATGTCGGTTGAGGCTTATTCCCACAAGAACATGAATAATGAACTAAGGTTACTTCAAGAAGTATCACATATGAGTTCAAATGTTTTAATTATGATGTTGTGTTGCATTAACCATGTTTTATGTCTTATGATTTCTAACCCTCTTATATCATGTTTTAACTTGGTAATTTGAATGCCATGAAATGAAATATCCCTTTTAGCATGTTTAAATATTTTTATGCATGGCAATCATACTTAGTGCATTTTTATACTAACTCATACTCTTGCCTACATTTTTCGAAAATGTATGGTCTAATTGTCAGAGTCATCAGTTTCGTGGATAAGTGTTGATCTAGAGATTTTCCAAGCTTGGTGAGTCCTCATGCTTCGAGGATGTTCTTTTATTGTTTTAGTTCCTTTTCACGCATTTCCCTTTTTGGATATGATGTATGGGCTAGGCCCAATTGCATTCGGTTGTAATAGATGGCTATGATGAGACAAAGTGTCTAGACTTTCACTTTTCTATAAAATTGGTGTTTGGACTTGAAATGTCTTTTAACTCTTATTATTTTATTTATTATGTTTTTGAGAGCTAAGTGGATTTTATGGAGTCCTTCGGAGTTCTATACACCATGTTACATCTATGGTGTATCCCTGGGTCATGACAAACTTGGTAATCAGAGTACAATGTTTAAAATGGTCCTAGGATGTCTCATAATCCACGTCTAGTAAAGTCTTGTTCATGAGTGTGAAGCTCACCACATTTATGAATGAGAAGCTACAAGAGTTTTAGGAAACTTCACTTCTTCATTACTCTAAGTCGAGCCATAGAATTTGACTTTATAAGGTCTCTCTCCTAATCCTTACCCTATGTTCTTACTCAAAGGGCTCATGCTAGAAGGAATGAGGGAGAGAATGTGGACCAATGAGCTCCTTCTCAAGCTCCGATAGACCCTTTGGCTGAAAATGTAACAAAATCGAAGTTTAGGTGGGCTTTTCAAATATTGTCCCAATCTATGACGGCCCAAGCCAATAGAGAGGTGGTAGTCCTCGTGAACCCAAAAGTGGGTACGATGGCATCAAGAGTGACGGACTTTACTAGGATGAACCCTCCAGAATTTTATGGCTCCAATGTTAAGGAAGATCCTCAAGAGTTTATCAATGAGGTCTATAAGGTACCTGCTATCATGGGAGTGACTCAGGAAGAAAAGGTGGACTCGATCGCTTATTAACTGAAAGGTGTTTCTCAAGTGTGCTACAACCAATTGAAAGAATCAAGGCTGGTAGGAGCGGGTCCCATAGAGTGGGAAATGTTTAAATCTGCTTTTCTTGATCGGTTTTTTCCCCTAGAGATGAGGGAAGCAAATGTGCTTGAGTTCATTAATCTTCGTCAAAGAAGTATGAGTGTGAGGGAGTCTACTCTAAAGTTCACTCAATTGTCTAAATATGCTCCAAAAATGATTACGGATTCAAGGGCTAGGATGAGTAAGTTTGTTTTGTGTGTATCCAAAATGGTGGTTAAAGGATGTCGTACTACCATGCTCATTGGTGACATGGACATCTCTCATCTTATGGTCCATGCTTACAAAATTGAGTAGGAAAATCTTAAGGAAAATTCTAGGGAGATGAAGAGTTCTAAGACCGGTGGTGGAAATATCTCTCATGCTAGGTCTAATGGACATGATCATCCCAAATTTTGACTAAGGTTTTCTGATCAAGGTTCCTCCAATGCTCCTCCTAGGTTCAACAAAGATAGGTTGTCTAACCCTAAGCCTCAAGGAGATAATGGTAGTGGATCTTCATTGCCTAGGTCTACTTGTACTAAATGGGGAAGGAAGCATGAGGGTAAGTGCCTAGCTAGCATGGATGGTTGTTTTGATTGTGGTAAGAGTGGTCACAAATTGAGGGATTCCCCAATGCTTACGGCTAAATGAAGAGAGGGAAAGAAAGCTCCTCCTAGTGGTTTGGGTTCCAATGCTCCCAAGCAAAAACCACTTCTATGTACTTTAGACTCTTGGTGAACAAGATGGTTCTCCCGATGTAGTTACCAGTATGTTAAAAGTTTTCCAACTTGATGTATATGCTTTACTTGATCCCAGTGCTACTTTGTGTTTTGTGACACCATATGTGGCTATGAGGTTTGATGTTCTTACGAATGTGTTGTTAGAACCTTTTTCTGTCTCTACTCCTGTTGGTGATTCTGTTGTGGCTAGGAGCGTGTATAGAAGATGTCACGTATCCTTATCCCATAAAGTTACTCTCGTTGATTTGGTAAAGCTTGATATGTTAGACTTTGATGTTATTCTTGGTATGGATTGGTTGCATTCATGTTATGCCTCTATATATTGTAGGACCAAAGTGATCAAATTCTAATTTTCGAATGAGCCTATCCTAGAATGGAAGGGGAAGATTCTATGCTTAAGGGTCAGTTTGTTTCGTATCATAAAGCTAGAAAGATGATTTCTAAGGGCATTTATCATCAAGTTAGGGTGAGGGATGTAGATTTTGAAAGCCCTTAATCTTTAGTCAATTTTCGTTGTGAATAAGTTTTCAAAAGTGTTTCCAAATAATCTACCCAATATTCTTTCCGAGAGGGAGATAGACTTCGGTATTAACCTTCTCCCTGATACGCAACCTACTTCTATTCCTCTTTATTGAATGGCTCCGACAGAACTTAAGGAATTGGAAGAGCAATTGAGTGACTTGTTGGATAAGGGTTTCATCCGACTGAGTATCTTTCTATGGGGTGCTCTAGTTTTGTTTGTTAGAAAGAAGGATAGTTCCCTCTGTATGTGTATTGACTATCGGCAGTTGAATAAGGTGACCACTAAGAATAAGTATCCTTCGATCGGGTTTTCACCAATTAAGCGTGAAGGAAGAAGATATTCTGAAAACGGCTTTGAGAACCTGATACAGACACTTTGAGTTTTAGGTGATGTCTTTTGGTTTGATTAATGCTCCAACCACTTTTTTGGACTTGATTGAAAAGTTGTTTAGACAATACATTGATATATTTGTGATTGTGTTCTTGATGATATATTGATCTATTCAAGGAGTGAGAATGAGCACATTGATAATTTGACGATTGTGTTAAAATTCTCAAGGACCAACAACTCTTTGCAAAGTTTAGCGAATGTGATTTTTGGCTATTGTCCGTGGCTTTTCTTGGTCACATTGTTTCTAGTAAGGGTGGTTGATCCTAACAAAATAGACGGGGTGAAGAATTGGCCTAAACCTCTATCCCCTTTAGACATTAGAAGCTTCTTAGGTTTGTTTGGTTACTACAAACGGTTTTTCGAGGGGTTTTCTTCCATTGCCTCTCCATTGATAGCATTGACCCAAAAGAAGGCTAAGTCCAGATGGTATGAAGGTTGTGACAAGATTTTTCAAGAGTTGAAGGAAAGACTCACTTTCGCTCTGGTGTTGACTTTATCGAAGGAGACATATGGTTTTGTGGTTTATTGTGATGCCTCAAGAATTGGGCTAGGATGCGTGCTTATGCAAAATGGGAAATTTATTTTCTATGCTTCAAGGCAACTTAAGATTCATGAGAAGAACTATCCTACCCATGACCTTGAACTAGCGGTTGTTGTTTTTTCCTTAAAGATTTGGAGGCATTATTTGTATGGTGTTCATGTTGATGTTTTTATTGACCACAAGAATTTACATTATGTGTTTAACCAAAAGGATCTAAATCTTTGCTAAAGGAGATGGCTTTAGTCATTGATGGATTACGACATGAATGTTCTCTATCACCCGCCGACAAGGCGAATGTGGTGGTAGATTCTCTTAGTCGGTTATCTATGGGTAGTGTTTCTCATATTGAGGATGATAGGAAAGAGTTGGTTCGATATGTTTATAGATTGGCCCGGTTGGGTGTTCAGCTAGTAGAGTCTACCAAGGTGGTCTTATAATTCACAATGGTTCAGAATCATCTTTTATAAGAGATGTGAAATTCAAGCAATGTCTTGATCCGACCTTAGTTGAATTGAAAGAAATGGTACTTTAAAAGTACGATAAGGCTTTCTCCTAAGGGGAAGATGGTGTGCTTCATTAATAAGGTCGTTTGTGTGTTCTCAATGTTAATGACTTGAGGGGACATATTTTATCAGAAGCTCATAGTTCACTATATTCCATTCACACAGAAGCCACCAAGATGTACCGCAATTTGCGGGAGGTCTATTGGTGGAGTGGGATGAAGAAGGATATTGTAAAATATGTGGCTAAATGTCCTAATTGCCAACAAGTGAAAGTTCAGCATTTGAAACTAGGAGGTTTATGCCAAAATATTAACATTCCTACTTGGAAGTGGAAAGATGTGAATATTGACTTCATTGTTGGATTGCCTTACACTTGACGACAACATGACTTGATTTGGGTTATAGTGCATCGAATGACGAAATTGGCCCATTTCATCCCCGTCAAGGTTTTCTATTCGGCGGAGGACTATGCTAAGTGGTACTTGAGTGAAATGGTAAACTTGCATAGAGTGCATTTATCCATTATCTAAGATCCTGGTACGCAATTCACATCTTAGTTTTGAAAATTTCTCCAAAAGGGCCTTGGTTAAGCTTAGTAAGGTCTTTCATCCCCAAATCGATGGGAAAGCAGAGCGTACTATCCAAACATTAGAAGATATGTTGAGAGCTTGTGTGATTGACTTCAAGGTTAATTGGGATAAGCATTTGCCTTTGATTGAGTTTGCCTACTACAAAGTTATCACTCAAGTATTAGTATGGCTCTATTTGAGGTATTGTATGGTAGGAGGTGTATATCTCCTATAGGTTGGTTTAAGGTGGGTTAAGTTTCCCTAATAGGTCCTAAATTGGTACATGAGGCTATAGAGAAAGTTCCACTTATTAGAGAAAGGATGAAAATGGCTCAAAGTCGACAAAAGTCATATGACGATGTTATAAGAAGAGATCTTGAGTTTGATGTTCATGATTGGGTTTACTTGAAAGTTTCAGCCATGAAGGGTGTGATGAGGTTTGGTAAGAAAGGGAAGCTTAGTCCCCGTTATGTAGGCCCATATCAGATTTTGAGACGTGTTGGTAAGGTTTCTTATGAACTTGAATTGCCTAGTGAGTTGGCATCGGTGCATTCGGTTTTCTATGTCTCCATGTTGAAGAAATGTGTTAGGGATCTGACTTCTATAGTTCCCTTAGAAGGTTTGGGAGTTAAGGAGAATCTTTCTTATGAATAAGTTTTGGTTGATATTTTAGACCAGCAAGTCAAGAAGTTGAGAAACAAAGAAATTGCTTCCGTGAAAGTGTTTGTGGAGAAATCATATAGTTGAGTGTTCTATTTGTGAGGCCGAGGCCGATATGATGTCCCGATATCCTTATCTTTTTCCTTCTACTCCTACTCTATATTGAGGTATTGAGTTCCTCATGGTTTACTCTTTTGGTGTCATGTGTTTTAGATATTCCCATTATTTCCTTAATTATGCATGTTCACGAAAAGCTTAAGTTTTGAGAAAATGAGTCAATTGGATTGATTTATAAATGTTTATGTACATTTGAGAATGAGTTCCGTATATACTTCATGATATGATGTTTTGAACATGCTTTAGCTTGGAGTTGATGTTTCCTCCTCGAAATTGTGCATTTATGTGATTTCATGCATGTTGGGCTGTTAGGTTAAGTTCCTACCTTCCTTATGATGTCTTGAATCTCATTCGAGGACGAATGTTCCCAATGGGGATATAGTGTAACACCTTGGATTTGAGAAAGGGCAAAATAGTAGTGTTTAGTAATAATTGGTGCCATCCGACGGAGGCCAACCACTGCCCGTGGACAGGACCATGAACTAGTGTGGTCCGTGGATTGGCCACCCAAAATGCTCAAAGGTCAAGAACAATAGCCTGCATCAACAGACTATCGTTGGGTCCATGGTCCATGGATCATGACCCCCAAATCCAGATTTTTGAATCGAATGACGGTCGTGCAGGAAGGCCGTCGGTCAGACCACAATTTGTCAGCAACATCAGTAGTTAGTACGTCGGTAGTTATTTTAGGGGTATTTGGGTCTTTTCCTAATCATCTTATCCTTATACTACATCATTTTACCTATGTCTAAGACCCCTATATAAGTGATTTTAACCCCAAATTAATTCATTCTCTTCAAATTCACCCAAAAGAAGTTGAGTCTTTCTCTCCCAATGATGTTTCTCTCTATAGAAGTTTGAAAAAGAAGATTCAAACTAGGTTCAAGGTCAAGCATTCATTCTCCAATAACTTTTGGGCTTTGATAGCAAGGTATGATAGCTTTTCATCCATGGAATCCTTGCATCCATAGAGCCCCTAAATTCTCCAAATTGAAAAGTAGAAATTCCCCAATTTGAGTTGGGGTTTTCTCCTAATTTGTGTGTCTTTATTGAATGTTGATTCAATTGATTGAATTATTATTTATTATGCATGAATTGAGAGGATTATATGCTTTTATGATGAAATTCCATATACCCATTCTTAACCCATGTTTCTAAGAAGAAATTTATTTAAAATGGGTTTTACTCTATAAAAGGAGTATTTATGGATTTATGTGTAATATTATAGGATATATAAGATAAAATAAGAGTTTCTTTGAGATTTAAGCATATGTGATGATATATAATAATAATAGCTTTGAGAGGAAGGCACAAGTTATTAACTGTTGATTATTGATGTGATTGTTGTGGAAGGGATTTTCCCACATGATTTCTTATGTATGAATGTGAAAGACTCCCTAACATTGAGTGATTCTAGGTTAAAAGGATTTCTCACCTAAAATAAATCTAAGTTAAGGAAATATTAAATTGATGAGGCTAGAGAAGATTTCCCATAGCCCCTAAATGAGAAGGAAAATAGGCGATTACCCATATTCTTTTGAGTAGGAGAAGAGGATATAACCCACTTTCCTATAATGCAAGTTGGAGAAGAGGTGATTACCCATGTTCCCAAATTGAGAAGGACAAGAGGCGATTACCCATGATCCCAAAGTGAGAAGGACAAGGGCGATTACCTATGATCCTTTATACCAAGGCAAGAGGCAATTCCCCATTTCTTTAAAAGATAAGCTATGATATGTTATGATAGGGGATGATCTTGGATTGTTGCTTGAGTTTGCCTTCCATGATGAGTAAGCCTAGAGGCGGTTAGCCATGTATTGACAAAGGATCAATTATAGATACTTCAAGAACTACTCCTTACATGTTTTGATGATCTATTATGTGCATTGATTATGCTTTATGATTTACGTTGTCTAACACTTTTGTTATGTTTATGTATGCTATCATATTTAGTACATTTTTGTACTAATGCATACTCTTGCTGATATTTCTTATCCAAATGTGCATCCGAAATTCCTGATTCTCACCTCCATGCCTAGGATCTATTGTAGAGGAAGAGTTGAAGATTGGTGAGTCCTCACTCATCCGAGGATTTGGCCACTACTTTCCTTATGTTCTTTTCATTTGAGTTGTGAACATTTATGTAAGGGGTATGTCCCGAGATTCTATTGTATTAGATGGTTTTGAGATAAGTATTTTAGACTTCTGCTTCGAAATTAAAAACTTTGGTTATGTTGAATAAAAGTTTTAAATCTCATCGATTTCTATTATCTTGAATATGAAAGCTAAGTGGCTTGTATGAGGCCTCATGGGGTCTTGTACGCCACGTTACATCTAGGGGGTACCCCTAGGTCGTTACACAAGACTGCCTTCGTGGAGGGTTTAAAAGTTGACCTCCACATTCATGGGAGCCCTACAACATTCGCAAAGGGTCGGATATTAATAAAGTATATGTTTGCTAAAGAGGGCCAATGTTGACCCAAGACTATAGTGCCTTATTTGCCAAAATTGGAGTTTCAATAACATTTCCTCTATTTTTGAGCTTTCAAGCTCGGTATTGGCTATTTCAAAGTGGGTTTTCAAGAAACTTCAATTGGATAACAAATTTTAAGTCCCTTCATTGTTGTTCCTTGATTATGGAAAGATTTTATCAACTAAATGCTATTTTTAATTGAAACAATGAGGTTTTTTCAAGAACTTGAGCTTTGAGAAGAAATGGTGATTTTGGGTGAAATATAACTATAAAACTCCCAAAAATGATAAGTTAAACTAGAGCCTAAACATGATGATGAACGTCTTGAATGAGAGTTATAGGAGTCAAGGCCATGAGGCAAGTGCCCTGGCCAAGGGGCCAAGCTAAAGAAAAAGGCCAAGGCTGCCTCTAGACTTTAGCTACTGCCTCAACCTTCATGAGAAGGACCACGAGCCGTGGTCCTCACCACGGCTTGTGAAGCTGAGCCTGGTCTTGCCTTGGCCATGAAATTTTGGCCACCATTTTTCCAAGTCACTGCCTCAACTTCCACGGCCATCACCATGGTTCGTGGTCATGACCACGACTATGGGAGGTACTCATGGAGTTGCCTTAGGCTAATAAGCAAAAGGCTCCAAGTGGCGAGCCTACTTCCTCAAGGACCACGGGAGGGACCACAACTCATGGTCTTGACCACAGCTCGTAGAACCCCTCAAGGTGATGCCTTGGGTGTGTAAGCCTTGTGCCACCTTGGAGGGGCAACTGCCTCAATCCTTCCCGAGAATGACCACGTGTCGTGGTCCACTTTACGAGCAATGAAGGGGCTCATGGAGATAACTTTGGCTTATGAGCCAAATGCCACCAAACTATAGGCACTGCCCCAATCACGAGAGGGACCACGAGTCGTGGTCCTCACCACGGCTCGTGAAGATGGTTGTGACACCTACACAAGGTCCTTAAGTGAGGGCCAATTGAGTCATTTTGCTATTTTAGTCCAATTAAAGTAGGGTGTTTTGGGTAATTTAGGGGAGGTTTATATATTGATTTTAAGTCAATTTCACAAGATTTACTCATTAATTCACAACACCCAAATATTTCCCCAAAATCCTCTTTTCTCAATATTTTTCTCTCTATAGTTCCTCCATTGAAGAACACCAAGAACTTGAAGGTTATGGCTCAAGAATCCATCTTCTAAACTCCAATTCGTGGGAAAAGTTTCAATTAAGGTATGGGAGCCTTGATTCATGGAACACTTTTCTCCATGAAGCCCTTCAAACTCTAATTTCGAATTTGGTAAATTGTTCAAAAACTAGGATTTTCATTCTAGACATGGGTTCTTTCTAAAAATGATTTCATTATGTTAATTTCCATATATTATGGATTAATTGATGTTTAATGGTGATTTTTATTGTAAAATTTCCCATGAACCCATGAATTACCCCATGACCCTAATTTCATGAATTGTAATGGGTGTATTGATGCAAGATGATTACTATGGATGGTATCTATGTTAATCTAGTTATTGAATCTTGTTTTATTCATGCCTATTGTAGTATCTCTAGGTGTAATTGTGAGACATGATTCAAGACCTTGAAAGGGGTAAATTGCAAGGGTTTGTACATGTTGATGAAGGTTGTATATGAACTATTGATTCACTAGAAAGTGAATCTCCTATGACTAGTGTGTAATGTATGGTATTGGAAAGGTTGTTATTCTCTTACCCTTACACTTCATGATATATGTATAGTCTATGATGATGATGATGTTGTTGGGTTGATTGAAAGGCGACTCTCATGAAAACACTATGAATGATAATGAGAAAGGTTTACTTATATGTTAATGTTGATTCTAAGGTTGAAATTACATCCTCACCTTTAATGAATCTATGAGCATTTTGATATTTTATGGAATGAAGGGTAGAGCATTCCTTCACACATGTAAATGCAATTCAAGACTAACTATGTATCATTTGGGAAATAATGCTTAGCACCGAGTGGATATAGAAAATGAGTTAAAGGCCCTCCCACCAATGCAAAAGGTTGGGTCATCTAAGTGAACTCATGAGATGGAAGCTCCTCCGCCAGTGCAAGAGGTCGGGTTTCTAGAAGAAATCTCCCTATCCCATAACTATGTGCCAACATAGGACTTTACCTAGTGGGGTTACATGACACTGGATTCCATGTAGCTCATATGGTCTATGTCGGTTATGGCTACTCTTCCCTATATGACAACATAATGAATGAGACATGAACTAAACTATTACTTCTTGATGAGTTTACCTAGTAGGAGTAGGGGTGTGGTACTTCACTTTTACATTGCACAAGTAGACTTAGTAGGGTGTTATGGGATGGTTCCTTTATGTTATGATGAGATATGAATGTATGCATGTATGTTGAATGGATAGTTGATATGAATGACTTTCCTTATGTTCAAGTAATGTACATGACTAGTTTCTTACTTATGACTATTGATTATGATGAGGTCTAAAGATGATATTTATGACTAAGGTAGCTTCAAAGGAGTACTTAGTATGGTTGGTCTTATGGGATGCCAACCATACATTGCACAAGTCTTCCTTAGGGGTTGCTAAGGTGATGACTTTACCATGTTATGGGTATAAATGTGATTTTGTCCTGTGTTTGACATTGAAGTTGCATGTTGATCTCCAAACTTCACGTATGCATACCTTTCAAATAAAATTCCCTTTTTAGCATATTTCAATGATTTTTTGTGCATGCTTCCATACTTAGTACATATTTGTGCTAACCCATTCTTCTTCTACATTTTGATAAGTGTAGGTTCCGGCTAGTTCACATACACTCTCCTTTCTTAAAGAAGACTTGGATTGCTTATCTCCAAGTTGTGATGAGTCCTCAAGTTCGAGGACAGATTAGCCATTTCTTAGTTTCTATTGTACTTCTTATATTGAGACGTTTATTGATGTAAAGGGCTAACTCCCAAACTTTTTATTCCTATGCTTTAGATGGTAAATGAGACAAATTCTAGATTTCTATTATTTTCTTTTATGAGAAAATGAAGTTGGACTTCGATTGTAAAAGTTTCAAATTTTTCCGCATTATTTCTTTATCTTATGTGATGATGATGCTAGAGGCTTGTATGAGACCCCTTCGGGGTCAAGTATGCCGTGTTACGTCTAGGGGGTACTCCTAGGTCGTGACAAACTTGGTATCAGAGCATAAGGTTTTAGGATAATAATTAGGTTGATGTCTCATGAACCACGTCTAGTAGAGTCTTGTTCATGAGTGTGAAGCGCGCCATACTTATGAATGAGAGACCATAAGATGTTTAGGAAATTTCACTTTTTTCATTACTCTTTAGTCGTGGTTTGGAGTCCTAAATCTATGAAGTCATTTCTCCTAACCCTTTTCTTGTGATTATTGGCAATAAATACAAGAAGGGCTAATGCAAAGAGGGCACAAAAGGAGAATGTGAATGAGGGAGTTCTTCCCTAATCTCCTCAAGACCCTCAAGTTCCTAATGATGAAGGGGCTATGACTAATATGGAGATAAGGGCGGCTCTCCAAACTTTGACTCAACTCATGATGGTTCAAACTCAAGCCGTCACCACTTAAGCCCAAGACATAACGGCCCAAACCAACTGAGAAATTAGGCCTCGGGTAGTCCTCAATGTGAGTACCATGGCCTCACGGTTGAGAGATTTTAGTAGGATGAACCCTCCTATTTTCTTGGGTTCCAAAGTGAATGAAGACCCACAACAGTTTGTAGAGGAGGTCTAAAAATAGTGGAGGCTATGGGGGTCACTTTTATTGAGAAAGCCAAATTAGCCAGGTATTAATTGAAAGATGTGGCCCAAGTATGGTATACTCAATGGAAGGATAATAGGCCTTTTAGGGCGAGTCCCATAAGTTGGGAGGTATTCAAGAAAGCATTCCTTGATAGGTTCTTTCCAAGGGAAAAGAGGGAAGTAAAGGTGGAGGAATTTATCAACCTTTGTCAAGGAGGTATGAGTGTCCAAGAATACTCTTTGAAATTCACTAAGTTGTCCAAATATGCCCCATCTTTGGTTTCTAATTCAAGGGATGAGATAAGCCGATTTGTGATCGGTGTGTTCGATGCCATTAAGGAAGAATGTCGTGCGGCAATGCTCCATGACAACATGGATATCTTACAGTCGATGGTTTATAATCAACAAGTTGAGGAGTCAATGCTTAGAAAGAAGAGTAGAGAGGTGAGAAGGGCAAGGACCGATGATGGAAATTCTTCTAAGGGAAAGTTTGAGGGTCAAAGTGGACCAAGGAAAAGTTTAAGGGTCAAAGTTCCTCTAATGCTCCAAAGACCTACGAAGATAAGGTGTTTAACCCTAAGCTTCAAGGAGGCAATAGGGGTGGATCTTCCATGAAGAGGCCTACATGTGCAAAGTGTGGTAAGAAACATGAGGGGAAATGTCTTTCCAATATGGGTGTGTGCTATGGATGTGGAAAAAGTGGGCATCAATTGAAGGATTGTCCAACCCGTATGGTAGAGAGGGCAATCAAGCTCCTCCAAGTGGTTCTAATGCCAATGCTCCCAAGAAGAATCGCTTCTATGCCCTCCAATCTAGAAGTGATCAAGAGGGATCAATGGACGTTGTTACTGGTATGTTGCAAGTATTTTCAATTGATGTTTGTGCATTATTACACCCCGGTGCCATTTTATCTTTTGTTACCCTTTTTGTGGCTACGAAATTTGGAGTACCTCCCGAAGAGTTAAAAGAACCTTTTTTCGTGTCTACCCTGGTAGATGATTTGGTTGTAACTAAAAGAGTTTATAGGAGTTGTCCTATGATTTTATCTCATAGAGTCACTTTGGTATATTTGATAGAATTAGATATGTTGGACTTTGATGTTATCTTGGGGATGAATTGGCTTCATGCTTCTTTTACTTGCATTGATTGTAGAACTCGGGTAGTAAAGTTTTAATTTCCAAATAAGCCCGTTTTAGAATGGAAGGGGGGAAATTAAATCCCTAGAGGTCGATTCATTTCATGTCCAAAAGCTAGTAAAATGATTTCTAAGGGGTGTGCCTATCATATTGTTAGGGTTGTGGACATTGAGTCTGAGACTCCTCCTTTAGAGTTGGTCCCCGTAGTGAGGTAGTTTCTTTTTTGATGACTTGCTCGAAATTCCTTCCGAACGGGAAATAGACTTCGACATTGATCTTTTGCTGGATACTCAACCCATATCAATTCACCCTTACTAGATGGCTCCGACCAAATTAAATGAATTGAAGGCACGACTTAAGGATTTGCTAGACAAGGGTTTTATTCAACCAAGCATATCTCCATGGGGTGCTCTGGTATTGTTTGTGAAAAAGAAAGATGGGTCCCTTAGGGTGTGTATTGATTACCACCAATTAAACAAGGTCACTATAAAGAATAAGTACCCTCTCCCTAGAATTGATGATTTGTTTGACCAAATCCAAGGGGTGAGTTAATTTTTGAAGATTGACCTAAGATCGGGTTACCACCAACTTAGGGTGAGAGAGGTTGACATTCCTAAGACAGCCTTTTGTACAAGATATGGTCACTACAAATTCCTAGTCTTGTCTTTTGGTCTAACAAATGCCCCGACGTCATTCATGGACCTAATGAATAGGGCATTTAGGAAATATCTTGATTTGTTTGTGATCATTTTTATTGACACTATTTTGATCTATTCAAGGAATGAAGGTGATCATATGAAGCATTTGAGGATAGTATTATAAGTCCTTAAAGATCACCAATTATACGCTAAGTTTATTAAGTGTAAGTTTTGGCTAAGGTCAGTTGCTTTTCTTGGCCATATTGTGTTGGACAAAGGTATTGAGGTTGATCCTAAGAAGACGGATGCGATCAAGAGTTGGCCTAGACCTTTATCTCCTACCAATATTAAAAGCTTTTTGGGTTTGGCCAGTTATTATCAGAGATTTATTGAGAGATTTTCCTCTATCGCTTCTCCATTGACGACGTTAACTAATAAAAAAAGGCTAAAATTGTGTGGTTGGAGGCTTGTGAGAAAAGCTTCCAAGAATTGAAAGATAGACTTACCTCCGCTTCGGTGTTGACCTTACCAGAGGGTACCGATAGGTTCGTGGTATATTGTGACGCTTCTCAAGTGGGTTTGGGATGTGTCCTTATGCAACGTGGTAAAGTGATCGCTTATGCTTTAAGGCAACTCAAGGTCCATGAGAAGAATTACCCGACTCATGACCTTGAATTAGTGGAGGTTGTTTTTGCTTTGAAAATATAGACACATTACTTATATGAGGTCCATGTAGATGTGTTTACCGACCACAAGAGTCTTTAATATGTGTTTAGCCAAAAAGACTTGAATCTTTGACAAAGAAGGTGGTTAGAGCTTTTGAAAAATTATGATATGAATGTCCTTCCCAACAAAGCTAATGTAATTGCGGATGCCCTAAGTAGATTTTCCATGGGTATTGTGGCTCATATAGAATATGAGAAGAAGGAATTGGTTCGTGATGTGCATAGGTTGGCCCAATTAGGTGTTCAACTATTGGATTCCACCAAGGGTGAAGTTATGGTTCATCATAGTTCCGAATCATCTTTTGTAGTTGATGTGAAGTCTAAGCAACACCTTGATCCTATTTTGCTGGAATTGAAAGAATTGGTTCTCAACAAGTCTGTTGAGGCTTTCTCCCAAGGGGAAGATGGGGTGCTTAGGTACCAAGGTAGATTGTGTGTTCCGAATGTTGATGGTTTGAGGTAGAAAATTCTAGAAAAGGATCATGGTTCATGATATTCTATTAATTCGGGAGCCACCTAGATGTATCGTGATCTACGAGAAGTCTATTGGTGGAATGGTATGAAGAAGGATATAGCGGGTTTTATGTCCAAATGTCCAAATTTTCAACAAGTTAAGGACAAACATCTTAAATCGAGAGGTTTACTCCAGATATAAATATTCCCACTTGGAAGTGGGAGGAGGTAAATATGGATTTTGTTGTGGGTTTGTCTTGTACTCAGAGGCAACATGATTCTATTTGTGTCATAATTGATAGGATGACTAAATCAGCCCACTTTGTTCCCGTCAAGGTTACTTTTTTGGTGGAAGACTATGCTAAGCTGTATATCAAAGAGGTAGTGAAGTTGCATGGATTTCCTTTGTCCATTATTACGGACCGGGGTGCTCAATTACTTCACATTTTTCGAAGGCGTTCCAACAAGGGCTTGGTACCAATGTTAAACTTAGTATTGCTTTTCATCCTCAAATAGATGGTCAGGCCGAACACACCATTCAAGCCTTAGAGGACATATTGAGTGCGTGTGTGATTAATTTCAAGGGTAATTGGGACGATCATCTTTCCTTGATAGAATTTTCCTACAACAATAGCTACCACTCAAGCATTGCCATGGCTCCGTTTGAAGCACTATATGGTAGAAGGTGTAGATCACCGGTGGGTTTGTTTGAAGTAGGTGAGTTTTCTGTACTTGGTCCTGTACTAGTTTATGATGCCATTGAAAAAGTTCGACTCATTAGAGAGAGGTTGAAAACGGCCCAAAGTCGGCAAAAGTCTTTTGCCGACAATAGAAGGAGGGATCTAAAATTTGAAGTTGGTGATTAGGTCTATTTGAAGATCTCACCCCATGAAGGTTGTGATGAGGTTTGGCAAGAAGGGGAAACTTAGTCCTCGGTTTGTGGGTCCCTATCATGTCTTGAAGCGTATTGGGAAAGTTGCTTATGAATTAGACTTGCCAAATGAGTTGGCCCCGGTTCACCCGGTATTTCATGTTTCCATGCTTAAAAAGTGTATTGGTGATCCGGTGCCCATCCTTCCTTCAGAGGGTTTAGGAGTTGATGAGAACATTTCCTATGAAGAAGTTCTGGTTGAGATTTTGGACCGGCAAGTGAAGAGGTTGAGAAATAGGGTACTAGCCTCCATTAAGGTTTCATGGAGGAATAACTTAGTTGATGGTGCTACATGGGAGGTCGAGGCCAATATAAAGTCCCATTATCCTCATCTTTTTGCTTCTACCCTTATTCGAACTTGAGGTAAGTAATGCCTCTTGAATTTTAAGTGTTTTGGGAGTTATGTGTATTGTGTGAGTTTTCCATGATTTCCTTATGATGTGAATGTTCTTGTGAGAATTCATGTTTAGCATGTGTTGAATTTTCATGATGTATATGTTCCTCATGCTGGTTTACATTTTAGTTTAATGATCGCATTTTTTACTTCATGAGGATAATTGATGAACATGCTTAATGATGTGTTGATGAATGGCATATTGGCTCTATAATGTTGTGTTGAGCTCATTCTAAGTTGGAGAAGGTAGTTCCTCCTATGATCATGTGAAATGATGGCTTTAGTGCATAATGAGTTGTGTACTAAGTTCTTACTTTCTTGTGAATGCATTGCTTATGTCTTGAGACGGAGTTAATGTTTCCTCCTTTTAATTGTACATTGTTTTAATGTTGCATACAAGTTGGGCTGCTCGTCTTGAATCTTTACTTTCGTAAGATGTCTAGATTACCATTCGAGGACGAATGTTCCTAAGGGGGAGATAATGTAACACTCATGAAAATGATAAGTTAAAATAGAGCCTAAACGTGAGGATGAACGTCTTGAATGAGAGTTATAGGGTTCAAAGCCATGAGGCAAGTGCCATGGCCAAGGGGCAAAGCCAAAGCCAAAGGCTAAGGCTGCCCCTAGCCTTTAGCTACCGCCTCAACCTTCAATGAGTGCTATTACACTCTAGCAATTCCATAACCCTGCAAAGGAAAACATCTTTATAGAACCTAAAGGATGTAAGAGTCTTACACCTCAGATTCTGGAGTAAAGTCCTGATGGTTTCACTATTATCTGACCATCTTCCTAAAAAATGTTCTATAATATTCAAAACCAGTGTATAAAATGAATTTTGAACTTCTCCTTCACCTCTTGTTTTATAGCCTGAAGGATCTTATTCCTTTGTTCTAGGTTGAGATAATTATCCCACCATCCTTTCAACTGGCTTGTAAATCCTACAGTTATCACTTCTGCAATTGCCTTATCACTATTTTTATTAGTCTTACAGATAGTATTGTACATCAACATCCTATGCATAGTTATATAAATCTGTCTATCTGTATAACCATCTATGTTCCATTAATAAATTTCTTTTCCATTATAACTATTTGTTACAATATATTCATGTTCTTCCATTAGAACATCCTGAGGAGTTGGCCTAGGATAGTAAAACTTCCTTTGGACAGGTTTTTTGGCATATTTTTCTGAGATTTTATTAATTTGATCAAAAAACTCTTTGTACCTACTACTTTCCCCTTCTGAAAGATTATTAATCTTTAAGGGTTTAAAGTTATTACCTTTGAAAGCTTTTTCTAGGAAATTTTCTAAATCAGAAAAATCCTTTAACTTGATGTCTTCAATTTCTGGTGGAGGTTGAATACTAGGTTGAGCAACCTTATCCTTACCCTTACCTTTCTTATCAATACTTATTTGAGATAAAAACTTATCAACTTTATCATGCAAGGAAACTATATGATCATCTAACATGCTCATATAAATATTTGTATAATTATGCTACTTTATCATCAAATTAATATGCTGAGAGGTAAATAAAGCAGTATCATTTTCGAATAATTTTGAAAAAGCATTAAAATGAACAATCTTATTGTCCTTATTAATTTGGAAAGTTGTAATGGCAGAAATACTGATCTCGTAATTTCTCCATTACTTAAGGTAAAATATTTTTCTAACATAGAAATGTAGTTATAAACATGCTTATACATAAACCATGGAACAAATGCAATAATAACATTTTTTCCTGATTCAATAATATCCTTATAAAATTCTTCTTGAAATTGAAACTATTTTTCTTTATTAAAGTTTTTGAAAAACCATTTTCTAAAAGGTTTCCATCTGGATTTTTGAAATTCCTTAGCAATCTTTGCTCTTGTCTGTGAACCAAGACTAAAATCAATAGGTTTGTCAGTCATCATAAAACAAATTTATGTATTTAACCTATCTGGGAAATTCATTTCAGATTCAGTTATGTCTAAATCTGAGCTAGGTCTAGCAATATTATCTTTATCAATTTTTATATTATCACATCTATAATTTTCTGTAATTTGAGAAGTAGAAGCTCTAGATGGTACCTGAACAATATAATCCAGGGGAGAAATATATGAAGAATTAGATCTAATAATTCTAGAAGACATGCTACCACTTTCAATTTTATTATTATAATCAGAAAATTTAATTTTAATAGTTCCATCATTCAACTGTTCTATTTCTGAAATTTCTTCATTAATATTATTTTTAGGAGGAGTAGCTCCCTCAATAACCCATTCTTGTGGGAAATCAATTTCTTCCCACTTAATTGGTCTTCAAGTATCTACTCTGGATTTTCCAAAATTAGTTTCTATTAAAATAGTCTCATTTTAAAAATCAATAACTTTACACATAGGATTCAAAGTATGCTGTAATCTATAATAAATTCTATAACAGATACACACTACTTCCATGCCAGGCATATAATCATAACCATGAAGTTTAACATTTAGCATCAGAGAACTTAATGAATTCTTATCTTGCAAAGAAATCTGCAAATTTGGATAAGCATTAACATAAACTGGTCCATAAGCGAGACTAGTTTGAATAGTCCCTATTAGAGACTTCTTCCAATTATGATTTCTACCATCACGTAAAGCTGCTATAAAACTTTCAGGTAGTCCACGCAAAGTAAGGGGATTAAACGCCACCTGAACCAAGACAATATGCATAAATCTATAAATATCCCTATAAGAGGCAAGATCAGTTTCAGATATGAGTCTAAAAGTCTGATGATATAGTTCAGTGGTTTTGACCACTTGTTTGAGGCCAAGTTTCTCAAAAGTTCCCATTCGATATATAATTATGGGTGAAATCTTACAAATAGTCCATTTATTAAGTAAATACAATTGTTGATGTATATCATATTCTTCTTTTCTACTGTTTTTAACAATATACTTCTTCTTTATGATGTTCATAATTAACCAAATATTGAACTATACCATCTATAATTACTATAATTCCATGCCTCTGATACCATACAAAACGGATCGCATAGCCTACTGTAAGGGTCTTTTAAAAATTCAAGTAATTTTAGCATGATAATCAGGAATCCATATTCGGATCCGCCCTTAGGGTAATCTAACGGTCTTTACCGGGTCCGCCCACAACACAGGGTAGTCCAACGGATACATCTGGGTCCACCCTTTACAGGGTAATCCAATGGATCAAACTCATCCTTTATTAACATGCCATAAATTATTCAAATTTGACCTTAATTTTAGCCATTTAAACCATCTTTTATAGTTACAATTCCATTAAATTATAATAAGCTAGTATGATATAGTTCAACACAATAATTTAGCCTATCATTAGTTCTAAGTATCAACAGAAAAAATAAATAAAAGAATAGTACCTGAATATGAACTTCAAAATGAAAAACCTTGTTCCAATCCAAATTTCAAACTTTTATTCAAACTTGGAAATATTACAAAAGAGAAAATCTTACAAGAAAGTATTTTAGAGAGAGAGAGGGAGGGGGTTCTAAAACCTGCCTCTAAACCTAAACTTTAGCCTCCTTATATAGAGGTCCAAAAGGGTAAAAATGTAATATTACAATGGCCCACACTCTTTACATTGGCCAATAATAAAAAGATAAGACCGACAAGCTAATGTGGTCTTCACATTTATTTCATGTGGCCGACATTACTTTTGGTGGCCACTATCTTTCTTTATTAAAGATAAAACTTTATTAAAGATTGTTGTCCTTTTATGAATTTGTCTTCTTCACATCTTTTCCTTGCCTTTGCATGTGGCATTGTCGGAGGATTCCTCCACTTGCTCTTGAAATCTCATGAAAAGAGCATCACTATTAATTTCTTCTTCTTCTTCACTCTAGCCTTTTCCTGCTAAACATACTTCATCATCTTGATTTGTATGACTAGCTGAAGTCATTGAAATATCATTGCCAATTTCTACATCCAGATTTTTCATTAAATCTTTCTTTGCTTCTTCTATATATAAAGCAATAATTTCTGATTTAGATATTACTCCTTTCTTCATCTAAAGTTTTCTGGCAATTTGCTTAAAAGGACTTAGAATATTATTTTGTGTTTGTGTGATCACCTGATTATGATATTTATCAATCATTTTGTTTATTAAATCTAGAATATCTTGACCATGGATTTTTTCCTTCAAGATCTGTAGTTATTAACTTACAACAGATCGCATACCCTACTGTAAGGGTCTTTTACAAATTCAAATAATTTTCAGCATGATAATTAAGAATCCATATCCGGGTCCACCCTTTGGGTAATCCAACGATCTCTACCGGGTCTGCCCACAATATAGGGTAATCCAGCGGATCCAACTCATCTTTTATTAACATGCCATAAATTATTCAAATTTGACCTTAATTTCAGCTATTTAAACCATCTTTTATAGTTACAATTCCATTTAATTATAATAATCTAGTATGAAATAGTTCAACACAACAATCTAGCCAATCATTTAGGCGATATCTAAGAAAAAATAATTAAAAAGAAGGAATAATTAAAAGAAAATAAATAGTACCTGTGAACAGACTTCAAGATTATGCAAACTGAGTTGAAAACTTTTATTCAAACTTTGAAGTATTTTACAAGAGTGAGTATTTTTGAAATAAAGAGAGAGGGGGTTCTAAAACCTGCCTCTTTACTACAATTCCTGCCTCTTTATATAGAGGTCTGAAAGGATAAAATTGTAAAATTACAATGGCCCACACTTTTTACATTGGCCAATAATAAAACTATAAGACCGACAACATAATGTGGTCTGCACATGTATTTTACGTGGCCTATTTAAATGTTTATGGCCACTATCTTTCTTTATGAAAGATAAAATATAAAAATATTCTTTCTTTCACTATCTTTCTTTATTAAAGATGAAATATACCCTCTTTATTAAAGTTTTTACAAATCTTAATATTTTTGTCTACATCTTCACATCTTTTCTTTCCCCTTGCAGGTGCTTTTGTCGGAGGATTCCTTGACTTGCTCTTGGAACTTCATGAAAAGAGCATCAATATCAATTTCTTCTATGTTGTTGTCACTTTGAGCTTCACCTTCTAAACATGCTTCATCATTATGATTTGTAGGGCTGGCAGATGACATGGAAATATCATCTCCAATTTCAATATCAAAATTTTTCATTAAATCTTTCTTTGCTTCTTCCATATATAAAGCTATGATTTCTGATTTGGATATTGCCCCTTTCTTCATTTGAATTTTCTGAGCAATTTGTTTGAAAGGACTAAGAATTTGTTTGAAAGGACTAAGACTATTATCTTGTGGTTGTGAAATTTCCTGCATATGATATGTATCAATTGTTTGATTTATTAAATCCAAAATCTCTTGTCCTTGAATTTTACCATTAAGATCTTTAACTATTAACTTACTCCAAAACTTTGTATAAAAAGTTCTTTGTAAACAGGGAAATCCCTCAGAAGTAGTATCAACCTCTACATTCCATCTCATAATCCATGGAATAGAAAATTCTATAAAAAAGAACATTATGGACATTCCTTCGAAAAAGATATTATCTTTTTCCATGCTTATGAGCTTAGGGATATATCTAACCATTCCAAATATAATTTTTTATATTGTTCTAGCAAAATCTCTATTGATGGTCCATATGACACCCACCATTTGCAGAACTAATTAGGGATATTTTGTGTATAAACATTTGAACAAATCTTTATGAATCATGGATGCTTTTTATTAGCATTCTCATATAATAATGCTTTATTAAAGCTGTCAACATAGTCCAGTAGTTATATTTTACTACAACCTTCTGTTCTGGATTGATATAATCCTTTTCCTTTAGAGGACTCAGTCCCCATTCTTCTGGAGAAATAATTCTCTTTATAATATTTTTTGAAAAGTTATAAACTTTCTTTGTGTTAGCAGGGTAAAAATGTTGAAATTCTACTGACCCTGTTGATGAGAGTATCATCTCATAATGCATTCTGTATTTATACACAGTCATAGTATAATAGATTGTATCTAAATATCGAGTCATAAGCTACCAAGGATCATTCTTCCTTTTTAAATCATTGTATAACTTCTTTTCTCTCATTCATGTCAAAAACTTCGGTGTTTTCTTCATCCACTACGGTGGAAAAGGTTGGAGGAGTATTATCTTGGCTTTGCTTGGATTTCATGAAATCCATAAATTCTTTATACATAGGATGATTTATATTAAAACCTCCTTCACTTGTCGAAGCACTAGATGCTGCGACCAATTGCTTTTTCCCAAGTTGAGCGAGGATATGACCTCCTCTTCCTCCACCCCGTGGGGGGGCGGGGGTGCATGGTGGCCTCATTCCTGCAAACAAAGACATTTATGATCAATCTAAATATTCTCTACTGAGAAAATCAGGAAGACTATTATCTTAACCTTTTTTTTTTTTTTATAAATTATCTCAAAATGAAATGGTGGTAATAAAGCTTGCCATCTAGCAAACATCTGTTTCGAAACATCATGTTACAAACTTTATTAAACACGAACTTAGCAGCTTGACAATCAGTCTTTACTATAAACTTCTGATTATAAAGATCTCCTTGAAATTTTAAAACACTTTTCACAATAGATAAAATTTCTTTAGCTATGGTGGCATAATTTTTCTGAGATGGATTCCATTTTCCAGAGTAAAATTGAACAATATAGTGACATTTATTATCTGGGCAATATTGTGTTAGAACACCACCAAATCCAATATCTGAGGCATTAGTCTCCACTGTCTATTCCCAATTTGGCTTTGCCAAAGTGAGACATGGAAGGTTTATAACCTTAGCCTTAATCCATTTAACGGCTTCGGTATGATCATTAGACTAAGCTTTAGGATTCTTCTTTAGCCTGTCATATAAAATGGTTGTATCTATTGCCAAATCCTTTATAAAAGGTGCTACATAATTGAGACTACCAAAAAATCTCAGCAATTGAGTTTTATTATTAATTTCATTAGGAAACTTAGAAGCAAATTCAATACTTATACTAATAGGACTAATATGTCCTTTTTCAATATTATGACCCAAAAATCGTACTTTAGTTTGAAATAAAAGCATTTTTGGTGCAGATATAACTAAACCATTTTGTATAATAATTTTCTTGAATAATTCAAGATGTTTAAAATGAGTTTCTATAGTTTTTGAAAATACAAGAATATCATCTATATATACAATAATGAAATTACTATAAGGTATAAAAATATCATTCATAATTTTTTGAAATTCTGATGGAGCATTTTTTAAACCAAAAGGCATAACGTTCCATTCAAATTGACCCATAAGGACATTAAAAGCGGTTTTAAACCTGTCAGATTCACTGATTTGAATATGCCAATAACTTGACTTTAAATCAAATTTAGAAAATATAATCGCATTATAAACTCTATCCAATAAATCCTTTTTATTAGGGATTGGATACCTGATCCATCTAAGAGCCTTATTAAGAGGTTTATAATTTATCACCAACCTGGGAGCACCTCTTTCCTTTTTGGCATGCTTATTGACATAGAATGTTGTACAAGACCATGGAGATTTTGAATGCCTAATAAGGCCTTTCTGCAATAGCAATTCAATTTCTTTTTTACATAATTCCAAATATTCGGAATTCATTTGGCATGGTCTCGCTTTAGTAGGAATATTGTCTTCGTTAAAATTATCCTCATAAGGGAGACTAACAACATGTTTTTTCCTGTTCCAAAAAGCATTAGGATGGTCTCCACAAATATCAAGAGAAAATTTATTTTTCAAAATAGCAATTTTTTCCTGTATTTTATGATTTTGCAAAATAGTATCAACTTCAATGCTATTAATTTCTCCTTTTAGAAAACTCATTTGGTTTTGCTTCAACATCATTTTTGAAGTCAATTCATTAAGCATTCTAGTAAAAGGTTTAGTAATAAATTCCAGTCTAAAAGGTTTATTATTCCAAGTACCTATTATCTTTTCATTATCCCAATATGTAAGGGGGAAAATATCATTTATAAAAGGGACTCCCAAAATAATTTGGTTAGTAATATCTTTAACCAAAACAAAGCTTTGAGGAACACAATCTTTTCCTTTACAAATAAAAGCTTTTGGTAGTTTAAACTCAATATTCATTTTACTACCATTTGCATATCTTAAACTATAAGTAGTTTTATGAAAATATCTTGAAGGAATCAGTCCTTCTTGAATACAATTTAAATCAATTGCAATATCGATAAGAGCAATAAATTCTTTTTTATAATTATAATCAATCAAAAGAGTAATTTTTGTATAAAACTTTTGCGGAGTAAAAGCTTTTAGATTTTGTAAAAAATCAGCCTTGTTATTACCTAAATTTAAATTAGTAAGAAAGTCTAAATTATTAGTGTCCCCTTCATCTGAAGAAGAAGATGTTGAGTTATTACTCAAATTTTGTCGACTATCCAAGCTATCAAGACGAGCTTCTATTATGACATTATTTTCTTTAAGATGTCGAATATCATTCTTGAGATTATTAATCTCTTCTTTCAAATCATTTATAGTAGTAGTAGTACTAACCAGTTTCCTTCTTTCTAGAAGAAGTTTTTTAACTTCTTCCATGGTATATGAACCTTCTTTAGTTGGTGTCTCCTCTGGAATATAATTCTTAGAGGTAGATGTTGTATTACTATTCTTATCAATGATTTGAGCTCTTATCTCAGGATCCTTAATTGTTTGTGAAAGCTCTATGACTTTATCATTATCAATGACGTTAATGCTTAATTCCTTAAACTGAGAATAGATCTTATAAAGATCATCTTCTTCTCCATCCTTTTCACATTCCAAACCTTGTTGGCATGGTAAACATTCATCTTCTGAGGTCAAATAATCCTCTTGATGAAGAGCTTTAAGATCTTCACTTGTTGAAGAAGATTCTTTATAACTGCTATATTCTGAATCTGATTTTCCTGAATCAGAATTAAGAATGATCTTATATAAGGAATCTTTAATATTGTCATCGATATCAAGGTTTCTTATTTTTTTCCTTGACCCTGCAATCCTTTGCATAATGGCCATATCTTCCACATTTGTGGCAAGTATCTGACCAATTCAACACACTCTACATATGCAATTAATCTTCATTATACTAGAAAAAGGAGAAGTTGTAGAGTACTGTGTAGTGTCTTTGAAGAATATACCCCATTACACGTAAATTAGGGTAAAATTTTATTAGCATTATTTGTATATGTAAATTAAAACATTATACTCCCTTCATTCCATATTAATTAAATTTTTGAGGCATTTTTCATTTTTCAAATTGACTAAATTGTTTAGTTTTCAAGACTATTTTTAGAGTATTTTTTCAATTTTACCCTTCATTTGGATTTTCAATGTGATAGCTTCAATAAATTTGGCAATAATTAATAAGGGTAAAAATGAAAAACTATGTTCAATTTATGTCTTAATCTACTTTTCTTAAAGGGTGTGAAACACCTCAAAAATTCAATTAATATGGAATAGAGGGAGTATATGATTATACATGTACTTTTGTTACTCAATAATAATTCATATTTAGTTATTTTAAAGTTTTAAAAATTATTTTATCTTATAATATCCGCGCAACGCGCGGGTAAGTATACTAGTAACAATGATAGAAGTTGGGACAAGTCACACGATATCCTAACAAAAATTGAAAAGTAACTGGGAATCCTCAGAAGCAAGGAGGCTCACCAAAGCAACTCTTGAATTGCAAGTGGAATCAACGGTGCGCCTGTTGATGACCCTGAACTCCTGTATCTGAATCATAGAAGATGCAGGTCAAATGGCGTCAGTATATGGAATGTACGAACATGTAAGGGGAACTCTAAAGCAAAGATATAATCTTGAACTATTAAAACAGGAGAACATGCTCACCTCATCTCAACTCAATTCAACTCAAATCAACTCAAGGATACTCAAAAATGCTCAAACTCAGAAGTACTCAATTCAGTTCAATATAAAAGCAACAATAAAGATGCATTATAAAGAAAGCTTTTAAAATAGTAGATAATAACATCAGATGTATTTAAAAATACAATAATGAACTTTTTTACTCTTATTTGGGAGATTCTCTAATCAACAACCATCACTATGAGCTATGTGATTATACAACGTCTCGCCCACGCTGCCAGAATTGTACTTTACCTTACTGGAGTGTTACATCCTCAACTAAGTGGATCTATTAAGCTATGCTTTAAAAGCAATAAGGAATCATCTAAAAGTATGACCCTTTTTACCCAAGTTGGCATACATGATTTATGAGGACTTTGAGTTGTCTGAACTTATCCACATATCAGTGCTCAATACTACTTCCAATAATATAACTCATGATCATATGTTTAAAACTATTTCCTCAACCTCAAACTTTGAGATTATTACTCAAAAGGTTCTCTTAAAAGAGATAGTGCTCAAAAACTCCTCATGAACTCATTTGGAAATCAAAGTTTCCTCTCATTTTAAATGTAAAACATCAATTCTTGCGAATACTTAGTTCCCATATATTCATTTTGAAAAAATGAAACTCATCTCTCCTCAACCTCATACTCAAGTACTCAAGTCTTAAAACAAGTTTTAAAAGTTTGTAAAAGACTTCTTAGAAAGACTCGAAAGACTCTCTCAAACTTGACTCTTAATCTTTTCTTGAGTTTGAAATATGAATTCAAGAGTTATGATTCGTGATATAAAATGATCTCTTGATGATTAGATGTAGTTTAGAATAATTGTGATCAGGAAGAGAGTGAAGATACTTTTTAAAAGAACTCAAACGGGATGAACGACATAAAAGGACGGGGGCAGGCAACCCTGGCGCATTGAGTGGCGCGGGGTGCCAACCCCTAAACTACAGAGCACTATTTCTAGTGCCTTGCGCGTTACCCCAAGTCCTGCCCAGAAAATTCGATGAATTTTCCTTTTCGATTTTGGCCCTAATTTGCCTAGAATTGATTAATATCTTCCAAACTCTCTTAGATTCATATACCCAACATCAGTACACGAAATTCTACTAAAAAACAACCTTAAAACTCATAACATTCACCTCAAGAACTCATCGTATCCCATTATTAAAGATTTAAGAATGAAGCTTCAAGAAACTCATCAAGAACCTAATACATGGATTTTCATGAACGAAATTAACTCAAAAAACTTATGATTAGCTGAGGGTGAATGAATACATCACTATGAAAGCTTACACACCTCGAAAGGATTGAATCCTTGGGAAAACTCTTCAATGATCGCAGTAATCTTGAACGAACACTTCAACTTTTCCTTTTTCTCCTCTTGAACTTCTCAATAAAACCCTAAGCATGTTTAGGAATTGTGAAAACTTATCTAAGTCATGAGTTCATACCCATAAAATACTATTAAAAATGAGTTAGGCTAATAGGTAAGGAAAGACCAAAATACCCCTTCAATATTCAGATAAATTTCCTTAATTGGACAAGCTGAACTCAAATTGGCATATCTCCCTCATCCGAACTCAAAATTTAGAAACATCAGCGGCATTGGAAAGAGGACTCAGCGAACTTTCTTTTGATATCTTATGGGCCATGTAACTCAGCTTGTATTGAAAGTTATGATCGTTTGAAGTTGACTCAAAACTCACCATTGAAGTCTAACTTGAAAATATCTCAATTTAGCTCTTTCCATTTTAGTTCTTTCAGGAATTAGCTCTTTCTAAGGCCGAGGTGTTACAAAAATTATCTATTGTCTCCACGAGTTAAAATTCCTCCAAGTTTACAAATATCAATGTGAACAAATTCTAACAAATCAGTTTTTCTTTCAACTTGAAAATAAGGCCTCTTAGTGATTTTGAATTTACTACCAGCGTCAAACTTTTCAAAATTCTTTTTAACCATTGGGATTAATCATAGATTACTCATGATTTCAACATTATGATCATTAATATGACACAAACGAGCATGCCAATAATTGGTAGAAGAAAGCATATAAACAGAAGTAGAAGCTTTATTCATTTTAACGTTCAGTTTAAATATCACATCACAAGCATACCCCTTCCCACAAAAATACCTTTTTTCACAATTACATTGATCAGATTCAATAATATGTTTAAAGTCTGCTTTATTAAGAAAAAAACTAGACATCAATTTTTTTCTCGTGAAAGAAGTATAAAGTACATCTTTCAAATTTACTACTTGAGTAGTGTGAAGTAAAACACAATTCGAATTCTCCTGTTCCAAGCACTTGAGTAGTGTGAGAATCACCAAGCATGATGATTTTCAGCTTTTCAAAACAAGTATATTTTTTAAACCAATCTTTGTCATAATAGACATGGCGGTTTGCTCTAGAATCAACCCACCATCAATCAACACTCTCAACCATGTTTTTTTGACTGTAACAACCACCATAACAGGTTCTTCGATAACATTTTCCTAAGATGTAGGACCACGTTTTTGAAATTTGTAAAATCGAACAATATGCCCACTCTTGCCACAAATAATACGGTCCCTTATCTTGAACTTGTTGATGTTGTGCTTGTTTAGTTTCACCATTATTTTTCTTGGGAGGTTTTCATGATTTTTTTCTTATTAGGCTTCATAGAAGTATTTTTGTGAGATTTAGAAGTAGCTTAATTTGAAGTAATTAAATTTACCTTCATTATGTTGTTGCTCTCTTCTAATTGTAAAAGTGCATCTTGGCCCCTTGCCTCTTCTTTCATGTGGATTTTCATTATCAACGTTTCAAGAGATGCTTTATTTTGTTTGTGGCGCATAATTTTTTGAAATTACTTCCAAGAAGGTGAAAGTTTATCTACTACTCCACAAACAATAAGGTTACCTCCAATTTTGACTTCCTCAGACATAAGCTCTCCAACAATCATTATAAAGTATTGAGCTTGGTCTACCACTGATTTGTTTTCCACAATCTGGAAACAAAATAAATCTACTAGCTGCACATTTTTTCGCTCCATCCTTTTCGGTATTGTACGTACTCTGCAATGCTTTCCAAATTTTCTTTGCACTAGAGTAAGCTCTATCATAATAATCATAAAAATTATCAAATAGACAATTAAGAATATAATACTGACACTTAAAGAAATCACCGTCATACTTTTCCACTTTCTCCAGATGAGAAATAGTTTCATCATCATTAATAGAGGTGATGACATCTTTATTAGGATTCTTCTCAGTTAACACATAAGAAACATTGAGAAGACTTAAGTAGAAAAGTACTTTACCCTTCCATTTCTTGAAATATTTACCATTGAATCGAATGGCTTATTATGATCTCTCATCTTGACATACATGATTTTTTCAATTATAGCCATTTTGAATCTCCTTAAAAGTTGTTAGTGAAAATTACAAGATTACAAAATACAATTGAAAATAAAATGAAGAAAATAAAATCTCTTCTGGCTGAGGCGCAGATATCTCGCTCTCATTTTAAAGGAGATTCAAGTCCACTGCATCAAATGCTTTTTGCCGGTCTAGCAGTAGTCCTTCTTGAATTGTCTCCTCCAGGATACAACAACCTAATCATAAGTATAACACAACAAACTCTGGACAAGAGTTGAGTTCGAAGCTCCACACTTCAACTAAGAACTCTCTTTTTTGACCAACTTCTATGTAATCTATTTACTTGTGTACACCAAACCGAATGAGACGAGCAGCTCTTCCTAGTAATGAATAGGAAGATAATGAGATAATTAATAGTAAAAATATATAACGTACGGGTTACATAGGTTATAAAGAACGTTAGGGGAGTTATTAAGAATTGAAGAAAAATAAATGTCTACTAATGGCTAATCAAGGAGACAAGACTGATTAAAGTGGGAATTTAATGTCTTAAAATTGTTATTATAGACAAAACAACTCTTTTAAGATATTAACTATTAATAAAATTTAGTGTCTTATTAGTTGATGCTCGAGGATAGCTTATTCTTCCCCTTTCACCTATAATCTTAGCTCAAATTGTCACACCACAACCTTTCCAATGAGAAATTATCTACTCTCTTATCCATATCATTGCACCCTTGCTTTAAAACACCACTATATACCATCATAACGTAAGGGAGACAGTGAGGTACTAGAGTACAGGGTAGTTATGGTATCACAGAGTTTTGGATCCATCGAATATTTGGGTGAAACCAGAATTACCATATGAGACATTTTCCTCCTTGCTCGAGGAGTGAAGCATGACTCAGGATTTTCATAAAGTTCTTGGGCCTTAGACATATGCATGGAACGAGTGCGTAACACATGACCCACATACCATCTTGGGCTTAGGCATAACATGATACAGATTGGTAACCTACTATAGAGCAAGGCTGTTTAGAGTTGAGCATAACATGAGACACAACCTAAAGGAACATATCGCATCATCGTACTTGAATATCTGAAAGTCTAGAATGGGACTTGTATTATTGCTTTGGGTCAACGGGTCAAATACAAATATAAGTATGCATACTGATTCTGGACCTCAGATATAATCATGTATAAGAGGAACAAAACAAAGGTAAGAGTTTTTTTTTTTTTTAAATAGAAGTACAAGGGATACGTTAGAATAAGAAAGGATCCCTATGATACTCATCATAGACCCCTCTATGAAACACAAAGACTGCCATTGACTACAACAAATTTATTTATTAGTGACAAATAATTTTGTCACTTAAAGTTCATATTTAGTCACAAATTTTATGACGAAAAATAATTCGTCAAACATTCGTCCCTAAAGCATGGGTCACTAAATGTATATTGGGACTACTTAGTATTTCGTCACTAAATAGATATGCATTAACTACGAAACTGATTTCCATCCCCAAATGCATAGTATTTATGACGAATTTGATCATCATATAATTATACTTTTTTTGTTGGTAATAACATTTTTTTCGTCACTAAAGAAGTTGTGATCCTGAAGTGAATGATGACGTTGCTAATTGTTTTTTTAATTTGTGACAAAATATTTTGTCTCTAATCATCTATGTATTTCTTCACTGAACAAACATTATTTCGTCACTACAAAATACCTTTTACATACACATTCTTTTTTGTCACTTAATGCATAAATTAGTGACAACACAACTTTTTTGCAATGTTGTAGTTAAAAACAATCACAACGTTACTAAAAATACTATTTTTACAAAAAACAAAAATAATTTTTCACTAGAAAAATGTAATAATTAGCGACGATAGCAATTGTCATAATATACAAAGTTAATTTGTAGGTAATAAGTAGGCTGTTTTGGGACAAATTGTTTTCTTTGTCACCAAATGTCATACTTTTATGAAGAAAATCTGAATGTCTTAAAAAGTATAAAAAATCATTGCTAAAAGTTAAACTTTTATAGACAAAATATTTTGTCACTAATAACAAATATTTAATGATGTTTTACTTCATAGCTACAATATTTACGATTTGTATTTAGCTAGTTACGTTTTTGTTAATTTTAAAATTATAAAATCATATAGAAATATATTTAACTAATATATAAATAAAAATATACAAACTAAAAATAATAACATACTAAAAAGATATGATAACACTAAAAAATCTTTGATCCACGGTCAGATATTAATTAAGAAAAACTAAAAGGATATTCATGAGATGATATCTCATTACATACGCCGTGAAGAAAAAAAACATCAACTAAATTTCATGCAACTTGAAAGTCTACTGAGATACACTAAACAAATAAAAAAATGAAAGTAATAAAATGGAGGTTGCTTCTCACAATATCACTACAAAAGCACTTCTAGAACAACACGTCTTACTTAGAACCTTTCACAATATGTGTAAAAATAATAATTTAAGATTTGATTTCATACATAGAGTAATTTCACAACAATAAGGCAAACTTATGATTTATCAAAAGTAAAGAAGAATGATCATGGTACCGCAAGATCAATCAAGGTGCACACTTAAAAACCAACATAATTCTACAAAGGGTTTAAGGAGATTCTAAGTTATCACTCTCGTGAGGGGTGACTATGTACAATGTTCACAAGGACTAACTCAATAAATAGAGAATCAAAAACTAAAAAAATAGAACATTATTGATGGACACGACTTCACATTTTCCACCACTTCAACTAAATGCAATGAACCAAAAAAGGGAAAGTATAAAAGATATACGTGGAATAAACATAATGACTTCAGAAAATAAATTGTCTTGACGGTTAACAAAAGTTAAGCATAAAAGAAATTTATAAATATTTCTAAATTCCTATATTTAAAAAATTCTCACAAAGAGCGAAATGATTAACATGTTTTTATGCAATGAGTAGCATGGTTTCTAACAGAAGGTTTGGTGATAAAGTTGAATCTATTAGATAAATGGAATACCAAGAGATAAAATACTACTACTAGAAAAACATATTTGTAACACCTCATAATTTAGAAAAGGGAGAAAATATTTTTTCTAAGCTGAAGTTTGTGTCTGCAGTACCCATCTACAGATCGTAAAAGCTTCTACGGGCCATAAATGGAAATTGTACGAAGTGGAAAAGTACGTTTATAAAATCATTTCCCAATACCCCATTTTATGATTCACCAGGATCATCCGTCAATCATTGTACGAGTCGTAGATAGATCTCGTAGGTGAGTCCCACACTAAGTAAAATTTTGATGGTCAAAGTTGATTTCTACGATTGGCATGTACCGATCATAGGAAGACCTACGAGCTGTACATGAGTTCCGTCAAAAGTTGGTCAAATAAAGAGGTTTCTGAATCTTTCTACGGTTGATCAATACGGTCGTAGAAGGACCTACGGACCAAAGGTCTAGATCGTAATGAGGCTCAACAGTTATTTTAAAGGGTTTTTGGGTCCTTACCTAATTGTTTTAACCCAATGCTATGTCATTTTACCTTCTACCCTATGCCCTATAAAACGTTTTAAGCCATCAATTTATCCACTTTCAACTCATTCTTCTAAACTCGCTAAACTTGACCCAATTCACTCTCCAAATCCTCTCAAGTCTAAGGAAGAAAAAAAAAAAAAAAAAGCTAGGGTTCCATTCAAGTCTCCAAATTCTCCATTTTTTGGGATTAAAGGATTTAAGTATGTATGTATTCACTCATGGAGTCCTTTCCTCCATGGGGTTCCCAAAGATTTCAATTTCTCAATTCAAGTTCTCGTTGGATCAAACTAGGGTTTAAATTCAATGAATGTGGGTTAGTCCAATTATGATTGATCATGATTAATTAAATCTTCTAATGCATTATTTGATGTTAATATATGATATTTAGTTGAAATTTCATTTACCCATGCCTAAATTATGCTTTTCAACCATGATCCTATGATGAACACATGAAATATGAATTATGAATTTATGAAGGTATGCATGTTTTCATGAAGCTATTGTAAATTAATTGATGATGCTTTGAAAGAAAATAATTGATGCTATTGTGAAAGGATTTCTCACTTATTGTGATGATCATTATTGTAAAATATATATGTCACAAATGAATTCACAAAGGTGAAAGATTTTATCATCCATGCTGAATTATATTTAAGGAGTTATTCTATGTTTTGATCTTGAAAGATATGGATGGGTATTTATAATTGCCTTATGTATGTTACATTGATAATTGACTTTTATCTATTCCGTTGGGATTTAAACTAAGCACTAAGAGGGCTTTGAGGTGGAGGGTCAAACATGGTAGTCTCTAGTAGCGTCATCTAGTCCCAAAATACGTGCCCCTGTAGGGTGTCTTAAATGACCTAGCTAGTGGATCCACTTTAGAAAATCATGATATGTACAGATTCTACCTTAGCAAGTAGTTTCCCCTTCTTTTGGTATGAGGGATATACGATATTCCATGATATAACTCTCATGGTCTTATTGTCGGTTAAAGCTAAGATCCCACAAAATGATTATGATTTCTTCAAAACTTTCTTATGTTAGTGTAATTGGTCGTGCTTTCATGATTTTCATGTCATCTCTCCTTTAAAGCTTTTAAATGTTTGAATATGATCTTATCTACTCATTGTAAGTTATTTATGTTATCATGCCTATGTTTATACACATTGCATCATATTTAGTATATTTCATGTACTAATGCATACTTGTGCCTACATTATTTCACTAATGTAGGGTCCGAAACTCCTACCTCCCATACTTGTGGCTATTTGATTCTTCAGAGGTTTTGAAGATTGGTGAGTCCTCATGTTCCAAGGATTGAGACTCCTGTATTGCTTTATGTCATTTACGTTTCAAACTTTGTATGTGATGTATGTGTTACATCCCAATTGCTTTTCTTATGATAATTGGATGGTTTTGAGACTTAGGTAGACTTCTACTTTGTTTTAAACCCTCTTTATGTATAAAATGTTATCATTTGAACTCTTTAATTCTATTATCTTGTATGATGTATGCTAAGTGACTTGTGTGGGGCCTCTCGGGGTCCTATATGCCATGTTACGCCTAGGATATACTTTGGATTGTGACAAACTTGGTATTCAGAGCATAAAGTTTAGAAATATCCTAGGATGTCTCATAAGTCATGTCGAGTAGAGTTTCTTTCATGAGTGTGAAGTACACCACTTTTAAGAATAAGAGGCTATAAGATGTTTAGAAAATTCCACTTCTTTCATCATTCTAAAGTCGTGCAATAAAGTGTAACTCTATATGTCTCTCTCGTAATCCCTGTCTAACATTTTTCAAGATATGGCCCCTCGAAGAGCATAGGTTAGGAGGAATGTGGGTGAGAATGTGGAAAGAAAAGCTCCTTAAGAAGCTCCATAAGTTCTGGCCGATCCTTTGGCCAAACAAGTGACTAATGTGGAGTTTCCATCTATTTTTCAAGTGTTGGCTCAAACCATGACGTCTCAAGCAAATAAGAAGGGTGTGGTCCCCATGAACCTAAATGTGGGTACGACAAAAATTAGAATGAGGAACTTCACTAGAATGAATCCTCTTAAGTTCCATTATTCCAAGGTCTATGAAGATCCTCAAGAGTTCATTGATTAAGTACACAATTTGTTGATGAACATGGGAGTGATGCCAGTTAAAAAGGTGGAATCAACCACTTATCAACTTAATGGTGTTGCTCAAGTTTGGTTCAACCAATAGAAGGAATAGAGGGTGGTTGATGCAGGTCCTCTTGATTGGGAAATGTTTAAGGGTGCTTTCCTTGATAGGCTCTTTCCCCTTGAGATGAGGGAGGCAAATGTACTTGAATATATTAAACTTCGTCAAGGGAATAAAAATGTTAAAGAGTATGCCTTGAAGTTTGCAGAACTGTCTAGGTATGCCCCAACTATGGTTGCTGACTCTAGGGAAAAAATGAGCCAGTTTGTTTCGAGTGTGTATGAAGTTGTAGTTAAATAATTTCGTATGCTATACTCATCAATGAAATGAAAATTTCTCGTCTAATGGTGCATGCTCAACAAATTGAAGAGGAGAAGCTGAAGGAAAGGTTTAGAAAGGCAAAAAGGGTAAAGCTTGGTGATGGTGACTTTTCAAATTCAAGGTCCGTGGATACGGTCGATCTAGGTTCCGACAAAGGTTTTTCGGTCAAGGTTCCTCCACTGTTTTGACTCTTAAGTTAAACAAAGGAAGGGTGTCATACCCAAAGACTTAAGGAGGAAATGGTAGTGGAAATTGATACTCGGTTCCTACATACCAAAAGTGTTGAAAGAGTCATCCTGCAATAGGTTTGATGGGTACTAATAGTTGTTTTGTGGCAAGAGTGGCCTTTGCATGAGGGATTGCCCATCTATAAATGATAAGAGAAGGTATAGTAGGAAAGCTCCACCTAGAGGTTCAATTTCAATTGCTCCAAAGCAAAACCAATTTTATGCACTCCAAACTTATCATGAGAATAGGGTTCTCCTGATGCGGTTACCGATTTGTTGAATTTCTTTCATCTTGATGTTTATGCTTTGCTAGGTTATGGTGTTACTTTGTCTTTTGTGATATCATATGTGGCTATGATGTTTGATTTTCTTCGGAATGTGTTGATAGACCCTTTTTCTGTCTCTACACTTATTGATGAATCTAGTATGGCCAAGAGAGTCTATAGAAATTGTCCCATCTCCGTACCCCATAAAGTCACTCATGTTGATCTTGTAGAGCTTGAAATGATAGATTTTGATGTTATTTTTGGTATGGATTGTATTCATTCCTCCTATGCTTCTATTAATTATAGACTCCGAGTACTCTAGTTTCAATTTCTCAATGAGTCAATCCTAGAGTGGAAAGGGAGAAATTTTATGCCTAAGGGTCAGTTTGTTTCTTGTCTAAAGGATAGAAAGATGACTTCTAAGGGTTGCATATGCATTCTTGTTTGAGTTAGGGATATGGATTCTGAAACCCCTATTTGAGTCGGTCCTCGTTGTTAATGAGTTTCTGGAAGTGTTTCCTGATGATTTACAAACGTTCCTCCCAAAAGAGAAATATACTTTGGTATTTACCTTCTTCCCGATATAGAAACTAACTCTATTCCTCCTTTCCATATGGCCATGGCAGAACTTAAGGAGTTGAAAGAGTAATTGAAATATTTGTTGGATAAGGGTTTCATCCGATCGAGTATCTCTCCATGGGGTACTCCACTTTTTGTTTATTCGTAAAAAATATGGTTCACTTCGCATGTATATTGACTACCATCATTTGAACAAGGTTACCATTAAGAATATGTATCCTTTTCTAAGGATAAATTACTTATTTGATCAACTCCAACGAGCAAGTTACTTCTCTAAGATAGACCTCCGGTCAGATTATCACCAATTGAGGGAGAAGAAAGATAACATCCTGAAGATGAATTCTCAAACTCGATGTGGTCATTATGGGTTTTTTGTAATGTCGTTTTGTTTGACTAATGCTCCGACCAGATTTATGGATTTGATGAATAAAGTGTTTAGACAATATGTTGATATGTTTGTGATTGTGTTTATCGATGACATCTTGATTTACTCAAGGAGTAAGGATCAACACACCAATCATTTAAGGATTCTATTGCAAGTCCTCAAGGACCAACAACTCTTTGCAAAGTTTAGTAAATGCGATTTTGGTTGGGATCCTTGTTTTTTCTTGCTCACATTATTTTTGGAAAGGGTATTAAGGTAGATCTTGAGAAGATGAATGCGGTTAAGAGTTGGCCTAGACCTCAATCCCCTTCGAATATTTGAAGTTTCTTGGGCTTGGGTGGTTAGTATAGAAGGTTTGTGGAAGGGTTTTCTTCCATATTCTCTCCATTGATGTCATTGACCCAAAATAAAGTTGTTCTTATGGTCGGAAATGTGTGAAAAGAGTTTCCAAGAATTGAAACGTAGACTTACCTCTGTTCCCGTATGGACTCTACCGGAAGGGTCCAAAGGGTTGTTGTTTGTTGTGATGCTTCAAGGATTGGACTAGGGTGTGTCCTTCTACAAAATGGAAAGGTTATTGTTTATGCTCCAAGACAACTTAAAATTCATGAAAAGAACTATCCTAGCCATGATTTGGAAATAGTGGAGGTTATGTTTCCCTTAAAAATATGGAGGCATTACTTATATGTCTATGTTGATGTCTTCACCGACCACAAGAGTTTACAATATATTTTCAAGCAAAATGATCTAAATCTTTGCCAAAGGATATGGCTTGAGTTGCTAAAGGATTATGACATGAGTGGAGTGTCTTATATCACCCCGGCAAAATGAATGTGGTGGCTGATGCTCTGAATCATCTATTAATAGGTAGTGTAGCCCATGTGGAAGAAGATAAAAAGGAGTTGGTTAAATATGTTCATAGATCGGGCCAATTGGGTCTTAAGGTAGTTGACTCCATGAAAGGTGCTGTTATGGTTCATAATGACTCATCATCCTTTATGACAGATGTGAAAGCCAAGCATAGTCATCTGATTTTGGTTTAATTTAAGAAAGCGTTGCTTAAAATGTTTGTTGAGGAATTCTCCTAAAGGGGGAGATGGTGTGCTTTGGTATCAATGTCATTTCTGTCTACCCGATGTTGAAGATTTGTGTCACACCCCGAGAATACTCCCTCGATGTAAACATGAGACCTAGGATCACGAATGACCCCAAGCTAACCCTGAACTGACATATCATAAACGTACACATATTTTCTGAAATAAGAGATACTTTCATAAGCTTAAAACATGAGAAAAACTGAAATGATGGGGAAAACCCAAACTGTCTGGATATAAATATTGAATAAGAGTTAATAACACTGGACTATAACTCAAAAACTAAAGTTGAATCGAACTATGTCTGAAATACGCCTCTAACTAACTAGAGATACTGGACATTCCCCAAGCTAACTCTAGCAAAACTGAAACTAAAATGAAAGACTGAATGTAGAGGCATATGTATGTCGTCCTTGAAGAATGAAGACTCACCACTAATACTGTTGAGTATGGATCGAAAATTGATCTATATGTGATGTGAATGCTGAGGACCTGAACCTACATCACGAAAAGATGTAGTGTAGAGTATGCATCTGTACTTAAAGGTACCGAGCATGTAGGATAGGATAAATCTAAACAAATATATATATCTTAACAAAGAATACTGAGCAATGATATAGTATAGACATAATAATGATACTGAGATATACCGAAAGTGAACTAAACTGAATGTAATGACCAGGTATATAACATGCTGAAACTGAATACTGAAATATAACAAGTAACCTGGTCAATACACTATAGTATGATCGTGGGAGGAGCTACAATTAACTAACATAAAACCATGTGAGCTAACCGTGGAGTCTGATGTATACGTCTCATTGAGAGGACCTAATATACCTTGCCAGGGGTATAGAGGCATGCTGGCGTGATCACAAAAATGGATGCCTATAGAGGGTACTTATAAACCTACGAGGGAACATAGTTCGGGGACTATGAGGGTGACTGACCCTAGTCCAACTCGGTCTAAGCCTACTCCCAACTGGAAATGTGTACAATACAACATAACTGAAATATACTTGATACCTCAATATTTTGACACGCTTACTAAAAATGAAACATTAAGTACTGATAATGAAACATTTGAAAACTGAGGCATGTATATTTGTTGTATTGGTCTTAGCTAGTGTAATTCATAAACAGAACGAATCTACACCTCTAGGGTTCTGAATTTCATGCAATGAACTTAGCAACATTGTTACACAAACATGATAATATGATTAGGAATACCCTCACAACTAAATCACAACAATTGTCTAGAATTCTAGAAACCCTAGGTCTAAGAAATATTTAGGGAATCAAGATTCTGACAAAAATATAGGGACCTAGTGGATTAAAGGAATCCACCAGTGAAATACCACATACATGGTGACGAATTTCGACGGAGAAATATTTCGATTTTGGGGCTGGAACTGAAGAAAACATGTTGCATTCTTAGAGAGCGTTTGGTCGACTACTTTCTCCTCTTTCCGTACTAATTAGATGAATTTTGGAGAATGAATTGACTAGGGTAAGTTCTGATTAAGTTGCTTTTCTTAAACTGATAAAAATAATGTAGTTTAAGGGTTAAATGACGTAGTTTAGGTGTCCAATGCATATGGGAGAAGACCAAACGACCACTGACTTAAAAACTGACGAGGCCAACTATGGGCCTGACAGATGGACCATCGACTGACCTAGCATCCGTCCTGGTCAGATGTAGATTGGCTTCAGAGACTGGGATTTTGGGGGTCTGAACCACGGCCTAGACCATGGACCGTGGTCTGAACCTATGGTCCATAGGTCCTAGCGTGGGTCTAGACTTGTTGGATTTTTCTGGGGTTCTAGGGAGGGTGTTGTAGGGGGTCAAGCACAGACCCTACCTACAATCTGTGGGTCAACCTACGGTCTATTGGTGGTTCCTGCAACTTTTGAAAATCTACACTTTCTCTCTTTTAGAATCTAAGGTGTTACAGTTTGAGCGAGCAAATTTTATGGGAAGCCCATAATTCTTGATATTCTATTCACCCAGGAGCTACCAAGATGTACCGTGATTTATGGGAGGTCTATTGGTTGAATGGGATGAAGAAGGATATTGCGGAATTCGTGGCTAAGTATCCTAATTGTCAACAAGAAAAAGTTGAACATCAAAATCTGGGATAATTGTCCCAAGATATTAGTATTCCCACTTGGAAGTGGGAAGATATGAATATGGAATTTTTTGGTTTACCCTGCACCCAGCAACAACATAACTCGATTTGGGTTATAGTAGATCGTATGATGAAATCGGCTCATTTAATTCCCGTCAAGTTTTTTTATTTGTGGAAGGCTATGCTAAGTTGTACTTGAGGGAAATGGTTATGTTACATGGAGTGCCCCTATCCATTATCTTCGATTGTGGTACCTAATTCACTTCTGAGCTTTTTAAATCTTTCCAAAAGGGACTTGGTACTCGTTTTAAGTTTAGTACAACCTTTCTTCCTTAAACCGATGGGCAAGCGGAGCGTACTATCCAAACTAAGATATGTTGAGAGCTTGTGTGATTGACTTCAAGGGAAATTGGGATGATCATTTTCCATTGATTTAGTTTGCCTATAATAATAACTATCATTCAAGCATTGGTGTGGTTCCATTTGAGGCTCTTTGTGGTAGAAGGTGTAGATATCCTATAGGTTGGTTTGAAGTTAGTAATATTGCTTCGATAGGTCCCAAGTTGGTATAAGGCTATGGAGAATGTTCAGCTTATTAGAGAAAGATTGAAAATGGCTCAAAGTCGACAAAAGTCATATGCCGATGTTATAAGAAAAGATTAGGAGTTTGAGATAGATGATTGTGTCTACTTGAAAATTTCACTCATGAAAGGTGTGATGAGGTTTGGTAAGAAAGGGAAGCTTAGTCCCCGTTATGTGGGCACGTATCATATTTTGAGGCGTATTAGTAAAGTTGCTTATGAATTTGATTTGCCTAATGATTTAGCATTGGTGCATCCGGTTTTTCATGTCTCCTTGTTGAAGAAATGTGTTTGTAATCCAACATCCATAGTACCATTAGAGAGTCTTGGTATAAAGGATAGTCTTTCTTATGAAGAAATTACTGTTGAGATTTTGGACCGGTAAGTAAAGAAGTTAAGGAATAAGAAAGTTGCATCCGTAGAAATGTTGTGGAGGAATCAAAGGGTTGAGAGTGCTACTTGTGAGGCCGAGACCAATATGATGTCCCGTTATCCCCATCTCTTTCCCTCCAATCTTACTTTAGCTTGAGATATTCAATTCCTCATGGTCCATCCTTATGTCTTAGTCATTCTCATGTTCCCTTATGCATACATGCTCATGAAAATGCATACATGCTCATGAAAACTTGCTTTTGAGTCCCTTTTATTGATTTCTTCATTATTATGTACATTTAAGTATGAATTGCATGTGTACTTTATGAAATGATGCTTTGAATATGTTTTAGCTTGGAGTTGATTTTCCTCCTTGATTATGTGTTGTTGATGAAGTTGCCTTCTTGTTCGGTTGTTAGATTTACTCCTCTACTATATTTGTGTTGCCTTGAGTCCCATTAGAGCACGAATGTTCCCAAGAGGGAGATATTGTAACACATCAAAATTTGGAAAAGAGAGAAAATAATTTTTCTGGGCTGAAGTCTTTGTTTACGAGTCCAATATATGGACCATAGTTGATTCTACGGGCCGTAGATAGCAACTGTAGTAAGTGGGAAAGTAATTTTCTAACATCAAGTCCCAGTACCCCTTTTACGGTGCACCAGGATGGTCTGTCAACCATTGTATGAGTCATAGATAAGTCTCATAGGTCAGTCACAACTTAGTTAAATTTTGAGGGTCGAAGTTGCTTCCACAGTTGGTCTGTATGAATCGTAGGATGACCTATGAGCCGTACATGGGTTCCATCAAAAGTTGGTTAAATAAAGAGGTTTATAAATCTATCTATGGTTGACCAATATGGTCCATAGAAGGACCTATGGACCGTAGATGAGGATCGACAAATATTTCAAAGGACTTTTGGGTCTTTTCCTAATTTTTAACCCAATGCTTTGTCGTTTAGGTCATGATGTCACCTACTATAACCCACAAGTAGATAAGTCAACCAATATACAGAATAATAAGAAATGAGTATGAGGGTAGAAGTAAACATAAATAACACTAAACAACATAAATAAGAAAGAATGGGAGCAACCCAAAGATATATGCATACTATAATCCCTCTTAGAGCTTGGAATTCATGAGTACAAAGATTTCTAGTATGAAAATAAAAATCCCAAAAGTGGACCACAACAAGGCATCTCAAAGTCAAAAGACTAGCTAAACATATATACAGAAAGAGATAGGCTGATCCACGACACAAAGTTCTCACCCTCATCTCTGATCCCCAAATTTGTAAAAGATGGCACGAACGATCACCATTGGTAGTTGGTACTATGACCTGCATCACAAATAAGATGCAAAGTGTAGCATGGATTCCAAAACAAAGGTATTCAATAGGCATCATAGGCTGACAGAGCAATAAAGATAAAAGAAATATGAAAAGATATAATCTAGACACAAATAGAGGTCAAAGTACACATGAAATAAAACACACAAGCATATCGAAAGTAAATCTAAGTACAAATTAACTAAACGTAATTGGATGCCAATAAGTCCAGAAGGTACACTCATGCGTAAGTTGAAATAAAACCCAAATGGAACTCCATAAGCTCTACAACTACACAAAATAGCTTAGTCTATTGAGAAAAGAGTACCATAAATCGAAAGTCGATCTCCCAGCCCAAGTAACTGCAATATTCAATCACACTCCAGCCCAACTAGAAAGAATGACAATTAATCTAGGAGACCCAGCCAACCAGTCCACTCTCAGGCCAACTAGCAAGAGTGACCCGGGAGCATGTGGAATCCTAAGAGGGTCTCAAATATTAACGCTGCCAAGCCATCCATTCCACTCCTAGGGGTGCATGCCGCAAGCTAGCAAGAGTGACCCGAGGGCATGTCAACTATGAAGAGGATCTCAAGAAGGCTGTAAACCAGCATGGATTAACGTCAACTCACAAAGAATCACAAAAGGCTCCAAGCCTGAGATTCTCCAATCCCGAGAAACCACACAACCTCCTGTAGCATATCGTACTCGAAGTGATAGGGAGACAAGGTAAAAGATCTAAAATTCTATGAAAACACCTAAACTAAGGCTCATACTATCATACTCAAGTCTCAAGTCTGCTACTCTGGTCTATAAGGATCTAGTCCTTCTGAAATGCATCACAGATAATCAAGCCTACAAAGATCGCAAGTCTAAGGAAACACTAGTCTAATCCTTGACTTTGGCTAATCATGCTCATTACAAAAATAATAACCTTATTAATTCATATAGACTGCAACAACACGCATAGTCCGAGCTAACATGGTACTCATCCCAAAACAATTACCAATCAATCCTAATCAGATATGGGCCCACATAACAAGGACTAAGCTTCCCCTTCATTCAAACCTCATCATGCCCTTCATAGGTAAAATTTTCAAGCAAAACCAACTATTAAATTAAAACTCAAGCTCTCTCCTTCTAACATCGGAATAAGACTTTTGTACTTTAAGCCATTTTCAACCTTTTGCGAATGAGTCGAACCTTTTTCATAGCCTCGTGTATCAAATCGGTCCCAATCAAAGTGACCTCTCCAACTTCAAACAAACAATTAGGAGACCTACAACTTCTACCATAAAGAGCATCAAACAGAGCCATTCCAATGCTAGAATGATAGTTATGATTATAAGCAAACTCAATCAAAGGCAAATGATCATCCCAATTACCCTTGAAATCAATCACACAAGCTTTTAACATATCTTCTAATATCTGAATAATATGCTCCACTATCCAATGGTTTGAGAATGGAAAGTCGTGCTAAGTTTAATTTGATTACCTAGACCTTTTTGAAATGACTTCCAAAACTGTGATGTAAATTGAGTATAATGATCGGAGATAATGGACAAGGTCATTCCATGCAACATTATCATTTTTCAAATATAAAGGTTGGCATAATCTTCCACTGGAAATTAAGTCTTAACGGGAATAAAGTGAGCTTATTTCATCATTCGATCTAAAATAACCCAAATTGGATAAAATGACAATAAGTGCAAGGTAAATCGATAATGAAGTCCATAACAAAATCTTCCCACCTCTATGCAGGGATATAAATGTTTTGAGCCAAATCACCCAGCATCTGATGTTCAACTTCCACTTGTTGACAATTTAAACATTTAGCCATACATTCTGCAATATCCTTACTCATCGCATTCCCCCAATAGACTTCCTGTAAATCATTGTACATCTTGGTGACCCCCGAGTGAATAGAAAACTGAGAATTGTGAGCTTTAGTAAAAATTTGATTCCCTAACTAATAAACATTCAAAACACATAATCGACCTTGATATTGAAGGACTCAATGTCATAGAATTATCACATAAACTTCATCTTGCTATTCGATTCCTTTACCAGAGTTGGGGCTCGGTTCTCTATTTTGAGCATAGCTTTAAGCGCCCCTTTGGGTGAAAGCCTCAATTGCCTTTTTAGAAACAAACTTCTTCATGTCAACTAACACTGGATCAAGATCTTGCATAGCCTTCACATCCGATATAAAAGATGATTCTGAACCATTATGAACAACCACACAACTTTCACTAGAATTAACAAAATGAAAACCTAATCAGGCAAATCTATGAACATCACAATTTAGGTCTTTCTTATCATGCTTTACATGAGCAACATTTCCCATTTATAATCAACTAAGGACATCTCCACCACATTTTCTTTATCGGGATGATATAGGATACTCATATCATAATCATTCAATAGCTCAAGCCATCTCTTTTGGCGAATATTCAAATCCTTTAGAGTGAACACATACTTCAAACTCGTGTGGTCGGTAAACACATCTACATGAACACCATATAAGTAATGTCTCTAAATTTTTAGGGTAAACACTGCCGCTGCTAACTCCAGATCATGGATACAATAATTCTTTTTATGAATCTTCAATTGCCTTGAAGCATAGGCGATCACTTTCCTATGTTGCATCAAAACACAAACAAGACCAATTCGTGAAGCATCACAATATACCACAAAACCATCTGATTCTTTTGATAATGTCAAAATAAGGGCTGAAGTAAGTCTAACCTTCAACTCTGAGAAACTCTTCTCATAAGCTTCCAACCATAAAAATTTCACCTTCTTTTGAATCAATGTCGTCAAAGGTGAAGCAATAGATGAAAATCCTTCGAGAAACCTTCTACAATAATCGACCAAACCCAAGAAACTTTGTATACCTAAAGCAGACAAAGGTCTAGGCCAATTCTTAACCACCTCAGTTTTCATAGTATCTACTTGAGTACCTTCGCCAAAGACAATAATACCACAAGAAAAACTCACACTTTCTAAACTTATCAACAACTCCGGATCCTTGAGAATTTGGAACACAATCCTCAAATGTTCAACATGCTCATCCTTGCTCTATGAGTAAATCAAATATCATCAATAACCATAATAAAAAATGTATCAAGATATTGCTTGAAGAATTTATTCATCAAATCCACAAATGTCATCTGGGCATTATACTATATCGAGTTCAAAAATCCATTTTTGGAATGTCACTTTCCTTCACCCTCAATTCGTAATAACCCGACCTAAGGTCAATATTAGATAAGTAACTCAATTCTTTAAGTTGATCAAACAAATCATCTATCCTTGGAATAAGATACTTATTATTTATGTTAACCTTATTCAATTACTTATAATCAATGTACATTCAGAAGGAACAATCATTATTTCAAACAAACAACACTGGAGTAACCCATGGAGAGATACTTAGTCTAATAAAACTCTTATCTAGCAAATCCTTCAATTGATCTTTTAATTCATTAAGTTATGCTAGGGCCATTTGGTAGGGAGGAATAGAAGTATGTAGCGTATCAGATAGATGGTCATTCTGAAGGCTATTTCTCTTTCGGGAAGAATACTGGGAAGATCATTAGGAAACACTTCCACAAACTCATTTATAATCAGAACTGACTCAGAGTCTCCCTACCATTTATACAAGATATAAACTGACTCTTAAGAACATAATGTCCCCTACCAATGACATGATATGTTTGTTCAGAAACTTCAAGGTGACCAATCTGATCCTACAATATATGGAAGAATAACATGAATGGAGCCAACCTATCCAATGAAAAACATCAAAATCTAACATATCAAGCTTTAAAATATCAACATATCTATGTTAAACAAAAACATGGCAATTTCTATAAACCCTCTTAGTAATTATAGAATCACCAATGAGAGTAACAGACATGAAAGGGATTTGAAAAGATTTTGGGATCAACATAAAATGTCACGGCCACATAAAGGGTAACAAATGATAATATATAACTCGAATCAATTAAGGCATAAGTATCAAGGTGAAAGATTCTCAACAAACATGTTAGTACATTTGAGGAAATGTAGGCAAGAGTATATGTTAGTACAAACATGTACCAAGTATGACAACAATGCATAAAAGTGTGAAATCACGCTAAAATGACATTTTCATGATATGCAAAGACCAAGTGAAACATAATATAAGAGGGTTAGAAAATATAAAATGAAATCATGATCAATGCAAGTAAAACCATCTTTGAACATATGTGAGATGTTTATTGAAGTAACCTTAGTTTATTATTATTGTGGGAAGTAGCCTTAACCAACATAGAGACCATGTGAGCTATAACATGAACCCCTAATGTCTCCCACACAAAAAGGCTTATCCTACTTGCCAAGGTAGAACTATGAATCTGAGCTAAAGTGGATCTACTAGCAAATGTCTATCTAGACAATTATTCTATGGGGGCACATAGATAAGGGATAAGGAGATTGTTACTAGATTCCCAACCTCAACTTGAGAGATCTTCCTTCTCAATATCCTCTCGGTGCTAAGCATAAATCTCACAAAATAGTCATTTTCTTAACTTGTTCTTATTATCCATGGAAGGGCACGCCATCTTGGCAATTCAATCTAAGTCATATGTTATCCATGGAAAGGTATAATCTAGCGACCGATCCAAGCTAGGTTTCATTAGAATAGCTCCTTATTTTTGATCCATTTTAGGGGAGAAGACCTTTCAACTTTAGAATTCTTTATGTGAGAAAAGCTTTGACATTCATGCATGAGGTAGTTATATGAGAATTCCTTTCACAACATTTAACCACAACAACAACATATGTGCTTTTACTCTCAATCAATCTACATCATATCTCATCTATTCCATAAGAAAATGCATAATTCCATAATTCTCCTTTCGTAGTTAAAACCCACTTTCAATCATCAATTTCTACAAAACATGGGTTAGACATGGGTTCATGGGAATTTGTAACACTTCAAAAACTTGTAGGCTAAACTAGAGCTTAACATGAGGGTTAGATTCATAAATGTAACATCCCATACATAAAATAGAGGTTTTCGTGTGAGAACGTCAAGTTATGAACCCCCCTCCCCAAGGACAAACTATGGGTCCTTTAGGAGGATTGCCCAAAAATAGTGCCACCCACGAGGCCATCCATGCCCCGTAGAGGGAGCCATGCCCCGTAGGTGGGCAGTGTGGGTGAGCCTCTCTCAAAATCTGCCTAAGGGAGTGTCCACGGGCAGGACCCATGCCTTATTAATGAGGTCATAGGTCTCAAGCTTGAGATGGCCACTGGAATACACCAACCCATGCCTAACCAGCATGGGTCATGGGTCAGACCACTCCCCGTGGTCAGGGTCTCGTGGGTGAGGCAGTAGGTAGTTTTAAACGGTTAAGTGAGGGCTTAATGGAACTTTCCAAAATTAATTAAGTATTAAGTGACGTTGTGTTATCCTAGTTTAGACTAACTATATAAGGACTTTAGGCCCTTAATTAAGTCATTCCATATCATTATTTCTAAACCCCCAAAAGAAACCCAATTCCCTCTCAAAAAAATCCTCTCTCTAGAAAGAAGAAGGAGGAGGAGGAGGAGGAGGATGAGGTCAAGCTAAGTCAAGTCAAGTCAAGACTCCAGTGTTTCAAGCTTTCTAGGCTTTGTAATCAAGGTTGATGGCTTATTCATTCATGGACTCCTTTCATACATGAAGCCCCCATGTTTTCCCCAATTTAGAAGAAGATTTCCCCAAGTCAATCTAGGGTTTCTTCTAATGTTATGGGTTATGATCCAATAGAGTGGTTTATGACTGTTTATGGTCGTTTATGATTGTTTATGATGGAATTGCATGTTTTTAGTATGATTATACATGTTTTCTTGACTAAACTAATATTCTAAGGAGAAATTAATATAATTAGACTTTATGCAATGAAAAGGGGAAATTGACAGCTCAGATATGATCTTCTAAGATTGATAAAATGTTGCTTTATGAATGGCTTGAGGTTAGAGCACCTAGATATGAATTTCTTAAAAGTAAATCTTGTAGACATGAATTATGACTATATCCATAACTAATGTAGTGAATTCTAGATGTGGTGATTTAATATGATCCTTGATCTTTGAAGGGCAAAGTAGGAGAATTATGCATGATTATGAGATTTATATATATGATTTAAAAACACTTAGAGAACACTTTGAGAGTAAAGTGATTATGATTATGATCTTGTTGCGTGTTGTTGAAAGGATATTCTCATTTACACACCTATGTATGAATATGATATGATGTGAATAGTTTTTTCACAATAGGATGATTCTAAGGCTGAAAGGCTTTCTCACCTATTGAATCTATATAAAGACATGGACGGTGAAAGGTTATTCTCATGCATGATCTATGAGCTATCTTATGAATTATTTTGGATTGAGTGTCAAAACACTCTTCCATGAATATGAACTCAAGTCAAGACTTAATATGAACTATGTGGGAATTAATGCTTAGAACTGAGTGGATATTGAATATGAGAGGGAAACTTTTACGCTAGTTGAGTACGACTTCCCAATGAAAGCTTTTACACTAGTTGAGTCCGATTTTTTAAATGGGTTCCTTCTATGCTAGTTGAGTCCAGGTTCCCAAAGTATGTTTCATGAGATGGAAACCTTCTACCTTAGTTGAGACCGAATTTCTAGTAGCAATCTCCCTAAACCATAAACTACGTGCCCCCATAGGTTACTTAGCTAATGGATCCACCTAAACTAAGAGTATGGTCCTACCTTAGGCAAGTAGAGCAACCCCTTTTCTGTGTGGGGTAGACACTGGATTTCATGTTAAGCTTACATGGTCTATGTCGGTTAAGGATTATACCCACAACAATAATATGAACAAGAATAAGAATATGAATTATGACTATGGTTACTCAAGGAGGTTTACTTAGCATGAGCGAGATTTATGGGGTCATATTCATGCATTGCACAAGTATGCTTTGAGGGTATTTATGATATGTTCCTCTTATGTTATGATGGTTTATGCAATGACTATTCTTGTCACTTATGCTTTTCCACTACCACAATAAAAATATGAACATGAATAATGAACTAAGGATACTTCAAGGAAGTATTGTAAGAACGTTATGATATGAGGACTACTTGTATGATGTATGTCTAATTTGGTTGTTGCTATAGTTGCTTTCCTTAATATGTTTGACTAAAGGTGAATGTTACCTTGTCTATGAGAAAATAAGTTAAGAATGAGATCAAAAGACATGATAAATATGAATGAGGGCCTAAAGTGACTTGCTTAGCATAGGTGAATTATGGGGTCTTATCCATGCATTATAAAAGCTTGCCTTAAGGTGATTTATGATGTGTTTCTCTTATGTTATGTTTAACTAGATGCATTGATTATGCCTATGATTATGTTGTTATCTCTTATGCTTATAGCCTATGTCTTATTATGATGTCTCTTATGCTTATAACTTATGTTATTGTTTCTTATGATTTTGGTATATGTCTTATGTTGACTAATGCCTCTATTATGCTTATGTTGATGATTAATGGTAGCCATCATATTTAGTACATTATTTTTATAGGGCATACTCTTTCCTACATTCTTATCAAATGTAGGGTTCAACTATATTGACTTCCATCCTCGTGGCTAGGTTCATAGTAGAATCAAGCAAGTGAAGACTTGGTGAGTCCTCATAGCATTAAGGACTTATCACCTTTCCTTTTATATCTTTATTTTATGTTTAGGCTTTTGTATGGGCTGTGCCCTAACTCTTTTCAAGTATTAGATGGTTTGAGACAAGTGTAGTAAACTTCCGCTTCATTTTATGAGACTTTGATTGTATTGAGAAATTGTTTTAAATTTCCACACCATTTTCTATTCTCTTATGTTATGATATGCTAAGAGGCTTGTATGAGGCTTTTCAGAGTCTTGTAAGCCGTGTTACATCTAGGGGGTACCCCTAGGTCATGAAAGAATTCATCATAAAATTATGTAATTATCTTAATTCATGCTTGATAGATCATAAAACAATCAAAAAAATCAATATTTAAAGGAACCCATGACTTGGACGAAAACCCTAAATCAATTAAGGAAATCTAAATTTGTGAATTAGAGAATTTAGGAACTCCATGGATGAAAGCTATTATACCTCCATGCCAAAAGGTTGCCTTCAATGGTGGAATTGGAGGCTTGACTTGAAACCCCTAGTTGACTCCTTCTTCTTCAAGCTTTCTAGAGAGAGAAATATTTTAGAGAGGAAGACTTGTTCTTCTTTTAGGAATTTCATAGAATGATTTCCATTGGGGAAATTTGCGGGTTAAAACACTTATATAGGTCTTTAGGTGAAGGGAAAAATGACATAATATTAGTCTAGAATAATTAAGAAGAGACCCAAAAGACCTTATTAAAATAACTGCCAAAATTATCTACAATGGTAACGTACGGTCCGTCGATTGACCTACGGACCATCCTGGTCGACCGTCGATGGTTTTAGAGACTTGGTCTCTCAGCCATCAGATGGCGCGGCCCATGTACGGTCTGTGGATGAAATGATGGACCATGCATGGCCTTTGTGGTTCAGCTGATACCAAGTGTTTCATGAGACAAAGTACACCTAAACATGACATGGCATATAAGTCCCTGAAAGGCCCTAGACAAGCTACTTCACATACATACACAACATAATAGGTAAAGTAATATCATATTATGAAAGGAACATAAGTGTGAATATACTATGTCTTGACAAGCTTATCTAATACATCAAAGAAAAGTGTTTGGGACATAACCCATACACCATATACAATGTATCAAAATCTCAAAAGGTAAAAGCTATAAGTGTCTTCACAGTCTCACCCTCGAAGTATGATGACTCACCAATCCACTAGCAAAAGTAGTCCAAGCTAACCACGAGTAGGAGGAAGAAGATCGTTGGACCTTACATTATTTGCCAATGTAGGGACATGCATGCATTATTACATGGAATGTACTAAGTATGAGGATTATGCTTAAAAACGTAAAACATGATCATAAGAGGATGTGACAAAAATATGATATGCACATTTATGCACATGACCATTATATGTGAGAAAACCTTTCACAATTTCATTGATGCTCATCCTAAAAACAACCTTTAGATCATAAGACATCTTTTCATAAATAATTTATAAATTTTCATAAATTATTACTATAAATTCATTTCTTTCTTTTATAAACTCATATTTTCATAAACTCGTATCAAAATCATAATTAATGCACCGGTCCATATAAAATCAATTGAAATATGTAATTGAGTGATATTATTCATACGAAGACCAAAATTAAACAATTGAATCATAACAATATAGACCCATGGAGAAATGGATGAAAACACAATCAATTTTGATGAATTGAATTTGGAGCATATAGATATTTTAAGACTCAATGGATGTGTGGAAATGATGGTCATGGATTTTATCTTATTTAGGGCTTAATATTCAGAGTTTTAGTGTCCTCAATGCCTCTTTTATGCTCTAAACTGGTGTTAAAGTGCTAATTCATAGCAATGAAGGCAAAAGAGCGAGGCAAGGACATTATCGGGAAAAAAGGAGCGACAAAACTAAAAAAGTTGAAAGACAAGCAAGGTTGATGATCACCAAGATCACTCGGCAAGTTGTCGAGTGGCTCTTCAGCTTGCCAAAAGTTACAGCAGGCCAGCCTAGGGTAAAAGGGGTAAAAGCCAACTCGCTGATGAAAGTGACGTTTCAGCGAAGCACCAACTGGATCAACAATAGAAATTCGAATTCCCTAAAGTCACTGAAGGGAAGTGGTGAAGAGTCAAGCCAAGAAGGTGATGCAAAGAAGCATTTGGTGCGTTGCTGATCTAGTCAACAAAGTTTGATTTTTTTCGTACAATGGCTTCGAAGCCAAAAATCAGGGAATGCATAAATGGAATTTTGAAAAGAAGAAAAGGAGTTCCCTCACATTCTAATCCTTGGTTTTTGATCTAAAACACTCTGAACATTGTTTTTAGTCTTTTTGATTAGGAATTTAAGGTTGGTTTTGATTTGTAACTTATATTGAGTATTGTGAAGACTTGCAATTTGTTACGCAAACTGATGCAGTACGTAGTTGGTAATAGTTTCTTGATTTTTATGATGTTTGGCTAAAATCCCAATTCTTGGGGGTGTGATTATGTGATTGAATGTTTCAATTAGCTTACGGATGTTACTATTTACTGATTTGATTGTTTATTTAAAGTGGGTTCAATTGATAGTTGAGTTTTAATTGTTGAATTGTTATTGCAAATACAGCTCTAGTTTAGCATTCTAGGCTTGCTTGAGAAAGAGGTTTTAGAATTAAAGATATCAATTGATGATTGTAGTGATTGTGTTATTGTGGATTCAACTTGAGAAAGTGGGTCTAAATTCAATCCTACTAATCTAGCTCGAGAGAGTCAATTGAGGTTTTGGGTTGTTCATATTTTTTGGGCTTGTCTCGCTTGGAGAGAACTCACTTGATTCGTAATAGTTGATTGAGATGTTGTTACACTTAAAGTCTATCCTACCCACTAAGATTCAACAACTTTTAGTAAATAATAATCACCCATACTGTAAAATTGGCATTTAATCGATCACATCCCCAAGGATCCCTCTCTACTTGATTACTCCTATGCTTTTGTAGTTGTTAACTGTTAACTCTAATCCCCCCCCCCCCCCCACCCCCAATCGACATCAATTGTCACACTCCTGCGATTAACTTTAATTGTTTCTAAAATATGTACTTCTAAAAATGATTGGAACACTTCGTAATTGAATTATCTACCGTATCACTCCCTGTGGGATCGATCCCAAATCTTAGTTGGGTTTATACTTGATTACAACTGCATACACTTAGAATCGGATGAAGTGTAGTTAAGCGTTATCCAAAATGGCGCCACTGTCGGGGAGTGGTGTTTACAATTCTTTTAGTGAAGTTTAGTTGTGAAATGATTGTGTTGTAGTATAATCCACTTATTTTTGCGCTTTGTTGGTTGCTTTTAAATAGGTGATGTGATGAGTGTTAATGGGAGCAATGCTAGCCAACTTGGGCATAATTATGACATCAGTAACTTGCACAATGTAAATGAAGATTAGTTGGGAAGTGCAGCTACTATTCGATTACCTCTTATTGTAGGCAATGCAATGTTTCATATGACTAGCACTATGTTGCAGTTGTTGCAATTGAAGGGTTTATTAGGAAGGCTGACTCATGAGGATCCCTATGAGCACATCTGGAATGTTATGGATATGTGTGGTCTATTTTCCTTCAAGAATATCATTCAGGAGTCGGTCCGACTTTATTTGTTCCTTTTTTCTCTAATGGGGAGGCAACAAAGTGGTTAGCCAACCTACCAAGGGACTCAATTACTTCTTGGGAAGAGTTCACTGATCCGTTCTATATAAGATTTTCCCCTCTTTCGAGGATGATGGCATTGAGAGATACTATTCAGAACTTCAAATAGTTGGATGGTGAACCAATTCATGAGATATGGTTAAGGTTTTAGAAGCTATTGCTCCAATGTCCAATTCATGGACTCCTGAACAATGTGTTGTTACAACACTTCTATTGGAGTTTAGATTCAGTACAAGGATGTGGCTGACCAGCTCATTCAAGAAGGAAAAATGCAACAACCATTTGAATTAGCATCTACTCTTCTTGATGAGATGACAAATATTAATCGCTCTTTGTATACTAGGAAAGATCAAGTGTCTCCTTTAAAATTCAGGATAGCAAAGGAACAAATAGAAAAGGACAAAGAGTGGGATGAAAACATGGCCAAGCTGATAACCCAAATGGATCTATTGTCGAAACATGTCATGGGAAGTAGTTCTAATACTGTGAATGCATTTGGAGTTACAAGAGTAAATCCTGATGATGCACACTTTGAAACTATGTGCAATGAGGAAGTACATTTTCTTGAAAATAAGGGAGGAGGTTTCCGCCAAAATTATCCAAGGTCGGGCAGGAACCAAAGTTGGAATAAAGAGCATGATGAAGGTTAGAAAGACCGTGATAGGGAATGGCGTTACTGTGGTACCAACTGTAGGGAGTAGGATTGCAGCTAGGATCTCTATGTACCCCTGCACGAGCGTCGAAAGAGAAAAGAGAAAAGGGTTGATCCTAAAAATTTCCACACAAAAGATATGCTTGTGCGTATTCTCAACAAAGTGGAAGGATAAGACAAGGTGCTAAAGGAAATGAAAGATGACAGTGCTTCTCTAAACAAGACAATTACTTCTCATTCCATGTCCATTAAATAGCTAGAAACATAGATGGTTCAAATCTCATCTCATTTAAACCCAAGGCAAAAATGGGGTCTACCAAGTGATACCACGGTTAACCCAAAAAATGAAGCTTAAAAGTGTATCTTCATCGTGCGACAATATTAAATAAGATGCTTCTTAGGTGGCAACCCAAGATTTTAAGTTTTTATTATTTTTGTTTGAATAACGGGTGTTAGATGTACAAGTTGAAAATTTAAAATTTTGGAAAAAGGCAATTAGACGAGCTCAAGTGCCGTTCGGTGACTCACCAAATAGGTCAGCAAGCCCGATGTGGACCATCATTTTGACCTACTAAATGGCTTGATTTTTTGTAACATTCGGTGAATACAAGTACCATTTGGTGCATCATTGAATAGTCGGCGACATATGTGGACCTCGCCAATTGGAGCGTGAACTGAAGGGTCAACAAGGCCTAAATCATTTTAAATTCAAAATTTTTGCCCGTTTCCTATTTTCCGACCATTTCACTCTAACCATCCAATTTAGATCCTTTCCTTATTAATTTCATGTGGGGTTCAATTGCTCAGGGAAATTTTGCGTCTTTCATATTTGTATTTGCTTGCCTAGCATCTATTTTCATCTGCTTTTAAGGTTGGTGTTTTGAACTCGGCTCAAATTTTGGTAGATTGCGATGCATGTTTGTAGTTTATTAAATCTAATGAATGATGTTTAATAATTGATTGATTTTTATTCAAGTGCTCCTATCGTATTGTTCTTGATTTTATGCTTAGTCTATATTTGTTGATTTTCATTCTTAAATTGACTGAAATTGTGGGTGGGTGTTGTTTGTATATTGGTTCTTGTGTGGTTGAAGACTATGTAGCCTGAATTGTACCGATCAACTTAATTTGGACAATGATTTAGCGGGTGACGTCATTCTTAAAGGCAAAGTACGTTGATTGGTCAATTTTAGCTAAATGGGGGAAGTGTGAGTGCCCCGGGGTCATTAATGGTATGGGTCTTGGCTTAATTGCATCGAATAGTGAGTTAATTGCATTATCATGGGTTGTGGGTTGAAAATTGAGGGTCGGAGTCAAAATTTGGCACGAAGGACCACTCAGTGAGCTTAGTCAAGCTCGTCGAATAGCTCGGCGGTTCACCAAGTAACTCTTGGATTGCCTTTTCATTCTTCATTTGTGATGATTTTATTCTATAACATTTGGTGAAATGCCTTAGCTCGTCGAGTTCACTCGGCGACTTGCCAAATGTTTGTTAGATCACCCTTTCTTAGCCTAAATTTTAGCAAATATTATGTAACTTTCAGCAAGCTATTCTTAGTTCGCCAAATGGCGTCGGCGAATCACCAAAAGTCCTTGTACAACACCAACTTGTGCTGAATTCTAAGAAACTTTATTCTATAACATTCAGCAAGCCTGATTTGGTTCGCCGAACCACTCGGTGAGTTTTTCTTCAAGTTTTTAAACTTTGATACATTTGAACTATTTCAAGCATATTGGTTTATTCTATGGTGTTTTGTAAGTATGGCTAGACCTAAGGTGCCAGGCATAAATTAACCACCCCAAATGAGAGCATGGGTTATAGTGATAAACGAGGGCACTACTTTTTTATGAGCTACTTAGGAAAAACTTTCATCGATTAGGGGGGGGGGGGGGGGGGGAGAAGAGCAAAGGCAATAGAAAGGGGCATGCTGATCTAAGTCCAATGGAGGCTAGCTTTGATAGTATGGGTATCTACGACACCCACCTTACTACCTCGAAGTCTAACGGTGAGGAAAACTCAGGGTCTAGATCGCCAGTCTCTGTATCCGAGACGGATTATGACTATACCTTGCAAAGGAGGAAAATGAATCTGCGTTCTAAGGCACTCCATGATCCATCCAGGATACACGTGAATCCTCCACCTCCTCCACCTCCAGCACAAATGGTTGAGCAGGTGCCTCAAATTCCACCAGTACAGGCACTCCCTCTCCGGTCGTTGAACAGATTAGAGGTTGTTAGGTTGAGGATAATCTTAGAGGAGAAAAGGCTGCCTATATATGGGGTGGTAGTTAGGTTCCTGGAGGAGTGGAACACCATCAAATTCCATATTTTTAAGATCTTTACATGGCCCCGAGGCACTTAAATACCTTCATAGGTTCAAGAGTTTTATGCTGAGTATGGGAAGTTTTTGCCAAAGGGGAAGAAAAAGGCCAGCTCATTTGCAGAGGTTGATAATTTGATGGTGAGTGGTAAGATGGTAAAATACAACAGCATCGACATTAATAAAGATCTAGGTTGTACAATGAATGTGATCACTACTTGGTAGATCTAATCCAAAAGAAGACCTTTGATGATTTAAAAAGGTGGTCAGCTCCGCTTATCTCCGACATCACACCACCATGTATCAAGCCAAGAGTTTAGATAGAGAAGAAGGACTTGAATGTTGTTACTCGATATTGGTTCAGATTTATTAGCAACACCGTGATGCCTTCATAGCACGAGTCCATACTTTGGCATCCTAAGGATGCCTTGTTGGGATGCATCATTGACTGAAGTAGACTAAATCTCGAGCTGATTATTGAGCAAGAGATGGAAATAAGGGTAAAAAAGAATCAGACCTCATTGCCTTTCCTGATGTTGATCACAGAGCTATGTCGGCGTGACCGAGTGCCATTGGTGGAGAAGATAGATGTGGAAGTGACTTCCACTTCCTCTACTGACATCCAGAGGATTGAGGCCGAGTAAACTAGAGATGAGGCTGAGAGGAGAGAGCTGCACCGATGGAAACTTCCCCAGTTGTTGACATAGAGACTCTATAGATATAAAAAACCCCTCCTACTCAGGCCAGTGAGTCTTCAGGTACCCACGCACACTTTTACTATTGTTCCTTCCACTTCTGTTCCTACTACTACTTCTGTTGTTACTGCTTGTGCTTTCCGGCCCCTATTGACCTAGGCTATCCTGCTCAAGATGGACCAATTGGCCTAATCTGCTGATGTACATGCCTCACGAGTAGAGGATCTTGTCTCTGGTTTAATTAAGAGGGCCATTGTTGCTGCCTTAGCTCTTATCCCGATTGAGTTTAGAGAGCACCGGGAGCTGATCACCACATATGGCTTGGCATTAGATGCCATCACAGTGATAATGGAGGCATGTGAGAAGGGTGGACAAAAATCTGATTATGTGACAACTTTCAGAGCCGATGTTACTAGCCTGAGACGTGATATGGATGAGCTTAAATCCATGGAGTTGTCTATGCTTTTTGGCAAGGTGTGCCTTTCTAAGGTCCCAAGCACAGAGTTGCCAGCCATTTCTGAGATCCCTCCGGCTACTACAATCAAAGATGTTGCTATGGCTGATGATGATGCCAAATCTGATGCTCCTGAGACTGATGAGTAGGACCTTTGTACATGAGATACAGCCATATATGATGACCTAGAGGACCTAAAGTGCGCGATGGTGTAGAAAGCCATAAAGGCTTCTCTTTGGGATACATCAATGGTGGTCTCCAGTGGAGCGAAGGATGTAGTTGATTTAGGTACTGATGCCCAGATTTAGAGAGTCCCGGCTATGCAGAGTTCACGTTAGTCTTAGCCTGAAAGGGGATCCATAATCTCTTTCAGGTTTATTTTTAGACTTTTTATTTCTTTCATATTGAGGATAATTGTTAGTTTTGTTTGGCGGGGTGAGGTATCTTCATACATGCCTGTTTTAGGTTGGTTTTGTGAATTTTTATTTTTGGTATCTTGTTGTGAATGTTTAATTCTTGTGACTATAGGTTTTTGGTCTTTAATATGAATGTGTTGGTTTTTAACCCAAATTAAAAACTTCACCTCTTGATGTTTGTGAATGTGGTTGCTCTCTTGCATAATTGAGTATCGATTCTAATCAATATTGATGATGTGAATAGTGATCTTGATTGAACGATATGTTTTTGCATTTCCAATGAGGCAAATTTGAGTTGCATAAGTTATGTGTGAACTCTTAGCATCTCATTTTGATTGGCTGATTGTTGAAATGAATCTTGAGATGACCATTGCATGTGAGCTAAATTTTAGAATCTTGATTGATGATTATGTTGAATTCCATGTGTGGTGAGATGTTCTAGAAATATGTGCTTGGTAATACTTAGAATTTGCTCGGTTGGTCAAATCAACTAATGTAGGTGAATGATAGAAATGATCTTAGGCACAAGTTGTGGAGAGTGAACCAAATCACTATTATACCTCTTTGTGACCACCTTGTGAGAGTCTGAACCTTGCTTGACACCATTTGAGCCTAACCTTTTCTTTGGATGGAACATGAGCACTTTTGACCTCTTTTTCCCATCCCCTAAAACTTCATGAAGCATTGGTCCTTTTGAATACCCAACTTAGAGCAAAAGCCTAAGTTGGGGGTGTGGTGAAAAAAGAGAAAATTCAAGAAGTTTGTGACAAATTTACGCTTGTTGGATTGTGTTGACGAAGATGGAATCCCGCCATATATATAAAAAAGAGAGAAAATTGAAAAAGAAAAACAATATTGAAAAAAAGAAAGATGTTGTAATAAAGCTTGTGCAATGGATAATCGAAATGGGGTGTCCAACGAGTCTTGTTTAAAAGAACATAGGGTGAATTGTGAAAATAAAAAAGGCTCAAAGAAAAAGATAAAAAGTGAAATACATGCCATGCCATGCTTCATGAAGGTAGAAGTCGCTCAGCCAAAATGATCAAACCTTTATCCTCAGCGTTGTTACAAGCCTTGAAAGACCTTAGTGATCTTGATTGAGCTTAATGTCATGTTGAATGGAAAATATGAGCAAGCTTATGTGTAGAATCATGCATGTGTTTATCTTTCAGAGTGTGAGAGTCACTTTTGATTCCTTAATTCTGAAATTTTGATGAGCTTTGTGTGAGCATGGAATCATTCTTCATGTAAGGGTATTCGAATACTTTGTTGAGCTTGAATTTGCATTTGAAGCAAGCATTGTGAGCTTGAGTTCTATTTGATGATGGCTAGTAATAGCTTGAAACTTGTAGTGTGCAATTGAACATTGCATGGGTAGATTGAACCTCATGTGCATTCATGTTGAGCCTTAAGTAGGACTACTTGTAGACACCTCTGTTGAATTGATTGATCTTGTGTTTTACTTGAGGACAAGCAAAAGTATAAGTTGGGGTATTGATGAGTTGGATATTTCAACTCATTTAGGGCTTAATATTCAAAGTTTTAGTGTTCTCAATGCCTCTTTTATGCTCTAAACTTATGTTTAAGTTCTAATTTTCCGCAATGAAGGCAAAAGAGTAAGGAAAGGACATTACCAGGAAAAAAAGAGCAAAAAGGTTGAAGACAAGCAAGGATGATGATCACCAAGACCACTCGGTGAGTCATCGAGTGGCTCTTCAGCTCACCAAAAGTTATAGTAGGCCAACCCAGGGAAAAATCCAACTCGGTGATGAAAGCAATGTTTCAGTGAAGCACCGACTGGATCGACGATGGAAATCCTAATTGCCTAAAGTCACAGAAGGGAAGTGTGAAGAGTCAAGCCTAGAAAGCGATGAAAAGGAGTATTTGGCGCGTCACCGACCTGTTTGGCAAAGTTTAACTTATTCCGCTTAATGGCTTCGAAGCCAAAAATATGGGAACGTATAAATGGAATTTTGAAAAGAAGAAAAGGAGTTCCCTCACATTCTAATCTTGGGGTTTTTTTTTTTTTTTTTTTTTATCTAAAACACTACGAACATTACTTTTAGTCTTTTTTGAGTAGGAATTTAGAGTTGGTTTTGATTTGGAATTGATTTTGAGCATTGTGAAGACGTGCAATTTGTTACCCAAACTGATGGATAACATAAATGGTAACATTTTCTTGCTTTCCATGATGTCTGGCTAAAACCCCCATTGGGGGTGTGTTTATATGATTGAATGTTTCAATTTTCCTATGGGTGTTAGTATTTAATGATTTAATTGTTGATTTGAAGTGGGTTCTATTGATAATTATGTTTTAATTGATGATTTATAGTTGAAAGTACAGTTCTAGTTTAGCATTCTAGGCTTGCTTGAGAAAGAGGTTTTAGAATTAAAGCTAACAATTGATGATTGTAGTGATTGCGTTACTGCAGATTCAGCATGAGATTGTGGGTCTGAATTCAATCCTGCTAATCTAGCTCAAGATAGTAGATTAATTGAGGTTTTTGACTGTTCATATTTATTGGGCTTGTCGAGGTTTGAGAGACTCGCTTGATTCATAATAGTTGATTGATGAATAGTTGCTACACTCAAAGCCTTGCCTACCCACTAAGATTCAATGACATTTAGTAAATAATAATCACCCATACAAAAATATTAGTGTTTAATCGATCACATCCCCAAGGATCCCTCGTGTAACACCCCATATTCGAAAATGAAAAAATTTCAAATTTCCAGAAGCTGAAGGTGCCACCAATGGAGGCCACCTACGGTAAGTAGGTTGACCTACGTACCGTAGGTGGGGTCCGTGGTTGGCCACCTCAACTCTTTCCCAGAACCCCCAGAAATTTGAGGAAAGTCTCGACCCATGGTAGGATCTATGAACCATGGGTCACACCACGGTACATGTATCATGACCCTTAGCCCAGTCTTTGAAGCCAATTGATGACTGACAGGATGGACCGTCGGTTAGTCCACGGTTCGTCGGTCAGGCCTGTCGGTGGCCCTGACAGCTTTTAAGTCAGGAGTCATTTGGTCTTTTACCCTATGTGTTGAGCACGTAAACTAAATCATTTAACCGCTAAACTACATAGTTTTTGTTGGTTTAAGCCTAGAAACTTAATTAGATCTTAACTTAAGCGATTCATTCTCAAAAATTTGTCAAACCAGAGCAAAAAGGAGAAGAAATATCGACCCAAAACCCGAAATCAAAATATTTCTTCGTGAAATTTGTCACCAGGTATGTGGGATCTCACTATTGGGTTCTTTTCACCTTTAAGGTCCCTAGAATTCAGTTAGATTCATGATTCCCATCATATTGTTTAGACCTAGAGAATCTTGAACTTTAGAGAATTATGCGATTTAGTTGTTGTAGTTGTCTTACTCATATTATCATGTTTCTGTAACATTGTTGCTTAGTTCCCTACATGAAATTCTGAATTCTAGTTGTGTAGATACATTTAGTTCTTTGATTACACTAGATAGGACAGATAAACAAATATATATGCTTTAGATTTCAAATGTTTCATTATCAGTACATAATTGTTGCATTTTAAGTTAGCATGTCAAAATAATGAGTTATCTAGTATATTTCAGTTATGTTGTATTGTACACAATTCCAGTTGGGAGTAGGCTTAACACTGAGTTGAACTAGGGTCAGCCGCCCTCATAATCCCAAAACTACGTACCCCCGTAGGTTTATGAGTCCCCTTTGTTAGGCATCAATTTTAGTGATCACGTCAGTCATGCCTTTATACCCCTGGCAAGGTATATTGGGTCCTTTCGATGGGGCATATACATCAAACTCCACGTTTAGCTCATGTGGTTTTATATTGGTTAGTAGTAGTTCCCACAGTCCGACTCTAGAGCATTTGGCCAGGTTTACAAATGTACTTCATCATTCAGTCTCAACATGTTATGTACTTGGTCATTGCATTAGTTTAGTTTATATTCAGTATATTTCAGCATCTTTATCATGGTCAGATTATAACAATGCTCAGTATGCTTTGTTCATTTATATGTTTGTTCAGCTTTATCCTATCCTGTATGCTCAGAAACTTTTAACTACTGGCGCATACTCCACGCTATATCTTTTCATGATGTAAGTTTAGGTCCTCAACATTCAGATCACACGTAAATCGGTTCTCGATCCATACTCAGTAGTATTAGTGGTGAGTTCTTATACTTCGAAGACAGTAGACATGTTTCATATTTTAATCTTTCATTTCAATTTCAGTTTTGCTAGAGTTAGCTGGGGCATGTCCTAGTATCTCTAGTCAGTAGGAGGCTTATTTTAGACTTAGACAGGTTCCACTTTAGTATTTTGAGTTATAGTCAACTTTTACTTAGTATTTATATATTCAGATCCATTTTGGGTATTCCTTATTATTCAGTTTATCCCATGTTTTGAGCTTTCGAATAGTATCTTTTGTTTAGTTATTTAAGTATGCCTTCGATATGCCAGCTCAGGGTTAGCTTGGGGTCACTCGTGATCCTAGGTCCCGTGTTCACTTCAAGGGGGTAGCCTCTGTAACATCACGTAGTTAGTAGGCCAACTAGGGCTAAGTTAAAGGGCTACAAGTCAAGGCTAGAAGGCATGAGCTAAGGCAAAGGGGTAAGGACTAAGGCAAGAGACAAGGCTTCCCCAAGCTACCAAGGAACTTCCCTTGACCACGAGAGCCTTCACATCTCGTGGTGGCCACCCGTGGTGGTGAGGCAATAGCTCACCAAGGATGCCCCAAAGTTGGCTCACCTTTACGAGCCATTTCACAACCAATGGTGAAGACAATAACTCGTGGGAAGTCTCGTACTGATGCCTTCACTTCTTGGTAGACAAGCCAAGGTGGCCAAGCTATTGGTCCAAGATCACGGCCAGTGGTGAGGACTACGACTCTGGTGCCTCTCATGAAGCTTGGGAAGTTAAGGACCACGACTGGTCCAAAGGGGGAGATAATGTGCTTAGATAGCAAGGTTGTTTTCGTAAAAGTGTTATAGAGGGATCATTTAGTTGAGGGTGCTTGAGAGGTCGAAGCCAATGTGATGTCGCGATATCGTCATCTCTTTCCTTCTACTCCTATTATAGCTTGAGACAAAGAGTTCCTCTTGACTTTCCTTATGTTTTTGAGTCATAAGTGTTTTATGTGTTCCATGATCTCCTTAAGTTATGCATGTTCATGAAATCTTATTTTTTTGAAAGAAATGAATTATATGATTGTTTGTTTCTCATGTTGTTGTGCATTTAGTATGAGTTGCCTATATGCTTCATGAGATGAATTGTCAAACATTCTTTAGTTATGCTTTTTGAGAGTAAATTGCATATTGACTCCATGAGATTGTGATGAGCATGCTTTTAGCTTGGAGAAGGAAGTTCCTTCTTAAAAAGATGAGAAATTAGAAGTATCGTGCATAATGGGTTGATAGATGTAGTTCCTACTTCCTTATGATGCATAGAGTGTGTTTGAGATGGAGTTGATGTTTCCTCCTTCGTTTTGTGCATTGTTTTGACATTGCATAAATCATGGGCTGGTAGTGTTAAGATATCTAGATTATCATTTGAGAACGAATGTTCCCAAGGGGGAGATAATGTAACACCCCATAGTTTAGTAGGCCAACTAGGGCTAAGGTAGATGTCTACAAGTCAAGGCTAGAGGGAATGGGCCAAGGCAAAGGGGCAAGGGCCAAGCCAAGAGCCAAGGCTGCCCCAAGCTGCCAAGGCACTGCCCTTGACCACGAGAGCCTTCACGGTTGTGGTGCCACCCATGGTGGTGAGGCAGTAGCTGACCAAGGCTTTCCAAAGGATGGCTCACCTTTATGAGCCACTTCACTGCCAGTGGTGAAGACTATGACTCGTGGGAAGGCTCATGGTGATGCCTTCACTTGTTGGTGGCAAAGCTACTGGTCCAAGACCACAAGCAGGACCTCGACCAGTGGTGAGGAGCACGGCTCTGGTGCCTCTCGTGAAGCTTGGGTAGTTGGTTGCGAAGTGAGGGGCATTTTGGGAAATTCTGATTTAAGTTAGTATTAAGTGAGGTCGTTTTGTATAGTTCTAGTACACCTATATAAGTGTTTCTAACACTTTAAACTGACCATTTGAGTCATTAATTCCAAAGACCCAAATTATATTTCCAAAGTTCATCTCCTCTCCAAAAATTCTCTCTCTAGAACTTCAAGGAAGAAAAAGATGGAAGTTGGAGCTAGGGTTCAAGGAAAAAGTTCTTCTCATCAAATTTATATGGATTCATTGCTATGGTATGGTAGATCTTCATCCATGGATAGCCTTCATCCATGGAGTCCCTTCAAAAACCCAATTTCAAAGATAGAATTCCTCAAAAGTTAGAGTTTGATTCCAAAGTCATGGGTTCCTTTAAATGACGATTCTAATGTTTGAATTATATTATAGTATGTATGAATTGTTGATTTCCCTATGTTTTATGATGAATCCACCAAGAACCCATGAAATCCCTATATTTTATCAAAAGTGATGATATGATGTGGGTCATTATTGATGTAAGGTGAATTGTATGAATTGATGTATGTAGTGATAGATTCATATGAATTTATAATTAAATCCATGTTTAATGCTTGAATTCTAGATGTGTTGATTGAAAGTAGGTTTTAACCTCAAGGAGGCAAAGTATGAGATTATGCTTGTTTTATGAAGTTTATGTAAATACTTTAATGATGCTTTGAAAGTGAAGTGTTATTCATTTTGATTAGGTTGTTGTTGTAGGATGATTGAAAGATTATTCTCATGTACTCATGATGAACATTGTTGTGACAGGTTGCTCTCACATAGTAAGGGTTCTAGGGTTGAAAGGTTTTTCTCAGCTAATTGAACTAAAGGCTAAAGAGCCTTCATAACTACAACATGGATGGTGATAGTTGCTCACACATGGTGTAAAGAGTTATTCTAGTGAATTAACATGGATTTATTGTCAAAAACATCTTTCTATGAAAATTGAGTCAAAGTAAATACTTAATAACTATCTTGTGGGATATAGGCCTAGAATTGAGTAGATGTTGAAATAAGATGGAGGCTGAAACATAGTGAGTCCAGGCTACCAAAATTGTAACTCTCACAAAGTAGAGTATGGGTTTCCCAAAGTATGTCTCGTGAGATGGAGTTCTTCATTAAGTGGAGTTTGAGTTCCTAGTAGAAATCTCTGTATCCCATAACTACGTACCCTGTAGAAAGTTTAGATAGTGGATCTAACTAAGCTAACAAACCGGTTCTACCTTAGGCAAGTAGACCAACCCTTGATGGTGTGGGTAACATCAGAAGGGGTCATACGATATCTCACATAGTCATATATCTGTTAAGGCTTATTCCAACCACAGCAAGATAAAAAATAATGAACTAAGACATGCTTGAAGAAGCATCTCCTAGAGTTCAAACCTAATGAACTAAGATATGCTTGAAGAAGAATCTCATAGAGTTCAAGATAATAATGAACTAAGATGTACTTAATGAAGTATCTCAAAGTGTTCAATGTAGAGATGAACTAAGATGTACTTAAAGAAGTATCTTAAAGTGTTCAAGGTTGTGAGGAACTAGGACATGCTTAAGAAGTACCTCATAATGTTCAATAGTTTTAAAAGGTGACGAACATGAGTGATAGCCTAAAGTGGTTCACTTAGCATGCGTGAGATTTATGGGGTCTTATTCATGCCTTGCACAAGTATGCTTTAAGGTTATACGTGAAGTGTTCCTCTTGTTTTATGAAGAGCTTTGTATTAACTTTGTTTATGAGTTCAAAGGCTTAAATGATAATGATGACTTATATGGCTTATGTTTTATGACTTATGAGCTTCTAACCTCTTATGCATGTTTAACTTAGTAACCTGCATGCCTTCAAATGAACTGTCCCTTTTAGCATGTTTTAAAGGCTTTTATGCATGATTATCATACTTGGTGCATTTTTGTACTAACACCTACTTTTTCTATATTTTCCTTAAGTGTATGGTACGGTTCTCGAGGTGATCATTCTAGTGGCTAAAGCTTGGACTAGTGTATCTTCCTAGCTTGTTGGTGTGTGTTTATGGTTCGAGGATGGCTTTTTCATATGTTGTAAATCCTATCAAGGGTTTCATTTTTGGACATGTTGTATGGGCTAGGCCCTATTTCATTCAAGTATCATAATAAAGGGCAACATTGAGACAAGTCTAGACTTTCATTTTCTTTTAAAAAAAAACTTTATAAGACTTGAAATGTGTTTTACTCTTTATTGTTCTAGTAGTTCATATTATGATATGCTAAGTGGCTTGTATGGAGTCCTTCGAGGTTTTAGATGCTATTTTACATCTAGGGGGTACCCTTGGGTCATGACAACCTCGAGGCATGACAAACTTGGTATCAAAGCGCTGGCTTTAAGAGTCTTAGGATGTATGAAATACCGCACTAAGTAGAGTCCCTTTCATGAGTGTGAAGCATGCCACACCTATGAGGGGGAGGCAACGAAGTGTTTTAGGAATAACTTCTTTTCTTGTTATTCTGATCATGTGTGGGTATGATTTCCTTTCTAATTCAACGTTAATGAGTTTCAGATCATGCCGCCTCATAGAGCTTACACAAGGAATTCTTATGCCTGCAACGCTAATGTAGTTCCACCAGTCCAAGACCATGAGGTTTCAAATGCAGAGTTTGGGAATGCTATCCAACTTTTGGCTTAGAGTGTGGCCATTCATAACACAGTAGGTTCCAATTCCTACAAATACTAGTGGTGGATCAGTGGCAACGGATTTTGTTCGGATGAATCCGCTTGAGTTTTTAGGGTCATGAGTTAGTGAAGATCCCTAGAACTTTATTGATGAGGTCAAGAAGATCTTTGGAGAGATGCAAGTGACTGGAAATGATAGGGTAGAGTTGGCATCCTACTAGCTTAAAGATGTGGCTCATATTTGGTTCACGTAGTGGAAGGAAAATAGGGGTGAGAATGCAACTCATGTGACTTTGGAGTGTTTTATCGGAGCTTTTTTGGATAGTTTCTTCCCAAGAGAGTTAAGGGAGTCTAAGGCGTAGGAATTTATTAATTTGAGAAATGGTTCAATGTCATTCCAAGAGTACAGACTCAAGTTCACCTAGCTCTCCAGGTATGCCCCACATATGGTTGCCGATCCCAGGGCACAATTGAGTTAGTTCTTATTTGAGGTATTTGACCTGGTGAAGGCAGAGTGCAGAAATGCTATGTTGTTAGAGGATATGAACATCTCTAGGTTCATGACTCATGCTTAGCAGGTTGAGGGAGATAAGCTTAGGGAACTGGCTAAGGACAACAAAAAGGCTAGATCAATAAATTATGAGTACTCTCTGCAGAAATCGTGTGGTGGAAATTGCTCACAATTTCAGAAAAGGCCTTCACCTCCAACACCTTAATCATCTAATGCTCTATTCCCTAGGTTTTGATAGGATTAAAAAGTTAGGGCATCAATCTCTAAGTCTTAAGGGAGTGTTTCACGTAACACAACCTACCTAACTTGTCCAAAGTGTTGTAAGAACCATTCTGGCGAGTGTCTTAATGGAAAGGAAGGATGTTTTAGGTGTGGTTATTCTAGCCACAAGTTCTAAGATTGTTCTTCTTCTAAACATGGACAGGGGGTACCACTAATAGGGATCAGTCTAGAACTTCAGCAGTACCAGCAGGTCGCCCAACTGAGCAGGGTACTTTATTTAGTACAGGTGGCGGTCACCGCCAGAGCATGTTGTATGCTCTCCAGGCTCGCCAGGACTAGGATGATTCTCTTGATTTGGTCACTGGCATGTTACGAGTCTTTCGTTTAGATATTTATGCTTTTTTAGATCCAGGGGCTACTCTTTTCTTTATAACTCCCAATATAGCAGTAAAATTTGGTGTAAGTCTAGAAACTCTTCAGAACCCTTCTCAGCCTCTACTCTAGGTTGTGACCCAGTTATAGCTAGATGAGTATACATAAATTACCCTATCACAGTCTTTCAGAAAGTCACCTTAGCAGATCTCTTAGAGTTAGAAATGGTAGACTTTGATATCGTTCTAGGAATGGATTGGTTACATTCCTTTTATGCCTCAGTCGATTCTAGAACTAGCATCGTTCATTTCCAGTTTCCAGATGAGCCAGTCTTAGAATTAAAGGGTAATAGCTCAGTGCCTATGGGTCGATTTATCTCTTACCTTAAAGCTAAAAAGATGATTTCCAAGGGGTATATATCATTTAGTTCAGGTGAAGGATTCCAGCTCTAAAACCCTAACTCTCGAGTCAGTCCTAGTAGTAAATGAGTTCCCAGAAGTGTTTCCACAAGATTTTCCCAAAGTTTTTCCCAAAAGGGAAATCAACTTCGGAATTGATCTCCTTCTAGATACCTAGGCTATTTCGATTCCTCCTTACAGAATGGCTCCAGCTGAGCTTAAGGAATTGAAGGAACATTTGAAAGACCTTCCATATAAGGGCTTTATCAAACCTAGTATATCTCCATAGGGTGCTCCAGTATTGTTCCTGGAAACGATAGATGTTTCTCTCAGGATGTGCATTGACTATCGGCAGTTGAACAAAGTCACAATCAAGAATAAGTACCCTATCCCCATGATTGATGACTTATTTGACCAACTTCAGGGTTCTAGTCATTTTTCTAAAATAGACCTCAAATTCATTATCATCAGCTCAGAGTCAGAGATAGTGGCATCCCAAAAACAACCTTTAGAACTCGGCATAGTCATTATGAATTTGTAGTTATGTCTTTTGGACTAACTAATGCTCCTGCATCTTTCATGCATGTGATGAATTTGGTGTTCACACAGTAGTTGGACTTGTTTTGTTATCATCTTTATTGATGATATCCTCATTTACTCTAGGAATGAGGAAAACATGCAACTCATCTGAGCGTTGTTCTGCAAACTCTCAAAGATCACCAGTTATTCGCTAAGTTTAGCAAATGTGTGTTTTGGTTAGAATCAGTTGCTTTCCTTGGGTATAGTGTCTAACGAAGGGATCCAAGCGGATTCTCATAAGATAGAGGTAGTGAAGAAATTGCCCATACCCAGCTCTCCTACAGATATCAGAAGTTTCTTGGGTTTAGCAGGTTATGACAGAAGGTTTGTGAAAGGATTTTCATCCATAGTTTCTCCATTGACTAAGTTGACTTAGAAAAAGGTTAAGTTTCAGTGGTGTGATGAGTGTCTAAGAGATTCACAAAACTGAAAAATAGGTTGACTACAACTCCTGTTTTGACTCTTCCAGAGTGTTAAGATGGTTATGTTATCTATTATGATGCATGCAAAGTCAGCCTAGGCTGTGTGGTGATGCAACGAGTTAAGGTTATAACTTATTCTTCTAGATAGATTAAGGTGCATAAGAAGAACTATCTAACTCATGACCTCGAGCTTGCAGCGATAGTATTTTCCCTAAAGATTTGGAGACATTACATGTATGACGTTCATGTAGATGTGTTCACAGACCATAAGGGCCTTCAGTAAGTGTTCACCCAGATGGAGTTGAATCTTTGCCAGAGGAGATGGCTTGAATTCCTCAAGGACTATGACATGAATGTGCTTTACCATTCGAGTAAGGCCAATGTAGTAACTGATATTCTTAGCAGACTATCTATGGGTAGTGTAGCACATGTTGAGGAAGAAAGGAAGGAATTAGCAAAAGATGTTCACTGGCTTGCTTGCTTAGGAGTTGGCCTTGTGTGCATAATAGATGATGGTGTGAAAGTTCAGAATGGGTCAGAATCTTCATTGGTAGCAGAGGTTAAGGAAAAACAAGACAGTGATCCTAATTGCTTCAATTGAAGTGTGCAGTTCATCAACAGAAAGTTGAGGTTTTCTCGCAAGGGGGAGATGGTGTGTTTCGCTACTAGGGTCGTTTATGTGTTTCTAAGGTGGGTGAGTTTAGATAGAAAATCCTTATAGAAGCCTAAAACTCTGGGTATTCTATTCATTCTGGTACCACCAATAAGTGCCATGATCTGCGAGAAGTCTTTTGGTGGAATGGCATGAAGAGGGATATAACAGATTTTGTGGCTAAGTACCCTAATTGTCAAAATGTGAAGGTAGAACATCACAAACTAGGAGGTATGACTCAAGAGATTAACATTCCTACATGGAAGTGGGAAGGGATAAACATGGACTTCATTACAGGTTTAACCTGTACTCGCACACAGCGTGACTCCATTTCGGTAATAGTAGACAGAGTTACTAAGTCCGCTCACTTCGTGGATGTCAAGACTAAAGATTTAGCAGAGAAACATGCTAAACTCTACATCCATAAGATAGTCAGGTTGCATGGGGTTCCTTTGTCTATCATCTCAGAAAGAGGTCCTTAGTTCAACTCTTATTTATATAAGTCACTTCAGAAAGGTCTTGGTACCCAGGTAAATCTCAGTGCAACATTTCATCCGTATATGGATGGTTAGGCAGAACGTACCATTCAGACCTTATAGGACATGTTGAGAGCTCGCATGATTGACTTCAAGGGCAGTTGGGATGATCACCTCCCTCTTATGTGGTTTGCCTACAATTACAGTTATCATACCAATATTTAGATGGCCCTTTATGAGGCATTATATAGGCGTAGATATAGATCTCAAGCTGGTTGGTTTGAAGTAGGTAAAACAACCTTGATAGGGCTAGATTCAGTTCATGATGCTATGGAAAAATTTCAGCTCATTAGAGATTGACTTAAGACAGCCCAGAGTCGTGAGAAGACTTAATGCAGGTGTAAGGAAAAGGGAATTAGAGTTTCAAATTGATGATTGTGTTTTCTTGAAGGTGTAACCTTTAAGGGAGTGATGTGATTTTGTAGGAAAGAAAAGCTCTGTCGCAGATGTGTAAGTCCTTACAGAATCTTGAAGAGGATTGGAAAAGTGGCTTTTGAGTTAGAGTTAGCAGAACTAGTAACAGTCCATCTAGTCTTAAACATTTCCTTGTTGAAGAAGTGTGTGGGTGATCCAACATCAATAGTACCATTAGAGAGTGTGACTGTGAAGGATAGTCTTACTTATGAAAAGGTGCGAGTTGAAATTCTCGATCGTCAAGTTTGAAGGTTGAGAAATAAAGAAGTTGTTTCAGTTAAGGTGTTGTAGAGGAGTCAGTCTATAGAGGGAGCTACTTGGGAAGTAGAAGCAGCAATGAAGGCTAACTAATCCTCATCTCTTTCTTCAATGATCACATGCATATGGCTGGCTTTTTCTTCCATGGAGATGGAGGAGACTGTTCAAATCTGCTCCTGTAAGTCCTTCTCCACACTAGTGACCTCAGGTCTGCAGGGACAATCATCACAACTGCTTTTATATCTCATATTCCGTCAAATGTTTCCATTGTTGCTAAGCATGGGTAAGAGTCTTTAAACTCATTTCTTGATCTTTTCATGGGATTCAAAGGTAATTCTCTTTCCATTTTCTTTATATTATAAATTTTAGTTTCGTTTTCGTTTTTTGTTCTCTATTTGAACCTCGATTATTTTATTGAATTCCTTAAAAGTTAGCTTTTCGTACCATTCGAGGTTCAAAATGACCTTCATCTTCACCCAACTTTGGGGCATGTGATGCTCACCTCAAAGGAAGTATAATGACAGAGTTACTTTTCTATTTTATTGTCGAGCTTTGAGTGTCAATTTTCCACCTCATTTTTGTTATGACTTTTGTGATATTAATATGATTATTGCTAGTCTTGTATTGACATATAGTTTTTTTTATAGAATGCGGCGATCCAAGGATCTTCGAAAAGATAAAGGTCTCGAGTAGCAATTATAGTATGATTTCGACTTTGAGGTAGTTACAACTTATTTCTTTAGACTTAGCTTAGTTATACACTATATAAATTGGGTAGCATATGATCATTAGAAAGTTTGTAGGGTTAACTCTTAGTCTTACAAGATCCTTAGTTATACTTTGTCCATTTTTGGGACTTTAGACTAGGAGCTTAGCCTCAAACCTTAGTCTAGGTTGATCATAGCTTTAGCTTGATTAGTATAGAATGCTTAGATTGCTTTGTGGGATTTAAAATTAGATTTATAAGAGTTGGTTGCTTTTTTAGTGTGGTTTTGTGTTTATCGAGATAATTGTGCTTATTTCTATCAAATTTGTGATTCTGGGCCTAAGGCCTTAGACTTGGACTGAATGAATTTTTTAGTTAATACGACTGTATTGTGGAGGGTCTGGCTTATTATTTTGTGTGATATGAAAGTATAACATTGTAGATTTCCAGAAGTGGTAGGCGCCACCGACGGAGGCCACCTATGATCTGTAGGTTGACCCAGGACCGTAGGTGGGGTTTGTGCTTGGCCACCACAACTCTTTCCCCAGAACCCCTAGAAATTCAAGTTAAGTCTCGACCCACAGCATTACCTATGGACCATAGGCCAGACCACTGTATATGGTCCAGGTCCGTGGATCATGACCTTTAACCCCAGTCTCTGAAGCCAAACAATAAACTGACAAGACAAGCCGTTAGTTGACCTACAGTCCGTCGGTCAAGCCCGTCGATGGCCCCGTCAGAATATAAGTCAGTGTCATTTTGGACTTTTTTCCTATGCATTGGACACTTAAACTACGTTTTTTAATCTCTAAACTACACCGTTTTGGTGAGTTGAAGCCTAGTAACTTAATCAGATCCTTCCCTAATCAATTAATTAACCAAAATTCATCAAACCATAGTAAAAAGGAGAAGAATCAGTCGACCCAAAACTCTCCAAGAACGCATCAAGTTTTCTTTAGTTCCAGCCTCAAAATTGAAAGATTTCTGTGTGAAATTCGTCATCAGGTATGTGGGATTTCACTAATGGATTCCTTTTATCCACTAGGTCCTTAGAATTTAGTCTGATTCTTAATTCCCATCATATTATTAGACCTAGGGTTTGTTGAACTTTAGAGAATTCCTGTGATTTAGCTATTGTAGTTCTCTTACTTATATTATCATGTTTTCGTAACATTGTTGCTTAGTTCCTTGCATGAAACTCAGAATCCTAGTTGTGTAGATTCATTTAGTTCATGGATTACACTAGTTAGGACAGATTAACAGATACGCATGCCTCAAATTTCAAATGTGTCATTATCAGTACTTAAATGCTGCATTTTCAGTTAGCATGTTATAATATTGAGCTATCCAGTATATTTCAATTTTGCTGTATTGTACATAATTCTAGTTGGGAGTAGGCTTAACAGTGAGTTGGACTAGGGTCAGTCACCCTCATTGTAACATTTTGCAATTTGAAACAAATAGGAAGAAGCGAATAATTGGGAATAGTAATTTTTTTTAAAGAAGGAAAATCTGGAAATTTACTTATGTTAGGAAATAGTGAGTTTTTGGTCAACTTCAAATGGACATAACTCCTAGATCAGGATGAGTTAGTTGTACTTCTAGGTATGGTTGGAAATCTCTTGGAACGATCTTTCCAACGCCGCAAACATTGCGCGAATACGAGTTCGTATGAGTGAGATACGCCCATTGGAAGTTGGGTTGTTCAAATAAGGATATGTCTAATCCGGATTTTTGAAGGGTATTTCAGTCTTTACCTTATCTAATTAATTAAATTCGTTTTAGTTAATTAATTAAGGGTCTAAACTGAACTTGGTAAGTTTTACGCTTTTGGAAAAGAGTTAGGGTTTTAGAGAAGAGGAAAGAAGAGGAGAAAAGAGAAGGAGGAGCAAGGAAATCGTCAAGTTTGCCGAGTTTAGCTTGTGGATTTCATCGGGGGTTATCCCTAAAAGGTATGTGAGATCACATAGCGTTGGTTTAGTTAACCCACGTGCCAATCATGATTAAATTTCAGCGAAGTTATTAGATTTGAAAGTAAATCCTTGAGTTCTTGATAAATTTCGTTTGAATTCTTGTAGGTTGTGTTGATTGGAGTTTCTTGAAATTGATTCATGTGTTTAGTCTTGTTTTCAAGTAGAATCTGGTGTACTTTGAACATATAATCGATTCTAAGTGTTTGGGGAAAGAACCTATGGAGTTTAGAGCTAAAAAACGAAGAAGATATTTCGTCGGACGATATCTAGTAGTGGTGGCACGTAGCAGAGCTAGTCCCCAGAACTAGGAAAATTCTTTTTGCGTCATGGAACCGTCACGGACCATTCTAACTCAAAATTCATTTTTGAAACCAAAAATTTAATACCCCTTTGCGTCGTGAACCCATCCTCAAATATTGATTGTTCGGTCTTTTCTCATGTTTAGCTATCTAAAATCATTGCTAAACATCATGACATCTTTCCTATCATAAATCTCAATCCTTGAATCCATAATTCAATTCAAGGATCAGTTAAGATTCAAGTCAAGATCAGTTAAGAGTCACGTTAAGATCAGTTAAGAGTCAAGACAAGAGAAGTGCATAAAGTTTTCAAAAGTCTTTTACAAATGTTTTAACTTTGTTGTAAGGCTTGATTTTTTAGTTCAGTAAAGAGTAAAGTTGAAATTCATTTCTTCTAAATTATATGGGGACTATGTATTCCCAAAGAGTTTAAAATGTTTTCACATTTAAACAAGAAAGGAAACCTCGATTTCCAAAGAGCCTTCATGCTAGTTTTCAGAAAAGAGTAAATGCTTTCATAATTAAGCAAGAGGGGAAGCTTTGATTTCCAAGATAGCCTTTGAGCTATGTTTTTGAGCAATTGTCTCAAATCACAGAAAGAAATATGTTTTTAAACATAGAGAGCTAATATCATATTTTTGGAGTAGTACTGAGCATCGATATGGTGGAGTGTTTCGAGAACCGACAACCCCCATAAGCCATGTAGCCATCATGGGTAGAAAAGGGTCATACTTTTTAGATGAATCCTTTAATTCTTTTTAGCATAAACTAGTGGATCCATTTAGTGAGTTTGGTTTTATACCCTCGGCAAGGTATATGATGGTCCTTGGCCGCGTGACGTAAAGTGTTGTATCATCACTATAGCTCTTAAGTAATGGTTTTCGGTTAAAGAAACTCCCATAGCAGTATTTTGTATTTTTATATACATCGGTTTATGTGTATTTTTACATACATCTCAAAGTTATATCTATCTTTGCAAACACACAGAGTTGACATCATGTTTAAAATAGTTTTTCTTTATATTGCACTTATTTTTAAACTGCTTTATATTAAAATGAGTTTACTTATGTTGAGTTGAGTTGAGCCAGGTAAGTTCTTCAATTCCTTTCAGATTATTTTCAAGCTTAAGTTATGTTTAGTATTCCAACTCGCATACTCATACATTCAATGTAGTAATGCCAGTTGGCATGCATCGTCTTATGATGCAGACGAAGATAACCAGGATCAACATCCAACGCAACGTTGATCCAGCTGAGCTTTAGAGTTGTTGGTGAGCCTCTTTGTTTCTGGGAGGATTCCCCATTTTCACTACTTTATCATTTTAGTTCATTAGGATATCGTGGGCATGTTCCAACATCCATCTGAGTTGTTTTAGAGGCTTTATAGTCAGTCAGTCAAATGTTAGTTCATTCGTCATCATTTTGTTATTGGCTTATGTTCAGATTTGAGTTGCCATTTTGGCTATGTTAAATGTTTATTTTTAAAACATTATGAGTTCAGTTTGAGACAATTGAGTTATTTAGCATATGAATCTCTTTCTTAATGCTTAAAGTCTTTTGCTGAGTATGTAAGCTAGGCCAAGGGTTCACTTTGGGCCATCAATGGTTCTCAAGTGCCGGCCACGTCTAGGGTGTAGGCTCAGGGCGTGACAAACTTGGTATTAGAGCCTAGAGTTCAAGATTCCTAAAGAGTCTATGAAGCCGTATTTGTAGAGTCCTAGTTATCAGTGTGAAGTACACCACATCTATAATTAGGAGGCTGCGACACTTAATTCTCACTTCTTTCATACTCATTTCGTGCTTTAGAGTTTAATTGCTAAAAAGTTTCCTTCTAATTTGTTCTTACGAGTGTTTTCAGATAATCATTCCTCCAGGAAAAGCTGTCAGAGATCGCCCTGCTAGGCGTAATGTTGAGGAGCATGAGTTACCGAATGTACCTAAAGTGCAACTACAATGGGAAGTTACAAATACTGAGTTTCATGAGCCTATCCGGATGTTGAGCGAAGTTGTGACCAACCAAGCTGGGCAGCAGAGTGGGAATCAACATGAAGTAGCTGACACTTTGAGGATCCACGAGTTATTAAATATGAATCCTCCAAGATTCACAGGTTGAGCACTATAAAGGATCCGAAGAATTTTATTGAGGAACTGAAGAAGGTATTTGAGGTTATGCATGTTACCGATACTGAGCGAGTTAAACTAGTTGCATATCAATTTAAGAGTGTTGCTAGAAATTTGTTTGACCAGTGGAAAGAGGGTAGCACTGAGGATGCACCACCTGCGAGTTGTGCATGTTTTGAGGAGGCCTTTTTGGGGTGTTTCTTTCCCCGGGAAATAAAAGAGGCTAAGGTACAAGAATTTCTTACACTTAAGTAGGATTCTTTAAGTGTTCATGAGTATAAGTTGAAATTCACCCAACTTTCCTGTTATGCTCTGGAGATGGTTGCGGATATGAAGAGTAGGATGAGTCTGTTTGTTGTTGGGTTGTCCCATCTATCAAGAAAAGTGGGCAGGGCATCTATGTTAATTGGTACATAGACATATCAAGGTTGATGGTCTATGTGTAGCAGATTAAGGAAAAGAAGCTGAGGGATAGGGAGGACTTCAGAAATAAGAAAGTTAAGATAGGGAATGAGTCCGGGTAGTAGAAGGGCATTGTGAACCGTTCATCCTTTCAGGGACCTATTCCATCATCTGCTAGTGCCCCTGCACGTAAAAACAGAGGTGAGCATAATGGCCAGAATTTGCAGAACTTCAGAGCTAGACCTGCACAGTCTCAACGTAGTGTGGCACAAAGAGGTAACTGGGGTCCTGTATGTGCTAGGTGTGGTAGAACCCACCCAGGTAAGTGTCGTGATGGCCAGATAGGTTACTTCAAGTGTGGACAAGAGGATCACTTTATGAAAGAGTGCCCAAAGAACTGGCAAGGTAGTGGAAATTAGGGCAATAAAGCCCAATCTTCATCAATTGCTCTACCAGATAGGCCTGCAACTAGAGGATCTACATCCGGTACTGGCGGAGGAGCAAACCGTCTTTATGCGATCACTAATCGCCAAGAGCAAGAGAACTCACCAGATGTTGTCACTGGTATGATCAAAGTCTTTTCTTTTGATGTTTATGCTTTGCTAGACCCAGGAGCAAGTTTATCTTTTGTAACCCCTTATGTTGTAAATAAGTTTAATGTTCTCCTTGAGAAACTCTGTGAACCCTTTTGTGGTTCTAGACCTGTTTGGGAGTCCATTCTAGCTGAGTGAGTTTATCGTGATTGTGCCATTTCCATCAATCACAAAGATACAATGGCTGATTTAATTAAGTTAGACATGGTAGATTTTGATGTCATTCTAGGTATGGACTGGCTTCATGCCTATATTCCTCCATTGATTGTAGAACTCGAGTTGTTAAGTTCCAAATTCCTAATGAACCAGTCTTAGAGTGGAAAAGTAGTACAGTAGCTCCTAATACTTTAAGGCAATAAAGTTAGTTTCTAAGGGGTGTGTCTACCACTTATTCCGAGTTAATGACTCTAGTGTTGAGATACCTCTTATTCAGTCAGTTCCAATAGCAGAAGAGTTTCCAGAAGTCTTTCCAGATGATATACCCAGAGTCCCTCCTAAGAGAGAAATAGACTTCGGTATAAATGTTTTTCCTGATACTCGTTTTATATATATTCTGCCATACTGAATGGCACTAGTAGAGTTGAAAGAGTTAAAAGAACAGTTGAAAGATCTTTTAGAGAAAGGTTTTGTTCGACCAAGTGTCTCACCTTGGGGCACTCTAATCTTAATTGTGAGAAAGAAGAATTGTTCCCATAGGATGTGTATAGATTACCGCCAGTTGAATAAGGTTACCATCAAGAACAAGTTTCCTCTTCCAAGGATTGATGATTTATTCGACCAACTTCAGCGTGCTACCTATTTTTCTATGATAGATCTCAGATTTGGCTACCATCAGTTAAGAGTAAGGGAATGTGACATTCCAAAGACAGCTTTCAGGACCCGTTATGGTCATTATGAGTTTCTGGTCACGTCCTTTTGGTTTGACTGCAACATTCATAGACCTTGTGATTAGAGTTTTCAAACCTTATTTAGATATGTTTGTTATCGTCTTCATTGATGACATACTAATCTATTCAAGGAATTAAGAAGATCATGCTAGCCATCTTAGAATAGTTCTTTAAACTTTTAAAGATAGAGAGTTGTACGCCAAGTTCTCTAAGTGTGGGTTTTGGGTTAAGCCTGTGGCATTCTTAGGCCACATTGTGTCTGAAGAGGGAATTAAAGTTGATACTCAGAAAATTGAGGCAGTGCAAAATTGGCCTAGACCCACATCTCTAACCAATATTAGGAGTTTCTTGGGTTTGGCTGAATATTATAGAAGGTTTGTCAAGAGTTTTTTTTATCTATTTCATCTCCTTTGACCAAGTTAACTCAGAAGACCATGAAATTCAATGGTCTGAAGCTTGTGAGAAAAGCTTTTGGGAATTGAAAAAGAGGTTGACTACTGCCCTAGTGTTAACTTTACCAAAGGGTACTAAAGGTTTTATGGTGTATTGTGATGCATCTAGAGTTGGTTTGGGCTGTGCGTTAATGCAGAATGTCAAGGTTATAACTTATGCCTCCAGACAGTTGAAAGTTCATGAGAAGAATTACCCAACCTATGACTTAGAGTTGGTTGTTGTAGTATTTGGTTTGAAAATATGGTGCCATTATCTTTATGGCGTTCAGGTGAATGTGTTCACCGATCAAAAGAGTCTTTAGTATGTGTTTAGTCAGAAAGAGCTTAGTCTCAGACAGAGGAGGTGGTTAGAATTACTCAAAGATTATTACATGAGTATTCTTTATCACCTAGGTAAGGCTAATGATGCTTTGAGGAGGTTATCTATGGGTAGTACTGCCCATTTTGAAGAAGGTAAGAATGAGTTAGCAAAAAGATGTGCATAGACTTCCAATATCAGGAGTTCGATTAATAGATTCCACAGAAAGAGGAATAGTAGTGATAAATGGGGCTAAATCATCATTAATGTCAGAGTAAAAGGCAAGAAAGACCAAGACCCTATCTTTCTTGAATTGAAGACAAATGTTCATAAGAAAAAAATATTAGCTTTTGAACAAGGGGGAGATGGTGTGTTGAGACATCAAGGTAGGTTGTGTGTACCAATAGTGGATGGAACCCAAGAGAGGATCATAGAGGAAGCTCATAGCTCTAGATATTCCATTCATCCGGGTTCCATCAAGATGTACAGTGACTTGAGAGTGGTCTATTGGTGGAATAGTAAGAAGAATAAATATCCATATCTCTTCGAACCTAGAGAAATTCCAGAACAAGGTACTAATCCTTTCTTAGTATTTATTTACAAGTTGGCATGTTGTTTTGCATTTGTTTGTGGGTGTTTGAACTGAATGTTGCATGTTACACCCTTAGCCTATTAATAATCTCATTCGAGGATGAATGTTTCCAAGGGGGAGATATTGTAATATTCCGCAATTTGAAACAAATAGGAAAAGGCCAATAATTGGGAATAGTCACTGTTTTTAAAGAAGGAAAATCTGGAAATTTACTTAAGTTAGGAAATAGTGAGTTTTTGGTCAACTTCAAACGGACATAACTCCTAACTCAGGATGAGTTAGGTGTACTTCTAGGTATGGTTGGAAATCTCTTGAAACGATCTTTCCAATACCACCAAGATTACGTGAATCCGAGTTCGTATGAGTGAAATATGTCCATTAGAAATTGGGTTGTTCAAATAAGGAAATGTCCAATCCGGATTTTTGAAGGGTATTTCAGTCTTTTCCTTATCCAATTAGTTTAATTATGTTTAGTGAATTAATTAAGGGTCTAAACGAAACTTGGTCAGTTTTACGCTTCTGGAAAAGAGTTAGGGTTTTAGAGAAGAGGAAAGAAGAGGAGAAAAGAGAAGGAGGAGCAAGGAAATCGTCAAGTTCGTTAAGTTTAGCTTATTGATTTTATCGGGGGTGATCCCTACAAGGTATGTGAGATCACATTGCATTGGGTTAGTTCACCCACGCAACAATCATGATTAAGTTTTAGTGAAATTATTAGATTTCAAAGTAAATCCTTGAGTTCTTTATAAATTTCATTTAAATTCTTGTGGGTTGTGTTGATTGTAGTTTCTTGAGAATGATTCACGTTTTTAGCCATGTTTTTGAGTAGAATCTGATGAAATTTGAACATATAATCGATTCTAAATGTTTGGGAAATAACCTATGGAGTTTAGAGGGTTAGATTTGAAAAATGAAGAAGAAATTTTGTCGAACGAAATCTGGTAGTTGCGGCGCGTAGCGGAGCTAGTCCCCAGAATTGGGAAAATTCGTTACCCGTCACGGACCGTTCTGCCTCAAAAAAATTTTCAAAATAAAAAATTTAATACCCCTCCGCGTCACAGACCCACCCTCAAATATTGATTTTTTGGTCTTTTCTCATGTTTAGCTATCTAAAATCATTCCTAAACATCATGACATCTTTCCTATCACAAATCTTAATCCTTGAATCCATATTCAATTTAAGGATCAGTTAAGAGATTAGTTAAGATTCAAATTAAGATCAGTAAAGAGTCAAGTCAAGAGAAGTTAAGAGTCAAGTCAAGAGAAGTACATAAAGTTTTCAAAAGTCTTTTACAAATGTTTTAACTTTCTTGTAAGGCTTGAGTTTTTAGTTCAGTAAAGAGTAAAGTTGAAGTTCATTTCCTCAAAAGTATATGGGGACTATGTATTCCCAGAGAGTTTAAAATATTTTCACATTTAAATAAGAAAGGAAACCTCGATTTCCGAAGATCCTTCAGGCTAGTTTTCAGAAAAGAGTAAATTCTTTCATAATTAAGCAAGAGGGGAAACTTTGATTTCCAAGATAGCCTTTGAGCTATGTTTTTGAGCAATTATCTCAAATCACAGAAAGAAATATGTTTTTAAACATAAAGAGCTAGTATCATATTTTGGGAGTAGTATTAAACACCGATTTGCGGAAGTGTTAAAGAGAACCCACAACCCCCATAAACCATGTAGCCATTATGGGTAGAAAATTGTCATACTTTTTAGATGAATCCTTTAATTCATTTTAGCATAGACTAGTGGATCCATTTAGTGAGTTAGGTCCTATACCCCCGGCAAGGTATAGGATGGTCCTTGGCAGCATGAGGTAAGGTGTTGTATCATCACTATAGCTCTTGAGTAATGGTTGTCGGTTAGATAAACTCCCACAACAGTATTTTGTATTTTTATATACGTCAGTTTATTTGTATTTTTACAGACATCTCAGAGTTATCTGTATCTTTGCATACACACAGAGTTGACATCATGCTTTAAATAGTTTTTTCTTTATATTGCACTTGTTTTTAAACTGCTTTATATTGAAATGAGTTGAGTTATGTTGAGTTGAGTTGAGCCAGGTAAGTTCTTCAGTTCCTTTTAGATTCTTTTGAAGCTTAAGTTGTGTTTAGTATTCCAACTCACATACTCGTACATTCAATGTACTGAGGCCAGTTGGTCGCATCGTCTTATGATGCAGACAAAGGTAACTAGGATCAGCATCCAGCGCATCGTTGATCCAGCTGAGCTTCAGAGTTGTTGGTTAGCCTTCTTGCTTTCCAAGGATTCCCTATTTTTCATTACTTTATCATTTTAGTTCATTAGGATGTCGTAGGCCTATTCCGACATCCATCTCAGTTGTTTTAGAGGCTTTATAGATAGTCAGTCAGATATTAGTTCATTCATCATCATTTTTTTATTGGCATATGTTCAAATTTGAGTTGCCATTTTGTCTATGTTAAATGTTTACTTTAAATCATTATGAGTTCAGTTTGAGATAGTTGAGTTATTTAGCATATGAATAATTTTCTTAATGCTTAAAGTCTTCAGCTGAGTAAGAAGCTAGGCCAAGGGTTCGCTTGGGGCCAACTATGGTTCTCGAGTGCCAGCCATGTCCAGGGTGTAGGTTCGAGGTGTGACACTCAAAGTCCTAGAACTATGTTCCCCCATAGGTTTATAGGTCCCCTTTATTAGGCATCATCTTTAGTGATCACACCTGTCATGCCTTATGCCCCTGATAAGGTATATTGGGTCCTCTCGATGTATACATCAGACTCCAGAGTTAGCTCACATGGTTTTATATCGATTAGTTGTAGCTCCCACAGTTAGACTTTAGTGCATTTGACCAGGTTCCCAGTTATATTTTAGTATTCAGTTTCAGCATGTTGTGTACTTGGTCATTGGTTTAGTTCATATTCAGTATATTCATCAAGTTCATATTATATCATTGCTTAGTATGCCTTGTTCAGTTATATGTCCATTCAATTTTATCTTATCCTTCATGCTTTGTACCTTTCAAGTACTGACGCCTACTCTACGCTACATCTTTTCATGATGTAGGTTCAGGTCCTTATCATTCAGATCACCTATAGATCGATTCCCGATCTGTATTCAGCAGCATCAATGGTGAGTCCTCATATTTCGAAAACAATAGACATGTTTTCTATTTCAATTTCATTTTAGTTTTAGATTTTACTAGAGTTAGCTGGGGGGATGTCCCAGCATCTCTATTCAGTTAGAGGCTTAATTTAGACATTGACAAGTTCGACGTTAGTATTTTGAGTTATAGTCCAGCATCATTAACTCTTAATCAATATTTATATATTTAGATCTACTTTGGGCATTCCCCATTATTCAATTTATCTCTTGGTTTAATGCTTTCGCATAGTATCTTTTTTTCAATTGTTTAAGTATGCTCATGATATGCCAGCTCAGGGTTAGGTTGGGGTCACTCGTGATCCTAGATCCCGTGTTTACGCAAAGGGGGTAGCCTCGAGGTGTGACAATAAAGTCTGGATGTATCACATACATGAAAATATAATATGAATATTCAAATACCATCAAGTAGAAATTTCTAAGGCTCTTAGATATGTATGATCCTTTAGTACTCACGTCCACACATAAGAGTGCACCAAATGGATTAGAAGTACAAAAATAACATGTACTCACTAAGTCTCGTATAGAAATCCTAATAAAGTAGAGGGAAGACCTCAGAAAACTTTGTAATCCATATTACTCATTTATATCTATGACAAATATGATCAATATGAAGTACATGATGATGTTATCCAAACAATAGGTAAAACAAGAATCATCATACAAAAAAATATAATTATGCACAGAGTCAATCCAACACTTAAAATTTAGTTTCATAAAATTCACAGATTCAATTTGTTCATGTTATAATGTTTATGCTCTAAATAACATCTACACATCAAATACAAACACATCATGATCTAAATATTTTTGAAAGACTGAAACTTATCAAAATTTATTAAATTATTCAAATACATGCTATGGACTTGACCAAATGCTCAAAATATAAAGAAAAATGCTTTGACATAACATCAATCCTCTAGACAAACTTATGAGTCATTAGCCCCAAATTTTTATTCAATAATGTCGAATCGTACCGGTACTTAGGCTTAATTCGAGCATCCATAGAAGTTTCAACTCATCATAGAAAACCTATTGTAATCTTCAAATAAAACATCCAATCTAGTTTACTTAAAATATTTTTTAACTTAAGTTTAAGAACTTCACAACACACCCGTGCCCCTTGGAATGTGTCACGAATGCCCATAAGTCATATATAATCAAATGAATCTACGGGAAGTGTCATATGGAGAAGGGAGTTCTAGAACTCAAAATGACTGAATGGGTCATTACATCTACATGTATTACAAAAATAAAAAACCAAAAGAATCATATAGCAGACAAAATAAAATTTTCTTAATAAAAAAAAGTTATATTATCTAGCAAATATTTAAGATGTAATTTTTTAAGTTACATTATTCACGTGTTTGATAACGATAAGTTTACATGACCAAATAATAATACACCAATCTTTGTGATTTATTGATTATTAAATAATTGTTTATCATTAAATTATGAGCATTTATAAACCTCAATTATGAGTACAAAATGAGTATCCTTATTGGTTGTAGATGTATCTTCGTATTCTTTTTAGTAGAATGAGCACTACTTAAATTTTTATTGTGAAGAAAAAATTATTCTAGAATAAATTCTAATTATCATGTTATACTAAAAGTGGGAGGAATTTTAGGCAAAATCTAGATCATCGTATATCATATATTATATTATATTATATTATATTAAGATTATAGAAACTTGCACACAAAAAGGATTAAATTTTGCAATGAACTAAAAATGTCTTGACAACTTAAGATGGATAAGCTGAGAGAAAAATTTCAAATTGGGAGATTTCTGTGAGCAGTTTGGTCTTCCCAATCCTATTGCTAAAGAAGGCAATAAGGATAAATATTACATGTCTTCTAAAACTAAAGATTATCATAGGAGGAAGAATAGATCTAAGCATAGGCGTAGATCTAGAGAAGAAAGCGAAGCACGAAAAAGCTCTCGTAAATCTAATAGATTTACCAAAGACAGATCTAGAATTGATCTTGCTAAGGTAAAATGCTACAAGTGTGGTAAACTTGGGCATATTGCTCCCAACTGTAAGTTAGACAAGTTAAAAACTTTGGAGCTTGATAATGACACTTATGAAAAGTTTATGGTATGTCATACACCTCAAATTCAGACAATGATTACAAAATATGATTAAGGTTCTTCTAATATCGAATTATTTGATTATTCTGATAATGATGATAATCGTGCTAATCCTTGTGATAATTGTCAGGGTCATGATTGCAATTGTGAGGATTATGAAATTTATAAATTGCGATCACAATTTCAGGATTTGAATATGAAGAGGATTACTTCTGACAATGTGATTGAGCTATTAAAGGAAAATACTGATAGTAAGCTTCGTGAAAAAATTATTAATTGGGCTACTTCTAATGAAGCCAGCTCAAGTTCTTCCAAACCTTTTGAAAACAAGAAGAACAATTTAAATGATTTTTAATATGAAACTCCTTACTCTTTAAAAGAGGTTTATATTCTTCTTTTAAAAAGAAATACTTTTTCTAAAAAGGACTCTTCATTCAATGTTTTGAAAATCGAGGTTGAAAATTTGAAAAAGGAGATTAAATCTCTTAAACTAAAAGAACTGATTTATGATTACCGTATTGCTCAAATTGAGACTAATAATATTGAAGATCGATTTTTGTTAAAAAAAAGGAAAGCAAGTTAAAGGTGAACTTGTTGAAGGTGAACATATTCAATCTGTTAATTCTAATCCTAAACAAGATATGTTTTTAGGAATGATGCAAATTGTTATGGCTCATAAATGGTATATTAAATGTAATATTTTTATTGAGAATAGTTTTTTGATTACTCACATTGTCATGATTGATAGCGGTGCAGATGTAAGTTGTATTTAGGAAGGTTAGTACTTACGAAGTATTTTCAAAAAACTACTCATTTGGTTAAATCTGCTTCTGGACATGCTCTAGATATAGAGCATAAGTTGCCTAATGCAAAAATTTGTTAGAATAAAATCTGCATTCCTCATTTCTTCTTTTTGGTTAAAAATTAGTAATACCCTCCTATTATAGTTGGAACTCCTTTTATAAATGTGATCTATCCTTTCACAGGTATCGACGCGAAAGGTTTTTCAGCAAGTTATAAAGAAAATGAGATAACTTTTTATTTTGTTATAGATCCAGTAACCAGAGATATTAATTCTTTAATTAATATGAAGCAGAGTCATATGGACTCCTTACAAATGGAGCTATTCAGCATGCATATATTCGACTCTTTGAAATCTGCTAGGGTAAAGGAAAAAATTAAATTAATTTCTGAGCAGATTATTGTGGATATTTATGCAGATCATCCCAATGGTTTTTGGAATCGCAAGAAGCATATTGTGACTCTTCCATATGAAGAAAGATTTTCTGAGGATGATATTCCTTCTAAATCTCTGCCCTGCCAAATGAAAGCTGAGTTAGTAAAATTTTGCAAAACTAAAATTAATAATCTTTTACAAAAGGGTTCGATAAAATCGTCCAAGTCTCCTTGGTCATACACAACCTTCTATGTTAATAACGCGGCTAAAAGTGACCAAGGTGTTCCAAGATTGGTTATCAATTATAAACCTTTTAGTAAATATTTGAAATGGATTAGGTGTCCTATTCTAAATAAAAAGGACTTACTGTCCAGGTTATACGATGCCAATATATTTTTAAAATTTGATTTAAAATCAAGTTATTGGCAAATTCAATTCTTTAAAGAGAAATCTTACAGAACTGTTTTTATTGTCCCGTTTGGACAATACGAATGGAATATCATGCCTTTTGATTTGAAAAACGCCCTTCTGAATTTAAGAAAATTATGAATGATGTTTTTAATCTTTATATGGATTTTATTATTGTCTATTTTGATGACATTCTAGTATTTTCACAGACATTTGAAATGCATATCAAGCATCTTGACATTTTCAAAAAGGTTGTGATACAAAATGGTTTGGTTATTTCAAAACCCAAAATGAGTTTGTTCCAAACAGATGTTCGATTCTTAGGGCATCAAATCTGTCAGGGGAAGATTACCTCCATTCAAAGAGCCATTGATTCTGCTGGCAAGTTTCCTGATGTTATTACAGACAGGACTCAGTTACAAAGATTTTTGGGAAGTTTAAATTGTATCTCCCTGTTCTACAAGCATCTCTCTAGAGACTTAGCCCCGTTATATGACAGACTAAAGAAGGATCATAAGTCTCCTTGGACAGAGAATCTTACCAACTTGGTAAAAGAAATCAAGCGGCGAGTACAATCACTGCCATGCTTAGGTCTAGCGAACCCTGCTTGGCAAAAGATTATTGAGACGGATCCTTCCAATATTGGATATGGTGGGATTCTTAAACAGATTAATCCTCGTGACAAAAGCGAATATTTGATTAGGTTTCATTTAGTCAAATAGAATTAAGCTTAGAAGAAATATGTGACGGTAGAACATGAAATGTTAACCATCATTAAATGCGTTCAAAGTTTCTGGATGATCTATACAACCAGAAGTTTTTGATAAAAACTAACGCTCAATCGGTCAAATTTATGTTTGACAAATATTTCAAGCATGATGCTTCAAAATTGATATTCGCCAGGTGGCAAACATAATTAGCCCCTTTCGATTTCAAAATTCAGTATAAAAAGGGAGTTGATAACTCTTTATCAGATTTCTTACCCCGGGAATATATTTAATGATCATGTTTTTCCAGAAATTTCTTGATAACGAAACTCTCGTTGCAATACTGAGAGTTCTCGGACCTTTACCTGGAGATACGAAAAGTCATATCATTACAAAGATTATTGATAAAATCTTAAATGAAGATTTTCCTCATATTCATATAGAATATTATTGAAATGATTATTTGACAGATTTTTTCTTTGAATGATAACAAAAGAATGCTACGTTTGCAGGATGGATCCACCTTGGATTCACATAAAAGGATTAGAAGGGTGAAGAATAGTCCCGAGCAGAGGCAATTATGGTAATCCGTCATACGGAGCCATAGCCAGGTCATCACAAGGATTTTCATACATATCCGAATAAGGTTCCCCAGTCATAAAAGCGGGAAAAATGACTTTGACCAATAAAAAGAATTCTTCCCATGAATAATCTTCATCCAGTTAGCAGCAATTGGTTAATTTGGAAGATATTCCAAAATACAGTCCATTGTATGGTCATATGCAGCCATACCTAGAAGGTAAGAAGCAAAAGGATACTTTTGTTTCTGTAGTAAGAGAGGATTCTGATCATATCAAATCCTAAGAAAAATTGCAGAAAAGAGAAATGATATTTATTTTAAAGAATTTTGATCTTCAACGAAAAGATGAACCTTGAAAGATATTCAACCGGTACCTCATTAACAGATTATATTATCCTGGAGAGTCATATAAGACTCGCTCATATTACGAGGAGATATTAATAAGTTCAGGAATTGCAGAATTTCAACACTTTTCAGGTATGGGTCATACCCACATGAGAAGAGTTATAACTTTTCTAAAATCATTGTTAAATAGATCATATCTATTGAAGATTGGGGCATGTCAACCATGAAAGAGAGGCAAATAAGTCTCAATAATACTTGAAAAAATTTCACTTACTCGGATTATATTCGAGCATTTGATAACATACTTTATTACAATAATGATAAACATAAACACACTTGGTTCATAAAGGTGTGCGCAATGATTTTTGCGGAGCCAATTCGGAATTGGTTCATAAACTGGTGGCCATACCATGATCCGACGGTTCAGATTTTACCAGAACCATTCCTAAACTTATATAAAGAATGGACTAAAGTATCACTAGATTTAAATAGATTATATCATGAAGATCACATGTGTTGGTTAGAAAGGATAAATCAAATCAATTTTTTCATTGAATTCTCTATCCCATGGATACATAAATGGATGCTTGAAGTAGGGTTTACCGAGGAAAATATTCCTTGTCTCTACAAAACCTATTATAATAATTTCTAGGATAAGCTTATGAAACTAGATCCCAAGATGAAGCAATTAATAGGTCAAGAACTTCTGGATTCAATTAGAGAAAAATTGACGATTATAATATAATTCATCCGAAAAAAATTATTGATGATACCTCTGTGCGACATATTTATAGGAGAATCTCTTTTCAAGAAGGATATAAAGAGAAGATGATTCAGAATTATCTAGAAGAAGTAAGAAAAAATTTATTTCAAACAATAACCCAAATAGATAAATCGGACACTTCAATGCGAAGTGAAACTAGAAATGACGTAGAAGAATCACAGCGTGCCAAGTTAGATAATATGTTGTCGGCCATAGAATTGCAAAATGTAGAAGAATTCCTGCAACAAATGAAAGCCTTGGATAAAGGCAAGAACGTGACATAAAGATGGAAACATAATCACGTGAAAACATGCCCACTTAATAGGAGATTCACTATTGTAGCTCCACTAAATAGTTGATACACTGCTCAGGGACCTAGATATGGGACCTCTTTTAGTGTATATAGATTCCTTATGTCTTTTAATTTTGTCTATTTAAGTCTTAGTCTTTCTTCAGAGAAGAGCATCAGAAAAATTAGTAATCGCTCTCTCTTTTCCATAGATGTAAATCTCTTGTAAAGACTCTCTTCTAGCACTGTTCCGATCTTCATATAAATAAACCGGTCAGTTCTTCAAAGTTACTTAAACTTGAAGACAACGTCCTTTATAAGGTAAATATGTTAGTCTTTGATTAGTACGTCTTTCCTATCCAGGATGATGTCCAGCTAAAGATTTCATATCTATATCAAATAACTAACTTCTCTCCTATATAGACTATGAACAGATCTAAGCTTTATTTAAATATAAAGAGATTTTAGTATGGCTTATCGACTTGGTTCTGGGATCGAGGTACAGTCAGATCTAGTACTACTCTTATTGGCTTTGTCTTAGTTACTCCATCTAGCCAGCCATGGTATTTAGCCCGAAAAAGGAGTTTGATAAGTAGGGAGCCTCATACCCGGTTAGACCTACTAGTTATTCAACATAGATATGAATTCTTTAGCCGGACATCATCCTGGCAAGAAGAGGCAACTAAAAAGAAAGACTAAAATTTTTACCTTATAAAGGACTTTTAGTATGGCTTCTCGACTTGGTTCTGGGATCGAGGTACAGTCGGATCTAGTACTACTCTTATTGTCTTTGTCTCAGTGACTCCGTCAGGCCTGCCTTCATTTTTAGCCCCAAAAAGGAGTTTGATAAGTACGGCACCCCATACCCGGTTAGAACTGCCAAGACACATGGACTCAATAAGATGTATGTATTAGACTCCTGACAAACCCTTTGCTCAGGTAAAAGTATCACCATGCAGTCCAAGAAACTATGCCAAAATTATTATGTATTTCGATTCTTTTGTAGGGGGACTACCACTAGCTTAAGGATGGTTGACTTTTTAGATCTACAAATGGGCGGAGTACCGCTAGGGCACTAATCCTATAAATTTGTTGATTGGGCGGACTACCGCCATATCACTGATCCTGTAAATTTAAACAGGAGTACCGCCAGGTCACTGATCCTATAAATCTGGTATTAGAGCCAAGAGCTTTTCATAGTATATATGAGATGGAGGTGAACTATTTGACATAGATATGATCTTTCACCCATGGATCTGGGAGAAAAAGTACTAAAAGTACTAGACTTGAAAAGGTAGATATACCTCAAAACCTTTACTTGTTAAACAGGTGGACAAATCTTAAAGTCCCTATTAAAACTATCTATGACTATGGTTGGTTTGATAAACTATCTTTGAAACAATTGGTTAAAACAACTAAGCAGTCTCTTGCTTTGAATTCGTTTGAACATACTATTCATTTGCTAAGCGAGCGTGATGTGAAATTTTATAAAAATGAGTATAATTATCTGTATATTGGCATGGTTCAAATTGCTTTCAAACCTCTTACCCTTAAAGGGTTGCCTGAGACTTTTTTAGCTGTTCTTCGTGATGCTAGAAATTTAAATTTTCGTCAGTCTCTTATGGGTTTGATAGAATCTACGGTGGCCTATGGTCCCGTCTATTTTAATACTAAACCTAATTTGCATTTATCTCTTACTGATGTGAATATTCTCGATGCTTTAACATTAAATGTTAAAACTCATGGTTATAATTATGCGCATGGTTCAAAACTTATTTATTTATCTTACCGAATCTATTTTAAATTATTATCTACTCTTAATCGTAGATGTAGATTATATGATATTTCCAATCAAACTATTTCAGTGGAAACAAATTTTGCTAGGTCCAAGGTCACTACTAGAAGACCTATTAAGTGGGAAGAAATAAATTTCCCTACTTCATGGACTCTAAATTCGGTTATATCCCCAAATCAGTTAACAGATGTTGTTACTAATTCTAATTTTTCTCATATTTCTCAAAATCTTGATGGAAGGATTTGTATATAGTTAGCGGATCATAGCTACATGCCTCATAGGCAGTCTTTTACTAACAACATGTTGATGTCTTATGTGAATCACAGTAATAATAGACATTCTTTATCAAGTCGCAGACTTTTGCCTACTGTTCATCATATTTCCCCTATTGAACCGATATATGGTCCAGCCCGAGATCGTGTGACTTCATTACATACTATTGGTTCTGATGGAAACTCTATGGTCAAAAAGGTAAAGATCGACCCTCGAACTAATATAATTCAGGTGAATGATGATGCTTCTGATAAGGATATTCCTTTAGTCTTCTAGATGGAGTTTGACCTCAACGATTTTTAATGTTTTCACAGCAAATCGATTTTAGCCCAGGTTCCCTTGCAAGAAAATATATTCAAAAAGAATATTTTGATGAAAATGGAATCAGTTCAAAACTTGGTTGTTTGATGCTTATAGAAAAGAAGATCTTAATTGTATTTCTCAAGAGTTTTATGAAACTTGTTCTTTACATAATCAAATTATGTACTTTTTTCCTTGGTTTATAACCACCTATTTACCGTTATATATTAACGTTATTGAAAGAACTTATAAAGATGGGAGTGGTAATCTTTTGAAAGTTGTCTAGCCTCCTCAGTCATTGTTTATTTTACCAAACAATATTGGTATTACTTTCTCAGCTTTTCAAAAAATTCATTCAGGAACATATTGCTTCGATCAGTATTACTGAAATTAATAAACTTACTACTCAAAATAATTATTTAAGTCTTTATGTTAAAGTGTTAGGTGATCATATCAGCTCTCTTGATAAAAAACTCGATGATTTAACTATTTTGCTAAAAGATATTAAGGCCGATATGGCTAAAACAAATTTTGCTATTACTACCAATATTGCTTCTACTTCTAAAAGAAAACCTACGGTAGTTTATACTCATGTTCAAAGGCCTATGGAAATATTCGATTTTAAACCTAGTTCTTTGAAAAATCTGGAAGATCTTTTTGATAAAAAGTTTTCGATTTAGATATTAAAGAGCTTGTTGATAAAAAGCTTTCTGACTTAAAATTTGGGCCTATGGATTTATTGCAAGATTTCGCTATTTCTTCAGAGTTTAATAAACTCAGGGGTTATCCCAAGAAAAACAGTGGTTATGCTACCAAGCCGAGTATGAATACTTATTATTATCGTTGTCCGACCTCACAAGATGTTTTGATTGAAGAGCATGACTGGAATCAGATTAATACGTCTTACAGCGGTTCAGAAATTTGTGAATGGAATCTTGATGGACTAACTGATAGGCAACTAACAATTATGGTTCATCGAATGCTTATGTATGCAACTATATGTAAAAGTGTTAAAAATACAGATAGGGTAATCTGTAAAATGATAATTGCAGGTTTTACTGGTAAGCTTCGAGGTTGGTGGGATAACTATCTTAGCACAGATGAGAAAGCTTCCATTGTTAATGCAATAGCCACTGATGAAGCAATTGATAATTTAGGAATGACTTTAGTAAAGAACAGAGAAGACATTGTCTATACTCTGGTTCTCAATATTCTGGAACATTTCAATGGTAGATTTACCAATCAATATGAAACGGTTCGTACTCTTCTAAACGGTCTTCGATGTCAGACCTTGGCATACTTTAGATGGTACAAAGTTACCTATCTTAGTAGGATTATGGAATTACCCGAAAATAAGGTTGACTACTATAAAGCCAAGTTTATAGATGGCCTTCCCCCTCTATTTGCCGAAAGAATTCGAAAAGCTCTTAGAAATGGTCACGGTGAAATCCCATATGCAAATTTGAGTTACGGAAATATTATAGGAACTTGCATACAAGAAGGATTAAATCTGTGCAATGAACTAAAAATGGCTCGACAGCTTAAGATGGATAAGCTAAGAGAAAAATCTTAATTGGGAGATTTTTGTGAGCAGTTTGGTCTACCCAATCTTATTGCTAAAGAAGGCAATAAGGATAAATATTACAGGTCTTCTAAAACTGAAGATTCTCATAGGAGGAAGAATAGATCTAAGCATAGGCATAGAACCAGAGAAGAACGCGAAACTAGAAAAAGCTCTCGTAAATCTAATAGATTTACTAAAGACAGATCTAGAAGAGATCTTGCTAAGGTAAAATGCTACGCGTGTGGTAAACTTGGGCATATTGCTCCCAACTGTAAGTTGAACAAGTTAGAAACTTTGGAGCTTGATAAGGACACTTATGAAAAGGTTAATGTTATGTTATACACCTATAGTTCGGACAGTGATTACGAATCCGATTCAGGTTCTTCTAATATTGAATTATTTGAATCTTCTGATAATGATGATGATCGTGCTAATCCTTATGATACTTGTTAGGGTCATGATTGCAATTACGAGGATGATGAAATTTATAAATTGCAATCGTAATTTCAGGATTTCAATATTAATACAATGACTTCTGATAATGTGATTGAGCTCTTAAAGGAAATTACTGATACTAAGCTTCATGAAAAAATTATTAATTTGGCTACTTCTAATGACGCCAGCTCAAGTTTTTTCCAAACATTTTGAAAAAAAGAAGAACAATTTAAATGATTTTGAATATGAAGCTTCTTACTCTTTAAAAGAGGATGATAATCATCTTTTAAAATGAAATACTTTTTCTGAAAAGGACTCTTCATTCGATTATTTGAAAATCGAGGCTGTAAATTTGAAAAAGGAGATTAAATCTCTTAAACAAAAACAACTTATTTGTGATTTCTGTATTACTCAAATTGAGGCTAATAATACTGAAGACCAATTTTTGTTAAACAAAGGAAAGCAAGTTGAAGGTGAACATATTCAATATGTTAATCCTGATCCTAAACAACATATTCAAATTTTTAGGAATGTTTAGTACCTATGAAGTATTTTAAAAAAACTACTCATTTGGTTAAATCTGCTTCTGGACATGCTCTAGATATAGAGTATAAGTTGCCTAATGCAAAAATTTGTCAGAATAAAATATGCATTCCTCATTTCTTCTTTTTGGTTAAAAAATTGTTATATCCTCCTATTATACTTGGAACTCATTTTATAAATGTGATCTATCCTTTCACAGGTATTGACGCGAAAGGTTTTTCAGTGAATTATAAAGAAAATAAGATAACTTATTCTTTGCTACAGATCCAGTAACCAGAGATATTAATGCTTTAATTAATATGAAGAAGAGTCATATGGACTCCTTATAAATGGAGCTATTTAGCATGAATATATTCAACTCTCTGAAATCTCCTAAGGTAAAAACAAAAATTAAATTAATTTCCGAGCAGATTGTTGTGGACATTTGTGCAGATTATTCCAGTGCTTTTTGGAATTGCAAGAAGCATATTGTAACTCTTCCATATAAAGAAGGATTTTCTGAGGATGATATCCTTACTAAATCTCAGCCTTGCCAAATGAACGCTGAGTTAGTAGAATTCTGTAAAACTGAGACTGATAATCTTTTACAAAAGGGTTTGATAAAACTGTCCAAGTCTCCTTGGTCATGCACAATCTTCTATGTTAATAACGCGACTAAAAAGGAATGAGGCGTTCCAAGATTGGTTATCAATTATAAACCTTTGAATAAATATTTGAAATGGATTAGGTATCATATTCCAAATGAAACGTACTTACTGTCCAGGTTATACGATGCCAAATATATTTTCAAAATTTGATTTAAAATTAGGTTATTGGCAAATTCAAATCTTCAAAGAGCATTCTTATAGAAGTGCTTTTAATGTCCTGTTTGGACAATGCATATGGAATGTCATGTCTTTTGGTTTGGAAAATGCCCCTTCTGAATTTCAGAATATGACGAATGATATTTTAAATCCTTATATGGATAATATTATTGTCTATATTGATGACATTCTAGTATTTTCAAAGACATTTGAAATGCATATCAAGCATCTTGACATTTTCAAAAAGGTTGTAATACAAAATGGTTTGGTTATTTCAAAACCCAAAATGAGTTTGTTCCTAACAGATGTTCGATTCTTAGGACATCAAATCTGTCAGGGAAAGATTAATCCCATTCAAAGAGCCATTGATTTTGTTGAAAAGTTTCCTGATGTTATTACACATATCACTCAATAACAGAGATTTTTGGGAAGTTTAAATTATATCTCCCCGTTCTACAAAAATCTCTCTAGAGACTTAGCCCCGTTATATGATAGGCTGAAGAAGGATCATAAGTCTCCTTGGACTGAGAATCTTACCAACTTGGTAAAAGAAATCAATCAGCGAGTATAATCACTGCCATGCTTAGCTCTAGCCAACCCTACTTGGCAAAAGATTATTGAGACAGATGCATCCAATATTGGATATGGTGGGGTTTTTAAACAGATTAATCCTCATGACAAAAGCAAATATTTGATTAGGTTTCATTCAGGCAAATGGAATGAAGTTCAGAAGAAATATGTGACGGTACCACATGAAATGTTAACCATCGTTAAGTCCATTCTAAAATTTCAGGACGATCTATACAACCTGAAGTTTTTGATAAAAACTGTTGCTCAATCAGTCAAATTTATGTTTGACAAAGATTTCAAGCATGATGCTTCAAAATTGATATTCTTCATGCAGCAGGCACAATTAGCCCCTTTCGATTTTGAAATTCAATATAAAAAGGGAGTTGACAACTTTTTACCGAATTTCTTATCTCGGGAATATATTCAATAATCATGTTTTTCTAGACTTTTCTTGATAACGAAACTCTCTTTGCAATACTGAGAGTTCTCGCACCTTTACCCATAGATATGAAAAATCAAATCATTACAACATTTTTTGATAAAATCTTTAATGAAGATTTTCCTCATATTCATTTAGAATATTATTCAGATAATTATTTGACAGATTATTTCTCTGAATGATAACAAAAGAATGTTACGTTTGCAGGATGAATCAAACTTGGATTCACATCAAAGGAAGAGGAAGGGGAAGAATAGCCCCGAGCAGAGGCAATTATGGTAATTCGTTATACGGAGCCATAGCCAAGTCATCACAAGGATCGTCAAACAGATCCAAATCCGGTTCCCCAGTCATTCAAGCGAGAAAAAGGACTTTGATCAATAAAAATACTTCTTCCCACGAAGAGTCTTCATCCAGTTCGTAGCAATTGGTTAATTTGGAAGATATTCCAAAACACAAGCCATTGTATACTCACATGCAGGCCTACCTAGAAGGTAAGAAGAAAAAGGATACTTTTGTTTCTGTAGTAAGAGAGGATTCTAATGATATCAAATCCTATGAAAAATTGCAGAAAAAGAAATAATATTTCTTTTAGAGAATTCTGATCTTCAATGAAAAGATGAATCCTGAAAGATATTCCAACAGTACCTCGTTAACGGATTATATTATCCTGGAGAGTCATATAAGACTCGCTCATATTACGAAGAGATATTAATAAGTTTAAGAAGTGCAGAATTTCAGCACTTTTCAGGTATGGGTCATAACCCACGTGAGAAGAGTTATAACTTTTCTAAAATCATTATTAAACAGATCATATATGTTGAAGATTGGGGCATGTTAGCCATGAAAGAGAGGCCTATAAGTCTAAATAATACTCAATGGATTTCACTTACTGGGATTATATCCGAGCATTTGATAAAGTGCTTTATTATAATAATGATAAGCAGAAACACACTTGGTTCATAAAGGTGTGCGCAAAGATTTTTATGGAGCCAATTTTGAATTGGTTCATAAACTAGTGGTCATACCATGATCCGACGGCTCAGATTTTACCAGAACCATTCCTAAACTTATATAAAGAATGGACTAAAGTATCACCGGATTTAAACAGATTATATCATGAAGATCACGTGTTCTGGTTAGAAAGGATAGGTCAAATCTATTTTTTCATTGAATTCTCTATCCCATGGATACATAAATGGACACCTGAAGTAGGGTTCATCGAGGAAAATATTCCTTGTCTCTATAGAACATATTATAATAATTTCTAGGATAAGCTTATGAAACTAGATCCCAAGACCAAGCAATTAATTGGTCAAGAACTTCTGGGTTCAATTAGAGAAAAAAAATTGACGATTATAATATAATTCATCCAAAAAAAATTATTGATGATACATCTGTACGACATATTGCCAGGAGAATCTCCTTTCAAGAAGGAGATAAAAAGAAGATGATTCAGGATTATCTAGAAGAAGTAAGAAAAAATTTATTTCAAACAATAACCTAAATAGATAATTCAGACACTTCAATGCGAAGTGAAACTAGAAATGACGTAGAAGAATTACAGTGTGCCGAGTCAGATAATATGTTGTCGGCCACAAAATTGCAACATGTAGAAGAATTCCTGCAACAAATGAAAGCCTTCGATAAAGGCAAGAACGTGACATAAAGATGGAAACATAATCACGTGAAGACATGCCCACTCAACAAGAGATTCACTGTTGCAGCCCCACTAAACAGTTGATACACTGTTCAGGGACCCAGATGTGGGACCTCTTTTACTGTATATAGATTCCTTATGTCTTTTAATTTGGTCTATTTAAGTCTTAGTCTTTCTTCAGAGAAGAGCATCAGAAAAATTAATAATCGCTCTCTCTTTTCCATTGATGTAAATCTCTTGTAAAGACTCTCTTCGAGCACTGTTCCGATCTTCATATAAATAAACCGGTCAGTTCTTCAGAGTTACTTAAGCTTGAAGACAATGTCCTTTATAAGGTAAATATTTTAGTCTTTCTTTTTAGTACGTCTCTCCTGGCCCACACGATGTCCGGCTAAAGATTTCATATTTGTGTCAAATAACTAACTTTCTCCTATATAGACCATGAACAGATCTAAGCTTTTTTTAAATATAAAGAAATTTTAGTATGGCATGTTGACTTGGTTCTTGGATCGAGGTACATTTGGATCTAATACTACTCTTATTGACTTTGTCTTAGTGATTCCGTCTGGCCAGCCGTAGTTTTTAGCCCGAAAAAGGAGTTTGATAAGTAGGGCGCTCAAACCTGGTTAGAACTGCCAAGACACATGGGCTCAATATGATGTATGTATTAAACTTCTGACAGACCCTTTGCTCAGGTAAAAGTATCACCTTGCAGTCCGACAATCTATGCCAAAAATTCTAGTGTATTTCGATTCTTTTGCAAGCGGATGCTTGACTTGCTAGATCTACGACTGGGTGAACTACCGCCAGGTCACTGATCCTATAAATTTGGTATCAGAGCGAAGAACTTTTCATGGTATATATGAGATGACAATACTTGTTTACTGATTTGGGATATAACCAAATTTAGAATCTATGAAGTAGGGAAATCCATTTCTTCCCACTTAATAGGTCTTCTAGTAGTGACCTTGGACCTTGCAAAATTGGTTTTCACCAAAATTGTTTGATTGAAAATATCATATAATCTGCGTCTAGGATTAAGAGTATATAACAATTTAAAATAGATTCGGTAAGATAAACAAATAAGTTCCAAACCAAGCGCATAATTATAACCATGAGTTTTAACATTTAATGTTAAAGCATCGAGAATATTCGCATCAGTAAGAGATAACTGCAAATTAGGCTGAGTATTAAAATAGACGGGACCATAGGCACCATAGATTCTATCAAACCCATAAGAGACTAATGAAAATTTAAATTTCTAGCATCACGAAGAGCAGCTAAAAAAGTCTCAAGCAACCCTTTAAGGGTAAGAGGTTTGAAAGCAATTTGAACCATGGCAATATGCAGATAATTACATTGATTTTTATAAAAAGTCAGTATTATATTGTATTATTATATTATATTATATTATATTAAAATTGGGAAGAATTTTAGACAAAAGTTATATTAGAATTTTATCCCTACATTAAATTTAAATATTATAAATTATTTGATAAATTGAATATCAATAGATAATCATCATATTAGTACATGAATAACCCACCATAAAACCTCTTGAATATGTATTATTTGTATTAATTTCACCCACCATATATATATATATATATATATGGATTAACATCATATTCATGACAACTCTCTGTATTCCTCAATCTTGTCCTATAAATAGTGACATTTGACACAATACAATACACACAAAAGAAAATGAGAAAATCTCTATGATCTCTTCTCTTGTTTATTTTTATTTGTTTTGTTAATTGTTTATGTTTCTTGTTTATTTTTATGGTACAACTTTCTATTATTTCGTTGTTATTATTAATATTGAGAATTTTGTGGTTTGTTGCTTTGTTTACATTATCTTAGCATGTGATATTTTAGTATCCTCATTTGAATATTGTATTTGTACAATAGTTAGTTATTTTTACTTCATATACTTGTAGTGAATTTTTAATTAAGAATATATTCTTTATATAAGGAAGATATGCATACTTTCTATAGTAAAATTGATTTATTTTTTTTAGTAAATACTAATATATTTAAAGGGGATAAAATATGTCATTTACAATTTAGGATAAACTTTCAACACACGTTTCTAAAACAAGTACTCAAAAATGAAGAAACAAATCTTCAATCCTCACTAATTAATAACATGTGATATAATATGTGATCGACAATGTTTCAATAAGCTAGCTTTTCACAACTAACAAAAATCTGTCTATATAAAGGCGGCAAGTTTTAAAATTTTTCTCACCACCTTCTTTTCAATTTTGAGAAAAATAAAAGATGGGTCTGAAAGGAAAATTCATTGCATTAGTGGAGGTGAAGAATGGAGGAGATCTGCTGCATGATCTTTTACACACAACTTCTCATCATGTAGCTTATATAAGTCCGCATGTTAACCGTTATCAGATTCATGAACGTGAAAACCTAAAAGGTTGTTGGTTGTTAGCTGCAGTTATAATGAGGGTAACACACATTTTTCTTCTCCTTCTATCACTCAATGCGATTTACATACATCAATTTTATTTATTTAAGTGTATTCCATAGTATGAAACGTGCTTTCCAAGAAAATGATCTTCTTGAAAAGAGTTATTTGATGGTCTTTGATTACCATAAATACATTTTAAGTAAACCCTCTTGTTTCAAGAAACAAAATAACTTTGTTCATGCAAAAATATCTTTACTTTACTTTTTTTCTTATTTTCTCCAACTAATACGTATGCATTAACTTACTAATCTTTAGTTACTCCGGAGATACAGTTTATCAAAACATTCTATGATTTGTTAATAGTATTATTAATCTTTAATAGAGTATGATTTAGATATAATATCTTTTCACCAATCAATATACTAAAATATTACTAATGTTACATTTAACGTAATAAATTCAACTTTTCTTTTGATATTATTAAAAATAACTCTATTTAGAAAATGTAGACAATCAAATATTTGTGAGCATTTTATAAAGTAAATGAAATTGAAAATCGAGGGAGAAAGTTAAACATGATATGATGATAAAGGTGTTATTTTGTAAATGTTTAAATCTTTAATGAGGAATTGAACAGTTGAATTTCAAAAATAACATCTATTGTATTTTTTTATGTTGATAATTACAGCTGGACAAAAGAAGTTTATAAAGCAAGTTATTGAAGCCATCGATCCTAAAAAAAAAAAAAAAAATTAGTTCGTTGGAAAGTCATTGAAGGAGACGTGCTAGAGATGTATAGTTCTTTAACTGTTGTAACATCTCATGAACCTCAGTGGACTATATGGACATTTGAATATGAAAAAAGAAAACTGAAGACATTCCAGAGCCCCTCAGTTTATTTGGTCAAATCCTTAACATAATCAAGGATATGGAGGGTCACTTTCTAAAAAATTAGAAGATCTATGTTGTGTATATATATATATATATATATATATATATATATATATATATATATATATGCATGTGTGTTTATATGCATGAACATATCTATGTGTATTGGTGTTTGTATGATGAATAATTTGCACTATTGGCAACTTCAACTAACATGTGAAATAAATAATGTAATATTTGAAGAATATATTTTATTTGTCAATCTTCTTTTATGGATATATTTCCAATGGATAGTATATGTAAGATATTTTGTGTTTTGTTATGATAAATCAAACCCTTATCTATTATTTTTAAAGCTTTAAAAAATTATGTTTTGAGACCTTGTCTTAATCAACAATATCATTTGTGATTTCTTCACAATGTTTGAGTTGGGAATAGAGGATCTCAGATGAGTTTCAAAATTATTTTGAAACTCTGTAATATTCAATATTTAAACTAGTACAATTATTTATCACAGTTGACGTCCATGTAGCGTGATCGTAATGAAAGAGATGCTTTAAAGTCTAAATGGTTATTTATTTGATGGTGTGTATGAGCAAAATTTAATTTCAAAGTATCAAGATGAGTATATGTACGTTGTATCAGTCACTTTAACCGCTTAGTTTTTATCAATAAAGAAGACGATTATAGTTATAGTTCTTAGATATGGAAACTCCAATAAATGTTTACTATAAGTTCATCCAGGGGTGTTGTTTTTGCAACACTAGCGAATCAATAAGTCTCCAAAAGCCTCATGGCCAAATGAAGAAAATATCACCCTAAGTCCTTAGACACTTGGATGTTGAATTAATTTATTCATCCATCAAAAGTGTAAAGTTAACTATCTCCTCCATGCCTCAAGTTATTAAATGGTGGTTGGTATCACCAAATTCCTGTAAATGAACTTTTTTCCTAATCTCTACCTTAATGGTTAAGCAGGTCTGTTGTCAATCATCTTTAAAGAAAGATTTAAGTATGAACGGCTTAATACACAATGATCACCATTTTATAAATGAATATTTGACTGTAAATCATTCATTATCATTATTCCTAACCTAACTTCCATAACCATAGTTGTGAATTAATCTATTGATAACTAAAGGAAGATAATAAATATAATAAATTAAACTGCCACAACCTAAACCATTATTAGAGGCACCCACATTAAACAGTCACGATCTGATTTCTCAAGTCATGATGATACCTACTATAACCCCCTAGTAGATAAGCCAACTCGTAACCTATAACATCAAGTAATAGATATAAGGGTAGAAACAAAGCGGAAGTGATAATTTAACAACAAAAATAGGAGAACAAACGGAAGTAAAACAAAAAATATATACACAATAAGATCCCTCCTAGAACCTGGAAGTCATAAGTACAAAGCTTCTAATGTAAAAAGAGTAGAAGTCCTAAAAGTGGACCTACAATAGAAGGTTTGTCGCAATATACAAATGACGAACAAACATAATATAGATAGAGACAGGTAAGTTCAGGACACAATATGTTCACCCTCACATCTTAATTGAAGCTGCAACTAGCAAATATCAATAGTAGAGTTGGTGCTCAGGCTTGTATCACAAAATAGATGCAGAGTGTAGCATGAATACCAAAACAATAGGAATTAAGTATGCATCAAAGACTGATTATGCAAGAGAACTGAAAGCAATATGAAATTCGAGAAATGAACATATACAAAGGTAAAAGCAACAGAACGCTAAATGAAATGTACACAAGTGTACTAAGAACATTAAAAAAAGTAAGTACAACTAACTAAGCCTAATTAGGCCACCATAAACCCAAAAGGTACATTTAGATGCAAGTTTCAATAAAAACACGAATGGACCCCCATAAGCTCGACTAGTACACATAATAGATATAACTACTAAGAAGATGTCATGGTGAGTCCACAGTTGGAGGGTGCATAGCTCGAGCCTTGAACTGCGAATAGATCTCCCAAAAGAAATGTAGAAGATAAAACCCTAATCTCTAACCGCGGATAGACTTCAAGGTAACCTAGAGCAAGACGATAGATATCAACTCTGTAGAGGATAATGATCCCGAATAATAGTTGTGGCTGAAGATCAAATATCCAGACCTTTAATTTGTGATCAAGCATATATAAATCAACTCAATAGATTATAGTGGACAACATGACTAAACCTTTAAACGACCATAATAGTTGTCGAAAGATCCCATATAAACTCGTAATCACAAGAGAACGTGGAATTACACCCACTCCAAGGTAATCAATGCAATATTCCTAGCTCGAACCAACTCTAGTCCTAAGTTGCTAAGCGAAGCTCAATATCAAAACCATAATCACAAGGCCATAGAAAGTGTGAGAATGGATAGAAGGTCACCAAGACTAAGTGAACACCTAATCTAAGGCTCATTCTATCTGAACCAAGTGTCACGCTTCAAGACCACACCCTACACGTGGCCGGCAATCAATAACCATTGCTGGTCTCCAAGCGAATCCTCATCCTAGCTGACTACAAGCGAAAGACTAACTTGAGGATACATAAACATCAAACTAAAATAAATGTTAAATCAACAGTGTACTAAATATCAAAACTCTCTGAATATACTGAGTATTAAACATAAGTTTTAAAGAAAACCTCTGAAAATAAAAGACTCTCCAAAAGTGTATATCTATGAAACCTCTACTATACAAAGATGAGTGTAGGGAAAAGACCCACGACTCGTCCAAAGAACTACTACTAACAATTCATAAAATCGGAGGGCTCCTGAAGGAAGGAAGTCTCACTCAAAAGTTGACGAGCGGATGAAGTAATCTCAACAGACTATTTTTAAGGATCCTACGAACCTATATCTGTATCATTAAAAGATGCGGGTCGAATGACATCAGTATGTTGATTGTACGATTACATAATATAGTTGAATAAAGGAGTAAAGAAATATGTATTCATCTCTGAACTCAACATATTAATTGATATAATAAAAATATACATTTAAATCTATTTGGGAGATTCTCTAACCGACAACCATTACTATGAGCTATGTGATGATACGACATCTCGTCCACGCTGCCAAAACTATCTTATACCATGTCAGGGGTATAGAACCTCTCAACTAAGTGGATCCAATAAGCAATAAAGATTCATCTAAAAAATATGATCATTTACCCATATTGGCATACATAGTTTATGAGAATTTTGGGTTGTCTAAACTCATCCCCATATCAGTACTCAATACTAATTCCAATAATATATATTTTCATGCTAAAATGTATAAAACATATTCTTTCTCTAGTTTAAGATAGTTGCTCAAACTATCCTCTTAAATGAGGTAACTACTCTAAAATATATCTGAACTCATAAACTTGTTTAGAAATCAAAGTTTTTCTCTTCTCAAAATAATACTCTCTTTATTCATTTAAAAATGACATATTTGGGAAATATTTAGTTTCCTTATACTCTTTCTCAAACTTCTCGTTACTTCCTCAAAAACATAGTTTAAAACACAATTGTTGGCTTTAAAAGATTTTTAAAATTTATAACTCAAAATAGGGTTCATTCTGAACAATAAACATGAACGAATCAACTTAAGAATCTCAATAACAATATAGAAAACTCAATACTCATAACTTAAGAACTCAGAACTCAATGATATTACTCATCTCAAGAATACTCAATTCATAGGGTTCATGCTGAAATATAGACAAGAACAAATCAACTCAAGCATCTCAATGCATAACATATATCAATTCAATAATTAGGAATAAAGTTTCAAAAAAGAATTAGGAACTCAAGAACTCAAAATCAGTTCATCTCAAGAATACTTAAATCTAAGGATAGAACTCTAGATTACTCTTTTACTAATTTGAAATTAGATGTAGGGTGTGAGGACAAACTAGTCCAACACTATGATAGCCTTATATACCTAGAAGGATAAATTTCTTGAAGAATATTGAAGAAGAACTTTATTATAAGCCCTGAAACCGTAGCTTGAAGGAGAACAATCAAGAAAACATTTCTTGAGATTCTTGAATTAGTTTCTTCAATATTCTTTGGCAAAGAGTTAGGATTTTCATTAGTGATTCATAATTGTATGAAAAAATTTTATTTGTAAAGAATTAAATTCTTTGAGAAGGACTTACCTTGAAGAAGTATCTTGAAAAACATTGGAAGAATCTAGAATGGAAGTCCTATGCTTTGAGAGAGAAGAGAATGAGGGATTAAGAGATGAAAAGATGATTGTTTTGGACCTTTAATTAGTCTAGAAATTCGTTTAGGGCTTTCTTAGAGATGAGAAGACAAAAAGGACCATTTTTAATGTTTTTTCGTAGGCTAATTTGTCACCACACTGTATCAGGTTACTAAAATGGTCATAACTTTTTACTCAAAACTCAGATTATTGTGAATTGGTGGCATTGGAAAAAAGATTCAAATACCTTTAATTTGGTAGGTTATGGGCCACGTAACTCTTTAAATTCTAAGAAATATGGTCGTTTGAAGTTGACCCAAGTAGAATCTTACATCAAAACTTAATCGGTATGGAAGCTTTCAATTCAATTTTGTGCTAGGGGATTTTTGTGACCTTAAGTCTTATCCAAATCCATTTGAACACCAAATAAATGACCTTTACACATGAGTAATATTAGAATCACCGTATATGATTTTACATACAAATGAAGAGTAGTTCGAATCTTGACTTGAAAATTAATTTTTTAAGGTGTTACACCAAGTCTACTACACCAGCCTATAGGGATTTAAACCATCACAAACAATGTTGGAACAAAGTGCTAAGGCCAAACGACTTTATATATCATAATTTTGTGGAAAAAAGTAGTCTAAACATAGACTAAGGCCAAACATGCTCAAATCAATCAACAAATAACAACAACAAAGGCACACCACAAGGTAAGGATGATCATAATTACCCACTGACATACCTCTAGTCCTAAAATCCCAATAAAAGCCTAAAGTAATGTTGTCACGATCATGGCCCAATGAAAATTTGACTCTCACGATTGTAAAGGTCAGACCTCGCAATCCCAATGACCAAGGATGGTCAATGTGGCTCTTCTTTCCATTGTGATCGTGATGACCAAGGAAGCCACACTTTGGTGATCGCTAAGCACAAAGAACAAGGCCTTTACAATTGTAGCGAAAAGGTCTGCAAATGCAAAGTGTAATTTGACCCTGCACCAACTATTGCATATAAGTTGGGTTTTGGAAAGTCCAAATCGTTTGACAACATGCTCAAGATTCATTTAAAACGCCATGCATGTAAATAAGGTATACTACCCCACCAAATTTGGTATTGCAGACTCAAAGGAGTAATCAAAATTTCCATCCAACATTGTTTCGACAAAAGTGGGTGCCACACCCATACTCTATTTTTAGCTAAAATCCATTGGAGGCATGGAATTAGCTGAGGAGCCTCGGGATCCACATGATGGGTTTTTCTAGATCAAACTTGAGATTTCAGAGTTAATCGCACTGATAGAATACTCATACATGCACGTTTACCAAGAATGTTGACCGAAGTCAATATTTGGACAACACTTTTAAGCTAAAACACCCAATGGATCAAACTCACATCGGAACCCTCAAAGTTTGGGCCAACCATGCAACTAGCCTAAAATGACCCTTCCCAAACAGATAGAATCATCAAAATTGTATTTTGAGGCCATCTTCTTAAATATTTTTTACCAAAATCAACTATTCAAGTTTCAAAATCTCAAAAATACAAAAACTTGCATAAAACCCTAATGAATGACTAGGTTACCGAGCTATTAGTCCCACCAAGTCAAATATGACATAGGGTCACTAAAGAAACACTCAAAATGATGAAAGAAAGACATTTACACAGAAATTACTTAGAGAGACATTACAATATCCACTACTAAAAAGGGCTTTCCTCTATGAAAGTAAGAGTCAAGAAGATTCTGCAGGATAAAACAAGATGGGAAACTACTCTTACATCTCATGCTCGGTCTCTTAGGTAATTTTCTCAATTGGATGATGTCTCTAATGGACCTTCACCAAAGGAATGTCTCTCAAACGTAACCTTCTTACATATCTATATAGAATAGTAGTTGACTCCTCACAAAAGTCAAATGCTCATCCAACTCAACCACATCATACTGGAGCACATGAGAGTCATTAGGAACATATCGGCGTAACATCAAGACAAGAAAATATGGGTGAATACCTAAAAATTTTGGAGGTTGGACCAACTCATAAACAACATTGCCAATTGTCTATAGGATCTCAAAAAGCCCAATTTACATAGGACTAAGCTTGCCCCACCTCACAAACCTTATCACACCCTTCATTGGAGACACATGGAGTAATAGTCGATTAACAGCTGCAAACCTCAAAGGTCGATGCCTATGATCGGTGTAAGTCTTATTACTACTCTATGAAGTCATGTGCCTATCCTGAATCGCATGCACCTCATATAAGGCCTCCTAAATAAAATAGTAACCACATGTCCTAGGCTCCAAATACTTAAACCAACAAATAAAAAGTGGCAACGTGTACCATATAAGGCCTTAAACAGGGCCATTTGATTACTAGAGTAGTAGTTGTCACTGTACAAAAACTCCACCAAAGGCAATAATTAGTTCCAATGACCTTAAAACTCCAAAACATAGGCCTACACATATCCTTATGAATATGAATAGTACTCCCTAATGAAATGTTATTTTACATGTTGAATGCTATTATAAGGTTAAAACTAGTCCCAAAATCATCCTGAATGTTCCTCTAAAAGTTTAAACTAAACTGAGAACCACAATCTGAGATAATAGACAAAAGGACACCCTGAAGACTAACCAACTACAAAATATAAATATGACCCAACTCGATGCCAAATAAAGACTGAATGGGGAGGAAGTGTGCTAACTTGGTCAATCGATCAATGGTGACCCAAATAATGTCAACACATCTAGAAGTACAAGGCAAACCCACAAAAAAATCCATAGTGATGTGATCTTACTTCTACGCCATAATGTGTAATCTCCGAAACTCATAACTATGCCTTAAATGCTTGGTCTTCACCTGTTAGAAACAGAGGTAATGGGACACATAGTCTACAATATCTCTCCTCATACTACTCTAGCAATAGTGTTGTCTAAAATTTCGATACATCTTTGTGGAGCCTGAATGGATAGAATATCTAGAATCATGGGTCTTGCAAATGATTAACTAAATCAAATCCCCAACCCTCGGAACATAGATACATCTAGCAAAATTTCAAAACCCTATCTGAATCTAAAGTAGCCTGTCTGATATCAACTTCTAACACCTGGTCTCGAAGAGACACAAAGGTCTCATCCTCAAAGTGACAACAACAAATCTACTTCAACAAAGATGACTAAATTGCTACATAGTTGAACACACAAATAGAATCTAAAACATCCAATCGAATCATCATATTGGCTAAGACTTGAATGTCCAATGACAAAGGTCAATCCACAAAAGACAAGAAGTCCAGGCTATATATATTCACCACCTTCCTGCTTAAGGCATTCACTACTACATCGCCTTGCATAGATGGTACACAAACTAGAGAGGTCATAGTCCTTCAAGAGCTCAATCTAATTGTGCTGCCTTGAATTAAGGTCCCTCTAGCTAATGTAGTAAAGACTTGTATGAATAGTGTAAATCTCACAAAAAACTTCATGCATGTATTGCCTTTAGATTTGAAGTGCAAAACCTACCTCTGCTAACTACAAGTAATAAGTGGGGTATTTGCGCTCATGAAAATTAAGCTAGCTCAATGCATAATCTATAACCCAGCCTCACTAGATTAATATAAAACCCAAACAAATGCTGGATGTGTTACAATGAACCATGAAGCCCTCACATTCAACTTGAAGAGTCAATATAAGAGTTATAGTAACAAACTCCTTCGACTTCTGAAAGCTCAACTCACACTCCTCAGACCGCTCAAATGGACCATCAAGATAAGTCAACCAAGTCAAAGATGTTGCAATGTAGAGAAACCCTCCATGAAGTATCTATAGTAGCCCACTAATCTAATAAAGCTCCAACTGTCAGTAATCAACATTTGTCTTGCCTAATCACGAATAGCATTAATCTTTACAGAATCTAGCATGATTCCTTCCTTGGACACCATGTGCCCCAAGAAAATTAAAGCCTCAAGCCAAAACTCACACTTTGAGAACTTGGCATAAACTCATTGATTTCTCTAAATCAAGAGCATAATCCTCAAATATTGCTCATGCTTTCTCTTCTCTGCGAATATATATATTAGAATATCATTAATGAACACTATGAAAATCGAATCTGATAAGCTTGAGCACTTGCATCATAAAGTCCATAAAGGAGGTAGTGGCATTAGTCAATCTAAAAGACATCAAAAGGAACTCATAGTGTCCATAACGAGTCCTAAATGATTTCTTAGGGATGTCTATTACCCTAATCCTTAACTGGTGGTTACCAAATGTCAAATCAATCTTCAAAAATATAACAAAACCCTTATGTTGCTCATCATTAATACAAGGCATGGACTAACAATTATTTACTCTCATCTTATTTAGCTTTTTGTAGTCAATATGCATCTGGATGGTGTTGTCTTAATTCTTCACACATGGATCCATGCAGTAATCTTTTTTAATGTCATCTTATTTAGATGCCTATAGTCAATAGGAATACATACAGGTACATATTGACTACATGCAGCTAAATAAGGTACAATGATGAACCATTACCCAATGCCTCATATTGATGATCTATTGGGCCAACTTCAGGATGTTGTAGCATTTTTGAAGATTGATTTGAGATCTGATTACCATCAGTTGAGCATTAGGGTAGTGGACATCTCTAATACTATATTTAGGACTCATTATAGACATTATAAGTTCCTTGTGATGTATTTGGTTTGACTAATGTCTCTGCCACCTTTATGGACGTGATGATGTGGGTGTTCAGGACTTATCTCAAATCATTTTTCATGGTGTTCATTGATAATATTCTAGTATACTTATGGAGAAGTAGAGAGTATGAGAAATATTTGAGGATTGTGCTGATCAATGACTTTATGGTGACTTTTCAAAGTGCGACTTTTTTATTGAGTCTGTAGCATTCTTGGGGCAGTAGTTTCCAAGTATTACATCATGGTAGATCTGTAAATGAAAAAGTTATTCCTGATTAGTTTAGGCCCACTTCAATTTTTGAGATCCAAAGTTTCATCGGATTAGGGGGATTCTAAAGATAGTTTGTGGAGGGCTTCTCTAATACTGCACAACTTTTAAACCAACCGACTAACCTTGATGTTCCATTTGAGTTGTTGGAGGAGTGCGAGTTGAGCTTTCAGAGTCTTATGGAGTTTCTCACTAGAGCTCCTATATTGACTTCTCTAGTTGAGGGTGTACTGTGACACATCCAATATTTTTTTATGTATTGATGCACCGAGGCTGAGTTATAAATTATGTACCAAGGTAGCTTAAGCTGCATGAATGTTGCTACCTCACTCATGACTTTGAGTTAGTGGCGGTAATTTTTATGCTTAAGATCTGGAGGAACTACATGTATGGAGTTCATTGTGCGGTCTACAATGATCATAAGAGTTTTCATTACATTATTAGCCACAAAGGCCATAATTTGAGGTAGCTTCATTGGATTGATCTCTGAAGGAATATGACATCTCTATTCTTGATCATCTGGGCAAGGCAAATATTGTAATAGATTCCTTGAGCCAAAAGTTGGTGAATATGGATAGTCAAGCAATCCTTTCTAGTGTAAGGGTCAAGTGTATAATGGCCTTTTTCTTTGGGCATTCAGTCTATTTCCAATAGAATTATTTGGTTGGATATTTAAAATTCTAGGTGTGTGTTGGCCTATATGGGAGTTTAGTCTTCTTTGTTTATACAAATTTGTGTTTGCTAGTTTGTGGATGAGACCTTGGAGGATCTTCGAGATCAAGTGTTTGAGAGTGATGTCAGTCGGGCTACCTTAGATTTAACTAGGGTTTTTAGATTTGATGTACGTATCATTGTATAGAGAATTGGGGACTTGATTCAGCTTATCCTTCATGAGGCTCATGATTTTAGATATTCAAACATCTGGGCACTGCAAAGAGGTATCATGATTTAAGGCAACACTATATATAGAGCAACTTAAGGAGAGATATTTCAGATTGTGTGTCTCGTTGCTTGTGTTGCTAGCCAGTGAAGGACGAAAATTTAAGGCTTGGTGATGAGTTTCAAAGATTATCCACTTTCGGGTGAAAGTGGGATCACATCACAATGGATTTTGTTATGGGTTTGCCTTAGACTTCTAGAGCTGTTGACAAGATTTGGGTAATCATTGATTTCTCCCTGTTCAATATTCATTTAATACCATGAGTTTGGATCGTATCTATTTTTAGGAGATGGTTCGTCTTCATAGCATGCATGTGTCTATTATCTAAGATCAAGGTTCTAAGTTGACTTCTAGATTTTGGAGGACCTTTAAGGAGGATTTGGACACTCGTGCAGACCTTAGATGTCTTTCCACACACACCCCAATGGGCAATAAGAGCGTACTATTCATTTTCTTCAGGATATGTTGTGGGCCTATGTATTGGAGTTTGGAGGTTATTGGGACTAGTGCTTGTCTTTAACAATGTTTATGTACAACAATAGCTACCACTGTAGTATTTGATGGCCCCGTTCAAGGGCTTGTATGGTAGATGTTATCTCTCTCCAGATTGTTGGTTTGAGTTTACAAAGCCTAGACCACATGGTACTGATTTGCTTCAGGAGGCCATGGATTAGTTGCTGGTGATTCAAGATAGTCTCAAGACAACTTAGAGTAGACACTAGAGTTATGTTGATTGTATGCATCATTCTTTGAGGATTTTGTAATGATAATGCCTTCTTTTCATCATTTTGGGTATTCTTATAGCAACTACAAGTTATTTATGACTTGTGAGGATTGATAGCTTGGTCACCTGGTTGTTCGTTTGGTTTTTATGCAAATTTATGTGTTCTTGAGCTTCTGAAGCTAGAAATATTGAATTCAATCAAAAGTTCAGCAAGATGACTTCAGAATGCAATTCTAACAATTTTATCAGCTCTGCAAAGGTCAGTTTAGGCTATTGGCATAGTTGCCACAAATCCTGAGGCTTTTGATGTGATTTCGTAAGATTAGGCATTTTACCTTTTAAGCTTTGGCCTAAGTTTGACCTCGGTCAACATTCTTCGTAAATATGGTCGAATAAGAATTCCATCAGAGGGGTGAGCTTCAAAATGTTGAGTTTGTTTTAGAATGATCCTTTGTGCATATCCTAATACTCCTAGGCTAATTCTAAGTCCCCTTCTAAATTTCTATCTAAAATGAAGTTTGGGCGTGGGACCCTGTAACGACCTTTCCGAAATAACATAAGCTAATAACTTACGAGATTTTTACGCATATATTGTTCTCATGCTAGTAAAATGATATAAAACCACTATTATCAACTTCCAAGTATCCAATCAAGTAGTTCATGCTTCATACAACCATTTAAAAACATGTAGTAAAATTAATATATTACAAGACTTGGGCTTACACACCCCAAATGAACAAAACATGTAGCCATACTAATATTACAAACCATGGTGACCTAATCCGATTAGCCCTCAAAGTTTCATGCAATTATACAATACATAGATCATGTATAAGTCCCAAAGTTTATACAAAATAAAGATGCCTATATGCAAATGTAATCTTCCTTAAGGCTCTCAAAATTTCCATCTCCAATGGCCAGCTTCTCGCCTCTTCTCGATCATTCCCTACGATAGAAACAACTATCGCTAAGCATATAGCTTAGTGGTGTAAAAACTATAGGTTCGGCGCCCTCTAAATTTACTAAGCAATCTTTCTCAAGTCATGAGCAGCACAATTGAAACATAATAAATACATCAAGTAATAATATATAAAGAGTATCAAGTTTGATCTTTAAAGATACAAATGTCAAGAATGTTCAAGGCACCATTTTCCAAGAGATTCAATAATAAGACTCGCTTAATATATACATCATGTCGTCACACCAAGCACAAGCAAGTAACAAGAAGGCCAATGCCCTGTATCAAGAAGGGTCAAAGCCCAATAATCAAGTGAACCAAGAACCATATTAAAAATGGCTTACTAGTTCGTACTTAAAATGGACAACTTCCATTCTTACGACGGACTACAAATCCAGAATCAAGAGGTGGGCCAATAGTGACAAAGTCACAGCCACAAGAAGGACAAGGTCCCAACAAAAGTGCCAAGTGATCAAACAATCCGTACAAGTGGGCGAGTTACACAAGCGTCATACCAACACGACAATGCAAAGTGACAAGAGGTAACCAAGGTATCAAAATCAACTTTAAGATATACCATCAGCTAAAAGAGTGCAAGTACAAGTTTATACACAAACCTCAATACTTTATCGTAGAAACAGTCCACACAACTTCGCAAGTTCAAACTATAGACCAACCAATGTATCAAGGTCCTCAACTTGTTCACGAGTGTATACAACCTTAAAAAATACAATTAAATAGCTTCTTTAATTCTTAGTATCTCAATAATGTTGAAGTAAAATGGAACTGTCATCACAAGTAAGCTTAGCCCATACAGAAATGACTCTGCTCCCAAAATAGTGATTCTGGCCAGCCTAGTACTTCATGTTGCAACTTAGATTTGAAAATGAAAACGGCAAAACTAGACTTTATAACCTCATGAAAGATGTAGGTACATCTCTTAAGGTTTCAAAAAAACAAAAATCACCGCAAAATCTATTTTGTACAAAAAGATATATTCAAAAAATTAACAGTTGTCCATACAGGATTTCCAAACCCGAAATCTGGATAAAACTTGTCCTGTGTTGCATCCCATATTTCGAATCCATAACAGCTAAATTATAGTTTTACCTAAACATAAGAGTTGTAGATATATTAATTAGCTTTATAAATCATATTTATTCACCAAAAAATGAGTTCTAGAGAACAAGATATTCTAAAAGTAACACACATTACTCAACTACAAAACAGATTTCGAGTACTTACCAAAGAGTAGTGTGTGTCGTGAATTCCAGCCAAAACAACCAAGTTTTTCTCTTGTGATATTGATGAAAAAATGGTTAACTAAGGTTCTAAGGTGCTTAGATTTTGAAGGAACCGAAATTCTCTAGAGGAGATATCAAAATATAGGCTCAAAAGTGATATTTATCCCAATGCACAACTGTCCCTCAAGGCTGCCCAAATAGTGTTGTGTGCTGCCCAAAATGCATACATATACCTTTATATATATCCTTCACCTCCTTTTAAAAGTATACAAAATTCTAATTAGACTATTACGTAAATACCCCAATACAAACCCTTAAATTACGATACAATTTATGCTAAGGTAGCTAGCAATTATCACAACATTTTCAAATTCCCAAAATAAGAGTAAAACATATTATAGTAATTAAGTAACGGTAAATCGACATGCGACTCTTGTTAGAAATTATGGGTGTTATAGACCCATTTTTGGTCGAGACAAACTCGGATGGAAGTGTTGAATGCTCTGTTGAGTTTGGAATATCAAATTTATTAAGGTAATATATTTCATTTTCATGCACAAGGTTTCGAACAAATCCCAAAAATCTTAAGTTTCTATCTATTTGGGCCATCTAAAGTCCCAATGGCCAACTCGCTGAGTATTTTCGATGAGACGACCTCTTGATCACTGATTTGGCCAACAGGGTTAATTAAAATGCCATTTTCTTTGATTTTTGTTGTCCTCTTACATTTCTAGAAGGGTATTCTTGACTTTTTAACCTCAATCAACTTCTCTAAGTCCATATTACAACCTAATACCATAATTATACGTATAACAACTCTTAAAATCTCAAATTCTCATTCTTCCAAAGATCAAGAACTCCAAAAAAGTATTTCTCCAATTTCTTAACATCTAAAGACTCAAAGTTCAAGATTTTCTTCAAGAATCTTAAGGTTTCAATCCAAGATTCTTCTCCACTCTTCAACTCCAAAAAAAACCTCAAGAAAAAAGCTAGGGTTTCTAGTGTTCCAATCAAGTTCTTCTTCTACAACTTTATTCTTCTAGGTATGTAAGTCTATCACATTAATGAACTCAACTTGTTCTCATGCCCTATATCTATCTTAACTCCATAAAAAAGTAATATACGGTTTTATCCTAGAGTTTGAGTATTCTTGAGATGAGTAGTACTGTTGAGTTCCAAGTTCTTAATCTCTAGGTATTGAATTTTCTATATTGTCATTAAGATCCTTAAGTTGATTTGTTCATGTTTATATTTCAGCTTGAACCATATTTTGATTTATAATTTTTGAGAATCTTTTAAAGCAAACATTTTTGTCTTGAACTGATTTTTTGAGAAACAAAGATGAGTTTTGAGAAACTATAAGTGAACTAATTATTCCCAAATGTCTAATTTTTTTTTTTTTTTTTACATTCAGAAAAGAAAAATAATTTTGATTTCTAAATGAGTTTTGAGTTCAGAGATATTTTAGAGCAGTTACCTCTTTTAAGAGGATATTTTGAGTAATTACCTCAAATTGAGAAAGTTTATGTTTTATACATTTGAGCATCAGTATATATTTATTGGGAGTAGTATTGAGCACCGATATGAGGAGGAGTCCAGACAACTCCCATTTCTCATGAACTATGTATCCAACAGGGGTAAAGGATCATACTTTTTAAACAACTCCTTATTGCTTTCGAGATGAGATTTAGTTCTTAGTTGAGATATTCTATATCCCAAAATGGTATAGGACAGTTCTAGTAGCGTGGACGACACGGTGTATCATCACATTGCTTATAGTAATGGTTGTCAGTTAGAGAATTTCCCAAATAGAGTTAAAAGTGTATTCTTTATCATATACTTAATATTTTGAGTTCAGAGATGAGTAAGTATTTGTAAAGTTTAAATGTTTTCACTCCTTAATTTATTTACATTCAGTTAAGTTTATATTTACATTTATTGCAATCCTTCAATTCAATCATTTCTCTTTACTATATTAAATACTCGTGCATTCAATGTACTAATTTCATTCGAGCTGCATCTTTTCATGAGGAAGATATACGTGTCTAGGATAATCAATAGACACTCCGTTGAGATCACTGTGCACTTTTTTCTAGTTTTGGTAAGCCTTCCTTGCATTTTAGAGGACTTCACTTTTGTCTTTCAGGTTAGTAGTTTAGAGGTATCGTGGGTCGTAAGCCGACATCCATGTAGAATTATAGAGGATTCATAGATAGTTAGTGTTGAATTTTTTCAATATTTTCTTCGAACTATTTTGGTAAACTATTATTGTTTTCATAGTATTTTAGACCGTTTTGAGTGTACTATTTCAAGATAGTTTGAGTTTGAGAAGTTTGAGACTTTTGAATTTAAATTCTATTTTAAAGCTTAAATCTTCTTGAGTTAGTCTTCCGTTTGTTAGTCCATATGTTACTATGTTTAGGTTTAGTTAATGGATTCCTATTAGGTTAGATTTAGTTAATGAATTCCTATTAGGTTAGGTTTAGTTAATGGATGCTTATATATAGCCTTCCTATTCTTTTTGTATTAAGAAGAATTCTATTATATTGTAATATAACTCTTGCCTCTTGTTCTTCAATTAAAGTAGTTCTGTTAACATGGTATCAAAGCCTCTATGATCTTGGTAAACAATCAAAGAGCTTCCGCTGCCGGTGGGTGGCACCCATATATGTTGCCCGTCTAGCCAATGATTATGTTTGCAAAAGTTGGGTCACCGTAAATCGATCCATGCTTCTTAAGATTTGGAAGATAGAACTCCATATCTTTGTATTCAAAATCCACATATCTAGGAGAAAGTCCCTCAAAAAAAAATTGTTAATTAAGAGAGTTTGCATGTTTCTTAAGATTTTAATCAATTTACCCATTTTGCTTATATGGTGAAGCCATGTATCAAATCTTGTCGGACCAATCAACTTGATTTTATCAATCACGTGATTAGGAAGATAAACAGAACGATTTGACAGACGCTTCTTTTGGATCCTGGAGCTTTCATCATTAATTTTCTTCTAAATTAGAAGAAAAATAGGATGACAGAAAATAACTGTATATATTAAAGAGAAAGTATTAACTCAAGATATGAGAATACAATATCTTGATTTGTTGGTTGAAGATTAATTTGTTCGGTTTGCTTTTTGATTTGTTCGGTTTGGTTTTTGATTTGTTCGCTTCGAATTTTGATTTGTTCGGTTTGGTTTTTGATTTGTTCAGTTCGTTTCTTGATTTGTTTGATTTGATTTTTGATTTGTTCGAACTAGGTTTCGGTTTTGTTTGGTTTGGTTTTTGATTTGTTCAGTTCGATTTTTGATCTGTTCGGTTCAGCTTTTGATTTGTTCGAACTAGCGTTCGGTTTTTGATTTGTTCAGTTCATTTTTTTGATTTGTTCGAACTAGGGTTCAATTTTTGATTTGTTTGAACTAGGGTTCATTTTTTATTTGCTGCTTCCGCTGAGTTCTTGATTGATGCTTTTGTTTGTTTAGATCGGTTCAGTGTGTTTAAGTTCTTGAATTGGGAAAAAAAGACGAGGCTGTTGAAGAACCCTAAAAGCAAACGTTATGCTTTTAAGGCCGGTGAAAAGTTGCCGAAATTCATTGATTGGAGACAGAAAGGCATTGTTGCCCCTGTTAAAGACCAAGCCAAATGCGGGAGTTGCTGGGCATTCTCGACGGTTGGTGCTGTTGAAGGAATAAATCAAATTGTAATTGGTGAATTAGTTTCCCTCTCTGAGCAAGAGATTGCTGACTACTGCTACCTGCTGTGATGACAAAAACAGCTGCTGTCCACATGATTATCCTGTCTGTGATGTTAATGCAGGCACTTGTCAAATGAGCAAGGATAGTCCATTGAATGTAAAAGCATTGAAGAGAAGTCCTGCTACTGCTAGAGTAAACAACTCGGGACCATATCGCTTCCTTTTGTTTCATCGACCTTGTAGATTGCTGATCTTTTTACGAAGGCGCAATCAGCGTCTCGGTTTCAATTTTTGTGTGACAAACTCTAAATGCTTATTGCCGTTGCATTATGAGTTTGAGAGGGGATGTTAGTCCATATGTTACTATGTTTAGATTTAGTTAATGGATTCCTATTAGGTTAGGTTTAGTTAATGAATTCCTATTAGGTTAGGTTTAGTTAATGGATGCTTATATATAGTCTTCCTATTCTTTTTGTATTAAGACGAATTCTATTATATTGTAATATAACTCTTGCCTCTTGTTCTTCAATTAAAGTAGTTTTGTTAACACAGTTAAGTAGTTATCTAGACCAAGGATTCACTTGGAGATTAGCAGTAGTTCTCGAGTGTCAACCACATCAAGGGTGTAGACTTGGGGCATGAAAAACTTGGTATCAAAGAATATAGTTCAAGTATCCTATGGTGTCTATGAAGCAATGTCAGTAGGAATTTTTTTTATGGTTGTAAGGGCCCTACTTTTATAAATAAGGGACTATAGACATTTAAGAAAAGTTTCCTTTCTTTTATACTATAAATTGTGCAATAGAATTGTTCCATAAGGGGCTTATTCAAACTCATGTGTTTCTCAAATCCATTCAACTACCTCTCATACTCAAGGTGGTTGAATAACAAGCCCAAATCCTTATTGATGAGTTACTCTAAGCAAAAGTCTTCAGAAAGTCATGAGATTGCAGAGGGGCTTGAGAGAAGCCCATGAGTGAGCTTAATTGTTTAGATTAAAAAGAATGTACTCTTATTCATATGAATCATGTGCTCAAGCTAAAATGGATGTACTCCTAGACGGTCTTCTCTAAGCCTACTTCAGAGGATATCCTTTAAGATTGAAGTATGTATGAGAGATTGGAAAGTATTTCACCTAAAAAGATAGTATGCGTTATGATGTTATAAGCAATAGTAGAAAAAGTTTCCACAGTTAGAAGTATGTATTTAGAGGTGTAGAAACCTATAAAATGGGGATAGTTATTAAGTAAAGTGTTTAGTTACAGTCAGTTTAAATAGCTAAAGTTGTATGATTGCTGGAAAATGGGATTGAGCCATTTAAATGACATAACTCATAATTGATATATAAAAAATTAACTTTTGAGTTGGATTAATAATTAATAATTAATATATATTTTATAATATTTTTATATAGTGTAGGGATAAAATGGTAATCCAACTCTTCACTTTGGAGCTTCTCACTTTTAGTAATATATGATGATATGATACTATGTCATTTTAAGATTATTTCTAAGACCTATAACTGATTCTAAGACTCAAATCCTTCTCCAATCACTCTAATTTTCTCTAGACTCCAATTATCCTCAATTCTTAATCTCAAAGAAAGCTAGTGCTTCAAGGATTTGAAGTCTCCATTGAAGATTTCCATAAGGTCTTTGATCAAGGTATGTGTGAAATTCATCAATGGGTTTTGTCTTTACCCATTGAGTCACAAAGAAACCTCAAATTCTACTTTATGATTCTTACTCGATTCTACGGTTTTTACGGTTCTTCCATGGGTTTAATTGATTTCAAGTTTATTCATCATGATTGATCTTATTATGACTGATTTGATCATATTTCACTGTTTTCAATTATTTTTTTATGAACTCAAGTCATGCAAGTATTTTATGATATGAGCTCAAGCTATGATGATATGCATGCTTTATGTTATGAAAGTTTTTATGAGCCAAGGATGCTTTCAAATAAATTACCAAGAAATTTTATGAAAATTGAGGCTTCTGATTGAAGTACATCCTTTTATGTAATCATTACATGGTTTAGATACTTCCGATTGAAGTACTTTTTATTATGAAAAGACTATCATGGTTTAGATGCTTTCAATTAAAGTGTCTCTTATGAATATGTTTGAAATCATGATTTCTAATGAGCTGTTCTTATGAGATTTTATGAATGATTTGGTATTATTAGATTCTTATCATTTTAACGATTATGAATATGATTATGATTATGCATTTTTTTTTGTTGGTAGTTTACTTAGCACTGAGTTGGACTAGTGGTGATAACCTAGGTCATAGAACAATGTGCCCCTATAGGATATTTTCCAATTGGACAATAGCTAATGGATCCACCTAAGATAATGATTATGGTCCTTACCTCGGCAAGTAGGACACTTTGTTTTCATTGTGGGAGTAGTACACCACACTCCTTGTTATAGCTCACATGGTTTATGTCGGTTAATGGAAACTCCTACAAAGATTTATGATTTTCTCAAAGACTTATATTATGGTTATGATTTATTGAAGAAAGCATGACTTTGTACTATGTTTTATGAAATCATATGATTAGATTTTTGACATGTTTACTTGGTCATATCATTATCACGTTTCCAATCTCATCATGTTATATTGATGAATCTTTCTCCATATTCAATATATTCCAAGTACTAACCGCATACGTCACTTGTGCCTATATTTTTTCATATTATTCAAATCCTCAAAAGCTTCACTCACTTCGTCTCCTTCCAAATCCTCAAAAGCTTCACTCACTTCGTCTCCTTCCTTCGCCACCAAGGAAAATAGTTTTGTTGTGTGACACACAACTCATCAACTCAACAGAAAGAATCATACCACACACTATCTTATCACTTTTGAAGATATATAGAATTGTACTTAGTGCTTACTAACTACACTTGAACCTATATGGCTCTTCCACTACACTTACTAGCCATTACACAGTATGATTAAGTAACTGATGATGCTTGAGCCTTTGCTGCTCTGTCACTGCACTTATTAGTCATGAGATATTTCTTACCTTGATGATTTCATTTATATCAATTTTGTAAAGCTTTGGAGTATCCTAAAGCACACAAGAAATACGCTTAACAGAAATTTTCAAGTCAAGTTTTCAGGCTATGCAAGTTTAGTGATGCATCAAGCATGTCTAGAACAAGAACCAATCCTATGTTATGAAAAAACATTATAAATGCCTACACTTTAATTACTTTGTATTGAAAATTAAAGTTCTGAAAATCAAAATTGAATCAAGGCATTGATATAATTTTCTCACCTTTAGGGATGAGCATTCAAGCAGAGGTGTTTAATTTAACTGTACAGTTTCCAAATATAGACAAGTTGTGAATCTTTGAAGAAATCATATCAACCTAAGTTAACACGAATCCAAAATCTTCACTCCAAAGTATCAAGCATTGGGGGATAAGAAAAATACTGACACTTTAGAATGGTCGAGTTGAATACAAACGAAATTGGGGAATTCAGAGCCATGTCAATGTATAACAAGTGAATATATTATCAGATCTTAATTTTATTGTCACTACATTTTATTTTCCTAATCTTGATTTTTGCTGAATAAGAAAACTTGACTATGATATATTGTAGTTTTGCTGCTTCAATAGAATCCTTTATGTCACGCCCGAGGCTACCCCTAGACATAACACGGTGCTTAATGTCACAAGTGACCCCAATATTTCTTAACAGATATAGTTGTTGAACAAATATATAATTTAGTTACTTTTAAAGGAGTAAAAAAAAAAGTGAGGAAATTTTCAAAGTTCACATAATTATTGTATCATGAAAGGGAAAATCTATTAAAAATCTATTTTTATACGGAGTCCTCTCTAATCTATTATAAGTATTTTTTTTCTTTTTTACCTCCGATCTGTATATTACCGTTACGAAAAAATGAAGCTTAGACAAGATCATTAACCCATGACAACACAATTATACACAAAGCAACCAGATGTTTTTGTCAAAGCAAGTCCTGGACTAGCAAATATCACAAGGGTGTAACTTGCTTTGATGAAAGCGATCTGGATGCTTTGTGTATAACTGTGCTGTCATGAGTTGATGAGAATGTGATATTTGCTAGTCGAGACAGAATGGATTTCTGGGATTCTTGCCAATCGCTAGCACACACCAACCAATCAATCAGTCATTTTGATCTTAGTAGAAGCCCAAATCTCCAACACCTACATTTATCTCATAAATAGTGCTTGTTTTGGAAATAGCTTTCTGCTTTGCTGATGGATTAGATTACTTCCAGGCACCTTTGTTGTGGGGACTCATACTTGGATGAAACTAAAGTGATGGGATAAATCCGCCAGAGAAGGAAGAGTGACCATAGAAGTTAGAACTTTCTGGTCTCATTTCTATGCTTTATACATCTTGCATTACTCTTGAATAAATAAAGAAATCAATCACCTCAACTAAGTCAAAAGACCACAAATAGTAATGGAATAAATATGTAGAATTAGGAAAAGGAATATAAGATTTCATAAATCTAAAGATAGCTTTTAGTCTATGCTTCATTTTGTCATAAAGGTAATATATAGATTAGACATAAAAAGTAAAAACAATACTTATAATTGATTAGATAGGACTCCGTAAAACAACAAATTTTTAATAGATTTTCAACTATATCTGTTTAAAAAATGTTGTATTGTCATATAAAAGATGTTGTATTTCAACTCCTTTAAAATTATATATTTGTTCAACAACTATATCTATTTAAAAAATGTTGTATTGTCATATATTCACTTTACCTGATGTATTAGTTCACATCTTCCTAATTTATTTACTTCTAGAGACATTAGTGATTACAGAGTTTTTGTGAATACAACAGAGACTAACAACTTTGATTCAGCTTTAATTTTAAAAAATGGTAATTGAAATAAGAAATTTATACACTGCTTTAGAGTAAGGAGACGTGTGAGAATGATCCTTACAACAAATACTCGGAATGTATACCCATCTAGTACATTCCGCATTAGACATAATCTTGCATGTTGGCTTTAGAAAGAAAATTATATACGTGAAAACCTTATAAAATGAACATTAACAATCAATAAAATATATCTCATGCAAATTTCTGAAATAAATTTGAATATAAATAATACTAATAATAAAAAATGTTTAAAACTTCTAAATACTCATGACTAAGCTGACTCACTAGCTTTGTCTCTCTATGAAGCCTCTACTAACTGAAGATAGGTATCAAGATAATACCCATGGCTACCTTACTATTCAACTGACAATGACTGGAAATCAAATAAAGTGAACTAACTAAATTAGAGCCCTCCTAATGTGAGGTATCATCGACTGCTGATGGAAAGATATCTTACTGAACCTGTTCCATCAAGAGTACCTGAAACCTCATCATAAAATGATGTAGTGCCAAATGATATCAGTACATGGAATGTACGGTATGTAATAATAGTGAATTGAAATAAATAACTTAATTGAATACATGAATTGAAAGAAAATGAAAGTGACCTGACTGAAAGTAAAGCACAAACATGAAATGACATCATTAAAGTTTTACAATAATATATGCAATAATATCAAATATTATAATAATATACTATATTTTTTACGGAGAGTTTCTCAAACCGACAACCACCACTATGAACCTCATAATAATATAATATCTCGCCCACGTTTCCAGAACCACCCTATACTCTACCGGAGCATAGGACATAACTAGAATTATGGATCCACTAAAAAGCCTTCTTGAGGTAGGTGAGGAATCATCCAAATTACAGTATAATCCTAACTATGTTGGATGCGTAGGTTATGGGGTTTGAGTTATCTTAACTCTTACCCAAATCGATGATCAATACTAGTCCAAAATATATGCTATAATGCTCATATAATAGTATTCACTTGGTTGAATTATTACCTCAAATGACCTCTTTGAGAGTTAACTGAGCTTTACTTTACTGAGTGAAATGTTTGTGAAAACTATTTATGCTCTCCGCGAAATATTACTTCTTTTCTCAATGCAAAATAATATATTTTGGACCATTAGTGTTCCTTCAAAACTCTTCTCAAATGATGTTTCAAAATATACTTGGACTCACTTTAAATTTCAAAATCAATGTATGGAAATACTTGCACAAAATCTTTCAACATAATCTCAACTGTCATGCCCCTAGCCTACATCCTTGATGTAACTTGCACTCGAGAACCATTGATGGTTCCCAAGTGAACCCTTGGCTTGGCTCAATACTTAGCGGAAGACTTACTCAAAATTAGATGAACTCAAAAGTAAAGGTTGCTCAAAAGTTTCAAAATAGATAACTCAGAATGTTTTTTTAAAAAAGCATTCAACTGACCAAAAGAAGCAACTGAAGTCTTAAACATTTGACAATAGAAATGAAAAGACTCCTCAAAACACTATTGTCTATGAAGCCTCTAATAACTATGATGGAAGTTGGGAAAAGACCTATGACATCCTAATACGATTGAAAGTAAATGTGGAACCCTCCGAAGCAATGAGGCTCACCAAAGCACCTCTGGAACTACAAGTGGTATCAACAGAGTGCCTGTTGATGACCTTGGTTACTTGTATCTGCATCATGAAAGATGCAGACACTCTAAAGCATAGACATAAGATTGAACTAATATAAAGGAAAAACATACTCACCTCATCTCAACTTAAGGATACTCAAGGATAATAAAAGATATTCAAAGATACTCAAACTCAGAAATGGTTAACTCAGTTCAATATAAAAGCAACAATAAAGATGCATTATAATGAAAGCTTTTAAAACACTATATAACAATTCAATGTATTTCAACATACAATAATAACTCTTTTACTCTTATTTGGGAGATTCTCTAACCAAAAACCATCACTATGAGCTATGTGATGAAACAACGTCTCACCTACACTAGCAGAACTGTCCTATACCTTACCGGAGTATAGGACAACCTGAACTAAGTGCATCCACCAAGATTTTCTTAAAAAGCAATAAGGAATCATGTAAAAAGTATTACCCTTCTTACCTATGTTGACATACATGGTTTATGAGGACTTTTAGTTATTTTAACTCATCCCCATATCAGTGCTCAATACTACTCCCAAAAATATAACTCATTCTTATATGTTTAAAAATATTTTCTCATCCTCAAACTTGAGATTATTACTCAAAAGGTTCTTTTCAAAGAGATAGTGCTCAAAAACTCCTCATGAACTCATTTGGAAATCAAAGTTTCCTCTCATTTTAAATATAAAACATTTACTCTTGGGAATACTTAACTTCCATATATTCATTTTGAAAAAATGGAACTCAACTCTCCTCATCCTCATACTCAAGTGCTCAAGTCTTAAAACAAATTTTTAAAAGTTTGCAAAAGACTTCTCAAAATGACTCAAAAGAACTTGCTCAAAATTTACTCTTAAGTCTATCTTGAATATGAAAATGTGAATTCAAGAATTATGATTTGGATATACAAATTTTTCAATGATTAGATGTAGTTTGAATAGGTATAATCAAGAAGAGAGCAAGGATATGTTTTAGAAGAACTTGGATGGACCAAACGATGAAAATGGAGTGGGGGCAGCCGATCTTGGTGCAGCTAGTGGCGCAAGGCACTAGCCCTTAAACTTTTGACACTATTTCTGGCGCACTGCTGGCAGGGTGCGCCAGCCTCCCTGGTGCATCAGTGGCGCATTGCGCCACCCTTTCCCCAGGGCATTCTAACGGATTTTTCTTCTCGATTTTTTGTCCTAATTCACCTAGAATTGATTGATTTCTTCTTAACTCTATTAGATATGTATACCCAATAAAAGTAAATCAAAATCTACTCAAATGGCCTCAAGAAAGACCCTCAAACTCAAAACCCTTGCCTTAAGAACTCATCAAAACCCCATTTACAAGAATGAAGAACGAAACCTCAAGAAATTCATCAAGAACCTCAATACATGAATTTTCATGGATGAAATTTAATCAAGAAACTCATTATTGGCTTGAGGGTGAACAAACGCATCACTATTAAAGCTTACATACCTCGTAAGGATTAAATCCTTTGTGAGATTCCTCAAAGATCGCAAGAATCTTGAACTCTTGAAGCTTTTCTCCCTTTTCTCCTCTTGAACTTTGCCCTAACCTTCCAAATGTTTTTGAAATCCACGTAAACTAATTTTAATCAATTTTGACCCCACATTTGGGTGGAAAAACGTATGGACTTAGTGGGGTAAGGAAAATACCAAAATACCCCTCCATAATTTGGATAAATTTCCTTAATTGGACAGGCTGAACTCAAATGGGCATATCTCTCTCCTCCAAACTTGAAATTTAGCAAACTCGGTCGCGCAGGAAAAAGGAGTGAAAGATCTTTCATTTGATATCTCATGGGCCACCTAAATTATCATGTGTGGAAAGTTATGATTGTTTGAAATTGATCCAAAACTCAGAATTGAAGTCTAACTTGCACAAATCTCAATCTAGCTCTTTCCAATTTAAATCTTTCTAAAATTAGCTCTTTCTAAGACCAAGGTGTTCACAATATCTCCTCCTTGGGAACATTCATCCTTGAATGAGATCACTCTAATTAGAACAAAGGATGGCAACATCTAACACCTACCTCAAAAACCCAACATGCAATTTAACACAACATAGCATATCAATTTAATAGTGCTTTACAAAAAGTCATTACCGTGGTCTCGAATTTCTTCGGAAGGAAAGAGATGTGAGTATTTCTTATTCATATCCTCCTCAGCCTCCCAAATAGCTTTCTCAACAAAGTGATTCCCTTATAAGACCTTGACTGATACTACCTCCTGTCACGACCCAAGGGTACCCCCTAGATATAACATGGCGTATAGAACCCTAAAGGACTCCAGACAAGCCAATTAGTCATCATAACATAAGGAATAGAACAATAAGAGTAAAAACACAATTCAAGTCTAAAACATTCATAAACGAAAGCGGAAGTCTAAACACTAAGTCTCAACAAAGTCACCTATTACAATATTTGAAGGAAATAGGGCCTAGACCATACAACATGTCCATAAAGGGAAAGTACATGAAAGGAACTACAACATAGGAAAAAGTCATTCTTGAACAATGAAGACTCACCATCAAGCTCGTAAGATACGCAAGTCCAAGCTCTATCCACTAGAATGATCACCTCGAGAATCGGACCTACACTTGGGAAAAATGTAGGCAAAGTAGGCGTTAGTACAAAAATGCACTAAGTATGATAGCCATGCATAAAAACATTGAAGACACGCTAAAAGTGACATTCTATTTGAAAGCATGCAATTTACCAAGTTAAACATGCATAATCGATAACAACTTATTCATAAACATAGTTAATACAAAGCTCATCATAACACAAGAGGAACACTTCATGAATAACCTCAAAGCATACTTATGCAAGATATGAATAAGACCCCATAAATCTCACTCGTGCTAAGTAAACCACCTTAGGCCATCATTCGATTCTTTCATCTTTTAAAACTCTTGAACACTATGAGATACTTCTTTAAACACATCTTAGTTCCTCATTTCATTGAACATTTTGAGATACTTAATTAAGCAAATATTAGTTCATTATTATTTTGAACACTATGTGATTCTTCTTCAAGAATGTCTTAGTTCATTGTTAATCTTGTTGTAGTTGAGATATAGCCTTAATTGACATGAGATCATGTGAGCTATCACATGATCCCTCCCGGTGTTCCTAACACCGAAAATGGTTGGTCTACTTGCCTAAGGTAGAATCAGTTGATTAGCTTAGTTGGATCCACTAGCTAAACATCCTATAGGGCACTTAGTTAGGGGATACAAAGATTTCTACTAGAAACCCTGACTTCACTAGGTGAAGGCTTCCATCTCATGAGACATACTTTGGGAAACCCGTACTCTACTACATGAGAGTTCCCATTTTGGAAGCTCGGACACAACTATATGTGAGCCTCCGTCTCATTTCAATATCCACTCGATGCTAGGCATAAATCCCACAAGATAGTTACAAGTCTCTACTTAATTCAAGTCTCATGGAATGACGTCCTTGACAACCAATTCAAGTTAATTCATTAGAATAACTCTTTAGACCATGCGTGAGCAACTATCACCATCCATGATCGCTTTAACCCTTAGGTTCAATTAGGTGAGAAAAGCCTTTCACATTAAGTTCAGTATGAGTTCATGAGAATAACCTTTCAATCAGCCCACAACAACAACCTAATCATTAACACTTCACTCTCAAAGTGTTCTCAAAGCATTTACCTAAACTTCATAAAACAAACGTAATCTCATACTTTACCTCCTTGAGGTTAATACATACTTTCAATCAACAAATCCAGAATTCAAGCATTAGACATGTATTTAATCATAATTTCCTATGAACCTATCACCTCATGCATCAATTCATATAATTCACCTTTCACCAACAAAGACCCACACCATATCATCAACTTTGAGAAATATGGGGATTTCATGGGTTCTTGGATACAACATAAAACTCACAGGAAATCATCAATTAATTCTTATGATAACATAATTCAACCATTAGAATCGTTTTTTAAAGGAACCCATGACTTTTGAATTAAACCCTAACTTTTGCGAATTTCTATCTTTTGAAATTGTATTTTGAAGGAACTCCATGGATGAGAGTTATCCATGGATAAAAGCTGTCATACCTTAACAACAAAGCCTTATGAATTTGATGTGAAGAACCTAGCTTCTTTAACCCTAGCTCCAACTTCCTTCTTCTTTTTCTTCTTCTTTGAGTTTTCTATAGAGAGAATTTTGGGTGAGGATGAAGTTTTGGGAATTGATTTAGGTTTTAAGAATAATGAGTTGAATGACTTAATTTAGGGGTCTAAAATCCTTATATAGGTGGTGTCAATTATTCTAAAACGACATCACTTAATATTAATTAAAATTGGAAAACCACAAAGTGCCCCTAAACTTAACCCCCAAAACTGCCCCAGGTCACTATCTACGAGACCATATTGATGGGCTGTGGATGGAACCATAGACCGTCCTAGTCAAACATGGTTTGGTTATTAGGAGTTGGAAACTTTGGCTTGAACCATGATTCCCCCACGCACAGATCGTGGACCCATTCACAAGGCATGGGTCTTGGTCTCGTGGTTCAGTGCCTTAGGCAGTACCATGGGCTCATCTATGTCTGTCCACCCACAAGGTGTGGACCCACCAATGGGGCATGGGTCCTGCCATTGGTAACTGCAAGGTAGTTTCTAGGGGTCCTCCTCAAGGGCCCATGGTGGTCCTTCAGGGGTGTACCTTGACGTTTTAACACGAAATCATCTTTTTTAAGTACGGGGAGTTACATTCATGACTCTAACCCTCACGTTAAACTCTAGTTTAGCCTACAAATTTCTGAGGTGTTAAAATATCTCCCCCTTAGGATCATTCATCCCCGAATAATGATCTAGACAACTTACGGAAGCAAAGACTCAAGATTAGCAGGCCATAATGCATGCAACATTAAAATAATGCATAATTCAAATGAGGTAACTTCAGCCCCATCTCAAACATAATCAATGCATCACAAGGAAGTAGGAACTACATCAAACAACCCATTATGAATGTAAACCCCATATTTCTCAAATTCATAGGAGGAACTACCTTCTCCAACATAAAAACATGCACAAAACAACCTCTAAGAGGATTTATTCCATTTACTCAAGAAAAACATATATATCTATATATATATATATATATATATATATATATATATAAGCTTGTTCACCAATGCATATCATGAAGCATATAGGCGATCCGTATTCAATGCACAACATCATGAGAAACATCAATCATATAAAACTCATTTTCTTACTAAACATAAATTTCTCAAGAACATGCATAACATAGGAAATTATGGAAAACACATATAACACACATGACTTTCAAAACAAGGAAAACTCAAGAGGAACTACTTACCTCAAGCTAGAGTAGAAGTAGAAGGAAAGAAATGAGGATATCAGGACATCATATCGGCCTTGGCCTCCCAAGTAGCACCCTCAACTAAATGAGCCCTCTACAACAGTTTTATGAAAGCAGCCTTCTTATAACTAAATTGTCATCAACTCTCAACCCTTCTAAGGAAACCATGGATGTTGGATCTCCAACACACTTCTCAAGCCTCTCTACACACTTCATGGGTGTGAATTTCAAGTAAAACCCAATCATGAATATTAGGGACACTCAACTACCTTGTTATCTGAGCACACTATCTCCCCCTTAGGAGAAACCTCTGCTCATTTCCTTAACTACCACTTATTTCAAGTCAATCCAAAATGCAATAACCAAAAAATCATAATAACCATATCGGGTTCTAGAAGCCATCTTTGGAATATCATCCCCTTTCACCCTCAATTGGTGATAACCCGATCAAAATCTATCTTAGAGAAATAACTAGCCCTTGAAGTTGGTCCATACTAACAATCTATTTCCATCACCCTAACAAGGTGGTAAATGCTACCTTTAGCCATCATTCTTCTATCCTTTGTATAAGGAAAAACTAACCTCTAGACATATGACTTCCCCTTTCCATTCTAGGGTAGGCTCAATTGGGAACTAAAGCTTGACTACACGAGTTCGTCAATCCATAGCAACATACTAAGAATGTAACCAATTCATACCTAGAATAACATTAAAGTCTAAAAAGTAGCACCGAGATCTAATAAAACATTTACATATATATGGAAACTATCAACATATCAGCGACTTCATTTGGAGAGCTCTCTTGGCCATCTCTAGACCGGAGTGCATAAAAGCAGTTTTTCTTAGGAGTATTGGATTCCGGACCACTAAGAGATGCTTGGCCTCTCTCCCATTTGCCTTAAGTATTGCTATCTCTCATCTTGTGAGCACTATTACCAGAACCATAACAACCATCCACACTAGCTAGGCACCTACTATAGTGCTTCCTTCCACACTTAGTGCAAGTACACTTAAGCAACAAATATTCAGTATTACTCCCTCTTTGAGGCTTAGGGTTAGACACCCTCTCTTGATTATACCTATGAGTATTGTGGGAAACTTGATCAGAAAGCCTTTGTTGGTTTCTAGGTTGACCAAGTTCATCGAATCTAGCATTTGAGAAATTTCCATAACAGTCATAGCCCTTTTTACCTCCCTAGACTTTTCCTTGAGTTTTGATTCCTCAATTTGATGGGCATACACCATAAGACGTGAGATATCCATATCATGGAGGAGCATTGTCATACGACACTCTTTTTCAACCATGTTGAACACACCCGACATAAACCTACTTATCTTAGCCTTTTAGTCTGCCACCATAGTTGGAGCATTCTTGGAGAATTGGGTGAACTTTAGAGCATACACCTTAACACTCATACTTCTTTGATGAAGGTTAATGAACTTTTGCACCTTTGCTTTCCTCAACTCGAGGGGAAGAACCTATCAAGAAATGTCGATTGAAAGACCCACTCTTACGGGTCTCTCTCCCTTCCATTGAGCATACCACACTTAAGAAATATCTTTCAATTGGTAACCGGATAACTCCACCATCTCTTTTGAAGTCATCCCCATAATAACAAGTACTTTATAGACCTCGTCGATAAACCTTTGAGGATCCTCTTCCACTTTGAAGCCATGAAATTTCGGGGGGTTGATTCTTGCAAAATCTCTCACTCTTGAAGACGTACAATTCACAATAGAATTCACTAGAGCTACAACCTCTCTATTGGCCTGAGCCGTCATGAGTTGAGCCAATATTTGGATAGCCAACCTAAACTCTGCATGTGTCACATTCTCAACCAAAGGATCTATTGGAGCTTGGGGAGGAGCTCCTTGTTCCATATTTTCACCCTTCATCCTTCTAGCATTAGCCCTTCTAGTATGCATATCCTAAAGAACTTAGGGAAAGGATTAGGAGATAGATCTTATAAAGTTAAACTCTATGGCACGACTTAGAGTAATGAAGAAGTGAAGCTTCCTAATCATCTTATAGCCTCTCATTCATAAATGTGGCACGCTTCACACTTATAAACAAGACGAAACAAGATGTGGTTTATGAAATATCATCCTAGGATCATTCTACACCTTGTGCTCTGATTACCAATTTTGTCATGACCTAAGGGTACCCCCTAGATGTAACATGGCGTATAGAACCCATGGAAGGACTCCACGTACGCCAATTAGTCCTCATACCATAAGAAATAGAACAATAAGAGTAAAAATACAATTCAAGTCTAAAATTTTCATACACAAAAGCGGAAGTCTAGATACTAAGTCTCAACAAAGACATCTATTACAATAATTGAATGAAAAAGGGCTTAGCCCATACAACATGTACAATAAGGGAAAATACATGAAAGGAAATACAACATAGGAAAAGGTCGTCCTCAAACCATGAGTACTCATAAACAAGCTAAAAAGATACAAGTCCAAGCTCTAGCCACTAGAATGATCGCCTCGAGAACCAAACCCTACACTTGGGAAAAACATAAGCAAAGTAGGTGTTAGTACAAAAATGTACTTGGTAAGATAGCCATGCATAAAAACATTGAAGACATTCTAAAAGGGACAATTTATTTGAAACCATGCAATTTACCAAGTTAAACATGCATAAGAGGTAACAACATATTCATAAACATAGTTAATACAAAGCTCATCATAATACAAGAGGAACACTTCATGAATAACCTCAAAGCATACTTGTGCATGGCATGAATTAATAAGACCCCATAAATCTCACCCATGCTAAGTAAACCACCTTAGGTTATCATTCATGTTCGTCATCTTTTAAAACTCTTGAAAACTATGAGATACTTCTTTAAGCACATCTTAGTTCCTCATTTCATTGAACACTTCGAGATACTTCTTTGAGCACATCTTAGTTCATTATTATTTTGAACACTATGAGATGCTTCTTCAAGCATGTATTAGTTCATTGTTAATCTTGTTGTAGTTGGGATATAGCCTTAACCGACATGAGACTATGTGAGCTATCACACAATCCCTCCTAATGTTACCCACACTGAAAAGGTTTGGTCTACTTGGCTAAGGTAAAACTGGTTGATTAGCTTAATTGGATCCACTAGCTAAACATCCTATGGGGCATGTAGTTAGGGGATACAAAGATTGCTACTAGAAATCCAGAATACACTAGGTAAAGGATTCCATCTCATGAGACATACTTTGGGAAACCCGGACTCTACTACATGAGAGTTCCCATTTTGGAAGCCCAAACTCAACTATATGTGAGCCTTCATCTCATTTCAATATCCACTCGGTGCTAGGCATAAATCCAACAAAATAGTTATTAAGTACCTACTTAACTCACGTCTCATGGAAAGATGTCCTTGACAACCAATCCAAGTTAATTCATTAGAATAGCTCTTTTGACCATATGTGAGCAACTATCACCATCCATGATCACTTTAACCCTTAGGTTCAATTAGGTGAGAAAAGCCTTACACATTAATTTCATTATGATTTCATGAGAATAATCTTTCAATCAGCCCACAACAACAACCTAATTATTAACACTTCACTCTCAAAGTGTTCTCAAAGTATTTACATAAACTTCATAAAAAAAAAAAAGCATAATCGCACACTTTGCCTCCTTGAGGTTAAAACCTACTTTCAATCAACACATATGGAATTCAACCATTAGACATAAATTTAATCATAATTTCATGTGAACCTATCACCCCATGCATAAATTCATGCAATTCACCTTTCATCAACAAAGACCCATATCATATCATCAACTTTGAGAAATATGGGGATTTCATGGGTTCTTGGGGATACAATATAGAACTCGTAGGAAATCATCAATTAATGCTTATAATAACATAATTCAACCATTTTAATCATTTTTGAAAGGAACCTATGATTTTTGAATCAAACCCTAACTTTTGGGGATTTTTATCTTTTGAAATTGTATTTTGAATGAACTCCATGGATGAGAGATTTCTATGGATGAAAGCTATCACCCTTAACAACAAAGCCCTATTAATTTGATGTGAATACCCTAGCTTGTTCAACCCTAGATCCAACTTCTTCTTCTTCTTCTTTGAGTATTCTAGAGAGAATTTTAGGTGAGGATGAAATTTTGGGAGTTCATTTGGGTTTTAAGAATAAGGAGTTGAATGACTTAATTTAGGGGTCTAAAATCCTTATATAGGTGGTCTAAATTATGCTAAAAGGACATCAGTTAATATTAATTAAAATTGGAAAACCCCAAAGTGCCCCTAAACTTAACCCCCAAAACTTCTCCACACACGAACCATGGACCTATCCACAAAGTGTGGGTCATGTTCTCGTTGTTCACTACCTTAGGCAATACCATGGGCTCATCCACGACTATCCACCCTCGGGGTGTGGACCCATCAATGTGGCGTGGGTTCTGCACTGGTCACTGTCAGGCAGTTTCTAGGGGTCCACCTCAAGGGACCATGGTTGGTCCTTAAGGGTTGTACCTTGACGTTCTAACACGAAATCCTCTATTTTCAGTATGGAGAGTTATATTCGTGACACTACCCTCATGTTAAGCTTTAGTTGTGCTTATTAATTTCCGAGGTGTTACACCTCCTTAGTTCTCAACCTACGAACATGACGATCAAGTATTTCAACAGGTATCTCCTCATAAGATAGGTTGTCCTTAATAACTATATTTTTAGTAGGTATAATAAGTGAAGGATCGCTAATACAATTCTTCAACATTGAAATATGGAATACAAGATGGACTGCTACTAACTCTAACGGTAGTTCCAACTCATAAGCTACATTACCAATCATCTTGGATATCCTGTAAGGACAAATATACCGGTGACTAAGTTTCCCTTTCTTACCAAATCTCAAAACACCCTTCATGGGTGAAACCTTCAAGTAAACCCAATCATCTATCTCAAATTCCTAGTCTCTTCTCCTAACATTTGTATAGGATTTCTGACGACTTTGCACTGTTTTCAACCTCTCTTGAATGATCTTTACCTTCTCTATATATTGATGAACCAAGCTTGGTCCTATCAATCCAGCTTCGCCAACCTCAAACAGTCATAAACTAGGAGTACCCCCTAGACGTAACACAACATACTTGACCCCAACGTCTCATACAAGCATCTAGCATCATCATAACATAGGACATAGAAATAATGCAGAAATTTAAACTTTTACAATGGAAGTCCAACTTCATTTTTTTTTCATAAAGGTAAAATCATAGGAATCTAGACTTTGTCTCATACACCATCTAAAACATAGGAATAAAAAGTTTGGGACTAAGCCATTTACATCAATAATGGGTTGTTTGGTTTGAATACAAGTTATGCTGGGATAAGTTATACTGGGAGAAGTTATATTGGGATTAGTTATACTGGCATTATTTCTTATTGATTGTTTGGTTTGTTGTACTAAAAATAATAATCATTACATACTTCTTCAAAATAAGTGGTTTGATTACAAAAATGCCCTCTTATTTAACTTTTTGTACTTTTTTTTTTTTTTGGTAGAGTTTTAGTTAAAACCAACTTTAACTACTCAATCCATCCAACATAGAAAATCCACTAGTTACCCATTTTAAAACTAAATCCAACCTATTTTTCTCATAGAAGTAGAAAGACATCACAAAAAATGAACAAAAATTACACTAGAACTATCAAAGGAATTCACATAAGAATTTGTTAGGAACCAGAAAGGATCTTAGAGCCATCTCAAAAACTTTCCTCTTCTTCATCATTCCAGCACTAGGAGCATCATTGTCAAATGCATATACAGAAATATGTTAAGACAACCAATTGTGGCACAAATTATAAATGACACAAATCAAAAAAATGTAATCTTGATAAGTTTCTACATACATAAATTTGTTAAAATAATATTTTTTGCACACATTATGGAAGGCAATGGTTCATATTAAGTGGCAATTTCATTAGACACAAAAACAGAGTTTCCTTAGCATCTACCGGAGTGAAATCCTCTTCCATGCTTTCTGCAGCAGTAGATGTTCCCTGATACATATATTTGTTCAATAAATGACCTTAGCAACATAGCCGTAAATACAATTTCCATGTTTTCTGTCTTACGTCTATAATTTATAGAATAGTGGGGCATATCCGAGCAAAAGCCGCATGAATTTACAAGAACCGCTTCTCTACCACATAAAATAGTTTGTCAACGATGAACCGATTCTCACTTTCAGCTTTGAAAAACAAATGAGACACAAAAACAGAGTTTCCATATCCAAAACCATGAAGCATTGGAATAAAGCAAACACTAGAACTACGTTTTATCTTTTTCTTGGCCACTGCAATAGGATTTCCATCAATATGATACTCCATATCCTCCAAATGTGCAGCAGTGAAGTTAAAACTTCTATTGTTTGTAATTATTTTTGGTCATCCAAAATCAGATAAGCAAAATCTGCCTTATAATGATCCAAAAGCTCATCGAATCGGACCTAAAATAGAATAACATAAATAAATGATAACTCTTGGATTAACGATTAAATCAATAAAGAAAATAAGTAAATCTTCTAACCCAAGAAGATTTGCACAACAAGGAAATGACTACCTTAACTAAGTTATGAGACATTTCAGATCCTACATCTACTGCTGATAATGCCTCTACTACCTGTGCCAGCAAATAAACAAATACTATAACCAACCAACTCCTGAAAGAAAAACAAGAGTTTCTCCGGCCAATAGCTGATGGTTTTGACGGATGATGAAGTAGCAAGAAGTACTCTCAATTGCGTGTACAACCACCCTGATATTAGAAGACTTTGCGTAGCTCAGAAGGTCGACAGTTCTGTGTCTCTTTCGAGACCCGAACCTTTCTATGTCCGGCATGCTTTTTAGGTGCGTTCCTCATTAAGTAACAATGATATGGTGGAACTGCATTCTCGAGCTGCAAACCAGATTATGGACTAGGAGCTGAATCTCCTCCTCGAGCATACCGATACAGAAAGCCTCCACGAGTGGGTGGAGGCGACTGAGGGAGAATCATGACAACACTTATTTAGCCAAAGTGCATCAATAATGTCAATTCTGTATATAAGTGTTGCGCCACTGGACTATAGCAGTGTTTGAAAACATGAAGTTGCGACATTTTCCAGTATTAGACAGAGGCATCAGTAGGATACAACAAACCAACCAACACTACAACTAAAACAACAGCTAAAACAAGAGTAAAATTTCAATAAATATTAACCAAAACACTTGTCAAAACTGAAACAAAAGCTCTGTATCAAAGCAACAGAAAAAACAAGACCAAAAACTGGTCTACCATAGTAGAAAAAATGAGACCAAAACTGAAGGGAAGCAACATAAGCAACTGCACAAAAATTGATAACTAGTAACAAACTTGCAACAAACTTAACTTTTACATGAGAGTTAATCTATTTAATAGATTTTACATATACAAAAGATTCTAGCATCCTCATGACCTACATTAGTCATACAAAAAAGAGTGTGAACATAACTAGAGGATCAAAAAATGGCACTCCAATCAAAGTTTTGATTTGAAACTATTAGTTGAGCAAAAACTATCACACTAGTGCCACCATTTATATACACAAGCTTATCATACTTCAAAGTTTATCATTGACGACCATGAACATCATTGTTTGGCGCTCAAGCTCACCCATATGTAAAAAGATTTCCATATTTTTGACATCTTCACAGATAACCTTTTTATCTTTGATACGTTGCTCTATGGTGTACAAATCAAATGTAGGAGATTCAATGATGGAATAAATTTGACCACCCATATCAGAGTGGTCACGATTTCCAATCTTGTCAATCAAGGAACCAATTCTTTTATCTTGGCTTTCAGTAAAGTTTTTCATAACTTCCGCCATACTCTTGAGAAATGTTTCATTAACATCTTCCACAACTCTCTTTCTTTTCTTGCCTTTTTGTTTTTCATTGACACTAGAAGAAGATGTTTTAGAATATTTGCCTTGCTTTTCAAATGGTCCAGTATGTTCACGAGGAGATCCTCCAGCATATTCATTTTCAGTTGTTTGTGTAAAATTATGCCTTGTATCAGTATTTTCAGCTTCTTCAGTAGGTGCATTAGGTCCATGACTATATTCATCTTCATATTCATCGTCATCAACATTGATAAGAAATCCTAAACTCATATCAGTAGAAAGTCCTGATGTTCGACTCTTTAAGATATCCTCAACAGCATCCAGTGGCCCTTCTGCATGTTCTCCAGTTGCCCTATCTTTTCCAAAAACTTCCTCCCTATCCGCAAATAGTGGCCATTTTTTAGTATTCATGTTGCTTGCACTAGGTTCATCCTAGACAAACAATAAAAGAAAGACAAAAATTTTATATGTATTAATTATAAATTATGAACACTGAAAAATATCTATATGAAGTAATAATATTCTAATAGCAAAATATTAATTACCTTTAAAAATTTATCCCATTCTTTTGGATCATCAATAATTATAGTTCCATCACTATATTGAAATCCCAAACCACTCCTACCTTTTAGTAAAATTAAGCTTGCATAACTTCTCTTCCAAAATTTTAATTTAGAATTGACATGTGGTTCGCCTTTCAAGCCACTTTCAGGATGACATTCACGCAAATAGTGCTCCAACTCCATCAGATATCCTAGCCTAAAAGTTCCATTATCAGCTCTCCAACCATTAACACATAACTCTTTCAAACCATTTATAAGAGTACTTTCTTCCGTAGGAGTCCATGTCCTTCGAGTTGACAGTGTTGATCGTCTTCGTCTTGATCTTTTTGGTGGTTGCATTGAAGATTTCTGAATTTCCATTTGTCTGAATAATTTTGTGAAACAATCATTGTTAGTATTAGATACCATCATACAAAGCGAAAGTATCTCCAAATCATTAGTTAGCATCGTAAAAAAATTCATACACTTCAATGTACAAAAACAATAAATTAAAAACATACAAACACATCACAAAAAAGAAATAAATTAAACACATTATAAATTAATGTAAGTAATTGTTTCTTATATCATAAAAATCTAAAATTTGATGCATCTTACAAGAATATCAAAAACTAAAGGGAATAATAATTCAAATGTAGCATAAAACATATAACAAGCACAAAATAATGGAAAGATCAATTGTTTAAGTGAGCATTCCACATTGATTGAGCCAACTCATCCCTCCATGTGGTCCACTCCTAAGATGATACAACAACATCAATGTTTTCTTGTTGATATTCTACTTATTCTTCCACATCAATCTCTAAGGGATCCACTTCCATCTCTCTACGAATAAAGTTGTGTATCAAACAACAAGCACTAATAATCCTGTTATGTATCTTAACCGAGTACCAAGAAGGGCTTCTAAGAATTCCTCAATGTCCTTTCAAGAGACCAAATGTCCTTTCAATAGCATTACGAGCTCTAGCATGCTTCATATTGAAAAGCTCTTCTCGACATTGGGGTGGTGGATTTTCACCTTACTAATCCCTTAACCAATATCTATATCCTCGGTAAGGTGAAATAAAACCATTTCCATTTGTATATCCTCCGTCGGACAAATAATAATTACCTATAATATAAATAAGAAATTAGTTGCTTTTATACAACATTGTTTTTGTGATATAATTTTAATGTGAGCATATGTATAGAATTACCCTCGGGAATTTTCAAACCATTCGTTCAAGTTATAGCATTTCGTAATACACGACCATCAGCCGCTGATCCTTCCCAACCAGGTAATACAAAAGTAAAATTAAGATTTTTATCACAAACTCCTAGTACATTAGTTGTTAGTTCTCCCTTTCTTGTCCTATATCTTGGTTTGTCCTTAGATGGAACTCTAATCTGGATGTAAGTACCATCCAATGCACCTAGACATCCCTATAAAAAAATTATAACATTATCTCAAACAACAAAAATTTCTTCGTAAAATTATATTTATTTTACTTTTACATAAATTAATAGATACCTAATTGAAAGTGCATATACCTTAAACCATCTCCATCGATCGTCAAGCTCATCTTCAAGCACCGGTTTGGGGTTAACAAGTAACAGTGGAGCTAGTTTTAGAATAACTTTCAAGCATTCATTGAAAGCTTGACTTACGCTCCAGCCCAATCTAATATAATCAACCTTAATGGATATATTCTTCTCATGATGAACCAAAATATTTAAAAACATTGCTAACTTTTCACTACTTGACATATATTTGCTCTCAGTCAAACCTCCAACTTCCTTAGTTAAGAGAACTAAAGTGTGAAAAGAATTTCTATCCATCCTTAACTTATCAATACATGATGTGTCACTATCTTGTACAATACCATTTAAATGAGATATAATTTTAGGAACTCGACTACTCATAAGGTACCTAATCACATCCCTATTTCTTTTTATAGAAATACCATGAATAACCATGAAAAGAAAAATAAACATAACAAGAAATTGTTGGCACAATATCTCCTCAAGTATGATAAAACATTCAATATCGGACTGTAGTTGATGATCCATAAGAAACCCTATTTGTTCATTAAAAAATGAAAAGAGTTAATAAAAAAAAAAAAAACAATGAAAAAGAATCAATAGGGCAACTTTAAAATGAGGACAACTTGAAATTGTTTGCAAATATTTCAAGCACATAAAAAGAACGAACTTTTTTCAAATTTTACAAATGCCCTAAAACATAACATTCTAGAATTTTTTTTTTTTTATTTCTTCCACCAAGTAGAAAAGATGAGTGTATCCAAATTATTATGCAATAGATCAGAGAATTATTAATGATGACAAAGAAAGAAAAGAGAAACAAATTCTGAAAAAAAAAAAAAAAATTTACCTTGTTAGAAACTTGAAAGTTGAAGGTTATTGGTAAATAAGTTCTTCAATAACCCATCTATGGCTTCAATGGAAAATGAAAAGTTGAGTGTACCCAAATCAAAGAGTGATTCTTACTGCAATGAAGAACAGAAGAAACTTGGAAGCTAAGACCAAAGCGGCGCTTGTGAAAGCTTATCAATTAAAGGGTTTAAAGGGTAGTTTTGTCATTTAATAAAGTTATCCCATCACAAATTGTGATGGGATTACTATACCACCCTTTTTAAGGGATAACTTATCCTGGTACTATTTATTAATCCCAGGATAAGTTATCCCAAACTTCCCAACCAAACCCTAAATAAAGTGCCACAAAATATTTATCCCAGGACTATTTGTACCAATCCTTCACACCAATTACCCCTAAAAGTCTTATATAAGAAGTACAATAGGAACTATGAAATGACTAATCCATCCTCAAACTTGAGGACTCACCACAACTTGGAGATAAGCAATCCAAGTCTTCTTCAAGAAAGACAGTGTATGTCACCTAGCTAGAACCTACACTTATCAAAATGTAGAAGAAGAAGAAGAAGGGGTTAGCAAAAATATGTACTAAGTATGGAAACATGCATTAAATCCTTGAAATGTAATAAAAAGGACATTTTAGTTGAAAAGAATGCCTTTGTCAAGATTAGAAACCAACATGCATTTACAATGTACAACACAAGCCATAATCACATTTATACTCATTACATAGTAATATCAACACCTTAGCAACCCCTAAGGAACACTTGTGCAATGCATGGTTTGCATCTCATAATGCCAACCCTAATAAGCACCCCTTTGAAGCTATCTTGGTCATGCACATCATCTTTAGACCTCATTATAATCATTAGTCACAAATAAGGAAATAGTCATGTACATTACTTAAATATAAGGAAAGTCATTCATAACAACTATCCATTCAACACACATGCATACATTTGTAACTAATCATAATATAAAGGAACCATCCCACAACATCCTACTAAGTCTACTTGTGCAATGTGGAAGTGAAGTCCCATACCCCATCTCCTACTAAGTAAACTCACCAAGAAGTCAAAGTATAGTTCATGTCTCATTCATTATATTTATTGTATAGGATAAAGTAGCCATAATCAACATAAACCATGTCAGATACATGGAATCCAGTGTCGTGCAACCCCACACCGAAAGATGGTGTCGTAGTTGCTTAAGGTAGAACTAAATGTATAGTTATAAGGTGGATCCACTAGCTAAGTCCTATGTGGCCACATAGTTATGGGATAGGGAGATTGCTTCTAGAAACCCACCCTATTGCATTGGCAGAGGGGCCTCCATCTCATGAATTCACTTTAGATGACCCAACCTCTTGCATCGGTGGAAGAGCCTTTACCTAATTTTCCATATCCACTCGGTGCTAAGTATTATTTCCCAAATTATACATAATTAATCTTGAATTGCATTTACATGTGTGAAGGAATGCTCTGTCCTTCTTTCAATACAATTCATCAAAATAGCTCATAGATTCATTAAGAGTGAGAATGTACTTTCAATCTTAGAATCAACATTAGTGTGTGAGTAGAACTTTCACATTTCCTTCATAGTGTTTTCATGAGAATAGACTTTCAATCAACACAACAGCATCATCATCATCCTAGACTATTCATGTATCATCAAGTGTAAGGTTAAGGGAAGAACAACCTTTCAACAATGCCCTACCTTACACATTAGTCATAGGAGATTTACTTTCTAAATGAATCAATAGGTTCTACGCAACTTTCACCAATATGTAAAAACCCTAGCAATTTACCCCTTACAAGGTCATGGATCATGTCTCACAATTACACCTAAATATACTACAATAGGCATGAATAATACAAGATTCAATAACTAGTTAACATAGATACATTTCAAAGTAATCATCTTGCATCAATACACCCATCACAATTCATGAAATTGGGGTCATGCGGGTGTTCCTGGGTTCATGGGGAATTTTACAATAAAAATCACCATTAAACATCAAATAATCTATAATATAATGCAATTAAAATAATAAAATCATTTTTAAGAAAAACCCATGGATAGAATGAAAACCCGAGTTTTTAAACTAGTTAACAATTTTGAAATCAAGAGTTGAAGGGCTTCATAGAGAAAAGTGTTCCATGAATCAAGGTTATCATACCTTAATTGATGTTTTCCCATGAAATTGGAATGAAAAGCTTGGATCTTTCACCCTAATCTTGACCTTCTTCTTTGTTCTTCAATGGAGTTTAGAGAGAGAATATTTTTGGGAGTTTAGAGGTAGTTATGTTTTGAGTTTGTGAGTTATTAAGGGTTGATGAGTTGGTTAATAGTTAAAACTACTTATTTAAGTCCTAAATAACTAATTTAAACCGTCCCTACCTTTTAATAAATAAAATAGAACTTACCTAATTTAATTGCTCCTTGGCCGATTTTGAGACAGCATGGCAGACCCTATCTATGAAACCCCCACCTACGGATTGTTGGTGGGGTGATGCCACATCTTGTACACCCGTGCTTTGCATCAGAGAGTGAGAAGATCAAGGAAAGGGTGAGAAGACTAAATCTCGACCGAGGACACCTACCTACAATTCGTAAGTTGGGTAACGCCACCTACTGTATAGTCGTGGTTTGGGTCTGCGACTTGGAGTTTTGGTTAGCAACATGAAGACACCAAGTATTGGCCCACGACCCCCACTTACGAGGCATGAGTCAACCTAGGCCTCATTGGTTGCATTTCGTAGGTGATGCTGCCTTTTTGGAAGTCTTTAGGCAGCCCCTTGGTCCTCCTCAAGGATCCTTGGAGGGGTTCTATAGGGTCATGCCTTGACTTTTAGACTCTAAAACCCTAATACTACATTAGGGAAGTCATTTTAGGACTTTAACCTTACATTTTAATTTCATTAGGCTACTAGACTACACGTTAGGCTCTAGCTTTAGGTCATTAGATTTTTGAGGTGTTACATTATCTCCCCCTTGGGAACGTTCGTCCCTGAATGATGACCAAAGCACCAAACTAAGTTTGAAACCTTAGAATAGCAGCCCATCATGCATGAAAATATCAAAACGTGCAATAACTAAAAATGCACTAATCACTTCATGCAAAATTTGAAAGGAGTAAACTTCAACTCCATTTCACAACATGACCAATGCAATATGCATGAAACTCTTCCATTAACATCAACATGAGAGGAACTACCTTCTCCAACTCATACAAGCTCAACACAACAATATAGAGCCAGCATGTCATCACATCAACACATCATTAAGCATGTTCATTGATTCACCTCATGAAGTCAAAAATGCAATCATCACACTAAAATGCAAATCAACATGAGGAACATATAAATCATGAAAACTCAATTTATACTTTAAAATGAATTATAACAAAAACATGCACAATATAAAGAAATCATGGAAACCTCATACAATACACATGACTCCCAAAACACTTAAAACTCAAGAGGAATTACTCACCTCAAGTTACGATAGGAGTAGAAGGAAAAAGATGAGGATAACGGGACTTCATATAGGCCTCGGCCTCCCATGTAGAACCCTCAACTAAGTGATTCCTCCATAGAACCTTAATGGAAGCTATTTCCTTATTTCTCAATCTCTTCACTTGCTAAACAAAAATATCAACTGAGCCCTCTTCATAAGAAATGTTCTCATCAACTCCTAAACCTTCTAATGGAAGGATGGATACCAGATTACCAATGCATTTCGTGGGAATGGAAATGTGAAACACCAAGTGAACCGAAGAGTTCATTTGGCAAGTCCACTTTGTATGCAACTTTCCCAATACGCTTCAAGATTTGGTATGGGCCCACATATCGGGGACTAAGGTTCCCCTTCTGGCCAAAATTTATCACACCTTTCATAGGTGAGATTTCCAAGTAGACCCAATCACCAACCTCAAATTCAAGATCCCTTCTTCTTTTGTCGGTATAGGACTTTTGCCAACTTTGGGCCGTCTTCAACCTCTCTCTAATGAATCAAACTTTTTCGATGGCATGATAGACTAGTTCAGGACTAATTAGATCAAACTGACCTACTTCAAACCAACCCACCAGAGATCTACACCTCCTACCATATAGTGCTTCAAATGGAGCCTTGGCAATGCTAGAGTGGTAACTATTGGTCTAGGCAAATTCTATCAAGGAAAGATGATCGTCCCAATTACCCTTGAAATCCATCACACACGCCCTCAACATGTCCTCTAAGGTTTAAATGGTGCGTTCGGCTAGACCAACTATTTGAAGGTGGAAAGCGGTACTAAGTTTAACATAAGTACCAAGTCCTTGTTGAAACACCTTCCAAAAATGTGAAGTAAATTGAGTACCTTTATCCGATATGATAGACAAAGGAACCCTATGCAACTTCACTACGTCCTTGATGTACAATGTAGCATAGTCTTCCTTTGAAAAATAACCTTGACGGGAAGGAAATGGGTTGATTTCGTCATCCTATCAACTAAGACCCAAATAGAATCATGTTGCCTTTGAGTGCGAGGCAAACCCACTACAAAGTCCATATTCACCTCCTCCCACTTCCAAGTGGGAATATTTATATCTTGGAACAAACCTCCCGGTTTTAGTTGTTCGGCCTTGACTTGTTGACAATTTGGACATTTGGCCACAAAACCTGCTATATCCTTTTTCATGTCATTCCACCAATAGACTTCCCGTAGATCATGGTACATCTTGGTGGCTCCCAGATAAAAAGAATATTGAGAACCGTGAGCCTCTTCCAAAATTCGCTCTCTTACGCCATCAACATCAGGCACACACAACCTACCTTGGTACCTAAGCACCCTATCTCCCCCTTGGAAGAAAACCTCAATGGACTTGTTGAGAACCAATTCTTTCAACTCCATCAATATAGGATCACAATGTTGCTTAGACTTCACACCAACCTCAAAGGATGATTCGTAACTATGATGAACCGTGAGTCCAACCTTGGTGGAATCCACTAGTTTGACACCTAACTGGGTCAATCTATGCATATCCCGAACCAATTCCTTCTTCTCATCTTCTACATAAGTCATACTACCCATGGACAATCTACTTAAAGCATCCACAACTACATTAGTTTTGCCGAGGTGGTATAGGGCACTCATGCCATAATCATTCAAAAGTTCTAACCAATTTCTTTATCAAAGACTCAAGTATTTTTAGCTAAACATATATTGGAGACTCTTGTAGTCGGTGAATACATCTACATGGACCCCATATAGGTAGTGTCTCAAAATTTTCAAGGCAAACACCACCGCCGCTAGTTCGAGATCATGAGTTGGATAGTTCTTTTCATGAATCTTGAATTGCCTCAAACCATAGGCAATCACCTTACCGTGTTGCATGGGAACACACACCAAACCTACTCTTGAAGCATCACAATATAATGCGAATCCATCGGTACCTTTAGGTAAGCTCAACACCGTAGCGAAGGTGAGTGTATCCTTTAATTCTTGTAAAATCTTCTCACAAGCCTCCAACCACTCAAATTTGGACTTCTTTTGAGTCAAAGCCGTTAATGGAGAAGCGATAGAGCAGAAACCCTCGACAAACATCCTATAGTAACCGACTAAACCCAAAAAAGCTTCGAATGTCAGTGGGACTTAGGGGTCTAGTCCAACTTTTACCTGCGTCTATCTTCTTAGAATCATATTCTATACACATACCTGACACAATATGACCAGGGAAAGCAACCGACCTAAGCCAAAACTCACACTTGCTGAACTTAGCATATAATCGGTGGTCTTTAAGGACTTGCAATACTATCCTCAAATTATCCTTATGTTCACACTCACTCCTCGAATAGATCAAAATATCATCGATAAATATGATCATAAATGAATCAAGATATTGTCTAAACACCTTGTTCATTAGGTCTATGAATGCCGCCGGGGCATTTGTTAAACCAAAAGACATAACAACAAATTCGTAGTGACCATACCGGGTCCTAAAGGTCATCTTAGGAATGTCACATCCTCTTACCCTTAGTTGATGGTAACCCGAACGAAGATCTATTTTGGAGAAAAAGGTAGCCCCTTAGAGTTGATCAAACAAATCGTCAATCCTAGGAAGTGGATACTTATTCTTTATAGTGACCTTGTTCAATTGGCTTTAAACAATATGCATCCTAAGAGACCCATCTTTCTTTTTCACAAATAATACCGGAGCACCCCATGGAGATATGCTTGGTTGAATAAAACCCTTGTCTAGCAAATCCTTGTGTTGTGCCTTCAATTCTTTTAGTTCGGTTGGAGCCATCTGGTAAGGGGGAATTGATATGGGTTGAGTATCCATAAAAAGATCAATGCCAAAGTCTACTTCCCATTCGGGAGGAATTTTGGGCAAGTCATCAGGAAATATTTCTTAAAACACCCTCACTACGGGGACCGACTCCAAAGAAAAAGTCTCGGACTCAATGTCCATGACCCTAAGTGATATATGCACCCCATTGAGATCATTTACTAGATTTTAGATAAGAAATGAAATGACCTCTAGGTGTAGAGTTTCCCCCTTTCCATTGTAAAGTAGGTTCATTAGGGAATTGAAACTTTACCAACTGGGTTCTACAATCAATGGACGCAAAACAAGCATGCAACCAATCCATCTCCAATATGACATCAAATCCAACATACCTAATTCTACCAAATCAACCAATGTGACTTTATGAGACAATGAAATGGGAAAATTCCTATAAACTATTTTAGCTACCACAGAGTCACCCACCGAGGAGAAACCGAAAAGGGTTCTTCTAAGACATCGGGGAATACATCAAATTTCATAGCCATATAAGGAGTAACAAAAGATAATGTGGCACCAGGGTCTAATAATGCATAATCAGTGTAAAATACTTGCAACATACCGGTAACAATGTCCAGGGACCCCTCTGGATCACTTCTAGATTGGAGGGAATAGAAGCGATTCTTCTTGGGAGCATCAGGATTAGAACCACTTGGAGGAGCTTGATTACCCTCTTTTCCCTTGGCCACACGAGTTGTCCAATCTTTCAATTGATGTCCACTTATACCATATCCATAGCACACACCCATACCGGCAAGACATTTCCCCTCATGCTTCTTACCACACTTGGCACATGTAGGTCTCTCCATGGAAGATCCACCCCTATTTCCTCCTTAAGGCTTAGGATTAGACACCCTATGTTTGTTAGTCTTTGGAGCATTAGAGGAACTATCTTTGTTGGTCTTTGGAGCATTAGAGGAACTTTGATTGGAGAACCTCTTCTTGAACCTTGGTCTACTTTGACCCTTAAACATGCCCTTAGAAGAATTTCCATCATTAGTCCTTGCCCTCTTCACCTCTCTATTTCTTCTTCCTAAGCCTTGTCTCCTCAACTTGTTGAAAATAGACCATTAACCATGAGATATCCATGTTCATGGAGCATTGCCGCTTGGCACTCTTCTTCAATAACATCGAACACACCGGTGACAAAGTGACTCATCTCATCTCTTGGGTTAGACACCAAAGATGGGGCATATTTGGATGACTTAGTGAATTTCAAGGAGTATTCTTGGACACTCATACCTCCTTGGTGAGGTTGATGAACTCTTCAACTTTGGCTTCCCTCTTTTCACTGGGAAAGAACCTATTAAGGAAGGCTTTCTTGAATACTTCCCAACTTATGGGACCTGCTCTTATAGGCCTATTTTCCTTCCATTATGAATACCACACTTGGGCCACATCTTTCAATTGATACCCGGCTAGTTTAGCTTTCTCAATAGAAGTGACCCCCATAGCCTCCACTATCTTATAGACCTCCTCCAAAAACTCTTGTGGGTCTTCACTCACTTTGGAACCCAAGAAAATAGAAGGGTCCATCCTAGTTAAATCTCTAAACCTTGAGGGCATGGTAGTCACATTAGGGTTTACCCGAGGCCCATCTTCTCAGTTGGGTTGGGTCATTATAGCTTAGGCTTGAGTGGTAACGGCTTGAGTTTAAACCGTCATGAGTTGAGTCAAAGTTTGGAGAGCCGCCCTTCTATCCACATTAGTCATATCCCCTTCACCATTAGGGATTTGATGGTCTTAATGAGCTTGGGGAGGAACTCCCTCATTAACATTCTCCTCTTGTGCCCTCTTGCATTAGCCCTTCTTGTATTTATTGCCTATAATCACAATAAAAGGGTTAGGAGAAAGGACTTCATAGAGTTAGGACTCTAAAGCACGACTAAGAGTGGTAAAAGAAGTGAAAGTTCCTAAGCATCTTATAGCCTCTCATTCATAAGTGTTGCGCGCTTCACACTCATGAACAAGACTCTACTAGACATGGTTCATCAGACATCAACCTAAATATTATTCCCAAAACCTTATACTCTGATACCATATTTGTCACTACCTAGGAGTACCCCTTAGACGTAACACGGCATACTTGACCCCAAAAGGATCTCATACAAGCCTCTAGCATCATCATAACATAAGACATAGAAATAATATGGAAATTTAAAACTTTTACAATGGAAGTCCAACTTCATTTTTTTCATAAAGGTAAAATCATAGCAATCTAGACTTTGTCTCATACACCATCTAAAACAAAGGAATACAAAGTTTTGGACTTAGCCCTTTACATCAATAAATTTCTCAATATAAGAAGTACAATAGGAACTAAGAAATGACTAATCCGTCCTCGAACTTGAGGACACACCACAACTTGGAGATAAGCAATCCAAGTCTTCTTCAAGAAAGAGAGTGTATGTCACCTAGCCAGAACCTAAACTTATCAAAATGTAGAAGGAAGGGTTAGCACAAATATGTACTAAGTATAGAAGCATGCATAAAATCCTTGAAATATTATAAAAAGGACATTTTATTTGAAAGTATGCCTTTGTCAAGTTTAGAAACCAACATGCATATACAATGTCCAACACAATCCATAATCACATTTATACTCATTACATAGTAATATCAACACCTTAGCAACCCCTAAGGAACACTTGTACAATGTATGGTTGGTATCCCATAATACCAACCCTAATAAGAACATCCTTCAAGCTACCTTGGTCATGCACATCATCTTTAGACCTCAATATAATTATTAGTCATAAATAAGGAAATAGTCACATACATTACCTGAATATAAGGAAAGTCATTCATAACAACTATCTATTCAACACACATGCCTACATTTGTATCTCATCATAATATAAAGGAACCATCCCATAACATACTACTAACTCTACTTGTGCAATGTGGTAGTGAAGTCCCATACCCCTACTCCTACTAAGTAAACTCACCAAGAAGTCATAGTATAGTTCATGTCTCATTCATTATCTTTATTGTATAGGAAAAAGTAGCCATAACAGACATAGACCATGTGAGCTACATGGAATTCGGTGTCGTGTAACCCCAAACCAAAAGAAGGTATCCTACTTGCATAAGGTAGAACTAAATGTATAGCTATAAGGTGGATCCACTAGCTAAGTCCTATGTGAGCACTTAGTTATGGGATAGGGAGATTGCTTCTACATATCCGCCCTATTGCATTGGCGGAGGGGCTTCAATCTCATGATTTCACTTTAGATTACCCAACCTCTTGCATTGATGGAAGGACCTTTACCTCATTTTCCATATCCACTCGGTGCTAAGCATTATTTCCCAAATTATACATAATTAATCTTGAATTGCATTTACATGTGTGAAGGGATGCTCTATCCTTCTTTCAATACAATTCATCAGAATAGTTCATAGATTCATTAAGAGTGAGAACGTACTTTCAACCTTAGAATCAACATTAGTATGTGAGTAGAACTTGCGCATTTCATTCATAGTGTTTTCATGAGAATATACTTTCAATCAACATAATAACATCATCATCATCCGAGACTATTCATGTATCATCAAGTGTAAGAGTTAGGGAAGAACAACCTTTCAACAATACCCTACCTTACACATTAGACATATGAGATTTACTTGCTAAATGAATCAATAGCTTATACACAACTTTCATCAATATGTGCAAACCCTAGCAATTTACCCCTTTCAAGGTCATGAATCATGTCTCACAATTACACCTAAAAATACTACAATTGCCATGAATAAAACAAGATTCAATAACAGATACAATTAATGGTAATAATCTTGCATCAATACACCCATCATAATTCATGAAATTGGGGTCATGGGGGTGTTCGTGGGTTCATAGGGAATTTTACAATAAAAATCACCACTAAACATCAAATCATCCATAATATAATGCAATTAACATAATAAAATTGTTTTTATGAAGAACCCATGGCTAGAATGAAAACCTAGCTTTTGAACAAGTTACCAATTTCGAAATCAAGAGTTGAAAGGCTTCATGGAGAAAAATGTTTTATGAATCAAGGTTCCCATACCTTAATTGATGTTTTCCCACAAAATTGGAGTGAAAAACTTGGAGCTTGAACCCTAATATTCACCTTCTTCAATGGATTTTAAAGAGAGAATATTTTTAGGAGTTGAGAGGTAGTTATGTTTTGAGCTTGTGAGTTATGAGGGGTTGATGAGTTTGTTAATAGTTCAAACTACTTATTTAACTCCTAAATAACTAATTTAACCATCCCTACCTTTTAATAAATAAAATAGAACTTATCTAATTTAATTGCTCCTTGGCCGATTTTGAGACAGCATGGCAGACCCTATCTATGAAACTCCCACCTACGAACCGTAGGTGGAGTGACGCCAGGTCCTGTGCACTCATTCTTTGCATCAGAAAGAGGCAAGATCAAGGCAAGGGTGAGGAGACTAAGTCTCAACCCACGATACCCACCTACGGTCTGTAGGTTGGGTGACGCCACGTACTGTATAGTCATGGTTTGGGTCTGCGACTTGGAGTTTTGGGGAGCAACATGAAGACACCAAGTATGGACTCACAACCTCCACCTACGGGGCATGAGTCAACTTACGCCTCATAAGTTGCATTTTGTAGGTGATGCTGTCTTTCTGGCAATTTTATGGCAGCCTCTTGGTCCTACTTAAGGACCCTTGGGAGGGGGGTCCTAGGGGGTCATTCCTTGACGTTTAGACACTAAAGCGCTTGTACTATATTAGGGAAGTTATTTTAGGACTTTAACCTTACGTTTTAACTTCATTAGGCTACTAGAATACATGTTAGGCTCTAGCTTTAGGTCTTTGGATTTCTGGGGTGTTACACAAACCATCCAATAGGAGATCTACATGTCCTCCTATAAATAGCCTCGTAAGGAGCTATCTAGATGCTAGAGTGATAATTGTTGTTGTAAGCAAACTCAATGAGAGGTAAGTGATCATCCTAATTACCCTTGAAATTAATCACACATGCCCTCAAAATATCCTCTAAAGTCTAAATCATACGATCTGCTTGACCATCAACCTAAGGATGGAAAGTAGTACTAAGTTTCACCTTCAAACCCAAACCCTTCTAGAAAGACTTTCAAAATCATATGGTGAATTGTGCACCTCTAACTGAAATAATAGACACCGAAACTCCATGAAGTCTAACTATCTATTGAAAATATAATCTGTCATAATCCTCTCCTAAATAGGTAGTCTTTACTGGTAAGAAATGAGCTGATTTAGCCATTCTATCTGCAATCACCCAAATCGAATCGTGTTGCCTACGAGACCGCAACAAACTAGTAATGAAAGCCATATTGATCATCTCACACTTTCATTCTGAAAGAGATATATTCTGAGCCATACCATTGGGCCTTTGGTGCTCTACCTTCACTTGATGGCAATTCGGGCAATTAGCAACAAACTCTTTAATACCCTTCTTCATATTGCTCAACCAATTGACTTCCCTCAAGTCATGGTACATCGTTGTGGAACCAGGATGAATAGAGTATTTGGAGCTATGAACTTCCTCCATGATACTCACTTGTAGTTGATTAACCTTTGACACAAAATCTACCTTCATACCTCAACACACCATCTCCCCCTTGATCAAAAACATCACTATCTTCTTATGAACATTTGCCTTTAATTCAAGCAAAACAATTTTTTGGTCTTGTTTCTTTTTCACTTTGGACACTGGTGATAATTCATCACCAGCATTCCTCCTTCATTGGAATCCATTAACCGGACTCACAATCGTGCAAGTCTGTGCACATATTTGGCTAACTCTTTCTTGCCTTCCTCAACATGAACAGTATTACCTATAGACAATCTGCTCAAAGCATTAACAACAACATTAGCCTTACTTGGGTGATATAGTATACTCATGTCATAATCCTTGAGTAACTCCAACCACCTATTCTGTTTTAGATTAAGATCTTTGGGGCTGAACACAAACTGAAGACTCTTGTGATCGGTTAGCACATCTACATGAACACCATAAAGATAGTGACACCATATTTTTAAAGTGAATACTGCAACATCCAACTCTAGATCATGGGTTGGGTAATTTTTACAATGAATCTTAAGTTGTCTAGAGGCATAGGCTATAACTTTGTCGTTATGCATCAATACACAACCCACCCCAACTCTGGACGCATCACAATACACCACAAAGCCTTGTGTACCCTCCTATAAAGTCAACACTAGGCCAGTAGTCAACCAAGTTTTCAATTCATGAAATCTCTTCTCATAAGCTTTAGACTATTGAAACATTGTTTTCTTCTAAGTCAACTTAGTCAACGAGGACTAAATAGATGAAAACCCTCAACAAACCTCCTATAATAACCAGCCAATCCCAAGAAATTTCTTATATCAGTTGGAGATGTGGGTCTAGGCTAGTTCTACACTACCTCAATCTTTTATGTATCAACTCGAATCCCTTTACCAGACACAGTTTGTCATAACCCAAGAGAAACCCCTAGATGTGACACGATGTACAAGACTCTGAGTAGCCTCTTACAAGCCTCATAGCATATCATAACATAAGATATAAGAAATGATGTGGAAATTAAAAACTTTTATTGATACAATTGAAGTATTTTATAAAAGGAAAGTGGAAGTCTACTTGTCTCATTTATCCATCTAATACAATCGGAGTATCAAAAATGGGCACAGCCCTTACAACATAAAATCTGAAAGTCTAGTACAATAAAAGAAAGGAACTATAATGAAACTGAAGTGACATGTCCCATCCTCAAATCATGAGGACTCACCACAAGAAAGGAGAATAGTTGATCCAAGCTTGTATCAAAGGAAGAACACCTCAAAATCTGGAATCTACACTTTGTGGAAAATGTAGAAGAAATATGGGTTAGTACAAAAATGCACTAAGTATGATAGCCATGCACAAAATCACGCTAAAAGGACATTTTAGTTGAAAAGTATGCATTTGCCAAGTTTGAGAATCATTCTGCATTTTTAGTGTAAAACACAAGTCACAAGCATGTTCGTCATATAAATCATTATAACATAATAGAACTATCTCATAGGTAACCCTAAGTTATACTTGTGCAATGTATGAATGGCATCCCATAATTCCACTCATAGTAATTATCCCTTTTAGGCTTCCATAGTCATGTTTACCATTCTTTGATCCTATCTTTAATTAATACTTATAGACAAGGAACATTCACATTTAATAAGTCATGTCAAGGAAGCAACTCATAGCAACAATCCAAGTTAAGCATTCATTATTTCATTTAGCCTTCATATCAACCTTCTCAATAGCATCATGATAAGCATATTTGTTTCATTAGACATTATCACATTTGAGGAACACACCATAGCCACTCTTAAAGCCTACTCATGCAATGCATGGATGAAGTCCCATACCCCCACCCACACTTCATAGAACTTCTTGAGTAACCATATTACATAACTCACATGATGTGAGTAAGACCTAACAGACACAAACCATGTGAGAAAATCATGGAATTCGGTGTCTATCCCACACCGTAAAGAGGTTGGTCTACATACCTAAGGTAGAACCGGTAATATTTTAGCTTAGGTTGATACACTATCTAATAACCTATGTGGGCACATAGCTATGGGATAGGGAGGTTGTTACTAGAGACCCAGCCTAACATGGGGAGGGCCTCCACCTCAGAATATCCACTCGGTGCTAAGCATTAAATTCCCATGGAGTAGTTAATTCTCTTTTAACATTATTACACATGAAAGGAATGCCATTGTCCTATCGATTCAAGGTACATTTTTAGGATAGCTTATTGAATCCTGATGAAAGGGGTACCATTGGCCTATCGATTCAAGGTTCATTATTAGTCACTCATGAAAGGAATGCCTTAGGCCTACTGATTCAAGGTTCATCATTAGGTTAGTTCATTGAATCATCATGAAAGGAATGACATTGGCCTATCGATTCAAGACAAATTGAGAGGAATTTCATTGGCCTATCGATTCAAGGTTCATTAACTCAAGATACTTCTAGTTACACAGGAAGAGGATGCCCTAAGCCTATCAATTCAAGGTACATCAATCAAGATCACTTTTAATTACACATGAATAGGATGCCCTAAGCCTACCGATTCAAGGTATACTATACATTGAGAAAACCCTTCATAACATGTTTTCTTCATTCACGAGTGTATAATTGAGAATAGCCTTTCAACAACACCACAATTACATTATAGTAATGATCACATTACTTTTAAAGTATTCACAAAGCATGTACACCAACATCATGATTATACAAAATCTCATAATTTTCCCTTCAAGGACCATGAATCATAATTCACCAACACACCTAGAATTACTACAATTAGGCATGGATAATAATATGATTCAAATAACTAAACTACTACAAAAACAATTTCATAGTATTCACCTTACTACAATTCACCCAAATTACAAGTCATAAATTTGGGTTATGGGGAATTATGGATTCATGGGAGATTTCATCTTAAAACCACCATAAAACAGAAATTCAATCATAATATAAGATAATTAAATCATTGAAAATGTTTTTAGAAAGAAACCATGACTTGGAGTGAAAACACTAGCTTTTGGACGCGTTTGTACTTTGAAATTGAGATTTTGAGCACTTCATGGAAGAAAGCATTCCATGAATCAAAGACTACCATACCTTAGGTGTAAAAATCCAACAAATTCGAGTCACAAATCTTCCTTATTCAAGCCCTAACTTGATCTTCTTCTTCTTTTTTATGGAGTTTTAGAGAGAAGATTTTTGGAGAGGGTTATTTGTTCTTGGGATTTATGAAGTATATGGGTTAGTTAATGTTTAAAAACCCTTATATAGGTCTATTAAAATGATATAAAACTACCCCACTTAATAATAATTGACTAAGGCATTTACCTAACTACCCTTGACTTAATTAGCTGAATTGGGACAGCAACACACGCCCTATCCACGACCCCCACCTACAGGGCGTAGATAGACCCACGTACAGTACTAGTCATTCATGGTTTGGGGACTGGGCTTAGCAAATTAGGGAAGGTCAGATTTTGACCTACGACCATGTCCTATGAGGCATGGATAGACCTACGCCCCGTAGGTAGGTCTATTAAAATGATATAAAACTACCCTACTTAATAATAACTAACTAAGGCATTTACCTAACTACCCTTGACTTAATTAGCCGAATTGGGATAGCAACATAAGCACCATCTACGACCCCCACCTACGGGGCGTAGATAGACCCACGTACAGTACTGGTCATTCGTGGTTTGGGGACTGGGCTTAGCAAATTAGGGAAGGTCGGGCTTTGACCCACGACCATGTCCTATGAGGCATGGATGGACCTAGACCCCGTATATCCCATCCATAAGTCACTTAAATTGGCAGATTTGGAACTATTTTGGGGTCCTCCTCAAGGACCCCTTTGGTTGGCCCTTGGGGAGTCGTACCTTGACGTTTAACCCCTAAACACCTCATCCTAAGTACGGGAATCCATTTTACAACGCTAACCCACACATCAAACTCTAAAACTATCACGTAAGGCTCTAGTTTCACCTGCTAGTTTTCTGGGTATTACACAATGTGGCCCAAGAACACCATGGACTCAAGCAAAAACTCACACTTAGAAAATTTGGCATACAACTTCTTATCCTGTAGAGTTTGGAGAACTAATTTGAGATGACTAGAATGATCTTCCTCATTCCTCGAATAAATTAGAATGTCATCAATGAACACATTAACAAACATATCAAGATAAGACTTAAACACTCTGTTCATAAGATCCATGACCGTTGTAGGAGCATTAGTCAAACCAAAAGACATGACAAGAAACTCATAATAACCATAGCGGAATATCATTTTCTCTTACTCTCAACTAATGATAGCTAGATCTGAAGTATATCTTCGAAAAACAAGTGGCACCCTAAAGTTGATCGAAAAGATCATCAATTCCCCAAAGGGGATACTTATTCCTTATAGTAACCTTGTTAAATTGGAGGTCATCAATACACATCCTAAGAGAACCATCTTTCTTCCTTACAAATAAGATCGGAGCGCCCCAAGGTGAGACACTTGATCGAATAAAACCTTTATCAAGAAGGTCTTTAAACTCAATAGGATTCATTTTATATGGAGGAATAAAAATAGGTTGAGTATTAGGAAGAATATATATACCGAAGTTGATTTCTCTCTCAGAAGCGACTCGGGGAAGATCATTTGAAAAGACTTATTGAAACTCACTCACAACTGGAACTGACTGAATAGGTGGTGTCTGAACACTTGAGTCATTAACTCGGACTAAGTGATAGATGGACCCCATAGAAACTAACTTTCCAAACTTAAGTTACAAAATAAAATGACCCTTAGGCACTACTAAACTACTCCGCCACTAAATAACTGGCTCATTAGGAAACTTGAACTTAACTACTCTAATTCTACAATCAACTGAGGCATAATAAGAATGAAGCTAGTCCATACCTAGAATAACAACAAAGTCCACCATATCTAACTCGACTAAGTCAGCTATGGTGTCTTTGTGATTTATCGACTAAATCACGATAAACTCACTAAGCTAGAATAGACTCACCAACAAGTGTAGAAACATTGAAGGGCTCAAGAAGTCGCTCGGGAAGAATATCAAAACTCATAGCAATATACAGATTCACAAAAGATAGACTCATATTTGGATCAAACAATGCATATACATCAAAAGTAAAGACTTTGATCATACCAGTGAGTACATCAGGAAAATTCTCTTGCACTTGGCGACTGGTGAGAGCATACAGATGGTTTGCTCCTCCATATGTCTCTGAAGTAGCTCCTCTAGGTGTAGCTCTGTTTGGTGGAGCAACGAAAGAAGATTAACTTTTATTTCCCCTATTTACATTACCTTGTTTGTTCTTAAGGAAATCTCTCATGAAGTGATCTGCCTGACCACACTTGAAACAACCAGTGGAGCTATCACGACATGCTCGTGGTAGTTCCTACCACAATTAGCACATATAGGAGTTCAGTTGGCCCCTACTTCCACACTACCTTGAGATTGAGTAGGTCTAGCTCTAAATTTCTGCAAATTCTGATTCCTGACTCACCTTTGTTCTTTGGTGCAAGTGCACTAGCTAATGATGGAGCATGTCCGGTTGGCTTTTGTTTAGAAGATGACTGAATTACATTACCCTTCTGTTGATCGGACTCATTACCTGTTGTATTAGCCTTCTTGTTCTGTAACTCTTCTCTTTCTCTTAGCATATCTTCCTCAACCTGTTGCACATGTAACATAAGACTTTCTATTTCCATGTCCCCTATCAACATCGCAACCTTACCCTTTTTTCTTGACAAAAGAGACAATCAAGACACAAACAGACTCATCCTGCTCCTTATATCAGCAACCATCTCTGAAGCATAACGTGAAAGTTGAGTGAATTTGAGGTTGTACCCATGCACACTCATTGATTCCTGCTTATGAATGAGGAATTCTCTTACCTTTGCCTCTCTCAGTTCACGGGGAAAGAAATGCCCTATGAAGGCCTCTTTGAACACCTCCCAATTCATATTTGGTGCCGCATTAGCTCTATTCTTCTTCCATTGGTCGTACCATACCTTAGAAACACCCTTTAGTTGGTATGCAGCTAACTCCACATACTCAGCATCTACAACATGCATCACCTTAAACACGTTCAACAACTCTTCCACAAAGCTTTCCGGATCCTTGGTGATACTTGAACCGTAAAGTTTGGAGGATTCATCCTTAAGAACTCATGGATCCTAGATGTATCAATACATCTTGTCGATTCCCTCTTTGTTTCCCAACTTGGTTGGTAACAACATTACTCAACATCCGGATAGCATCCCGAAACTCAGCGTTAGTAACCTCTCCTTGGCATTGCACTTTTGGTCCATTAGGGACCCCTTGATCATAGGGGTCAACATTCCTCCTAAAAAGACAACCTCGAAAAACTCTTCGTGGAGACATAATCTGAAAGATACGTATAAGCATGAATTAGAAAGAAACTTTTATAGAGCTGAACTCTATCGCATGAAAAAATTATGAAAGAAGAGAGATAGTTCCTAAATGTTATAGCCTCCTAGTTATAGAGGTGTCGTGCTTCACACCGATACCAAAGACTCTATAGACACGGCTTCATAGACACCCTAGGACTCTTGAACTCTATGCTTTGATACCAAGTTTGTCACGGCCCGAGCCTACACCCTAGAAGTAACTGGCACTCGAGAACCATTGCTGGTCCACAAGATAGCCCTTGTCCTAGCTCAATACTCAGCAGAAGACTTACTCAACAACATATGAACTCAAAAGTGAAGGTTGCTCAAAAGTCTCAAAATAGATAACTCAAAATATTTTAAAAAATCATTCAACTGGCCAAAAGAGACAACTCAAGTCTTAAGTATTTAACAATGGAAATGAAAATATTCCTCAAAATAATACTATCTATGATGCCTCTAACAACTATGATGGAAATCGAGACAAGACCCACGATATCTTAATACGACTGAAAGTAAATATGGAACACTCCGAAGCAAAGAGGTTCACCAAAGCAACTATGGAACTGCAAGTGGTATCAACATAGCGCCTGTTGATGACCTTGGTTACCTGTATATGCATAATGAAATATGCAATACAAATGGCGTTAGTACATGGAATGTAAAAGCATGCAAGGGGAACTCTAAAGCACAGACATAAGCTTGAATTGATAAAAAGGAAGAGCATACTCACCTCATCCCAACTCAGTTCAAGGATACTCAAGGATACTCAAAGATACTCAAACTCAGAAATACTCAACTCAATTCAATAAATAAGTAACAATAAAGATGCATTATAATGAAAGCTTTTAAAATAATAGATAATAAATCAATGTATTTTTAAATACAATAATAACTCTTTTACTCTTACTTGGGAGATTCTCTAACCGGCAACTATCACTATGAGCTATGTGATGATACATCATCTCACCCACGCTGTCAGAACTTTCCTATACCTTGTCGGAGTGTAGGACATCCTCAACTAAGTGGATCCACTAAGCTATGCTTAAAAAGTAATAAGTAATCCTCTAAAAAGTATGACCCTTTTTAGCCATGTTGGCATACATGGTTTAAGAGGACTTTGAATTTTCTGAACTCGTCCCCGTATCGGTGCTCAATACTACTCCAAAAAATATAACTCATGCTCATATGCTTAAAAAACTTTCCTCATGCTTAAACTTTGAGATTACTACTCAAAAGCTTCCCTTAAAAGAGATATTTCTCAAAAACTCCTCATGAACTCATTTGGAAATCAATGTTTCCTCTCATTTTAAATGTAAAACTTTTACTCTTGGGAATAATTAGTTCCATATATTCAATTTGAAATAATGAAACTAAACTCAACTCTCCTCATCATCATACTCAAGTGCTTAAGTCTTAAAACAAATTTTTAAAAGTTTGCAGAAGACTTCTCAAAATGACTTAAAAGAACTCCCTCAAACTTTGCTCTTAACTCTATCTTAAATTTTAAAATGTGAATTCAATAATTATTATTTGAATATACGTATATCTCAATGATTATATGTAGTTTGAATATTTATAATCAAGAAGAGAGCAACGATACATTTTAAAAGAACTTGGACGTAACAAACAACGAAAAAGGAGCAGGGGCAGGCGACACTTGCGCACTGAGTGGCACAGGGTGCCAACCCTTAAATTCAGAAACTATTTTCTAGCACAGTGCAGGCACAATGCTCCAGCCTCCCTAGCGCATCAGTGGCGGGTCGCGCCATCTCTTCCCTAGGACATTTTGTAGAATTTTTCTTCTCAATATTTGGCCCTAATTCACCTATAATCGATTGCTTTCTTCCTAACTTTATTAGATTCATATACCCAACATATGTAAATGAAAATCTACTCAAATATCCTCAAGACAACCCTCAAAATCAAAACCCTCACCTCAAGAATTCATCAAAACCCCAACAACAATAAAAAAACGAAACCTTAAGAAATTCATCAAGAACCTCAGTACACAAATTTTCATGGATGAAATTTAATCAAGAAACTCATGATTAACATGAGGGTGAACGAACCCATCAATATGAAATCTTACATATCTCGTAAGGGTCAAATCCTTGGCGAAATTCCTCAAAGATCGCAAGAATCTTAAATGCTTAAAGCTTTTCTCCCTTTTCTCGTCTTAAACTTTTTCCCAACCTTTCAAGCATTTTAGACTTTAGCATAAAATAATTTTAATCAGCTTTGACCCTAATTTTGGTGGGAAAACTTACGGACTTAGTGGGGTAAGGAAAAGACCAAAATATCCCTCCATAATTAAGATGAATTTCCTTAATTGGATAGGCTGAACTGAAGCATGCATGTCTCCCTCCTTCAAACATGGAATTTAGCAAACTCAGTGACGTTTTAAAGAGGACACAAAGACATTTCATTTGATATCTCATAGGCCACCTAACTCATCATGTGCTAAAATTTATGGTCGTTTGAAGTCAACCCAAAATTCATAATTGAAGTCTAACTTGCACAAATATCAATTTAGCTCTTTCCAATTTAGTTCTTTCTAAAATTAGCTCTTTCTAAGATTGAGGTGTTACATAAATGACTAGGGTTTCATGTGATAATATAAGCATGAACAACAACTCAAGAATCAAAATGAATAAAGTATCGTAATCTCAATGGTTAAGAAAACTAGAATTCAAAATACGGAGGACAAACCAAACTTTGAATTCTTGGAACTTTGGGTAAAAACCCTAAATTTATCTCTTTACAAACTGAATTTCGATGTAGTACGTGAGGATGAACTTAGTACAACGCTATGAATAACCTTGCATACCTGATTATGAAGCTATTGGATTGAAAACATTGGTAGAGACTTCATTTTTATTGAGCCTAAGGAAGAACACTAGCTTTCTTGAAGTAAATCTTTGATCTTGAAATCTTGATACTTGATCTTGATAAAAAAAGACTTTTTATGGAGTTCTCATAGTGGAAGAACCTTGGAAAAACCTTGGATTGAAGGCTTCTCTTTGTATCTTGAATTTTTGACATGGAAGTTTTAGGATTCTTGATGAATAAGAGGAACCCTAGATAAGTTTTGATTGAATTTTGAATGTTTAGATTGATGATTAAGAAAGGAAAACTACTTAGTTGAATGATATACTCCTTTGAAACACCCAAAAATGACTTAGAATAGGACTAAAAAGCTTGAAAAAGTCCCAAAATAACCTTGAACATGTGCATCAAGTTTTTGAAAAACAATCCAAGGCCCATGGGACATTCTACCATTTGTAGTGTCGGCCGTGAAAAAGCTCCTGCATGACAGAGCTTCACTGAAACAAGCATAACTTTTTACTCTTAACTCTAGTTAATGCAAATTTTGTGGGGCTGGAAAGAAGACTCGTAGGCCTTTAATGTGATAGTTCAATTTCCACCTAACTTTTTATATGCTAAAAGATTGATCATTTGAAGTTGACCCAAGAAAACTCTTATATAAACACTCAACCGGTAAGGAATCTTTCAACTCACTTTTAGGGTAATGGTTTCTTATGACCTTAATTAATCTCCAAATCCATTCCCATACTAAAGAATTGACCTTAACACCTAAGCACAATTTAAGAATCACTCGGTAGGACCTTATATGCATATGAAGAATTGTTTGAGTCTTAGCTTAGAAATTTTTGGGGTGTTACAAGTAACTCTAAATGTTAGGAGCCCACCCTATTCTTCGAACACCAAAAGTTGCTCCGCATGAACTCTAAATCAATAGAGATAACTCATATTATTATCTGTAGAGTACAAAAGTATTGCATGAGCACCAACATGCGAAACTCGGTACTCATCGGCCATTTAAGTTCCATAGATAAAAAAAATATAAATAACAAGTAATAAGAAAGGTACAACACAAGTAATTAAATATGATATATACTATGCTAGATAGGTAATAAGGAAAAGAAACAGAACACAAAGAATAGGGGATCTAGTCAAAAATGTATCGAGAAACGCAAGCCAGGACTGATTCACAATCAAATTATGATTCAAGAGTCGTCTACCCAAGTCCAGGAGGGATAACATCCACAATATCTAGACCAAAACATATCAACTAATAGGTTAATTTCACAAGAATACAATATATCATCAAACAATAACCTAACTTGTCACGCCCCGAAGCTACCCTCAGGACGCGGGCATAGGACCTAGGATCACGAGTGACCCTAAGCTAACCCTACTGGCATATCATAAGCATACTAAATTAGGAAAGTACTGTGCGGAAGCTAAATCATAAGATAAACTGAAATGATTGGGAATACCCATTTAAGTCTGAATTTATATAAAACTGAGAAGAGTTTAAGATACTAAAATAAAGCTCAAATGCTAAACTGAATATAACTATGTCTGAAAAAAGCCTCTAACTGACTAAAAGTGCTGGGACATGCCCAAGCTAAATCTAGCAAATCTGAAATGAAAGACTGAAAATAGAAAAGGAACAAATATGTCATGCTCAGAGAATGAGGACTCACCACTGATACTGCTGAGCTGAAGGTCGGGAAATGATCTATGCGTTATCTGGAAGCTGAGGACCTGAACCTACATCACAAAAAGATATAGTGCAGAGTATGCACCAGTACTTGAAAGGTAATGCTGAACAATAAACATAATTGAGCAAACATATAATTGAGCAATGATATGAGATAAGCATGATACTAAACTGAGAATACTGAACATGAAATGACTGAATGCAATGACCAAGTTTATAAAATGCTGAGAATGAAATATGACTGTAACTGATAACATGGTCAATGCAATAGAATCTGAATGTAAGGGAGCTACTAATAATCAACATAAAACCACATGAGCTAAATGTGGAGTCTGATGTATACACCCCATCGAGAGGACCCAATATACCCCATTAGAGGAATAGAGGCATGGCTGGCGTTATCATTAAAATGTAATGCCCACAGAGGGGACTTATAAACCTACGGGGGCATGTAGTTCTCAGACTATTCGGGTACGCTGAACCCTAGCTCACTCGGTGTAAGCCTACTCCCAATTAGAATGTATAAAAGCAATATTATGACTGAAATGATGAAATACTAGATAGCTCAATTACTGACATGCAAACTCTGAGAATTTAACAATTATGACTGATAATGTGACATTCGTAAACTGAAGCATGTAAATCTGAAATAACTGACCTAGAATGTGTAATTCATATACTAAAAGAACTACATAGCTAGGGTTCTGAGTATCATACAAGAAACTAATCAACAATATGATAATCTGATTTGGATCATTCTAACAGCTAAAACCCAATAGTTTCTGACATTCAAGAAACCCAAGGTCTAGATAATATTAAGGGAATCAAGATTTTGACTAAAATCTAGAGACCAAATGGGTGAAGGAACCCACTAGTGAAATCCCACATACCTGGTGGCAAATTCCATGGAGAAATCTTTCTATTTTGGGGTTGGAACTAATGAAAATTCACTGCATTGATGAACTAGGGCTGCTCGACTTTCTCTCTAATTTTTACTCTTAAGTTTCGCTTGATTTTGGTGAATAATTGATTAGGGTAAGTTCTAATAAGTTCACTAGGCTAAAACTTACCGAAACCATGTAGCTTAGGGGTTAAACGACGTAGTTTAGGGATCCAACCCATAGGGAAAAGACCAACGACCCCTGACTTAAAAGCTGTCGGGGTCACCGACTGACCGTGGATGGTCCGACGGTCCATTCTAGTTGGCCATCATTCAGCTTTAGAGACTTGATTTCTGAGGTTTTGATCTATGTCCCTGGACTATAGACCGTGGTCTGACCTATGGTCTAGACTTAGAATAATTTTTTGGGGGGCTCTAAGACTGAAAGTTGGGGGTTGACCCACGGCCCTAGACCACAGATCGTGGCCTGACCTACGATCCGTAAGTCCCAGTGTGGGTGGACCCTTAACTGGATTTCTAGACCTTTTTTGGGAGGGGATTACAGGTTGTGAACCACGGACCACCACGATTGACCATAGGTCGCCCTACGGTCCGTGGGTGGCAATCTTGCATTGCACCTTCAACTTCTGGAAAATCTGTTGATTTGGTCTTTTTAGGATATAGGATGTTACATAATTGGACCCCATAATTCTTAAAGGTACAAGAAAAAAAACATAGCCTAACTGCACCACCTATAAAATCGGAGGGTGCAAACAATAATCAATTATACTGGTGCTAGGTGATAAATATCAGTGCAGGATTTGCAGTAGAACCATTAATAACCATAGGTAACCAAGGGTATACACTCCCTGTCTTGATATAACGAGGTAGGACCTGTGCATCTCTCTCTTCTTCGATAGTGGAACACACAACCAGAAGGACTCACAAGGGATACGGGAAGCCCTTATACAGTGCTTGGGCCCAAACTAGGTCTTACAAAAAGTCCTCTCCATTGCAGTACCATAGGTATAAGTAGCCAAACCATGAAGGAAAGGACATCGACGTGACGGCTATTGAAGTAAAAATTGAGCTCATCCCAAATGCCTTTAATGTTTCACGTAGAAATGAATCACATCCTCGACGCCTCATAAATCTCAAAAATAAGTTTAGCAAAATGACCTAAGTGGTACGACATTCATTAAAACAAGTTTAGAATAGTAACCAAGTGAAAATATCCATTCTCCATAAATGATAATAATGCAAAAATGCATGAACCAGGATTGTTCTACAAAACACATGAGAATGAGCAATCAATACAATGCATTGCATCACCAACATTCTAACAAGGTACTAACAATTAGATATAAAATAACAACCCTACCATGCTACAAAGGCTGAGACCACTAATATGGAATCCATTTGGTCCTCGACCACGGCCTGGGGCCCAACAATATAATAACAAGCTTAATAAGTTATAACAAGACTACCCCTAATCAATGAGAGAAGAAGTCAAGAAGAGCTTCCAAATCAACAAAAAGGGAGAAAAGTAACTCAAAGAACAACGCCTTACCTATAAACACCATTATGATTTACGACTGAGCACAGCTAAAGCAAACCAATGTCTACAATGAGCCACTAAGGTCCTAAGTACTAAAAACAGATAAACAACTCAATATAAGACCTATAGGGAGGAACTAATAACTACAAGGGCGATAAAACACATCTATAGCTCAACCCTAGCCTAAGACCACAAGTATCAATCCTAACAAGGTTAAAATGCTAAGGCATACTACAATAAAGTCTACAAGGCAAAACTAAGGCTCTTGTCAACCACAATAAGCCCAATATTCCTATGAGAATCAAGAAAAGGTATAATAGTAGAATGAGGTAAAGAAACCCAACAAATGCTACATGGTCTGAATTCACCGCACAAGATCTATCCACCTTCGAAATGCCTCTGAACAATGCTACACTACCAAATTATTGATCACCATGTAAATAAAGAAATTTAGACACTAAATTCAAAATAATTAGAGAAAGACTCAATAATTGAGTCAAAATGGGAATATGGGACCCACACTAGAAATCCCAAAATTGACTCCATCAAAATTTCCTAATAAACTTACCAAGCATGTGTCCTGAAATGGGACACAATTTGATGCCCGGATCAACCTAAACAAGAACATGCAATTTAATTCACTATTAAAGAGATATGGGAGCCCCTTTGGGGGAAGAACTACCTAGAAATGATGCTCCCCTCACTTCCCTAAACACTTCAATGGTATAGCCACACCAATACTGAACGAAACACAACCTGAATCACCTAAAATAGAGCTCCCTAGCTCAAATTATCCATGTTCAAATATTTGAAGAGATATTGAAAAATGAGTTGAAAGAGGAGACATAACATCAGTGATGACCGTTAAAGTGGTGTAGTGGTCACTAACGTGGTAACCACTAATGTGGTCAACTCACCCCAAAAGCAGCCCAGCTCCAAAAGGAGCAGACCACCGCAAAAGCAGCATCCAGGCCGCAAACATAGCTATTCGGCTGCTAACGCGACCTCCTCTTCTTCAAGGCATATCACTAAAGTGTCTCGTAGGTCGTTAACATGGCTACTGCAAAAGCGGTCAAGGGAAAGAAAGCTCCAAACTTTGAATGGACCCTAGAACTCATTTGAGGTCCAAACAACACAAACTAAAAGTGATAGCCACTCTGAAATGACATTCTATACTCAACGTAACCATCAAACATCTAGTTAAGGTCTTCATGATGAAAAGTGGGTCCCACGCCCAAGTTCCATTTTAGGGTAAAATCCACAATGGGCTTGAAATGAGATTGGAAGCCTCAGAATCTGCATGAAAAGTCACTCTAAACTCAACTTGATGTTGTGAAGCTAACAGAACTGTTTGAATTTCATTCTGAGGCCATTTTCCATGAGCTTTGATCAAAATCAACCATACAAACTCTAGAAGTTCCAAAATATGGAAACTTTGACAAAACTTAAATAAACAACCCGACGATCAAGTTTTTTTTCCAGAAGTCAGTAATGACTTATGATCACTATAGTAAATCTCTAAATGCTGAATCGATTAAAATGGAGGAACTAACCTTGAGGGTCACCACATTCAACTCACCAAGGCATGGATCAAGTGCAAGTGTATCAAGGTGAACACCTAGAAACATTACACCTAAAACTGCTTCAACATCATCAAGGCATAAGCAAGTGCAAGTGTTTCAAGAGGTTCACCTAGAACTATTGCACCTCTTTCTAATAATATACCAAGTGCATCAATATCACCAAGGCATAGTGCAAGCGCAAGGGGTGCTGGCCTATCAACAAGAAATAGGAGTGTTAGAGGAAGAGGTAGAGGAATGGGAAGTGGAGCAAGAGGCATTAATCATCCACTTTAAAGTTGGTTTACATGTTCTCAAGGTAGTACACCATATGTTCTAGGCCATAATACAAATGTTGCACCAAAGGAAAGTGCTACTGTCAGGAAAGGAAAGAGTGTAGGAAACATAACCCAGTTTTAAAGGCCAAGAGTAACTGGAATGTGTGCGTTTCAAGATGAGATGATTTTGTGACTTTCACTGTAAGTATGGACATGTATTCATAATGTTTGTTCTATAATAACTTGATAGTGTTTATTATCTAATATACATATATATAAAAATCATGCTTATATGTTTTAAAAAAACATAACTCTTCCTTAATTTGAGATAATTGCTGAAAAGATACTTGGGAATACTTAGTTCCTGAATACTCATTTTGAAACATGAAACTCAACTCTTCTCATTCTCTTATTCGTTTACTCAAGTCTTAAAACAAGTTATAAAAAGTTGTAAAAGACTTCTCAAAAATGACTCAAAAGACTCTCTCTAACTTTACTCTTAATCTTTACTTGAATGTGAAATGTGAATTCAGGAGTTATGATTTGGGTATATAGGATCTCTCGGTGATTTGATGAAGTTTTGGTAGTTATAATTAGGAAGAGAGGGAAGACACAATTTAAAAGAACTTAAACTAAACAAAAAATGGAAGAAGAATAGGGGCAGACAACCCTGGCGCAGGGCGTCAGCCTCTCAAATTCAGAAGGCCAATTCTGATGCACTGCAGTCGCGGCGTGTCAACCCCTCAGGAAATTCGACGAATTTTTTCTCTTTGATTATTTGTCTTAATTCACCTATAATCGATTAATTTCTTCCAAAATCCCTTACATTCGTAAACACAACACAACTAAACAAAAACCCACTCAAAATTCCTAAGGAAAACCCTAAAACACAAGACCCTCACCTCAAGAACTCAACAAAAACTCCACATTAATGAATGAAGAAATAAAACCTCAAGAACTCAACAAAAACTCCATATTCAAGAATGAAGAAATAAAACCTCAATAACTCAAAAAGATTCTCAATATACTAAATCACATGAAATAATTCATAAAGGAAACACATGATTGGTGTGAGGGTGAACAAACCCATCACTATGAAAACTTACATACCTCGTAAGAACCACATTCTTGATGAAAATCCTCAAAACTTGATGAACGCTTGAAGCTTTCTCCCTTTTTCTCCTCTTGAAACCTTACCCTAACTCGTCAACATTTTTTTGGAATGACTAAAACTGATTCTAATAAGTTTAGACCCTAAAAAGGTGAAAACAAATGTGTGGGCTTGGTGGGGTATGGAAAAGACTAAAATAACCATCCTCAAATCGAATGGAAATGCCTTACTAAACAGGCTGCACTCAAATAGGAATATCTCCTTTATATGAACTCTGAATTTATCAAACTCAGCGGCGTTAGAAAGAGGACTCAATGATGTTCGATTTGATATTTCATGCGACACCTAAATTATTGTGTTCTCAAAGTTATGGTCGTTTGAAGTCGACCCAAAACTCATCATTTAAGAGTAACTTGTACCAATTCTCAATTTAGCACTTTCTAATTTAGTCCTTTCTAAAATTAGCTCTTTCTAAGACTGAGGTATTACAATATCTCCCCCTTGGGAACATTCGTCCTTGAATGAGAATACTCTTCAATCATCAGGGGTGGAAAAAGACCTAACACCCAACTCAAACACCCAACATGCAAATAGATCATAGTTCAGCATATCAATGTAAGGAGTTATTGACAAAAGTTATTACCTTCGTCTGGAATTTCTCCGGAAGGAAAGAGATGAGGGTATCTCTTCTTCATATCCTCCTCAGCTTTCCACGTAGCTTCCTTAATAAATTGATTTCTCGATAAAACTTTGGTTGACGCAACCTCCTTGGTTCTCAACTTGCGAACCTGCTGATCAAGAATCTAAACGAGTATCTCCTTATAAGATAGGTTGTCCTTGATACCAATATTCTCAGTAGGTATAATAAGTAAAGGATTGCCCATACACTTCTTCAACATAGAAATGTAGAATACCAGATGGACTGCAGCTAACTCTAACAGTAACTCTAACTATTAAGCTACATTGTCAATTCTCTTAGATATCCTACAAGGACCAATATACCTAGGACTAAGTTTCCCCTTTTTGTCAAATCTCATAACACCCTTCATGGGTGAAACCTTCAATTAAACTTAATCATCCACCTCAAACTCCAAGTCTCCTCTCCTAACATTGGTATAGCATTTTTGACGACTTTGGGCCATTTTAAACCTTCCTTGAATGATCTTCACTTTCTCCATAGCTTGATGAACCAAGTCTAGTCCTATTAACCCAGCTTCACCAACCTCAAACCATCTGATAGAAGATCTACATCTTCTCCCATAAAGAGCCTCATAGGAAGCCATTTGGATGCTAGAGTAAGCAAACTCTATGAGAGTTAAATGGTCATCCCAATTACCATTGAAATCAATCGCACAAGGCCTCAACATATCTTCATAAAACCTGAAGTCTAAGGATGGAAAGTAGTACTCAAATTTACCTTCGAACCCAAACCTTTCTGGAAAGACTTCAAAAATTGTATGGTGAATTGTGCACCTCTCTCTGAAATAATGGACACAAGAACTCCATCAATTCTAACTATCTCTTTAATATATAATTTGGCATAACCGTTTGTCAAAAAGGTGGTCTTTACCTACGAGAAATTGGCTATTTAGTCATGCGATCTACAATAACTCAAATTGAATCATGCTGCCTACGAGATCGCAGCAAACAAATAATGAAGTCCATATTGATCATCTCCCACTTCCATTATGGAAGATCTATGTTCTAAGCCTTACCACTGGGCCTTTTGCACTCTACCTTAACTGGCTGGAAATTCTGGCACTTAGCAACGAACTCTGCAATATACCTCTTCATGCTACTTCACCAATAGACTTCTCTCAAGTTACAATACATATTTGTGGAACCGGTATGAATTGAATACCTGGAACTATGATCTTCTTCAATGACCTTATCTTGGAGTTCACCAGCCCTTGCTACACACAATCTACCTTGATACCTCAACACACCATCTCCCCCTTGTTCAAAATCCATCACTTTTTGCTTATGGACATTTGCCTTTAATTCAAGCAAAACTGGGTCTTGGTCTTGTTTCTCCTTCACTTCAGACACTAGTGATGATTCAGCATCATTCATCACCACTACTCCACCTTCATTGGAATCCAACAACCTGACTCCCAATCGTGCAAATCTATGTACATCCTTGTCCAATTCATTCTTGCCTTCCTTAACATGGGGAATACTACCCATAAATAACGTATTCAAAGCATCAATAGCTACATTAGCCTTACCTGGATGATCGAGGATACTCATGTCATAATCCTTGAGTAACTCTCACCACCTCCTCTGTCTGAGATTCAGCTCTTTCTAACTGAAAACATACTGAAGACTCTTGTTATCGATAAATGATGTTCGACGTAAGTAACTGACACTATTTCGGTTCAAGTGCCAAATGATCGCGTGTAGTGATATAACCCAACCAAGGGTTGGGATTGTTCCCACAGGGAGTGGTTTTGAGAATTAATAGAAAAATAAAATTAAGTTCTAATTAGTCATAGCTATAAACATTAGAGAATATAAACATACTAAATCCAAGGGGAGACGCAAGCGTCAATTATTAATGAAGGTTTGTATTAACTAACAACTAAAAATAGAAAAAATATAAGGAAACTAGATATGGAGACGGGATTCTTGTGATGTGATAGGAATACGAGATAAACTAGACTATTGGGTACATACTTTTGATAGTAAATTGTTGAACATTTGTTACTAGGCTAGACTATAGTGGGGGTAAATTCTCTCTCGAGCAACTTATCCCGAATCAACTCCATTTCTCTCGAACAACGAGTTACCGCATTAAGCACAGCCTCCACCTTAGCCCATTCACTTTCTCGAGATGAATATGTGGGAGAAGGACTAGGGTTCACTCTCTCAAGTGGAACCTATGTCAACCTAATACCACCAGCTATCAATTTAGTAGTCTTAGTTTTACGACCTCTCTCTCAAGCAAGCAAACAACACTAAGATGAAATCATATAAGCAACTACAATCCCACTAAGTTCATACACAACTACTAAATAAAATCACATTTAAACAACAAATAAACCATCAACAAGAAAGACCCGATAGATAATTTAACCCATATTCACAAAATCACACCCCAAGAATTGGGGTTTTAGCTAGACATGTAAAAGAGATAAAAAAATTTATGCCAATATCAGTTTCTATCTACTGGGTATGACGAATTAAGTCTTAAAACACATCAAGAGTGAAGAATCTTTTAAACCCATGTCCAATTTCTTGGAATTGAAACTCTTTGAATCTTCAAGGTCTTAGAACAAAGTCTCCAAAACCCACTAAAACTTAAACTCTCAAAAAACTATAAAAAGTTTGAATAATAGAAGTGATACTAAGCTAGAAATTTGAAAAAAGTATTTATAGTGTTTGAAAATTTGTGCTGCGGAGGACCATTCAGTGCAGTTAGTCGAGATCACTGATACGCTCAGCGATCCGCCTTTTGGTCGACTTCATCGCCTTCCTGCTTTTGCCTTCAACATTTTCGCATTTTGAGGCATTAGGCGATAGAAGTACTTCTTCGCGGAACTACTTGGCGACGAACCGACTGCTCATTTTCATCGCAGAATTCATCTTCTCCTTTAGGGCTCATATAATGGAACAAAAGGTGATCTCCAAGACGATCAACGACTCGCCAACAGGGCTCGGCGATCTTCAGGCCTTCATTTCTTTGTTCTTTTCATCTGCCTTGTTCCTTCTTGCCAAGTAGTGTCCATACTTTGCCTCAAACTCCAAATACCGGAAACTTAAGGATTTACATCAGATATTAAGACAAAATTTGCATTTGAGGACACTAATTCTAACAAAATATAGTCCTAAATGAGTCCAATTTATGGACTCATCAGTGAACACATCCACATGAACACTATAGAGATAGTGACACCATATTTTCATAGTGAATACTATAGCAGCCAATTCTAGATCATGAGTTGGGTAATTCTTCTCGTGAATCTTAAGATTTCTAGAGGCATATGGTATAACTTTGACATTCTGCATCAAAACACAACCAAGTTAACTAAGTTTTCAATTCCTGAAATCTTTTCTCATAAGATTTTGACTATTGAAACTTTGATGTCGTCTGAGTCAACTTGGTCAATGAGGATGAAATAGACGAAGACCCCTCGACAAACCTTCTATAACAACTAACCAACCCCAAGAAGCTCTTTATATCAGTTGGAGATGTGGTTCTGGGCAAGCTATGCACAACTTCAAGCTTTTGGGTGTCAAATTAAATCCCTTCACCAGACACAATGCGGACTAAGAATGGCCCGGACTTAAGCCAAAACTCACACTTATAAAATTTGGCATACAACTCCTTATCCTTTAGAGTTTGGAGAACTACTCTGAGATGACTAGCATGATCTTCCTCATTCCTCGAATAAACTAGAATATCATCAATGAATATGATAATAAACATATCAAGATAAGGCTTAAACACTCTATTCATAAGATTCATGAACGTTGTAGGGTATTTACAAGCCAAAATACATAACTAGAAATGCATAATGACCATAGCGGGTCCTAAATGCTGTCTTTGGAATATCACTTTCTCTTACTTTCAACTTATGATAGTGTAACACCCCAGAAAAATTACGAGCTAAGACTCAAACCATTCTTAATTGTGAGTAAGATTTTACCAAGGAATTTAAATTTTCTTTAGTGTTAAGGTCACTAGGTGTAGCACCTTAAGTTCCAAAAAGAACTAAAGAGAATTCATTCAAGTCATTCCTAAGTTCCCTTAAGTTTTGGGTCAACTTCAAACGACCATATCTTCCAGCACATAATGAGTCAGGTGGCACATAAGATATCAAATTAAAGGTCATTAAATCCTCTTTCCAATGTCACCAAGTTTGTTGAATTTCGAATTTGGATGATGGAGATATGCCTGTTTGAAATCAGCATGTCCAGTTAAGGAAAGTGACCAGAATTAATGAGGGGTATTTCCGTTTTTTCCTTACCTCTTTAGCTTAAAACGTTTTTAGTAATAATTTAGGGGTCTAAACTAATTTGGGACAGTTTTCATAATCTTAAATTACGCTTACGATTTTGAGAATAGTTTAAGAGGAGGAAAGAAGGAGGAGTTCAAGCGTTCACCAAGATTTCTTGCAAATCGAGGATTTATTTCCCCAAATTATGGTATGTAAGTTTTCATAGTATTGGGTTCATTCTCTCACACGCTAATCATGAGTTTCCACTTTCAAATTCATCCTTGAAATTGAGTGTAATGATGTTCTTGATTAAATTCTTGATGTATTGTTCTTCATTCTTGAATTATGATGTTTGGTTGAGTTCTTGAGGAGATGGTTTGCAACTGAGATGAGTTAATTGATTGTTCATTGTATGGGTTTCGTTAATATTGTTTCGAGTAATGAAAATTTGTGAATTTTGACCTTAGAACCGAAGTGGGTAGGAAAGGAACCGAGTTTGGAAGAGTAATAACGGGCAGAATTCGGTGCCCATGTCTGCGTCATAGAGATGACGCGGACTCTACTGTCCAAAATTTTATTTTGCAACTAAATATTTTAATCATGTTCCACGTCGCGCACATGCTCCCTAGTTTGTGTCTTCACCTGTTACTTATTATCAACAACCTAGACTTCATCTAATCATTGAGAAATCCTATGTATCCTAATCATGATCCTTGACTTCATAATTCAAATTCAAGAAAGAGTTAAGAGTAGAGTTCAAGAAAGTCTTTGAGTTAAATTATGAATCCCTTGAGATCAACTACCGATATGAGCTAAGTTTTTGGGAAGTGAGTATGAGATTAAGAAGAGTTGTACCCATGAGTTCTATATTTTCATTGTGGCCCTTGAGTAAAGTTGTTCATGTCCATAATTTCGCATGAACTCCACAAATCGAGTATATTTGAAAGGAGTAGTATCTCAGAGTTCTAAGTGATTGAGTATTGAGTTCCTCACCCTTTTTGAAACCATATTTCATAAATATAGACTACCACACGATATACATGGAGGTCCTTGAGTTGAGCCGATCATGCCCATAACTCTGCATGAACCCTATGAGTCAAGCATTCTTGAGATGAGTCATGTCATTGAGTCCTTCAGTTCTGAAGTTATTGAGTTCCAAGTATTGATTTCTATATATGGTTATTGATACCCTTGAATTGATTCGTTCACATCCATAATTTGGCATGAACTCTATTTTGAGAAGTCTTACAATTAATTATAATTTGTTTTAAGACTTGAATACTTGAATTTGAGAATGAGGAGAGTTGAGTTCATTTTTTTCAAAATGATATATTGGAATCAAGTATTCCCAAGAGTAAATGTTTTTACATTTAAGATGAGAGGAAACACCAATTTCCAAACGAGTTCATGAGGACTTTTGAGTACTATCACTTTTAAGAGAAACCTTTTAAGTACAATCTCAAAGTTGAGGATGAGGAAATATTTTTTAAAAGACATATGAGCTAAGCTATATTTTGGGAGTAGTATTGAGCACCGATATGGGGGACAGTTTAGACAACTCAAAACCCCCATAAACCATGTAGCCAACGTGGGTAGAAAGGGTAATACTATTTAGATGATTCCTTATTAATTTTTAAGTATAGACTAGTTGATCCAGTTAGTTAAGGAGTTATATGCCCCGGCAAGGTATAGGACAGTTTTGGCAGTATGAATGAGACATTGTATCATCACAGAACTCATATTGATAGTTATTGATTAGAGAATCTCCCACATAAAAATTATTGTAACTTTACATACAATTGAGTATTATCTACTATTTTAAAAGCTATTCATATATTGCATCTTTTATTGTTGCTTTATCTTGAGTTGAGTATCTTGAGTTGAGTATCTTGTGTTGAGTATCTTATCCTTGAGTACTTCTTAGTTGAGTAAGTTTGAGTATCCTTGAGTATTCCATAAGTTGAGTGAGTTTGAAACAAGGTAAGTATGTTTCCTTTGATTTCAATTCAAGCTTCCATTATGCTTTAAATTTCCCCTTACATGCTCATAAACTCCATGTACTTACGCCATTTGGATTGCATTGTTTCATGATGCAAATACATGTAGCTAGGGTTATCAATAGGCACTTTGATGATACCACTTGTAGTTCGAGTTAGCTATGGTGAGGCTCCTTGCTTCCGAAGGATTCTATTTACCTTTCAATCTTGTCAGGATGTTATGGGTCTTGCTCCGACTTTCATCTTTGTCATTTAGAGGTTTCATAGATAGACAGTAGAGTTTGAAAAGTGTGTTTCATTTATTATGTTAAATTTTTTGAAGACTTGAGTTGCCTATTTATGGCTAGTTTAATATTTTATTATGTTGAGAATTGATCATTTGGGTTAAAGCTTTGTATTTGAGTTCAATGAATTTTACTGAGTTGTAAGCTTTGAATGCTTGAGTTAGTCTTCCACTTGTAGTCAGCCAGGATAAGGGATCTCTTGGGGACCAACAATGGTTCTCCAGTGTCGGTGATGTGAAGGGTATAGACTCGGATCATGACAAACATGGTATCAGAGCACAGAGTTCAAGTTGTCATAGGGTGTCTATGAAGTCATATCAGTAGAATCTTATTTATGGTTGTGAGGGCCCCACTTCTATAAACAAGGCACTACAGATATTTATGAAAAGTTTCCCTTCTTGCGTACTCTTAATCTTGCAATAGAACTATGTCATAGAAAATTATTCATACTCGTGCATTTCTCATATTCATTCGACTACCCCTCATACTAAAGGTAGTTGAAAAGTAAAGCCCAAGATCCTTATGGATGAGTTATTCTTGAGAAATTCATGAGACTCCGCAGGGGCTTGACAGAAGCCCATGAGTGAGGTAAGTGTTGAGTTTTAGAGGAATGAACTCATGTTTATATGAATTGTTCATTTGAGCTAAAAGCAAGCTGTACTCTCTTCCCTAAGCCCTATTTCAGGTGAGACCTTTATGATAAAGTGTGTTTTAGATCTTGGGTAACATTTTCACCCTAAAAGATAGTATGAATTACGAGATTATGAGCAATAATAGTAAAGAGTGCCCTTAAGTTAAGAGAAAAGCATGCAGAGGTATAGAAATCTAAGAAAGGGAGATGGTGTTTCTACAAGCTATGTTATTATAGTCATGTACCTAGTAAGTTATTAATGAAGAGTGTTCCCTTATGGGTAGACTAAGAAGTGATGAGTTGTGAAGATTCCATGATAGGAAGTAGAGTAAGAGTTGCAAGTTAGGATGAGTTAGAGAATGTTTTAGCTAGAAAGGAGTTTATGATGAGGTGTCATTGTATTGGTAATGACCAAGTGAAGTGTTGAAGAGAAGAGGATGAGTATTCATGAGGTGATAAATATAAGCTAGGCTTGTGAATTTTTAAGGGGGAAACCATAGAGTATTCTGAGGATGATAGAACTATCTGAGAGGTAATGCACAATAAGTGAGTAAATAGTACTTAAGTTTTGAAATGGAAGGTGAAGACAATATGTAGGTAGTTAGATGGAGAGCTAAAGATTTCCAACTTGTCAAGAGACCATAGTGGGTGAGTGATTCTTGACTTTTCTGGTAGTCATAAGTTGTATAAGGTGTGAGAAATCACATTGATATATGTGTTTAGTACTAGACACTAAGATTGAATTTGAGATGAGTGTCGTCATCAATAGATGGCAACATCAGGGTGATGGTGTTAGTTTTGAGATCTGACCTAGTAGGTTTGACCTGAAATGGGTGAGGAGATCAAAATGGTACCTTGCAATGAAAATGTAGTATTATAACCCATAAAGGAGAGAAATTAAGGTAGAGTAGTAAGAGGTACACCCGAGATGGTATGTCGCCAGATGGGTCCGAATTAAGGTTACGATTGTTATGTTTGCCTAGATTGTATATTTGGGCCGCAGATATGGGATAGGTTGGTGCAAGTGAAATTTCTCTAAGGAGTTAGATAAAGCAGACTTAGGAGCAAATGAGAAGAGGTCAGGAGAAACACCATAGAAAGAGGTCTTAGTTCCTGTTTATGGAGAGTTCAGTATCTATAAGGTAAACTTTTCTCGAGTATTAGAGTAAAAGGGGATTGTAGAACAGTTTAGAGATGATGGAATAGGTCCTTATCTTTCAAGTGTCAGCTTTAGACCTAAGGGGGATATGATAAGATGATAAATCAAGTCAAGTGTTGAGAATAAAATAGTAATGAGTTCAAAAGAATATGGGAGATATCTTTTCAGAGGTCCTTTAAGTAGTGGAGTGATGTTAGAAGAAGAAGGTTAATGTTCTTATCGTGATAATGATGGAGTGACGATTCCATCTAAGGTTATAAATGAGGTGGATGAGGTTCTACTATGACAAATAGTTAAATGAGAGCCCTTAGTTGGTTTCGCGTAAGTAATACGGGAAATTCTAGATGGTATGGCAGAGATGATGAGTGAATGAGAACATCTTAAGGGGCTGGTTAGTAGGAGTCCATGGAGTTCTTAGAGTACTAAGCTTGAATGTGGTATTTTTAAACATTAGGTGGTTCTTGATATGAGCCCAATGTTGATTAAATGTGGTGGTAAAAAGTAATATTCTTGGGATGATCAATATAGAGAGGTATAGAACCTGAACCATAGGGGTTGAGTTAAGATTGAATATAGTAAGAGTGTGTTGTTAGACTCAGGCCTTGGTAAGAGTAACCCCGTTCCATACGCAGTTCAGCCATCATTCAAGGATGAATAATCCCAAAGGGAGATAATGTAACACCCCAGAAACTTTTTGAGCTAAGACTCGAACCATTCATCGTTGTGAAAAATATTTTACCAAGGAACTTAAATTTTCTTAATTTTAAGATCACTAGATGTAGCACCTTAAGTTCCTAAAATAACTAAAGAGAATTCATTCACGTCATTCCTAAGCTCTTTTAAGTTTTGGGTCAACTTCAAATTACCATAACATTTAGCAAAGGAAGAGTTAGGCGGCCCATAAGATATCAAATGAAAGGTCGTTGAATCCTCTTTCCAACGCCACCGAGTTTGCTGAATTTTGAGTTTGGATCAGGGAGATATGCCTGTTTGAAGTCAGCATGCCTAGTTAAGGAAAGTGACCCTTAATGATGGGTAATTTGGTCTTTTCCTTACCCCTTCGGCTTAAAACATTTTTAGTAATAATTTAGGGGTCTAAACTGATTTGGTTCAATTTTCATAATCCTAAATTACACTTAGGGTTTAGAGAGGAGTTCAAGAGGATGAAACAAGGAGGAGTTCAAGTGTTCGCCAAGATTTCTTGTGAATCGAGGACTTATTTCACCAAATTAAGGTATGTAAGTTTTCATAGTGTTGGGTTCATTCGTCCACACTCCAATCATGAGTTTCCACTTTGAAATTCATCCTTGAGATTGAGTATATTGAGGTTCTTAATGAAATTCATGAATTATTGCTCTTCATTATTGAATTATGATATTTGGTTGAGTTCTTGAGGCGAGGGTTTGCGAATGAGATGATTTAATTGATAGTTCCTTGTGTGGGTTTTGTTGATATTGTTCTGAGTAATGAAAATCCATGAATTTTGACCTTATAACTTAAGTGGGTAGGAGTGGAATCGAGTTTGGAAAAGGAATAAAAAATTGGGCAGAATTCGGCGCCCAAGTCCACGTCGCAGAGATGACACGGACTCTATTGTCCAAAAATTTATTTTGTGACCAAATATTTTAATCCTTCTCCATGTCATGCACAGGCTCCCCAGTTTGTGTCTTTGTCCATTTCTTATTATCAACTATCTAGACTACATCTAATCATTGAGAAATCCTATATATCCTAATCATGATCCTTGACTTCATAATTCAAATTCAAGAAAGAGTAAAGAGTAGAGTTCAAGAAATTCTTTGTGTTAAATTATGAATCACTTGCGATCAACTACCGATTTGAGCTACATTTTGAGGAAGTAAGAATGAGATTGAGAAGAGTTGTACCCATGAGTTCTATATTTTCATTGAGGCCCTTGAAACGAATAATTTCGCATGAACTCCATAAATCGAGTATATTTGAGTGGAGTAGTATCTCTGAGTCTAAGTTCTTGAGTATTGAGTTTCTAACCCTTTTTGAAACCATATATGGATTACCATACAATATACATGGAGGTCCTTGAATTGAGTCAATCATGCCTATAATTCCGTATGAACCTTGTGAGTCAAGCATTCTTGAGATGTGTAGTGTCATTGAGTCCTTGAGTTCTGAAGATATTGAGTTTAGAGTATTGAGTTCTATATATGGTTATTTAAATCCTTGAATTGTGTCGTTCACATCCGTAATTCGGCATGAACTCTAGTTTTAGAAGTTTTTTACAATTAATTATAATTTGGTTTAAGACTTGAGTACTTGAGTTTGAGTATGAGGAGAGTTGAGTTCATTCTTTTAAATATGATATATGGAAACTAAGTATTCCCAAGAGAGTAAATGTTTTTACATTTAAGATGAGAGGAAACGTTGATTTCCAAAAGAGTTCATGAGGAGTTGTGAGTACTAACTCTTTTAGGAGAACCCTTTTGAGTAATAATCTCAAAGTTGATGATGAGGAAATGTTTTTTTAAAATATATGAGCTATGTTATATTTTGGGAGTAGTATTAAGCATCGATAAAGGGGAGAGTTCAGAAAACTGACAGCCCCCATAAACCAGATCGCCAACATGGGTAGAAAGGGTCATACTTTAAGATGATTCCTTATTGCTTTTTAAGCATAGATCGGTAGATACACTTAGTTGAGGAGTTTTATGCACCGTCAAAGTATAGGACAATTTTGGCAGCATGGACGAGACGATGTATCATCATATAGCTCATAGTGATGGTTGCCGATTAGAGAATCTCCCAAATATTATTGTATCTTTACAGACAATTGAGTAATATCTATTCTATTAAAACCTTTTCATATATTGCATCTTTTATTATTGCTTTATCTTAAGTTGAGCATCTTGACTTGAGTATCCTAAGTTGAGTATCTTATCCTTGAGTACTTCTGAGTTGAGTAAGTTAGAGTATATTTGAGTATCCTTTAGTATTCCTTGAGTTGAGTGAGTTTGAGACAAGGTAAGTATGTTTCCTTTGATTTTAGTTCAAGCTTATGTTACGCTTTAGATTTCCCCTTACATGCACGTACATTCCATGTAGGGACGCCACTTGGTAAGCATCCTTACTTCCAGAGGATTCTATTTACCTTTCAGTTTTGTCAGGATGTCGTGGGCCTTTCATCATTGTCATTTAGAGGCTTCATAGATAGACAGTAGAGTTTGAGAAGTCTGTTTCACTTATTTTGTTAAATATTTTAAAGGCTTGAATTACCTATTTCTGTCTAGTTGAATATTCTATTATATTCAAAGTTAATCACTTGAGTTAAAGTTTTGCATTTGAGTTCAATGAATTTTACTCAGTTGTAAATTGTGTATGGTTGAGTCAGTCTTCCGTTTGTAGTCATCCAAGATAAGGGTTCGCTTGGGGACCAATAATAGTTCTCAAGTGCTGGCCATGTCCAGGGTATAGACTCGGGTCGTGACAGATAGCTAGATATATGGTGTATATTAGAAAAGAAAGTGGCACCCTGAAGTTGATCAAATAGATCATCAATTCTCAAAAAAGGATACTTACTCTTTATAGTGACCTTGTTCAACTGGCGGTAATCAATACACATCCTAAGTGAACCATCTTTTTTCCTCACAAATAAGATAGAAAATCCCAGAGGTAAGACGCTAAGTTGAATAAAACCTTTATCAAGAATGTCTTTCAACTCAATTGGAGCCATTCTATATGGCGGAATAGTGATAGGTCGAGTATCAAGAAGAATGTCTATATTGAAGTCTATTTCTCTCTTAGGAGGGACTCCGAGAAGATAATCTAGAAATACCTCTGGAAACTCACTCACAACTGGAACTGACTGAATAGGCGGTGTCTCAACACTAGAGCTATTAACTAGGACTAAGTAATAGATGCACCCTTTAGAAACTAAATTTCTAGTTGCTCAACTACTCCTCCACTCTATAACTGGCTCATTAGGAAACAGGAACTTTACTACTCGAGTTCTACAATCAAAGAGGCATAACATGCATGAAGCCAGTCCATATATAGAATTACATCAAATTCCACCATGTCTAACTCGACTAAGTCAGCCATGGTGTCTTTGTGAGTTACAAAGATGGTACAATCATGATAAACTCTCTCGGCTAGAATAGACTCACCAACAGGTGTGGAAATACTAAAGTGCCCAAGAAGTCACTCGGAAGGATATTAAATCTTATAGCAATATACGGAGTCATAAAAGATAGACTTGCACTTGGATCAAGCGATGCATATACATCAAAAATAATGACTTAAATCATACCAATGACAACATCAGGTGAATTTTCTTGCTCTTGGCAACTAGTGATAGCATACAAACAGTTTGCTCCTCCGTCTGTCCTTAAAGTAGCTCCTCTAGGTTCAGCTTTGTTTGCCAAATTCGTTGAAGAAGATTGGGCTCTATTGCCCCCATTATCATTACCTTTCATGTTCTTAGGGCACTGTCTCATGAAGTGACCTGTATGACCACACTTGAAACAACCAATGGAGTCATCATGATACGCTTCTGGGTAGTTTCTATCATATTTAGCACATGTCAAAGTCTAGTTGGCCCCTTGTGCCACACTACCTTGAGAATGAGCAGATCGAGCTCTGAATTTCTGTGAATTAAGATTCCTGAACTCACCTTTGATCTTTAGTGCAAGCACACTAGCAAATGATGAGGCAGGTTCGATTGGCCTTTGTTAAAAAGATGATAGGTTCACATTTTCAGTCTTCTATTCTTCGAACTCATTACTTGTCGTCTTAGCCTTCTTGCTGCGGAACTCTTCTCAACTCGTCACCCTCAACATACTGCATATGCATCATAACTCTTCCTATGTCCATGTCTCATATCATCATAGCAGCCTTACCCTCTGTTCTTGACAAGCGGGATAGTCTAGACACAAAAAGACTCATCGTTCTTCTCATACCAGCAACCATCTCAAGAGCATAACGGTACAGTTTAGTGAACTTGAGGTTGTACTCATGCATAATCATGAACACCTACTTAAGAGTGAGAAATTCTCTTACCTTTGCCTTTCTCAGCTCACGGGGAAAGAAACGCCCCATGAAGGCACTTTCAAACACAGCCCAGCTCACAATTGGTGCCCCTTCAGCCCTGTTCTTCTTCTATTGGTCGTACCAAATCCTAACCACACCCTTGAGTTGGTATGTAGCTAACTCCACTCGGTCAACATCAGTAACATGCAGAACCTTAAACACCTTCTACAGCTCCTTCACAAAATTCTTCGGATCCTCAATGACATTTGACCTATAAATTCTGGAGGATTAATCCTTAAGAACTCACAGATCCTGGATGTATCAGCAACATCCTATCGAACCACTCTTTGTTGACCAGCTTGGTTGGTCACCACTTGACTCAACATCCAGATAGCATTCTGGAACTCAGCATTAGTGACCTATCCATGGGGTTGCACGACAGGTACATTAGGTACCCATTGATCATGGGGATCAACATTTCTCCTAGAAGGAAAACCTCAAACCGCTCATCATGGAGGCATGATCTGAAAGGTATGCACAACCACGAATAAGAAAAAAAAATTATAGAGTTGAACTTTATCGCACGAAAAGAGCATGAAAGAAATGAAATATTTCTTAAATGTTGTAGCCTCCTAATTATAGATGTGGCGTGCTTCACACCGATAACTAGGACTCTACAAAGATGGCTTCATAGACACCCTAAGACTCTTGAACTTTGTGCTCTGATAGCAAGTTTGTCACACCCTAGGCATAGCTGGCACTCGAGAACTATTGCTGGCCCCCAAACAAACCCTTGGCTTGGCTCAATACTCAATGGAAGACTTACTCAACAATACATGGACTCAAAAGTAAAGATTTACTCAATTGTCTTAAAAATAAATAAGCTCAGAAATGTCTGGAAACATTCAACTAGCCTAAAGAAGCCAACTCAAGTCTTAAACATTAACAGTGAAAATGGAAAAGACTCCTCAAAACACTACTATCTATAAAGCCTCTTAATACTATGATAGACGTCGAAACAAGACCTGCGACATCTTCATAAGATTGAAAGGTAAATGGGGAATCCTCCAGAAGCAAGAAGGATCATCTAGGCCTGGCAAAGGGAGGAGGACGAGGACTGCGGGATGAGACAGAGGGGGACAGCGTTGATTGAGATTCAACCAGAACTGGGTCAAACCAGGCTGGGATTCACAGCACAGAATTACATCCCATTCGTCCCACTATATTAACGGGATGGGACAATGTTTGATGGGACAGGACGGGACGGGACTGGACGGGACGAGACGGGACGTGGGATTTTATATTTTATATATATATTTATTTAATTTTATTGTAGTTGTATTTTTTTGAATAGCAATTTTAATTTTTATTGTTTGAATTACATTTTTAGCTTAGTAAAAATGCTTATGTTTTGAAAAATTCAAATTTCATCTTTTAAATTTCTAAGTTCAAAATTAAAATTTGAAATTTGAAATTTCAAAATTCAAATTTCAAATTTTAATGTAAGTATTTTAAAGTAATTTTAGTATATATGTATGTATGTATGTATTAAAATTAAAATGCAAGACAATAGTAGTATAAAAAAGACTTGAATAAAGCCGTTAAATTTATTCAAATAAAATCTAATTGCAACATACAACTTACAAGTTACGATTTACAAATATTAGAGGAGTAGTTAATCTACACATCCACCTTTTAGGAAGGGTTCTGTTTCAATAAGTTCTCATATGAATTTAATATTTGTTACAAATATTAGAGGAGTAACTAATCTACGCAACCACCTTCTATGAAGGGTTCTGTTTCAATAAGTTCTCGGATGTAATCTTATATATGTATTCACCAAGAAAACTTGATTCTAACTCTCGTATCAAATCAATGGTAACATCCTCCGGTGTTGGCAATGTTGCTAGAAACTCTTGTGCCTCTAATTCATCGTCACTAGATCCAATTGCTAAATTAATCCAAGCTTCTTGTTTGGAAGTGAACTTTGGCAAATTATAATTCCTCCTCTCAGCGTTGACCCAATCCTCCGGTGTTGGCAATCGATGGATCCATGCTTTCTTCTGCCAATGAATGTCTATGATTTCCAATTTGAAATCTTGTTGCATTAAAAGCAGCCTCTGAAGCAACTGATGAAGCTTTAATATCTAGAACATCACGAACCATTTTGCAACGAATTGGAAATGCATTGCCACACTCCTCCACCATGCAATATTTCTACGTTGCCATGCTCGTCGTAACTGTTTTTAAAAACTGATTAAGATATTCTTTAAAATCATCACGGTTAGTAGAATAAAGACCAAGAAAACCTCGCATAAAATTATCAATTTCATCATTACTGACAGTATTAGAAGTTTAAGCAACTTCTCCTTCAGTAATTTCTGTAGTTCTATATTTTTCATTCAAAATTTTGGCTTGAACTTTTATGCTAGACTTACACATTTTACAAGTTGGATTCTTCCGGTAAAATTTCTAAAGTATCATAAAAAGTTTCAACAAGTCCCTGCACACCTCATAATTTACATTGAGGGTTAAGTAATTCACAGTTAAATAAATTTGAGGAAAAGGAAAAAAATATTTTTTAAATTTTCCAATCATACCTTCAATAGCCTCTCTAAATTTTTCAATTTTTTTGTACTTAGATAATTGAATTGAAATAGCACAAATATTTATTAATACTGATGAAATAGTAGGATAATAAATTCTAGAAAACATGGTTGTAGCCTTATAAAAAAGTTTTAAAAATCCAATAGTTCTTTAGTTTCTTTCCAATCTGCTTCACAAATTCTTTCTACTGGGTCAGCATTATGAGCATTGAAAATCATTTGCATGGGTCATTTATATTCATAAGAAACTGAAAGAATTTCATAAAAAGAATTCCACCTTGTTTTAATATATTTTGGAGCTTTTCGTGGTGTCATATCACATAGTGCACACAACGCTCGTTAAATTCCCTAATTCTAGCAAGTCTATGAGCATAAAAATTCATAAAACAACATATTCAATATTCATACAACCACAATCAAGTAATGAAATACCATCTTGTAAAACTAAATTTAATACATGTGTAGCACATCTAATATGAAAAGAATTAGTAGCAATTGGACATAGTCTAGTTTTTAACATACTAACAACATTTGTATTATTGGATGCAATATCTAATGTGACACTCATTACTTTATCTAAAAGCATATAAAAATCTAAAACACCTAAAATAGTTGAAGCTATATATGCAACAATTTTTTTTTCTACACATTCTTTATAACGTAAGATTCTTTTTTGCAAATTTAAGTTATGATCAATCCAATGTGTTATAACAGTTAAATAATCATGTTCATTAACACTACGACCCATGTGGAAGTTATAGACACTCAACAATCAAATATGCTAAATAAAAACATGAAGATATTAAAAAGGTTTACCTTGATATAAAAAATATCAGCTTTAACAATATTTCTTGAAACACCTTTAAAAGAAGGATTATAAATTTGTTGAATATATTCAATAAAACCGGAATGTAAAATCATAAGGCAAACCACAAACAGAAACCATCTTTGCTAAATTTTTGTGATCTCTTTCTTTATTATATTTACGTTGTGTAAGTGGACCACCAGGGTTAGAAGGATCCAATGTTCCTTCAACAACATTTGAAGCCCCTACCGATTGATTAACATTAGAATTAATGTCAACATCATTAATTTGAATTCATTTTTTTATCAGCTAGAGCTATGGAGGCCTTATATTCAATCGGTCTACAAGTTAACAAATGTCTATTTATGCCCCCCGTCCCACCTTGACTTCCACCCTGTCTATGTATAAAGTGCCATACTAGTAGGTGTTTCTTCCAATTCATATTCTTCCGAATCAACTTCTACTTACTCACCTAAATTTGCATCACAATTAGTATTACCATAACATTGTTCTAAAACTTCATGATCAATTTCAACATGTGAATCTATAATAAAATGAGTTAAAGAAGTATCATCAACATAAATAGAATCATTTGTATAAAATCTACCTCTAGGCATTGATTTAGAAGAAGAACCACAACATATACTTTTATTTTTTCCTTACTACCATTTTTAGAAAAACTAAATAGATTAGAAATAGCGGTTGTTACTTTCTCCTTACCGGTATTTTTTTTTTTTGTTAGAACTATTATTTAATAAAATGTGTAGTGAAATATAAATTAATAATAACACAAAAATTAATTGTGAAAAATTAAATAAACAAAAGATGAAACTAATGTACCAAACATTTGCGTTAATAGCAGACGTTATAACCAATTCTTGAAGCTTGCTCCAAAACTACTGTTGTAGTTTGTAACTTGTAAGTTGTAACTTGTAACTTCAATACTTGATAGAAATATAAAATTAAATAAATGCATATTATAGATATTATGATATTAATTGAAATATAAATGTTATGATATAAATTGAGAATCAAGTGAAATCAAGAATTAAGATTTAAGGAGACAGTAGATAATTTTGTAAGAAATAGTGAAGGATAAAGGGATATTTATAATATAAAAAATGGACTAAAGTGTATTTATTGAAGATTTAGGGTTTAAATTAAAGTTTAAAAAGTAGGAGGTGGTAGGGGAAGTGTAAAAGGTCAAAAAATCTAATTATAGCCATTGGGGGGCCCACTAGCCATTTCCCTAATGGTCCCTAATGGCTAAAATATTTGAAATAAAATAATAGGTGTGTCCCGCGAGAGGCGCCGGTTCATCTGGGCCAGAACTGAGACATATTAGGTCAAGTCGAGTGGGTCAAAAACGTGAATCGTCCCCTCTCGGATCCCCTAACACCATATCCCCCAACCCAAAAAACCAGGCAGGATCGTGACCAGAACTGGGACCGGCGAGATGGGTCTCGAGTCAATAACTGGTCGGGGCGGGCCATCCCAGTCCCCTTGCCTCGCCTAGGCTCACCAAAGCAAATCTGGAACTACAAGTGGTATCAACGAAGCGCCTGTTGATGACCTTGAATACTTGTTTTTCCATCATGAAAAGATGCAGGCCAAATGGCGTCAGTACATTAAATGTATGAGCATGTAATGGGAACTCTAAATATAAACATAAACTTGAACTAATAAAAAGGAAAGATACTCACCTCATCTCTACTCAACTTAACTCAACTCAAGATCAAAGCAATGATAGTAATATGCAATATACAAAGCTTTGAAAACAGTAGGGAAGAACTCAAAGTACATGAAAATACAATAATAAACTCTTTTACTCTTATTTGGGAGATTCTCTTACCGACAAACATCACTATGAGCTATGTGATGATATAATGTCTCGCCCACACTGCCAGAACTGTCCAATACCTTGCCGGAGTATAGGACATCCTCAACTAACTGGATCCACTAATATATGCTTAAAAGCAATAAGGAATCATCTAAAAAGTATGACCCTTTACCCATGTTGGCATACATGGTTTATAAGGATTTTGAATTGTCTAAACTCACCCCTATATCGGTGCTCAATACTACTCCTAACAATATATATATATATAACACTCATGCTCATATGTTTTGAAGAAAGAATAACTCTTCCTCAATTTGAGATAATTGCTTAAAAGATTCTCTTTAAAGAGATAATACTCAAAACTCCTCATGAACTCATTTGGAAATCAAGGTTTCCTCTCGTTTTAAATGTAAAAGTGTTTACACTTGGAAATACTTAGTTCCCTTATACTCATTTTGAAATGTGGAACTCAACTTTTCTCATTGTCATATTCATTTACTAAAGTCTTAAAACAAGTTAAAGATTGTAAAAGACTTCTCAAAAATAACTCTAAATACTTTCTCAAACTTTACTCTTAATGTTTACTTGAATTTGAAATGTGAATTCTAGAGTTATGATTTGGATATATAGGATCTCTCGATGATTTGATGAAGTTTGGATAGTTATAATTAGGAAGGGAGCGAAGACACGATTTAAAAGAACTCAGACGGAATGAAAGACGGAAGAAGAATTGGGGAAGGGCACCTAGCGCATTCCTGGCGTAGGGTGCCAGCCCCTCAACTTTAGAAGGACAATTCTGGCGAACTGCAGGTGCGGGGCGCCTCACTGGCGCGTTGCCCCACTCTCTACTCAAAAAATTCGATGAATTTTTCCTCTTCGATTTTTGGTCCTAATAACGTAGAATTTGATTGATTTCTTCTAAACTCCCTTAGATTCGTAAACCCAACAAAAGTAAACGAAAACCCACTCAAAATTCCTCAAGAACAACCCTCAAAAGCAAGACCCTCACCTCAAGAACTCAACAAAAACTCCATATTCAAGAATGAAGAAATAAAACCTCAAGAACTCGACAAGATTCTCAATATACTCAATTTCATGAACGAAATTCATAAAGAAAACTCATTATTGGCGTGAGGGTGAACAAACTCATCACTATGAAAACTTACATACCTCGTAAGAACCAAATTCTTGGTGAAAATCCTTAAAACTCGAACACTTGAAGCTCGCCCTTCAACGTTTTTTTGGAATGACTAAAACTGATTCCAATCTAAAAGAGTTAAAAAAATTGTGTGGGCCTGGTGGGGTATGGAAAAGTCCATAATACCCCTCCTTAAAACAGATGGAAATGTCTTACTAAATAGGCTGCACTCAAACATGCATATCTCCTTCATCCGAATTCGAAATTTAGCAAACTTGGCGGCGTTGGAAAGAGGACTCAACGACCTTTGATTTGATATCTCATGGCCACCTAACTCATTATTTGCTGAAAGTTAGGGACGTTTGAAGTTGACCCAAAATTCACCATTTTAGAGTAACTTGTATCAATTCTCAATTTAGCTCTTTCATATTTAGTCCTTCTAAAATTAGCTCATTCTAAGACCGAGGTGTTACACAACTATTTCCTTTTTTGTTATATGTATGAAATAGTACTGAAATTATAGTATTTATGCAATGTTGAAGCTTGTTTTGCTCTTAAGTTCACTTTTGGAATCAAGTTGATTTTGTTGGCCTACAATTACGAGTTGTGTTGTTTCTGTGAAGCTTTGCTTTTGTTTTAGTAGTATTGTTAGTTGCCTCTTTTGATAATTTCGAGTTTGTTAGAACTCTTAAACTTGATGAATCATTTATTTCCAGAAAAGAGTAGAGAAGTAAGAAAATTTCAAACACAAGCAAATTCAATCATCAAAGGAATTTCCCAAAAAATCGACAGCTTCTTTTTCATCCCTTCCATGTTCATATGATTCTCTTTCAAATCACCCATTTCTTTTACATTGCCATACTTCTTCTTTGAATTGATGTTGAGATTTTCATACCGAATTTGAAGACTTTCAATTTCATCCAAGCAAATTTTCTGTTGTTTCGAATGTTCAATGTCCATTGAATTCATGTTGGAATTATCAAGGTGTACAAATTGCATCTTAGTACACTCATATTTTTCTTCTAACTCCTTAATCTTTTTCATCAATATCGGAAGAATAAATTGAGATCTTTCATCACCAAGAGCTCTGCATTTGCAATAAGATTCCATACTTGCATCACACTTCAACATTGATCATATTCTCATCCATACACAACTTATTCAAACTGGATTTTTTCATTTCTAACCTAATATTTATGCATAAAAATTGTGAAAGAAATTTTAAATCAGAACTAATAATCAATATAAAGGTATACAGATAAAGAATATACACAAAAATAACCATATACACAAAAATAACCATACCTTCACAAATCAATAAGCAATTTGAGTCTGATTAAAAGCAATTTCAATTAAAATTTAAACTCATATACAAATGAAAGGGGACCAAGAAGATTATGAGCATCAATAGCAAAAATTATAAGAAAGTTCATCCAAACTCATAAAAGTGAATTTGATCAGGCCTATTTTACATTCTCAATAAGCACAACCCATAAACACTAAACCTTAAACCCCTAAATAGAACTACTAGGGAAAAATACAAGCAACTATGTCACGACCTTAGACCTCTACTAAAAACATTGTGTCTCACTTAACAATTCGCTCAAGAATCTTTCACGATCTTGCAAGCTCAAGTAAGCCATTTAAACACTAAGGGTGTGTTTGGTATGAAGGAAAATGTTTTCTTGAAGAACAAGTGGAATTCTAACTTATTTTCTTATGTTTGGTCGGTGAGTTGAAAATATTTTATGGAAAATAAATTTTACTATTTGGTTGATGAATTTCTTTTATTTTTTGCTTGAGACTTAAAATTACTCATTAGTAAAATAAATTTTGATCTGATAATTGATCTAGGACCTGACTTCGACACCCAAGCTAGGACAAGACCCGATTACCATTCTAAAATTCGACCCCGACTTTCAACTTAGGAAAAAATATTTCAAACTTTTTTAAAAAAAATATATAAAATTTGACTGGGTCAAGTGGGGTGGGGCGGGGGAAGGGGGGGAGGCTAGGGTGGGGGGATGACATCTAAAATGAATTTTTTTAAAATTTGAAATCCTTTTCAAAAATAACTTTTTAAAATAGTTTTTTGACGGGGTGGCTTGGGTGGGGGGAGGGTGGTTTGGGGTAGGGTGGTGTAAAATAAAAAAAAATTGAAATATTTTCCAACAACAAATATTTTTAAAGAGGGTAGGGGGGTGGCGTAAAAAATGAAAAACATTTAAATTTGAAATACTTACCAAAACTATTTTAAAAAAAAAAAATTAACATGGGTGGCCGGGGAGGGGGTGGCCTGGTGGGATTGCCTTATTGGAGAGGGGCATAAAAGATAAAATAAAAAATTAAAATATTTTTCAAAATTAATTTTTTTTAGGGGGAGGTGGTAGGGCGTAGGAGTGGTAGGGGATGGGTGAGGTAAAAAAATTCTCAAAATTTGAAACATTTATTAAAAATATTTTTTTAAATTATTTTTTTGAAGGGAGGGAGTTTGGGGGTAGGGATAAAAATGTATTTGAAATTTAAAAAATAAGAAAATTTAAAATTTTAATTTACTTTTTTGAATGGGGAGGGTCGGGTATGGGTATGGGTAGGGTAAGAAAAAAAATTAAAGGTTTAAGTAGAGTTTTGCAAAATGTTTTCCTTGATTTTGGAAGCGGAGTCATTTCATTAAATTTGAGGAAAATGAGTTGGTTTAGAAAAAAAATTCCAAACATTTAAGCCAACCAAAAATGGGAAAATTGAAAAAAAAAATGCAGAAAATGTTTTCATCCATACCAAAGCACCCTAGATCGCTACATGAATGAAGAAAGACACAAAAGAATTACTTAAGAAGGCTTTTGTATTACTTAAGACTGAGAAGAATTGCTTTTATTGCTTGATGTCATTACAAATGGGTGCCCCTCTATTTATACTACTCACTAGGGGCTAATTCGAAAATATAAATTATGTACAAGACCCTATTCTAAAACTCTATACACATCTAGAAGGTTCTGAGAACTTTCCATGAAAATCTGCAGAATTCTAAGAAATTCTCCGTATATTTCTAGAATATTCCACTAAGGAATATTGTTCTTCCAATATAAGCCTTCAACATGGATAATTTCTCCAACTCAGTGCTGTGCATATTAATAATGTACAAGACCCTATTCTAAAACTCTATATACAACTAGAAGAATCCAAGGACGTTCCATGCAAATCTAAGGAATTCTAAGGTCTTTCAAGAAATACCCTTATATTTCAAGAATATTCCACTAAGGAATATTGTTCTTCTAATCCACATGAACAATTTCTCCAAAATATTCCCAGTTTACACAAATTCACTAGCCCATCGCGTACTAATATCTCCAACTCTATTTCGTGAATGTTATCGAGCAATCCATCTGTAGACATCACTATCACATCCCATGTTCTTACTGTAACTTTAATGCCTTGTGTCACACTTGAATCATCAAATTTGACACCATTCCCTAACTGAAAAGGATAATCGAATCTTTTTTGCTGAATTTCCAATTTGTAAACTATTACCCCGTCTCTTATAGCAACAAATCCGCTATCTCCAAGGTTGACCGCGTGTACAATATGACACATTAAAGTCAAAATACAAATTGTTGACGAACCTTGACATTTCATGTTAAAATAAGCCTCGTTGAGAACCTCAATTTGTTGAATGTTGTTCCTTTGATCTTTCAGCTTGTGAATCGATAATTCAGCATTTCTAACCAACTGTCTCGAATATTCTCCAGAATCGATATCCTTTTTCGCCCAACCACCAACGCCATCCGCTACACCTATGATTTCTTCCTCTATACAAATAAAATGTGTATCTTCCTCAAGAGACGCTTTGTTAGATTTTGGTAAGTAAAATGAGCCAGCCGCCATCTTCATCTTGAAATTCCAATTAATAAAACTTGAGACATAAGTACTCTCACCGCAAAAGTTTAGATCCTCGTCTATATATGTCTCACCTGAAACATCTATCTCATCTATATACATCTAGTCTATAGCAATTAAGGAAACTAGTAAAGAAGTGACAAAGCCGAAAATTTATGAAAGGGGATTCAAAAATAATTACCACAGTACTATCGCGCTTAGGACTTGAACTTCTGACCTAAATCAATTATTGAACTTCCTTTACAAAAAAATCAAATCTTGACCGATTTCTTTTTGTGAATTCACTAGTTCATATATAATGAAAATAAATAAATTGTTTCCCATAATCGCGCAAAACATCAAAACATTTTATGGACACTCAATTATACCTTGAGATACTAGGTAATCTCTCTGTTCCAATATGTTTAACCAATTTGATTTGGTACAAAGCTTAAGAAAAGAAAGAAGAATTTTAAATCTTGTGGTATAAAAATAAAGATATGTCAAATGTATCAAAAAATCCATTAATTTTATGGTCTTAAACATATCATATGGAAAGTGGAAACTAAACAATTCCTAAAAAGTAAATCAATGGACATTTTAATACATTTGACATATCTTTAATTTCATACCAGAAGATTCAAAAATAAAATTATTTCTTAAACTCTGTGCCAAGTCATATTGATCAAACAAATTGAAACCGAGATATTACCTAGTATGTCAAGGTGTTATTCAGTGTCCATAAAATGTTCTGGCATTTTGTGCAATTATGGGAAATGATTTATTTATTTTTATTATATATGAAGTAGTGAATTCCCGTGAAGAAATCCGTCAATATTTGATTGTTTTTGGAAGGGAAATTCAATTATTGCTTTAGGTCACAAGTTCAAATCCTAAGAGCAATAGTACTCTGGTCATTCTTTTTGAATCCCCTTCTATAAACTTCCGGCTCCATCACTTCTTTACTAGTTTCCTAAATGGCTACATATGAGATGGATATAGATGAGATAGATGTTATAGACAAGATGGATATAGATGAGGATCTAAACTTTTGGGATGAGAGTACTAATGTCTCATGTTTTATTAATGGGAATTTCAAGACGAAGATGGTGGCTGGCTCGTTTTACATACCAAAATCTAACAAAGCGCCTCTCGGGGAAGATGCCCATTTTATTTGCATTGAGGAAGAAGCCATAGGTGTAGCTGATGGCATTGGTGGCTGGGCACAAAAAGGGTATCGATTCTTGAGAATATTCGAGACAGCTGGTTAGAAATATTGATCTTTCGATTCACAAGAAGAAAGATCAAAGGAACAAAATTCAGCCAATGGAAGTTCTCAACAAGGCTTATTTTAAGGAGAAATATCAAGTTTGGTTAGTGGCTTGTATTTCGACTTTAACATGTGATATTGTACATGTGGTCAACATTGTAGATAGAAGAGTTGTTATAAGGGACGGGGTAATAGTTTACAAATCAGAAATTCAGCAAAAAGGATTCAATTATCCTATTCAGTCAAGGAATGGTGTTAAATTTGATGATATAAGTGTGGCACAAGAAATTGAAGTTACAGTAAGAATAGGGGATATGATAGTGATGGCTACAGATTGATTGTTCGATAACACTCACGACTTTAAGTAGGAGAAATTACCATGCGACGGGCTAGTGATTTGCACGAACTGGGAACATTTTCAAAGATGCTAGCATGAAAGATTGTAGAATATGCACTGCAGAATTCAGAAAGTAAAAGTATTTATACACCTTTTGCCATAGACTGCCTCAAAGTTGGCAAAGATCGTGTTAGTGGAAAGCGTGATAACATTACAGTGATAGTTGCTCGTATTTTGCCCCGGTAGTTCTATTTAGGGGTTTAAGGTTTAGGATTTATGGTTTGTGCTTATCGATGATGTAAAATATGCCCAATCAAATTCGCTAACATGAGTTTGGATGAACTTTCTTATATTTTTTTTCTATTGATGCTCATAATCTTCTTGTGTCCCCTTTCATTCCTACGAGTTTAAATTTTAATTCGTGTATATAAAAAATTTAGATTATCAAATTACTTACAAGTTAAATCTCATGATGAACGTTAAAAATAATTGGTTACATAGTAAACAGTTCAATGCTTTGTTTCCCCTATGTAGATCAGAGTAGTCTACTTAGCAAACAGGCGAAAAACAAAGATCTATTGATCCATATGAAACAATAGTTATTTGTTGACCCCTTGTCCTAGATGTTGTTTGGTCACTAAACCCAAAGACTGAGGAGTTAACTCGGATGGACTGGATCGAGCCTAGGGAAACTCCTGGTCCTAGGGACTGTTTCCCCTCTAATGAGCCCTACACTATACAAATCTGGATTATTCAAGCTAATGGAAGGTGTCACTATGTACCGTTTGCACTTCCACTGAATCATTGCTATTCTGCAAATTCATTTTAGCAGTACTAGTATCGAAAGTTCTGCATATCTACCTCCGTGCCTATTTGCATTTTGGACCCTCACTTGTAAGTTCTAAACTATCAGGCAACTCATAACTAGGGTTCTGAGTTTATGCAAGAATCTACGCAAACACGATACTAAGACATGATAAACTGATTAGGAACGTTAAAATAACTAAACCATAGTACTCTACTGAAATTCTAGAAACCCTAGGTCTAGATAATATGGAGGGAATCAAGAATCTGACTAAATTCTAGGGACCTAATGGGTGAAAGGAACCCACTAGTGAAAACCATACTTAGTGACGAATTTCATAGAGAAATCTTTCGATTTCGGGGATGGAACTGACGAAAACTTGTTTCGTTCTTGGACTATGGCTACTAGACTTTTCCTCTTGTTTTGCTCTAAGTTCGAGGAATTTTTGGTGAATGATTGATTAGGTTAGGTGCTAATTTAGTTTCTAGGCTAAATTTGGCCAAAACTATGTAGTTTAGGGGTTAAACGACGTAGTTTAGGGTTCTAACGCATAGGGAAAAGACCAAAACGACCCTAATTAAAAACTTGAATAGGCTAACCACGAGCCCCTCTGACGGACCATCAAAGATACCACGAGCCCCTCTGACGGACCGTCAAAGGTACCACGAGCCGTCAAGCCGGTTGTGGTCCTTGGTCCAGTAGGTGTTGGTTTCTGGGTCGGCTTCCACGGGTGCCACCATGGCCCATCGTCAGGGCCATGGCTCGTGAAGGGTCCCGTGGTCTGACATTTGGGCCTAGTAGACTCTGTCTGGCTCTTACGAGTGCCAGTACGGCCTGTGAGGTGGTCCACGGCCCGTGAAGGGCTCCATGGTCCACCTCTGTTGGGAAGGGGCTGAGTCCATGGATAGGTCAACAGACCGTGGTCCCCTTCACGGGCTGTGAACCCTACTAGGGTTCACTGGATCGGGTGTTTTTCTGCTGCATTTGCTTAGTCTAGTTTCCAAGGCATTACAACCTTGTCCATGCCAATGCCAATACTATATATCCCTATCACTACTAATAATCTTTTTGTGCTGAAGCAATAGCAATAGAAGAAGGATTTCCTATTGTGTGAGCTATTATCTATTGCTTCGACTATAGAAACTCATTCATTAGTGATGCAACTACTAGAAATTTATCTGTCAGTGTCGGCTAATCGCTACTGAAGCCCAAAAAGTTGAAACAAAATCATTTAAATAGTGATCTGAGCACCATGGCAACTGGAAAGTAGTTCCATAACTAAATGTTATTTATGATAACTTCTTAAGGATGCCACTAGAAACTCCTATTATGGCTATAATGGTTGCCACTAGAAATATAAAAATAGTTCCAATAACTTAAATATTGGATAGGTCGCTACTAAACACTAAACTCGAATTGCCACAATTACCTGAAATCCTGAATTTACCAAAGTTTGAGTTCCTTGAAATTTTGAAACCCAAGCTGCCAACTCTGCCAAAGCCTAAATTGCCTGAATTCCCAATATTTTGTGTCCTGTTTTCTTGATTCTAGCCAAAGGTATATTCAAAATTTGAAGTTTACGAATTTCGTCTGTGACCTCAAGATAGTATACAACAATGATTAGGTTCAATAATATAATGTTCTTGTGTTACTAGTGGCATAATGTACACATCATTTTTGTACTCTGAAAACTTCGAATCCTTGAGGTGTCTTTTACCGTAGCTAATTTTATAGTTCACTATCACTACCAAAAATAGGAAATTTATGGCGGACAGATATATTCTTTAGCTAAATAGCAAAACTCATCCCTAATTCTATCTAGCTACCAATTATCAAAAAAAAAAAAAAATTGTTAGTTATGAGCAATTTAGCGATCATGAGTCATCTAAATTTTTGTAGTGTATTCATTTTCATTGAAATCTCTTATTGACTGTTGAATGTGATATTTCAATATTCATCATAGCTTATGTATTTAAAATTTTAAATTTTTTTTCCTATTAATTTGCAGTTGTCACGTCATTAAATAGGTACTCCTTTCATTTCAAAAAGAATAACCTCCTTTCCTTTTTAGTTTGTTTAAAAAAGAATGGCTTCTTTCTTTTTTTGGTAACATTTCACTTTCTGCTTTCCAGGTGGCATATTTAAGGCCACAAGATTAAAGGGCAATTTTGTGCATTTGACATAACTTTAATTTAGGACCACAAAATTCAAAAGTCTTCTTTATTTTCTTAAACTCCGTGTCAAGTCAAACTAAGTCATTCTTTATGAAACGGAGGGAGTACATCTGAAAATAATATTTTGGGGAAATCATGATTCATGACTATTGTAGCTAATTTGGCTACTAAATGATATAAAATCCAATAAGAGTTGCCACTGAATATCTACTTCACACATTAATCTGCAATTTCATGAACAATTTAATTTTGCTACAATTTAATCATAGAAATGGACTTACAAGCAATCCATTGTTACCTTTCGGAGATTTTATTCAATATTATATTATTAATTTCATTACAGACTTGCATACTGTTAACAGAACTACTTTAATTGAAGAACAAGAGGCAAGAGCTATATTACAATATAATAGAATTCGTCTCAATACAAAAAAGAATAGGAAGGCTATATATAAGCATTCATTAACTAAACCTAACCTAATAGGAATTCATTAACTAAACCTAACCTAATAGGAATCCATTAACTAAACCTAACCTAATGGAAATTCATTAACTAAACCTAAACATGGTAACATATGGACTAACATCTCCCCTCAAACTCACAACGCAACGGCAATAAGCATTGAGAGTTTGTCACACAAAAATCGAAACCTAGACGCCAATCTTCTTGTGATCCTTGTAGAACAGTCCCGCGTGTCATTGCAACACCCCATCCAGCATCCGGACCATACTGTTCCACAGCAACTGAAACTGCAACTACATCACCTCTTTCAACATGAGCACTGCATGCCAAAACACCAGGCACATAAACTTGGGCACCACGAAGAACTGCTTCTGCACACTTTCGGCTCACAATTACCTCCTTAAGAGGTTTGCCTGCATTGTCCCCTTAATGAATTGCAGCAAATCAAAAATTGAACCCTAGTTCGAACAAATCAAAAACCGAACCCTAGTTTGAACAAATCAAAAACTGAACCCTAGTTCGAACAAATCAAAAAAATCGAACCCTAGTTCGAACAAATCAAAAAAACCGAATCCTAGTTCGAACAAATCAAAAAAAACGAACCCTAGTTCAAACAAATAAAAAAAAACGAACCACAAATCAAAAATCGAACCAAACAAATCAAAAACCGAACCAAACAAATCAAAAACCAACCGAACAAATCAAAAACCAAACCAACTTTCCTTGAAGACTCATTTTCTTCTATGATTTATCACAAAGTTATAATAATAAGGCTGTGGTTCATCGTTACATGAGTGGATCTGCCCTTTTAAATGTCAATATGTCTAGACTTTAGACTATAAATTTCGTATTTTTTTAATAGGCATACATATTTTTTAAAAAAAAAAATTGGCTTAAAGCCTATACATAAATAGATGTGTGCATGTAACTACACACCATTATTACAGAAAAAGAAGCTATTTTATATTAAGAAGGTATTAGGTTAAGTTTCTAAGTGGTTCAAATTAGTTCATAAGCATATTTTTAAGCTTATCATATAATTGAAAAATACTAGAAGTGCTTATAACTCAAGTGCCGAAATCAACCATAAGTTGGTCATTTTTAATTGGGAAAAGGGTCCGATACACTCCTCAACTTCGTCATTTAGAGCTGATATACCCCTCGTTATGAAAGTGTATCATATATACCTCTACTGTTATACAAATGGATCACATATACCCATTTCCTCTAACGGAAGTAAAAAAATAATAATTTAAATTTAAATTTTGTTTAAAAAATATGATTCATATGTGTTTATTTAATCTTCCTCACACGTATTTTTTTGACTTTTTTTTAATTTCAATGACTAATTTAAATTTATTATTTTTATGGTCAAATTTATTTGTGTTTCACTAATTTTCTTGTAAAATTTATTATAGATGATCAGTTTTTTTTCAAATACAAAAACTAAATTATAATATTGCCGAAAAATAAATTATAATTAAACACAAAAAAATCAGTTTTAAATTTTTTCTTTACATTAAAGAGTGAAAGAGAAAAATAAAATAAGAATAAGTAACTCAAATAATGATAATCAAATAATTCCAAAAACAATTTATGTATGAAAAAGATTAAAATATGCCTTGAACTTTGCTAGATGGATCATAAATACTCCTATATGAATTTTCTTAAAATTAAAAGTCAAAAATATAAATTTAAAACTAATTTTTTCACTTCCATTAAATGAAGGGCATATGTGAGCCGTTTGTATAACATTAAGGGTATATATGAGCCACTTTCATAACAAGGGGCATATCAGCTCCATACGACAAAGTTGAGGGGTATATCAACCCCTTTTCCCCCTTTTAAGTTATGATTTTATAGCTTACAAGCACTTTTAAGTTGACCAATCAATTTACAATTTTACCTTTGTATCTTTTTGTATTGATCCCTAAAATGTTCTTCCTAGAACATAACTTTGAATTATCCCTTTATTTATTTCCATCATTTGTCCTTTTTACGTGAAAATACTTCTAAATTTAGCACCCTACGCATAAGAAAAAAAAAAAGGAAATGAAGCCTACACCCCCCCCCCCCCAACTAAACACTATATCTTTTTTGCAAATTTGCTGTTGAGATTAATTATAGACATGTTTTGTATTAGAATTAGAGAGGGGACCTTGTCCATGCCAATGCTAGTACTATAAAAGCCTATCACTACTAATCTTTGTGTTGAAGCAATAGCAACAGAAGAGGGATTGCCTTTAATGATGCAACTACAAGAAATTGGGGTTTTAGTGGCGATTGAAGTCGCTCTGAAGCCTACAAAGTCGCCACAAAATCATTTTAGTAGTGACCTGAGCTCCGTGGCAACTGGCAAGTAGCCAGTTCCATAACTAAATATTAGTTGCATTGTTCATTTGTCGTTCAATTCCTCTCTAAAAGCTTTTTCAGATAATTTGTAAATTTAAAAGTATTTTTTTTCACTTCCGTTAGCACTACAAAAAAACTCCAAATTGCCAACATATTTTACTAACAACTTAAGTTGTTTAGCATTCTACTAACAAATTACAACGAAATTCTAACAGATTACCAACCAAAATCTTACTAATTAAGTATTTTAGTTGGTAAATACGGCGGGAAAAAATGGCACCAAATTTAGCAACATTCTATCAATGGATTACCAACTAAAATATTACTAACGCACACCTTTTATTGGTAATATTACCAACAAAGTATATATCGGTTGGTAAATATGACAAAAAATTGTTTATATAATTTATTAACATATTACCAATGAATTACTAACCAAACATTTACCAACGGCAAGATTGTGTTGCTAAATTTACCAACCAAATATAAATGTATTGGTAAATTAGTAACGAAATGTAATTTGTTGGTAAACTTGCCAACCAATATTCAATTAGTTGAAAATTTTTCCGATTAATAAAGATTGTAGTTAGTAAATTACTAACATCATTAAAATAGTTGGTAATATACCAACCGATCATTAATCCATTAGTAAAATTTACCAACATATTAATTATTAGTTGGTAATAGTACATATGAATGTTTAGTTGAATAGTTACTATTACCAATTGTGATAAAATTTATTGGTAAATTATTAATTACTAACTTATATTTGAATAGTTGGTAAATTTATCAATTGAAGTTAAACTTTTTGGTACATCAGTGTCTAGTGTTGAGGCTTTCATATTCAGTTTGTGTTGTTAGGTGCTTTTAAATTTTAAATTTTAGCCAAAACTTGACTTTGGTCGAAATTTTTGGTAAACGTGCTCAAATTAGAATTTTGTCAGTGTCATTAGCTTTGAAAGGTCATTTTTTTATCTAACAGGAAGGTTGGTTCAAGTTTTGAGGCTTCCGTTTTTTGTTTGTGCCGTTAGGTGTTTTAAATCTTATTTTGCCAAAATTTTATTTGGTCAATATTTTTGTGAACGTGCTCAGATGAGAATTCTGTTAGTGTAATTAACTCCAAAGGTCATTTTTTATCTAATAGGATGGTTGGTACGGGTTTTGAGGCTTTCATTTTTAGTGTGTGCCGTTAGGTGTTTTAACTTATAAATTTTGGCCAAAATTTAACTTTGGTCAATATATTTGATAAATGTGCTTAGATGAGAATTTCATTAGTGCAGTTAGATGCGGAAGGTCATTTTTTATGTAATAAGATAGAGGGTTTAGGTTTTGAGGCTTCTATTTTTAGTTTGTGCCATTAGGCATTTTAACTTTTTTGAGGCTTCTATTTTTAGTTTGTGCCGTTAGGCATTTTAACTTTTAAGTTTTGGCCAAAATTTCACTTTAGTCAATACTTTTGGTAATCGTGCTCGAATTGAAATTTTGTCACCGCGGTTAGCCATATAAGTTCAGTTTTGGTCTCATAGGATGGTTGGTTCGGGTTTTGAGACTTTTATTTTCAATTTGTGTCGTTAAGCGTTTTAACTTTTAACTTTTGGATAAAATTTGAATTAGGTCAATTTTTTTTGGGAAACATGCTCAAATTTGAATTTCGTCAGCACAGTTAGCTCTGGAAGGTCATTTTTCATCTTATAGGATGGTTGGTTTGGATTTTGAGGTTTTCATATTCAGTTTGTACTATTAGGCATTTTAACTTTTAACTTTTGGACAAAATTTGACTTAGCTTAACATTTTTTGTACTCTTATGAGAATTCCGTCAGTGCGATTAGCTTCGGAAGGTCATTTTTATATCTAATAGGATGGCTGGTTCAGGTTTTGAGGCTTCCATTTTCAGTTTGTGCTGTTAAGCATTTTAACTTTTAAGTTTTGGCCAAAATTTAAATTTGGTCAATAGTTTTGGTAAACGTGTTCAAATAAAATTTTTTGATATAATGATATGTGCCATATTGAGATTAATTTAACTTGTTATCATAGATTTTGCATTGTTTCATTCAAATATGATTTATAAAATTGATATAACTATTTTTGGATTTATATTCCTGCTCTTAGATTTTTAAATGCAATAAATTAATAATTAATTTACTATTGGATAATCATTCAGTTAATAATATTTTGAACATATTGTCAATCAATTACTAACCTAACATTGAACTTGAATGATATATTACCAACAAACTAACAATCAATTAGTAAATTTATTAGAAAAACAAATAATCATACTAACGTATTTAAAATTTATTAATAACAAGGGTTGTGGTGGAGTGGTAAGTACTCCTTCATCTTTAACCAAGAGGTCTTAGGTTTGATTCCCATTGGGTACGGAAGGGAGCACTTTACTCTCCAATGTGGGACTTTCCGGCGTGAATCCGAATTTAGTCGGGCTCCAATGTGGGTACCGACATCGAATGGGAAACCAAAAAAAAAATTATTTAAAATTTATTGGTAAATTACCAACATAAATTTTCTATTACTAAAATTGCCAACCAATTACCAATGTATCTAGAAAAGTTTACTATCAGACATTTGTTACTATAATTACCAACGAAATTGAATAATGAAGAAAAAATTTACCAACTCCTTTTCAATTCATTAGTAAAGGTACTAATGATATACTAACCAAAAATTAGTTGGTGAATTTACCAACAAAAATTTCAGGGCAATGTTTCAAAATTATGTAACATCTTTGGGTGTTTACCAACTGATTTTTGGTTGGTAAGTTTACCAACAAATTAAAATCGGTTGGTAATATATACCGATAAGCCTTTTAGCAACGGATTAATATAAGTTGGCATTTGGTTGGTAACTCAATTTGCCAACTAATTTGATCAATTTACCAACAAATATTTTTGTTGGTAATTGGGGGTTCCTTTTGTAGTGTAGAGGAAACGGCTAGTCCGTGGGGCTTGACCAATGTGGGTTGGATCAGCTCGTATGACAAATAAAAAATAATTAAAAAATAAAAATAGAGTAGAATACTAAAATTAAGTAAATAACAAAAGGAATTCTAACTCAAAATCTACTTAAACCAAATTATATAGATATTACAAGTTAATATTTCTATTTGGCAAGTTATTTTGTTATTCATTAATTATTTAGTTTTGGTACTAATATCTCTATTTGGTTATCATGTCTTGGATGAAATGAAGGCTTGTCTTCAGAGACTTATGTGATAAGAAGGTACCACCTAAACTTAAAAGTAAGTTCCATAACATTAAAACTATATAATGTTATGGTTTGAATTTGAAAAGATTTGATCTTCATAAGAAATCAGCATAAAGTTATACAATATTGATTGTTCCTTATTCTTTTCGTTACGAATAATACTTTCATTCGTCTCAATTTGTTTGTTAGAATATAGGAGAATATGAGGATTAGAAGTCCGGAGCCAAAAGGGCAAGAAAATTGGCTAAAAATTTTAAAAGGGCAATAAAATTGAGTTTAGAACCAAAAGGAAAACATTTCAATGCCCAAATTAACGTCGTGTAAGTCAGGTCAAAAGGAGTACGGTGCAAACTTCTATGCACCTTACAAGGTGCGAGCTGTCAGCGTCTTATAAGACGCATGGCGGCTGCGCCTTGTAAGGCGCATAGAAGTTAGCACCTTACCCAATTAACCCCTAAAATTAAAAAAAAAAAAAAAAAAGATTTTGATTAAAGAATTTTGCATGACAACACTTGCAAGTGATTTATCTTGTAAAAGAATTGCAATGTTGAGCTCATATTCTGATAGCCGAAAAAATATTTTTGATTAAAAACTTTTGCATGTCAACAATTTCAAGTGATTTATCTTGTAAAAGAATTGCAATGTTGAGCTCTTTACTTAAATTTTTATTCTTTCATTCAAGAATATTCTGATAGCCAAAGATTAATCATTTCATTAACATTTTTATATTGGATCTAATTTTTTTTAATAATTCAAAATTTTAAAAGTGCCGACTATTCAGTCACTTGATAATGTAAAACTATTAGAAAAATAACTCCCATTTTATCCAATGTTTAAAGAGATTAAAAATATGAATCCATGTCATAAATATATCATCTTAATTAAACACATATACGTTTTAGTTGAGGAAACAGTAACCATATTGAAGAAACCTTACCCCTGTACAAGAACCAAGTTCTTGTACTTTTGTCTAGACAAACAAAACGCAACACAATAAAATAGAGATTTTGTCGTGAAACCTTCCTACCTCAAGGAAGGTAAAAATCACGCTACAATCTTATTCACTTCAAGATTCACGTCCTTTTCAAAATTACAACTCAAAAGGAACTAACTCTAGTACCTTTAACTCTCCAACGATTAACCATAATCGAAGACTCAACTCTCCAAGAAGTCAAATTCGCTTGTTGTTACAATTCTCTCACAACTCTCTCTTAATCTACCCCCAAGAAGTCAATCAACCCACTTCTTGTTACAATTCTCTCAAGACTCTACTCTCCAAGAAGTCAAATCCACTTCTTGTTACACAATCTAGGAATTATTACAACTCAATAATAAACCTAGAACAAATCAACAAAGACTAATAACCCTAGACATTAATTGATTAGACTTCAACAACCAATAGTTCAGACTCGAACACAACTCGTGAACCTGGTCCTCGTGTTGCTATGACGAAGCCCTGCAGTTTTGCTCCAATGACTATTGCTGTCAAGATGATGAATTTCGTGAATATGCAATAGGTATCGTTCTGGCTTTGCTGGAAAATTCTCTCAATTTGTGTTTATGCAAAGACGACTCTTTTCCTTCTTTGGCTTGAACATTTTATAGAGTTTGATTTGCCTCATCAACTTCTACAGGGAAAGAAATAACAAATCATTTTCCTTCTTGAACTTGTCTATATTTACTTCTTTCCTTATTTGACTTGAATTGCTACTTCATTTCTTTCCTTATTTGACTTGAATTTCTACTTCTTTATTTCTTTCTTCTTTATTTCCTTCCTTATTTGTTTCTTTCCTTCTTTCCCTTCTTTACTTCTTTCCTTCTTTTCTCCTATGTTTTAGCTCTTTCTTTATTTCTTTTTTCACTCCTTCATTTTTGCACTTTTTCTTCTTTACCGCAATCTCTCATATTTGTATAGGTTGACTGCAGTGACATTTGAGAACCTGGTTCACTTGATAAAGTACACATAAGAAAACAAGTAGTGAAACATGTTCACTTTATCAATCATCAAAACTACTTTATATGTTTTCTTACATCCCAACATTTTCCCCCTTTTTGATGATGATAAACAATGTTTGGTCACACATCAAGAACTACAAACCATCAAAACTCTTTGTCCATCATCAAAACTACAAACTTCATGTTATTCTCTCATTCCCCAGCACATATTATATATTTGAATACCCACTTCTAATAATGTCCATTTTCTTTTTGTGTTTTGCAGTGACAGCTCGCGCCTTGTAAGGCACATAGAAGTTTGCGCCTTACTCCTTTTAACCTGATTTACACGGCGTTAATCTGGGCGTTGAAATGTTGCCCTTTTAGTTCTAAACTCAATTTTTTGCTCTTTCGGAATTTTTTGCCAATTTTCTTGCCCTTTGGACTCCGAACTCTAAGGATTAGTAATATATGGATTGAAATTACAAAATAACAAAACTAACCCTCACTATTTTAACCAAGAGATGGTGTTGACTTCATCTCACAAATGTCAGTGTGGATCAACTCAAATGGATTAAAATTCCTTTCAACAAATTTATAAGTATACTTAGCATAATTAAATTCAACACAAACTTAACATTTTTGTTTATTGCACTAAAAACTAGGAAAAACTTTTAAGCTGATTAGTTTTCACAAGGTTTTGTAATTTATATATCCCAAGCATTTATGTCGCAAACAATTTGACTCAAGCAAGTCAGAACAAGTAGAAATGTTGAATTTTAAATGACCCACCATGAGGAAACTTTTTTTTTCTCCCAAATATTTTGTTCTTTACATTTTATAATTTTGTCAAATACAAACTTTGTTTAATATTGGCACCTTGCCAGATGTCTTTTTGCAGAGGACCTTTCCATAACCTTCAACTTTGGTTGTTGCAGAATAATACATGAACAAAGTCTCATTGAGTCCAATAAGAGCATATGACTCAAATGCTTCATTTACATCACAAACATGACAGATGATATTGTACCAATTTATTGTCTATATAAACAGTTGTATTTTAATAGACACATCTTTTCATGAAAAATCACGATCTTTTATGTGACACTCTTTCATATAATAAAACAACTCTTTTAAATAGGTGTATATATATTTCGGTAGTTTCATACTAGTCATACCATATACTAGTGAAAGAGAAACTCAACAGCCACAATATCAAATATACTCCAAAAATTTTGAGGGTCTAACATAATATAAGAATGTCATTGAACTTCTTATCTTGTGCACCAAATTTAAATTAGACACTGCGTAGAAAGTAATCTTTATCACAAAGAAAGAACCCCCACATTTTAAATATGATCTCAAAAATACTTTTCAAGTTTTTGACAATAATTTTCCACATATTTTTTCCCATGCTTTCTAATGTCATTGGCAGCATGAAGCCTCTTTTAAAAATAATATTATACAAAAGAATTTTAGTGTTTCAATTCCCTTTGACAATCTTCATAAAATGTTAAAGTTCATTCCATAGAAGAACCTATTGCGTGCACAAAATCACTAACTTTAGTCACTAGTCTTTTTGTTTTTTTTTTTTAATCAGAATTAGACATACCACTTAGAATTTAAAATACTAACAATAAAGATTGAAACTTTATACAACTTATTTTTAATTAACGATGATGTTTTTGTATTCTTCAAATAATTGACCTAATGAACTCTAAATATTGATGAAGTTTTCATGACTTCAAGTCAGTTTCAAAATCAGGCGAATTAGAAAACCACGAGGTTTTAACATCTACAAACAAAAAGTACAACATTGTTTGTAGTTAATGAAAGTTTTTATATTTGTCAAATCGTGCAATATTCTATGAAGTTTAATATTCTTTGAACCAAATGCACAATCTAATTTGGTGGTTTTTAACCTCTAGAAACAAAAGTATAAGAGTATTTCTAGTTTACGATAAAGTTTTTCTATCCTTCAAATCGTTCAATATTCTTAACGAAGTTTGATATTCGTTGAGTCAAATGCACAGTCTGATTTGTTTGGTTAAGTTTTTATATTCTTCAAATCGAAGGAGTACAAAATAAAGAGACTTTACTCTCCAAAAATAAGAATTTTAAAATCACAAAGATATGAAAGAAAATTTCATTCAAAAGGAAAACATATGGTTTGCATATTTTCTTTCCAATGATACACATGTATTTGTAAAAAGCTAAATCAAAGGATAAGTGATGAGTTATACATATAAATATCAAAGGAATTAAATTTTAGAAAAAATTCTCCTCTTTAGACAAATAATAATAAGGTTACATGGTGTAATCTTCAATCTAAACACCACCAAACCTTCTGGTACATTATCTCTTTGGCCTTGCTAAACATGGCATCGAATTTTGGAGAAGTAGTGCAATAATATGATACTTCCGGATCTGTTTGATTGAATCAGTAGAATATAAAACATACCAACAGTAATTAAGATTGTTGTTCAACATGTATCACTAAGATACTTAGAAATAATAACTTTGAAGAACTTTGTAAGAAAACAACAAAGGTTAAAGAGCTCATTCAAAACTAAAAACATAAAACTAGTAAAAATATAGTACACACTTAGAGCCTATTTGGATTGGCTTTTTAAAAGTATCTTTTAAGTAATAAAATTTAAAGTCGAACTTAAATTACTACAAAGTCAAAAAAATAAAAAGTAGAAGAGACCTACTTTTTGTTTTTAACTTTTTTAAACGCATATCAAAGTTATTTTAACTTATTTTTAACATTGTCAAACACTTCCGATAACTAAAAATGACTTAAAAGTAGGTTTTATTTTTTTAAAAAACCAATCCAAACAGGCTCTTAGAATACAAGATTTAGTAGTAGAGAAGAAGTCCTAAAATATGTTGTTGAAAATATGAGGAAACCCCTCTTTATATACAACAATAAGTAGTGTGAATGTGTGCTTATTTATTGTCCCTTATCAAAAAAATCACAATCCTTGGAAAAAAATATAACCTTACAGAAAAGTCGCAACTCTTCAGAAAAGTAACAACTCTTCATAAAACTCGCACCTTCCAATAAAAGTCACAACTCTTCAGAAAAGTCACAACTCTTCGGAAAGGCCACAACTCTTCATAAAAAATCATAACTCTTCATTTTTCATTCACACCTTTTAAAACCCAAAAATTCCAAAACAATAATTGCCTACAAATAAGAATTCTCAATTCAGACTATTCAAAAATTTCAGATTCTAATTTTTTTTCTATGAATAGGAGTCAATTCTAACAACAACAACAAACCCATTTTCAAACAAATCTTCCTCCTTTTTAGCCATGCCTAGAAATAAAGTGAAGTTTGCTTTGATTGAAAATGAAAATGACAGGAAAGTTTCATACAAGAAAAGAGAAAAAGGGTTTTTGACAAAGGTTGAAGAACTCAGAACTCTTTGTGATGTTGAAATGGCTGTCATCCTCTACAGTCCTTTCAACAATGAACCTAAGGTTTTTCTAAACCATGGTGCTGCAATCACTACCTTTAAAAAGCTTGTGGAGTTGCCAACATTGAAGAAATCCAAAAATATGGTGACAAGCGATGAGTTCACAAAGAAACGAATTGAGAAATTGAATGAGAAACTACTGAAAGTAAGGAAGAAAAATAAGGTGAAGGAGGTTACGAATGAGATGTATGAAATGTTGAAGGGTAAAGAAATTTCCTTTGACATGAACCCTTATGATCTCAATGATCTCAGTTACGTAATCAAGCAAAATCTTAAGCATGTATCTGAAGCAATGAAAAAGAATATTTGTGAGCAGGATTCTATATCAAATGTCCCTCAATCCTTTGTTGGACCTATGATACCTGGTGGGACCAACATTGAGGGGTCAAAGGATTTTGTGTTTTCCCCTACTAGTTTTCCATTATCGATAGTTCCTTTATTGTCTCCATTGACGATTCTTGGAGGGACATACTTTGAAAGGAGGGAGGATTCACTTTTTCCCCCTAATGTGGCTCCAACAAGAATGCCCCAAGAAATGTTTCATCAAGAAGATCCTTTGAGAACTCCTTTACAAGAGTTTCCTCTTGTGGACCCCTCGCAGATTTCTGCTTCTCCTTTATCTTTTTCACAGATGTTTCCTCCAATGATTCCCCAATTATTTTCTCCACTACCTCAGCATATGGCTTCAGTGCCTTCAACAACAATGGATTCTCCCATTCCTTTAGCACCATTAGCTTCTCTATTGTCGGCTCCTGTGTGTTCTCTAATGACATCACAAATAGACCCTGCAAGACCTATCCCCCCAATGGGTGTATCGATGCCATTGAATAACTACAATAACTACTCTCTTGACATTCCAGAGAGTCTATCATTTTCTGAGTTACTAAACTGGAATAATGATGAAGCAATAACTTTATTGGAGGAACCATCTTTAAACAATATTAATGTTAAAGATCCTAAAAACACTAACAATAACTAAAGTTTGGTCTAGTGTGCGTCTCTTTTATTATTTTATATGTTCATGTTGTCCCATGGACTATTTCTATCTTCAACTATTTTGCATGTCTAAGTTATATCACAGGTTTGTCTAGATCTCCTTTTCTCTGTCCTCATATTTCGTGTCCATCTGTTGTGTTTTTCTTTTCAAATTCTGTACTTTCCTTACTTATCAAATATATGGTTGTCAATTGAATTATTTACAAGATTTTTGCATTTATTATTATTGTTATTTAAATGTTGTTTTTAGTATGGTTTCATTAAATGACCTCTAACACTTAAAAATTTAAATAAATCAATAAAAACATCTAAAATTGAAATTGAAAAAGAATGTTAACTCTAAAGGTGAAATATTCATTATTTTCCTGGCTTTATTAATTTTAAAAATTCAAGTCCTCTATTTTAGGTGTCTACAATTGATTTTTGCACTCCAAAAGCATAAAATTGTTCATCGCGTTTAATTTTTTGTTTTGTTATTTTCATTTTTTGAAAAACTTTGTGAATTTGAGCAATTTATTTGCATAACAGATCTATTGGAAAAAATTAATGTATCCTATGTATGCTTTTCTTATTTATTTAACATTTGGAAGACATTAATATTCAAAAAATTGATATAAAAAATTAGGGAATGAAAGGGTGTGTGATAATAAATGAGAAGTAAAATTTGAATAATTTCAATTAATAAAAGTTGTAATTTGTTGAAATGACATAGATTTACACCTACTATAATGTCACTCCTACTATGGATAAACACATTATTTTTATCAGTATTTGTGTAATTATTTTATATTTCTTTACATCAAAACTAACTTAGAAAAAATTTAAATGTGAGTCGACTGACAAGTTGGTGCATATCGTACATTAACAAAAACACATTTATGTAGGATTTTGTTTTACAAATATTATAAAGTAGAATAAAATTTCTACTAAAATATGAGTTGTTCCAAATTGGAGGAAACAATAATGTACTTCTATAAGAGCTACAACAATTAGAATCTATAAGATATCACCATTTAATATATAATAAAAATGTTTGTGTTTATAAAAAAAAATAGGCTTTTAAATCCATTTTTCGTATGCAGTATTGATAACACTCAAATGTCTTCCTTAAAACCAATTAAAAGGGAAAATATTGTAGTCAAGAAAATACTCAATTAAGAGTCGGGGTTGAATCCCACAAGGAATGGTATATCATAGAGAATTCTATCAAGAAATTAGGATTGTAAATCCAATTTAATAAAAGATATGGTAATGAATTGTCACAAGTAAATTAAGATTTTGGAAAATTCAAGAGTTAACAAGCAATCTAAGGGTGCGGGGATTTGAAATCAATGTCACATATGGGTATTTGTGATGCTTTCGATCCCAAAGCATCTTGCATAGAATCTCCTTTCGGTCTCACCCATGTACTATACCAAACTACCCAATACCTTACTCTATTCTCTCTTTCGATGCAGAAATAGGCAAAAAAGATCCGACCCTAACCTCTATTTTCAAGCCAATTACAAACATCAAGCCTAAATTGCTAGTATTGAATTAATTACCCACTCCAATCAATCTCTTTCAAGCATCCACTGGAGATCGGAAGTAGGAACTAATTGCAATCTTAATCCATAAATTAACCTCATAATAATTAGCCAAACCCATGTATGAACAACAGTAAAACAAAGCATAACACAATACCACTACATTAAATCAACACTCACCCTCATAATTGTACCCCTAGATTTTGGGGTTTTAGCCACCCATCACAAAAGGTAAATAAATTATACCTTCCATAAAAGCAGCCATGGGTAATATGAAATAAAGCAATTACAAGAAAACCCACTTTAAATTCAAATTCATTTTGTCAAATTCAAAAAAAAAAAAAGTTGAAAACCCCCCAAAGCTAGAAAGTGTTCTTCACAAAACAAAGTGTTTCTCTCTCACTCTCAAAACTAAGAGCATCCAGAACTCTGAAATTGAAACTTCCTTTTTATCTTTCTCCTTTGGCTGTTTATAGTTTTCCAAAATTTGAGCCAAAAACTCAATATGCATCTCACTCGTTGACATTAGTCGGGCTCGCTAAACTCATTCGGTGAATCACCAATGGATCTTTAACTCACCTTTTCTTGCTCTAGGCTTCAGGTGTTTGAACCTCAGTCAGCAAGCTTGTTTGACTCTACCTTTCATGTTCAGCGTATCACTGAGTACCATTTTGGTTTGCCTTTCGAGCTTTCAATATTTCTCCTTGCATTGTCGCTTTCGGCGATGACCAACAAGGTCGTATTTATCATTTGGTGAGAACCCTTTTCATTTGGAATTTACTGACCTATCATAATAGACAGAAGTGTTGTGCACTGTCCATTTAGGCGAGGTCATGCTCACTAGGCGATCTACCTTTCTTGTTTGACGATCATCACATTTCACTTTTTCATAATTTTTGGTCATTCTTTCAAACATTCATCGTTTCCTTGTCAATTAGCCTTCATAGCAACAAATCATCAAGATATCATCAGAATAGGACAAAATTAAACATTGAAGACACTAATTATTGAGTTGAATAAGCCTCAAATAAGTGCAAATCGACCACTCATCAACACCCCCAATCGACCACTCATCAACACCCCCAACATAAATTTTTTCTTTTCCTCAAGTAAATCAAGAACATAATTAGCTTAATAAGGGTGTCTACAACAGTACTCAATGAGAGCTAACTTGCAAATGGCATTACTAGACTACTCTCAACAACATGCTACACTCTATCATGATCAAAAAACTTCAAATGATGACTAAGCCAGTTTCCACTAAAGCTCTAGCTCACTTTTGCTTCTTCTCTAATGGACGACTATGCTTCAATAAATTTATTAGAGTGCCCCTCACATAAAGAATGATTTCATGCTCTCACAAAGCAAATCAACAAAGAAATAAAGAATCAATGCAACTCTTACTCTCTCAAAAGACATGCAAGCTTCGTCCCATAGGTTTTTTTCATATTTTCTAATCATCACATAACCTAGTTCATGTAAAATCTGAAGGGTCTTTTCAGCTTGTAATAGGGGTGAAGGTCATGGTATGGTCAATTTGTCTTGGTGACTTTACTTTTTTAGAGATTTTTTGCGATCATCTTCACCTCTTCTCATGTTCTTTTCACTCTTTTCCAATTGAGAACTCAAACATTGACTTTTCACAAAATTTATTTGGAATCCCATTTATTTCATTACTTCCCTTTTTCATTTCAATGTTTTAAAATTGTTTTCATCACAATGACTTTTTTTTATAAGGAGGGGTTCCTGCTTTTTGTAACAAACTTCAAAATTGAGTCTCATTTCATCTTTCACATGGCTTTCACTCTTCCTCCCTTTCCACACCCACAATTAGGCTTTTGGCCTAAGTTGGCTATTCAAATATATAATGTTTCAAAAAGGATTATAGGTGAGCAGGTAGAGACAATTTGGCTCAAGAGGCTTTCTTTTGGTTTTTCTTTTGGTTTTACAAACAAATGGGTTAAAAGCTCAAATAGTTCCAAAATGGATTCACGCCCTCACAAGGTAGTTACAAAAGATTATGGAAATTAGGGTTCCCTCCTTGAATTATTGCCCAAGATCACACCTCACATTTAAAGAGATTTAAACAATTAGACTAACAAGGCAAATTCTAGGACTCCACACACAGCTTTCAAGTAATACCTCACAACATATGGCACTTCAAAATACACTCATTTAGTATATCCCGAACGATCAAAAGCGTCATGTGATGTTCATTACAAGGCTCACATCGAAACGCAGTTAGTCAACAAAAGATTCAAAGAGATTGCTCACAAGCGCAACCACATCGATTTCATCATCGCAACACCAACACTATATGTCATGCTCATCATGATTACTATTCAAGAAATCAATATTGAATGCAATCGATCATCAAATCATTATCAATGAAAACTCAAGAATTTCATGATTTTTCAAACTCGTGGGGGTTGCAAAATTGAGAGAAAATGAAAAAGGTAAAAAAGGTGCAGTCAACAGAATGAAACACTATAATATAAACAAAAGTAAATATTAAAATCATCCAAAACTAGAAAGTTACAAATTACAAAGCAAAAAAGGGAATATTAGCTCAAAGGCCCTCTCTTCAACCAAAAAGAAATAAGCAGTTTCCTCAATGCAAAGAAAATAAAGTATGGGAGGCAGAGCAAAAAGCTCCCTCCGATAGGCTTAGACTATGGAGCACTCTTATCCAGAGTCTCAAGAAGGAAAGCATCACATGGGGCGTCAATGCCCGACAAAAGAATCACAAGAGGCAGCAAGGCAGTATCAACTAGGGCAATAGTGCCTGTCACCACACTCAGAGGAATGGTGAAGTATGAAGAGACTCTACTAGTACTAACCACTAAAGTCTCCCAAAGGGATCTCTTCAGGGTCGATTGAATAATCACCTCGTCAATCTCATGCAGCTCTTTGAGAGTCTATGCATTCCCATGCTCATTCTCCTCACTCCTCATCAGTCTCCTCGCCTAAATCATCATCAAACCTCTTAACATCCACATTAACAACATCAACACTCCCATCTATCTTAGGTTGCACACTAGAAATAGGCTCATTTCTAGGCATCGGTGATTGTACAGAGGCATCTGTTAGGAAAACATCGCCCTAAAGCATGGAAAAGTTTGTAGACTACAGCTGAGTCACATCTGTTGCAAGGTATCAAGCTCACCGCTAATGGTTTTTAATGCACCTCAACTACCTTTGGCCTTCTCCTGGGCCTCTAATCTCACATTGATGTTGTCCAAGCTCACATCATAAGCCTCAATCAGCCCATCACACCTAGTCACCCTATCCCTCAAAGGAGCCAAGGTCCATCGAATAGCCTTATCAATAACTCTGGCATGTCTTTCTCAACCCTCTCGGATCAAACATCCGCCAATTAGGAAATACTGCCCATCGAATATATCAAAGTCTGGGTTAAGGAGGTACTGGTGATAGAAGTGAGGGAAGGTATTGCAACAAAAAAACTAGGATCAACAGGAGTAACATTAATTGAAGGCACAGTGGAATGGGATCATATACATGCCTGCTCCAGAGAAGGAGTAGGTGAGTTGGCATTAGATGTTATCATCTCTAGATCAACTATAAGTGTAGTATCTTGTAGTTGCAGCTTCATGCATACTGTATCATCTCGTAAATAGTCAGCTTTAATCTTCTGTATGTCAATGGATGAAGTTAGGTTTATATTTACATATGCAGTCCTCTTAAAGGAAACTCATGCATTCTCACACAGTTGTGTGATCAGGACTGGGAATAGGAGAGAAGTTTAGTCTTGTCAAGCACACATCAATATCTCTTCCGTAATAATAGCTCCCATATGAATGTATTCCCGGTCAACAATCGTGCCCACTAAGACCACCTTGGGATGGTAAGATATAGATTGGTTTTGCGAGGGATTAATATTGTTGCTAATAAAGCCAAATATGTATCATGCGACCACATTTAATTCCTTCTTCTCTATCCGGGCACCACAACTATCCAAGAAGGAGAAGACTCAGAAATAAGTGTGGCCAACCACCCTTTCAATTAATCCAAGTCATGTCTCATTCAGAGTGATACATATCTTATTGAAATGTAGGTATCCCTAGTGTAGTGTTGATGGCCCAGAATGGCTTCACACCTTCTTGCCAAACATTTTCACTTCCTCAAGAATCTTCCAAATTGTACCCTTCCACTTCTTTAGTAGGTCCGGAGCATAAGCTATGTAGAACTCATGCACCCAAACATGAACATAGGGGTTTATAGGCTTTGTGAACCCCACAAACTGATGGAATTGAATAGTATCCCAAATTGTTGGGTGCTCATTCATAACTCCATCTGTTTAGACCCGTCTCTCCTCAACAATAGTACATTCTCTACCAGCCTTAAGCCTATTGAGGGCTCTTGAAGTGTAACCAAAAGAACTCTAGAGGTTGTTGCTCGGGTGGCTGAGAGTTGTACTAGTTTGGACCAGATGTTTGCCTTTTTTCTTCCAACCTTCTTTTTGGGTTGCACCCTCTCTTATACATGTGCATGTGGAGTGGAAGGTTCTTGTCACTCCCCGAGGCCACCCCTTAGACGTAACACGAGATAGGATTACAAGTGAACCAAAGCTAACCCTAAGTCTAGCATGTATCAAACATACTAAGAATAACTAAGTAAATCATGTATTATGCGAAAGCTAAAAATAGCGGATATCTGAAATGGGGAAAAACCTAACTAGTCTGAATATATAAAGCATAACAAGAGTTTAGTGATAACTGAAACAATACTGAACCACTCTAGCTGAATGTAGTACTATATCTGAAAAGCCTCTAATTGAGTTGAGTTGCTGGGACATGCCCCCAGCTAACTCTAACAGAACTAACACAAAAAATAAAGACTAAAAGATAAAACATGTTTATTACCGTCGAAGTATGAGAGCTCACCACTAAAGCTGTTGAAGTCGGACTGAGGATCAAACTAAATGTGATATGGATGCTGAGTGTCGAAACGTACATCATGAAATGATGTAACGCAAAGGATGCGTCAGTACTTGGAATGTACTAAGCATGCGAGATAGATATGCTAAGCTGAACAAAGTATATAAGCTGAACAATACATAACTAAGCAATAATATAATATGAATAAGAATATACATATGTACTGAAGTATAACTCAAAACTCAACTAGATGCAATGACCAAGTACTAATCATGAAGATAACATGCTAAACTGTATACTGAAATAAAGATTGAAAACCTGGTCAATACAATAAAAGTCTAACTATGGGAACTACTATTAACCAACATAAATCACGTGAGTTAAACATGGGGTCTCATGTATACACCCCATCGAGAGGACCCAACATACATGGCCAGGGATATAGACGCATGTCTGTGGCGTGATAACTGAAACTGATGCCCAACTAAGGGGACTTATAAACCTATGCGGGCATATAGTTCTAGGACTTTGAGGGTACGTTGAACCCTAGTCCAACTCGATGCTAAGTCTACTCCCATATGAATATTCATGAAGCTAAAATGCACAAAATACTGAATAGCTCAAAATACTGACATGCTAACTTAGAATGCAACATTTATATACTAAAAATCTGGCATTCAAAATCTAAAGCATGAATTTCTGTTTGGTTGTCCTAGAAGGCATAATTCATGAACTAGAATAAATTTACACAAGCTAGGGTGTGCTATGCATGGAATTATACTAAATTTATCAAGAAACATGTTATTTAGATTAAATGGACCATAATCACAATAAATCATAAAAATCTAGAAACCCTAGATTTGAACAGTAAATGAGAACTTGAATAACTAACTTAATTTTAAGGACCTAATGGGTGAAAAGAACCCACTAGTGAAATCCCACATACCTGTTCACGAAATCTATGAATAAATCCTTTGGATTTAGGGTCTGAACTTCGAAGAACGCTTTTGCTTGTTCTTGGAAGAGCTGGTCACCTCTTTCTCCTCTTTTCGATCTAAGTTGGGTGACTTTTTGAGAATGAGGGTTCTGGATATTGTCTAACTAGATTATTAGGCTTAGACTATGTAAAACGACATAATTTAGGCATTAACGACGTATTTTAAGTGCCCAACGCATAGGGGAAAATACAAAAGTGACCCTTACTTAAATGATGTCGAAGTGACTTCGAGACAGGATTCACGAGCCGTCACGATGACCAAGGCCTGTCTAGCAACTCGTGAAGATGCCCTACCTGACAGGTTTTTACTAAAATAAGCATAAATTTTTATTCCAAGCTTAGATTTTAGCAAACTCGATAGTGTTGGAAAGAGGACTCAATTATCTTTAATTTGATAGGTTATGGGCCACCTCGTTCATTTTGTGGTAAAAGATATGATCGTTTAAAGTTGACCCTAAACTCTAAGTATGACAAGTCCCCTTCAGGGACAACTTCACAGTCCGTGTGGAGCTTCACAGACCATTTAGATGTTTGTGGTACTTAACCAGTGACTTTGAGGGTGAAACCCCACTTAAAAGCTGATGATGTGACTTTGAGACAGACTTCACGGGCCGTCTAGAACACCACAGCCCGTCAAGTGGGTCGTGAAGATGCTTTACCCGACAAGGCTTCCCTAAAACGAGCATAACTTTTTACTCCGGGCTTGGAATTATGCAAACTTGGTGGCGTTGGAAAGAAGACTCAAATACCTTTAATTAGATAGGTTGTAGGCCACCTAAATCATTTTTTCTAAAAGATGTGATTATTTGAAGTTGACCAAAATCTAAAGTGTGTCAAGCCTCTTTCACGAGCCACTTCACGGCTCACGTGAAGCTCCATGGACTGTCTAGTGGTACGTGGTCTTTCGCAGTAGCTATGGTGGTTTTGTATACCCTTCATGGGACACTTCACGGACCGTGTGGAGCTCTACATGCCATTTAGTGGTCCGTGGTCTTTCACTTTTTTGTTGGGTGCACAAACACGAGCAGGGTGATGGGTTGTGGTCCTCTTTACGACCCATGGACCCCTTTCGTGGTTTGCCCTTCTCTCTTGTTCAATCTTAGTTCTAAATTTTGAGGTGTTACAATATCTTCCCCTTGGGGTCATTTGACCTTGAATGAAGTCTAAACTAGCTGAGTTTAGAGAAAAGAGCTGAAATTCCTACCAACTAAATACTAGAAACTAATATCTAACTGAATAGAGTTTCATGAACATGCAAATATGCTGAAATGTAAGGATAACTGAGGGAACAAGATATTGATACTGAATTATTCAAGTGTAAACTTAGAGACTGGAGGGGATCTATTACCTCAAGCTGAAATGGAATCAGAAGGAAAGAAGTGATGATACTTGGCCATCATGGCTGCTTCTGCTTCCCAAGTAGCTCCCTCTATGGACTCACTCCTCCACAAAACCTTTACTGAAGCGACTTTCTTATTTCTCACCTACAAACCTGACAGTCAAGAATATCAACTGGCACCTCTTCATAAGTGAGACTATCCTTAACGGCTACACTCTCTAATGGTACTATCGATCCCGGATCACCCACTCTTTTTAGGATTCTATAAGGACCTACGTACCTGGAACTAAGCTTCCATTTCTTGCCAAATCTCATGAACCCTTTCATGGGTGAAACTTATAGGAAAATCCAATCATCGATTTCAAACTCTAAGTCCCTTCTTCTCATATCTTCAAAGGACTTCTGACGACTCTGAGTTGTCTTTAGACTATCTCTGATGAGTTGAACTTTCTCCATAGCCTCATGAATGTAATCTGGCCCAATCAAGGTTGGTTCATGTACTTCAAACCAACCAACCACAGACATGCATATATGCCCATATAGTGCCTCATAAGGGGCCATATGAATATTGAATGGAAGTTGTTATTATAGGCAAACTCTATGAGAGGTAGGTGATAATCCCAACTACCCTTGAAATCGATCACGCAAGCTCTCAACATGTCCTCTAAGGTCTAAATGGTACGTTCTGCCTAACCATTCGTCTATTGTACTGAGATTTACTTAAGTACCAAGACCTTTCTGAAATGATTTCCAAAAATGAAAGGCAAACTGAGGACCCTTTCATGAGATGATAGACAAAGGAACCCCATGCAACCTGACTATTTCGCTGATGTAAAGTCTAATGTAATCCTTCGCTGAATTTGTAGTCTTGATAGCCAAGAAGTGAGCTGACTTAGTGACTGCGTCCACTATCACCCAAATGGAGTCATGTTGTCTGCGAGTGCAACGTAAACCCTTAATGAAGTCCATGTTTATCACTTCCCACTTCCATGTAGGAATTCTAATCTCTTGATTCGCACCTCCTAGTTTCTGATGTTCTACTTTAACCTGTTGATTTGGAAAACATTTTCCAAAACATTTTACCTAACCAAACATGAGAAAATTGAAAAATATTTTTCGAAAAATGTTTTCCTTCATACCAAATACACCCGTAGCTACAAAATCTGTGATGTCTCTCTTCATTCCATTCCACCAATAGACTTCTCGTAGGTCATTGTACATCTTAGACATGTCCTATGATGAATTGAATATCTAGAATTATGGGCTTCCATAAGGATCTGCTACCTCAACTCGCCCATATTTGGAACACATAAATGCCTCTGGTAACGAAGTACACCATCTCCCCTTTAGGAGAAAACCTCAACTTTTTGCTAATGAACTGCACATATCAACTAAAGCAATATAGGATCGCTATTCTGTTTTTGCTTAACCTCCGCTACCAATGAAGATTCTGATCCATTCTGAACTATCACACCACCGTTTGACATGTTCATAAGGCAAACTCCTGAGCGAGCAAGTCGGTGAACATCGTTGTCTAACTCTTTCTTTTCTTACTCCACATGCACTACACTACCCATGGATAGTCTGTTGAGTGTGTCAGCTACTACATTTTCCTTACCCGAATGGTAAAGCACATTCATGTCACAGTCTTTGAGGAATTCAAGTCATCTCCTTTGACGAAGATTCAATTCTTTATAGGTGAACACATACTAGAGACTCTTATGATCTATGAACACATTAACATGAACACCATACAAGTAATTTCTCCAATCCTCAGGGAAAACACTACGACTGCAAGCTCGAGTTCATGAGTCAGATAGTTCTTCTCATGTACCTTAAGCTGTCTAGAATCATAAGCTATGACCTTACCTCGCTGCATCAAGACACAACCTAGGCCAACCCTGGATGCATCAAAATAAATCACATAATTGTCTGACCCATGTGGTAGATTCAAGACAGGAGATGTGGTCAACCTAGTCTTTAGTTCAGATATACTTTTCTCACACTCATCTGACGACTGAAACTTGACCTTCTTCTGAGTCAACTTGGTCAATGGGAAAGCTATGGATGAAATCCCTTCAACAAACCTCAGGTAATAACTAGACAAACCCAATAAAATTCTGATATTACCTTATGCCATTAATTAAGTCTATGTTGCTTGTGACAGGGATGAAACCATTGTGAAATATCTGGAAAAACCAGCCTGCTTGGACCAACCTCTCGACAAACTTGAAGATGTAATAAATTTTTTTAGGGGATCAAAATCTAAATTGTTTTCATAAAGCTATTGCTTGCTCGTGCTCCATCTTTGGTTAGGATGAACATTAAGCCAGCAAGGGCCTTTAATTCCGAGGAAGAAAGAAATATCACGATAGAGTTGATGTGTTTCCCTAGAGCATCTCCCAAGACAGTGCTATTTTGTACGCTTTACTCTGTTTAGGAAGTTTAGTACCACAACATCCACAATTTTTGCGGAGTTCCCTATTTAGAGTGAGACAATGTGTGCATCCACATCCACTTTAACTTATATCTATTTTTTCTTGTAGGTTGGAAGGGAATCATATTATCATTACTATTGAAGATCATCCTTATTAAAGTAACCCCGTGAGTTTACTAATCGATTCATTTCTTTAACAAAAACAATTTAGAACATATAAACGCATCAATTTGCCTTCCTAACCTTGAAATACAGACCAATTTAATCTTATGATATATTCTTTGAACCAATAATACATAAGGAAAACATTGTAAGGAGCAAAGACATATCTAAATAAGCAAACCTAGTCAATTGAGTTTCATTTCTTAGTTTTGGTTGGCAATGTTCCATCCTTGTCGATTTAACCTTGACGCTCTGCCATGACACTCAATACTTGAAGATTGTTCGTAAGGGTCACTATCTCATGATTGCTTTATAAATTGCAGAAAATTGAGTTTTGCTTGTATTTGAAAACGTGCTTGAAATAATCTTATTTACTCACATATTTATGTTGATTGTAGGTCACTAATCCAGCAGATGGAGGAGGCATCTCTGCAACACATACGGAGGGAGGCTAACTCAATGGCGGACCTATTAGCAGATTACGGAAGGACAACAAAGGATCCAAATATGGCTATAAATCAACTCAACATTTTTAATGCATCTCCTTCCTTTATATTAAAAACTCTTGAAAGAGATGCTACTAGAACTACATCGCTTAGATTAGTTCCTTTTTGTAATCGTTCAACCTTATTATTAAATAAATAAAATCTTTCTGTTCTTAAGCAAAAAAGAAAATAAAAAGTGGTTGATAATAAAAAATATGATGAAATATCAATTTTTGAAAAGCTTCTTTTTAGCTTTCCTTCACTTGAAACACTTTCTTTGGGTTGCTTTGTCCTTGAGGTAAGAAATTAATATGTTGTTTCACCTGAATATCTTATATATGGTGATCATATTCATCTCATTATAATTATTGTACGTGTTCAGAAGCTTTTGAATGCAAACATAGTTCGGGACGGGCTTCCTTCTAAGCCCAACTGCTTTTGGCATCTACAAGAGATTGTTAATGCAGTTTATTTTAATCCAGATTAAGTCCTATTACTGTGTTGCCACAATGATAAAAGATGCTTGCTTTATTATTACATACCAAACCACTAGAGCTTGAGTAATAAATTGTCCATGAATTGGTTAAACTCGTTCTCTGGTTTTGTATCTGGTTTTTGAATCAAATTTGTTGAGAAAATGTCATAAATTGTCCCAGAACTATTAGAGTAAGGTTTAAAATAATTCATTAACTATACATTTATCAGATTTAGTCCTTTAATTATTCAAAATGTTATCAAGTTTGGTTTCTTAACTATACACTTACCATTTTTAGTCTCTTAATTATACATTTATCGATTTTAGTATTTTAAGTATTTAAAAACTTATCAAATTTGGTCTATGTTTATTTTTTATACAAATAGCTTAGGTTTATATTAATAAAACTCATGTTTTGAAATTAAAGTTTTAACCCATTTTTCCAGTTGCTTTTCTCTCCCCACTACTTTTTCTTCAAATTACTCTTATGAAATGAACTTTAACCTTAATAATTACAAATAAAATTCACGAGAAAAAAAATATAAGTCATGATTAGGGATGGAAAAATGATAATTTATATGGTTATCTATTCAAACTACCCGTCTAAAATGAGTTGGGTATCCAACTCATTTAAAATGGGTAAAAAGGAGTCAAACTCATATTACCCATTTAAAAGTGGGTAGTTAAATGGGTAAAATGGGTAAAGGAGACTCGTTTATATGAAGAAAGAAAAGTGCCATTAATATTTTTTTAAGGTGTAGGTGGTTGCGGTAGTGATGGGTCGGATAAGGAAAAAATTGATTCTTCTTTGAAAAACAAATTTATTTTTTGGGAAGGGGATAGGGAGGCCGGTAGGGGCTGGGGTAGTGATGGAAGGGGGGGGAGCGAAGTAGTTAAAAAAAAAAAAAAAAAATTTAAAAATTGAGGCTTTGGGGTTGTGGGGTCGAAGTAATTAAAAAAATTCATTTTTGAGGCGTTGGAGTTGGGGTACGTGGGCATGTTAAATTTAAAAAGTTTAAAGATTTTTTTTAGGAGGGTTGAAGAGTTAGGTAAGAGATTTTGTTTTTAAAGCTTTTAACATGGTCCCTATAATAATAATAATATGGGTAAATATGGATACCCATATTATTCATTGGGTAACTTATTTTTACCCATTTAAAATATGAGTGGAGTATTTACCCATTTTATTTAACTCTTTTTTTACTCGACCCGCTCGTTTATCAGTCCTAGTCACGATTTTATTAAATAAAGGATAAAATGAAGCATATTACTATTGCTAATGAGTTAAAATTGCTAAAAATTATTATAAAAAAAAATTGAAGTTATTACCCATTAGGTGTGGATATGGATTTATTTTTATTTAATAGAAATAAATTTCTGATAATGCGAATAAAATTAAAAGTTCTTTATCACATATTTTGCTTTCAAATTTTGTACTCCAACGACTTTGTTGAAGGAAATTTATTTAATTTTTTAGAAGTTGAAATTTATAAAATGGTAGATTTGCAACTTCTTAAAAAAATTAGTTTCAAAATAGATTGGTTTTATTATTCTAGTCATTTTATTTTACGTAGAGAAATTTGAGTAATAAAAAAATTCACACTGTTTATGAACCGTTAACCGCTTGAAAATGGAACATAGCATATTCAAGTCATTAGCAACAATTATATGCTTCATATTATCCTCCATTGAACAAAATACTTATATCTTCTTTCCTCATTAATTTTATTTTGAATCATTGAAGTTAGGTTCTTTTATTAAGAGTAATTTGAAGAAAAATTAGTGGGAGAGAGAGAGAGAAACAATTGAGAAAATGAGTTGACCATTTAATTTCACGCAGGCATGGGTTTCGTTGATATAAACTTAAGCTATTTGTATAAAAAAATATAGAAAGAGTCCAAACTTGATAAGTTTTTGAATACTTAAAGGACTAAAACCGGTAAGTGAATAGTTAAGGGACCAAACTTGATAACGTTTTGGATAGGTAAATAACTAAATTCGATAAATGAATAGTTAATGGACTAATTTAGACTTACTCCAATAGTTCAAAGACCATTTAAGACGTTTTTTCCAAAAAAATATTCATCCATATTTTAAACTTATTAAAGAAATTATACAAATATAAATTCGAATAACTTATGTGCACAAAAAATGATATCAATATAACCTCTCTAAATTCATATTTGGTAATTAATAAACTCTCTAAAATAATATTTTCTCTTGTCTTGACTTGGGCCAGTGAATAAAATTACCGATTTCAATAAGATAATACATTTTCAAAAGACTCATATATAAATATATGGTGTCATTAATATTATAAATTAATAACTTAAAATTAAAAAAAAAATATTTAAAACAATTTAGTGAAATATAATTTTAGTGTTTTTTGTAAATTTAATTTAGTTAAGCTCATCTCTATTTTTTCTTATTGCATCCAAAAGTTCCAGTGTTGTCCTCTCAAACTACACCAAAAAATTGTTAAAAGTTTAGACGCGATAAGTGTTTTCTTATGTGTAACTAGCAGGGATGGAGCTACGTGGAGCTTAGGGGTTCAGCCGAACCCCCTTCGTCGAAAAATTAAATTGTATATGTAAGGTTAAATTATGATTTTATGATTATCTTTATTAAATTGAACCTCCTCAACACTAAAGGGAAGGATTGCTAGTGGTTAAGGGGGTTCATTATTGTAACACCTCAGACTTTCATTAGTTTTTAGTTTTAGATCAACTTCAAACGACTATATCTTTTAGCACATGAGAATTTAAGTGGCCCATGAGGTATCAAATTGAAGGTCTCTGAGTCTTTCCAACGCCGTCAAATTTTCAAAATTCAAAGCTCAGAGTAAGAAGTTATGCCTGTTTGAGTTAAGCCTCTCTAGTTAAGGCTTTTCATCCGTTTGAGAAAGGGGTATTTTGTTCTTTTCCTTACCCCACTCGACTTGACCAAATTTTCCTCACCCAATTTAGGGGTCTAATCAGACACTAAGTTAATTTTCACATTTCTAAATATTTAGAATTTTGGGGTGAAGTTTCAAGAAGAGGAAAAAAGGGTTTGCAAGTGTGCATTAAGGGTTGAGGAATTTTGCCAAGAACAATCGTTCTTTCTAGATATGTGAGGTTTTCCATAGTGATGTACTTGTTCGTCCTCATGCCAACCATTTAACTCTTCCATTAATTCGTGCATGAAATCGTTTATGTAATGATTCTTGAGTAGTTCTGGAGTTTTAGCCCCATTCTTTAACAGTGAAGGTTTTGAGTTCTTGAGGTGAGGGTCTTGCGAATGAGTGGTATTTCATGATAGGACTATGGAATTTTGATAATTTCGTGTTGGGTTTGTGAATCAAAGAGAGTTTGGAAGAAACCAATCGATTCTAGATGAGTTAGGACCTGAAATTGAGCAAGAAAATTAGTCGAATTTCTAGGTTTGGGGTGGGGCAATGCGCCACCAAGGCGCCAGGTGCTTGCAGTGCGCCCCAAAGCATCCCTAGAACTTTTGGGGCTGGCGCGACGCGCCATTGATGTACCAAGGTCGCCAGGGTGTATATGTTTCCCAAAAGCTCTTAACGCAGTAAACCTTATAATAGTAACCCTTATCTAGCGTTTGACATGCAAAGTCGGTAAGTTATTTATCTCCTAAGTGATTGATCATCCAAATAGAGAATTTTACCATGCGACTTGGTTAGTCTAAGGGTGTATGTTTTACTAACCCTTACCCTTGAACTTAGATTAGCCCTCTCATCTTTAGGTTAGGCTATTAGATAGCGGATTATCAGTGCTAAAAATCTGTCGTTTAATCTCTTTTTCCATTTGTTACTTTCTTGGTCGGACAAGTAGGAATAAGGCGAGTTCAAACGCTGCGCACCGTTAAAATGCAATCAAAACAAAGAGATCAACAATACACGCATAAACACTATTAAAGGATTATTTAATTATTAGGTCTACGTTGTTAATTACTCTTAGTTCCCATAACCCTGTGGATTTAACTACTCAAGCTTGGGTGATCACAATTCATAATATGTTACAATTAGAGTTGATGAAATCTGGAATTTTGAATTGATGAACAAAAACCAATATTATAAACCATACTTCAAGAAATTAAATGCACAAAGTATTTACAAATTTAACTCTCAAAGCCAAAACTAAAAAAAAAAATCAAATTGTCTAACTCTCAAAAATGAAAATTACAACTAATATTAATAGACATCAAATCCTAAATAAAGTAGGAAAAGGAAGTCTAGGAAAATTCAGCTTGGTAGTCGTTTCTACAGTTCGTTCCTACGACCCATAGGAATTCCTACGGTTCGTAGGAACCTTCCGTCAATCAGAAGCTCTTCCTCTTAACTATGAACTCTTCTACAGGTATGTTTTAAGATACGTAGAACTTTGTACGACCCGTCCCGACTAACTGTCATTCAGGTACTGGAGCTCAACATCTCTGAATATTTCTATGGCTGATTTCTACGACTTATAGAAGTTTCTATGGCTCATCATTTTCATCCGGCGTTTTACACTTAGCTCCAAAAATCACACTTCAAACCATGACTCATTCGTACGGCCCGTAGGTTGAGTCGTCAAAACCTTAAAAATTTGTTGCTTCATCCCTTTTCGTCGTGACTGCTCAAAAACCTATTTTCTTGCAAAATACAATCAAAATATCATCACATCTACTAACAAATGCTTAAGACACATGCAAAATTTTAAAGCATCAAAAGTATAAGTTTCAAAAATCTTCATTTTGTTTAAGTCAAACAGTGCCACATAAAATGAAATAAAGAGAGTAATATTTTTCATATGGTACAAACAATCTATTCACGTCAAGCATGAGTCTTTATATATATATATATATAATATTTTAATTTTTTCTTAAAAAATGTAAAACTTAACTCATGAGTTTATATTACATTATATATTTATATATATATATATATATATATATATATAATGTAATATAAACTCATGAGTTAAGTTTTACATTTTTTAAGAAAAAATTAAAATCACAATTTGAAATTTGAAATCCTACATTTTGAAGAGTTTGGAATTGAAGTTCGTAATCTTACTTTTAAAAGAATTTGGAATAACGTGAAATCATGATTTGAATTTAAAATTTTATGCAAATTTCTTTTAAAATATTAATTTCATATAAAAACTTAAATTAGGATTCCAAATTTTATGTCCAAACTACTAATTGCTCTGACATTTGGTAAAAGAAAAAAAAAAAGAAGGAAGAAAGACATTCCACATAATTATTGGACATGTAAGTATTCAAGAAATGAATAATTGTATGGTGGATATAAGGATACATAAATAAACACCAAACACAATAAAACGTTAAATACATGCAAAATGGGATTGAAGGGAAGATAGAGAAGGCTACTAATGATAAAAATGTTTGACATAAATGGTATTAGTAGTGTTTACGCAACCTCCTCTGTTTCAATTTACTTTCTGTAATTTAATGGAGTACAAAATTTAAGAAATCATATATATATATATAAAAGAGAACTCTAGGCCCGCCTACGTGGCATCATCTTAAATCAGAATTTCTTTTTAAATTTATTTATTTTCAAAACTAGTCTTTCCCTTTCATGAAACGTCATGACTTTTATGAAAAGTTGTGACTTTTATGAAGGGTTGCAATTTTAATGAAAAGTTGTGACTTGTACGAAAAATTGTGACTTTTACGAAAAATTGTGACTTTTATGAAAGGTTGTTACCTTTCCGAAAGATTGTAACTTTTTCAAAGAATTGTGACCTTTCCGATAAAGCACAATAAGCATTTGTTGACAGTACCCTTTGTTTTCTATAAATAGAGGGATTTCCTCTCATTTTAAAATAACGAAAATTCTGAACTTCTTCTTCTTCTTCTACACAAATAAATATTGGTGTACTTTGCTCATGTTGAGTGGCTTACTACACAATTGTATTTGTATCAATACACTGGATAATAGAATCGTTTTATCCTAAGAGGATTTATTCCTTTAAACTTCGGGTATCAAAGGGGAATAATTTTCTTAAAGGGACATTATATTGTGCATTCAGTGGGCTCAATTTTTTCCTTTTTGTTTCATTCTATTGTTACAGATCATGGTATATTTTTTTACCATCATTATTTTATGCTTATGTTATTTATAAAGCACATTAAGATTTCGGAAGAATGTTTTGCAATAAGATAAAATGTTATTGACAATGTAGAGTATGTATCCAAAATACAGATATTACTGAAAAATCATATGTAAGCTTAATAAAAGAGTTCAATCCCGTGCAAAGCATGGGCAATTTACCTAGTATAGAAATATTTTAATATGTTATTAAACTATTTTAAAAATAAATAAATTTTGAAATTGAAGAATATATTTTTATTAAAAAAACCTATAAAATATGTGGGATTCAACATGGATAAAAATTAAAGTTGATAGTGTTATAAATATGTTTCAAAATAAGAAAATATGATTTTTTTTAGATTGACTAAAAAAAAGTGTCACATAAATTGAATAAAGTATATATATATATATATATTCAATAACGACTGAAAATACATGTACCAACTTTATTTTTGACAAATTTCTAAAATAGAGGTATATATCATAACAAATTTCTAAAAGATAATTTATTTATATTGTAAATGAATTTTTAACAATAATTTAGAAGCTTGTCTAAAAAATTGAGATTCAACTCATTTAAAATATTTCTATTCACACCGCAAAAATAAGAATATAAAAAAGATGAATTTTATTTTTGGAATATATATATATATATATATATATATATATATATATAGTCTAGAGAGAGTCAGGAAAGAAGGTAGATGAAGAAAACAAGTTGAAAAGAAGATAGAGGAGAAGGCTGTTAATGCTAAAAATGTTGACTATTAATGTTAAAAAGAATTTCTTACGTGCTTTAAAAAGTGAATAATATCTTATCAATCTGTCCAGTTAGCATTTTGTGTTTAATTAAATGATACATGAAAAATTAGTTGGAGGGTTAAAATGAAATAAGATTAATGAAATTCAAAAACAAGTTAAAAAGATGGTACATGTGTTTGACCCAAAATAAAATTAAAGAAAATATGCTATGTCTAATGTCTTTACACCTATATTACGATACTTGTTTAGTATAATATGGTCCTATCTTCTAGTAATTATATCTCTTCCCTTCAACTTTAATAGCAACTCGTTTTTGTACTAGCAACATGAATTAAAAATCAAAGAAAAAAAAAAGATGCCCACATATTTATTGGAGATATAAGTATTCAAGAAATATATAATTGTATGGTGGATATGTAAGGATACATTACCCTTATATAGAAATGACTATGAGGACGAACACTGCATCAAAATGTGTTACAGGAAGCCATGTAAATTGTACATTCAAATATAGAAATGACACTTTATGAGGACGAACACTGCATGAAAATGTGGTACGAGAAGTCCTGTAAATTGTACATCAAATATAGAAATGACACTTTATAAAGACGAAGACTGTATCAAAATGTGGTACAAGAAGACATGTAAATTGTACATTAAATAGGACTTGAGCTGTAAGAGTAGGGTTAAAATAGTAATTTCGCCTTATTTTTTCTTCCAAAAGTACATAGCGTGTACTGCAGTATAAACACGTGTATCACCACTTTTTATGTCAAAAATGGAACAGCTCACCTTCTACTTTACTCTTCCTTTTCTGCATGACAATTATCCATGGCGGCCATTTCTAGCCTTCACGTCAAAGCCAACTTATTAAGTTCCTTCCGTTGTCTACCAGCAAGTATTCTTGTGTTGAAAATCGCCTCTTTTTCCTATCGAATTTTTACTCTTCCTTATCCATTTTTTACTCTCCTTTATCCCTTATTTACCCATCCGATTATTTTCTTGGGAAGTCTAGAAGATAATTATTTTATTATATTTATTATTCTGCTGATTTTTTTTAATTTTAGGTCTTCCACAATTTATTTTATTGGATCTTATTGAGTTCTTATGATGCATCTTCGGTATGTTGAACTTTTCGAAAAAAAATTAGCTACTAATACTATAATTTGAGGATTATATGTCAAAGAAAAAAAATATCGGAGTTGCAAATTAGAATAATAAACATGTTGAATCTGGTGAAATGATTGATTTCGAGTTCCAATTTTCAAGCCCTTAAGGAACCATTCCACATTCTTTTAAGAACCTTTAAATTTTTATCGTTTTCTCTTGAAAAAAGATTTGTTTTCCCTGTTTTGTTTTATGTATTGATTTTGAGTTCTCCAATTTTCAAGCCCTTAAGGTCTTTATTTTTAGTAGTTGTTCTTGGATAAAAGCTGCAACTTTAACATTGAAAATTCTGTTACGACATTGAGCTTCGAAAGTCTGTCATGTGATCTTATACTTTCTCAAAGTTTTTGTTTCATGTGTTCATATTGGTGGAATAGACACAATTGATAGTACTGAAGTATTTTTTATTTGACTAATCTTGAAAAAATTTAAGATAAAAAAGTTAGCAAATAAAGTTTTTGTCTTCCTCTACTTTTTGGTCACGGTTATAACTGTCATAGGAACAACAAAGAGTGTCACTCCAACTTAAGCTCTTGAAGGCATGACTTCGACGGAGGATGACGAGGAATGAAATTTTAGGTCTGACTTCTGAGTACAAGTTTGTATTACGGTCTTTGAATCTTTACTATGTAACCTCTCGACTCACACACAAACTTCCTCCCGAAATTGTGAACACAAGAAACAAAGAAATAACTTAGGCTTTTGACATTTTATTAGGAGCATTCTTGACGACATTCATACAAATATAGAATCAGTGTTGATCCTTATTTTTGGTGCGTGTTTGTGAATACAATAAAACTGTAGCCTCCCTCTGTTATTTGGCCAGTATATTTTCAACTTCGTGATTTCACATTGCAACTGAAGACTATTTACATGGTGTATCCTATAGATAACTTTCTGCATTCATGTATCTTCTGCTGCAAAATAGATTCTGGGGTTATGGTAACTAATTTTCTAATGGATTTTAAATGTATCATTTACATGGTATGGAGTTGTAAACAGGGGCGGATCTATGTAGTGGTCGGGGGGTGCCACGCCACCTCCAACTTCGACGGAAACTCTATATATATATATATATGTATATATATATAATATTTATATAAATATAAAGCATAGCATCCAGTGAACAAAATTGGCTTGTGGTGTCACGGTTAGAGGGCAACTTTAGATGGCTAATGTTGCAGGTTCGAATTTCATTTGTATCTATTCTTTTTGAGAAATTTACTGCAGATATTCTTTAAGGAAAAAAAAGGCTCCAAGCACCTTGTGTTGGCATCTACGGACTCTAAATTCTAGATCCGTCACTAATTGTAAAGAGGATTTGAGAGGATAGAGTGTATATAGACCTTACCTCTACTTCAAGTAGGTAGGAGATGTAAGACTTATTATTAATTATTATTAATAATTTCTTACTTATGGCTCAAGTTTATTTCTAATTTAAGTAATATCATAAATAATATTTAATAAGAAATAGATCTCGTTCGTACATTGGTTACTTGATGGACGTATCAAATTAAGTCATTACCTCTACAAATTGGTCCTTCCTCCATCCATTAGAGTTACCACATATTCTCTACAATAATTTCATCGCTGACGATTGTGGTAACATAAAGTTAGGGCAAGGAGGTAGAAATCAATTTATGACTAACGCTTCCGCTTCTCTCTGTGATGATGTCTTCCTCATCAGGTATGTGCCTCCTAATGATTTCTATGTAAGATTATCGTGTTCAAGATCCTAAAGTATTTAATCTTACATGTGGCATCAGAGCTTGGATTATTTGAACAGATAATCTTCGTATATCTTGCATCTTTATGAATAATATTTACATGATATGTATATGTGAAATTATATTTATGGTTCATAATTTGGGATTAAAAATAAAAAATAAAAATCATGCGATATGTGAAGATGGTTATGAACAATCATCGTTTTCTTTTAAACAATTTAATTTGATTGTTTCATAGAAACTTTGATAGTTAATTATTTAAATTAATAAAGTAAAATAATCGAAAAGAAGGTTATATGGATGCGACATTTTTGGAGAATTGTTTTTTAACCTTTTCTGCATCAATTATTGGCTTTATTATTAAAATAATATTATTATTCTTTTAGTTTTATGTGGTAATGAATCAATTGGGCAATACATTAAAGTGGTCATTATACTATTTAATAAATAATATGTGTGTATTATATTTCTAAAGTTTGTTAGTCACCAAAGTGGTCAAACTAGATAAATTAACGTCTACACATATCATATTTATGATCAATTGATGTATGTATTATGTTTCTATAATTTGTTAGTCACTAAAGTGGCCAAACTAGATAAATTAACGTCTACACATGTCATATTTATGATCGTATGTATTATGTTTCTATAGTTTGTTAGTCATCAAAGTGGTCAAACTAGATAAATTAACGTTTACACATATCATATTTATGATCACTTGATATATGTATTATGTTTTTATAGTTTGTTAGTCACCAAAGTGGTCAAACTAGATAAATTAACGTCTACCCATATCATATTTATGATCACTTGATGTATGTATTGTGTTTTTATAGTTGTTAGTCATCAAAGTGGCCAAACTAGATACATTAACATCTACACATATCATATTTATGATCACTTGATGTATGTATTATGTTTCTATAGTTTGTTAGTTACCAAAGTGGCCAAACTGGATAAATTAACGTCTACACATATCATATTTATGATCACTTGATGTATGTATTATGTTTCTATAGTTTGTTAGTCACCAAAGTGGCCAAGCTAAAAATGTATAAAATTATTCACATGCACGAAATTTTATGATATTATGTATGCATTTGTATTTATAGAGTTTGTTAGTCACCAAAGTGGTCAAACTAGTAGGGTTAAGAAAAATATGCATTCATAAAATTGTCATTTATCTATGAAAGTTAATTAAATGCCTATATATTGAAAAATAAATAGATAAATTGACTTTCTCTATTGCTAGAACTTAAGAATTTATCCAAAGGTTCTAATCATTCCACTAATAGTGAAAATTATGAGATAAATTAATATTTTCAGTCAAACATATATTGTATACCTAAAGATGTCGTATATGTTTGGTTAAATATATTTAATTTCCTATTAAAGATTAAAAAAACAGCATTTACATTATGATAGTGTGTCGTAAGTATCTACCCAAAAGAGAATTACGATGTACTTTTATCGTTTTACTGAATTTACATTATTTTTTATTTGTAAGTATGTATATCTATTTGTAGTTATTCCTTTTCATTCACATGCTTTGTCTGTTATTGTATTCAATGGATTGAACTTCTCTGAATGGCATAAACAAATCTAATTTCACTTAGTTATGATGTATCTTGACTTGGCTCTACTGAATGATATACCTACTATCATTACTTATAAGAGCAGTGAGAATGAGAAGTTTTTCCATAAATCATAGGAGCGCTCTAACAGATTGAGTCTTATGTTCATGCGAATGATATTTGCTAACAACATTAAGAGTACAATTTCACAAACAGAAAGTGTCAGGAAATACCTGAAGTTTGTGGAAGAATGTTTTCGTTCTACTGATAAGTCTCTCGCTGGTACACTAACGACGAACTCACAACCATGAAGTTTGATGGGTCGCGCAGCATGCAAAATCATATTATCGAGATGATCAACATTGCAGCAAGACTTTCGACTTTGGGGATGAAAGTGGATGACACCTTCTTGGTTTAGTTTATTCTGAACTCATTGCCTCTTGAGTATGGACCATTCCAAATGACTATAACACTATTAAGGATAAGTGAGATATTAGTGAATTGTCCAGTATGCTTACTCAAGAGGAGTCAAGACTTAAGAATTAAGGAGGTCATTCCATTAACCTCATGAGTCAAGGAGATGGTAAAGGATTTAAAGTGAAGGCCAACAAGTTTAAGAAATAAATTAAAGAAAAAAAAAGGGGCACCTGCTAAAGTTTCATAAAATGCTAATAAGGAACTCAAGGCCAGTGTGTATCGGTTCTGTAGAAAGGAAGGACACCTTTCCTAAATGAAAGTTCTGCTTATTTGTGGCATAAATGTTTGGGTCATATATCCAAAGAAATATTAAAAAGATTAATAAATAATGAGATTCTTCCGAAACTGAATTTTATTGATCTTGATATATTGTTTGGATTGCATTAAAGGAAAGCAAACCAAACATACCAAGAAAGGTGCCATAAGAAGCACTCAACTTCTTGTAATTATACACACTGATATTTGCAGACCCTTTGATGTTCCATCTTTTCGTGGAGAAAAATATTTTATCACCTTTATTGATGATTTTTCACGTTATGGATTTATCTATTTGTTGAAAAAAAAATCTCAAGCAGCAGACGCTCTCAAAGTGTACGTTAATGAGGTTGAAAGACAATTACATAGAAAAGTGAAAATCATTAAGTCAGATAGAGGTAGTGAATATTATGGAAAGTATAACGAATCAGGACAATGTCCAGGTCCATTTGCGAAATTCCTTGAAGAACATGACACATGTGCACAATATACTATGTCAGGAACACCTCAACAATATGGTGTTGTAGAAAGGTGTAATCGAACACTTATGGATATGGTTAGAAGTATGATGAGTAATTCCTCATTACCCAAATCATTGTGGATGTATGCTCTTAAAACTGTTGTATATTTATTAAACAGGATTCCTAGTAAGGTAGTTCCAAAGACCCCTTTTGAACTGTGGACGAGAAGGAAGCCTAGTTTAAGACACCTGCATGTTTGGGGTTGTCAAGCAGAAACTAGAATTTATAATCCACATGAAAAGAAATTAGATTCTTAAACGGTAAGTGGTTACTTTATTGGTTATCCAGAGAAATCTAAAGGGTATAGATTTTACTGTCCAAATCATAGTTCGAGAATTGTTGAAATCGATAATGCAAAATTCATTGAGAATGGTGAAGTTAGTGGGAGTGTTGAACAACAAAGTCTGAAAATTAATGAGGTAAAGGTAAATATTTCATTGCCCATGAATGTACCTACTTCCGCACTAATCACAAATGTTGTTCCTCTTGTTGAAGAACACTTTAACAATGTTGAACAACATTTGGGTGAAACACTTCAAGAAGGAACTAACTCACAAAAATCTGACGCAAATGAACCACAAACAGTGTCATTAAGAAAATCTTAAAGAGAAAGAAAAATCGGTCATTTCAGATGATTATGTGATTTATTTGCAAGAGTCAGATTTTGACAATAGAATTAATAAATATCCGATTTCATTTTCACTAGCCATAGAAAGTACTAAGTCTGATTAATGGATTAATGTCATGAATGAAGAGTTAAAATCCATGGAACACAACAAAGTCTAGGATCTTGTTCAATTACCAGAAAGTTCTAAAAGAATCGGATGTAGATGGGTCTTCAAGACCAAACACGATTCTAATGGTAATATTGAATGATATAAAGCCAGACTTGTTGCCAAGGGATACACTCAAAAAGGAGGCATTGATTATAAAGAGACCTTTTCACTGGTCTCAAAGAAAGACTCATTAAGAATTGTTTTGGCTTTGATAGCTCATTATGATTTAGAGTTACATCAAATGGATGTGAAAACTACTTTTCTTAATGGAGACCTCGAGGAAGATGTCTATATGGACCAACCAAAGGGTTTCAAAATTAAAGGAAAAGATCAGATGGTGTGTAAACTAAAGAAGTCAATATATGGACTCAAACATACCTCACGACAATGGTATATAAAGTTTAATGATGCCATAACATCTTTTGGATTTAAGAAAATTACCGTTGATCGGTGCATATACCAAAAGATTAGTGGGAGTAAGTTTATATTTTAGTCTTGTATGTTGATGATGTTTTACTTGTTGCTAATGATTTAGGCATATTGTGTGAGACAATAGACTTTCTCTCTATGAACTTTGAAATGAAAGATATGGGTGAGGCATCCTATGTGATAGGGATAGAAATATTCCGTGATAGATCACAAGGATTATTGGTACTGTCTCAAAAAGGCTATATCGAAAGAGTTCTAGAGAGATTTAACATGAACAATTGTTTAGCAAGAATAGTTCCTATTCAAAAAACAAAAAAAAAGGGACAAATTTAATCTCATGCAATGCCCAAAGAATGATGTAGAACGAAAGGAAATGAAATCAATTCTTTAATCTTCTATTGTTGGAAGTTTGATGTATTTTCAAACTTGCACAAGATCGGATATTAGTTTTTCGATCGGAATGCTAGGAAGATATCAAAGTAATCTTGAAATTGATCATTGAAAAACTGCAAAGAAAGTTTGTGGCATGTTATGAAGCCACAATTCATGCATTATAGTTGCAGAACTTCATTTCAGGACTTGGGGATGTGACACCATTACCAAGCCGCTGAAAATTTATTGTGATAATGCTGCAGCAGTATTCTTCTCCAAGAATGATAAGTACTCCATATGTGCTAAACATATGGAATTAAAGTATTTTACTGTTAAGGAAGAAGTTTAGAAACAAAGAGTGTTACTTGAGAATATTATAACTGATCTCATGATTGCTGATCTGTTAACAAAAGGCTTACAACCAAAGACATTTAAAGAACATGTTCAAAGAATGGGTCTTGGTTGTACTTATGATTGATACATTTATGATGTTCTTACACTCTGAGCTCAATTATGTGTTTCTGATATATATTAATGAATTTCTTGTTTCTCATAGTGGTGTATACATTATTGTTTTGAGATATTATAAGATAAGTCTCTATGAGACATTATTGTGGACCGTAATGTTATATGTTTTTATAGCTTATGAACCTGGTATGATAAGTTGCTAATGTAGTAGTATATGGAAGGAAGTATGTAGCTTAAAATTTATGTATAACCGCCATAACTCGCATTAGTAGTTTGTTATATTGTGGTATGTATGATGGACATTATAAAAGAGATTTATTGTATGCATCAACTAATGTTTATTAAATATTAATGTTATATATGGTCATTAGGCCAAGTGGGAGAATGTAAGAATTATTATTAATTATTATTAATAATTTCTTACTTATGGCCCAAGTTTACTTGTAATTTAAGTAATACCATAAATAATATTTAATAAGGAATAGATCTCGTTCGTACATTGATTACTTGATGGACGTACCAAATTAAGTCATAATCTCTATAAATTGGTCCTCCCTCCACCCATTAGGGTTACCACATATTTTCTACAATAATTCCATCGCTGACAGTTGTGGTAACATAAAGTTAGGACAAGGAGGTAGAAACCAATTTATGATTAACGCTTCCGCTTCTCTCTGTAATGATGTCTTCTTCATCAGGTATGTGCCTCCTAACGATTTCTATGTAAGATTATCGTGTTCAAGATCCTAAAGTATTTAATCTTACAGGAGACACGAGCTAATTATAAATGTTGTTTATAACTACATGGTATGAAGCTACAAAAAAAGAATTAAGTTTTAAGCTTCTAACTATCTCTACATTTTTCTAAACATTCCAACTTATCTTTTTTGCTTTTTTATTTTATGTTTTGTGCTATATGTACTTATGACGCTTACATATGCAGTGTTTATTAAGGTATGTTTACTATGCTTCATTTAAATTAATATTTTACCTCTTTGCCGTTTTCTTCATTTGTTGCAGTGGTGTAAAGAATGTAGTCAAGAGCGAAAGAAGCAAAACTATATTGAAAGGAATATATCTTTTGGTAGCCCACATCAACTACATCTCTCCACCATGGAAGTGCACATGAATTTTATTACCTAAACTTCATTATAGTCATTTATTAATCTCTCAATATACATGCTCCAATTTCGTGGATATGGAAGAAAATGGCATTAAAATGTACGATTTTTAGAATATGTATTCACAATAGTTCAATCCTTTGAGCTGCATGTTGAATTTATAGTCCACTGACTTGGTGGATCAATACCTAATCCTTGGAATTCATCTGACCCATAATTTTGATTTGGGTAATAAGATTAGTATCATAGTTTGGTAATCTTTAATTTTGCAATTATATAGACAATGTTAACATAAAAATGGACCCATTTGCATATGTTTTTATCTGTGATTTTTGAATTGGTGGTAAGTGAGTGGATATCAATATTTTGATATATACAAGAAGTAATAAGCAGAGAACTTAATTTTTTTTTATTTTCTAAGCACCACAATCAGTGACAGATTGAGGATTTAGAGTTCATAGATGCCAAATAGATTTATCAATTAGCGTGTCATCTTTTTTCCTTAAAAAAACGTGCTTGGAGCCTTTTTCTTTTCTTAAAAAATGTCTGCAGCAAATTTCTCAAAAAAAGTAGGTACAAATGGGATTTGAACCCGCAATATTAGCCATCTAAAGTTGTCCTCCTATCGTGGCACCACAAGCCAATTTTGTTCACTAGGTGGCATGCTGTATATTTATATAAATATTATATATATATACCTATATATATATAGAGTTTCCGTCGAAGTTCGCATAGATCCGCCACTGACCACAATGCAGTTTCTTGCTTGAACTCTTGATATCCCACATAGTTGGGACATATATATAAACAAGAAGATCTGGATTGATTGTTGGAGGTGAACACTTAGCACATAATATAAATAAATAGTTACTATATTATACAGTGTTGTACAGTAAATTCTTGATTATAGTCATGTTGGACCCGTGCAACGCACAGGCATCCCCCATCTAATATATATATATAGAGAGAGAGAGAGATAATAATAGCTCCAACATTATTAGACCTTTACGCCTTCAATAACAACTGAAAATCATATACATATACCAACTTTATTTTTGACAAATTTCAAAAATAGAGGTATATATTATAACAAATATCTAAAAGATAATTTATTTATATTGTAAATGAATTTTAAACTATAATTAGAAGCTTGTCTAAAAATTGAGCTACAACCCATATAAAATATTTATATTCACACCGCAAAAAATAAGAAAATAAAAAGGTTGAATTTTATCTTTCAACATATATATAGTAACATTAAAAAGAATTCCTTACACACTTTAAAAAGGAAATAATATCTCATCAATCTGTCCAGATAGCATTTTGTGTTTAATTAAATGATACATGAAAAATAGATTAGTGGGTTCAAATGGAACAAGATTGATGAAATTTAAAAGCAAGTTAAAAAGGTTGTATATGGGTTTGACCAAAATAAAAGTAAAGAAATTATGCTATGTCTAATGTCTTTACACCCATATTATGACTAGTCTCTGGACACGTGTATTCCATGAAAGTAGCACATATAGTATAAATCATATTAAAAATGCAGTGTAATAGAATAAAATGAAAAAATACAAGCTGAAATAGGTTAATAGTTAACTTATTCAAATGACTTCTTTGTTGAACAATAGAATTAAATATTATCTGAACCTGCAAAATTGAACAACTAAATATAGCTAAATAGGTGAAATTTATAATGAATTATATTTTGAGAAAACATGTTAACTATATATGATATTCTTTTATAAACGATGTTCTTGTTGCGTGTTTCACTTTGTTGTTTTGATTACAAATTTCAACTGTTAGAATATTTTCATTTATCCACGGCTTTTATCCACATATAATTTTGTGATTAGGAAACATTAATTAACATAAACCATCAACATATTAAATATGAATATCTATTTTTTTCCATTTATCCACCTTTCTTTAACAACTTCAAAAAAATTAAGGCATAAAAAAATTAAAGTTTTAGACGACTTCAAGCTAAGCAACGACTCAAACTAATGAATAGGCATGACATATAATGTAACACTCCAAAAATTTCTAAGTTAAGACTCGAACCATTCTTCATTTACTTGTAGGGTCATATCGGGTGATTCTTAAATTGCCCATATGTGTAAAGGTAAATTCTTTAATGTGGGAATGATTTTGGATATCAATTAAGGCCACTAAAAACTCCTAGCACAAAGTAGAGTTGAAAGTTTCCTTGTCGATTAAGTTTTGATGTAAGATTCTACTTGGGTCAACTTCAAACGATCATATCTCTTAGAATATAAAGAATTACGTGGCCTTTAACCTATCAAATTAAAGGTATTTGAATCTTCTTTCCAACGCCACCAATTTCACAACAATCCGAGGTTTGAATAAATAGTTATGACCATTTTAGTAACCTAATACAGTGTTGTGACAAATAAGCTGACAGAAAAATATTAAAAGGGGTCGTTTTTGTCTTTTTGCCTCTAAGAAAACCCTAAAAAAATTCTTGACTAATTAAAGACCCAAAACAATTTGATTTTCATCTCTTAATCTGTCATTCTCTTCTCTCTCAAACCCTAAGGCAAAACCCCAAGGAAAAATCAAAGTAGAAGACTTCATTCAAGATTTTTTCAATATTTTTCAAGATTCTTCTTCAAGGTAATTCTTTCTCCAAGAATTTCATTCTTTCTCCAAGAATTTCATTCTTTCCAACTCAAATTCCTCCCTACAATTATGAATCACTAATGAAAATCATAATTCTTGGCCATATAGTTTTAAGAAACTAATTCAAGACATCTCAAGAAAGGTTTTCTTGATTTTTCTCCTTCAAGCTAGGGTTTCAAGGCTTCTATTCAAGTTCTTGTTTAAGATTCTTCAAGAACCTTGTTCTTCCAGGTATGTAAGGCTATCATAGTGTTGGACTAGCTCTTCCTCACGCCCTACATCTACTTTCAAATTAGATTAAGAGTAATCTAGAATTTTATCCCTATTTTTTGAGTATTCTTGAGATAAGTTGATTTGAGTTCTTGAGTTCCTGTTTCTTTTTGAAATTCTATTCCTAATTATTGAATTGCTATATGTTATGCATTAAAATTCTTGAGTTGATTCATTCATGCCTATATTTCAGCATGAACCCTATAAATTGAGTATTTTTTAGAGAAGAAATATCGTTATGTGTTTTGAGTTCTTGAGTTCTTGTGTAACACCTCACTTTTGGAAGAACTAGAAAGACTTAGAATCAGAAAGAAACCGTTTCTTTTTTTTTGAAATAATCAAATTTGGAAAGTTTGACTAAGTTAAGCTAAGTATGAGTTTTGGGTCGACTTCAAACGACCATAACTCCTAGCTCAGGATGAGCTAGGTGTGCTACCAGATACCGTAGGAAATATATTTGAATCATATTTCCAACGCTACCAAGTTTTCTCAGTTTCGAGTTCATATGAGGGAGATATGTCCATTCAAAGTTGGGTTCTCTAGATAAGAAAAGTCAAAACCGGATTTTTGAAGGGTATTATGGTTTTTTCACTACCCAATTAATTAAATTAGTTTTTTGTAATTAAGTAGGGGACAAAATTGATTGGATTCAGTTTATGCTTCATAAATATAAGTTAGAGTTTTGAGAGAAGAGAAAAGAAGAGGAGAGGATCAAGGCGTTCATCGAGGTTCTTGAGTTTTGTCGCGAATTTTCGCCATGGGTTTGATCCCTAAGAGGTATGTAAGCTTCCATAGTGTTGGGTTTGTTCACCCACACGCCAATCATGTTAATTTCAGTGTTAAATTCATTCTAGAAAGATGAAGGTTAGATGTTCTTGAATTGTGTTCTTGAAATTGTCTTTCGTTTTTTAGTTAAGATGAGATTGATGAGTTCTTGAGGAAATTGAGTCAATTTTAGAGATGTGTTTTATTAGATTCTTGGTTCCATGTAAGAGAAATTGAAAAAAAGAATCAAATTTAGGCGAATTGGGGTTAGAAAACGAGGAAAAAAAAAATCGGACAAGGAACAGGTGCTAGATCCGCGTCGCAGACTTATTCCTTTAGTGTGAAAATTTTCTCTCCGCATCGCGGAGAGGTCGCGTACTCCACTGTTTCAAAAATTATTTCGACCAAACATTTTAATTCATCTCCGCATCGTGGACTTTTTCCCAGATAGTGTTTTTCAACCATTTCTCATGTTTAACCATCTAAAAATACTCCTAAACATCATGAAATCTTTCCTATCACAAATCACAACCTTGAATTCATAAATCAAATTCAAGGTAGAGTTGAGAGTCAACTTTGAGAATTCTTTCAAACATTTTGAGAAAGTCCTTTGAGTCCTTTTGAGGAGTCTTCTACAATTTCTAATAACTTGTTTCAAGACTCAAGTTAGTGAGCACGAGAGTGAGGAGAATGTATTCATGAGTCTACACTATCATCGATATCCTTCATATCATGAACCATAACTCTTGAATTCGTAATTCACATTCAAGAGAGAGTTAAGAGTAGAGTTCAACAGACTTAAGTTCAATCGAGAATTCTTTGAGATCAACTATTGATTTTGAGTTGAGTTTTGAGGAAGCAAGTATGATAATGAGAAGAATCGTATACATGAGTTCCGTATAATTATTCATACCCTTGAGTCGAGTCGTTCATACCCATAAATTCCGCATGAACTCCATAAGTTGAAATATCTTTGAGAAGAGTAGCATCTTCAAGTTCTAAGTCTTGAGTATTAAGTTCCTAACGCTTCTCAAATTATATTCCTAATCATGGAACTATTACATATTACCCATGCAGTCCTTAAGTTGAGTAGTTCATGCTCATAATTCCACATGAACCATATGTGTCGAGAAATCTTGAGATGAGAAGTATCTTTGAGTCCTTGAGTTGAGTAGTTCATGCTCATAATTCCTCATGAAACCTTATGAGTTGAGCATTCTTGAAATGAGTAGTATCATTGAAGTTCTTGAGTTTTGAGTTGTTGAGTTTCATGTATCGAGTTCTTTGTTGGTTATTGAAAACCTTGAATTGAGTTGTTCACATTCATCATTCAGCATGAACCCTATTTTGAGAAGTCTTTTACAACTTTTTCTAAATTTGTTTTAACACTTGAGCGCTTGAGTTGAGAAAGAGTAGAGTAGAGTTCATTTTCTTTAAAATTATATATGGGAACTAAGTATTCCAAAGAATAAATGTTTTTACATTTAAAAGAGGAGGAAACTGAGATTTTCAAAAGAGTTTTGAGCAGTTGAGTAACATCTCTTTATAGAGAAAGATTTTGGGTAATAATGTCAAACCACAAAAAGAGTTATGTTTTTAAACATATGAGATGAGTATATTTTGGGAGTAGTATTGAGTACCGATATGGGACGAGTTCAGATAACTCAAGTCTCCATAAACCATGTAGCCGACGTGGGTAGAAAGGGTCATACTTTTTAGATGATTCCTTAATGCTTGGGATTATAATCAACATTATCAACCCTAGGCCCCAACCCTTGATCCCTATACCTAGGTTAGGGTTTCTTCCACCATAAACCACAGATCAAAACCACGGATCGAAAAGCAGATTCGGGGAGTGAAAACCTTACCTTTAACCTCAAGAATCACGAAAAACTGTCAAGAAAACACCTGGGGTCGTTCCTTAGCTCTCAAACTCAAAAAGTGCAGAATAAAATGATATTGGGATTTATTTCCGACATTAAGTCGCGTCTGCTCCGCCATGGCAACACACACCCTGCTACAGCGACCCTGCCCTAGTGGCAGAAATCTCACCTCAGTGTCTTGCATGGAAATAGTGAGCAAAATTAATAATTCCAAGACCCCATTTCACAACATACCTTCAACCAACAACACTCAGAAACTAGTCGTTCACGCTAAGATCAATTTTGGGAGTTTTACTCGCTTGAATCCAATTCTGTAAAGTTGTACGAGCTCATTAACGTCTTAGCTATCCATTCATGTAATCAAATTTATTAATTGATATATCATTTTTTACTGAATTTTCCTAGACCTCACTGACTTCGATTTCGTCCAAATCTGGACTAGGCTAGAAAATCCAAAGTTACTACTCAAAAGTTTTCTGGCTCCAATTCTTTCCCCATTGGCTTTTCTATAATGACGAAAACAGGTTGTTACACTAATCCTTCTGAGATTATATTCCTAATCATGGAACTATTACATGTTACTTATGAAGTCCTTAAGTTGAGTAGTTCATGACCATAATTCTGCATGAACCATATGAGTCGAGAAACCTTGAGAAAAGAAGTATCTTTGAGTCCTTGAGTTAAGTTGTTCATGCTCATAATTCTGCATGAAACCTTATGAGTTGAGCATTCTTGAAATAAGTAGTATAATTGAAGTTCTTAAGTTCTGAGTTGTTGAGTTCCGTGTATCGAGTTCTTTGTATGGTTATTGAAAACCTTGAATTGAGTCGTTCACGTCCATCATTCGGCATGAACCCTATTTTGAGAAGTCTTTTACAACTTTTTCTAAATTTGTTTTAAAACTTGAGCACATTAGTTGAGAAAGAGTAGAGTCGAGTTCATTTTCTTTAAAATGATATATGGGAACTAAGTATTCCCAAGAATAAATGTTTTCACATTTAAAAGATTAGGAAACTGAGATTTCTAAAAGAGTTTTGAGCAGTTGAGTAATATCTCTTTTTAGTGAAATATTTTGAGTAATAATATCAAACCACAAAAAGATTTATGTTTTTAAACATATGAGTTGAGTATATTTTTGGAGTAATATTGAGCACCGATATGAGGACGAGTTTAGATAACTCAAGTCTTCATAAACCATGTAGCCGACGTGGGTAGAAAGGGTCATACTTTTTAGATGATTTCTTAATGCTTTTTAGCATAGATTAGTGGATCCACTAAGTTGAGAGGTTTTATACCCTGGAAAAGTATAGGACAGTTCTAGTAGCGTGGGCGAGACGCTGCATCATCACATAGCTCATAGTGACGGTTGTCAGTTAGAGAAACTCCCATAGAGTTATATTATATTTTATTATATATATAAATTGAGTTGTTATGGTATTCTTCAATACACTGAGTTGCTTTCTACTATTTTAAAAGATTTCCATATAGTACATTGTACTGTTGCTTTATATTGAGTTGAGTATCCATAGTTGAGTACCCAAGGTCGAGTATCTTATTATTGAGTTGTGCCTTATTTCACTGAGTTGAATATCTTATCATTGAGTTGAGCCTTATTTCATTGAGTTGAATATTTTATCATTGAGTTAAACTATGTTTCTTTGAGCTGAGTTGAGAACGGGTAAGTATGTTTATTTTCCATTAGTTCAAGCTTATGTTTATGCTTTAGAATTCCCCTAACATGCTCTTACATTCCATGTACTAAGCCATTTGTCCTGCATCATTTCATGATGCAGATACATGTATTTAGGATTATCAACAAGAGCTTCGTTGATACAACATGGAGTTTGAGTTACCTATGGTGAGCCTCCTTGCTTCTGGAGGATTCCATTTACTTTTAGTTTTGTGGTGACTAGATTCATTCCGTAGCATGGGATTCTGTAACAGCAAAAACGTTGACCCCTACTACCGGTCCTACATTTGAATCTGAGAAAGAAAGAGAGTCTCTCTAAAACCCTGAAATCAGATCTTTTGTCAATACTTGATCACCAGTTAAATAGTTCGGGAGCAGACAATCTTTCTCTACCTTCTCTTTTGATAGAGCACAGGGAGTGGTTGGTAACTTGGGCTTTCCACTTCCATTTGGTCGTGTTGCTATGATGTAACGTCCAGTCGTCCCAAGGCAACAGAATGTATGGTATAGGGCCCCTTATTTTATCTTTCAGTTTCAAGACCCAAGGGATTCAATCCAAACACTCATAGATTCTATGCCCGCCTCTGCTCTAATGTTCCAACCCTAAAGTCACTTCCTTTAGAGTTGAGTTCAGGGATCCAGAATGACTTCATTGACGGATCACCGAGTAAGAAAGATACTTTACGCAACATTTTAGATTGAAAAACTCTATAAGCGTGTCATCAAGTTAGGTTAGGCCAACCTCGGAACTAGAAGTGGTCACCTTTATGACAAGGCTTGTTTAGATTGAGACGCCCACCTTTTGGTCCGAGGTTGCAGTTTTCTCTTTCTGTCGGAAAATGAGCTTTGCTTCTGGTAAAACATCAGGAGGGAGTGCTATTGCTTCCTTAATTCATCAATTCTGTCCTTATTTCTGATGGTGAAGGAAGAAATAATGAATAGAATTGCGATAATAGAAACGAAGCATGCGGCAAGGCCTCTCAATCGGGAATCTTTGAACATAGATCTGAACTCCCACTCAGAATGTTTACTATACAAGGATTGGTTGTCTTTAGAACATCGGATCTCGAGTATGAGACTTTACTAAATAAGCAAGAAAGGCTCCTTCTATCTTATTAGTCAAGCGCTAACGAGCAAGAAAAGGGATGCGCTAAGAAGCAAGGGCTTTCGTGCAGCTGTTGCGCCCTTGCTTCTTGCCTTATCTAAATTGGAACTTGCAGAAAGGCTGAGATACATTGGAACAATGATCCAAATAATCTTTTATGTTTCTAATTAGAAAATGCCATCGTGGGTCTTGTCCCGACTTCCATCTTTGTCAGTTAGAGGCTTCATAGATAGACAATAGAGTTTCAGAAGTCTATTTCATTTATTTTGTTAAATGTTTTAAAGACTTAAGTTGCCTATTTTATGGCGAGTTGAATAATTTATTTTTATTCGGAGATTTTCATTTGAGTTATTGATTTTATTCAGTTTTAAGCTTTGTATGCTTAAGTTAGTCTTTCGCTTGTAGTCAGCCAGGATGAGGGTTCACTTGGGGACCAACAATGGTTCTTGAGTGCCGGCCACGTTCAAGGTGTAGACTCGAGTTATGACATCTTGAGTCTTGAGTTTTGAGTACTGAATTTCCTTATTGCTATTAGATCCTTGAGTTGATTTGTTCATGTCCATAATTTCACATAAACCCTCTGATTTGAGTTATAAATTTTGAAAAGCTTTATAAAGCCAACACTTGAGTTCTTAAACTTAGTTTTGAGAAAGTAAAGATGAGTTTTGAGAAAAGAGTTTCTAAAACATGATTAGTATAACAATCGAATATGTCATTTATGTATGAGCAGTATGGTATCTAGATATACCATCAATGTTTATGCAATATGACTTCCCGAGTAATCAATGATCATATTAAAATATATTTTTGAGAAAGATTTTTCAAGTATGAATTGAGTAAGAGTATAAAGGGACTATGTATTCCCAGAGGTATCAAAATTTACTTTGATAAAAGAGAAACTGAGATTTCTAAATGACCTATGAGTTTAAAAGATATTTCAAGAGCAATTTCCTCTTTTAAGAGGGTAGTTTGAGCAATTATCTCAAACCAGGGGAAGAGTTATGTTTTTAAACATATGAGCATCAGTATATATTATTGGGAGTAGTATTGAGCACCGATATGGGGACGAGTTCTGACAACTCAAAGTCCTCATAAACCATGTATGCCAACATGGGTAAAGAGTCATACTTTTTAAATGATTCTTGATTGCTTTTAAGCATAACTTAATGGATCCAATAAGTTGAGGTATTCTATACCCTAACAAGGTATAGGACAGTTCTGGCAGCGTGGGTGAGACGTTGTATCATCATGTAGCTCATAATGATGGTTGTCGGTTAGAGAATCTCCCAAATAGAGTTAAAAGCGTATTTTTATATATCACTTATTATGTTAAGTTCAGAGTTAAGAAAGTATTTTGTAAAGATTTAAATGACTTAACTCCTTTATTTCTTCACATTCAGCTTGAGTATATTGTTATCTATTGCAGTCATTTCTTTCAGTATTTTTTATTCAACTATATTACATACTCGTACATTCAATGTACTGATGTCATTCAACCTGCATCTTTTAATGATGCAGATACATGTTCTTAGGATCCTCAACAAGAGTCAGTTGAGATCACTTCATATGCTAGTCAGCTTTTGAGTAAGATCTCCTTGCTTCTAGAGGACTCCATTTTTATGAGTTGTTAGTAGTAGTTCCCTTGAGGAATCGTGGGTCTTGTCCCAACACTCATCTTTGTATAGTAAAGGCTTCATAGATAGACAGTTTAGAGAGTCTTTCAGTTTCAGATATTTTATTTAAAACTTATGTTTCCTACTTAGAATATTCAGTGCAGTTTTGAGATTCAGTAAACTGTTTCTAAACGTTCCTTTCAATTTAATGCTTATGTATGCTTGAGTTAGTCTTCCGCTTGTAGTCAGTCAGGAAAAGGGTTCACTTGAGGACCATCAATGATTCTTTAGTGTCGGCCACGTCTAGGGTATAGGCTCGAGTCGTGACATATAAGAGGATCAAATGTCAATCTCTAACAATTTTATATAAAATCATTAGTTTAATTTGAACTCATAAACATGAATATAAAACGTCGATAAAGAATAAAACCTAAGCTCATTAAAATTTATATAAATATGGATATACATTTTCATGAATATGTTCACAAAAAGTAACAAAGCTGGAAAATGAACATACTCATTAAGTTTGTAACTTTCCTCTACTTTTTCTTCTAATGGAGAGAGTTGTACATATTCTTAATGGGAGAAGGCACAAGTACCCCCAAGATTATGACCGAAATCTCAGAGACACACTTTAATTAAACTAAGGTCCTATTACCCCCGTGAACTCATTTTATATATAATATTATACACATTTTGGCTTATGTGGCACACCTCGTGACTCCACACAATTGAGGTGCGTGAGAGATATTTGGATGCCACGTAAGCCAAAAAGGTGTACAAAATTACAAAAAAGAATGAGTTCAGGGGGTAATAGGACCTCAGTTTAGTTAAGGCGTGTCTTTAGGATTTGGGTCATAGTCTAGGGAGGTGCTTCTACCTTTTCCCTATTCTTAATTTATAACACCATTTATATAAGTTGATCATTCAGCAGAATTTGATGGATTATATAAGATAATTTATTGTAAATGAAGTTAGGTAACTGAAGAAAATTAAAAGTTATTTATTTTGGATGTGAAAAGCACTGTGAAAAATATTTTTTTCAACTTCCAAGTAACAACTTAAAAATGGTAAGCGAAAAGTGAAATAATAATAATAATAATAATAATAATAATAATAATAATAATAATAATAATAATAATAATAATAATAATAATAATCATCATCATCATCATAATAATAATAATAATAATAATAATAATAATAATAATAATCATAATCATAATCATAATAATCATAATAATCATAATAATAATAATAATAATAATAATAATAATCATATTAATAATAATAATAATAATAATAATCATAATCATAATAATCATAATAATCATAATAATAATAATAATAATAATAATAATCATCATAATAATAATAATAATAATCATAATCATCGTAATCATCATAATCATAATAATAATAATAATATTTAATTAATTAGATATTTTATAACATAGGGTAAAATGATAATTTAACTTTGCATTTTATAGCTTCCCATTTGTAATACGTGTAACCCAATTTTACTGACCACAAATTTTTTTAAAAATCACGTAATATTAGTATTACAAAACAAGTTTGATTTATAAATTATATATTAAAGAAGAAGCGCAAATTCTTAAAGTGATATCTTAATCCTACTTGGCGAGCTCTCTAAAAGGAAGAAATACTTCTCCAAAGAAATCCTTGGTTTTCTTACTTTGATTTCTAATTTTGCTTTTAATTAGAAAAGTTACAGGACCTTGTTTATTTTGGTATAATGTACGATCTCTTCTTTACCAATTGTGTCACAACCCGAGTCTACACCCTAGACGTGGCCGGTACTCAAGAACCATTGCTGGTCCCCAAGCGAACCCTTATCCTGGCTGACTATAAGCGGAAGACAAACTTTAAGCATACAAAGCTTAAAACTGAATAAAATCAGTAACTCAAATGAAAAACTCTGAATAAAAATAAATTATTCAACTCGCCATAAAATAGGAAACTTACGTCTTTAAAACATTTATTAAAATAAATGAAGAGACTTCTGAAACTCTATAGTCTATCTATGGAGCCTTTACATGACAAAGAAGGAAGTCGAGACAAGACCCACGACCTCCTACAACTGATATAAGTGAAAGTAAAAGTGGAACCCTCTGGAAGCAAAGAGGCTCACCATAGCTAACTCAAAATCTATGTGGTATCCACAAAGCTCCTGTTAATGACCCTGTATACATGTATTTGCATCACAAAATGATGCAGTCCAAATGGCTCAGTACATGGAATGTACGAGCATGTAAGGGAAATTCTAAAGCACAACATAAGGTTGAACTTGATAAAAAGGAAACATACTTACCTCTTTTCAAACTTACTCAACTCAAGGAATACTCAAAGATACTCAAAACTACTCAAACTTACTCAACTCTGAAGTACTCAAGGATAAGATACTCAACTCAGTAATAAGTTTCTCAACTCAATGAGACTTAACAATATGGTACTCGACACAATGAAGCACAAATCAACTCAAGATACTCAACTCGAAGGTACTCAACTCAAGATACTCAACTCAAAATATTCAACTCGAAATACTCAACTCGAAATACTCAACTCATAATACTCAAGGATAAAGCAATAGTAAAAGAAGCAATATATATGAAAAGTTGTAAAATTGTAGATAGCAACTCAGTGTATTGAAAAATACAATAATACTTAGTCTGTATATAAAAATACAATATAACTCTGTGGGAGTTTCTCTAACTGACAACAATTACTATGAGTTATGTGATGATACAACGTCTCGCCCACGCTGCTAGAATTGTCCTATACTGTGCTAAGGTATAAGACCTCTCAACTAAGTGGATCCACTAGTTTGTGGTAAAAAGCACTAAGGAATCATCTAAAGAGTATGACCCTTTCTACCCACGTCAGCTACACAGTTTAAGGAGACTTGAGTTATTTGAACTCGTTCTCATATCGGTGCTCAATACTACTCCCAAAATATACTCAGCTTATATGTTTTAAAAACATAACTCTTTCTGTGATTTGAGATTATTAGTCAAAATCTTTCTCTAAAAAGAGATGTTACTCAACTGCTCAAAACTCTTTTTAAATCTCAGTTTCCTCCTCTTTTAAATTTGAAAACCTTTATTCTTGGGAATACTTACTTCTCATGTATCATTTTAAAGAAAATGAACTCGACTCTACTCTTTCTCAACTCAAATGCTCAATTCTTAAAACAAGTTTAGAAAAAGTTGTAATAGACTTCTCAAAATAGGATTCATGCAGAATGATGGACGTGAATGACTCAATTCAAGGTTTTCAATAACCATACAAAGAACTCGATGCTCGGAACTCAACAACTCAGAACTCAAGAACTTCAATAATGATACTTGCTTCAAGAATGCTTTACTCAAAGGTTTATACAGAATTATGGGCATGGACTACTCAACTCAAGGACTCAAAGATACTTCTCATCTCAAGACTACTTGACTTATAGGGTTCATGCAGATTTATGAGCATGAACTACTCAACTCAATAACTTCATGGGTAACGTGTAATAGTCCCATGATTAGGAATATAATCTTGAAAAGGTTATGAACTCGATATTCAAGACTTAGAACTTGAAGATACTACTCATCTCAATTATTATTAATTTATGGAGTTCATGCATAATTTATGGGCATGAACGACTCGACACAAGGGTCTACATAACAATATGGAACTCGAGTATACGAATCTTCTCATTCTCGTACTTACTTCCTCAAAACTTAGCTCAAATCGATAGTTGATCTCAGAGGATTCACAATTGAACTCAAAGGCTTTCTTGAACTCTACTCTTAACTATCTCGTGAATGTGAATTATGAATTCAAAGAGTTATGGTTCATGATATGAAGGATCTCGTGATGGTAAAGTAGACTCATGAATACATTCTCCTCATTCTCATATTCATTTACTCGAGTCTTGAAACAAGTTACTAGAAGTTGTAGAAAACTCCACAAAAGGACTCAAAGGGACTTTCTTAGAATGTTCAAAAAATTCTCAAAACTTAACTCTCAACTCTAACTTGTATTTGAATTATGAATTCAAGGTTATGATCATGGTATGAATGATTCCTAGGTGTTTAGCAGTAACTTAGAGTAGTTAGAATCGAAAAGGAGTAAATGTACCCTTCGAAAGAACTCAAACGAAGCGACCGATTACAAATTGGATGGGGCAGGCGACCTTGGCGCACTGAGTGGCATGGGGTACCATCCCCTAAAATTTAGAGTATAATTTGGGGTGCACTATCTGGCGTGACTTGCCAGGCCCCAACCAAAAAAGCCCGATGAATTTCCATGCTCGTTTTCTCACCCTAACTCGCCTAGAATCAAATGGTTTCTTCCCCAATCACTTGGATTCAATTACTTAACATAAGTACACTCTAATATACTCAATACAGCCCTCAAAACACTCACTTCCATCTCAATAAATCATCGAAACCCTAACACAACAAGATTTAGGATGAACTTTAAGAACACTTCTCAAGAACTCTAATCTTTCAACTTCAAGAATGAAATTTCACTGAAAATAACATGATTGGCGTGTGGGTGAACAAACCTAATAGTATGGAAGCTTAAATACCTCTTAGGTATTAAACCCATGGTGAAAATATGCAACAAAACTCAAGAACCTCGATGAACGCTTTGATCCTCTCCTCTTTTCTCTTCTTTTCTCCTCTTGAACTCTCAACTAAAACCCTAGGCATATATTAGGTTTATAAAACTGAACCCAATAGGATTAGACCCTTAAAACCTTACTAAAAATGAATTAAATCTGATTGGATAAGGAAAAGACCAAAATACCCCTTACTATTTTCGGGTAAATTTCCTTATTTGGACGGCTTGACTTCAAAAGGGCATATCTCACTTATCTGAACTCGAAACTTATAAAACTCAAAGGCGTTGGAAAGATAATTCAAAGATATTTCCTACGGTATCTAGTAGCACACCTAACTCGTCCTGAGCTAGGAGTTATGGTCGTTTGAAGTCGACCAAAAACTCATACTTAGCTTAACTTGCAAAATTTCAGATTTTGCTATTTCTAATTTAGTTCATTTTGGAACTCAAAGTGCTACATCTAGGTGACCTTAACACTTACATTTTTCTTTTTTTGGTAAAATCTCACTCACTACGAAGAACAGTTTGAGTCTTAGTTCAAAATTTTTTTCTAGGGTGCTACAGATTGATTTGGTAAAAATAACATTTTTAAATACAAACACTCAAGTAGAAAGGATTAGAGAAATAGAAATATATGTTTATATCACCTTTCAACCAACTAAAAATACCTTTGGTGTAATAATATTTCTAGTGTCATGTGTATTTTTAATTTTTTTTTTTTTTTTGTGAATTTGATTAAGACCTATAAAAGGAAAATTATAATGTATAAATTTACCTAAGATATATATATATATATAATGATATTTAATGTGCATTAATTAAAGGGAAAAAGGATAAATACACCCCAAACTATCGTAAATGATATACAAATACCCTCCGTCATACTTTTCATTCATTAGTGCCCCTGTCGTTAAAAAATCATAGCACATTTGTCCCTCACTCTAACGGAAGAATAATTATTGACACGTGGCGCAATCCTACGGCTCAACCCGACTTGACCAATTAATTAACTCAATAATCAAATACCCACCCAATGACCCGTTTAACCCACTCGATACACAAATATTTGTTCATCTCTCAAACTAAAACCCTAGTTCATCACTCGTGAATCTTGATCTCTTAAAAAAACAATTTTATTCCCCAATTTTATTCCCTTTGTCTATTTCACTCTTAATCTCTTCTCCCAAACTACAATTAGATAACTCTGTTAGAATACTATGTCTAAACACATGATTAATAGTATATACCCTAACAATCTCTCACTTAGACTATTAACTATGAATTTACAACTTTTACAAGCATTCCTTTATTTCTTATCAAAAGAAATTTACCAAGTTATTTTCTCATGCAATTTTTTCTAGTAGTGCTTCGTTATAACAAATCAATTTTGTAGTAGATCTTGAGAGAGCTTCTCATGAAGCCTTTCAAGAGTGTACTTCTTTTCAGGAGATCTATCATAAAAGTTCTCTCAAGCATACAAAACAAATCAGCATTCACTATGATTCTCCCACTACAACTAAGCACTAGTACATAATCACACTTTCATGATCTTGAGTCTTAATATTTTCTTCAAAATCTTTCGATATTGAAACAGTAACAACTTTTCATGTAGTGTTCTTCAATTTTCTCAACATTACTTTCACTACTTGAGGTAGTAGTTTTCTTATGTCTAGTAACATTTCTCCCACTACTTAAATGCAATGGAACGTCATTTTTGACATACCGATTAGAAGTTTTGGAGCATCTGAATTTACAGTTGATTTATTTGTTATTTCTTTGTTCAATTCTTGTAAAACTAGTTTACTTCTAGGAACATGGTTTACTAAATGATCCTTTTCTAGAAATCAGACAATAGTGTTAACAATATCCTTATTTTCTTTAGGACACTATACTAAACCTTCTTTCATTCTTTAGGATATCTAATTAACACACATTCCGTTCTTAATTTCAATTTTCTTATTATCCCACACAGCACATGCGCTGGACAATCCTATATCTGAACATGTCACAGATTAGACTTACATCAAATCCAGCTAGTTCTATAATTGTTCAAGGTACTGATTTGAAAGAAATTGAATTCAGAATGTGATATGTAGTTATTAGAACCTATCCCAAAAGAAACAAAATAACTAATAATAAGTCAATAATTAATCTTATCATCTTCATAAGTGACTACTTCTTTTCTCTTCTACACCAATTTATTATAGAGTGTCTGGTGTAGACAATTGAAATGCAATTATTCTATCATATAAGTGACTTATGAGCTCTGCAGAGAGGTTTACGTCACTACAATCAGATTGCAGTGATTTTATATATTTTTCATGATGTTTTTTTCACGTGTCTTAAATATTTTGAGTTTATCAAGACATTTAAACTTATAAAACATCAAAAAAAAAATATTCATATCATGAGTAACATTCTTGAAAACTCAAAATCCTCAAATTCACCTCTTGCCTAAATGCTCATTTATTACACAAATCAGAATAGATTAATTATAACTTATCACTGCCTCTTTTTCCTTTTTAAGAGGGAAATGTCTCTTAGTCATTTTTCCTTCTAAACAAGACTCACACGTTGATAGTGACTTCACTTTGAATGAACTGTTATGTCTATCCATTAACCAACTTCGAAATTATATTCAGAATAAATGACTTAGACACTAATGTATGAATAAGTTTCATTCAATTTAAAAGATATTTTCCCTTATGAGACAGATTAATATAATTCAATTCATGAGAGATAATACTAATAAAAGAATCACGCATCAATATACCACAAGAAATAAAATATTCATCAAACTCAATGATAGGAGAGTTAGGGTATATACTATTAATCATGTGTTTAGACATAGTATTCTAACAATTTTCAAGATTAAATATCTAAGTGGGAGATTGTTAGGGTATATACTATTAACCATGCATTTAGATATAGTACATTATAACAATTGTGATGGTTAAAAGTCTAAGTGGGGATATATACTATACACCATATGTTAAGAAATAATATTTATTATAGGATAAATATTTTCTTAATTTTAATAGATCATATATTCATTTATGGTGTCTGTTTACTTATATAATAGGTGATTTAGTGTGTGAAGTCTTAGATTATACACAGAGGATTAAATAATCGGTTCTTATAAATATAAAGTTTTTTGTTCACCATCTAGGATGGACATGTCATCGGTACGATTGTAGTACAAGATTATATGTAATTTATCTTGATTATGGGAATGGTATAATTCCAACTTCTTGTGCTAGTGCATTTTGTATGTATTGAACGAGACCGAGTAGAGATTGTTGTTTTAGACTGACTGACAAAAACATATTCTCTAAACTATTAAATATACTTATATTCTTAATCCTGATATAACTATCATGATCTGTATATATTAATTATCATTTTGATTTATTAAAAGGTGAGATTCTGAGATAGGTCAATATGCCTGATAGATGGGATGATAATAATATATATATTGGTGAAATAATAAGTTAGTTGATGGAATCCATGTCTCATTATAGAGATTGATTGATATGCCTTTTCGAAAAACTTATAAGTTTTCATCGTGTCAAACCTTGCAGGTGAATTTATGAATCCGACACATGAAATAAGTTAAGTAGTGCTCTAAAGGAAATTAATCATTGAATTAAATTCGTTAGTAATTTAATTTATTGATTAGTATATATAATCTTAACATAGGGAATTACATAAGTGTTTAATGGGGAATTACAAAATATAAATAGAGGAGTGCAATTACCAATTTCTAGTGGAATAATTTATAATTTATTGTGGTAAGAATAATTCAAATTAATTATTTGGAATTATTTCCATAATAGAAAGCCTCAGTAATTAATTTTGCGGTCCCTATCGTGCTCATATTTAACAAGAACTCAGAATTCTATTTATAAAGGGAAAAAGGGGAGATAGGCGCAAGTTTTCTTTTAAAAAGAAAACAAGCGTCTAAAATTGGATAGAAGAAAAACCGTGTAGTTTTTTTTGTTTTCAAGAAAACTAGGTTTTATTCTCCCTTTTAGATTGGGAAGTAATCTCTATAATTAGGGATTCTCCTATCCTAGAAAAGAGATTGATTAGTTTTCTATTCGATACTTTTCCAGCCAAGTATTGAGAGAGTTGTGAACTTGGGATCACTGTAGAAGATCATAGTTGCTGTCTAACTTGGAGATTCGTTTGAAGATATCTGCTCACGCTTCAAGAGGTATTTATCGAATTAAATTTCAGCAAGTTTATGTGTTCTAGCATGATTATGTGTTCTAGCATAAACGGTATTGGTTATCTATTATTCATGTAAGCAGAAAGATTCTGGTATGCTTCCGATGTGCATATAGTTTTATAACAAACTCCAATCAACAACTATATAAATACAACTTCTTATTCTCCCAACTCAGATTCGTAGATATTAATTTTCATCTTTTTCTCTGCTCCAGTTGCAACCCAGTTCATCAAATTTTTCCCCAGCTATGGTGTCTATTGGATTGGCTCAACGAATCAGAAATTGGACTTGATGGAAACTCGGGTATTGAAAACCCGATGTTGGGTCAGTTGAATTTCGGTAGAAAACAAATTGGGCTTTATGGCCACAGAGGGGGTCCATGGAGTCCAATCTAAGTGTTACTTTTAACGGGCTGAAAATGCCTAATTCGTTTGTTATCGGTTAATATTTGTGTGGGTAATGGGTGTCAGATGGGTTAACCGGGTCATTGGGTGGGTATTTTATTTTTGGGTTAATTAATTGGTCAAATTGGATTGAGCCGTAGGATTGCGCCACGTGTCACTAATTACTCTTATGTTAGAGTGAGGGGCAAATGTGTTCTAATTTTTTAACGGCAGGGTACTAATGAACGAAAAGTATAACGGAGCGTATTAGTATGCCATTTACGATAGTTCGAGGGTATATTTGTCTTCTTTCCCTTAATTAAATATTGAATAATGTATATATAATTTGATAATGAATATGATATGTTTAAATGGCTGGAAGGTAAAAGTGTAGAAAATAAATGCACGACACATATTAAACTTGTAAATAAAATGATCATAACAAATTTGTACTTCAACTTTTGACTTAGACTCTTTCCACTTTTAATAGAATGATCTTGTTGACTTATATTAATAAGATCTAAGCAAAATGAAGCTTAATTACTCCATTCTCATAATATTTCTAATTTATATGATTTTAATTTGAGGAATAGTTTTTAGTAGTAACAATTAAGGGTCGAAGGGATTCATAAAGAAACAACCGAAATGTCCAAAAGCAAAATTGTCATCATACCAACCATTTGAGTTTAAACACTACGGAAAGCTACCATTAATATAGAATTCTTATGTTTAAGAAAACTATTAGGCCTAAGGTCACATAAATGTAAATATAACTCTCATTTTTATTTGAAAATTAAATTGTTAAAACTCCTATTGTATAAATTGTAGAAAATAAAAAAATGAAATAGAAGGGGATAAAATGAACAATATATGTATGTATTCGCAACACTATGTTAGATAGACGAAAAAGTAACACAATCAAAATCTTTCATTCAAAGTAATAATCTTTTAGTAATCTTTATTTAAATTACTTGTATTTAAACAAAAGCATATTGCATAAACTATTCAAGTATTATCAAACTAATCATATATTAATAGAATTTATGTCAATTAAGTAGCACTTAGAAGAACAATAACACAAAAACAAAGAAATTTTCTTCCATAACATTGCAAATTGATACAGAATTACATAAAAATATGGGTTGCATACCAATTTTATTTTGGGCAACCATACCTTTACTCCAAAATGGAAAAGAAAAACTTAAAATTATAAGATAACATAAAAAAAGATCTAAAAGAATATATAGGTCATATATACTTCTAAGCTTAACACTTGAACTATATTGTAAGAAAACTTCTCTTTTTAATTTCATAATGAAGCTATATGTGCTTAGCTTCTTGACGACGTGTATCTATATCATTATATAGGAAGAAGAAAAGAGAACAGTAGATTATAAAAAGAAAAAAATATGATGATCTAGGAAGTAATTTATTGATATTTATAGTGACATTTGACTGTCTTTTCACATACCAAAATTTGTTATTGGAACACATTGAATCATGATACATAAATTTTATTTTGGTTTCAAAATTCAAAGAGTCACGAATTGGAAGAGTTTCATACATTATTTTGTCTTCTACTCTAATTGAATATAACCTAGTCAATTCTAATTATAATGTCATTACTTAAAAATTAAAGTGTAGTTGTTGGACTTCATAATCCATCACTATGTAATTAAAATATTAGTATTTAATAATTAATTTATTTTATTTTGATTTAGTGGTGGGGTAGAATGGTAATTATATATATATATGATCCTTGGCAATTAATGAATAGGTATTTAGATTTAGTGTGTTATACTACTACTGCATATAAATACAGAATGCACTATGAGATGATATACTCAGCAACAGGGTCAGGAGAAATTCAGCATTTCTACCCTGCTAATACGAAGAAAGTTTATAACTTCTCAAAAATTATTATAAAAAGAATATATATATATATGAGAGAGAGAGAGAGATTATAGATGATAAATATAATTAAATTAGATAGTTAATTAGAAATTAATCTAAGGAAGTCTTAGAAGTTAAAAAAAATAAATTAAAGTGTAGTTGTTGGACGTCATATTCCACGACTATGTAATAAAAAATTAGTATTTAATAAATTAATTAATTTTATATTGATTTAGTAGAGGGATAGAATGGTAATTTATATATATATATATATAGAGAGAGAGAGAGAGAGAGAGAGAAAGAGAGATTATAGATGATAAATATTATTAAATTATAGAAGGGGTAAAATCATAAACTATAAAACTCATTAACATTTTAATTAAACGTATACAATTTGATATTTAATTGTTTTATAACATTTTAATTTATAGAAAGGGTAAAATCGTAAAGCTTAATTACTCCATTCTCATAATATTTTTAATTTACATGATTTTAATTGAGGAATAGTTTTTAGCAGTAACAATTAAGGGTCGAAGGAATTCATAAAGAAACAACCAAAATGTCCAAAAGCAAAATTGTCAACATACCAACCATTTGAGTTTTAACACTACGGTAAGCTACTGTTAATATAGAATGCTTATGTTTAAGAAAACCATTAGGCTTAGTCTCGCATAAATGTAAATATAACTCTCATTTTTATTTGAAAATTAAATTGTAAAATCTCATATTGTATAAATTGTAGAAAAATAAAAAATGAAATAAAAGAGGTTAAAATGAACAATATATGTATGTATTCGCAACACTATGTATGTTTGATAGACGATAAAGCAACACAATCAAAATCTTTCATTCAATGTAATAATCTTTTAGCAATCTTTATTTAAAGCACTTGTATTTAGACAAAAACATATTGCATAAACTATTCAAGTATTATCAATCTCATCACGTATTAATAGAAGTTTTGTCAATTAAGTAGCACTTAAAAGATCAATAACACAAAAACAGAGTAAACAAATTCCATAACAATGCAAATTGATACAGAATTACATAAAAATATGGGTTGCATACCAATTTTATTTTGGACAACCATACCTCAACTCCAAAGTGGAAAAGAAAAACCTCAAATCATAAGCAAACATAAAAAAAGATCTAAAGGAATATATAGGTCGTATATTTACACTTCTAAGCTTGACACTTGAACTATATTGTAAGAACGCTTCTCTTTTGAATTTCATAATGAAGCTATCTGTGCTTAGCTTCTTGACGACATGTATCTATATCATTATAGAGAAAGAAGAAAAGAGAATAGTAGATGATAGAAAGAAAATATATGATGATCTAGGGAGCAATTTACAAATATTTAAAGTGATATTTGACTGTCTTTTCACCTATCAAAATTTATTAATGGAGCACACATAAATTTTATTTTGATTTAGAAATTCAAAGAGTCACCGAATTCGAAGAGTTTCATACATTATTTTGTCTTCTACTCTAATAGAATTTAACCTAATCAATTATAATTATAATGTCATAACTAAAAAATTAAGTGTAGCTATTGGACTTCATATTCCACCACTATGTAATTAAAATATTAGTATTTAATAAATTAATTAATTTTATTTTGATTTAGTGGTGGGATAAAATAATATATATATATATATATATATATATATATATATATATAGAGAGAGAGAGAGAGAGAGAGAGAGATTATAAATGATAAATATCATTAAATTAGATATTTAATTAGGAATTAATCTAAGGAAGTCTAAAAGTCATTAACATTTTAATTAAACTTATACAATTTTATATTTTATTGTTTTATATCATTTTAATTTATAGAAGGGGTAAAACCGTAAAGCTTAATTACTCCATTCTCATAATATTTTTAATTTGCATGATTTTAATTTGAATCTATATATATATATATATATATATATATAGAGAGAGAGAGAGAGAGAGAGAGACTATATATGATAAATATTATTAAATTAGATAATTAATTAGAAATTAATCTAAGGAAAACTAAAAGTCATTAACATTTTAATTAAACTTATACAATTTTATATTTTATTGTTTTACATCATTTTAATTTATAGAAGGGGTAAAACCGTAAAGCTTAATTACTCCATTCTCATAATATTTTTAATTTACATGATTTTAATTTGAGGAATAGTTTTTAGTAGTAACAATTGAGGGTCGAAGGAATTCATAAAGAAACAACCAAAATGTCCAGAAGCAAAATTTTCATCATACCAACCATTTGAATTTTAGCACCACGAAAAGCAACCGTTAATATAGAATACTTATGTTTAAGAAAACTAATAGGCTTAGGGTCGCATAAATGTAAAAATAACTCTCCTTTTTATTTAAAAATTAAAATTTTAAATCTCATATTGTATAAATTGTTGAAAAATAAAAAATGAACAATATATGTATGTATTCGCAACACTATGTATGTTTGATAGACGATAAAGCAACACATTCAAAATCTTTGAAAGTAATAATCTTTTAGCAATCTTTATTTAAAGTACTTGTATTTAGACAAAAACATATTGCATAAACCATTCAAGTATTATCAAACTCATCATATATTAATAGAAATTTTGTCAATTAAGTAGCACTTAAAAGAACAATAACAGAAAAACCAAGAAAAAAATTCCATAACACTGCAAAATGATACAAAATTACATAAAAATATGGGTTGCATACCAATTTTATTTTGGATAACCATACCTTAACTCCAAAAATGGAAAAGAAAAACTTAAAATCATAAGCTAACATAAAACAGATCTAAAGGAATATATAGGTCATATCTTATACTTCTAAACTTAACACTTGAACTATATTGTAAGAAAACTTCTCTTTTTAATTTCATAATGAAGCTAACCGTGCTTAGCTTTTGATGATGTATCTATACCATTATATAGGAAGAAGAAAAGAGAACAATAGATATTAGAAAGAAAAAAAATATGAATGATCTAGGGAGCAATTTATTGATATTTATAGTGATATTTGACTGTCTTTTCACATACCAAAATTTATTAATGGAACACATTTAATCATGATACATAAATTTTATTTTGGGTTCAAAATTCAAGGAGTCACCGAATTGGAAGAGTTTCATACATTATTTTGTCTTCTACTCTAATTGAATATGACCTAATCAATTATAATTATAATGTCATAACTAAAAAAATTAAAGTGTAGTTGTTGGACTTCATATTCCATCACTATGCAATTAAAATATTAGTATTTAATAATTAATTTATTTTATTTTGATTTAGTGGAGGGGTAGAATGGTAATTATATATATATATATATATAAAGAGAGAGAGAGAGAGAGAGAGAGAGAGAGATTATAGATGATAAATATTATTAAATTAGATAGTTAATTAGGAATTAATCTAAGGAAGTCTAAAAGTAAAAATATTTAAGTGTAGTTGTTGGACTTCATATTCCACCACTATGTAATAAAAATATTAGTATTTAATAAATTGATTAATTTTATTTTAATTTAGTGGAGGGGTATTATGGTAATATATATATATATAAAGAGAGAGAGAGAGAGAGATTATAGATGATAAATATTATTAAATTATAGAAGGGGTAAAACCGTAAAATATGAAAATCATTAACATTTTAATTAAACTTATACAATGTCACGACCCAAACCGTCGTGATTGGCACTCACACTAACCCTCTGATAGGAGAACCACTACTACAACTCAAACCAAGAAACTAAACCAAAAAACTAAAGCATTTAAGTAACGGAAGCAAGTTAAATAGCTAAAGACTGAGGTTCCCATAAACTTCCAAAAGATCTAACAACTAAACAATGTGAAAAATACACCTAGAACCTGAAAGTTAATCGACCAAAACATCTAAAGTTCAACAAGTCTAAACAAGAAGGGATACAAACGCAAACTAATGCACTAATAACTAACTAGAAAGTCTAAGTCCGAAATGGTGGATATAGATGAAAGAGAACACATGGCATCCCGGAAGAATTAACTCACCCTTGAATTCGAATGATCACTGATCTTCTAAGCGAGGTCTATCAATAGCAGCCGGAAGATGCCTTGTACTCAACAAAAATAAAAGTGTTTTACTCAAAAGAATAAAAATAAAAATGAACTTGTTTCGAAAAAATCAACTAAACTTATGTTTTGAAGAAAAATCGATTTTCAAAAGAGAGTCGCTACTTAATTTTGGAAAGAAATTAAGAAAACTTATAAAATTCAAACTATTTTAAAACGGAAAAAATCATTTGAAATTCAAAGAGGGTTCGGGGTTCAATTTACATTTCGAGAAAGTGTTAGGCCCTCGGAATATCCGCTAACTTGCGGTTCACCAATGATTTGACTAAAATATTGACTAAGTATAGAAAAGATTTATTACAAAATTTAAAGAGAATCAATTTGTTGAGAAAATAATTTTTTAACCACAAGCAACTAAATAAATAAAATAAGAACTTAAACTTTCTAAACAACATAAAACAAGAAATACGATTTTTGGGGATTTAATTAAGTCAAACCAAAAGAAAACAATGTTAGAGAGTTAATACAAAACAAATAATAACAAAGGAGAATGATAAAGGAAATTTGGGCTTTTGCCCAACCTGTCCTAGGTAACAAAGGAGGAATGCCAAAATAATGGGTTTGACCCATTTAAATTGAAAGGGACTGCTGATACTCATTTTATTGGGCCTTTGGGCCCAATTCTCGCCTGGACCTGCTGCTGAAATTTCCTTAAGACTCTTGGCCTACTTGCCTGTACATCCTACGTATATAGGGTGTATACTATTGTATACGACTTGTATCCAAACTATTTTGGGCTTTTTGAAACCTGTATTTTTATTGGAACTTTGTATTTCTGCCCTTTTCAACCTGTATTTTCACATTTTGACCCATATACTATATTTTTCGACTGTATACTAGTGTATACAGTAGTTGTATACTAGTGTATATAGGCCATTTTTCTGCATTATTGCTTCTGAAACCTGTATATCAGCTTTCTTTCCCTCCATTCAACATTCCTTTCTTCAAAAAACGTTTAAGGTTGACTCGTTAAGAAGGATTTGAGCCTCCACGGCTCATTAGAAATGTAAATGGGAAGGTACTTGAGTCCAATTGAGACTCCACATGAGTTCACATTATTAAAAAAAAATAAAAATAGGAATTAGCACCCAAAATAAATATGAAAACACTGCATCTAAACTATTCCTCAATCAAAACAATGAAAACACAAAGAGAAAGAATATAAAACAACAATTGTACCAGTGACTAAACTCATGTAAAAGTAGCCAAAGTAATTAAGCTCAAACCATTATTCTAGATAAATTTAACCATTACTCATGATAAACACCAATAACTAATCGGATTGCTACTGATTCAACACATTTGACTCCAAAATTGTAACAAAACTTAATCAAAGTTAACAACCAATGATGCAGTGAGCAAATTGAGAAAATTAACTAAAGAAGAACTGAAAATTTGAACACTAAATAACAAGCAAAACTTCACTTTCTAATTAGATTGCAAGGATAAGCCAAATTGATGCAAATAAAAACAAAGGAAAAGACAAAGTAGTTACTAAGTTTTGCAATCATTTACAGAGAAAAACTACTTCAACAATCCATTCGTTGATGATTTAAATGCTAGTATTGGCTAGAACCGGCAACCCTTTAAGAGCAAGCATCAATAGCATACTAACCTTTCACAGGATACCAACCATATAGAATTTAAAATGAATGGAAATCAACTAAATGGATGAACTGCTGCATCCCAAATTTAAGACCAATCTCCTCGAAAAATATATTAGAATAAGAACAAAAAATCTAAGAAAAATAAGAACTCGTTACTTGCAATCCAACAACAAATATAGAATACAACACTCATAGCATTCCAGCAATATCAAGAGACACAACAATTCATCAATCAACACATGAAATCCTAAAGAGAAGGACTAATAGAAGGAAAACAGAGCCAACAATATATCAATGGAGAGGAAACGAAACATAAAACTAAGGATATTACCTTTTTCGGTGCAACAGACTGAAAATCGAGCTAATCACGAAGACGATTCCACCACCGAAGTGCGACTCCGAGAAACAGAAAGAGGGTCAAGTCTGAACAAGAAATCGATTTGAATATTCTCTACCTCACTTATCAATTTTTGGGTCTGTTTTACCTTAAAAACTTTGCATTTTGGGTATTTTATTTATGTGAACCCTTTCCTTATATGTGAAATATTTTCTTCAACCTCTATTTTCCCCAATTTTTTCCAATCTCCCAACAATGAAGAAGGAGAGGGGCTTTTATAGAGGAGATCTAAGGTTGGAAAAGGGGGGAAATCGGGTGAACAATTTTGAATTTGAAATTTGAATTCTCCTGAATGGATAAGGTCTGAGGAGTTGTAATAGTACCAATTCCTAATGGAATTGAAAGGAGAGTCGTTCGATTCGAAGAGTAAGGACAAACCATCTCCGAGATTGAAACACCTGGATTATTCCCGTACGAAGAAGATAAAGTAGAGAGGAAAGAGGGAGAGGAAAGGGACGCAGGACTGGATCAATTTCGGCTTGCGATTGCTGGAGTTTCTGGGCTGAGTTCGCTGTTGGACTGAAGTGGACTGGTGTGGGTTCGCTTTTTCTGGGTTTTTTGCGAAAAAGACAAACAGGGGTCGGGTTGGTTATTTTGTACGCTGATGTATTGTCGGTTGTTGGGTTGAATTAGTATTGTTGTTGTATTGTATTGGACTAGGTATTTGTTATAAGAGTGTTGGGCCTGGGTTATTGTTGTAAGAGTTAGTGGGCTGCTAGAAAATGAAGAGAGAATGGAGTGGGCTAAAATGGTTTAAGGAAAAAGGCCCAAAATGGTCTTACAGTTGATTTTAAAGGGAGGTAAAATAGTAGCTAGATTCGTAATAGAAATATAACCGAATGAATTTCAATTGTAGCCAAAATGCACTTAGTCGGTAAATTCGGCCGAAAGTTAAATATGACGAACTTATACAAATTAATCAATGAGCTTCTTAATCTTAACGAGATAAAATAATTAACTAAAATATAAACTAAATAATTTAAAATATAAACTATTATATAACTAAACTAATTAATCAAATATTTAATTAAAACAAAATCTTTTTTGAGACGATTTTCGAATATTCAAAAAATATACTGATTATATATATATATATATATATATATATAAACCTATTGAGGCACGTAGTTTTAGGACTATTTAGGTACACTGAACCCTAGTCCACTCGGTCTAAGCCTACCCCAATTAGAATGTATATAAGCAATATTATGACTGAAATGCTGAAGTACTGGATAGCTCAATTACTGACATGCAAACTCTAAGAATGGAACAATTATAACTGATAATGTGACATTCGTAAACTAAAGCATATATATCTGAAATAACTGACCTAGCATGTGTAATTCATGAACTAAAAGAACTACATAGCTAGGGTTCTAAATATCATACAAGAAACTAAGAAACTATATGATAATCTAATTTGATCATTCTAACAGCTAAAATCCAATAATTTCTAACATTCAAGAAACCTTAGGTCTAGATAATATTAAGGGAATCAAGATTCTGACTGAAATCTAGGGACCTAGTGGATGAAAGGAATCCACCAGTGAAATCCCACATACCTGGTGATGAATTCCACGGAGAAATCTTTCGATTTCGGGGCTGGAACTAATGAAAACTCGTTGCATTTTTGAACTAGGGCTACTCGACTTTCTTTTCTATTTTGCTCTAAGTTTTCGCTTGATTTTGGTGAATAATTGATTAGGTTAGGTTCTAATTAGTTTACTAGGCTAATACTGACCAAATCCACGTAGTTTAGGGGTTAAACGACGTAGTCTAGGGATTCAATGCATAAGGAAAAGATCAAACGACCCCTGACTTAAAAGGATGGACCGACGGTCCATTCTGCCCGTCGTTCGGCTTCAGAGAATTGAATTTTGGGGGTCTGACCTACGGCCCTGGACCACGGACTGTGGCCTAACCTACAATTCGTGGGTCCTGTGTAAGCTAAATTTTCTTGGGGGTTCTAGGACAGAAAGTTGGGGGCTGACCCACGACCTAGACCATGGACCGTGGCCTAACCTACACTCCGTAAGTTCTGGCGTGGGTAGACACTTAGCTGGATTTCTGGATTGATTCTGGGGAGGACTACAGGTGACCATCCATGGACCACCAGAACGGACCGTGGGTCACCCTACGTTCCGTGGGTGGCAGTCGTGGGTTGCACCTGCAACTTCTGGAAATCTGTTGGTTGGTCTGTTTATGGATACGAAGTGTTACAGATACAATACAATTTAAGTAGAAATCAAAACAAACAATGTATTTAACCTAACAAGACATTACAATCAGAGCGGATCGAGGATTTAAATTTAATGGTGTCAAGTAGACACATTGATTTGATCACTAAACCAACCTTAGGCTTCAATTCCGCGCAAACTCTACAAAGCATTATTTTTTAAAATAATTTTACTATAAATATATATTATTCATTTATAATAATTCTAGACGAGTTTACATATTTTGAAAACGGTCAATAAGAGCATTATTACTTACATTTGTAAATATATTACGTACTATGTAACAAACTAAACAATCATTTGAATAGCAATCACCAATGTTATTTCATACTTTAGTTTTTATCTACTTCATGGAAGAGAATGATATTTCCACAGTTGTGATACATGTAAAATATTTGCTTAATCAATTTTAAGATGATTAAGAAAAAAAAATATACTTTATTTTATTAGGGAAAAAATAATTTTATCATTATCTAAATAAAATTAAAGATGAAGTTACTATGATATTATTTAAAAATTACATGACGCTATTCTATTTAAATTATAATAAAACGAGATTAAGAAAATATTACTTCCGATGTTTTTTAAGTTAAATGAATTTCAAAAGAAAAGAAACAAGAAAGCGTTCTTTAAGAATAATAATTTAATTACAAAAATAAAATATTATGTTTGTTAGAAAAAGTGTATTTTTGACACAATAAAGTAACAACAGATTTTCAGATTAACCACTTTAAGGAAATTTCTAGTGCAGGAAAGAAGATGCTCAACACAAAACCTAATTCATGGTGGCGACATGCGGCATCCAACCTTCTAAACTCTAATTTCCCTTTGCTTCCAATAATCCTACCCTCCACGTTGAAAGATATATCAACTGTTAGCCCTAACTTGCCTAAGGAGAAAATATTTGCAGACACTTTAAATGTTAATGATAATAATGAGACTCTAGAGATTTGTTCTTTAAAGAAGGAGATCACATATGTGGAAGGTGTACCACAAGTAAAATGGACGAATATAAGAAGTGATTCAGAAGGCTCATATTGAAAATTGGAGGTGGCTGTCAAATAGAATTGCTACGTAGTAAGCATATTCTAATTATACTAACCAAACATGAGGACTATGTTAACATGAACTCGAAAGGGGCTTTCAACATTAATCGCAAAGACGGGTATTCATATTTGATGCATACTCTTATTTATGATTCTAGATTCAAGGTTTATGAAGAGACAACTGTGGCCATGGCATGGATTTCATTTCCTAATCTTCTGCCAACCTTCTTTGTAAAAGAATGTTTATTTTCAATTGTTGCGGCAGTTGGTAAGCCAATTCATTTCGATCAAGCAACAAGGCCTAATTGCGCACGTGTGAAGGTGTTGGTAGATCTCAAAGGCAAATTTCCTACGACGATGCAGATGAATATAGAAAATCCATAAATGGGAGAAATGAGATCAAATATGATAAATATTCAATACTATATATCATGTCCCGAAATACTTTGAGTGCAAAATGCAAGGGCACAACAAAAACAATTGTAAAATAGGTATAAAGCAAAGAGAAATGATGAACAAGCAAAACAATTGGAGCAAATTAGGATCCTTCATGAGCTGCAACCACTATTTAAAAAAGGAAATGCTAGAATTCTTTCAAGTGGAAAGGTAGTGGGGGACCCGAGTAATTGGAGAAGATTTGGTATTGTACCCACCAACAAAACTTAATTTAGCTTATACCCACTTAATTTGTTTTTGCTTTATTTTTTCTAGGGTTAGGCTTTTTAAAAAGGAAAAATTGTAGGGTCATGGGTCTCTTTGGCCTTTTTACAACTCAGGGTATATTTGTGAATGTAGGGTCATTGACTTGTTTATTATTTTTAAAACTTGGGGAAAAGATATAAGTTTACAAAAATATATAATAATCCCAATACATTTTTAAAATATTATTTATTGATGAAAATCGGGGCACAATTTTCTGAATATTTGTTCTGGCGTTTCTTCTTCTCCAAGTGCAAGGGTTTTTCATCTTCCAAGAACATCTTCTATTCTTAGAAGATGGAACTAGTGTAATCATACGTTACTCTTCCCCATACACTTCTCTTCCATTAACTTATACAACCTTTTCATCGTCCTAAACCCCTCTCAAATAATCATCTATTTTTTTAAATCTTTTTCCCCAAGTTCAAAACTCTCATCTTTGGTAAGTTGAACCTTCTGTAATGGTGTTCTTCGGTAAGTTTTAGTCATATTTGGTTGTTTATTGAGTATAACCCTCTCCATTCATAATTATATGTCCCATTTACTAAAATAGACAGTCCTTAATATTAGTCATTGCATAAAAACAATACATAAATGATAATATTCTTCCTATTTTAGCTTTGAAAATAATAGTCTTGAAAGTATCAACATAGGAAAATTAAATGATTAATTCAGGTTCATTGGTTAATTTAATTAATCAAAATAAATTAATTTATGTTCATTTATGAAAAACATTTTGAGGGAACACCATATAAGAATACAATGGTAAATTTACCTAATTTCTTAAAGATCGTAAAATCTAAAATAATGACATATAAATAAGAATGGAAAAAGTAATACACAAATCTAATACATATATTTTGTTAATACATTCTATCAAATCTAAATGTCTAATGGTTGTGATTATGTGAAAGAGAGAAGTGCCCCTATAATATAGTGAAGGGTGCATGTATCTCCTTAGACTGATAAAGAAAATCTTCATAAGCCCTGATAGAGGATCTTTTTTGGTGCTATTAACATTTATTTCCTTAGTTTATTTTTACGAATATTTTAAATTTTACACGATTTTAAAAAAATAATAATTGATATAAATGTTGAAAGTATTTGCAAAAGGTTTATGTGGAAAGAAAATCTTAAAACATCAACAAAATAAAAAACCTTAATTGCTTGGGAGAAATTATATTGGTCAAAGACATGTGGAGGAATGAACTTTCTGGATGTGCATACCTGAAACACAGCTGCAATAGAGAATGTGCAAAAAAAAAAAGGGAAAAAAAAGATAAACTATAGGTAAAGTGGATCCATAACTACTATGGACAAGAAGAAATATGGGGCATACAAGCCAAGCAAGCCTCTTGGGTGGTACAGAGAATACTAAAGACACTCAAAAATCTCCTAACTGCTAGATACAATGAACAAGCACTGCTGAATATTAAAAACTACTCTGTCAAGGAGGTCTATAAAAAGATGAGGGGAAGCATGGACAGGGTAGAGGGGAGGAAGTTGGTCTGTACAAACTATGGAGCTTTTAAATGGTTGTTCATACTATATCTTGCCTTCAACGGGAGATTATCAACAAAGATTAGATTGGCGAAATAGGGGATATATAGTTGCTAGCTTGACATGTCTACTATGTCAAGAGAAGGATAAAGACATTGAACACTTGTTCTTTGAATGCTCATTCACTTCAAATGTGTGGAATAAGATTCTGACTTGGCAATGGATTTAAAGGCCTAGCCTAAGATAGCAAGATAAAGTACAATGGACATTAGCACATATAAAGAGCAAAAACAGTGTAACACAGGTATATAGAATGACACTGACAGAAACCATACATTGTTTATGGATGGAACGAAACTACAAAATATTTTAGCACAAGCAGAGAAGTAGAAGGAGACTATCATCAACAGATAATACAAAGTGTGCACATAAGAGGAATCCAGAATGTCAAGTGAGGACGTAGGATGTAACAACTTAATATATATCCCTAGTATCAATGTTAGAAAGAAAGGATAGTTGTTAGATTGCGATGCGTAGCAGAGCTTGGGGCCGTTTGTCCAAGCATGCTGATTTTTTTTTTTTTATGTTTTGTATTTCTCTTTGGTAAATAAAATCTTATTTATCAAAAAATAAATAAAAAAAGATTGATATAACTACATTATTATAATAATATTTAAATCAATTGATATTTAATATTAGATCTTAAAAAATAATTTAGAGAATAAGTAGTTAATATTAAAAACAAAATATATTTAAAATAACTATTTTTTAATATATTAAAAATGAAAAAAAAAAAAAAAACTCTTTATAAAAAATAGCGACAAGTAAAATGAAGTAATAAAAGAAGTACCATAAATTGTGATACCTTGTATGATTTGACATGTTGTTTACACTCGTTAAAATTAATTTGTGGGCATACGAAATTATGATTCTTTTAAAAATATGGAAGTTGTGTGAATATTAAAAAATCTTTATATTTTGTAAATTATGTGTCAAATCATATTATGCTATTCTTTTTAAACTAAGGGAGAACCAATTCTTGTATTTTACTATTTTTGATTAATTTATTCTTAGTTTTTAGAGCTTTCGTTGATCAGATGTACTCCTGTTTGCAACAAATTTTAAACATGTGGAAAATTAATCAATCACACAGATAAAAACTGAAGAAACATGAATATTTTATTGATAACAGTGCAGGTATAATTATGTTTCTCCCTTGATTCTACTCTGCTAAGATTTATCTATTATTGAAGGGCTGTTAGTGGCGTTTTCTCGAATTAGGATAATTTAGATTTGACCTCTATATGAATATTCCATGACTTTTGTGGAATATTTGAGATGCATTTTAAGGGAATTTAGTACCCTTTATATAGGCATATAAACTAGGGTTTAGGGTTGAGTAGCCTTTAAGAATTTCAGTTGAAACTGAACACACCTTCCATAGTCTCAATTAGAATTAAACATGCCTTGTAGAGTTCCACGAAATTTCAATGTCTACAAATGTCCCCTACTTCAAGGCATGTTGGAGTGTAGACTTGATGAAAGATAGCTTAAGAGATGAGCTGGATGAACAACAACTTGGCAGAAAAGTGTAAAACAGAGAAGCTGGCAGCAATGCTATGTTTCAGCTGTGCAGGAAATTTTACGATAAGTAGATATATACACTCGACACTTACCAATAAGCCTCTCTAGGTGCACGATAAACATGAATTGTTATCTTGCGCACGGTGGCCGGAATGGCGAGAGAGAGGACGATAAAAACCAGCATCAAGAAGCCATTGATGGATTTTCAACAAAAAGGAAAGAATGTGAACCAAAAAAAACAACTGTTTGGTACGACTATGATATCGGAAGCACAACTGGTAACACTGGAGGACGAGCTGAATTGTTTACAAACTCTACAATTTGGAAGTTTTGACACAGCTCGGATCCGTCGAATTGCTGAAGGAGAGGAAATGGATTCAGGGGTGAAATCAACCGTTAAATTGAAACCAAATGAGGGTGAAGAAAATGGTATACAGATGGTTGTTTGACGACTTCAGTTCTCTGATGCAGATTTGTGTGGAGATTTGTACAGAATCGTCGAAACATTAGAGAATTTTGTTATGAATGTATGGGGATTTGTACAGAAGCCCCAAATTCTGATGCATTCTGATGCACGATGAGGGTTACTGTATTTTTCGGTTTGAATCTATTGAAGATAAGGATGCTGCAAGCAGGACCATATGCATTCTTTAACAAACCGTTAATACTTCAAAATCCTAGAGGCTAGGAAATTTCTAAGGAATATGGACGAAACCATTGCAGAAGCTAAACAAAATACCCTGATTTATATGCTTCAAAGTGCCCTTTTTTACATCAATAACATTGATAGTTCCAAAAAAAAAAAAAAAGACACTGTGGACGAGGGGAAAGCCAGCCAATGAAACAGTGGCCTTCGTTACCTGAAAAGGCAAGAAGCGTCACTCCGAAGAGCAATGGAATAGAGATAGGTGAGAAGAGTCAGGGATGCAGTCGAGCACAACAACATTAGTTCCTAATACTGAAGTGATACCTACCAATACTACAAGCCCAGAGCACAGAGGAAATTAGATCTTCGTAAGGAAGGTGAGAAACCTAAGTCTACATATATAATAGAGTCGGCCTATAATGTAAATGAGCTCTACTTTAAATTCTTATTCGCAGTTTAATCTTTAACTCTTTTGCCTCTTGCTTATTTATGGCTATATTGACTTGGTACTGCCATTCGTAAAATGTCTAATTAGAAGCAAGAAATTCCCAGTTACGTGCTCTTATATTCATAGAAATGTCATGGCATGTTTCAAATCACAAGCAGCAGCGTGAAAAAGATTAACATATATTATACTATATGTTAGAAGCATGTAAATAAGAGCTGAAGGGGAAAAAAACTAAGATGACCATTAATTTTCTCATTTTTTACTCAAAGTTCTTGCTGAGCTGTTTGGAACGTGCTTTCAAAGATATATTTGGTAGTATTGATTGTTTTGAACATTTACGAAAATGTGATTCTAGCTTAAATCGAGAAAGTGACTACTAATTTTGAAAAGACCTTGTATACATGGGACTTGCAGAAGTAGCCTGTAAGGCATAGGGAAACCCCTACTGCACATTTCTGTGGGTATGAACTTAAGCTAGGGAGCTGCCGAAGAAGGTTAGAGTCAAGGATCCTAATGGAAGGGAATTTGAGCAAGCAATGACTTACGACTGGATGAAGGAAAGTGATACAATCAGGGCTCTAAAAGTAGATTCAGACAATCCTGAGGGAGCATAGCAGTTCAAGTGGACACAAGTTAAGCCGGATGAACAACAATTTGGCAAAATCAATAAAACAGAAAAGTTAGCAGCAGTGCAGAAAATTTAAAAATAAGGTTTGCATCGTTATGAAGAAATTAGGTCTGCTGCGCCGCACATCAAGTCGTCACTGACCACCAGTTCCCACTTCCCACTTCCGATGCTGACCGCCGACCAGTAGCCAACCAGCAGCAGGCCAGCAGGCGACCAGCACTCCAGGCAGCAGGCAGCAACCGACCAGCACTCCAGCAGCAACCGACTGGCGACCACCAGCAGGTAATGTATTTCATATTTTGATTATTTTTTGTTTTCAAGATTTTTTCTTCCACTTTTTGTTTTCAAAAGCCACTAAGCAGGTCCATAAGAAAAAACCACACTAACAAAAATCAAACCGAAATAACATAAATCAAATCGAAATAATAAAAACTGAACGAACCAAATTATTTCAATTCGGTGTTCGGTTCACTTATTCCAAGAACAGAAAATTGAAAAAAAAAATCGAACCGAATTACTGAATGCCCAGCCTACTGATTTGGATGTCCGAGTCAATTTTCAGATCAATTTTCAGGATTGATTTTCAAGTCAAAAAATATATTTCTTAAAAATATTTTCTACTCTCTACTCAAAGTTAATATATTTTCTAAAAAATATTTTCTATTCAATACATTAGAAAATATTTTTGGAAAAGGGTCATATTTGCCCTTGTACTCTTAAAAAGGGTTATATTTACCCCTCGTCATACTTTTTTGATATATTTACCCATATCATCTTCATATTTGCCCTTGGAGAGTTAACTCTCATCTTCCTACCCCTATTATCTATGTGGCACTCATGTGAATTTATTTTTAATTAAACAGAGTCAGGATTTTGAGAAAAGAGTAATCTGGAGGAGATTTGTGAATTAATTCAAATGGAGAAACACCTTTATTAGTATCTAAGGGTAACCGGTTAATCAGAAATACGGCTGACTCAAATGCAAAGTATTAGTAACTCACAAGGATAGAGCTTGAGCAAGCAAACTAAGAGCAGTTTTAACAATATGTCGATGCTTGTGGTCGACTTTGCCTTGCTGCTCATGCGTATGTGGACATGATATCCGATGAATTATGCCGCGTTTATTTAAGATAGGAGATAATGGATGAAATTCCCCTCCCAGTTAGATTGAATAGCTTTGATAAATGTATTAAATTGTTGTTCAACAAGAGTTTGAAATTGATGAAACATATAAAAAACATCAGATTATTGTGAAATAGGGTAACCCCATGAGTAGTAGGAGTAATTATCAACAAATACAAGATAAATATCAATGACCTTAAGAATAGAAAATAGGGGTTGGACCCCAAACATCAACATACGGTCAATGCAGAATGGATGAACTGTTATTCATATACTTAAAGGAAGAGACAATTTGTGTGATTTGCCTAATTTACATGCACTACAAATATTATTAAAGTTGGAACTACTACAAGGTATATTATTTTTCTTAAGAACTTGCTCAAGAACTCATTGGTGAGGATAGCCAAGTCGAAGGTGCCAACGGACTAGAGAGCCAATGGAGTGAATGAACCTAATGGAGAAGAGGTCTTGAGGGTGTAGAGACCACCATTACTCTAACCGGTAAGAAGAAGATTCTTGGAGTCCAGATGTAACACCTTGGAAATTGGAAGTTGAGATTGGTAAAAGTTTCATTTTTGGCACAAAGGTTGTGGTCTACGAGTCCAACATATGGAATGTAGGAAGGAAGTCGTAGGACTTGGTTTGATATTTGGAAATGACAAGTCTTTGATGTTTGACCTACAAATGGATAGGATGGGTCGTAGAGTGTTCTATGGTTCGTAGGAGGTACCCATAGAAGTGATCTAGACTTAGTGAAGTTTTGGGCTTGAGCTTGAGGTCCACGGAAGAGGTCAACGAACCGTAGGATGGTTGACGGTCCATAGGAGTTATTCGTGGAAATTTGTTGGACTTTTGGGTTTCGGTAATTGGTTCTATGGCTAACTAGTATAGTAGAACCTCTTACAAACCGTAGGCCCAAATCGTAGACATGCCCTATAGGTTTTTATTAAGGGTGCTTTGATCTTTTCTTACCCAATTAACCCCTAAACTGCATCGTTTTGGCCCTATAACCATTTTTACTCTTACAACTAAGCCTAATTCCCCCATTCACTCAATTCTCCCTAAATCCCCAAGTCTTTTTCTCATATTTTCTCTCAAGAGCTCTCAAGTCAAGGATTATGGGTTCCAACAAGCTTTTATCTTCCTTCCTCCATTGCTAGGGATTTGATTACTCAAGGTAGGTGGGAATTCACCAATGGATCGCTTTCATCCATTGGGTTCCAGAAGAAATTCAATTTTTCAATTCAATTTCACTCAATTATCTAGGGTTTCATGTTATTCTTCATGGTCCTATTTATTATGATTAAATTGTCTATATTCAATCTTATTATGCGTTATTTGATTCAATTACATGATTTTCAATTGATTTCATATGGAACCATGCCTATACCTATTTTATGAACTTGAATTATAAACAATGCTTATGAACTTACAAACTATGATCATGAATTTGATTAAGGATTTATTATGCATGTTTTATGAAAAAAATGATTTATGACTAAAAGGTATTTTTAATATAAAGTATCAATGATTTATGAAAGGTTTTCTCACATATGGAATAAATCATGATTTAGATACTCAGAGAGGAAATGTCTTATGAACAAGTTTTTGAAATCGTGATTTTGAAAGGAGCTACTCTATTATGACTTATGATTGAATTGATAGTATTGGTTGTGTCTTTCCAAGTATTTTGATATTATCATGATTATGTCTTTTTTTCGTTGGGATTTACTTAACACCGATAGGACTTTGAGATAGAGGCTCTCCAATTAGTAGAGGTCAGGTCTTTAGAAGCAATATCCTTGTCCCTTAACTACGTGCCCCCGTAGGATTGTCTTAAATGACCTAACTATCCCTTCCCAACAAAGTATCACCCATGAGAAATAATTATTTTATCAGTTTCAAAAACAAGTTTAAGGCATAATTTGTTGAGAAGTGCTCTAGAAACTAAGTTTCTACGGAGGGAGGGAACAAATAAAACATTGTTCAAGGATAAAGTTTTTACAGAAGTTAATTTAAGTAAAACTTTTCCTTTACCCATAACTCCGCAGTAGTGGAATTTTACCCATGTAAACACACTCTCAATCAGTGGACTCCTAAAAGTCATATATAAATTCTTATAAAAATGTCTTGAAGCACCTCTGTCTAACACCCAGCCAGTTTTGTTAGCCACCAGATTTGCCTCAACGACTACAACAACAATCACTTCATTACCCTCAGTAAGATGAGCTTGGACATCACTTTGTCCTTCCTGCTTTGAGTCCTCCCCATTTCTTTGATATCATTTGGCAGCCTTATGACCAAATTTTCCACAGACAAAACAAGGCCCTTAGATTTTTGAATTTGGCTCTTCGGCTTGTTATATTGAATTTTCTTCTTCACATGTTCCTTTTCCAAGACTTTCTTTTGTTTGCCTTTGAACCTGCCTTTTACAACAATACCAGAAGACTCAACAAGATTAGCTTTAGAAGAATTAAGAGAAAGTGTTACCATCTTATCTTTGAGATGGTTCGCACCTTCAATCCTCATATGATTGATAAGTTTCTTGGAGAGTTAAATTTATTTTCTTATGTTTTAATTGATTTCTATAATCACTCCAAGATGGTGGGAATTTTTCAAGCAGAACATTAGCCTAAAATATCTCACACGTCTTCATGTCCTCATTGAGAACATCAAAAGTCAAGTTTTAATATTCATGAACTTATTCCATTATTGGCTTATTATCAATTATTTGAAATTTAATTCATTGTCCGATTATTTCTTTCTTGCATCATCAACACCGTATTTCTTTTTCAAATTATCTCATATTTCTTTAAAAGATTTATAGGAAACAAATAAATCAAATAAAAGATTAGTCATATAATTTAGCAAATGTCCTCTCACAATTCTGTTATCCTTTTCAAACATCGTTTTAATAACATCATCAACAACCATAACATCATTAGAAACAGTAGCAATATTAGAACCATTCATATAAGGTTCGTTAAATAAAGCATAATCAACTTCTAATTGTTCAAGGAAGATTAAAAGTTTTTGTGACCAACGTTTAAAATTGTTTCCCTTTAAAGGCTCAAGTTTTGACAAACGAGAAAAAGGTTTGTTCAAAGAAATAACCATTTATCAATATTGTATGTAAGTAAAATCTCTTTCAAATTGATGGGAAAAATACTACATGTAACACCCCAACTTTTTAAAACGTCTAAATTAACTCGTATCTTCATGGAAAGATAAGGAGGGTGGGTAATAAATGAAGAATGATGTGGTATGTCATATTTTAAGTGTTCGAGGGTTGTATCTCAAGTTTTGAAGTAAAGTAAGTGGCGAAATAAAAGTTGGCGAAAGTTATCGTAAGTTCCTTTTTAAAGATTTCTCAGAAATTTGGGTCAAATGTATTGGATGTTTTCTTCCAATATATAAATATTTAGAAGGCCTATTAGCCATTAAATCAAAGGCCTATGAGTCTAGTTTGCAATGCACAAAACTCCGTATCAAACCCACATCAGAGTAAAACGTTATGAGAGTTTTACTAGAGATTGACGGGGCAGAATTCGAGTGGAATTCGGGTCGGGTCAAAAATATGGTATGTCGGCTTATATAACGTTTTAAGCCATGAAAACAATTCATTTCAGTTCCAAACCAAAGAGAAAGCTTAAGAGAGGGTTCCTATGGAGTTCTAGCATGATGAAGGTTAGTTTTTGATGATTTCTACCATTTAACATTGCCCCCGTGCCTAGAAACGTAATCCTTACACGTGTCAATCTTTTTTCCCTTCTATTAGCTGCGTTTGGAGCTTGTTTTTGAGGATATAAATTGTAGTTATTGGTGTTTCTTCAAGGTTTAAACTTGGTTAACTAAGGTAATCATCTCAGAACTCTTTTATGATTATTTTTATGAATTTCTACGGACATTTCGACAAGTTGGGGAAATATGGCAAATCTGCCAATTTAAGATTAATTATGAACTATTTAAAGGTACATACCAGCTAAGTGTATATAGTGTTTGCGAAGCTTAGGACACAAGGAAGAACTTTCGTGAAGGAACTACGATCTTTCGAGAGTTTATTGGAAAGGTATGTTAAGGTTATTCCCTTCGTCGACATGTTTCCTTAGAGGTAGTTTACGTTGGTGATCTTGTAGATGTAATTGTGAGTGGTTGACTGATTGAGTGGTTATAAACCCTCATTTTAAGGACTCATAATCTATTAAGAACGACCCTAAGTTAGGAACGACTTGGAGATTATTCATATAGATTGTTTATAACTAAATTGCTTGCCTTTAGCCTATTTAATTGTTTGTTGTCGCCCTTGGGGCTATTGTGGTTAGTTGTTGAGCTATGAACTGCCTATGGGGGCTATGATGTTGTCTAATAGGACTATATTATTTCCAAAGAAGTATATGTGTTGCCCACGGGGCTATATTGATGCCAAAGAGTGTTATGTGTTGCCAACGGGGCTATTTTGACGCCAAAGAGGGCTATGTGTTGCCTACAGGGCTATGTTGATGCAAAAGAGGGCTATGTGCAGCCCATAGAGCTATGATGTTGCCTAAGAGGGATATGTGCTGCCTACGGGGCTATATCTTTGCCAAAAAGGGTTATGCGACTTCTTACAAAGACAAGGGACTACTGATAAAGGTATGTAGATTTATTTGGCACCTTCTGGGCTTATTGGGGCCTAGGTAGGTGGTATGTTGTTTGTATCTACCGAGCTTATGAGGGTTGGTTAGGTTGATGTTTGATCATTTTTGTATTTTTAGATTCAATAGCGAAGTAGCATGCTTATCTAAAATTTTGATTTCTTTACATGATTGCTTTTGGTATATTATGATACTTGCTCACTAAGTCTATAGCCTTTCATACTATGTACATTATTTTGTACTGACGCCCCATTGCCTTGTGGATGCTGCATTCATGTATGTAGGTCCCGATAGACGACCAGTAGACCCCCTCAGCAACAGGATTGACTTCTATCCGATTGGCTAGCCCCTTTCCTCCGGAACTGCTAGAGTTGGGAGGTTTGTTACCTTTTGTTGTATATATCTTTATGGGTAGGTTGGTGCCCTATCCCGCCAATCTTAAGTAATCTTAGAGGCTTGCAGACTAGTGTGTGGGGTGTATAGCTACGTTATAGCCATACTAGCCTAAGTTGTTGCTTTGCTGAAGCCTGTGAGTTGTATAATGTATTGTCTTAATATATACATGTTTTTAGTTTTGGTATAGATATCATGGTGGCTCGACGGCCCAATCAGGACTTTTGTGCTAGTTGGCTATTTATTTATATGATCTCCTAGGAGTAGTTGTTTCTTTTATAGATCAGTTGACAAGGGCATTTGTCGGTCGAGGGCTTAGTTTTTAGCCGAGATATACTTGTTTGTTTCCTTGATTGTGTGTGGCTGCCATGCTTTAGTAGCAAATGGTTCAGTAGGGTCGGCTCGGACCTGAGTTTTGGTATTATGAGCCAGTTGCGCCCCTCGAGTTTGGGGCGTGACACTACAATACTAATATTAGATTGGAATTGCAAAATAGTAAACAACTTATTACAAACACTATGTTGCGGCAAGCCACTATCTTGAAATCGATTTCGACCCGACTCCGGTGCAAATCGTTGCAGCCGATCGCTCCATAAGGTTCCACAGTTACTCTCAAACACGTGCACTTGTGGCTGAAAGTTTGAAGGTTTCCCAAAACCAATTGCCCAAAAAATATTCTAAGAATAAGCTAAAGAAGAAAGGAGGAAAAAGTTTTTCTCTTCTTTTTGTTTGTGTTGGTGTGATCACTACAAAAAACTGTCAAAAAACGACAGCCAAAAGCGACGGACTGCATCATTTTTTTGGTCAAAATCGATGAAAAAGCGACGCAGTACCTCCATCGCTTTTTAGCCCGACGCTTTTCAAAAAGCGACGGACTGCGTCGCTTTTTGACTTTTTTTTTTTGAATAATTTTTTTTAACAAAAGCGACGAACTCTGTCGCTTTATTTTAATTTTCATTTTTTTTATTTCTAAAAGGCAACGTAGTCAGTCGCTTTTCTGAAAATTTTATTTTTGAAAATCCCAGAAAAGCGACGGATTTTCTAGGATTTTAAAAAAAATAAAACCCAGAAAAGCGACGTACAAAACCACATTGTTCGTCGCTTTTCCTACAATATTTTTGACAACAGAAACTGGCAGTTTCTGCTGCCCACCTGCAAATGCAATTCAATTCAATTCTACGCTATTCAGTCCAATCAAACACATACAATTATAAACAATCTAAACAAAACATAAAACAACAAACTTAAAATAACATTAAAAAGTATCTAAATCACAAATTAAAGACTTATAAAGTCTTTCAAAATTCGTTTCAAAATTACAAAAAGTTCATAAATGTCTAGAGATCTAAACTAGGGAGTGGGTTCTACATAATCATCCTCATCACTCTTGTCGTCGGTGTCATTAGGAACCGAAGTAGTAGGTTGACGAGCGAGGTTCATCACTTGTTCTTTGATTTGCTAAACGGTCTTACTCATGCTTTCTTGTACAGCTATTCTTCTCCGCTCCGACTCTGCCAGTGCCACTGTAAGTTTAGCTATTTGAGTCGACATAGCAGCAATATGAACACTGTCAAGCGTCTCGGCTTGACGTGATGATCCAATTCCTTATAAGCCTGACTGGAGTCATCTTACATCATTTAGAGAGCCTAGACCATAGACTCTACCCCTGTGTATCCCCCTACCACTTTTTATTTCCCAATCTGGGTGGAAAGTTCAAGTGTCAATTGGACCGAACTATCTAGATTCTCAGCGACATACTGATGAAAGCCATTTTGCATATTAAATATAAAAATTGACATCAATATATATACATATCATAAATATATTCAATATTAATATATATTATTCAAATTAAATAGCTTACAAAACTTCGTTCGGTCCTTTCCTCCTCCAACACATCCGGATCTGACTCATTTTCTTTCTTCCTGACATGAGTCTTCTTGAAAACCTCCGATTCAATGGAAATGCATCCCAATTCTTTTTCCTATAAATAAAAACTGAAATTTATAACGATATATATGAATCAACTAATTATTTATTTAACAGTTTGAATTAGAACTTACTACCTCTCGTGCAATTGTTCCAACAGTCTTTGCACCTCTGGTGTGCAACGAGCCACCCTTAAGACTACATCTAGCGTATTTGGCTTGTTCTGATATTGCCTTAAACTTGTCTTTGTTCCAATATTGACCCAATTCATCAAAAACATGAGGCAACATCCAACCGGGACATTCACTACTATCCCGAACTTTCTTTAGCTAGCTAGGCAGTCTGGCGTATGCCTTCCTCTCAAATGTGGTCCGAATGATCAAATTGTACCTCGACTCCTAAGTATACAGAGTCTGAAAAAAATTGAATAATGTTAATTAAATCGATAGTAAAAAAAAGTAATGTATACTAAACTTAACGAAGAAATATATATCTTAAAGGTATTAAACATCGTCTGCCGTATACTATTTGGAATCTCGCTCCAAGAGTGATAAGCCTATGTATAGAGTCTTCTAACACAGTCTTTTAAAGCCCGGGCAACATCTTTTGCACGATGTCACCTGCAAAACACATAATAAATATGTTAGTTCATGAATAATATATTAAAGTATAAGAAATAAATAAAATAAACTAACAAATAGATAACAAAACAAACTTACGATGATCCATTTGGCTCAATCATAACTCTACCAAGTCTGTCCTTTTGGCCAGGAGCTAGAGTAGGCATCGTATCATCTGGTGTAGCACTAGGTGTAGCTGTAGACGAGGGTGATACTTCATGATGCACAAAATGCTGAGTCAATGGAGGTGTACTAGCCATAGCATCTAACTGTTTGCTACTAGAATCTCCAATCCTCATGGCAGATAACTGAGGAGATGTACCTGTGGGAGATGGAGTACCTACCGATAAGGGTCGTGCTTGATGAATAGCCTGTAAAGGTAGGTCCTCATAGCGTCGTAAAGGCAATGCCTCTGAAGTAGAGGAAGCACTGACTGGTCGACGGTAATTAGGATAATATTGCCGAGGATCTGCCGTACCAAATGGAACAACAAATAAATAAGTATCATGGTTGATGCGCTCTGGCGCAGAAGAAATAGATCCTTCAATATCCTCAGGATCTATGGGTTTCCTAAACTTCTTATTCTTAGCCTGTTTAGTCTGGCCAACTCCAGGATGCTCGCGATGTCTATCACTTTCACTGTCTGATGATAACTGTATACAAATTTACATGTATAATATATATAAAAATCATAAATTAAATAAAATTAGCAAAATACACTTACATATATATATACTAGCTAGCTTTCATTCTACATTATTCCTCCTCGCTTGTTTCAATTCTATCATTCTCCCATTCTTCCTCCTCAGTTGTTTCATTTTCATTATCGTCCTATTCTTCATCATCAAATGATTCATTTTTCTCATTCTCGGATATTTCTTCCTCAACATTCAGTATCTCATCATCAGATACTTCTTTTAATCTGTGTTAAGGATGTTGTAGTGTGGTTTCCAATTGAACATCAACTTGTTGTTGAACAATTGCAAAATCATTTTGATACGCCAGATCTAAGACATTGTCAATTTCAATTCTTCCCACAGACTTACTTTTTATAACAACCCAACTTACTTTTTATAACAACCCACCAATCAGTTTGTCTCTACGCAATGGATATGGAGCGTAATACACTTGTTTAGCATTTTGTGCAATGACAAAAGGATCATAACTTTTGTATTTCCTGGTGTGTTAAACTTCAATTATATTATGTTGATGGTCCACCTTTGTGCCTCTATGTGATGGGTCAAACCACTCACACCGAAATAATACAACCTTCTTCTTAGGCCAACCTGAATACCTCACTTCAATAATCTCATGAATGACACCATAATATTCAATAGTTTGGTCAGTGCCATCAACATCACCTTGTATGTAGACACTGCTATTATTTGTTTTCTTATTCCTAGAAACTTCTTCAGTTTGAAACTTAAAACCATTGACACAATACTTATTCATTGTCAGTACATTCAGGTCCAAGTGTTACTTCTTTCACTAATTGCAAATGTTGGACACTTGAGTATTCATTGTAAACCTACGTGATTGTTATTTCAAGAAATATAATTTAGTATAACATGAATATATTATATATTAAATACTTAGTGATTGCACACTTACATAGTTCCTTAGCCAGTTGAAAAATTCTATATAGAGGGCTTCATTACCCCATGTGTTTATGAACAAGCTGATCATTTTACATTCAAGTATTTTGTTAGTTAATGAACACTAACTAGTATGTAATTTGATAACATATTTTTAACACTTACTTCACATATGGTTGAATCTCTGGACAATTAAGCAAAATATGTGTCACAACTGACTGCATTTCCATAACAACTTTAACTAGTTTAGTTTTGACTTAATTCCAACAACTAAATTCATCAACAAAACCACATTATTTAATTTAACTTATTTAAAGAACTTAACAACTTTTTAACTTGACCTAGTTTAGTTTTGACTTAATTCCAAAAACTAAATCCATCAACAAAACCACATTATTTAATTTAACTTATTTAAACAACTTAACAACTTGACCTAGTTTAGTTTTGACTTAATACCAGCAACTAAATCCACCAACTAAACCACATTATTTATTTTAACTTATTTAAATAACTTAACAACTTTTTAACTTTAACTAGTTTAGCTTTGACTTAATTCCAACAACTAAATCCATCAACAAAACCACATTATTTAATTTAACTTATTTAAACAACTTAACAACTTTAACTAGTTTAGTTTTGACTTAATTCCAACAACCAAACCACATTATTTATTTGAACTTGTTTACACAACTTTACAACTTTAACTAGTTTAGTTTTGTCTTAATTCCAACAACTAAATTCACCAACTAAACCACATTATTTATTTGAATTTATTTAAACAACTTAACAACTTTTTAACTTGAACTAGTTTAGTTTTGACTTAATTCCAACAACTAAATCCATCAACAAAACCACATTATTTAATTTAACTTATTTAAACACTAGATGGACACAAATCGATCTTGCAAGAAAATCAATTTTGTCATCAATAGGATCAACTAGTGTTGGTACTTATGCTTAACAAATATATTATTTCTAAATTTAAAGCTAAGTGTCAACACTAGATGGACACAAATCGATCTTGCAAGAAAATTAAATTTTGTCATCAATAGGATCAACTAGTGTTGGTACTTATGCTAAACAAACACATTATTTGTAAATTAAAACTTAATATCAACACTAGATGGACAAAAATCGATCTTGCAAGAAAATCAATTTTGTCATCAATAGGATCAACTAGTGTTGTACTTATGCTAACAAACACATTATTCCTAAATAAAAGCTTAATATCAACACCAGATGGACACAAATCGATCTTGCAAGAAAATCAATTTTGTCATCAATAGGATCAACTAGTGTTGGTACTTATGCTTAACAAACACTTGATGGACACAAAAAAAATTATCACAAAATTAAAGCTAAGTATCAATACTAGATGAACACAAACACATTATTGAAAACAATTGTACTTGAACTTTAGAAATTTAGAAGCACCAACCTTATCTCCTATTTTGATGAAAGAAGCAATATAGTCTTGTATCAATTTTTTTAGATGTTGAGCTTCCTCAGTTGCCTAGCACGAAAAGTTCTAAAATTAGTTAAATATAAACTTCAAATCCAAGAATATTAGTTATATATCTATATTCAAGTTTTAATAAGTTCAAGTTTTCAATTCAAGTTCATATCTAATTTCTAAACTTAATTAGTTATATATTCAAGCTAATTAGTTCCAAGTTCAAGTTCTAATTTTAAGTTCAAGTCTAAGTTCAAGTTCTAATTTCAAGTTCAAGTTCAAATTCTAAATTCAAGTTCTAATTTCAAGTTCAAGTCTAAGTTCAACTTCAAAATATGCTTTGTTTGGTCTAATTAAGTTCCCAAAATATGCTTTGTTTGGTCTAATTAAGTTCAATTAGTTCAAGATCTACAAAGCTAAAGCTTAATTAACTAATCAATACTAATTAATTAAGTTCAAGTTCTAGTTAATTAGTTGATCAAAATTAAGTTTATATTAATTCCTAATTAAGTTTTCAAGTTATTATAAATTAATTAAGTTTAAGATAGTTCTAATTTATATTTAGTTCAAATTACTTAAGGTCAATAAGATTTTCAAGTACTACAAAATTCTAATTAAGTTCAAATAAAATTCAAGTTCTAATAAGAATAAAAATTAAGTTCTAATAAATTAAAGTCAACAACATTTCAAGTTCATATTCCTAATTAAGTTCAATTTATAGTAAATTCAAGTTATAATTAATTATAAGTTCTAATTAAGTTGTAGTTGAAATCCCCAAAATTCCAAATTCAAACTAGCTAGCTAGTGTCCCAAATTCAAACTATTAATTAGTCTTAAAATATCAAATATAATTCAAACTATTAGTCCTAAATTCCAAATTCAAACTAGTTTTAAAATTACAAATTGAAAGTACTCCTATAATTCAAAAATCAAACTAGTGCTAAAATCCCAAATTCAAACTATTAGTAGTCCTAAAATCTCAATAATAATTCAAACTAGTCCTAAATTCAAAATTCAAAATAGTTCTAAAATCCCAAAATCTAATTAACTAGAGCTAAAATCCTAATTCAAACTAGCTAGCTATTCCTAATCCCAAATTCAAACTATTAGTCCTAAAATCTCAATAATAATTCAAACTAACTTAAATAATACCCAAATTCAAACAACTCCTTAAATACCCTAATTCAAACTAATCTTACAATCCCAAAATCAAACTAATTAACTCAAGAAATACCGAAATTCAAACAAATCCTAAGATACCCTAATTCAAACTAACCCTAACATTAAAATTTTCAATTTACAATCAAGAAACACAAACTAACAATCAAATAATCCCTAATTCAAACTAACAATCAATAAACACAAAATCAATAAACTAATTACAATTAAATAACTAACAAAATCAAATAAATAAAAAATAACTGAATTTTTTTTTATAATAAATAAAACTCTAACCTTAAAGGAGATCAAGGAGAGAATGAAGAGCGAGGGGAAGGAGGCGGCGGCGGTAGCTTCGGCAGGTGAGACGGCGGCATCAGCTCCTCACGACTCTGATCGGTGGCGGCAACTGAAGGAGGGACGGCGACGTGGAGTGGGAGAGAAGGAGAGGAGAGAATTTGAGAAAATAGAAATGGGGGAGAATGGGGGGAAATCACATCTGTATATTAGATATTTATTGAAAAGCGACGGACAACATCTCTAAGTCCGTCGCTTTTCATTAAATAGTTGACCAAACAATTTGACCAAAAAGGGACGGACAAAGAGACGCTATCCGTCGCTTATTTAAAATATTTGAGCAAATAATTTGACCAAGAAGCAACGGACATAAAGATGTTGTCTGTCGCTTTCATAAAAAAATTAAAAAGCGACGGATGGCTATTGTTAAATTTATATATAATTATTTTTAATTAAAAGCGACGGACAACATCTATATTTATATTAAATAAATAATTATTAATTTTATATATATTTGGTGCAAAAATTCGCAAAAAAAAGTGACGGACTAAGAGATGTTGTCTGTCGCTTTTTGTAAAATAATTTTAAAAATAATTATTTTTATTAAAAAGCGACGGACAATGTGGCAAATGGCATCGCTTTTTGGAGGGACGGCGTGACGCCGTCCGTCGTTTTTTAGCAGTTTTTTAGTAGTGGATGTTTCTTATGTTCACCAAAGTACCTTCTTATATAGGATTACAAGAGAAGGAGTTGCAAGTAGGAGAGTTTAATTTTTAGAAACGTATTGTCAAGGTTAATGACATTAAAGGCCATTACATCACTTTTGTTTTTGGAACGGATGTATCATCTCATTTTAAATGTATTTTGTACTTTACATAACACTTAGTTAATAAGATTAGAATAATTAACTCAACAATATAGAATAATTAACTGAACAAATATTACCCATTAAATTATGACTAAATAGATTAGCAAACTTTCAACCAAAATGACACCTCCCTCCATCTTAGCAAGCTTCTACATCTCGACTTTCTCTTAAAAAAAATTGGCAACGAGATCCTCAATCAAGTTATCAGCATCTTGAACTGTTGCAATAGTGCGGTGATTCCAAATCAACAGACCCACTAGCCAAAACCTGACTCTGTTGAATTGAAAGTAAATACACATGTGTGATAATAGGGGTGGGAAGATAAGAGTAAACTCTCCCTTGGATGTTAGGGTAAATATATCAGTATGACGATGGTAAATATATAAAGGGCAAATATGACCCTTTCACAGAATATTTTTCTTTAATACCAAAAACCCTTACCGTTCCTCTCAATTCCAGGCAACCTACACTTTCTTACTTCTTATCGGGGTATTTCCAACTCTTTGGCATTGCCACCTCTGTGTATTTGGTACTGTTCTAGTTTCGCCCTTTTTGAATCAGCTAGTATGACTAAACAACGTATAAAATTCTCTCTTTTCCTCTTTCTAGTATTTTTTACGATTATAAATTGTAAGAGATTATTTTTACTAATTTTAGCACCTAGTAAAAGAGCTGCTGTTGAAGGGGAATAAGAAGATATAATCATTGCTCTACCAAGAAATGTTGTTGATCGTATCCTTGAGATCTTGCCGGTTCACGATGCAGCAAGAACTAGTATTTTGTCTAGTAAATGGAGAGATATTTGGGTCTCACTTCCATATCTAGTGCTAAATAACTATTTTTGCAAAAAGTTGACAGCAAAATCTACAACTGTTTTTAAAATAACAATTGATGAGATTCTCTTACAGCATGTTGGTGACATTGTGAAGTTTGTTCTTGATGTTTCAGGAATAAATTTGAATTTGTCTTCATATGCCAGTATTAATAGATGGATGCGTTATGTCACCAGAAATGGTGTCAAGGAGCTAACTATTAATATGTCGGATAATAAAATTTATATACTGCCTTCTTATGTATTTAATTGTCCGACCTTGACACATTTGGAACTCTTCAACTGTGTCTTCAAACCACCAAATTCGTTTCTTGGCTTTTGGAATCTTACGTATCTTCATATAGAAAGAATAACATTTGTGCCAACCAACCAGTTTTGTGTTATCAATGTTCCCCTTGTTGTGGATTTAGCCTTGATATTCTGTTGTGGCGCTCAATACTTGAAGATGGTTTCACCACAATTGAAGTCCTTGTTTGTTGTTGTGGGTCACTATCTCGTGCTAAATTGCTTTATGAATTGCAATAAACTGAGCATGTTGGTGATTGAATTGGAAAAAGTGGAGGATAATTCAAAGCATGATGAAATATCAACCTTGGAAAAGTTTCTATTTAGCTTTCCTTCACTTGAACAACTTTATTTGGGTCCCTTGGTCCTTGAAGTAAGAAAATCGATGTGTTGTTTCACTTGAATATTTAATATATAGTGATTATATTCATCGGATTCTAATTATTGTACTTGTCGTAAAGCTTTTGAATGCAAATATAGTTCTGGATGAGCTTCCTCCCAAGCTCAACTGCTTGTGGTGTCTACACTTGGGTGTTGATTTCAACAAAGTGGATGAGACTTCTTATGCTCTATAGTTAATCAAGAGTTTTCCTAATTTGAGTAAACTTCTGATTACGGTAAGAAATTATACATATATGTTGTCGTGCAATGGATATAATTATTATTTGGTTTCATGTTTGCTCTTCATATATTTGAACTTGATAAGCCAAAATTTCTTGGTATTTCTCTATACATTAGGTCGAGGGTAGCAATGACAATGCTGAAACAATTATGAAATATTCAACCTGCTTGAATAGACCACTTAACAAGCTCGAGTATGTGACCATCAGTTCATTTAAGTGTTCAAAAACTGAAGTGTTTTTTGTAATGCTATTATGTGCTCACACTCCGTCTCTTGTAAGGATGTGCATTGAGGAAGGGATAGCCATTGATTTTAAGGAATAAAGGAATATCACCATAAAATTGATGTGTTTCCCCAGAGCTTCCACACGGGCAGAGCTTTTCTATTTTCCATTTGAGGCTACGAACAGAGACTTATGCTCCTGTTTTCAATGAGTTATGTTAAACAAGGTACTGAATTGGCCAATTTCGTAAAACGTGTGGTTTCTGTGTCAATGTCAGTTATAAGATTAACAGTTTTTGTATGCATATTTAACTACCTGTTTGGTAACCAAGGATGGTATTGACAGGAAGATACAATGAGAATATTTCCTGTTGGTTGTCTGGTTAGAGGTGTTAACACCTGTGTTTTTTGCGACAATGAGTTAGCAATTGGAAACTGGTTCAAACCAAACTGAATGTATTCACATTTTTATGTAGAGGTTCTGTTTACAATGTTGAAGATGCTGGCTCTACTTTATTATTACCAGTGGAGTTTGAGTGATATAGACCATGAATTGCAGCGAAATATTCTTGGTCTTGGGGCTATTTTGCAAAACACATGCAGATTCAAATGCCGCTTCTTTTTTTCTTTGTTTATGAGTCCGTAGACATTTATTTTGCTAAACTTTTATCCTGGGGCTCAAAAGTCGACACCAAAACTTCATAGCACTAGAAGTCGGTAGAATGCAAAACTAGCAAAATCAAGCTTCAACCAAAACTTCAATTCACCTTATGGAATTCATTTGGAACCTCTTAGATACAAACTAAATATGCAGATTGATGATAAAAGACATTTCAAGCCTGTTGGAATCGTCAAAAACCTCTTAGTTGTCGTTCTGACCAAATGTTGATTGAGGTTAAAGCTAACTTTTTTCAAAATATCCAAATGTTGATTGAGGTTAAAGCTAACTAACTCTTTTCAAAATATTAGAATCCATCCAATGATCCAAATCACCCTCCAGACCTAATAGATTTGTCAAGATTCAAATCTGACCTCACCAATCCAAAATGTTGACTTTGGTCAAACTTTTCAAAAACCGAACTTCCAAGAAAGAAAATCTTCTTTGAAACTCATCTTGATCACCTTGGAGATCGTGTCACCCTTCTTGAGAAGTCGTAAAAGGCATAATGAAACTACGAGAAGTGTCAAAACTTGAAAACACAAACGACCACGAGGGTCATTACAATTCACTTCGTTTCTCCGCATTGAGTTGGTATGTTTCATGGTCGACCTACTCAAATTTTCCATTAACTTCATCCAGATCTTTAGATTCTATCTAAAAATAATGTGTAAAAGGAACTCCCTGATATATTTGGGGATCTTGCATTACTCTAACAATGGTCATATTAGTTGTTGTGTATTCATTGAAGTATTATGGTAGGATAAACACAAATAAACAGAGAACAATAAATAAGCTGCAACTATTGGTGCAGTTGATCACTCGTAATCTTGTAAAATGTTGAACAAGTAGACACACACGTCCTAGATATTAAAAGATGGATACAAAAGCGCAAAACACTTGGTATCAGAGGAGACCACAGTCATATTGAGTATGAGCATTTGGGTTTCTGAAGAAAATGGCCATCACAGTAACGACGAAAATTTTCGTGATTATTGGTCTATTCTCAATAAGAAGGGCAGTCAGATAAGATTGTGTTGCTAGTTTTACCACCCTCATTTTCCTCTCTTTTATATACTGATCCAATGCCTCTTCATGATCAAAACAACTTCCGTTAATCGTCTTTGCCAAGTTTCTTCCAAGCACCACTGCATCTTCTATTCCTGATGAACCTCCCTGCCCAAGGAATGGACCCATTACATGCATTGCATCTCCAGCAACAGTTACTGTTTTTTCCCGAAAATTTCCAAACATTAAGTCCCATGGTGCGCGATATTTCAAGTGAGCAAATGACAGAGAATCCAAGTCACATTTTTCTATCATTTCTTGTACATCAGCTGGATGACCACTTACTGCCCCCATGGCTCTTTGTTTGATAACTTGTGTATCTTGTGGGAACTTGGCATCTGAATGTGCACAAAATCAATCAGACGATACAGAAAACAAGATAGAGGGACACAAGACGGAGATAAAATTCATTTGTGGAATCATGAAAAGTATCAAAATTGAAGTCACATTATAACAAGAGGCAACAAATTGGATACCATACCTGTGCCCTGTTGAACAGCAACAAACCAATGTACCAACTTATCAGTGATCGGTAGTCTCCCAACTGCAGTTTGGCCAACTATGAGACGGACAAATTCGAAAGGAAATGAGTGACCATTGGGATAACTTGTTAAACCCCTGATAGCACAAGACCGAAATGTTTTTGCAGGCTTTAATCCAAGGAAACTTGCCACTATTGACCTCCATCCATCACACCCGATCAAAACCTGCAACGATCACTCAAACATAATGTAATCAAATTCTATTTTATTGAGCCACCCTTACCACCAATACATCAGAAACTTCCATTGTCAAGGGAATTCATAAAAGAGGAAAGAGCAAATAGAGAAAGAGTACCTTAGCACCAATACGCTTTCCATTAGAAAGTAGAAGACTCGGTAAGGAAGTGATAGGATCCATTTCTACAGACACAATATCGCATCCAAAACGTATAGTCTTTGGAGGCAAAGCATCAGCAAATGTTTCAACTATATCACTCCTCTTTAGACAACGAACCTCTCCGATATTCCTATATTTTAACAACACCATATAGAATTACTGTTTACTTTCTCTTCTTTCAAGTGTAGAAAAAAATGAAATTGACATTGATTTCGATTTGAATTTGACTTACTTGTATGGTGTGAATTTTTCATTGCCCTTGTCCATCCATGTAATTCGCATCCTGTTTGATATACTATAAAGTTAACAAGAGTACTAGAGTTGAAAAACTAGAGAATTAGAAGGCATAATACATAAAAATACCCTTTAACTTGACCTCATTTCACATTTATGTCCTTCAATTTTGGGTGTACACAAGTAGACACTTAAACTTGTATAAAGTTGAACTAACAGACACACGTGTCTTACACGACAATTTGTGTCTACGTGTATTATTTCACATATAGGACTCATGTGTCTATTTGTTTAAGTTTATACATGTTTAAGTGTCTGATTGTGTACATCCAAAGTTAGAGGACATAAATGTGAAATGAAGTCAAGTTAAAGGATACATTTATGTGTTATGACGAATTAAAATGATGTAAAAGATTATATTACCCTTGAAGAGGAAGAGCAGTAGTTCTTAGGTGAGAAGCCACACCAAGTTGATCAAGTGCCTTCCATCCATTCGGCAATACACCTATGGCTGCTCCTGCTGATCTTAATGTTTCTGATTTCTCTAATACCACACTCTTTACCCCTTTCCTGCATTTGGTTTTATATTTAAATTTATACAAATTCTTTCTTCAATTATAAACTAAGTAGGCGTTTTGGACCTACGATTTTATCTCGCAACTTAAAATCAGAGATGAAATGATTATTTGGACATGCATGAGATGAAATTTCAAATTCTCTTAAAAAAAAAAAAAAAAAAACTTATTTAGGAATTTCATGTCATGAATTTACATTTTTCAAATATAAAAATTGACCAACAAGTTAATATTTTATTAAAAAAAAACTACAATTTTAACATTTATTTCATCTGTAAACAAAATTTATAGTTGATATTGTTACTCTTAGCAACCATTAAACTATTTATATCAGGTATAACTACTACTCTTACCATCCAATAAATGTTGATATTACTCTTATTGAATTAAAGTTTGATACACAAAATGTTGTATTTTTAGAATAATTTTATAATTGTTTGTTTATTTAATAAGATTTATAAAAAATTGTGGTAATTTTGATAGCTTTCACAACTTATGAGAGTTTTATGTTTATAAACAAAAAATACAATTTAAAAATTCAAACAAAATTTTAACTTTATATCATAATTTCAAGGCGGAATAATCCGGGACACCCTTATACTTGGCTCCATTTGCAAGTTGGACCCTTATTCTCATGACTTTATCAACTGAACCCTTAAACACAATGAAATACAATATTTTAAACTCTTTTCTCATCCTATCTTCCGTGTGTGATTTAGTACACTTGTCTTACACGTGGAATTTCACTTCATTTTTAGTGACACATAAGATATTAAATGTTAAAAAAGAAAAAAAAACTTTTGCAGAAATATTAAACATTATGTCATATTTGCTCTCAAATTGAAAGCTAAATTCATACCAAATAGATGAAATTCTTGTCTATTTGACTTCAATTTTATCCTACAAACACAAACCCAACAAATTCTCATCATAATTTTAAATCAATTTTATAAATTCACAAAATCCATTTAGTGTTCTTCAAGCTTCCTCAAACTGATCAATGAAATTTTTCAATACCGAAGTTTGGTTGGGTGATGGTGTTAAGAAGAAGGAGGAGAGCTTTTATTATTATTATTATTATTATTATTATTATTATTATTATTATTATTATAGCTTATTTCAGTTTTTTTACAAAAAAAAAAATTAATATTTTTTTAATGTAAAATATTTTAAATTTATTAGCTTTGACACCTTTTTTCAACTCAGCAATATTAGTGCCGCCTCAGTTTGATCAAGGGTCAAAAGTTAAAAATATTATATTTTAGTGAGTTGATAAGTTTAATTGGCAAAATCATAATTATATAAAAATTAAAGTTTACAAATGGAATCAAGTACCAGAGTCTCTTTATGTCATTCCACCCGATTTCAAATCATGATTTTATTTCACATAACTAAATAAATCTTAAATATTGAAATGATCAAGTTAGTCTAGCACATTAGATTAAGATTCTGGTTTGAAAGGGCATGAATTCACATCTCACTCTCAATATTTATATCTTAGTTATAACTTGTCAATAGACAGTAGAAAAGAGGAAGAAAAACAGAAGTAGAGAGAAAAGTACCTGTGCAAAGCAAGAGCTGTGGCAAGGCCACAAAGGCCACCACCCACTATCACTATCTCCTGCATTTCAGCACAACCACTTGACTCCATCTTAATTATTTTCTCTTTTCTTTGTGACTGTTTGATATATGGGAAGTGATTGCTTGGATCTCACTATATATTAAAAAAATAATGTTATTTAAGTAAACAAGTGGAGTAGAAAAGGAAATGACCAAGAAAGGGTTGAATACTTTGCAAGAAAAAAAGTTTGACCATATTTAATTCCTATCTCTCTAGGACCCAAATATGATGACAACATGTAGGGGACACACGATTTTACTCAATTCGGAATTGTAGTACTTCGGAATTTTAAACTCATAATAGATATGAATATGTCTTATAATTTTATTTTAATTGATATTTATGTTTTTCAGGTTTTGATTTTTGAATGTGCATAAGTAGATATTTAATTTTGTTAAATTGAACAAGTAAGAAGACATTAATATTCCTATACATGACATAATACACGTAAGATGCCACACATAACACAAAATTATCATGTAGAATGCTATGTAAGATGAATGTATATATTTATTTAATTTTATACAAATTTAAATATTTACTTGTGTATACTCAAAATTGAACGACATAGATGTCGGATGAAGTCAAGTTGTAGGGTACATTTATGTATGAAAAAATGGTATGATATACCTTAAACTTTGTTATTTAGAATTGATATATATTTCGTTACAAAAGTGACTTACATATGCCATTATAAAATTACCTTACATATACCTAAATCGTTACAAAACGACTAACATATACCCTTTTCATCTAACATAAGTGAAAAATAATTTTAAATTTATTTTAAAAAAATCCATTTAAGAATATATATAATCTTTTCACACATGAATTATTTTTGGCTTCTTTATCATTATTTGAGTTTCTTATTCTTACTTTATTTTTTTTTTCTTTCATTCTTTAGTTAAAAAATATAAGAAATAAAAAGAAAGAAGTGTGAATGAAAAAAATAGAAAAAAAAAATTAAAACTAATATTTTTTGCGGTTATATTTAATTTAGTTTTTGTATTTGTAAATTTTTGGGGGGCATCCATGATAAATTTTACAGGAAAATAAGTAAGAAATAATTTAGACCATTAAAATAATAAATTAAAATTAGTTTTTGAGTCAAACAAGCAAAAATAAATGCGTGAGAAGGATCAAATATACCCTTACATGAATTTTTTTTAATAAAAATTAATTTAAAATTATTTTTTTCACTTTTATTAAAGGAAACGTATATATGTGAGTCATTTATATAACAACTAGGTAATTTACCCTCGCTTCGCGCGGGCACAAATAATCTTTCTAAGCTTTTGAACAACTTTTCCAATAATCGACTGTTATAAGGAAAAAAAAAGTAAATTTTAGTAGGTTTTAAGAACATTTCAATAGAAATTAAATGATTTGGCATTATCACATATTTCAAGAATTGTAAATATATAATGAATGATTAAAAATATCTTGATATCTAATCATTTTCATCTTTTACATAATTTATCACAATATATGTTTGATGATATAATTTTCATGTTAAAACTGAGTGATGTTTTTATGTAGCGATTAAACATCACTTTTTCTATTTTTATTTTTTTTACATGAAAAAAATATAGAATCTGATAATTTTATGGTTAGAATAACTCCTTGTGAAAAAAAATTATGTGAAACTTTTCGATAATCAATATTAGTTATAATTAAGTTAAGACCATTAAAAATGTACACGACAACAACATAAATAAATTTTTTTAGAAACAATCTACTTGTCAGAGGTCAAACGTTCACAATTTTTCGTTATTGTTACTTTGGTACTCTAACAAAATTTATAGAAGGAGAAAAATAAATTTGAAAAAAAGCAAAATTATATTGTTGACCCTTTTAAAATTCATTCTTCATTAAATTGTTGCTCTGAAGGCCTTTCTTGATATTTCATCAATGCAACTTTATGACTTTTTCAGAAATATGTATGTATAATTGTTGCATTATGAAAGTACAAGTATATCAAAATTTTGGATTCTAGACTCATGTTAAAGAAATATTTTGGAACATTACAAAATTAAAAATGAGTCTAACCTAGATAACTCAAACACTCAGCAATGACTAGGGACATAAAGGACAACAAATCTATATTAATAGACATATCTTTTGTAGCTTAAGATATTACTTTTATTTAGAGCAGGTTTTGTTTCATATTCTTCAAATTAAGCTTGCTGAAAATAGTCATAACTCACACAAAAAATATTTAGAAGAGCCTAAACATTAAAAGGACGAAAGTTTTATCCAAGTGAGATCATATACATACCAAACGAAAAATAATCAATACAATTTTAAGGAGACAACAAAACAGCGAGAAAAAACATACATTAAAGGGAGTAAAATGAGATATCCAATGATGATAACAAATCATTCTAACCAAAAAAGTTACTAGGTTTTGAAATAACATACTTCAAAAAATTGACTAACACTTCAATCAACTTTCACTCCTTAAAGCAATCATAATATCCACTGATAAAATTTAGTAAAAATAGATAACAACAACATAAAAACCAAAAAATATGGGCATGCAATGTTATTAACTCTGAGAGGATTTTCTTAAGAACACAAAATCTGATTCTTGTATGTGAAGGAATGACGTTGAAGAAATTAGAGATTTGTAAGGATTTTTTTAATTGTACCTTCAACAATTCCAGTAGAGTAAACTTGCTTGAATACTCAACTAACGTTTGTTATTTAATCTATACTAACAAATACTTATAACAATAACTTTGCAGAAACATGAACAACAAAGTTTACAGCATGTACTAAAAAATATCAATTAATAATATAAGTATAAATTAATGATTGCTAAAAACATACCAAGATCTATAACAACAGAATGAACATAATGAAAAAAATTGAGCCCAATATTGAATGCACAATGTCCCCTTAAAGAAATTATTCCCCCCCAGTACCCGAGGTTTAAAGGAATATAGATCCTCTCGGGATAGAATTATTCTATTCACCAGTGTATTGATACAAAAACAATGGTGTCAACGAGTCATTTAACAGAAGCAAAATACACAAATATTTTATTGTCCAGAAGAAGAAGAAGAAGAAGAAGAAGTTCAAAATTTTCGTTGTTTTAAAATGAGAGGAAATTCCTCTATTTATAGACAACAAAGGGTAGTGTGAACAAATGCTTTTTGTGTCTTATTGGAAAGATCACAACTCTTTGAAAAAGTTACAACCCTTCGGAAATGTCACAACTGTTCATAAAAGTCACAACTTTTCATAAAAATCGCAACTCTTCATAAAAGTCACAACTTTTCACGAAAGGGGAATATTGGTTTTGGAAATAAAATAAATTAAAAGGGAATACTGGTTTGTGATTGCGCCACGTAAACGGGTCTAGGATTCTCTTTTTATATATATATATATATATATGATATGATTATATATAAATTACTTTTATAACAAGAAATAGATAAACCCGAAATAACAATTTAAAATTATATCAAACCCTTTCCCGTCATGTATTATGCCATTTTCAAAGTGAATATTGTTTCAAGTGCATGGTGCATGTGGTAACGTACAGTACTTGCACTTGCAGACGTATATAAAATCGAGAAGAATCTATCGATCTTCTTCTAACGACGAGAGGAAGTTGTTCGAATGATAAGCATTTCTAGGGAGGGGTTGAAAAAAAAATTCTTCTTCTAACGAATTATAAAAATTCTCAGAAATTTTATTTCAATAGTGGTATCTAAAGGTGTTCGATTTGATTTTAACTTTTTATTTATCAAATTAAATCAATTAAATAGGTTCTTAAAATTCATAAAGAAAATTAAATTACGTAGAATTTCGTTTTTAACTCTGATGTAATATTTTAACTCTAGTCTCCATTAGGGGTGTGCATTCGATTTTTCGGTTTTATTTTATACTATTCGGTTTGGATTTTTTGAATTTTGGTTTTGAAGAAGTGTAACCCAATCCGAACCAAAATAAATTTAGTTTGATTTGGTTTTTATCTTTTTTGGTTTGGGTTTTTTCAGTTCGGTGTATTGGTTATGTCAATAATTAAAAACATAACAAAGTTATATATGCAATTTAACTTAAATATACTTTTTAATATAAATCACAAGTAAAACGTAAAACACAATACTTAAAAGTATATCAATTATATTATAGATGTCCAAACATAAAAAATAAACTAAACCATAATGAAAATAACTAAAAAGGGACAAAAGTGGATAACTCCAATGTAATTCTATCTATCTATCTACTATCTATCTATCTATCTATATATATATAAAATTCGGGTTTTTTTTGGTTTTTCGGTTTTATTTTTCTAAATCTGAAACCAAATCAAAAAACCAAACAAAGTAAAAATAAAATAAAATCCAAAACCAAATCAAAAATCCAAAAAACCAATCCAAATTAAAATTCAATTTAATTTAATTTAATTTTTTAGTTTAATCCTAATAGTGCACACCCCTAATCTCCATACTTTATTCAAATATAATTTTATTTGGCCGTCTGAATTTAATAGCGACATAGACAGCCTATAAAATGAATACTTAATTAGCATGATAGTACATATCACAGACCTGTTAATAGTTCAAAAAATATCTCTTCATTTTAATTTATTTATCATACTTTTTTAGGCTGTTTAAAAAAAATCGTCCTTTTTCTTTTTAGGTAATTTTTTAATTTAATTATTTTATATTACATATTTAAAATATGTCATATAAATAAAACGAAATATAAGAATATTTTTTGCATTTAGTGTTAAGTCAAAATTAGGTAAATACATTAAAATGGAAGGAATAATTAATTGATAAAACGAAATTGCTATCCAATACAATATTATTTAATAAGTGAATAAAATTATGCTGATATTAATTATACAAATATAAATTACATAGAATTTAGTTATGCAAAATTTAGTTACATAGATATTTAAATTGGGCAAGACGTATTCTAATAACATTTGATAGTTGTGACGGTCTTCATTTCCAATATAATATTACACCTACTTCTTGTTTTCCAAGAAAGTTTTACCAAAGAATTAAAATATAATACCACTTAAATAGGTAACGTTCAACAATATTTTATCAAAATATTTAGGTTATAATTCTAGTATATCATTTGCACCGACTTTTGACACTACATTTATTAGTTCCCCCTCTCCTTTTGTTCTACTTTATGTTCTACTGTTTGAATTTCAAGAGTCAATTTTATTTTGATGGTGTATTTAAGTGTGAAATTTTAAAATTTTTTAAAATAAATTTTACATATCTGAAAACTATGTAAAGAGTAATATAAGTTATAATGATTAATAAATTAAGATATTTAAAAATTATATATAAAAAATGATTAAAGAAAAACTTATTTGAATTTGAGATTTAAAAAGTGTCACATAAATTAAGATAAACCGGAATACTTTATTTCAGGCAATCAAACAGGCTCTTACATAATTGAAATAACGCATTTTGATTACATAGAAATTTCTTGGCTGTTACTATTTAAAGGCACATATCATCTACGTATGCAATGACATATTAGGGAGAAACAAAGGCGGAGTTAACTGAAGGTTCGTGGGTTCGAACGAACTCAGCAGATTTTTCGTAAATTCTATATTTGTATTAGAAAATTAAATAAATATATATGTGTATTAACTTGTGAATCCCCAAATAAAATTGATTGATGACTTAGTGGTAAGAAAGAGGTAGTGAACATGTTTTCCACACTAGTGTTGTGAATTCGAACTCCACTAAATCAATAAAAGTTTCTCTTTTTTAAAAAAGAAAACATGTTTTGTTATATTTTTCTCCTCAATTGCAAAATTTAAAATCCCCAAACTCTTAATTCTGGCTCCGCCTCTTAGGAGAAATTCTAGTTCATATCTTGCCCAACTATGAACCAGAAAAACTGGTAGTTAATATTTCTTTCCTAATGACATAGTAATTATGTAAATATAATTTGGAATTTCATTTTTTGCTCATGTGTTTTTTTTTTCTTCATAAAATTACTTATTTTGTAGGAAAAGATTTCCTAAAAAATGTTTTCCAGTTGGTGTGTAGCCGGGAAGTGAAAAATATCTTTCAAAAAAATATTAATTAAACAGGATTATGTTTTGATGAATTTTTTTTTAATGATGATACTTGTGTTGGTTTTTAGGGGTGGACATTCAGTTCAATTTTATCAAATTTTGATTTGGTTTTTCAATTTTTGATTTTGAAAAAGTGTGTATTAAACACCGAACCAAATTAGTTCGGTTCAATGTTTTTAAAATGATTTTTTGATGCGAATGAAAAAATAAAATGAGAACCAATACTTAAAAACTTTGATTTGTTACGGATGGTTTAAATGCTTGTTAGACTTTGGGTTTTTGGTTAAGGAGATGCTAATATGTAAAAATATTTATTTAAAAAAATTATTTAATAAAAATTCGATTCTTCTGTGCAACTAAGTACCAAAATTCTTATTCCAAAAGAACCAATCTTTTTAAAGAAACATCAAAATTGAACCCCAAAAATTGAATTAGTATGATTCGATTCAGATTTTCGATTCCCAATATTCATGCCCACTATTATTAGTTATATCTGAGATGTGAAGTTAAAATTTGAGATAATTGAAAGGGAAAATGACTTCCATCCAAAAGTAGAAAAGTCATTTACCCCTTCGGTGAAAAAATATTTTATAACAGTGAAACAAATAAAAAATTACTTATATTTTGCAAAAAATAAAATAAAATTAATTCTCCAGGCCAGACGATATTCACCAAATGACGTAGTACTTCGGTATGAAAAGAGTAATCAACTGAAGCTATCCATTGATTATTTATTTGTGTTTGGAACAAAACATCTATCTAATATCTATTGTAATTAAGGGTGTTTGGTAGGAAGGAAAAATGTTTTTCATGGAAAATATTTTTTTAAAAAAACTAGTGATTTTCTAGCTTATTTTCTCATATTTGGTTGGTGAGTAGAAAATATTTTTTGGAAAAGATTATTTAGTGTTTAGTTGGTGAGAAAAAATATTTCAATATTTTTAGAAAATATCTTTTCTTCTAGAGAGTAGAATTATATTTTTAGGAAAATCATTTCTAAACCGGAAACCAGCCCCGACCTTGAACCCCGAAATAGGATACGACCCTGACAACGTTCCAAAATTCGATCCTAAGATCTGACCCAAAACTTGACCCTGACTTCCGAACCAAGACACAACATTCAAACTAAGACCCAACCCCAACACTTGAACTTGGACACGATCCCGGGGATCAATTCGAGATTCAATCACGAAAATCGATGTGGGACCTAACTTTTGATCAGGACCCAACTTGACTCAACTTTTGACCCAAATTTCGACTTTTAAATCAAAATTCGATCCAAACTTGCGAATCGGTACTTGACCACATCCGGCTCGGAATCTGACTTTCAGACTGGAATTTGAATTTTTTTTAAAAATAATTTTTAATTTTTTTTAATAAAAAACAATTATTTGTAATTTTTTCTTTGGGGTGGGGAGGGAGGGTCAGGGTAAGGGGATTAAAAATGATTTTTTAAAAATTTGAAATACTTTTCAAACACAATTTTAAAATTTTTTTGTGTTGGGTAGGGGGGTAGGGGTGGTACGGGGTTGAATAAGGTAAAAAAATCTTAAAATTTGAAATATTTTTCAAAAATAATTTTCTAAATTTTAAGTTATTTTATTTGGTGGAAGGGGGATTGGGGCTGGTTTGGAGGCAGGAGTAGAAATTATTTGAAATTTAAAAGAAAAAATATATTTTTTGGACGGGAAGGATCGGAATATGAGGTAGGGTAAGAAAAAAAATATTGTAATTTAAGATTGGAGTAGAATTTTGAAAAATATTTTCTTTTATTTTTGAAGGGAAGTCATTTTTCTTAAATTTGATAAAAATAAGTTGATATGGAAATATTTTCCAAAACTTTAAGTCAACCAAACATAAAAAGTTGAAATATTTTTCTTCGTACTAAACACATCCTAAATGATAGTAGCTACTTAAAAGCTAAGTTCAAGGCAAATTCTCAAATCTTTTGCCTACATTCTATGTGAAAGAGTCTTTGTTTACACCAACTCAGTACATAATTGGGAAGCCATTGCAACTAGATATGCCAATTGTTAATAGGAATAGTGTTATGATCCGCCACGTTATCATGCTACTTAGGTACTATGTGGTATAAAGTTGTCTATGTAGAAGGGAAAAAAGGCTAGTTCTTAGCGAAAGATTCTAGAGAAATATGAGAATTTTTTGATAGATCCTAGAAAATTATAGATTTACATGAAAAGTCTTTAGAATATTCTAGGTTTGTAGAATATTCTAGAGAATGACTTATTTATAAATATGCACAATATGATCCGAAATAATAAAGCCCATCTCAATGTTCATCCTCTCTTAACAATCTTCTCGAGGTGGAGTCCTATATAACCCACATAAATTTAGTGAATATGCCATTAAAATTCAAGTTATCAAATTAATTGTTACACAATTTAAATTACAAGTTAAATCTGGAACATAAAGAACATTCTTCAATCATAATGTTTCATTCAATTTCATTGAACCCCTTTTAGTAGCCACCGAGTTACTCCCATCTCGCAACCTAATGGGACATTTCAAAATGTCCCATGCACCTTGCAACTTGTTCAAACTACTTGTCAAACGGCCAGTCACCCCGATATCAACAATTCAAGACATATTTTTAATCTAACCATTCAGCTTGTCATTTGTACCCGGTTTCTAAGACTTCAACATTCCAATCTGGGGCGGCTTAATGCCTTTAAAAATGAGGCATCCATCTTAGGTCCAAATTTGAGAGACACCATCTTTTAGTAATGATAAAATTATTTAAAGTTTTTTTTCATAACAAAATATATTATAGTGTCTTCCATCTTATTTATCTTTTTTTAGTTCGTTTCGAAACATTAAACAATGTTTTTTTTTCTTTTTTGTCAATTTTTAAATTTAATGTCCACGTGACATGTTTAAGACCACAAGATTAAAAAATATTTTGGTATATATATATATATATATAGAAAATAAAGTTTTTTCAATAAAAAGAAGGAAATAACTTTGTATCTCAAAAATAAAAAAATAAAAAAAATAAAAGTTAGCTCCAATTTATTTTTGACTTTAGGCTACTAATTAGTTTGAGCCGCCACTGATCCCAATCACAGTCTGCCATACCAGTTGGCATTCATTAGACCTGGGTTTGATGTACTTTTATCCTTGGTCACAACAACATTGACCCAAAAATTGCCTCTTCACCGACCTCCTCTTTGTTGTTGTAGCTGGCCTCTTCCCTTCCCATCGCTCGTTTGAAACCACTATTTCAGGTAACCAACAAGCTGATAGCATATTTCAGAGTCATGCCCATATTTCTTGCAACGTGAACAAACTCATTCCATGTTCTTATTTCTCCCTTCACCTTGATCATGGTTAGAGTATCCTTTCGTTTCAAGCAAATCCCTTTCACCTATTATTCATCTACCAACTTTGAATAAATTTTATTCAAGGTCGACAATGAGTCCTGAACCAGCAAGTTGGATCTTACTATTCCATATGTTGTCTTATACAATCCCATAAGGAAGAGATGTACCTTTTCTTCTTCTCTCTTGATCTCCAAGTTGGATCCTCATTGTAAAACATTGCCTTTTTAAGGTTATCAATTAATGTCTGTAATAAGGATTATCTAGAGCTGCTTTTTGAGTGATCTGTTGTTGTAAATCTTTTTTACAGGCAACAACGCATAACATTTACACTCGGTAAAGTATATCAGATCTCAGTTGCTTTCTAACAGGCACGTCGTTTTACCCTCCAAATAAAGGGGGAAACGAAAAAAACCAGAGAAAATCAAAGAGAACAAATTTTAATTAGATAAAAATAACTTCGATCACATCCTCACCCCCAAAGCTGTGTTTCTACTTGAAGACACCATTTCCCTAAGTTATCAACCTTGTAATCATAATATGGCACATTTAAATTACCTTACTGTTACAGGCAAATGAAAAAAAAACTTGTATTTTCTTTGGGGACAGGTGAGGGATAGAGCAAGCAACTCCCGTCACTAAAATGTTCCCAAGTCGAAATCTCTTACAGATGTAGAGATACAACACATCTTCGCTCAAATAGGATGCTACTTGTATGGCCATTTTGCTAAAGCCTTTGGTATTTGTTTCCTCAGCAGGACACCGATCCAAAGAATACCTCAGACCAACAAAAAGGAATCCTCACTGTCCAGTATTACGGGATTGCAACCTCTTCCTCTCCAATTCAAGCTGAATGGAGAAACCAGGATGAATGAATTCAAGTAACCACAAAAAAAAAGGATTAGTTTTTCTTTGATTTCAGAATATACACAAGTATCTTACCACTTTCCGCACTCTTTCATTAGCAGCAGGAGTGCCTCCAGCAACAGATTCGGGAAGGTATGGACTGCTAACACGCACCTCATTCATCACAACTATCACAGTCTTGTCCCAGCGCACAGGCAACCTGGTTACATGAACAGTGACATCAAATTTCACAGAAGATATCCTTGTCACCAAAACTGTGATCCTACATATGCACAGCACAGTTTACATACTCGTACAAAAACACAGGAGACTGATACTGCAATGTCCTTTATACATAGTTTTCTTGATAGGTACCTCACTAATATGTACTTTTTGTTTTATTTGATGACAAGAGAAACCCGCAGCCGCTACCCTTTGGGTGCGCACAGGATAAAACTCCTGCTCCTATGCAATAGCTCGCAAACCACACAGGAAAGGTAACTCACAGTAGGCAAGCCCGGTGCGATGAGCTTGACCTAGAAGACAAACACCTTGCTTTCGATGGCAAGGGGTTTCGAACTTGAGACCTCCAATGTGGAAGTCCCATGCCCAAACCACTGGCCACCCCGAAGGATTAATATATACTTATTATCATACCTCCATATTGTTTCAAAAGAACATAAATTGTAAATGAAATTTTGGATATTCGCTAGACAAGGACCGAAATCCATATCAATTACCTCGTTGGATGAATAATCCCAAGCTCTATGGGTTGCTACGATCTATGCATCATGTGAAACCTATTCTCAACTGTTATCCTTGCATCAGATTAAGCTTCCCTTTATATCTCATCTTTGGTCAGTGAAATTCCATTAATAAAATTTAAGAGGGTCAAATATCGACTTCCTTATAGCCGAATCAGCAAGCATACAACATGACCCAGAAGATTTAATTTAGCCACTAATAGTCTGAAATTGCCATTAGAATCTAAAACAAACGCTTCTATAATGAGAACCACCAAAATGAATCAACAATTGATTTGTCTTCAGCCAAATAATATCCTAACTTTCTTCTCTCTATCAAAAAATATATATCAACTTCTTAATTTGTCATGGAATATTTGCAGATCAATTAACTTAGTATTTTAGTCCTAGAAAGCCAAATGTTATTCTCATCCTAACAAGTGACCCATGTTTTTCTTACAACTCAGGCCAGAGAACTCACACCTAGACACCACTTAGTGACAAGCTCAAACTACTTCAGCCAACATAAATGGGACAAAGTTGGATGCCACAACCACAGCTTCTTCACTCCTGCTACTGCCACTCTGGAGTTCCCCTAGTAAACATCTGATATAAGCTCACTTCATCACAACAAATTAAAAAAAAGAGAAGAGGAATCAATCCATAGATTTACCTAAGTCATTGTAACTGTAAGGTGAATGTTTTTTTTTTTTTTGCCATTTTCCCATCTATACCATAATCTCAAACAGTAAATTCAATTACAGTCAGCTGGCACCTGTATAGTGTAGGGTGGCGAGGCGGGTGAGCGCTGTTAACTAGGTTAAGTGTGTTGGACCTATCAAGATTTAGGCCTAAATAGCGTACGACTTAATGACCTTCTCCTTCTTTCAACAGTTATTACGGAGTTTCTAACGACAGGTAGCTCAAGATTTTTCCCTACCCGGCTCAGCAGAAGAAAAAAAAAATCACTAGCACTTGGGCAAAAAAGGTGGAGATTTTAAGGATTACAGGATGTGCAAATTTTGAGAGTCAGAAGACATTTGAACAAATAGCTGGGTGAAATTGCAGGCCTTAAGCCTTAAAATATGGGAACAGCAGTGACAAAATTTGCTTCTTCCGGAACTGGCTATTTTTATGTTTTATGAGATTTCAAGCTCATAAATTGAGAGTTATTATATTTGATAGTGCAAACAATAAGTACGAAAAGAAGGAAGAGGAGATCAAAAAAGAAATTGGAAGGGCACCAGCACTTAAAAGGATGAAACACCAAACATATTTCTTCATTTGCATTTTGAAGAAGCTACTCATTTCCTAGGACTCAAACATAAACAAATAGAAAATTGCTCACTGCAATGAAGAAATAAGGCGGAGGCAAAGATCCAAGAATCAAGTGGATGAAGCAGGGGGTGGGGATAAAAATACTATCCCCATGACCTTTTAATTGTCTTTTTGGGAGATCTTGAAAGAGGATATTATAAAGGATATACAGGAATTCTATGCTAGACAGAAGACTGAGAAGAGCTTTAATGCTACTTTTGTAGCACTCATTCCCCAGAAAGCCGATGATGCAGAACTAAAAGACATCAAGCAAATAAGTCTGATACTGGAGTTTATAAGGTGACAACAAAATCACAGGCAGAAAGGTTGATTGATAAGCTTGTCAACAAAAACCAAATGACCTGTATTAAAGAAAGACAAATAATGGATGCTTCTCTCATTGCAAGTGAATGTGTCGACTCCAGGTTGAAAGGGAACATCTCTTGGGTAATGTGCATGTTGGACATTGAAAAGGCATATGATCATGTAAATTGGGGTTTCCTACTGAACACCTCGAGACAAATGAGTTTTGGAGAAAGATGGGTGGGAATTGGGATGGATAAAATTTTGCATAGGCATGGTGAGATTCTCCATTCTTGTAAATGGAGAACCTGTGGGCTTTTTCTCTTTAGGTAGGGAATCAGATTGGGTAATCCTAAATCACCCTTTTTGTTTATCCTGGTAATGGATGGATTTGATAGTTTGAAAAGGATTGGTACTTAGAACAGGTGGATCATAGGTTTTCAGATTAGTGGAAACAATGGTGATATTAAGAGATCTGCCATCTACTTGATGCAGATGACATGGATATTAGATTCATCAAACTAATTTTATTGTTTTTTGAAGCTTTTGTAGGCTTGAAAGTTAATTGGGAAAAGAGCAGTTTATATCCTATCAGGGATGTGACAAACATCCATAGGCTAGCTGATATTTTGGGTTGCAAAGTGGAAAAATTGCCCACAAGGTGGTCACATGCTGAAGGGGGGGTAATTTTTTTAGCTTGGGTGAAACATGATTAAAGAGATGACACAAATCTGGCAGCTTACTTATCTTGTTGGTTGTGTGCTTTGGTTCTTCTCAATAAAGAATGTCACTTCATTCGTCTAGGGACTTTCAAGATGGCAAGTGGGCAGAAGGTTAGCCTTGCAATTCTGATATTGACTAGTATCTATAACGGCCTAAATAACATCTCATCTTCATCACAACTTGATCAAATTAAAGTCTGCTTCTCCATTCTCTTTGTTTATGGTTGGCTTGCTCATTCTTTCAAGACTCATTACACGTTCGCTAATGGGTTAATACTTTAAAGAAGGTGGTGCAAGGTAATTTGACATAATGACGTGAGAAAATGCATCCATGGTGGGGAGAACTTGGCTAGGACCTCTACCATGCTAGATAAGACGCACCCTTACTTTTATGTGGATAATGATAGTGCGCCAGGGTTAAGTTACTTCACGAGTATTTGCTTTAACTATCTCCCTTTTAGCTATAAATTTCATTCATCATTGAGTCATATAGTCCACATCGCTTCAATTTGGATTTTATTAGAATATCCCTGATATCATGAGGAATGACATTCGCAATGCCTCTTTGGACAAAGGACTTGAATTTTGGCAGATTCGTATGATGAGTCATGAGCAACTTTTCCTTCAATCACGCCTAATGTAGGAAAGTTCTTTGGAATTGATTATCCGACTTGGTGGAAGAAGACTCATGAAAATTTCCTTGACAATCACTTGCAGACTTTAGTGAATGCTGTTGGACCGATTGTTGTTGCATGTTTAGAGGGCTCTAATGAAGTGTGCAAAGGATGAAGTCCTTAATTCTGAGAGATGTCAAGCAGTGGGTAACCTCAAGACGAGAGTGAGAGTAGCAATGGGGACTGTTGTTGGCGAGAGTAAAAACATGTCCAAGCAACCTAAGATATACTAATTCACCATAAAAATCTTAATCACCTCTTTGATAAGACTTGGACATGCTTGGCATCCATATTATTAAGGACTTCATCTATACACACTATAAATGTGTGACAACAATTGGTCCAACAACATTCACTAAAGACTGCAAGTGATCGTTGAGGAAATTCCCACAAGTCTTCTTCCACCAAAATTGATAGTCAATTCAAAAGAACTTTCATGCATAAGGCGTGATTGAAGGAAAAGTTGCTCATAATGCAGATTGACCCATCATGCAATCCTCAAAAACATAAGTCCTTTGTCCAAAAAGACACTGCAGATGTCATTTCTCATGATACCAGGGATGTCTTGATAAAATCCAAATTGATGACTAAAGTGATGTGGACTATATGGCTCGATGATAAATGATTTTTTACATTTAAGAGAAGATAGTTGAAGCAAATGCTCATGGAGTGACTTGACTCCAACTCCAGCTCAGTATCATTATCCACATAACATTAAGGGTGCGTCTTATCCAGCATGATAGAGGTCCAAAACCAAGTTCTCCCTACTATGGATACATTTTCTCCCGTCATTCTCTTCTAAGTACCTTGCACCACCCTCTCTGAAGTATACCACCATAGTGGGAACATAGGACCCATTGGCGCATGCGTAATGAGTCTTGAAATAATGAGAAAGTTTCATAAACAAAGTGAATGGTGAAACAGACAAATTTGATCAAGTTGCGATGAAGATGAGATCTTACTTAGGCTGTTGTAGATACTAGTCAATGAAGGAATTGCAATGCTGACCTTCCGCCCGCTTGCCATCTTGAAAGTCCCTAGACGAATGAAGTAACCTTCTTTATTGGGAATAAAACCTCACAATCAACAAGATAAGAAAGCTGACAGATTTGTGTCATCTCTTTTATCATGTTCCACCCCAAGCTTAGAAAATATTCCTTCTTAAGCATGTGACCATCTTGTTACATCAGGAAAGCCCCTGCTATGATTATGTGTCAATTTGAGGCGAGCATAATTATTTTTCTGTCTCAGGAGCAGGTCCATACGTTAGAGGTTTCTTACACCAAAATTTTATCCACTTGCCAAATAATATTTCTTGGTTAGCACCCCGAAGATCATGAGAGGCTGCAAACAAATATTCACAAGTTCGAGAAACATAGCTTGCACTCTTTTCATCTAAACCTATAAGTTCCATGGCCTCATGCACCACTTTCTCATAAAAGTATCTCAAATTGGTAAGCCTCTAAGAGTATGTAAATCCCATAGCGAAATAGATACTTCTGTGACAGAGGTAAGAAAGTGTATCCGTTTTGGGGCACCAAGCTTCATAAAATGCTTGCAAAATATCTTAATTACGGTCATAAGTGAAAAGAGACACAAAAACATCATAAATTTGTGTTGTACCCAAGATTTTTTGGCTCCTACCGATATATTTTTAGTCCACTCCCAATAACCTCGAAAATGGTAATACCGACCGTCATCGCATCTTCCCAGTGTATCTCTCCTTGAATTATGCAACGACCTAAGCTCGAAAGTGGAGTAGCAGTGTTAGCATGGTATGATCTGGCACTTAGAGGGACCATAACATGAATGACTAACTAGAATTGCGGGTTTGCACCACAGTCCAACTCGCCATAGAAAATGGGTTCTTTAAAGAAGACCACAAACTCACATACCGACCAACTAGTGAAGTAGTCAAGAATCTGGTTTACCCCACCCCACCTTGAGTTTTAACTACAAGATACCTAAGTTTGGTGGAGGAGTGTAGTGTCTGAAAATCACTCTCTTCAAACTGCAAAGGATAGAAGAAGTCATTAGGGACGAAATTCAGGCATACAACGACAGACACAAAAATCTTGACAAGTGAACTCTTTACCATTTTTAGGATAGGGACGCAGATCCATCCCTTTGCGCTTTATGATTATTACCTAAAAGCGGGATGAGTATCCATCCTTTTGCACCATAATATTACCTTAAAATTTACCTTACTTAGGGCATGAACGAGCATCCATCCCTTTACACCTTAAGAATACCATTAAATTTACCTTTCTTAGAGGTAGGAAAAGTATCCCTCCCTTTGAAGTTTGCACCTTAAGCTTGACTTTTTACGGATTTATCCTTAAAATGATCACTAAATTCTCATGCCTTAAGGTGGACAAAATTTGTCCCTTTGCATCTTATGCTCTAATATTCAATCTCATAAAGCCTTTGCAATCTCAAGACGAGGACGATAAATACATCCCTTCACATCTTAAGATTAAATTCTTGTATTATGATAAAACTTTCCATGGTATGACATCCATAAGATAATTATTATTTCCATTGGCTTGCAAGAAGGGAAAAATACACACACAAAAAAATTAAAAAATCAAAGGCTCAAAGAGTACTTACCAAGAACGTTGAAGATGTGTGCCCCTCCAAGAAATCAATGGGAAAATATGATGGTATATATCCCTATTTATAGAGATCCAAAAGCAACTACCACAGCTAGTCTCCAATTCAAATTAGGTTTCTACAATTTGACTCCTTTAAAATGTTACAACCTGTGTATGTCTTGTGTTGTACACTTTCCTAATAGTGATGGAGTCTCTTAATTTCATATGGAAAAGAAAGCTAGACAGTGAAGTTTCCTAGCCATAAGACAATCTGAGGGAGCCATGCATAGTGAGTTAATTCGCTATTAATCTTACATGGATCAAAAGTGCCACAAAGATATCAAATGGACATGTAATTTTAGTCATATATATTCTTAGTTAATATGGAATGCATTGATCTGTAATGGTTTAATATTCACAAACAAGTCGTGCTATTAAGGACACTCAAAGCAATACTTAAAGCCTATATACAAAAAGTTTAGACATTCCGACAAGTCTTGAAGTGGGGCCCATTTGGGGATGATGAAATTTTATTGAAATTAAATTCCAAAAAATTCGAATTATATAATTCAAAATATATTAATCCAAATAAATATTTGAATCAATATAATTGGATTAATTATTTAAGACCACTAAATATGGATTTAATGAAAGTCCAATTTAATTGATAGTCCATTGATTTGGGCTACAAATGATGAGCCCACTATGCTAAACCCAAGATGTCAAATTAAAGGCCTAATTTCGTGTCATGTGTCAAATGACATGGCACGCCACATCACACGAAAAGCCAATAGGGTCATGCCACAACATGCCTAGTCAAGTCAAAGGCCTACGAGAGTGTCATGCGTGTACAAGTGATATGTTCCAACCAATCAAATATTGTCACGTCACTTACATTTGTTTGGCCAAAAGAAACTTGTCCTCATCACAACTCCTCAATTCTACAACTATAAATAGGGGTCCTCATAATTCAGATTAACCACTAGAATTCTACCAAGAAGCCAAAGAGTACACGAGGATCAAATGTGGCAGAGTTCCCTACAAGCTACTAACATTCAAGACTCGAGCATTTCTCTACATGTTCTGGAATCAAGATTCATGATTCAAGCTGAAAGACCCTTGAATTCAAATACGAATCACATAGAATATACAATCATTCATCTACAAGTTCTAAAGATCAAGATTCAACATCAAAATCAAAGACCCTTGAAATACAAATCAAGCACAAGTAAATCAAGATTCAGGATCAAGCTCAAAGGCTCTTGAATCCGAATACAAATCAATAACAAGTCCACCAAATTCAAGATCAAGCTCAAAAACCCTTGAATTTATATTTCGAAAAGAAGACTTGCATGATTCATAGAGATCGTAACACTCATACATTTTAAATAAAATATTTTGATTATTGCAATATTTTTCAGTCTTGATTGTTATTTTCTCGACACAAATTTTATTGTCTATAGTGATGTTTTCCATTCTCCTAGCATTTCCACATATTTTGGCTCTAAATGATTACATGCCTCCACTATTTCCACTAGCTTTTGATTTCACCCAAGAACAATCAATTACCCCATATTAGTGTTCGATCTACTCTAGTTCCCTAAATTAATTATTTTTTTGAGTTGTACAATAGGTTTGTTGGCCGAGTTTTCATTTAAGTTAGTTTTTCATTCTATGTAAGCAATCTTAACAACTTCTCTTTTCTTTGGTGTTCAATCCTTTGACATTCCAACATGCCCTAAGATTTCCAAAATATTATCTTTGTTTCATTGATAATAAGAATGATTTGTTTCTTCCTCCAGAGCCATTGTTTCGGTTCTTAACGGTACATAAGGACATCCTTGGAATAATGCAGCAGGTGTCATAACTAATCGAGTAGCTCTAACAGCATGAGCCTATTTAACAATGAAACTGACCAAAAATACTTGTTTTAACAAATGTGAATCACATGGAGAGTTCGATCCTAGCTCAAGATGGTGCCTTACTGTGCCATAGGAAGATGTGTAAGAGCGTTCATGGTGGTGCTTCAAGATTCCAATGTACTACATTGAATTCCAACTTCCTTAGCTCCCTAAATCTCCTTTTTCTTTGTGTTCACAAACTTATATAAATTGTATTTCTTTCTTTTTACTTGCATATTTCTTCTATATTATTCCAATAAGGCATGTGCTTCCTCTTCAAAGTCTTCGAATTGTACTCCTACTTGTTTGTTCAAGAGTTGATGTGGTACTTACGGTCTCGCTATTGAGGTATTCAGTTCATGTAATTCATGCATCTATTCATGAACTGTTTCGAGATCAAGTCATGTGACGATTTCCCATGCTGATTGTATGAAGTGATTTTCTTCACCTTACTCTAATTACATCACATTGTACCACCTGAAATTATCGAATAATTTTCCAACTTAACTCAGACCTCCATGCCTGCAATTGAGCATATGTGTTCTGATTGACCTGCTACAATTTTTAAATCAATTCGGTCAACCAACTTCGTAGTATCCTTGGAGATCTTGCTCCTAATACCTTGTGATTTTGATCAAGAAATGTCTCTTTTATCTTTTGACATTAACCCCTTAATTTTCTTCTCTGTCCTAATAGCATGTTTTAAGTCGTCTTTCATAAGGAGCAAGAAAAAAGAGGAAATAGACTAGCTGGTTTGGCCACAACAAACCAAGACCATGGTAACCTTCGTTACGAAAGCGTCACGACAACATCCAAAGAAGACCTTTGGGTTCTTAAGTAGGGGGCAAGGAGGAGCACATATGAATGACGGCCACTACACAAGCCTCTAGTGGCTAAGAGAAAGCGTGCAACACCTTGTATAGATTGGGCGAAGCTGAAAAAAGTAAGCCCCTATCACAGAAAGTCATTACGTACTATCCTGGCTAGTAAAAGGAGCTGGATGATATTGTACCTCAGATGTACTCTTTTGAGGGATGAGCAATCCCCCCTTTTTTTTAGGAACTGAGCAACAATAATGGGCCATGAAAGACTACGTATTTTGCAAAAGAAAGGGTCCGCTAATAGAGTTAGGCAGGGAGGCAATACTTGTTATTAGGTTAGAGAAAGACATGGTCTATAAGCAATGTTGGAAAATAGCTATTAGGAAAATCCTTAACCCCACAATGTTGAAAAATAACTATCAAAGTTGCCATGTGACTTCAAAGTAACAAAACAAATTCGTACTTTCTTCAACATCTCTTTCAGAAAAGATGCTCCTGCTGCACATATGAAAACCTTTTGCTGCAAATTTGCTTGAGTTAACCCGTCATCATGAACCAAAACCTAGAAAAAACACTCCACTTTAAATGGCACCTTGGACCACAATATAACCTTCCAGCGTAAAGAGGAGTATAATGTGCTATTGGAACCAAGACGACGTAAGATTTGATTGTAAAAGCTATATTTTCTACACAGTCCAGACCAAAAAGATCATCTTTATCATTTATAAATGATGCCAAACTTATATCATGTTACCATATCATCCACTTCCCAACCAAAACAATTTCTCCTTATATTCAAAACTCAAATGTCAATTATTTCCACTTCTCAAAAGAGCAACAACAGAATTTCTACCCTTTTACTTATGGCTTGAATAAATTCCTGACCCAAACATTTCTTAAATGTAACTAAATTTCTAGATTTCTCCTTAATGTAAAATTCCAATTTTCTATCTACCTTTTCTACTTAACATGTCGAACTAATTTTACCCAGACTTTACTGAAATCCTCCTCCTTTATCTTAACCCAAAATTGAGTATCCAAAACTCATATAGGCGAATTCCCAAGTGGGTAAAGCATGTACCATATATATAAACTTTTTGCAATCTTGCATTTTATGTGCTCTTAGTCTTTATCTTCTACACATTTCCAATCCCTTACATATGAAACCAATCACCTACATAACTATCATATGATGTTGAAGTTGAATTTAACCCTTCTTTAATAAAAAATTTCTCTTTGAATGGGAGCCTTGAAGAAACGGTAAAGTTGTTTCTGTGTGACCTATAGGTCACGGGATCAAGTCGTAGAAGCATCCACTAATGCTAGCATTAGGGTGCGACCCTTCCAATGATTTAGCATATTTTTTGCACTGTGCTGCCCATAAAAAGTTTCTCTTCCTCTCCATAGCTCATACAACATTTATGAGCTACTTCCCGATCTCTTAGCTCAAAGGACTTTTCTACAACTATAAAGAATCAATGAGCTACCTCTAAACTCTACAAACTCAGAGGATTTTACTCAAAGAATCTTACTACCCAGCATAAGCCCCAAGTGATGGACTTGGAAACTAAGAGGAAGGGGAAGAAGAAGACTTCGTCTAATTGATTGAGGATCAAATGGGGTTGCTTGACCCCTGCCCAAGCCTAAAAGATAAAGGAAAAGTTAATGGCAACGGGGGCTTGGGGGAGTAGTGGAGATGCAAACAACATGTGGGATAAGACAGCCAGTTTCATCAGGGAAGCAACAAGAGAGGTGATAAGGGTTACGAAGGGAAACTTTTGTGGTCATCGAGTGGATTGAATGGAATGGAAAGTACAAGGCAAATGAAAGCAAAGAAGGCTTCTTATGCTTAATTGGTGGAGAGAAGACAAGAAGGAGAGGTGGACGAGCATGGTAAGGTAAAGGACGTGAAGTTAGCGATTCCATTGGCAAAAATCGACAACTTTCAAACGCATGTATGTCGAGCTAAGAGACAAAAGCGGGGATAAGAAGTTGTACAGGCTCATCAAGGTGAGAGAGAGGAAGGTTGAGACTTGGATCAAATGAAGTGCATCAAAGATGAGGACGGTAAAGTGCTAGTGAAAGATGCACGCATTAGATGAAGATGATTGGCATACTTTCATAGATTCTTGAACGAAGAAGGGTACATGGACATCGTGTTGGGTGATTTAGAGAACTTAGAGAGTCAACAAGATTCTGAATACTATCAAGCATTTTCTCCCTTCCTTGTGACAGAGCAGGGCTCTAGTCCGGAGCATTTATTTGTTTCATTATCTGTATTATTATTTTTATGCTAGCATCGTCTTATCTTGCGATTCTATTACTACTAATGTTTCATTTACTTTTGTCTATCTATACTAGTTTACTCTCAATACTTCTCTTTCTTCATTGTTTTCATCATTTTTTTGTAATCTTGCGCTTCTTTCAGACTTATTCTGAGCTGAGGGTCTACCAAAAACATTTTGCGTACACCTCGCCCGACCCCACTTGGGACTATATTGGGTATGTTGTTGTAATATTATTACTTGAGTGGCAAGTCAAGAAATACAAGTGCAATCAACACAACTCTTACTTTGGTAAAACAAATGTCACATTGATGTGACTTTTTTGCCTTCATCCTATAGTTGGAAAACTTATCTCACATTGAACTTACTAGGGAGTCATTTGGAAAGTGCGCTATAGTCTTTAACTTTTGGGGTGATGAATGATTAACCTATGGTAGGCAGAGAGCCTGAGACTCTTTATTAGGAACTTAGACTACCTATATGTTGGAAACAACAATAAGAAAAGACTGCCTATAAGTTGGCAAAGGCAACCCCTTAGAAAGAAGCCAATTCATCATTATAAGAAAGTAGTATTTTGGAACAAATACCACATCTTTTGCATCAAAAAGGCAAGTGCAGAAAGAAAAGGGAGTAAAGGTATAGGAATGTATCAAAGGGGATGTAGACATTCTTATTTCTGCACCATCTATTGGATAAAGAGAACCAGAACATGCCTGGTTGACATTTAATAGTAATCATATTACATAATAGGGAACCAAATACATTTGATGTTAATTTAACCCAATACATTAAATAAAAATCCAACTTGACAAATGAGGTTTTCTAGTGGCAAGAATACTCTACTTCCAGCCCAGGCATCCGTAGTTCGAGTCAATAAGAAAGCAAAGTGGGAAATAATGCAAATAAGGCAGAACAGTTAACTTGTTTACTTCTAAGATTCAATAAGTATAAGAAGGCACATACGTTTTAGACAAAGCATCAAATATATTCTGAGCTTCAGCGGTGACCCCAATTCCGAATCTCTCAGCATCTATTTCTGCTTGTCTGCAAAATTTAATCAAACACACAACCCATTGAATTCCAACTCATGTCATTACAAATTCATAAATAATTTAACAAGAACCTTAAAGCAGAATCTTCTCTGGCTTGAAGGCTACTGAGATCAAGATAACATTTACTGGTATCAAGTGGGTCTTGGTTTTGACCAAGAAAACTGAACTCTTTTATATAGTTCGCTTTCAATAGCCTTATGTCTCTCTTAGGCCCTGATGCAGAAACCCCTTCTTGTAATTTCAAACAAACAGTCAAGGAAATCGCAAGAACCAAAAAGAAAATAAATTAAGAGAAAAATTGCAGCAAGGATATGAAGAACGAGGATGTTGGAGGGTTTGTCATAGGCGATAACTTGAGCTTCAAACTCGTCACCTAAAGTAGTCTTGATGGATAAAGCGCATCCAATTGCGAACTCTTCGTTGTTGAAAGCTTCCATGGGAGCAGCAGGCACGCAAAAAAAAGTACACCGCAATTTTTGGTTTGGTAGAAGGGGATTTGTTGCCGAGAGAAAAATGACTTCAAAGCCCAAAATCATAAGAAATAGACACCGTGGCCCAAATGACAAAAATAAATATATTTTGAAGGGAAAATTTTCAAATATTTATTAAAAATGTCAATATTTTGATTTGTTATAATGTTGACTGTATTTATTTAATTTATTTAATTTGAAAGAATACAATTTTTTAATAACAGAATGGAGAGAATCATGGGAGAAAAAATATTCCAAAAAAGGTAAAAACATTTCCCTTAGTTTTTTATCCTTACTTGTTTGAACTTTTTATAATATGATTTTATCTGAAACGTATTCAGATGAACTTCTTTAAATATGATTTTGTGTGTCATTATTTTAAAATGTAATTGAAATATAAATTGTGAGTGATATTGAAAATACAAAATGAGTCAAATAAAATACAAATCTATTTTGCTGATGCAAATAGTATGAATACGTAAATATATTGTATTTTGGTTATTTAGAATTGAAAATGAATACGAAATCAAATCTAAATACAAATTATCTGGTATACAAAGTGATATTGAAAATACAAAATGAGCAAAATAAAATACAAAATCTATTTTATTGATGCAATTAGGATGAATACATATATAACATAAATAAACTATATTTTGGTTATTTAGAATTGAGAATGAATACGAAATCAAATATAAATACAAAACTTGATGGTATACCGTTAGGATGAATACAAAGTCAAATATAAATACAAACTATTTGATATACAAAGTGATATTGTAAATACAAAATAAGCAAAATATGATAAAAACATTGTTTTACATATGAAATTAGGATGAATACCTAAATAATGAATACAAAAATAAACTGTAGGGAAAAGGGTCTGAAAAATACTCCACCTTTGGTCGAAATTGCTGTTACGATACCAAACTTTGGAAAGGACCTTTAACCCCCTGTAATATTTAATAGTGTATTTTAAAGGTATATATATGCCTACGTGGACATCATAAATATTGCATTATTTTAAATAGTAATGTATCCACGTGGGCACATATATGCCTTTAAAATACACTATTAAATAGTGTAGAGGGGTAACAGGTCCTCCAAAAAAGTTTGATATCGTAATAATAATTTCGGCCAAAGTTGGAGTATTTTTCAGACCCATTTCCTTAAACTGTATTTTGGTTATTTAGAATTGAGAATGAATAGACAATTAAGAACTTCAATCCGACAATTGATTCATCAAGTTCCATGGATTCAAGAAGAGTCTTTTCGGAACCATTCATAGAGCACCGACGGTGGAGATCTGGAACCCGACAGGAAAACCACCCGAGTTCGATAAGCATAGAAGTTGTGGAGTAGGTCCGATTCTTGATTAGACGTAAGAGAGGGCAAAATCAAATATTATACCCAAATTTACACGAAGAATTGCCAGATGTTGAAATCGTACAAGTCGAAGAAATTTCTTAAACAAGTATAGGAGATAACAATGGTGGAAACAATAGAGAGAATGGAGAGATTTGGGGTAAAAAAACCTAGAGAGAGAATATTAGAATGTGGGGTCTTTTTTTCTTTTTTCTTTTTACTTTTAACCGGTAGTAGATTCAAACTAGGTAACTGATTTGAGAAATAAAAGGATAGTAAATTAATTATATTAGGATACATTGTATTTGCTAAAATAATGACAATAATGACATTTTTAATAATTATTTTAAAATGTAGATGTTTTAGCTAATTATGTTAGGAATTTTGACTAGTTTGCTAATTTTCCCTCCCTAGTTTGTATCACCCCAAAAATGTATAATTATATAAATGTAATTTTTTTTTATAATAGTTGTATGTGCTTTTTACAATACACATATACCATTTGATAATAATTGTATCAGTTTTTTTATACACAAATATAGTTTATTTGATATAACTGATTATATCAATCGAAGAAAATATAATTTGATAATAGTTGATGAGTTCGAGATTTGGACTCATTTAGGACTTTGTTTGATAGATTTAGTGTCCTCAAATGTTTAATTTGTGCCATAAACTAATGTTAAAGCCCCGATTTTTAGGTATATGGATTGAGGAGCAAAGCAAGGACACTAGCAGGGAAAAAGGAACAAAACAAACTGAAGAAAGGCGAGATTGATGATCGCCAAGAGCACTCGGCGTGTAGCCAAATGGCTACTTTGACCACCTAAAGTTCCAGTGTGCTAGCCCTGAGGGAAGAAACCAAGTCGGCAACAGAAAAGGGGCAGTCACCGAATTGCCCAGTAATTCCGTGATGCCAAGAATGATCGCCCAAAGTTATAGGACTTGAGGATGCTGAGAGCCAATGCAAAAAGGCGATAGAAGAGAGCAAATGGCAGTTCGCCGATTGGTTCGGCGAACCCGACTTACCTCGCCTAATGGCCTTTCGTGGCTAATTTTTGGCAACTATAAATATAATTTTGAAGTGTAAATTGAGGAGTTCTCTTTTAGCTTAGAATTAGTTTTTAGTCTAAAACAGTTTTCTCTTAAGTTTCTTGGTAGACTTGAAGGTTTTGAGACTCAATTTGGAGATTTTGCAAGTGGGTTTCGAATTTTCTGCAAATTGAAGCATTGCTAAGCTTGAATTACTCTTACCCAATTGATGGCTAATCGATTTGGTAACGGTTTTTATCTTTTTATGATGCCTGGCTAAAACACCAATTCTTGGGGTAGGATCATATGATTATGGGTTGAATTAGTTTATGGGTATTGTTAATTACTAGTTTAAATGCTATATTGAAGTGGGTTTAATCATTTGATGAGGTTTAGTTTATGAATTGTAATTGCAAATCCAGTTCTAATTTTGTGTTCTTAGCTTGCTCGAGAGAGAAGTTTTTGAACCAAAGCTTTTGATTAATGATTTGTAGGTATTGGGTTGATTTGGATTTAGCTCGAGAGAGTGAATCCTAAACCTAATCCTACCCATCTTGCTCGAGAGAGAAGATGTCTTAATTGCTATGCTTGTTGATGTTCGAGAGAAATCACTTGAAACATAATAGTGTTCGAGAGAAAGCTATTTCAATTATAGTCTAGCCTACCCACTTATATTTAGCTATTTACTAGTAGTTTCAACTACCCATATATCAAAATTTACCTATAATAAATTTTTGACTAAAATAAGCTATTTTTAAAACCAATTCACCTAACTAATACGTTTTTTAAAGTTTTTTACAAAAGTAGTATAAACGAATTTCATAGTAACGTTTTAGGTTATTTTTATTTTAAAAATGCAACGGACAAAAGCTGACAGACCTGAAGACATTAAATGAATAAACTTTACTTTGAGTAACGTTTTAGGTGTAAAACACTACTCACAATAACGTTTATTGAGAATCCAATCACGTCCAATCCTGCAAATTCATAATGAAATTCTGCAAATTTAAAACGTTACTCATAGTAACGTTTTACACCTAAATGTTTTTGTGAGTAACGTTTTAGGTGTAAAACGTTACTGTGAGTAACGTTTCTAAAGAATTCAATCACGGGCCTTCGACTCCTGCAAATTTAGAATCGAAACCTGCAAATTTAGCTATAAAATTTACTATATAAAACGCTACTCATAGTAACGTTCTACCTTAAAAATGTGACTGTTAGTTACAACACTTTGTTAAAGTCATAGTCCTCTATTTTTCATACTGACCACATGTGATTATTAAATAAATGTTGTTGTAAGGAATGCTTTGCATATTCCAATAATACTCAGCAAAACTTTCACTTGTGTTGCCCATTGTTAAAATAATATTCACAAAACTTCATCAGGTGTAAATTAAATAAGTCAAATTTATCATATTATGTTAAGTTTTACTATAGATTTAAAATTATTTTTCTAAATTATTAATATTATTTTAAAAAAAATATCTTATTTTTATGTGTAGAATAAAGATGACGAGCTTTGAACATAATGTGATGGTTGCTTTGTATTGGGGTTGTGAAATAATTATGGATATGAATGGATTTAGGTATACTGAATGTGCTAGAATGATTATTAGCATGTCTACCTCAACTAACTATGTTGAATTGGTTGGATTGTTGCATGATAAAATGGGAACAAATAGTGAAAGTATTCATATGGATATTTTTGGAAAATATCCATGTTCAATTCAAGGTAACAATACAAGGATCATTGAGTTTAAAATTGAGAATGACCAATCTTTGTTACAATTCCTTTTCATACCTCAAAAATTTGTGGATAAGATTGATATAAATGTTTTGGAGATGTATGTAAAGACCATATCAACAGATCAAAATGTTGTATTTCAAATTAGTGGTCATCATGGTTATCATATGAATTTATTGGCTCAAAATTATGGCTTTACCACGGCCAATCAACCTCATTTTGTAGAATCGATTGTTCAACCACCATTCCAACAATTGTCGATGCATGATCATCGATCATTTGGTAAAGGGTCAAGTAGTCAAATGCACATTGATAATAGTCATAGGGATTATGAGGCCAGGTAAATCAACAAATCTATATTTTATTGAATTTTAGTGTAACAATTTAATAAGATAATTTTTATTGTCAGTATACATAAATTATCTCTTATTAATAGAAGAAATAACCTTTTAGAGTATAAATTATCGCTTTTAAAACAAGCTTCTATATTTATAATTTTGCTAGAATTTAACTAACATTTTTTACAGAGATAATGAGACCAACGTTGATCTATATAATGATGTAAATGCTGAAATTAGTGATGAAAGTTTGGAGGAAGATGAACCTCCAAAAGATGGTGATGAAAGCGAACCTGATGAAGATATCGATGATGTTAGAGATTTTTCTCCAAATGGTGTAAATCTTCATAATCATGAACAAGGTGTGCCTGAAATACAAAATCGTGACATACCTTATTTCAGGACATTAGATAATGAGGAAGACATTTTCATGTCTATATGTGAATCTGTGATGGAATATTGTTCAGTTTGATCTGAGGAAGCAAAAAAAGATTTGAAAAAAGTATGTTTATTAGTAGTAAAAAAAAGTTGAAACGGACTATAACGATTTGGAGTTTGCACAAGAATAAGGAGTTCAAGGTGTAATATCTACCAATAGTCTATGGGTTGTGAGATGTAAGTTTTATAATTTATTGGGTTGCTTGTGGTTTCTTCAAGGCCGAAAAGTTGAAGATAACCTTTGGAAGATAGGAAAATATGTTGAAAATTATAGATGTGAGACTGAAGGGCTTTCTAGCGGCCACACCAACCTAAATACCAATTTAATTGCATCACTGTTTCTAAATCAAATTAGAAAAAATTCTAAGTACTTAGTGGTAGATGTCATTTCAAAGGTTCATGCAAAATTTGGTCATCAAGTGACACACAGAAAAGCGTGGACGTTAACACGCATTTGAATTGGTGTATGGTGATTTTGAGAAATCATTTAGAGACCTACCTAAATTTTTTGCAGCTTTTCAACACTTTAACCATGGAACAATGTGGAATGGAAACACAAAGAGTCTATGAGTTCATCAGAGGTAAAAACTTTTAAATTTGTATTTTGGGCTTTCAATCCATGCATTGATAGATTCCAAACATGTCACCCTGTTATTTCAGTAGATGAAACTCATATTTATGAAAAATATGAGATCAAATTATTAATTGTTGTTGGAATTGATGGAAATGATAACATTCTCCCTTTAGCGTTTGCTATTGTAGACAAAGAGTCAAAAGAGGCATGGAAGTGTTTTTTTAGAAATTTGAGTGCACATGTGATAAAAAGTAGACAAGATGTATGTGTTATATCTGATAGGGTAAAAGGAATCTTGACTAGTTTGCAGGAGTTTCGGCGATTTCAAGAGCCTCAAGCCTTCCATCGATTTTGCATAAGGCATCTGAAGAGCAACTTTCAATCTAAATTTCCAAACAAGGACCTTAGCAAATTGATGTGGAGGGCTGCTTCGGCCTATCAAGTAAGGAAGTTTGAATCCTTGACGTGGCAAATTAAAGAAGAAAATGTCTAAGCACATGAATACCTCATGGAAATTCCCTTGGACAAATGGACTGTAGAGGAAAAAACTAACTTAACTTAGAAATGCTCAGATTGCTAATACTTCAAACAACTTGAAATGTTTGATATTATACAATTAGTAATACTATTAAATACCACTGTCACAAACTTGAAGAATATAAGTTTAACTTCACAATTCAAATTTAAATACCATTACTAATAGAATATTAAATACCACTTTTCACAAGTTTTAAAGCAATCACAATGTAACAAATCAATCGCCGCTCTATGCCTCTAACAAATCTGGGAATTTTTCTGAGAAAATGACCAATTAGTCTTGATGTCCTTTCTTCTGGTTCTGAAAACATAATCTCTACAACAAAAGTAAGCAACAATCTTCAATTGCTTACTATATCACATGAAGAATAACCATAATTTTTGGAACTTGAAGTTACATTAGGACATACTTGAAAAACACAAACTAAATACAAAATAATTGAAACATCCATGTATTCACACTACTGGAGACAAAATAAATAATTACAAAATTACAAAAGTCTCCCGTGTGTAATAGAACATGTTGCTTTGCAATAAAAGAAAGCAACAACAGTAATGACCCATGGAGCCGTGTTCACAACTGTTGATTCCACAGGACCGGCATTCCCAGTTGAACACGACACAATAATTCCTTTTGCAATAGCACCGAAAGCACAAAGAGCAACCACATCAGTATAATAGGTCTTCTCATTATTGGACAATGAACAGAAAACACATCAACACCATCCATAATAGCACGGTCAAATACAACAAGAATATTTGACCCTGCACACATTTCATTCTAGCACACTTTATAACATTAGTTAAAACCCAAAAAAAATGACAACAACTTAAAAAGACTAAATTTTAGCAATTGCCTCTTTACAGAAAAAGACTAGCAACCAAATACTAATCCTCCTAGCATCTTTTCTACCTCATTTGACCTCATTATACCAGCCAGGACACATTAATAACTAATAAGTCATGCCAGATACAGGATACAACCAAATGCAGACAGCAACTCCAATTTACACTACCAATTATGCCTTAGTTCTAAATAAAAATTACGTGGGCTATATGAATCACTGAAAATGTTTTATCAACCATTGAATGAATATAACACACCTGCATATTGTACACAAACAACTTATAATCAGCTAAAAAACAAGCAAAAGAATATAAGCTAATACTTACCATTGTTTCGTAAGCCGCTGAATTTGGCACATAATGAGTCTAAACCAAATAAGGTAGGGGTCATCATATCAAAGTGGTTCACGATTGACTAGTGCATCACAAATATATTCAAGTCGTTGGCTCCAAAGAGGCAACCATTGTGCATGTTCCAACTCCCAATTTGTATTTGGTCTTCCCCGACGATCGTGGTGAAAATGTGCTGAATCAAATAAAAATGGAGTTGGTATCAACTATTTCAACCCAAATTGCCTCATAAATCGATCAGGCAAGTGAACCTCGACAACATTGCAACAAAAAATTGGAGCTTTAACACGCCATATATCTCGTCCAATACGAATATTATCAGGAAGACTCTGAATTAAATCATCAGAATATGGTTCCCAAATAAACTACATGAAAAGGAAAACCAAATGAGTTTAAACTACAATTTACATAAAAATTAAAACAAAGTTGATATTATATCGTACCTGATCCTCTGCCATAGAATCAAGTGCATCCCTAAATGCTTTCAACACATGCTTAGTAATGTCGGTCCAACTAAAATGTGTGAACCATCTAGTAGCATGTGGACCCCTAGGTAAACCAGCTGGAAAAATATTTCTGATGTCTCTTTGTGCTATTACTTGGGGTCTAAGGACAGTAACTCTCTCCCATGCCCAAATCTAAACATAATATATAAATTTAGGTAATTAAACTACAAGAAATATTAATAAAAAATTATTTAGTTACTAAGTATACCTAAAGTAGTGGTAGAAATCCAGCTATCTCATTTCGGTTACATTGTGAGGACTTACAGAGAAAACGATACAAGCACGCTAAGGTCGCACTACCCCAACTATAAGACCCAATTTCATTAACATCCTCGAGCATGGGAAGATACATAAGTTTCAAAAAACTGCCAGATGTATCTTCCATCATCATACCAGCAATCATCCAAAACATGTAACACCTAGCCTTTTGATTAACCATATCTTATGTTGCCATGTTCGGCAACTGTGGTTGCCCTAGCATGTGCGCATTAAGTGCAGAGACCTTAAGGCTATTACGATTGAAGTCTTGAGGACATGGAGTAAAACCTAATAATCTTGACAAATATTTTTCCAATCTCCTATAGTCTTTATCGGCTCATTACCAAGTACAGGATCACCATTCACAGGTAACCATACAATACCTCTACATCTTGCAAGGTGATAGACGCCTCACCCGTCCTAAAGTGAAATATATGCGTCTCACAATGCCATCTCTCGACTAGTGAAGTAATCAAACTACGATCAATCATAGGCCGATGAGACCTATAAACATCGTACAATCCAAATAATTGAATCACTTCTAAGACTCGAGGAGGGATGGGATATTTCTTTATAAGGTCCTAAAATTTACCATCAGATCTCCTCATATTTAGAATCATATTAACATTTCCATCCCATATATCCCATAATCTATGGGTGAGTTGTTTTGTTAATATAGATGAATCAAGTGGACCGAGGTCTAGTTGATATGCATTATTACCCGCCATAAAACTACCTATATAATAAAAACACATAGAAATTGAAATTGAAACACGACCAAAACGATATAAATACGAGAAGATAGAAATTCTTAAATTCAAGCATTTCTTCAACTGTATTATGATGAAAAACATACCACAAAAAAGGAAAAATTACTATATTCCAAGCTTTTGTAAGGTTTATGGCAATAAATTGTTATGAATCTTCCTTCTTTATAGTACCTAGATGGTTGGAGGACTGCAATATGTAGAAATCATAAATTCAATAATTAAAAAGGAAGAAAAGAAAGCAACAAAATCATCTTCTTATAATGAAACTTCATACTTTGAAATCAAGATGTTCTATAGGAAATCCGAGCTTCAAGCTTTCGATAACACTTCATACCGAGCTTCCAACATCTTCAAAAGAGTTGAACCATAAATTTGTCAATTAATCTTGAAGCCTAAGAAAACTTTGAATCGCAAGTGAATAAGCGCTAAAGATTTCGCTGAAGATTTCTTGAATCGCAGGAGGAAGGGTTTGGAATTTCTCTAATTGTAGAAGGGTTTTAGGCAAATGTGTTTGAAATTAAAACTTACGATTGAAGGTAATTGGGTTTGAAATTAAAACTCACAATTGATAAAAAGACATCGTGTATTTCAGTGGGGTGACAAATAATCGATTTTTATTATGAGTAACGTTTTACACCAAAAACGTTATTGTGAGTAACGTTTTACTTCATTTAACGTCGTCAACTCCGTCAGCTTCTTATCCATTGAATTTTTAAAGTAAAAATACCCTAAAAAGTTACTGAGAAATACGTTTATACTAGTTTTGTAAAAAAATTTAAAAACGTATTATTTTGGTGAATTGATTTATATAATGGCTTAGTTTGGTCAAAAATTCTAGGTGTATCGGTATTTCTAATACACATATACAATTAGTTGTATCTATCTAAGAAGCAGAGAAGATTCAAATATTGAACAACAATCAAGAATCCATTTTCATGCCCGAACCTACACCCTGGGAGGAACTGGTACTCAAGAAACATTGCTGGCCCCAAGAGAACCTTTGGTCTGGCTTACTACATAGCGGAAACTTAAATAACAAGAAAATAGTCTCAAAAGATGAACTCATAAAATAAACTTAGAATGTCTTAAAAGAAACAATCAACTAGCCAAGATGACAACGCAAGTCTCAAAACACAAGCCAACAACAAGATAAAGACAAATGAGCTAATTAACTGTCTATGAAGCCTCTAAAACTATGAGGGATGTCGGGACAAGACCCCCAATCATCCTAACAACTAAAAAACTAGTAAAGCAATGCAAATAGGGATCCTCCAGAAACCAAGGAGGCTTACCACAAGACTCTGAATACTCAACTGGATCAACGAAGGCTGGATGCTGATCATGGTTACCTGTATCTGCATCATAACAACGTGCAGGCCAAATGACATCAGTACATGTATGAGCATAGGAGGGGAATTCTAAAACAAGACATAAGCTTGGAATTGAAAGAACATAGCTGGGCTCAACTCAACTCAACTAACTCATTCAATATAAAATAATAATATAAATGCAATATAAAGAAAAATGTTTAAAACATGGTGTAACATTCGAAAAACTAGTAGTTAAACTGGAGCCTTACGTAAGGGTTCTAGAGCTTTACGTGGGGTTTAGAGTTGTAAAAATGACTTCCTGTAGTTAGGATGAGGGGTTTAGAGGTTAAATGTCAAGGTACGACTCCCCAAAGACCAATCAAAGGGTCCTTGAAGAGGACCCTAAAACAGCCCCAAAATCTACCTCCAAAGCAGTGACCCACGATGGGGACTCATGCCTCGTGGTTCCACCCACGCCCTGTGGGGGAGGGTCATGGGTCAAGGCCTACAAAACAAGCTCCAGTACCTCCACCCACGGATGACAAGCACACCCGTGGGTCGGGGTCTCGTGAGTGAGGCAGCCTTGTCCTTAGGCGGTTTAAGTTGGAGGGTTAGGGAATATTCTAGAATTAATTAGTTATAAAGTGGTGTCATTTTATTAGTAATTAGACCACCTATATAAATCTTTTAGACCATTAATTAAAGGATTCCAAAACATTATTTTCAATTCACCAAAGAACCCAATTCCCTCCAATAAATTTTCTCTCTAGAAAGTGAAGAAGAAGAAGAAGAAGAAGAAGGCCAAATTCCTCCATTTGTTGCAAGATTTTGTGAGGGATTTATAATAAAGGTATGTTAGCTTATTCATCCATGGATTCTTCCATCCGTGGAGCCCCCTAGATTTCCCCCAATTCTAGCTATGGTTTCTTCATATATTGTAGGTAGTGTTGAGTATAATTCCAATTGAGTGGATAGTACTTGTTTATGATTGATTTAGTATTGAATCAAGATATTGTATGTTTTCCATGGATAACCCTAGTTTAATTGATGAAATTGTAGTAATGTGGGTGTATGCCTTGTGAAGGGAAATTGAGGATTCATAGATGATCTTCTAGAATTGATGCTATGTATAGTAATTGTTCAAGAATAGAAGCATGTAAACATGAATTGGACTAGAACAAAGTATATATGATGGATCATGGCTAGTAAAGCTTTATGATGAATTATGACTAGAATTGCATAAAGACAAAGCTTGTGACTTGAATGTCTTGTGATCTAGCTATGTATGATGATTGTAAGAAGTAAAACATTGAGAGTAAGACTTCTAGTCATGGGCTTTGAGAGTAAATCTAATGTGATGAATTATGTATGCTAAGGCATTGAGAGTAAAGTCTATATGAGAATAGAGGCCTAATAGGTAGAATTGTGGTGAAAGGCCTATACTCACCTAACCTACCTTATTAATGCTTGAATGTATAAAGTGATAGAATCACTTGAACATGGATTGATTGTTAAGGACATTCTTCCATGAGACATGAGTGTTGAGAAAAGCTTAATGATGAATCTAAGGGGTGTATGCTTGGCGCCAAATGGATATTGACAATGAGAGGGAGAGTTACACAAAGTAGGGTCCGAGCTCAAAGTTGAGAGGAGAACCACACCTAGTTGATGTGAGGACTATCCAAGTTATAGAGGGAACTCTTACATAGTAGAGTCCGGGCTTTCCCAAAGTTATGTCTCATGAGATGGAAGCCTTCACCTAGTGGAGTTAGGGTTTCTAGTAGCAATCTCCGTATCCAACGAACTAAGACATACTTGAAGAAGTATCTCCAAGTGTTCAAAATCATTAATGGACTTAGACATGCTTGAGGAATTATCTCATAGAGACCATCTTAGTAATGAACTTAGACATGCTTAAGGAAGTATCTCATAGGGTTCAACTCAATAATGAGCTATGATGGGCTTAAGGAAGTACCTCATAGTGTTCTAAGGTTTAAAGAGCGGGACTAGTTTCCAACCAAGAAGTAAGAGTATGATGACCTAAAGGAGTACTTAGTGTGGGTAGGATTATGGGATCTTATCCATTCATTGCACAAAGTATGACTTTTGGTTACCTAAGAAGTGTTTCTCTTATATGATGTATGTTTGATGGATTGTTGCTATAGTTGCCTTCCATGATATGTTTGACTAAATGTGAGAGATTCCATTGTCTATGAGAAGTAAGCTAGAGGATGAGATAAAATATGATAAAGTGGTATGATGGCCTAAGAGTGGTATTTAGCCTAGTTGGGATTATGGTTGTAGCTTCGGTAAACCCAATAGTGGGTATGGCTGCTTCTAGGGTAAGGGATTTTATAAGGATGAACCCTCCAGAGTTTTATGGCTCCAAGGTGGAAGAGGATCCTAAGGGTTTTATATATGAGGTTTATAAAGTACTTGCTATCATGGGGGTTACTTCGGTAGAAAAAGTGGAACTAGATGCTTACCAATCGAAGGATCTTGAGTAAATATGGTATGAGCAATGGAAAGTGCTAGGCCGGTAGGAACGGGCCCAATGGAGTGGGAAGTGTTCAAACTAGAATTTCTTGATAGGTTTTCCCCTGAGAGTTAAGGGAGGCTAAGATGGAATAGTTTATTAACCTTAAGCAAGGTAGCATGAGTGTTAAGGAGTATGCCTTGAAATTCACCCAACTATCCAAGTATGCTCCATTTATGGTTTCAGATTCGAGGGATATGATGAGTAGGTTTCTGACGGGTGTGTCCGAATCGGTTGATAAAGAATACCATACGAAAATGCTTGTGGGTAACATGTATATCTCTAGGCTTATGGTGTATGCCCAAAAAATTGAGGAATCAAAACTTTGGAAGAATAATAGGGATGCAAAAAGGGCTAGGACCGGTGATGGGAACTTCTCCACTGCTAAGTTCGATGGACAAGGTAGACCTAAGTCTAAACAAAGGTATTCCAATCAAGATTCTCCTAACACCCCTAGGTTTAACAAAGAGAAACGTAGTCGGTCTCCATTACCTAAGCCTACTTGCACCAAGTGTGAAAGGAATCATTATGGTAAGTGCCTAGCCGGCATGGATAGTTGTGGGAAAAGTAAGGGATTGCCCGGTGCTTAAGGCCAAAGGAAGGGAGGATAAGCAAGTTTCTTCTAGTGGTCCATATGAGAATTCCCAAAAGAATAATAGGTTCTATTTCCTTCAAGCTAAAAATGATCAAGAGTGATCTTCGAATGTGACTACCCGTATGTGTTTCATGCTTTATTAGATTCCGATATTGTTTGGTCTTTTGTGACTTGGTATGCTTGACTTAGAAGTTGTCTCTAGTATGAATGATAATTAGAAGAGTTTGTATAGGCTTACTCCCAAGAGGGAGATGGTCTGCCTAGATAGCAAGGTTATTGTGTGTTTATGTGTTGCCATGATTTCCTCTATGGTGTATGTTCATGAAAGCTTGTGATTTAAAAGAAAATGAGCTTACATGATTTATTTCCTCATGTTGTAGTGCATTGAGTATGAGTTGCCTATTTGACTTCATGAGATGAATATATAAGCATGCCTTAGTTTGGAGTTGAGAGATTCCTCCTTGAATAAATGCTTTTTGAGAGTAAATTTCATATAGGCTCCATGAGTGTATGTTGAGCATGTTTTAACTAGGAGATGGTAGTTCCTCCTCGAACATGAGTAGATATAGAATTTCATGCATTTTGGATTGCTAGATGTAGTTCCTACACCCTTGTGTTGCATTGAGTATGGTTAGCTTAGAACTGAAGTTTTCTTCTTTTGTTTATGTGCATTTAGATGAGTGCATGCATGATGGGCTGCTAGCCTAGAGTCGTTTCCTGCAAGAAGTATTTAGAATCATCATTCGAGGATGAATGATCCCAAGAGGGAGATATTGTAACACCCGGAAAACTTGTAGGTTAAACTAGAGCCTTACGTAAGTGTTCTAGAGCTTTACGTGGGGGTTAGATTTGTAAAAATGACTTCACGTACTTAGAATGAGGGGTTAAGGGGTTAAACATCATGGTACGACTCCCCAAAGACCAACCAAAGTGTCCTTGAGGAGGACCTTAAAACAGCCCCAAAATTTGCCTCCAAGGTAGTGACCGACATGGGGACTCACGCCCCGTAGGGGAGGGTCGTGGGTTAAGGCCTGCCAACCAAGCTCCAGTACCTCCACCCATGGATGACCAACACAGACCGTTGGTCAACCAAAAACCCATGGGTCGAGGTCTCGTGGGTGAGGCAACCTTGTCTTTAGGCGGTTTAAGTTGGAAGGTTAGGGAATATTCTAGAATTAATTAGTTATAAAGTGGTGTCATTTTATTTGTAATTAGACCACATACATAAAGCTATTGGATCATTAATTAAGGGATTCCAAGTCATTATTTTCAATTCACCAAAGAACCCGATTCCCTCTAAGAAATTCTCTCTCTAGAAGAAGAAGAAGAAGAAGAAGAAGAAGAAGAAGAAGAAGAAGAAGAAGAAGAAGAAGAAGAAGAAGAGAAGACGCAAGCTAGGACAAATTCCTCCATTTGTTGTAAGCTTTTGTGAGGGCTTTATAATCAAGGTATGTTAGCTTATTCATCCATAGATTCTTCCATACATGGAGTCCAATAGATTTCCCCCAATTTTGAAGATGAACCCACCCCCAATTCTACCTAGGGTTTCTTCCTATATTATGGGCAGTGTTGAGTATGATTCCAATTGAGTGGATATGTAACACCCCTGAAACTAGTAGACTAAACTAGAGCCTTAATTTAGGGCTCTAGAGTGTGGTATGAGGGTTAGAGTCATAGATAAGACTTACCGTACTTAGAATAAAGGGTTTAGGGGTTAAACATCAAGATACGTGTTGCACTCCATAGTTTAGTATACCATCTAGGGTTTAGTTGAGGGTTACAAGGGCAAGTGCTAAGGCAAAGGGGCAAAGCCTAAGCCAAAGGCAAATGCTGCCCTAACCTTGGCAAAACACTGCCCCAACTTCACGGCCATCACCAGGACCAGTGGTCTTGATCACGGTTCGTGGGAGGCCTCGTGAAGGTGACTTAGCTTGGTGGGAGGCAAGTCCTTGGGGCAAGGCCACTGGACCATGGACCACGGGCCACTTCACGGTCAGTGGTGAAGACCATGATCCGTGGGAAGGCTTGTGGTCATGCCATGGAGTTTTAGAGGCCAATTCAAGTGGCCTAGCTACTGGTACATGGACCACAAGCAGAACCACGTTCAGTGGTGAGGACCACGACCCGTGGTCCCTCTCGTGAAGCCTGGACAGTAGGCTGCTAAGTGGAGGAGTTTTTAGGAAATTCCAAATGAGGCAGTTATTGAATGGGGTCATTTTGCCTAGTCTTAAAACAACTATATAAGATATTTTAACCCTTTAACTACCCAATTAAGTCATTATTTCACAAGACCCAAATCAATTCCCAAAATACTCTCCTCTCAAGTATTTCTCTCTTATAGAGCTTGAAGCTTAGGTCAAGAACAATACTTCAATGTTGCAAGATTTTGTGAGAACTTTGAATCAAGGTATGTTAGATTATTCATCTATCGATTCTCCCATCCATATATCCCCCTAGATTTCCCCCAAATTGTGAAGAAGAACCCCAATCCAAGCTAGGGTTTCTTCCTATGTTGTCGGTAGTGTTGGGTAGATCCCAATTAAGTGGATAGTACTTGTTTATGGTTGATTTAGCATTGAATCATGATATATTCATGATATTATATGTTTTCCATGGTGAACCCTGGTCTAATTGATGAAATTAAAGAATGTGGATTTGTGCCTTGTGAAGTGAAATTAAGGATTTATAGGTGATCTTATAGAATTGATGTTATATATAGTAATTATTCAAGAATAAAAGCAAGTAGACATGAATTAAGTTATAGTATATATGATTGAATCATGACTAGTAAAGCTTGAGATTGAACTTCTATGATGAATTATGACTAGAATTGCTTAAAGATGATGCTTATGACTAGAATTTCTTGAAATCTAGATATGTATGATGATAGTATGAAGTAAAGCTTTGAGAGTAAGGCTAGTAGTCATGAGTGTGGACTTCTAGGGCTTTGAAAGTAAAGCTAATATGATGAATTATGTATGTTAAGGCTTAGAGAGTAAAGACTATATGAGAATAGAGGTCTTAGAGGTAGAATTGTGGTGAAAGGCCAATACTCACCTAACCTACCTTATGAATGCTTGAAGTATAAAGTGATAGAATCACTTGAGCATGGATTGATTGTCAAGGACATTTTTCCATGAGATATGAATATTAAGCAAGGCTTAATAGTAAATCTAGGGGTGTATGCTTGGCCCAAAGTGGATATTGACCATGGGATGGAGTGTCACACAAGGTAGGGTCCAGGCTCCAAGTTGAAAAGACAACCACACCTAGTTGATGTGAGGAGTACTATCCAAGTTAAAGGGGAACTCTCACATAGTAGAGTCTGGGTTTTCCCAAAGTTAGATCTTATGAGATGGAAGCCTTCACCTAGTGGAGTTAGGGTTGAAATCACCTTATCCAAAGAACTAAGACTTGCTTAATGAAGTACCTCCTAGTGTTCATAGGCATTAATGGACTTAGACATGTTTAAGGAAATATCTCATAGGGTCCATCTTAATAGTGAACTTAGATATGCTTGAGAAGCATCTCATAGTGCTCAAGTTAATAAGGAAGTAAGAGTATGCTCATGGAGTATCTCATAGTGTTCCAAGGTTTAAAGAGGGGGACTAATCTCCAACCAAGAAGCATGAGTATGCGGACCTATAGAAGTACTTAGTGTGGGTAGGATTATCGGCTCTTATCCATGCATTGCAGAAGTATAAATTAAGGTTACCTAAGATGTGTTTCTTTTATATAATGTATGTTTTGATGGATTGTTGCTATAGTTGCCTTCCATGATATGATTGACTAAAGGTGAGATATTTCCTTGTCTATATGAAGTAAGCTAAGAATGAGACCAAATGAATGGTAAGTATGAATATGGTGACTTCAAGGTTATGCTTAGTATGAATGGGATTATGGGATGTCATTCATGCATTGCACAAGTTTGTTTTGAGGTTACTTAGGAGTATAGCACTATTACGATATGAAGGTCTAAAGTATAGACTATGCCATGAACATGATGTATTTCCTATGCACAAGATGTATGGCTTATGTTAACTTATGCTCATATTATGCCTATGTTGAAGATTATGCTTATGATTATGTTATTTTCTCTTATGCTTATGACTTATGATTTATGTTGGCTAACCCTTGTGTTATGCTCTTATGATGTCTTGCTAGCTAACATATTTAGTAGATTTTGTACTAACGCATACTCTTGCCTACATTCTCATAAAATGTAGGGTCCGGCGACATTGAGTGGTATCTTTGAGGATAGGTTCTTAGAAGGAGCAAGGAGTTAAAAACTTTGTGAGTCCTCATAGCATAGAGGATTGATCACCTTTCCTTTATGTCTTTACTTTATGTTTTAGAATATTGTATGGGTTGCGCCCCAAAGTATTATTCAAAGTTGAGTTCTAGATGGTTTGAGACAAAGTGTAGTAAAACTTCCATATGCATTTTATAAAGATTTTGATTGTATGGTAAAAGTTTTAAAATTTTCGTATCTTTTCTATAATCTAGTGTTGTGATATGCTAAAGGCTTGTATGAGAGCCCTTCGGGGTCAAGTATGCCATGTTACATCTAGGGTGTACTGATTAACATTTCGAAGACACTTCATCCAATTCTAAGTGTCAATAATCGCTAGTCAGTATAAAACCCAACTAAATGAGTTGGGGTCGAATCACATATGTTTAAGATTCAATAGGGAAGTATGAACATGATCAAATTAGTCATATGAATAAAAATTATCGAATAAAGATATCATTCAAATCAAGGGGTGACACGGATGTCAAATGGGGGTTTTGGTTTGGAATTATCAACTACAAACAGTGGCAAACAATACGAAATAACAAGAATGAGACGAGTTCTTGGGATGTGATTCGATTATAGGCTAATATAGACAAATGAGTAATTACAACTATTAGAAAATATCTAGCTATTAGTGAGTAAGCTAGGCTATAGAGGAGATAAACATTCTCTCGAACAATTTATCCCGAATTAAGTTGATTTCTCTTGAACATCAACAAGCATGCAAATGAAGAACTGCCCACACCTTAGTCCATTGACTCTCTCGATCTGAATGTGTAGAATTGGGGTTAGCATTCACTCTCTCGAGCTGAACCCAAGTCAACCCAATACCCACAAACCATCAATCAATAAGTTTAGTTTTAAAACCTCTCTCTCGAGCAAGCCAAAAAAATAATAGTAGAACTGCATTTACAACTACAATTCTTAAATTAAACCACAATTATTGATTAAACTCACTTCTGAATAGCATTTAAACTAACAATTAGCAATACCCATAAGATGAATCAGCCCATAATCACATAATCACACCCCAAGAATTGGGGTTTTAGGTAGACATTATAAAAAGATAAAAACAATTACCAAATTGATTATCCATTAACTGGGTAAGTGTAGATTCGTCCTTACAATGCTCCAATTCAAAGAATCTGAATGATTCACTTCCAATTTCTCAAAAGTGAAAAACTTCAATTCTTCAAAGCTTAGGAAAAACTAGAGAAAACTGTCTCACTAGTTCTAAACTCAATAATAGACTAAAAATATATGAATTTACATACTAAAATAAATGTTCAAAAATGTATTTATAATGGCCAAAAATGTGCTATGAAGAGTCATTTGGTGAAGTAAGTCGAGTTCGTCGAACCACTTGATGAGTCGCCTATTGGTCACTTCAATCACCTTTCTACCTTGGCATTCAGCATCCTCAAGGTCTGCAACTTTGGGAGATCTAACACTGCATCATGGAACCACTCGGTAATTCACCAACTGCTCCTTTCTCTCGCCAACTTGGTTCTTTTCCTTCAGGGCTTGGCACACTGGAACTTTAGGCTTTCAAGTAGCCATTTGGTGACTCGCCAAGTGGACTTGGTGATCACCAGGCTGCCTTTCTTCATTCTTTTAGCCTGTGTTGTTCCTTTTTGCTTGTTAGTGTCCTTGCTTTGTTCCTCAATCCATAAACCTGAAAATAAAGGGTTTTACATTAGTTATTGGCACAAAATAAACATTTGAGGACACTAATTCTATATAAATAAATTTCTAAATGAGTCTAATTCTCAGACTCATCATGTACTCCGGGTCATGACAAGCTTGGTAATTAGAGCCAGGTTTAGAGCGGTTCTAGGAGTGTCTCATAACCACATCTAGTAGAGTCTTGTTCATAAGTGTGAAGCGCCACACATTTATGAATAGGAGGCTATTAGATGAGTAGGAAATATCATTTCTTCATTATCTAAGTCGTGCCATAGAGTTTAGCTCTAGTAGGTCATTCTCCTAACCCGTGCCCTATGGTTTTCAGGATATGGCTAATGCAAGGGAAAATGCTAGGTGGGAAGAGGGAGACAATATGGAGCAAGAGGTTCTTCTCCAAGCTCCTCCACAAGCTCCTCAAGCTCCAATTGATCCTCTAGCTAAGAATGTCACTCATGTGGAGTTTAGGTCTACTATCTAATTGTTGGATCAATCCTTGACGGCGCAAGACAATAAAGAGGTTGTAGATATGGTAAACCCAATAAGAGGGATGGCTACTTCTTGAGTGAGAGAATTTTTGAGGATGTACCCTCATTAGTTTTATGGCTCCAAAGTGGAAGAGGATCCTAAGGGTTTTTTAGATGAGGTTTATAAAATACTTTCTATCATAGGGATGACTTTGGTAGAAAAAAATCAAATTAGCCACTTACCATTTGAATGATGTTGCTTAAATATGGTATGAACAATGGAAAGATGCTAGGCTAGTAGAGGCGGGCCCAATAGAGTGGGAAGTGTTTAAACTAGCATTTCTTGATAGGTTCTTTTCTCGGGAGTTAAGGGAGGCTACGTTAGAAGAGTTTATCAACCTTAAGCAAGGTAGCATGAGTGTTAAGGAGTATGCCTTGAAATTTGCTCTATTGTCTAAGTATGCTCCATCTTTTGTAGCAAATCCGAGAGATATGATAAGTAGGTTTTTGACGGCTGTGTCCGAATTGGTTGAACAACAATGTCGTACGACAATGCTTGTGGGTGACATGGATATCTCTAGGCTTATGGTGTATGCCTGACAAATTGAGTAGTCAAAACTTAGGAAAAAGAATAGGGAGATGAAGAAAGCTAGGACCAATAAGGGGAACTTTTCTAATGCTAAGTCTGATGAACAAGGTAGACCCAAGTCTAAACAAAGGTATTCCAGTCAATATTCCCCTTATACCACTAGGGTTAACAAAGAGAAAGGTAGTGGGTCTCCATTTCCTAAGTCTAGTTGCACCAAGTGTGGAAGGAATCATTCTGGTAAGTGCCTAGACGGCATGAATAGTTGATATGGGTGTGGGAAGAGTGGTCATAAAATGAGGGATTGCCCGGTGCTTAAAACTAAGGGAAGGGAGGATAAACAAGTTGCTCCTAGTGGTCCGGATGAAAATGCCCAAAAGAAGAATAGGTTCTATGTCCTCGAAGCCAAAAATTATCAAGAGTGACCTCCTTATGTTGCTACCGGCATGTGTTTGATTCTTTATTAGATTCCGATATTATTTGGTCTTTTGTGACTTAATATGTGACACTTGAAATTGTCTTCAGTAAGAATGATGTTTAGAAAAGTTTGTATAGGCTTACTCCCAAGGGGGAGATGGTGTACCTAGATATCAAGGTTATGGTGTGTTTATGTGTTGGCATTTCTTCCTTGTATGATACATGTTCATGAAAAACTTGATAAAATGACTTGTGCGCATTGTTTTCCTCATGTTGTAATGCATTGAGTGTGAGTTTCCAATTCGACTTCGTGAGATGAACATAAGAGCATGCTTTAGTTGGAGTTGAGAGATTCCTCCATGAATGAATGCTTTTTGAGAGTAAATTACATATGAGGTCCATGAGCTGTTGAGCATGTTGTGACTAGGAGATGGTAGTTCCTCCTTGATTATGACTAGTATGAGAATTACTTGCATCTTAGGTTGTTAGATATAGTTCCTACATTCCTTGTATTACATTGAGTATGCTTAGCTTGGAGTCGAACTTTTCCTCCTTGGTTGTGTGCATCTAGATGTGTTGCATGCATGATGGGTTCATAGTCTAGAGTCTCAAACTTAAGAAGTGTTTAGAATCGTTATTCGAGGATGAATGTTCCTAAGGGGGTGAATGTTTCCTTGTCTATGAATATGAACAAAGGATGAGATCAAAGAATGGTAAGTATGATTATGGTGGCGTAACATTGGTACTTAATATAGATGAGAGTATGGGATCTTATCTATGCATTGCACAAGTATAATTTAGGGTTACTTATGAGATGGTTCTATTATGCTATGATGATATATATGTTGAATATGCTTATGACTTATGCTTTTACACTAAAGTTCATGATGATTTCCAAACTTGGTAATGTGCATGCATTTTAACTAAAATGTCCTTTTGAGCAAGTTTTCAAGGATTTTATGCATGGCTATCACACTTAGTGCATTTTCATACTAACCCATATTTTTCTACATTTTCCCCAAGTATAGGGATTGGCACTCAATTTGGTTCCCCTTGTGGCTAGAGCTTGGAATTGATCATTCTCCTTGCTCGTTAGTGAGTCCTCATGATTTGAGGACGGATATCTTCATGTAGTAGTTTCATTCTAGTATTTCATTTTCAAACTATGTTGTAAGGGTTGTGTCCCTATTTTGATTCAAGTATTGTAGTATATGGCTATAATGAGGCAAGTCTAGAATTCCACTTGCTTTTACAAAAGACTTCGATTGTATGGATAAAGTTTTTAAATTCCACATCATTTCTTTTATCCTATGTTATGATATGCTAAGGGGCTTGTATGAGACCTTTCGGGATTGAGTAAGCCTTGTCACAACTAGGGGGTACTCCTGGGTCGTGAAACTATCAAGAATAAGTATCCTCTTCCAAGAATTGATGATCTCTTCGATCAACTTCAAGGTGCCACTTGTTTTTCCAAAGTAGACCTCAGATCTGGCTATAATCAGTTGAGAGTAAGAGACAGTGATATACCTAAGACAAATTTTAGGATCTGTTATGGTCATTTTGAGTTCCTAGTTTTGTCCTTTGGTTTGACCAATGCCCCTACAACATTCATGGACCTTATGAATAGAGTATTCAAGCCTTATCTAGATATGTTTGTTATCATATTCTTTGATGACATTATAATCTATTTGAGGAAAGAGAAATATCATGCTAGCCATCTCAGAATAGTTTTTCAAACTCTAAAGGATAGAGAGTTGTATGCTAAGTTCTCTATTTGTGAGTTTTGGATTGAGCCTCTAGAATTCTTAGCCCACATTGTTTCTTGTGATGGAATTAGAGTTGAAACTTTGAAAATAGAGGCAGTGCAAAATTGGCCTAGACCCTCATCTCTAACTGATATTAGAAGTTTCTTGTGGTTGGCTAGATATTATAGAAGGTTTGTTGATGGGTTCTCATCTATTTCATCTCTTTTGACTAAGTTGACTCAGAAAATAATTAAGTTTCGATGTCCTAACGCTTATGAGAAAAGATTCTAGGAATTTTAAAAGCGATTGACTACTGCCCCAATATTGACCTTACCAGAGTGTACACAAGGCTTTGTGGTTTATTGTGATACGTCCAGAGTCGATTTGGGTTGTGTGTTATTGCAAAATTGGAAGGTTATAGCTTATGCCTCCAGACAACTTAAGGTTCACAACAAGAATAATACAACCCATGATCTAGAGTTGGATGCCATAGTTTTTGCTTTGAAAATATGGCGCATTATCTTTATGGTGTTCATGTAGATGTGTTCACCAATCACAAGAGTCTTCAGTATGTGTTTAGTCAAAAAGACCTCAATCTTAGACAAAGAAGGTGGTTAGAGTTACTCAAGGATTATGACATGAGTATTCACTATCACCCAGGTAAGGCTAATGTTGTTGCTGATGCTTTGAGCAGATTGTCTATGGGCAGTATCACTCATTTTGAGTAAGACAAGAAAGAGTTAGCAAAAGATGTGAACAGACTTGCGCGACTAGGGGCTCATTTAATGGATTCCAATAAAGGAAGAGTAGTGGTGATGAATGGGGATGAATCATCATTAGTGTCTGAAGTTAGAGAGAAACAAGACCAATATCCTGTTTTTCTTGAATTGAAGGCAAATGTTCATAAGAAAAAAATGATGGTTTTTGAACAAAGGGGAGATGGTGTATTGAGATATCAAGGTAGATTGTTTGTGCCAAGGATGGATGAACGTCAAGAGAGGATCATAGAGAAAGCTCATAGCTCCAGATATTCTATCCATTCGGGTTCCACAAAGATGTATCGTGACTTGAGAGAGGTTTATTGGTGGGTAGTATGAAGAAGGGCATTGCAGAGTTCGTTGCTAAGTGACCGAATTGCCAGCAAGTGAAGGTAGAACACCAGAGGCCCGGTGGTATGGCTCAGAATATAAATCTTACAGAATAGAAGTGGAATATGATCAATATAGATTTCATCACATGTTTACCATGGTCCCGCATATAGCATGATTCGATTTGGGTGATTGTAGAACAAATGACTAAATCAACTCACTTTTTACTGGTAAAGACTACCCATTTAGAAGAAGATTATGCCAAGTTATATATTCAAGAGGTATTCAACTTCATGGAGTTCCAGTGTCGATTATTTCAGATAGAGGTGCATAATTTACTGCACAATTTTGTAAGTCGTTCTAGAAAGGTTTGGGTTCAAAGGTGAACTTGAGTACTGCTTTTCATCCTTAGACTGATGGTCAAGCAGAGCACACTATTAAGACTTTAGAAGATATGTTGAGGTCTTGTGTGATTGATTTCAAGGGTAATTGGGATGATCACCTACCTCTCATTGAGTTTTCTTATAACAATCGTTACCACTCTAGCATCCAAATGGCTCCTTGTGAGGCTCTTTATGGGAGGTGATGCATATCTCCTAGTGGATGGTTTTAAGTTGGTGAAGTTGGGTTGATAGGACTAGACTTAGTGCATCAAGCTATGGAAAAGGTTAAGATTATTCAGGAGAGATTGAAAATAGCGCAGAGTCGTCAAAAATCCTATATAGATGTAGGAGAAGAGATATAGAGTTTGAAGTAGATGATTGGGATTACTTGAAGGTTTCACGCATGAAGGGTGTTATGAGATTTGGTAAGAAGGGGAAATCGAGTCCCCGGTATATTGGTCCTTATAGGATATCCAAGAGGGTTGGCAATGTAGGTTATGAATTAGAGAGCCCAAGAGTTAGCAGCGGTTCATCGAGTATTTCATGTTTCTATGTTGAAGAGGTGTATGAGCGATCCTTCACTTATCATACCTACTGAAGATATTGGTATTAAGGATATCTTATCTTATGAGGATATTTCTATTTAGATTCTAGGTCGTCAAGTTAGCAAATTAAGGACCAAGGAAGTAGCATTCGTCAAAGTTCTGTAAAGAAATCAATTTGTTGAGAAAGCTACTTGGGAAGCTTAGGAGTACATGAAGAAGAGGTACCCACACCTGTTTGAGTCTGGAGTACTTCCAAATTAAGGTACAAATCCTTTTCTTGGCACTTACTTTAAGTTGGCATGTTGTATTTACATTTTTCTTGTTGGGTTTTTGAGTTAGATGTTAGATGTTACACCCTTTGCCTACTAAGAGTAATCTCATTCGAGGACGAATGTTCCCAAGGGGGAGAAATTGTGACAACCCACTATTTGAAAGAGCTAAAATTAGAAAGAACCATCTTTGGAAAGAATGACAATCTGAAATTTGGCAAGTATGTTAAGTTATAGTTTTGGGTCAACTTCAAATGACCATAATTCCTGGTACAGGATGAGTTAGGTGGGCTACAAGATATCAAATGAAAGGTCTTTGAATTATTTTTCCAACACCACTGAGTTTGCTAATTTTAGGGTTCATATGAGGGAGATATGCCCATTTGAAGTCGGGCTATCTGGATAAGGAAAGTCGACCAGATTTTAGAGAGGTATTTTTGTCTTTTCATTACCCGATATAATTATTTCATTTTTAGTAAGTTATTTGGGGGTCTAAACTGAGTTAGTTCAGTTTATGGAATTATGAATTACGCTAGGGCTTTGACAGTAGAGAAAAGAGGAGAAAAGAGTAGAAAAGAGGAGAAAAGAGGAGAAAAGAGGAGAAAAGTCAAGGTGTTCTCGGAGATTTCTTGCGGAATAAAAGTAATTTCACCAAGGGTTGATCCCTAAAGAGGTATGTGAGACTTTCATAGTGTTGGGTTCGTTCACCCACGCGCCAATCATGTTTAATTTAGTGAAATTTGTTGTAGAAAGTTGAAAGTTTGATGATCTTGAATTGTGTTCTTGAAACTGGCTTTCGTTCTTGAAATTTGATGGGATTGTTGAATTCTTAATGGAATCGTGTCGAATTTAGAGTCGTTTAGGAGTATATTCTTGGGTACATGTACTGGGTATCTGAATCTAAAGAGAAATCGAGAAAAAGAATCAAATTTAGGAGAATTGGGGTTAGAAAATGAAGAAGTAAAAAGTCGGGGAGAAATTGGGTACCAGGTCCACGTCGCGGACTTGTTCCTTAGAAGTGGAACTTTTCTCTCTGCTTCACGGAGAGGTCACAGACCACTATGCCTCAAAATTTATTTTGCGACCAAATATTTAAATGCATCTCCGCATCGTGGACTTGCTTCCAGACAGTGATTTCTTGATCATTTCTTATGTTTAACTATCTAAAAACAATCCTAAACACCGCGAGATCTTTCCTATCACAAATCACAACCTTGAATTCATAAATCAAATTCAAGATAGAGTTGGGAGTCAAGTATTGAGGGTTCTTTGAGTCATTTTAAGAAGTCTTTTACAAATCTTTTAAGCTTGTTTTAAGACTTAAGCATTGAGATTGAGAAAGAGTAGAGCCGAGTTCATTTTCTTTAAAATTTTATTTGGGGCCTATGTTTTCGCAAAAAGGAAATGTGTTCACATTTAAGATGAACAGAAACACTGATGATTCCATGATTTGGACTCATTTAGGGCTTTATTTTAATAGATTTAGTGTCCTCAAATGCATATTTCGTGCCAATAACTGATGTAAGTTCTTTATTTTTAGGTATTTGGATTGAGGAACAAAACGTGGACACTAGTAAGCCAAAAGGAACAAGGAGGCTGAAAGAACGAAGAAAATAGGGCTTGATGATCGCCTAACCCATTTGGTGAGTCACCAAATGGCCATGATCTCGCATACAGTTCCAGTGTGGCAAGACCTAAAGGAGAAAATTAAGTTGGTAATAGAAAAGAGCAGTCAGCATGTCGCCAAACGGTTTTGTAATTCAGTGCTAGATCACCCAAAGTTATAGAACTTGAGGATGCTGAAGGCCAAAACAAGAAGGCGATGGAATTGACCAAAGGGCGGATCACCGAGTGGATCGGTGTTTCCGTTTTATTGCGCTGAATGGTCCTTCGCAGCACAATTATTGGCGACTATAAATACATTTTCAAACTTTATGTTTGATATCTTTTATCTTTTCTGACTAAAATTTCTAAACATTTATTAGAGAATTTTAGAGTTTGGAACTGAGAGAAGTGAGACAATATTTTCCTTAGCTTTGAAGATTTCCATTTTGAGAAATCGGAAGTGGGTCTTTGAGATTCTTCAACCTTGACCTTTGTAAAGATGAAATTAATCTTACCCAGTTGATGGAAATAAAATTTGGTAACGATTTCTATGTTTTTATGATATCTAGCTAAAACTCCAATTCTTGGGGTGTGATTATGGGTTGATTTAACTGCTGGGTATTGTTAATTGATAGTTTATATGCTGTTTGAAGGTGATTTTAATTAGTAATTGGGGGTTAATTTAAAGGATTGTAGTTGCAAATGCAACTCTACCTTTGTGTTTTTGGCTTGCTGAGAGAGAGATTTTAAAACGAAAATTACTGATTTGATGGTCTGTGGGTATTGGGTTGTCATGGGTTCAACTCGAGAGAGTGAATCCTAAACCCTTTTCTACACATTAAGCTCGAGAGAGTGAATGGACTAAAGCATAGGCTGTTCTTAATTGCTGCTTATTGGTGTTCGAGAGAAATCAATTTGATTCGGGTTAAATTGTTAGAGAAAAAGTTTATCCCCACTAAAGTCAATCTTATTCACTGATTTACAACTATTTACTATCAGTTGCAATTACCCATTTGTCTACCTTAGCCTATAATCCGATCACATCCCAAGAACCCGTCTCCTTACTTGTTCCTTATTGTTATTTGCTATTGTTGTAGTTGATAATTACAATCAAAATGCCCCATATTTGACACTTGTGTCACCCTTTAATTTAAACTATGCTTTTATTCGTAAATGTCTTTACCTATGATTGACTTCAACATATTTATATTTGGGTCTTGAATCTTAAGCACGTACCACTCCCTGTGGGAGTCGACCCAACTCACTTAGTTAGGTTATATTACTGACTAACAATTGATGACACTTAGAATTGGAAGAAGTGTCTTGTTACGTGAAATCAAAATGGCACCGTTGCTGGGGAGTGGTGTTGGTTGAGAATCTTTAGTTAAGTTGAATTTTGTTCTTGTTAGTCATAGTTGAACTTACTTAATTTTAGTTTTGTTTTTCTTGTTTCTGTTTTGAAACAGGAAGTATGAGTGTGAACGGTAGCAATGGTAGCCAAGTAGGCCACCAAGACGTATATATAACATCGGAAACATCAATGATGCCAATGAGCTTAATGCTAATGACCCTCATCTTATGGGTGGTATTGGTGCCATTCATTTGCTTCCGGCAAAAGGGAATGCGGTGTTCCACATCACAAGTACTATGTTGCAACTCTTGTAATTGAAGGGGTTGTTAAGTGGTTTGGCTCATGAGGATCCCCATGAGCATATTAGAAATTTCATGGATATTTGCGGACCGTTCTCCTTCAAGAATATATCCCAAGAGTCGGTCCGATTGAGGTTGTTCCTATTCTCTTTGATGGGAGAATCATGTAAGTGGCTGGTTGAATTGCCACTTGAATCATTCACTTCGTGGGAGGATCTGGTAAGCACATTTAATGTACGATTTTGTCCATCCTTCGAAAATGATGACCTTTCAAGACAAAATTTAGAGCTTCAAGCCTCTAGAGGGCAAGCCAATTCATGAAACTTGGTTGCGATTCAAGAAGTTGGTGCTCCAATGCCCAACCCATGGCTTTCCTAACAACGTGTTGCTGCAGTATTTTTACCGAAGCCTTGACTCGATAAACAAGGGTGTTGCGGACAAACTTTCTCCTTGAGGTTTGTGCAGCAACCTTATGTGAAAGCAGCTCAGCTCTTGGATGGCATGACCATGATAAATCGGGCTTGGTACACCTGCGAAAGACCAGGTCTCCCCTCTTATATTCAAATTGACCAAGGAGCAAATGGAGAAAGACCAAGAGAGGGACAAGAACATGGCCAAGATCATGACACAACTTGACATTTTGTCCAAAAATGTCATGGGAGCTGGTGCTCAAAGTATCAATGCCGTGGGTATCATGTGTGCTAATCCTGAAGAGGCCAAGTTTGAGGCTTTATATAATGAAGAGGTGAATTTCCTAGCCAACCAAGGTGGTGGTTATCGTTAAAACTACCTGAGCAAGGGTAGTAACCAAGGTTGGAAGAGGATGAAGGTTGGAAGGATCATGACTGAGAATGGAGGGACCGAAATCCCAATGAAGGATTGGGAGAAGGATAGGTATGTGCCTCCCCACGAGCATCAAAAGCCAAAGAATTTGGCAGGTGGCTGGTCTGAGGATATGCTTTCTCGTATCCTTAACAAAGTTGAGGGGTCGAACATGATTTTGAAAGAAATGAAAGAAGATGTGTCAACACTTAGTCAGACGGTTACCTCATATTCCATTCCAATCAAGCAGTTGGAGACCCAAATGGGTCAAATCTCATCTCATTTGAACCCGAGACAGTAAGGGGGTTTGCCTAGTGATACTATGGCCAACCCCAAGAATGTGGTTTAAGTGTGGAGTTGCATTATGCCACAACGTTAACTAAGGTGCTGCTTGGGAGGTAACCCAAGCTTTTATTTGCTTTTTTTTTAGTTGAAATAATGGTGCGTTGATTGTGCTGGTTAAAGTGTGAAAAGTGTTTGACAAGTGCAGGTTTGCGAGCCAAAAGTCCAGTCAGCACATCGCCTAAGACGTCGGCGTGCCCGATTTGATCCGTCATTTGACTCAAGACATCTTCAAATTAGAGTCTGTAAAACTCGACGAGCCTAGGAGTTAATTGGCGAATTGCCAACTAGGTCGGCGATCACGACTTAGACCGCTGTTTGGATTCCCACAATAATTGGAGGTCTTGTAAAAATTGATGAGGTAAGTGCCTATTCGGTGAGTCGTCGAGTGGGTTAGCGAGCAATACTAATATCCTGAATGGGCGAGAACTGGACGGTCATTAAAGGCCAAAGGTTTAAACTTTCAACCTCTTTCACTTTCCCTCACTTTCGAACTTCCCAAACTCACACCCGCACAATACTTTCTATATTTCTTGCATTTTCTTCACATTTTAGTCGTTGAATTTGTGTTCGGAGTGGATTTATTTGATGCATAGCATTTCAACATATTTATTTGACATCTAAGGTTCGTTTTTCGAACCCTAAATCCTATTTTTAACAATTTGTAATCATATGCAATTGATTTTATCTTAGTGCTGTGTGCTGGGCCTCTCTGATCGTAATTATATTTGTGTATGCCTATGTTAATTCAAACATTTTGCTTGCATTCCCTTTAATGTTGAATTCCCAAGTTTTTGTGCCTTAATATTGGTTAAAATTTTTGGGGTTGTGCTTGCGTGTTGTTGGGTCTTGTCGGGTGAAGTCTAAGTAGCCCACATTTGTGTCGAATGATGTATTTTTCTTAATGATGGAGTGGTCAACATCATTCTTAAGGACAAAAGTCATCAAATAGCCAAATTTGGCCAAACCGGGAGAAGTCTGAATATCCCTGGGGCATGGGTGTAATGGGTCTTAGTTTAATTGGATAAGTGCATACTTAAATTTTATTTTTGAGGGTTGCGGGATTGAATTTGAGAATATGGGTTGAAAGTATGCACGTTGGGTCATTTGGCGAGTTGGGTCAAGCTCGTCGAACCACTCGGTGGTTCACCCATATTGTCTTTAATTTCATGCTTTATGTTTAAAATGGTTTTGTAACTTTCAGCGAGAAGCCTGAGTTTGCTGAGTGCACTCGGCGACGCGCCGAAGGTCTTTCTTTATCGCCCTTTATCTGCACCCCTGATCCTTAATTGCACTTTAGCTTTCGGTGGGATAATCCTTTCTTGCCGAATGCTATTAGTGATTCGCCGAAAGGCCCTAATTTTCTGAGATTTTTGAGCCAATCCTTTCGGTGAGCTAGATCTAGCTCACCAAAGAGATTGGGCGAGTCTGTCCGCAACTTATCTTCTGTGCATCTAATTGAATTGTTTTTAACTTTTTCCTGATGTTTCACATATATGTCAAGGAAAAATATAGACATGCCGCCCCGTAAAAGAGAGAGGGGTGTTGTGATAAATTAAGGGGGAGAAAATCCTCCTAAAAAGGGTAGAACAGAGCCTCCAACGGGAGGCAAGGGCAAAGGGAAGAGGCCTGCATCTGAGGTTCCTGAGCACAACAGGGAGAGTGTTTGCTGATTCCCGAGCTGCATTATCTAAGCCTGAGTATGATCAACCCTTATAGTCCCGGAGGGCTGAGATCCATGCCAGATCTCGCCTTGACTTTGCTAGAGTCCCTTTAGTATCCACACCAATAGATTTAGTGCCAGCACTGAAATGTTTTATGGCTCCAGTGCCACCAGTAGTCCCTCCTCCTAGGCTTCTCAACAGGTTAAAAGGTGATGTACTAAGAACTATCCTAGAGGAGAAGTTATTGTCTACAGAGGGCCTTGAGGGAAAATATTACGGGGTGAGGGACACCCTCAATTTTCTTTGCTTTGAGTAGTTTACCAAGCCCCGAGGCCCCTATATTCCTTCATGGGTCCGGGAGTTTTATTCAAAATATGGTGAATTATTTCTGAAGAGTAAGAAGAAGGCCAATGAGTTCAGATCGGTTAAGTCGGTCATGGTCTAAGGTAAAAAAGTTGGGTTCAAGAACGAGTACATCAATACTATACTCGATAGGGCTGTAGGAGCTGCACAGGCCCATGAGGGTTTGTCGGTTACACAGTCCTTGGATGACTTGAAGGGAAGGTCGGCTCCATTGATTTTAGATACCACCTCGAGGTGGATTGAGGCAGGGGTCCCCATAGAGAAGAGGTATTTGAGCATTGCTGCTCGATTCTAGTTTAGCTTCATTAGCAGCACCATAAATCCATCCCAGAACGAGAACATTCTACGCCACCCTAAGCAGACTTCCTTGGATCTATCATATCCCGAAGGAGCATCGATTGGGACTCCTCATAGAGCAAGAGATGGCTATGAGGCCAAGAAGAGTTAGGCCTCCTTTCCATTGCCGATCCTGATCACGGAGTTGTGCCAGCGTGCTAGAGTGCCCCAAAATGATATGAGAGATATTGAGGTTACCCCATATTTTTCTACTTATATCTGGCACATTGAGGTCGAGTACACTCGAGAGGAGGCTAACACGAGGAGGGCAACTCCAGTGGATACGGCCCCAGAGGTGGACAGTGATTCAATACCTGTAGAGGGATCCTTGCCTACTCCAGTCTCCAAGCCTTCAGGTACATTTGCCCCTTATTTTTCTTCGAAGGCCCTAGGAGCCTCTACCTCGTCCCAGTCCGCCAAAATTACTCAGGCGATGATCATGAAAATGGGACACCTGGCCCATTCAGCTGATGTGAGGGTGAGCCGACTTGAGAGATCCATCCCATGGATGATCGAGAGTGCGATTATTAGTGCTCTGACCCCCTCAAGACTTCCATTGACACTCTCACTATGAGTTCTAAGGCTTGTGAGAACAGGGAGGGGGAGACCTCTGAGGTCACGACTTTGACAGCCGAATTAGCAGATTTGAGAAAGGATGTAGACTATTTAAAGTCCACTGACTTCAGTTCATTACTAGAGACTGCTGATGATGTGGATGCTCCTGAGATTCCTCCAGCTATCACTGGAGATATACATAGGGATGGGCCAACAACTGATGAGTTAGAGACAAAGACCAACTAGGAGCAGATCGAGATAAGGGAGGAGAGCATATATGGAGATTTTCCATTGAAAAGATGATTATACAATCGGTGATCCAAACATTGCTGACAGAGACGTCCATGGCAGCTACTAGTGGACCCTCTACTTCTAAGGTGACTTCGAGCACTGATGGCCTAGTTCAGAGCACTACTCTGGGCATTGATGCTAGACAGATGGAGTGACTGAGTAGACATGATTCCTTTTTACCTCCTTCTATGTCTTATTTTCTTTGAATTTTGGATATTTTATTTCTTGTATTTGAGGACAAACAACTTTAGTTTGTGGTGGGGTGAGGCCTACCTTGTGTGACTATTTTTCTGTATATATTGGGTTGTTGAGCTACAATTGTGTTTTCCACTGTTTTGGTGGATGATTGAGCTTGTGGCTCCTTGTATAAATTGTAAATGATTTTGACCCTTCAAAAAAATTTTGTGCCACCTCTTGTTTGTGTTTGAATGTGGCTTTTCTCTTGCAAATTTAAGTATTAGGCTTGATCAATACCGATGACTTGAATGTTGCTTAAAATCGGACAAGAATGAATGTACAGCTACGATGAGGCCAAATGAAGTTGCATAGACAATATGTGAACTTTTGCATCTTGTTGTGACTAGCCAATTTTCAAATTGAGTCTCTTGTGATGAACATTGAACATTAGCGAAAATGTGGAGTCTTGTTTAACATCGGTGTCAATGCCTTGTGTGATGAGCTTACCTTGAACCATGTATGATGACACCTAGAATTTGCTCCGTTTGACTGGTTGACTAAGTGATGCAATCTCTTGATATGATCTTAGGCAACTTTGAAGAGTGTGAAACAATTTGACATTATACCTCTTTTGTGGCCAACCTTGTGAGTGTGTGATCTTTGCTTAAACACCCTTTGAGCCTTATCATTTTCTTGGAAGAAACTTGATGAAAATGTGACCTTTCTTGATCCATTACCCTTAATCCTTATGATTTGTGGTTTGTGTGAATAGCCAACTTAGGCCAAAAGCCTAAGTTGGGGGTGTGGTGAAAAGAGAAGGCAAATCAAGAAGTGCAAATAAATCCCCTTTGACCCATGATTTTGAGAAAAATAGAACCCCTATATATAAAAAAAAAAAAAAGAGAGAGAGAAAAGAAGAAAAGAATGAAAAAGAATAAGATTGAAAAAGTTGTGGAATAAAGTGTGAAAATGCAAAAAGAAATTGGGTGACCAACAGTCCATTGAAGATGAACAATGGGGTGACCTATGAGCATAAATGAGAATGATAAATAAAAGGAAAGAAAGAATTGTTCACACCACATTTCATGAAGATTACAACTATTGAGCCTAAAAGACCATACCTTTGCACTTAGCCCCGTTACAAGCTATGAAAAGACCTTTTTGATCTTAAGTGAGCTGAAACAATTGTTGGCTTGAAAATAAGGGCAAACCTATCTGTGAAATCACGCATTGTGTTCATCTTTGTGAGTGAGAGTGTTGCAATTGATTTCGGAGCTTTAAATTGTTGAACCTTTGTGTGTGAATATGGAATCATTGTTTGTTTGAGGGCATTTGAGTACCTTTGTTGATCTTGAACTTGCATTTGAAGCAAGTATTGTGAACTTGAGAATCTTTGATAATGGTGAGTAACAACTTGAATCTCTGAGTGCACAATTGATCCTTGCATGAGTAAGTTGAATCTTTTTGTGTGCATTCATGATTGAGTCTTGTGTAGGACTGCTTGAGACATCCTTTTTAAGCTGCTGAACTTGAGTTTTACTTGAGGACAAGCAAAAGTTTAAGTTGGGGGTGTTGATGAGTCCACGATTTGGACTCATTTAGGCTTTATTTTAATTGATTTAGTGTCCTCAAATGCATATTTTGTGCCAATAACTGAGATAAATTCTTGATTTTCAGGTATTTGGATTGAGCAACAAAGCATGGACACTAATGAGCAAAAAGGAACAAGGCAACTGTAAGAACGAAGAAAAGAAGGTCTGATGATCGCCCAACCTATTTGGCGAGTTGCCAAATGGCCATGATCTTGCCTAAACTACAAGTGTGCCAAGCCCTGAAGGAGAAAATCAAGTCGGTGATAGAAAGGAGCAGTCGGCTTGTCACTGAATGGTTCCACAAATTAGTGCTAGATCTCCCAAAGCTATAGAACTTGAGGATGCTGAAGGCCAAAACAAAAAGGCGATGGAACTGACCAAAAGGCAGATAGCTGAGTGGATCGGCGTTCCCGACTTATTGCACCGAATGGTCCTTCGCAAAACAATTTTTGGTGACTATAAATACATTTTCAAACTTTATGTTTAATATGTTTTATGTTTTCTAAATGAAATTTAATTTCTAAACATTCATTAGAGAATTTTAGAGTTTAGAACTGAGAGTATTGAGACAATATTTTCCTTAGCTTTGAAGATTTGAAGATTTCCATTTTTGAGAGATCGAAAGTGGGTCTTTGAGATTCTTCAACCTTGACCTTTATAAAGAAGAAATTAATCTTCTCCAGTTGATGGAAACACAATTTGGTAACAGTTTCTATCTTTTTATGATATCTACCTAAAACCCCAATTCTTGGGGTGTGATCATGTGATTATGGGTTGATTTAGCTATTGGGTATTGTTATTTGATAATTTATATGTTGTTTAAAGGTGATTTCAATCAGTAATTGTGGGTTAATTTAAAGGGTTGTAGTTGCAAACACAACTCTACCTTTGTGTTTTTGGCTTGCTCGAGAGAGAGGTTTTAAAACCAAGATTATTGATTTGATGGTCTGTGGGTATTGGGTTGTCATGGGTTCAGCTTGAGTGAGTGAATCCTAAACCCTTTTCTACACATTTAGCTCGAGAGAGTGAATGGACTAAAGAGTAGGCTGTTCTAATTGCTGCTTATTGGTGTTCGTGAGACACCAATTTGATTCTGGGTAATTTGTTCGAGAGAAAGTTTATCCCCACTAAATTCTAGCTTATTCACTAATTTACAGCTATTTACTATCAGTTGCTATTTCCCATTTGTCTATTATCACGTCCCAAGAACCCGTCTCCTTACTTGTTCCTTAGTGTTATTTGGTGTTATTGTAGTTGATAATTACAATCAAAACTCCCCATATCTGACACTTGTGTCACCTTTTAATTTGAAGTATGCTTTTATTCGTAAATGTTTTTAAATATGATTGACTTCAACATATTTATACTTGGCTCTTGAATCTTAAGCACGTACCACTCCCTGTGGGATTCGACCCCAACTCACTTAGTTGGGTTATATTACTAAATAACAATCACAGACATTTAGAATTGGAAGAAATGTACTGATACGTGAAATCAAACACTGATTTCCAAATGAGTTTTCATGAGTAGTTTTGATTTCCTTCTCTTTTAAAAGATAAGTTTTTGAGTAATAATCTTAAATCATAGAGAAAGAGTTATGTTTTTAAACATATGAGCTAAGTACATTTTGGGAGTAGTATTAAGCACCGATGTGGTGCCAAGTTCATAATAACTCAAGTCTCCATAAACTATGTAGCCAACTTGGGTAGAAAGGGTCATAATTTTTAGATGATTCCTTAATGCTTTTAGCACAGACTAGTAGATCCACTTAGTTGAGACGTTCTATATCCTGACAAATTATACTACAGTTCTGGCAGCGTGGGCGAGACGATGTATCATCACATAGCTCATAATGATGATTGTCGGTTAGAGAAACACCACAAAAGTATATAAGTTTATTATATATATATATATATACATTGAGTTTTTATTGTATTTTCAATACATTGAGTTGCTACCTACTATTTAAATGCTTTATATAAACTACATCTTTACTGTTGTTTATTTATGCATTGAGTTGAGTCAATAAAGCAAAGGTAGGTGTTTCTTTTAGAATTCAGTTCAAGCTTATGTCATGTGTAGTTTTCCTCTTGCATGTTCGTACATTCAATGTGCTGGTGCCATTTGGCTTGCATCATTTTATGATGTAGTTACATGTAACCAGGATCAACATCCAACACTTCGTTGATCTAGTTGAGCAATCAGAGTCAGTAGGTGAGCCTCTTTGCTTCTGGAAGATACCCTTTTATTGATTTATTATTCTATTTTATTTGGATGTCGTGGGTCTTGCCCCGACGTAGGCTTCATAGACAGTTAGTTATTAGTTCTTTAGTCTTGTAATTTTAGACAGTTAGTTATTAGTTCTTTAGTCTTGTAATTTTAGTTATGTTGGTTACCACACTTGCGTTGCCACTGGGCTAGTTGAATGTTTATTTCTGAAACATTCCAAGTTATCTTGAGTACAATTGCATTTGATTTCTTTTATTAATGCTTAGAATCTTCCATTGAGTAGTAAGCCAGGCCAAGGGTTCTCCCGGGCCAACAATGGTTCTCGAGTGCCAGTCCCGCCCATGGTGTAGGGTCAGGGTGTGACAGATTAATAGAGATGGAGAATAATGTTATAAGTTTAGAATAATAAGTGGTCTATTCATATAGTAGAAAATAAGTTGACTTAACATGTTATAAACATATAGAATCTGAACACAAGACAATAACTGTGATTTGTTTTGTTTTCTTTCACAAAATATTTGCTTTTAGATTCGCACATATGTTTTACTATTTATTTATTGTCTATCTAAAGTGAATTATAGGTTAATATTCATAAATGGAAAAATAACTGACTTGTTTCTGTCAAAATCACATAATCATGTTTTTAATAAAAAAATCATAATTTTTTTATCCTACTATGATTATGTAACACATGGTAACATTTTTATCAATTATCCCATGTCATTCCTTCATTTAACTTGTTTCTTTAATTAAAGAGCTTACCGCTAAAAATATGATAAGAAACTTCATGTAAAGTTTAATAGTATGAGTGACCAATCTTTAAAGATTAAATTATTTTGATTTTTCTAAAAAATATTTTTGGTGAGAAGCAGTGTACATTTGACTAATAAACTTAAAATCACTTTTGAGCAACATTTAATATTTGGTCAAGCTTTTTATAAATGTTTTAATTTAAGTGTACTTTTCTCAAAAGCGTTTTTCAAAAAAAGTGCTTTTAGGAAAAAGAAACTATTTTTTTAGCTGTGGAATAATAGTTTCTACACGTGGTTGCTTCTTGTTTGAGCTTATGATGTAAAATTTATTAGTCTATTAGAGTGAACAAAAGATATACTGAAATATATATATATATATATATATATATATATATATATATATATATATATATATATATATATATATATATATATATATATATATAAACTTGACCTGGCTCTATTTATTCTTTAGTTGGTTTTTGATAAAACTAAACCAAATCAAATATTAGCAATTTTTAAAAATTTAGATCCAAACCATAAAAAATTTGATTTGTTTAATCAATTTGGTTCAATTTTCGATTTGAATTGATTTTTAACCAAATAGTTAACACCCCTAAGTGGATGTATCTAATATATGTCTAAATTTGATCATTATTAGTTGTGGAGTTCATTTTAGGACCATATTGTTATTGTTGGGTTGTCAACTGATTTGTGAAATTGGGATAACTTCATTTTACAAAGAAACTCTGGTAAATGTTTTTATAAAATCTTGAGAGCTAGTCAAATTTCCTGCCATGGTCCATATTTCAATGACGAATGTTACCTAGGAAAATCTAATATTACACTGTAAATTTAAGCTTTATTTGAATTAGTAAATTTCATATTATTTTTTTTTACCCAAACCATGATTAATCATGTGAGAATACATTTTAAATTTTGTATCAAATGATGCACTAAATGTACAAAATGTTAAAGTTTAAATGGATTAAAAACACAAAGTTTGGAGTGTAGAATAACATATAGACCTTGTAAATGGACATAAGGTTCGCTTTTCAGTCGTATGTTAAAGAAATGAAACTCAACATTTTTAGAATTTTGAAAGTTAACATGCGAAGGCCACATGTAGTCGTATAATTGATATAAGGAAATTGTTGGTCTATAATGAAAATAGAGATTTTGGATTTTTGGGGTTCCTAGTTGTCCACATATGAAATTACATATAGATCACATGTCGCATATACACATGTCATGTCATATTTGGAGTCAGTGATTGTTGAAATTTTTTTCAATTCAGGAGCCCATGCACGTATAGGCCAACCTGCGGCCACACATTTCCACATATGGACCGATTGTGGTGGCTATATGTTCATATTTTGTAGAAAGTTGTACACTATGTTTAGTTTGGGGTTTTCATCCCACTTTGCCTTTTTCCTAGTTTTGAAGAACACCTTAGGGCCTCCTCTAATTAGCCAAGACGAGTTACTACAAAATCACCGTAATTGTTACATCAATTTAATAAGAATTAACACGCAAATCATCTTCTACGCCATAGATTGAAGGAATTTGACTCAAGGGCAATTGAAGAGATTTTTAGGGGATTCTTCAAGAGGCAAGTCTCTAGCTTACTTACATAAAGTTGGTGCATAGTTGAGATTGCTACAACTTATAGAAAGACATAGTAAATTTTGAGTGAATCTTGTATTCAAAATAAACATGAGTGTCGTTTTTCGAAACCTAGTCTTTCATGAAGGATCAAAATTCATGGAAATGAGCCAATGTCCTAAACAGTGTTATCAAAATTCAATATTGAGTCATCATTGTCCATTGTCGAACATATTTAGAGCATTATTAGTGTAACACCCCAAAAATTTTTTGAACTAAGACTCGAACCATCCTTCGTTGTGAGTAGGATTTTAACCAAGAAATTTATAATTTCTTAAGTATTCAGATCACTAGATATAGCACCTTGAGTTCCAAAAAGAATTAAAGAGAATTCATTCAAGTCATTCCTTAGTTCTTTTAAGTTTTGGGTCAACTTCAAACGACCATAACTTTCACTATAGGATGAGTTAGGAGACCCATAAGATATCAAATGAAAGATCTCTGAGTCCTCTTTCCAACGCCACTAAGTTTTCTAATTTTCAAGCTCTTATGAGGGAGATATGCCCATTTGAAGTTAGGCTATCTATTTAAGGAAAGTTACCCAGATTTAAGAGGGGTATTTTGGTCTTTTTATTACTCTATTAGATTTAATTCATCTTTAGTAATTAAATAGGGGTCTAAACTGATTTGTTTTACTTTACACAATCATAATTCACGGTAGGATATTAGAAAAAAGTTCAAAAAGAGAAAAGAGGAGAAAAGTCAAGGTTTCGTCAAGTTCTTGAGGTTTTGTTGCAAATTTCTCCAAGGGTTTGATCCCTATGAGGTATGTAACCTTCCATAGTATTGGGTTTGTTCACCCACATGCCAATCATTATTATTCAGTGTAATTTTGTTCTTGAAATTTAAGGAGTTAAGTTCTTGAAGAGTTCTTGAAGTTTCATTATAAATCTTGTTTTGTTGGGATTTTGATGAGTTATTGAGATAATCATATGGGATTTAAGAGTTGTTTTGAGTAAATTCTTGTGTACTTTGGTTGGGTATTCGAATCGAAGTGATTGGGGAAGAACCATTCGATTCTAGGTGTGTTAGGGTCAGAAAACGAGAAAGAAAAGTCATCGAGGTTTTCTGGGTTGGGGCCTGGCGCTCTACGCCAGCCAGTGCGCCCCAACAACACTCTGTAGGTAGAGGGCTGGCACCCTATACCACTCAGTGCGCCACGGTCGCCTGCCCCACCCTTTCTCAGTCCTTTAAAATGGTACCTTCCAGCCCTATCGATTCTGAACACTCTAAACTACTTCTAAACATCTATAAATCATTCATCCCATGAATCATAACTTTGAATCCATAATTAAAACTCAAGGTACAGTTAAGAGTTAAATCTTGAGAGTTCTTAACAGTTGTTTCAGAAATTCCCTTTGAGTCTTTTAGAAGAGGAAAATGTATTCATGAGTCTACACTATCATCAAGATCCTTCATATCATGAATCATAACTCTTGAATTCATAACTCAAATTCAAGAAAGAGTTAAGCGTAGAGTTCAAGAAAGTCTTTGAGGTCAATTGTGAATCCATTGTGATCAATTATCAATTTGAGCTTAGTTTTTAGGAAGTAAGTATGATAATGAGAAGAGTCATATACATAATTTCCATATAGTTATTTATATACATAATTTCATATTGTTATTTATACCCTTGAGTCGAGTCGTTCATGCCCATAATTTGTACAAACTCCATAAATTGAGTATCTTTAAGAGGAGTAGTATCTTCAAGTTCTTAGTCTTGAGTATTGAGTTCCTAATCCTTTTGAGATTATATTTCTGACTATGGGACTGCTACATGTTACCCATGAAGGTCCTTGAGTTGAGTAGCTCATGCCCATAATTCCATATGAACCCTATGAGTCGAGCAATCTTGAGATGAGAAGTATCATTGAGCCCTTGAGTTGAGTAGTTCATGCCCATTATTCCGCATGAACCCTCTGAGTCAACCACTTTTCAGATGAGTAGTATCATTGACTACTGGAGTTCTGGAGTTGCTGAGCCAAGTATTGAGTTTTATGCATGGTTATTGAAAATCTTGAATTAAGTTGTTCACGTCCATAATTCGGCATGAACCCTATTTTAAAAAGTCTTTTTACAAATTGTTTCTAAACTTGATTTAAAGGCTTCAGCACTAAGTTAAGGAAGTGTAAATCTGAGTTCATTTTCTTTAAACTGATATATGTGAAACTGATATTCCAAAGAGTATAAATGTTTTTACATTTTTGATGAGAGGAAATTGAGATTTCCAAAAGAGTTTTGAGCAGTTTGAGTACCATCTCTTTTAAGAGAAAGATTTTTTGAGTAATAATCTCAAAACACAGAAAGAGTTATGTTTTTAAACATATGAGCTAGTATATTTTGGGAGTAGTATTGAACACTGATATGGGGGAGAGTTCATATAACTCACTACCCCCATAAACCATGTAGCCAAAGAGAGGGTCATACATTTTATATGATTCCTTATTGCTTTTAAGCATAGCTTAGTGGATCCACCTAGTTGAGGAGTTTTATACCTCGGTAAGGTATAGGACAGTTCTGGGAGCATGGGTGAGACACTATATCATCACATAGATCATAGTGATGGTTGTCGGTTAGAGAATCTCCCACAGAGTTATATTGTATTTTTATATACAAATTTAGTTGTTATTGTATTTTTCAATAGATTGAGTTGCTAACTACTGTTTTAAAAGCTTTCCATCTATTACATCCTTTATTGTTGCTTTATCTTGAGTTGAGTATCCAGAGTTAAGTATTTTATTGTTGAGTTGAACCCAATTTCTCAAAATTGAATCTCTTATTATTTAGTTTAACTATGTTTCATTGAGTTGAGTTGAGTTGCATTGAGTGATTTAGAAGAGGTAAGTTTGTTTCTTTTCCATTAGTTTAAGCATATGAGTATGCTTCATAATTCATCTTACATGCTCGTACATTACATGTACTGAGCCTTTTGGCTTGCATTGTTTCATGATGCAGATACAGGTATTCAAGATCATCAACAGGCACTTTGTTAAGGTCATGTGATGTTCCAGTGAGCTTTGGCTAGCCTTTTCATATTCCAGAGGACTTCACCTTTATCTTACAATTAGTAGTTTTGAGATGTTGTGGATCTTGTCCCGATATCTTTATGTAATATTAGAGGCTTCATAGATAGGCAAAGTTGAGTAGTTTTCAGTATATATCTTCTATGAGTTTTTTTTTTTTACAAACTCTAAGTTTATTGATTGAGTATTTTTCATATCTTTATAAAGATTGAGTATTTGAGTTATTGAACACAATTCAGACTTTTAAGATTTTGTATGCTTTTGTTAGACTTCCACTTGTAGTTAGCCAGGATAAGGGTTTGCTTGGGGACCATCAATGGTTCTCAAGTACCAGCCATTTCCAGGGTTTAGGCTTGGGTCATGATAAACTTGGTATCAGAGTACACAATTCAAGAGTCCTAAGGTGTCTAATAAGTTGTGTATGTAGAGTCCTAGTTATCGATGTGAAGCGCCACATCTATAATTAGGAGGCTACAACATTTAGGAACTATCCCACTTCTTTCATACTCTTAATTATGCAATAGAGCTATGTCATAGAGATTTATTCATATTCGTGCATTTCTCAGATTCATTTAATTAACCGTCATACTAGAGGTGGCTAAAAGAAAACTCAGTCCTTTGTCGATATTTGCTCTTTGTAAGAGTCTTGAGGAAGTCATGAGACTCCAGAGGGGCTTGAGAGAAGCCCATGAGTGAGTTAAGTGTTGAGTTTTATAGGAATGCACTTATGTTCATATGAATCATGCGTTTGAGCTAAAAGTGAGCTGTATACTCTTCCCTAAACCTTATTCAACTTAGACCTTTAAGAGGATGGTATGTTTAGAGCTTGGGTAATATTTTAACCCGATAAGGTAGCATGAGTAATGAAATCATGAGAAGTACTAGTGAAAGTGCCCAGTGTTAGAGGAAAGTATGCAGAGATTTAGTAATCTAAGTAAGGGAGATGGTGTTTCGACAAGCTATGTTACTATAGTGATGCACTTAGTAAGTTATTAATGAAGAGTTTTCCCTTATGGGTAGACTTTGAAGTGATGAATTGTGAAGATTACATTGTCGTTATGTAGGTAATGAACAAGTCTCAATGTTAAATAGAAGAGAATGAGTATTCATGAGGTGGTAGATCTAAGCTAGGTATATGAATTTTGAAGGGGGAAACCCCATGGTATTTAGAGGATGATAGAACTACTTGAGAGATAATGCACAGTAAGTGAGTAAGTAGTACTTAGGTTGCGAAGTCGAATATGATGGTAATTTGTGAGTATGGAGACTAAGAGGTAAGGATTGACTACTTGTCATAAGGTCCTAGTGGACGATGGCTTCTAAATTTATATCCAATAGTTGTAAGTTAGTATAGTAAGCGAGAAATCGTATTGATTTTCGGGTTTAGTAATAAACATTAAGATTGTATTTGAGATGAGTGTCTTGATCAAAAGGATGGCAACATGAAGGTGATGATGTTGTCTTGAGATTTAAACTAGAAGACCTGACATAGAGTAGGTGAGGAATTGAGGTGATTAGCTGCAATAAATATGAGTGTTGCAAGTGAGATACCCTAAACCTCTTGATAAGGGCAGTGAAGTGTGGCCAAGCCACAAGAGTAAAAGGAGCATTACGAGGTGTACTGAAAGTGTATGTAATTAGAAGAGATTAACAAAAACACTTTAGAAAGAGTCTTAGTACATGCTTATAGAAAGTTCGGTATTCATGAGATAAGCTTGCCCTGAGTGTTTGAGGAAAAGAGGATGTAGACTAGTTAAAGATGTTGGAATAGGTCTATAGCCTTCAAGTGTTAGCTTTAGACTTAAGACGAAGATGATAAGATTGGAAATCAAGTCAAGAATTGAGAATAAGATAGTAATGAGTTCAAAAGAGTATGGGAGGATGTCCTTTTAGTAACGAGTAATGTTAAAAAGAGAAGGTTAATGATCTTATCGTGATAATGATGGTATGAGAATTCTGTCTAAGGTTATAAATGAGGAGGAAGAAGAGAATGAGGTTTTACTATGAGAATTAGCTAAATGAGAGCCCTTAGTTGGTTTCGAATAGTAATGCGGGCAAATTCTAGTTGGTATGGTAGAGATGAAAAGAGTAACCCCATTCCATACCCAGTCCAACCTTCATTTGAGGACGAATGATCCCAAAGGGGAGATACTGTAACACCCTAGAAAATTTTTGAACTAAGACTCGAACCATCCTTTGTTGTGAGTAGGATTTTGACCAAAGAATTTAAAATTTCTTAAGTAATAAGGATAGGTCACTAGATTTTAAGTTTTGGGTCAACTTCAAGCGACCATACCTTTCTATACAAGATGAGTTAGGAGACCCATGATATATCAAATTAAGGATCTCTGATTCCTCTTCCCAACTCCACCGAGTTTGCTAATTTTTGATCTCGTATGAGGGAGATATACCCTTTTAAAGTTAGGCTATCTATTTAAGGAAAGTTACCCAGATTTAAGAGGGGTATTTTGGTCTTTTTCTTACCCTATCAGATTTCATTCATTTTTAGTAATTACATAGGGGTCTAAACTGATTTGATTCATTTTACACAATCATAATTCATGTAAGGGTTTTAGAAAAGAGTTCAAGAAGAGAAAAGAGGAGAAAAGTGAAGGTTTCGTCAAGTTCTTAAGGTTTTGTTGCAGATTTCGACAAGGGTTTGATCCCAAGAGCTATGTAAGCTTCCATAGTGTTGGTTTTGTTCACCCACGCACCAATAATGATATATTCAGCGTAATTTCATTCTTGAAATTAAAAGATTTAAGTTCTTGATAAGCGTTCTTGAAGTTTCATTCTAAATCTTATTTTGTTGGGATTTCAATAAGTTCTTGAGATAATCGTATGGATTTTAAGAGTTGTTTTGAGTAGATTATTGTGTACTTTTGTTGAGAATTTGAATCTAAGTGATTGGGGAAGAAACCATTCGATTCGATGCGAGTTAGGGCCAGAAAACGAGACAGAAAAGTTGTCGGGGTTTTCTGGGTTGGGGTCTGGTGCCCTATGCCAGCTAGTTTGCCGCAACCACACCTCTGTAGGTAGAGGGCTATCTCCCTATGCCAGTCAGTGTGCTAGGGTCGCCTGCCCTCACTCTTTCTCTGTAGTTTTCCCCGTGTGAGTCTTTTAAAAGGGTACCTAGTCCTATCGATTCTAAACACTCTAAACTACTTTTAAACATCTAGAAATCATTCATAATATGAATTATAACCTTGAATCCATAATTCAAATTGAAGGTAGAGTTAAGAATTAAGTCTTGAGAGTTCTTCAGAGTTGTTTGAGAAAGTCACTCTGAGTCTTTTTTAGGAGTCTTCTACAATTTCTAATAACTTGTTTGAAGACTCAAGTAAGTGATCATGAGAGTGAGGAGAATGTATTCATGAGTCTACACTATCAACTATCATCAAGATACTTCATATCATGAATCATAACTCTTGAAATCATAATTCAAATTCAAGAAAGAGTTAATAGTAGAGTTCAAGAAAGACTTTGAGTTCAATTGGGAGTCCTTTAAGATCAATTACCGATTTAAGCTAAGTTTTGAGGAAGAAAGTATGAGAATGAGAAGAGTCGTATACATGAGTTCCATATTGTTATTTAGACCCTCGAGTCGAGTCTTTCATTCCCATAATTTCGCATGAACTTTATAAATTGAGTATCTTTGATAGGAGTGATATCTTTAAGTTCTAAGTCTTGAGTATTGAGTTCCTAATCCTTTTGAGATTATATTTCTAACCATGGCACTACTAGATATTACATATGAAGGTGTTTGAGTTGAGTAGTTCATGCCCATAATTCCATATGAACCCTATGAGTTGAGCAGTCTTGAGATGAGAAGTATCATTGAGCCCTTGAGTTGAGTAGTTCATGCCCATAATACCTCATGAACCCTATGAGTCAAGCATTCTTTACATGAGTAGCATCATCGACTCCTTGAGTTCTGGAGTTGTTGAGTTCCAAGTATTGAGTTTTATGCATGGTTATTGACAACCTTGAATTGAGTCATTTGCGTCCATAATTCAGTATGAACCCTATTTTACGAAGTCTTTTTAAAAATTATTTTTACAGTTGTTTTATAAACTCGAGCACTGAGTTGAGGAAGAGTAGATTAGAGTTTTTTTCTTTAAAATGATAAATGGGAACTAAGTATTCCCAAGAGTAAATGTTTTTATATTTCAGATGATTGGAAACTGAGATTTCCAAAAGAGTTTTGAGCAATTTGAGTACCATCTCTTTTCAGAGAGATTTTTGAGTAATAATCTCAAAACATAGAAAGAGTTGTAATTTTAAAAATATGAGCTAGTATATTTTAGGAGCAGTATTGAGCACCTAAATGGGGGAAGAGTTCATACAACTCACAACCCCATAAACCATGTAGCCAATATGGGTAGAGAGGGTCAAACTTTTTAGATGATTCCTTATTGCTTTTAAGCATAGCTTATTGGATTCAATTAGTTGAGAATATAGGACATTTCTTGCAGCATGGGTGAGACGCTGTATCATCATATAACTCATAGTAATAGTTGTCGGTTAGAGAATCTTTAGAGAGTAATATTGAATTTTTATATACAAATTTAGTTGTTATTGTATTCTTCAATACATTGAGTTGCTATCTACTATTTTAAAAAACTTCCATATGTTCCATCCTTTATTATTGCTTTATCTTGAGTTGAATATCCAGAGTTGAGTATTTTGTTTTTGAGTTGATCCCTATTTCTCAGAGTAGAGTCTCTTATTATTAAGTTGAAATTTGTTTCATTGAGTTGAGGTGAGTTGAGAAGAGAAGAGGTAAGTAAGTTTCTTTTCCATCAGTTCAATCTTATGTTTATACTTCAGAATTCCCCTTACATGTTCATACATTCCATGTACTGAGCCTTTTGTTCTTCATCGTTTCATGATGCAGATACAGGTATTCAAGATCATCAACAGGTGCTTCATTGAGGTTATGTGATATTCCAGTGAGCTTTGGTGAGCCTTTTCATATTCCGGAGGACTTCACCTTTATCTTACAATTAGTAGTTTTGAGATGTCGTGGGTCTTGTCTCGATATCCTTCTTTAATAGTAGAGGCTTTATTGATAGAAAAAGTTGTGTAGTTTTCAGGATGTATCTTCTTTGAGTTGTTTTTTTACAAACTATGAGTTTATCTATTGAGTAGTTTTTAGAATTTTTTTAAAGATTTAGTATTTGAGTTATTGAACACAATTCCCTTTTTTAAGCTTGTGTGCTTTAGTTAGAATTTCGCTTGTAGTCAGCTAGGATGAGGGTGTTCTTGGAGACCAACAATGGTTCTCGAGTGCCAGCCACGTCTAGGGTGTAGCCTCAGGTCATGACAATTAGTGAAAATTGAGGTATCAAGCTTTCTTGACGTTGTTCTATATGACAATTTATGTATATGAATGTATTTTTCCCTATGAATGAGATTTGTTGTGCCTAATTTCTATATTGATATTCTTTAAGAATGTTTTACCTTTATGAATGGACTATTGAATTGAAACATGGTTTAATTATTTTGAACTTGAATTTTAAATTATTTTTATAACCTTGATATACCTTTATTATGGGAAGATTTAAACAATAAATTTTTTTAGCTATTATGTCATGTTCTTTATTGTTTGTGGTTGACATTGCTATTTGGGTGAAAATATAGATATTACAGACCTAACGAGGTTTTCCATTCAGGTAGATACATATGAGAAGGTAGATCCCATATAAAACAATACATACGAAGTTGATGTCAAACTGTAACGATACCTGTGACAATATCATCAAAAGTCTCAGCCTCAGGCCTCTAGAAAAAGCATAGCACTGGCTATCTCGGCCAGCTGTAGCCTGAGTAGAAATCTACCACCACCTTGTGGAGCTAAAGTATATCTACTAGAAGTCCTGCCACCATTACCGACCTAAGCTCGGTCGGAGGCGCTGGATCCCTAGCTGGAGTAACTTAAAATGAATGTTGACGTCCTGAATGAGTGTATATAGGACATTGCCGCATCAAATAACTAAGATCCCCACCAGTATAGCAAGATTTCGGCACATATAACTGTTGTTATGAACCAGAAGAACTACCATGTCCTCCTCGACTATAACCATAAGATCTTCGGGCTGACTGCCCCTCCTGGCTGCTAGCATAGAAGCATGAATTGTCCCGCGACGTTGAAAAGAGCTACTACGTCTATGTGAATCTCTACCTCCAGATGAGGCACCAGAAAACTGACTAGAAGAATGGGCCCTTTTGGGCTCCCTAGAATCCTCCAAGTCCATTAACTCCGCCTCCTTGGTGGTGCTCACAATGGATTGGAAGGAAGCCCCCTCTCTAACTGCCTTGAACACATAAGACGTGATGGATAAAGTCAACCTTCTCACAAAGAGGTGAACTCTCTCTACCTTTTCTGGAAAAATAGTCAAAGCATGCCTAGAAAGCTTACAGAAATGGGCCTCATACTCGGTCACAGACACACTACCCTGAACCAAGCTCTTAAATCTCAAATGACTTTCCTTCCTCACGCTCCAAGGAATGAAGCGATCATGGAAAGAACTGGAAAACACATCCTACTAAGTCGGAGGACATCCAACTGGTCTAGACCTTACAAAAGTCCTTCACCACTCTCTGGTGCGACCACAAAGCTGAAGTGCAACAAACTGAACACCCCAAGCATCCACCATACCCACTACCTCAAGCATGTAATGGCACAAGGTCAAGAACTGATGATCATCCTCGCTCTTACCAACCTAAAATGAGGTAGCTTCATCTTTTGAAACATTTAATAGCACTACTAATCTCCCGCATTCAAAATAACCTAAGGAGCAATCTGTGCACCAGAACCTGGTGCAGGAACCACCGGTGGTTTGCCCACCTGAACACGAACACTAGGAGTCTGTTGCTGACTTGGGGTCTGCACCTCTATAGAAAGGTTCTCGACAACACCAAGCATTCTCAACAAAGTCTCCTGAAATAACGGAGCTCTAAACTCGGGAGGAACCTGGTCCTCAATGACCTCAACCTCTGGCTCAATAGAACCATCTCTAGCTCTGCCCCTAGCTGGTTCCGCTCCACGGGCACGACCTCTACCTGGTGCTACTTTATAAGCACGACCTCTAGCTTGGGCCCTACCTTTACTCCTAGCTAGTGTCTCACTAATAACCTTGGGGACTGCTTTCTCTCTACCACTAGAAATCGAAGCTCTGGTCTTTGAAATCTGCCAAAACAACACGCGGGAACTCAACACTAGCGAAGGTAACCACACACAATAAGAAAGGATAAATAATAACAATCTTTGTAGCCTCTTGAAGATAAGTACCGACGTCTCCATACCGATCTTCAAGACTCTACATAGACTTGACTTGTAACATACGTGAGACTTATGAACTTGTGTCTTTGATACTATTTTGTAAAGATTGTTCCACTAAGACAAGCCAACCTCAACCCAACGAAAATGAAAGAAAATTTGAAAATATAAAAAAATAGAACAAGACACAGGCGGAAAACTTATTCATTCTAAACAATACCCCAAAACCTGGTTGTCACGTGTACAAACCACTAATAAAAGTACTGAATTAAAAAGATAAATACAGGTCTTAGTCTTTATTGTTCAAATAGAACAAAGCTTAAAAAAAATGAAATGAGGGCCCGCCAGGATGACAAACAACTATCTCTCTCTCAGCACAACCTAGCAATTCTATAATACACGACTCACAAGGCCCAATATTCACAGTCTAGTAGTCACTATTCCACAATTAAAGGAATCAAAAAAGTCAACCTCAAATTCAAGTTGTTCAGTCACACGCAACAAGTACATCAATCTCAAGTATCAAGCAAATCACGCATAAGCATCAAAGGTATCAAGTCATATAATTAATCTCTCGCTGAAAACATTTCCCATCTGTACAATATCACTAGTTGGAACCATTTCTCATCGTCTTTATATCAAATTACTAGACGGAACCATTTCCCACCCGCTTTACATCAAATCACTTGCCAGAACCATTTCCCATCAGCTTTACATCAAATCACTAGCCGAAACCATTTTCCATCAGCTTTACATCACTAGCTGGAACCATTTCCAATCAGCTTTTTATCACTTGGCAGCAAAGACCTCAGTATCATAACACTCACCGACAAAGATCTTGGCATCATAAATCATCACATGTCTCATCACAATGTTCACAATCAAGGCACACAAGCAATATCACACTACATAGAAGAGACAACAAATTATACACAATTCAAGTCCTCACTCATGCTTTCAAGCATTTAATCAATTAAGAAACAAGGGTTACAATAAGGAAATTCACATCATTCTCTCAACACATAGCCTTTTTTATTTCAACCCTTTTTTATTCATTTAGATGTAAGAAGTGGACAATTTAACCCTTCACCTATTCCCCATTACTCCCTACACATACAATCAATAAGGAGGCATACAAATTCAACTAGAATGCGAAGTTTAGGAAGCCACTTGCCATAAGCCAAAGAGCTGTCACTTCAAAAAGTTGAGTCTTCTCCTTCAAAATCGATTCCAAAGCAAAACAATCTAAAAAACAACAAGTACTCACAATCACTCATCGGAAACAACACTCCCCACATCAATTATATAGATAAATGGGTCAAATAACTCAAAACCCAACATCCAAATGGAGGTTTGAATCTGAAAAACAATACTAATCAATAATCAAAGCTTAAGCAACTCATTAGGAATATCTTTTCAAAAATGAGCTAAAAATCAGTTTATAAACTCACTTTTACTCCAAAGCTTAAGTTCATGAAGAACCCCTAAATTATCAACCCAAAATCTTGATTTAAACTCATAAATTCAATATTAATAATGGGTAATCGAAGTATTAGAGTTAAGAAACATCACCAAAATGATTTTCCTTAAAAATCTGGTCGAAAGCGCCTTTCCAAAGCTCCTAAAACTCAAAAATAGTGAAATAGGGTTGAAACCCCAATTTTTAGAAAATATTCTACCTATTTCTCAATTGCTCATTACGATTGTGACCAAGGTCAGACGATCGTGATGAATAACACAGTATTAAAGTTTACCACTACGATCGTGGCAAGACCTTTACGATCGTGGGTCACCCAATTATGATGTTACACAATCACGATGACCAACATGGTCATGCACCAGAACCAGAAACCAGCCAAACTCAAAATCATCGAAAGGATCATCGAGTCTCGTTCAAAACCTCGTACACATAAACTACATATGCAAATAAGTTATACTCGAAGTTCTGAACTAAATGAACCATCAGAACACAAATCTGAGGTCTCCTCGACTTGGCATCCATGAAAACGATAAGAAACTCACAACCTAAAAAGGAGAAAACAAACTTGGAAGCTCTCAAAAATCAACCAAGATCTCACCTAGGCCTGAAATCATCTCCCGAATCCAACAAAACTCTTGAAATTCCATTCCGAGCATTCTAACCCTGAATGTTGATTAAAGTCAACCCAAAGGCTAAATTTCTATAGTTTCACAACTTAGGATATCAAATCCTCACAAAAGACTCAAAATTTGAAATCGATAACTCTCATAAATTAGGTTTTATATTTCGGGATTGATGGAATCGAATTAGTTCCATTCTGACACTGGAAACTCTAAAAGACCCCCAAAACCACTTTCTTAACAACTTAGCCTTTAAAACTTACACACTTACCAATATCTCAACTTTTAGATGGAAGTCTAAAATCGACTCTTCAACTCAATCATAAAAGAATCGAGGTCGATACTGAGAGGGGTTAAATTGTCAATTCATGAAACTTTCTAAAAATGACCAACCGGGTCATTTCTTTATTGACTGCTTGATATCATCAGAGTATATATTATTATGACCAGAGCCTATACCCTGGACGTGGTTGGCACTCGAGAACCATTGCAGGTCCCTAAGCAAACCCTCATCCTGGCTGACTACAAGTGAAAAACTAACTCAATCAATAATAGGCTTAAAAATGATTTAAATATGTTAAACTCAAATACTAAACTCATAAAGTCCGAACAATAATCCATATAAATTCTTATAGTTTCTAAAACAACTCAAAGAATGTAATTATTGAAAGTCTCCTTGACTCTATCTATCTATGAAGTCTCTAATATTACAAAAGGATATCGGTCAGGACATGACTCACGATATCTCAAAACTATTAACTATAAGGTAAAGGTGAATTCCTCTAAAATATAAGAAGACTCACCAAATCTAACTGGAATGTCAAATGATCTCAACGAAGGACAAGTTGATTATCCTGAACACATGTATTTACATCATTATAACATGCATGTCGAATGATGTGAGTATATTGAATGTACGAGCATGTAAGGGGAAGCAAAACTGAACTGATAACATGGGAATACAATACTCACCTCAAGTCTACTCAAATATGAAAGCAATAATAAAAGATAAAATGTTTAAAGCTTCACAATAAACAAATATTAACTCAAGGATGTTTGTAAAAATACAATAAATTAAAAACAATAGATATCAACTCAAAATGTATAAAAAAATAGAATAACATACTCTTTACTCATATTTGGGAGATTTTCTAACCGACAACCTTCATTATGAGTGATGATACAACATCTCGCCCACACTCCCGGGTATATAGCACCTCAACTAAGTGGATCCACTAAGGTATGCCCGAATGAACTAAGGATTCATCTAAAAAGTATGATCTTTTACCCATGTTAGCAACATAGTTTATGAGGAATGCGAGTTGTCTGAAATATATATACTCATGCTCAAATGTATTAAAACATACTGTTTCTCTGGTTTGAGATAATTGCTCAAACTATCCTCTTAAAATAGGTATCTGCTCTGAAATATCTTTGAACTCATAAAATCTTTTTAGAAATCGAAGTTTCTCTTTTCTCAATATAAAAATGATACATTTGGGATTTCATTCGAGGACGAATGTTTCTAAGGGGGGAAAGATGTAACACCCCGACCTTTCGAAACATCTAAATTAACTTGTACCTTCGTGGAAAGACAAAGAGGGTGAGTAATAAATTAAGAATGATGTGGTATGTCATATATTTAGTGTTCAAGGGTTTTATCTCAAGTTTTAAAGTTAGGTAAGTGGCAAAATAAAAGTTGGCGAAAGTTATCGTAAGTTCCTTTTTAAAGATTTCTTTGAAATTTGGGTCACATGTCTCGGAGGTTTTCTCCTAATCTATAAGGATTTATGGAGCCTACTACCTATCAAATCGAAGGTCTACAAGTCTAGTCTCCAACACATCAAACCGTTCATTGATACAACTTCAAAATAGAGAGATATTTGCATTTTTGCAAGACTGCGCAAGCAGGCACGTGAAGTGGGGCCCTAGGTCTGTGGAACTTTTTATATATCTTCTTCTTCAAATATTTATTCATTTTTTTAGTTAAGAACCTGAAAACTTAGAAAACCCATTTCTAGCGTCAATCAACTTATAGATTTTCTTGACTTAAGTCCCTGACGAAAGCTGTTCTACGCGTTGAATTCGTCATCATGGTATAATTTATTTTATCGATTTCATAGCATATAATACTTTGGTTTTGGTTTAGCATGGGTTTGGACATATTATAAGGTTTGAGGTGTATTACAAACTTAAGATCAAGGTAAGACAATTCTTTCATCGACTCTAGCTTTGATAAGCCTCAAATAGCAATTTGCGATGGAAATACATATCTTTTATCGGATTATTATGGTATCTTCTATTATTGTATGTTTGTTATGGTCCTGCCTTGTTGTAGTATCGAGGGGGGTTATGAGTAAAAGTTGTTAGGCCACGTGAATTCAATGAAAAAGGAATGATAAGGCTATTCCCTACTTATGGAATGTTTCCTTAAAGCTTAGGAGCAATGTAATTGGGTCATTATCATTGTTATACTTGTAGCTATTATTGTTGATTGTTGACTGCTCGAGTGGATATAATCCTCTCTTATCGGGATTTTTATTCAGTTAGTAGCGTCCCTATGTTGGACACGACTTAGAGAGGCTATTTGTATAGGTTGCTTATAGCTAAATTGCTTGCTTTTAGCCTATTGGATTGTTATTGTTGCCCTTGGGGGGTATTGTGGTTAGTTGCAAGAATGTTATCTATGCCTAGAAGGGTTATGTTCTACCGAAGGGGCTATATTGATGCCTAGAAGGGCTATAAGTTGCCTACGGGTCAATATTGATGCCTAGAAGTGTGGTTGCATGGAAAGTTGTTGGAGGTACTAAGACACTACTCAAACAGAATTGAAAAGAGTTAGAGTCATAAATAAAAAGAATTGCTAGTATGTAGTTTAGCTTACAAAACGAGGAGATAACTAGGATATTTATTTTGATTGTAAGGGCCAAAGATGTATATTCAGAGAGAGTGGAGAATTGAGTTCAGAGACACGTGGTTCCATTTGTTTTGCTATGATTATTGTGATAATTTTTCATGTCATTTATATCAGTTAAAAGTTGTTGGATAATATTTTAAAAAAAAGTCTATAGACAATTGACTCGAGTGTGGTTATAAGTTCTCTTACTGTTTTGAATATGGTAACTTGTACAATTGAATTTTTAATGGCGGATACAGTAATATCAATGGAGAGGCGATCAATTATAGACTAAGATACATGAATTTATAAAGATCTTCAATCTATGAGCTTGTGTTGATAGATAATGGGATTGCTTTACACAGTTGGAATTAGAATTTAAGTTATTCATAGTAAGTCTACTATCATGTTAGTATGTTTGGTCATGTTATGGATTGGTAAGGTAAGAAAGGATCGATCGCAATAGTTATTGAGCATTTTAGAGAACTTGTGCATGCTTTGGGTCATAAAGTTTGTTATTTGGATTGATAAAGGACCTTAGGAAGGTTTTTACTTAAAGGTGTTGGTTTAGAGTGTAAGGTAACATGTCATGGATTGTTGGCTAAAGAATAAGATTGGTAAGGGAGTCAGAAAAAGAACATGAATCTGGTGTAATGAAGAGTTCAAGATATTTAGAATTTTGTGTCATAAGATGAATTTAAGAAAAGTGAAGGAATAAGACCTCGCGTATATACCCTTAGTTCAGAATTGAATGTTATATGGATTTTTTTCCTTTGAATTAAGAAATGACTATGATATATGAACTGGTTCGGCACAGACTTACTAGAGGTTTATCATCGGCTTTTATAAAGATGGAGTTTTAGTTTGGGTGACAAACCGTGATGTAAGGAAGATTTTATAGGGTTATGTTGAGCTAGATTGTTCAAATTATGATAGATATTTTACGGATATGCAAAAGTATTGACCTACTCTTCTACATGGTTAATGAGGATTTTGAGGGGATTGAAAATACTTTGTTGATGGAACTGCACATCTGTTGTGATGTGTTACATAGATACGTGATGATAAATAGAGATTATTTACTTATAGTATATAGAATTATTAGGGTGACCAAAGATTTATGTAAGTGTTGGCATGAGGTATGTGATGGTAGTTAAAGCATGGTATGTGGAAGTTGTGTGGAGTTGACTTTGGGTGTGATTTAATAGTTTTATCTCGATGAACATGTACTATCAAATTTTAAATTAGTGCTATCAGTCTTAGATGTGAGTTGTATCTTCCATGGGGTGCTTAGATGGAAAGAGATGGAGGTAGAGTTTGAAACATTTAGAGGTGATAATGTGTTTGCTAAGAAGACTTTAATACTAGTGATAGTTTAAGAATATGATAAATAACTAGTGTGATTATGATGTTTTGTTAGTGTAGGAGTGTTGGATTCAATGGAGGATTGTGAAGAGCATGTGGGGTTCGATAAACCAAGTATGTGTACGATTTTAATAGGGACTAGACTGGTTGATTATGAGTAGCTAAAAGTCAAAGAAATGAAGGTAGATAAATGCAAAATGTTTGATATGGACGCTATAGAAGGTTTATCTTCTGTTATTTGACCTTGGTTTCGTATATTCTTATGTGACCACCTACTTTATTCTAGACCTGATTTAGAGTATGATTCCCTGCTTATGACCATGTGTGATTCCACATCTATGGGTGAATTTCTAGTGGTGGATCAAGTTTACTGATCGATCATGTGATTGTTCTCTTGGTAGGGTGGAATCCTTGAGTAGACTTGGTAATTTAGATATGGGACATATTGTGTTGTCTTTGAGTAGTTGAAGTATTCCACTGGTTCTACACACATGACCTTGCTTATGAGAACTTATAGAGGAGGTTCCATCAATAATTACAATTATTCGATAAAGTTGTTAAAGGATCTGTATCCTAGGGTGTACCGCTTGTAGGGTGGTTACTTGTTTTTAATATTCTTTGGGTTAGATAAGTTTGATTCTCCCTTGATGAATACTTGATGTCTAAAGAATAAATTCTTATAACTTAAGTTCGTGAAAAGGATTGTGATGTGAGAAGGGAATCTTGATAAGATATGTGATGGCCTGTGCATTATGAGTGGGTGGTGGTTGGTTCAGGTTCACTTCTAGTTGTAGCTAGTATTGATTTAGAATTTTATCGTGGCTATGTGAGAAAATATTCATCATGCTGGTTGTGTTATGATCCAGAAGATTTTGATTTAGAGTGGGTTCATGGGTTAGTTTGTGGCTTGATAATCACTTCTGATTTGTAGATCTGTCACAGTTTGAGTTAAAAGTTAAGTTTTTTGTAGTGGATATTGATGGACTGGTCTTAAAGACGAGATAACTTGAAGAGATGAACACTAACTCTGGAAGATCATAACTCAGGCTTTCAGTAGCATATGTTATTCTTCATTCTCCTTAATCCTGTATGTTTGAGGACGAACATATTTTGTAGTGGTGGATAATCTAACAACCCGTTATATTATCTTGAGTTCTATAGAATTATTTTGACCTTTCCATAAAATTTAGATGAGAATCTTAAACTATTTGTGTAACTATGGTTATTTAGTTAAAGAATATTTATTAAGTACATAATTTATATGGTGGTTAATGGGCCAAGTCCATAATTTATTTAATATATTATACCACTTACCCATGTTTATTGAAATAAATAAAGACGTTTTACTATTTTTAGAGTCATTAATCAATACAAAAAAAAAGAATAGTGGCGGAAACAAATTGCTCCATAACCCTAAGGTTCGTATGCTTTTGGCGGAAACAAATTGCTCCATATCCCTAAGGTTCATATGCTTTTCCTTTGAAATTATTCTTTTATGATGCCCATGGATAGGGAAGTAATGATTGGGTAATAATGGATGGGTGATGGAATATAGTTGTAGGACATTAATAAGTATGTTAGGTGGTGAATTTATTTTTTTGCAGTATAGAAAAAATCCCCGCTTTTATATTAGTATATGAATGTTCTTAGAAGTTATTGTTATAATTGGATACAGTGAAATAAGTAACCAATTATCTTCTACTGATCTCCTTGACAAAGCTTTATATGCCTAATTGTGAAACAAGATATTCACAAGCTTTTAGCTCAATGACAAGGATGCTTTCTACATGTCACGACCCAGGGGTACCCCGTAGATGTAACACGGCGTACTCGACCCCGAAGGGGTCTTATACATGCCTTTAGCATATCATAAACATAAGTAATAGAAATGATGCAGAATTAAAAACATTTTACAGTCGAAGTCTTTTCATAAAATCAAATGGAAGTCTAGATATTGTCTCATTAAACCATCTAATATAATTGAATATCAATAAGGGTCACAACCGTTTACAACAAAGTTTCAAAAGAGAAAATAAGAAAGAACCATGAGGACTCACCAAAAGCGTGGAAAATAGTATATCCAAGTTTTGATAAGAAAGGTAGCACACCTCAACAATCGGGACCTACACTTATAGAAAAAAATGTAGAAAATATAGGTTAATACAAAATTGCACTAAGTATGGAGGCCATGCACTAAAATCCTTAAAACATGCTAAAAGCGACATTTTACTTTAAACCATACACTTTATCATTTTTAAGAGTCATCATGCACAATAGTGTAAATATATAAGTCAAACCAATTTATAAGCAACCGTAGGCTATACTTTTTCAATGCATAGACAAGATCCTATAATCCTATCTAATACTAAGTATCACTTCTAGGCCACCATAATCTACATATCATACCTTGACCTCATCCATAGCAAATACTCATAGACAAGGAAACATTCATGTTCATTAACTTGTAACAAGGAAAGCCACTTTTAGCAATAGTCCACATCATACATGCATAAATTTATATATCTTCATAGCATAAGAAAACCACACCATAACCCCTTTCCCAAGCCAAACTGTGCAATGCATAAGTGAAGTCCCATACCCCCACTCACACTAAGTAGAACTCCTTGAGAAGTCGTAAGTATAGTTCATGTTCACGTTCTTGTTATATTCATATTCTTGCCATGTAGGGAAAATAGCCTTAAACGACATACACCATGTTAGCTACATGAAATCCGGTGTCATGTCCCACAACAAAAAGAGATGTCCTACTTGGCAAAGGTAGAACTAGAAGTATTAGTTTTTAGATGGATCCACTAGCTAAAGACCTATGTGGGAACATAGTTACGAGATAGGGAGATTGCTTCTACAAACCCCAAACCTATTAAATTGATGGCGGGGAGATGGGGGGGGGGGGATTCCATCTCATGAGATTACTTTAGATGACCCGACCTTTTGAATTAATGGGAGGGACTCTACCTCACATTCCATATCCACTCGGTGCTAAGCATTACTTCCCTTCAAATTGATATTTAGTCTTGAATTGAAATTTACATGCATGAAGAAGTATCTTACCCTTCATTCAACACAACTCATAAATAGCTCATATATTCAAATAGGTATGAATGGAATTTCAACCTTAGAATTGTTATTATGTGAGTAAACCTTTCACATCATGTTCATAGTGTGTTCATGAGAATAACATTTCAATGAACACAAACATATTATCATAGTCGTAGACATTTCATGCATAGTCATGTGTAAGGGTATATGGACAATGATATTTCAACCATACCACAATTACACCATAGTCATAGGATCTTCACTCTCTAAGTGAATCATAAGCTCATACACAATTCTAATCAACATGTACAAACCCTCATAATTTGCCCTTCAAGGACCATGAATCACATTCAACCCAAACATCTAGAATTTCTACATTAGATATGGAGAATATCATGATTCAATAAGCTCAATCAATATAGACATAATATATTCTCATGCTTCTATAATAAATCAACCAACATCATGAAGTCACAATTTACTAATATGGAGAATTCATGGGTTCTTGGGGGGATTTCATCCTATTTCAATAATAAATCATCAATTTCATCATAATCCAATCATAAATCATTCATTGAAAACGTTTTAGAAGAGAACCCATGACATTGGAGTAAAACCCTAGAATTTAGGGAAATTGTAAACTTTGAAATCTAGTTTTGAAGTGACTCTATAGGTGAAAGCTACCAATAGATGAAAAGATGTTATACCTTAGGATGATTCTTCAAAGAAATTGAGGGGAAAATTCTTGATTTCATCCAACCCTAGCTTCAACTATACTCTTCTACTTCCTTGATTAGAGAGAGAAATATTATGAGGAAGATGAACTATTGATTTGTTTGGGTATTTGTGAAGAAATGACTTAGTTTAGGGAATTTTGACTTAAAAACAACTTATATAGTACCCCTAAAAATTCCCAAAACGACCTCACTTTAATTGGACTTAAAAAGGAAAAGACTTAACTAACCTTCATTAAGTGACCACGCTCAGGTGTCACGAGCTACCTTCACGAGTAGTGTGAGGACCATGATTTGTGGTCCTACTTGTGAAGTTGGGGCAGTAGCTAGGCACTTGGTTCCTTATGCTTCCATGCTCAAGTCATTCCCACGAGGGGCTCTATGATCCGTGGTCATGACCACGAGCCGTGGTCCTTGAGGAAGTAGATATGCTACTTGAGGCCTTTATCTTAAATGCCCAAGGCATCTTCATGAGGGGCTCCACGAGCTGTGGTCAAGACCACTGGCCGTGGTCCCTTTTGTGGACCTTGAGGCAGTACCTAGGCAACTTGGTGGCTACTCCTCAATGGACAAGGCAACTCTACGAGGCCCCCCACGAGCCTTTGTCAAGATCACTGGCCGTGGTGATGGCTGTGAAGTTGGGGTAGTGTGCTCCAAGTTTGAGGCAGCCTTGGCCTTTGGCTTTGGATTAGCTCCTTTGCCTTGGCACTTGCCCGTTGGCCTTGACTCTTATAGCCTCCATTTTAAGTCTAGATGGTCTATTGATAGACGGGGAGTCATTTATGATTTTTAACCCTTACGTTTAGGCTCTAGTTTAACCTACTATTTTTCGGAGTGTTACATTATTTCCCCCTTGGGAACTTTCATCCTCGAATGACGATTTAGACACCTTACGGAAGTAAAGACTCAAGACTAGCAGCCCATCATGCATGCAACATCAAAATAATTCACAATTCAAAGGAGGAAACATCAACTCCATTTCAAGACATAATCAATGCAACACAAGGAAGTAGGAGGTACATCCAAAATCCATTATGCACAAAACTCATCATTTCACATAATTATAGGAGAAACTACCTTTTCCAACTAAAAGCAAGCTCAACACAACATTATGGAGCCAATACGCCATTCCATCAAAATCATATCAAAGCATGTTCACCAAATCATCTCATGAAGTCAAATATGCAATCATCATACTAAAATGCACAACAATATGAGGAACCTATAAATCATGAAAACTCATCTTATAGTAAAACATGAATTCTCAAAAGAACATGCATATCATATGGAAATCATAAAGAACACATATAGCACACATGACCCCCAAAACACCAAACTCAAGAGAAACCACTTACCTCAAGCTTGGATAGTAGTAGAAGGAAAAAGATAAGGATAGCAGGATTTGATATGGACTTCTCATCCACCATAGATGCTCTCCTAGCATACGTATTCTATTGGCACTCCCTTTTATTTTCCCTTGCATCTTGAGTGGCCTCACAAGTGTAGCAAGAGCGGTGCCTCTTCACACGAGCACGGGTTGTGCTATGTTATCTTGGAATAAAACATCAAGCACTGTATCATCAGCCAATGAGATAGGTGCAGACTCTGGCGAATCTGTGGGGGGCAAGAATGGCATCAAGGTCGGCCCGGAGACAGTCTAACTCGGTCCGAAAAGAAGACAGATCTGTAGCAGGGGTTGGTTGCTCGAGGACTCTCAACTCGAAGGCATCCAGGCGCTTATGAACGGCCTAGACCTTCTGGTCCATCATGGTCTCCATACTGTGCTCCATCCTAGCCTTGGAATCTACAATAGACCACTGCATCTATGGCTTCATATGATGGAGTAGTGTTGCCATCTGTGCCTCTAATTTCTGAGCACGTACAAGGGGTACGATATTAGATCCCGATGAAATGGTGGCTCTAGATGAGCTAGGGGCCCGACTAGCAGCCTGAGATGGGAGCCCGGGGCATCATTAGTGTGGGCTGGAGAGGTAGGGACATCACCCTGCATCTACTCCATATTAACTACTAGATATGCTCCTAATAGAGGCACCTCAATCTGTGGGCCACGTCGTAGAACAACTACATTGGCCGCATCCTGAATAAGGCCGATGTCAAGGGTCCTGATCACCTCTACCAATTTGTCACAATGCCAGATAGGCACCCTAGCATTCCTGCATAACTGAAAGATCATACACGGAAAGGGTAGAGTAGTGGTAGTCATGAACACCCTCTTATGGATCTCTACAAATAGCATGTGGGCTAAGTCGATCTCGAACCCACCTACCAAAGCCGTAACCATTACTGCTCTATCCCAAGTGCATGTATTATCGGCCTTAGTGGGCGATACCTTGTTCCACACCAAAAGACAAAAGAACTTGGCCACCCAATTTAGGGTGGCTTTCCGAATACCCAAGCATGATGTGCTAACCCACTATGTACGCTCTCCATCCACAGCTATGTGCATAGCCAGTGAAAGTAGTACAACCTTCCTCTGCTCTGCATTCCGCTGGAATGCTCCACTCCTCCCGATGTACCACCGGTACCCAAATTTGCCTGTGTAAAGAACCCAAGTAGTGCTTGGACCTTAGAGGAATCAGTTGATAGTAACCTATGATATGTCCACCTGAAAACCTCGGACAATAGTGGAAGTGAGTGGGGCCTAGGTTGTGGGCTTGGCCCGTTTATGGATAGACCCTTGAAGTGTGGCAGCATAGAACTTCTTCACAATCTCTTCATTGTAAGTCCAGGGCTCCGAGCCATCCAATCGCATTTGTTCTTCTAAAATAGCCCGTAGAGGTCGAGTATGGTATGTAAACTCCCCGTGAGAATCCTGCGTTCCTTTGTGATAAGTCGGGCCATTCTTTCTTTGTCATACAACATCTTGGCATCCCTGTAGATTGCCATTAACCCTCAACGTACCATTTATTTCGCTCCTCAATACTAGAGCAGGGTTAGTGTAACATGGAACTGGGATATTCCCCAAACAGTACCCTCATCAGATGAGGCAGCCCTATCATATGAGCTAGAGTCGGTGGCGGAGCCGGAAGTAAGGGCAGCCTCAGAGCCAGAAGAAGAACTAATCGATGACCCGATCAGTGTGTTCTCTTCATCAAACTGGGAGACAATGACTACATCAGTACCCACATGCTGGGATTGATTCCGAGTAGTACGAGGTGCAGTAGGGGATGTGCTCCTAGAAGGTGGGATATAGGTGACATCTTTCTCTATATTAGTATCTTCAATGATTAGCCGAAAAGACGGCGCCACGGATTTGGATTTGCTCTCTGGTTTCCATGTTGGTGCTTTCTTAGGAGCCATGGTACCTGTAGGGACATAGTTAGTACAAAAATAGACCAAATACACACTAAAATTTTTTTTAGAGAAAAGAACGAACGAAAGAAAAGATAAAATTATTTTTGGACAGTGACTGAACTCATGACCCACGATAGGTTCGTATAGTCCGTGGTTGGATCCACAGTCCGTAGGTCCTCTCTGTAGATCAAAGTACCCAAAAGAGAGATCTCTGATGTAAACCACAGACATGCAAAACGGTCCGTAGATTGAACTATGGACCGTAGTCCTCTTTCGTGTTTCAACACTTAGCATATGTTTTAGGTTTGCAGATCCATGTACCTGATCTATGGTTTGTAGAATGACCTACGGTCTGTAGACGGGGTCTCGTAGGTTAAATATGTGCCAGGTATCAAACATGCTTCAATTCGAAACCATTTTTTAACAATTTCAATCATTCATCCTAAGTCTAATCATTCATTTCAACATAATTTATGATAGTTTTTCATACCTAGGGTTCCGATTTCTCATTTTTCAACATGTATTGCATACAAAGTTAGGAACCCTAAGTCGAAACTTTCATTTAGACAAAATTTTCACCAAGTTGTTTAATTATTCCGACTACACAATGACTATCTATCATCCCATAGGTGTTTCTAACTTTATTTTAGTATACAATTTCATATAACAAAAGCCCAAGGTCAAGAACCACTTCATGACTTCGTATTTTGAACAATGAATATCAAAATTCAGAGTAAAGTTGAACTCAAGTACCTTAGAAGAACTGGAAGTGGGTGATTGTGTGACACTTAAACTTCTTAGACCTTTTAGACACCGAAATCGGACCTTGAATTCTTCTTATCAAAAATTGGGAGTGATCAAAATTTGGGGAAAAGGATTGGCAATGGGTTGGGGGTGATGAAATGTATGGAAGATTGGGAGTGAATTGGTGGTATAATAAGAGAGTTATGGGAGTTTGATGGGTTATAAATGGTTAGGAGGGAATATGGGAAGTGGGGAAGTGATTTAAAAAGGGGGTTTTTATTTTAAAATAGGTCCGGGTCGGGTCAGACGAAACTAGGGTTTGGACTCATGAGACCCCGTCGACGGTCCATGGGTCGACCTACGGATCGTAGATGGGATCCGTAGGTCACTTTTATACTTATAAAATTTATAAATCTTACCTGGGATCTACGGACACCATTCACGGTCTGTGGAATGAACCATAGACCGTCGATGGTGTCTGTAGACCTCCACAACAGACATTTTCTGCAGATTTTTTCTTTTTTCCCCTGCACATGTAGCACCAGTTAGGCCTTCCTTTTCACATTTTCTGGACACTTTTTAGATATGGACCGTATGTTGTATCTACCCAACACTAAAACAAACATAAATTCTAAAGGAATACAGAAAAACAAATAAACAAAGAAAACTACCTAATCGAAAAGAAAACCTATAGTTGGCTAGATTGTACATCTTGGTTGCCTCCCAAGCAGTGCTTGATTTAATGTCACGGCACGACACAGGCCTCTTGATTACTAAAACTTCATCAAGATAATAGGCCTCAACAACGTTTTGCACACTTTTCGCGTTTCCTAGATAGATCTTAATCCTTTGCCCATTTACCTTGAACCTTGTTCCCTAACTTTTTTCAAGATCCACCGCTCCATGTGGGAGCACTTGCATGACTAAGAATGGCCCGGTCCACTTGGACTTGAGCTTGCCCAGAAACAAGCGCAACCTAGAGTTGAATAGAAGCAGAAGATCACCCACAACAAATTCTCGCTTTTTAACCCTTTGATCATGATATTTCTTCATCTTCTTCTTGTATAAGGCTGAAATTTCATAATCTCTTAGGCGAAACTCATCAAGCACATTCAAATCACTCATTCTATGATTCGATACGGTGCCCCAATAAAAATTTAACTTCTTTAGCGCCTACATAGCCTTATGCTCTAACTCAATCGGCAAATGACAAGACTTCCCATATACAAGTTGGTAGGGGGACATACCTATGGGAGTCTTGAATGCGGTACGATATGCCCATAGAGCATCATCAAGCTTCCTTGACCAATTTGTTCTATTAGCATTCACAGTCTTTGCCAAAATCTACTTAATCTCTCTGTTGGACACTTCAACTTGCCCACTAGACTGCGGATGGTAAGGAGTGGCTACATTGTGGCGGATGTCATATTTCTTAAGTAACGCCTTGAACAAGTTATTACAAAAGTGGTGGAACCTCCATCACTGATAATCGCCCTAGGTGTACCAAATCTGGAGAAGATATTCTTTTTTAAGAATGTGGTGACGCTTTTATCGTCATTGTTGGGGAGCGCAATTGCTTCCACCCACTTTGACACATAATCAACCGCCACAAGAATATACTTCATCCCATGTGAACTCACTAATGGACCCATAAAATCAATGCCCCATATATCAAACAACTCTATCACCAATATAGGATTCATAGGAAGCTCTTGCCACTTTGAAATTGCTCCTTCTATTTGGAAACGGTCACAAGACTTGGCGAAATCATGAGCATCTTGGTTGATGGTAAGCTAGTAATACCCACACTGCAAAATTTTATGCACAGTCCGAATACCACTATGATGCCCACCAACAGGCGATGCATGGCACGCCTTTAGTGTACTCAAGATCTCGACCTAGGGCACACAATGATGAATAATCCCATCAGCACAACTACAATACAGGTAAGGCTCATCCCAAAAGAACTTCTTCACATCATGCATAAACTTTTTCCTTTAGTGGAAAGACAAATACGATGGCACCAGATCACTTGCCAAATAGTTAGCAAAGTATGCAAACCAAGGAATCAAATCATGAGAAGTAGCCAATACCTATTCATCTAGAAAAACATCATTAACTTAAGCCCTTTCACCAAGCATAGCTTCTTCCTCCAATCTAGACAAGTGATTGGCAACCTAATTTTCTATCCCCTTTCTATCTTTCACCACAAAATCGAACTCTTGCAGCAACAACACCCATCTAATTAACCTCAATTTTGCATCCTTCTTAGCTATCAAATACCTCAATGCAAAATGGTTAGTATGCATAATGACCTAGTACCAAGCAAGTAGGATCGAAATTTCTTGAATGCGAAAACCACTGCAAGAAGCTCCTATTCAGTCACTGTATAGTTGTTTTGAGCCACATTTATAGCTTTGCTAGCATAGTAAATAAGATGAAGAATCTTCTCTCATCTCTGTACCAATACCACACCTAGTGCCAATCCACTCGCATCACACATTACCTCAAACAGTTGTCCCTAATTCGGTGAAATAATAATAGGTGCAGCAACTAACTTCTACTTCAACTCTCCAAATGCTCTCAGACAATCATCATCAAAATCAAACTTATACTCCTTTCCGAGCAGTTTGCACAATAGATGTACAATTTTGGAGAAATCCTTGATGAACCTCCTGTAGAAACCTGCATACTCAAGAAAACTTCTAATACCTTTAACAGAGATAGGTGGTGGAAGCTTTTCTATTACCTCAACTTTTGCTCTATCAACCTCAATACCCTTCTCAATGATCCGATGACCCAGAACAATCCCTTATTTCACCATGAAGTGACACTTCTCCCAATTGAGCACAGGATTGCACTTTTCACACCGTTTAAGCACCTCAGCCAAATGGTCAGACAACGATCAAAAGAGTCACCTACCACAAAGAAATCACCCATAAATACCTTAATAGTGTCCTCCACCATATAAAAAAATATCAATATCATGTAACACTGGAAGGTCACTGGAGCATTACACAACCCAAATGACATCCTTTTAAAGGAGAAAGTCCTATAAGGGTAAGTGAAGGTGGTCTTCTCTTGTTCTTCCGGAGCTATAAAAATCTGATTGTATGCCGAATAACCATCAAGGAAACAATACCAACCCTTACCCGTAAGTCGGTCCAACATCTGATCCATGAACAACATAGGGAAGTGGTCCTTTTCTTTCCAAGCATTTAATTTGCGGTAGTCCATGTAGACTCTCTATCCTATCACAGGCCGTATCAGAACAAGCTCGTTTCTCTCATTAGGTACCACAGTAATCCCACCTTTCTTGGGCACACATTGAACAAGACACACCCAACTACTATCTGCAATGTGATAAATAACTCCAACATCCAACCATTTGATGATCTCCTTCTTAACTACCTCTTGCATAGGTGAATTTAGTCTTCTCTAGTGCTCAATACTAGGCTTGTGATCTAGCATTAGTTGAATTTTATGAGAGAAAATACTAGGAGGAATCCCATTAATGTCCGCAATAGTCCACGCAATAGCTCTCTTGAACCTCTTCAACACGAAAACCAATTCCTCAACTTGTGCCACATTTAAATCTTCCACAATGTTGACTGGTAAAGTACCATCTCTCCCCAACAATACATACCTCAAATGTGATGGTAGAGTCTTAAGCTCCAATGTCGTAGCTTCCTCAATAGTTGGACTAGCAGGTGGAGAGTCGCGATTCTTCATGTCTAACTCTAATCTCTTTGGTTTTGAACGAAATTCAAACCTATCAAGTTCAGCGACCAATTCATCATAGTCTTCAATACCATCACCATCAAAGTTCATTATTACCGCTGTTAGTGCATCAACACCCAACCTCTCTTCAATAGGCACCTCAGAATAACTCTCTACAATATGTGTCACAATAGATACCGATTTGAGCTCACTACTCTGCTTCATGGATCTAGAGATATTAAAAGTTGCCTCTTTATTGTTTAATCGAAACTTCATCTGCCCTTTCTCCATATCAACCAAGGCATGCCTAGTGGCTAGGAATGGTCTCCCAAGGATAATGGGAACCTCAAAGTCAACATCACAAAATCCATTGGAAATATAAAAGACTCCACTTTCACTAGTATATGTTGGAGTACACCAATGGGCTTCTTCACAGTTCTTTCAGCCATAAGCAGTCGCATTTCATTCGGTTTTTGGATCTCCCAAACCCAACTTCTTGAAAATAGACAGTGACATCAAATTAATACTATCACCCAAATTGCACAACACCTTTGCAAAATGTAGCAACCCAATGTTACAATGAATAGTGAAAGCACCAGGATCCTCCTTCTTTTGCACAAGGGACCTTGTAGCAATAGCACTACAATGTTGCAACTTATCATCATCTTCAAAACTCACGACCCACTTTTTAGTTACCAAGTCCTCCATAAACTTAACATACCCAGGCATTTACTCCAAAGCTTCAATCAACAACACATTGATGGAAAGATACTTCAACATACTAATAAACCTCTGGTATTTTCCTTCTTCACTAACCTCTGTGGGAAAAGAGGTGGACGTCTAGGCGTAGGAACAACTTTCTGAGTTATCTTCACTTCCTTATCTGTCACATTCTTGGACTCTCCATTTACCTCAATCACATCATCATTTTGACTAGCCTCAACTTCGACCCCAGAAGGCATAGATGGATCAATGGTCTACTTACCCCCTCGAGTAGTGTCTGCCATACAATGCCCCTTATTTTTTGGATTTTGGATAGTGTTGATAGGAAGTGTGTCAGGTTGATGTGGTTTTAATATAGTAGACAACTGAGTCATCTGCTGCTCAACATGCTTGATTGACACTGCATGTGCATCAACTTTTTGACCAATACCAGACAAGTCATTTCGTGTCTCTTTCACATTCTCATCAGTCAAATCAAATCTCTTCGTCATCTTCTGCATCATATCCTCAATACGTGACATATTTCCTCCAGCTTCCCTATTATCAGATTTCTGCTGTTGAGAAAGAACATATGTTCCAACCCGATCGTTTTGTTGCCATAGTTGTTTTGGCTGTAGTTGTTGTCGCGACTCTATTTACCATCCCGGACATATTGACCCTCTCGGTTGTAGTTGCCATAGTTCTGTACTTGGTTTCCTTAACCTTGGCATCAATTATCTATATTTGAACCTTGGGCGTTGGCTCAGAAACCCCTCCTCCTCCTCATCTGATCATTCACCGCATAAGTATCCTCTTCATAGTAACATTCCTCAGCCGGTGGTGGATTTGTAGTTAAATAATTGATAACATTTACCTTTTCAATAACACTGTTTACATGCTTCAACACCAACCCCAGTTCGGTCCTCATTTGAGCCATCTCCTCACGAATATCATCGGCAGCAGATTGGTTAGTTATAGCTTGGACTGCAAACATGTTTCTGCCATTTTCTAACTTTCTAGTGCTCCACACTTTATTATTTCGAGAAAGTTTCTCTAGTTTCTCAATGATCTGCTCAAAAGTGTACTCACTTTATGAACCTCTAATGATATTATCAAGCACCGCCTTACTATTGTTATCCTGACCTCGATAGAAGTATTCCTTCAACGATTCATCATCAATGCGGTGATTTGGGACACCTCTTATGAAAGTAGTGAACCTATCCTAAGAACTACTCACAGACTCTCCAAGTAGTGCTATGAAGTTGTTGAGTTTATCTTTGTGGTTCAACTTATTTGACATGGGAAAGTATCTTGCCAGGAACACCTCAGTTAATTGTTCCCATGTGTAGATTGAGTTATAAAGAAGCTTAGTAAACCATACAGCAACATCGCCAGTCAATGATAGAGGAATACTCGTAATCCAATGACGTATATGTCCAAGTCCGATCGACCCACACAACTTTTGCAAACACTCCTCAACTTGGCTACGTGCACATATGGATCATTTGATTCCAAACTAGAGAACAAAACCCTCACCGTAAGCATCTGCATCGGACCGCTAGTCACCATGAATGTATGCCCTGGTGGTAGAGGGGGTAGAACAAGAGGTTGTTTAGATTCAGCAGCACTAAATTTGATCCTATAGTTATCACACAGCCTTGGTCTTAGTGGAGCTTGTACCGTTAATACATCTCCCAATAGATTTTCACCCTGAACTTGATTATTCTCATCACCAACCCTCGGAGGCTGCAACTCAACTCCATCACCTAGATCTCCTCTAATAGGATTGACTAGGACTTCTTGGTTATTCATTCTTTGCAAAGTATTGTTCAATTATGGATCGTAGGGAGTAGGTGGTTCACTTTGGCTCCGTGTACTTGGCATACACTAGAGTACGAACCTGAGAGAAAGAAAAACAAAAGAAAAAGTAAAAGTAGAAAATATTTGACTAAAGTTCAATAATGTAGTTAAACTTAATCTAAAAGCCTTATTCCCAAGCATTGCCAAAATTTGATACGCTCAAATTACATCTCCCTAAATAAGTATAAGTGATCATTATCAAGTAAAGAACCCAAGTTGTAGGTTGGGGTCACTTACAATTATATTCTTTCGTATTTTCGAAACAAGTAATTAAGGGTTGGGGGGGGGGGGGGGGAGATTCATGAAACAAATTCTGAAAATTATGTGAGTAAGCAGTGAGCAAGATTCAAACTTTAGTTGTTATCAAGATGAGAGAGAAACTAGGGAATATGTGTTCCCTATAAGCTCGTAACGCGGTAATCCTAGTAATAGTAATCCTTTCCTAGTGTATTAAATGCAAAGTGATAAGTTAGGTATCTCTAATTCCTTGGTCCGACGACTAAAAAATTTCACCCCACACCTTGGTCTAGCTACGTGGGTATAAATTACTAACCATTACCTTTACCTCATATTAGACATCACATCAATGCATGACTTAGTTTTCACCCTCGCACCAATTGACATTAGACTATTAGATAGTATCACAATAAATCTATGTTGATAATTCTTTTCTTGTTAACTACCTCCTTGGTCCGGAAAGTAGCAACAAGGTGAGTTCTAACATTTGCAATCGCTAAAAAGAATTCTAAACAAAAGAATTATCAATGCATGCAATAACACTATTTAATAATTACTTAGTTACTATTCATACTTTGTTAATCGCTCATGGTTCCCACAACCCTAGTTGTGGATTTAGTTACCCATAGTAGCAAGAACACAATTAATATTTTTAGATGAAGAAATCATGAATGGACATAATGAGAATAATATAACCAGAATCTCAACTTGAATTTCAAAGTCAAAATCTTCAAAATGAACTGAGGAAATCAAGAATTGCTAAAATTGCAAGTTAATCTCCAAAGCCAAAAACTAGAATAATAGTAATAAGCTCTAACCCCCAAAAATGAGGTTTACATGCCCTATATATAGAAAAACTATTCCCAACTAAAAAGGAAACTAAATAAGGAAATAAAGTGTCTGGACGCAGTTTCGATCTACGACACTAACCTACTGACCGTGGACTGACCTATGGTCCGTAGGTCCCTTTCGTGGTTTGGGACTTAGGCAATTTTCCAACTCCAAAAATCAGCACTCTCTGCCACAATCGACGGACTAGCAGGATGGACCGTGGTTCAATCCATAGTCTGTGAGTCCTCCTCCGTAGCTCCATACTTAGACTTTCAAAATCAGGTACTGAAACCACCTTTTCTGAATCATTTGACGGAACTGTAGGACGGCCCATAGGTTGATCTATGGTTCATCAATTGTAAACATGGTTCCAAACTTAGTCAAGAATTCCCTGATTTTCCTTCAAGTAAAGTATATCACCCCTTTCTAAAGCCTACTTGTGCAATGCATAAGTGAAGTCCCATACCCCCACTCACACTAAGTAGAACTCCTTGAGAAGTCATAAGTGTAGTTCATGTTCACATTCTTATCTTATTCATATTCTTTTCATGTAAGGAAAATAGCCTTAACCGACATAGACCATGTGAGCTACATGGAATTCGGTGTCATTTCCCACACCAAAAAGAGATGCCCTACTTGTTAAGGTAGAACTAAATGTATTAGCTTTTAGGTGGATCCACAAGCTAAAGACCTATGTGGGCACATAATTACGGGATATGGAGATTGCTTCTAGAAACCCCAAACCTATTAAATTGACGGGGGAGCTTCCATCTCATGAGATTACTTTAGTTGACCCGACCTTTTAAATTGACGGGCGGGCCTCTACCTCACATTCCATATCCACTTGGTGGTAAGCATTACTTCCCTTTAAGTTTATGTTTAGTTGTGAATTGAAATTTACATGCATAAATGAGTATCTTACCCTTCATTCAACACAACTCATAAATAGCTCATAGATTCAAATAGGTGAGAATGGACTTTCAACCTTAGAATCATTATTATGTGTGTAAACCATTCACATCATGTTCATAGTGTGTTCACGAGAATAGTCTTTCAATCAACACAACAATATTATCATAGTTATAGACATTTCATGCGTGGTCATGTGTAAGGGTATAGGTAGAATGATCTTTCAACCATACAACAATTGCACCATAGTCATAGGATCTTCACTCTCTAAGTGAATCATAAGCTCATACACAATTCTCATCAACATGTACAAACTCCCATAATTTGCCTTTCAAGGACCATGAATCATATTTAACCCAAACATCTAAAATTTCTACATTAGATATAGAGAATATCATGATTCAATAAGCTCAATCAATATATATATATATATATATAATCTATTCTCATGCTTCTATAATCGATCAACCCACATCATGAAGTCACAATTTAGTAATATGGGGAATTCATGGGTTCTTGGGGAGATTTCATCATAAATCAATAATAAAATATCAATTCCATCATAACCAAATCATAAATCATTTAGTGAAAACATTTTAGAAGAGAACCCATGACATTGGAGTAAAACCCTAGAATTTGGGGAAATTGTAAACTGTGAAATCTAGTTTTGAAGGGACTCTATGGGTAAGAGCTACCTTTAGATGAAAAGCCGCCATACCTTAGGATAAATTCTTCAATGAAATTGAGGCAAAAAGTCTTGATTTCATCCATCCCTAGCTTCAACTCTACTCTTATTCTTCCTTGAGTTCTAGAGAGAGAATTATTGTGAGGAAGATGAACTTTTGATTTGATTTGGGTGTTTGTGAAGAAATGACTTAGTTTAGGGAATTTTGACTTAAAAAAAACTTATATAGTACCCCTAAAAATACCCAAAACGACCTCACTTTAATTGGACTTAAAAAGGAAAAGACTTAAATAACTTTCATTAAGTGACCACGCCCAGGTGTCACGAGCCTCCTTCACGAGCCGCGTGAGGACAACAATCCGTGGTCCCACTTGTGAAGTTGGGGTAGTAGCTAGGCACTTGGTGCCTTAAGCTTCCACGCCCAAAGAATTCCCATGAGGGTCTCCATGAGCCGTGGTCCCTCTTGTGGTCCTTGAGGCAGTAACTATGCTACTTAGGGCCTTTAGCTCAAATGCCCAAGGCATCTTCATGAAGGCCTCCACGCACAAGCTGTAGTCCCTCGTGTCATCCTTGAGGGAGTAGCTAGGACACTTGGTGGCTACTCTTCAATGGCCAAGGCAACTCCACAAGGCCTCCCACGATCCGTAGTCAAGACCACTGGCCGTGGTGATGACCGTGAAGTTGGGGCAGTGTGATCCAACCTTGGGGCAGCATTGGCCTTTGGCTTTAAGCCCCTTTAACTTGGCACTTGCCCTTTGGCCTTGACTCTTATAGCCTCCTTTTCAAGTCGAGATGGTCTACTAATCTACGAGGAGTCATTTATGATTTTTAACCCTTACGTTTAGGATCTAGTTTACCCTACTATTTTTCGGAGTGTTACACTACTCAAACTTTCGATACCTGAAGAATCATTGCAAAAACACACTAGTCCAAGCCAATGGTTCTAACGACCCAGGGTACCCCCTAAACGTAACACATCATACTTGACCCCAATGAGTCTCATACAAGCCCTTGGCATATCATAATCATAAAGTCATAGAAATGATGTGGAATTTAAGAATTTCTTTACAATCAAAGTCTTTCATAAAGCAAATGCGAGTCTAGACATTGTCTCGTTTAGCCATCTAATACAATCAAATATCAAATAGGTACACAACCTTTACAGTAATTATCAAATAAAATACTAAAAGCAACTACTAAGTAAAGATACTCTTCCTCGAATCTTGAGGACTCTCCAACTAGCAAGGAGAATGATCTATTCCAAGCTTGAACCAATAGAAGATCGCCTTAAGAACCAAACCCTACACTTATAGAAAAATATAGAAATATGGGTTGGTACAAAAATGCACTTAGTATGGAAGCCATGCACAAAAACCTTTAAAACATGCTGAAAGGGACATTTTAGTTGAAACCATGCTATATGCCAATTTGAACATCATCTTTGAAATAGTTGGAGAACGTACTCATAAAACAACTCACATATAGTTCATCATAACATAAAGGATAACAACATAAACATAGGCATAGTCTCAAATTATAGACATAATGCAAACATCAACCGTCATAAGACATAGTGTACATATATAGACAAATACCAAGATCATCTCATCATAATAGAACCATCACATAAATAACCCTAAGTTATACTTGTGCCATGTACGAATGACATCCCATAATACCACTCATACTAAGTATCCCTTTAAGTCACCATGCTCAAGCTCATCATACCTTGGTCTCATCTATAGTCAATACTCATACACAAGGAAACATTCATGCTCAATAACATATATAAAGGAAAGCCACTCATAGCAAGAATCCATAAAAAGTATGCATTGATTCATAAATCATCATAAATAATAGAAACACACTATGGCAACTCTCAAGGCTTACTTGTGCCATATATGAATGAAGTCCCATACCTCACTCACACTAAGTAGAACCTCGTGAGGAACCATAGTACACAACTCATGTTCCTGTTCACAATTCATGTCCTTGTTCATTAGAGGGAATATATCCTTAATCGACATAGACCATGTGAGCTACATGGAATCCGGTGTTGTGTAACCCCATACCAAAAGAAGGTGTACTACTGCCTAAGGTAGAACTAAAATGTATTAGCTTTTAGATGAATCCACTAGCTAAAGACCTATGTTGGCACATAATTACGGGATAGGAAAATTGCTTCTAGAAATCCGACCAATTGTATTGACGGAGAAGCTTCCATCTCATGAGATTATCTCTAGAGAACCCGGCCTATTGTATTGACGGGAGGGCCTCTACCTCACTTTCCATATCGACTCAGTGCTAAGCATTATTTCCCAATGTTACTTTTTAATTCTTTGGATTGAATTTACATGAATGAAGGAGTATCTCACCCCTTTATCCAACACAAGTCATAATAATAATAACTCATAGATTCAATAGGTGAGAATGGACTTTCAACCGTAGAATTATCGTTAATATGTGAGGAAAACTTTCACATTATGATCACGTGTTTTATGAGAATATACTTTCAATCAACACAAGAAGATCATCATAGTCATGAACATATCATGCATAGAAATGTGTAAAGGTGCATATAAGAACTAGACTTTCAATTAACACCATAGATACATCATAATCATGTTCATGCATGGAATGTGTGTTTGTGTGTGATTGTCCTTTCAATGAAACCACAACAACATTATCATCTTAGAAACCTCACTCTCAAAGTGTTCATAAAGCATGTACATGATATCACAACCATGCATAATTTTTATATCTTGCATACAAGGATCATAGATCACATCAATTCAACAAATCTAGCATTCATTATATTAGACATGGATAAAATAGTAGTTCAAGTAGTTCATTAATTGTATTCATAAGCCCATGTACTCATATTATAGGTCATGTGGGTAAAGTTCTTCCATAATTATACCATATACAATTCAACATGCATAATAGCTTCCTCCTTAAGACTAACATTCATAGCTCATTCATTTTAGCTTTTACCCTTTAAGACTTAGAAGTCATCTTCATACTACAAGCATTAAACTCAAGCAATACTTCACATGGTCATCATATAAACCTAGCTTTCAAGGTAAACTAACCACATGCTTCATTCTTAACCAATTGTAGTCATATAGCATCAAGTAAACTCAATCTCCATACTACTCAACCATGATTCACCATCTAAGCCCTAACTTAATTCAATCATGTCTAAAAGCTTTACTTATAAGGAATTCATATCTTGGTTATCTAATCTAAGGCAATTCATAAAAAAGTTCATCAATCTTAGAAGGGCAGATCTACACCCTCAATTTGCCTCATTCATGGCATAACCATTGACCATATCAACTTCACCATAGAATCTTAGACTAATCATTAATACATGCATAATAATACTAAAGTCATGTAATTACACCATAAACAATCATTATATACTCAATTGAGCCAACATACAACAATACCCACACTTGTAGATCCAAATTAGGAAAATTGGGGATTACATGGGTTCTTGGTGAAATCCATCAAAAATCAATATTAAATAGTCAATTCAATCACAATTATTCATAATTAAATCATTGAAAACGTTTTTAAAGTGAGCCCATGACTTAGATTGAAACTCAACTTTCTCAGAATATGGAAACCTTTGAAATCTAGTTTTGGAAGGGCTCTATGGGTGAAGGCTACCCATAGAAGAAAATCCACCATACCTTGCCTAAGAATTATGAAAGAATTTGAGAAAGAAGCCATGAATTCTCCAAACCCTAGCTCCAATTCTACTCTTCTTCTTCTTGGAGTTTTAGAGAGAGAAATATTGTGAGGATGAACTTTTTGATTTGATTTGGGTATTGGGGTTAATGAAGTAAATGAGGTGGTTTATGACATAAAATAGTTTATATATGTGAAATAAAACAATATAAATCGACCCCATTAATTTACTAACTAAAAAGGAATTTATCAAAAAGACCCCCCTTAGGAAGCCCACTCCCAGGCACCATGGCAGGGCTCATGAATCGTGGTCAAGACCATGAGCCGTGGTCTTGTCCGTGGTCCTTGGGCAATGGCTAAACTTTGGTGCCTTGGCCTCCACAATTCTAAGGCATGAACACGAGCTGTGGTCATGACCACTGGTCGTGAAGTGGCTCGTGGTCCTTAGGCACTGGCTTGGCCTCAAGGTCTTGTTTTCCACAATCCTAAGGGAATTTCACGAGACCCTTCACGAATTGTGGTCAAGACCACTGGTCATGAACATGGTGCAGTACTTGGCTTAAAGTGTCTTGGCTTACCTCATTCTAAGGCAACTTCACGAGCCTTCCCATGAACCGTGGTCAAGACCACTGGTTGTGAAGTGGCTCGTGAAGGTAAGCCACTTTGAGGCAGCCCTTAGGGAGCTACTGCCTTGGCCTCAAAAACCACACCACGAGCAGTGGTCCACATCACTGGCCGTGGTGGTGATCTTGGACTTGAGGCCGTATGCTCCAAACTTGGGGCTGCCTTGGCCTTTGGCTTAGTCTTTGCCCCTTTGCCTTGGCACTTGCCCTTAAATCCCTCAACCAAACCTTAGAAGGTTTTCTAAACTACGGGGTCTAACACGTACCTTGATGTTTAACCACTAAACCCCTAATTCTAGGCACGAGGAGTCTTATCTACGACTCTAACCCTCAACATCAAACTCTAGAACCCTAGATTAAGGCTCTAGTTTAGTCTACTAGTTTCTGGGGTATTACAATATCTCCCCCTTGGGAACATTTACCTTTGAATGAAATTTTTAAACACTTCTTAAGGGAAATGACTCTATACTAGCAGCCCATCATGCATGCAACATATCTAATGCACACAACAACAGAGGGAAACTTCAATCCCAAAACTAAACATACTCAATGCAACACAAGGAAGTAGGAACTTCAACAAACAAACCATTTATGCATGAAATTCTCATATCTAGTCATTTTCAAGGAGGAACTACCATCTCCTAGTCATAACACGCTCAACATACTCTCATGGAGCTCATATGTAATTTACTCTAAAAAGCATTTATTCAAAAAGGAATTTTTCAACTCCTAACTAAAGCATGCTCATATAGGCACTCATACTCAATGCATTACAACATGAGGAATACAATTCACACAAACTCATTTTCTCACATGTTTTTATGAACATGCAATATATATAAGGAAATCACGGCAACACATAAACACACAATAAGCTTGCTAGCTAGGCACACCATCTCCCCCTTGAAAGTAAGCCTATTCAAACTCTTCCAAACATCATCTATCATATAGTCATAGGAGGAACTACCTTGTCCAACTAAAAGCCAGCTCAACACAACATTATGGAGCCAATATGCCATTTTATCAAAAGCATACAAAGCATGTTCATCAAATCATCCCATGGAGTCAAATATGTCATCGTCATACTAAAATGGCACAACATCATGGGGAACATATAAATCATGAAAACTCATTTCATACTAAACTTGAATTCTCTCAAAAACATGAAAAACATAAGGAGATCATGGAAACACATAAATCACACATGACTCCAAATTGAAACAAATCACAAGGAACTCTTTGTCTCAAGATACAATAGGAGTAGAAGAAAGAGATGAGGATATCGGGACTCTCAAAATCTTGATATCTAAACATACTATCTCCCCCTTGGGTGTAAGTTCCCTACTAAAACTTCAATTACCACTTCTTCCAACCAATCCCCAATGACATAGCCGAAACACATAATAACCTTGCTGGGTCCTAAAACCACTAGAGGTCTATAAACCACGCATCTCAACCTTACTAAATCGACTCAAGATTTCATATGAGCCTACAAAAAAGGGGACTAAACTTCCCAAACTCAATGCACTTCTCAAGGTGAGAATTCCAAGCCAATCTAATCATAGACATCAAGGACACTCAATGACCTTACTATTTTAAGCACATCATCTCCCCCTTGGGAGTAAGCCTATATAGACTTTTCTATGCACCATTTCTTTCAACTTTAAGGTTGGCTCAAGTTATTACTAATCCTTCATATCCAATACAAGGTGATTCTAGACCATGGTGAATAACACTTCTACCCTTTATTAGAGGAGTCTATTCACTCAACACATATAGGTATTTCTCGAACACCATTTTCATCAAACCTTCCAACCTACCCAAAACTCAAAATGGTTAAGTAAGGTTCTACCTTCGTTATCATAAAACAACAATGAAGCTTATTCACACTAAGGGAAACATTAAGGTCTAGCATATCAAGTCACAAAAGACAAGTAATACCAAAATCTAATAAAGCATAAAACACATACCAGAACTATATTAAGAGTAGCTTGCTTACCCTCTCTACCTCTAGCCTTAAGAATCGGGCAATCTCTCATTTTGTGGCCGATCTTACCTCAACCATAAAGATGCTTCATGCTGGCTAGACACTTACAATCATGCATTTTTCCACACCTAGCACAAGTAGGGAATAGGATTCTACCATCCTTGTCTTGGGACTTAGAGTTAGACACCCTCTTTTGGTTAAACTTTCGGGGAACCTTAGAAGATCTTTGTCCAAATTTTTTTTTTCAATTCAACCTTCCTTGAGAGGAAAAATCATCATCAAGCCTATACCACTTTGCTCCTCTAGACCTCTCTTCATGTTTCTCCTTTTCAAACCGTTGAGCATGAAGCACAAGAAAATCAATTTGCATATTATTATCCAACATCGCCTCACGATATTCTTTTGCTATCAAGTTGGACACACCCAACACAAACTTAATCATCTTCATCCTAGGGTTAGCCACTATGGAGGGAGCATATCTTGACAACCTAGTGAACACCCGAGCATACTCCTTAACACTCATCCTTCTTTGGCGAAGGTTAACAAACTTAAGTATCTTAGCCTGTTTCATCTCTAAAGGGTAAAACCTATCAAAGAACCCATTCTTAAATCTATTCCATTCCATGGGACCCGCTTCTATCAGCCTTTCTCCTTTCCATTGGTTAAACCAAAGTTGAGTAACATCTTTCAATTGTTAAGCGGCTAATTCTGCCTTTTCTACTGGAGTCACTCCCTTAAAATTCAACACCTTAGAGATCTCATATGAACTTTTGAGGGTCTTCCTCCACCTTTGACCCATAGAATTCTGGAATTTCTATCCCGACTTGAGTTAATAATTGAAAACCATACCTAATCTTCTAATTAGACATTTAGTCAATCAAAACTTAAGGAGCTTGAGGAGGAGATCCTTGATTAACATAGTCTCCTTCAAATCCACTGGTGAAAGCTCCTTGAGTAGTCATATCCTATAGACGATTGGATAAGGATTAGGAGAAAGACCCTATAAAGTTAAGCTCTATTGCACGACTTAAGAGTAATGAAGAAGTGGAATTTCCTAAGCATATTGTAGCCTATCATTCATAAATGTGGTGCGCTTCACACTATGAAAAAGACTCTACTAGACGTGGCTTATGAGATATCAACCTAAAATCATTCCAAAATATTATGCTCTAATACAAAGTTTGTTAGGACCTAGGGGTACCCCCTAGACGTAACATGGTGTACTTGACCTTGAACAGGTCTCATACAAGCCCTTAGCATATCATAAACATAAATTCATAGAATTGATGCCGATTGTAAAATTTTCTTTACAATCGAAGTCTTTCATAAAGGAAATAGGAGTCTAGACATTGTCTCGTTTAGCCATCTAATATAATAAAATACCAAATAGGTACACAACCCTTGCAATAGTTCTTAAATGAAATACTAAAAGCAACAACTAAGTAAACATACTCATCCTCGAATCTTGAGGACTCATGAACTAGCAAGAAGAATGATGTATTCCAAGCTTGAACCAATAGAAGATCGCCTTAAGAACCGAACCTTACACTTACAAAAAAATATAGAAATATAGGTTAGTACAAAAATGCACTAAATATGGAAGCCATGCATAAAAACCTTTAAAACATGCTAAAAGGGACATTTTAGTTGAAACCATGCTATATGCCAATTTGAGCATCATCTTTGAAATAGTTGGAGAACGTCCTTATAAAACAACTCGCATATAGTTTATCATAGCATAATGGATACCGACATACACATATGCATATTCTCCAATCATAGACATAATGCAAACATCAACCATTATAAGACATAGTGTACATACATAGTCAAATACAAAGATCATCTCATCACAATAGAACCATCACATAAATAACACTTAGTTATACTTGTGCCATGTACGAATGACATCCCATGATACCACTCACACTAAGTATCCCTTTAAGAAACCATGCTCAAGCTCATCATACCTTGGTCTGATCCATTGTAAATACAATGACTTATATTAAGGAAAGCCACTCATAGCAAGAATTCATATAAAGTATGCACAGATTCATCAATCATCATAAGTAAGAGAAAAACCTCATCGTACCTTGGTCTGATCCATAGTAAATACAATGACTCATATTAGGAAAACCACTCATAGAAAGAATCCATAGAAAGTATGCATAGATTCATAAATCATCATAAGTAAGAGAAATACACCATGTCCACTCTCAAGGCCTACTTGTGCCATGTATGAATGACGTCCCATACCCCCACTCACACTAACTAGAATCTCTTGAAGAACCATAGTACATAACTCATGTTCGTGTTCATAATTCATGTCTTTGTTCATTAGAGGGAATATAGCCTTAACTGACATAAACCATGCGTGCTACATGGAATCTGGTGTCGTGTAACCCCACACCGAAAGAAGGTGTCCTACTTGCCTAAGGTAGAACTAATATGTATTAGCTTTTAGGTGGATCCACTAGCTAAAGACCTATGTGGGTACATAGTTACAATATATAGAGATTGCTTCTAGAAACGTAACTTATTGTATTGACGGAGGAGATTCCATCTCATCAGATTATTTCTAGCGAACCCGACCTATTGTATTGTCGGAAGGGCCTCTACCTCACTTTCCATATCCACTCAGTGCTAAGTATTATTTCCCAAAGATACTTGTTTAATTCTTTGAATTGAATATACATGAATGAAGGGGTTTCTTACCCCTTTATCCAACACAACTCGTAATAATAGTAGCTCATAGATTCAATAGGTGAGAATGGACTTTCAACAATAGAATCATTATTAACATGTGAGGAAAACTTTCACATTATGATAATGTGTTTTATGAGAATAGACTTTCAGTCAACATAAGAAGATGATCATAGTCATGAACATATCATGCATAGAAATGTGTTAAAGTGCATAAAAGAACTAGACTTTCAATTAACACCAGAGATATATCATAATCATGTTCATACATGAATGTGTGTGTGATTGTCCTTTCAATGACACCACAACAACATTATCATCGTAGACACTTCACTTTCAAAGTGTTCATAAAGCATGTACATGATATCAGAACCACACATAATTCTTATATCTTGCATACAAGGATCATAGATCATATCAATTCAACACATATAACATTCATTATTTTAGACATGGATATAATCGTAATTCAAGTAGTTCATTCATTGTATTCATAAGCTCATGTACTCATATTATAGGTCATGTGGGTAAAGTCCTTCCATAATAATACCATATAAAATTCAACATGCATAATAGCTTTTGTCTTAATACTTTAACATTCATAGCTCATTCATTTTAACTTTTACCCTTTAAGCCTTAGAAGTCATCTTCATACTACAAGCATTACTCTCAAGCATTACCTCATATTGTCATCATGTAAACTTAGCTTTCAAGGTAAACTAACTACATGGTTCATTCTTAACCAATTATAGTCATATAGAATCAACTAAACTCAATCTCCATACTACTCAACCATGATTCATCATATAAGCCCTAAATTAATTCAATCATGTCCACAAGATTTAATTAAAAGCAATCCATATCTAGGTCATCTAATCTAAGGCAAGTCATAAAGAAGTTCATTAATATTTGAAAGTTACATCTAAACCCTCACTTTTCCTCTTTCATGGCATAACCCTTGACCATATCAATTTCACCCTAGAACCTTAGGTTAATAAATAATACATGAATAATCATTCTAAAGTCATGTCATTACACTATAAACAATCATTGTATAATCAATTTAGCCAACATACAACAATACCCACGCTTGAAGATCCAAATTGGGAAAATTGGGAATTTCATGGGTTTTTGGGTAAATACATCATAAATCAATATAAAATCATCAATTCAATAATAATTCTTCATAATTAAAAAATTGAAAACGTTTTGAATGATAACCTATGGCTTAGATTGAAAACTCAACTTTTTGGGAATTTAGAAAGCTTTGAAGTCTAATTTTGCTAGGGCTCTATGGGTGCAGGTTACCCATAGATGAAAAACCACCATACCTTGGCTTAGAATCTTGAATGAATTTGAGGAAGAAGTCTTGAATTCTCCAAACCCTAGCTCCAATTCCACTCTTTTTCTTCTTAGATTTTTAGAGAGAAAAATAGTGTGAGGAAGAAGAACTTTTTGATTTGTTTTGGGTCTTGGGGGTTAATGAAGTAAATAAGGTGGTTTATGACTTAAAATAGTTTATATATCTGAAATAAAACAATATAAATTGACCCTATTAATTAACTAAATAAAAAGGAATTAACCAAAAAGACTCCTCTTAGATAGCCCACTCCTATGCACCATGACAGGGCTCACGAGTCGTGGTCAAGACCAAGAGCTGTGGTCCTGCCCGTGGTCCTTGGGCAATGGCTAAACTTTTGTGCCTTTGCCTCCACATTGCTAAGGCATGACCACTAGCCGTGAAGTGGCTCGTGGTCCTTAGGCAGTGGTTTGGCCTCAAGGTCTTGTCCTCCACAATCCTAAGGGATATTCACAAGACCCTTCATGAACCGTGGTCAAGACCATTGGTCTTGAAGGTGGTTGTAAGCATGGTGCAGTACGTGGCTTAAAGTGTCTTGGCTTCCCTCATTCTATGGCATCTTCACGAGCCTTTCCACGAACCCTGGTCAAGACAACTAGTCGTGAAGTGGCTGGTGAAGGTAAACCACGTTGAGGCAACCCTTAGGGAGCTATTGCCTTGGCCTCACGAACCACACCACGAGCCGTGATCCACACCACTGGTTATAGTGGTAGTCATGGACTTGAAGAAGTGTGCTCCAAGCTTAGGGTAGCCTTGGCCTTTGGCTTAGGCTTTGCCCCTTTGCCTTGGCATATGCCCTTACAACTCTCAACTAAACCTTAGAAGGTCTTCTAAGCTATGGGGTCTAACACGTAACTTGACGTTTAACCACTAAACCCCTAATTCTAAGCATGGGAAGTCTTATATATGACTCCAACCATCAACATCATATTCTAGACCCCTAGCTTAAGGCTCTAGTTTAGTCTACTAGTTTTCGGGGTATTACAATGGTCGCTAATTAGGAGTTAGTTGGGATTGTGGAATGAACGATATATTGAGATATGTAATTAACTATTAAGTATATTATATTGTATTAATTCAATTAATTATTGACATTTGGAGGAACTGATATATATCCCAAGGCTTAAAATTTAGGAATATGAGACTTGGTATAATAGTTGGCATCAAGATTTAGGAAATTGATTATAAATTTGGGTGAGCTTTTGGGTATAGGCAAAACCTATAGTAATATGGGTGTTGTTAGTTTCAAAATCTTATTATGATTACTTATTTTAATAAATTTTTTTGATTTGGAAGCTCAACAAAAGGGGAAGGCTCAAGTCCAGAGTGATTGTCTGATTATTTAAGGCAAGTGGATTTATAAACCCTTATTTGGTGCATGGAATCGTGTATTTTCCTGTAGTATGTGTTGGGGGGTTATGGGATTCAGTGATGGGTTGAATTGTCCATATTGAATAATTCTAATGATTAAAAAGAGGTAATAAAAGAAAATATGATTAATTGTTGATGTGTGATGTGTTGAGAATGGTTTGAAAGACAAATTGATTAATTATTGATATTTTTTCACGATTGTGATGTTCTGAATTGTGCATTGTTGTGAAAAATGGTCATCTCCTCATTATTTGAACATGTCTGAGACATGGTTGTAATAAGTGGTATGTGAATTGACAAAGAATAAGAAATTAAATAGGATGTACCATTTTGAGGAACGTGTCAGGCGTCGTGACAGATACTATTATCGAGGGACATGTTGCACGCCGCGATGGATTCTATTATCGAGAGACATGTCACAAACCATGACATATACTATATATCGAGGGTCGTGTCTCACGCCGCGACTGATGCATGGACAGATATGTCCCCCATAGGTCCTGGACTGAGAGACAGTGGATGTATATCATTAGGCCAGACATACATTACTATACTTGACATTGTATTTCATTTCATTGCACATATTTATCATTGGTGAACTTGATCTTGTGTGTTGTTGAACTTGTGCGTACCTTTCTGTGGAACTTGTAATTGATGAATATTGAGTTTTTTTTTTAGGATATGTAACTGTTGGAGTGTTGTTTTTGAGTTGTGTTTTATGTAAATTGTGAACTGTTAGGTTGGACTAGTTTTATGCAGGTTGTATTTGTGGAGGTTTGGTTGGGTGGTAAGGAGTACCCATATTCTATCCCTTTAGCTTATGTTTAGAAGTTTATTCTCTGAATACTGTATGGTTTAGTACTCACCCTTTGCTTCTACATTTTTGTAGGTTACTAGCCCGGACTTTCGTGATACTTTCTCTTATCTTCTTGGCTAAGGCTTCTTGTGGTGATTTGTGAGGTAGATGCTTATCATCTTAGCGGACCTTCTTTCTGCTTATTTATGATCTTGTTTTATTCTAGAAACAATGTCATTCGAGACTTGTATTTTCTTTCAATTTTGTTATAACACATGAAAGGCTTGTACACGTGAAAACCATGTTTTGGGGGTTCTATTAAGTTGACATAGTTATCCGCAAAACTTATGATATTTTGAGATTTCATTATGTCTTACTTCAACATAGTTTATGATATTTGGGTTTTAGCTTGACTTGTCTTGGTAGGATAACACGAGTGCCATCACATCCATTTTTGAGTTGTGTCACTCTTTTAGACAGATATGCACCTATAGGATTTACTTCAGGGATAGTCAAAGGAGTAAACCGTCTATATGCTATCACAAGTCGCCAAGAGCAAGAGAATTCACATGATGTTGTCATTGGTATGATCAAAAACTTTAGTTTTGATGTATATGCATAACTAGATCTAGGTGCGAGTCTATCTTTTATGACTCCATAAATTGCTATGAATTTTGATATTCTTCCTGACAAACTTCTTGAGCCCTTCCGTGTTTCCACACCTGTTAGTGAGTCTATTCTAGATGAGAGAGTTTATCGTGATTGTGTCATTTCTGTCAATCACAAGAACACCATGGCTGACTTAGTTGAGCTAGATATGGTGGACTTTAATGCTATTCTAAGTATAGACTGGCTTCATGTCTGTTATGCTGCATTTGATATTTGAACACGAGTAGTTAAGTTCTATATTCCAAATAAGCCAATGATAGAGTGGAGGAGTAGTTTAGCAGTGCCTAAGGTTCATTTTATTTCGTACCTTAAGGTGAGAAAGTTAGTTTCCAAGGGGTGATTTTATCACTTAGTCTGATAAATGACTTAAATATTAAGACGCCACCTATTCAATCAACTCTAGTTGTGAGTGAGTTTCTAGAGGTCTTTCTAGAGAGAAAAATAAACATTGGTACAGATATTCTACCTGATGCTCGTCCTATTTCTATTCCGCCATATAGAATGGCTCCAGCTGAGTTAGAAGAGTTAAAAGAGCAGTTGAAATACCTTATTGATAAAGGTTTCATTCGACCAAGTGTCTCACGTTGGGACACTTCGAGCTTATTTGTGAAGAAGAAAGATGGTTGTCTTAGGATGTGAATTGATTACCGCCAATTGAACAAAGTTACCATAAAGAATAAGTATCCCCTTCCGAGGATTGATGATCTTTTTGATCAACTTCAGGGTGCCACTTGCTTTTCTAAGATAGACCTCAGATTGGGCTATTAATAATTGGGAGTAAGAGAGAGTGATATTCCAAAGACAACTTTCAGGACCCCGCTATAGTTATTATGAGTTTCTAGAGATGTCTTTTGGTTTGGCTGATGGTCCTACAACGTTCATGGAACTCATGAATAGAGTGTTTAAGCCTTACCTTGAAATGTTTGTTATTAAATTCAGTGATGACATTCTGATCTATTTGAGGAATAAGGAGGATCATGCAAGTTATCTCAAAGTAGTTCTCCAAACTCTAAAGGATAAGGAGTTGTATGCCAAATTTTCTAAGTTTGAGTTTTGACTTGAGTAAGATGGCGTTCTTAGGCCATATTATTTCTGATGATGGGATTCAAGTAGACACTCAAAAGATTGAGGCAATGCAGAACTAACCTAGACCCATATCTGCAACTGATATTAGGAGTTTCATCTGATTGGCTGGTTATTATAGAAGTTTTGTCAATGGAATCTTATCTAGTTCATCCTCGTTGACTATGTTTACTTAGAAGACATCAATGTTTCAATGGTCTGAAGCTTGTGAGAAGACCTTTTAGGAATTGAAAACTAGATTGATTACTGCCCAGTGTTGACCTTACTAGAGGGTACACAAGCCTTTGTTTTGTATTGTGATGCGTCCAACGTTGGAAAGGGTTGTGTATTGATGCAGAATGGCAAAGTTATATCTTATGTCTCCAGACATCTTAAGATTCACGAGAAGAATTATCTAACGTATGATCTAGAGTTGGCTGTTGTGGTATTTTGTTTGAAAATATGGTGTCACTATATTTATGGTGTTCATATATATGTGTTCACCGATCACACGAGTCTTCATTATGTGTTCAGTCAGAAAGAACTTAATATCAGACAGAGGAGGTGGATGGAGTTACTCAAGGTTGTAACACCCCAAAAACTAGTAGGCTAAACTGGAAGGCTAAATAGATCTTGACGTTAGGGTTAGAGTCATAAACGTAACTCCCCAAACATAAAAATATAGGTTACGTGTTGGAACGCCAAGGTACGAACCCTAATGAACAACCATGGGTCCTTAAAGAGAACCCTTAGAAGGCTACTTGGGTAGTGACCCACGAGATAACCCACACCCCGTAGGTCCTCCCATGCCTCGTGGGTGAGGTCCATAGGTAAGGCCCCAAGAACCACATCCCAGAACCTCCACCACGGTTCACCAGCATGGGTCGTGGATCCTACCTCGATTCGTCAGCGGTGGGCGTGGAGGGGGCCTGGGAACTACTTTTTGGCAGTTTGGTATAGGAGTATTTTAGGGATTACAATTTTAAGTTAGTATTAAGTGACGTCGTTTTACACTAACTTAGCCTAGTTATATAAGGTTTTTAAGTCACTAAAATAAATCATCTTCTTCATGATTCCAAAATCCCAAATCAAAACCAACTTTCCCCCCAAAATTCTCTCTCTAGAACTTCAAGGAAGAACAAGAACAAAGTTGATGCTAGGGTTGAGGAGGCAAGCTTTTCTACTCAAATTTGTTCGGATTCATAGCCAAAGTATGGTAGCTCTTCATCCATGGATAGAATTCATCCATAGAGCCCCTTCAAAACCCCCAATTTCAAAGCTAGAAATACCAAAAGCTAGGGTTTGACTTCAATCTCATGGATCCCTTTGAAATTCATTTTTAATGATTAGATTATGTTTTATTAAGGATATTGATGATTTTATAAGGGTGTAAGTTGAATTACCCAAGAATCCATGAATACCCCTATTCTCCCAATTTGGATCTGAAAGTTTGGGTATTGATTGATGCAAGTAGAATATGATAGAATTATACATGTAGTAATTGAACTACTTGAATTATGTCATCATCCATGTGTAATGTAGTAATTCTTGATCTGTTGATGGAATAAGATCTATTGTCCTTGAAGGGCAAAGTATGTGAACTATGCATGATTATGAGGTTTATGTGTATGCTTTAAGAACACTTTGACAATAAAGTGAATATGATTATGAGCTAGTTGCTGTGTGTTGGAAGGTTATCCTCATGTACACACTTATGGATGAATATTATATGATCTGAAAGGTTTTCTCACAAATATGACGATTCTAATGTTGAAAGGCTATTCTTACCTATTAAATCTAGGAGCTATCGTATTAAGTAAGTTTGATTGAGTGAGTGTCAAGAAATTCATCCATGAGTATGAAATTAAGTCAAGACTTATTATAAACTATGTGGGAATTAATTCTTAGCACCGAACGGATATTGATATGAGATTGAAGCCCTCACGATAGTAGAGGCCGTGTTTCTATGAACAATCTCTTGGGATGGAAGCCATCACGTTAGTAGAGGCTGGGTTTTCTAGTAGCAGTCTTCTTATCTCATAAACTATGTGCCCTCATAGGTCTTTAGCTAGTGGATCCACCTAAGCTAAGAGTATGGTTCTACCTTTGCCAAGTAGGACAACCCCTTTTCGGTGTTTGGTAGACACATGATTCCATGGTATGTCGGTTAAGGCTCATTCCCTAGTATAATATTATGAATAAGAAGATGAGTTATGAACTATAGTTACTCAAGAAACTTTACTTAGTATGTGTAGGATTATGGGATCTTATCCATGCAGTGCACAAGTATGCTTTAAGGGTATGCATTATATGTTTCTCTTATGATTTAAAGATTTATGAGTTGATTATGCTTATGTCTTATGCTTTTACATTATCTTTCAAATGATGCTTTAACTTAGTAAATTGCATGCATTATACTAAAATGTCCCTTTTAGCACGTTTTCATGAATTTGTGCATGACTATCATACTTAGTGCATATTTGTACTAATTCATATTTTCCTACATTTTTCCCAAGTGTAGGATTCGATGTTTGAAATGATCTTCGTTTGGTTCAAGTATGGATTCGACTATTCTCCTAGCTTGTAGTGAAGCTTCATGATTCGAGGATGGGTGTTTCATTTGTATTTCCTTTTTGGATTGTGATTGTATGGGCTTTGACCCTATTTGATTCAAATATTGTAATAGGTGGCTATATTAACACAAGTCTACACTTTCGCTTTCCTTTATGAAACTTTTGGACTTGAAATGCGTTTTACTTTTATTGCTCAAATGCTTTATTTTATGATATGCTAAGTGGCTTACTTGGGGTCCTTTTGGGGTTCTATGTGCCTTGTTACATCTAAGGGCTACCCCTGGGTGGTAAAAAACATGGTATCAGAGTACAATGTTTAGGATGATTCTAGGATGATGTCTCATAAGCCACGTCTCATAGATTCTTGTTCATAAGTGAGAAGCACGCCATATTTACGAATGAGAGGCTACAAGATGACTAGGAAATTACTCTTCTTTCTTTACTCTTAAGTCATGCCATAAAGTTTAGCTCTATAAAGTTCTTCTCCTAATCCTTCTCTTATGTCTTCAGGATATGAATACACGAAGGGCTAACACTAGAAGGAAGGAAGATGAGAATGTGAATCAAGGAGTTCCACTTCAAGATAATCAAGCTCTGGTTGATCCCGTGGTTGAGAATGTGACCCATGCAGAGTTTAGATCTACTATCCAAATATTATCCTAAGCTATGATAATCCAAGCTTAAGCGGTGATGGCTCAGGAAAACAGAGATGTTGTGACTCATGTGAACCCTAATATGAATTCAACGGCTTCTAGAGTGAGGGACATTGCAAGAATGAACCCTCTCGAGTTTCATGGCTCCAAAATGGAAGAGGACCCTCAAGAATTTATGGATGAGGTTTACAAAATACTTGATATTATGGGGACTTCAGTAGAGAAAGTGGAGCTAGCCTCTTACCAATTGAAAAGTATTGCTCAAGTTTGGTATGGTCAATGGAAGGGTAAGAGACCCGTAGAATCGGACCCGGTAGAATGGGAATCGTTTAAATCTGTATTTCTTGATAGATTCTTTCCCCTAAAGTTGAGGGAACGAAAGATGCAAACGTTCATTAACCTTCCTCAAGGAGGTATGAGTGTGAAGGACTATGCTCTTGATTTCACCCAACTATCCAATTATGCTCCAACTATAGTGGTGGACTCATGGGCTAAGATGAATAAGTTTGTGATGGGAGTGTATGACTTGGGCGAGGAAGAATGTCGTATGACAATGCTCATTGGTGATATGAATATCTCACGTCTTATGGTGTACGCCCAACAAATTGAGGAGTCAAAGCTCAAAAGAAAGAATAGGGAGGTGAAACAAACCAAGGATCGATGATGGGAACTTCTCCAATGCTAAGTCTGATGGACAAGGTCAGCCAAGATTCAAACAAGGGTTTTCCAACCAAGGCTCCTCTAGTGCTCCAAGCTTCAACAAGGTTAGGGTTTCCAACCCTAAACCTCAAGGAGGTAATAGTGGTGGTTCTTTTGTTGCTAGGCCTAATTGTGCAAAATGTGGTAGAAAGCATCATGGTAAGTGCCTAGTTGGCATCGATTGGTCTTTTAGTTCTGGGAAGGTTGGCCATAAGATGAGAGATTGCCCTATGCTTATTCCTAAGGAAAGAGAGGGAAAGAAACCTCCTCCTAGTGGTTCAAACTCCAATGCTTCCAAGAAAAACCATTTTTATGTTTTTCAATCTCGAGGTTACCAAGAGAGCTCCCCAAATGTTGTTAGCGGTATGTTATAAGTCTTTTCTATTGATGTATATGCCTTATTAGATCCCGGTGCTAATTTTTCCTTTGTGACACATTATGTGGCCATGAAGTTTGATATACTCCCTAAAGTGTTATTAGAGCCTTTTTTGATTTCTACCCTGGTTGGTGACTCGGTCGTGGCTAAAAGGGTTTATAGAAGTTGTCCCATTTCCTTTTCCCATAGGGTTACTTTGGTGGATATTGTGGAGTTAGACATGCTAGATTTTGATGTGATTTTGGGTATGGATTGGTTGCATACATGTTATGAGTCTATCGATTATAGCACTCGGGTGGTTAGGTTCCAATTTCTAAATGTGCCTATCTTAGAATGGAAAGGGGGAAATTCTATGCCTAGAGGTCAATTGGTTTCTTCCCTTAAACATAAGAAGATGATCTCCAAGGGTGTATTTACTATCTTGTTAGGGTGAGGGATGCTGAATTCGAAGCCCCTTCTCTAGAGTCGGTTCCGTTAGTGTATGAGTTCCTGAAAGTTTTCCCCAATGATTTTCCTGACATTCTTCCTGAGCGGGAGATATATTTTTGTATTGACCTTCTTCTGGATATATAACCTATCTCCATTCCTCCTTATAGAATGGCTCCAGCAGAGTTAAAGGAGTTGAAAGAGAAACTAAAGGATTTTCTAGATAAGGGTTTTATTTAACCGAGTATCTCTTAATAGGGGTGCTCCGGTGTTGTTTGTTAGAAAGAAGGATCCGTCTCTTAGAATGTGCATTGATTATTGTCAATTGAATAAAGTTACCATCAAGAATAAATATCCCCTTCCGATAATTGATGATTTCTTTGAACAACAAGAGGCTAGCTATTTCTCTAAGATTGATCTTCGTTCGGGTTATCACTAATTAAGGGTGAGAGGGGTTGATATTTGAAAAATGACCTTTAGAACCCGGTATGGTCACTATGAATTTCAAGTGATGTCCTTTGGTTTGACTTACGCTCCGGTGGCGTTCATGGTCTTAATAAATAGAGTGTTCTGACAATATTTTGACATGTTTGTGATAGTGTTCATCGATGATATTTTGATCTATTCAAGGAGTGAGGATGAGCATGTTGACCATTTGAGGGTTGTATTGCATGTTCTTTAGGACCATAAACTTTTAGCAAATTATAGCAAGCGTGAGTTTCAGTTAAGGTCCATATCATTCCTCGGTCATATTGTGTCAAGGGTATTGAGGTAGATCCTAAGAAGATGGATACGATCAAGAGTTGGCCCAGACTTCTATCTCCTTCTGACATCAAAAGCTTTTTAGGTTTGGCCAGTTACTATAGGAAGTTTGTTGAGGGGTTTTCCTCCATTGCTTCTCCATTGATGACTTTGATTCCAAAGAAGGCAAAGTTTGTGTGGTCAGAAGCTTGTGAGAAAAGTTTCCAAGAGTTGAAAGATAAACTTACTTCTGCTCCTGTGTTGACCTTACTGGAATGTACGGATGGTTTTGTGATGTATTTTGATGCCTCTAAAGTGGGGTTGGGATGTGTACTTATGCAAAATGGTAAGGTGATTGCCTATGCTTCAAGGTAACATAAAGTCCATGAGAAGAATTATCCTACCCATGACCTTGATTTAGCGGCAATTGTGTTTGCCTTAAAAATATGGAGGCATTATCTGTATGGGGTGCATGTTGATGTGTTTACCAATCACAACAACTTAAAATATGTGTTTAGTCAAAAGGACTTGAATCTTTGCCAAAGGAGGTGGTTAGAATTATTGAAGGACTATGACATGAGTGTCCTTTATCACCCCAACAAAGCTAATGTGGCAGAGGATGCTCTTAGTAGATTGACCATGGGTAGTGTGGCTCATGTAGAGGATAAAACGAAGGAATTGGTTCGTGATTTGCATAGGTTGGCCCGGTTAGGTGTTCAACTAGAGGATTCCACCAAGTTTGGTGTCATGGTCCATAATGGTTATGAATTGACTTTTGTAATGGATGTAAACTTTAAACAAGGCTTTGATCCTATATTCGTTGAGTTGAAAGAGTCCGTACTCAAAAAGTACATTGGGGATTTATCCCAAGATGGAGATGAGGTGCTTAGTTACTAAGGGCGGTTATGTGTTTTGGATGTTCATGGTTTGAGGGGACAAATTCTAGATGAATCCCATAGTTCTCGGTATTCTATTAATTCGAGAGCCAGCAAGATGTACCGTGACTACGGGAAGTATATTGGTGGAATAGAATGAAGATAGATACTACGGGATTTGTGGCCAAATGTCTGAATTGTAAACAGGTTAAGGCCAAGCACCAAAGGCCGGGAGGTTTCATCCAAGATATAGATATCCCCACTTGAAAGTGGGAAGAGATTAATACTTATTTTACTGTGGGTTTACCTCGCACCTGAAGGTAACATGACTCTATTTGGGTCATTATATATTGGATGACAAAGTCAACCCACTTCATTCCTGTCGAGGTTTCTTTTTCGGCGGAAGACTATGCCAAGTTGCATATAAGAAGGATAGTGAAGTTGCATGGGATTCCTTTATCTATTATTTTGGATCGGGGTACTCAATTTACTTCACACTTTTGGAAGTCATTCCAAAAAGGGCTTGGTACTAAAGTTAAGCTTAGCATAACTTCTCATCCCTAATACGATGGGCAAGCGAAGTGTACCATCAAAACATTAGAAGATATGTTAAAGGAATTTGTTATAGACTTCAAGGGTAATTGGGATGACCAGTTGCTATTAATAGAGTTTGCCTACAATAATAGTTATCACTCAAGTATCGGTATGGGTCCTTTTGAAGCCTTGTATGATAGGAGATGCAGGTCTCCGGTTGGTTGGTTTGAAGTAGGTGAACTTGCTCTAATTGGTCCCTAACTAGTTTATGAGCCCATAGAAAAAGTACGACTTATTGAAGAGGGGTTGAGGATCGCCCAAAGTCGGCAAAAGGCTAACACCGGTGTTAGAAGAAGGGATCTAGAATTTGAAGTTAATGATTGGGTGTATCTAAAAATCTTACTTATGAAAGGTGCGATGAGGTTTGGAAAGAAGGAAAAACTTAGTCCCCGGTACGTGGGCCCATACCAAATTTTGAAACGTGTTGAGAAAGTTGCTTATTAGTTAGATTTGCCAAATGAATCGGCTCCGGTTCATCCGGTGTTTCATGTTTCTATGCTTAAAAAGTGTATTGGAGATCCGGCATCCATTATCCCTTTAGAAGGTTTGGGAGCTGACAAAAGTCTTCCATATGAAGAGGTTCTGGTAGAAATCCTTGACCGGCAACTTAAGAGGTTGAGAAACAAGGAAGTAGATTCTATGAAAGTTCTATGGTGAAATCACTCAGTTGAGAGGCTACTTGGGAGGCTAAGGCCGATATGAAGTCCCGATATCCTCATCTTTTTCCTTCTACTCCTATTTAAGCTTGAGGTAAGTAGTTCATCTTAAGTTTAAGTGTTTTGGGAGTCATGTCTGTTATATGTGTTTTTCCATGATTTCCTTATGTTATGCCTGTTCTTGATGAAATTCATGTTTAGTAATTAAATGAGTTTTCATGATTTATGTGTTCTTCATGTTGTTGTTCCTTTAGTATGAACTTCAGATTTGACTTCATGAGATGAATTGATGAACATGCCTAGGTATACTTTTGAGAGAAATTTCATATTGGCTCCATGATATTGTGTTGAGCATGCTTTAGTTTGAGAAGGTAGTTCCTCCAATGAATATGAGAAATATTGAGTTTCATGCATAAGGGGTTGTTAGATGTAGTTCCTATCTCCTTGATCAGCATTGATTATGTTTGAGTTGGATTTGAAGTTTCCTCCTTAGAATTGTGCATTGTTTTAATGTTGCATGCATGATGGGTTGGTAGTCTTGAGTCTTTAATTTTGTTAGGTTCGAGTACGAATGTTCCCAAGGGGGAGATATTGTAACACCTCGAAAACTAGTAGGCTAAAGTAGAGCTTGATGTTAGGGTTAGAGTAGTAAATGTACCTCTCCGTACGTAAAAATATAGGGTTACATATTGGAACGTCAAGGTACGACCCCCAAGGACCAACCATGGGTCCTTGAGGAGAACCTTTATAATGCTGCCTAGGCAATGACCCAGGAGGGAACCCACGCCCTGTAGGAACCATGTCTCAGAAGCTCACCACAGGTCGTCTGTCGTACCATGGTCCGTTAGTGGTGGGCGTGGATGGGGCTGGGGAACTGCCTTTTAGCAGTTGGGTCTAGGGGTATTTTAGGGGTTTCCATATTAAAATAGTAATACGTGACGTCGTTTTACCCTAAATTAGACTAACTATATAAGTTTTTTAAGTCACTAAAATAAGTCATCTTCCTCATAATTCCAAAATCCCAAATCAAAACCAACTTTTTTCCCAAAATTCTCTCTCTAGAACTTCAAGGAAGAAGAAGAAGAACAAAGTGGAGGCCAGGGTTGAAGAAGCAATCTTTTCCACTCAAATTCGTTGGGATTCATAGCCAAAGTATGGTAGCTCTTCATCCATGGATAGAATTCATCCATGGAGCCCTTCCAAAACCCCCAATTTCAAAGCTAGAAATCCCAAAAGCTAGGGTTTGACTTCAATCTAGTGGATTCCTTTCAAATTCATTTTTAATGGTTGGATTATGTTTTATTATGGATATATTGATGATTTTTTTTTTATGGTTTTAAGTTGAATTCCCCAAGAATCTATGAATTCCCCAATTTTCCCAATTTGGATCTCAAAGTGTGGGTATTGAATGATGCAAGTAGAATATGATTGAATTATGCATGTAGTAATGTTACGACCCAAGGGTAACCCCTAGAAATAACATGGCACATGGAACCCCGTAAGGCCCCAAGTAAGCCATTGAACTTATCATCATCACATAAGTATAGAATAATATAGAATAAAAAACACAATTTCAAGTCTTTATAAAAGTAAAGTGGCAGTCTAGATATAGTCTCAATTAAGCCATTTACTACTATCGGAATCTCAAAAAAATAGGGTCACAACCCTTATAATAGAGAATATGAAAATGTCTTATACGACATAAGAAATGGAAACAACAATAACACCTCTTGTCCTCAGATCCATGAGGACATAGCACAAGCGTCAAGAGTAGTCAACACAAGCTTGAACTAGAAGGGACAATCTCCTCACACGCCGGGACCTATACTTGTTAGAAAAATAGAAGAAATATAGGTTAGCACAGTTAATGTACTAAGTATGATGATCATGCACAAAATCATGAAAATATGAAAAAAGGGACAATTTAGTTGAAGAGTATGCATCTTTGTAAGGTTTGAGAAGAATGAAAATTGGCATAAAAGCATGTATCATAAGCATAACCAATGTATAAGTCATCACATCGTAATAGGAACCCCCAATGGATACTCTGAATTTCAACTTGTGCCATGCATAAGTAAGCCCCGATAATCCTACCTGTGATAAGTAAAATCCTTAAGCAAACATAGTTAGTACTTTACCTTCATTATTAGTTTGGGAATAAGCCTTAACCGACATAGACCATGTGAGCTAGACATGGAATACGGAGTCATACCCCACACCGAAAAGAGATTGCCTACTTGCCTAAGGTAGAACTAAATGTATAGATTTTAGGTGGATCCACTAGCTAAATACCTATGAGGGCTCATAGGTATGGGATACAAAGATTGTTACTAGAAACCTGCTCTTTTCTAGTGGGGGATATTCCATCTCATCAGATACATTATAGAAATATGTCCTCTCTAGCAGGGGGTATTTCCATCTCATATTCAATATCCACTCGGTGCTAAGCATTACTTACCACAATTACATATTTAGTCTTTGAGTAGAATTTACAAGCGTGAAGGAGTATCTTACCCTCCATCACACATAATTCATAATAATAGCTCATAAGTTCATTAGGTGAGAATAGACTTTCAACCTTAAAACCATAACATAGTGAGAGGAAATTTCACATCATGGTCATTGTGTATTATGAGAATGAACTTTCTATTAACACAATAATAAGGTTATAGTCATATTCATATAGTGCATATACATGTAACTCATAATTTTGCATAAATCTCATGTTTTACCCATCTTGGGTCAAGGATCCCTTTCCCCCCAATCAATCTAGGGTTATTGAATTCAACATGAGTAATAATATGATAATGAAACCACATTACAATAAGAACCATTCAATACAATTAACCTTACTACAAATTCACCAACATTGCATTCATAAAATTAGGGTTAGAGGAGATTTCATGAATTCATGGTGAATTTATCATAAAAACATCTTAAAAACAGTAACTAATCCATAATATATGATAATTAAACATTTGGAAACCATTTGAGAAAGAATCCATGATTGGAAGAAAACTCTAGGTCTTTGAAGGTTTTTCTTAGTTTGAAATTGGAGTTTAAGGGCTCCATGGAGGAAAGCACTCCATGGATCAAGATTAACATACCTTAGTTGATGGTTTCCTCACTCAATTGGAGTGAAAAGGCTTGACCTTGAACCCTAAGCTTGACCTTGTTCTTGTTCTTCAATGGAGTCTTAGAGAGAGAATATGTTGGGAGAGAAATAGTTTTGTGTTGGGCTTTTGAATTAATGAATTAACTGAATTAGTTTAAGGGTCTATTAGATATTTGTAGTTAGTTTTAATTAGTATTAACTGAACCTAGCTAGTTAATTAATTAACCCTAAGCCCCTCCCTTAACTATAACTAAAAATAATTAGCTAACCTACCAGTGTCACTCATAGAACCCCACCTACAGACCAAGGGTGGGTTCATGCACCATTCTCCATGCTCGTAGAATGGTTCAGAGAGTTAGAGAATTTAGGAGAGGCCCAGCCTTGACCCACGAACCCCACCTATGGGGCGTGGGTCCACCCACGATTCGTGGGTGCCTTATCCGTAGGTCCAAGCTGTAATTTGACAGATTTTTGGCAGCCCCCTTGGTCTTGGGGGTCATGCCTTGACGTTTACACCCAAAAACACTAATACTCCCTCCATTTCAAAAAGAATGACCTCCTTTCCTTTTTAGTCAGTTTAAAAAAGAATGACCTCTTTCCTTTTTTGGTAACATTTTAATTTCAGATTTCCACGTGGCATTTTTAAACCCACAAGATTGAAGGACAATTTAGTACATTTGACATAACTTTAAATTAGGACCACAAGATTCAAAAGTCTTCTTTATTTTCTAAAACTTAGTGCCAAGTCAAACTAGGCCACTCTTTATGAAATGGAGGGAGTACTAAGTAACATAGATTATTTTACGACTCTACTCTTTATGTTAGACTCTATCTAGGTCACTAGTTTATGATTTAGGCTCTAGTTTAGACTTCTACATTTAGAGGCGTAACAATATATCCCCTTTGGGGACATTCGTCCTCGAATGACAATCTAGACATCTTAAGGAATTTTAAACTCAAGACTAGCAACCCATCATGCATGGTATATCAAAATATGCAAAATTTACAAATGCACTATTCACAACATGCAATATTTAAGGGAGGCAACTTCAACTCCATCTCAAACATGATTAATGCATAATAAGGGAGTAGGAACTACATCTAACAACCCAATATGTACAAAGTTCAATATTTCTTATCTTCAAAGGAGGAATTCACTCTCCAACTAAAATAATACTCAACACATCATCATGAAGCCAAATATGCAACTCATACTAAATGCACAACAACATAAGGAATGTAAATCATGAAAACTCATTTTTCATATTAAACATGAATCACATCAAGAATAGGCATCATTTTAAGGAAATCATGGAAAACACATAATTCACACATGACTCCAAAACAAGGAGATTCTAGAGGAACTACTTACCTCAAGCTTTAGTAGGAGAGGAAGAAAAAAGATGAGGGTATTGGGACTTCATATCGGCCTCGACCCCGAAGTAGCACCCTCAACTAGATTATTTCTCTATAAAACTTTAATGGAAACTACTTCGTTGTTCCTCAACTTCTTGACTTGTCGGTCAAGAATCTCTACCGAAACCTCTTCATAAGAAAGTCTTTCATCTACACCCAACCCTTCCAAGGGAATAATGGACTCCGGGTCCGCAACACACTTTTTAAACATAGAAACATGAAACACTGGGTGAACCGGAGCCAACTCATTTGTCAAGTCCAATTCATATGCAACTTCCCCTATATGCTTCCCAATTTGGTAAGGGCCCACATACCGGGGACTATGTTTCCCCTTTTTCCCAAACTTCATTACACTCTTCATGGCTGAGATTTTCAAATAGACCAATCTCCTACCAAAAACTCTAGGTCCCTACTCCTTACATCGGAATAAGATTTTTTCCTACTTTGAGCCGTTTTCAATCTCTCCCTAATGAGTCAAACATTCTCAATTGCCTTATAAACCTGCTCAAGAACAATAAGAGCAACATAACCTACTTCAAACCAACCCACTGGAGACCTACACCTTCTACCATACAATGCTTCAAAAGAAGACATACCGATGATTGAGTGGTGACTATTGTTGTAGGAAAACTCTATTAATGGCAAGTGGTCGTCGTAATTACCTTTGAAATCTATGACACACCCTCAACATATCCTCTAAAGTTTGAATGGTTCTCTACGCTTGACCATCCGTTTGAGGGTGAAAAGTAGTGCTAAGCTTTACCTTTGTACTATGCCTTTTTTGGAATGACTTCCAAAAATGTGAAGTATATTGAGTACCCCGATCCGAAATGATGGACAAAGGAACCCATATACACATTTGCATAGTACTCCACCGAAAGGGAAACCTTGACGGGAATGAAATGGGCCGATTTTGTCAACCTATCGATAATCACTCAAATAGAATCATATTGCCTTCTAGTATGAGGAAAACCCACAACAAAGTCCATATTCACCTTTTCCCACTTCCAAGTGGGAATGGTTATATCTTGCAACGAACCTCCCGGCCTTTGGTGTTCAACCTTAACTTGTTGACAATTTGGACATTTAGCTACAAATCCAACAATATCCTTTTTCATACAATTCCACCAATAGACTTTTCGTAGATCACAGTACATCTTGATGGCTCCCGAATGAATGGAATACATAGATGCATGAGCCTCTTCTCAAATTTGCTCTGTTAGCCCATCCACATCCAGAACAACAAGCGACTTTGGCACTTACGTACCCCATCTCCCCCTTGGGAGAATGCCTCAACGAATTTCCCAACTACCGATTCTTTTAACTCCATTAAAATAGGATCAAGGTGTTGCTTAGACTTTACATCTACAACAAGAGACGATTTAGAGCCCTTAAGAATTGTGAAACCACATTTGGGAGATCTACAAGTTGGAGACCTAGCCGGGCAAACCTATGCACATCACGGACTAACTCCTTCTTTTCATCCTCTATGTGACTTACATTACCCATGTATAGTCTACTAAGGGCATCCGTCACCACATTAGCTTTGCCGGGGTGCTAGAGGACACTTATGTCATAATATTTTAAAAGCTCTGACCACCTTCTTTGTCAGAGATTTAAGTCTTTTTGGATAAACACATATTGGAGACTCTTGTGATTGGTGAACGCATCAACATGCACCCCATATAGACAATGCATGCATATTTTTAAAGAAAACACTACCGCCCTTAATTCAAGATCATGGGTCGGATAATTCCTTTCATGGATCTTGAGTTGCCTTGAAGCATAGGCAATCACCATACCATGTTGCATAAGCACACATCCCAAACCCACTCTAGAGGCGTCACAATGAACAACAAAACCATCGATACCCTCCCGTATGGTCAACACCAGAGCAGAAGTAAGTTTATCATTCAACTCTTGGAAGCTTTTCTCACAAGCCTCCGACCACAAAAACTTAGCCTTATTTTGAGTCAAAGCTGTCAACGGGGAACAAATGGAGGAAAAACACTCAACAACCCTCCTATAATAACTAGCCAAACCCAAAAAGCTTCTAATATTGGTAGGAGTTAGAGGTCTAGGCCAACCCTGGACTGTATCCGTCTTCTTAGGATCTACCTCAATACCCTTGCCCGACACTACATGACAAAGGAAGGCTACGAAACTTAGCCAAAATTCACACGTACTAAACTTTAAATACAATTGGTGGCCTTTAAGGACTTGCAACAACTCTCAAATTGTTTATGTGTTCAGTTTCATACTTTGAATAGATCAAAATGTCATCAATAAACACTACCACAAACATATCAAGATAGTGCCTAAATACTCTATTCATTAGGTCTATGAATGCCGCCAAGGCATATTTTAGACCAAAGGACATTACTAGGAACTCATAGTGACCATATCTTATTTGGAAACTTGTCTTAGGAATGTCGACCCCTCTCACCCTTAGTTGATGATAGCCCGAACGAAGATCTATTTTGGAGAAATAGTTAGCCCCTTGAAGTTGATCAAACAAATGGTCAATTCTAGGAAGGGGATACTTATTCTTTATAGTCACCTTGTTCAATTGGCGGTAGTCAATAAACATTCTAAGGGACCTATCTTTCTTTTTCACAAACAATACTGGAGCACCCAAATGAGAGATACTCGATTGAATGAAACCCCTGTCTATAAAATCCTTTAGTTGTGCCTTTAACTCTTTTAATTCTGCCGGAGCCATTCTATATGGAGGGATTGATATGGGTTGTGTATCTGGCAAAAGATCAACGCCAAAGTCTATTTCCCATTCCGAAAGAATGCCGGGCAAGTCATTGGGAAAGACTTTCGGAACCTCACTCACCACGGGGACCGACTCTAAAGAAGGGACCTTGGACTCAACATCCATCACCCTAACTATATGATAAATGCACCCGTTGGAGATCATTTTCCTAAATTTGAGACAAGAAACAAATTGACCTCTAGGAATAGAATTTCCTCTTTTTCACTATAAAATTGGCTCATTGGGAAATTGAAATTTGCTCAGCCGGGTCCTACAATCTATTGGGGCATAACATGCATGCAACCAATCCATCCCCAAAATTACATTAAAATCAAACATATGTTGCTCTACCAATTCTACCAAGGTGACTTTGTGAGACAAATAAATAGGAAAACTTCTATAGACCTTCTTAGCCACTACAAACTCACGAACTTGGGTAGAAACCACAAAAGGTTCCAGTAAGACTTCGGGGATTATTTTAAATTTCATAGCCACTAAAGGGTCACAAAAGACAATGTGGCACCTGTGTCGAACAAAGTATATGCATTAATAAAAAGACTTGCAACATACCAGTCACTACATCTTGGGAGCTCTCTTGGTCTTGTTGGGATCAAAGAGAATATAAGTGGTTTTGCTTTTGAGCATTGGAGTTTGAACCGCTTGGAGGAGTTTAATTATATTCTTTATCCTTTTTTGAACGTATTGGACAATCTCTGAATTGGTGCCCACTCCTACCGCAACCATAACACACACCCAAACCGGCAAGACATCTGCCATCATGTTTCTTACCACATTTAGCACAAGTAGGCTTGCCCTTGGAATTTCCATCACTATTTCCACGTTGAGGTTTATGGTTAGGAACCCTATCCTTCTTGACCATTGGGGAAGCATAAGAGGAGATTTGGTTGGAGAACCTTTGCTTAAACCTTGGCTAACCTTGCCTATCAGACTTAGTATTGGAAAAATTCCCTTCGCCAGGTCTAGCCCTCTTTACTTCTCTATTTACTTTCTGGAGTTTTGTCTTTTCAATTTGTTGAGCATATATCATGAGCCTTGAGATATCCATGTCATGATAGAGCATTGCCATACGGCATTCTTCTTCAACCAAATCGGACACTCCCATCACAAACTTATTCATTATAGCCCTCGAATTTGCCACCAAGATTGGAGCATAATTAGATAGTTGGGTGAACTTGAGAGAATACTCCTTCACGCTCATGCCCCCTTGATGAAGGTTCATGAATTCTACCAACTTTTATTCCTCAACTCTAGAGAAAAAAAACCTATCAAGGAATGCTTCTTTGAACACCTCCCAACTTATGGGACCCACTCCTCTTGGCCTCTCCTCTTTCTATTTTTCATACCAAATTTGAGCTACGTCCTTTAGTTGGTAGGCGGCTAGCTCCGCTTTCTCCTCCGAAGACACCCCCAGGCACTAAGTATCTTGCAAACCTCATCAACAAACCTTTAGGGGTCCTCTTCCACCTCTCAACAAAGGAACTCAGGGGGGGGGGGGGTTTATCCTAGAAAAATCCCTCAACCTCGAACCCATAGAACTTACATTACTATTCACTCGAGGAGCAGCATCCCTATTTTCTTGAGCCGTTATAACTAGGGCTTGATTTGTCACGACTTGAGCTTGAGCCGTCATAGCTTGGGTCAAGGTTAGAAAAGTCATCCTAATCTCCCCATCCATCATAGCCGGTCCTCGATTCACATTCTCCTCTTCCACCCTTCTTGCATTTTCCCTTCGTGTATTCATTTCTGGAAGACACAAGATATGGATTAGAAGGAAGACTTTATAGAGTTAAACTATATGGCAAGACTTAAGAGTAATGAAAGAAGTGTAAGTTCCTAACATCTTATAGCCTCTTACTCATAAATGTGGCACGCTTCACACTATGAATAAGACTCTACTAAAGGTGGCTAATGAGACATCATCCTAGAATCATTCTAAACATTTTGCTCTGAATACCAAGTTTGTTATGACCCAAGGGTACCCCTAGACATAATACGGCACATGGAACCCCAGAAGGACTTAAGTAAGCCACTTAGCTTATCATCATCACATAGGTATAGAATAATAGAGAATAAAAAACACAATTTCAAGTCTTTAAGGAAGTCTTTATAAAAGTAAAGCGGAAGTCTAGACATAGTCTCAATTAAGCCATCTACAACAATCGGAATCTCAAAACAATAGGGTCACAACCCTTACAATAGAGAATATGAAAATGTCTAGTACAACATAAGAAATGGAAACAACAATAAAAGATCTTGTCCTCAGATCCATGAGGACATAGCACAAACTTGAAGAGTAGTCAACCCAAGCTTGAACTAGAAGGGACAATCACTGTACATGCTGGGACCTATACTTGTTAGAAAAAAGGAAGAAATATAGGTTAGCAAAATTCATGTACTAAGTATGATAATCATGCACAAAATCATGAAAATGTGCAAAAAGGGACAATTTAGTTGAAGAGTATGCATCTTTGTAAGGTTTGAGAATCATAATGAAAATTGGAATAAAAGCATGTATCATAAGCATAACCAATGTATAAGTCATCACATCATAATAGGAACCCATCATGAATACTCTCATAGTCAACTCGTGCCATGAATAAGTAAGACCATATAATCCTACCTATGCTAAGTAAACTCCTTAGGCAAACATAGTTAGTACTTTACCTTCATTATTACTTTGGGAATAAGCCTTCACCAACATTGAGCATGTGAGCTAGACGTGTAATCAAGTGACATGCCCCTCACTGAAAAGGGGTGTCCTACTTGCCTAAGGTAGAACTAAATGTATTAACTTTAGGTGGATCCACTCGCTAAAGACCTATAAGTGCTCATGGTTATGGGATACGGAGATTCTTACTAGAAACCCGCCTTTTTCTTTCAGTGGAGCTTCAATCTCATGAGATACACTATGAAAATTTGACCTCTCTAGCGGGGGTATTTTCATCTCATATTCAATATCCACTTGGTGCTAACAATTACTTCTCATAATTACATATTTAGTCTTTGAGTTGAATTTAGAAGCGTGAAGGAGTATCTTACCCTCCATCCCACACAATTCAGAATAACAGTTCATAAGTTCATTAGGTGAGAATAGGCTTTCAACCGTAGAAGCATAACATAGTGAGAATAACTTTCACATCATGATCATTGTGTATTATGAGAATGTACTTTGAATTAACACAATAATAAGGTTATAATCATATTCATATAGTGCATATACATATAACTCATAATTTGGCATAAATCTCATGTTTTACCCATCTTGGATCAAGAATCACTTTCCCCCCAATCAATCTAGGGTTATTGCATTCAACATGAGTAATAATATAATAAATAAACCACATTACAATATGAACCATTCAATACAATTAACCTTACTACAAATTCACCCACATTCCATTCATGAAATTATGGTTAGAGGAGATTTCATGGTTTCATGGTGAATTTATCATAAAAACATCTTAAAAATAGTAATTAATCCATAATATATGACAATTAAACATTTGAAAACCAATTGAGAAAGAATCCATGATTGGAAGAAAACCCTAGGTTTTTGAAGGTTTTTCCTAGTTTGAAATTGGAGATTTTAAGGGCTCCATGGAGGAAAGCACGCCATGGATCAAGATTAACATACCTTAGTTGATGTTTTCCTCATGAAATTGGAGTGAAAAGGCTGGACCTTGAACCCAAGCTTGACCTTGTTGTTGTTCTTTAATAGAGTCTTAGAGAGAGAATATTTTGGGAGGGAAATAGTTTTATGTTGGGGTCTTGAATTAATGAACTAAATAAATTAGTTTAGGGGTCCATTAGATATTTATTGTTAGTTTTAATTAGTATTAACCTACCCTAATTTGATAATTAATTAACCCTAAGCCCTTCCCTTAACGCTAACTCAAAAGAATTAGCCAACCTACAGTTGTCGTTCATAAAACCCCACCCATTGACTATGGGTGGGTTCACGCTCCGTTCTGCCTGTTCATGAAATGGTTTGAAGAGGTGGAGAATTTAGGAGAGGCATAGCATCGACACATGAACCCTACCTACGGGGCATGGGTCCACCCATGGTTCGTGGGTGCCCTATCCGTAGGTCCAAGCTGCAATTTGATAGCTTTTTGGTAGCCCCTTGGTCTTGGGGGTGATGCCTTGACGTTTATACCCAAAAACACTAATACTAAGAAACAAAGATTATTTTACGACTCTACTTTTCTCGTTAGATTCCATCTAGGTCACTAGTTTATGATTTAGGGTCTAGTTTCTTCTAGATTTAGGGGGCGTAACAAGTAATTGAACTACTTGAATTATGCTATCATCCATGTCTAATGTACTAATTGTAGATGTGTTGATGGAATATGATCTATGGTCCTTGAAGGGCAAAGAATATGAATGATGCATGATTATGAGAGTCATGTATATGCTTTAAGAACACTTTGAGAGTAAAGTGAATTTGATTATGAGCTAGTTGTTTGTGTTGGAAGGTTATCCTCATGTACACACTTATGTATGAATATGTTATAATGTGAAAGGTTTTATCACAAATATGATGATTGTATGATTGAAAGGCTATTCTCACCTGTTGATTCTTGGAGCTGTCATATGAATTATGTTGGATTGAGTTTCAAGACATTCTTCCATGAGTATGATCTTAAGTTAAGACTTAATATGAACTCCGTGGGAATTAATGTTTTGCACCGAGTAGATATTGATATAAGATGGAAGTCCTCATGATAGTAGAGGTCGGGTTTCTAGGAACAGTCTCTTGGGATGGAAGCCCTCACATTAGTAGAGGCCGGGTTTTCTAGTTGCAATCCCCTTATCTCATAAACTATGTGCCCTAATAGTTTTTTTAGCAAGTGGATCCACCTAAGATAAGAGTATGGCTCTACATTAGGCAAGTAGGACAACCCTTTTTCGGTGTGGGGTAGAAATCGGATTCCATGGTAAGCTTACATGGTCTATGTCGGTTAAGGATTATTCCCCATTATGATTTTATGAACAAGAAGATGAGTTATGAAGTATAGTTACTTGAGAAGCTTTACTTAGTATGGGTAGGATTATGGGATCTTATCCATGGATTGCATAAGTATGCTTTGAGGGTTTGTATGATATGTTTCTCTTATGATATGAAGATTTATGAGTTGATTATGCTTATGACTTATGCTTTTTCATTATCTTCAAAATGATACTCTAACTTAGTAAATTGCATGCATTAGACTAAAATATCCCTTTTAGCATTTTTTTTTTCATGATTTTGTGCATGGCTATCATACTTAGTGCATTTTTGTACTAACCCATATTTTCCTACATTTTCCCCAAGTGTAGGGTCCGGTGCTTGAGGTGATCTTCGTTTGGTTCAAGCTTGGATTCAACTATTCTCCTAGCTTGTGGTTTGTCCTCCTTATTCGAGGATGGCTGTTTCATTTGTAGTTCCTTTCTTGTATTTTCTTTTCGAATTGTGATTGTATGAGCTGTGATCCTATTTGATTCCAATATTGTAATGTATAGATATATTGAGACAAGTCTAGACTTCCGCTTTCCTTTATGAAAATTTTGGACTTGAAATGTGTTTTACTCTTATTGTTCTAATGCTTTATGTTATGATATGATAAGTGGCTTACATAGGCCCTTTCAGGGTTCTATGTGTGTTGTTACGTCTAAGGGGTACCCTTGGGTCGTGACAGACATGAGTATTGTATATCACCCAAGTAAAACTAATGTTTTTGTTGATGTTTTAAGCAAGTTGTGTATGGAAAGTACTACTCCTGTTGAGGAGGCAAATAAAGATTAGCAAGAGATGTTCACATACTTGCACGATTGAGAATCAGGTTAATAGATTCCAATGAAGGAGTAGTAATGCTGATAAATGGGGTTTAATCATCACTAGTGTCTGAAGTGAAAGAGAAACAAGAGCAAGACCATGTTTTTCTTGAATTGAAGACAAATGTTCATAAAAATAAAGTAATGGCTTTTGAATAACAGAGAAATGGTGTATTGAGGTATAAAGGTAGATTATGTGTACCAAAGGTGGCTAAAATCCTAGAGAGGATTATTGAGGAAGATCATAGCTCCAGATAGTCTATCCATCCTGGTTCCCAATAAATGTATCGTGACTTGAGAGAAATATATTGGTTAAGTAGTATGAAGAAGTGTATTGCAAAGTTCATTGCTAAGTGCCCGAATTGCCAACAACTCAAGGTAGAGCACCAGAGGCCTGGTGGTATGGCTCAAAACATAGATATTTTTGGAATTGAAGTGGGAGATGATCAGTATGAATATCATTACTGGGTTCTCCCGATCTCGTAGGCAGCATGATTCTATATGGGTGATTGTAGATCGGATGACTGAATTATCCCATTTCTTTCTGGTAAAGACTACCTATTGAGTAGAGGATTATACCAGAGTATATATATTCAAGAGGTAGTCAGCCTTTATGGAGTTTCGGTATCCATCATTTCAGATTGAGGTGTGCATTTCACCGCATAATTCTGGAAGTCTTTCCAGCAAGGTTTGGGTTCGAAGGTAAATTTAAGCACTGCTTTCCATCCTCAAACTGATGGTCAAGTAGAGTGCAAAATTTTGAATTTATGGGATATTTTGAGGGCTGCGTGATTGATTTCAAGGGTAATTGTGATTATCACTTACATCTCATTGAGTTTGCTTACAACAACAATTATCACTCTAGCATCCAGATGGTTCCTTATGATACTCTTTATGGTAAAAGATGTAGATCTCCTATTGGATGCTTTGAGGTTGGTGAAGCAGGGTTGATAGGACAAGACTTGGTTCATCAAGCTATAGAGAAAGTGAAGATCACTTAAGAAAGGTTGGAAACATCGCAAAATTGTCAAAAAAACTATATTGATGTTAGGAGAAGAGACTTGGAGTTTGAGGTGGATGATTGGGTTTATTTGAAGGTTTCACCCATGAAAGGTGTTATGAGGTTTGGCAAGAAGGGGAAACTCAGTCCTCTATATATTGGTCCTTATAGGAAATCAAAGAGGATTGGCAATGTAGCCTATGAATTGGAGCAACCACCAGAGTTGGGAACAGTCTATCTGGTATACCATGTTTTAATGTTGAAGAAGTGTATGGGTGATCCTTCACTTATTATACCGATCGAAGATATTGGTATTAAGGACAACCTATCTTAGGAAGAGGTGCCCATTTAAAATCTAGATCATTAGGTTCGCAAGTTAAGTCCAAAGAGGTAGAATCAGTCAAGGTCTTATGGAGGAATCATTTTGTTGAAGAAGCTACTTGGGAAGCTAAGGAGGATATGAAGAAGATATACCCACATCTCTTTGAGTCTGGAGAAATTCTTAATCAAGGTACTAATTCTTTTCTTGGTACTGTTTAATTGGTATGCTGAGTGTGTTAAATTGCATATTTGGGTGTTTTAGCCGGGTGTTCGGTGTTACAACCCATAGTTCTACTTAGAAAAATCTCATTCGAGGATGAATGTTCCCAAGGGGGAGATATTGTAATACCTCGGTCTTAGAAAGAGCTATTTCTATAAAGAACTAAATTGGAAAGAGCCAAATTGGGAATTTTGCAATCTATGCTTAAGTTGTGAGTCTAGGGTCAACTTCAAACGACCATAACTTTTAGTACATGATAAGTTAGGTGTCACATAATATATCAAATTAATGATCTTTGAATCCTCTTTCCAATGCCACCGAGTTTGATAGATTCCATGCTTAGATGAGGGACATATGCCTATTTGAAGTCAGCTTGTCTAGTTAAGGAAATTTACCCGAATTAATGAGGGGTATTTTGATCTCTTCCTTACCCCATCAGCTTTAAACGTTTTTAGTAATATTTTAGGGGTCTAAACTGATTTGGGTTAGTTTTCACAATTCTAAAATACACTTACGATTTTAGAGAGAAGTAGAGAATAAGAGGAGAGGTTCAAGGTGTTCATTAAAATTCTTGAGATTTGTCGAGGAACTTCGCCAAGGGGTTGGTCCATAAGAGGTATGTAAGCTCTCATAATGTTGGGTTCGTTTACCCACACACCAATCGTGTGATTTTTATTAGTAATTTCATTCATAAGGTTGAATGATTTTAGTTCTTGATGAGTTTCTTGAAGTTTCATTTCATAAATATTTAATAATGAGGTTTGATGAGTTCTTGAGATGAATGTTATGAGTTTGAGAGTTGTTTTTTAGTGGATTTCGTTTACTAATGTTATGACCTGAGTCTACACCCTAGGACGTGGCCAGCACTCAGAAACCATTGTTGGTCCCAAAGCAAACCCTCATACTGACTGAATATAAGTAGAAGACTAACTCAATCATACAAAAACTTAAAAACTGAATAAAATTCACAAAACTCAAATACAAAGCTTTAACTCAAATGATTTACTCTTAATATAAATAGAATATTCAACTAGCCAACAATAGACAACTCAAGTCTTTAAAATATTTAATAAGATAAATGAAACAGACTTCTCAAACTATAGTGTCTATATATGAAGCATTTACTGTTACACAGAAGTATATCAGGACAAGACAGACGACATCTCAAACTACTAGATGCAAGATAAAGGTGAAGTCCTCCAGAATGTAAGAAGGCTCACCTAAGGTGACTAGAATATCCCATGACCTCAACAAATCATCTATTGATGATCCTGAATACCTGTATCTGCATCATGAAATGATGCAGAACAACTGGCTTAGTGAAACATACTTACTTCTTCTTATCTCACTCAACTCAACTCAACTCAACTCAACTCAACTCAACTCAACTCAACTCAAAGATATAAAGGACTCAACTCAAAAATAGGATATTCAACTTGAACTAGTGGAAAAGAAACATGAAATAAGTATGCTTCTTTTCCACCAGTTCAATTTTATGTTTATGCTTTTGACTTCCCCTTACTTCTTCTTATCTCACTCAACTCAACTCAACACAAAGATATAAAGCATTCAACTCAAAAATAGGATATTCGACTTAGTAAAACATAGTTCAATTCAACTCAAAGAATAAGGCTCAACTCAACAATAAGGTACACAACACTGGATACTCAACTTTGGATAAAGCAACGATAAATTATGCAATATATGGAAAGATTTTAAAATAATAGATAGAAACTCAATGTATTTAAGAATACAATATATACAGTTTGTATGCAAGGATACAAAATAAACTTTGTTTGTGTATGAAAATACAAAATAAATTTCGTGTATATAAGAATACAAAATATCTCTGTGGGAGTTCCTCTAACCGACAACCATCATAATGAGTTGTGTGATGATACAATGTCTCACCCACACTGCTAGAACTATCCTATACCTTGCCGGGGTATAGAACTCCTCAACTAAGTGGATCCACTAGTCTATGCTACAAAAAGCACTAAGGAATCATCTAAAAAGTATGACCCTTTCTACCCACATTGGCTACATGGTTTATGGTGGTTGTGAGTTGTCTAAACTCTCCCCATTATCATTGCTCAATACAACACACAAAATATTACTAGCTCATATGTTTAAAAACATAACTCTTTCTGCGGTTTGAGATTATTACTCAAAATATTTCTCTAAAAAAGAGATGGTACTCGACTGCACAAAACTCTTTTGGAAATCTCAGTTTCCTCCTCTTTTAAATGTGAAAACATTTAATCTTAGGAATACTTAGTTCTCATATATCATTTTAAATAAATGAACTCAATTCTACTCTTTCTTAACTCAAGTTCGCAAGTCTTAAAACATGTTTGATAAAAATTGTAAAAGACTTTTCAAAATAGGGTTCATACCAAATTATGGACGTGAAGAATCCATTCGAGGTTTTCAATAACCCTACATAGAATTCAATACTCGAAACTCAATAACTCAGAACTTAAGAACTTCAATGATCCTACTCATCACAAGAATGTTCAACTCATAGCGTTCATGCAGAATTGTAGGCATGAACAAATCAACTCAAGGACTTCATGTGTAATATTTAATAGTCCCCTAGTTAGGAATAAAATCTCAAAAGGGATTAGAAACTCAATACTCAAGACTTAGTACTTGAAGATACTACTCCTCTCAAAGATGCTCAGATTATGAAGTTCATAAAAAATTATGGGAATGAACGACTCGACTCAAGGGTCTACATAATAATATGGGACTCGCATATATGACTCTTCTCATTCTAATACTTCATCCAAACTTAGCTCAGATTAATAGTTGTTCGCAAAGGATTCACAACTGAACTCATACTTTCTTGGACTCTACTCTTAACTCTCTCTTGAATTTAAATTATGAATTCAAGAGTTATGGTTCATGATATGAAGGATCTCGTGATGATAATGTAGGCTCATGAATAAATTCTCCTCATTCTTATACTCACTTGCTTGAGTCTTGAAATAAGTTATTAGAAGTTGTATAAGACTCCTAAAAAAAACTCAGAAGGACTTCCTCAAAATGTTCGAAAGAACTCTCAAGATTTAACTCTTAGCTCTACCTTTAATTTTCGTTATGAATTCAAGGTTATGATTCATGTTATGAATGATTTTTAGATGTTTAGAAGTAGTTTAGAGTGTTTAGAATTGATAGGGCTTGAAGGTAACATTTTAAAGGACTCAAATGGGCAAAATGATAGAGCAGGAGTGGGTGCAGGTGATCCTGGCACACTGAGTGGCACAGGGAACCAACCCTCTACCTATAGAGGTGTGGTAGGGGCTCACTGACTGGCATAGGGCGCAAGGCCCAAACCTAGAAAATATCGACGACTTTTCTTTCTCGTTTTCTGACCCTAATTCGCCTAGAATCAAATGATTTCTCCCCCAATCACTTAGATTTGAATACCCATCCTAAGTACACACTAATCTACTAAAAAAACCATTAAATTCCAAGGATTTATCGCATGAATTTATCAAAACCCCAACAAAACAAGATTTAGAATTAAACTTCAAGAACACTTATTAAGAACTCATCAGTAACTTAACATACTCAAATTCATGGATGAAATTCGTTAAAGAAACTCATGATTGGCATGTGGGTGAATGAAACCAACATGATCACATCTTACATACCTCTTACGGATCAAACCCATGGCGAAAATTTGCAACGAAATTCAAGAATCTTGACGAACACTTTGAACCTTTCCTCTTTTCTGTTCTTGGACTATCTTTAAAAACCCTAAGCATGTTGGGGATGAATTAAACTGATTCTAATCTGTTTAGACCCCTAATTTATTACTAAAAATGAAATAAATATGATTAGGTAAGGAAAAGACCAAAATACCCCTCATATTTTCGGGTAACTTTCCTTAACTGGACAGCCTAATTTCAAAAGAGCATATCTCATACATAGGATCTCAAAAATTAGCAAACTCAGTGGCATTGGAAAGATAATTTAAAGACCTTTCATCTGATATCTTATAGGCCACCTAACTCATCATGTACTGAAATTTATGGTCATTTGAATTTGATCTAAAACTCAAAGGAATCTAGGAATGACTTGAATAAATTCTCTCTAGTTCTTTTTGGAACAGAAGGCGCTACTTCTAGTGGCTTTAATACTCAGGAAAAATTTAAATTCCCTGGTAAAAACTTACTCACTACGAAGGATGGTTCAAGTCGTATCTCAAAAAATTTCTAGGGTATTACAATATCTCCCCCTTGGGATCATTCTTCCTCGAATGACAACTTGACTGGGTGTGGAATGGGGTTACTCTTACTAAGGTCTGAGTGTAATGCTACGCTTTTACTATGTTCAAGCTTAAACCAATTCCTTAGGTTCGGGTTCTATACCTTTCTATACGGAATCTCATCCTAAAACTATTACTCATTACCACCATATTGGGCTCATATCAAGAACCACCTAATGTTTAACAACACCACATTCAAGCTTAGTACTCTAACAACTCAACAGACTCCTATTAACCAACTCCTTTGGAACCAATTAAGGGCTCTCATTTAACTATTTTTCATAGTAAAACCTTATCCTCCTCATTTATAACCTATAGATGTAATTATCACATCATCACTATCACGAAAAGAACATCAACCTCATCTTTCTAACATCACGCCATTACTAAAAGGACCTCTGAAAGAATATCTTCCATACTATTTGGAATTCATTACTATCTTACTCTCAAACACTTGAATTGATTTCTCATCTTGTCATCTCCCCCTTAGGTCTAAAGCTTAAACTTGAAAGCTATCGACCTATTCCATCATCTCTACTTGGTCTAATATTCTTTTACTCTAACACTCGGGAAAAATTTATCTCATGACTACCGAACTCTCAATAAGCAGGTACTAAGACCTCTTTCTAAGGTATTTCTCTTAACCTCTTCTAAATACATACCCTTTTGGTACACCTCTTAATGCTATTTCAAACTCTTGTGACTTAGCCACACTTCACTGCCTTTATCTAAAAGTTAGGGTCTCTCACTTGTACCACTCATATTTATTGCAACTAACATCTCAATTCCTCACCTGCTTTATGTCAACTCTACCAGATCAAATCCCAAGACTAACATCATTACCCCCACGTTTCCATTCTTTCGATCATGACACTGATCTCAAATTCAAGCTTAATGTTCATTACTAAACCCGAATATAAATACGATTGCTCGCCTACTATACTATACCTCATTACTTAATTAGTTCTATAACCTTATAAATATCAAGACCTTATCAAACATATCCTAAGCCGAACTTAGATCTATCACTTTATAAATACTATGTGCTTCTATTCAACACATCAACATCAACTCTATTTTAGTTAAAAATATATATACTCTATCTCATCTTTACTAGTAACTATTCCTCTAGCCATGGGCACTTTCACTACTATTGCTCATAATTTCGTAACTCATGCAATCTTTTTGGTATGAAAATACTACCCAAGCTCTAAACATATAATCCTCATAAAGGTCTCAGTAGAAAAAGCTTGAAGGAAGAGTGTATAACTCTCTTTTAGCTCAAACATACAATTCATATGAACATGAGTACATTCCTCTAAAACTCAACACTTAACTCACTCATGGGCTTCTCTCAAGCCCCTCTAGAGTCTCATGACTTCCTCAAGACTATTGCTAATAGAAACTCATCAATAAAGGATTGACTTTGCTTTTAAACCACCTCTAGTATGGGGGTATTCAAATGGATATGAGAACAAACAAGTGTAATAGACCGTAGTTTAGTAGGCCAAATTGGGCTAAGTATGAGGGCAATAGGATCCAAGGCAAAGGGACAAGATCCAAGTCAAAGAGGAATGCCTAAGCCAAGGGCCAAGACTTCCCTAAACTTGACAAGCACTTCCCCACTTCACGACCACCACCACGGCCAATGCTGAGGACCATGGCCAATGCTGTAGACCAATAAATGTACCAAGGTCCTCAACTTGTTCACGAGTATATACAACCTTAAAAATAAAATTAAGTAACTTCGTTAATTCCTATTATCTCAATAATGACAAAGTAAAATAGGATCATCATCACAAGGAAGTTTAGCCTGTACAATTATGACTATGCTCCCAAAACAGTGATTCTGGCGAGTCCAGTACCTCATGTTGGAACTTAGATTTGAAAAGGGAAATAGCAAAACTAGACTTTATAACCTTCATGAAAGATGGAGGTACATCCCTTAAGGTTGGAAAAAAACAAGAATCACGACAAAATGTATTTTGTACAAAAAGATATTATTGATACACTAATAGTTGTTCATACAAGATTTCTAAATCCGAAATCTGGACAGAACTTGTCCTATATTGCGTCCCATATTTCGAATCCATAACAGCTAAATTAGAGTTTTATATGTGCATAAGAGGTATAGATATATGAAGTAGCTTTCCAAATCATATTTATTCACCCAAAAATGAGTTCTAGAGAACGAGATATTCTAAAAGTAATACACACTACTCAGCTACAAACCAGATTTCGACTACTTACCAAAGAGCAATGTGTGTCTCGAATTCCAGCCAAAAGGACCAAGTTTTTATTTTGTGATTTTATAGAAAAAATGTTTAGATAATTCTCTAAGGTTCTTAGACTTTAAGAGAAACGAAATTCACTAGAGGAGTGGTCAAAATATAGTCTCAAGAGTGATGTTTATCCCAAATGCACAACTGTCCCTCCATGGCTGCCCAAATAGTTTTGTGTCCTGCCTAAAATACATACATATACCCTTATATATATATCATTCACCTCCTTCTAAAATTATACATATTTATAATTAAACTATTATGTAAATACCCCAATCAAATCCCATAAATTACGATATAATTTATGTTAAGCAAGCTAGCAATTATCACAAAATTTCAAGTTTCCAAAATGAGAGTAAAACATATTCTAGTAATTAAGCAATGGTAAATCGAAATGCGACTCTTGTTAGCATTTAGGGGTGTTACAACTCTCTCCCCCTTAAAGAAATTTCATCTCAAAATTTACCTTACATTAGTCCCGAAACAAGTGCGGATGCTGGGTCCTCATGTCTTCTTCTCTCTCCCAGGTTGCTTCTTTTCCCGAATGGTTCCTCCAAAGTACCTTTACTAAGTGGATTTTCTTGTTTCTAAGTTGCTTCACTTCCCGAGATGGAATTAAAATATGTTCTTCATTATACGTCACGTCAGGATTAACCTTAATAGATTCAACTAGAATAACATGAGATGGATCAGAACAATATCTTCTGAGCATAGAAACATGGAAGACATTGTGGATCTTGTCTAACTCAGGTGGCAAAGCCAATTTATATGCAACTGGTCCAACCCTTTCAAGTATCTCATAAGGTCCAATAAATTGGGACTAAGTTTTCCATTTTTTCCAAATATCATAATTTTTTTCCATCGAGACACCTTTAAAAATACTTTATCTCCCACTTGATATTCAATGTCACGCCTTTTAAGATCAGCGTACGACTTTTATCTATCGAAATAAATCTTTAGACGATCCTTGATAATATTTACCTTGTCCTTTGTTTGTTGCACAATTTCAGGACCATTGAGTTTCCTGTCACCAACTTCACTCCAACAAAGAGGGGTCCGAACTACCTTCATAGGGAGGCATTCCAATACTCTATTGGTAACTGTTATTGTAAGCAAATTCTATCAAAGCCAAGTGTTTGTCCGAACTACCCTCAAAATCCATAATGCAAGCTCAAAGCATATCCTCCAAAATTTGTATCACCCTTTTCGACTGGCCGTTTGTTTGAGGATGGAATGAAGTTCTAAATTTCAGCTTAGTAACCAAAGCTTCCTACAAGCTACCCCAAAATCTAGATGTAAACCTTGGGTCTCAGTCAGATACAATAAACATAGGGATCCCATGTAGTCTTACGATCTCATTAATGTATAGTTCGGCTAAATGCTGAAGTGAGTAATCCATCCTGATTGCTAAAAAGTGAGCACTCTTGGTTAGCCTGTCCACAATCACCCATATTGCATCATGATTTCTTAGGGTGCGAGGAATTCCAGAAACAACGTCCATATTTATCCTCTCCCATTTCCATTCCGGCATCTACAAGGGCCGTAGTAAACCAACTAGGACCTGATATTTTGCTTTTACTTGTTGACAAACCAAACATTTAGAAATGAACTCCGCAATGTCCCTCTTCATACCTCTCCACCAATAATTTGCTTTGATGGTCTAGTACATCTTTATACCCTCGGGATGCATGGCATATGGTGAGGTATGTGCTTCACTCAATATTTCTCTCCTCAATTTGTCATCAATAGGGACACATAGTCTATTTTGATAAAATAAGACACTATCTTCTATTAATGTAAAATCAAGTTTTTCCCCATTTTGAACTTCTTGGGTCACTTTTACAAGTTTCTCATCTAACTTTTGTGCTTCCTTCACCTGTTCAAGTAATATTGGCTTTACTTGCAAATTAGCAATAACTGAACCATTTGAATCAAGTGTGAAACAAACATTCATGGCTCTTAACTCAACGAGCAAGGGCGAAGGACTCAAAGAAATGCTTGTGAAGGATTTTCGACTTAAGGCATCTGCAACCACATTGGCTTTACCAGGATGATAATCACTTGTGCAGTCATAATCCTTGATGAGTTCAAGCCATCTATGTTGTCGAAGGTTTAGCTCTTTCTGAGTACCCAAGTACTTTAAGCTCTTGTTCTCAGTGAATGTATGATATTTCTCTCCATACAAATAATTCCACCATATTTTTAAAGCAAACACTACCGCAGCAAGTTCAAGGTCATGGGTAGGATAATTCAATTCATGCAGTTTTAATTTCTGAGAAGCATAAGAAATAACCTTCCTTTCTTGCATCAAAATGCATCTGAGACCATTGTGAGAAGCATTGCACTATACTACATACTCCTTCCCTTCAATTGGTAGAGTAAGTATAGGTGCTTGAGTCAGCAAGGATTTGAGAGTTTCAAAGCTTTCTTGGCATTTTTCATTCTAATTAAACTTCACTTCCTTCTGCAAGAGTTTAGTCAATAGAGAAGCAATAATGGAAAAGCCTTCCACAAATCTTCTGTAGTATCCTAGTAAGCCTAAGAAACTTCTTACCTCGATTTGACTTTTGGGAGGTCTCCACTCAACAACTGCTTGTATCATACTAGGATCCACCTTCGGCCGATACAACATGTGCCAAAAACGTCACTTCATCAAGCCAAAATTCACAGTTGGAAAGTTTAGCATAAAGTTCCCTGTCCTTAAAAATTTGCAAAATAATCCGGAGGTGTTTATCATGATCTTCACTACTTCTGGAAAATATTAAAACATCATTTATAAAAACAACCACAAACTGGTCAAGATAAGGCTTGAATACGCGATTCATTAGATCCATGAATACCGCAGGAGCATTTGTCAACCTGAATGGCATCACCAAAAATTTTTAATGACCATACCGAGTCCTAAAAGTAGTTTTAGGAAAATCTTTCTCTCTAACACGCAGTTGGTGATATCCATACCTTAAATCAATCTTCGAGAATACTTTAGCACCCTTGAGTTGGTCAAACAAATCATTTATCCTTGGTAGTTGATATCTATTTTGGATTGTTATTCTATTCAATTGTCTACAGTCAATACAAAGCCTGAGAGTGCCATCCTTCTTCTTTATGAATAAAACAGGGGCTCCCTAAGGAGAAACACTAGGTTGAATAAAACCTTTCTCAAGAAGTTCTCGCAATTGAGATTTCAATTCTCTTAATTCTTCCAGAGCCATTCTATAAGGAGTGATAGAAATAGGGGTAGATCCAAGAATAAGCTCGATTGGAAATTCAACCTCTCTTTTCGGGGGCAATCTAGGAAGGTTTTCTGGGAAGACTTTTGGGAAATCACATATAGCAGGTTTGTCCTTGATACAAGGACTCTTCAACTGTGTATCAACTCTGTGAGCAAGGTATGCCCCACAACCTTGAAGTATCAACTTTCTTGCCAAGGCCGCAGAAATACTACTAGATGTTAATGATCTTTCACCTTGTACAAAGATGTGTGAAAATGTAGGATATTTAAAAGTCACATGCTTAGACCTACAATCTACCATTGCATGATATTTATAAAGCCAATCCATCCTTATAATAACATCAAAATCCTTGAAGGGCATTTCAATCAAATTAGTAGGGAAGACTAGATTTTGAATCATGAAGGGACAATCTTGATAAATTCGATTACACACAACTTGATAACCCAAAGGACTTTCAACCAACATATCAAAATAAAGTTTCACAGATTTCACGTTTTCAGGAAGAGCAAGTGATGAACAAAGCTAGGAATGTGTAGAACCAGGATCAAACAATGTAAACACACATAAGCCAAATAAGTGAAATTTATTGACAACTATGTCTTTTCCATCTTGATCCTCTCTCTGCCTTATAGCATAAGCGAGTGTAGTAGCCCTTGGTCCTGTAGCTTTATTCACTCCACTTGTCCCTACCTCTTGAGTATATTTAGGTCTTGCACCCTCATTAGTCGAGGAGGATTAATAGAAGGCTTATGAATTGAGCCTTCAGTTCTCAAGGAAGGAGCATTATTAGGATTAGGAAAATCCTTCACTTTATGATCAAAGCTCTCACAATTGAAACATGCACCAGAAGCTCTCCTTCAAGTACCGTAATGATTCTTTCCACATTATGGACAAGTGGGAACACGAGACCTACCTTGGCCATAATTTGGAGTGCCAGCTATAAAAAATTCTGATCTATTTGGCTTTTGCAAAGGTGGCCTGTTAACACTACAAACCTTAGAATCATCAAACCTCCCCCTTTTGGATAGACCTCTAAAATCTGGTCTAGGCTTTTGGAATTTGTTTTCATTTCGACTAGCTTTTTCTATATCAAGTCATTCCCAAGTAAGAGCAGCAGACACTAACTTACAAAAGTTCTCATGTTGCAGGATCGCCACATTCTTCCTAATGGAATCATTTAAACCATCTTCAAATTTCCTACACTTGTATTTTTCCTCTTTAATAATACCTTAAGCATAATGAGAGAGCCTTAGAAACTTCTGTTGGAACTTAGCAATAGACATGCCTCGTTGCCTTAAATTCACAAACTCATTTCTCTTTTCATCACAATAAGCAGGTGGGATATACTTCATACGAAATTCCCTAAGAAAATCATCTCAAGTAAGAACAGGAGGTTTTACCTTGGCATTCGGAACACTTACCCACCAATCGTAAGAATCCTTTTTTAATAGTGAAATAGCATACTTAAATTTGGCAATATCTGAACACTCTAACTGCTCAAATACCTGCTCCATGGCTCCAGCCATTGTTCAGCATCTGTGGGACCAACGGTGCCTTCAAAATCCACTCCACCCATTTTTCTTATTTCCTCAAAGTTAATCCCATTGGGATCATGCATCGCTTTAGCCATGTGGTGGACGAATTTAGCCATTTGTTGAAAATGAGGATTCATGGCTTGAGAATCACGACTCATGTGAGGATGTTAACCAACTCTTGCACCCTGATGGTTTCCCACTTCAGACCCACTAGTGTGGGGAACATATTGATCCGAGAAAGGTTCTCCAACCTCTTTTAGTGCATGAGGTTGGGAAACAAAGGCACCCGAACCTTCACGAGCAGCTTCCATAGGTCAGTCAGTAGAAGAGGTCATAACTTAATTGCTTCAAAAGGAAAGATCACATTGCATTATGGACATATACATGATGCATGTGCACTCTACATGCAATAAAAATATTATAAACCATATAAGTGAACAAATAATCCAAATAAGACCTTTTTTGAAAGCGAACAAGTATACAAATAATTTACAGCAAAAGTCCTAGAACTACAAGCCTAGGCTCTGATACCAAACTTGTAACGACCCTTCCGAAATAACATAAGCCAATGTCTCATGAGATGTTTATGCATATATTGTCCTTACACTAGTAAAAATGATATAAAAAGAATAATACCAACTTTTCGAGTACCCAAACTAAGTGGTTCATGCTTCATACAATCATTCAAAACAAGTAGTAAATTTAATATATTACAAGACTTGGGCTTACACACCCTAAATGAACAATACATGTAGCCATACTCATATTATAAACCATGGTGACATGATCCTATTAGCCCTTAAAATTACATGCAAATATACAACACGTAGATCATGTATAAGTCCTAAAGTTTATACAAAAATATAGATGCCTCTATGAACACGTGATCCTCCTTAAGTCTCTCAAAATTTCCATCTCCAATGGCCAACTTCATGCCTCCTCTCAATCATTCCCTATGATAGAAACAACTATCGCTAAGCATATAGCTTAGTGGTGAAAATACTATAGATTCGGAGCCCTCAAAATTCACCAAGCTACCTTTCTCAAGTCATGCGCAGAACAATTGAAACATAATAAATAAATCAAGTAACTATATATAAAGAGTATCAAGTTCGATATTTAAATATCCCAATATAAAGAATGCTCATAGAACCATTTTCCAAGAGATTCAATAACAAGGCTCACCCAATATATACATCATGTCGTCACACCAACCACAAGAAAGTATCAAGAAGGGCTGACGCCCTGTATCAAGAAAGGTAAAACCCTAATAATCAAGAGAACCAAGAACCAAATTAAAAATGGCTTTCTAGTTCGTACTTAAAATGGACAACTTCCATTCTTAAGACAAACTAAAAATGCAGAGTCAAGATGGAAAATGATCCGAATCAGGAGGCATACCAATAGTGACAAAGTCACAGCCACAAGACGGACAAGGTCCCAATAAGAGTAACAAGTGATCAAACAATCCATACAAGTGGGCGAGTTACACAAACGTCATACCAACACGACAATGCAAAGTGACAGGAGGTAACCAAGGTACCAAGGTCAACTTTTAGATATACCAGCAGTTAAAAGAGTGTAAGTACAAGTTTATACACAAACCTCAATACTTTATCGTAGAAACAGTCCAACACAACTTTGTGAGTTCAAACTGTAGACCAACCAATGTATCAAGGTCCTCAACTTGTTCACGAGTAAATACAACCTTAAAAATAAAATTAACTAAAATTTTCAATTCTTAGTATCTCAATAATGTCGAAGTGAAACAAGATCATAATCACAAGTAAGGTTAGCCTATACAATTATGACTATGCTCCTAAAACAGTGATTCTGGTCAGCCCAGTACCTCATGTTACACCTTAGATTTGAAAAGGAAAACAACAAAACTAGACTTTATAACCTACACTAAATATGGAGGTACATCTCTTAAGATTACAAACAAACAAGAATCACCGCAAAATGTATTTTTTACAAAAAGATATCATCAATACACTAACAGTTGTACATATAGGATTTCTAAACCCGAAATCTGGACAGAACTTGTCCTATGTTGGGTCCCATATTTCGAATCCATAATAGCTAAATTAGAGTTTTATATATGCATAAGAGGGATATATATACGAAGTAGCTTTCCAAATCATATTTATTCACCGAAAAATTGAGTTCTAGAGAAGGAGATATTCTAAAAGTAATACATACTACTCAGCAAGAAAACAGATTTCTACTACTTACCAAAGATCAATGTGTGTCTCGAATTCCAGCTAAAAGGACCAAGTTTTTCTTTTGTGATTTTGAAGAAAAAATTGTTAGATAATGCTCTAAGGTTCTTAGACTTCAAGGGAAACGAAATTCAATAGAGTAGGGGTCAAAATATAGTCTCAAGAGTGATGTTTATCCCAAGTGTACAGCTGTCCCTCAAGGGCTGCCCAAATAGTTTTGTCTGCCACCCAAAATACATACATATACCTTTATATATATATATATATATATATATATATATATATATATATATATATATATATATATATATATCCTTCACCTCCTTCTAAAATTATACATAATTGTAATTAAACTATTACGTAAATACCCCAATCAAATCCCATAAATTACGATATAATTTATGTTAAGCAAGCTAGTAATTATCACAAAATTTCATGTTCCCAAAATGATAGTAAAACATATTGCAGTAATTAAGCAATGGTAAATCGACATGCGACTCTTGTTAGAATTTAGGGGTGTTACAGTGAATGTTCATAAGCAAAAAGTAATGGCTTTTTAACAAGGGGGAGATGGTGTATTGAGTTATCAAGGCAGATTGTGTGTACCAAGGTTGGACGAACTCCAAGAGAGGATCATCAAGGAAGCTTATAGCTCCAGACATTCGATCCATCCGGGTTCCACAAAGTTGTATCATGATTTGAGAGAAGTTTATTGGTGGAGTAGTATAAAGAAGGGAATTGCAGAGTTTGTTTCTAAGTGTCCAAATTGCCAACAAGTTAAGGTAGAGTATCAAAGATTGGTGGTATGGCTCAGAATATATAAATTTCGAAATGGAAGTAGAAGATGATCAATATGGACTTCATCACAGGTTTGCCAAGGTCTCGCAGGCAACATGATTCTATCTGGGTGATTGTTGATAGAATGACAAAATCAGCCCACTTTTTGCCGGTAAAGACTACCCATTCAACAAGAGATTATGCCAAGTTATACATTCAAGAGGTAGTGAGAATTCATGGGGTACCTATTTCGATTATATCATATAGAGGTGCACAATTTATTGCATAGTTCTGGAAATTTTTTTTCTAAAGGTTTAGGTTCAAAGATGAACTTGAGTATTGCTTTTCATCCTCAGACAGATGGTCAAGCAGAGCACACTATTCAGACCTTCCAAGATATGTTGAGGGTGTGTGTGATTGATTTGAAGGTAAATTGGGATGATCACCTACCTCTCATTGAGTTTGCATATAACAATAGTTACCACTCTAGGATCCAGATGGCTCATTCTGAAGCTCTTTATGGGAGAAGATGCATATCTCCTATTGGATGGTTTTAAGTTGGTGAAATTGGGTTGATAGGACCAGATTTAGTTCATCAAGCTATGGAGAAGGTGAACATTATTTAAGAGAGGTTGAAAACAGCGTAGAATCATCAGAAATCCTACAATGATGTTAGGAGAAGGGAGTTATAATTTGAAGTAGATGATTGTATATACTTGAAAGTTTAGCCCATAAAAGGTGTTATGAGATTTGGTAAGAAGGGGAAGCTTAGTCCCCGGTATATTGGCCCTTACAGAATATCCAAAAGGGTTGGTAATGTAGCTTATGACGTAAAGCTACCCCATGAGGTAGCAACGGCTAATCTGGTATTTCATGTTTCCATATGGAAAAATTGCATGGGAAATCCTTCGCTTATCATACCAACTAAAGATATTTGTATCAAGGATACCTTATCTTATGAGGAGATTTCGGTTCATATTCTAGATCACCAGGTTCAGAAGTTGAGGACTAAGGAAGTAGCGTCAGTCAAAGTGTTTTGGAGGAATCAATATGTGAAGATGATACTTGGGAAGCTGAGGAGGATATGAAAAAGATATATCCACATCTCTTTGAGCCCGGGGAAATTCTAGATCAAGGTACTAATTCTCTTCTTAGTACTTTTTAATTTATATACTTGATGTGTTAGAATTTCTTATTAGGTACTGAGTTGAATGTTAGATGATACACCCTTGGCCTACTAAGAGTAATCTCATTTAAGGACGATTGAATTTTCTTAAGGGGGAGATATTGTGATATCTCGCTAATTGAAAGAACTAAAAAAAGCTAGAATTAGAAAGAGTCATTTTTGGAAAGAATGAAAAATCCAGAAAATTGGCTAAATTAAGTTAAGTATGAGTTTTAATCAACTTCAAACAATCATAACTCCTAGATCAAGATGTTCTTCTAGGTATCGTAGAAAAGATCTTGGGATTATCTTTCCAACGCCACCGAGTTTGTGCGATTCCAAGTTCGTATGAGTGAGATATACCCATGGGAAGTTGGGATGTTTGGATAAAGAAAGACCAATCCGGATTTTGGAAGATTATTTTGCTATTTTCCTTACCCAATGATGTAATTTAATATTTTGGTAATTATTTGGTGTCTAAACTGAAGTTAGTCAATTTACGCTTTTGAGAATTTAGTTACGATTTTGAGATAGGAGAAAAGAGAAGAGAAGGCAATGAATCGTCAATTCTTGAAGAAAAGGTCATGGATTTCGTCAAGGGGCAATCCCTACGAGGTATGTGAGGCTTTCGTAGCATTGGGTTCGTTGACCCACATGCCAAACATATTTATTTCAGCAAGAACTCGTCCTAAAAAGGGTTGAAAGTTTGTTGTTTTTGATATGTGTTCTTGAATTTGTTTTCATTCTTGAATTGGGCTGAATTTATGAGTTCTTGAGATTATCGTGTCAAATTTTATTGAGTATCTAAATCTAAAGAGAATTTGAGAGAGATAGTCGAGTTTAGGGAAATTAGGGTTAGAAATTGAAGAAGGAAAAAGTCGAGCAAATTTGGTGCCCCAATTCGCATCGCGAACCTGCCCCACAGTTTCACAAAAATTTTCCTCGCGTCGCGGAGCTTTCACGAACCGTTATGCCTCAAAAATTTATTTCGCAACCAAATATTTAAATACATCTCCACATCACGGACTTTCTTCCAGACAATGATTTCTTGATCTTTTCTTAAGTTAAACTATCTAAAAACACTCCTAAACATACTAGATCTTTCCTATCACAAATCAGAATCCTTGAATCTATAATTCAATTCAAGGAAAGTTAAGAGTAAAGTCAAGAGAAGTTAACAGCCAAGTTAAGAGAAATTCATAAAGTTTTCCAAAAGTCTTTTATAAACGTTTTAACTTTGTTTTTAATACTTCAGCTAAGTATTCTCAAGAGTTAAAAATGTTTTCACATTTGAGCAACAAGGGAAACACTGATTTCCAAGAAAGCTTTTAAGCTAAGTTTTGAGTAATTATCTCAAACCAAACAAAGAGTTTTATTTTTAAAACATTGAGCTAAGTACATTTTGGGAGTAGTAGTGAGCACCGATATAGGGACGCGAGTTCGTAATAACTCAAGTCTCCATAAAACATGTAGCAATCATGGGTAGAAAGGACCATACTTTTTAGATGACTTCTTAGTGATTTGAAGCATAGACTAGTGGATCCACTTAGTTAAGGCTTCCTATATGATGGAAACGTATAGGACAGTTCTGGCAGTGTGGGCAAGATGTTGTATCATCACTTAGGATCATAGTGGTGGTTGTATGTTAGAGAAACTCCCATAGTATTATATTACTATATGAGTAAACTGAGTTGCTATTATATTTATTTAATACATTGAATTGTCATTTACTGTTTTAAATGTTTTGTATAACTACACCTTTATCATTGTTTTTACTTTGAATTTGAGTTGAGTTATTCATGAGTTGAGTAAATTCAAGGGTAAGTGTTCCATTCAGATTCCTTTCTAGCTTATATTATTTTTAGTTTTCCCCTTGCATACTCGTACATTCAATGTACTGGTGTCATTTGGCCTGCATCATTTTATAATGCAAACACAACTAACCAAGATCAACATCCACCGCCTCGTTGATCAGTTGAGCACTCAGAGTCCGTTAGTGAGCCTCCTTGCTTTTCAGAGGACTCCTTTTACTTTGCTTTCTAGTATTTCAGTTGTTAGGATGATTGGGAGTTTTGTCCCGACATCCCTTATTGTTTAGAGGCTTCATAGACTGATAGTTATAGGTCTTTAGTCTTATTCATTTAATATGTTGTTTGGAGGCTAGTTGAATGTTTTCTTATTAAATTTCTTGAGTTATATGAGTTTATCTCTGTTAATTTATGTCTTTCGCTATAACTTAAGCCACGCCAAGGGTTCGCTTAGGGCCAACAATTGTTCTTAAGTGTCAGTCCTACCCCGGGTGTAGACTCGGGGCATGACAGCAGGACAAATGGCTCAATACATGAAATGTACGAGGATGTAAGGAGAGTTCTTAAGCATAAACATAAGCTTGAAAGGGTGGAAAAGAAACATACTTACCTCTTCTCATCTCACTCAACTCAACTCAACTCAAAGAAACATAGTTCAACTGAACTCAGATAAAATAGAGGTTAACTCAATAACAAGATATTCAACTAAATGAAACATAGTTCAACTCAACTCAGAGAATAAGGCTCAACTAAGAAATAAGATACACAACTCTGGATACTTAACTCTAGATAAAGCAACAATAAAATATGCAATATATGGAAAGCTTTTAAAATAATAGATAGCAACTCAATGTATTTAAAAATACAATATACTCAGTTTATATACAAGGATAAAAAATAAACTCCGTGTATATAAGAATACAAAATATCTATATGGGACTTTCTCTAACTAACAACCATCACTATGAGTTGTGTGTTGATACAGCGTCTCGCCCATGCTGGCCAAACTGTCATATACCTTGTCGGGGTATAGAACTCCTCAACTAAGTGGATCCACTATCTAGACTACAAAAACCACTAAGGAATCATCTAAAAAGTATGACCCTTTCTACCCACGTTGTCTAAATGGTTTATGAGGGTTGTGAGTTGTCTGAACTCTCCCCATTATCGGTGATCAATAATACTCTAAAAATATAACTAGCTCATATGTTTAAAAACATACTTGTTTATGTGGTTTTAGATTATTACTCAAAATCTTTCTCTAAAAAAAGATGATACTCGACTGCTCAAAACTCTTTGGGAAATCTCAGTTTTCTTCTCTTTTAAATGTGAAAACGTTTACACTTGGGAATACTTAGTTCCCATATATCATTTTAAAGGAAATGAACTCAACTCTACTCTTTCTCAACTCAAGTTCTCAAGTCTTAAAACATGTTTAAAATAAAATTGTAAAAGACTTCTCAAAATAGGGTTCGTGCCGAATTATGGACGTGAACGACTCAATACAAGGTTTTCAATAATGATAAAATTCAATACTCAAAACTCAAATACTAAGAACTCAAGAACATCAATGATCCTACTCATCTCAAGAATGTTCAACTAATAGGGTTCATACGTAATTATAGGCATGAAAAACACAACTCAAGGACTTCATGGGTAATATGAAATAGTCTCCTAATTAGGAATAAAATCTTAAAAGGGATTAGAAACTCAATACTCAAGACTTAGAACTTGAAGATACTACTCCTCTTAAAGATGCTCAATTATGAAGTTCATGCAGAATTATAGGCATGAATGACTCGACTCGAGGGTCTATATAAAAATATGGAACTCGTGTATACGACTCTTCTTATTCTCATACTTACACCATCAAAACATAGCTCAAATCAATAGTTTATCTCAAAGGATTCATAATTGAACTCAAATACTTTCTTGGACTCTACTCTTAACTCTTACTTGAATTTGAATTAAGAATTCAAGAACTATGTTTCATGATATGAAGGATCTCGTGATGATAACCTAGGCTCATTAATACATTCTCCTCATTCTCATACTCACTTTCTCAAGTTATTAGAAGTTGTAGAAGATTCCTCAAAAAGACTCAAAAGGACTTCCTCAAAATGTTCGAAAGAACTCTGAAGACTTAACTCTTATCTCTACCTTGAATTTGAATTATGAATTCAAGGTTATGATTCATTTTATGAATGATATATAGATTTTTATGAGTAGTTTAGAGTGTTTATAATCAATAGGGCTTAAAAGTATCCTTTTAAAGGACTCAAACAGGCAAAACGACGGAGAAGGGGTATGGGCAAGCGACCCTGGCACATTGAGGGGCACCAGCCCTCTACCTTCATAGGTGTGGTTGGGACTCACTAGCTGGCATAGGGCTCTAAGCCCCAACCCAGAAAACCCCGACGACTTTTATTTCTTGGTTTTTTACCCTAACTCACCTAGAATCGAATGGGTTCTTCCCCAATCAATTAGATTCGAGTACCCAACCTAATTACATGCTAATCTACTCAAAATAACCCTTATTCCAAGTATTTATCTCAAGAATTCATCAAAACCCCAACAAAAAAAGATTTAGAATGAAACTTGAAGAACACTTATCAATAACTCATGAAAAACTCAACATACTCATACTCATGGATGAAATTCATAAAAGAAACTCATTATTGGCTTGTATTTGAACAAACCCAACACTATGAAAACTTACATACCTCTTAGGGATCAAACCCATGGCAAAAATATGCAACAAAACTCAAGAATCTCGACGAACACTTTGAACCCCTCCGCTTTGCTCCTCTTTTCTCTTCTTGGACTCTCTTCTAAAACCCTAAGCGTATTGGCGATGAATGAAAATGATTATAATCTTTTTATACACCTAAATTATTAGTAAAAGCAAATTAAATCTGATTTGTAAGGAAAAGACCAAAATACCCCTCATATTTTCAGGTAACTTCCCTTAACTGGACAACCTGACTTCAAAAGGGCATATATCACTCATACGAGCTCGAAGTTTAGAAAACTTAGTGGAATTAGAAAGATAATTCAAAGACCTTTCATATGAAATCTTATGGGCCACCTAACTCATTATGTACTGAAATTTATAGTCGTTTGAAGTTGACTCAAAACTTAAAGGAATCTAGGAATGACTTGAATGAATTCTCTCTAGTTCTTTTTGGAACACAAGGCACTACATCTAGTGACCTTAACACTTAGGAAAATTTGAAATTCCTTGGTAAAAACTTACTCACTACGAAGGATGGTTCAAGTCTTTGCTCAAAAAATTTATGGGGTGTTACAACTAAGGTTAGGTATTCGAATCTAAGAGGGTTTGAAAGAATTCATTCAATTCTAGGTGAATTAGGGCCAAAATTCAAAGAAGAAAATTCATCAGAAATATCTGGGCAGGGGCTGGCGTACCATGCCAACAATGCGCCATAAAAGAGGATCTGTAGTTTAGGGGCTGGCGCCCCGCGCCACTCAGTGCGCTAGGGTAGCCTACCCACATCTTTTTTCCATCGTTTGTCCCGTCAGAGTTCTTTCAAAGTATACTCCCTTATGATTCTAACTACTTTAAACTACATCTAAACATTGAGAGACCCTTCATAACATGAATCATAACCACTAAATTCATAATTCAAATTCATGGTCGAGTTAAGAGTAATGTCTTGAGAGTTATTTTGAGTCATTTTGAGAAGTCTTTTACAATCATTTAAAATTTATTTTAAGACTTAGGTACTTTAGTAAGTGGATGAGGGGAGTTGAGTTTAATTATTCAAAATGAATATATGGGGACTAAGTATCCCCAAGAGTAAATATTTTCACATTTAAAAGAGCGGAAACATCGTTTTCCAAATGAGTTCATAAGGAGTTTTTGAGTATAATCTCTTTTAAGAGAACCTTTTGAGTAATAATCTCAAAGCTTGAGAATGAGGAAAGTTTTTTAAACATATGAGTTGAGTTATATTTTTGGGAGTAGTATTGAGCACCGATATGGGGACGAGTTCATACTACTCAAAGTCCTCATAAACCATGTAGCCAACGTGGGTAGAAAGGGTCATACTTTTTAGAATATTACTTATTGGTTTTTTTTAAAGCAATACTTAATTGAGGGTATCTTGTGCTCCGAAAAGGTATAGCATAGATCTGGTAGCGTGGGCGAGACGATGTATCATCTTATAGCTCGTAGTGATGGTTGTCGGTTGGGGAATCTCCCAAATTGAGTTATTTTGTTCTTTTACGTACAAACTGCGTATTTATTGTATTTTTAGATACATTAAGTTGTTATCTACTATTTCAAATGATTTATATAAACTGCATCTTTATTATTGTTTCTATACTGTATTGAGTTGAGTGTTCATGAGTTCAAGTTGAATTGAGGTTGAGCTGAGTAGAGTTGAGGTGACAATGTTTCCTTCTTTCCAAGTTCAAGATTTTATTTTATTTTTAGTGTTCCCCTTACATGCTCGTACATTCAATGTACTGATGTCATTTGGCCTGCATTGTTTTATGATGTAGATACAGGAGATCAAGGTCATCAACTGACGTTTCATTGATACCATAGAAGTTCGAGTTAGCTTTGCTGAGCCTCCTTGCTTCTTGAGGATCCTTTATTTATTTCAATTATTTCTTTTTTGTTAGGATAATCAGGGGTCTTGTCCCGACATCCCTCATAGTATTAGAGGTTTCATAGATAGACAATAGTATTTGAGGAGTCCTTTCATTTCTCTTTGTTAATGTTTTAAAGACTGTGAGTTAACACTTATGTTCATTTGAGTATTTGAGTTATCTACTTAATTTAAGAATTGAGTTGTTTGTGTGATTCTATATCACTTGAGTAAGTCTTCCTCTGAGAGTTGAGCTAGGTCAAGGGTTTGCTTGGGGCCAGCAATGGTTCTCAAGTGCTGGCCGCGTCCAGGGTGTAAGCTTGGGGGTGTGACAGGGGTGTTACATATATATACTCCGATGGAATCAAAATTGAAGAAGTAGTGATTCATTGAATAGAACAAGTGGGCAGTAGGGTAAATAGTTTGGGCTTTGAGTCCAATAAAGGTAAATATATTTGGTTGTGTCCAACTTGGATAAACACTCTACCTGATGGATTCAATTTGTGTAGTTTTACCAAAACTAAACATAACCCTGAAACCCAATAACAAATTGATCGGCCATTTTTATTCATAACAAGACTTATCCACATCAACATAATGGTAAATCATTCAACAAACTAAAAAAATAAAAAATCACTGCAAATCTACACATTATCCACTAAACTTGAAGGTAAAAATGACAATGGCCGAGAAATGCATTATACTACTGAGTCTCCTGGAGAGTAACTTTACTAAGAACATCCATGTCCTTTTTCTACTGCACGAGTTAATAGTAGTTGTGACTCTAGTAATCTTCTCGTTCTAGTAGAATAGAATACCAAGGAGTCTGCAACAACGATTCAATTTCAATAGTTACATTTGACAATTTATAAAAGTTGAAAGGAACACTAAGACATTAAATATGTGCAGGAAAATGAAAAAGAATTCTAAGGAAGTTGAAAACCAACAAAAATATTGAATATTGAAAATGTTTAGGAAGATGAAAAAGTAATTCTAAAACATTGAATAAACAACCATGAATTTAACTTTTCCTAACATTAACATGGATCAACCATGGAGGGCTATCTGTGATATGATGGTAATGCTTTGGCCAATTTCAAAATGTTTTCAAAATATTAAGTTGAAATCATAAATCTGCCTTTGCCTCGTGTTATATAAAAGTAAAATTTTCAAGCAATATAAAATAATTAAAAAGTAAAAGAATAAAAAGGATAAATACAAGATTTACCTCTTCTCTCAACCTTTGATTTTCCATCTTCAATCTTTCTAAATTGCGCATCCTCTCGGAATCACATATAATATTCTTCGTTTTCTCTTTCATTACCACATTCTCATAGCGCAATCTTTCATTTTCTGTTCGAACAGTGTTGTTGTATGATTTCTCATCTTGTGTCTAATGAAATATATATATATATATAACAAATGAATCACATAAATATATAGATAAATACAATAAGATATTACGATCTATTTAAATGTAGAAAGATAATGAAATTAATAGTTTCTTGGGATTATAACATTTTTCTTCCCTAAAATATAAGTACATTTTGATTTTGATGCTTGTGATATTTGACAAATCACAAATTTTCAATTAATTGAAATGTGTATATCTAGTCCTTTTATGTAAGATGTATGTCGTATGAACTGCTTTCGAAATTATATTACATTCAAATATGGAGTAACATAACACACAGATAATTAAATAATGAAGCGATTAATAATTACTAAATTTGTGAATGCTCACGAGAAAAGAAATCAAAAGTGGATATTTCATTAATTAAAGGTAGATGCACTTAGTAAGATATTACAAGCCTCATAATTAGAATTTAATAATAATTGAAGGATCAAAAGTGCTATTAAGGCTTTTTATAAAATGTGTAAAATTATTTTCTCCCTCCATCTTTGCTTAAAGTTCAAATATCCGCTCTAATTTTAAACAACGTACATTATCTTCCTTATATGCAATATATATTTTGAAGAAATATTTCTACATGGGTGAAAAAGATATTTTATGAAAAATATATCTTATCCAACTTGCCCAAATTTGTCATTTTGACAATTTTGGTTACACATATTTTCATGGGTGGGTGGTCAATTTTGGCGTCATTCAAGATAGCATATTTAAATGTTGGTTGACATAGGATAAGTATGTAGCTCAAATTTATTCGTAAGAGAACTTGTTAAAATATTTTTCAAAAAAATGTTTGAGATGTTAAACATATATAGCCATAGTTTTAAAAATCAATTTGTTTGGTAATTAACAAGAAAGAACTAATAAAAATAAATTCTAGTTAGCTAGAGTTGGGAAATTGGGTTGTGATACCATATTAAGCCCAACCCAGTCCAAAAACCTACTCATTTATTTGTTCAAATAATTTTAACTAGCCTACTTAGTTTAAAATTCCATTTATGTAACAAGATTTATTTCATTCATCAAAGAATTCAAGAAGGGAAATCGTTAGTTATTAGTTGTAAAATTGGATTTTCTTTGATTTTAGATTCTCAAAATCAAATAGAAATACAATGTTTTGTCCATTTATTAATTCATTGATAAGTTACGAAAAATGTTAGGGATTTCATGTATTTCAAATAATTTTACATAATTCTATCTTTATTTTAATGAATCACAACTCAATCAAATTGAAGGCCACTAAAAATATAACTTTAATGAAAATAATTAAAATTTTGTAGTAAAGTCATACATAAATAAGACAAACGACTTCCTTTCAAATATATTAATCAATTAAACAACACAATCCAAATAATTGATTTAGGAAAACTATATTAAAATTGGCAAATGAAATCGTCAATAATAGAATTTATTGTAAATGGAAGGGGAAAAATAAAACGAAAGAAAAAATAAATGTACTAATTAATAGTAAAAAGAAAATTTTGTATTTTATCACGTAGAATAATTTAACCAAATTTGGATAAGCAATTTTGGGCCTAATGTAAGAGATTCACTCATTTTGCTATAGAATCAATCCTACTTTTAACTAGTCAAAGTCTTTTTCTAGATTCTTGCATAACTTAATTGAAAAAAAGATACATTGAGTAGTCATTGTGTGTAAATAATAACAATAATAAGTCATCAATTAAATACAATTGAATTTATAGAAAGAAGGACTAATTAGTTAAAATTACCTTTGTTTGAGACATTTTGTAATGAAACCAAGACATGATCTTCTTATGGTCAAGCCCTACATCTACGCTAAGTTGGTTTCGTTGGTCCTTATCTGGATGTGTACATTTGTTGAAGAATCTTCATTTCAAAATTCACAAAAGAAAAATAAATAAATAAATAAATAAATCATTATTAATAAAAAAATTTTAAAAAATATACATAAAAATGGAAAGAATAAAAGGGCTCATGTTTGTGTCCTTACTTTTCTATGCAAATTTTAATAAGTGGGACTTTTTGACTAAAATTTGGATTAGTCGAGCCCCCAAAATGGCATTGAACATCAACCATGAGAAAGAGATTGTCTTCTTTTGCAAAAATGAGAAAGGCATTGAAATTAAAATGTTAGCCCATATGTTTGGGCTTTTGTTATTGGGCTTATTTCCTATTAGGTTAGGTTTAGTTAATCGATGCTTATATATTTACTATTCTTTTGTATTGAGACCAATTCTATTATATTGTAATATAACTCTAGTCTCTTATTCTTCAATTAAAGTAGTTCTGTTAACATGGTATCAAGAGCTAAATCGATCCATGCTCCTTGATTTGTTGGTTGAAGACTTGGTAGCGGTTATCTGTTGCACAGATCGATTGGTGCTGTTGCTGCTTCTGCTGAGTTCTCGATTGGTGTTGCTGCTGCTAGTTGTTTAGATCGATTCGACCCAAGGTAGTTTAATTTTTGTTTTGGAATTGTTCGTGTCTTGCTGTGTTTGCTTCTCTTTTGACAATATGACTGGAAAAGATGATTCTCTCCAATCCATTATTGATCAATTAGATGGTAAAAATTATGCATACTGGAGTTATGTCATGAAGAATTTTCTTCGTGGAAGAATATGTGGGGTTATGTCTCTGGGGTTAAAGTTAAACCTAAAGATGATACGGCTGCAGATTTTGCATTGTTGGTAGACTCATGGGAAACTGCTAATTCCAAGGTTATCACCTGGATCAAAAATTCTGTAACTCAGTCAATTGGTATGCAATTGGCTAAGTAGGACACAGCAAAGGAAGTTTGGGACCATTTGGAGAGACTATATACTCAATCTAATTCTGCTAAGCTGTACCAGTTGGAGTATGATATTTGTGCTCTTCAACAGAATGCTATGAGCAATCAAGATTTATATGCTGCAATGTCAAATTTGTGGGATCAATTGGCTTTTACTGAATCTACAGAGTTAAAAGTTTTTGAGCCATACATTGCTAGGAGGGAAGAACAACGTTTGGTTCAATTTTTGATGGCATTACGCTCTGATTTTGAAGGACTACGTGGAACAATCCTTCATCGATCTCCTCTCCCCACAGTTGATTTCGTTGTTCATGAACTGATTGCAGAAGAGACCCGTATTAAGTCTCAAGTGGATAAAGGGTCTAAAGCAACTAATACTCCTGCTTTATTTATTGTTTCAACTGATCAGTCTAGACCACCAAGTTCTCATCACTCTCCTAAAGTTGCATTTGATGAGTGTGCATTCTGCAAACAGAAAAATCATTGGAAGGCTTAGTGTCCATTTTTACTTAAGACAAAACAACCTCAATCTGGACAGCTGCAGAAGTATGGGTCACGCTCCTTTGATGCTCGACCTCCACAGTTTGCTGCTGTTGCTGCACCATCTATAGATACTGAGTCTATTAGCACTAAGCCACCTTCTGCGTTGGATCCCCACATTTTCGAACAGTTCAAATAGTTTATGGCTTCTAATCCTATTGCCATGTCAGCATCTAGTCCCTCAGGTATTCCATCATCTTTGTGGATTTTGGATTCTGGTGCATCTCATCATATGTCACCTTATTTGTCATCATTTGGTTCTTTGTCCCCTATTTCACCAATCTCTGTTATGTCCGCTAGTGCTGCATCTATGACAGTCGAGGGTGTTGGTTCTGTTACTACCCCTAACATTGTTCTCTCTGATGTTTTTTATGTTCCTAAACTTGCTTTGAATCTTGCTTCGGTCAGTCAATTGTGTAAAGCTGGTAATTGGGTGTTCTTTTCTGATTCTGTTTGTGTTATACAGGACCAACACACTCAGAATATGATTGGGATAGGCCGTAGATTGGGGAAACTCTATGTCTTGGAGATTCTCAAAGTGTCTTCTGTTGCTGTTGCTTCCTCTAGTATTGATTTGTCGTCTTTTCGTTTGAGTCCTTTGTCTTCTCAGTTTTATCTTTGGCATTCCTGTTTGGGACATGTGTCAGTGTCACGTTTAGGTTTCTTAGCCTCTATTGGTGCTTTGGGTCATTTGAACACTTCTGATATTTCTGATTGTAGTGGTTGTAAACTGGCAAAATTCTCAGCTTTACCGTTTAATAAAAGTGTGTCTTATTCTGTTGCTCCTTTTGATATTATTCATTCTGATGTGTGGGGTTCATCGCCAATATCCATTAAGGGTGGCTCAACCTATTATGTTTCGTTTATAGATGACTTTACTCGTTATACCTAGGTGTATCATATGAAACACAGATCTGATTTCTTTGGCATTTATCGTAACTTTAGAGCCCTTGTTAAAACATAACATTTCGCTGTGATAAAGTGCTTCAGGTGTGACTTAGGGGGCGAATATACCTCTAATGATTTCACTTAGTTACTCACATCTGATGGCACCAAACACCAGTCATCTTGTACCGACATTCCTGAGCAGAACGGTGTTGCAGAAATGAAATACCGCCATATTGTTGAGACAACACGCTCTTTACTCTTGTCGTCAGAGGTTTCTAGTATTTTTTGGGGAGAAGCAGTCCTAACTGCTATATATGTGATTAATCATATTCCTACTGCATTGACTTCAGGGATGTCTCCATTTGAGAAATTGTATGGTCACCTACCGGATTATTCTGCATTACGAGATTTTGGATGTACTTGCTATGTTCTTCGTCCTCATGTTGAACAAAATAAGCTGGGGCCAAAATCAGCTATATGTGTGTTTTTGGGGTATGGTGTTGGACAAAAAGGATATAGTTGTTATGATCCTATAAGTCAGAAATTATATGTTTCACGGCATGTCACCTTTTTGGAACATATTCCTTTTTATTCGATTCCAGCTAAATCCCATGATGTAACGAAATCAGATCTTTAGCATATTAATCCTTTTGGCGTTGACATGGAGGTTCCAGTTCCGAATTCATCCATGCCACTTGATGATAGTGATTCAGCCCTACATGTGCCTGTGTCTGCTCCTTTGACTATTGAGAGTGGAGACCCACCACCTCCGAGGTGGTCTACGCGTCCTTCTAAGTCCACCAAACTACCAGATTTTGCATACTCTACATACTCAGCCTCATTTGCTTCCTTTATTGCCAGCATATATCATTTGTCTGAACCTAAGTCGTATCGAGACGTTGTGACTGATCCTCTTTGGCAAAATGCTATGGCTGAGGAACTCACTGCTCTTTATCAGATACATATATGAGATTTGGTTACCCTCCCACCTGGTAAACATACAATTAGATGTCGATGGGTGTATAAAATAAAAACAAAGTGTGATGGGCCTGTTGAGTGATACAAGGCCAGACTTGTGGCAAAAGGATACTCACAAAAATATGGTATGGACTATGAGGAGACTTTTGCCCCGGTGGCAAAGATGACGACTGTTTGCACTATAATTGTTGTTACATCTGTTCGACAGTGGAAGATATTTCAAATGGACATCAAGAATGCATTTCTGAATGGTGATCTCTATGAGGAAGTTTATATGACTCCTCCCCCAGATATTGACCACCAGCCGGGTGAAGTTTGTCAACTTCAAAAAGTTTTATATGGTCTCAAGCAAGCCCTTCGTGCTTGGTTTGAGAAATTCTCCACTGTGATTACTTCTCTTGGATTTGCCCCGAGTAATCATGATTCAGCATTGTTTGTTAGATATACGAGTGCAGGAAAAATTCTTTTGTCCTTATATGTAGATGATATGATTATTACTGGTGATGATTATAGTGGTATTGAGTCATTGAAGCGTGAGTTGGCTCATCGGTTGGCCATGAAGGACTTGGGCTTGCTGCGTTATTTTTTGGGTATTGAGGTGGCTCAGTCTAAGAAAGGGTATCTTCTTTCTCAGGCTAAATATATATCAGACTTGTTTAAACGGGCACGCCTTTCTGACAACAAGACTGTAGACACTCCCCTTGAAACCAATGCACGGTACTCTCCTAGTGATGGTGTTCCGTTATCAGATCCGAGTCTTTATCGGACTGTTGTAGGTAGTTTGGTTTATCTTACTGTTACTCGCCCGGATATAGCTCATGCAGTTCATGTTTTTAGCCAGTTTGTTACTGCTTCTACTTCTGTTCACTGGGGAGCTGTACTTCTTATTCTGAGACATCTTCATGGCACTCAGTTTCAGAATCTCTTGTTTTCCTCGACGTCATCTCTCCAGTTGTGAGCCTATAGTGATGCTGATTGGGATGGTGATCGCAATGATCATAAATCCACCACTGGTTTTTGTGTGTTTCTTGGAGACTCTTTAATCTCATGGAAGAGCAAGAAACAAGATGTTGTCTCTAGATCTTCCACGGAGGTTGAGTATCGTGCTATGGCTATGACTACATATGAGATTGTTTGGTTATGTTGGCTTCTTGCAGATATGGGGGTTCACATTTCTTTGCCAACTCCTCTGTATTGTGATAACAAAAGTGTGATACAAAGTGCAAAGAATTTTGTTTTTCATGAGCGGACGAAGCACATTGAGATTGATTGTCACTTCACCCGTCATCATTTACAGCTCGGGACTATATCGCTTTCGTTTGTTCTGTCGTCCTTGCAAATTGCTGATCTTTTTACGAAGGCACAATCGGTGTCTCGGTTTCGATTTTTGTGTGACAAACTCTCACATAAAAATGGAAAGAATAAAAGGGCTCATGTTTGTGTCCTTACTTTTCTATGCAAATTTTAATAAGTGGGACTTTTTGACTAAAATTTGGATTAATCGAGCCCCCAAAATGGCATTGAACATCAACCATGAGAAAGAGATTGTCTTCTTTTGCAAAAATGAGAAAGACGTTGAAATTAAAGAAACTCATCCCCTTATGCCAAAGTTATTAATGAATAATTAAGAACAAACTAACTCATTAATAAAAATGTATATTCATGGTAGATCAATCATCCAATTATACTATTTTGAACCATTTTAGCAACTTTATTTTTGAAAAATTGATTAGCAAAATAAAAAGTATAGATCTTTTACTAAATATTAATGGACATATTAAGCAAAAAAAAAAAAAAAAAAAAAAAAACAGCAACACGGTAAATTCAATAAGAATTAAACATAATTAATTCACAAAAATTACATATAAAAAAAATTTATTATATAATTAATGAATTTTGATTATATCACTCATGTCTCTTAGGAAAATAACATAATCTCTTTAAACAAGTAAAATAAAAAATAAAATAAAAATTGAATGTATATAAAGGTTCAACCTTTTGCTTTTATAAATAAAATTGATCTTACTCTTTAAGTAGTTGAACTTGTTCCTTAGTGTGTCTCTTGCACTGCCTTTGCTTATTTGTAGAGGTTGATGATTCTCCAACATGTTTATTTCCTAAATTTTTCATCTTCCCCCAAATTTTCTGTTCAATAAATTAAAATAACAAAAATAACACAAAAATTCAAATGTTAATATGTTTGATTTATTATTTACGCAATTAATTTATAAAAGAAATAACTAAAATAAATCAAAGAGAAGAGATATGAAAGAGACATTTTTACACACCTTTTGATTGATGAATATAGATGGAGAGTAATGTTACAAGTTTAGAATAATAAGTTGTCTATTTATATAATAGAAAATAAGTTGACTTAACATGTTATAAACATATATAATCTGAACACAAGACAAGAAATGTGATCTGTTTTGTTTTCTTTCACAAAATATTTGGATTTAGATTAGCATATATGATTTGTTATTTATTAATTATCTATGGAAAGTGAATCATATATTAAATTTCATAAATGGAAAAATAACTATGATTTTTTTCTGTCAAAGTCACATAATTATGTTTTTAAATAGAGAAATCATTAAATTTTCTATCCTACTATGATTACCTAATACATGGCAATAACTTTATTAATTATCCCAAGTCATTCCTTCAATTAACTTATTTTTTAAATTAGGGAGCTTACCGTTAAATTTATGTTAAGAAACTCCATGTCAAGTTTAATTGTATGTTTGACCAATCTTTAAATATTAACTTATTTTGATTTTTTTAAAAGTACATTTTTTTAAAAAAATATTTTTGGTGAGAATTAGTGTATATTTTTTACTAATAAACTTAAAATCACTTCTGAGAAACAATTAGTAGTTGGACAAGCTTTTTATAAGTGTTTTAATTTGAGTGTATTTTTCTCAAAAGTGTTTTTCAAAAAGAATGCTTTTAGGAAAAAGAACTATTTTTTTTATCTTTGGAAAATTAGTTTCTACACATGGTTGCCTCTTGTTTGAGCTTATGATGTAAAATTTATTAGTCTATTAGAGATGAACAAAAGTTGTATTGAAAAGGTATTAAAAGAATTTACACACACATATATATAAATTTGATTAGGCTCTATTTATTCTTTAGTTTATTTTTGATAACACTAAACCAAATAAAATATTAGTAGTTTTTAAAAATTTAAATACCAACCATACAAAAATTGATTTGTTTAATCAATTTTGTTCAATTTTCAATTTGAATTGATTTTTAACCAAATCGTTAACACCCCAAGTGGAGATATCTAATATATTTTAAAATTTGATCATTATTAGTTGTAGAGTCCATTTGAGGACCATATTGTTATTGTTGGGTTGTCAGATGATTTGTGAAAATTGGGATAACTTTATTTTACAAAAGAAACTCCGATAATTTTTTTTATAAAATCTTGAGAGTTTGTCAAATTTTCCGCCATGATCCATATTTTGATGACGAATGCTCCCTAGGAAAAAAATAATGTTACACTATGTAAATTCGAGCTTAGTTGAACCATTAAATTTCATATTTTTTTTTACCCAAACAATGATTAATCCTGTTAGAATACATTTTAAAGTTTGTATACAATCATGCACCAAGTGCACAAAATATTGAAGTTTAAAAGGATTAAAAACAAAAAATTTGGAGTGCAGAAAAACATATAGACCTTGTTAATGGTCATAAGGTTCGCATTTCAATTGTGTGTTGAAGAATTGAATCTCAACATATTTAGAATATTGGAAGTCAACATGTGAAGGCCACATGCAGTCGTATAATTGATATAAGGACATTGTTGGGCCATACATGAAAATAGGAAAATTAAAATTTTGGGGTTCCTAGTTGTCCACATATGAAATTACATATAGATCACATGTCGAATATACGTATTTCATGTCATATTTAGAGTCAATGATTGTTGAAATTCTTTCCAATTCAGGAGCCCATGCACGTATAGGCCAACATGCGGCCACTTATTTCCACATATCGTGGCTATATGTTGAGAATTTATAGAAAGTAGTAAATAGGGTTTAGTTTGGGGTTCTCATCCCACTTTGTTGTTTTCCTAGTTTTTAGAAAACACCATAGGGCCTTCTCTAATTAGCCAAGGTGAGTTACTACAAAAATACTCATAATTGTTGCATCAATTTAATAAGAATTAACACGCACATAATCTTCTACGCCATAGATTGAAGGAATTTGACTCAACAGAAATTGAAGAGATTTTTTGGGGATTCTTCAAGAGGAAAGTCTCTAGCTTACATAAAGTTGTTGAATAATTGAGATAGGTGCAACTTATTGAAAGACATAATAAATTTTGAGTGAATCTTGTATTCAAAATAAACATGACTGCTTTTTCTATAAAAGTAGTTTTTCAAGAAAGATCAAAATTCATGGAAATGAACCAATGTTCTAAACATCTTATCGAAAATCATTATTGAGTCATCATTTATCAAGACATAGATCGTCGTGAGTGGCACCCATACTAACCCTCCGGTGGGAGAATCGTTACTACAATACAACTAACCAAATTAATGAAAACTAAAGCATTTAAAGATACAAAAGCAGGTTTCAATATCTACATGAAAAGTAGGGAGTTCCCATAAACTTCGAAGTCTAAAAAAACAATTACGAAAATAATGCCTACAATCTGAAAGTCAATGTACTAAAACTCCAAAGTTCAACAAGTCTAAGAAAATGGGTGCAACCCACACTAAACAAATGAATTAACTAGATAGTCTATGTCCGAAGGAATGGACTAAACAAGAAAGAGAACTCATGGCAACCCAGAAGAACTGGCTCACCCTTGAATTTGATGATGATCACTAATCTCCTGAAGATGCCCTATACTCAACAAAGAAAGAGCAACTGCAGTATCAGTACACAACCACAATGTACTAGTAGAATCACATGGTTATCCCAATAAGTGAAACATATATAAGTCATTAAAACATAATAAATGTGCATACACCGAACATATACAATATCAATTATCACTTTCAATGAACGTACAATTTCACCATCTCACAGATATACATATATTACAAATCATTGGTTCTCTCATGGAACCCATAACTAAACTATTAGCATACCGGTACGTGGTACCCGATCCAAGTTAGTGTGTCAGACGTGACAATTGATCCCATATGTATGTCAGTATGTGACATCTGATTCCAGTTAGTATGCTAGAATGAGACATCTGTTCCATTTAACATGCCACAATCACAATCATAATGTACATTCTCATAATCATACAATCAAAAGGTGATTCATGGAATATAGTTATTCGTTCATACTCATTTACATTAGGTGTGATCAATAATGCAACATTCACATACATACATACAATACCATAAAGCAGTTAAAAATATATATCACACTAAGCTGAAATCACAATCATCATCTACCTCGAACAAAGCTTGAATCCTTCTAAGAAGCTTGATTCTTCCCTTTTTGGATTCTTTACGCTTGCTCTAGGTCTACAAACAAATAATTCAATACGGGGATCCATAATTAAGGTTTAATTTCCTCAGATTAATGACAAACCCAATAACCCAAGACCCAAATTTTGATCCTAAGGTGCAACTAGATTTTTTTCAACCATCCTAAACCGTTGAAAACTCTCCCCTAACGATATACAATTAAGAATTTACGTTCTACGGATCAAAAAATTGGAATTGGGGAGCAACAACCTTACCTTTAGCACCAATTTTCATGGAAAACTGTTATGAAATCGTCTGGGGTCGTCTCCTAGCTCTCAAAAATGGAGATTGAAGAATAATGAAATTTTTGGGGTTTATTTCTGTCTCATCCCGCGACAGCTGCCTCCCCTTGGCGTGAATATCCCGCCTTAGCTGCTTGCACGAAAACAAATAGCTAAATTAAGAGTTCTAAACCCCTATTTCACAACACACCCTCATCCCATGACACTTATAAAATACCGTTCACGTTGAGATCGGTTTCAGGAGTTCTACTGGCCTGAGTTTGATTCCGTAAAGTTGTATCGGTTCCTTAATGTCTTAGCTATCTACTCATATAAAATAATTCATAATTTAATCTCCCAGTTGTAACCAAATTTCCCTAGATCTCACTGACTTAGATTTCATCTAAATCTGGACTAGGTTGGCAAATTTCAAGTCACTACCAAAAAGTTTTCCGGCCCAAAAATATTCCATGTTGGCTTTTATATAACGATGGGAAAAGATCGCTACAATAGATATCAATTTACCCATCACTTTTCCCCAAGTAACAAATTATGAAAAACAGGCTAAAGTGAAAGTACAGTTGTACCTGAATCGACGAACAACTACGGATACTTGTCTCGCATGTCCTTCTCGGTTTCCCAAGTAGCTTCCTCATTTGGACAATGCTTCCATTGAACTTTCACGGACTTAATCTCTTTGGTCCTTAGCTTTCGAAAATCACGATCAAGAATTGCAATTGGTTCCTTCTCATACTAAAGGTCTTTGTCTAACATCATTGAGTTCCATTTTATGATGTAAATCCCATCTCGATGATATCTCTTCAACATGGACACATGAAATACTGGATGAATGCATCGATAGGTGAGGAGGTAAAGTTAATATATAAGCGACTGGTCGTACACAGTCAAGGACTTCAAAGAGACCAATGTATCGAGGACTAAGCTTGCCCTTCTTGCCGAATCTCATTACCTCTTTTATGGGTGATACCTTAAGAAGAACTTTCTTACCAGTCTAAAATGTCATGTCTGTTACCGTATGGTCTGGATACTTCTTCTGTCTAGTTTGGGCTGCTAAAAGTTTAGCTTGAATACCTCTTACTTTATCTTGATCATCCTTCACTAAATCGACCCCTAAAGGTTTCACATCCCCAGCCTCAAACCATCCTATGGGTGATTTACATTCCCTCTCATAGAGTGCTTCAAATGGTGTCATATTAATACTAGAGTGGTAACTATTATTATAAGAGAGATCACGTAAAGGTAGGAACTTATCCTAATGTCCTTCAAAGTCAATCACACATGCCCTCAACATGTCTTCTAACACTTGAATAGTCATTTCTGATTATCCGTCCGTCTACGGATTGAAAGTTGTATTAAAAGTGAGTTGTGTGTCCAATTCATCATGTACTTTCATCCTAAACTTAGACGTGAGCTGCGTACCATGGCCTGAGATGATAGAAAGGGGCACCTCGTGCAACCTTACTATCTCTTTTACGTACACCTTAGCCAACTGCTGAGCATTATAATCTATTTTGACTAGAATAAAATAGGCTGACTTAGTCAATCTGTCAACCACTACCCAAATAGAATACAACTTCCACAAAGTCTTGGGACGACCAACCACGAAATCCATAGCTATTCTTTTCGACTTCCATTTCGGAATTGGCATTCTCTGAAGCAAACCTACTGACCTTTGATGCATATATTTTACTTGTTGGTAGTTTTGGCACCTAGCCGCAATATCCATTATATATTTCTTCATGCCTGACCACCAATATAGTCGCTTCAAGTCTCAGTACATCTTAGTCATCCCCAGATGAATGCAATACCTAGAAGCATGGGATTCTATCACTAAACTCTGAATCAAGTCGCCCACTCTAGGAACACAAATCCTTCCTTTAAAATTGAGCACACCTCCCACATCAAGAGTGGTCTTTTGTGCCTTGCTAAACACTATTTTATTTCTGAGCTCTTTCAACTGCTCCTCCTCAAACTGTTTTTCCTTGATCTCGTCAATGAACATGACCCTTACTTCACTGCTAGCTAAGACCCCACCTTTCTCTGAGATGCCTAACTGCATGAACTTAGATTCAAAGGTTTGAATTTCCTTAGCCAAAGGTCGTTTGGACAATCAAACTACATACTCACCGCTTTTCGGCTTAGTGTGTCTGCCATGACATTAGCCTTGATCGAATAATACTGGATGGTCATATCATAATATTTGAGTAAATCTATCAACCTTCGCTATCTCAAATATAGATCTTTTTTAGTGAATACATGTTATAGGCTATGATGATCAGTAAACACCTCACACTTGACAGCATAGAGATAATGCCGCCAGATCTTAAGAGCAAACACTACCGCTGCCAACTTTAAATCATGTGTGGGGTAGTTCCTCTCATTCACTTTCAACTACCACGATGCATAAGCTATAACATTCTTATCCTGCATTAACACAACACCAAACCTGAATGTGAAGAATCACAATAAATAATAAACTCTTTACCTTCCACCGGTAGTGCTAGAATAGGTGTTGTGGTTAAAAGAGTCTTGAGCTTTTGAAAGCTCTCCTCACATTTTTAAGTCCATTCAAATGGTATCTCCTTTTTGGTCAAATTTGTGAAATGTGTGGCAACGAAAGCAAACTTCTTTATAAATCGACAATAATCGCTGGCATGCCTCACAAAACTCCTAATTTTAGTCACATAACTTGGTCGAACCCAATTTCTAACCCCTTCCTTTGAAACTACATGCCCCAGAAAGGTAACTAAAGTCAACCCAAATTCACACTTAGAAAATTTTGCATACATTTTTTGTTTCCCAAGAACACCCAAAAAAATACGAAGATGGTCGGCATGCTTCTCCTCACTTTTCGAATACACCAAAATGCTGTCAATAAACACTATCACAAATGAATCAAGAAAGGGTTTGAACTCACCATTTAACAAACTCATGAAAGCTACAAGCGCATTTGTCAACCCAAACGACATAACAAGAACTCATAGTTCCTATAGTTGGTCCTAAATGCCATTTTTTGTATAAGCTGAGGCCTAATCTTTATTTGATGGTAACCAGACCTTAAATCATTCTTAGAGAAATCTAATGCACCCTGCAATTGGTAAAAAATATTATCTATTCGAGGCAATGTATACTTATTTCGAATGGTGACCCTATTCAATTGACGATAGTCTTACACATTCTCATACTACCATCCTTTTTCTTAACAAATAAGACAGGAGCAACCCATGGGGAAACACTAGGATGAATGAATCCTTTATCAAAAAGCTCTTGGATTTGAGCCCTAAGCTCTCTTAATTCGGCCGAAGCCATGCGATACGGAGTGATAGAAATGAGACTAGCACCAGGTTCTAAATCAATACAGAAATCTATATCTATATCCGGAGGCATATCAAGAAAATCAATAGGAAACACTTGTCTAAATTCTGATACCATGGGAATAGACTCAAAAGAGGGAGACTCAACTTGAACATCCTGAGTATGAGCAAAAAAAGCCAAACAACCCTGCCCCACCAGATACCTAGCCCTAATGGAGGATATGATCTTATTTGGGTTAGGCTTGTACATGATTAACATTTCAAGCAAACCTCATCAAATTCTAGGTGCAAACGATCGTTAATTGGTATAAAACCCAACGAAGAATTGGGGTTGAATCCCGCAGGGAGCGGTACATGTTCAAATTCATTCAGGAAGTACAAACATGATCTAACTAGCTATAGGAATAGAAATAATTGAGAAAGACAAATAAACAAGTCAAAAGGGTTGACACGAATGTCTAATGGGGGGTTTTGGTTTGTAATTTTCAACTACAACGCAGTCACAAACAATTTGAAACAACAATAAGCAGAGGAATTCTCGGATGTGATCGATTATATGCAAATTTTGATATATGGGTAATTGAAACTTCTATTAAATAACTAACTATCAGTGGGTAGGCTAGACTATAATTGAAATAGCTCTCTTTCGAACAACTATTCCACTTCAAGAGATTTCTCTTAAACATCAACAAGCATAACAATTAAGAACAACCCAAAACCTTAATACATCTTCTCTCTCAAGCAAGATGGGTAGGATTGGGTTTAGGATTCACTCTCTTGAGCTGAACCCAAATCAACCCAATACCTACAAACAGTTAATCAAAAGTTTTGGTTCAAAAACCTCTCTCACGAGCAAGCTAAGAACAAAAAATTAGAACTTCATTTGCAACTACAATTCATAAACTAATCCTCAGCTAATGATTAAACCCACTTCAATATAACATTTAAATTAGTAATTAGCAATACCCATAAACTAATTAAACCCATAATCACATTATCACACCCCAATAATTGGGGTTTTAGTCGAATATCATAAAAAGATAAAAGCAATTACCAAATCGATTAGCCGTCCATTGGGTAAGAGTAATTTAGTCTATACAATGCTTCGATTTGCAAGAAATTCAAAACCCACTTGAAAAATCTCCCAATTAAATCTAAAAAAGTCTTTAAGTTTACTAAGAAACTATAAAAAACTTAAGAGAAAACTGTTCTAGACTAAAAATTGATTAAAAGCTACATAGAATTCGTCAATTTAAAGTTCAAAATTCTATTTATAGTTTCTGAAAATTAGCCACGAAAATCCATTGGGTGATATAAGTCATGCTTGCCGAGTGATTTGGCGAGCCACCCATTGCTCTCTTCTATCGACTTTTTGCATGAGCTTTCAGCATCCTCATGTCTTGTAAGTTTGGGCAATCTCCCTTTGCATCACGGAACTACTCAGCAATTCGCCAACTGCTCCATTCTTGTTGCCAACTTTGTTTCTTCCCTCAGGGCTAACACACTGGAACTTTAGCCGGTGAAAGTAGCTACTCGGTGACATGTCGAGTGCTTTTGGCGATCATCAATCTCGTTTTTCTTTACTTCTTCAGTTTGTTTTGTTCCTTTTTGCCTGCTAGTATGCTTACTTTGCTCCTCAATCCATATACCTGAAAATCAAGGCTTTAACATCAGTTTATATAATAAATTAAGCATTTGAAGACACTAAATCTATGTAAACAAAGCTCCAAATGAGTCCAAATCTCAGACTCATTAACACCCCCAACTTAAACTTTTGCTTGTCCTCAAGTAAAAATCAAGATCAGTAGTTCAAAAAGGATGTCTCAAAAAGTGTTGCATAAGACTCAACATGAATGCACACAACAAGGTTCAATTTATTCATGCAATGATCAATTGTAAACTCAAAGATTCAAATTGTGACTCACCATTATCAAAGATACTCAAGTTCATAATACTTGCTTCACATGCAAGTTCAAGCTCAACAAAGGTACTCAAATGCCCTCACAACAAAGATGATTCCATATTCACACACTATTTCTCAACAATTTAAAGTTTCGGAATCACATACAACTCTCATACTCAAAAAGATGAACACATGCATGACTTCACCCATAGGTTTGCCCTTATTTTCCAATCAACATTCGCTTCATCTCACTCAATATCACAAAGGTCTTGTCACGGCTTGTAACGGGGCTGAATGTCAAGGTATGGTCATTTAGGCTCAGTGGCTTCTACTTTCATGAACTGTGGCTTGAACATCACTTTCTTCCTTTTCTTTAACATTTCGAACATGCTCATAATCCGCCCCATTATTCAACATCATATGAATTACCGGATACCCCATTTCTTATGCTATTTTCATCACTTTATTTCACAACTTTTTCATCCTTCTTCTTTGCTTCTTTCCACTTTTCTTCTCTTTTTCATATGGAGGGGTTCCATCTTTTTCAAAACCATTACTTACACTTTTGATTTTCCTTCTCTTTTGACCACACCCCCATCTAAGGCTTTTGGCCTAAGTTGACTATTTACACCAACCAGACTTCATGAAAGTTATGGGTAAATGAGTAAAGAGGGATTACACTTTTTCAAGTTTATTCCAAGAAAAGGATAAGGCTCAATAGGGTTCAAGCAAGGTTCACACATCTTACAAGGTTGGCCACAGAAAAGGTATACTATCAAATTGTTTCACTCTTCAAAATTGTTGCCTATGATCATTTCAAGTTCTTTCATCACTTAGTCAACTGGACCAATAGGGAAATTTCTAGGTGTCATCACACAATTGTTCAAAGTAATCTCAACACACAAGGCATTGGCACAAATATGAAACAAGACTCCACAGTTTCAAGCTAGTGTGCAATGTTCATCACCAGAAAGTCACTCGATAACCTACAAGCCACAACAAGATGTTAAAATTTCACACATTCTCTATGCAACTTCATTGGCCTCATCGTAGTCGCACATTCATTTCGTTCAATTAAGAGTACTACTCAAGTCATAGGTATTGATCATAACTGACACTCAAATTCGCATAAGAACAACCACAATCATACATAAAAGAGCAAATTTTATAATTCAGTTCAAAACTATTTCCATTCAAAACAGGGGCCACAAGCTAAATTATGCACAGGAATCAAGATCAAAACATGATCAAAACACATATACAGATCAAAAACCCTAATATTCACAAACAAAATATAGTCACAAGAGGTTGGTATGGAAATACCTCATCCCACCCACAAAAGAAAAACAGTTGTCCTGAAATGCAACTAAACAAAAAGAATGAGTAAACACAATAGAGAGGGAGGTAAAAGTGATCTTCTCTACTCAGTCGCTCTGTCTGTCCATGCATCAATACCCGGGGTAACACTCTGAGGTTAGGCATCAGTGCCCTGTGTAGCATAATTTGTAGCAGCACTAGATTCAGCCATGGTAGTGTCTTTCAAACCTGTGGAACCGGAGAGTGTCCCACACATAAGGGTATTTGTCCACTACACCATCTGTCGACAACCTCTTCTCTTCTAGAATGGTCCTTAATCCCTTAGCTTTTAATCGGTTGAGTAACCGAGGAGGAGGACACTGAACTGGTGGTGCTGGAACCACCGTCTGTGCTGGAGCTGGCACAGAATTTGTAGCAAGAGGGGTCGATACCAAAATCCTAGATGGATTTGGATGAGCTTTTGCAAGAATCTCTGCTCGCTGATTCTGTAGCAATTAATCATCCTCAGGATTAAGAACGAAGCTTGAGAATCGAAGGATTCCCCATCACTGCCAGAGTTGTGCCTTGGACTATTACTTACAGGCGCCTTGCCCTTGCCTTTGCCTCCCTTTAGAGGTGCTTTCTTGCTCATTGTGGTGGAAGTATATGCTCCCTTATTTATAACAATGCCCCGTGTCCCTTTTCCGAGCGGCATGCCACTATCGTCCAAATTGGTCCTAGCCATATCGGCAAAACAAATCGAAAAATGTTAGAAATTGTTCAAGAAAATTATATCAATCAAGTTGTAGAAAGACTCACCTAACCAGTGGGCGAGTCACCGAGCCGCTTAGTCGAGCCAGATAGGGCTCGCCAAAAGGACTAGCTCAAAACTTTTCCAGAATTAAGGCATGTCGGTGATGTTCAAGGCCCTTCGGCAAATCACCAACACCAATTGGCAAGCCAAGGCTAGCTCGCCGAATATTAAAGTGTATTTTAAGGGTTAGGGGCACATAAAGGGTGATCTAAGGAACCTTTCGGTGAGTTGCCGAGTGAACTCGGCGAGCTAAGGCTTCCTACCAAAAGTTAGAGACTCAACTAAGCCAAATCACAAAATTAAAAGCGATCAAAGGGGGACGTTGGTGAACTGCCGAACCATTCAACAAGCTCGATGCAGCTTGCCAAACGACCCACCATGCTAGTTTTCAACCCTATTTCCCAAAATGAAGCCCATAACCCCCAAAATCAAAATCAAACATCTACACTATGCAATTAACACCATACCCATATGACCCATGCCTTCGAGGTACTCTGACTTCCCTCGATTTTGCCAAGATTGGACATTTGACGACTTTTTCCCTTAAGAATGAAGTTAAATACTCCATCATTGGGAATATTACATCATTTGGCACAACTCCGGGCTACTTAGACTTCACCCAACTAGGCCCAACACAAAATAACACTAACCCAACAATTACGAAATAATTTTAATAATCTAAACATGGGAAATCATCTTTTTAAGTATTTAGGCATAAATTCGAAAACAAAATGGGCAATCCATCACATAAGAAACCATTTAAACAATTACCCAACACAAATCCATACATGATTACCTACTGTATTTGAGTTTAACCACTTGGACTAAGTTACAGGGTTTGGAAAACCAACCTGTATGCCGAATTGTTAATTTGAAAAGCTAGGCGGCAAAGTATTCCGAGTTCGAGCATGAGATCACACACAAAAAAAAAGTAAAATGGCAAAAATATGAAAAACCTGAAGTGCGGGTAAGAGTGTATGGGGTTACAAATGAGAGAATATGAAAGATTTTAAATTTTTTAAATTGTTTGGCCTTTTCAAACCTTTGAGTTCACAGCCCTTTCGGCAGATTAAGTTGTCCACGCCAAACCACTTGGTGATGAACCAAGTAGTTCTTTACCTCATTGAGTTTTATAGGACCTTCAGTCAACTAGGGAGTCAAAAAGATGGACAAAAATGGGCTCGCGAACCTGTTCAGTGAGTCATCGATTAAATAATTGACTCACCGAGTTTTATAGACTTCCACCTCAGGTTTTGTGGGTCCAACGGTGGTCCAAGTCGAGCTCGCCGACCTCTTCGGCTACTCGCCGACTGGACTTCTGGTTCGCCAAACTGCTTCTTTTCCAACACACTTCACTTTTGAACCTGCACAATCAACACACGTTATTCAAAATCAAACTTAAAGCATTAAAACCTTGGGTTACCTCCCAAGAAGCGCCTTATTTAAAGTCGTGGCATGATCAGGATACTCATTCAAGCTTCATTTTTAGGGTATTGCCATGGTAAGCTCATCCGTGATGGAATTCTTTGGTAACTCAGCAAACTATTTAGTAGCTTCACCCATTAACGAGAACGAGAATAACCTGAGACGGACCGATTCTTGCGATATGTTCTTAAAAGAGAATGGCCCACAAACATCCAAGAAGTTCATGATATGCTCATTGGGATCCTCATGAGCTAGCCCCTCAAACAATCATTTCAAATGTAGGAGCTAAGGCAATTGCGCTTGTGATGTGAAAAATGGTGTTTCCTTCGGCTAGAGGTAAATGAATGGCACAAACACCACCCACTTGGTTTGGGTCATTGACATTTGGGTCATTAACATCATAAAGGTTCCCAACGTCGTCTTGGTGGCCCACTTGGGTACCATTACTTCCATTAACACTCATCTCTTCCTCTATTAAACATAAGCAACACAAAATCCGAAACTAAAATAAGTAGATTCAACTATAACTACAAGATCACAATTCAACTTCAATGAAAGAATTTTAAACAACACCACTCCCCGGCAACGGCTCCATTTTTATTAACATTTCAAGCACACCTCATCCAATTCTAGGTACAAATGATCATTAATAGGTATAAAACCCAACGAAGAGTTGGGGTCAAATCCCACAGGGAGCTGTACGTGTTCAAATTCAATCAAGAAGTACAATCGTGATCTAACTAGCTATAAGAATAGATATTATCGAAAAAGACATATAACAAGTCAAAAGGGTTGACATGAATGTCAAATGGGGGGTTTTGGTTTGTAATTATCAACTACTACGTGGGCATAAACAATTTGGAATAGCAATAAAGAGAGCAATTCTCAGATGTGATCGCTTATAGGCAAATTTTGATATATGGGTAATTGAAACTACTAGTAAATAGCTAACTATCAGTGGGTAGTCTAGACTATAATTAAAATAGCTCTCTCTCGAAGAACTATTCTACTTCAAGTGATTTCTCTTGAACATTATCAAGCATAGCAATTAAGAACAACCCAAAACCTTAATACATCTTCTCTCTCGTTCAAGATGGGTAAGATTGGGTTTAGGATTCACTGTCTCGAGCTGAACCCAAATCAACCCAATACCTACAAACCATTAATCAAAAGCTTTGGTTCAAAAACCTCTCTCTTGGGCAAGCTAAGAACACAAAATTAGAACTGCATTTGGGACTATATTTTATTAATTAAACCTCAGCTAATGATTAAACCCACTTCAATAAAGCATTTAAACTAGTAATTAGCAATAACCATAAACTAATTAAAGCCATAATCACATGAGCACACCCCAACAATTGGAGTTTTGGCCAAACATCATAAAAATATAAAAACAATTATCAAATCGATTCGCCATCAATAGGGTAAGAGTAAGTTAGTCTTTAAAATGCTTCAATTTGCATAAAATTCTAAACTCACTTTTAAAATATAAAAATTAAATCTAAAAAATTCTTCGAGTCTACTATGAAATAATAAAGAAAACTTAAGAAAAAAATTGTTCTAGACTAAAAATTGATTGAAAGATAAAGAGAACTCCTCAATTTACAATTCAAAATTTTATTTATAGTTGCCAAAAATTTGCTACGAAAGGCCATTGGGCGATATAAGTTGGGCTCGCCGAGTGGTTTGGCGAGCCACCCATTGCTCTCTTCTATCACCTTTTTGCATAAGCTCTCAACATTCTCAAGTCCTGTATCTTTGGAAGATCTCCCTTTTCATTGTGGAACTACTCGGCGATTCGCCGACTGCCCCTTTCCTTTGGCCAACTTGGTTTCTTCCCTTAGGGCTGATACACTAGAACTTTAGGCGGTGAAAGTAGCCACTCGGTGACATGCCAATTGCTCTTGGTAATCATCAATCTCGTCTTTCTTCACTTCTTTGGTTGGTTTTTTTCCTTTTTACCTGCTAGTATCCTTGCTTTGCTCCTCAATCCATATACCTAAAAATCAAGGCTTTAGCATAAGTTTAAAGCACAAATTAAGCATTTGAGGAGACTAGATCTGTATAAACAAAGCCCCAAATGAGTCCAAATCTCAGACTCATCATTGCACCCCTTCCCACTCTAACATTTCCCTACATGGGATCTCTAGAGTCAGAGACTTAGTATTACAATTTAAAACGACCTAATAGGGAGACAACCAAGTCATGCTTAAGATTATATCAAAGTCTGTCATATCTATAATCACCAAATCAGCCCATGTCTGAAAACCCATAAACAAGATATGACAAGCACGATAGACATAGGTGACTATGACGGACTCTCCAATGGGGGTAGAAACATGGATGGGGGCATCAAATATATCACAAATCATATCAAACTCTGAGGCAAATCATACGGATACATAAGAATAAGTAGAAAACGAATCAAATGGCACATTACCCATTTGGTCACATACTAGAATAGTACATGTGATCACTGCATCAACCACCTCTACCTCGGTCTTACCTGGAAAGGCATAACACTGAGCCCTATTCTCATGACGGGCGACTTCCCTACCTGGCTGCATGGTACCTTTGCATGCGCTACCATTTCCTTGACCTCTATGGCCTCACTGATTTCCTCCTTGCCCACCTTATGGACGTCCTCGACTATTATTACCATTTCCTATGGGTATCAATGCTCTAGTTTACTGTTGCACGAAATCTAACATGTGCTGGTGGGGATAATCTCTCCTCATATGCCCATGTTCTCCAAAGTTATAACAGATACAATCAAAAGATGGATTTCTGCCCGTCGAAGGTGCGGATCTCTAGATATCCTGAATCAAATTCTGAGTTAGAGTTCCTAAGTAATTACCTGTAGAAGTGGGCATATCAGACTGAATTGTCCGGACTACAAGTGTCGGCCTCCCTGAACCTATAGAGTAGGAACCTTGAAAGTTACATGTTCTCTTATATTTCTTACCCAACAGCTTAGCCTAGCCATCTCTCCTCTCTCCCTCCACTTTTTGCACAAAAATTGTTACCTTATTAAAACATTTTCCTGCAGAAGTCATGTGTACAGACAATTCCTGTAACTCAAAATTCAGTCACTTAACAAATAGACGGATCCACTTATCCTCAGTAGTTACCAATTGTGTAGCATATCTAGAAAAATCATGGAACTTAGCCTCATAATCAGCCACAGACATACCACCTTGCTCTAAATCAATGAACTCATCCTTCTTATGATCTCTCAAAGTCCGAGGTACATACTTTTCCAAAAATAGAGCATGAAACTAAGTACAAGTGAGTGGAGATAAAGTTGAAGATATACATTCCACATATGATCTCCACCACTGCTTAGCCTCATCATGAAATTGAAAAGTCACAAACTCTACTACATGCGAAAGGAAAATTCCCAACTTATGAAGTCTCCCATAACAATCTAGAATGAACTCATAAGCATATTCACAATTGGAACCATGGAACACTAGCAGTTTCAATTTCAAGAACTTAGTCAACATCTCATGTTCATTACCATTCATAACATGACTCAAAAAAGGACGGATGAAAGCATTAGTACCTACAGTACAACAAAGGATGGAACTTGAGTTGCTTGAACTGTGGAAAGAACTCCAGGACCAACCAATCATTTCAGGAATGACACAATTTGTTGAGCTAACGCTGGGTCTAAGGGAGGATACATGTAGTCTCAGCCTGAACCTTTTCCTTTTGTCCAACATCCTCATCATTCTCAACCTCCACATTCTTCTCTATCTCTCCATGATGCGCAAGAGGTTTCTCATTTATGGAAGCATTCTCAATCCAAACTCCACCCCTAGCGGGAGCTACCCTTCGACCTCTACCCCTTGCTCTTCCTCATCCTTGCCTCGACCACGACCTTTTGTTGTAGACTCTTCAGCGAGCTCGTTGACAGGATCTACTGGCCTAACACCATTGAAGTGAATGTCAACCATCTACCAACAGGAGAGTGAAGAAGATTAAATAATAACTTTGATCTGCAAACACCAAAGCAAATAAAGAGATTTCCTAAAGTCCTATAGCCTCAAAGAAAAGTACTGACGTCTCTACACCATTCCACAAGACTCTACTAGACTCATTTTAATACATTGAGATCAATGAACCTAGGGCGTTGATACCAATTTTGTCACAATCCAGACCGTCGTGAGTGGCATCAAAACTAACCCTTTGGTGGGAGAACTATTACTACAACCCAACTAACCAAATGAACAACAACTAAAGCATTTAAAGATACGGAAATAGGTTTAACTGTCTATAGCAAAAATAGGGAGTTCCCATAAACTCTGAAGTCTAACAAAATAATTGCGGAAATAATGCATAGAACCTGAAAGTCAATGCACCAAAACTCTAAAGTACAACAAGTCCAAGAAAATGGGTGCAACCCAAACTAAACAGATGCATTAACTAGATAGTCTAATTCTGAAGGAATGGACTAAACAAGAAAGAGTACTCATGGAAGCCCGAAAGAACTAGCTCACCCTTGAATTCGATGCTAATCACTAATCTCGTGAAGATGCCATGTACTCAACAAAGAAAGAGAAAGTGCAGTTTTAGTACACAACCATAGTGCACTAGAAGGATCATGCGGTTATCCCATAAGTGAAACATATATAAGTCATTACAACGTAATAAACATGCATACACCGTACATATACAATATTAATTATCACTTACAAACTACGTACAATTTCACCATCTCAAAGATATACATATATGCCAAGTCATTGGTCCTCTCATGGAACCCATACCAAACTGTTAGTATATCGGTACGTGGTACTCGATCCAAGTTAGTGTGTCGGACGTGACAGTCGATCCAATATTTATGTCGATAAGTGACATCTGATCCTAGATAGTGTGTCGGAACATGACAATTGTTCAATTCAACATATCAGAATCACAATCACAATGTACATTCTCATAATCATACAATCAAGAGGTGATTCATGAAATATAGTTTTTCGTTCAGACTCATTTACATTAGGTGTGATCAATAATGCAACATTCACATATATACATGCAATACAATGAAGAAATTACAAATATATATCACACAAACATGAAATCACAACCATCACCTACCTCCAACAAATCTTGAATTCTTCTAAGAAGCTTGATTCTTTCCACTTGCTCTAGGTCAACAAAAAAACAATTCAATATAGGGATCAATAGTTAAGGTCTAATTTCCCCGAATTATGACAAACCCAATAACCCAAGACCCAAAATATGATCCTAAGGTGCAACTAGGGTTTTACTCGCCATCCAAAACCATTCAAAACCCTCCCCCAATGATATACAATCAAGAACCTTACCTTTAGCACCAAGTTTCGTGGAAACCTATCAAGAACTCGTCTTGGGTCATCTCCTCGCTCTCAAAAATCAAAATTGTAGAATAATGGCATTTTTGGGGTTTATTTCTGACTTAAGTCATGATTGTCTCGCCACAGCGGATCTATCCCGCTATAAAAGCCCCGGCTTGGGGGAGGGGGCGAATCCCGACTTGGCTGATTGCTCAAAAAAATAGAGCTAAACTAAGAGTTCCAAACCCCCATTTCATAACACACCGTCATCCCATGACACTCATAAAATACCTGTTAACGCTAAGATAAGTTTTGGAGTTCAACTCACTTGAATTTGATTCTGTAAAGTCGTACGGGTTCCTTAACATCTTAGTTATCTACTCATGTGATCATATTTATAATTTGATCTCCCATTTGTTAGTAGATTTTCCTAGGCCTCACTAACTCTGATTTTGTTAGAATCTGGACTAGGTTGGGAAATTTTAAGTCACTACCACAAAGTTTTCCAGCCCAAAATTTTTCCCCGTGGAATTTCTATAATGACGGGAACTGGTCGTTACATCATTAAGCATTATCGAACATATTTAGAGCATTATTAGAGAGAATGGAGGCATCAAGACTTCTTGACTTTGTTCTACATGACAATTCATGTATATGAATGTATTTTTCCCTATGAATGAGATTTGTTGAGCTTGATTTCTATATTGACATTCTTTAAGAATGTTTTTACCTTTATGAACAGATTATTGAATTAAAATGTGGTTTCATTATTTTGAACTTGATTTTTAAATTATTTTTATAACCTTGATATACTTCTATTATGGGAAGTGTTGAACAATAATGTTTTTCAGCTATTCTTTCATGTTCTTATTATATGTCGTTGACCTTGCTATTCGGATGAAAGTATAGATATTATGGACCTAACGAGGTTTTCCTTGCAGGTAGACACATATGAGAAGGTAGATACTAGGTCAAACATTACAAACAAGGTTAATGACAAACTGGAATGATACCTGTGATAACAACGTCAGAAGTCTTAGCCTCAGACATCTAGGAAAAGCATAGCACTAGCTATCTCGGCCACCTGCAGCCTAAGTAGAATCTCTGCCACCACCTTGTGGAGCAAGAGTACCTCTACCAAAATTCTGCCACCTCTACCAACCTGAGCTCTGCCTCGTCCCCTGGCAGGAGTTGTTGGATCCCTAGCTAGAGTAACTGGAAATGAACATTGAGGTACTGAATGATTCTATAAAGGACATTGTCGTATCAAATGACCAAGATCCCCATCAGTATAGAAAGATCTTAGCATAGATAACTGTTGTTGCAAACCAGATAAAGAACCATATCAACCACGGTAATAACTATAAGATCTTCAGGCTGACTTCCCACTCCTGGCTGCTTGCATAGAAGCACGAACCATCCCATGATGTTAAAAGGAGCTACTACCTTTATTTGAACCTCTGCCTCCATATAAGGCACCTAAAAACTTACTAGATGAACAGACCCTCTTGGGCTCCCCAAAATCCTCTAAGACAATCAACTACACCTCCTTAGCGGTGGTCACAATGGACTGGAAGGAAGCCCCCTCTCAAGCTGCCCTGAACACATAAGACCTGATGGAGAAATTCAACCCTTTCACAAACCGGTGAACTCTCTCTGCCTCATCCGGAATAATAGTCAAAGCATGTTGTAACACCCAAAAAAAAAATTGATCTAAGACTCAAGCCATTATTCATTGTGAGTAAGCTTTTACCAAGAATTTTAAATTTTCTTAACTGTTAAGTTCACTAGATGTGGCACCTTGAGTTCCAAAAACAACTATAGAGAAATTCATTCAAGTCATTCGTAAATTATTTTAAGTTTTGGGTCAACTTCACACGACTATAACTTTTATCATATAATGAGTTAGGAGGCCCATAAAGTGTCAAATGAAAGATCTTCGAGTCCTCTTTCCAACGCCATCGAGTTGCTAATATCCGAGCTCGAATGAGGGAGATATGATTGTTTGAGTGCAGACTCTCTAGATAGGGCCTTTCCATTAGAACTAACGAGGGGTATTTTATTTTTTTTCTTACCCCCACTTAGTCCAAATGTGAATTACACCCAATTAAGGCTCTAAACTGATTAGATAAGTTTGATTCTTCCTCAAAATATTTAGGGTTCCAGAGAGAAAATTCAAGAGGAGAAAAAGTCCATGGTTTCAAGCGTTCATCCAAGATTTTGCCAATAACCTAGTTCTTTGAGGTATGTACACTCTCATAGTGTTGGGTTCATTCAACCACACTCCAATCATGTGATTTATCCATAATTTTGTTCTTGAGGTTGAATGATTTGAGTTCTTGATGAGTTTCTTGAAGTTTCATTTCATAAATTATAAATAATGAGGTTTGATGAATTCTTGAGATGAATGTTAGGATTTTGAGGGTTGTTTATGAGTGGACATTCATTTACTAAGATTGGGTATTGGAATCTAAGAGAGTTTGGAAGAAACCATTTGATTCTAGGTGAATTATGCCAAATAATCAAGAAAGAAAAATTCAAAAATTTATGGGTTGGGGCTGGGGCGGTGCACTAGCAGTGTGCCCAATCCGACCCCCAGTAAATGAAGGCTATGACGATGCACCAATAGTGCACCCAATCAGACCCCCAGTAAATTCAGGCCTGATGTGGAGCACCAATAATTCTCCCAATCACACCCCTAGTAAATTGGCCATTTCCTTCTTTGTTCTCATACCTTACTTGTTTATTTGAGTCAAGCTTTCATTCTCTTCTTAATCCCTACTAATTAAACCTTCATAAATTGTCAAGAGATCTTATATATCATGAATCATAACTCTTGAATTCATAATTCAAATTTAAGAAAGAGTTAAGAGTATAGTTCAAGAAATTCTTTGAGTAAAATTGTGAATTCCTTGATATCAACTACCGATTTGAGTCTACATTACTATTTAGATTCTTGATTCAAGTGGTTCATGTCAATAATTCCGCATGAACTCTATAAATTGTGTATCTTTGAGAGGAGTAGTATCTTTAATTATATTCCTAATTATGGGACTACTACATGTTACCCATGAAGGTCCTTAAGTTTAGTTGTTCATGCCCATAATTCTGCATGAACCCTATGAGTCGAGTATTATTGACATGAGTAGTATTATCAAGCCCTTGAGTTTTGGAGTTATTGAGTTCTATATATGGTTATTGAAACCCTTGAATTGAGTCGTTCACGTCCATAATTGGGCATGGACCCTACTTTGAGAAGTCTTTTACAATTATTTATAATTTGTTTTAAGAGTTGACTAAATGAGGAAGAGGATGAGGAAAGTCTAGTTTCATATTTTTGAAATGAATATAACGAGATTAAGTATTCCTAAGATTAAATATTTTTACATTTAAACTGAGAAGAAACTTTGATTTCCAAATGAGTTCATGAGGAGTTTCGAGCACTATCTCTTTTAAGAGAACATTTTGAGTAATAATCTCAAAGTTTGAGATTGAGGAAATGTTTTTAAACATATAAGCATGAGTTATATTATTGGGAGTAATATTGAGCACCGATAGGGGGATGAGTTCAGACAACTCAAAGTCCTCATAAACCATGTATGCCAACGTGGATAGAAAGGGTCATACATTTCAGATGATTATTTATTGCTTTTTAAGCATAGCTTAGTGGATCCACTTAGTTGAGAATGTCTTATACCTCGGCAAAGGTATATGACAGTTTTGGCAGCGAGGGTGAGATGTTGTATCATAACGTAGCTCATAGTGATGGTTGTCCATTAAAGAACTCCCAAATAAGAGTAAAAGATTTTATTATTGTATTTTCAAATACATTGAGTTATTGTCTACTCCTTTCAAAGCTTTACACATTCCATGTGGTTATCATTATTTCATTGAGTTAAGTTGAACTATGTTTCATTGAGTACCTTATTGTTGAGTTGAGTTGACCTATATTTCATTGAGTTGAGTTGACCTATGTTTCATTGAGTTGAGCCCTATTTCATTAAGTTGAATTGAACAACTTTTCATTGAGTTGAGTATCTTATTATTGAGTTGAGTCCTATTTCTTTGAGTTGAGTTGAACTATGTTTCATTGAGTTGCATTGACCTATGTTTCATTAAGTTGAGTTGAACTATGTTTCGCTGCATTAAGTACCTTATTGTTGAGTTGAGCTCTATTTCATTGAATTGAGTTGAACTATGTTTCACTAAGTTGAGTACCGTATTGTTGAGTTGAGCCCTATTTCATTGAGTTGAGTTGAACTATATTTCATCGGATTGAGTACCTCATTACTAAGTTGAGTATCTTATTCTTGAGTTGAGTTGAGTTGGGTGAGTTTGAGAAGAGTCAAGTGTGTTCTTTTCTTTCCAGATCAAGCTTATGTATGCTTTAGATTTCCCCTTACATGCTTGTACATTCAATGTACTGACGCCATTTGTCCTACATCTTTTATGATGCAAATACAGGAAATCAGGGTCATCAACAAGCTCTATGTTGATACCACTTACAGTCCGAGAGTTGTTTGGTGATCCTCCTTACTCCTGGAGGATCCCCTATGTACTTATCTCTTTTAGTTTTATTAGGATGATCGAGGGTCTTATCCTGACATCCCTTATAGTATTAGAGGATTCATAGACGGTAATAGTGTTTTGATGCATCTTTTCATTTCCATTATTAAATGTTTAAGACTTGAGTTGCCTTCTTTGGCCAGTTGAATGTTTTCTTTAGAATATACTAAGTTATTCATTTTCAGACTTTTGAGAAAATATTTGCATTTGCAATTCATACATTGTTGAATAAGTCTTCCGCTAAGTATTGATCCAAGTCAAGGCTTCGCTTGGGGACCAACAATGGTTATCAAGTGCCAATTATGTCTAGGGTGTAGGCTCGGGGCATGACACATGCATTAGATGCTCACAAAATTGTGCATCATACTCGATCACAGACAAACTACCATGAACCAAGCTCTAATATGTTAGATGACTCTCCTTCCTCATGCTCCAAAGAATGAACCGGTCCTGTAAAGCACTGGAAAACACATCCCACTCTATTAGAGGCGATCCAACTGGTCTAGACCTCAAAAAGTCCTCCACCACTCTCCGGCGCGACCACGAAGCTGAAGTGCAACAAACTGAACACCATGAGTATCTACCTTACCTAGTACCTCAAGAATCTTATGGCATAAGGTCAAGAACTCATTAGCATCATTTCATGATCCGAGTCTACACCCTAGACGTGGTAGGCACTCGAGAACCATTACTGGTCCCTAAGTAAACCCTCGTCTTGGCTTACTACAAGCGAAGGCTAACTCAAGCATACAAAAGCTTACAACTGAAATAAATTCATTAAACTTTAATTCTCAACTTTTAAAATAATATGAACAATACTCAATAGATGAACTCAGAGCTTTTAAAAACAACTCAAAGAAGATACATACTAAAATTACTCAACTTTGTCTATCTATAAAGCCTTTGCTATTACTAAAAAATATCGGGACAAGACCCACGACATCTCAAAACCAACTAACTCAAGGTAAGAGTAGAGTCATTTGAAATATAAGAAGGCTCACCAAAGCTAAGTGGAATATCACGTGCCCTCAAAGAAATGACTGTTGATGATCTTGAATACATGCATCTGCATCATGAAACGATACAGGCCAAATGGCTCCATACATGAAATGTATGAGCATGTAAGTGGAATTCTAAAGTCTAAACATAAGTGTGAACTTGATAAAAATGAAACATACTTACATCTTCTCACATCACTCAACTAAACTCAACTAAAGAATAAGATACTCAACTCAAAGATTAGATACTCAACTCAAAGATATGATACTCAACCCTAGATACTCAAGGATAAAGCAACAATAAAAGATGCAATATATGGAAAACTTTTAAAACAATAGAGAATAACTCAATTTGCATATAAAAATACAATATAACACTGTGGGAGATTCTCTAACTGAAAACTATCACTATGAGCTATGTGAACATACAACATCTTAGCCACAGTTCCAAAACTATCCTATACTTTGCCGATGTATAGAACCTACTACTAAGTGGATCTACTAGTCTATGCTAAAAAGCACTAAGGAATCATCTAAAAAGTATGACCCTTTCTATCCACGTTGGCTACATAGTTTATGGGAGCTGTGAGTTCTATGAACTCTCCCCCATATCGGTGCTCAATATTACTCTCAAAATATACTAGCTCATATGTTTAAAAACATATCTCTTTCTGTGTTTTGAGATTACTGCTCAAAATTATTCTCTTAATAGATATGGTACTCAAACTGCTCAAAACTCTATTGGAAATCTCAGTTTCCTCTCATCGTAATGTAAAAACATTTATAGTTGGGAATACATAGTTCCCATATATAATTTTAAAGAAATTGAACTCAACTCTGCTCTTCCTGAACTCAGTGCTCAAATCTTTAAAACAAGTTTTAAAACAATTTGTAAAAAGACTTCTTAAAATAAGTTCAATGCCGAATTATGGACCTAAACGACTCAATTCAAGGCTTTCAATAACTATACATAGAACTCAATACTTGGAACTCAACAACTCCAGAACTCAAGGATTCAATGATACTACTCATCTCAAGAATGCTCAACTCAGAGAGTTCATGCAGAGTTGTGGGCATGAACTAATCAACTCAAGGACTCAATGATACTTTTCATCTCAAGAATTCATGACTCATTGGGTTCATGTAGAATTATGGGCATGAACTACTCAGCTCAAGGACCTTCATGGGTAACATGTAGTAGCCTCATGATTAGGAATATAATCCCAAAATGATTAGGAACTCAATACTCAAGACATAGAATTTAAAGATACTATTCCTCTCAAGGATACTCAACTCATGGAGTTCATGCTGAATTTATGGGCATGACCAACTCGACTCAAGGGTCTAAATAACAATATGGAACTCATGTATACGACTCTTGTCATTCTCAAACTTACTTCCTCAAAACTCAGTTTAAAACTCAAGTGTTAGCTTTGAAAAACTTCTCAAGATTTATAACTCAAAATAGTGTTCATGCTGAATTATTGATATGAACAAATCAACTCAAGGATCGTAATAAAAATATAGAAACTCAATAATTAGAAATAGAAATTTTTAAAAGAACCATGAACTCAAGAATTCAAATCAACTTATCTCTAGAATACTCAAATCTAGGGGTAGAATCCTAGATTTCACTTTTACTGATTTGAAAGATGATGTAGGGCATGAGGAAAAACTAGTCTAACACTATGATAGCCTTACATACCTAGAAGAACATGGTTCTTGAAGAAAATTGAAGAAGACTTGATTAGAAGCCTTGAAACCCTATCTTGAAGGTAAACGATAAAGAAAACCTTTGTTGAGATTCTTGAATAGTTTCTTGAAATCTCTATGGCCAAGAATTATGATTTACATTAGTGATTCATAATTGTATGGAAGAATTCGAGTTGAAAAGAATGGAATTCTTGGAGAAAGACTTTCCTTGTAGAAGAACCTTGAAAAAGATTGAAAGAATCTTGAATGGAGTCTTGTACTATCATTTTTCCTTAGGGTTTTGCCCTAGGGTTTGAGAGAAAAAAGAATGATGGATTAAAATATGAAAATCTGATTCTTTTGAGCCTTTTATTAGTCAAGAAATTTATTTAGGGTTTTCTTGGATGTAAAAAGACAAAAAACAACCCTTTTGAATGTTTTCCTGTTGTCTAATTCGTAACAACAGTGTATCAGGTTACTAAAATGGTCATAACTTTTTACTCAGAAATTGGATTGACTCAAAATTGGTGGCGTTGGAAAGTAGATTCAAATACCTTTAATTTGATATGTTATAGGCCACCTAACTCTTAATATTCTAAGAGATATTGTTGTTTGAAGTTGACCTAAGTAGAATCTTACATCAAAACTTAATTGATAAGGAAACTTCAATAATACTTATCAGGAACTCATGAAGAAACGAAATTGCTCAATATATATGGATAGATTTGCAAAAGAAACTCATGATTGGCATGTGAGTTAACAAACCCAACACTATGGAAGCTTACATACCTCAAAGAATTACGTTCTTGGCGAAATCTTGAATTTCTTGAATGAACACTTGAAACTTTGAACTTTTTCTCCTCTTGAATCTTCTCTCAAAAACCCTAAATGCTCATGGGGATGAATGAAACTGATTCTAACTAGTTTAGACCCTTAATTGAGTGTAATTCATGTTTAGAATAAGTGGGGGGTAAGGAAAAGACTAAAAAACCGCTCCTATTTTTGGGTTACTTTCCTTAAATGGACAGCCTGACTTAAAAGGGACATATCTCCCTCATACGAAATTGAAAATTAGCAAACATGATGGCATTGGAAAGAGGTCTTAGAGATCTTTCATTTAATATCTTATGGGTCTCCTAATTCATCATGTGGTAAAAGTTATGATCATATGAAGTTGAGCCAAAACTCAAAAGAACTTAAGAATGACTTGAATGAATTCTCTTTAATTCTTTTTGGAACTCAAGGTTTTATACCTAGTGACCTGACCTTAGTACTTAAGAAATTTTAAATTCCTTAGTAAAATACTACTCACAACGAAGAAGGGCTTGAGTCTTAGTTTCAAAAAGTTTTGGGGGTATTAGATAGTCCTCGCTCTTACCACCCTGAAACTAGGGTGGTTTCATCTTATGTAACCTTTCATAATACTACTAATCTGATATAGTCAAAATAACCTTAGAAACAATTTGTACACCAACGACTGGTGCAGAAACCACCGGTTGTTGGCCCATTTGAACATGAACAACTGGAGTCTTCTGGTGATCTGGGGTCTGCACTGCCCTAGAAAGGTTCTCTAACACACCAAGTATCCTCAAAGAAGTCTCTTGAAACATTGAAGCTCGAAACTCAGGAGGAGCCTGGTCCTCAATGACCTCAATCTATGGCCCAGTAGAAGCCTTTCAAGCCTTGCCCCTAGCTAGTACCGCTCCACGGGCACGACCTCTACCCGGTTCTACTACATGAGAACGACCTCTAGCTTAGGCACTACCTCTACTCCTAGTTGGTGCTCACCAACAGCCTCAGAGACAACCTTACCTCTACCATAAGAAACAAAAGTTGTGGTCCTCGGCATCTGCCAAAACAACACGTGGCTACTCAGCACTAGCGAAGGTAACCACATATGATAAGAAAGGATGAATAACATGTTGTTTACTAACTATATTTGTAGCCTTCTGAAGATAAGTACAGACGTCTCCGTACCAATCCTCAAGACTTTACATTGACTTGGCTTGCACACACGTGAGACCTATGAACTTGGCACTTTGGTACCATTTTGTCATGACCCAAAAATAGATGTGATGACACTTGTTTGTTCCACTAAGACAAGACAACCTCAACCCAACAAAAATGAAAGAAAAAGTGAAAATACAATAAAATAGAACAAGACAAAGGCGAAAAACTTATTCATTCTAAACAATACCCCAAAACCTGGTTTTACGTATACAAGCCACTAATAAAAGTACTGAATTCAAAAGATAAATAGATGTCTCAACCTTTGTTGTTCAAATAAAACAAAACATAAAAAGTAAAGGAAAAGAGGGCCCGCCAGGATGACAAACAGCTATCTCTCCCTCAGCACAACCTAGAAATACAATACACAGATCACAAGGCCTATTATTCACAGTCTAGTAGTTTGTATTCAACAATTAAAGGAATCAAATAAGTCAACCTCAAATTTAAGTAGTTAATTAACACGTAACAAGTACATCAAACTCAAGTATCAAGCAAATCACGCATAAGCATCAAAGGTATCAAGTAACATAATTAATCTCTCAATGGAACCATTTCCCACCGGCACAATGTCACTAGTTTGAACCATTTCCCATTGGCTTTACATCAAATCACTATGTACAACCATTTCTCATTGGCTTTATATCAAATCACTAGCCAGAACTATTTCCCATCGGTTTTACATCAAATCACTAGCAAGAACTATTTTCCATAAGCTTTACATCAGTAGCCGAAACCATTTCCAATCGGCTTTTTGTAACACCACGATATTTGAAAGAGCTAATTTTATAAATAACTAAATTGGAAAGAGCCAATTTGAGATTTTTCCAAGTTATGCTTAAGTTGTGACTTCAAAAACCCATAACTTTCAGTACATGATGAGTTAGGTAGACCATAAGATATCAAATAAAAGGTCTTTGAATCCTCTTTCCAATGCCACTGATTTTGGTAAACTTTGACTTTGGATGAGGGAGATAGTCTATTTGAAGTCAGCCTATCCAGTTAAGGAAAATTTACCCGAATTAATGAGGGGTAATATGATCTTTTCCTTAACCCATTAGCTTTAAACATTTTTGGAAATATTTTAGGGGTCTAAACTGACTTATATTATTTTTAATAATTCAAAATCACACTCAGGATTTTGAGAGGAGTTCAAGAGGAGAAAACAAGGAAGAGTTCAAGCATTTTCCAAGATTTCTCGCGAATTGAAGATTTGTTTCACCAAATTATGGTATGTAAGTTTTCATAGTGTTGGGTTCATTCACCCACATGCCAAACATGGGTTTCACTTTCAAATTCATCTAGGAAATTGATTATATTGAGGTTCTTGATGAAACTCTTGAGGTTTTGTTCTTCATTATTGGATTACCATGTTTATTTGAGTTCTTGAGGCGAGGATCCTATTAAAGAACTTTGTTCTCGAGGGTTTTCTAGTATATTTTCATGTAATTAAGTTGGTAAAATGAATCTAAGTGGGTTTGGAAGAAACCATTTAATTGTAGGTGAATTAGGGCAAAAAATTGAGAAGAGAACTTCGTCGAGTTTTCGTGTAAAGAGGTTGGCGCGCCCCGCCAACAGTGCACCTGATTGTTGGCTCTGTAGTTTAGGGGCTGGAGTCCCACACCACTTAGTGCCCCAGGGTCACCTGTAGTGTCTCTTTTCCATAGTTTGCCCCATCTGAGTTCTTTTAATGTGTACCTTCACGCCCTTTCTGATTTTAGTATTCTAAATCACATTTAATCATCACAAGATTCTTCATATCATGAATCATAACTCTTGAATTCATCAGGTGAAATGGTCTAATTGACCTCTGTACTTGTATGATTTTGTATTGTGAACTCTTTTACCCTTAAACTTAATAAAACACAATTTATCAAACCCTTATGACCATTGACCAACCTTATGTGGCATCAAGATGGTTGAGTTGGCAAAAGTGTGTGAATTCACTCTCATTAAGGCGAGTGAATTCATATTTAATTTTTTAAAAAAATAAAAAATAAAATAATAAAATAATAAAACTTTTAAAAATATTAACCAAAAAAAGCGTTCTTCATCCAATCGGTCTATTAGCCATCTCCATCCCCATCTCATCTCTATCCCTGTCTGATCCATTTTTCTTTCTTCTTCACACTCTTGTCATCTTATTTAAAAGATCTTGACATTGTCACCTACTTGAATCAACGAATGCGCCAGCGGAGGGAGAGAGCGACCGTGCTTGTTCTCGCTGGAGACCTCTAATTCGCAATGGAGTGAGAGAGACGATGCAGGTCAGTGGAAGAGGGAGGTGGCAGGTGAGGGTGGGATCTGGTCATAATAGAGATCAAGTTTTTCGATCAGATCTGGTATCCATGGTGCGACGGATATGAAGATGGTTGGCAAGAGAATATATGTGGTCTCCGATAAGAGTTGCGATGATGAATGAGACGAAGACGACAACGAATGCTTTATATTTTGACGGTTTCAAAGTGGGAATGGGGAGATAAAGTATGTAGTTTCAAACATTATTTTTTAAGAATAACTTAAAATATTATTATTTCATATTTATTATATAATTTTAGTTAATAGTTTTAAAAAATAGGTAATAAAGATAATTTTGACATGTCATTAGTTTAGGTGACATGGATTTGATATATCATTTATTATGGGCGAGTGAACTACACACATGATAAGAGGGTTTAAAAATCTTCTTTTGATTGAGTGTATGTAACACCCCGTAGTCTAGCAGACCATCTAGAGCTAAGTTTGAGGCACACAAGTCAAGGCCAAGAGGGCATGAGCCAAGGCAAAAGGGCAAGGGCCAAGGCTTCCCCATGCTTGCCATGGCAATGCCCATGACCACGAGATCCTTCACGGCTTGTGGTGGTAAGGTAATGAATCCCTCAAGGCTGCCCAAGAATGGCTCACCTTCATGCACCACGTCATGGCTAGTGGTGAAGACCACGGCTCATGGGAAAGCTCGTAAAGAGGCCTTAGCATTTTAGGAGGCCAAGACACATGGCCTAGCCACTACCCAAGGAACACGGGCAAGATCACGGCTCGTGGAGCCATGCGTGGTGCCTGGAACATGGCTGCCCAGCGAGGGGCTTTTTAGGAAATTCTTAATTAGGTGGTTATTAAGTAAGGTCATTTTGTATGAACTTAGTACACCTATATAGGCTATTTTAACCCTTTAACCACCCCATTCAAGCCAGTATTTCCCTAAACCAAAATAAAATCCCCAAAAGCTCTCCTCTCAAATATTTCTCTCTCTAAAAACTTGAAGAATAAGATAAAGCTTGAAGCTAGGTCAAGGACAAGAGTCCATTATTGCAGGCTTTGTGTACAAAGTATGTTAGGTTATTCATCCATGAATTCTTCCATTTATGCAGCCCCCTAGAATTCCCCCAACTGTGAAGATGAAATCCCAAATTCGAATTAGGGTTCCTTCTAATACTTTGGGTTATATTGATTATGGATCCTATTGAGTGGATATTGATTGTTTATGATAAAATTAGTAGTGAATCAAGTTATAATGATGATATTACATGTTTTCCATGGTTAACCCTAGTCTAATTGATGAAATTGAAGAATGTGGGTTTATGCCTTGTGTAGGGAAATTGAGGATTCATAGGTGATCTTCTAGAATTGTTGTCACGTATAGTAAATGTTCAAGAATAGAAGTATGTAAACATGAATTGAATTAGAATACAGTATATATGACGGATCATGACTAATAATGCTTGAGATTGAAACTTTAAGATGAAGTATGTTAAGGTTTTTAGAGTAAACCTAATATATTTAGATAGTTTTCTTAAAATTGGTTGACTAATAGAAAGGGTGGTTGTGGAAGGCCTTTACCCACATGACCTACTTTGTAAACATATCAATGCATGAATGTAGAATATGAAAGGTCTTCTCACATAAAATGATTCTAGGTTGAAAGGTTTGCTCACCTAAAATGAATCAAACATGTTAGACTAGAATAGCTTGAAGTTGTGATATAAGATCCCTTCTGTATAGCTTGACTTGGTAAGACAAGACCATTTCATGGTAGCTCAGGATTGAGAAGTCATACTCTCATAAAGGTAGCTTGAACTAGCATTATATAAAGCCTTCATGGTACATTGAGTTAGTAGATATCATGGTAGCCTAGGATTGAGGAATCATACTCTCCTAAGGGTAGCTTGAACTAGCATTATAGAGCGCACTCATGGTAGCATGACTAGGTTAGGCCAAGACCATTTCATGGTAGCTTAGGATTGAGAAATCATACTCTCCGAAGGGTAGCTTGTCTAGCCTCATAGAATGCTTGCATGGTAGCTAGGATGGATCAGTTGTACCCTTCCTTGAATCGATTTGACTTGCATGATAGTATGCTCTCCACGGTAGCTTGACTTGGCATAATGTAGTCATGTTAGATAGATGATTAGCTTGGTCTAGCCTATTTGGGTTCTATTTCTTGGTAGCCTTGAATTGATAACTCATAATCATTCATGTGTGATGTCTTGCCTAGTACTAAGAAGAGAAGTACCTTAAATGAGTAAAGGAAAATAGTAAAAAGGTACTATTCCCCAAATAATGAGATATTATGATCGCCTAAAGTGGTACTTAGTAGGGGTCGGATTATGGGGTCTTATCCATGCATTGACAAGTATGACATGAAGCTAATTATGAAGTGTTCTCTTATATGAGGTATGTTTAGCTTAGATTTTTTCTATAGTTGCCTTCAATGATATGTTTGACTGAAGATAATAGTTCCCTTGTCTATATGAAGTAAGCTAAGGATGAGATCAAAGTATGGTAAGTATGACTATGATGACCTAAAAGTAATATTTAGTGTGAACGAGATCATGGGGTCTTATTCATGCATTGCACAAGTATGCTTTGAGTTACTTATGAAATGGTTCACTTATGATATGAAGGTCTAAGTTGTGACCATGTTATGAATCTGTGGTATCTCTTATGCTATTGGATAATGCCTTATGTTGACTTATACTTATGTTATGACTATGTTGGATATTATGCTTATGACCATGTTATTATCTTTTATGCCTATGATTAATGTGTTATATTTGCTAACACTTTTGTTATGCTCTTATGATGTCATGCTAGCTACCATATTTAGTACATTTTGTACTAACACATACCCTTGTCTACATTCTCATTTAGGGTTCGGGGACTTTGAAGTCCATTCTTGAGGATAGGTTTGTAAAAGTGCAAAGGAGTTGAAGACTTGGTGAGTCCCCATAGCATCGAGGATGTGATCACCTTTCCCTTTATGTACTTCTTTTATGTTTTAGACACTTATATGGGCTGTGTCCCAAAGTTTTATTCAAAGTTGAGTTTAGATGGTTTGAGACAAAGGTTTGTAGACTTTCGTTTGATTTTATAAAGACTTCGATTGTATGGAAAAAGTTTTAAAATTTCCACATCATTTCTATTTACTTTATGTTATGATATGCTAAGTGGCTTGTGTTCATAAGTGTGAAGTGCGCCACATTTATGAATGGGAAGTTATTAGATGATTAGGAAATCTCATTTCTTCATTCTCTAAGTTGTGCCATATAGTAATCCCTAGTAGTTCATTCTCCTAATTCGTGCCCTGTGGTTTTCAGGATATGGCTAATACAAGGGAAAATGCTAGGCGGGATGAGGAAGACAATATGGACCACAAGGCTCCTCCCTAAGCCCCTCCTCAAGCTCTGATTAACCATAGGGAGGATAATGTCACATATGTAGAGCTTAGGTTGGCAATTAAAATACTGGCCCAAGCCATGATGACACAAGTAAATATGGAGGTAGTAGCTCCAGTGAATCTAATAGTTGGTATGGATGCTTCAAGGGTAAGGGTTTTTATGAGGATGAATCCTTCGGAGTTTTATGGCTCCAAGGTGGAAGAGGATCCTAAGGGGTTTATAGAAGAGGTCTATAAAGTACTTGCTATCATGGGCGTGAATTTGGTAGAAAAAGCGAAACTAGCCGCTTACCAATTGAAGGATGTTGCTCAAATATGGTTTGAGCAATGGAAAGATGTAGGCCGATAGGAGCAGGCCCTATAGAGGTGGAAGTGTTCAAACTAGTATTTCTTGATAGGTTCTTTCCCTGAGAGTTGAGAGAAGCTACGGTAGAAGAGTTCATCAACCTTAAGCAAGGTAGAAAGAGTGTTAAGGATTATGCCTTGAAAATTCACCCAACTATCCAAGTATGCTCAATCTATGGTGGTGAATTCGAGGGATATGATGAGTAGGTTCTTGACGGGAGTGTCCGACACAGTAGCAAAAGAATGTCTTATAGTAATGCTCCATGATAATATGGATATCTCACATCTTATGGTGTATGCCTAACAAATGGAAGAAGACAAACTCAAAGAAGAGAAATCTAGGGAGAAAAAGAGGTCTAGGATGGATAATGATAAGTCCTTTCATGATGGGTCCGATGGACATTGTTGATCTAGGAACTGATAAAGGTTTTTTGGACAAGGTGCTTCTAATGCTTCTAAGTATAAGGAAGATTGAGTTTCTAACCCTAAGCCACAAGCAATTAGTAATGAGTCATATCGCCTACTTGATCTAGGTGTGGAAAGAGACATGAGGGTAGGTGTTTGGATGGTAGAGAAGGTTTCTTTAGTTGTGGTGATAGTGGCCACAAGATGAGAGATTGCCCAAAATTAAAAACTATGAAGAGAGAGGGTAAGAAAGTTGCTCCTAGTAGTTCAGATGAGAATGCTCAAAGGAAGAATAGGTTCTATGCTCTTTGACCTAGAGTTGAATAAGAGTGACCCCCTAATATTTCTACTAGTATCTGTTTCATGCTTTATTAAATTAAAGACTTGCTTATCTTTGGTGACTTGATATGCTAGACTTTGATGTTGTCTCTAGTATAAATGAGCTTTATTATGGCTATGTGTTGTTGATAGTAGAACCTTACTTGGCCATATTGATCTTTGGGTATGTTGGTGAAGACTTGATGAGTATGGCATGTAGATAATACCTAGAGGAGTATGGTTAGTAGACTCTTACCAAGGGTAGTGATATGATTAAGATAGTGCTTAGAAAGCCGTTGAGGCTTCCTCCCAAGGGGGAGATGGTGTGCCTAGATAGCAAGGTCCTTGTGTGTTTATGTGTGGCCATGATTTTCATATGTGCTGCATGTTCTTTAAAGCTTGTGTTAATGAGTTATATGATTGATTTCCTCATGTTGTAATGCATTAGCTTGAGTTGCATATACATTTCATGAGATGAATAGATGAACATGATTTAGCTCGGAGTTGAGAGTTCCTCCTTTGAAGTATGCTTTGAGTATAGATTTAATATAGGCTCCATGAAAGTGTGTCGAGCATGATTTAGCTTGTAGATGGTAGTTCCTCCTTGGATATGAGTAGAAGTAGAATTTCATGCATTTTGTTTGGGTTATTAGATGTAGTTCCTACTCCCTTCTGTTGCATTGACTATGTTTAGCTTGGATTTGATGTTTTCCTCCTTGGTTTTGTGCATTTAGATGTGTCACTTGCATGATGAGCTGCTAGTCTAGAGTCGTTTCCTTTAAAATGTTTTCAGAATTGTCAATAGAGGATGAATTTTCCCAAGGGGAAGATATTGTAACACCCCATAGTCTAGTAGACCATATAGGGCTAAGTTTGAGGGCTACAAGTCAAGGCCAAGAGGGCATGAGCCAAGGAAAAGGGGCAAGGGCCAAGGCAAGAGACAAGGCTGCCCCATTCTTGCCATAGAACTGCCCATCACCACGAGAGCCTTCATGGCTCGTGGTGTCCACCACAGATCATGGGGTCACTCGTGGTGGTGAGGCAGTGAACCCCTCAAGGTTGCCCAAGAATGGCTCACATTCATGAGCCATTCACGGCAAATGGTGAAGACCACGACTCGTGGGAAGGCTCGTGAAGAGGCCTTAGTATTTTTGGAGGCCAAGACATATGGTCTAGCCACTACCCTAGGACCACGGGTAGGACCACATCGCCTGGTTGGGACCATGGCTCGTGGGGCCTACCGTGGTGCCTCGCACATGGCTGCCTAGTGAGGGGCTTTTTAGGAAATTCTTAATTAGGTGGTTATTAAGTGAGGTCATTTTGTATGGACTTAGTACACCAATATAACCTATTTTAGCTCTTTCACCACCCCAGTCAATTCATTATTTCCCTAAATCTAAATCAAATCCCCAAAAGCTCTCATATCAAATATTTCTCTCTCTAAAAATTTGAAGAAGAAGAGAGAGGTTGAAGCTAGGTCAAGAATAAGACTCCATTGTTGCAAGCTTTGAAAGGCTTTGTATCGAAGGTATATTAGCTTATTCATCCATGTATATTCCATCAATGGAGCCCCCTATAATTCCCCCAATTGTGAAGATGAAATCCCCAATTTGAATTAGGGTTCCTTCCAATATTGTGGGTTATGTTGAATATGGATCCAATTTAGTGGATATTGATTTTTTTTTATGATAGAATTAGTAGTGAATCAAGTTATTATGATGATATTAAATGTTTTCCATGGTTAACCCTAGTCTAATTGATATAATTGAAGAATGTGGGTTTATGCCTTATGAAGGAAAATTGAGGATTCACATGTGATCTTCTAGAATTGATGTCATGTATAGTAAATGTTCAATAATAGATGTATGTAAACATGAATTGAATTAGAATAAAGTATATATGGTGGATCATAACTAGCAAAACTTGAGATTGAACATTTATGATGAATTATGGCTAGAATTGCTTAAGGATGAAGCTTGTGACTAGAATGTCCTGTGATCTAGATATGTATGATGATATTAAGAGGTAAAGCTTTGAGAGTAAGGCTTTTAGTCATAAATATTGATCACTAGGGCTTTGAGAGTAAAGCTAATATGGTGAAGGATGTATGTAAGGGATTTTAGAGTAAGCCTACTATGATGAGATAGCTTGCATGAAATTGGTAGACTAATAGATAGGGTGGTTGTGGAAGGTCTTTACCCACATGAACTACTTTGTAAACATATGAATGCATGAATGTAGAATGTGAAAGGTCTTCTCACATAGAATGATTCTAGGTTGAATTGGTTTCTCACCTAAAATGAATCAAACATGTTAGACTAGAATAACTTGAAGTTGTGATATAAGATCCCTTCATGTATAGCTTGACTTGGTTAGACAAGACTATTTCATGGTAGCTTAGGATTGAGAAATCATACTCGCCTTCAGGTATCTTGAACTAGCATTATAGAATGCCTATATGGTAGCTTTAGTTAGTAGATCTCAAGGTAGCCTAGGATTGAGGAATCATACTCTCCTAAGGGTAACTTGAACTATAATTGTAGAGTGCATTCATGGTATCATGACTTGTTTAGGCCAAGACTATTTCATGATAGCTTAGGATTGAGAAATCATACTCTCCTAAGGGTTTCTTGTACTAGCCTCATAGAATGCTTTCAAGGTAGCTAGGATGGAGCACTTGTACCCTTCCTTGAATAGCTTGGAGTTTCATGATAGTATGCTCTCCATGGTAGCTTCACTTGGCATGATGTAGTCATGTTAGCTAGATGATTACCTTGGTATAGCCTAGTAAGGTGTTGTTTCTTGGTAGCATTGAATTGACAACTTGTGATCATTCATGTGTGATCTCTTGCGTTGTATTAAGAAGGGAAGTACCTTAAATAAGTAGAGGCAAATAGTAAAGAGGAACTATTCCCCAACTAATGAGTTAGTATGAAAGCCTAAAGTGGTACTTAGTATGGGTAGGATTATAGGGACATATCCATGCATTACACAAGTATGACTTGAAGCTAATTATGAAGTGTTTATGTTTAGCATGGATTGTTGCTATAGTTGTCTTCCATGATATGTTTGAGTAAAGGTGATACTTCCCTTGTCTATAAGAAGTAAGCTACGGATGAGAACAAAGGATGGTAAGTATGAGAATGATAACCTAAGCAATACTTAGTGTGAATGGGACTATGGGGTCTTATTCATGCATTGCACAAGTATGCTTTGAGGTTACTTATGAAATGGTTCTCTTATGATATGAAGGTCTAAGTAGCGACCATGCTATGAATATGTGGTATCTCCTATGCTATTGGATTATGCTTTATGTTGACTTATGCTCATGTTATGACTATGTTGGAGATTATGCTTATGAAAATGTTATTATCTCTTATGTCTATGATTTATGTGCTATATTGGCTAACACTTCTGTTATGCTCTTATGATGTCATGCTAGCTAGCATATTTAGTACATTTTGTACTACTACATACTCTTGCTTACATCCTCATCAAATGTAGGGTTCGGCGAATTTGAGTTCCATTCTTGAGGATAGGTTTCTAGAAGTGCGAAGGATTTGAAGATTTTGTGAGTCCTCATAGCATCGAGGATATGATCATCTTTCCCTTTATGTCTTTCTTTTATGTTTTATACACTTGTATGGGCTGCTTCCCTACGTTTTAGTCAAAGTTGAGTTTATATGATTCGAGACAAAGTTTTGTAGACTTTTGCTTGCTTTTATAAAGACTTCGATTGCATGGAAAAAGTTTTAAAATTTCCATATCGTTTCTATTTACTTTGTGTTATGATATGCTAAGTGGATTGTGTTAGGCCCTATCGGGGTCTAGTACGCCATGTTACATCTAGGGCATACCCTGTGTCGTGATAGTGTAAGGGTTCAGTTGATAAAGGGTTAAATACAAAGGTCTATAATACAAACACCTACAAGTGTAAGGATCCATTAGACCATTTCGCCACTTCATAATTCAAAATTAAGATCGAGTTTGGAGTAGAGTTCGAGGGAGTTCTTTTGAGTAATTTGAGAAGTCTATTGCAACTTTTAAAGCTTGTTTTAAGACATCAGTACTTGAGTATGAGGATAAATAGAGTTGAATTCTATTTTTTAAAAAATTAATATATGGGAACTAAGTATTCCCAAGAGTAAATGCATTTACATTTAAAATGAGAGGAAACATCAATTTCCAAATGAGTTCATGAGGTGTTTTTGAGTAAAATCTCTTTTAAGAGAATCTTTTGAGTAATAATATCAAAGTTTGAGGATGAGGAAATATTTTCAACCATATGAACTAAGTTATATTATACGGAAGAGTATTGAGCACTGATATGGGGACGAATTCGAACAACTAAAAGTCCTCATAAACCATGTAGCCAACGTGGGTAGAAAGGGTCATACTTTTTATATGATTCCTTATTTCTTTTTAAGCACAGCTTAGTGTATCCACTTAGTTGTGGATGTCTTATACTATGGTAAGGTATATGATAGTTCTGGTAGCGTAGGCGAGACGCTATATCATCACATAGCTCATAGTGATGGTTTTCGGTTCGTGTAACATCCCGCCTTAGAAAGAGATAAATTTAGAAAGAACTAATTTGGAAAGAGCCAAATTTGAAATTTTTTCAAGTTATGCTTAAGTTGTGAGTTGTGGGTCAACTTCAAATGGCCATAACTTCCCATACAAGATCAGTTAGGTGACCTATAAGATATAGTGTCAAAGGGCTTGGAATCCTCTTTCCAACGCCACCAATTATGCTAATTTTTGAGTTTTGATAAGGGAAATATGCTTGTTTAAAGTCAGATTGTCCAATTAAGGAAAATTACCCAAAAATGTGAGGCACATTTTAGTGTTTTCCTTACCAAACAGATGAAACCGTTTTTAGTAATAATTTGGGATCAATCTGATTTGTATCAGGTTTACAAATCCTAATTACACTGAGGGTTTTAGAAGAGAGTTCAAGAAGAGAAAAGAGGAGAAAAGAGGGAATGTTCAAGGCGTTTATCAAGGTTCTTGAAAAATCGAAGATTTGTTTCACCAAAGCTTTCATAGTGTTGGGTTTGTTCACCCTCACACGAATTATGTAAATGCTTGCCCATGAATTCATTCTTAAAGTTGATTATTGAGTTCTTGAATTCTTGAGTTAAATTGATAAATTGAGGTCTAGGAAATCCTCAAGGTGAGGGTTTTGCATAATAGTAGAGTTTTGACTAGTTCTTTTTGTGGGTTTCATTGAAAGTGTTTTGGGTTATGAGAATTCGTGAATTTTTTCCTTAGATTTGCAGTGGGTACAAGTTGAATCGAGTTTGGGAGGAGAGGTAAAGATTGGGCAAATAATTGCACCCATGTCCGTATTGTGGAGGTGCTTAGAGTTTTAGTCCCAAGATAATTACCCCTCTCTCCACTTCGCAAAGAATATACGGAGTCATCTGACTCAAAAATTATTTTGCAAACAAATATTTAATTGCATATTCATGTTGCGCCGGTGTTCTTTAAATTAGATCTTCACTCGATCTTACGATCAACTATCTTAACCCTCCTAAATCATACGGAGGTTCTATAATCCAAAGTATAATTCTTGAATTCACATTTCAAATTCAAGAAAGAGTTAAAAGTTCAGTCTTGATAGTTCGTTCAAGTCATTTTGAGAAATCTTTTACAATATTTTAAACTTATTTTAAGACTTGAGTGCTTGAGCTGAGGAAGAGTAAAGTTGAGCTTCATTTTATTAAGAATGAATATATGGGAACAAATTATTTCCAAGAGTAAATGTTTTTACATATAAGAAAACAGGAGAAACCAATTTTCAAATGGAGTTCATGAGGAGTTTTGAGTACTATCTCTTGTAAGAGAAATATTTTGAGTAATAATCTCAAAGTTGAGGATAAGGAAATGTTTATTTATAAAAAAAAAAACATGTAAGCTAATTTATATTTTTGGAGTAGTATTGAGCACCGATATGGGGGAGAGTTCAAACAACTTACAACCCCCATAAACCATGTAGCCAGCGTGGATAGAAAGGGTCATACTGTTTAGATTATTTCTTATTGCTTTTAAGCTTAGCTTAGTGGATCCACTTAGTTGAGGAGTTCTATACCCCGACAAGGTATATGACAGTTCTAGCAGCGTGGGCGAGATGATGTATCATTACATAGCTCATAGTCATGGTTGTCAGTTATAGAATCTCCCACACAAAGTTTATTTTATAATTTTTACATAAAAATTGAGTTATATTGTATTTTCCAATACATTGATTTGTGATCTAGTGTTTTAAAATCTTTTATTTATATTGCATTATTGTTATTGCTTTTATATTGAAATGAGTGTAGATTAAGTTGAGGTTGAGTTTAGTTTAGTGTAGGTAAGTTATTTCTTCAGTTCCCGTTCAAGCTTTTATCATGTTTTAGATTTCTCCTTGCATGCACGTACATTCAATGTACCCACGTCATTTCGCTTGCATCTTTCATGATGTCGATACATCTAACCAAGATCATCAACCAACATTTCGTTGATCCAATGACAGTTCCAAAATTGTTTGGTTAGACTCCTTGCTTTCAAAGAATCCTTCAATTATGTTTTATCATTTCAATTTTGTTACTAAGATGTTATGGGTCTTTTTCCGAGGTCCACCTAGTTAGTAGAGGCTTCATAGATAGATAGACAGAGATTCACGAGTCTTTTTCATTTTAGTTAATAATGTTCTAGACTTGAGTTGCCCTTGGGGACAGTTGAATTTTTCTTTAAACATTTCAGAGTTTGTCATTTTGAGACAGTTGAGTAGACTTTATTTTTAAAGTTCTTTTACAATTTAGTAAGTCTTCCACTGAATAGTGAGTCATACCAAGGGTTCGCTTGGGGCCAACAATGGTTCTCGAGTGCCTGTCACACCCAGGGTATAGGATCGGGGCATGACAGTTAAAGAATCTCCCAAATAAGAGTAAAAGAGTTTATTATTGTATTTTTAAATACATTGAGTTATTATCTACTATTTTAAAATCTTTCTTTGTAATGCGTCTTTATTGTTTCTTTTATATTAAACTTAGATGAGTATTTCAGAGTATCTTTGAGTATCCTTGAGTTGAGTTGAGTTGAGTCGACTGGAGATGAGGTGAGTATGTTCTTCCTTTATTATTAACTTCAAGCTTATGTCTGTGCTTTAGAGTTCCCCTTGTAGGCTCGTACATTCCATGTACAGATGTCATTTGGCCTGCATCTTTCATGATGCAGATATAGGTAATCAATGCCATCAATAGGCTCTTCATGGATACGACTTGCAGTTTGAGTTAGCTTTGGTGAGCTTGCTTGCTTCCGGAGGATTCCATTTACTTTTCGGTTTTGTTAGGAAGTCGTGGGTCTTGTCCTGACTTCCATTTTTGTCCTTTAGAGGCTTCATAGATAGACAGTAGTAGTTTAGGAGTCTTGTCATTTCAATTGTTAATGTTTAAAGACTTGTGTTGCCTTCTTTTGGCAAGGAAATGTTCTAATACATTATTATTTATTTCTTTTAAAGACATTTATTAAAGTTTTGTTTTGAGCTCATTTATCATTGAGTAAGTCTTCCGCTGAAAGTTGAGTCAGGCCAAGTCTTTCTTTAAGGCCAGCAAAGGTTCTCGAGTGCCAGCCATGTCTATGGTGTAGGTTTGGAGCGTGACACATTTTATCACTTACCAGCAAAGACCTCAACATCATAACACTTGCCGGCAAAGATCTTTGTATCATAAGTCATCACATGTCTCATCATGCTATTCACAATCAAGACACACAAGCTATATTACACCACATAGAAGAAACACAAAATTATACACGATTCAAGTCCGCACTCATGCTTTCAAGCATTTCATCAATTAAGTAACAAGGGTTACAATAAGGAATATATATCATCATTTCAAACACATAGCCCTTTTTATTTCAACACCTTTTTATTCATTTAGGTGTAATAAGTGGACAATTTAAGCCTTCACTTCATCCCCATTACACCCTACACACACAAGCAACATGGAGGCATACGAATTCAACTAGAATGAGAATTTTAGGAAGCCACTTGCCTTAAGCAAAGAGAAATCACTCCAAAAGTAGTCTTCCCCTTCCAAATCGCTTCCAAAGCCAAACAATCTAAAATAAACAAGTTCTCACAATCACCTATCAGAAACAACACTTCCCACATAAATTATATAGAGAAAGGGGTCAAACAACTCAAAACCCATCGTCCAAATGGAGGTTTGAATCCAGAAAACAGTACTTGAAATTAATACTCAAAGCTTTAGCAACTCATTATAGATAATTATTTTGAAAATATGCTTAATATCAGTTTATAAACTCTCTTTTACTCCAAAGATTAAGTTCATTAAGAAACCCCAAATTATCAACCCAAAATCTTGATTTCAACTTATAAATTCAATATTAATAATGGGTAATCAAAGTATTAGAGTTAATAAACATTACCCAAAAGATTTCCCTCGAAAATCCAGTCCAAATCGCCTTCCCATAGTTCTCAAAAATAAAAAATGGTGAAATGGGGTTGAAACCCCAATTTTAAGAAAAAATTATTCCCAAGTCTCAATTGGTCAACGCGATCGTGACCCAAGGTCAAACGATCATGATGAGTAACACAATATTAAAGTTAACTACTGCAATCATGGAGAGACCTTTACAATCGCGATGCACCCCAGTACTTCGGTCCATGTATCATCAACTGAGGGTGAGGGAATTTGACATTCCTAAGACAATTTTTCAAATTCGGTACAGTCATTACAAGTTTTTGGTGATGTCATTTGGGTTGAAAAATACTCCAACCCCTTTTATGGACTTGATGAATAGGGTATTTAAACAACACCTTGATATGTTTGTAATTGTGTTCATAGACAATACTTTTATATATTCTTAGAGACAGAATGTGAATACTAATAATTTATGGATCTTCTTGCAAGTCTTAATGGATCGTCAATTGTTTGCAAAGTTTAAAAATGTGAGTTTTTGTTGAGGTCCGTTGCTTTCTTTGGCCACATTATCTTTAGTTAAAGGTATTAAGGTTTTTCCTTAGAAGACTGAGGCAGCTAAGAATTATCCTACGCCTTTGTCCACTTAAGAAATTTAGAGTATCTTGGGTTTGGGTAGGTACTATAGAAGGTTTGTGGAAGGATTCTCTTTATTACCAAGCACATATTTCAAGTCAATCTTACCAAATATGGAATTTAACACAATCATTAATCAAGATTCTACAAATTTAGATTGCACGCAACGATCATCACAAGATTCATTTCAACCATGGGCCAATCACAATGAGATGCTAAGAGTTCACACATGACTAATGCAATCAAATTTTCTTCATTGAAATTGCACAAACATATCGTTCAATCAAGAACACTATTCAAGTCATTGGTATTGATCACAACCAATACTCAATTATGTAAGAGAACAACAACATTCAAAAACATCAAGAGGTGACATTTTTTATTTTGATCAAAAACCAACATTCACATTAAAACCAAAAACCGATAGTCACACAAAGAAAGCATACAAAATAAGCTATCAAAAACCAATCATTCAGAAAAACAGTCCAAAAGAGGCAGGTATAGAGATACCTCACCCCGCCTAACAAAGCTAACCATTGTCCTCAATGCAAAAGTCTAAAAATAAAGCTGAAAGAGAATCAAGATCCCCTATTAGGCTAAGCATGAGGTGATATATACACATTCGGGACTCTCTCAATCAAGGCGTCAGTGCTCTAGTCATCTTCATACTTTGCTTCACTGGAGCCTATCATCGATGTGTCCCAAAGAGAGGCCTCCATAGTTGTATGTACCACCATGCCCTCTAGGTCATCCAGGTGATCATATACTACATCATGGGTACCTAGCTCCTCCTCATCAGTCTCAGGAGTATCAGACTCGGCATCATCATCAACCACAACAACGTCTCCGGTCGTAGTAGCCAGAGGGATCTCAAAAATGGCTGGAAATTCTATAATCTGGACCTCGAGAAGGTCCAAAGTGTTGAAAACATAGACATATTAGTGGATTTAAGCTCATCCACATCACGTCTCAAGCTAGTAACATTGGCTCTCAAAGCTGACACATGAGCCGACTGCTGTCCACTCTACTCACATGCCTCTATTCTCGTCGTGAGGAAATCTAATGCTAGGTCATGCGTGGTGATCAATTCAATGTTCTCTCTCAACTCATCTCAGATAGGAGTTAAGGCAGAAACAATGGCCCTATCATTCATATCGAAGACACCAACCTCTACTCGAAAAGCCCATACATCAGCAAATTTGGCCACATGACCTATTATGAATAGCATCACTTAGGTGAATGAGGGCTGGGAAGCAGCAACAGATGTTGTACAAGTAGCAGCAGCAACAAACTAAGAAGGAATAGTAGTAGAAGTGCTAGGGGTACCTAAAGGCAACTCGGCCTAAATGGGAAGGGTTTGTGTGTCTCTAACATCTCCATATCAACAACTCGGGAAGTTCCATTGGTGCAGCTGTTCACCTCTTTGCCTCGTCTCTAGTTTACTAGGCTTCAATCCTCCATATGTTAGTAGAGTAAGAGGGCATCATTTCAACATCCATCTTCTCTATAGAAGGCACCCGAGCATGTCGACTTAACTCTGTGATCAACACCAAGAAAGGAAGTGAAGTCTGACTCTGCTTAGCCCTCAAGGCCATCACCTGCTCGATTATCAACCAGAGATTCAGCCTATCCCGGTCAATGATGCATCCTAACAATGATTTCTTAGGATGCGGAGTATAGACTCATTCTGAGAAGGAATCAAGGTGTTGTTAATAAATAAAAATTGATACCGTGCAACTACATTCAAATACTTCTTCTATATTGAACTCCAAGCTCGATCCATAATGATGTGATGTCAGAAATTAGAGGACCCAACCATCCCTTTAAGTCATCCAGAGTTTTCTTTTGTATTTTGTCCACCAATACGTGGATGACATTCATAGTATTCCCGAGCACATAATTAATGTCGGTGATGTTGTATATCACCTTTCTACCATGCACTACTACATAATTAACTGGTACGAATAAGCTGCCCTTCTTCTTCCTCTTTTGCACCAACTTCTTATATTTAGTGTAAAACTCTCAGACCTAGGAAGGTATGTATGAGCCTCGGGGCTGTGTAAAAATCTCAAACTTATGGAACTTGATGGTGTTCCACACTTTTGGGTACCTGTACACCACTTCATCTATAGACAACCTCTTCTCTTCCAAGATATTCCTTAGTTATGCAGCCTTTTGTCTGTTCAACAACCGAGAAAAGGGTGTTTGTACTAGGGGCAGTTGACGTACCTGCTCAGCCATTCGTGCTAGAGGTAGAGGAGAAGTAGGAGTCACCTGTATTTTGTCTAGATCATGTAGAACTTTAGAGAACAACTCAAATATCCTCCTCTATAAAGTCTAATCATCCTCTGGCTCGGATACAGACGTCGGCGATCTAGACCTTGAGTTACCCTCACCTTCAAATTCGAAAGTGGTGAGGTGGGTGTCATAGATACCCATGTTGTCGAAGCTATCCTCAGTCAGACGTTGCTCCGCAGAGACCTTTCCTTTTATGTACTCTTACTCCTTATTGAAGGAGGTTTAGTTTGTGTAGCTCATAGAGGAGGAGCACCCTCATTGATAACTATACCCTATGCTCTCTTCCGGGGTGCTTGATTTCTACCAAGACCCTTGGTTCTGTTCATATCTGTAAAACAACACAAAACAAACCAATTCGTTAGAAACAGATCAATAAAAATCACAATAAAAAATTGCAGAAAAACTCATGGACTAGTTCAGCGAGCTATATTGAGATCGTTGAATACTTCAGAATAAAATTTCACCAAAGTCAATAAATGTCAGCAAGGTCTAGGGCCTTTCGGAGATTCACCAAACTTATTCGGCAAACTAAAAGTAGCTCACCAAAAGGTACAAAATATTTTCCTAAAATTAGGACTAATAAAAGGCGATGAAAAAGACATTCGGGGAGCTCAGGAATATCATCGAATGTTACATAATCAAATCATCAAAAATGAAGAAAAAAAATGATGATCAAGGGGTCGCTTGGTGAACCGCCGAGCCAATTGGCGAGCTTGACTAAGCTCATCGAATGGTCTATCATGCCAGATTTTTACCCCGACCTTACATTATCAACCCACAACACACGATAATGAAATTTAAGAACTATTTTATGCAATTAAGCTCATACCCATATCAATACTGACCGGGGGTACTCAGACTTCCCCCCAATTTATCTAAAATTGACCAATCAACATCTTTTGCCCTTAAGAATGACGTCACCTACTCTATCATTGAGAAAATTCAGTCGATCGGCACTATTTGGGTTACTCAGACTTGACCCTCACCAGAAACTACATACAAAAAGTGCACACCCACGATTTCAATCAATTTAGACACAACATTCAACAATTTTGGTCTAACCATAAAATCAAACAATATACGATTGAAGCCCTTCATAAAAAATTAACCAACTACTTAACATCATACAATAGATCAACCAAAATACAAGTATGCATCACAAACTACTAAAATTTAAGTCGAGTTCGAGACATCAACCTCAAAAGTAGATGTAAATAAACGTTAGGCAAGCAAATACAGAAGCAAAAGCACAACAATCCCCGAGCAATTGATCCCCACACAAATGAAACTAGAAAAATATGATTTAAATATGAAATGTAAGAGTGCAAAAGTTGGAAAATATAAAAGGAAAGGGAATTTTGAATTTAAAACGGTTGAGACCCCTTTTGACCCTTCAGTTCGCGCCTCAATCGGTGATATTAAATTTTGTCGCAGACCATTCGGCGATGCGCCGAATGGTGCTTTTGACCGCTTAAATTTACAAAAATCTAGCCATTTGGTTAGTCAAAATGGTGGTCTAGCTCGGGATCTCCGACATACTTGGTGAGTCGCCGAACGTTACTTGAGCTTGCCTAATTGCTTCTTTTCCCAAATTTTCAACCTGCACATCTAACACCCATTATTCAAAAAACAACATTAAGAACTAAAAACTTGGCTTGCCTCTCAAAAAGTGCCATATTTAAAGTCGTGGCATGATGAAGACAATCTTTCAAAGTTCATTCTTTAGGTTAACCATGGTATCACTTGGTAAACCCCATTTTGGTCTAGGATTTAAATGAGTCGAGATTTAACCATCTATGTTTTGAGCTGTTTAATCGATACTGAATGTGAGGGATGAGATGTCATGTTTCATTTCCTTTAGCACCTTGTCTGATACTTCCACTTTGTTGAGAATGTGTGTAAGCATATCTTTAGTGCAGAAATATCTCGGATCAACCCTTTGCTCTTTTAGCTTTTGACATCATTGGAGGTACATATCGTTCTTTCTCACAGTCCCTCTCTCTCAAATTTGTACAACGGTAATGCCATTCCCTATCTTGGTCTCTAAAATTATCATCTCGATCCCAATTCAAACCTTTGTTCCCTCCTGGCCTTGGATAGTTCAGACGGAAACAACATGCTTGATTTGCCAAGAAATGCACTTCTTCATTGTATATAGCTTCAAAGTTGTTTCATCACGGTTCACTCCATTAACTTCGATTGAATTCACAGCCTTGGAACCACTTCCCATGACATGTTTTCACAATAGATTCATTTTGGTAATCATCCTAGCCATGTTTTCATCCCGCTCTTTGTCCGTTCTATTTGTTCCTTAGTCATCCTAAATTTCAAAGGAGACACTTGATTGTCTCTAGTGTCCCAAGCGCGGTTGATCTTTATTATTTCATAAATAAGAGTAGACACTATTTCAAATGGTTGCTACGTGATTCCTCCTCACACAAGATGGTCAGCCATACCCTTGTTAATTGAATCTAGACTCTGATAGAAATATTGTAGCAACACATTGTTCGGGAGTCCATGAGTTGGACATGGGAGCAACAATCTCTGAAACCTCAACCATACTCATGAATAGGTTCACCATCCACTCACTTAAAGTTCTGAGTATTATCTCTCAATGTCACTATCTTTGAGGGAGGGAAAAACCTTACATAAAGCGCATTAGTGAGCTCCTCCCAAGAAGTGATTGAATCCATTGGTAAATTAGCCAACCACTTCGTTGCTTCCCCTATTATGGAAAAGGGAAAAAATGAAGTCGAAAAAACTTCTTAGTGATGTTCTTGAAAGAGAATGGCTCACAAACATCCACAAAGTTTTGGATGTGATCACGAGGTTACTCAGTAGCTAGACCTCCAAAAGACCCTTCGTTTGCAATAGCTGCAACATAGTGCTAGTCACATGAAACACCGCATTACCCACAACCGGAGGTAATCAAATAACACCTACACTTCCTAACTAATATTCATTGACATCGTGCAAGTTATCAATGTCATCATTGTGCCCAAGTTGGCTAACATTGCTCCTGTTGACACTCAACTCTTCACCTGTATAAGAGCAACAAACGACAAACAAAAATAAGTTGATTCAACAACAACAAAATTAGTTCACAAATAAACTTCACTAAAAGAATTCTAAACACCATTCCCCAACAGTGACACAATTTTTGATAACGCTCAACTACACTTCATCCAATTCTAAGTGTAGGCGGTCACAATCAAGTATAAACCCAACTAAGAGTTGGGGTCGAACCCACAGGGAGTGATAAAGTAAAGAAATCGATCACAGAGTGAAAGAAGTGTTCTAATAATTTGTAGGAGTAGTTATTTTCAAAACAATTAAAGTAAATGGTAGGATTTGACAATAAATGTCAATTGGGGGAGATTAGAGTGAACAATTAACAGCTACAAACAATCGAGAGTATTCAAGTAGAGAGGAATCCTTGGGGATATGATCGATTGAACACCAATTTCGCTATATGGGTGATTAATATTTACTAAAAGTCGTTGAATCTTAGTGGGTAGGCTAGGCTTAAAGTGCAATAGACATTTCTCAATTAACTTTCACGAATCAAGCGAGTTCTCTTGAACCTTGACAAGCATAACATTTATAAACAACCCAATAGCTCAAGTAATCTACTTTTCCAAGCAAGATTAGTAGGATTGAATTCAGATCCACTTTCTCAAGCTAGGTCCACTATAACCCAATCACTGCAATCATCAATTAATAGTTTTAATTCTAAAACCTCTTTCTTAGGAAAGCTTTGAATGCTAAACTAGAACTGTATTTGCAACTATAATTCATCCATTAAAACTCAACTACTAATTGAACTCACTTCAAATCAACAATAAAATTTGTAAATACTAACACCCATAACCTAATTGGAACATTCAATCACATTATCACACCCCCTAAGAATGGAGATTTTAGCCACACACATTAAAGAGCAAGAAATAGTTACCAATTATGTTTTCCATTAGCTTGGGTAACAATCCACAAGTCTTTAAAATGCTCAAATTGAGTTATAAATCAATTAAACCCTAAATCTCTCAAAGAACAATGTTAGGGATCAAAAACCTAGAACTGGACAATGTGGCAACTTTCAAAAACTTTAGAACTCCTTTTCTTATTTTAAGAATTTTATTTCTAAGTTTCCAAATTTTTAGGTTTTGGAGCAACTCAAAAAAATAAGGGGCTTCGCCGACTAGCTCAGTGATGCACCGAATGCTCCTTTCTATTGCCTTCTTGGCTTGGCTTTTCCACACTTCCATTCTTTGACTTTAGGTGTTCAAAACTTTTATCGCTGATCCATTTGGCGCGTCGCTGGAACTTCAATCTCCTCACGGAGTTGGCTTCGTCCATGGGCTGGCCTCCTATTACTTTTGGAAAGCTAAAGTCCCACTCTACGACTCGCTGAGTGGCTTTGGTGAGCATCTGCCTTACTTTTCGTTAGCTTTTTTTAGTTTTTTTGCTCCTTTTTGCCCAGTAAAATCCTTGCCTTGCTCTTTTGTCTTCATTGCTGCAAATTATTATGTTAACATCAGTTTAGATTATAAAATAGGCATGAAGGACACTAAAACTATGAATATTAAGTCCTAAAAGATTCTAAATCTCTGACTCATCAGGATCTCATAGGATTTTCCCAGTAATTTAAGTTCCAGCAAATAACTCTATGGTTATCAAGGACAGCCCGTAGAAATTCTTACAGACCATAGGTTAGAACCATATGAGTCACTTGAAAATTTTTAAGTAATGGTGTTTTGATCTTTCCTACTCAATTAATCCCTATACTTTGTCTTTTTGACCCTATAACTTCCCCTATAAGCATTTTTACTCTTAATACTAAGCCGAAGTCCTCTCATTCACTCAATACTCCCAAATCCCTGAAGTTCTCTTCCCCAAATTTCTCTCAAGAGCTCTCAAGGTGAAGGTTAGGGTTTCAAATGTTTCAATGGTTTATTCTCCATTGATTTTAGTCTTTGAATACAAAGGTATGTAGGACTTCACCAATAAATTTCTTTCACCCATTGGGTCCCAAAAGAATCTCAATCCCCTAAATTGATTTTATTCAATTCTTTTAAGGTTTCATGCAAATTTTCATGGGTCCTCTTTATTAGATTAAATTTTTAGTATTCAATATTATTATGAAATATTTTATTCAATTACATGATTTTCAAATGATTTCATATGGCCCCATGCGTATGCCTAATTTATGAACTTTAGCTATAAACAATGTTTATGAACTTATGGCTTACGATCATGAATTTGTTATAGGATTAATGAATATTTTATGAAAAGAATGATTCGTGGCAAAAGGATGTTTTCAACATAAAGTATCAATGATTTGTGAAAGGTTTTCTTATATATGAATGGAATTATTATTTAAATGCTTAAAAAGTAAGTGTCTACTACAAAAAAATTTATGAAATCTTGATTTGAAAGGATCTTCTATAATTATGAACTTATGATTGGATTGATAGTCTGTAATTGTTATCTTTCCAAGTATTTTGATATGATTGTGATTGTATCTTTTCTGTTGAGATTTACTTAGCACCGAGAGAACTTTGAGATGGTGGCTCTCCCATTTGTAGATGCCTGGTCACTAGAAGCAATCTCCTTGTCTCAAACTATGTGCCCCCCTAAGATTGTCTTAAATGATCTATGCTAGTGGATTAACTTTAGCTAGAACAAATGATACAAATTCTTACCTTGGCAAGTAGATTTTGATGTCATTTTGGGTATGGATTTGCTCTGTCATTATCATGCTACTTTTGATTGAAATGTTAAGATGGTGACCTTAGTGACGCCTGGTGTTCTATGGCCTGAGTTGAAGTCTGCTAGTGGTCCTTACCTGAGTAAGGTTATTTCTTCTCTCTATACTAAAAGATTGGTTGATAAAGGGTGTTTATCATACCCCTCTTTTATCCGCGACACTAGAGTTGAGCTACCTCTCATGGAGTACATTCACATGCTTCAACAGTATACAAATGTATTTCCTACTGATCTTTTGTGTGTTCCTCCTGATAGAGACATAGATCTTTCTATTGATTTGGTGTCGTACACTAAGATCATCTTTATTTCTCCTTATCACATGGCCCACCGGAGTTGAAAGAGTAGTTGAAGGTCTACTAAGTAAGGGGGTTATTTTCCCTAGCATGTCACTTTGGGGGTACACCGGTCTTATTTGTGAAATGGAAGGATAGGTATTTGAGGATGTGTATCGATAATAGACAACTGAACAAGGCCACAATTAAGAACAAGTATCCTCTTCTGTGTATTGATGATTTGTTTGATCATCTTTAGGTGCAATTTTGTTTTCCAAGATAGACTTGAGGTCAGGTTACATCAGTTGAGGATTAGGTCATCAGATGCCCATAAGATAGCTTTTCAGACCAGGTATGGCCTTATGAGTTCTTGGTGATGTTCTTTGGGTTGACTAATGTCCCTGCAACGTTTATGGAGTTGATGAATGAGTGTTTCACCCGTACTTAGTTTTCTTAGTGATTGTATTCATCAATGACTTCTTAGTGTATTCCAAGACTCAAGAGGATCATGTTCACCTCTTAATGATAGTGCTTCACATGTTGAAAGAGGATAAGTTGTATAAAAAATTCTCCGTGTTACAGTTTTGGCTTGATTCAGTGGCATTCTTGGGACACATATGTCCAAGAAGGGTATTAGAATAAATCCGGCCAAGATTGAGGCAGCTACAGGTTGGACAAGACCTACCTCTCCTACTGATATTCATAGTTTTTAGGGTTGGCAGGCTACTACAAGTGGTTTGTACTGGGTTTATCTACTATTGCGACCCCATTTACTAGATTAACTCAGAAGAGTGTGGGTTTCCTATGTGAGGCAAGCTTCCAAAGCTCAAGACTTTATTGACCTCGTCTATTATTTTGACTATACCCAAGGAGGGCGAGGGCTTTAATTTGTATTTTGATTATTCAGGAGTTGGTCTAGGTGGACCATTGATGCAAAAGGGTAAAGTAATTGCTTATACTTTGAGATAGTTGAAGACTCATGAGAAAAAACTATCCTACCTACGAAATGGAGTAGGAGACAGAGGTGTTTGTGCTTAAGTTGTGGCGTCACTACTTGTATAGTGTTAATTGCAAGGTCTTTATCTATCATAGGAGCCTTCAATATATATTTTGTCAGAAGGATCTGGACTTGAGGCATTGTAGGTGGCTTGAGTTTTTAAAGGACTATGACATGACTACTTTTATTACCCATGGAAGGCCAGTGTTGTAGAAGATGCACTAAGTAGGAAGACTTCTTGCATGGGGAGTCTTGCCGCGATACGAGTGGATTAAAGACCGTCGACTAGGGATGTTAAGAGATTAGCAAACAGTCTTATCTGATTGCAGATTTCAAAGGATAGTGGTGTTATTGCCTTTTTTAAGCCCCAATCTTCTTTAAATGAGAAGACTAGAGAGAGATAGTTTGATGATGAGAAGTTGTGTATTATTAGAGAAAAGGTGTTGAAGGGAAAATTTAAGGGAGTGACACTTCATTCTGAGGGAGTGGTGAGGATTGGGGGCAAGATTTGTGTGCCAAAGATGGGTGAGTTGGTTAGACTGCTCTTAGGGGAAGCACATTGTTCAAGGTACTCTATTCACCCGGGAGTGGCCAAGATGTACCACGATTTTAGTCAACATTATTCATGGTGATGTATGAAGAGGGACATTGAGGAGTTTGTGGCTAGGTGCTTGACTTGAAAACATTTCAAGTGTGAGCATCAGCGGCCTAATGGTGTGTCTCAGAGGATGCTCATTCCTACTTGAAAATGTGAGCGTATCACTATAAACTTGGTAGTGGGTTTGCCAACCACCGTGGGCGGTTATGATTTGATTTGAATAATGCAAGTTAGCATTTCAAACAATGGCAAATTACTACTGAAAAGCTAAACACAACCCTGTAACTCAACTCCCAGTTGATTGGCCATTTTTATTTATAACAAAAATAATTCACAACAATATAATGTTAAACTATTCAACAAACTAAAAAAATAGTAAATTTAAGAATTTTAAGGCCAATATATAAGGATGAAAAAAAAATTCACTAAAAATTATGTAATGCATTGTACTGCCAAAACACCTGGAGAATAACATTACTAAGGTTATCAATGCCCTTTGTATAATCCACGAGTAGTTGTGACTCTAGAAATCTTCTCATCCCAGCATAATAGAATAGGAAAGAATCTGAAATAGTTCAATAGTTACATCTTACAATTTATAAAAAGTTGAAAGGAACACCAAGACATTAAATATGTATAGGAAAATGAAAAAGAATTCTAAGGAAATTGGAAAGTAACCAAAATATTGAATAGCCTACAGTAATTGTAGAAAATTAATTCTACTTATATTCATTTGTCTGATTGATTATTGTATACAACATTATTATATACAGTATTGGTACAAAAACTATAAATATTCTATCATATTATACTTAATTTCTATTTTATATTAAATTAATTAGATATTTTATAGCATTTTAATTTAGTTTAGGGGTAAAATGGTAATTGAACTTTGTGCTTTAGAGCTTTTCACTTTCAGTATAATATACTAGTTCTCGATCATGCGTGCTTCACGTGTATCTCATGCTAAATAGTAAAAGTATTTTAAAAGTTCAAGGATTTGAACTAATTTTTTTAGTCAAAATATAAATACAAAATTTTATACAAAATCAAATTAAAGAAGTCTATTAGAGAGAAAATACACAAAAAGAAATATATTCAAAAATATTCAATTCAATAATAATAATTATAAAAAAAAAAAATAAGGTGAAAGACTAAAAAATCGACACTACTAAGACCCTATATTCATATCTAACAATGGAAAGTATAAACATATATTTGTTGTGCCCTCTCAGAAAAGTCACAACTCTTCAAAGAAGTCACAATCCTTCGAAAAAGTCATAATCCTTCGGTAAAAGGAACGTCTCTTCAATGTTAAAAGGTTCCTATTTTTAAAATAATATAATATAAAATATAAAAAGATATATTAAATTAAGTGTATGTAGTTGGGGGTATTATATTACTATAACATTCAAGTTATGAAGTTCATATTTTTGAAATAATATAGATAAATATAAATAGATAGATAGATAAATAAATAGATGTAAATATAATTTAAAGAGACTTGATTGCTCTGATGAGGTTTCGAATGAATCCATTAATGACTTACGTTAATGTTATTCAATGACAAACACATCCCTTTTCAATTGGTATATGTTGATAACCTAGTATTATTTACTAACTCTATCAATAAGGTGCTCAAGAAAATCCTAAGTATGAAAAGGTAACTAGACAACTCCTCACCAAAGACTATTATTACCTTCCAGAATCAATAGTCAATAGTGTAAGGGAGGCTACTAGTTTTATGGAGCATAAAATTTCTTTTCTTTATTTGGGAAGAAAAATGGTAAATTTTTTTGATAATTGAGTTATCAAGATTGTCAATATAATCAATGGTTGGCAAAGAATCTTCTTTATACACATTTATTAATGTACTGACTTTACTTTAAAGACTAACTAAAAACTCTTTCTCTATGACTAATTATTCTCTCTTTAGACTAGCCTTCCTTTTGTTCATAAAATAATGTATACTAAATTTATCTCTGTTACGTATAAGTAATGTTTTCCATGTAAAACAAATAAAGAGGATAAATAAAAGGTTTACCTCATCTGTCAATCTTTGATTTTCCACTTTCAAATTTTCTGAATTTCTTGCTCTTTCAGAATCACATTGTGGGCATATAATTTTCTTCATTTCCTCTTTCATTGTTATATTCTCATAACGAAATCTTGCATTTTCTGTTCAGAGAGTCTTGTTTGATTTCTCAATTGCATCTGTTGAAATATATATAATAAACATGTATCTCTCTCTCTCTCTCTCACACACACACATGTATTTGTAGTCTTTTCATGTAAGATGGATGTCATATGAACAACTTTTAAAATTATTTTACCATCAAATGTGAAGTAAAATTACACATATGTAACTAACTATTAGAGCGATTAATAATTACTAAATTTGTGAATAATCACAAGAAAAGGAATGAAAAATGTACATTTCAATTAATTAAAGGTGCATGTGCTTAGTTAGACATTGCATGTATCATAATTAAAGTGTAATAATAATTGAAGGACAAAATTTATTATTAAACCTTTGTTATAAAATGTGGGAAAACTATTTTCTTCATCCATCTTCGCTTAAAATTTCAAATCCCTGCTCTAATTTTAAACAATGTAAATTTTATTCCTCATATGAAATATATATTTTGAAGGATTGAATTATACATGGGTGAAAAAAAATATTTCATAAAAATATACTCTTTCCAACCTGCCCTAATTTGAATTAGGCATAATTTCAGGGGGATCAATTTTGGCACAACTCAAGGTAGCATGTTACAAAAATATTGGCTAATATAGACTAAGTATACAACTCAAATTATTCATAAGAGATCTTGCTAAACTATCGTACATAGATAAGCAATTTTGGGGCCTAATATAAGAGATTCACTAATTTTGCCATAGAGGTAACCCTACATTTAACTAGTCATTTGTTTTAGATTCTTGCATAATCTAATCAAAAAAGAAATAATAATTGGTCATATTATGTAAAAAAAAATTTCAAAAAATAATAATAATAACAACAATAGTAAAAATAATAACAACAGCAATAATAATAATAATAATAATAACAAGAATAATAATAGTAATAATATTATAGAGTAAGACATTAATTAAATATAATTAAATTAATAGAAAAAGGACTAATTAATTAAAATTACCTTTGTTTGAGTCTTGTTATGAAACCAAATCTTGATCTTCTTAGGATTAAGCACTACTTCTTTACCAATTTGTGGACATTCTTGAAAATTCTTCATTTCAAAATTCAACAACATAAAAAAAAAACACCATTAGTAAACTTTTTTTAAAAGAAATAAATCCAAAAAACTGAAAAGAACAAAATGCCTCATGTTCGTGTCCTGCCTTTTTATTGGAAAATTTGATTAGTGAAACTTTTCAATGGAAATTTAAATTTGTTAAGCTCCAAAAAATATATTGAAAACTAACCAAGAGTAATAGATTATTTTTTTGTTGCAAAAAAATAAAGACATTAAGATTAAAGAAACGTATACCGTTATGTTAAGGTTATTTATGAAGAACAAATGGATTCATACGATAGATCAATAAGAAAAATAAACTATTTTGAACCATATTAGCAATTCAATTAAAAAAATACAATACAAAAATAAAACATATAGGTCTTTTACTAAATATTAATGGACTTATTAAATAACAAAGGAAAAAAGTAACACAATAAATCAATTGAGAATAAAACATAAACTAATTCACCAAAAACACATATGACAAGATATATAATTATATGGATGATAAATTTTGACTATATCGGTTATGATTCTTTGAAAATAACATAATTGTTTTATACAAGACAAATAAAAAATTGAACATATATGAAGTTAACTTCTTTTTCTTTTTGTAAATAAAATTGATCTTACTCTTTAAGTTGTCGAACTTGTTTCACGGTATGTCGAAAGCACTTGCTTTGCTTGTTTTCTTTTTGTTGAGAGGTTGATGACTCTCCAACATGTTTCTTTCCTGAATTTGTCATTTTCTTTTCTAAATTCTTGTTCGATAAAATAAATTAACAAAAGAACCAAAAAAATTAATTAATAATCTGTTTTGATTTATTGTTTACCCAATCCATTTATAAAAGAAACCACTAAAATAAATCAAAGAGAAAATAAATATATAAGAGTGATTTTTACCCACCTTTTGATTGATGAATAGAAATAGAGATAAATGTTATAAGTTTATTGTAAGTGGCCTATTTATATAATAGAAAACAAGTTGACTTGACATGAATTATGATATGTTTTGTTTTCTTTTTCAAAATATAATTAATTTGGAATAAGCATATATGGCTTGCTATTTAATTTTTGTCTATACAAGGTGCATCATAGGTTAAATATCATAAATGAAAAAATATCTAATACTTTTTTCTATAATAGTCACACAATTATGTTTTTTAATAGAAAAATCATAACTTTTTTTTTATCCTACTATCTTGTCCTAACATGACAATAATTTTATTAATTATTCCAAGTGATTCTTTCAATTAACTTATTTCTTTAATTAGTGAGCTTATCATTAAAACTATGACAAGAGGCTCTATGTCAAGTCTATTGATCTGTTTGACCAATCTTTTAAGACTAAATTATTTTACAATATGAAATTTTCCAAAAGTGTTTTTGATGAGAAGTAGCTTCTGTTTCACTAATAAACTTAAAAATTATATTTGAGAAATAATTATTAATTTACCAAACTTTTTAAAAGTATTTTTAATTTAAGTGTATTTTTCTTATGATGTTTTTTTTTTTTTTTTTAAAAAAAAGTACTTTTAGGAAAAAAAAGAAATTTTTTTAGCTTCGAAATAGTAGGTTTTGCATTTGTTGTTTCTTGCTTGATTTTCAAGGATATTATTCATATTCTTGTAAATGATTTTCAATTTATTCAACCATGATTCGTTATAGGGTCAATAAAAGTATTGTGTTATTAGGTATATATGAGTGTATAAGAATGTAAAAAGTTATTGGGTAAAAAGCTAAGATAGGGGAAGATGAAAGATAACAATAATTAGTGTAATAACTAATAAAATTCATAATATTATAACAAAAAAATGTAAAAGGGTGTGAATAACATATGCAATAATTAGTAATAACTAAGAGAATTTATAATGCAATAACTAAAGAATAAGAGTGTAATAGCTGAATTTCTTTTTTATTCTGCATTTACTTAAATAAAGAGGATTTCTAATTAATTTCACTATTTATTTAGATAGTTAATTAGATTTAAATTTAGTGTAGGGGAAAAATAGTTAGTTACTTAGGTTTTAATTTACTGTAGGGGAAAAATGGGAATCCAACGTTTCATTTTAAAGCTTCTAGTGTGTTGCACATCTATTCATATTATTTAATATAAAATTTATTTTGCAAATTATAAATTTTAAATTTTTCACATTTTTTTCTATTTTCTATGATATTTTTTTTGAAAAAAAAAAAGAAGAAAAAATCAAAACGTTTCAAAATAATAAATTTTTGAGTTAAATAATCTTGTTAACTTGATGATACTCTCGTGACATATATAATACCTTAATTGAAATACAAATATCTACCCAAATATATATCTTTATATGAAGATTTACATATAATAAACATATTTTTCTCATAAAAATTTGTAATTAATAAAAAAATAAATATTAAATTACTACACCCTTCAATCCAGCATCATTATAAATCATATAAATTTTCCTTCGACCAAAATACATACATATTTTTGAAAAATAGGTAAACAAGTAAAAGGAAAGAAAATTCTTCATATAGTAGTAACTATTTGGAAACAAACTTCCAAATTTAGCATCAAAATCATTGTAAATATGTCACGACCCAGAACATCGTGATTGACACCCACACTAACCCTCTGATGGGAGAACCATTAATACTAATAAGTGTCATGACCCAGACCATTGTGAGTGGCACCCTCACTAACCCTTCGGTGGGAGAACCATTACTACAGCCCAACTAAATAATTTAAAGCTATAAAAGTAGGTTTAAATAATTAAATACTAGAGTTTCCATAAACTTCCAAAAGATCTAACAAAGAATTTGCGTAATTTAAATGCTTAGAACCTGAAAGTCAATGTACCAAAACTCTAACAATGAACCATAGTCTAAAGAAATGGGTTCAACCCAAAATAAACAAGAGAAATCTAAAGAACTAGTCTAAGTCATAAAAGATGGACGACTAAGAAAAAAGGAGAACTCAAGGCAGCCTGTAAGAACTGGCTCACCCTTGAATTCGATCAACAATCACTGATCTTCTAAGCGAGGTATGTCAATAGCCACCTGAAGATGCCCTATACTTAACAAAAGAAAGAGCAAGTGCAGTATCAGTACACAATATAAGTGCAACATACATTAGTCAATACAACATTATAACATGCAAATACCGAACATGTACATTATCGATTATCATATTCTCAACAATATACATTTACAACAGGTCATTGGTTCTTTCATGGAACCCAAACTCAAACAGTTAGTGTACCGATAGGTGGTACCCAATCCAATCATTATGACGGAACATGGCAACCAATCCCATATTTATGCCGGAAGATGGCAACCGGTCGAAGTTAGTGTGTCGGGATGCAACACCCGATCAATTCAACAAGCCACAATCACAATCACAAGTATATTCTCAAATCATACAATCACTTCATGATTCATGGCATACAATGGTTCATCTAACCTTATTTATAACTAGTGTGATCAACAATGCAACATTCGCATATATACATGTATCATAATGAATCAAGAACAAACATACATCACATAACATGAAATCACAACCATCACCTACCTCAAACAAAGTTAGAATCCCCTAAGAAACTTGATTCTTCCCTTTTCAGATTCGTTCCACTTGTTCTTAGTCTACAAACAATAATTATAACACTGGAATCAATAAACGATAATTAATTACCCGAATAACCAACAATCATAAAACCCTAGATCAAACCCATGATCCCAATACCCAAATTAGGGTTGTTTCCACCATGAGTTCCAGATCAAAACCCTCCCCCATTGATAATTACCCTTTAGATCAATTATAGAGAAACTGATGCACATTGCATTTGGTCAAAAATATCCTTTATTCATAGCAATGGGTACTTGTTTCGAATGGTGACCTTATTCAATTGACGATAGTCTATACACATTTCATACTACCATCATTTTTCTTACCAAACAAAACTGGGGCACCCAACGGGGAAGCACTAGGATAGATAAATCCTTTATCAAAAAGCTCTTAGATTTGAGCCTTAAGCTCTCTTAACTCTACTGAGGCCATGCGATATGGAGGGATAGAAATGGGATGAGTACCAAGTTCTAAATCAATGCAGAAATCTATATCTCTATCTGGAGGTTTACCAGGCAAATCGGTAGGAAACACTTCTCTAAATTCTGACACCATAGGAATAGACTCAATAGATGGAAACTGAACCTCAACATTCCGAATATGAGCCAAAAAGCCAAGCAACCCTACCCTACTAGTTTCCTTGCCCGAATAGAGGATATGATTTTAGCTTGCTTAGGCTTGTATACCCCTTCCCACTGTAACTTTTCCCTTCTAGGAATTTATAGAGTTACATACTTAGTATTAGAATTAAGAACAGCAAATAGGGGGACAACGAAGTCATGCCTAAGATTATATCAAAGTCAGTCATATCCAAAATCACCAAATCAGCCCAAGACTGAAATCCCAAAAACAAAATAGGACAAGCATTACAGACATGGATGACTATGACCGACTCTGCAAATAGGGTACAAACATGGATAGGGGCATCAAGTATATCACAAATCATAGAAAACTCTGAGGCAAATCGCACAAATACATAAGAATAAGTAGAACCTGGAATAAAAAAACATTATCCATGTGGTCACAAATAAGAATACTGTGATCACCGCATTAGACGCCTCTATCTCGGTCTTGCCTGGAAAGGCATAACACTAAGTCATATCATCGTGACGAGCGACTTCCCTCCCTGGTTGCACTGCACCTCTGCCTATGTTACCATTTTCTATACTCTCACAACCTCGTTGATTACCTCCTCGCCCACCTTGTGGACGTCCTCGATCATTATTACCATTTCTCGCGGGTACCACTACTCTAAATTGCTGCTGCGCAGAATCCATCATGCACGGCTGGGGACAATCTCTCCTCATATGCCCAGGTTCTCCACAATTGTAACATGTACGATCAATCACAATCACAAGTATATTCTCAAATTATATAATCAAGTCATGATTCATGGCATACAATGGTTCATCAAACCTCATTTACAACTAGTGTGATCAACAATGCAACATTAGCATACCTATATGCATTATAATGAAGAAAGAACAAACATACATCACACAACATGAAACCACAACCATTATCTACCTCAAACAAAGCTTGAATCCTCTAAGAAACTTAATTATTTCCTTTCAGGATTTGTTCCACTTGTTCTTGTTCTACAAACAATAATTATAACACAGAATCAATAAAAGATAACTAATTACCCGAATTACCAACATTCCTAACAACCCAAGATCAAACCCATGATCCCAATATCCAAATTAAGGCTTGTTCCACCATAAATTCCAGATCTAAATCCTCCCTCATCAATAATTATCCATTAGATTATTTTCTACGGATCAAAAAATAGATTCGGGGAGTAAAAACCTTACCTTTAGCCTCAAGAATGGTGGAAAATTGCCAAGAAGACTCTTGGGTTCATTCCTTAGCTTCATGTTCAAAAATTGCAAAATAAAACATTTTTGGGGTTTATTTCTGACTTTAAGTTGCGTCTGTCCAGCCACAGCGGTCTCACTCCGTTACAGCGGCCCCGCCCTAGCGGAACAAATTCCGCCATAGAATAGTGATCAATTTTAATAATTCCAATACCCCCATTTTACAACACACCTTCAACCAATGACACTCAGAAACTATCCATTCACGCCAAGATTAGTTTTGGTTGTTCTACTCACCCGAATTCAATTTCGTAAAGTCGTATAGGTTCTTTAACGTCTTAGCTATCTACTCGTATAATCAAAATGTTAAATAAATCACCTAATTGCTATCAGATTTCTCAAAACCTTACTGACTCCAATTTTGTCCAAATGTGAACTAGGTTGGAAAATTTCAAGTTACTACGAAAAAAAATTTCGGCCCAAAACTTTTCCCTGCTGGCTTTTCTAAAATGACGGGAACCGGTCGCTACAATTAGCTAACCCAAGAACTACACAACTTAATCAATTACTAGGCATTTAAAGATATAAAAGTAGATTTAAATGCAAGAGTCAAATAGAGTTCCCACAAAACTCTAAAAGATCTAACAACGATTAACAAACATTGTGGAAATTATTCTCTAGAACCTGAAAGTCAATGTATCAAAACTCTAACAAGGAACTATAAGTCTAAAGGGAATGGGTACAACCCAATTAAACATAGGAAAATCTCAGGTACTAGTATAAATTTGAATAGTAATGGACTAAACATAAAGAGAACTCATGGCATCCTAGAAGAACTGGCTAACCCTTGAATTTGAATTGATCACTGGTCTTCTAAATGAGGTTTGTGTGATCAATCCTTCATTCTTTTCATTCATATTCATTTACAATCAGTGTGATTAATAGTTGAACATTTGCATACATACATGTATTATAATGAAGCAATGTCTAACATACATCACACAAACATGAAATCACAAGCATCACCTACCTCGAACAAAGATTGAATCCTCTGAAGAAACTTGATTCTTCCCTTTCCGGATTCTTTTCGCTTGCTCTAGGTCTACAAACAAATAATTTAATACGAGGATCAATAACTAAGGTCTAATTTCCCTGAATTATAACAAACCCAATGACCAAGACCCAAATTACGATCCTAATGTGCATCTAGGGTTCTTCCCACCATCCAAAAGCATTCAACCCCCCCCTCCCCCAAAATGATATACAATTAAGATTTTACGTACTATGAATTGAAAATGGAATTGGGGAGCGAAAACCTTACCTTTAGCACCAAATTTCATGGAAAACCATCAAGAATTCGACTGGGGTCGTCTCCTATCTCTCAAAAATGGAAATTATAGAATAGGACATACACGATAGACATTAGTGACAAAGATAGACTCTCCAACAAGGGTAGAAACATGGATGGGGGCATTAAGTATATCACAAATCATATCAAACTCTGAGTCAAATAGCACAGACACATAAGAATAAGTTGAACCCACATCAAATAACACATTAGCCATCCGATCACAGACAAGAATAGTACTTGTGGTCACTGTATCTGACACTTCTACCTCGGTCTTTCCCGAAAATGCATAACACTGAGCCCTGTCCTTATGACAGACGCCTTCCCTACCTAGCTGCACCATACCTCTGCCTACATTACCATTTCCCTGACCTCCACGGCCTCGCTGATTTCCTTCTCGCCCACCTTATGGACACCCTCGACCATTATTACAATTTCCCTGTGGGTACCATTGCTCTAGTTTGCTATTGCGCAGAATCCAACATGTATAGGTGGGGACAATCTCTCCTCATATGCCCAGGTTCTCCATAGTTATAACAAGTGCGATCAAATGATGGACTGCTGCCTGTCAATGGTGCAGCTCCTTCGCTATCATGAATCAAATTCTGAGGTGGAGTTCCTGAGTAATTACCTGTAAAAGCGGGCATGACGGACTGAATTGGACAGTTTGCAAATGTCAGCCTCTCTGAACCTCTGGAGTAGGAACCCTAAAAGTTACGTGTGCTCTTAGCTTTCTTAGCCAACGCCTTAGCTTGATTGTCTCGCCTCACCCCCTCCAGTTTCTTCACAAAATTTGTTACTTCATTAAAACATTTCCCCATAGAATTTATATGCACAGACGATGTCTGTGACTTAGAATTTAGTCCTATAACAAATAGATGGATCCTCTCTTTCTCAGTAGTCACCATTTGCGTAGCATATCTAGACAAAGCATGGAACTTGGCCTCATAAGCAGCCATAAACATACCACCTTGCTCCAAAGCCATGAACTCATCCTTCTTACGATCTCACAAAGTTCGGGGCACATACTTTTCCAAGAACAGAGCATAAAACTGGTCTAAGTGACTGAGGGTAAAGCTAAAAATATGTATTCCACATAAGCTCTGCACCACTACTTAGCCTCAACGTGAAGCTTAAAAGTCACAAACTCTACTCCATGTTGATGGACAATTCCCAACTTATGAAGCCTGTCATAACAATCTAGAATGAACTCATAGGCGTCCTTACTCTCGAAACCATGGAACACAGGCAATTTCAATTTCAAGAACTTAGTCAGCATCTCATGTTCATTACATGTAATAACAGGACCCAACAAAGGACGGAAGAATGCATCAGTATTTACAGTTCCACCCACCTTGGGGACAATGATATCAATCAGGGGATTGACGGGAGCTTGAGTTGCTTGTAGTGTGGGGAGAACTCCATGACCAACCAATCCTTTCAGAAATGACATAATTTGTTGAGCCTAATAATGGGTGTAAAGGAAGAATATATGTAGTCTCAGCCTATACCTCTTTATCTTGTCCAACATCTTCATCACTCTCAACCTCCACATTCTCCTCTATTTTTTCATGAGGTGCAGTAGGATTCTCAATTCTAGGAGCATTCTCAACCGAAGCTCCACCCCTAGCGGGTGCTACCCTTCCACGACCTCTACACATTGCTCTTCCTCTACCCCAGCCTCGACTGTGACCTCTTGCTGTGGACTCCTCAGCTGCCTCATTGACCGGAGCTATGGGTCTGCAACCGTTGAAGCGAGTGTTAACCATCTACGGACAGAAGAGTGAAGGACATTAAATACTAATTTAGATTACCAGATACCAATTGGAACGAAGTTATAGCACGAAAGGAGACAAGAGAAAAAACAGAGAGATTTCCTAAAGTCCTATTGCCCCTCGAAGAAAAGTACAAACGTCTTTGTACCGTTCTATAAGACTCTACTAGACTCGTTAGGTATATCGAGATCAACGAACCTAGGGCTCTGATACCAATCTTATCACGACCCAGACCATCGTGATTGACACCCATACTAACCCTCTGGTGGGAGAAACATTAATACTAACTAGCTAACCCAAGAACTACACAACTTAATCAATTACTAGGCATTAAAGATATGTCAGCATGTTTAAATGCAAGAGTCAAATAGAGTTCCCATAAACTCCAAATAATCTAGAAACAACTAACAAACATTGCAGAACTTATTCCTTAGAACTTGAAAGTCAATGTACCAAAACTCTAACATGGAACCATAAGTCTAAAGGGAATGGGTACAAACCAAATAAACATAGGCAAATCTTAAGTACTAGCTCACCCTTGAATTCGAATTGGTCACTGGTCTTCTAAATGAGGTCTGCCAGTAGCCAGCTGAAGATACCCTGTACTCACTAAAGAAAAAGCAAGAGCAGTATCAATACACAACCAAAGTGTACTGGTAGGATCACACGACTATCTGAATATATGAAACATATGCAAATAATCACAACATAATAAAACATGCATAGACCAAACATGTACAATATCAGTCATCCAATCAGGATAAAGGAACAATTCCACATTCTCAAAATACATCAATATGACAAGTCAATAGTCCTATCATGGAGCCCACACCCAAACTGTTAGTGTATCGATAAGTGGTACCTGATTCAAGTTAGTGTGTCGGATCGTGACACCTATTTCAATAAGTATGTCGGTACGTGACATCTAATCCTAGTTAGTATGTCAGAACGTGACACTTGCTCAATTCAACATACCACAAGAACAATCGCAATGTATATTCTCATAATCATACAATCAAGTGTTGATTCATGGCATACAATCCTTCTTTCATATTCATTTACGATTAGTGTGATCAATAGTGCAACATTCACACACATATATGTATTATACTGAAGCAATTACGAACATACATTACACAAAAATGAAATCACTACCATCACCTATCTCGAACAAAGCTTGAATCCTCCTAAGAAACTTGATTTTTCCCTTTCCTTTCTGCTTGCTCTAGTTCAGCAAATAACAATTCAATACGGGGATCAATAATTAAGGTCTAATTTCCCTGGATTATGACAGACCCAATAATCCAAGACCCAAATTATGATCCTAAGGTGCAACTAGGGTTTTTCCCACCATCCAAAACAGTTCAAAACCCTCCCCCAACGATATACAGTCAAGATTTTATGTTCTACAGATCGAAAAATGGAATTGGGGAGCGAAAACTTTACCTTTAGCACCAAATTTCGTGGTAAACTATCAAGAACTCGTCTGGGGTCGTCTCTTAGCTCTCAAAAATGGAAATTGCAGAATACTAGCATTTTTGGGGGTCCAACTTAAGTCGCGACTGTCCCGCCACAACGGACCTCATCCTGCTACAGCGGCACTTCCTTGGCGGGAAAATATCTCCTTAGCTGCTTGCATGGAAACAGTGAGCTAATTTAAGAGTTCCAAACCCTCAATTCACAACACATCTTCATCCCTTGACACTCATAGAAATACCCGTTCACGCTAAGATCACTTTTAGGATTTCTACTCGCTCTTAATAAATTCTGTAAAGTCGTACGGGTTCCTTAACGTCTTAGTTATCTACTCATGTGATTAAATTCATAATTAGATCTCCTATTTGTTGCCATATTTCCCTAGACCTTACTTACTCTGATTTCATCCAAATCTAAACTAGGTTGGGAAATTTCAAGTTACTACAAAAAAAATTTCCGACCCAAAATTTCTCCTTGTTGGCTTTTCGATAACGACGAGAACAGGTCGTTACAAAATAAAGCCATTCTTATGTCTTGAGAATCAACAAAATAACTCATGACAATTCTCTGACTCATGACAAAATGAATAATTTTTTAAAAAGATATTTAGAAGCATATTCTACATCACAGGAGAAATTGTTAAGAAAAACAAATGAATTTAAACTACTCCACGCTAGCTTTATATAGTGGACAATTATATACTACAATATATATTAAGCAAAAAATTAATTACTATATCACAGAAAATATTTCATTCAAGAAATCGAGGTTCTGGAATATATCATTTTTAGGTTAGAATGATTAATTTCATTAGAATAGTGGTACCTGATATTCTACTAATCTTCAAACTCACTCAACAACAATAAAATCACACGAAAATTTTTCAAGTTTAAAATTTTTGTGATTGAAAATGAGAAAAAATCCCTCTATTTATAACCAACAAAGGATAGTACGAGAAAGTAACACCCCATAAATTTTTTAAACTAAGACTCAAACTATCCTTCATTGTGAGTAGGATTTTACCAAGGAATTTAAAATTTATTAATATTAAGATTACTAGATATAGCACCTTGAGTTCCAAAAAGAGTTAAAGAGAATTCATTCAAGTCATTCCTTAGTTCTTTTAACTCTGGGATCAACTTCAAACAATCATAAATTTCAGTACAAGATGAGTTAGGAGACCCATAAGATATCAAATGAAAAATATCTGAGTCCTCTTTCCAATGCCACCGAGTTTGCTAATTTTTGAGTTTGTATGAGGGAGATATGCCCTTTTGAAGTCAGACTTTCCATTTAAAGAAAGTTACTCCAAAGTAGAAGGGGTATTTTAGTCTTTTCCTTAACAACACTTATTCTAAACGTGAATTACACCCCATTAAGGGTCTAAACTAATTAGAATCAGTGTCATTCATCCCCAAAAGCATTTACAATTTTAGAGGGAACATTCAAGAAGAGAAAAAATTTAAAGTTTCACGCGTTCGTTCAAGAAATTCAAGATTTCGCCAAAAACCTAGTTCTTTGAGATATGTAAGCTTCCATAGTGTTGGGTTAGTTCACCCACACTCCAATCATGAGTTTTTTTTTTTGCGAATCTATCCATAAATATTGAGTAATTTAATTTCTTGATGAGTTCTTGATAAGTTTTCTTGAAGTTTCGTTAATGATTAAGTTTTTATGTAAGATTCTACTTGGGTCAACTTCAAATGACCATATCTCTTAGAATATAAAGAGTTATGTCGCCCATAACCTATCTAATTTAAGGTATTTGAACGTACTTTCCAACGCCACAAATTTTGCATCAATCTAATTTCTGAATAAAAAGTTATGACTATTTTAGTAACCTGATACAATGCTGTTACAAATTAGCTGATGAGAAAATATTAAAAAAGATAGTTTTATCTTTTTTACCTCAATAAAACCCGAAACGAATTTCTTGACTAATAGAAGGCTCAAAACAATCAGATTTTCATCTTTTAATCCATCATTCTCTTCTCTCTCAAACCTTATGGCAAAACCCTAAGGAAAAATCAGAGTAGAAGACTACATTCAAGATTCTTTCAATATTTTTCAAGACTCTTCGTCAAGGTAAGTCTTTCTCAAAGAATTCCATTATTTTCAACTCAAATTCCTGGATAAAATTATGAATCACTAATAAAAATCATAATTCATAGCCATAGAGATTTGAAGAAACTAATTCAAGACTCTCAAGAAAGGTTTTCTTGATCGTTTACCTTCAAGCTAGGGTTTCAAGGCATCTAATCAAGTACTTCTTCAAGATTCTTCAATATTCTTCAAGAACCTTGTTCTACCAGGTATGTAAGGCTATCATAGTGTTGGATCAGTTCAACCTTATGCCCTACATCTACCTTCAAATCAGTAAAAGAGAAATCTAGGATTCTACCCCTAGATTTGAGTATTCTTGAGATAAGTTGATTTGAGTTCTTGAGTTCATGGTTCTTTTAAAAGTTCTATTCCTAATTATTGAGTTTCAATATTTTTATTGAGATCCTTGAATTGATTTGTTCATGTCTATAATTCAACATGAACCCTATTTTTAGTTATAAATCTTGAGAAGTTTTTCAAAGCCAACACTTGAGTTTTAAATTGAGTTTTGAGGGAGTAAGTATGAGAATGACAAGAGTCATATATATGAGTTCCATATTGTTATTTAAACCTTGGGTCGAGACGTCCATGCCTATAAATTCCACATGAACTCCATCAAGTGAGTATCTTTGACAAGAGTAGTATCTTCAAGTTCTAAGTCTTGAGTATTGAGTTCCTAATCATTTTGGGATTATATTCCTAATCATGGGGCTACTACATGTTATCAATGAAGGTCTTTGAGTTGAGTAGTTCATTCCCATAATTCCATATGAACCCTATGAGTCGAGCAGTCTTGAGATGAGAGGTATTATTGAGTCCTTGAGTTGAGTAGTTCATGCCCATAATTCCACATGAACCCTCTGAGTCGAGCATTCTTAAGATGAGTAGTATCATTGACTCCTTGAGTTCTAGAGTTGTTGAGTTCCAAGTATTGAGTTCTATGCATGGTTATTGAAAACCTTGAATTGAGCCGTTCACGTTCATAATTCAGCATGAACCCTATTTTAAAAAGTCTTATGAATTGTTTTACAACTTGTTTTAAAGACTTAAGCACTGAGTTGAGGAAGAGTAGAGCTGAGTTTATTTTATTTAAAATGATATATGGGAACTAAGTATTCCTAAGAGTAAATTTACATCTAAGATAAGTGGAAATTGAGAATTCTAAAAGAGTTTTGAGTAGTTTGAGTACCATCCCTTTTAAGAGAATCATTTTTTAGTAACAATCTCAAAACAAAGAAAGAGTTATGTTTTTAAATATATGATCTAGTATAATTTGGGAGTAGTATTGAGCACCAATATGGGGGAGATTTTATATAATTCACAGCCCCCATAAAACATGTAACCAATGTGGGTAGAAAGGGTTATACTTTTTAGATGATTCCTTAATGCTTTTTAGCATAGACTAGTGGATCCACTTCGTTGAGGAGTCCTATACCCTGACAAGGTATAGGACATTTCTGGCAGCGTGGATGAGACGATGTATCATCTTATAGCTCATAGTGATGGTTGTCGGTTAGAAAATCTACCACAGAGTTATATTGTATTATTATATACAAATTTAGTGGTTATTGTATTCTTCAATACATTATGTTGCTATCTACTATTTTAAAAGTTTTCCATATTTTGAATATTTTATTGTTGCTTTATCATTCAGTATCTTGAATTGAGTATATCGAGTTGAGTACCTTTGAGTTGAGTCTCTAATCTTTGAGTTGAGTATCCAATCTTTGAGCTGAGTATCTTATTCTTGAGTTGAGTTTAGTTTAATGAGTTGAGAAGAGATAAGTATGTTTCCTTTTTATCAAGTTCAACTCTATATTTATGCTTCAGAATTCCCTTTATATGCTCGTACATTTCATGTACTAATTCATTTGGCCTGCATCATTTCATGATGTAGATAGAGGTATACAGGATCATCAACAGGCGTTTGGTTGAGGTCATGTGATATTCCAGTCAGCTTTGGTGAGCTTTCTTATATTTCGAATGACTTCACCTTTACCATACAGTTAGTAGTTTTGAGAAGTCGTGGGTCTTGTCTCGATATCTTTCTGTAATAGTTGAGCCTTCATAGGTAGACAAAGTTGAATAGTTTTTTGTATTTACTTTCTTTTGATTATTGTTAAGACTTTCTTAAAGTTCACTATAGGAGTTCAATGAATTTAATTCAGTTTTAAGATTTTGTATGCTTAAGTTAGTCTTCTGCTTGTAGTCAGCTATGATGAGGGTTTGATTGGAGATCAACAATGGTTCTCGAGTGCTGGTCACGTTCAGGGTGTAGGCTTGGGGCGTGAAAAACTTGATATCAGAGCACAGATTTCAAGAGTCCTAAGGTGTCTATCAAGCAATGTTTGTAGAGTCCTGGTTATCGATGTGAAGCACACCACATCTATAATTATGAGGCTGCAACATTTAGGAACTATCTCACTTCTTTCATACTCTTAATGGTGCAATAGAGCTATGTCATAGAGATTTATTCATGCTCGTGAGTTTCTTAGATTCGTTCGACTACCTGTCTTACTAGAGGTGGTTGAAAAGAAAAATCAGTCCTTTATCAATGCGTTGCTCTTAGCAAGAATCTTGAGGATGCCATGAGACTCCAGAGGGGATTGAGATAAGACCATGAGTGATTTAAGTGTTTAGTTTCAGAGGAATGCACTCATGTTCATTTGAATCGTGTGTTTGAGATAAAAGTGAGTTGTACACTCTTCCCTAATCCTTATTCAGCTGAGACCTTTAAGAGGATGGTAGGTTTATAACTTGGGTAGTATTTTCAACCTAAAAAATAGTATGAATTGCGAGATTATGAGCAGCAGTAGTGAAAGTACCCATAATTAGAGGAAAGTATGTAGAGGTTCATTAATCTATGGAAAAGAGATAGTGATGGGGCAGACTATGTGATTGCAATCATGCATCTAGTCAGTTATAAGTGATGAGTTTCCCTTATTACTAAAATAAGGAATAATAATTTCTTAGAGAGTTCTAGATAGAAGAAATAGGAATAGTTACTATTCATGATGAGATAGAGTATATTTCTTTTAACTAGAATCGAGTTGATGTCAATGTGACATCATGTTAGAGAAGACTAAATTCATATGTTGAATAATCGAGCATAGTATTCATAAGGTGGTAGACCAAAGCTAGGCTTATGAATTTTGAAGGGGAAACCCCATGGTATTCAGAGGATGATAGAACTAGTTGAGAGGTAATGCACAGTAAGTGAGTAAGTAGTACTTAAGTTTCAAAGTCGAATATGATGGTGATTTGTGAGTCTGGAGACTAAGTGGTAAGGATTGACTACTTGTCATAACGTCCTAGTGGAAGTGTGTTTCTAAATCTGAATACAGTAGTTGTAAGTTAGTATAGTAAGCGAGCGATCATATTGATATTCAGGTTTAGTAATAAACATAAAGCTTAAATTTGAGATGAGTGTCCTGATCTAAAGGATGGAAACATGAGGGTGATGGTGTTTTCTTGTGATTTTAACTACAAGACCTGACATAGAGTAGGTGAGGAATTAAGGTGATTAGCTGCAATAAATATGAGTGGTACAAGTGAGATACCCTAAACCTCCTGATAAGGGCACTAAAAAAGAGATTCAGACCTTAATTGGAAAAGTGATTATATAGTAGGTCCTAATATAACATACATACATTTGATATACTCAAACTATATAACTGTTGCAAAATCACAAAATATTTCCCCCTAAAAATGTGTGTAGCTAGTTAAAATTTAAAAAGAACTTATTTATTTATTTAAAATAATAAGCCAAGAACTAGACACCTTCTAATTTATTTTTAGTCTATGTTAAGGATATTAAAATCAAAGAAAGGGAAAAGATGTATTTGAAGACTTTAGAAGACTTGAATCTTGATCTCTTTTTAGAGGAGCCCAAATCACAAAACACTACTAGAGAAATAAAAGTACTCAAGGTAAAAAAAAAAAAAGATCTATAATAACCATGTTAAATGTGCAATCTATGATAATTATAATAAATAATTTTTAACTATAAAATATGTTGGAAATAAAAATTCAAAGTTGTAGTAGGAATCCTAAGTTGATTAGGATTTCTTATTTATGATATTTACTTATTTATGTTTAATTAAGATTTGTTAGTTAGAGTGGTTCCGTGTCCTAGTTTAATTTGGTTTAACCTTTATAAATAAGGATATTGTTAGTTATTTTCAATGTATTTTTATATAGGAATACACAGAAATATATAAGAAATACAAAAGTTTATAAATAAAATATTTTCCTTCAAATAGGTATCAAAGTTTCTACGATCCTATTTGAAGATCTTAGAGTTTTCGATGTCGGCGCGTGGTTATGATGCATATATGCCGCTCGTCTGCCAATGATTATGTTGACAAACATCGGGCGAACGATATATACATGAAAAATGTGTTAAGAGAAAGGACTTACAAAGATATTATAACTTTAAAGAAGTGAAACAAAGCATAAAAGGAAGAAGCTCTTCTCTAAATTAAAAGTTGGAGAAAGAGTGCTCTAACACCAAAAACAAAAACAAAACAAAAAACACAAAAGAAAACGAGTTGATTGGAAGGGCACAACAAGAGTTGGAGAGAGAGTGCTCCAACACAAAAAAAAAAAAAAAAAAAAAAGACATTGGTGGGAAGGGCATCAGCCTTGGAAGTTGGAGAAAAGTGCTTCAAAACAATCAAGAGAAAAAATACCGTGGGTTGGAGAGAAAGTGCTCCAACACAATCCAGAAAATAAATAAATGAGAATTGAAGAGAAGTACTCAAACAATTGAAGATTGAAGAGAAGTAATCCAACAATTGAAGACTGAAGAGAAGTACTCCAACAATTGAAGATTAAAGAAAGGTACGCCAATACAACAACAATAACAAGGAGTAAAAGGCAAGAGTATACAACTTTGAACTACAAGAAAATGTTTGAAATAATAAGTTAAAGTTGGAGTAGGAATACTAAGTGATTAGGATTTGTTATTTATGGTATTTACTTATTTATGTTTAATTATGATATGTTAGTTAGAGTTGTTCCTAGTCCTAGATTAATTGGTTTTTTACCTTAATAAATAGGGATGTTGTTAGTTATTTTGAATATAGTGTTACATAAATGAAATATACAGAAACATATATCACTATTAAGTTTATAAATAAAATATTTTCCTTAAAAATATATTTGAACATGACAATAGACATATCAAACTAAAACACATTAATATAGATCAACTAATCTATGTATATAAGTAGCAACCTTATATTATAATACTTCACATGCATTTTTTCAAATAGGGAGTCACACCAAATGTATATAAAGCATTATAGCTATAACATACCTAAAAAAAGAATTAGGATTATGACATGTTCTCTTCATGAATGCTATAAATTAAGCATCGTCACAAAAGGATTTATAAACCAATCCTTTATTTCCATCTCACACTGTATACATGAGGCCAAGTGTGTGTGTATTGTCTCTCCTTAGAAAGGGAAAAAAATTGTTGAGAGTTCCCCTTTCCTCCGTGATTCTCTTCTTTTTGTTCTCTTGGTTACGTCTAGGGTGAGTAATATTTTCCAAAGAATAAAACGATTGTGGGAGTAATTTTGGTAGTGAAATTATGTTGTTCCATCTAAACAAATATATTTAGAAAGATTTTAGGGATATGGAAAAGATATGACCAAATTTTGATTTTTTTTTAAAAAGTACATAATAAAAAAATTTGAATTTAAATAAAATTTTATTAAAGATATATAAAATGGATAACTATGTATATTAAATTACTAAGTAATAGAAGTTTTTTTTTTTTAAGTTTAGCCTTTTAATTTTTTATTTTTTTAAACCAAAAGGACATGAGCCATTTTTTACTAAACAAAAACACTATAAAAAACAATAAAAACAAACAAGGAAAAAGTCTAAAAAACAGTAAAAAAAAAAAAAGAGGAAAGTGAACAATCACTCTTCTATATTCATCAAACTTCAACAAATTCCTTCTTCATCTTCTCTAATCAACCCAAGATGTTGGCAAGCTGTAGAACTATTGAAGTCCAAGTGAGATATCTCAACCCAAAAGCAGCTACTCAATGGAGAAATAAGTAGGATCTTGGTCGAATTTCATCTAGACGTTCAAAGCTCTCACAAACGTCCTGAAATTGGTATCAAAGAAGACTTCTTCAGCTCCATTTTATCTCCATTCCGATTAACTTCACGGTAAGGTTCCTCTAAAAACTAAATCAACTCAGCTAACAGCGCTTCAAAAACTTACCATTTAATATTTTCCTCAGTAGGTTGAACCTCAAAGAGATTGATACCACTGCTAAAGGTCGAGATTTAGAGGTTTGTCTCTTAGAATCCTACAATTTTGTACATGTCGAACCTATCTCTAGCCATATGTGACTGTGGCCCTATCCAATCTCTTGACTATTTGTGTTTGTTGTTGTGTTGTCCATCAATTTATAATCCCTATTTTGGCATCTTGTAAATCAAAGGTTAGGAATTTTGTGTTGTTCCATGTTAATGATAACTTTACCTTGATGTGGAACATCTAAACTTGAACTAAATTGCTCTGACATTGTACCAACAAAACAAAAGGCTAGGTTAGCAAAATAATCCGCCAAGGAATTCCCTTCCCTTAGCAAGGATCTTGGTAAGAGTCAATGAATCAATCTCCAAAATCAAAGGAAGCAATTGATTATCGATGTAGTATTGCAAACCCATTAACAAAGCTTCAGCCTCTGTTTCCAAAATAGTTCTATCCCCAATCATTTTGTATTCAACAAAAATCAATTCCCCCTCACAAACGCTAATACAAAAATCACTAGAAATAGGTCCAGGATTTCTTTTTATTAATCCATCGAGTTACATTTATATACCCCATTATTGGGAAATCCCCAATAAACAATTTTGCATTTTAAGATGGGCGTACAACCTTCAAGCAATTGCATCATCTTTGGTCAGTCCTTAGGCAATTTTCTCAACCATGGAAATAAATAGGAAACATATCAAAAACAGTTTCAATTTACCTCCAAATGCATAGCATGAATAGATTTTTTTCTTCCATGAGCAATACAATTCCTTCTTTTCCAAATTTTCCGGATAATAAAAGCAGGAACAACTTTAACTATAGACTTTAATTTATTTGCATAATCAGCCTCCCACCATATCTTAACCATTTGCTACAACTGTATAAATGGACCTTGAATGCCTACACTATTTGCATAAGTCACCCGTAACATTTGAGATGCTGGACATGATATGATTAGATGCTCTACGATCTCTTGTACATTAGAATTACAATAACAACAATGAACCTCATCTACTATGCCTATTCTGATAAGAATTTCCCCCACTTATAGTCTTTGTTTCCATAGCCTCCAAAAGAGAAAGCTAAATTTGAAAGGTAGCACTTTAAGCCATTTATTTTTCAAATCATCTTGCACCTCTTGCCTCTGCCTTATCAGTTCCCAGGAACTTTTCATAGAGAATCTGCCTGAACTATTTTGCATCCACCAGGGATTATTCCAATCTCCAATTCCTTCAATCACTTGGACCTCATAAGTTAAGTGATTACAAATCTCCTCAATAAATTCATTTTGTAGCAACTCCTCATTCCAAGCCCCTTGTGTCATCAAAGATTTCAACTTCTCAAACTGATAATGTTTATCGACTGCAATAGGTAAGTAGTAATGAAGAGCACCAAGTTTAGTCCAATTATCAAACCAAATACTTTAATTACCAATTCTTGGTTCCCACCAAATCCCTTGATCTAAATTATTTCTAGCTTCTAACATGAACTTCCACTCTTGAGACTCTCCATTCCAATCAACAACCTATGGTCCATGTCTTTTGCAATATTTGTTGCATAAAAAATTAGCCCACATAGACTTCTTTGTTCTAAAAGACCACCAAAGCTTTGCAAATAAAGCCTTTGACACATCAAGCAATGATCTAATACCCAACCCTCCTTCCTCTTTAGGTAGACAAATATTATCCCAAGACACCCAGTGCTTTTATCTCCTTTCTTCATTAAAAGAACACAAGAATTTTGCAAAGATTCTATGTGGATCTTGAATAACACACTTCGGAGGAATACTTGTGGATGATTTGTAAGACTATAGTTATGAGCACAAATTTACCTCGAAAGGATAACATTTTTGCTTTCCAAGCCTTACGCTTATTCTTCAATTTTTTAACTAGTTCAAAGAAATGTATTTTCCTATTCTTGGCATGACCAATTGGGCATCCAAGATAAATTAGAGGAAAGTTTCCCCTTACAAAACCAATGATGTTCCCAACTTCTTGAACAACAGTCAAAGCAGCTTTATTGAACATGTAATAGAGGCTCTTCTTTGTTTATTTTCTGACCTGATTCTTTCTCATATCTCTCCAGAACATCCATTAACAAGACGAAAGATCTATTGTCTGCAGATACAGATATTATGGTATCATCTGCATATGCAAGGTAATTAATATAGCCACTCCACTTAGGCATGCCAAAACTTTTAAAATCCCTATTGTCAAATAGATTATTCAAAGATCTTGACAATACCTCAGCAGATATAATAAAGGTAAAAGGGCCAAAAATGTCCTTAAACTATGCGAAAGGAACAAAAATGCCCCGTGTTTGTAGTTTGATCCAAAAATGCCCTTACCGTTAATACTTTGGTCCAAAAATGCCCTTATTATTATTTAATGGGTCAAAAATATTTATTTTTCAAATAATTATATTGTTTATTTTATTTTTAACACAGTTTTTTTTCTAATAATAATTTTTAAAATTAGCAAATCTTTATCTTACTTCAATTCAGAAAATAAAATAAAAAATGAAAATATTTCTTATTTTATTTAATTATTTTTTTCTTTATATAAGTATAAATTAATGATAGATATACTATGATCTTATATATATGAAGTATATTATATGTCGAAAAGATACATAAAGCTATTCTATTTTAATTGATAAAATGAGATTAAGAAGAAAAAATATTTCTTACATTTTTATTTGTTAAAGTGTTTTAAAAGAAAGAAAACAAGAACACTGTTCTTTTATAATATTTTAATTAGGAAGAATATATGTTGAGAAATAAAAATAATTAAATGTATTCGGAAAATGGCACTTTTGATCCATTTAGAAACTATAAGGGCATTTCTGGACAAAAGTGTTGATTGCAAGGGCATTTTTGAACCAAAGTATTGACGGCAAGGGTATTTTTGAGCCAAACTATAAATGGAGGGCATTTTTATTTCCTTAACATAGTTTAATGACATTTTTGACCCTTTTAACTATAATAAATGAAGCAGTAGACAAAGGATGTCCTTGCTTCACCCCTCTAGATGAGTGAAAGAAACCATAGGCCTTGCCATTTATAAGGATGGAGTACCGGTTGTAGGCCAATAATCTCCAAAATCTTATCAATCACCAATGCATTGAAACCCATTTTTTCCAACGCCTTTATCAAGAAGAACCAATCCACGCTATCCTATGCTTTGGTGATGTCTAACTTGATCACTACATTAGAAGGTTTCGCCTCTTTCTGATATTTGTAATGATTTCCTGGGCCAATAATACATTCTCGGTAATACTCCTCCCTTTCACAAAAGCCAGATTGATTTTGTGAGATTAGATTTGGTAATACACCTTCAATTTTGTCATGTATTAATTTGGATATGACCTTAATCAGAAAATTGCTCAAGCTAATAGGCCTTATATCTGAAAAACTCTACACCACCTCCTTCTTAGGTAATAAGATCATGTTTGTGTGAGTGATGGATTAAGGACTGGTGTGCTGTTCAAAGAAGGCATGAACCACATCTACAATATCAGTACCAACAATATCCCAACAAGATTGGTTGAAAAGACTAGAAAGACCATCAGGTCCACTTGCATTATCACTATTTAGTTCAAAAACTACCTTTTTAATCTCATCTATTGTGGGTAATTAATACAACTTATCATTGTCTCCAGCATCTACCATACATGAAATATGGTTCACTAGTGAATTTCATCAATAATTGCCCCTTCGGTGACCTATTTTTGAGGGAAATAAATAGCTTAATTTCTCAATTCTTCTTCTCCTTCAATCTAATTGTCATCTTCTTTTATTATTCTGTTCAAAGATAATCTCTTTCTTCTTCCATTTATTAAGCTGTGATAAAATCTAGTGTTCCTATCTCCTTCTGAGAACCAATGGATACCTGCTTTCTTGTCACTACCCAGATCGTCGTGATTGGTACCCATACTATCCCTCCGGTGGGAGAACTATTACTACAACCCGACTAAGCAACTTAACGAAAAACTAAACATTTAAAGATACGGAAGCAGGTTTAAATGCCTAATGAAATATGAAGTTCCCATAAACTCCGAAAGTTTAATAAAGCGACTAACAACTATTGTGCAAAGACAACCCCTAGAACCTGAAAGTCATTGTACCAAAACGTCTAAATTGAACAAGTCTAAGTGAAAAGGGGTACAACTCCAATCAACAAAAAAAATATCTAAAATAGTCTAATTCTGAAAAGAGTGGACTTAACTAAATGAAGGACTCCATAGAAGCCTGAAAGAACTAGCTCACCCTTGAAATCCGGTCTCAATCACTAATCTCCTACCTGAGGTCTATCAGTAGCAGCCTAAAGATGCCCTATACTCAACAAAGAATGAGCAAGTACAGTATCAGTACGCAACTATAGTGTACTGGTAGATCACGCGACTATACCAATAAGTAAACATATACCAACAATCACAACACACTAAACACACACATATACAGAATATATATAAACCAGTTATCATTTCAGGAGCAATGTACAATTTCACATTCTCAATAACAATTAGATACAATAGTACAATGGTCCTCTCATGGAATCCACACCCAAACTGTTACTGTGTCGGAACGTGGCGTTTCACAACACACCTTCAACCCTGACGTTCAAAAACCACCCCTTTATGCTAAGATCAGCTTTGGGAATTCTACTTGCCCGAATTCGATTTCATAAAAACGTATAGGTTTCCTAACGTCTTATATATCTACACATTTGATCAAATTCATAATTAAATCTCTCATTTATTACAAGATTTCTCTAGACCTCCCTGACTTACATTTCATCCAAATCTAAGCTGGGTTAGGATTTCCCAAGTTACTATTCAAATGTTTTCTTGCCCATATTCTTTCCCTATTGGCTTTTCCGTAACGATAGGAACAAGTCATTACAATAGATAACCATATACCCATAACTCATTCCCAGAGTGATAAATTAGGAAAAACTTGGCTAAGGTAAGAGTAGAGTAGTATCTGAATCATTAAATAGCTGGGGATATTTGTCTCGCATGTCCTTTTCGATTTCCTAAGTAGCTTCCTCAACTGGACGATGCTTCCATTGATCTTTCAGAGACTTTATCTTTGTGGTCCTTAGCTTTTGGACATTGTGATCAATAATTGCAACTGGTTCTTCCTCATACTGAAGGTCTTTGTTTAAGAAAACAAACACTCTTTGATGTAATCTTCGTCCTTAAACCAACCAATTGAATACCTATACATCCTCCCATACAATGCCTCAATGAATTCATCTCAATACTCGAGTGATAATTATTGTTGTATGTAAACTTAAACTAACCACAAAAGTGATTCCTAATAATTGCCAAAGATGATTGTACACATGTCTGCAACATGTTAGTAAGGACCTTGACATAATCATCAAGACGAATCCTTTCTCACATAAGCATGATAAAATTCTAAATTGATACACACTTTAATTAGAAGTGAACCTAAACCAACCAACACACACTCATCATACCCAAACAATCATAGTTCTTATCAACATCTTTGTCTCACAACATAAGTTCCCATGAGTTTAAGTTATAAAAATAATTGATCTTTAGACATCAAATAGTCATCAAGGGATATGTCCAAGCATAAAAACCCTTTAACAACATTATCTAAATGCTAGATTTAGTAATTTTAATTGTAGATTACCCTTAAGAACAATAGAATTGGATCCAATAATCCCCACATTCAACCACACATAATCGATACATGACCTCGATGACTAGATGACTATTAAGATTGTCAGACAACCATAAATATGTATGGTAGCTCTTCTATAAATTCTCATAAGCAAGGTGGTACATGTAGAACCACTGGAATACTTTAACAACTCCAAGACAACCCTAAATATATCATCTGAAATAACCAAGTCTTCCCAATCATCCCACTTAACCAACATAACAATGCGAGATTGGTACACTTGATCCACCACTAGGGATCCACCCACAAAAGTGAAAAACACGCGTGAACATAGCTAGTGAATCATACTCACCACCATGTACTAAATGAAATAGTTGGTCACATAAGAATTTTTCGGAATAACACTAAAGGTTTTCCTCTGAAGAGTTGATACCAGTCATTTCCATTCAGTTGACTCCACATACTCTTCACATCATTCCACTGAAGGCCACACTCTCAATACTAAAAACCATCATAAACACCCCGACCATTTACCTTACTCTAAACCAAAATTTTTAAATGAAAACCTTTCTTAGGTACTTAATAATGAACAGTAAAAAACTTTAAGACTCAACCTAGGTGTAAGTCCATTTAAATGCTCAATACCTTATATAATTGATCATTTCTCAGCTTTTAAATTCATAACTTGACAAAATATATCACCACGAATGTAGACTTACAATGAATGCATCTCCATCGATCTTAAAATATCTTTCACTGAAAATTCAATCGTACTGATTACTACACTTAAAAACAAAAACAAAGCACTTATCATCACACTCAAGCTAATATATGTGCACTCCTTTCTCAAGTCTTTTCCAATAGTTTTTACCAATCTAATGGACCCATGACACTATGACCATAGCCACAACACAACGAGTGAAATCACGTGTCTCGGAACCCAATTATCTACCCCTCTAAAGATACCTCTTTAGCTTTTGCAATCAAGCAAAATACTTTGCTCTCGCCTCTCTCTAAAGGTTGTACTACATCCAGCTACTTTTTCTTCATTATGACTCTAGCTCTTTTAAATTTTGTTTGAGTGGTGTTCCACCATCTCCTAAAACTTTCCATACAACCATGTTACTCACCAAATATTAGAAAACCACAATCTTAGATACTCGCAAGTTGTAACTATTATACAAAATTTGCTTAACCAAAAATCTTATTATATAGTTGCATCCCATCACAATCCATCAGGAACTCTTATTGCCATTATGCTCAATTAGCCCTGACTATCACTAAGAAGTCAACCTTTTCATCGACATGACACCTCAAACTCAGGTATCCCCATCAAATTCAAAGGACTAACAAAATTTTATATGCACTTTCTTACTGAAATATTCAATTTCTTTCTCCCAAGTATACTCAATGGGACTTTCTTTATCCAAAGCTTGTCATTCCGGTACCAATCCATTCCTTTATGGCTTAAGATAAAATCACAAATCCTCATACTACCATCTTTCTTCTTAACAAACAAGATAGGAGCACCCCACGGGAAAGCACTAGGATGGATAAGAACTTTATCAAGAAGCTCCTAGATTTGAGCTTTAAGCTCTCTCAATAATGCCGGAGTCATGCGATAAGGAGGAATGGAGATGGGGCAAGTGCCAGGTTCCAAGTCAATGCATAAATCTATATCTCTATCTAGAGGCATACCAGGCAAATCGGTAGGAAACATTTCCTTGAATTCAAACACTACAAGAATAGACTCAATAGAGGGAGACTAAACATTTCGAATATCAGCCATATACGCCCAACACCCCTATCCCACTAGTTTCCTAGTCCGTACGAAAGATATGACCTTAGATGGCTTAGTCTTGTACACCCTTTTCCACTCTAACCTTTCCCTACCCGGGATCTCTAGAGTTACCGACTTAGTATTAAAGTTAGTCACTTCATAATAGAGGGACAACCAAGGCATGCCTAAGATTATAACAAAGTCATTTATATCCAAAAAATGAAATCAGTCTAAGTCTGAATTATATAAATAGGATAGGATAAGCACGATTCACATGAGTGACTATGGCAGACTCTCAAACTAGGGTGGAAACATAGATGCGGGCGTCAAGCACATCGCAAACTGTATTAAATCCCAAGGCAAACTGAACTGACATATATAAATAAGTAGAACCCGAATCAAACAAAATAGTAGCCATTCGGTCATATACAATAATTGTAGTTGTGATCACTGCATCTGATGCCTCATCCTCAGTCTTACCTAGAAAGGCATAAAACTTACCCTTGTCATATTGATGGGAAAAATCCTTGCATGGCTGCATTGCTCCCCTACCTGTATTACTATTTCTCTGGACTCCATGGCCTCGCTAATTTCCTCCTTGCCCACCTTGTGGACGTGCTCTGCTATTACTACCGCTACCTACTGTACCAATGCTCTGGTCTATTGTGGCACGGGGTCAGACATGAGCAGATGGGGACAATCTATCCTCATATGTCTAGAGTCTCCACAATTGTAATACACTTGATGAATTAACCAAGTAAATGTTGCTACTATTGGAGTAGTCATCTCATAACCCTGTTTGATATACACTCAATCTAGGAAATTTTAGTAGAGATTCTAACCTCAATTGACGCAATATAATTTCATCATTTACTAAGTAACCCATACATGTTATGACAATAATACTAAATACTTTTTCCAAAGTAATGATGTCCATTATTTAGCTGTCCCTTACAAAACTTCTTGCATGTTGTCACCTTTAAGCTTGAATCTGCAAATCTGACCTTAATCCCTTCAAAGTGATGAATTTGGTCTTTTTGACTGAAGTAAAATAGAGTACCATATTTTGATGAAACACAAAATTTGGCCTTATAGGCTACACTAATCACATTATGTTGGTCTATATTCAGGAACTCATCTCTCTTCCTATCCCTCAAAGATCAGGTTATATACTTCTCCATAAAGAAAGTTATAAAATGTTTCCCAAGTCGTGAATAGTGCATTTACTAGTCAGCACTCAACATGAGACCACTACTAAATTTTGGCATCTCCTTTGAACTGGTATATCATAAACTCAACACCAAATCACTCTACCTTATCCATCTTATGAAGCAGCTCATCACAATCCACAAGAAAATCATAAGAATATTCAGATTCAGTACCATGAAGAATGAAGGGTTCAACTTTAAGAACATAATAAAACCCTTATGGTTGTCTCTTGTCATTATAGGCCCATAGTGAGTCAATGAAATATACCTATTTCCAAGGACACTTTTTCTATTGCTGGTGTTGTTGTTTTCCACTTTTACAACTCAATTACCAACCAGATGTGAAATAAAGTGAAGAAATTCATATACCAATTTGTAACACCTAGATACCAATTGGATTCAAGTCATATCACGAAATGAGTAGAAAAAAAAATGAGTTTTTCCTAAAGTCTTATAGCCTCTCGAAGAAAAGTATAGATGTCTCTATACCGTTCCATAAGACTCTACTAGACTCATTTTGGTACAATGAGATCACCTAACCTCCAACACTGATACCAACTTTGTCATGACTCAAACTGCCATGATTGGCACCCAAACTATCCCTCCGGTGGGAGAACCGTTACTACAACCCGACTAAGTAACTTAACCAAAAATTAAGCATTTAAAGATACGGAAGCAGGTTTAAATGCCTAATGAAATATGGAGTTCCCATAAACTCCAGAAGTTAAACAAAGCAACTAATAACTATTGAAGAAAAACAAACCCTAGAACCTTAAGTCATTGTTCCAAAACATCTAAATTCAAAAAGACTATGGGAAGGGGTACAACCCCAACCAATAAAAGAAACATCTAAAACAATCTAAGTCAGAAAAGAGTGGACTAAACTAAATGAAGGACTCTATGACAACCTAAAAGATCTTGCTCACCCTTGAAATCCGATCTTTATCACTGATCTCCTAGCTGAGGTCTATCAGTAGCCGCCTCAAGATGCCTTGTACTCAACAAGAAACGAGCAAGTGCAGTATCAGTAAACAACCACAGTGTACAGGTAGGATCATGCAGCTATTACAGTAAGGACATATACCAGCAATCATAACATAGTAAACACACATATAAATATAATATAAACAAGTTATCATTTTTGGAGCAATGTACATTTCCACATTCTCAATAACAAATAGATAGAATAGTACAATGCTCCTCTCATTGAACCCACACCCAAACCGTTAGTGTGTCAGAATTTGACACCATATCCAATAAGTGTCGAAACATGACACCCGATCTAATGGATGTGTCAAAATGTGACACCCAATCCAATGAATGTGTCGAAACATGAAGCTTGATCCAATATATATGTCAGAACGTGAAATTTGGTCCAATAAACACAACCACAATCACATTCAAACTCATAATGTACATACTCATAATCATACAATAAAGTGTTGATACATGGCATGCAATTGTTCATTCATACTCATTTCATTAAGTTTGATCAATAGTGCCTCATTCACATATATGCATGCATTACAATGAAGAAATTACCAACATCTATTACATAAACATGAAATCAAACCATCACCTACCTCAAAACTATAACACCTTGTATCCTAGATAGACTAGAATGCAGATTTTCAGAAGTGCAGGTGGCACCAATGGATCGTAGGTTGGACCATGATCCATGGACCAGGTCCATAGAATATGGTCTACAAAAAAAACCCTAGAGAACCTTAATCATAGGTAGGACCACGGTCCATGGACCTGGTCCGTGGAACATGGTCTATAGAAAAAAAACCCCGACCCAAGGCTAGGACCTACAGACCATAGGTTTAACCACGGTTCGTAGACCAGGTCCGTGAAATATGGTCTATAGAACCCATCCTCTTAGCCGAACGACAGCTAACCAAGATGAACCGTAGGGTGGACTATGGTCCGTGGACGAGGTCCATCAATTGGTCCCGCCAGCTTCTAAGTCAGGGTCATTTTGATATTTTCCCTATATGTTGGACCCCTAAACTACATTGTTTAGACCCTAAATTATGAGGTTTTTGTCATTTTAAGCCTATAAATATAACTAGAATTTACCTTAGTCAAAATCATTAATCAAAACATAGGAAATTAGAGATTGAGAGGAGAAAAGAGGCTAAGAACCCTAGTTTAAGAACGCAACAAGGCTCCATCAATTCTAGCCACAAATTGAAAGATTTCTCCATGGAATTCATCACCAAGTATGTGGAATTTCACTAGTGTATTCCTTTCATACATTAGGTCCCTTAGATTTCAGTCAAATTCTTGATTTCCTATTATTAACTAGACCTAGGGTGTCTAGAACTTCAGTAGATTATCATGAATTAGTTATTTACATGTTCCAAATCAGATTATCATGTTATTACTTTGTTTTTCGAATGAATTTCAAAACACTAGCTTGGTAGTACTTTAGTTCTTGAGTTACACATGCTAGGTTAGATATTTCAATATTTCAGATACACATGCCTTAGTTTTTGAATGCATTACTTTTAGTATATTAATGTGCATTCTCAGTTTGCATGTCAATTTTGAGCTATCTAGTTTATTACAGAAATTCAATCATAATGTGTTAACTATTTAATCTATTGGGAGTAGCATAATACCGAGTTGGACTAGTGTATGTCACCCATATAGTCCCAGAACAATGAGACATGTAGGTTGTAATTCCCCTCTGTGGGCATCATTTTAGTGATCATGCCTGCATGACTCTATACATTTGGCCGGGTGTATTGGGTCTTCTCGATTGGGTGTATACATCGAACTCCACATTTGGCTCATGTAGTTTTATTATTGGTTATTAGTAGCTCCCACAATTAAGTCAAATTCCATTGCATTGAACACATTTTAGTATAGTTCAATATTCAGTCTGAGCATGTTATAATTTGGTCACTACATTCAGTTAGCTCAGTATCTATATCATGTTTTGATTATGCTCTTGCTTTATTGCTTGTTCAGTTATATGTTTATTTCAGCTTTACTCTATCCTGCAAGCTCACAACCATTCAATAACTGACACATAATCTGTGCTACATCTTCTTATGATGTAGGTTCAGGTTCTTAGCATGCATATCACGCTTAGATCAGTCCCCGATCTCCAGTTGAATAGCATCAGTGGTGAGTCGTTCTTCGAGGACAACAGTCATGTTATCTTCTCATTATTTCAGTCTTTTATTTTCAGTTTTGCTAAACTTAGCTGGGGCATGTCCCAGCACTTCTAGTCAGTTTGAGGCTATCTTCATACATAGTTAGATTCAGCTTTGTATTTGAGTTTGATGTTTCTTTTATATTAAACTCTCAGATTTGATATTCAGTTTTAGTATATGGGTATTCCCCATCATTTCAGATTTACTTATTATTAGCTTCCGCAACAGTTTTATTTCTCAGTTTATCTTTAGTGTGCTTATGATTATGCCAGCAGGGTTAGCTTGGGAACATTTATGATCCTAAATCCCGTGTCCACATCTCGGGGGTAGCTCGGGGCGTGACAAACTTGGTATCAGGGTACTAGGTTTAATAGTCCTATGATATCTGAAAATCCATACAAAGTAGAGTCCTTTTCATGGGTGTGAAGTGCACCACATCTAATGAGAGGGAGGCTACAAAGTGTCTTAGGAAAAATCTTCATGTTCTTGTTACTCTTATTGTGCGTAAGGTATGATCTAATTCCATTCTAACTTGACGTTCTACGTTTCAGTGATTATGTATCCTCATAGAGCTAACGCTAGGAATGCGAATGTTAGGATTGCAAACGCAGCTTCTCCAATCCCAGATCAAGAAGTTTTGAATGTTGAATTCCAGAACACCATTCAGATGAGCATTGCCAACCAGAACAATCAGTGGGCTCCAGCTCCAGCAAACGCTAATGTTGGGTCAGCTGCAGCTAGTATGCGAGATTTTTTTAGGATGAATCCGCTAGAGTTCTTAGGATCGCAGATAGGTGAGGATCCCCAAAACTTCATTGATGAGGTCAAGAAGATCTTTGAAGTTATGCAGGTAACTGGGAATGCTCGAGTTGAGTTAGCATCTTACCAACTTAAGGATATAGCTTATATCTGGTATACTCAGTGGAATGAGAACAGGGGTGCATATGCAGCTCTTATAACTTGGGATTGTTGTAGTGAGACCTTCCTCGACAGGTTTTTCCCAAGAGAGCTAAGGGAGACGAAAGCTCAGGAATTTATGAACTTAAGGCAAGGTAGCATGACAGTCCTAGAGTAAGGGCTCAAGTTTACCTAGCTCTCCAGGTATGTTCCTCACATGGTTGTTAATTTTAAGGCTTAGATAAATATATTTCTATATGGAGTGTCAGACTTGGTGATGATAGAGTGTAGAAATGCTATGTTGTTGGAAAATATGAGCATCTCTAGGATCATGACTCATGCTCAATAGGTTGATGGTGATAAGCTTAGAGAACAGACTAAGGAGAACAAGAAGTCTAGGACTAAAAACTGTGACTACTCTCAGGAGAAATTAGGTAGTGGGAATTACTCGCAAGGTCAATAGAAATTTTCAACTCCAACACCTTCATCAGCTAGTGTTCCATCCTCCAAGTTCAGACAAGATTAGAAAAGTAGGGCATCAGGCTATAAGTCTCAATAAAGTATTTCAGGAACCAAAACCTACCCAACTTTCCCTAAGTGTGGTAAGAACCATCCAGGCAAGTGCCTTGCAGGAAAGGAAGGATGCTTTGGGTATGGTCAGTCTGGTCACAGGTTGAGGGATTGTCGTTCTAAATAGGGTCAAGGAGGCAATGCTAATTGAGCCCAGTCTACAACTTTAGCAGCACTAGCAAGTCGCCCGACTCAACAAGGTGACTCATCCGGTACAAGTGACAGCCAGTGCCAAAACAGGTTGTATGCTCTCCAAGCTCACCAGTATTAGGAAGATTCTCCTGTTGTAGTCATTGGCACGTTACAAGTCTTTGATCTTGATGTTTATGCATTATTAGATCTAAGGGCTACATTGTCTTTCGTAACTCCTTATATAGCAATCAAATTCACTATTAGCCTAGAAACTCTCTCAGAACCCTTCTAAGTCTCTACTCCAGTGGGTGACCCAGTTATAGCTAGACGGGTATACAGAAATTGCCCTGTCACAGTCTCTCAGAAAGTCACCTCAGTAGATCTTGTAGAGTTAGAAATGGTAGACTTTAATGTCATTCTAGCCATGGATTGGTTACATTCCTGTAATGCCTTAGTCGATTGTAGAACTAGGATTATTCGTTTTCAGTTTCCAGACGAACCAATCTTAGAATGGAAGGGTAGTAGCTTAGCGCCTATGGGTCGATTCATTTCTTACCTTTAGGCCAAAAAGATGATCTCTAAGGGTTATCTCTATCATCTAGTTCAGGTTAAGGATTCAAGCTCCGAAACCCCAACTATTGAGTCAATTCCTATGGTTAATGAGTTCCCAGAAGTGTTTCCAGAAGATCTTCCTGGAGTTCCTCTTGATAGGTAAATCCACTTTGAAATTGATCTCCTTTCAGATACCCAGCCTATCTATATTCCTAATTACATAATGGCTCTAGTTGAGCTTAAGGAATTGAAGGAGCAGTTGAAAGACCTTCTAGATAAGGGCTTCATAAGACCTAGTATTTCGCCATAGGGTGCACCAAAATGTGCATTGACTATAGGCAGTTGAATAAGGTCATAATCAATAATGAGTATCCCATCCCCAGGATTGATGACTTGTTTGACCAACTTTAGGGTGCTAGTCATTTCTCAAAGGTTGACCTCATATTGGGTTATCATCAGCTTAAAGTCAAAGATAGTGACATTCCAAAGACAACCTTCAGAACTTGGTATTGTTATTATGAATTGTAGTTATGTCATTTGGACTAAACAAAGCTCTTGCAGCTTTCATAGACTTGATGAACAGAGTGCTCAAGTAGAACTTGGACTTTTTCATTATCCTCTTTATTGATGATATCCTCATTTACTCCATAATGAGGAAGAACATGTAAGTCATTTGAGGGTTGTCCTACAAATTCTCAAGGATCATTAGTTATTCGCAAAATTTAACAAGTGCTAGTTTTGGTTACAATTAGTTGCCTTCCTTGGGCATATACTCTCCAGCGTAAGGATTCGGGTGGATTCCCAAAAAATAAAAGCAGTGAAACAATGGCCCAGACCTACTTCTCTTGCATATATCAGAAGTTTCTTGGGTCTAGAGGGTTATTACAGTAGGTTCGTGGAAGGATTTTCATCCATAGCCTCACCATTGACTAGGTTGACTTAGAAGATGGTCAAGTTTCAGTGGTCAGATGATTGTGAGAAAAGCTTCGCAGAATTGAAAACTAGGTTGACAACAGCTCCTGTTTTGACTCTACTAGAGGGTTCAAATGGCTATGTGATTTAGTGTAATTCTTCTAGAGTCGTCATAGGTTGTGTGTTGATGCAGTGAGGTAAGGTTATAGCTTATGTTTCCATACATCTTACCGTCCATTAGAAGAATTATCCGACTCAGGACTTCAAGCTTGTAGTTGTGGTGTTTGAACTCAGGATTTTAAGACACTACCTTTATGGTGTTCATGTAGATGTTCTCACAGACCAAAAGATCCTTAAGTAAGTGTTCACCCAGAAAGAGTTGGATCTTCACCCAAGAAGATAGCTTGAGTTCCGCAAGGATTATAACATGAGTGTGAATTACCATCTTAGTAAGGCGAATGTAGTAGTTGGTGCCCTTCGTAGACTATTTATGGGTAGTGTAGCTTATGTTGAGGAAGAAAGAAAAGAGCTAGCAAAGGATGTTCACAGACTTGCTCGCTTAGGAGTTCTTCTTATGAGCATCTCAGATGGTGGTGTAATGGTTCAGAATAGGGAAGAATCTTCTTTGGTAGTGGAATTTAAGGAAAAGCAAGACATTTATCCAATATTGCTCAAACTCAAGGGTGCAGTCCATCAACAGAGAGTTGAGGTTTTCTCCCAAGGGGGAGATGGTGTGCCTCACTACTAGGGTCAATTATGTGTTCCTAATGTAGGCGTGTTCAGATAGCATATTCTTGCAGAGGCCCATAACTCAAGATATTCTATCCATCCTGAAGAGACTAAGATGTACCGCGATCTGCGGGAAGTCTATTGGTGGAATGGTATGAAAAGAGATATAGCAGATTATATGGCTAAGTGCCCCAATTGCCAGCAAGTTAAGGTAGAACATCAGAAACTAGGAGGTATGACTCAAGAAACTGACATTACTACTTGGAAATGGGAAGTGATCAAAATGGAATTCATCACAGGTTTACCTCGTACTTGGAGATAGCATGACTCCATATGGGTGATAGTTGCAGAGTTACTAAGCCTTTTTCCTTTTTGGCGGTCAAGACTACAGATTCAACGGAGGACAATGCCAAGCTTTATATTAATGAGATTGTGAGGTTGCATGGGGTTCCTTTGTCTATCATCTCAGATAGAGGTCCTCAGTTTACCTCTTACTTCTTGAAGTCATTTTAGAAAGGTCATGGTACTCAGGTTAATATTAGCACAACATTTCATCCCCAGACGGATGGTTAGGCAAAGTGTACCATTCAGTCCTTAAAGGACATGTTGAGAGCTTGTGTGATCGACTTCAAGGGTAGTTGGGATTATCACCTTTCTCTTATTGAGTTCGCCTACAACACTAGCTACCATTCCACCATTCAAATGGCCCCTTATGAGGCATTATATGTGCGTAGATATAGATCTCAAGTTGGTTGGTTTGAAATAGGTGAAGCAGCTTTGATAGGGCAAGTTCAGTTCATGATGCTATGGATAAAGTCCAACTCATTAGAGAAAGACTTAAGACATCCCAGATTTGACAGAAATCTTATGCAAGTGTAAGGAGAAGGGAACTAGAGGTCCAAGTTGATGATTAGGTTGTCCTAAAAGTGTCACCTATGAAGGGTGTGATGACATTTTGCAAGAAAGGGATGCTCAGTCCCATATATGTTGGTCCTTACAAGATTTAGAAAATGATTGGTAAAGTGGCTTATAAATTAGAGCTGCTAGTAGAATTAGCAGCAGTGCATCCAGTCTTTTACTTCTCACTATTGAAGAAGTGTTTGGGTGATCCATCATTCGTAGTGCCATTAGAGAGTGTGAATGTGAAAGATAGCCTTTCTTATGAGGATATACCAGTTATAATCCTTGATCGTCAGGTTAGAAGGTTTAGAAACAAAGAGGTCGCTTCAGTCAAGGTTTTGTGGAGGAGTCACTCTGTAGAGGGAGCTACTTGGGAAGCAGAAGCATCCATAAAGTCTAGGTATCCTCACCTCTTTCCTTATGATTCTACTCCAGCTTGAGGTAATAGTTCCTCGTTAGTTTTTTAGTCATTCATGAGTAGTTTCTGTCTTAACAGCATGTTCCTTCAGTTTGTACTTGTATTTTCAATGTATTTGCATGTTTTGGAACTCAATTTAGTCATAAATAAATTTTCAATGTTTAGTGGTAGGGTTTGCAGCTCTTTTCGTCCATTCAAGCTAGTTAAGTCTTCATTTGAGGACAAATATTCCCAAGGGGAAGATAATGAAACACCCCATATCCTAGATAGACATGAATGTAGATTTCCAGAAGTGTATGTACCACCTACGGAGACAGCCTACAAGGCTACCTACGGATCGTAGGTTGGACCATGGTCCGTAGAATGTGGTTCACAGAAAAAAACCCAGGAAATTTTGACTGTAGGTGGGACAACGACTAGTGGACCATGTCCATGGAACGTGGTCCACAGAAAAAAAACCCGACACACGGTCATGACCTACGGACCATAGGTTGAACCACGGTTCGTGGACCAGGTCATTGAAACATAGTTCGCAGAACCCATCCTTTGAGCCAAACAACGGTTGACCAGGACAGACCGACCACCTTCCGTGGACCAGGTCCGTCGGTTGGTCCTGACAGTTTTTAGGTGAGGGTTGTTTTGGTGTTTTCCCTATGCGTTGGACCCCTAGACTATGCCATTTAGACCTTAAATTATGAGGTTTAGTCAATTTAAGCCTTGAAACATAACTAGCTCTTACCTTAGACAAAATCATTAATCAAAACTTAGAAAATAGGATCTTGAGAGGAAAAAATAGGTCGTGGACCCTAGTTTAAGAACGCATCAAGGTTCCATCAGTTCCAGCCCCGAAATCAAAAGATTTCTTCGTGGAATTCGTCACCATGTATGTGGGATTTCACTAGTGGGTTCGTTTCGCCCATTAGGTCCCTAGCTTTTAGTCAGATTCTTTATTCCCTATTATTAACTAGACCAAAGGTTTGTAGAACTTCAGAAGATTATCAGGAATTATTTATTTACACATTCCAAATCAGATTATCGTGTTCCTACTTTGTTTTCCACATGAATTTCAGAACCCTAGCTTGGTAGTTCTTTAGTTCTTGAATTACACATCCTAGGTCAGATATTTAAATGTTTACGATATGCATGCCTCAGTTTTTGAATGCACTACTTTTAATATATTAACGTACATTTTTAGTTTGCATATCAATTTTGAGTTATCCAGTATATTATAGAAATTTAGTCATAATGTGTGAACCATTTAATCTATTGGGAGTAGCATAATATCGAGTTGTACTAGGTCAGTAACCCATATAGTCCCAGAACTACGAGCCAAGTAGGTTGTAAGTCCCCTCTGTGGAATCATTTTAGTGATCACACCAGCATGCCTCAATACATTTGGCCGGGTGCATTGGGTCCTCTCGATGGGGCGTATACATCGGACTTGACATTTAGCTCATTTGGTTTTATTATCATATATTTGTAGCTCCCACAGTTTAGTTAGATTCCATTGCATTGACCACATTTCAATATAGTTCAGTATTCAGTCTCCACATGTTATCATTTGGTAATTGCATTCATTTTGCTCAGTGTCTATATCATGTTCATATTATGTTCTTGCTTTATTACTTGTTCAGTTATATGTTTATTTCAACTTTACTCTATCGTGCATGCTCAGTACCTTTCAAGTACTGACGCATATTCCTCGCTACATCTTCTTATGATGTAGGTTTAGGTTCTCAATATCCAGATCACACTTAGATCGGTTCCCAATCTCCAGTTCAACAACATCAATGGTGAGTCCTCATTCTTTGAGGACAGCAATCATGTTATGTTTTCAGTATTTCAGTCTTTTAGTTTCAATTTTGCTAGACTTAGCTGGGGGAATGTCCCAACACTTCTAGTCAGTAAGTGATTTTCAGACATAGTTAGATTCAACTAAGTATTTGAGTTTGATGTTTCTTTTGTATTAAACTCTCAAATTTGATATTCAATTTTAGTATATGGGTATTCTCCATCATTTCAGATTTACTTATTATTAGTTTCAACAATAGTTTTATATCTCAGTTTATCTTTATTATGCTTATGATTATGCAAGTAGGGTTAGCTTGGGGCAACTTGTGATCCTAGATCCCATGTCCGCGTTTTGAGGGTAGCTCGGGGTATGACAAAAACCAAGCTTGAATTCCTCTAAGACACTCGAATCATCCATTTTCGGATACTTTCCGCTTGTTCTAGGTCTACAAACAATTAACATAATGAAAGGATTAATAACTTCAGGTCTGTTTATCTTGATTATAACAAACCCAATAACCCATGATCCTAAGGTGCAGCTAGGGCTTTTTTCCACCATCTACTTCAGGTCAAAACCCTCCTCCAACTATAGTTACCTATGAATCTAAGTTCTACGAGTCAAAAAACAAATTAACAGAGTAAAATCCTTGCCTTTAGCACCAAAAGTTTTGGGAAACTATCAAGAACATGTTGTGGGTCATCTCCTAACTCTTAAGAATGAAGTTTGTAGAAAAATAATGAAATTAGGGATTTTTCCCGACTTAATTCACGACTGGCCCAGTACGGCGGCCCCCATCCGGCCATAGTAGCCCTACCCTAGCGGGATTAATCACGCCTTAATGGATTACGCGAAGATAGAGAGTCAGAATTTGAGTTCCAAACTGCCATTTTACAACATACCTTCAACCCTTAATGTTCTAAAACTACCACTTCACGTTAAGATCAGTTTTAAGAGTTCTACTTGCCCGAATTTAATTACGTAAAGTCGTACAGGTTCTTAGCTATCTACTCATGCGATCAAACTCACTATTAGCCAAGAAACTCTCTCAAAACCTTCTTCGTCTCTACTCCAATCGGTGACCCAGTTATAGCTAGCCGGGTATATAGAAATTGCCCTTTCATAGTGTCTCAGAAAGTCACCTCAGCAGATCTTGTAGTATTAGAAATCATAGACTTTAATGTCATTCTAGCCATGGATTGGTTACATTCCTAGTATTCCTTAGTTGATTGTAGAACTAGGATTGTTCGTTTTCAGTTTCCAGACGAACCAATCTTAGAATGGAAGGGTAGTAGCTTAACATCTATGGGTCAATTCATTTCTTACCTTAAGGCCTGAAAGATGATCTGTTAGGGTTATCTCTATCATCTAGTTCGGGTTAAGGATTCAAGCTCCGAAACCCCAACTATTGAGTCAGTTCCTATGGTTAATGAGTTCCCAGAAGTGTTTCTAGAAGATTTTCCCAGAGTTCCTCCTGATAGGGAAATCAACTTTGGAATTGATCTCCTTCTAGATACTCAGCCTATCTTTATTCATAATTACATAATGGCTTTAGCTGAGATTAAGAAATTGAAGGAGCAGTTGAAAGACCTTCTAGATAAGGTAGTCATCAGACCATGTATTTCATCATGGGGTGCACCAATATTGTTCGTAAAGAAAAAAATGGTTCTCTTAGAATGTGCACTGACTATAGGAAGTTGAACAAGGTCAGAATCAAGAATAAGTATCCCATCCCTATGACTGATTACTAGTTTGACCAAATTCATGGTGCTAGTCATTTCTCAAAGATAGACTTCAGATCGGATTATCATCAGCTTAATATTAGAGATAGTGACATTCTAAAGACAGCCTTCAAAACTCGAATTGATTACTTGTTTAACCAATACTCCTGTAGCTTTCATGGACTTGATGAATAGAGTGTTCAAGAAGAACTTGGACTTTTTCATTATTGTGTTTATTGATGATATCCTCATTTACTCTAGAATGAGGAATAACATGCGAGTCATTTGAGGGTTGTCCTTTAAACTGTCAAGGATCGTCAGTTATTCACAAAATTTAACAAGTTCGAGTTTTGGTTACAATCATTTGCTTTCCTTGGGCATATAGTATCTAGCGAAGGGATCCAGGTGGATTTCCAGAAAATAGAAGCAGTGAAACAATGGCCCAGACCTACCTCTCTTGCAGATATCGAAAGTTTCTTGGGTCTAGCAAGTTATTACAGAAGGTTCGTGGAAGGATATTCATCCATAACCTCACCATTGACTAGGTTGACTCAGATGTTGGTCAAGTTTCAGTTGTTAGATGATTTTTAGAAAAGCTTCGCAAAATTGAAAACTAGGTTGACTACAACTATTTTTTTCACTCTACCAGAGGGTTTAAACAGTTATGTGATTTATTGTGATGCATAAAGAGTCGTCCTAGGTTGTGTGTTGAGGTAGTGAAGTAAGGTTATAGCTTATGCTTCTATACAACTTAAGGTACATGAAAAGAATTATTCGACTCAAGACCTCGAGCTTGCAGCTGTGGTGTTTGCACTTAAGATTTTGAGACACTACCTCTATGGTGTTCATATAGATGTGTTCATAGACCATAAGGGCCTTCAGTATGTGTTCACCCAGAAAGATTTAGATCTTCACCAGAGAAAATGGATTGAGTTCCTCAAATATTATGACATGAGTGTGAATTACCATCCTTGCAAGGCAAATGTAGTAGTAGATGCACTTAGCATACTATCTATAGGTAGTGTAGCTCATGTTGAGGAAGAAAGAAAAGAGCTAGCAAAGTATGTTCTTAGACTTGCTCCCCTAGGAGTTCGTCTTATGAACATATCAGATGGTGGTCTAACGGTTCAGAATAGGGCAAAATCTTTTGTGGTAGTGGAAGTTAAGGAAAAGCAAGATGGTTATCCGATATTACTTGAACTCAAGGGTACAGTCCATCAACAGAGAGTTGAGGTTTTCCCCCAAGGGGAAATGGTGAGCTTCGCTACTAGGGTCGATTATGTGTTTCTAATATAGGCGATTTGAGACAGCATACTCTTACAGAGGCCCATATCTTAAGATATTTCATTCATCCTAAAGCAACAAAGATGTACCGCGATCTGCAGAAAGTCGATTGGTGGAATGGTAAGAAAAGAGATATAGTAGATTTTGTGAGTAGGTGCCCCAATTGCCAGGAAGCCAAGGTAGAACATCAGAAACCAGGTGGTATGACTAAAGAGATTGACATTCCTACTTGGAAGTAGGAAGTGATCAACATTGACTTTATCACAGGTTTACCTCGTACTCGGAGACAGCATGACTCCATTTGGGTGATAGTTGATAGAGTTACTAAGTCTTCTTGCTTTTGGGCGGTCAAGAGTACAGATTCAGCGGAGGACAATGCCAAGCTTTATATTAATAAGATTGTGAGGTTTCATGGGGTTCCTTTTTCTATCATATCAGATAGAGGTGCTCAGTTTACCTCTCATTTCTGGAAGCCAGTTTAGAAAGGTCTTTGTACTCAGGTTAATCGTAGCACAACATTTCATCCCCTGATTGATGGTCAGGCAGCGCGTACGATTCACTCCTTAGAGGACATGTTGAGACCTTGTGTGATCAACTTCAAGGGTAGTTGGGATGATCACCTTCCTCTTACTGAGTTCGCCTACAACACTAGCTACCATTCCAGCGTTCACATGGCCCCTTTTGAGACATTATATGGGCGTAGATATAGATATCCATTTGGTTGGTTTGAAGTAGGTGAAGCAATTTTGATAGGGCCAGATTCAGTCGATAATGCTATGGACAAAGTGCAACTCATTAGAGATAGACTTAAGATAGCCCAGAGTCGCCAGAAATCTTACGCAGATGTAAGGAGAAGGGAACTAGAGTTCCAAGTTGATGATTGGGTTTTCCTAAAAGTATCACCTATGAAGGGGATGATGAGATTTGGGAAGAAAGGGAAGCTTAGTCCCAGATACGTAGGCCCTTACAAGATTTAGAAAAGGATTGTTCAAGTGGCTTATGAGTTAGAGTTGCCAGCGTAATTAGTAGCAGTGCATCTAGTCTTTCATATCTCACTATTGAAAAAGTGTGTGGGTGATCCAGCATCCGTAGTGTCATTATAGAGTGTGGTTGCGGAAGATAGCCTTTCTTATAAGGATATACCAGTTGAAATCCTTGATCGTCGGGTTAGAAGGTTGAGAAACAAAGAAGTTGCTTCAATCAAGGTATTATGGAGGAGTTAGTCCATAGAGGGAGCTACTTGGGAAGCAGAAGCAGCCATGAAGTCCAAGTATCCTCACCTCTTTCCTCCTAATTTCACTCTAGCTTGAGGTAATAGTTCCTCTTCAATTTTTCAGTCTTTTATGAGTAGATTCTGTCTTAATAGCATGTTCTTTCATCTTGTACTTGCATTTTCACCGTATTTTCATGTTTTGGAACTCAGTTTAGTCAGAAATCGGTTTTCAATGTTTAGTGGTAGGGTTTGCAACTCTTTCCATCCATTCCAGCTAGTTCACTCTTCATTCAAGGACGAATGTTCCCAAGGGGAAGATAATGTAACACCCTATATCCTAGATAGACTAAAATGCAGATTTCCAAACGTGCAGGTGCCACCTACGGATGCTACCTACGGATCGTAGGTTGGACCATGGTCTGTAGAACGTGGTTTACAGAGAAAGACCCAAAAAACCTCGACTGTAAGTGGGACCATGGCCTATGGACCAGGTCCGAGGAATGTGGTCCACAAAAATAAAACCCTGACCCACGGCCAAGACCTACGGACCATAGGTTGAACCACGGTTCATAGACCAGATCTGTGAGGTATGGTTCGTAGAACCCATCCTCTGAGCTGAACATTGGCTGACCAGAACGGACAATAGTGTGGACCACGGTCCATGGACCAGGTCCGTCGGTTAGTCCCGACGGCTTTTAATTCAGGGTCATTTTGGTCTTTTCCCTATGCGTTGGACCCCTAAACTACGTCGTTTAGACCCTAAATTATGAGGTTTTAGTCAAAATCATTAACCAAAACTTAGAAAATGAGATCTGGAGAAGAGAAAAGAAGTCAAGAACCCTAGTTCAAGAATGAATCAAGGTTCCATCAGTTCCAGCCTCGAAATCAAAAGATTTCTCCATGGAATTCATCACCATATATGTGGGATTTCACTAGAGGGTTCCTTTCGACCATTAGGTCCTTAGATTTCAGTCATATTCTTGATTCCCTATTATTAACTAGACCTAGGGTTTCTAGAACTTCAATAGATTATCATGAATAATTTATTTACATGTTCCAAATCATATTATCATGTTACTACTTCATTTTTCACATGTATTTCAAAACCTAGCTTGGTAGTTCTTTAGTTCTTGAATTACACATGCTAGGTCAGATATTTCAATATTTCAAATATATATGCCTCAGTTCTTGAAATGCATTACTTTCAGTATATTAATGTGCATTTTCAGTTTGCATGTCAATTTTGAGCTATCCAATATACTACAGAAATTTAGTCATAATATGTTAACCATTTGATCTATTGGGGGTTGCATAATACCAAGCTGGACCAGGTCAGTCACCCATATAGTCCCAAAACTACGAGCCACGTAGGTTGTAAGTCCTCTCTGTGGCATCATTTTAATGATCATGCCATTACGCCTCTATACCTTTGGCCATGTTTATTGGGTCCTCTCAATGGAGCGTATACATCAGACTCCACATTTAACTCTTGTTGTTTTATTATCGTATATTAGTAGCTCCCACAGTTCAGTTAGATTCCATTGCATTGACCACATTTCAGTGCAATTCAGTATTCAGTCTCAGCATGTTATAATTTGGTCATTGCATTTAGTAAGCTCAGTATCTATATCATGTTCAGATTATGCTCTTGCTTTGTTGCTTGTTCAGTTATACGTTTATTTCAGCTTTACTCTATCATACAGGCTCAGTACCTTCCAAGTACTGACGTATAATCCGTGTTACATCTTCTCGTGATGTAGGTTCAGGTTCTCAATATCCAGATCACACTTAGATAATTTCCCGATCTCCAGTTCAGCAGCATTAGTAGTGAGCCCTCATTCTTTGAGGACAACAATCATGTTATCTTTTCATTATTTCAGTCTTCTAGTTTCAGTTTTGCTAGACTTAGCTGGGGGCATGTCCCAACATTTCTAGTCAGTTAGAGGCTATTTTCAGACATAGTTAGATTAACTTAGTATTTGAGTGTGATGTTTCTTTTGTATTAAACTCTCAAATTTGATATTCATTTTTAGTATACGGGTATTCTCCATCATTTCACATTTACTTTTTATTAGCTTCAACAACAGTTTTATTTCTCATTTTATCTTTAGTATGCTCATGATTATGCCCACAGGTTTAGCTTGGGCTAACTTGTGATTCTAGGTCCTGTGTCAAAATTTTGGGGATAGGTCAAGGCGTGACAGAAACCATGCTTGAATTACCCTAAGACACTTGAATCATCCCTTTTCAGATTCTTTCAACTTGTTGTAGGTCTACAAACAATGAACATAATGAAAGGATCAATAACTTCAGGTAAAATCATCTTGATTATAACAAACCCAATAACCCATAATCCTAAGGTGCTGCTAGGGTTTTTTCCCACCATCAACTTCAGGTCAAAACCCTCCCCCAACGATAATTACCTATGAATATAAAAACTAATTAAGGGAGTAAAATCCTTCCCTTTAGCACCAAAACTTGTTGAAAATTGTCAAGAACTCGTCCTGGGTCGTCTCCTAACTCTTAAGAACGAAGTTTGTAGGAAAATAACAAAATTGGGGTTTTCTCTTACTTAATTCACGATTGGGCCACTACAGCGGCCCCACCCTGGTGGGATTAATTATTCCCTAATGGCTTACACAAAGATAGAGAGTGATAATTTGAGTTCCAAACTGCCATTTTACAACATACCTTCAACCCTCGACGTTATAAAACTACCCATTCACGTTAAGATCAGTTTCAGGAGTTCTACTTGCCCAAATTCGATTCTGTAAAGTCGTACGAGTTCTAATGTCTTAGCTATCTACTCATGTGATCGAATTTAGAATTAAATCTATCATTCATTACCATATTTCCTTAGACCTCCCTGACTCAGATTTTGTCCAAATTTGGACTAGACTAGGAATTCCCAAGTAACTACTCCAAAGTTTTGTAGCCTAATGTTTTCCTCATTAGCTTTTCCATAACGACGGGAACAAGTTGTTACATTTATGCGTCCAAAATTCCTCTTCATATCTCAAGTATTTTTGAACTAAGCATGTGCTTGCTACAAAACGGATTGGTTTGGAGCAATAGGTGATCTTTGAATAGAGATTCTTTCATTTTGATAATCTCATCCTTTATGATAAATTGTTTAAAGATATCACCATATTTATCTTTACTCCAAAGAGATAAAGCATATTTTGGTCTCTTCATCTTCTGTTTCACCGTGACAAAAACAACTTCCTCCCCGTAGCAATCCATTTACATTCCACCACTTCTATAAAATCAACTTCATCAACCCAGAACTTCAGGAATCTAAATGGTTTCTTGTCTACTATTGCCCCCCCATAACTAAATAGAAGAGGTGCATGGTCAGATCCATACCTAGCTAGATGTTCCACATCTACGGTACCAAAGACATTTAAGAATTCTTGATTTATCACAATTATATCCAGCCTTTCTAATATACAAGCAGCATCAGCCCATCCATTCCACCACGTGAACGAACTTCCATTGAAATTACTATCAAATAACTCACATGAGTTAATACAATAGACAAAATCTTCATAATCATGTGAATAGATTGCAAGGTCCCCCTATCTTCTCTTCATCATTAATTACAACATTAAAGGCCCTTCCTACAAGCCAAGGTAAGTTCAAGTTGCAACCTACAACATAGATATCCTCCCAAAGTTGTAGCCTTTCTTGTGCACTACATTTAGCATACACAAGAGTGGACATCAAAATGTGACCGTCTTGAAAAATAAGTTGCAATGTTAATTGTTTCTCTGAGTCTGAAATAACTCTTAAATGAATATTTTCCTGCACAAACACCCATATTTTTCCATTCTATTTGTAATTAACATATCGCATGCCCAATTTCCTCTTGTACTTCCAAATCTGACTTGTAGGTTGAAAAGTTTCCATCAGAGCAATTAAAAATAATTTGTGATATTTGTGTAACATTTGGACTTTGTGAAAAGAATGATGTGTTCTCACAGATTTAATAATCCATATTAAAGCTTTATGATTCATGATGAGTTTGATTTTGTCCCTCTCTTGGAATTCATCCTAACTAGCGTTGATGTTGTATCAACCTTCCTTTTGTTTTTCAAACCTATTGTTGAAGCCTTTGGTGATAAATCTGCTTCCTTCTGCATTTTTGTTATGATATTCTTTTTCATTTTGCTCTTCAATTAATTCATCATGTTGCATTTTAATCTTACCCCAATCAGTTTCTCTAATTATCTGACAAGTGATAATCTTATGCAGATTCAACATCGAGGAGTCTTGTTTGTGAGAAAGAATGACTTGTAGTTCAAGTGATTTTCTATTTGTATCAATAGGCATACTATCTTCCTTACTTGATATTGACTTCATTTATTGTGCATTTGTTTCTTTAGCTTTGAAAGTGACCAATTCAGGTGGGTATCTTTCTTCTTAATTTTCTCTATCTCTGACCCTGTTGCATTAATTTGTGATGGTGCATTCCCACATGTTTCATGTAAAATTAGACTCTTCTCATGAGGACTACAATAACATGTTTGCTTCTTTGTTTTCTCACCTGTTGTAATATGATTAGTATTGGGGCTTGCTGTTGTACTTATAACTGTGTCACAATTATTATTTGAGTTATCATCTCCTTCTTCTCTAAATTGCTGACACTTTTGTGTTTGCAAGTGATCATATGTGAGTCCCAAAACCTTATTAGGAGGTGTACCATCACTAGCAGGGCAGCTAGATACTATATTTATCACATTATTGCATTTTTTTTCTCCTGTTTGTGTGTCTATACGTTTGTTGAATTGTTCTATCTTCTCTGGAGTGACATTATCACTAATAAAACACTGTTTTGTATGTCCCAATTGATCCACCAGTGTCCCAGTTACTTTAACATTGTGCTTCTCTATTGTACCTTCATCAAGTGCTTTTTTTTTTGTGTTCATTAGTCAATATGGCATAAGGATTAGCCATAGTAACTCCATTTTCAACTTTTTAGCTATGTCACTCATAGCAGTGTTGTTTCTTCTTGTGAACACCCTATGAGTGGGGTTCCATTATTTCCTATTATACGCATGTCTCCACCTTCGATTTTCCATTGGAATGATTTCTCCCTCTTCTTCCGTTATTTGCTGTCCCTTTGTCTCAATATCCTCCAACTTCTGCTGCAATTCATAATGAAGCACTCTGCATTCTTCTTCATCAGGAGCCTCAAGCTTGCACTCTTTACAATATTTAGGGAGCATGTCATATTGTATCTTAACATGTTCTACTCTTGATGTTTTAGTAGCATAATGGATAATTTCCATCTCCAAGAATTTTGGGAAATCAAACAGTAGATCCACTTGAACCTTGACCGTAGCACAAGTAGGTCTCGTCCTGTTAATAGTTGCCATTTCTAGGTCCAATGGCTTCCCTACAGCTGTAGCCAACAAAAATATGAATTCCTTAACAAAATATGTAGGCTTTAAATCCGGAAAAGAGATCCATGATATGGCTTGAGTCGTGTCTTCTTCAACAATAATTTTTGCATCATATATTAATGGCCTCATGAGATATGAATATTCGTCCTTACTCAAAATATAGTAGCTTTTCTTAGAAATCATGTTGATAAAATTATCTTGCCTATTGAATCTCATAAGAATATGCCTATTACGTAACAGTCCCATTTTGTAATCCTATTTAATATAGCATTGTTTTAGGATTTGTATATGTAGTTCTTCAAGCTCTGGCCAACCATAAGAGAATTTTCCAACTACCGCATATTAGAGATTCTCTAGAGTATTCATCCTATCCACTTCGTCCTCCGTCTATACTATTCTAGGAATTCCATTGTTGTAGACAACATTTTTCATAGGAATAGGATCCACCGTAGGTTCAAAAATCTGTTTGTGTGATTTAAGAATTATTGCATATTGATCTAAACCAATAAGGGCATCTTCTCTATTTTTTAATAGGCATCGCATTAAGCAAACTAGGGTTCAGGAAAGGGTTTGATGAAGTTGGTGCTTTAGAGTTACTTAGAGGGGAAAAATAATTATCGGTAATAGTGAGAGATCTCTAACCAGTCGAAGGAATAGACTGCCCAATGGCAGACGTTACCATCACTGACGATTACAATTGTCAAAAAGAAGTAATAGGAGTATTATTAAATCAATAGTTATATTATTATAATATATATATATATATATATATATATATATATATATATATATATATATAATAAATAAATAAAAATGAAAAGAGGAAAAGAGGAGATAATAATTAAAATAATAATAATAATAATAATAATAATAAAATTAAAATTGTAGAACTAGAGTATATAGTTAATTGGCTAAAACTAAATATAAAATTAAAAAGAAATAAAATTTAAAATACATAATTAATCAAATAGCAATGGGAAAATGAGTTATAGGTTGGTCAAAACTAAGTGTAAACATAGGTCCCCAAGTGAACTCTCATCATCGCTGACTACAAGCGAAAAACCAACACAATCATACATAAGCGTTAAATTGAAAGAAACGTTTAAAAAGTGTTTACTAAATCTCAAAATTGAACTGGATATATGAGTATGAAGCATACGTTTTAAATAAAACATCTGAAACTAAAAGACTCTCCAGAACTATCTATCTATGAAATCTCTACTGTATAATGATAAGTGTCGGAACAAGACCCATACTCCTCAAAAACTATTGCTACTAACTCATAAAACTAGAGTCCTATGGAAGAGAGGAGCTCTTACTCAAAAGATTACGAGCAAATGAAGTGATCTCAATAGACTCTTGTTGAGGATCCTAAGAACCTCTATTTGTATCATTAAAAGATGTATGTAGAATGACATCTGTACATTGAATGTACGAGTATGTAATATAGCTTAATAAAACATAATTGAATGAAAGGACTGTAGTAGATATAGATATTTGCTCAACTGAATTTAAAGAAATAAAAAAGCGAAATCATTAAAACTTTACAAAAGTACCTACTCATCTCTAAACTCAACATATTTAGTGATATAATAAAAATATATTTTTAACTCTATATTGGATATTCTCTAACTGACAATCATCACTACGAGCTACATGATGATACAACGTCTTGCCCACACTGCCAGAGACTTTCTATATCTTGTCGGGGTATAAACACCCCAACTAAGTAGATCCACTAAGAAATAATGATTCATCTAAAAATTATGATCCGTTACCCATGTTGGCATACATGGTTTATAGGGATTTTTAGTTTTCTGAACCCATCCCCTAACTGTGCTCAATACTACTCCCAATAATATTTATAGTCATGCTCAAATGTATAATACATACTATTTCTCTAGTTTGAGATAATTACTCAAACTATCCCTTAAAAGAGGTAACTACTCTAAAATATCTTTGAACTCATCAACTCATTTAGAAATAAAAGTTTTTTTTTTCTCAACATAATACTCTCTTTCTTAATGTAAAAATGAAACATTTGAGATATGCTTAGTTACCTTATACTTTTACTCAAACTTCTCTTTACTTCCTCAAAAACTCAGTTTAAAGCACAATTGTTGGGTTTCAAAGATTCTCAAATTTTATAACTCAAGTAGGATTCATGCTGAAATATAGACATGAATGAATAAACTCAAGGATCTCTATAAAAATATAGTAAACTCAATACTCAGAATTCAAGTACTCAGAACTGAACGATACTACTAATCTCAAGAATACACAATCCATAAGGTTCGTGCTGAGATATAGACATGAACTAATCAACTCAAGAATGTCAATGTATAACATATATAAATTCAATAATTAGGAGTAGAATTTTTTTTAAATTAAAATCTAAGGATACAAAAAAGTAGATGTAGGGCATGAGAACGAACTAGTCCAACACTATGATATTCTTACATAGCTGCAAGAACAGGGTTTTTGAAGAATGTGGAAGAAGAACTTGATAAGAATCCTTGAAACCCCATCTTGAAGGAGAACAATCATGAAAACCTTTCTTGAGATTGTTGAATTAGTTTTTTGAAATCTCTATAGATAAAAATTATGATTTTCATTAGTTATTTATAATTGTATGGAGGAATTTGAGTTGGAAATAATGAAATTCTTGGAGTGGAACTTACCTTGAACAAGAATCTTGAAAAATATTTAAAGATTCTTGAATTGAAGTCTTCTACTTTGATTTTTTCCTTAGGGTTTTGCCTTAGGGTTTGAGAGAGAAGAGAATGAGGAATTAAGAGATGAAAATTTGATTGTTTTGGATCGTTTATTAGTCAAGAAATTTATTTAGGATTTTCTTAGATGTAAAAAGAAAAAAATGACCCTTTGAAATATTTTCCCATCGGCTAATTCGTCACTACACTGTATCAAGCTACTACAATTGTCATAACTTGTTATTCGAAACTTGGATTGTTAAGAAATTGGAGGCGTTGGAAAGAAGATTCCAATACCTTTAATTTGATAGGTTATGCGCCATGTATTCCTTTAAATTCTAAGGCATATGGTCATTTGAAGTTTGCCCAAGTAAAATCTTACTTCAAAACTTAATCCGTATGAAACTTTCAACTCAACTTTGTGCTAGTGGTTTTCTTATTCACAAATGAAGAATGTTTTGAGTCTTAACTAATAAATTTTTAGGGTGTTACAATACATCCCCCTTGGGATCATTCGTCTTTGAATGATGGTTGGATCGAGAATGGATAGAAAAGGAGTTACTCTTACTATCTTTCTGACTTCTGAATTTGCCTACTAACATAGGCTGAATTAATTCATACGAAGAGTTTGGAACTGTCTATAGCACAAATTCAAGAACAATATTGTTTTGAACATAGTCATGCTCTATCAAAAGTTATCTTACATGAATCAAAAGAATCTGGGCATGAAATAAGAATAAGGCAATTATTCCTTTAAGCAACACAATTATTGGCTTTCAAGCGTAACAACACCTTTATACCATACCATTGTTTATGAATACCACACTTTAGTAGATGCAACTCATAACTCAAATAAGCATTTATGACTATTCTTATCAAGGTCTAAGTTAGATTGAATGTTCTTAGTTTGTTCAAGCCTAATGTCTAAATCAAAGTATACTAAACATTAGATGTTATATTAATCTATACCACAATATTCATGTTCTATACCTCTATAGGGAATCTCATCCCAAGAATACTTCTCTTTATCGCTCCATTAAACCCATCTTGAACCCATAACAAGAACACCTAATGCATCATGCATTTGTCCACATGTTGACAACACAACATTCAAGAATAGTACTATAACCACTCCATGGACTCCTACTAACCAATCCTTCAAAGAATTTCTCATTCTCTCATCATCTCTACCAATTGAAATTTCACACATTACTACCAGGAACCAACTAATTTCTCTCATTTAGCTATTATTCATACTAAAACACCATCCTATTCCTCCTCCACATTATAACTTTTAGATGAAATAAAAAGACCACCACTACCACAATAAGAAACATCAACTATCATTACTCAACTCCTATCAACAACATCGTTATCAAATCTGAAAATGATCATTAAATGAGCTTAGAAGTACGATCCATTTAAGATATCTTATATAAGAATATGTATGCCATAACATTATGTTGCTAGCCATTAAGTGTAAATCATGAATTTGTGATACTAATCATACTATGAGACATGTGTGCTTATATGAATAGTTTCATATCATGAGGCTGATATCTATAACTTTATTAATTAAGATTGAGATAAATATGCTAAATTATTTATCTCTCATTCTGTAAAATGAACATAGATGTAAATCTATCTGTAGTGTATGAACATCGGTCAAGAACATAATTTTGACATTAGAGACATCAATTGGATGTTGTAATGACTTAATTTTGAGGAATACACTAGAGTATGAATGGATCGATATATCACTTTAAGTCTTTTTAAAGACATCACTATCTGATTCTTAATACTAGACCTGGTTTTCTCATCATATCATCTCCCCCTTAGGTCTAAAGCTGATACTTTAACGCTATGAATCTATTCCATCTTTTTGAATTGGTCTACATTCCATTTACTCCAATACTCGAGAAAGGCTTATCTCATGGCTACTGAACTCTCCATAAGTAAGTACTAAGAATCCTTCTAAGACCTCTTTCTAAGATGCTTCTCCTGACCTCTTCTTATTGGCTTATAGGGCCACATAATCTGTTTGCTAATAATTTAAAATTTCCTTCTTAGCCTACCAATAGCATCCTTCTATCTTCATATCAACCTACCTTGAGGAAACTTTGAACTATATTTAAGAGACTCGTCATTGACTATATAAAATCCTTCCTACCAAACTCTTAAGGATGATAAATAAGGCTTACATCAGCCTACTCTACATTAACAACTCAATTATGCTATCTAGGCATACAGGAAAACAATAAACTTAATTAGAACCTCATTTGACTACATATGATCTCGGGTACACCTTTTAATACTTTTGTAAATCTTGACTTATTCATGCTTCATTTCGCTCATCTAAAAGTCAGAATCTCTCACTTGCACCACTCGTATTCATTGCAGCTAGTATCTCAATTTTGCACCTACTCTATATAAAGTCTACTAGATCAGATCTCAAAACTAACATCATTACCCTCACGTTGTCATTATTTTGATCACCACACTCATCTATAATTCAAGTTTAGTGTCTATTACTAAACAAAGACACCAATATAATTGGTTGCTTCTTATACTAACTCACAACTATTAGATAAAATTAAGAAACACTCGCCAACTAAAACCTTATGACAAGTAGTCAATTTTTATCTCTCAGTCTACATGTTTATAGTTTATCGTCATACTCCATTTCATGACTTACGTACTATCTACCCATTCACTATACATCATTGCATTATTATTTCTATAACCCTTCGAATATTTTGGGGCTTTACTCTTAAAAATCATAGGGCTAGCTTAAATCTATCACCTTATGACTACTCTACTTTTTTTTCAACACCTATAATTGGTCTTCACTAACACAATATTACATCGACATAAACTCCCTTCTGGTTAAAGTATACCATAACTCATCCTTACTAGTAACTCTTACTCTACTTTCTATCATGAAATCTTCACAAAATCATCAGTTCTTTGGTTACCGATAAGGGAAAACTCATCATTAATAACTTATTGGGTGCATCAATTCAACAACATAATTTGTCTCATCACTATCTCCCTTTCATAGATTACTATACCTTTGTATTTTTCTGCTAACTCTGGGCACTTTTACTACTACAGCTCGTAACATCATAACTAATACTATTTTTTTGACTGAAAAAACACTACCCATGCTCTAAGACACACTTTCTCATAAGGATATCAACTGAAACAAGGTTTAGATAAGAGAGTACATCTCTCTTTAGCTTGAACACATGATTCATATGAATAAGAATGCATTCTGTCTTATCTGAATAGTTAAGCTCATTCACAAGTTTTTCTAAAACCCCTCTGTGGTCTCATGAATTTCTAAAGATATTTTTTAAGAGTTACTCATCGATAAGGATCTAACTTTCCTTTTCAACCACTTTGAGTATGAGGGGTAGTCAAATGGATATGTGAAATGCACGAATTAGAATATGTTCCTTATGACACAATTCTATTGCACGATTTGGAGTATGAAAGAAGGGAAACATTTTTTAACTATCCATAGTCCCTCATTTATAGAAGTGGGGCCCTTACAACCATAAATAAGATCCTACTGACATTGCTTCATAGACATCCTAGGACACTTGAACTCTGTGCTCTAACAGAAAGTTTTTCATAAGTCAACCCTACACGTGGCTGGCACTCGAAAACCATTGTTGGTCCCGAAGCAAACTCTCATCTTGGCTAACTATAAGCGGAAGACTAACTCAAGCATACTTAAGTATTAAATTGAAAGAAACATTTAAAAAGTGTTTACTAAATCTCAAAAATTAACAGGATATACTGAGTATGAAAGATAAGTTATAAATAAAGCATTTGACACTGAAAGACACTCCAAAATTGTCTATATATAAAGTCTCTATTGTATAAAGATGAGTGCCATAAAAAGATGCATGAATCCTCAAAAACAATTACTAATAACTTATAAAACTAGAGTCCTCTGGAAGCAAGAAGGCCTTACTCAAAGGTTAACGAGCGGATGAAGTGATCTCAATAGACTCTTGTTAGGATCCTAAGAACCTGCATCTATATTATTAAAAGATGCAGGTCGAATAAAACTAGTACACTGAATTTTAGAATATGTATTGTTGGTGAATAACAAATAACTCAATGAAAGGACTTTAGTAGATATAGACATATACTCAACTGAATGTAAATAAATAAAGAAGCAAAATAATTAAAATGATACAGAAGTATTTCTCATCTCTTAACTCAACATAATAGGTAATATATTAAAAATATTCTCTTAACTCTATTTGGGAGATTATATAAATGACAACCATCGCTATGAGCTACGTGATGATATATCATCTCACCTGCACTGCTAGAACTTTCTTATACTTTGTCGGGGTATAGAACACCTCAACTAAGTGGATCCACTAAACAAGAAGGATTAATCTAAAAGGTATGATCTTTTACCCATGTTAGGTTACATGGTTTATGAGAATTTTGAGTTGTCTGAACTCATCCCCATACCAGTTCTCAATACTACTCACAATAATATATATATATATATATATATATATATATATATATATATATATATATATATACACACACACACACACTCATGATCAAATGTATAAAAGATACTCTTTCCCAAGTTTGAGATAATTGCTCAAACCATCCTTTTAAAAGAGGTCACTACTATGAAATATCTCTAAACTCATAAACTCCTTTAGAAATCAAAGTTTCTCTTTTCTCAAAATAATACTCTTTTTCTTCATGTAAAAATGAAATATTTGGGATATACTTTGTTCCCTTATACTCTTTCTCAAACTCCTCTTTACTTCCTCAAAAATTCACTTTGAAACACCATTGTTGGCTTTAAAAGATTCACAAAATTTATAACTCAAAATAGGGTTTATGCTGAAATGTAGACATGAAGGTATCAACTCAAGGATCTCTATAACAATATAGGAAATTTAATACTCAGAACTCAAAATACCACCCATATCAAGAATACTCAACTCATAAGGTTCATCTATAAATATAGACATGAGTTAATCAACTCAAGAATGACACTAACACCTCGTTATTTGAAATAACTAGAATTAGAAATAACTATTTTGGAAAGAGTAAAATTGGAAATTTTGGCAAGTTATGCTAAGTATGAGTTTTGGGTCAACTTTAAACGACCATAATTTTCAGTACACGATGAGTTAGGTGGCCCATAAGATATCAAATGAAAGGTCTTGGAATCCTCTTTCCAACACCACCAATTTTGATAATTTTCAAGTTCATACGAGGGTGATATGTCAATTTGAAGTTGGGTTGTCCAGTTAAGGAAGTTACCAGATTTAAGAGGGGTCTTTTAGTCTTTTCCTTATCAAATAAGATTAAAACAAAATATTATAATATTAAGGGGTCTAAACTGATTTGATTCATCTTTAAGAATCCTAATTTACACTAGGGTTTTGAGAGAAGTTCAAGCAGAGGAGAAAAGGAGAAAAGTCAAGCGTTTGTCTAGTTATTGAGGATTTTATTGGGGATTTCGACAAGGGTTGATCCTTAAGGTGTGAGTTCACATAGCATTGGGTTCATTCATCCATGTGCCAATTATGTTATTCTCAATGTAATTTCTTCCTAGAAAGTTGAAAGTTTGATGTTCTTGATTAGTGTTCTTGACTTTGCATTCGTTCTTGAATTAGGAGGGTCCCTTGTTTACTTTATCATTCTAGTTTTATTAGGATGGCATGGGTCCTATCCCAACATCCATTTCAGTTAGTTCCAGCTTCATAGATTGATAGACATAGTTCATGAGTTTCATTCATTTCAATTATTGATGTCTGATACTTGAATTTCCACTTTGGCTAGTGAATGTTTCTTTAAATATTATGAATAGTTATTTGACTTGAAGCTTTAATTTTAAAGTTCTCTTATTATTGAGTAAGCCTTCCGCTAAGAGTTAAGTTGGGCCAAGGTTTCTCTTGGGGGCGAACAATGGTTCTCGAGTGCCAGACGCGTCTAGGGTGTAGGCTCGGGGCATGACAAACTTGGTATCAGAGCACATAGTTTAAGATTCCTAGAATATCTTTGAAGTTATGTTTGTAGAGTCCTAGTTATCAGTGTGAAGCGCTCCACATCTATAATTAGGAGGCTATAACATTTAGAAATTATCTCGCTTATTTCATACTCATTTCATACGATAGAGTTCATCTCTATAAAGTCTCCTTCTAACTCGTGCTTACGTGCATCTTTCAAATCATGCCTCCACAAAGAGTTGTCCAAGGTCGTCCTGCTAGGAGGAATGCTGAGGCTTAAGGGATACCTAATGTACCTGAAGTGCAATCCCAAGGAGCGGTCACCAATGTTGAGTTTTGTGAAGCTATGAACCAAGTTTTGAACAATTAAGCTGGGCATCAAAAAGGGAATCGAGAGGATGTGACCGATACATCAAAGGATCCGTGAGTTCTTAAGGATGAATCCTCCAATCTTCATTGGTTTAAGTGCAACTGAGGATTCAAAAAATATTGTAGAAGAGTTGCAGAAAATATTTTATGGGATACATGTTGTTGATAATGAGTGAGTGGAACTACTTGCATACCAACTATGGAGTGTTGCTAAAATCTAGTTTGACAAATGGAAAAAGGGTAGAGATGAGGGTACACCAGTCGTGAGTAGGGTTATGTTCTAGAGTGCCTTCATGGGGTGTTTATTTTTCCATGAGTTAAGAGAGGTAAATGTAAGAGAATTACTCACTCTTAAGCATGAATCTATGAGTGTGCATCAGTATAGCCTTAAGTTCACCGAACTGTCCCATTATGCCCCGGAGATAGTTGCAAATATGAGGAGTAGGGTGAGTTTCTTTGTTTCTGGGTTGTCTGGCCTTTCAAGAAAAGAGGGTAAGGCAACTATGTTGATAAGAGACATGGACATAGCAAGACTTATGATCCATGTACAGCAGGTTGAGGAAGATAAGCTGAGAGATAGGGAAGAGTTTCGAAATAAAAAAGCTAAAACAACAGGGAATAAGTCTAGGCAGCAAAAGAGTAATGCAAACCGGTCATCATTCCAACATAAGCAAAGTGGACCTGTTCCATCATATTCTAGTGCACCTACACCAAGGAACAGAGGTGACTTCAATAATCATAATTCACAAAGCATCAGAGCAAAACATGCAGAGTCTCAAGGTAGTGTAACACAAAGAGGAAATAGGATTTATGCATGTGTTAAGTGTGGTGGAACCCACTCAGGAGTATGCCATGATGGCTCCACTTTTTGCTTCAAGTGTGGTCAAGAGGGCCACTTCATGAAAGATTGCCCTAAGAACAGGTAGGCGGTGGAAATAGGGGAAATAGAGCTGAATAGTCTTCCGTTGCACCAATAGGCAGAGCAGCACGTAGAGGAGCTACTTCAGGGCAGGCGGAGGGGAAAATCGTCTTTATGCTATCACAAGTTGCTCAGAGCAAGTGAATTCTACAGATGTTGTCATTGGTTTGACAAAAGTATTTACTTTTGATGTTTATGTTTCGCTAGATCCAGGAGCGAGTCTATCTTTTGTGACTCCTTATATTTCCATGAATTTTGATATTCTTCCTTAGCAACTTCTTGAGCCTTTCAATGTTTTACACTTGTTGGTCGGTGAGTCTATTCTATCTAAGAGAGTTTATCGTGGTTGTACCATTTTCGTCAATCACAAGGACACCATGGTTGAATTAGTTGAGTTAGATATGGTAGATTTTGATGTCATTATAGGTATGGACTGGCTTCATGTATGTTATACCTCAATTGATTGTAGAACTTTTAAGTTCCAGTTTCCTAAGGAGCCAGTTATTAAATGGATGAGTAGTGCATCAGTGCCTAAGGGTTATTTTATTTCGTACCTTAAAGCTAGAAAGTTAGTTTCCAAGGGGTGCATCTATCACTTAGTCCGAGTTAATGACTCTAGTGTTGAGACACCACTTATTTAGTCAATTCTAGTTTTTAGTGAGTTTCCAGAATTTTTCCTAGATGATCTTCCCGGAGTCCCTACTGAGAGAGAAATAGACTTTGGTATAGATATTCTTCTCGATAATTGTCTTATCTCTATTCTGCAATTTAGAATGGCTCCAGCAGAGTTGAAACAGTTTAAAGAGCAGTTGAAAGATCTTCTTGACAAAGGTTTTATTCGACCTAGTGTCCCACCTTGGGGGGTGCTCCGATCTTATTTTTGAGAAAGAAGGATTGTTCTCTTAAAATGTGTATAGATTACCATTAGTTGAATAAGGTTATTGTCAAGAATAAATATCCCTTTCAAAGAATCAATGATCTCTTCGATCAACTTCAGGGTGGCACTTGTTTTTCTAAGATAGACCTCATAGCAGGCTATCATCAGTTGAGAGTAAGAGAAAGTGATATCCCTAAGACAATTTTCAGGACCAGCTATGGTCATTATGAGTTTTTGGTTATGTCATTTGGCCTAACTAATGCTCTTGCAGCATTGATAGATCTCATGAACAGAGCATACAAGCCTTATCTTGATATGCTTGTTGTCATATTCATTGATAATATTCTAATCTATTCGAGGAATGAGGAAGATCATGCTAGTAGTCTCAGAATAGTTCTTCAAACTCTCAAGGTAAAGAGTTGTATGCTAAATTTTCCAAGTGTGAATTTTGGCTTGAATCAGTGGCGTTCTTAGGCCATATTATTTCCGGTGATGGGATTCGAGTTGACACTCAAAAGATAGAGGCAATGCAGAATTGGCCTAAACCCATATCTCCAACTGATATTAGGAGTTTCTTGGGATTGGCTAGCTATTATAAAAGGTTCGTCGAGGGGTTTTCATCTATTTCATCCCCCATTGACCAAGTTGACTCATAAAACAATTAAGTTTCATTGGTCTGACTCTTGTGAGAAAAGCTTTTAGGAATTGAAAAAGTGGTTGACTACTGCCACAGTACTGACCTTACCAGAAGGTACGCATGGTTTTTTGGTATATTGTGATTCTTCCAGAGTTTGATTGGGTTGTGTATTGATGCAAAATGGCAAAGTTATAGCTTATGCCTCCAGGCAGCTTAATATTCACGAGACAAGTTACCCTACCCATGATCCAGAGTTGGTTGCTGTAGTATTCACTTTGAAAATATAGTATCACTAACTTTATAGAGTTTACGTGGATGTGTTCACCAATCACAAAAGTCTTCAGTGTGTGTTTAGTCAGATTGAATTTAATTTCAGAAAGAGGAGGTAGTTGGAGTTATTCAAGGATTATGACATGAGCATTCTCTACCACCTAGATAAAGCTAATGTCGTTGCAGGCAATTTAAGCAGGTTGTCATGGGTAGTACGTCCTATGTTGAGGAGGACAAGAAAGAGTTAACCAAGGATGTGCATAGATTGGCACGATTAGAAATACCACTAACGGATTCTAGCGAAGGAGGAGTAGTGGTGATGAATGGGGCTGAATCATCATTAGTGTCTGAAGTGAAAGAGAAACAAGACCAAGATACTATTTTGTTTGAATTGAAGGAAAATGTTCATAAGCAAAAAGTGATAGCTTTTGAACAAGGGGGAGATGGTGTATTGAGGTACCAAGGTAGATTATGTGTGCCAAGGGTGGATGAATTCCAAGAGAGGATTATAAAGGAAGCTCATAGCTCCAGATATTCTATCTATCTGGGTTTCACAAAGATGTTCGTGACTTGAGAGAAGTCTATTGGTAGAATAGTATGAAAAAGAGTATTGCAGAGTTCATTACTAAGTTCTGAATTGTCAACAAGTCAAAGTAGAGCACTAGAGGCCCGGTTGTATGGCCCATAACATATATATTCTGGAATGGAAGTGGGAGATGATCAATATGGATTTTATAGGTTTACCACGGTCTCGTAGGCAGCATGATTTGATTTGGTTGATTGTAGATTGAATGACTAAATCAGCACATTTCTTACCATTAAAGACTACCCATTCAACAGAAGATTATGCTAAGTTATATATTCAAGAGGAATTTAGACTTCTTGGGGTTTCAGTAGCTATTATTTCAGATAAAAGGGCGCAATTCACAGCACAATTTTTGAAGTTTTTCCAGAAAGGTTTGGGTTTGAAGGTGAACCTTAGTACTATTTTTCATCCTTAGACTGATGGTCAAGCAGAGAGCACAATTCACTCTTTAAACGATATCTTGAGGCTGTATGTGATAGATTTAAAAGGGAATTGGGCTGATCACTTACTTCTCAAGGAGTTTTCTTACAACAATAGTTATCACTCTAGCATCCAGATGTCTCTTTGTGAGACACTTTATGGGAGACGATGCAGATCACCTATTGGATGGTTTGAAGTCGGTGAAGCTGGGTTGATAGGACCAGACTTAGTCCATCAAGCTATGGAGAAAGTGAAGGTTAGTTAAGAGAGATTGTAACAGCGCAGAGTCATCAGAAATCCTATACAGATGTTAGGTGAAGAGACTTAGTGTTTGAAGTAGATGATTGTGTATATTGGTAGTCAAAGGATATCCAAGATGATCTGTAACGTAGCTTATGAGGTGGAGAAGTGTATGGGCGATCCTTCACTCATCATACCTATGAAAGATATTCATATAAAGGATAGCTTATCGTATGAGTAGATTCCTATTTAGATTCTGGATCACCAGGTTCGTAGGTTGTGACCCAAGGAAGTAGCACCAATTAAGGTCTTACGGAGGAATCAGTTTGTTGAGGAAACTACCTGGGACGTTGAGGAGGATATGGAGAAGAGATACCCATATCTCTTTGAGTATGGAGAAATTCCAAATTAAGGTACTGATCCTTCTTTTGGCATTTAATTTAAGTTGACATGTTGTGTTATATATTGCTTGTTGGATGTTTGAGCTGAATGTTAGATGTTACACCCTTTATCTACTTAGATTAGTCTCATTCGAGGACGAATGTTACCAAGGAGGAGATATTGTAACACCTCAGAATTTGAAAGAACTAGAATTAGAAATAACTAATTTTGGAAGAGTAAAATTGGAAATTTTTGCAATTTATGCTAAGTATGAGTTTTCGGTCAACTTCAAACGATCATAAATTTCAGTACAAGATGAGTTAGGTGGCCCACAACATATCAAATGAAAGGTCTTGGTATCCTCTTTCCAACTCCACCAATTTTTCTTATTTTCGAGCTCGTATGAGGGAGATATGCCCATTTGAAGTTGTGCTGCCATATTAAGGAAAGTTACCCGGATTTAAGAGGGGTATTTTTATCTTTTCCTTATCCAATTAGATCAAAACGAAATTTGTAATATTTAGGGGTATAAAACTGATTTGGTTTAATTTTACAAATCCTAATTTATGCTAGGATTTTGAGAGAAGTTCAAGAAGAGGAGAAAAGGAGAAAAGTCAAGAGTTCGTCTAGTTCTTGACGATTTCGTTGCGGATTTCACCAAGGGTTGATCCCTAAGAGTTATGTGAGTTCACATAGCATTGGATTCATTCACCCATGCACCAATCATGTTATTTTCAGCTTAATTTCGTCCTAGAAAGTTGAAAGTTTGATGTTCTTGATTAGTGTTCTTGAATATTCTTTCTTTCTTAAATTAGGATGGGATTGATGATTTTTTGAGGTAATTGTATCTATTTTAAGGCTGTTTTGTGTGGATTATTGAATACTAATGTTGGGTATTTGAATCTAAGTGATTGTGGAAGAAACCATTCGATTCTAGACAAATTAGGGTCCAAAAATGAGTAAGAAAATTTGTCAAGTTTTTTTGGAAAATGGGTGGGGCATTGCGCCACTCAATGCACCCCAAGTCAAGTTTTGTAGGTTGGGTCCTAGGGCGTCTTCCACTCAGTGCGCCCCAACCTTCCTTCTGTAGTTCAGGGTTTGGTGCCCTGTGCCACTCAGTACGGCAGGGTCACTAGGTCCTCTACCCTTTCTGACTTCTTTCCATTCGAGTTCCCTCGAATCGTACCTTTGTTGTCTAGTTATTTTCTAGACTCTAAGATATGTCTTAACATCGATATATCATCCATAACATGAGATCATAACCCTTGAATTCCTAATTCAAATTCAAGGTAGATCTAAGAGTCAAGTCTTGAGAGTTCTTTGATTCTTTTCAAAGGTCTTTTACAGTTATTTTAAACTTGTTTTAAGACTTAAGCATTGAGTTTGAAAAAGAGTAGAGCTGAGTTCATTTTCTTTAAAATGATATATGGGAAATAATTATTCCCAAGATTAAATGTTTTACATTTAAGATGAGAGGAAACACCGATCTCCAAAAGAATTTTCATGAGAAGTTTTAGTACCATCTCTTTTAAGAGAAAATTTTTTGAGTAATAATCTCAAAATACAGAAAGAGTTATGTTTTTAAACATACGAGTTAAATCTTGGGAGTAGTATTGAGCACCGATATGGGGACGAGTTCAGATAACTCAAAGTCTACATAAACAATGTTGCTAATGTGGGTAGAAAGGGTCATACTTTTTAGATGATTCCTTAATGCTTTTTAGCATAAACTAGTGGATCCACTTAGTAGTAGGTTCTATACCTCGGCAAAGTGTAGGACAGTTCTGGCAGCATGGGCTAGAGGATGTATCATCATGTAGTGTATAGTGATGGTTGTCAGTTAGAGAATCTCCCATAGACTTATTTTGTATCTTTATATATACAAATAGAGTTTATATTGTATTTTATAATACATTGAGTTGTTATCTATTGTTTAAAGTTTTAAAGTTTTTCTTTATACTGCATCTTTATTTCTGCTTTATATTGAAATGAGTTGAGTAGAGTTGAGACGAGGTAAATGTTTCTTTCAATTCCAGTTCAAGCTTATGTCCTATTTTAGATTTCCCTTCACATGCTCATATGTTTCATGTACTAACGCCATTTGGCGTGCATCTTTTATGATACAGATATAGGTAACTAGGATCAACGTTCGATGATCCAGTTAAGCTTCAGAGTTATTGGTGAGCCTCCTTGCTTTTCGAAGGATCCCTTGTTTACTTTATCATTCTAGTTTTATTAGGATGTCATGGGTCTTTTCCTAACGCCCATCTCAGTTAGTTGAGGCTTCATAGATAGATAGTCATAGTTCATAAGTCGTGTTCATTTCAATTATTGATGTATGATATTTGAGTTGCCAGTTTGGCTAGTGAATGTTTCTTTAAATATTTTGAGTAGTTATTTGAGTTGAAGCTTTACTTTTAAATTTCTCTTATTATTGAGTAAGCCTTCCGCTAAGAGTTAAGCCAGACCATGGGTTCACTTGGGCCAATAAAGTTATCGAGTGCTAGTCACGTCTAGGGTGTAGGCTCAGAGCGTGACAATGTCAATGCATAACATATAAAAATTCAGTAATTAGGATTAGAATTTCAAAAAGAATGGGAAATCAAGAACACAAAATCAATTCATCCCAAGAATACTCAAATCTAAGGATAGAACCCTGGATTACTTTTTTATTAATTTGAAAGTAGATGTAGGATGTAAGAACAAACTAGTCCAACACTATGATAGACCTATATACCTGAAAGAACAAGGTTCTTGTAACAATCTTGAAGAAAAACTTGATTTGAAGTCTTGAAACCCTATCTTGAAAGAGAATAATCAAGAAAACTTTTCTTGAGATTGTTAAATTAATTTCTTGAAATCTCTATGGCTAATAATTATGATTTTAATTAGTGATTCATTATTGTATAGAGAAATTTGAGTTGGAAAGAATAAAATTCTTGGAGAGGAACTTACCTTGAAGAAGAATCTTAAAAAGTATTGAAAGAATCTTGAATTGAAGTCTTCTACGTCGATTTTTCCTTAGGGTGTTTTGCTTTATTGTTTGGCAGAGAAGAAAATGGGAATTAAGAAATGAAATTATGATTCTTTTTGTTCTTTAGTTAGTCAAGAAATTAGTTTAGGGTTTTCTTAGAGGAAAAAAATACAAAAACGACGCCTTTTAATATTTACCCGTCGACTAATTCATAACTACACTGTATGAAGCTACTAAAATGATCATAAAATTATATTCAAAACTCGAATTGTTGCGAAATTTGTGGCATTGGAAAAAAGATTCAAATACCTTTAATTTGATAGGCTTAAGGCCACAAATCTCTTTAAAATCTAAGAGATATGATCTATTGAAGTTGACACAAGTAGAATCTTACATCAAAACATTATGGGTATGAAACTTTCAACTCACCTTTATGCTAGGGGATTCTAGTAATTTTAATTCAGATCCAAATTCATTTCGGTAATGACCTATTCCGGCCATTATGGAAATAATTTGGGCTAGAAAACTTTTGAGTACTGACTTGGAAATCTCCTGCCTAGGCCAGACTTGGATGAAATGCGAGTCAGGTGAGCTTTAGGGAAATATGGTAATAAACATTAGATTTAATTCTGAATATGATCACATGATTTGATAGCCAAGATATCAAAGAGCTTGTATGGCCTGAAGGAAATGAATACGGGCAAGTAGAACTCCCATAAGTGATCTTGACGTGAGAGGGTAGTTTTTGAACGTCAAGGTTTGAAGGTGTGTTGTGAAATGGCAGCTTGGAGCTCAAATTCCAAGATTCTATCTCTGTGCAAGCCACTGGGGGGGATTAATCTCGCTAGGGCGAGGCCGTTGTGGTGGGATGGTGCCCGCTATGGCAGGCCAGTCGTGACTTAAATCGGGTAAAACCCCCAAAAATGAAATTTTCTGCAAGCATTCATTCCTGAGAGCTAAGAGACGACCCAGGGAAAGTTCATGACAATTTTCCACCACTTCTACCACTAAATGGAAGATTATTACTCCCCTAATACGTTTTTCAATCCGTATAACTAAGATTCTTGGGTAATTATCATTGGGGGAGAGTTTTAAGCTGAATTTAATGGTGGAAAAAGCCCTAATTGAACATTAAGATCTTGATTTTGGCCATGGATAGATAGATTGATTATTAGCCAGGTAAATTAGACATTGTTTATTGATCATTGATTAATTGATTGTTTTTAGACCAAGAACAAGCAAAAAGATTCCGAAAATGGATGGATCAAGAGTTTTAGGATGATTCAAGCTTCATTTCAAGGTAGGTGATGGTTTGATTTCATTTTTTTGTAATATATGTTGGTAATTTCTTCATTGTAGTGCATGCATGTATGTGAATGAAGCACCGTCGATCAAACCTAGTTAAATGAGTATGAATGAACAATTGCATGCCATGAAGCTAAATATTGATTGTATGATTATGAGTAATGTTCATTATGGGTGTGGTTGTGATTGTTGTTGTAATGATTAGATTGGGTGTCACGTTCTGACACATATATTGGATCGGGTGTCACGTTCCAACATATATATTGGATTGGGTGTCACATTCCAACACATTTATTGGATCGGGTGTCACGTTCTGACAGATATATTGGATCGGGTGTTACATTCTGACACATATATTGGATCGGGTGTCATGTACCGACACACTAAAAATTTGGTTGTGTATATTGTTGTATCTACTTGTTATTGAGAATGTGAAATTGTACATTGTTCCTGAAATGGTAACTGATTTGTAGATTTTGTATATGCGTGTTTACTATGTTGTGATTACGTGTATATGCTCGCTCACTGGAATAGCCGCATGATCCTATCAGTACACTGTGGTCGTGTACTGATACTACACTTGCTCGTTCTTTGTTGAGTATAGGGCATCTTCAGGCGGCTACTGATAGACCTCAGCTAGGAGATCACTGATCAAAACTAGATTTCAAGGGTGAGTCAGTGCTTTCAGGTTGCCATATTGGAGTCCTTCATTTTGTTTAGTCTATTTTCTTCAGACTCAAACTATTATTTAGCTAGTTCTTATGTTGGTTGGGGTTGTACCCCTATTTCCTTAGACTTGTTACACTTTAGATGTTTTGGTACAATGACTTTCAGTTCTAGGGGTTAACTTCTGCAATCGTTTGTTAGCCATTCGTTGAACTTCCAACGTTTATTGGAACTCCATATTTCTTTAGTCATTTAACATGCTTCCGTATCTTTAAATGTTTAGTGTTGGTTAAGGTTGCTTAGTCTGGTTCTAGTAATGGTTCTCCCACCGGAGGGTTAGTGTGGGTGCCAATCATGACGGCCTGGGTTGTGACAATTTCCACACTAAAGAATTGACCTTTACAAATATGGGCAGTTTAAGAATCACCCGGTACGATCTTATTAACAAATGAAGAATGGTTCGAGTCTTAACTTAGAAATTTTTGGGGAGTTACAGATATCTATAAGTACCTATATAAACACTTGGTAAAATATAAATGAATAAACAATTATTAAAATAAAAGAAAAATATCTCTCTCTCTCTCTCTCTCTCTCTCTCTCTATATATATATATATATATATATATATATATATATATATATATATATATATATATATATATTAATAAAATAGAATTTTAGTGTAGAGTGGACCACACCTAAACTATTCCATTTTTTAAGTTTCATACCAAAGTATTGAGAGTGTGAGTTTCTTACATAAACTATCACTTATTAGATTGAGAAATACACCATGTGCAATGCAATCTCTCTTTTATTTGAAAAAACTTTGACGAATGGCATTCCACATGGATAAAAAATGTCACAAAAAAATTAAATAATAAACTATTAATATTAATTAAAAATTAATTATTCAATTATCACTAATTACCCCCCCCCCCCCCCACCCCACAAAAATATTTTTTAAAAAGTAAAATTTAAATTATTTTTTTGACCCACTCCACCACCTCCTCTCTGTACCCGTCCCCCCAATCACCCTGCCCCCCATTACCACCCACTCATTCCTCAAAAAGAATTGATCTTATTTTATTTTAAAGAAATTAAAATTGAGGGTTATATGGAGTGGGTAGAATATATTTTTTTAAAAAAAAAAATGAAACAATATCTAAATTAGTATATGAAGGGGGGGGGGGGGGGGGGGCGATGAAGTAAAAGAAATTATATAATTTTATAAAAGAAATTTAAGCTAAAAAAATGGGGGGAGGGGGGGTGTTTACAGTGAGAGGAAGTAATGGAGTGGGGGTCAGAAATTTTTTTATATTTTATTTTATAAAAAAATATTATTTTTTAGGATAATAACTTTTAATATTTAATTTTAACTAATACTTAGTTTATTTAATGTTTATCAATGTGGAATGTTTTGTCCATGTGGAGTGTGATGTGACAATTTTTTTAACTAAAAGAGAGAGTGTATTACACACTATGATGAGAGTGTTATAAAAGAGAGGTGTGTTTCTCAAACTAATAAGTGATAGTTTTGATATGAAACTCACACTCTCAATAGTTTAGGTATGAAAATTAAAAAAAAAACAGTATAGTTTAAGTTTGTTTTGATACTTATCTTTTTATTAATATGAAAAGAAAGGAACTTCTTACCATATGAAAAGAAAAACATCTTTTGTACTGTGTGATAAAATACATTTTTATTGAAGAAATGGTATTCTCAAATAATGTATATTTTTTACCTTAAAAAATCAATGAGAAACTAAATTACAAATATGAAATAAAATAAAGTTTATTTCCAAGAGGTATATTATTATCTTAAATGTTAACTAACCGATTAAATAGTTAAACAAATTTAATATATATATATATATATATATATATATATATATATAAGTATTTATGATTTAAGTTTTGCCTAAACGTGGAGCAATAAATTTGTAAGTAGAGGATATATCAGCCCAATGCACCAAAAGTAAAATTTTCACTCTTTTTTTTTTTTTTTTTTTTTTTTTTTACAATTGTAAGAACATAAAATAGAATTTAACTTCTTTTGAATATCATCGTCGGGAGATATCTCCGAGTACCTACATAAACACTTGGTAAAAGATAAATGAATAAATAATTATTAAGATAAATTAAGAATATCTCTCTCTCTCTCTCTCTATATATATATACTACAAAATTAGAATTTTACTGTAGAGTGGACTCAGATGTGTAACTGTACCAAGTGCTAGATATGTCATAGCTGCGAAATGGTTGCTGGAATAATCGGCCCTCTAAAGTCACCTTGCCAAGATACAAAACGTAAAACTTTTTATCCTGTGCTAATAATATAAGTTTTGTCATCGTCCAAATTTATATTTTTTGCTATATATGTGTATGTATGTCTTTTTTATTGTGGAGGCTCAAAAGTTAAGTGAAACTTTTTCATTGGCCAAAAGTGTAGCGCTTGCAAATTTTCACGATCCAGAACGTCGTGATTGGCACCTACATTAACCCTATGGTGGGAGAACCATTACTAATAACAAACTAACCCGAAATCTAGAAATTTAAAGATACGAAAGTAACTTTAAATGCAAAAAAAAAATTGGAGTTCCCATAAAATCCGGGAGTACAACAAAACAATTGCGGAATAATGCCTAGAACCGAAAAGTCAATGTACCAAAACTCTAAAGTTCAACTAGTCTAATAAAAAGGGGTACAACCCCGAAACTAAACCAATGAATATCTAAAGTACTAGTCTAAGTCCGAAGAAAATGGACTACACAAGTGGAGAACTCATGACAGCCTAGAAGAACTGGCTCACCCTTGAATTCGATCTTGATCAATTATCTCCTAAATAAGGTCTATATGTAGCCGCATGAAGATGCCCTGTACTCAACAAATAAAAAGCAAGTGTAGTACAAGTACACAATCACAGTGTACTGGTAGGATCACACGGCTATTCAAGTAAGCGAAGCAGGCGTAACATAGTAAACATGACATGGAAAAAATACAAATATACACATATATCGGTTATCATTTAAGAACAATTTACAGTTCCACATTCTCATTAACAAGTAAATATGACAATTCAATGGTTCCTCATGGAACCCTTACCCAAACTGTTAGTTTGCCAGAATGTGACACCTGATCCAAATTAGTGTGTCAGAATGTGACACCCGATCCAATGTATATGTCCGTACGTGACATCCAATCCCAATTAGTGTGTCGGAACATGACACCTGGTCCAATCATCATACCACAATCACAATCACAATGTACATTCTCAAAATCAAACAATCAATTGTTGATTCATCGCATACAATCGTTCATTCATAGTCATTTACATTAGGTTTGATCAATAGTGCTACATTCGCATACACACACATTACAATGAAGCAAATACCCACATACATCACATAAACATGAAATAAAACCATAACCTACCATGAAACCAAGCTTGAACCCCCCTAAGGTACTTGATTCTTCCCTTTCTGGATTCTTTCTGTTGGTTCTAGGTCTACTGACAAGTAATAATACGCAAGGATCAATAATTAAGGTCTAATTCACCCGGATTATAACAAACCCAATAACCCAAGACCAAACTATAATCTCCATACCCAAATTAGGGTTTTTTCCACCATTATATTTGGATAAAAACCTTTCTCCGATAATAATTACCCAAGAATTTAAGTTCTACGCATCGAAAAACGGATTAGGGGAGTAAAATCCTTACCTTTGGTGCTAGAAGAGGTGGAAAATTTTCAAGAACTTTCCCTGGTTTTTTTCTTAGCTCTCAAGAACGAAAATTACAAAAGAATAAAATTTTTGGGGTTTAATTCCGACTTAATTCGCGACTAGGCTACCACGTGGACCCTATCCCGCTATAGCATCCCCGCCTTGGCGAGAATAATCCTACCACAAAGACTTACACGGAGACAGAGAGTCGGAATTTGAGTTCCAAATCCCCATTTCACAACACACCTTCAATCCACAAAGTTCAAAAACTACCCCTTCATGCTAAGACCAATTTCAGAAGTTCTACTCTCACAAATTTAATTTCGCAAAGTCGTACGAGTTCCTTAACGTCTTAGCTATCTACTCATGTGGTCAAATTTATAAGTATATCTCTCATTCATTACCAGATCTCCCCTATACCTCACTAACACAGATTTCGTCCAAATCTAGACTAGGCTTGGAATTCCCAAGTTACTACTCAAAAGTTTTCTGGCCCAAATTTTTTCCCCTTCAGCTTTTCCCTAACGACGGAATCATGTCATTACAATAGATACCAATCTACCCATTAATCATCTCCGAGTGATCAACTAGGAAGGACTGGCTAAATTAAGGGCAGAGTAGTACCTGAATTATTGAACAACAGGCATACTTGTCTTGTGTGTCCTTCTCGGTCTCCCAATTAGCTTTCTCAATCGAACGATGCTTCCATTGAATTTTCACATACCTTATCTCCTTGGTACTCAGCTTCCAGATATGGCGATCAAGAATTTCAACCGGTTCCTCCTCATACTGAAGGTCTTTGTCTAACAAAATTGAGTCTTATTTTATGATGTAATCCCTATTCCCATGATACTTATTCAACATGGACACATGAAATATCGAATGAACTCCCGATAGGTTAGGAGGTAAATCCAATCTATAGGAAACTAGTCTCACACAGTCAAGAATTTCAAATGGTCCAATGTATCAAGAACTAAGCTTGTCATTCTTGCCGAATCTCATCACACATTTCATGGGTGACACTTTAAGAAGAACTTGATCACTAGTGTGAAGTGCCATGTCTCTTACCTTATGGTCTACATACTTTTTTTGTCGACTTTGGGTTACTAGGATGATAGTTTGGATGTTTCTTACCTTATCTTAAGCATCCTTCACCAAGTCAACCCTGAAAGATTTCACATCTTCAGCCTCAAACAATCTTATTGATATGCTCAAATTGCACCTCCCTAAAGAAGTATAAGCAATCATTGTCAAATAAAGAACCCAACTTGTAGGTTGGGGTCAATCCCACGAGGAATATGGTTTTGACTTAAACTTAACTAACAATTATTTCCGTTTAGTCAAAATATTTCCGAAAACAAGTAATTAAAAGGGGGGGGGGGGGGGGGATTTGTGAAACAAATAATTGATCGTTGTTTAAGTAACACGTGAGCAATATTCAAACTTCGAGTTATCAATAACAGAGAGAAACTAGGTTATATGTGTTCCCTATAAGCTTTTAACTTGGTAATCCTAATAATAGTAATCATTTCCTAGTGTTTTACATGCAAATTTGGTAAGATAGGTATCCCTAAGTTATTGGTCCTTCAAATAGGGAATTTCACCGCGCACCTTGGTCCGACTACGTGTGTATAAGTTACTAACCCTTACCTTTACCTCTAATTAGGCATCACATCAATGTATGGCTTAGTTATTAGACTATTAGATAGTATCACACTAAATCTCTGTGGATAATTCTTTTCTTATTAACTACCTCCTTGGTCCAGCAAGTAGCAACATGGCAAGTTCTAACGCGTGCAATTGTTAAAAAGAATTTTAAGTGAAAGAATTACCCATACATGCATCAAAACTATTCAAGAATTACTTAGTTATTATTCATACGTTGTTAATTGGTCATAGTTCCCACAAGCCTAGTTGTGGATTTAGTTACTCATGCTTGAAAGAACACAATTCATATTGTTGTAAAGAGAATGCATGAACTTACATTTAGAGTAGAAGAAACACGAAATCTCGAACTGGATTTCAAAGCAAAAATCTCATAAACTGAAATCTGGAAATCAAATTGCCAAAGTTTGTAAGTTAATTCCCAAGAAAATATCAAGAACTAAAAGTAAACAATAATCTCGAACCCTAAAAACGAGGTTTACATAACCTATAGAAAAACATTGTCCTAAACAAAAAGAAAAAAAAATAAGGAAATAAAATTTCTCGATGCGGCTTTGATTGTTGACTTGACATACGGACCGCGGGTTGACCTACGGTCCGTAGGTCCCCTCCGTTGGTCAACATTTAGAACTTTTCCATAGTAGCTGGAGCCTTCAACTCCCAGTTAATCACTGACGCATGTGCAGGTCGGACCTACGGTCCGTGGGTCCTCTTCTGTGGCTCCACACTTAGGATTTTCATCAGGTACTAGAACTTCGACTCCCAGTTCATCTTTCTATGTATGCAGGACGGACAGTAGGTCAACCTACGGTTCGTAGGTTGCTTCGTTGCTCCACACATGGTCAGACGTCCCTGATGCTCCCATCTACACCCACTATCGACGGATCGTCATAGGACCTACGATCCATAGGTCTTTTTGTAGGTGGCTACTTCTGCAGATTTTTGAACTGTCACCTCACTAAATTGCGTCCAAACCTATTTCCTGAAAACATGATACAAAACACATTTTTTCTAATACAATAGACCTAGACACACACAAATCTTAAGTGAAATGTATTAAAAATACCGTAAACTCACGGTATATCAACAACCTTAACTTAAACTTGTTGTTTGTCCTCAAGCGATACACTAACACTCTAAACGACACTTGTGTCGAAACAGATATACAAACTTAGCAATCACATGGCTATTTCAACCCTTTCCATCTTCTTAGTACATATCATTTTATTAGACTCAACAAGCTAACTCATGCCGATCAAGATATGACAACGATCAACCAATAGACACCACAACATACACTTTCCACAATCACCAAGGTACCAACTTTCCGACAATGTAACTACTGCCCTCACTTCAAACGAAATCATTTTTCACACAGAAGTTATGAATTTTGAGTTTTAGGATTCATTCAACACTCACGATCAGAAGTGACTTCAAGTACAGTTAGTGCTCAATACAATGGGCTTGCCCTTATTTTCACTGCTTAGACTCTTCAAACTAGTTGTTAGGATCACTATAGGACGTTATTTGTTTGTAACGTAGGCTCAGGGTCAGGTGTGGTACATTTGGGTACTTTCTAGTGACTTTCTACCCTCCTTAACATTACATTGGCTTTTTACCTCTTTTCTCAAACTATTTTTGACATCCTTTCATTTTACTTTCTTTCCCTTGACTCCTTTCAACATAGATGCGACTTTTGACTTTGTGGCTCTTATTTTTCACCTTCTTCTTTTTCTTTCACTTTATTTTTGTTTATTTTTTTAGTGCTTTTATTTATCATTTTTTTTTGGTTATTTTGTACAAAGTCATATCCTCTTCTATCTTTTCTTTTTCTCTTTTCAATACAAAACTCTTTTCATACTCTCTTTTTCTTTCGGTTTCCTCTTTCATAGCTACGCTCAACTTATGGATTTTATACTAGTTGAGGTGCACAATATCCGATGTCGGACCAGGGTCAAGATAGAGGTAACTTTTTGCATCAGCCACCCTCAACTTTGGCTTTTGGCTTAAGTAAAGGTGCACATGTCCAAGGAGGGACTGGGGCCAAAATAATTATTTTAGGAAAGATGAGTTAGGTGAATCAAAACAAATGGTCTATTTTAGGCTCAAATATTTGGATCAAAGGGAACATTGATTACATTTGGTTGGATCATTTTAGGCTTAAGTGGACTAATTTGAACAAGGGCCTATGATCACTTCCCAACTTCTAGCCTAGATCATCTTAACAGGACCAACGGGGCAAGTTCTAGATTGGCACACACTGTCTGAACATTCAACTTTTCTCTCACCTTCTTGGCATATTGTTTCATTATCATATTATCATATTACCCAGTTCAAGTTTTAACTTAAGTCATGAGGTCAAGTAGGTTCTTATCATGTCACATTGAGATCCAACACATTCAACTCATCAAGACTATAGATCTAGCACAATTCAACCTTTTTGGATAAGGATCATTTTTCTCATACTTTTCATGCCATCATGCTTTCATTTTTCTACTTACTCCTAAACATACATTCCTAAACATGCCAGTTCAACAGAAATTGAAACTATCTCTTGGGGGAAAGAACACTGCAAGAAAACACCAAGAGAGGATTATGAGTTGGGTTACTGAGACTTCACCCTATCACTCACAATCCGTTTACCCCACCCTAACAAAATAAAGTGCAATTGTCCCCAATGCACAATAAAATGTAAAGAGTAAAGGATCAAGTGAAGCAAAATTGTGGCGCATATGTGCCGAAGAACACTCAAGAAGTGGGTGGGTCTGATTTCCCGAAGGACATTAGATCAACACTTGGAATGCCATTAGTGGCGCTCCCATCAAAAATACCAGCACTCTCAGTAGTGCTCTATCAACTCTCACATCACCCTCAATAGTGCTCACATCAACTCTCTCAGCACCATCAGTAGTGCTCACTCTGGCGGATGAGCCAACACCTGTCTCTCTAGCCCGCTGCTGTCTTAGCTCCTTATTAACTATGGATCCCTCTAAGCCACCTCAATCTATTGGCTCTCCCTCTTGCTCAATCTCTGAGCCTCATATTGTACTCATTATTTCAAAAAATCAATTAATCAACTTAGGACTAATCATGCATTTCAACATAATATATGGTAGTTCGTCATCCTTAGGGTTCCAATTACTCACAATTTTGAATTTTAGACAAACCGAATTTGGAACCCTAAGTCAGAATTTCCATTTAGACCTTTTACCCTGATTCAATTAGTTTTAATAAACTTCACACACACATGCCATCATACTAAAGGTGTTCCAGCATATAATTTCACATACTAACACAAGAGTAACAACCCAAAGTCAAGTTCATTGTTGTGATTTCAAAAGGAAACTATGAACAATTTCAAAGTTCGGGAGAAATAAAAATACAGTACAAGTATACAACAATGGTGAGCGTCTGATTGTAATAAGCCTCTAGACCTTTTTGACAAACCATTGACGCTGAACCCAGACTATGGAGTCATTGGGAAATGGAGATGAGGGATTTGGAAGGGAGAAGAATGATATGGAAATTTGGGGAAGTGAATGGGGAATGATCAATGGGATATGAGAGTTAAAAGAAGTGATTGTGGGAGAGGAAAGGTTTAAAAGAGGTTGGGACGGAGTTTTGAATGGGGAATGAATTAAAAATGAGAGGTTTTATTTTATAAGGTGTCAAGGTCGGGTCGGGTCGGATCGGGCAAACCTTAGGTTTTGGACCCACGAGACCCCATCTACAGTCCGTGTGTCGACTTACGGACCATGGTTCAGATCAGTAGGTCACTCTAACAATTAGGCTTTTTAGAAAATTACCTGGGGTTTACGGACGCCATTCACTATCCACGGGTAGACCCACAGACCGTCGATGGGGTCTGTAGACCACTGCACAACGTTTTTCTGCAGATTTTGCCTTTCGCCCCTGCACATGTAGCAACCATTAGGACTTTCTTTTTGTATTTTTTGGACACCTTTTAGACACAGACCCTATTCTATAACTAGCCAACACTGATACGAAAAAAAAAAAAAAAAGCACCTATCTAAAGAGTTACATAAATGTAAAATAAAAGAAGAAAATGCCTAAATCGAAAAGAAAAACCTATAGTTGGCTAGATTGTACATCTTGGGTTGCCTCCCAAGCAGCGCTTAATTTAACATTGCGGCTCAGTGCATATCCCTTGATTACTCAGACATCAAGATACCCTGCCTCTATTACTATGTTTACAGTCTCAAAATTTCTTATGTAGCTTTTTATACTCCAGTGGTCAGCTTTGAACCTTGTCCCACTCCTTTTCTCGAGCTCAACCACTCTATGTAGGGATACTTGAGTCACTTTGAATGGTCCAGTCCATTGGGACTTGAATATGCTAGGAGACAAGAACAACCTTGATTTATACAACAACATTGGATCACCAAGAGCTAGTTTACACTTTTCTGTATTTTGAGCATGTTGTTTTTTCACCGTGTACAAGGCTACACCTGACTTCTCCTTACTAAACACTTCAGAAAATTTTTAGAAAATGTGACTCACCACAGATACCAATTTAAGATAACTTTCCTGATTCATAGACTTACAGACGTTAAAGGTCACCTCCTCCTTATTCAGTCGAAACTTCATCTGCCCTCTCTCCATATCGACCAAGGCATGCCTAGTAGCAAGGAATGGTCTCCCTATGATGATGGGGACCTTAAATTCAACCTCAAAATCAAGTATCATAAAGTCTGTCGGAAAAATGAATGACCTCACTTTGATAAGGACAATCTTGAAGCACGGTTTTTTCACAGTTCTATCAGCCATAAGTAAGCGCATCGCAATTGGTTTTGGAGATCCTAAACCCAACTTTTTATAAATCGACAATGGCATCAAGTTAATGCTGGCACCCAAATCACACAAAGCATTCGCAAAGTGCATCTTATCGATGGTGCACAGAATAGTGAAAGCTCCAGGATCCTCTTTCTTTTGTATCAGTGACATCGTAGAAATGGAACTACAATGCTGCAACCTCTCATCATTCTCAAAACTGACAGCCCTATTTTTGGTCACCAAGTCCTTCATGAACTTTGCATTCCCAGGCATTTGTTCCAAAGTTTCTATCAAAGGGACATTGATGGAAAGTTGTTTCAACATAGTTATACACTTGTGGTATTTTCCTTCTTCAGTCTTTTTCACTAACCTCTGTGGGAAAGGAGGTGGAGGTTTAGGCATGGGAACAATCTTTTGGTTTATATCTACTTCCTTCTCTATGGCATTTTTAGACTCATTAGCAACCTCAATCACATCACCATCCGTTTCTACCACTTTTTCCACATCGGATGGCATGGGGTGATCAATAATCTGCTTTCCTCTACGAGTCGTGATTGCCATACAATGCCCATCATTCTTCAAATTCTAGATGGTGTTTGTTGGGAAGTGTACTAGGTTGGTGTGTATTCAAAGTAGCAGACAACTGACTAAATGAACGATGAAGTTGCTTTATCGACACTGCATGGGCATCAACTTTCTGGCCAATCCTGGATAACTTAGTGCGCGTCTCTTTGACATTCTGATCAGTAGTGTCAAACTTCTTCATCATATCCTCAATGCGTGACATACTACACCCACCTTCTCTATTTCCATATTCCCTGTTCCCAGGAGGAACGTAGGGCCCAACTCTCTCATTCCTGTTACCATAGTTGTTTCGGTTGTAGTTGTTATCATGGTTGTAGTTCCCATCCCGGACATAGTTTCCTTCCGACTTTGGTTTTCTTGACCTTGGTGCCAAATATCCGAGTTTGATCCTTGGTCATTGGTTTTGAAACCCCCCGTATAATCATTCACTAAATAAGCATCCTCCTCATAGTAGAATTCCTCAAATGGTGGTGGTGGAGTTCTAGTTAAGTAGTTTACCGCATTCACCTTTTCTGCACCTCCGCTCACATACTTCAAACCCAACCCAAGTTCTATCCTCATCTGAGTCATCTCCTCACGAATGTCATCGGCAGATTGACTGTTGACACCCAATCTTGACTGACCCTTAACCCTTTCGAAAGTTCTATTAGATTAAATACATACTTTTAAAATATATTTCATGTTTAAGATTTTAATCAATTTTATCTAATTAAATATATATCTATTTCCAAAAAATATTAAGTTATTATAAATATCGATAGTTAGACTCAAAATATTTATTTTACTCAAATGTTTTAAAATTTAAGTGATTTTAATTTTATTAAAAAGTATTTTAATTTATGTAGTATTTTAATTGGATAGCATTTCCTTAAATTTCCTCTAAAATATTTAAATTTTAGCCTATTCTATTCTAATTCCTTTCAATTATAGCCTATTCAATTCCAATTTTATTTCAATAGTAACCACCCCTTCATTTCAATTCTAGCCAATTTTATTGCAACTTTGGTCATTCCCAATCCTTTACAACTCTCATCTCATCTGTCAATCCTTTAAGTTAAATCCTAGCCGCTCATCTAAACTAATCCTACGGTTCAGATCGGATCTCTCTAACCTTCATATTCTAATATCTAAAAGACCAAAGCCCTAAAAGATTTTCTCATTCTCTTCCTTTCCCCTCTCTCTAGCGCCTCCTCCCTCCTCTTTCCCGCTCCTCTTCTCTCTCGCTCTAGTTGACAGCAGCCAAGCAAGCACTACAACAGCTCTAGCCGATGAGAACAGTGGCAAACAACAACCAACACCAGCGAGCTCCGACTCCACAAACCAGCAGCAATAATATCTCTGGCAATGACCTCCAATGGTATGGTAGCTCTGGCCAGCGAAAAGGCAAGTTTCGGTGGGGCTTTTGAAAGTTTCAATTTGGTCAAAAGATGAATCTTTAACAGATCCATCCCCGGTACATTCTCCCATTTTACTACTACTCCACCTGTTCATCTTATGTGATTCATATTTCTTGCTAATAATGTTTTCTTTACTGTTTTATTATTCTTGCTATATTTTTGTGATGTTTAAATTACAACTCTTCAATGTTGAATGCTAGTTGACACTAATCTTGGCGTCAAATAGATTATCGCTTGATTAAATTAGGATAAGCTTGCAATGGAATTAATTTGGATAAACTTATGGTGTTTTACTGTTCTTCTCACATAGTGTTCTAACATGATCAATACTTAAACTTGTTTAAATTTGATAGCATCATTGATTGATCGGTTCTTCTTCATCAATTTGGCTCCAAATATTTGTTTTTGAAGTTGTGGTACTTCATAACAGTAATTATATTATTTGGTTGTCATCTTAATTTGTGCGTTAACACTTGGGTAAACTAAATTGTGAATATTCTCCATATTTGTTTAAATTAGCACTTTGATTGATCCCTTAATCTCAGAATTGCTTGGTTTATGGATTTCAGATTTCTTGCTAATTTCCTTATTTGTCTAATTACAGTAAATCATTGATATGTGAATATTAATTTGGGGGTAATTATATCCTGTCTTGAATAGTTATGTTTGCTAGCTTGATTGTATCAATTTGTGGTTGTCTTAATTTATTCTTTCCTTACTTGTTATGTGGTGTATTATGTTTAACTGAATTTGTTTACCTTAATTAAAAGTGAGACCAATTTCTTACTTAGTTTATATTTGGTAATTGCTTCGATTGATTTAGGTAATAAATAAATAAAATAAAATAAATGTATTTACTAAGTTACTCTTATTTATTAAAGGAAAATAATATTTCAAAATTGGTTCCCGTAAATTAACATTTTTTCCTTTTCTGACTTATTAGCTACATAAAGTTCCCTCATTCTTATTATTCTAGACACTATTTAACACTTCAAATAAAGAAAACTCACTAAAAAGTATTCTCTGTTCATAAAAAGAAGGAGTCTCTTGCAATTCTCAAAGTGCTTTCTTTGCTGTGTTGCTGTTTCGATTGGATTGCTGCTAATACTTCATTCCTGAAATATATTCTGCTTAATTGGTTAGTTCTCTTCATTAGTGTAATTTTGTTTTTTGCAGTATTGCATTGTTGTATGTTCGAAATAAATTAAAGGAAGCATCCGGGTTAGTTTCCTTATTTCTTTGTTTCTCAATGTATGATCTTATATGTTCTATGATTTGTTTGAAATTCGTGTGTGCACTGTGAATAATTTGTTTGAAATTCATATGTGCGCTGTGAATAATTTTGATGTTTCTATCTATAGTTGTTATTCTTTTATGATCTTAATTGTCTTAAATAAAATATGCTCTTGACCAATCTGCATGATTAAATTATTTTTTGTATTATGTTCACTTTTCTATCACGGCTTCATGACATGAAATTAATAAATCAGGCTCTACATGTTTAATATAAAATCTTTCCTGATAAAATCAACTAATTAGTTCCTGCATCTAATAAACTGGCATCCATGTACATAAATTTCCGCATTATTAATATGATCTACCAATGCTTTGAACAGTGTTTCGTACTTAAATCACATTTCTGACACCCTTTCAAAATCAGTTAATAACTTTCTCTGCATTATGTCACAACTTTCTGCTCTAACTTTAAGTAGTATTTTTATGCTATCTATTTGTATGCACACCGAGACCTTTCACAAGTACTTGTGTTTGCCAGTATGTTTAGTTAAAACCTAGAGGCCACCTTGAGATTTATGTGCTAAATGCTCGTCCTATTTGTTTTTCTTGGTGTCTAGGGGGCCTATTAGGAGCCTATATTTATTTTAGTCTAAAACCATTCCAATAGTAGTCTAATGCCTCTGGGATATTAAGTGGGGACGCTAGGCACCTTCTAGGATGTTATGCATGCGGAAGGTGTGGTAGGGGTAGTTAGGCCCTTACGGAGATGATGACAATCGACTTGAGCTTAAAACGACAAACATTGGTTTTCTCTATCCGAATGTATAAGCCGACCGAATAAAAAAAAAAAATCAAGCGATGATCCATAAAGTCTGGGTTTCCCTTTCCCTTTTCCTTCTATGTGTTTTATGATTATAATTATTTGGGGTAGTTTAATAAAAAATAAAAAATTGATTCACCTATCTGATTGTGTATATTTTGTCTTCTCACTCATCTTTCTGTAAATGTTTTATGTTTCATATATATATATATATATATATATATATATATATATATATATATATATATATATTTAATATTATGTTATCACCTAGTTTTGCATGCTTATATATTCACATATTTTCACATTTGTTGTGATTTTTTTTTTTTTGAAAAAAGAACTCGAAACATTTTAAAATAATATATTTTGAAGTTAGAAGATCTTGTTAACTTGATAATACATTTATGACATATATAATACTTTAATTTAAATACAAATAACTTCCCAAATATGAATATATATTTTTATTAATGAAAGTATTTATCTCATAAAATTATCTATTAAATAAATAATAAAAAATAAATTAATACAAACTTCAATTGGTATTATTACAAGTCATATAAACTTTTCTTCGTCTAACTACTGAAATATTAAGAAATAGTAAATAAGTAAAACAAAAGGGCATGTTTATATAGTAATAACTATTTTGAAGCGAACTTTGTGAGAGTCTAAATCATACAAGTAGCATTGATAAATAAAGTCTTTTTTTTTTCTTGAGCATCAAAAACAAATCGTGATAATTCTCTAAATTTTTGAAAAAAATATTTAGAAGCATATATCTACATCACAAGAGAAATTGCTAACAAAAAGAAAAAAAATTAGACTACATCATGTTAAGTTCTTATATTGGAGCATTCAATACTAATGTATATATTAAGCGAAAAAATAATTATTAAATCATCTAAATTATTTTCCTCAAGTACTCGACGTTATGGAATATATCCTCTTAGGATAGAACAACTTACTTCATCAAAATAGTGGTACCTCATATTTCGCTAAACTTCGAACTCACTCAATGACAATAAATAACACCAAAAAGTTAAAATGTATGAAGAAGAAGAGTAGAAGATTAAAAAAAATTGTGGTGGAAAATTGAGAGGAAACCCCTCTATTTATAGTTAACAAATGGTAGTATGAACAAATATTTTTTTGTGTTTTATCTGAAAAGTCATGACTTTTTCCAGGAGTCACAACCCTTTGGAAGAATCACAACTTATTGAAAAAGTCACAACTCTTTGGAGAAGTCACAACTCTTTGAAAAAGTCACAACTCATCAAAGAATCACAACCCTTTGAAAAAAGTCACAAATTATCGGAAAAGTCACAACTCATCCCAAAAGACATAACCCAAATTAGGGATATTATAGTAATTTAACATTCAAGTTAGGAGTTCATGCTTTTAATGTAATATATATATATATATATATATATATATATATATATATATATATATATATATATATATATATATATATATATATATATAATGTAAAAAGTAAATACATATATATAAGGACAATATGTATTTATAAATACAAAATCAATGTATGAATGAATGTAAAAACAAGACATAAATAAATATAAACATGATGTATATGAATAAAAGTAAAGTTAATGCATAAATGTATATGAAAATAAATGCATGAGAAATGTAAATTCAATATATGAATAAATGAAGGCAAATGTACGAATAATGTAAACAAAAATGTATCAACAAATATGCAAATGAGGCTAGTCTTTCTATGAAAAGAAAACATATGAAAGTATAGAGAGAAAAAAAGAAATGTATGTGAGGTAGTGTGTAAGTGTGTGTTAAAAATGTGACACTCCTCCTCCTTTTATAATACTGTACAACACACTCTTTGCACAAAAATGAATAAACATACTCTCTTTGTCGCCTTAAGACATATTTTAGTCCTTAGGCTTTTAGCCAAATGATTTCACATCATTTTAACCAAAATATAAGAACTTTTGACCATAAGATAAAACCCCCAAACTGTCACCTCAAATGCCAACTTTTTAAAAGGTGACAAGATCTTGAGTTCATTGCATAATTGCTCTGATTATATTGTTTTTTTAGTATTTATAGATTGTGCTAAAAATATAATATATATATATATATATATATATCGACATGTAACTACAAAAATATAAATTAAAAATTGTAATCGATATTTTTGAAGATTTATTCTGTTGTAAATAATAAATTACAGTGATATATTGTGTATGTGTATAGATGACTTTAAAAATATTGTGACTATTAAAACTGTACAATGACAATAATTTCCTATTACTAATAAAACTAAGAATAATTATCAATAAATTGCAAAAAGATGAAAAGATGAAGATAAATTAATAAAAATCCTCAAATAAGGGTAATTATCCATAAATGTTAAAAAATGAAAACATATGTAAAAATAACATGTTGTGCTCTTTAAAAATCAGAAAATTTGAAGATGTTAATTTTGAGCATGGAGAGCAAAATATGGGTGTCAACAGTTTGCCCCTTTTCCACTGAAGATGATGTAGAAGTTTCAGGCAAAAATATTGATGTGCAGCCATTTTATCCCGACAAAAGATTATTTTGATAACAAAAATAGTCTAAACTCTGATTGAGAGTTGTCTACACACCTCGCGTTGCATAAGGATCTTGCCATGTATAGTTCAAAAGTTGAGGCAAATAGCCTTTTGTCTTGTTGCATAGGGTGGTTGACCTTGTGTGTCCTATTTAAATATTTTGTATGTTCCCAATTTCTCTTCAAACATTGCCCTAGTAGCGAGTTATGAGATGCCGAGGATGCAAAACTGTGCACTTGCTAGAGAGAAAGAATGATTATGTCCTTGTAATGACAGACTCTGCATAGAGCTTGCTACATATCTCGAGTGTCATGAAAATTAGTTCAATGTAGTTCAAAATGCAAAGTTACAGTAAATATTTTATTGACCCTCAAAGTTTTCCCCAGTGTTGAATCGTGATGACACTATTTTCTATTGTCATACTGGTAGAAAGAAGCTAGTACAAATATATGGTCAAACATATAATGTTATTCTACGGGCCTCCGATTGGCGGGAAAACCAAAATGTAATTTTTTGTCAAATAAAATGTAAAACACGCATATTAAAAGGTGGGTGCTTGTAAAATATATTAAAATACCCAAGTTAGAAGGAGGGTTTTTGTAGATTTTTCAAAATATCCACATTCGAAGGTGGATGCCAATAAATTGTACTGAAATACTCGCATTTGTAACACCCCGAATATTTCTAAGCTAAGACCCGAATCATTCTATAACACCTCACAACTCTACTTTTAAAATTTGAATCGTTAGTGCAACTCCTCAAACTTTGAGAAAGGCTAAAGAGGGCTAATGTTCAAGTCCTTGAACCCAAAATGAACCATAGATCCTTCACAAAAGCCTAAACGATCTGTTTAGGGGTCCATGACCCATTTAGGGCAAGGTAGAAAACCGTCAAGGGCTTTCAAGGTGTGGGTTACCTAGACGGGACCCTAGATGGTATGTGGTGCCTTTTATGGTTTCGTACAAGTCACCCATCAACTTTTAAGTTTTGGGTCAACTTTAAATGATCATATCTCTAAACACATAATGCAATAGGTGGCTCATGAGCTATCAAATTAAAGATATTTAAGTCCTTATTTCTAGTTTGGAGTAAAAAGTTATGCATGTTATAGGATGACCCTATGAAGCAGATGAATGTTCACGGATGACTATACAACTCGTGAAGCATTTCACGGACCGTGGATCCTTAAATTGTCCGTGAAACCTTTCTTGAAGGGTACTTCGTCAGTTTTTTATGTTGGGGTCATTTAAGTCCTTCCCATATGCATTTGGTATTTAAACTACATCATTTTACCCCTATTCTATGCCTAAACCACAATTGTTTACACTTAATTAAGAACTTAGAAAGTGTTAATCAGTTCTTATACGTTCATTAACACTTCAAGTCATTAGAGTAAGGTTCCAAGAGGAGAAAAGTTAGGGTATCGAGCATCCTTCAAGTTCCCATCAATTTCCCCAAGAACTATGTTCTTTCTAGGTATGTATGTAACACCTCGGTCTTAGAAAGTGCTAATTTTAGAGAGAAGTAAATTGGAAAGAGCTAAATTGAGAATTTTGCAAGTTAGTCTTAAATTTTTAGTTTTGAGTAAACTTCAAACAACCATAACTTTCAGCACAAGATTACTTAGGTGGCCCATGAAATATCAAATGAAAGGTCTCTGAGTCCTCTTTCCAATGCCACTGAGTTTGCTAAATTCCAAGTTTGGATAAGAGATATAAGCCCGTTTGAGTTCAGCCTATCCGATTAAGGAAATCCATCCAAATTAAGGAAGGGTATTTTGGTCATTTCGTTACCCCGCTAGCCTAACTCGTTTTTAGTAATATTTTAGGGTTCTAAAATGATTTAGATCATTTTTCACAATCCTAAACATGTGTCACGATCCGGGCTTATACCCCGAATGCAACACGACATATAAGACTTCGAAAAGTCTCATACAAACCTCATAACATTCATAACATTCTATATAAGGAAATAGTGCGGAATTTAAAAAACTTTTCATTAAATCCATACAATCAAAATCTTTAATTAAAACACTGAAAGTCTACTTGTCACACATGGCCATCTAAAAATATCTTGAAACAAAAGTAGGGTCACGGCCCTTTACAATAGATAGTCTAAAAATCTCTATTACATGAAAGAAAGCAACATCTATAAAGCATGTGTCCTCAAATGTATGAGGATATACCAATAGCCTTGGAACAACTCAATTCAAGCCTTTGAAATAGACGGATAGCAACTCACTTGCCAGAACCTACACTTGTAGTAAAATAAAAGAAATATGGGTTAGCACCATTAAGTACTAAGTATGAAAGCCATGCAAAAACATGATTAAAACGGACATTTTCTTTGAAGGTCATGCTTTTATTCCAATTTGAGAAAACTTTATGAACATAAGTATAAAGGCATAATATACAAACATAACCAACATACAAGTCATTTCTTCACATTAGAACATAATCAACCATATAAGACATTTCATTACATTAAGCTTTCGCCTCAAGCAACCCCAAGCTATACTATGCGCAATGTATGAATAGCGTCCCGTACCACTATCCACACTAAGTACCACCTCAGGTCCACCAAAAGTGAACTTACCATTCATCCTTTCCATCTTTCCACAATACTCATACATAAGAGACAAACATTTCATAAGTCATGACAAGGATGTAACTCATAATACATCCAAGTATAGCATGCATCATTACATTTAACAATGTAAGTCAACATTCGTCATTTGCTTCATTAAGAGCACTTTCATACACTAGTCTTTAAGATTTTAGAGAACTCACTATGACCCTCTCAAAGCCTACTCGTGTAATGCATGGATGGCATCCCATACTACCACCCACACTTCATAGAACTCCTCAAGAAACTAGAATGCACATCTCACATGATGGGAATAAGCATTAGCCAACATAGACCATGACAGAAAACCATGGAATCCGGTGTCATATAGCCCCACACCGTAAAGTGGGGGTCTACTCTCCTAAGGTAGGGCTGGTAATATTTTAGCTTAAGTGGATTCCACTAGCTAATATCCTATGTGGGCACATAGTTATGGGATAGGAACATGTTCAGTGGAACCCTAGCGTAACATTGGGAGATTTTCCATCTCACCATATCTACTCGGTGCTTAGACTCCATTCCCATAGAATATTTCATTTTCATTTATCATTATTGTACTTGAGAGGGCCACCAATCATTAGGCCTACCTACCTAAAGTACATTAGACAAGAAAGGGCCACCACCATTAGGTATACCGATTCAAGGTACATTACATAGATAGCTCATTGAATCCTCAAGAAAGGGTGCCATCAACATTGGGTCTACTGATACAAGGTTCATCATTTCACACATGAAAGGGCTACCAATACTAGGTCTACCAATTCAAGGTTTATCATCACATTAGTTTCTAGACTCATCATGAAGGGCTACCAACACTAGGTCTACCTGTTCAAGACATAGCCTAGAATACTTCATCATTCATTTATGAAAGGAATGTCATTGGCCTATCGATTCATTTTCATCAAGTCCAGACACATTCATTATACAAGAAGAGGATGCCTAAGCCTACCAATTCAAAACAGTATATTACATTCAAGGTCACATTCATCAATACAAGAAAAGGATGCCTTGAGCCTACCAATTCAAGATACATCAATCCACATTACTTTCATTTATACAAGAATAGGATGCATGAGCCTACCAATTCAAGATATAACATAACATTATAGAAACACCTCACATTCTATCATCATCATTCATAAGTGCACAATTGAGAATGAACGTTTCAATAATAGGAAAATTACATCATAGATATGATCATATAACTTCCATTGGAATCATAACCATTTTCATAACATCATACTCATACATTAGACTTCATGAAATAGCCTTCCAAGGATATTAACCATCATTCACCAACATATCTTATAATACCACAATTAGGCATGAACAATGATGCAATTCAATAATCTAAATCAATTTAGGCATAATCCATCAACATACTTCCATAATCAATCAACCCAAGTCACCAACATTCAATTTTGTAATTTGGGGAAGGACATGGGTTCATGGGGAATTCATTGTAAATCATCATAAATACACAAATTCATTCATAAATCATCAAATATTAACCCTTGAAAATTTTTTGGAATTGAACACATGCTTAGATTGAAAACCCTACTTTTTGGGTAAATTTGGAAGTTGAAATCATATTTTGGAATTGGCTCCTTAAATGAAACATAGTCAAGGATGAAGACTACCATACCTTTGATGGAGTTTTCCCCTTAATTTGAGAAGAAACACTTTGAATCTTCAAGCCCTATCCCCACTTCTTCTTCTTCTTCTTTGGGAACTTCTAGAGAGAGAATTTTGAAAGGAAGAACTCTTTTGATTTGATTTGGGTTTTGGAGAATAAAGGAGTAAATGAAGTGTTTTAAGACTTAAAACTATATATATAAGTGATCCCCACACAATAATTAATTAAAAGAAAATTACCTCTTAACCCTCAACTTGGGCATCCCCTGTCAGGGACTACGACCAACTAAATGGCTCGTCAAGTGGACCACGGCCCGTGGTGGTGCCCTTGGTCCCATGAAAAGTAGCTCCCTTTAGAAAGCCAACCTCCCACCATACTAAGGCATGACTAAGAGCCTTCCCACGCGCCGTGGTCATGACCACGGCCGTGAAGTGGCTCGTGGTCCCTTAGGCAGTAGCTAGGCTCCAAGATATGACCTCTCACTAGACCAAGGGGTTTTCATGGACCCCTACACGGACTGTGGTCATGACCACTAGTCGTGAAGGTGGTCGTGAACCCTGGCAGTTCTTGGTCAAGGTTTGGGCAACCTTGGCATTTGGCAAGGCTTTGCCCCCCTTGCCTTGGCACATGCCCTTGGTACCCCAAACTAAACCTGAAAAGGTCCTTCAAATAAGGAGTCTAACACATACTTTATGGAGTCTAACACGTACCGGACCCTGCACTTGGGAAAAATGTAGGAAAAGTAGGTGTTAGTACAAAAATGCACCAAGTAGGATAGCCATGCATAAAAACACTTGAAATATGCTAAAAGGGACATTTTAGTTGAAAATATGCAATTACCAAGTTTAAACATGATTTGAGAGTGTACAGAGCATAAGTCAAAAAAACGTAATTCATAGACATAATACATACATAGGTTATCTTAACATAAGAGAAACACTTCATAAACAACCTTTAGAGTTTACTCGTGCAATGTATGAATAAGACCCCATAAATCTCACCCATGCTAAGAAAACTTCCTTTATCCATCATTCATATTCTTGTTCATATTGTTTTTCTAGGAAATATGCCTTAACTGACAAAGACCATGTGAGCGAAACATGGAATCCTGTGACTCCCACACCGAAAAGGGTTGCTCTACTTGCCTAAGGTAGAATTGGTAACTTTAGCTTAGGTGGATCCACTAGATAATAACCTATGGGGGCACATATTTTATGGGAGAAGGGGATTGCTTTTAAAAACCCGGCCTCTACTATCATGAGGGCTTCCATCTCAAGAGATTGCTCTTAGAAACCCGGTCTCTACTAACTTGAGAGCTTCCATCTAATATCAATATCCACTCGATGCTAAGCATTTATTCCCACAGAGTACTTATTAAGTCTTAACTTAAATTAATAATCATGAATGGAATGTCTTGACACTCAATCCAACATAATTCATAAGACAAATTCAATGTTCAAAAAGGTGAGAAAACCTTTCAACCTTTGGATCATCATATTGTGAGAAAAACCTTTCACATCATATCATATTCATGTATAGGTGTGTTTATGAAAACATTCATTCAACAACCCAACAATTGCATCAAAATCATAAACACATCACTCTCAAAGTGTTCTTCAATCACATACATAAATCTCATAATCATACATAATTCTCATACCTTGCCCTTCAAGGATCATAGATCATATTCTATCAACACATCTAGAATTCACTACATTAGACATGGATAGAATCATAATTCAAGTAGTTCAATTACTACATGGATAATTTTATAGTATTTTCTTTGCATCAATCAACAGCCACACTTTGAGATCATAATTAGGAAAATAGTGGATTTATGGATTCTTGAGGATTTCAACATAAACCATGTAAAATAATCAATTTATCCATAACAAAACATAATTCAATCATAATAAACCATTTTGAAAGGAATCCATGAGATTGAAATCAAACCCTAACTTTTGGAGAATTTTTAGTTTTGAAATTTAATTTGAAGGGACTCCATGGATGGATTCTATCGATGGATGAAGAGCTACCATACCGTAGCTATGAATCCCCATGAAATGAGTAGAAAAACCTTGCTCCTTGAAACCCTAGGCTCCAACTTCCTTCTTCTTCTTCCTTGAGTTCTAGAGAGAGAATTTTTGGAAAAGATGTAGTGTTTTGGGAATTAAGAACTAATGAGATGAATGACTTAGTTTTGGGGTCTTAAATCCTTATATAATTAATCTAAATTATAATTAAACAACATCACTTAATATTAATTAAAATGGGAAAACCCCAAAGTGCCCCTAAACATAACCCTTAAAATTGTCTCCAGACCATGACCCACGACAGCACGACCACGGTCCGTGGATGGAACCACGTGGTGTGCTGGTGAACTGTGGTTTGGTTCTAGGACCTGCTTCCTGGGACCTCCACCCATGACTCCTCACCCATGGGTATGGATAGGCCTACGGGGAGTAGGTCCCCTTCATGGGTCACTATCCAGGCAAAATTTCTAGGGTCTTCCTGAAGGACCCGTGGTTGGTCTTTGGGGATTGTACCTTGACGTTCTCATACGAAACCCTTTAATTTTAGGTATGGGGAGTTATTTACTACTCTAACCGTCCTGTCAAGCTCTATTTTAGCCTACTAGTTTTTGAGGTGTTACAATATCTCCCCTTTGGGAACATTCGTCCTCGAATGACGATGTTGACACCTGACGGAAGTAAAGACTCAATACTAGCATCCCATCATGCATGCAACATCAAAATAATGCATAATTCAAAAGGAGAAAACTTCAACACCATCTCAACATAATCAATGCACCATAAGGAAGTAGGAACTACATCTAACAACCCAACATGCATGAAAACTCAACATGTCACATATTCATATGAGGAACTACCTTCTCCAACTAAAAGCATGCTCAGCACAATTTCATGGAGCCTTTATGCAATATACTTTTCAAATAGCACAACTAAAGCATGTTGCACAACATCATCTCATGAAAAATATATACAGTTCTTACTCAAAACACAACAATATGAGGAAAATCAATCATAAAACTCACCTTCTTACTAACATATATTTCTTTCTCAAGAACATTTATAACATATGGAAATCATGGAAAAACTCATATAACATGCATGACTCCCAAAACAAGGAAAACTCAAGAGGAACTACTTACCTCAATCTAGGGAAGGAATAGAAGGAAAAAGATAAGGATAGTGGGACTTCATATCGGCCTTGGCTTCCCAAGTAGCACCCTCAACTAGATAATCTCTCCATAACCTTCATGGAAGCTATTTCCTTGTTCTTCAACCTTTCAACTTGCCAGTCTAGAATCTCTACCAGAACTTCCTTATATGAAAGACTATCATAAAACCCAGCCCTTCTAAGGGAATAACAGATGCCAGATCTTCAATACATTTCTTGTGCATAGAAACATGAAACACCAGATGCACCGGAGCCAACTCATTTGGCAAGTTTGACTCATAGGCAACTTTCGCAATACGTTTCAAAATTTTGTATGGTCCCATATTCCGGGGACTAAGTTTTTCCTTCTTGCCAAACCTCATCATACCTTTGAGAGGTGAAATTTTTATATAGACCCAATCATTAACCTCAAATTCCAAATCCTTTCTTCTAACATCGGCATAAGACTATTGCAGACTTTGGGCCATCCTCAACTTCTCTCTAATGAGTTGGACTTTCTCAATGGCCTCATAAACTAATTCGGGATCTAGTCGGGCAACTTCACCTACCTCAAACCAACCAACAGGAGACCTACATCTCCTACCATACAAGTCTTCAAAGGGGTTCATACCGATACTTGATATTGAGTGATAGCTATTATTGTAGGCAAATTCTATTAATGGCAAGTGGTCATCCCAATTACCCTTGAAGTCAATTACACATGCCCTTAGCATACCCTCCAATATTTGGATGGTACGTTCTGCTTGTGCTAAGATTAACCTTAGTGCCAAGACCTTTTTGGTATGACTTCCAAAATGTGAAGTAAATTGAGTACCCTGATCGGAAATAATGGATAAGGGAACCCCATCCAACTTCACTATCTCACTTATGTATAACTCGGCATAGTCTTCCGCCAAAAAAGAATTCTTGACAGGTATGAAGTGGGCTGATTTTCTTATCCTATCTATAATGACCCAAATACAATCATGTGGCTTTTTAGTGCGAGTCAAACCCACAGTAAAATCAATATTTATCTCTTCCCACTTCCAAGTAGGGATAGCTATATCTTGGGATAAACCTCCCGGCCTTTGATGCTCCACCTTAACTTGTTGACAGTTTGGACACTTGGCCACAAATCTTGAAATATCTTTCTTAATCTCGTTCCACCAATATACTTCTCGTAGGTCATGATACAACTTGGTGGCTCCCGGGTGAATAGAATACTGAGAGTTATGGGCTTCCTCTAGAATTTGATCCCATAAATTATCAACATCCGAAACAAATAAGTGGCCTTGGTAACGAAGATGTCACGACCCAGGGGTACACCCTAGATGTAACATGGCGTACTAGACCCTGAAAGGCCAAACACAATACACTTAGCATATTATAACATAAAGTAAATAGAAATGATACGGGAATTTTAAAACATTTCTTTACATTTCTTTAGAATCGAAGTCTATATAAAATGCAAGCAGAAGTCTATGACACTTTGTTTCAAACCATCTAATACAACTTGAATAACTCTTGGGACGCAACCCATATACAAGTCTAAAACATAAAACAAAAGACATAAGAAAAAGGTGATCAATCCTTGATGCAATGAGGACTCACCAAATCTTCAACTCCTTTGCACTTCTAGAAATCTATCCTCAAGAATGGAACTCAAAGTCGCCGGACCTTACATTTGATGAGAATGTAGGCAAGAGTATGCGTTAGTACAAAATGTACTAAATATGTTAGCTAGTATGACATCATAATAGCATAACAAAAGTGTTAGCCAACATAAGACATAAGTCATAAGCATAAGACATAATAACATGGTCATAAGCATAATCTCCAACATAGGCATAATATGAGCATAAGTCAACATAAGGCTTAATCCAATAACATAGGAAATACCACGTATTCATAAGAATAGTCCATACTTAGTCTCTCATAACCTAAGAGAAACTTTTAAGTAGCCTTCAAGACTATGGGGCGTAGGTCCCCTTCGTGGGTCACTGTTGAGGCAATTTTTTTACAGTCTTCCTCAAGGACCCATGGTTGATCTTTTGGGGTTGTACCTTGAGGTTCTAATACGAAACCCTTTATTTTTAGGTACAGGGAGTTATTCATGACTCTGACCCTCACATCAAGCTCTAGTTTAGCCTACTAGTTTTCGAGGTGTTACACTCAGTGCCTGAAGGTCGCCTTCCCCCGTCCATTTTCGATTGTTCATTTTGTCTAAGTTCTTTAAAAACGTATCCTTGCTCTCTTCCTGATTATAACTATTCAAACTACATCTAATCATTGAGAAATTCATATATCCAAATCATAATTCTTGAATTCACATTCCACATTCAAGAAAAGATTAAGAGTCAAATTTGAGAGAACCTTTCGAGTCAATTTTGAGAATTCTTTTGCAAATTTTTAAAACTTGTTTTAAGACTTGAGTATTTCAGTATAAGGATGAGAGTTGAGTTTTATTTTTCAAAATGAATATATGGGAACTGAGTATTTTCAAGAGTAAATGTTTTGCATTTAAAATGAGAAGGAAACCTTGATATCCTAATGAGTTAATGAGGAGTTTTTCAGCATTATCTCCTTTAAGAGACCCTTTTGAGTAATAATCTCAAAGTTTGAGGATGATGAAATGTTTTTAAACATAAGAGCATGAGCTATATTATTGGGAGTAGTATTAAGCACCGATATGGGGACGAGTTCAGACAACTCAAAGTCCTCATTAACCATGTATGTCAATAAGGGTCAAAGGGTCATACTTTTTAAATGATTCCTTATTGTTTTTAAGCATAGATTAGTTGATCCACTTAGTTGAGGATGTCTTATACTCCAAAAAGGTATAGGATAGTTTTGGCAGTGTGGGTAAGGCATTGTATCGTCATATAGTTCATAGTGATGGTTGACGGTTAGAGAATCTCTCAAATAAGAGTAAAAGAGTTATTATTGCATTTTTAAATACATTGAGTTATTATCTACTATTTTAAAAAGCTTTATTTATAATGCATATTTACTGTTGATTTTATATTGAACTGAGTTTGTGTATCTTTGAGTATCTTTGAGTATCCTTGAGTATCCTTAAGTTGAGTATGTTTTTCATTTTTATCACTTCAAGCTTATATTTGAGCTTTAGAGTTCCCCTTGTATGCTCGTACATCCCAGTACTAACGCCATTTAGCCTGCATCTTTCATGATGCAGATACAGGTAACTAGGGTCATCAGTAGGCACTTCATTGATACCACTTGCAGTTCCAGAGTTGCTTTGGTGAGCCTCCTTGCTTCCGTAGGATACCCACATTTACTTTTAGTCGTAGTAGGATGTCGTGGGTCTTTTCCCAACTTCCATCATAGTTATTAGAAGCTTCATATATAGACAGTAGTAGTCGAGGGGTCTTTTCCATTTCCTTTATGATGTTTAAAGACTTTACTTGAACAATTATGTTATTGAGTGTTTCAGATTTTATTGAGTTTCACTGATTTTTAGTAATGATGTTGTTATGACTTTTAGTAATGAGAGTTGAGCCATGCCAAGGGTTCTCCTGGGGCCAGCAATGGTTCTCGAGTGCCAGTTACGTCCAAGGTGTAGGCTCAGGGAGTGACAAACTTCGTATGAGAGTACAGAGTTCAAAATTCTTAGGGTGTCTATGAAGTTATGTCTGTAGATTCTTAGTAATTGGTGTGAAGCGTGTCACATCTATAATTAGGAGGCTACAACATTTAGGAACTATTTCACTTCTTTCATACTCTTTTCATTCGATAGAGTTCAACTCTATAAAAGTTTCTTTCTAATTCTTGCTTACGCGTACGTTTCAAATCATGCCTCCATAAAGAGCTTTTAAAGGTCGTCTTGCTAGGAGGAATGTTGATCCTCAGGATCAAGGGGTCCCCAATGCACTTGTCACGACCCAGGAGTACCCCCTAGATGTGACAAGGCATACTCAACCCCTAAAGGTCTCATACAAGCCCCTTAGAATATCATAACATAAGATAAAAAAAATGATGCAGAATTTAAAACTTTATCCGTACAATCAATATCTTTTATAAAAACAAGTGTAAGTCTAAACTTGTCTCAATTAGTCATCTAATACAATCTTTGAATCAAATAAGGACACAATCCTTACATCATAGTTCAAAAATGAAATACTAGAATGAAACAACTAAATGAAGATATCCATCCTCGAATCATGAGGACACACCAACTAGGAAGGAGAATGATCAATTCCAAGTTCTAGCCACGAGGGAAATCAAATTGAGTGCCATCCCTAAACTTGGGAATAATGTAGAAAAATATTGGTTAGTACAAAAATGAACTAAGTATGATAGTCCTGCATAGAAACCTTTAAAATATGCTAAAAAGGACATTTTTAGTTGAAAAGCATGCACTTTACCAAGTTTGAGAATCATCATGCACATTAGCATAAAATCAATAAGTCGTAAGCATTTTCGACATATAGACCATTATAGAATAATAGAACTATCTCATAAGTAACCCTAAGTTATACTTGTGCAATGCATGGATAAGATCCCATAATCTCATCTATAGTAAGTACCATGTTTAGGCCACCATAATCATACTTACCATTCTTTGATGTCATCCTTTATTCATACTCATAGACAAGGAAACATTCACATTTATTAAGTCATATCAAGAAAAGCAACTCATAGAAACAATCCACATTAAACATACTTCATTTCACAAACCATCATAACATAAAATGAACCCACAATAACTATTCTAAAAGCCTGTTTGAGCAATGCATGAATGAAGTCCCATACGCCCACTCACACTAAGTAGAACTTCTTGCGGAGCCATAGTTCATAATTCATATTCTTGTTCATAGTGGGAATTAGCCTTCCGGCATAGACCATGTGAGCTTAATATGGAATCCTATGCCATGGCCCACTCCAAAAAGAGGAGTCCTACTGCCTAAGGTAGAACTAACATGTATTAGCTTTTAGGTGGATGCACTAGCTAAACACCTATGAGGGCACATAGTTATGGGATAAGGAAGTTGTTACTAGAAACCCGGACATACATAAGGAGAGCTTCCATCTCACAATATGCTCTCGGTGCTAAGCATTAAATTTTCCATGAAGTAGTTAATTTTTTATTAACATCATTACTTATGAAATGGTGCCCTTAGCCTACTGATTCAAGGTACATCATTAGAATAGCTCATTGACTCCTCATGAAAGGGATGCCATTAGTCTACTGATTCAAGACAAGCCCTAGAATACATCATTAGTCACTCATGAAAGGGATTCATTGTCCTATTGATTCACAGTACATCAATCAAGATAGCTCTTTAATTACACATGAAAGGGTGCCCTTAGCCTACCGATTCATTTAGGTGAGAAGAGCCTTTCACAATATTTCATATTCATTCACAAGTGTATAATTGAGAATAGTCTTTCAACAACACCACAATTGCATTATAGTAACAATCACTTTACTCTCAAAGTGTCCATAAAGCATATACATAAATCTCATAGTCATGTATAATTCTCATAAATTTCCCTTCAAGGACCATAGATCATGATTCATCAACACATCTAGAATTACTACATTAGACATAGATAATAAGATAATTCAAGTAATCAATTCATTACATTTATAATTCTATCACATTCTACTAGCCTTAATCAATACCCACACTCTAAGATCCAATTTGAGAAAATAGGGTAATTTATGGATTCTTGAGGAATTCAAATTAAAATCATAGAAAATCATCAATATATCCATTAACAAATATAAATCACTCATTTAAAATGAATTTTAAAGGAATCCATGAGATTGAAGGCAAACCCTAACTTTTGGGTTTTCTAGCTTGGAAATTGGGGGTTTTGAAGGGGCTCTATGGGTGAAGGCTACCAATAGATGAACATCTGCCATACCTTATTGAAGATTTCCCATGAATTTAAGGAGAAAATCATGACTCTTCAACCCTAGCTTCACCTTTCTTCTTCTTATTCCTTGGAGTTCTAGAGAGAGTGTATTTGGGAAAAGTTGGTTATGGAATTGGGTTTTGGGATTTTATAAGGTGAATGGGTTGGTTAATGACTTAAAAAGACTTATATAGGTGTATTAAAACAATACAAAACAACCTCATATAGTACTAACTACTATAGGAATTATCTAAACTAGCCCTCCCATAAGCCGACTTAAGACAGCCTATAGGTCCCCCCCATCTACGACCCCCACCTACGAGGAGTGGATTGACCCACGGACTGTACTGGTGGGGTATGGGTTGGGGAATGTAACTTCACACTTGGACTTTGACCCAGAAGCTCCACCCATAGAGCGTGGACCACCCTACGGGACGTAGGTCCCTTCATGAGTACACTATTTTGTGTAGTGTTTAGTGGACTCTAAGGCCTCCTCAAGAACCCTTGGTTGGTCATTGGGGAGTCATACCTTGACGTTTAACCCCTAAACCATTCATTTTGAGTACGAAAAGCAAATTTTACTACTCTAACATTTACGACAAGCTCTAGTTATGCCTACTCGTTTCTGAGGTGTTACATTATCTCCCACTTCTGAACATTCGTCCTTGAATGTCAATTTAGACACCTTAAAGAATTTAAAGGTCAAGATTAGTATCCCATCATGCATGAAACATCACAATAATGCACAATTCAGAGGAGGAAACATCAACTCCATCTCAACATGATCAATGAAACGCAAGGAAGTAGGAACTACATCTAACAACCTATTATGCATAAAAACTTCAACATTTCTCAAACTCATTGGAGGAACTACTAGCTCCAAATCAAAGCATGCTTAACTCAATAACATGAATAAAATTATCAAGTACTCTCAAAAGCATACTAAATCAGGTTCATCAATTATCTCATGAAGTCAAATAGGAAATTCATACTAGATGCACAACAATAATGAGAAACACACAAATCATGAAAACTCATTTTCTTACTAAACATGACTTTCTCAAGAACATGCATAACATACGGAGATCATGGAAATTTCTAAAATACACATGACTCCAATACATAAAACAAGTCACGAGGAACTCTTTGTCTCAAGCTAGAATAGAAATAGAAGAATGAGATGAGGATATCGGGACACTCAATCACTTTTGTATCTATGCACATTATCTCCCCCTTGGTAGTAAGCCCCCTACTAAAAACCCAAGTACTACTTCCTTCAAACAATCCCAAAGCATAATGAAAAACTCATAATAACCTTATTAGGTTCTAAAATCACTAGAGGCCTAATAATTGCCACCAATCCTTTCCAATGATAACATCAAGGTCCAAAAAGCAACATAAGGATCTAATAAATCATTTACATCTATAGGGAACTACACATACCGGTGCCTTCATCCGAAGAGCCTTCTTTGTCCTTTCTAGAATGGAGTGCATAGAGGTAACCATAATTTGGAGGATTGGGATCCAGTTCACTATGAGAAGCTTGCTTCGCCTCTCTTCCTTTTGCTTTAAGTGTAAGGCAATTCTTCACTTGATGATCACTCTTGCCACAACCATAGCAACCGTCCGTACCGGCTAGGCACCTACCATGGTGCTTCTTTCCACATTTGGTGCAAGTAGGCTTAGGTAATGGAGACCCACCACCTTTCTCTTGGTTAAACCTAGGGGTATTGGAATATTCTTGATCGAAGGACCTCTTTTTGAACCTTGGTTGACCCTATTCATTGGACATAGCATTGGAGAAATTCCCATCACCGGTCCTAGCTCTTTTCACCTCCCTATTGTTGCCTTGGAGTTTCTCATCCTCCATTTGTTGGGCATACACCATAAGACGCAAGATATACATATCATGAAAGAACATTACTATACGACATTCTTTTCTTACCACTTTGGACACACCCGTCAGATACCTACTCATCATATCCCTCGGGTCTGCTACCATAATCGGAGCATACTTGGACAATTGAGCAAACTTTAGAGAATATTCTTGAACACCCATACCTCCTTGATAAAGGTTAATGAATTCCTCCACCTTAGCCTCCCTTATCTCACGGGGAAAGAACCTATCAAGGAATGTTAATTTGAACACTTCCCACTCTATTGGACCTTCTCCTGTTGGCCTATTATTCTTTCATTGAGTATACTATACTTGAGCCATACTCTTCAACTGATAAGCGGCTAACTCAACTTTCTCTACCGAAGTCACTCCCATGGCATCAATTATTTTATAAACCTCTTCTACAAATTCTTAAGGATCCTCTCCCTTTTTGAAACCAAGAAACACGGGAGGGTTAATTTTTGCAAAATCCCTCAAACTAGAAGCCATGGAATTCATATTAGGGTTCGGATGTGTCCTCACATCTTTGTTAGCTTAGGCCATCATGGCTTGGGCTTGAGTTGTCATGGCTTGGGTCAACATTAGAAGAGCCGACCTAACCTCTACATCTATAATAGCCAAAGGATTAATCAGAGCTTGGTTAGCTTGAGGATGTTGATTCACTTAGGGAGCTTCTTCATTGACATTGTCACCCTCAATTCTTCTTGTGTTAGGCCTTCATGTATTCATATCCTAAAGACACAAAAGACGGATTAGGAGGGGGACTATATATAATTAAACTCTATGGCATGACTTAAGAGTAATGAAAGAAGTGTAGTTTCCTAAACATCTTATAGCCTCCAATTCATAAATATGTCGCGCTTCACAATATGAATAAGACTCTACTAGACGTGGCTTATGAGACATTTTCCTAGAATCATTCTAAACCTTGTCCTCTACTTACCAAGTTTGTCACGACCCAGAAGTACCCCCTAGATGTGACAAGGTGTACTCAACCCCGAAAGGTCTCATACAAGCCCCTTAGAAGATCATAACATACGATAAAAGAAATGATGCCAAATTTAAAACTTTATATGTACAATCAAAGGCTTTATAAAAGCAAACGGAAGTCTAAACTTGTCTCAATTAGTCATCTAATACAATCTTTGAATAAAATAGGGACACAACCATCATAGTTCGAAAATGAAATAATAGAATGAAACCACTAAATGAAGTTATCCGTCCTCGAAACATGATGACTCACCAAGTAACAAGGAGAATGATCAATTCCAAGCTCTAGCCACGAGGGGAATCAAATTGAGTGCCAATCCCTACACTTGGGGAAAATATAGAAAAATATGGGTTAGTACAAAAATGCACTAATTATGATAGCCACGCGTAAAAACCTTTAAAATATGCTAAAAAGGACATTTTTAGTTGAAAAACATGCACTTTACCAAGTTTGAGAATCATTATGCACATTAGCATAAAATTAGAAGTCGTAAGCATTTTCAACATATAGATCATCATAGCATAATGGAACCATCTCATAAGTAACCCTAAGTTATACTTGTGCAATGCATAGATAAGATCACATAATCCCATTTATACTAAGTACCACTTTTACGCCACCATAATCATGCTTACCATTCTTTTACCGTATCCTTTGTTCATACTCATAGATAAGGAAACTTTCACATTTACTAAGTCATATCAAGGAAAGCAACTCATAGAAGCAATCCACATTAAACACACTTCATTTCATAAGCCATCATAACATAAAAGTAACCCACCATAACTTCTCCCAAAGCCTACTTGTGCAATGTAAGAATGAAATCCCATACCCCCACTCACACTAAGTAGAACATCTTGCGAAGCCACAGTTTCATTTTTTTTTTTTTTTTGTAGTGGGAATTAGCCTTAACAAACATAGACCATGTAAACTTAACATAAAATGCGGTGTCATGCCCCCACATTGAAAAGAAGTGTCCTACTTGCCTAAGGTAGAACTAACATGTATTAGCCTTTTGGTGGATCTACAAGCTAAATACTTATGAGGGCACATAGTTATGGAATAAGAAAGTTGTTACTAGAAACCTGGCCATACATAGGGAGAGCTTCCACCTCACAATATCCACTCGGTGCTAAGCATTAAATTCCCACAAAGTAATTAATTCTCTATTAACATCATTACTCATGAAAAGGTTCCCTTAGCCTACTAATTCAAGGTACATCATTAGAATAGCTCATTGACTCCTCATAAAAGGGATGCCATTGGCCTACTGATTCAAGACAAGCCTTAGAATACTTCATTAGTCACTCATGAAAGAGATTCCATTGGCCTACCAATTCAAGGTATATCAATCAAGGTAGCTTTTTAATTATACATAAAAGGATGCCCTTAGCCTAGCGATTCATTTAGGTGAGAAGAGCATTTCACAGTATTTCATATTCATTCACAAGTGTATAATTAAGAATAGCCTTTCAACAACACCACAATTGCATTAAAGTAACAATCACTTTACTTTCAAAGTGTCCATAAAGCATATACATAAATCTCATAGTAATGCATAATTCTCATAAATTTCCCTTCCAGGACCATAGATGATGATTCATCAACACATCTAGAATTACTAAATTAGACATGGATAATAAGATAATTCAAGTAATGAATTCATTACATTCATAATTCTATCACATTCTGCTACCATCAATCAATACCCACACTTTAAGATCCAATTTGAGAAAATAGGGTAATTCATGGACCCTTAATAAATTCGACTTAAAATCATCAATATATCCATAAACAAAAATAAGTCACCCATTTCAAATGAATTTGAAAGGAATCCATGAGACTGGAGTCAAACTTTACTTTTGGGTTTTTTAGCTTTCAAATTTAGAGTTTTGAAGGGGCTCTATGGGTGAAGACTATCCATAGATGAAGAGCTACCATACCTTATTGAAGATTTCCCATGAATTTGAGTAGAAAATCTTGATTCTTCAATCCTAGCTTCACCTTTGTTTTTCTTGTACCTTGGAGTTCTACAGAGGCTTTATTTAGGAAAAGTTGGTTATGGATTTGGGTTTTGCGATTTTATGAGGTGAATGGGCTGGTTAATGACTTAAAAAGACTTATATAGGTGCATTAAAACAATACAAAACGACCTCACATAATACTAACTACTATAGGAATTACCTAAACTATCCCTCCCTTAAGCCGACTTAAGACAGCCTAGACGTCCCCATCCATGACCCCCACCTATAGGGCGTGGACTACCCCACGGAACGTACTGGTGGAGCATGGGTTGGGGACTGGAACTTCACACTTGGCCTTTGACCCACTAAGCTCAACCCACGGAGCGTGGACCACCGTCTCTCTGTGGGTACACTGTTTTGGGCAGTGTTTAGGTGGACTTTAGGGTCCTCCTCTAGGACCCCTTGGTTGGTCCTTGGGGAGTCGTACCTTGATTTTTAACCCCAAAATCCTTCATTCTAAGTATGAGAAGCAAATTTTATGACTCTAACACTTACGACAAGCTCTAGTTAAGCCTACTAGTTTTCGGGATGTTACAACACCAGAAGTGCAACCCCAAAGGAGAGGTCACTAACGTTGAGTTCCGGGATGCTATCTTGATGTTGACTCAAGTTGTGACCAACCAAAAGGGTCAAGAAAGAGGGGTTCGATAGGATGTGGCTGATATGTCCAGAGTCCATGAGTTCTTGAGGATGAATCCTCTAGACTTCACTGGTTCAAGTGTCACTGAGCATCTGGAAAACTTTTTGGAAGAGTTCCAGAAAGTTTTTGAGATGATGCATGTTGCAGATGTTGAGTGTGTGGACCTAGGTGCATACCAACTCAAGGGTGTTGCTAGAGTTTGGTACGACCAATGGAAGAATATTAGAGCTAAAGGGGAACCAATTATGAGATGGGTTGTGTTCGAAAAGGCCTTCATGATGCGCTTCTATCCCCGTGAACTAAGGGAAGCGAAGGTAAGATAATTTCTTATTTTTAGGAAAAAATTCATGAGTGTGCATGAGTACCGCCTCAAGTTCACTCAAATGTCCTGTTATGTTGTGGAGATGGTTGCTGATTTAATGAGTAGGATGAGCTTGTTTGTGTCTGGGTTGTCTCGTCTATCAAGTAAACAAGGTAAGGATGCTATGCTGATAGGGGACATTGACATAGCAAGGCTTATTATCCCTGTAAAGTAGGTTGAGGAGTACAAGTTGAGAGACATGGAGGAGTTCCGCAGGAAGAAGGCTAAGCCAACAGAAAATGAGTCCTGGAAGCAAAAACGTAATGCTAATCGGTCATCCTTACAAAAAAAGCCAACTAGACCTGCTCCATCATCTACTAGTGCACCTACACCAAGGAACAAGAGTTAGTTCAACAATCAAAATTCATAGAGCTTCAGAGCTAGACATGTGATGAGTCAATAATTTCGACTCATTTAGGGCTTAATATCGGAGTTTTAGTGTCCTCAATGCCTATTTTACCCTCTAAGCTAATGTTTGAATGCTAATTTGCAGCAGTAAAGGCAACAAAGCAAAGCAAAGACATTACCGGGCAAAAAGGAGAGGAAAAACTGAAGACAAGAAAGGCTGATGATCGCCAAGACCGCTCGGCGAGTCACTGAATAGATCTTTAGCTCGCCAAAAGTTACAGTAGTCCAACCTTGGGAAAGAGTCAACTCGGTGAAGGAAAGTAGCATTTTGGTGAAGCGTCGACTAGATTAGGGAGGTAGATTTTGATCGCCTAAAGTTAAAGAAGAGGAATGGTGAAGATTCTAGTCAAAAAGGTGATGAAAAGGGACATTTGGTGCATTGCCGAACTGGTCGGTGATGCTCGACTAATTCTGCCGAATGGATCCAAATCAAAAATTTGGGAATGTATAAATGCAATTTTTGAAAGAGTTTCAAAGAGTTCTGAAGTTTTGAGAGTTTCAACATTGCATTTTTGACCCTAACATTTATCTATGAGTATTTCAGAAAAAATTTAGAGTTGGGTTTGGATTTTCAACTAATTTTGAGCATTGTGAAGACGTGTAATTTGTTACCCAAACTGATGGAGAACATAGTTGATAACATATTCCTGTTTTTTTATAATGTTTGGCTAAAACCCCCATTCTTGTGGGTGTGATTATGTGATTAATTGTCTCAATGAGCTTATGGGTGTTATTATTTACTGATTTAATTGTTGATTTAAAGTAGGTTCAGTTGATACTTGAGTTTTAATTGATGAATTGTAGTTGCAAATACAGTTCTAGCTTAGTATTCTAGGCTTGCTTGAGAAATAGGTTCTAGAATTAAAGTTATCAATTGATGATTGTAGTGACTGGGTTATTGTGGATTCAACTTGAGAAAGTGGGTCCGAATTTGATCCTACCAATCTAGCTTGAGAGAGTAGAATAATTGAGGTTTTGGGTTGTCCATATTTTTTGGGCCTGTCGAGGTTCGAGAGAACTCGCTTGATTCATAATAGTTTATTGAGAAATGCTTGTTACACCTAAAGCCTAGCCTACCCACTATGATTTAACGTATTTTAGTAATTAATAATCACCCATATAGCGAAATTGATAATTAATCAATCACATTCCTAAGGATCCTTCTCTACTTAATTACTCCCTTGTATTCGTAGTTGATAGTTGTCAATCTAATCCCCCCAATTGACAGCAGTTGTCAAACCCCTACAATTTAATTTAATTGTTTCAAAATTGTTTATTCCTATAAATGACTAGAACACTTTTTTCACTTCATAATTGAATTCTCTATTGTATCCCTCCCAGTGGGATCGACTCTAACTCTTCCTTGGGTTTATACTTAATTGCAACCGCTTACACTTAGAATTAGATGAAGTGTAGTTGAGCATTATAAGAAATGGCACTACTGTCGGGGATTGGTGTTTATAATTCTTTTAGTGAAGTTTAGTGGTGAGCTAATTATGTTGCAATTGAATCAATTTACTTTTGTTTGTTGTTGGCTTCTCTTGAATAGGTGACGAAATGAGTGTTAATGGATGCAATGCTAGACAACTAGGACATAATGATGACATCGGTAACTTGCATGACATCAATGAAGATCATTTGGGAACCGCGGGTGCTATTCAATTACCTCCGATTTTGGGCAATGGGGTGTTGCATGTGACTAGGACTATGTTACATCTATTGAAATGAAGGGTTTATTTGGAGGGCTATCTCATGAGGATCCCCATGAACACATTCGGAACTTTGTAGACGTGTGTGGGCTATTTTAGTTCAAGAACATATCTCAAGAGTCAGTTCGACTTTGGTTGTTCCCTTTTTCTCTCATGGGTGAGAGTATTATGTCATGCCATGATGTTAAATAAGGCACTTCTTGGGGTTTTTATTGCTTTCAAATAACGTGCATTGTGAGTACAGGCTGAGAAGAGGTTGGGAGATTGAAAAGGGAAGCATTGGCGATGTAAAACCCAAACAGCGATCCGCCCAAGGAATTATTGCGGACAAAACTTTGTTCGCCCAAGACTAGTGATCAGAATCCCAAAGGGTGATTTGCCAAAGTGCACTACACAGACTCCATTGGGTCCACCAAATCAGCCTTCAGATTTGGTGTTAGTTCAGGCACGTTTGGCGAGATTAAGATCCAATTAGCGATACGACAAACACGTTTGATGACGTTAGTCAAAATTGCCAAATAGGTCTGATATAAAAATGCCAAGGGTATTTTCAAATTCGAAAATCAAAACCTTTGAAGTCAAAGAAACTTTTTAATTCTTTTCTCATACCTCACATATTTTGAGTGTTTGTGAGCCACTTGTGAGTGTTTTTGAAGTACGAGGAGTGATTTTTCTTGTTGTTTGTGTTAACCCAACCCCGATCCCTCATTTTCTCGATTATTTTTTGGTATTAAGGTTGGTTTTTGACTTCTTGTTGATGATTTTAAGTTAGAAATGGATATTGGGTGTGGGCTTAAACCCTTTTTAACTGATATTTTGTGTTTGATTTTGGTTGGTAGCATCACATTGCTTGATATGAACTATGCCCTTGTGATTTTAATTGTGAATTCCTGTGAAATTGTGAATCATGATTTTGTTGGTTAAGTTGTGAAATTAAGTTACTAAATATGTTGGGTCTAAGTGATGAGTCCACAATTTGGACTCATTTAGGGCTTCATTTTAATAGATTTAATGTCCTTAATTGCATATTTTGTCTCAATAACTTATGTAAATCATTAAGTTTCAGGTATTTAGAGTTTGAGGCAAAGCGTGGACACTACTTAGTAAAAAGGAACAAAACGGTGAAAAGATGAAGAAAAGATCAAGTCGGCGATGAAAAGGAACAGTCTGCGTGTCACTGAACAGTTCCGCAAGGTAGTACCATATCGCCTAATGATCCAGAATGCAAAGATGTTGAAGGAAAGAGCTAAAAGGCATTGAAGCAAACTAAAGGGCGGATCGTCAAGTGCATCGGCGATCTTGACTAACTGCGCTGAGTGATCCTTCGCAGCACATTTTTTGACAACTATAAATACTAGTTTGAATTTCTATCTTAGTATGCAATTTCAAATACAACATTTTATTTTTCGAAGTTTCAAGTATAGAGACCTTGTTCTTAGCTTTTGGAGATTTGAAGACTTCCAATTCCAAGAAATTGGAAGTGGGTGTTGAAGATTCTTCATCTTAAACTCAATTGAAGTGAATATAAATCATACCTAGTTGATGTTACTTCGATATTTTATCATTTTCTTCCTTTTCTCTATGTCTAGCTAAAACCCCAATTCTTGGGGTGTGATTTTGTGAATATGGGTTAAATTTCCTATTGGGTATTGATTATTGTTAGTCTATTTTCTTTTTAAATGTGATTTACTTTAGTAGCTGTGTTTGAACTTAATGGGATTGTAGTTGTAAATAGGATTTCATCCTAGTGTTTTTCGCTTGCTCGACAGAGAGATTTTAAAACTAAGACTACTAAATCGATAGCCAGTGGTTATTGGATCATCATGGGTTCATCTCGAGAGAGTGAATCCTAGGCCTTTTTCCACACATTCAGCTCGAGAGATTAAACGGGCTAAGGCAGAGGCTGTGCTTAAAAGTGGTAACTCGGTGTTCGAGAGAAACCGAGTTGATTTGGGGTAAGTTGCTCGAGAGAGGATTTACCCCCACTAAAGTCTAGCCTAGTTATAAATGTTCAACAATTGATTATCAATATCATTTACCCAATTGTGTAGTTTGTCCCATATTCCTATCACATCCCAAGAATCCTGTCTCCCTATATTCATATCTCTTTGTATTTTCGTTGTTTTAGTTGTTAATTGACTACAAAACCCCCCATTGATAATTAACATTCGTGTCAACCCCTTAATTTATTATGTTTTTACTCGATAATTTTTTTAGCTATGGTTAACTCTAGCATATTCATGCTTAACTATTAATTCTCAAAAATCGCTCCCTTGGGACTCGACCCCAACCCATTCGGTTGGGTTATATTACTATTGTATGATCTAAGACACTTGAATTGGAAGTTGTGTCTTGATTACGCAAACATCAAAATGGTTCCACTGCCGGGAGTGGTGTTACTTGAGAACTTCGAGTTGAGTCGAATTTCGCTTTTGTTAGTCATAGTTCACTTATTTAATTTTTAGTTTTGTTTTTCTTTGCGTTGCCATTATAAGCAAACATTTGAAGAATGGCCGATAGAATTAGTGGCAAATTGATTGAGATGAACCAAGGCGTCGAGAGGGACTTCATGTTAGCTGCACTGGTAACTCAGCTGGACGATTTGGCCACCAAAATATCAGAGATAGAAGTCCATTGCAAAGTAAAAAAGAGGTACATAAACCCTCATGAGCAGAAAAAGTCTAAAGACAATGAGAACAATCGTATCGAGGATACACTACTAATTATTCTCCAAATGATCGCTAAGCAAGAGTAGAGTGTTAGAGGAGATGAAAGAGAATATTGAAATATTGAATCAAATGATTGGCTCTCACTTGAGATCTATCCAACTGATCGAAACACTCATGAGTCATGCGTTGGCTCATCTCCACACAAATGAGCAATTGGGGTAACCGAATTTATTAGTACAAATTTGTTCTCTTATGCAAATGATATTATCGTATTATCATATGTTAGGCCTCTCTGATTTGATTAGATTGTTCAAACGCCTATTTTAATTCGAGAATCCTACCTATTTTGTCTTGATTTTTGAAATCTCGTATGCTTATGCGTTGAAATGATTAAATTTTATATGGTTGTGCTTGCATGTTGTTTATTTTGGCAAAATCGAGAGAAGTCTGAATATCCCGGGGTGATGGGTTTTATGGGTCTGAGCTTAATTGATCTAGTGCATACTTCAATTTTATTTTTGGGATTATGGGGTTGAATTCGAGAAAGTGGGTTGAAGGTAGGAACGTTGGGTCGTTTAGCGAGCTGGGTCGAGCTCGCCAAACCACTCAGCGGTTCGCCTAATGTCCCCATCTTGCCTTTAATTTCATGCTAAATAAGTAGTTGAAGTTTGTAACTTTCGATGAGAAGCCTGAGGTCGCCGAAAATACTCGGTGACTCGCCGAAGGTAGTTTCAATCGCCCTTTATCTGCACCCCTGAACCTTTTATGCACTGTAACTTTTGGCAAAATATCTATTACTCTCTAAATGAGATTAGTGATTTACCAAAAGTTTTTTCCCTTTGCCGACTTGCCAAAATATTTGAGCTAACTCTTTCGGCGAGCCCGATTCAGCTCGCCAAGGTGATTTGGCGACTCGCCGAGTCCTTCTGTAATTACTTCTATATGAAATTGATGAAGTATATCTAACTTTTTGCACTATGATTGCAGACACGGCTAGGTCTAAAGTTGCTGGGAGAAACATGCCACGCCAAAGGAAAGCAAAGGGGATTACACTGAATGAGAATGCTGCTGCATCCAGGGGTAAAGCCATAAAACTGTCCACAACTGGTGGGAAGGGCAAAGGTAAAGGCAAGGCATCTGAGTTATCGGAAGCAAGCTCAAACAGCGATGTGAATTTATGCTACTTACCTCACCCCATCTGAAGGTGAGGATGAGCATCAGGAGCCTCAAATTACAGAGTCTAAGGATGACGAGCTTGTCATAGCATAGAGGGCAGAGTTATGATCTAAAACGATAAATGATCCATCTAAGATCAGGAATCTGCAACCTACCACCCCTACTCCTCTAGTCCCAGAACAAGCAATGATACTGGCACCTCCAGTACAGGGTCCTCCGCCCAAGTCAATGAATAGATTAAAGACTGAGGGGCTGATGATGATCCTTGAGGAAAAGCATATGTCCATAGATTGGGTTATCAATAGGTACCTAGAGATAATGGATTGCCTAAAACACCACAAGTTCCAAATATTCACCAAACCCCGTGGTTCTTATATTTCAAGTTAGGTTAGAGAATTCTACAGTGCATACAGTGCATTGATACCCCGGAGGAAGAAGCAAGCAGCAACTTTCAAAGAAGTTAACTACGTGGTTGTTAGAGGTAAGAAGGTAACTTGTGACAGTGATGCTATCACCACAGACTTAGGTATGTCCACGAGTATTAATGATCACTACCAGCACTTGATCAAAACAGAGAAGCTGGAGGAGATGAAAAAATGGTTAGCCCCACTAATTTAAGATAGTACTCTAAAGTGGTTGGCAGAAGGGGCCCTAATTGAAAAGAAAGACCTGAACGTTACTTCAAGATTCTGGTTCGTTTTTATAAGCAGCTCAATCATGCCATCCCAGAATGAGTCAATCCTTGGCCTTGCTAAGGCTGCCTGTCTGGTTTGCATTATAAAGAAAACTAGGATAAATTTGGGAATGATCATTGCTTCAGAGATTCTCATGCATGCAAAGCAGTGCCATACCTCACTTTTTTTCCTGGTACTGATTACCGAGCTATGTAGATGAGCTCGGGTGCCTAGAGATGCCAAGAAAGATGTGAAAGTGATTCCCACATCCTCTACCGATATCCGTAGGATTGAGGCAGAATATTTAAAGGACCAAGCTGAATAGAAGAACAAGGCAGCCCCGGTGGATTCTTCCCCGGTTGTAGACACAGACTTATCACCTGCAGAGGCATCTTTGCCTACTCCTACCCCTGGGCCTTCAGGTAATCCTTGTGATGTATCTTCTAATGCCCCTAGTTGTTCTATTGTTGTACTGCCTCTTAGACCTGTTGATGCTGCTGTCTCCCAGACTCCGATCACCCAAGCATCATTACTTCGAATGGGACAACTTGCCTATTCAGCAGATCGTGGGGCAGCCAGGCTCAAGACCTCCATTCCTAATATGATTCAGGCTGCTTTGACTGCTGCTGTGACACCATTGAGCGTCGCTATTGATACTCTTGCGGTAAGGATAACAGTGTGTGAGTGTGTTCAAGAAGCCACAAAGGAGATGACGATTTTAAAAGCTGCCATTGCTGAGCTGAGAAAAGATGTGGACTACCTGAAATCCATCGATATGTCAATGGTTTTGGGAACAGTGGAGATTCCAGATGTGCCCAAAATGCCTCCAACTACCACCGGACATGAGGATAGAATGAAGCGGACAGCCGAGCCTGAGTCAGAGGCAAAGACTGATGAGGAGATGCTTGAGGAGATTGAGGGAGCTCTAGATGAGGACCTGACGGAGACTGAACCAGTCATGATAGATGCGAATGTGTAGGCTTCCTTGGCAAATACACCGTTTGCTGTCTCTAGTGGAGCTGGTCCTTCCGAGGTGATTTCGAGCACTGATGCCCATGGTCAGACTACTACATCGAGCACTGATGCCTAGACAGATGGAGCAACTGCATAGACAGGATCCCCTTTTTCCCTCCCTTTCTATCTTACTTTATTTTGACTTTTGGATATTTTTATTTGCATTTGAGGACAAATGGTTTGTGGTGGGGTGAGGCCCACCTTTGTGCATATTATTTTGTTTATACATTGGGTTTTTAGCTTAAATTGTGTTGACACTGATTTTCATGGATGTTTGAGCTTGTGGCTCCTTACTTCTAATTGCAAATGATTTTTGACCATTCCAAAAAAATTTTGCCACCCCTTCTATGTTGAATGTGGTTGTTCTCTTGCAAATTTGAGTACCAATTTTGTTCAATATCGATAACCTAAACAGTGCTCATAATTGAATAAACATGAATGTGCGGCTGCGATGAGGCCAAATGAAGTTGCATAGACAATATGTGAACTCTTTGCATCTCGTTGTGACTAGCCAATTATCAAATTGAGTCTCCTGTGATGATTGTTGCACACTAGCAAAAGTGTGGAGTCTTGTTTGACTTTGGTGTCGATGCCTTGTGTGATGAGCTTACTGTGAACATGCATGATAAAACCTAGAATTTGGCCCGTTGGTCCGGTCGACTAAGTAAGGCTATTTCTTGATATGATCTTACTGCAACTTCGAAGAGTGTGAGCCAATTTGACATATACCTCTTTGGTGGCCTACCTTGTGAGTGTGTGAACCTGTTTTGAACACCCCTTGAGCCTTACCTTTCTTTGGAAGAAACTTGATGAAAACATGACCTTTCTTAAATCCACTACCCATAATACTTGTGATTTGTGGTTGATTGAATAGCCAACTTAGGCCAAAAGCCTAAGTTGGGGGTGTGGTGAAAAGAGAAGTGTCACGCCCAAGCTACCCTCGAACTCAAACACGGGACCTATGACCATAAGTGATCCCAAGCTAACCTTGCTGGCATGATCATTAGCATACTAAATATAAATTGAATAATGGAAACTATGTGGAAGCTATAATCATAAATAAAATGAAAAGATGGGGAATACCTATATACTATAACTGAGATAAATGAAAACTGATGAGTTTAATACAAAGAAGATATTAACTCAATACTATGCTGAATCAAACTATGTCTGAAAATAGCCTATAAACTTACTAGAAATGTTGGCACATGCCCCAACTAAGTCTAGCAAAACTGAAACTAAAGGAATAAAAGCACTAAAAAGATAAACATGTCATTAGGCCTCGAAAAATGAGGACTCACCACTGATGCTGCTAAACTGACTATCGGGAAGTGATCTAAGCTTGATCTGGATGCTGAGAACCTGAATCATCATCACGAGAAGATATAGCGCACGTGTACGTCAAAACTTGAAAGGTACTAAACATGCAGGATAAAGTAAAGCAGAATAAGACACATAACTGAACAAGCAATAAAACAAGTATAATATGCATAAGATGAGATACTGGATTTGAACTAACTGAATGAAATGACCAATTTATAAATACTAAATGAACTGTAATTGTGGTCAATGCGATAGAGTCTGACTGAACTGTGGGAGCTACTAATAACCAACAATAAAACCACATGAGTTAACTGTGGAGTCTGATGTATACACCCCATCGAGAGGACCCAATATACTCGGCCAAAGGTATAGAGGCATGCTGGTATGATCACTAAATGATGCACACGGACGGGACTTACACCTACGTGGCTCAAAGTTCTAGGACTATATGGGTATGCTGAACCCTAGTCCAACTCGGTATTATTCTACTCCCAATAGATTAAGTGATTAAAACATATGACTGAATTTATGTAATAATGGATAGCTGAAAACTGAACATACAAAACTGAGAATGCAACAATTAATTTGATAATGATGCATTCATAAACTGAGACATGTATAACTGAATACTGAAATATCTGACCTGACACATGTTATTCCAGAACTAAAAAAAATACATAGCTAGGGTTCTGAAATTCATGCAATAAACTGAGCAATAACATGATAATCTGATTTAGAATATTTAAATAACTAATTCATGATGATATGCTCAAATTCTAGAAACCCTAAGTCTGTTCATGATAATGGAATCAAGAATCTGACTAAATTCTAGGGACCTAATGGGAGAAAGGAACTCACTAGTGAAATACCACATACCTAGTGACAAATTTCACGGAGAAATCCTTTGATTTCTAGGCTGGAACTGAAGAAACTTGTTGTGTTCTTGAACTAGGGTTCTTGACTTCTCTTCTCCTCTTACGCTTTAATTTTCTAAGTTTTGATTAATAATCTAACTTAGGTAAGTTCTAGTTATGTTTCTAGGCTTAAATTGAGTAAAACCTCCTAATTTAAGGTTAAAACGACGTAGTTTAGGTGTCCAATGAATAACGACAAAACTGAAATAACCCTGACTTAAACTACAGACGTGTTGACCACGGCCACCATCATGGACCGTAAAAGTGTTTATGGTCTCCACTTAGGCTGTGGTCTGGAGGGATTGGCTAGGGGGCTTACTGGTAAGGCTCCACGGACACCCCCACGGGCCGTGTGAAGGACTACGGATCATGAAGGTCTTCGTGATCCTCACATAGGCGTGGGGGTCTAAGGGGTTGGCTAGGGAGGTTCACTGCCTCGACTCTACGGGCGCCACCATGGCCCGTCATCAAGACTATAGACCATGGACTCTTTCATGTTCTGTGAATCCTGCCATGGTTCACTGCTTCAGGTATGTTTCTGCAAATTTTTGGGTCTGGTTTTTGAGGTGTTACAAGAAGGCAAGTCAAGAAGTGCAAGAAAAGTCTCCTTTAACCCATGGTTTTGAGAAAAATGGAACCTCTCCATATAAAAAAAAATAGAGAAGGGAATGAAAAGAAAGAAAAAGAAAAAGAATGAAAAAGTTGTGGAATAAAGTACAAAAGAAATGGGGTTCCCAAAAAATCCATGGAAAGTGAATAATGGGATTAGTTCTGAGCACTAAAGAAAATGATGAAAGAAGAGGAAAAGAAGTGTTGTGAGCACCACATTTCATGAGGATGAAAGTGACTGAGCCTAAATGACCATACCTTTGCACTCAGCCCCATTATATGCCTTGAAAAGACCTTTTTGATCTTGAGTGAAATGAAACAATTGTTTATTGGAAAATACAGGCAAACCTATGGGTGAATGCATGGATTATGTTCTTTGTTAGTGTGAGTGTTGCATTTGATTCCAGAACTTTAAATTGTTAAACCATTGTGTGAATATGGAATCATTCTTTTGTGTGAGGGCATTTGATTTCCTTTGTTGAGCTTGAACTTGCATTTGAAACAAGTATAGTGCGCTTGAGATTCTTTGATAATGGTGTGTCACAACTTGAAACTTTGAGTGCACATTTGATCTCCACATGAGTAAATTGAGTCTTATGTGTGCATTCATGATTGAGTCTTGTGTAGCACTGTTCTATACATACTTTTTGAACTGCCGAACTTGATTTTTACTTGAGGACAAGCAAAATTTTAAGTTAGGGGTGTTGATGAGTCCACAATTTGGACTCATATTGGGCTTCATTTTAATAGATTTAGCGTCCTTAATTGCGTATTTTGTCTCAATAACTGATGTAAATCCTAAAGTTTTGTGTATTTGGAGTTTGAGGCAAAGCATGAACACTACTTGACAAAAAGGAACAAAATGGTGAAAAAACAAAGAAAAGAAGGCCTGAGGATTGCCTAATGCATTCGGCGAGTCGCTGAATGGCCTTTACGTCACCCAAATTTCTAGTGTACTGAGCCCTGAAGGAAAATATCAAGTTGGCGATGAAAAGGAGCAATTAGCGTGTCGCCGAACAGTTTCACGAGGCAGTACTATATCGCCCAATGATCCAAAATGCAAAGATGTTGAAGGCAAGAGCTGAAAGGCGATGAAGCAGACCAAAAGGTGGATCGTCGAGTGCATCGGTGATCCCGATTAACTGCGCCGAGTGATCCTTCACAATATATTTTTTGAAAACTATAAATACTAGTTTGAATTTTTATCTTAGTATGCAATTTCAGATACAACATTTTATTTTTCTGAGTTTTAAGTAGAGAGACCTTGTTCTTAGCTTTTGGAGATTTGAAGACTTCCAATTCCAAGAAATTGGAAGTGGGTGTTGAAGATTATTCATCTTATACTCGATTGAAGTGAATATAAATCATACCCAGTTGATGTTAGTTCGATTTGGTATCATTTTATTCCTTTTTTTTATGTCTAGCTAAAACCCCAATTCTTGGGGTGTGATTTTGTGAATATGGGTTAAATTTCCTGTTAGGTATTGCTTATTCGTAGTCTATTTGATGTTTAAATGTGATTTCATTTAGTAGTTGTGTTTGAACTTAATGGGATTGTAGTTGCAAATATGATTTCATCTTAGTGTTTTTGGGTTGCTCGACAGAGAGATTTTAAAACTAAGACTACTAAATGGATAGCTGGTGGTTATTGGGTCGTCATGGGTTCAGCTCGAGAGAGTGAATCCTTGGCCTTTTCCCATACATTCAGCTCGAGAGAGTGAATGGGCTAAGGCAGAGGTTGTGCTTAAAATCGATAACTCGGTGTTCGAGAGAAACTGAGTTGATTCGGGGTAAGTTGCTCGAGAGAGAATTTACCCCACTAAAGTCTAACCTAGTTACAAATGTTCAGCAAATGATTATCAATAGCATTTACTTGATTGTGTAGTTTATCCCGTATTCCTATCAGATCCCAAGAAGCCCATCTCCCTATATTTGCATCTCTTTGTATTTTTGCTATTTTAGTTGTTAATCGACTACAAAACCCCCCATTGATAATTGACATTCGTGTCAACCCTTTAATTTATTATGTTTTTAATCTGTTTAGCTTTGGTTAACTCTAGTATATTCGTTCTTAACTCTTAATTCTTAGAAACCGCTCCCTTGGGCCTCGACCCCAACCCATTGGGTTGGTTTATATTACTATTGTACGATCGTAGGCACTTGAATTGGAAGTTGTGTCTTGATTACACAAACATCACTAAGCATAACTAAATGAGGGTGAAGTCCGAATATCCCAAATTGATCGTAGACATGGCGACTACTTTCTTAAGGGGAAATTGTCAATTAGTTCAATGCTTAGTGATAGCTAGGGAAAACCTGAGTATCCATGGGTAGAAAAGCATATAGGTGGATTGTAATGTTGAGGGAAAGCTAGTATTTGTTTTGTGTGTGTTGGATTATCTGTGAAAATTAAGCACTGGCTAAACATTTCATATTCGGAAGGCTTGTCTTAGCTCGCTAAGGAAGTTAACCAAATTGTTGAGTAAGACCGAACTCACATTCTTTAGAATATGCATGGCCTACGGTACAATCCTACTTGGAGGGCTTGTCTTAGTCCATTGAACTTATTTGGAAAATCGCCGAATGGGAGAGGATATCACCCTGATGTTTATTTCTTTCCATTCTGCACTGTCAGTTTCAGTGGACTTGTCTTAGACCACTGAAATCAACTCGAAGAATCACCGAGTTGTCATTGACTTCGACTTTTATTCCTACACCCTAAGTAAATTTATACTGTTCATTTTGATGAGCTCACCGTAGTTCACCGATCTTTTTTGGTGATCTGCCTTCTCATTAGGCAAGCCTCAAGAACATTTTTTTAAATATGATTCAATGTGCATTCGGTTCAACTAACTTTCACAAAGATTTGGTTTGAATATGGAAAATAGGTAGTTTCATCTAACACTAAGTTGGATAGAGAGTCTCCTCCTCCTTTAAAGAGACACGGGGGCCTTTCTCTAGATGAGCCTTCAGAGGCTCCCCATCGTCAACAAACTGCCCCTGCATAATCTTCTGCCCAAGAAATGGTATAACCTAGATAGGGGTAGTGAGAAAAGGATTGAGATCCGATCGAAGTTGGTGCAACCTTCATCTACACAGGCACTGCCTTCCAGAGTCTTTTCGATTATCACTCCAAGAGCCCTGAATAGGCTCAAAGCAACTGGAGAGAGGAACATACTTGAGGATAGATGACTCTCTATAGATAGAGTCGTGAGAGACTGTCCAAGAATATGAGATACAATACAGTTCCACAAGTTTGAGAGATTCACTAAGCCCGGGAATCCTTACATCCCTTATTGGGTGAGAGTTTTACATTGCATATGCTTTGGCCCTTCTAAAGAAATGAAAGGGCACAATTTGGAAACCAGTTGCAAAAGTGAAGGTGCAGGGGAAAAAAGTCTGATGTGATGTAGAAACCAAAAATACTACACTAAAAATGTTGGTGTTTGAGTCAGACTTGTATTCACTCTTGATGCGCAATGACTTGGACTCTCTGAAGGGTTGGTTAGATCCATTGATTTCAGACTCTTCTCCCTCCTGGATGGCTGATGGTACCCAAATCAAGAAGAAGGACTTGAACATAGTGGCAAGATATTGGTTTGGATTCATCAGCACCAACCTAATACCATCCCTAAACGAATCCATCCTTCGCCACAACAAATTGATCTAGGTAGGTACCATCATAGATAGGGAGCAAATAAATGTTGGAGCTATTATTGCTGATGAGATATTGATGAGGGTAAGGTAGGAGATGACATCGCTCTCATTTCCAGTATTGATCACACGACTATGTGAGAGGGCAAGTGTCCCTCTCTAGACATCTTCAAATATAAGGGTCACACTACTTCATCCAGCGATATCAGATATATTGAGGTGGAGTGTTTGACGGATGAAGCGACATGGAGGAAGCCGCCGCCACCAGATTTTATGCCCATGGTTGACCCCACTATCTTGGCATCAGAGGCTAGCACACCTGTTCTTTTTGTGGAAGAGGCATGTATTTCTACACCTTCCTCCACTGCTAGTCCTTCTGTTACTGTTTCTAAACCTCTTGTGACTACTGTTACGATTGGTATGAGGCCTCCACCCTCTACTATTGCCCTTTCACCTTTGACCCAGGACATGATCTACCAGATGAGCAGCCTTTCCCAGTCAATAGATGTTCGAGTTGCCTGGCTTTAGATAAACATGCACAAGATCATCTACTAGGGCATTAAGATGGTCTTAGCTCCTTTCACAAAGTGGGTGGTTAGGTGTGAGAGGTCATTTAAGATTCATACTTTGAGGTTGGATGATCTTACTTCTAGGATAGAGGCTCGAGAGAAGGACGAGGGTAGCTCTGGTGCTCTAAACACCATGAGGGTTGGCATTGCTACCCTACGATTGGAGGTGGTCATGTTTTAGTTGACGAATATCTCTATGCTTTTGGGAGAGGCTCCCCTTCCAGACTGAGCCTGAGGGTGCTACGGATGATGAGATTGTTGTTGAGGATGAGAGTGAGAGGGCTGAGGAGGAGTTGACCAAGGAGACTGATGAGAAGGAGTGGCGAGGTGAAGAGCAGGGGATTGTTGAGACACTGAGTGAGGTGTAGGAGACCGAAGAGGTCATTTTTCAGGAAGCTCTGAAGAGATCTCTTCTAAAGACTTTAGAGGTTTGGTTTAATGGAGTCACTCTAGGCTCTACCATTCGTCATGCTGCTGTGCCGAGCATTGATGCCACTATTGAGGCCGCACCACCCGAGAATCAAGAAGAGAGTGCTCTACATACATAGCTTGTCAAGTGGACCCTTTATCTTAGCCTTCCAGTATTTTCATTTGATTTGCATTGAGGACGCTACATTCTATTTTTGGTGGGGGTAAAGGCATTCGTGCCAATATTCCCCTTTTGTTTGTATTTTGTTATTTTGAGTTTTAAACACTTGTAGTAGTACTTTTTGTTTATATATTAGAATGATCTTTTGTTTAAAGCTAGTTTCTCTATTTCTGTCTCGTTCTATCTTGATGTTGCAACCCTCCATGAGTTTAAATCGTGAAATGCTTAAAGTTTTCAGTGATAATAATTTGAGGATCGATTGTGTTCAATATCAATGTTTTGAATAGTACTCATAACGAGGATGATGCATTGTGTTGGTTGGGAGAATGAAATCTATGTGGTTACACCTTTGCGCGATCTCTTTGAATCTTTTGTTGACTAGCTATGTTTTGATGCAAGCCTTGCAATGAACATCACATGTACGCTTTTGTCTTTTCGGGATGTGCTAAATGAGTGTATTTTGAAGTTCCTTGTGTGGTGAGGTCTTACTTGAATGTATGCATATATTAGTACAATTGTGTTAATCTTGGTGAATGTGAGACACGATCTTGGGAAAAAATTTAAAGAGGGAACCAAATTGTCCATAAATAGTTTGTGAATACCTTATGAGGGTGTGAGTCCATTTAGCACCATTTGAGCCTAACTTATTTGTTAACAACCAAAATAAGTCTGTTGAACCAAATTATCCCTACCTTCTCATCAAAAATCCTTTTTGAAGCATTGTATTGTGTTAATAGCCAACTTAGGCTAAAATCCGAAGTTGGGGGTGTGGAAAGGAAGGATAAATGAAAGCCAAGTGAAGGGTATATATATATATATATATATATATATATATATATATATATATATATTAATGTGATGGAAATAACTTGAAAAAATGAAAATGCAAAAGAGAGTGAATGAAATAAAAGGGGAATTCCAAATAATTTGAGCAATAAGTCAAGTTAGAGTTCTCAAATGAAAAAGAAAAAAAAAACTTGAGAAGAGGTAATGATGGTTGCAACAATGCTTTGAAAAGTTATAAGTGACCAATCCAAATCGACCATACCTTAACCATAAGCCCCAGTACAATCTTAAAAGACCCTTGAGATCTTGCATGAACTAGGTTGATGATTAGAAAATATGGGCAAATATATGGGACAAAGCTTTCATGTGTTTCACTTTTGAGAGAGTGAGAGTTGCATTTATTTCTATTACCTTTGTTTATTTGCTTCGTGAAAACATGAAATCGCTCTTTATGTGAGGGCTCTTGAATGCATTTGTTGAAACATGTTCTTGCATTAGAAAAGAAGCTACGGTGAGCTTTAGCTTGTGTTGAGACTAGATAGTCATCATTTAAAGCTTTTTGATCATAATTGAGGGTAACATGCTATTAACAGTAGTCTTTCTATGGCGCTTGCATGTTATCTCTCATTGTATACTGTTGTAGACACCCTTATTGAGCTTATTGTGTTCTTGATTAATTAAGGACAAACAAACATTTAAGTTGGGGGTGTTGATGGGTGGTAGATTTTCACTCATTTAAGGTCCATTTAGCTGAATAATTAGGGTCCTCAATGCCTAACTTTGTCCTTTTCTAACAGAATATTGATGATTTGTAGCTATGAAGACAATTGGACAAGGCAAGGACTAATGTTTGAAAGAATAGACAAAAATACAAAAAGAAGTGCAAAGTGAACATTGTTGAGCGCTTAACATCAAGGGCGGATTTCCAACTGAGCACGACCTCTCCCAAATTTATAGTGCATAGCTCTTGTGTCTACTAAAGAAGGTCAGTGGACTCCAGTACAGAAGGCAATGAACTGAGTGAGAACGACAGTCCTGATACACATAACCCAAATCGATAGTGTGCTTTACAAAAATTGAATGCTCGAACTAATGTTGTATTTGGTGATTCACCAAAGGTTAAAGGTTGACTCATTCACCAATTAAGGTTCAAACACCTGAAGCCTAGAGTGTCACAAGGTGAGCTGAGGAGTGAGGCGCGATTCACCAAGTATGTTTGGTGAACCCGACTAATGTCGCCGAGTTAGTCGCATGGTGGATTTTTCGGCCAATTTTTTGGAAAGTATATATAGTCCAAAGGATACAATATTTAGAGATCTTTCTAGGATTTCTTTTTTAGAGTAATAAATAGTTTTTTTTTTTTTTTTTTATGTTTTAAGTGGAAAGTTTTTCTTAAGATAGGGAGTCGAAGAACAATTTACCTCTGAAGAACACTTTTCTAGCTTTAGGGATCTTAAAATTTTGAATCTGAATTTGATAAATTGATGTTGAATCTAAAGTGGGTTTACTCTTAATTGCATGATTTCATGTTTTCCATGGTTGCTTTCGTGGAAGATATTTTTCTTGCGTTTTGTGATGGGTGGCTAACCCCAAGATCTAGGGGTGCTAAAATTAGTTTTGGTGTTGTTTTAATGTAATGGGTATTGTTTTATGCTCTGTTTTGTTGTGTTCATACATGAATTTGGTCTAATTATCATGAGGTTAACCTATGGGTTAAGTTTGCAAACTTAATTCTTACTTTTGATCTCTAGTTGATGCTCAAAAGAGATTATAATAGTACGTAATTAGTTCAATACTACCAATTTAGGTTTGATGTTTCTAGCTTGCTTGAACGAGAGGTTATGGGTCTAATCTATTTGCGCTATTCTTGAATAAGAGAATAGAGTAAGGTATTGGGTTGTTTAGGAGTGACATTTAGATGTGATTGAAAGGAGATTCTAGGCATAGATGCTTTGAGATCGAAAGATGATTATCGTCAATGAAGATGATTTAGTGTATTCATGAATGTTCATCAATATAGAGCAGCACAATCACCTCTATGCGACATCAATTTTGAATCCCCACACCCTTGAATTACTTGTTGACTCTTGATTTCTTCAATAATTTAGTTTAACTACGATACTTGATAATTTAACTGTTATATTAAGTTAGTGGTACCACCCACCCAATTGTTCTTACTATTACAAATGAGCTAATTTAAAATCCAAATTTCTTGATAAGGAAATCTCCACAATATACCATTCCATGTGGGATTCGACCACGACTCTACGTTGATTTTTTACTAACTTTGATCGCTCACTCTTTTGATTGGTTTTGGAGGGTGATTTGAGCGTTATCACCTTTTCTACAGAATAGACAAATACTATTAATATTCATTCTTATTCTTCTTTATAGATAAATAAAGTGACTCTCGAGTTGGTGCTTGTTCGTTCTTTTGAATAATTTGTAAATGCAGGATCGAGGAGCCTTTATCTACATTTCCTCTTGTATTGTGTCTCTTCTTCCTTGGTTTAGTAGGGTAAGTATAAACACTCTTAAACTTGATCTTTATTAGTCCTGTTATATTATGCAATGAATTTTTTTTTCATATTTTTTCTTTCATTTATTGAAGTTTTATATATTTTAGAAAATACATTATACTACTGATAACGTTTAGGTACTCTTCATCCAATTCTAAGTGTAGGTGGTTGCTAACAAGTATAAACCCAACTCAAAGTTGGGTCAATCCCACTGGGAGTGATATAGTAAAGCATTTGATGAAGAAGTAAAATTGTGTCAAAATCATTTGTAGAGGTAAAATTTTCGCAACATTAGTGTAAATCATAGAGTTTTGAAAATCAATTTCAAATGGGGGGATTCAGGTAACCAATTTATGACTACTAAAATAGGGACTAAACAACTAGAGAAGGTTTCTTAGGAGTGTGATAAATTGAATGCTAATTTCACATAATGGGTGATTACTAGTTACTCAAAGATGTCAAATCTCGATGGGTAGGCTAGGTTTTGAGCGCAATAGATATTTCTCAATCAACTATTGTGATTCAAGTGAGTTCATTCGAACCTCAACAGGCAAAACACAATCGAACAACCCATTACCTTAATCAATTTACTTTTTCAAGCTAGATTTACAATATTGCAATCAAACTCACTTTCTCGAGCTAGATTCATAATCATGCAATCAATACAATAATCAACTAATACTTTGACTCTAAAACCTTTTTCTCAAGCAAGTATCGAGTACTAAGCTAGAATTGCATTTGCAACTACAATTCCTCAATTAAAACATGAACAATCAAGTATCGAGTACTAAGCTAGGATTTCATGTGATCTGCATGGGTTTTAATTGATGTTGATTTAATTGTTCAATTTCAATATTTCTATGCATATTTTGATTAAATTATATGATTTTCTGTTGATTTCTATAAGAACCATGCATTATTCATGATTTTTATTATGGATTTATAAGGATATGCATTTATGAAGATATGCATTTGTGAAGATATGCGTTTGTGAAGATATGCGTTTGTGAAGGTATGTATCTATGAGTTCATGACTATTATTTATGAAATTGTGCATGATTTTTATGAATTTTTTCTTATGAACTAAGTTTGATTTTGAAATAATCATCAATAAAAATTGTGAAAGGTTTTCTCATGTATAAAGAAATCATTATTGGTGAAAGGTTTTTCATAGATTCATGATTCATGATTTAAGAAACTACTCTATGATGATTTAAGCTTAGACTAGTAACATACTTGTGATTTCCCAAGTATGATGATATATTTATTAATATAACTATTCCGTTGGGATTATACTAAGCACCAAGTGGACATTGAGATGGAGACTCACTCATTAGTATAAGACGGGTCTCTAATAGAAATCTCATTGTATCTAATTACATGCCCCTATAGGATTTGTCTTAGAAATACATAGCTAATTGATCCACCTAAGATACAAATTTAAGGTCCTCGCCTTGGCAAGTAAGGACATATCTTTTCACTATGGGAGAAAGGCACTAAATTTCATGTTATAGCTCACGTGGTCTATGTTGATTAATGGTAATTATCCAACAAAATTAACCAAGTTACTAAAAAGGTTTTCAGGAAACTTTCATTATGTTTTAAGATTCATTGACCATGTTTATGATTTATGATTCTCTTAAAGGTTATACTATAATTTAGTTTGGTCACACATATCATGTTTTTCTTTGCGTCCCCTTATGATCATGTTTTACAGTCTTATGAATTTCTCTCATACTTAGTAAATTCCATGTACTAATGCACACATGTGCCTACATTGTCTAATAATTTAGGGTCCTATGTTTCTCCTCCTTCCACTCATGGATAGTTGATCGATTGCTCGTTGATGACTTGGGTTAGTTCACATGCTACGAGGACTATGTCACCTTTACTCTATTTTTCTTATGTTTTTAGTTTTTAGAAGTTGTACGCGGTGTACGTGTTACATCCTAACCTTTTTTTCAATTTATTATACTATCATGTTAAGTCTATGATTAGACTTTCACTCTTATGTTAAACTCTTCTTTTGATATGAGACTTTCTAATTTAACTCATATTTTCTATTATATTGTGTTGTATGTATGCCAATTGGCTTCTGTAGTGCCTCTCGGGGTCTTATACACCATGTCACGTCTAGCGTGCACTTTGGGTCATGAAAAACTTGGTATTCAGAGCACAAGGTTTTAGAAAAAGGTTCTAAGATGTCAGACAAGTCGGGTTGAGTAGAGTTTTGTTCAAGAGTGTGAAACACCCATATTTATGGAAAAGAGGCTACAAAACAATTAATTAGAAAAATTCACTTATTTCATTAATCTAAAGTTGTGCCAAAGAGTCTATCTCTATAAATATCCTTATCCTAAATCTTGCTTGATGATTTTTAGAAGATGGCCCCAGAAGAGTTTATGTGATAAGGAACGTGAGTGAGAATGTGGAGCCCGAGGTTTCACAAGTTCCAATCGATCCTTTGACTGAGAAAGTGACTCATATTGTACCTTAGATTCAAAAAGGTATAAAATTGAAGCTTTGCAAGATCTAGTGCCAGAACCAACAGTGCCACCAATGGTCTGTGGTTTGACACACGGTCCGTAGGTCAGCTCATGTTTGGCCAGTCCAGGTTTCCTAAAACTTTCAAGTTCCAGTACTTTTCTACTGCTCACTAGGACAGTCTGTATTCCTATGCATGAGTCGTAGCTAGGTTTGTAGGTGAGTTCAATATTTAGGAAAATTTTAGAGTCAAAAGTGAGACCCACAATTGAGCATGTATGACCCTTAGGTGGACACACAGACCGTACATGGGTCCGTCGTTGGGAGTCCAAAGGTCATAGTGTCTGAACTCACAGATGACCAACAAGGGCGTTCTATGGTCTGACCAACGGACTGTAGGCTTGGCCGTTGGTGAGGTCGGCAATTATTTTTAAGATGGGCTTTTGGGTATTTTTCTAATTATTCTAGCCCAATATTATTTCATTTTTCCATCTATTAGAAAACCTAAATTAATATTTTAAAACCCAAAATATCCTAATTTAATTCTTTTTCTCGAATCCTCAAAAGAAGATCAAGTCATCCTCCCAAATATTTCTCTTTCTAGAAGCTAGAAGAAGAAGGCTAGGCTTTCAAGTCAAGTCTCTAATTCTACCATTGATGGTAAGCTTTTGGCATCAAGGTATGATAGTATTAACCTATGGAGTCCTTTTCTCCATAGATTCCATAAATTCTCCGATTTTGTAAAGTTAGATTTCTCAATTGAGTTAGGGTTTTATTCAATTGACATGGATTCTTTTCAGTTATGATATTATTGATTGATTTATGTCTCTTATGCATGAATTGAGGAAATTGCATTATTTTAAGTCGAATCCCCATGAACCTATGTGAAATCCATGTTTTCTAGAATTGATCATATGATTAAGCTTTTGAATTAGGAAAGATGAACATTTGAAGATATGCATGTTCTTATGAAATTGATGAAAATGATTTAATTGCTTTCGGAGTAAAGCATCCATGATTGTTGTTGTTGTTGTGTTATGAAAGGATTTCTCATATACACATGAAAGCATGATTGTGAAAGGTTTTTCTCACGTATAAGATTCTTAGGATTGAAAGGTTTTCTCAACTAAACTTTGAATAAAGATTTAAGGAGATATTCCAATGAAAATTGTACCTTTCCATGGATGATAGCATGACTCTAGCTTGGATTGGCTACTTGATGTGTCCTTCCATGGATAATAAGACAAGTTAATAATAATGAATATTTCTTGGGATTTACGCTTAGCACCAAGAGGATATTGAGATGAAAGCTCTCCCGTTAGTAGAGGTCAGGTTTCTAGTAGCAATCACCTTATCCCATAACTATGTGAAACCATATGATGTTGTCTTAGATAGACATTAGCTAGTGGATCAACCTAAGCTAGAAGTTCATGGCCTTACCTTGGCAAGTCGGACACCCCTTTTCGGTGTGGGGTAGACAACATATTCCATATTTATAGCTAACATGGTCTCTATGTAGGATAAAGGTAAATTTCCTACAATATTGAAGTAAGTTTACTTTTGGAAGTCTCTCTCAAATGCTTTAAAGATGTTAGCTTGCATTGACCATGTTTTATGAATTATGTTTATAACTTTTGATCTTATTATTTAGCTTGGTCATTGCATATCATGTAAAGGTCCCTTTTACATGATTTCATATATTTTATGCATCGCTATCAAACTTGGTACATTTCATGTACTAACACATACTCTTGCCTGCATTTTTTCATTAATATAGGGTTCGACATTCCTGATTTGTATTTCCATGTCTAGGGATCACTTAGTAGTTATTGAAGATTGTTGAGTCCTCATGTTTTGAGACCGAGCTTTTATTTCCTGTTGTTATTACTTTTCAGATTGTATTTGATGTACAGGTTACGTCCCGATCACTCTTGATGTACTAGATGGCTTTGAGACTATGCTCAATTTCTGCTACGTTTTATGAACTCTTATGTTTTGAAATTGTCTTTTAAAATCTCTTCTTTTCTATTATCTTGTATGATGTATGCTAAGTGGCTCATATGGGACCTCTCGGGGTCTTATACGCCATGTTATTCCTAGGGTATACTTTGGGTCGTGAAAAACTTAGTATCCAAAGCGCAAGGTTTAGCAAGGTCCTAAGAAGTCTTATAAGCCACGTCGAGTGGAGTCTCTGTTGAGCAAATATGGGGTCAAGCATAAAGTTGCAACACCATACCATCCATAAACAAGAGGCTAAGTGGAAGTTTCAAACCGAGAAATTAAAGGTATTTTGGCCAAACGGTGAATGCAAATCGAATGGGTTGGTCTTGAAAATTGGATGATGCTCTATGGGCATATCATAGTACAAATTAATGTTTGGAAAGTCATGTCACTTGCCAATTGAGCTTGAGCATAAGGCTTTATGGGCATTGAAGACAATAACTATGAGCTGGGAGAAGGCTGCAAAAAGAAGAGTGAATCAACTTTTTGAGTTGGAGGAATTTTGATTGAAAGCATATGAAAGTTCAGCCCTGTATAAGGAAAAAATGAAGAAGTGGCGTGATGCAAAAAAATTTCAGCGCGAATTTTGAGTTGGTGATTTTATGCTGCTATACAATTCTCGTTTGAGGCTCTTTCCCGATAAACTCAGATCAAAGTGCTCTGGTCCCTTCAAGGTGACTTGAGTGTTCATAAATGGGGCAATTGAGATTGAAGTTAAAGATGGTCTAACTTTCAAGGTTAATGGACAACGTCCAGAACTTTATTTTGGTGAATATCATGACATTTCGATCATTGAAGTGGTGTATTTGGAAGATTCTTGGAAGCATTTCCACATCCTTCCAGGATGTTAAATGAGGCGTTTCTTGGGAGGCAACCCAAACTTTAGTTGTTTCTTGAATAATGTGTGTTGAATGTGTAGGTACGGGTGATTTTGCGTAGGTACGGCCATTTGGTGAGCTGCTGAGTGGAACGACAATCCCTATTTAGCTCGCCTTCTTCACATAAAAGAAGGACTATAGTTCGGGAATATTTGGCAAAGGAGGCAGACTACTCGATGATATGCCGATACGGTTCGGTGAGCCCGACTTCCACCGCCCTTTGACAACTCTTGAAGGGCTGGTGTTATGGAATATTTGGCAACGAGTTCAATATAATTGGTGGTGCGCCGATGTGACTTGGCGGTGCCAATTTCATTTGCTTTTTGGTCCCTACTAGAGAGTTAGTGTTCTGGATATTTTGGCGAGCTTTATACCATCAGGTGGTGCGCCGAATGGTTCGATGCTCTAAATAGAACCTCACAGACTGGCCACATAGTGAAGAATCCTACTATCCCTATTCCTTTCATTCAGTGCTATTTTATCTCTGTCTTTATTTTGTGTCATTTCCCTTTTTTGTTACATTGAGGACAATGTTGGATGTTTTGGTAGGGTAGAGACTTGTTCTGAATACCACATTTGGATGTGTTTGAATGAGGGGAAGTTCTCTTGCATTTTTGAGTGTTGGTTATGGCCAATACCGATGACTTGAATAGTTCTCTCAATTGAACGATATGAATGTGGGGCTACGATGAGGCAAACTGAGTTACATAGGTCATATGTGAAATCCTAGCATCTTGTTGTGACTAGCCAGCTGTGGAGTCAATTTCTTGTAATGATCATTGCACGCTAGGTAGAAAGTGTGAAGTTTTGTTTGATAATTGTATCGAATGCCATGTCTGGTGAGGTTTTCTTGAATATTGTGCTTGATGTCACCTAGAACATGCCTCGTTAGTCCAATTGATTGATTGAAGCAAGCGATTGAAATTATCTTAGGCAAAATTTTGTCAAGAGTGAACCTAATTTGATAGTTTACCTCTTTATGACTACCTTGTGAGAAGTGTGAACCTTGTTTGACACCTTTTGAGCCTATCCTTTTCTTTGGAAGAAACTTGAACAACTTTGACCTCTTTTTCCATTCACCTATAACCTTCATGAAATTTTGGCTAGTTGAATAGCCAACTTAGGCCAAAAGCCTAAGTTGGGGGTGTGGTTAAAAAGAAGGAAAGTCATGAAGTGTGAGAAATCCCCCTTTGAAGCAATGGTTTGAAAAAGATGGAACCCCTCTATGTAAATAAAAAAATAAAGAAAAGAAAAAGGCAGAAATGGAAAATGACTGAAAAAGAGAAAAGTTTGAGAAATAATGTGTGTGAAAGAAGCAAAAGAAATGGGGTATCCGATGAGTCATGCTTATTTGAATAATAGGGTGGATTGTGAACATGTTTGAATGTGAAAGAGAAGTAGAAAAAGTGATTTTCAAGTCATACTTCATGATGGTAGAAGCCACTATACCAAAATGATCATACATTTACACTCACCCCCGTTACAAGCCTTGAAAAAACCTTTGTGAGCGTGAGTGAGCTGAAAAGAATGTTTATTGGAAAATAAGGGCAAGCCTATGGGTAGAGTCATACATGTGTTCATCTTTGTGAGTGTGAGCATGAAATCATTCTTGGTGTGAGGGGCATTAGAATTCTTTTGAGGAACTTGAACTTGCATTTGAGGCAAGCATTGTGAGCTTGAGTCTATTTGATAATTGTAAGTCACAATTTGAAACTTAGAATGCATAATTGAACATTGTATGTGTAGTTTGAACCTCTTGTATGCATTTGTGTTGAGTCTTAAGTAGCACTGTTTGTAGACATCCTTGTTGAACTAATTGATCTTAAGTTATACTTGAGGACAAGCAAAACTTTAAGCTGCGGGTGTTGATGAGTTTGAGATTTTGACTCATTTAGGGCTTTGTTTTCATAGTTTTATTGTCCTCAATGCATAATTTATGCTCTAAACTGATATTTTTAATGCTAGTGTACAGATCAAAAGGCAAAAGAGTAAGGCAAGGACATCTATGGACAGAAGAAAGAAGAAAAGTAAAGCTGAAGACCATCGAAGACACTTGGCGACTCGCCGAGTTGTCCCTTCACTCGCCTAAAGTCATAGTGTGCCCACCCTTGAAGAAGAGAAATTACGCAAGGTAACATACCTTTTGGTGAACCGCCGAATGGTTTGGCGAAGGAGTCTCAGATCGCTTAAAATTACAAAATGGTTGGTGAAGACACAAGCAAAACGATGATTAGCAAGGACAAATGGCGCATTGCTGATCAAGTCGGTGATCCCGACCTTGATCACCTAAGTTTACAATATTTAAATGGTGAAAATGCAAGATAAAAAAGTGATAGAAAGGAGCATTTGGTGTGTCACCGACTGGCTCGATGACACTCGACTTATACTGCCGAATGACCCCTAAGGCCAAATTCTAAGAAAGTATAAATGGATATTTAAGAAAAGATCAGAGCATCCTATCATTGGGAAAACTCATAGTTTGAACGAAAACATTGTTCTTGCTTAATTTTAAAGAATTTTTCGAGTAATTTTGGAATTGGGTTTTGTAATTGAAGCTACATTGAATCATTATAAGGATTTGGAGATTAATACCTAGCTATGGAGAATGTAATCGGTATTGATTTATGACTTTTTAAGATGTGTAGCTAAAACCCCAATTCTTGGGGGTGTGACTATGCGACTAATTGTCTAATTTAGCTTATGGGTGTTAGGGATTATTGATTTTATTGTTGTTTTAAAGTGGGTTTGATTTATAGTTGAGGTTCAATTTATGAATTGTAGTGAAAATTACAATTCTAATTTAGTACTGTATGCTTGCTTGAGAAAGAGGTGTGCAGTCAAGGTTATAAATCAGCATTTGTAGTGATTGGGTTGTTGTGGGTTCAGCTCGAGAGAGTGAATTCTAAGCATGATTCTACCTATCTAGATCGAGAGAGTAGATAAAGTGAGGTATTGGGCTATTTATAGTGTTAAGCTTGTCGAGGTTTGAGAGAAATCGTTTGAATCGTGATAGTTGTTCGAGATAAAGCTATTGCATCTAAAGTTTAGCCTACCCACTAAGATTTAGCAAACATTAGTAAATGTCGATCACCCATTTAGTGAAATTGACAATTATTCAGTCACACCCCCATGCATCCGTTTAGTTACTTGACTACTCCCCTGTTGTCCGTAATTATTTTAGATGTTAATTGACAACCTTTTCCCCATCTGACATTCGTGTCACCCTTTCAATTTATCTAAATGTTTTCGATAATTTTTATTCCTATAACCGATTAGATCACGTTTATAACTTCATAACTAAATTAGAACTTGTACCGCTCACTGTGGGCTCGATCCCAACTAATTTGTAGGGTTATATACTAGATTATGATCGTCTACACCTAGTATTAGATGAGGTGTAGGTTATCAAACTTAAGGAGAGAAAGTTAGTTTCCAAGGGGTGCATCAATCACTTAGTCCGAGTTAATGACTCTATTTTTGAGACACCATCTATTCAGTCAGTTCTAGTTGTTAGTGAGTTTTCGGAGGTTTTTCCAGATGATCTTCCCGGAGTCCCTAGAGTTCGGTATAGATATTCTTTTTGATATTCATCCTATCTCTATTCTGACATATAGAATGGCTCCAGTAGAGTTGAAAGAGTTAAAAGAGTAGTTGAAAGATATTCTTGAGAAAGGTTTCATTTGACCAAGAGTCTCATCTTGGGGTGCTTTGGTTTTATTTGTGAGGAAGAAAGATGGTTCTCTTAGCATGATAAGTTGTATGATAAGTTCTCTAACTGTGAATTTTGGCTTGAGTTTGTGGCATTCTTCGGCCATATTATTTCTGGTGATGGGATTCAAGTTGACACTCAAAGGACTGAGGCAATACAGAACTAGCCTAGACCTACATCTCCAACTGATATTAGGAGTTTCTTAGGATTGGTTGGTTATTATAGAAGGTTTGTCGAAGGGTTTTAGTCTATTTCATCCCTTTTGACTAAGTTAACTCAGAAAACAACTAAGTTTCAATGGTCTGAAGCTTGTGAGAAAAGCTTTCAGGAATTAAAAACTAGGTTGACTACTGCCCCAATGTTGACCTTACCAGAAGGTACACAAGGTTTTGTTATGTATTGTGATGTGTCCATATTCTGATTGGATTGTGTATTAATGCAGAATGAAAAGGTTATAGCTTATGCCTCCATACAACTTATGATTCACGAAAGGAATTACCCAACCCATGATCTAAAGTTGGCTACTGTAGTGTTCACTTTGAAACTATGGCATCATTTTCTTTATGATGTTCATGTAGATGTGTTCACTGATCACTAGAGTTTTCAGTATGTATTCCGTTAGAAAGAGCTTAATCTCCGACAGAGAAGGTAGTTGGAATTACTTAAGGATTATGACATGAATATTCTCTATCACCCAGGTAAGGCTAATGTGGTTTCTAATACTTTAAGTGGGTTGTTTATGGGTAGTACCACCCATGTTGAGGAAGGCAAGAAAGAATTAGACAAATATGTGCACAGACTTGCACGATTGAGAGTCTGATTAATGGATTCCAATGAAGAAGGTGTAGTGGTGATGAATGAGGATGAATCCTTATTAGTGTCTGAAGTGAAAGAGAAATAAGATCAAGATCCTATTTTTATTGAATTAAAAACAAATGTTCATAAGCAAAAAGTTATGGCTTTTGGAAAATGGGGAGATGGTGTATTGAGGTATCAAGGTAGATTGTGTAAACCAAAGGTGGATGAAATTCAAGAAAGGATCATGGAGGAAGCTCATAGCTCCAGATACTCTATCCATTCGGGTTACACAAAGATGTATCGCGACTTGAGAGAAGTCTATTGGTGGAGTAGCACGAAGAAGTGTATTGCAGAGTTAGTTGCTAAGTGCCCGAATTGCCAAAAAGTCAAGGTAGAGCACCAAAGGTCTGGTGGTATGTCTCAGAATATAGATCTTCTGGAATGGAAGTGGAGGATGATTAATATGAATTTCATTATAGGTTTACCACCGTCTCGAAGGCATCATGATTCGATTTGGGTGATTGTAGATTGAATGACTAAATCTGCCCATTTCTTACCGGTAAAGACTACATTTACATTAGAGGATTATGCCAAGATATATATTCAAGAGATAGTCAGACTTCGTGGAGTTCTGGTCTCCATTATTTTAGATAGAGGTGCGCAATTCAACGTACAATTTTGGAAGTTTTTCCAAAAAGGTTTGGGTTCCAACGTAAATTTAAGTACTACTTTTCATCCTCAGACTGATGGTCAAGCAGAGCATACAATTCAGTCTTTAGGGGATATGATGAGGGCTTGTATGATTGATTTCAAGAGTAATTGGGATGATCCACTTACCTCTCATTAAGTTTGCTTAAAACAACAATTACCACTCTAGCATCCAGATGGATCCTTACGAGGCTCTTTATGGGAGAAGATGTAGATCTCCTATTGGATGTTTTGAGGATGGTGAAGCTGGGTTGATAGGACAAGATTTGGTTTATTAAGCAATGGAGAAAGTGAAGACTATTCATGAAAGGTTGAAAACAGTGCAGAGTCATCAGAAATCCTATACTAATGTTAGGAGAAGAGACTTACAGTTTGAGGTAGATGATTGGTTTTACTTGAAGGTTTCACCCATGAAGGGTGTTATGAGGTTAGGCAAGAAGGGGAAGCTTAGTCCCCAGTAGGTTGGCCCTTATAGGATATCCAAGAGGATTGGTAATGTTGCTTATGAAATTGGAGCTATCATCAAAATTAGTAGCAGTCCATCCGGTATTTCACATTTCAATGTTGAAGAAGTGTATAGGTGATCCTTCACTTATTATACCGACTGAAAAGATTGATATTAAGGATAAACTGTCTTACAAGGAGATTCCCGTTCAGATTCTGGATCATCAGGTTCGCAAGTTGAGAACCAAGGAGGTAGCATCAATCAAAGGTCTTATGGAGGAATTAGTTTGTTGAGGAAGATACTTGGGAATCTGAGGAGGAAATGAAGAAGAGATACCCACGGAGAAATTTCAAATCAAGGTACTAATCCTTTTCTTGATATTTTATTTTAGTTGAAATGTTGTGTTACTTTGCATATTAATTGTTTGAGTTGGGTGTTAGATGTTACCACCCTTAGTCTACTTAGATTAATCACATCCGAGGAAGAATGTTTCTAAGGGGGATATATTGTAACACCTGCGTACTTGAAAGAGATAAAAATAGAAAGAACTGGATTGAAAATACCAAAATTTTGAAATTTGGTAAGTTATACATGAGTTAGGAGTTTAGGGTAGATTTCAAACGACCATAACTTTCAGTTCATGATGAGTTAGGTGATCCATATAATATCAAATGAAAAGTATAGGAGTCCTCTTTCCAACTCCACTTAGATTGATAATTTTCAAGCTTGTATGAGGGAGATATGACCATTTGAAGTCAGGTTGTCCTTTTAAGGAAAGTTACCCGAAAATGTGAAGGGTATTTTGGTCTTTTTCCTACCCTTTCAGATTTAAGCATTTTTAGGAAACAATTAGGGGTCTAAACTGATTTGGTTCAGTTTTCACAAATGAATTTATGCTTAGAGTTTTAGAGGAGAATTAAAGAAGAGGAAAAGAGGAGAAAAAGGAAGAACGAGCAAGGTTTTCGCGAATCAAGGATTTGTTTCACCAAATCGAGGTATGTGAGTTCTCATAGTGTTGGGTTCATTCACCCACATGCCAATCATTCTATTTTAATGAAATTTTGTTCTCAAATTTGAAGGATTTGATGTTCTTGAGAAGTCTTGAGTTTTAGCCATTATTGAAAGTATTTGAGTTCTTGAGGAACGAGTTTTGCAAACGATTTGAGTTCCTTCATAGATTTTTATATGGGTTCATTGAAATCGTTCTGGGTTTGTGAATTTTCATGAATTTGTCAATGAAACTTCATTGTCTATGAGTTTAGTCTAGTTTGGGAGAGGAGGCAAAGATCGAGCAAATAATTGCACCCAAGTTTGTGTCGCGGAGACGCTGAAGAATTTAAGTCTTCAGATAATCACCCTCTCCGCATCACAGAGAGGATACAGACTCCTCAGCCTAAAAAATATTTATGCGACCAAAAATTAAATTCCATATTTGTATTGTGCCAATGTTCTTTAACTTGGGTCTTTACCCGTTCCTATGAACAGCTATCTTAACCTTCCTAAATCATTAAGAGATCCTACATTCCAAAGCATAACCCTTGAATTCATAATTCAAATTCAAGGTAGAGCTAAGAGTCAAGTCTTGAGAGTTCTTCGAGTCATTTTATGAAGTCTTTACAAATTGTTTTTAAACTTGTTTTAAGACCTGAGCATTGAGTTAAGGAAGAATAAGAGCTGACATCTTTTCCTTTAAAATGATATATGGGAACTAAGTATTCCCAAGAGAAATGTTTTTACATTTAAGAAAAAAGGAAACACTGATTTCCAAAGAGTTCATGAATAGTTTCAGTAGTATATCTTTTTAGAGAAACCTTTTGAATAATAATCTCAAGTTGAGTAAGAGGAAATATTTTCTTTAAAACGTAATGAGCTAAGTATATTTTGGGAGTAGTATTGAGCATCGATATGAGGGAGAGCTATAACAACTCACAGCCCCAATAAACCATGTAGACAACGTGGGGGTAGAAAAGGTTCATACTTTTTAGATCGATGATTCCTTCTTTTTAGCATAGGTTGATCCACTTAGTTAAGGAGTTTTCTACCCCAACAAAGTATAGGATTGTTCTAATACGTGTGCTAGAGAATGTATCATCACATAGCTCATAGTGATGGTTGTCGGATAGAGAATCTCCCAAACAAAGTTTACTTTGTATTTTTGCATACAGTAGAGTTTATATTGTATTTTTTTAATACATTGAGTTGCTATCTACTGTTTTAATGCTTTTTCTTATACTGCATTATTTCTAATAGGGTTGAGTTGAGACGAGGTAACTATTTCTTCAATTCCAGTTCAAGTTTATGTATTGTTTAGATTTCCCCTCACATGCTCGTACATTCCATATACTAACACCATTTGGCTTGCATCTTTTATGATGTAGATATAGGTAACCATGATCAGCATCCATCGCTTCATTCATCTATATGAGTTCCAGAGTTATTAGTGAGCCTCTTTGCTTCTGGAGGATCCTTTATTTACTTTTAGTAGTTCAGTTGTTAGGATGATCGGGGGTCTTTTCCCAACATCCCTCATAGTATTAGAGGCTTCATAGATAGTTATACAGTAGTAGTTCATGGTTCTTGTTCATTTCAATTGTTATGTTCTAGACTTGAGTTGCCGCTTTGGCCAATAAATGTTTCTTTAAATATTTTGAGTTAGTTATTTTGAGTTAAAGTTCTCTTATTGTTGATTAAGTACTCCTCTAAGAGTTGAGCCTGACCAAGGGTTTGCTTGGGGCCAAATGTCACGACCCGAGACTACACCCTGAACTTGGCCGGCACTCGAGAACCATTAATGGTCCCTAACAAACCCTCATTCTTGCTGACTATAAGCAGAAGACTAACTCAAGCGTACAAAGCTTAAAAAACAATAAAATTCATTGAAACTCAAATAATTAACTCAGAATATAATCGTATATTCAACTAACCAAAACTAGGCAACTCAAATCTTTAAGACATTTAACAAGATAAATGAAACAAACTTCTCAAACACTACTGTCTATCTATTAAGCCTCTAAATGACAAAGATGGAAGTCGGGACAAGACCCACGACATCCTGACAAAATTGAAAAATAAATGAAATCCTTTGGAAGCAAAAAGGCTATAGCTAACTCGAACTCCATGTGGTATCAACGAAACTCCTATTAATGACCATGAATACCTGCATTGCATCATGGAATGATGCAGGCCAAATGACTCAGTACATGGAATGTATGAGCATGTAAGTGAATTGTAAAGCATAAACATAAGCTTGAATTGGACAAAAAGGAAACATATTTACCTCTTCTTAACTCACTCGACTCAACTTAACTCAAGAATAAGATACTCAACTCAAATATATGATACTCAACTCAACTCAAAGGTACTCAACTCAACTCAACTCAAACTTACTCAACTCATGATACTCAAGGATAAATCAACAGTGAAAGATGCAATGTATATGGAAAGTTGTAAAACTATAGATAGCAAATCAATGTATTGAAAAATACAATAATACTCAGTGTGTATAAAAATACAGTATAACTCTGTGGGAGTTTCTCTAACCGAAAACCATCACTATGAGCTATGTGATGATACAGCGTCTCTCCCACGATGCCAGAACTGTCCTATGTCGGGGTATAGTACCTCTCAACTAAGTAGATCCACTAGTCTATGCTATAAAGCATTAAGGAATCATCTAAAAATTATGACCCTTTCTACCCACGTTGGCTACATGGTTTATGGAGACTTGAGTTATTATGAAGTCGTCCCCATATTGGTGCTCAATACTACTCCCAAAATATACTCAGCTCATATGTTTAAAAACATAACTCTTTCTCTGTGGTTTGAGGTTATTACTCAAAACTTATATCTTAAAAGAGATTGAACTCGAAAATGCTCATGAAAACTCATTTGGAAACCGGTGTTTCCTCTTATCTTAAAATGTGAAAACATTTACTCTTTGGGAATACTTAGTTCTCATATATCATTTTAAAGAAATGAACTTGGCTCTACTCTTTCTCAAACTCAACGCTAAAATTCTGAAAACAAGTTAAAAAAAATTAGTAAAAGACTTCTCAAAATAAGATTCATGCCGAATTATGGATGTTAGTGACTCAATTCAAGGTTTTCAATAACCATACATAGAACTCAATACTCGAAACTTAACAAATCAAAACTCAAGACCTTCAATGATACTACTTATTTCAAGAATGCTCGACTTAGAGGGTTCATGCGGAATTATGGGCATGAACTACTCAACCTAAGGACTTAAAGATACTTCTCATCTCAAGACTGCTCGACTTATAGGGTTCATGCGTATTTATTGGAATGAACTACTCAACTCAAAGACTTCATGGGTAAGGTGTAATAGTCCCATAATTAGGAATATAATCTCAAAAGGGTCAGGAACTCAATACTCAAGACTAAGAACTTGAAGATACCACTCCTCTCAAAGATACTCAACTTATGGGGTTTATGTGGATTTTATGGGCATGAACAATTCGACTCAAGGGTGTTCATAATGATATGGAACTCGTGTATACCACTCTTCTCATTCTCATACTTACTTCCTCAAAACTTAGCTCAAATCGATAGTTGATCTCAAAGGATTCAAAATTGAACTCAAAGGCTTTCTTGAACTCTATTCTTAACTCTCTATTGAATTTGAATTATGAATACAAGAGTTATGGTTCATGATATGAAGGATCTCGTGATGATAAAGTAAAATCATGAATACATTCTCATCATTCTAATGCTCACTTGTTCGGGTCTTGTAACAAGTTATTTGAATTTGTAGAAGACTCCTCAAAAGACTCAAAGGGGCTTCCTCAAAACGTTCGAAAGAACTCTAAAGACTTAACTCTTAGCTCTACCTTGAATTTGAATTATGAATTCAAGGTTAGGATTCATGTTATGAATGTTTTCTACACGTTTAGGAGTAGTTTAGAGTAGTTAGAATCAATAGGGAGTGAAGGTATACTTTAGGAGAATTTAGATGGGTAAAACGAAGGGAAAAGGGTGCGGGCAGACGACTCGAGCACATTTCTAGTGCGGCGCACCAGCCCCTAAGTTTTGGAATCCAATTTTGGCGCACTGCTAGGGCATCGTGGCGCGTTGCGCCACCTTTCCCCCAAAGCAAGTCCGACGAATTTTTCTACTCGTTTTATGACCTTAATCCGACTAAAATTGAATGTTTTCTTCTCCAATCACTTAGATTTGAATACCCCACATTAGTATATGATAATCAACTCAAAACTACGCTCAAAACACTAAAACTTATCTCAAGAACTCCTCAACAATCCCATAATTAAGATTTACGAATGAACTTCAAGAACTCAATTTCTTTGATTTCAAGAATGAAATTGTACCAAAATTAACGTGATTGGAGTGTGTGTGAATGAACCCAATACTATGGTAGCTTATATACCTTTTAGGGATCAAATCCATGTCGAAAATCTGCAACAACTCTGAAGAATCTCGACGAACACCTTGATCCTTTCCACTTTTCTCCTCTTTTCTCTTCTTGAACTCTCAACTAAAACCCTAGGCATTTATTAAGATTATAAAACTAAACCTAATCAGATTAAAAATTGTACAAAAATGAATTAAATATGATTGGGCAAGGAAAAGACCAAAATACCCCTTACTATTTTTAGGTAACTTTCCTTATTTGAGAGCCCAATTTCAAACGGGCATATCTCTAGGGGTGTGTATCGGTCGATTCGGTTCGTTTTTAAGTATTATCGGTTCAGTTTATCGGTTTTCGGTTTTTAAATATGCTAAACCGATAACCAAACCAATAAGATATTTGTTATCAGTTTTCGGTTTATCGGTTTTAAGTCTTTAACGGTTCGGTTTTCGGTTTAACCAATAAGAAAATGCTTTCAAAATAAATATATGACTTATCCAATAATTTGACGCGATACGCATACATCAAAATAATCATACCAAACGGAGGTCATCACCACAAAGACTTTGGTCAATTTTCGATATTTGCAATTGTGCAAAAACTAATATTAGTCAATTATAAACTAAAACTAATTAAAACCAAGTCCAATTGTAAATCGGCAGTTCATCTTGAACTATCTTTAATAGCTTCCAAATCTATCGGATAATCAACAAAATCTTCATTAAGTTCCTAACCAAGATAATCACAAGCCTGGAAGAAAAAGTGGAAGAGATTTGTGAAGTATTTCAACATTTAATACTAACATAATGGGCAACCAAAACACAAACTAAAACTAATTATATTAATATTTTTTGTTTAATATATATATATATATATATATATATATATATATATATATGTATGTATGTATAACTAAAAATTATTATTATATTCTTAATGGGTTATCGGTTAACCCAATAACCCAATATTAAAAACCAATAACGAACCGATAACCCAATAATTTTTTTTTTGTAAAACCATTAAATAACCGTTAACCCAATAACCCAGTAACAACAAACCAATAACACTTTTATCGGTTCGGTTTATCGGTCGGTTCGGTTTTTGCACACCCCTACATATCTCCCTCATACGAGCTCGAAATTTAGCAAACTCAATGGCTTTGGAAAGATAATTCAAATCCCTTTCATTTGAAATCTTATGGGCCACCTAACACATCATGTACTGAAGGTTATGGTCATTTGAAGTTGACCCAAAAATTAGAAGAACTTAGGAATTACTTGAATGAACTCTCTTTAGTTCTTTTTGAACTCAAGCTGCTACATCTAGTGACCTTAACACTTAGGAAAAATTTAAATTCCTTGGTAAAAACATACTCACTACGAAGGATGGTTCAAGTCTTAGCTCAAAAAAATTTCGGGTTGTTACACTAGCAATGATTCTCGAGTGGTTGGTCGCATCCAGGGTGTAGGCTCGGGGTGTGACAAGAACCATTTTTCCCCTACACTAATTTAAAATATAATTAACTATCTAAATAAATAGGAAAATTAATTAGAAATCCTCCTTATTGATGTAAATGTAGAATCAATAAGAAATTGAGCTATTGCACTTTAATTCTTTAGTTATTGCGTTATAAATTCTCTTGGTTATTACTAATTATTGCAAATGTCACTCACACTCTTTTACATTCTTTCGTTATAACATTATGAATTCTATTATATATTATATTAATTATTGTTATATTTCATCATTCTTTATATCAACTTTTTACCCAATAAATTTTCACATTCTTATACCACTTATATATACATAATAACACAACATTTTTATTGACCCTTTAACGAATCATGCCTTGTAGAATAAATTGAAAATCATTTATAATAATGTGAACAATATCTTTGTTGGGTATAAGGCAAACATGTGATTATATATATGATTTCATAGATTAAATGTATTTTTTATGTTTAATTTTTACTTTATCAAATGGGGAAAAAATGAAAAGACAAATAACTATCTTTGATTTATGTACACATTCAATGGAGAAGTCAAATATGAGAACCAACAACAAGAACATCATCCATATACCTTATCAAATAAAAATTAATGCACAGCAAACAGTTCTAAAAACTAAAATGTATTTGTTATCTTCACATTTCCATATGACATCTAAAAAATTTAATTCAAATACTTTAATATTTATAATATGTATATTTTTAAGCGTGGAATATATATATATATATATATATTGTAACGACCCGAACCGTCGTTAATTAGGAAAAACAAAAAATTGGGCGGGCCAACGCCACTAGCGCAGCGACTCCAAGGTGGGGTAAGTTGGCGCCAGAGCGGGATAGGCGAGACAGAATGTAAATAATGTGAATTCTTATTTTCTCCTTCTTCCTAAAATACCTAAATTAGACGTAAATCACCCAGAAACCTTCCAAAAAGATGCTCCAAACTTGGAAAAGAAGGAGGAAGAGATTCTAGCGTGAGGATGGCGATATCTTGCGGATTCTTGGCCAAGATCACAGTCACAAAACTCGAAAAACAAGAATAGAAGTCAATTCCTCCGTACAACTGCTTAGCGCCCAGGTAGGCTAGGTTTTATGAATTGAGTAGTTATAAATTAGTGTCCACTGCGTAATATATGTAAATCAATGGTAGTAATTATGCGTAGGCCTTCGCACACCGGACGAAATACAAGTAAACCCTAGGAAGAAGCCTTAGATGATGAACTAGGGCTAGATATTGTTGACTTGATGCATACATGATATGCGTGGATGAGTAGTTCATTGGGATGGTTGTGATCCTATAATTGTGTGTTGTGGGTTGTTCTTGCTTCATTCTAATACGTGTATGTATGTGAACGAAGCATGTTGATCACACCTAATGTGAATAAGTATGAATGAAGAACTATAAGCTATGAATCATATCTTGTTGTGTGATTGTGATAATATACATTGTAATTGTGATTGTGGATCGGTTGCCACGTTTTGACATACTAGCTTGGATCGGTTGCCACGTTTCGGCATAACTAACTTGGATCCGTTGCCACATTTCGGCATAAATATGGGATCAGTTTCCACGTTCCGACATAATCTTTGGATTGGGTACCACATTCCGATATGCTAACAGTCTAGGTTTGGGTTCCCTGAGAGGACCAATGATTTGGAATAATTGTATACCTTGAGATTGTAAATTGTACCTTGTTCGTAATGATAATTGATGTTGTGTTTACCGAAGTTGTTTTATGGTTATGAGGACTTATGCTTGATTGTTATTATATGTTGGGCAACTCGATATGTACCTTGATGTTGGGTAATCTGTAAGGGGGAACACCCAATGGGGATGTGATACGGTAAGTGAGGAGTGAATCGTTGCAAGAATTGTTAATGATCGGGTAAAAGGTGTCGTGTGTTATTATGGAAAGGAGTGGGGATAGTGTACGTGATGTAAGTGTTTAGGTGGATTCCACTTTGGAGAACGGGTTTCGTGGGTAGTAGGAAGCTTGATGTAATGTACTATGTGGCCATGTATGGGTAATATGAAAAGGTAGTAGGGGTGTGATGTGAGTGGTTAGTTGGGATGTTTGTAGTTGTATTTGGGGAATTTTCTATGTGTTAGAATGGTTAAGCTATGATCAAGAACCTAGTAAGTAGGTTGGCCGAGAAAGTAGTTAGTCACTAGAGTGCTAGTGTGATTTCGGAGGTAGTTCAAGTCGAGAGAGTAAAGGTGGAGAAGCGATGGTTTTATTGCATGATCTTATTAGTTGATTTCTTATGTTGTGTGGTGGGCGTCGGGTTGACTAATGATACCTACCAGTACGTGTGTTTTATATTGATACTACTCTTTCTATGTCTTTTGACATAGTTTGGATGCAGGGTCGGTGATGTCTCATTAGGTGAAGACGAATAACTCTCCAGCAACTTCTATTATTCCTTCCGCATGGTGGAAGCTGTGTCTTTTCATTATCATGTTTGGTTTTGTACTCTTAGTAGCTCTTGTACTTGTTGAGACTAGATTCCTAGGGTGTTTATTTCTTACGAGTCTTAATCTTGAGTCGTTTTAAAATCTTGTTTTTACAAAAATGCTATATGAAGTTTCATTTATGTCTGTTTTCCGTTAATTTTTCGCATGTTTTAAAGTTTGGGATATGAGGGTTCTCCTACTTAGGTGTTGGAGTGGGTGCCCGCACGGCTCGGTGGGTTGGATCATGACATATATAAATTTAAATAGTTTGCATACTTTTCAATATAAAGTTTGTTCATCTCTAATAGACTAATTAACTTTACATTATAAGCTCAAGCAACAAACACCGACATGCAAAACCTATTATTTCGAAGCTAAAAAAATATTGCTTTTTCCGAAAAGCACTTTTTTAAAAAAGAAACATAAGAAAAATACACTTATATTAGAAATACTTTTAAAAAGTCTCATCAAATACTAATTATTTATCAAATATAACTTTTAAGTTTATTAGTCAAATATAAACTACTTCTCATTAAAACCACTTACGTAGAATACTTTTGAAAAAAATCATATTTCAAAATAAGTTAGTCTTAAATGATTGGTCAAACAGATTATTAAACTTGACATGGAGCTTCTTGCCATATTTTTAATGGTAAGCTCACTAATTAAAGAAATAAATTAATTGAAAGAATCAATTGGAATAACTAATAAAACTATTTCCATGTTAGGACATCGTAGTAGGATAAAAAGAAGTTATGATTTTTCTATTAAAAAACATAATTGTGTGACTTTTATAGAATAAATTCATAGTTAATTTTCCATTTATGAAATTAAACCAATGAAGCACCTTATATAGAAAAAAAATTAAATAGCAAGCCATTTTTGTGAATTTCAAATTAATTATTTTTTTGAAAAAGTAAACAAAACAGGTCATAATTCATGTCAAGTCAACTTGTTTTCTATGATATAAATAGACTACTTACTATCCAACTTACAACATTTCTCTCTATTTCTATTCATCAATCAAAAGGCGGGTAAAAATCTTTTTTATATAATTATTTTCTCTTGGGTATATTTTAGTTGTTTCTTATATAAATTGAATGGGTAAACAATAAATCAAACATATTATTAATTGATTTTTTATGTTCTTTTGTTATTTTATTTTATCGAACAGGAATTTAGCAAAGAAAATGACAAATTTAGGAAAGAAATATGTTGGAGAATCATCAACCTCTCAAAACAAAGCAAACAAGAAAAACAAGCGCTTTCGACTCACTGTTGAACAAATTCAACAGCTTAAAGAGTAAGATCAATTTTATTTACAAAAAGAAAAAGAAACCAAACCTTCGTATATGTTCAATTTTTTATTTTGCTTATTTAAAATAATTATTTTATTTTTCTAAGAGTCACGACTGATATAATCAAATTTTATTATCCATATAATAATTTATCTTTATGTGTTTTTTTGTGAATTAGTTTATGTTTAATTCTCGTTTGATTTATTGTGTTACTTTTTTCCTTTGTTATTTAATAAGTCCATTTATATTTAGTAAAAGATCTATATGTTTTATTTTTCTATTCAATTTTTCTAATTGAGTTGCTAAAATGGTTAAAGATAGTTTATTTTTCTTGTTGATCTATCATATATATGCATCTTCCATAAATGAATCAATTTGTTCATTAATAACCTAAGCATAAGGGTATGAGGTTCTTTAATTTCAATGCCTTTATCCTTTTTGCTACAAAAATATAATCTCTTATATATGATTGGTGTTCGATACCTATTTTGGAGCTCGACAAATTTAAATTTCCATAGAAAATTTTCACTAATCAAATTTTGCATTGAGAAAGGCAGGACACAAACATGAGGCCTTTTGTTCTTTTCATTTTTAGGTTTTTATTTCTTTAAAAAATGCTTACTAATGGTGTTTTTTTTGTTGAATTTTAAAATGAAGTTTCTTGAAGAAATGTCCACATCCTGATAAGGATCAGCTAATTCAAATTGGTAAAGAAGTAGGGCTTAACCCTAAGAAGATCAAGACTTGGTTTTATAACAACAAGACTCAAGCAAAGGTAATTTTAATTAATTATTCTTTTTTCTATTAATCTAATTATATTTAAATTAATGTATTATATAATAATAATAATAATAATAATAATAATATCATCATCATCATCCTCATCGTCGTTGTTGTTGTTATTATATTTATTTTTTAATTTTATTTTTACACAATATGACCGATTATTAATTATTTTTTCATTAGATTATGCAAGAATCAAAAAACAAATGACTAGTTAAATGTATGGGTTACATTCATGGCAAAATTAGTGAATCTCTTACGTTTGGCCCCAAAACTGCTTATCTGTATTTGGTAATTTTTTGAACGTGTGATTCAATACAAAAAATGTCCTCTACTATTAATTGGTACACTTATTTCTTCTTTCGGTTCATTTTTTTTCTATTTATGACAATAAATTCTTTTATTGACTATTTTACTTTTTAATTTTAATATAGCTTTTCTAAATCAGGTATGTATTTTGTCTTGTTGAATTTATCAATAGATTTTCAAGAAAGCCCTTTGCCTTGTTAATAAATTAATTTTATTAAAGAAGTTTAAGTATTTTCATTCGGCCTCCAATTTGATTTAGAAACAACTCATTAGAACCAATGATAAAATCATGTAAAATTATTTGAAATATATGAAATCCCTAATGAGATTCATAATTTTTCAAGGACTTAATAAATGGACAAAAAATTATTCTTCTATTTGATTTTGAGAATTTAAAGTTAAAGAAAATTTGATTTTATAACTAAGAACTAATGATTTTCCTTTTTGAATTATTTGATGAATGAAAGAAATCTTAGAACATAAGTGGTGATTAAACGAAGTCCAGGCTAGTCAAAATGATTTGAATAAACAAATGAGAAGCTCATTACTTTCTTGGACTGAGTTGAACTTAAAATGGATCACAAGCCAATTTACCAACTCTAACTAGAATTTATTTTTATTAGTTTTTTTTTTTTTTCTTGTTATTTTTATTAGTCTTTTTTTTCTTGTTATTTGCTTCATTGCCAAGCAAAGTAATTTTTCTTTAACTAGACTATGTTTAAATCTCAAATATTTTCTTAAAAAATATTTTAACAAGATCACTTATGAATAATTTGAGTTGTATACTAAGCCTATATCAACCAACAGTTTTTTAACATGCTATCTTGAGTTGTACAAAAATTGATCTCCATGAAATTATGTCTAATTCAAATTAGGGCAGGTTGGAGAGAGAGAGAGTATATTTTCATGAACTGTTTTTTTCACCCATGTAGAAATCAATCCTTCAAAATACATATTTCATATATGAAAGAAAATGTACGTTGATCAAAATTAGAGCAGAGATTTGAACTTTTAAGCAAAGATGGTGGAAGAAAATGGTTTTCACACATTTTATAACAAAGGCTTAATAATACATTTTGTTCTTCAATTATTATTAAATTCTAATTATGATACTTGCACTGTTTAACTAAGCACATACACCTTTAATTAATTGAAATGTATAATTTTCATTCCTTTTCTTGTGATTATTCACAAATTTAGTAATTATTAATCGCTTTATCAATTAATTCCATATGTGTTATTTTATTTCATATTTGATGGTAAAATAATTTTGAAAGTAGTTCAAATGACATACATCTTACATAAGAAGACTACATATACATATTTTGATTAGTTCAAAGTTAAATGTGATTCGTCAAATGCCAGAAGGAGCAAAGTCAAAATGGACTTATTTGTGGGATGTAAAATGATATTATCTTAGGAACTATTAATTTCTTTCTCTTACTACATTTAATTAGTTCATATATATGTGTGTGATAGATGTTTCTTATATATATTTCAACAGACACAGATTGAGAAATCAGTCAACAAGACTCTCCGAACAGAAAATGAAAGATTTCGTAGTGAGAATTTAGCAATGAAAGAGGCAATGAAGAAAATTATATGCCCACAATGTGATTTTGAAAGAGCAAGCAATTTAGAAAATTTGAAAGTGGAAAATCAAAGGTTGACAGATGAGGTAAATCTTTTATTTATCCTCTTTATTTTATTTTTTTACTTGAAAAATATTACTTATATGTAACAGAGATAAATTTTGAATACATTATTTTCATGAAGAAAAATAAGGCTAGCCTGAAAAAAAGAATAATCAATGTTAGAGTATTTTTGGTTAGTCTTTAAAGTAAAGTCAGTATATTAATAAATCAGTATAAAGAAGATTCTCTGCCAACCACTGATTCTGTTGACAGTCTTGATAACTCAATTATAAAAAAAAATTACCTTTTTTTCTTTCCCAAATAAAAAAAAGAAAATTTATGCTCCATAAAACTAGTAGCCTCCCTTACACTATAAACTATTGATTCTGGGAGTTAATAGTCTTTGGCGAGAAGTTATCTAGTAACTTTTTCATAATTGAGATTTTCTTGAGCACCTTATTAACAGAGATAGTAAATAACACTAAGTCATCAACATATGTCAAATAAAAGGAATGTGATTGTCATTGAATAATATTAATGTAAGTCACCAATGGATTCATTGGAAACCTCATTAGATCAATCAAGTCTCTTAAGATTATATCTATATTTATTTATTTATCTATCGATCTATTTATATCTATCTATATTATTTTAAGAATATGAACTTCATAACTTGAATGTTACATTACTATAATATCTCCAACTTAAAAAACTAAATTTAATATATCTTTTATATTTTATACTATATTATATTAAAAATAGGCTCCTTTTAACATTGAATAGATGTGCCTTTTACCTAAGGGTTATGACTTTTTCGAAGGATTGTGGCTTTTTTGAAGAGTTGTGACTTTTTTTGATAGGGAACAATAAATATATGTTTATACTTTCATTTGTTAGTTATGAATAGAGGGTTTTAGTGGACTCGATTTTGCATTCTTTCACCTTGATTTTTTTGTAATTATTATTATTGAACTAAATATTTTTGAATATTTTTTGTGTTTTTTCTCTCTATTAAACTTCTTTAATTAGATTTTGTATAAAATTACGTATTTATATTTTCGCTAAAAAATTAGTTCAAATTGTTAAACTTTTAAAATAATTATACTATTTAGCATGAGATATACGTGCAACGCACATGTTCAAGAACTAGTATATTATAAGTGGGAAGGTCGAAAGCGCAAAGTTGAATTACTATTTTACCCCTAACCTAAATTAATATGTTATAAAATATCTAATTAATTTAATATCAAATAGTAATTTAGTATATTGTGATAGAATTTTTATAGTTTTTGTACCGATATTGTAAATAATAATGTTGTATACAATAATCAATCAAACAAATGGATATAAGTAGAATTAATTTTCGACAATTACTGCAGGCTATTCAATGTTTTAGTTGCTTTCAAACTTTCTTAGATTTTTTTTTCATTTTCCTATACATATTTAATATCTTGGTGTTCCTTTCAACTTTAATAAATGTCCAAATGTAATTATTAAACCGTTGCAGATTCTTTGGTATTCTATTCTGCTGGGACGAGATAATTTCTAGAGTCACAACTACTCGTGGAGTAGACAAAGGGCATGGATGAGCTTAGTAATGTTATTCTCTAGGAGTTTTGGCAGTACAATGCATTTCATAATTTGCAGTGAAATCTTTTTTTTAATCCTTATATACTGGCCTTAAAGTTCTTAAATTTATTGTTTTATTAGTTTGTTGAATGATTTAACATTATATTGATGTGAATTGTTTTGTTATAAATAAAAATGGCCAAATCAACTTAGAATTGAGTTTCAGGGCTGTGTATAGGTTTTAATAGTAACTTGCCATTGTTTGAAATGCTAATGTGCATTATATTTCATTATTCAAATCAAATCATCACCACCCACGGTGGTTGGCAAACCCACTACAAAGTTCATGGTGATACGCTCATAGTTTAAAGTAGGAATGAACATCCTCTAAGATACACCATTAGGCCTCTAATGCTCACATTTGACATATTAGCAAGTTACGCACCTAGCAACAAACTCCACAATGTCCCTCTTCATACTGCACCACCAATAATATTGACTCAGATCATCGTACATCTTAACTACTACCGGATGAATAGAGTACCTTGAACAATGTGCTTCCCCTAAGATCGGTCTGACCAACTCACCCATCTAGGGCATACAAATAATGTCCCTAATCCTCGCCACCTAATCCTCACCACACCCTCAGAATCAAGTGTCGCTTTCTTAATTTTACCCTTAAACACCTTGTCTCAAATAATACACAACTTCTCTTCATCGAACTATCTCTCTCTAATGTTCTCCATCAAAGAAGATCAGGTCTCAACAAAGGCAATAACACCACTATCCTTTGAAATCTGCAATCAGACAAGACTTTTGGCTAATCTCTTAATATCCCTAGCCAACGGTCTCTTATCTTCTCGTATCACTGCAAGACTCCCCATGCAAGAAGTTTTCCTATTGAATTCATCCACTACAACATTGGCCTTCCATTTGTAATACAAAATAGTTATGTCATAGTTCTTAAAAAACTCAAGCCACCTATGGTGCCTCCAGATCCCTCTGACTGAATATATACTGAATACTCTTATGATAGATGAAGACCTTGTAATGCATACCAAACAAGTAGTGACGCTACAACTAAAACACAAAGACCACTATTGCCAACTCGATGTCGTGGGTAGGATAGTTCTTCTACTAAGTATTAAAATTTCTATAAGCATAAGCAATTACTTTACCCTTTTGCATCAACAGTCCACTTAGACCAACTCCTAAAGAATCACAATACACTGTAAAGCCCACACCCTCCTTAAGTAAAGTAAAATTAAGATACGAGGTCAATAAAGTCTTGAGCTTTGGAAAACTCACCTCACACTAGACACCCACACTTGTAATGACCTCATTTCGTTGTTGGGAAAAAGCCAATAGGGAAAGAATTGGGGCTGGAAAAAATTTGAGTAGTAACTTGAGAATTCCTAGCTTAGTCCAGATTTGGACGAAATCTTAGTCAGTCAGATCTAGGAAAATCTGGTAATGAATGAGAGATCTAATTATGAATTTTATCGCATGAGTAGATAGCTAAGCGTTAAGGAACCCATAAGACTTTACGAAATCGAATTCAGGAAAATGAACTCCCGAAATCAATCTTAGCCTTAACGGGTAGTGTTTGAATGTCACAGTTGAAGGTGTGTTGTGAAATGGTAGTTTTTGTGAAATGGTAGTTGAAAACTCAAATTATGACTCTCTTTCTCCGTGCAAGCCGCCAGGGTAGGATTTATCCTGCCAGGGAGTGGCTGTTGTGGCGGGATGGGGGCCGCCATAGTGGGCCAGTTGCTATTTAAGTCAAAATTAAACCCCAATTTCGTTATTATTTCGCAACTTTCATTCCTGAGAGCTAAGAAACGACCCAAGGCTATTTCTTGAAGGTTTTCCACCTCTTCTAGCACTAAAGATAAGGATTTTACACTCTCAATCCATTTTACGATCCGTAGATCTTAGATTATTGGGTAATTACTATTGGGGGAAGGCTTTGATATGAAGTTTATGGTGGAAAAGCCCTAAATTGGGTATTAGGATCTTGGGTTTGGCATAGGGTTGATAATGTTGATTGTAATTCAGGTAATTAGGCTTCGTTTATTGATCCTTGTATTATATTATTGTTTTTAGACCACGAACAAACGAAAAGAATCTAGAAAGGGAAGATTCATGTGTCTTAGGAGGATTCAAGCTTGATTTTGAGGTAGGTGATGGTTTGGTTTCATGTTTGTGTGATGTATATGGGTATTTGCTTCATTGTAATGTGTGTGTGTATGTGCATGTAGCATTATTGATCAAACCTAATGTACATAAGTATGAATGAATGATTGTATGCTATGAATCAACAATTGATTGTATGATTTTGAGAATGTACATTGTGATTGTGATTGTGGTATGATGATTGGACTAGGTGTCACGTTCTGACACACTAATTAGGATCGGATGTCACGTACTGACATTTACATTGGATCGAGTGTCATGTTCTGACACACTAATTTGGATCGGGCGTCACGTTCTGACACACTAACAGTTTAGGTAAGGATTCCATGAAAGGACCATTGAATTCTCATATTTACTTGATAATGAGAATTTTGAATTGTAAGTTGTTCTTGAAATGATAACCATTATATGTATGTGTGTATATATTCTGTACATGTCATGTTTACTATGTTGCTACTGCTTGTGTATGTTTCGCTTACTGGAATTGCCGTGTGATCCTACTAGTACACTGTGATTGTGTAGTGATATTGCAATTACTCTTTCTTTGTTGAGTACAGGGCATCTTCAGGCAGCTACTGACAAACCTCATTTAGGAGATCACTGATCGATATCAAATTCAAGGGTGAGCCAATTCTTTCAGGCTGCCATGAGTTCTCCTTTTGTTTAGTCTATTTTCTTAGGACTTACACTAGTACTTTAGATATTCATTGGTTTAGTCTCGCGGTTGTACCCCTTTTTATAGACTTGTTGAACTTTAGAGTTTTGGTACATTAATGTTCTAGGCATTGTTATCCCCAATTGTTTTGTTTGACTCCCGGAGTTTATGGGAACTTCTGTTTATTTTTGCATTTAAACTTGCTTCCGTATCTTTAAATATCGAGCTTTGGGGTTAGTTGGTTAGTAGTAATGGTTTTCCCATCGGAGGGTTATGTGGGTGCCAATCACGATAGTCTGGGTTGGGACAAAGTTGGTATCAGAGTGCTAGGTTCGTTGATCTCACTGTACCAAAACGAATCTAGTAGAGTCTTGTTGAATTGTACAGAGATGCCTATATTTTTCTGCGAGAGGCTATAGGACTTTAGGAAAAAGTCTCATTTCTTTCTACTCCTTTCATGCTATGACTTGAATCCAATTGGTATATATGTGATACAAATTGGTATCTTTCCTCCTTCACGCTATGGTCAGAACTAGAGCGACAGAGTGGCCGTTGTGGCGGGATGGGGGCCGCCATAATGGGCCAGTTGCTATTTAAGTCAAAATTAAACCCCAATTTCGTTATTATTTCGCAACTTTCATTCCTGAGAGCTAAGAAACGACCCAAGGCTATTTCTTGAAGGTTTTCCACCTCTTCTAGCACTAAAGATAAGGATTTTACACCCTCAATCCATTTTACGATCTGTAGATCTTAGATTATTGGGTAATTACTATTGGGGGAAGGCTTTGATATGAAGTTTATAGTGGAAAAGCCCTAAATTGGGTATTAGGATCTTGGGTTTGGCCTAGGGTTGATAATGTTGATTGTAATTCAGGTAATTAAGCTTCGTTTATTGATCCTTGTATTATATTATTGTTTTTAGACCACGAACAAACGAAAAGAATCTAGAAAGGGAAGATTCATGTGTCTTAGGAGGATTCAAGCTTGATTTTGAGGTAGGTGATGGTTTGGTTTCATGTTTGTGTGATGTATATGGGTATTTGCTTCATTGTAATGTGTGTGTGTATGTGCATGTAGCATTATTGATCAAACCTAATGTACATAAGTATGAATGAATGATTGTATGCTATGAATCAACAATTGATTGTATGATTTTGAGAATGTACATTATGATTGTGATTGTGGTATGATGGTTGGACTAGGTGTCACGTTCTGACACGCTAATTAGGATCGGATGTCACGTACTGACATTTACATTGGATCGAGTGTCATGTTCTGACACACTAATTTGGATCGGGCGTCACGTTCTGACACACTAACAGTTTAGGTATGGGTTCCATGAAAGGACCATTGAATTCTCATATTTACTTGATAATGAGAATTTTGAATTGTAAGTTGTTCTTGAAATGATAACCATTATATGTATGTGTGTATATATTCTGTACATGTCATGTTTACTATGTTGCTACTGCTTGTGTATGTTTCGCTTACTGGAATTGCCGTGTGATCCTACTAGTACACTGTGATTGTGTAGTGATATTGCAATTACTCTTTCTTTGTTGAGTACAGGGCATCTTCAGGCAGCTACTGACAGACCTCATTTAGGAGATCACTGATCGATATCGAATTCAAGGGTGAGCCAATTCTTTCAGGCTGCCATGAGTTCTCCTTTTGTTTAGTCTATTTTCTTAGGACTTACACTAGTACTTTAGATATTCATTGGTTTAGTCTCGCGGTTGTACCCCTTTTTATAGACTTGTTGAACTTTAGAGTTTTGGTACATTAATGTTCTAGGCATTGTTATCCCCAATTGTTTTGTTTGACTCCCGGAGTTTATGGGAACTTCTGTTTATTTTTGCATTTAAACTTGCTTCCGTATCTTTAAATATCGAGCTTTGGGGTTAGTTGGTTAGTAGTAATGGTTTTCCCATCGGAGGGTTATGTGGGTGCCAATCACGATAGTCTGGGTTGAGACAAAGTTGGTATCAGAGTGCTAGGTTCGTTGATCTCACTGTACCAAAACGAATCTAGTAGAGTCTTGTTGAATTGTACAGAGATGTCTATATTTTTCTGCGAGAGGCTATAGGACTTTAGGAAAAAGTCTCATTTCTTTCCACTCCTTTCATGCTATGACTTGAATCCAATTGGTATATATGTGATACAAATTGGTATCTTTCCTCCTTCACGCTATGGTCAGAACTAGAGCAACAGAGTGGCCGTTGTGGCGGGATGGGGGCCGCCATAATGGGCCAGTTGCTATTTAAGTCAAAAGTAAACCCCAATTTTGTTATTATTTCGCAACTTTCATTCCTGAGAGCTAAGAAACGACCCAAGGCTATTTCTTGAAGGTTTTCCACCTCTTCTAGCACTAAAGATAAGGATTTTACACCCTCAATCCATTTTACGATCTGTAGATCTTAGATTATTGGGTAATTACTATTGGGGGAAGGCTTTGATATGAAGTTTATGGTGGAAAAGCCCTAAATTGGGTATTAGGATCTTGGGTTTGGCATAGGGTTGATAATGTTGATTGTAATTCAGGTAATTAAGCTTCGTTTATTGATCCTTGTATTATATTATTGTTTTTAGACCACGAACAAACGAAAAGAATCTAGAAAGGGAAGATTCATGTGTCTTAGGAGGATTCAAGCTTGATTTTGAGGTAGGTGATGGTTTGGTTTCATGTTTGTGTGATGTATATGGGTATTTGCTTCATTGTAATGTGTGTGTGTGTGTGCATGTAGCATTATTGATCAAACCTAATGTATATAAGTATGAATGAACGATTGTATGCTATGAATCAACAATTGATTGTATGATTTTTAGAATGTACATTGTGATTGTGATTGTGGTATGATGATTGGACTAGGTGTCACGTTCTGACACACTAATTAGGATCGGATGTCACGTACTGACATTTACATTGGATCGAGTGTCATGTTCTGACACACTAATTTGGATCGGGCGTCACGTTCTGACACACTAACAGTTTAGGTATGGGTTCCATGAAAGGACCATTGAATTCTCATATTTACTTGATAATGAGAATTTTGAATTGTAAGTTGTTCTTGAAATGATAACCATTATATGTATGTGTGTATATATTCTGTACATGTCATGTTTACTATGTTGCTACTGCTTGTGTATGTTTCGCTTACTGGAATTGCCGTGTGATCCTACTAGTACACTGTGATTGTGTAGTGATATTGCAATTACTCTTTCTTTGTTAAGTACAGGGCATCTTCAGGCAGCTACTGACAGACCTCAATTAGGAGATCACTGATCGATATCGAATTCAAGGTTGAGCCAATTCTTTCAGGCTGCCATGAGTTCTCCTCTTGTTTAGTCTATTTTCTTAGGACTTACACTAGTACTTTAGATATTCATTGGTTCAGTCTCGCGGTTGTACCCCTTTTTATAGACTTGTTGAACTTTAGAGTTTTGGTACATTAATGTTCTAGGCATTGTTATCCCAAATTGTTTTGTTTGACTCCCGGAGTTTATGGGAACTTCTGTTTATTTTTGCATTTAAACTTGCTTCCGTATCTTTAAATATCGAGCGTTGGGGTTAGTTGGTTAGTAGTAATGGTTTTCCCATCGGAGGGTTAGTGTGGGTGCTAATCACGATAGTCTGGGTTGAGACAAAGTTGGTATCAGAGCCCTAGGTTCGTTGATCTCACTGTACCAAAACGAGTCTAGTAGAGTCTTGTTGAATTGTACAGAGTTGTCTATATTTTTCTGCGAGAGGCTATAGGACTTTAGGAAAAAGTCTCATTTCTTTCTACTCCTTTCATGCTATGACTTGAATCCAATTGGTATCAAAGTGATACAAATTGGTATCTTTCCTCCTTCACGCTATGGTCAGAACTAGAGCAACAGAAGTGGTAATACCAACACCAGAAATAGAAAAGGTGGACTTGGAAATAGGTATGTTTCCCTGACTCACTGTGGGCATGAAATGACTAGAGACAAGCATGAGGTTTTTATTAAGTTCTTAAGGTTGAAACCTTCATTCCTCATGGGTATTGAATATGTAGTTGATTGTCATGAGTTGCTTCATAAGATGGATAAGGTAGAGTGATATGATATTGAGTTTATGATATAACAGTACAAAAGAGATGTCAAAATGTTGTGGTGGTCTCATGTTGAGTACCGACTAGTAAATGCACAACTCCGACTTGGGAAAATATTCGATAGCTTTCGTTATGGAGAAGTATATACCCTAAACTTTGAGAGATAGGAAGAGAGAGATGTTCCTAAATATAGAGCAATTTTGTCACTTTGTGAAGGGATTAAGGTCAGCTTTGCAGATTCAAGCTTATAGGTGACAACATTTAAGAAGTTTTGTAAGGGACGGCTAGATAATGATCACCAATACTTTGGAAAAGGCATTTAGTATTGTTGTCATAACATGTATGGGTTACTATTTAAGTGATGAAATTATGTTGCGACAATTAAGGTTAGAATCTCTACTATGATTTCCTAGATTGAATGTATCTCAAAGAGGGTCATGATACGACTACTTCAATAGCATTGATGCTTACTTGGTTGAGTTATTCAGTGTGGTATAATTGTGGAGAACCTATACATATAAAGAGATATTGTCCCCATCTGCACCTGCCTGACCCTGGGCTGCAGCAGCCTAGAGTAGTAGTACCAGCGAGCAGCGGTAATAATGGCATAGGACGTCCTCAAGGTGGGCGAGGAGGAAATTAACGAGGCCGTGGAGGCTGGGGAAATGGAAATACAGGTAGGGGAACTGTGCAGCCAAGCAAGGAGGTTGCCCGTCAAGATGATAGGGCTCAACTTTATGCCTTTCCGGGCAAGATTGAGGCTGAGGTGTGTCTGACGCAGTGATTACAAGTACTATTAATGTTTGTGACTCGATGGCTATTGTTTTGTTTGATTCGGGTTCTACTTATTCATAAGTGGCAATTAAATTTGCCTTAGGATTTAATGCGGTTTGTGACATGCTTGATGCCCCCATCCATGTTTCTATCCTAGTTGGAGAGTCTGTCATAGTCACCCATCTCTATCGTGCTTGTCCTATCTAATTTATGGGTTTTCAGACTTGGGATGATTTGGTTATGTTGGATATGACTGACTTCAATATAATCTTAAGCATGACTTGGTTGTCCCTTATTATGATGTGCTTAGTTGTAATACTAAGTCTGTGACTCTAGATATTCCGGGTAAGAAAAAGTTAGAGTGGGAAGGGGTGTACAAGCCTAAGCCAGCTAAGGTTATATCCTTCATTCGGGCCATGAAACTGGTGGCGCAGGGTTGTTTGGCTTATTTGGCTCATATTCGGGAGGTGGATGTTGAGCCTCCCTCTATTGAGTCTATTCCTGTGGTGTCAGAATTTAGAGAAGTGTTTCCTACCGATTTGCCTGGTATGCCTTCGGACAGAGATACAGATTTCTACATTGATTGGGAACCTAGTACTCACCCTATTTCCATCCCTCCGTGTCGCATAGCTCCCCTAAAATTAAGAGAGCTTAAAGATTAAATCCAAGAGCTTCTTGATAAATGATTTATCCGTCCTAGTGTTTCCTAGGGGGTGTCTATGTCTTGTTTGTTAAGAAAAATTATGGTAGTATGAGGATGTGCATAGACTATTGTCAATTTAATATGGTCACCATTCGGAATAAGTATCCATTGCCTTGGATAGATGATCTTTTTTACCAGTTGCAGGGTGCATCCATTTTCTCTAAGATTGATCTAAGGTCTGGTTATCATCAATTAAAGATTAGGCCTGAGGATATACTTAAAACAACATTCAGAACCCGTTATGGGCACTATGAGTTTCTAGTTATGTTGTTTGGGTTGACAAATGCGTCTATAGCTTGCATGAGTTTGATGAATGGTGTGTTCAAAACCTTTCTGGATTTGTTTGTTATTATGTTCATTGATGACATATTGGGTTATTCGAGAAGTAAGAAAAAGCATGTCGACCATATTCGTATTGTTTTGGGTGTTCTTGGGAGACAAAAGTTGTATGCTATATTTTCTAAGTGTGAGTTTTGGTTGACTTCAGTTGCCTTTTTTGGGACATGTAGTTTCAAGGTAAGAGGTAATGGTAGATTCCCAAAAGATTGAAGTAATTAAGAATTGGGTCCAGCCTAGCTCTGTGACTGAGGTTAGGAGTTTTGTGGGGCTCGCTAGCTGCTATTGACAATTTGTGAAAAACTTTGCTTCTATTGCCACACATCTAACAAGATTGACAAAAAAGGAGGTACCTTTCAAATGGACTGAAAAATGTGAAAAGTGCTTTCAAAAGCTCAAGACTCTACTGACCACAACACCTATTCTAGCACTATCGGTTGAAGGTAAATATTTTATTATGTATTCTGACCCTTCACATTCGGGTTTGGGTGCTATGTTGTTGCAGGATAAGAGTGTCATAGCTTATACATCGCGGTATTTGAACATACATGAGCGAAATTACCTGACACATGATATTGAGTTGGCAGTGGTAGTGTTTGCTCTCAAGATTTGGTGGCATTATCTTTATGGTGTCAAGTGTGAGGTATTTACTAACCATCGTAGTCTACAACATGTATTCTCTCAAAAGAACCTAAATCTGAGATAGCAAAGGTAGATGGAGTTACTCAAGGATTATGATGTGACCATCCAGTATCATCAAGGTAAGGCTAACGTGGTGGCAGATGCATTAAGTTGGAAGGAGGTGAGTATGGGTAGTCTATCTTGCTTGGGTGTATCCAAGCGACCTTTGGCTAGGGAAATCCAAACCTTGGAGTTTAAGTTCATACAGTTTGGCATTTCAGAGAAAGGTGGGGTGTTAGCTAACATTGAGGTTAGGGCCACCTTTATTGAAAAGATCAAGGCCAAACAGTTCTGGGATGAGAATTTGAATGTGTGACACTTCGAAATCTAGTAGGCTAACCTAGAGCTAAACGTGAGGGTTAACGTTAAGATCGAAAGAGAGAAAAAGCCTAATCTACCTTGGGAAGGGTAAAGGAAAATATTTTTCCTTTGAACTTTTGGCGAAGGGAAGCATGGTCGCCCAAGCAACTTGGCACCTCGCCAAAGTCACCTGGGGTTGCCTAGTGGGTTGTCCCCATGGCCTAGCTACTGGATTATTGGGCAATTCAAGTCGGGGCTTGCCAACCCGTTTGGAACATCTCCCAATGGCCTCCCCCATTTCCAAGTTGACTGGCTTCTTGGGGTGAGTTGCTGGAAAATTTGGCGGACCAAGGGTCCACTTGGCGAGCCAAGTCGTGGAGGTTAGTAAGTTTTAAGTTGAAACTTTAAGGGTCTTTAGTTTTCTTCCAAAATTGAACCTACATTATATTACTCTTTTCCTAGTAATTATATAAGTTTTTAGACTCAAATTTTCCCCAATTAAGTCACTTTTAAAGAATCAAAACGAAAAACCCAAGAGTCATCTTCCACACAATATTTCTCTCTCTGGAAGTTCCCAAAGAAGAAGAAGAAGTGGAGGCTAGGGCTAGAAGAACCAAGGTCTTGCTTCTCAAATTTAGGGGAAAACTCCATTAAGGTATTGTTGGTTTTCATCTATGGGTAGTTTTCACCCATAAAGTCCCTTCAAAATTTGATTTCAAAGCTTCGATTTTCTCAAAAAGTTAGGGTTTCAATCTAAGTCATGGGTTCTCTTTCAAAACATTTCCAATGGTTAATTTATGATGGATTATGAATGAATTGATGTTTAATTGTTGAATTATGATAAAATCCCCCCAAGAACCCATGAATTTCCCATATTGTTAAATTGTGACTTCACGATGTGGGTTGATTGATTATGGAAGCATGTGAATAGATTATGTCTATATTGATTGAGTTCATTGAATCATGATATTCTCTTTATCTAATGTGATGATTTTAAGTGTTGGGTTGAATGTGAATCATGCTCCTTCAAGTGCAAATTATGAAGATTGTTGTATAATCATGACGCTTATGTACATGCTTTGTGATTTCAATAAAAGTAATGTGATTAGGGACATCTGATGCTCTAATCCTTAACTGATGTAACCAAACCTCAAGTTTATCTCGGAGAACAAAGCTTCCTCCAAAGATGATCAACAAACCATCAATGCACGAAAGAGGATACTTGTTTTTAATAGTGACCTTGTTCAGTTGTCTATAATCGATGCACATCCTCAAAGATACATCCTTATATTTCACAAATAAGACCAGTGCACCCCAATGTGACATACTAGGGAAAATAAACCCCTTACTCAATACACCTGCAACTTCTCCTTCAACTCCGCTTGGCCACACAATAAAGAGGAATAGAGATGAGCTTAGTGTCTGGGACCAAATCAATAACATGATCAAAGTATACTTGTTTGAAATTCGTGTGTTTGCTGTGAATACTTTTTATGTTTCTATTTATATAAGTTATTATTATTCTAAGATCTTATCTTTGGTATATTCTGTTTAACAGGTTTTGAACTTAAAGTTGAAGACATTGAGGAGTCGCCTGGAGACGGGATTCCGGATGAAACCAATTTATGTTTAATAGTTTATTTTGGATTTGTATTATGTCGCTCTCTTTTATTCGGTTTGCAATATGTTTTTAATTCTTAACTCTCTATTATGTATGGCATAACTTGGGGCATTGTCTAAAGGAGAGGGGCATTACGTGCTAATTGTTTATTCATCACAATCTATTTGTGTTAGAAATTCATGCATATAGGATTGTGATTATTGCTTGTTTATATTTATCAATTTCTCACCGTATACTTGGTTATGTTAAGAACTAAAGAAAAGTGGTGTTTGACATCAATTACCATCTGATTGCAAATCTTTGTGTTAAGTGGATCATTTGTTTAAATATCAATTAATTGCTTCTTCATAATAAACCGACTAATTTCTATAACATCTTTCAACACATGCTCAAATCAGTTTATGTGGTACCTCTATTTTGCTTTGATTAAAATGTGGTAAGCATTTTTAATGCATGGGAATCTATCTTGAAACTATATACCATGCATTAGGCTTAAATGATCACTTATTGTTATTCAAGACTTTGCAGATCTTTAGCATGTTAATTAATTTTGCTAACTAATCAGACTTGTAATAACTATGCGTGTTAACTAGATAAGTTTTAAAATGATTCTTAACTTTGCATGATCATTTAATTTAATTAATTAGATGTTAATAATTTCAGTAATTGTTAATAACTAAAGCTTGTTAATTAATCAGATCTTAATTAATTGTGCATGCTCGTATAGAAATTCTTGCCCCTAAGAAAAATAATTTTTCTGCGTGTTCACACTTATAAATCATGCCTATAGGACTTAATAAGATTAATATGCCAAGTTGATAAGATAATTTATTTCCAGCATATTACAACTGAATAAAATAATTTATGCATGACTACTTTTTGCTCTGGTAATGCTTAAATATCTTTTTCTACCTGTTGAGAGTTAAAATCAGCACAGTAATATTTCTGGATTTAAATAAAAACTTCTAAAATAAAATCTGCTCCTGACTAAAATAATTATTTTCTATATATTATGAATAATTGTCTGCCACTACTTTTTCTGTCGATATGTTCCTATTTAAACCAATCTGTCTTAATTATCTGGCTAATTTAAAATAAAATCTGCATTCCGTAATAACTGTTTGCTTGTTTTTAAATAGATCATAATCATGTTGTCCTTATTTCTTTGTCAAAATCATTATCCAATTCGTCTTTCTAAAATTTGGATTGGACATGACATTTTTCAAATTATATAAGTACTGTCTCCTACCCTATAGTTAGTGGAAAAGTAAAAAGGAATTATGGGGTCTAATTCCGTTTTTAAATTAAGCCGACGCATCTCCAGGAGTACCACCTACCCAAGATTTTTCAAAAGGATTATGTGTATCTATATGTAAATATATTTATGTGCTTATATGTGAATCAAATTTTTAACTCATCTTTAAAAAAAAAGTATTACTAATTCTCTAAGATCGACCTCAAATCAAAAGTGTTTCTATGGTGGAAGAGCGCGATAAATAATATCGTGGTGTCATCCCGATAAATAAATAAACATTTTTTAAAAAAATTATCTGTTTCATGACTTCCTCAATTTTTAAAGTACAATCTTCTTATGCATTTTTTTTTATTTTGGGTAGTTTAAATAAATGAAAAATGATTAGCCTATCTACTTGTGTATAACTCTGTTTTCTCACTCATCTTCTTTAATTGTTTCATGTTTAATATTTGTTTATTGTTTATTACATAACCTAGTTCACATGCTTAATTAACTAATAAATAAATAAAGTGACCATACTTGCTACATGTTGTAACCCCCACATAAATTGTATGAGATACGGTCGGGACCCACAGTTGTGGACCTCGACAAATGTTTAACAGTTCCCCTCATGGTAACTTGAAGCTTCACCCAATCTTTGATTCGTTGACCTTTAGTTAGATTTAATTAGGCTAGATAGGTGCCATTTAGTTAGATTTAATGAAGTGACCATATTTTCTACATGTTGTAACCCCCACATAAATTGTATGAGATACGATCGGACCCACAATTGTGGACCTCGTGGGATGTTTAATACCTTCCCCTCAAGGTAACTTGAAGCCATACCCAATCTTTGGTTCGTTGACCTTTAGTTAGATTTAATTAGGTTAGATAGGTGCCCTAACACACCTTAACTAGTTAGGTTGTCACTTTTCAATCCAACCAAACCCAAAAAAGTTGTTAGGTCGTGCACAAAAACCCATTTTTGAGAAAAATGGGGCACGACAATAGACTTGTTCTGTGAATGCATCAAAGTGTTGCTAATAAACACAAACCAAAAATAAGCAGTCACGTTTAGATCCTTTTTCTCTATCGAGACACCTGCCTCGATCCATGGTTGTGATGTTTGTGATTAGAGGAGCAAACCAACCCTTCAAGTCATCCAGGGTCTTCTTCTGTATCTCATCCACTAAAACATGGATTATATTCACCATGCGGCCTAACACATCATTGATGTCATTGTTGCTGCATTTAACACTTCTGCCCCGTACCACTGCATGATCCACATGTGTAAAAGAGCTAGCCTTCTTCTTCCCTTTCGGCAATAACTTCCTATACTCAACATAGAACTCACGAACCCATGAAGGAATGTAGGAGCGTCAGGACTTAGTAAAAATCTCAAACATGTGGAACTTGATAGTGCTCCACACCTCCGAATATCTATCTACTACTTTGTCTATAGAAAATCATTTCTCCTCATGAATGGTTCTCAATCCCACATCCTTCAGTCTGTTAAAAGATCAGGGAGGAGGTGCCTGAACTGGTGGCACCGAAGGTACCTGCTCTACTGCCTGTGCTGGAGGTGGAGGAGGTGTAGGAGGAACTGGGATCTTGGCTGGGTCAAGGAGTGCCTTAGAGCGTAGCTCCGCTCTCCGGCTCTGTAAAATTTGATCGTCCTCCGACTCAGACACGGAGACCAGCGAGCTATCCCACAAATTTCGTCACTTTCCGACTCAGAAGTATTGAGGTGGGTTGCGTAGATGCCCATGCTTTATGAGCTCTCTGCAGGGCTTGGCGCCACATGCCCTTTTCTTTTGCCTTTTCTCCCCTGTTGGAGGAAATTTCTCTTGTGAGGCTTGGGATGGTGCAACACCCTAGTTGATCACTATTCCTCTTGCCCACTTACGGTGTGGTTGATTTGTTCCTGGTACCTTTGGTTTGGCTAAACTTTCAACATAACATCAATATGTTAAAAATATTTCAAAAAAGTCATGAAAGTTTAAAAATGTGCAGGAAGACTCGCCGAATGTTCCAGAATCAAATTAGATAGAATTCAGCATAAGTCGGTGACGTCCACGGCATTTCAGGGATTCGTCGACACCATTCAAAGATCATAAAGTAGCTCATCGAAAGTTAAAGAATATTTTCTAAAATTTGGGGCTATAAAGGGCGATCTAATAGACATTCGATGAGTCACTAATTGAACTCAAGGTAACTTGAAGCTTCGCCCAATCTTTGATTCGTTGACCTTTAGTTAGATTTATTTAGGCTAGATAGGTGTCATGTAGTTAGATTTAATGATGTGACCATATTTGCTATATGTTGTAACCCCCACATAAATTATATGAGATGCGATCGGCACCCACAATTGTGGACCTCGAGGGATGTTTAATATCTTTCCCTCAAGGTAACTTGAAGCCTTACCCAATCTTTAGTTTGTTGACCTTTAGTTAGATTTAATTAGGTTAGATAGGTGCCCTAACACACCTTAACTGGTAAGGTTGTGACTTTTCAATCCAACCAAACCCAAAAAAGTTGTTAGGTCGTACCCAAAAACCCATTTTTGAGAAAAATAGGGCATGACAATAGACTTTTTCTGTGAATGCATCAAAGTGTTGTTGATAAACACAAACCAAAAATGAGCGGCCATATTTAGATCCTTCTTCTCTATCGAGACACCTGCATCGATCCATGGTTGTGATGTTTGTGATTAAAGGAGCAAATCAACTCTTTAAGTCATCCAAGGTCTTTTTCTGTATCTCATCCACTAAAACATGGATTATATTCACCATATGACCTAACACATCATTGATATCACTGTTGCTGCATTTAACACTTCTGCCCCGTACCACCACATGATCCACATGTGTAAAAGAGCTAGCCTTCTTCGTCCCTTTCGGCACTAACTTCCCATACTCAACATAGAACTCACGAACCCATTAAGGAATATAGGAGCCTCAGGACTTGGTAAAAATCTCAAACATGTGGAACTTGATAGTGCTCCACACCTCCGAATATTTGTCTACTACTCTGTCTATAGAAAATCTCTTCTCCTCATGAATGGTTCTCAATCCCACATCCTTCAGTCTGTTAAAAGAATGGGGAGGAGGTGCCTGAACTGGTGGCACCGAAGGTACCTACTCTACTTCCTGTGTTGGAGGTAGAGGAGGTGTAGGAGAAACTGGGATCTTGGCTAGGTCATGGAGTGCCTTAGAGCGCAGCTCCGCTCTCCGGCTCTGTAAAGTTTGATTGTCCTCCGACTCAGACACAGAGACCAGCGAGCTATCCCACAAATTTCCCTCACTTTTCAACTCAGAAGTAGTGAGGTGGGTTGTGTAGATGCCCATGCTTTATGAGCTCTCTGCAGGGCTTGGCGCCACATGCCCTTTTCTTTTGCCTTTTCCTCCCTGTTGGAAGAAGTTTAGTTTGTGAGGCTCGGGAGGGTGAAACATCCTAGTTGATCACTATTCCTCTTGCCCGCTTATGGGGTGGTTGATTTCTTCCTGGTACCTTTGCTTTGGCCAAACTTTCAACATAACTTCAATATGTTAAAAATATTTCAAAAAAATCATCAAAGTTTAAAAATGTGCTGGAAGACTTGCCGAATGTTCCAGAATCAAATTAGATAGAATTCAGCATAAGTCGGTGATGTCCACGGCATTTCAGGGATTCGTCGACACCATTCAAAGATCTTGAAGTAGCTCACCGAAAATTATAGAATATTTTCTAAAATTTGGGACTATAAAGGGCGATCTAATAGACATTCGATGAGTCATTGATTGAACTCAAGGTAACTTGAAGCTTTACCCAATCTTTGATTTGTTGACCTTTAGTTAGATTTATTTAGGCTAGATAGGTTTCAATTAGTTAGATTTAATGATATGACCATATTTGCTATATGTTGTAACCCCCACATAAATTATATGAGATACTATCGGGACCAACAATTGTGGACCTCGAGGGATGTTTAATACCTTCCCCTCAAGGTAACTTGAAACCTTACCCAATCATTGGTTCGTTGACCTTTAGTTAGATTTAATTAGGTTAGATAGGTGCTCTAACACACCTTAACTGGTTAGATGGTGACTTTTCAATCCAACCAAGCCCAAAAAAATTGTTAGGTCGTGCACAAAAACTCAATTTTGAGAAAAATAGGGCACGACAATAGACTTGTTCTGTGAATGCATCAAAGTGCTGCAGATAAACACAAACCAAAAATGAGTGGCCACGTTTAGATACTTCTTCTCTATCGAGACTCTTGCCTCGATCCATGGTTTTTATGTTTGTGATTAGAGGAGCAAATAACCTTTAATTCATCTAGGGTCTTCTTCTGTATCTCATCCACTAAAATGTGGATTATATTCACCATGCAGCCTAACACAGCATTGATGTCACTATTGCTGCATTTAACTCTTCTGCCCTGTACCACTACATGATCCACATGTGTAAAAGAGCTAGCCTTCTTCTTCCCTTTCAGCGCTAACTTCCCAAACTCAACATAGAACTCATGAACCTATGAAGTAATGTAGGAGCCTTAGGACCTAGTAAAAATCTCAAACATGTGGAACTTGACAGTGCTCCACACCTCCGGATATCTATCTACTACTCCGTCTATAGAAAATCTCTTCTCCTCATGAATGGTTCTCAATCCCACATTCTTCAGTCTGTTAAATGATTGGGGAGGAGGTGCCTAAACTGGTGGCACCGAAGGTACCTGCTCTACTGCCTGTGCTGGAGGTGGAGGAGGTGTATGAGGAACTAGGATCTTGGCTAGGTCATGGAGTGCCTTAGAGCGCAGCTCCGCTCTCCAGCTCTATAATGTTTGATCATCCTCTGGCTCAGACACGGAGACCAGCGGGCTATCCCACAAATTTCCCTCACTTTCCGACTCATAAGTAGTGAGGTGGGTTACGTAGATGCCCATGCTTTATGAGCTCTATGCAGGGCTTGGCGCCACATGCCCTTTTCTTTTGTGCTTTCCCCCCTGTTGGAGGAATTTTCGCTTGTGAGGCTTGGGATGGTGCAACACCCTCGTTGATCACTATTCTTATTGCCCGCTTACGAGGTGGTTGATTTCTTCCTGGTACCTTTGGTCTTGCCAAACTTTCAATATAATATCAATATGTTAAAAATATTTCAAAAAAATCATCAAAGCTTAAAAATGTGTTGGAAGACTCACTAAATGTTCTAGAATCGAATTAGTGAGAATTCAACGTAAATTGGTGATGTCCACGGCGTTTCAGGGATTCATCGACACCATTCAAAGATCTTAAAGTAGCTCACCGAATGTTATAGAATAATTTCTAAAATTTTGGTCTATAAAGGGCGATCTAATTGACATTTGATGAGTCACTGATTGAACTCAGCGAGCTCAAGCATATTGTCGAATGTTACAGAAACATTTCATCAAATATGGAGGTTTAAAAGGCTATCCATTCGGCAAGCTTGACTAAGCTCGCCGAAAGGTTTGTCGTGCCAAAATTTGTCCCTGACCTTAAATTTCTAACCCAAAGCCCACGAGAACCAAATTAAGCATCTATTTTGTGTAATTAAGGTCAGAGCCATACCACTAATGACCTCGGGGTACTCAAACTTCCCCCGATTTGTCTAAAATTGACCAATTGACGTCTTTTGCCGTTAAAAATGACGTCGCCCACTCTATCATTGGGAAAAATCAGTTGATCAGTGCAATTGGGGTTACTCAAACTACACCCATACCATACCAAACAATTAAGCAACACAGACCCACAATTTAAATCAATTAACACCTAGGGTTTCACAATTATAGGCTAAAATAAATACAAACAAGATAAGATATGAACACACACTAACATCAATCATTCAAACAACCAATATTATGCAAATAATTCATCAGGGATGCGATCATGCATTTGGAAACTACTAAAATTTAAAAGGTGGGGTTAGAGTCACCAACCTCAAGATCAGATAAAAGAATGCTAGAATAGCGAATCTACAAACAAAAAGTCACAAATTTACCCCGAACAATTGATCCCCACATGAAATTGAAACGAAAAAAATGTAATCTCGAATTTAAATGAAAGAGTGCAAAGGTCAAAAAATGAGAAAAGATTGAAAATTTTGAATTTAATACGGTTTAGGCCCTTATGTCCCTTAAGTTCGCGCGCCAGTCGGTGACACCTACTCATGTCATCGATTATTAGGCGATGCGTTGAATGGATCTTTTGTCTAACAAGTTTGACAGAACACTAGCCTTTTGGTTGGTCCAAATGGCGGTCCAGATTGGGCTCTTCGACTTGTTCGGTGAGTCGCCGATTGGCACCTTGGCTCGTCTTATTGCTCATTTTCTAAAAAAAAAGAATTTTCAACCTACACATCTAACAACCGTTATTCAAAACAACAATAGTAAAAGCTAAAAACTTGGGTTTCCTCCGAAGAAGCACCTTTTTTAACATCGTGGCATGAAAAAGATACACTTTTACAATTCATTCTTCGAGTTGACCATGGTATCACTCGAAAATCCTCCTTTTGGTCTTGGGTTCAAATGAGCCGAGATTTGACCCATTTGTGTTTCTAGTTGATTAATTGATACTCAATGTGAAGTAACTATTTGGTTCATAGTTGAGACGCCATCTTTCATTTCCTTTAGCAATTTTTCCGATCCTTCCACTTTGTTGAGAATGCATGCAAGCATATTTTTAGGACGGAAATTGTTAGCATTAGCCCTTTGCTCTTTGGATTTTGGCTCTTATTAAGAGGTACATATCTCTCTTTGTCACCGTCCCTCTCTCTCCAATTTGTACCACAATCACGACATTCCCTATCACGGTCTCTCCATTCGTCATCACACTCTTTATTCAAGCCTTGGTTCCCACCTGACCTTGGATAATTTAGGCGCAAACATCCTCCTTGACTTTCTAGGAAGTGTACCTTCTAATTGTACATAGAAATTTTGCTTCATTGGGATTCACACCACTAACTCCAACTGCAGTCACAGCCTTAGAACCATTACCCATGACATGTTTCGACAATAAATCCATTTGGGTCATCATTTTAGCCATGTTTTCATCCCTCTCGTGATCCTTTTATATTTGTTCCTTTGTCATACTATAGGTCAAAAGAGACACTTGATCTTCTCTAGTGTACCAAAACATAGTTAATCTTTGTCATCTCATCTAGCAGAGTGGATGATATTTCAAACAGTTATGCATAATTTCTTCTTGGAAAAGCTGGTTGGCCACACCCTTATTGACTGAATCAAGACTTCTGTAGAACTGTTGTAACAACACATTGTTCGGGAGTCCATGAGTTTTACATTGGAGCAGCAACTTCTGAAACCTCAACCATGTCTCATGAATGAGTTCAGCATCTAATCGTTTGAAGCCCTGGATATTATCTCTCAATGTCATCATCTTAAGGGAGGGTAAAACCTTACATATAATGCATCAGCGAGTTCATCCCAAGAAGTAATTGAGTCCCTTGGTAAGTCGGTTAACTAATTTGTAGCCTCACCCATGAGAGAAAAAGGGAACAATCGAAGTCAGACTGACTCTTGAGATATGTTCTTGAACTAAAAATGGCCCACACGTGTCTACAAAGTTCCAGATGTGTTTATGGAGATCCTCATGAGCCAGCCCTCCAAATAAACCCTTTATTTGCAATAGCTGCAACATTGTTCTAGTCACATGAAACACCATATTCGCTACAATTGTGGTTCCCAAATATTTCATTGACATCGTCAAAGTTACCGATGTCATCATTGTGTCCGAGTTGTCTAGAGTTGCACCCGTTAACACTCATTTTGTCACCTGTTCAAGAGCAGCCAACAACAAAAGAAAGTAAATTGATTTAACTACAACACAATCAGTTCACAACTAAACTTCACTAAAAGAGTTCTAAACACCAATCCCTAGCAGCGACGCCATTTTTTATATCGCTCAAATACACTTCATCAAACTCTAAGTGTAGGCGGTCACAATCAAGTACAAATCCAACGAAGAGTTGGGGTTGATCCCATAATGAGTTATACGATAGGGAATTTAATTACGAAGTGAAATGAGTGTTCTAGTCGGTTATAGGAATAAACATTTTCAAAACAGTTAAATTAAATTGTTTGGATTTGACAACTACTATCAATTGGGGGGATAAGAGTGACAACTATCAACTACGAAAACAATAGAATAATTAAGTAGAGAGGGATCCTTGGGGATATGATCGATTAATCGCCAATTTTTCTATATGGGTGATTATTATTTAGTAAAAACTGTTGAATCTTAGTGGGTAAGCTAGGTTTTAGGTGTAACAACCATTTCTCTATCAACTATTACAAATCTAGCGAGTTCTCTCGAACCTCGACAAGCCCAAAAAATATGAACAACCCATAACCTAATTTAATCTACTCTCTCAAGATAGATTGGTAGGATCAAATTCAGACCTACTTTCTCAATCTAAATCCACAATAACCTAATCAGTACAATCATCAATTTATAACTTTAATTCTAAAACCTCATTCTCAAGAAAGCCTAGAATACTAAGCTAGAACTGTATTTGCAAATACAATTCATCAATAAAACTCAACTATCACTTGAACCCACTTCAAATCAACAATTACATCAGTAAATACTAACACCCATAAGCTAATTGTGACAATTAATCACATAATCACACACCTAAGAATGAGGGTTTTAGACAAACATTATAAAAATCAAGAAAATGTTACCAACTATGTTGACCATCAGTTTGGCAAACAAATTGCAGGTCTTCACAATGTTCAAATTTAGTTCAAAATCCAAACCCAACTCTAAATTTCTACTCAAATACTCAAAGAAAAGTCGGAGATTGATAAATGCTCAAATACACCTCATCCAAATATAGGTGTAAATGATCGTTATCTAGTATAAAACCCAACGAAGAGTTGGGGTTGAACCCATATGGAGAGGTACATGTTCAAATTCAGTTATGAAGTTACATATGTAATCTAATTGGTGGTAGGAATAGAAATGATTGCAAACATTTAGCTAAATCGAAAGGGGTGAAACAAAATATCAGATGGGGGGATTGGTTTGTTAATTAGCAACTAAAACAAATACGAAATTTTGGGTATTAACAATGTAGAGTGGAATTCTCAGGATGTGATTGATTATAGGCTAATTTTGCTATATGGGTAATTGACATTTACTAAGGATTGCTAAATCTCATTAGGTAGATTAGACTATAGGTGCAATAGATTTCTCTTGAACAACTATTACGATTCAAGCGAGTTCTCTCAAACCTCGACAAGCTTAACAATATAAACAACCCAAAACCTTAATTCATCTACTCTCTCAAGCTAGATAAATAGAATCGAGTTTAGGATTCACTCTCTCGAGCTAAACCCACATCAACCCAATATCTACAATCATTAATCAAAAGCCTTGATTCCAAAATCTTTTTCTCAAGCAAGCCCAAAATTCTACTTTGGAATTGCATTTGAAACTACAATTTATCGATTATTACACAACTATCGATTAAACCCACTTCAATTAAGAATTTAAATCAGTAAATAACAATACCCATAAGGTAATAAAGCTAATAATCACATGATCACACCCCAAAAATTGGGGTTTTAGCTACATATCATAAAAGGAGAGAAACAATTACCAACTATAGTAGCCATGAGCTGGGTAATAGCTTCCAAGTCTCTACAATGCTTCAAATTGAATTAGTTCAAAAACCCAATTAAAATTCCTCAAAACTAAGTCTCAGAAGCTTCAAAGTCTACAATGGAAACTCAAAAACTCAAAGAAACTAAAACTCTTAAAAATTTCGAAATAGAACTCCTCACTCTTCCTTCATTTTGAATTTCAATTTATAGTTGCCCAACTTTTGGCCTTAAGAACCATTAAGTGAACTAAGTCAGGCTTGCCAACCCAGTTAGCGATCCTCCCTTTGTTCCAGTTCATCGCTAGTTTGCCTTGGCTATTAGTCCTCAGGGTTCTATGACTTTGGGAGATCGAGGTTGATGTCACCAAGTTGTTCGGCGGTTCGCCGAATGTCCACTTCTGTCAACAAGTAGGCTCTTTCCTAGGGCTGGTACACTGGAACATTAGGCGAGATAAAGTGCCTGCACATTTAACATCTGCTATTCAAACATCAATAATAAGAGCTAAAAAGTTGGGTTGCCTCATTTTGGTCTTGGGTTCAAATGAGCTGAGTTTTGACCCATTTGTGTTTCTAGCTACGTAATCGATACCGAATGTGAAGTAATTGTTTGGTTCATAGAGCAGACGTCATCTTTCATTTCTTTTAGCAGTTTCTCCAAACTTTCCACTTTGTTGAGAATCCGTGCAAGCATATCTTCAGTGCGGAAGTTTTCAGGATCAACCTTTTGCTCTTTTGGCTTTTGATGCTTATTGGGAGGTACATATCTCTCTTTGTCACCGTCCTTCTCTCTCCCATCTGTACCACAGTCACGCCATTCCCTATCACGGTCTCTCCAACCGTCATCATGCTCTCTATTCTAGCCTTGGTTCCCACCCGACCTTGGATAATTCGAGTGGAAACCTCTTCCTTGATTTGTTAGAAAGTGTACCTCCTCATTGTACATAACTTCAAATTTCGCTTCATCGGGATTCACTCCACTAACTCCAACTGCATTCACAGCTTAAAAGCACTACCCATGACATATTTCAACAATAAATCCATTTGGGTCATCATTTTAGCCATGTTTTCATCCTGCTCTTTGTCCTTTTCTATTTGTTCCTTTGTCATACTGTAGGTCAAAGGAGACACTTGATCTTCCCTGGTGTACCAAGTATGGTTAATCTTAGTTATCCTATTAAGAAGAGTGGATGTTATTTCAAACAGTTATTGCATAATTTCTCCTTGGGAAAGCTGGTTCATCATACCCTTGTTGACTGAATCTAGACTTCAGTAGAAATGTTGTGACAATATATTATTCGGGAGTCCGTGAGTTAGACATTGGAGCAGCAACTTCTGAAACCTCAACATTGTCTCATGAATCAGTTCACCATCTAATTGTTTGAAGCCCTGAATGTTATCTCTTAATGTCATCATCTTCGAGGAAAGGAAAAACCTTACATAGAACGCATTAGTGAACTAGTCTCAAGAAGTAATTCACTCCCTTGGTAAGTCGACTAACCACTTTGTAGCCTCACTCAACAATCATTCTTGGGAGGTATGGTGTCACTAGGCAATTTTCCCTTTTGCCTTTGATTGAGATGAGTGGTAATTTAACTCAGTTGGATCTCCAATTGCTTAATAGAAACTGGGTGTGAAGTCACTGTCTGGGGTAAAATGGAGAAGTTATTTTTCAAATCATTCATCACCTTATCAGACCCTTCAACCTTGTTGTCAATTCTTACAAGCATTTCTTCAGCCCGGCTCCCTTCGGGTCTAACTGGTTCTTTTGGGCGTGAACGATCATGGGGAGGCACTTATATGTCTTTTTCCATCTCGTTATCTCTTATGTTTCCACCCCGTTAGTCTTTCCAACCTCCATACCTATCCTTATTCCAACCTTGGTTCCCACCTTGTCGTTAATAATTGGTATGAGAATCGCCCCCCCCCCCCCCCTCCAGGTTTCTTCTTTCTTTAAAAGTGAGAAAGGTTCCACTTGATTTCCCAAGTATTGAACTTCTTCATTGTATAATGCCTCAAATTTGGCATCATTCGAGCACTTCCCACTATTGGTTCCAACCATATTTACCGACTTGGTTCAACCTCCCATGACATGTTTAGATAGCAAATTGATTTGGGTCATCATTTTGGCCATGTTCTCATCTCAATCATAGTCCTTCTTGACTTGTTTTTTTATTAGACCCACTTTTAGAGAAGGCACTTGGTCCTCTCTAGTATGTAGTGCGCGGTTGACCTTAGTCATATAATATAGAAATAATGCAACCACATCATATGGGTGTCTCATTAATCCACCTTGGACCAACTGATCAACCACACATTTGCTGACCGAATCAAGGCTGCAATAGAAGTATTGTAGTAGCAAATTGTCTAGAACGCTATGCATTGGACATTGCAAGAGCAACTTCTTCAACTGTAGCCATGTTTCATGCAAAGGCTCACCTTTAATATGTTTGAAATTTTGGATTTCGAGTCGATGTTTAACAATCTTCCAGGGTGGAAAGAATCTCTCCAGGAAAGCATTTTTTAGCTCTTCCCATGAAGTGATTGAACCATTTGGAAACTCTACCAACTATCTTGTAGCCTCTCCCATTAAAAAGAATGGGAATAACCTCAACTTTACGAATTATTGGGAGATAATCTTGAACACAAAGGGTCCACATACCTCCTTGAAATTCCTAAGGTATTCATGGGGATGTTCATAAGCTAGACCCCCAAAAACTCCCTTCAATGGAGAAATTGAATCATAGTTCTGGTGATGTGAAACATCATCCTCCCTGTTGTAGAAGGTCTACGAATATCTCATGTGGTTTGAATTACATTAACATGCATGTCATTTAAATCACCCATGTTGTCGGTTTGACCATAGTGATTGTCATTGTTACTCCCATGGCCACTCATTTTGTCAACCTGCAAATCAGCCAACAACAACATCAAATGAAAAATTTACTACAAATAAACCAAATTAAAAAGTCTAATTTCTCAATTAGAATGCTCAACCACCGCTCCCCGGCAGTGGCGTTATTTTTTATAATGCTCAAATCACCCTCCAAAATAAATCAAAAGAGTGAGCAATTGTAGTCTGTAAAAACCCAAAGAGAAGTTGAGGTCAAATCACACATGGAATGGTATATCATGGAGAATTCCATAACAAGAAATTTGGATCTTAAATTAGCTCATTTGTAACCACAAGAACAATTGGGTGGTTGGTACCACCAACTTAATATAAATGTTTGATTATCAATTATTGCAATTAAACTAAAGTATCGAAGAAATCAAGAGTTAACAAGTAACCTAGGGGTTCGGGGATTGGAAATTGATGTCAGATATAGGTGATTGTGCTGCTCTATAGTAATGAACATTCATGAATAGGCTAAGTCATCTTCATTGATGCTAATCATCTTTCGATGTCAAAGCATCTATCTCCGGAATCTCCTTTCGGTCTCATTTAAATGTCAATCCTAAACTACCTAATGCCTTAATATATTCTCTCTTTCAAAAATAGGGTAAATAGATTTGAACCATAACCTCTCTTTCAAGCAAGCTACAGACATCCAACCTAAATTGCTAGTATTAAACTAATTACGCACTCCAATTAATCTCTTTCGATCATCAACCGGAGATCAGAAGTAGAAATTAAGTTTGCAACCTTAACCCATAGGTTAACCTCATGGTAATTAAACCAAGTTCATGCATAAACAACAGCAAAATAGAGCATAACATCATACCCACTACATTAAATCAACACCCAATTACCCCATCTGAGCACCCATAGATCTTGGGATTTAGCCACCCATCATAAAAGGCAAGAAAATTATACCTTCCATGAAAGCATCCATGGATAACATGAAATCAAGCAATTAAGAGTAAACCAACTTTTGGATTCAACCTCAATTTATCAAATTCAAAATCCAAATTGTAAAACCCCAAGAGCTAGAAAAGTGTTCTTCAAAGGTAAAATGTTCTTCAACTCTCTATCTCGTGAAAAAGTCTACTTAAAACATCAAAAAAAAACTTTTCTAAACTCCAAAAAAAACTCATGAAAAGCTCTCCCAAAATTGTATCCTTTGGGTTATATATACTTTCCCAAAATTTGACCCAAAAATGCACCATGCGATTGACTCTACGATATTAATTGGGTTCGCCAAACATACTCAGTGAATCGTCCTTCACTCCTCAGCTTGCCTTGTCATGCTCTAGGCTTTAGGTGTTTGAACCTCAATTGGCGAACTCAGTTGAGTCAAACTTTCACATTTGGTGAATCATCTGAATACCAAATTAGTTCACCTTTCGAGCATTCAATTTTTGCACTGCACACTATCAGTTTGGGCAATGTGTATCAGGGCTGCCGTTCTAACCTGATGCATTGCCTTCTCTACTGGAGTCTGCTGACCTTCTTTAGTAGACACAAGTGTTATGTACTGTAAATTTGGGCAATGTCGTGCTCAGTTGGCGATCCGCTCTTCATGTTAGGCGATCAACTATGCTCATTTTGCACTTCTTTTTGTATTGTTGTCATTCTTTCAAACATTAGTCCTTTCTTGTATAATTGTCTTCATAGCTGCAAATCATCAATATTGTGTTATAAAGGACAAGTTTAGGCATTGAGGACACTAATGATTGAGCTAAATGGACCTTAAATGAGTGTATATCTACCACACATCAGGACCTAGCTAAGAGAATTTGCACATACCACTAACACAAAAGAACTCATCCCTAGTTTGGACCTGGCGGTGCTAGCCATAATCGTCAAGAAAATAGTGCAAGCTCCTATGGCAACCTTCACACCCATCTCTCTTTCTTCCTCTTTTTTTCATCTGTTAAGATGATAATGAAACAAATCCAAAGATATGAAAGGGCTTTTGGAAAAAAAGTAAATGAAGAAAAGAGCTTTTTCTCACAGGGCTTAAAACTAGTCCTTACAGAATCAACAAGCTGACGCAATGTACAGGTTATATGGATAAATAATTTCCTTTTATTTACTTGAGTTGTCCTATTTATGCAGGAAGAAAGTTGATTGAATACTAGGATGGTATGGTTATTAGAGTGATCAAAAGAATGAATGGATGGAAAAGAAAAATGCTTACTAGTGGAGGAAGAGTGGTTCTTATAAAGAGTGTGCTTCAATCTCTTCCAACTTACATTTTAGCGGCACTGAACCCACCCAAAGGTACTATAAACTTAATGGAGAAGCACATGGATAGATTCTTTTGGGGATCCACTACTAACACTAAGATGTACCGTGGGAGCTCATGGTCAACTTGTGTTACTCAAAACCTATCCAAAGTACTAGCAACAACTTTGCAGAAGCTTCAGCTGTCTGATTTGCTGTCAAACGGTGTCCCAAAAATTTCTTGGATAAGTATATATGATTGAGGTGGACTCTATGATTATCACCAATATGCTCATCAACAAGGCTACATCTAACGGTAAGTTGAAAAGTATCTTTCAAGATATTGTTGCTCTGTCTTATCAGTAATGCTTGGTTAATTTTCGTTATTGCTATAGAGGTCAAAGTTTTGATTCAACTGGACAAGTGGAAATTTGCTTTTGTGATGAGAAGATAAGAAGGCATTTTTTTTTACATTACTATAATTACTAGAAACAAACGTATGTTAGGATTTTTCCTTGATTTTCTTTGCTTGTTTGAAGTTTTTTTTTTTTTCTTAAAAAAAAGTCAAAGTATTACCATAAATGTTTAAACTTTTTTTGGAAGGAAAATATAATTTTCTTCCATATTTGGTTTATTCTTTTCAATATAGGAGAAGTTTAAACATCTACAAATTGAAGATCGCTAATCTCATAGCATAACAAAATAGAATCCGCAATATAGTTGTTTAGAGAGTTTTGTTTATGGAGAGATTTTCTCTCTACTGTTTTTATGTTTTTATTAATTTTTAATTATTTAGGTCAATTGGTCTTATCAAATAATATTATGTCTTTTAGTATAGTTTTATGTGTCGTCTAATTTATTAACCATATTATTTACAATTATAAGCTTCCGCATGACGTCCTAATAACCTTCATAACCCAACAACGTGAAGAAAACGCAAGCAGCAAATTAATTTATCCACAAATGTTCCATTACATTTACTCATATATAGTCAATCAAGACAAAAATTAAGAGAGTACTGGCCCTACCAAACCAAGGAAGAATGCATATGCAAAATAAGGAGAAACGTGAATAATGGCTCATAATATTTTTTAAAAAGAAACATATATATTACTTGAACTTAACCCTAACCAAGGTAGATATATTAGAAAAATGTAATACACTTAATTCTTATACTCTGATCAACACATCACACATACTCCACTTCGTTATTTCCATCACAATCAAAGTATTCTTATAAATTATAAGAACACCAGCTCTTATAGTACTATCATAAATACTTGAACTTCTAACAGAGGGTTTTAAAAAACACACCCTCCTTGGTTGATCATTATCTTTAATATCCTAGACTTGTGAATCTTCTTCTTGTTGTTTTTCCAGAAGCGGAACTCTTTCATCAGAAGTAGTCACGTTGCCTTTCTTGTTTTTCATTGTCTCATCTTCTTTGAGTTGTTCCCATAGTGTGGTGTAATAACCAAGTCCACATATACATGCACTCAACATGCTGCACATATTCATCCATGTAAGCTTTCTATTTACATTACCTTTTTTTAAGTAACAATTTAACTTTAAACTTACCTTCCATAGTGGAAAGTCACACCAAAGAGCACACAACCACAAGTGCTGGCAACTGGAACTCCCACGGGCTTGAAAAATAGGATATAAGAGGGTCCTTTCAAACGCGAGCACCATATTTGAACATTGCTACGTATTAAACTCCCGAAAATTGCCTACAACGTATCAAAGCACCATCACGCTATTAAAATTATCTAATTAATAACAACTAAATTTTAATACTTTTTAATTAACTTGTTAAAAGTAAGATTTATTTTAATTAAATGAGCTTACCGTTAAAACAATGACAAGAAGCTCCATATCAAGCTTAAGTCTCCAAACGCTAAGATGTTTTTCCATAAGTAGAGCAAGTAGTGCAGATTGGATCGTTCCAAATAAGGTATAAAGACAAGTTATTTTCATCACATGTGGGTGCTTTTTGCTAGTTCCGACCTGAAAACAAGTATATAATTCACTTAATAAATAAATCAGAGAGAGATTTTTTTTTTTTTTAAAGATCGAAAAATAAAGGAGATATTTTTTACCTGAATAATGTTCCATATGACAAGAGCAAAGGAAGCAGCTTCACAACTGGACCTTTATAGAAAGTCATTGCTAATATTCCCATTATTGATATTAAGGTCCCAATCACTCTTACTATACTTTGTTGCCTCTTCAAGTCAATTCTTATTTTCCTACAATTAAAATAGTTATGCTCTTTTAGGCCTCATTTGTTTTTATTTATTTTCAAGATTTAAATATTTGAATCTGAATACCTAAAGGTATAAATTTTTTATTTATTTACACAAAGTAATAAACATAAAATTTAAATAAAACACTAAATTGATTTCATATTATATTAACAAAATATTTTTAAATTTTATATTACAATTGGTGATATATGATAATGACAGGTGATTATGTTTGACGATTTGGGATGGTGTTGATTGATCATGATGGTGATTATGGGGAGTATCTTATGATATAAAGGTTGGTAGTAGTGATTAATTGTGGTTGATGGTGGTGGCGACTGATAATTAGTGGTAAATGATACAAATAGCTAATAGCGATGATGAATGATAATTGCATTTAGCGATATATAATGTTGAAGAATGGTGGTAATTATTTGTTGTAGTAATTAGTAGATGTAATAATAGTAATGAAAATTCTTTTTAATAATGAATGAAATTAAAATTGGATCCCTAAATCTTGTTTGCGCTAATATCATATAAAAGTATGTGATGATCATCTCATTTAGAAGTGTAAACGATCTAAAATGAGGTGATCACATACTAAGCACTAGCTAGTGGTAAAATAATTTAAAGAGAACCTGAGAATAATGGCAATAATGAAAGAGAAAGCAGGTATCATGTCTGCACCACATGCTACTGTTGGAGAACTATAACTTAGTCCCGCAAATGCAAGATTTTGAGCTATTGCTACCCTGCATCATTATTTCATTACATATATATTATCAAATAACTAATAATCAACATCAAAATTAAGAGAATTTATATATACTTAACCTACTAAACCAAGGAAGAAGGCACCGCAAAAATAGGGGAAACGTGAATAATGGCTCCTCAGTCCAGCGTTTACAAATTATTGATCAACGCGAGACACATTTTATATATCTATGGAGACGAAAGAAGTATGAATATTATGTCGTACTTGTTATTTTTGTGGAAAAGGATAGAGAATGGAATGAGAAGTATAAAGCTAAGAGCATTTGTATAAACCACAAACACAAAAGGACTCATCCCTAGCTTGGACATGGCGGTGCTCGCCATAATCGTCAAGAAAATGGTGCAAGCTTCTATTATGATCATGGATGAGCATGGCAACATTTCTCCTATGGCAACCTTAACACCCATCTCTCTTTTTATTTTTGTGTGTTATTGTGTCACTACCGTCACAACCTTCCCTATTTATAGAGGTAAATTAATTCATTTTTTTCTAAATGAACATGTTTTTGAAAAAAAAAAAAAAAAACAAGAATAATGCAAGGCAACCTTTGATGGAAGTGATAAGCTACTTGGAAAAGAGAATTAGCTAATTGAGTGACCCGTGCATGGCATGGAAGGAGGATGCAATAATAATTTAATGATATTAATTCATTCTTGATTTAAGAAATTTTTTGTCATATGTACACCTATTAGTTTGTCCTACGTGGAATTTAAGAGTCGGTATTAGCCAAGAATTAGATTTGTCTTAAGGTGGTATATATATATATATATATATATATATATATATATATATATATATATATATATTGTACTCCTTTATCCTCAATTTCTTGTCTAATTTTCCCTTTTTATTTTCCTTTTTACTAATTATTGATTATATTGATTAATAAGCCCATAAGGTTTGGGTTGTGACTTACATAAATTTAATTGGCCGTTCTATTGGAAAAAAGAATGCAAGAATTTGAATAGTTTGTCTTAATGTAAGTACGTAAGCAGAAGAATAATTGTGATTAAAACGTAATGCACGTTTCTGGATATAATATGTGGGCGCCTTGTCAGCTTTTGGACGGACTACTTGTGTCACATTGTCAAGATCTTTGTAGTCTTTTTTTTAAAAAAAAAATTAATTAAATTGTGGAATTTTTTTTCATATATTTGAGTTTGGCCTTGGTAGTCCAACCCTGCTAAAGGGAAGCTGATGCTATATATATGAACAAGTTTAATAATATGGTACAATCAACGTGTAAAGTATGTTAAGCGTTATAGACTTGTTAGAGTCATACTAAGACTGGGCTACTAAAATTTGACTAGATTGTCATGTCTTGTGCCATCTGAAGTTGATTAGGTTAAATTATATAATTATAATAGTAGTAGTCAACACTTTTCTCGTAAATTGTATATTCTAAGTGTAGCAAACCTACAACTCTACAATTCACTCATATAAAAATTTGATTTCTCAACTTTAAATTTCTTGAATGTGTTCAGATTTTTTTGATATAATTGATAAAGTTGATACAAGTATACTATGAGGTAGGGGTGTACATGACCGAGTTGGTTCAGGTTTTTCAAATATCACACCAAACCATTTGTGTAAAAATTTTAAATTTATAAACCAAACCAAACTAATAAAATTCGGATTTTTTCAGGTTTTTCAACCTCGGGTTGGTTCAGTTTTTCAAATACTAAAACAAACCATTGTGTCGAATTTTTAAATTTATAAATCAAACCAAACTAATAAACCTCAGATTTTTTCAGATTTTTGGAATTTTTTGGTAAAGTTTGCATACAAACATATAATTAACTTGTGCTTCAAATATTTATTTAGTCCAACCAAAATACACTTATCTAAGTGTTTCTTAAAAAAATAACACAAAATATGAGATGAGTAGCGATGACACTAAAATATTCAATAAAAAATAATAATAAAATCATCATATAATATAAATATTAGAAAGTCATAATGAAACTGATCATAATTTAAAAAACTAAATCATGCTAAAATAAATTTAATAAGTATTAGTTACATTATTAAATATTTAAGAAAAATTAAAATTAGATTATGTATTTTAATTATCTAAACCAATGTAAAACTAAAGAACAAATATTCAAATATTACTGTCATTGTTAGTGTTGAATTGATTTTCTTTTTGCATTAGTATTAATTTGATTTTGATTTAAGTTTTATTATAATTATCAACATCTATGAAATATAATATTTATTGGACTATTCTGAATTCTATGTTTTAAACTTAAAATAATATATTAAAAGATAAAAACTATGAAATAGTATAAGAAATATTTTAAAATTATATCAAAGTAAATATTTTTATAAAATAAAACTTTAATATTACATATATAATGTCGAGTTGATTTTTTTTAAGTTAAAATCAAACCAATCCAAATATAATCAGATTTTTTTTCTAATACCAAACCAAGTCAAACCAAACCACTAGTCGGGTTTTTTTTCAATTTAACTTGATTTTCGGTTCGATTTTGTACACTTCTACTATGAGGGCAAGATATTAGCAGATGAAGTATATATGAACTTTTGTAGGGCATGAATTCAGACTGAGATATTTTTTGTTGAGATAGGGGTCACCATTATCAAATTATATTCTTCTGTGATTTGATTCAATAACTCCATCTGTGACTTAGACATATAAACAAACACAATCTTGAGATCCATGTGGTCTTCATTTACATAGCTCTGGCCTCCGTGGGTTTACTTGTATTTTCGTCACAGTAAGCACATTTTTACGCAAATTCAGATTTAGTCCGACTCTAATGTAGGTCTCGGAACTAAAAAGAAATATTTAGTTAAAAAGTAGGTGTAAACCATTAAATAACAATAGGAATATTTGATAATATAATTCTACAAATTAAACTAACTAAAATATATGTATTACTAATTAGCACTAGAATAATTTCTTATTCTCATATATATGTGTGTGGATATTCAGGGTCAGGCGTATCAAAGTAATTCAATTCTTCATCAATCAAGGTTTAAACAGTTCATCCAATGACGGTAGCTGCCAAATTTTTGCAGCATATAACCATCCATCATGATCTCTCGACGAATTTAAGACACAATTAGGAACTACATTCTCGATTGTTATAGGAATATCTTGATGATTTTTGCATAAACTAACTTTCTTTGTTATGAAACAGACAACAGAGTCCTCATGTTTAATTCCACCACGTTCTCCTAATACATCCATTGTATTTTTATCAAGACAATATTCTTTTACAATCCCGTATACAATTTCTTTATCTTCGCTACTACTGTCTTCATCAAAACGAAAAGTTTTCTTATACCCAATTCGTGATCTTTCCTTGTCCAAAATTTCTTTACTATTGTCTCGTCCTTTCCATTTGCGACCTCCAACAATTGATATATTGAAGTTTTTATCCTTGATCATTTTTCTCTTTAACCGAGTAAAGAAATAGTTTGCATGATCATTACCTGAATTTTGAAATAATTCAGCTGGCTCTTTGTTACCATATAAGTCTATATACGGAATATCATGGTATTCAATAGGCATTTCACGAATGAATTTTGTTAAACACCTTATCAGATCTTCATCCATATATTTCATCCCCATAAGTTGAAAATAATGTGAATTCCAACTTAAAAGATACAAAAACAAAGAAGAAGACGGAGAAATATTTTAAAGCAAGAAAATATATATAAAGAGCATATTTCCTAATTTGTGTAGGAAACTAATTGTAGTTGTAAAAATAAATTTCAAAAAGTTAACCTTATTAATTGGAGTTGTAATTTATTTTGGAAAACTTAACCTTATTCAAAAAGAACTAATTGGAGTTCGTATAATTTTATTTCTGGAGAACTCAACCTTATTCATATAGAAAACAAATTGGAGTTATAATTTTATTTTTGAAAACCTAAAGCTTATTCAAATAGGAAACTCATTAAATTTTTGTTGTGTTTTTTTTTTTTTTTTTTTTTTTTTGAAACTTTTGAATCATCATTTCCATATTTGTGTCCAGAAGTTGAGAAATAATATATTAATAATTATATTATTACCGTTAAATAATAGTTACAAAATCTTTTGATTAATTGAGATATCAGTTAATTAAGTTATAAATTGTACAATTTAGAGGACGAATTAATGCTATGCTATTCTACCATATGGAGTTAATTAATAAAACCGAAAGGGAAAAGCAAAAATAAGAAGGTGAAAAAAGGAGGGGAAAAAAAGCATATGCAATTATATATATATAGAATGTCTGTTGGATAAATACAATATCAAGGTGAGAAAGAATACAAGAGAGGGCCGGCTTAAATAAAATAAATAATAAATTGACATTCGACTTTTTTATAATATAAACAAAATACAGAACTGCATAGTGCACTTTCATTATATTTTAAGTGTAGAAGTTCTCACTTCTCAAAGATACCCAAAGAAATGCCCTTACACGTCTAGAATGGTTGCATACGTAATAAAAAGTTCTTATATTAACTGAGTTTTTCGTGTTTAATAATGACAAGCTAAATAAAAGAAAACAATATTAGTAGAGAAGAATAGAAAATAATAATGATGATAATGCTTTAGTTTCTTAAAAAGGTCAACCGACAATGAATATATAAGGATATATAGAACTACTAATATATAGATAAGAATATTTTTTAAAAAAAATTAGGGGACAAGTCTCTAGTTTCTTAAAAGGCGTCCAATTAAGAGAATGTTTATTGTATTTTTTAAAATTTATTTTTGATTAACTAGATAATAGTATTTGCAAAGCAACTTAAGTAATATCATTACAAAATAAGGGAATAGTATTGTTTCGTGTATACATCGCAGCATCAGTTGCTATCAAATTATTATTATGATCCAAAATTTTCGTAGTTTCCGATATATCTGCCCACATTGCCACATGTGTAAACACCGGAGGAACTAGCAAAATTGTTATGCGATAAACTAATTCCTTCTTGGCCCCTAGACTAAGAGGTCAGCTACGTTGTTCTGCTCTCTATAAGTATGCGAGAGTTTTGGATCTCTCAATTATTGCATCAATGTTCTACATTTACAAATTACAGGACTGTAAGATTCATATTGGTTATTGTTGATAAAATTTATCATCCAATTAGGTCTGCGTAAAATTAGAGACATCAAGTTATTATCCTTTGCAATCTTGAGTTCCTGCATAAGAGATAATAATTATATCATAGTACTACAGTACTACTAGGTGACTTATCCACGCTTCGCGCGGTCAAATATATCCTATCATAGTTGATATATCAAGGATATTGTTGGAATGTTTGCGTCTACTGACTATGATTGGACAAGGTCCTTTAGACAGTTATGCATCTCAAAAGTAAATGCTGGAAATGTAAAGAACACACAATACTTTAGTGGAAACCTCCTTGCTCAAGGGAGTAAATTCATGACATGTATCACAGGATTTTCAAACTGTTTTTACTAATCTTCTGAAGCAAAAGTAAAACACAGTTTATAACCACACTAAGATTAACCTCCTAATCTCAATACTAAGTAATACAACTTATTACTTAAACGAGCCTAAGCAATGTCTGCATTGCCCACTATACTAACCCACACTAATTAATATAGACTTTTGATCGTAAGACACAAAGTTGCCCTCAACTATGTTCTTACAATGATTCAGACAAGGTTTGAAATGTTTCTAACACAAGTGAAATGAATCCTACAATATAAGCACAAATACAAGCAATCAAAACAACAATAGTTTCATGAAGCAATTCTTCAATAGATGAGGTCCCTTGTTGTTTTGTTGAAGCTTGAATTTCTCTCTCTTTGAATGATGAATTAATATGTTGTTTTTCATGTTGAATATATGAACCATAAAGAGTTATTAACAGTTAGACAAACAACCTCGTCCATTCTGATTGGTTCAGTACGATGGCGCCTCACCAACCTCTAACAAGACACATCTCCAGCTGCATGACGCATTGCCCTGGACGAGAATACACTGTAGAGAACCGGGTTCCTATATTTGTGAGGATCATCAAAACATCTAGAAAAAGTGAGACTTATCATTTTCCCTTACAAATAAACTACCTTACATGAGTTAACATTCATTCAAAGTATTAGTTCCCCCTCATTCAAAAGTATTAGTTTCCCCTGTCATTCAAAGTATTAGTTACCTTGTCAATGTTCCCCCTGTCATTTTTCTCAAATTTCACCATATCAAGTCTACAATCAACTCCCCTATTTGACATCATTGAAAAGATGAGACAGTAAACATATACGAGTTGCATGCCAAACGTTAGGAACTCAGGGCCATGGCCACACAATACATGTGCAAGTAAGCAGAAAATAGAGAAGATAAAAACATAACAAACAGGGCAAGAGAGGTGATATCATTAGATCACTTATGCTGACCACAGAGTTCAGCCAAAATAGTACACTTTGCCACTAGAGTACAACAGGGAAAATAGACAGGATATGAAAATGACATAAGAAAAAGGACAAGAGACTCATTTAGGACGGAGGGGGATGGGGAGTGAAGGATTTTAATAATAGAGTCATGTATTCATTAGCATCGACATGAGCCTGAATGATTGCTTGTTAAGAGCCTGAACTTCCTCACTGAGTAAGGCATTTGTCTTCAGCAGCTGTGTATTCTCAACTCTCAACTTTTCTACTTCCTTCTTATCCACAAAATTGGTACCAGGTCCAGATAGTCTACTGCATATGAGCCTTAAGTCGTGCAATCTCAACCTCCTTTGCATTCAAGGCTATAGTAAGATCATTTAGATCCCGCTTGAGAGATTCTTGCTACTCAAGAAGATCATACACATGAGACTGACCCTTGACCTTTTCTTCAGCACATTCACATTCCAAGAGGGTTGTAGGAGAAAACATCAGCTTCACAGTACGTGTTACTCCTCTGCCAAGAGTTACAAGAAAGTGTTTAAATACATAGTTCAGTAGGTACCCATACGGTATGTCATGTCTGGCAGTTTTCCAAGTCATCACCTTGTGCATGTGTACAAACATGATTGCTAGAAGGTTGATAGCCTCAAATTCATCTAGCTGTTCCATAAGGAATAAATCTGCGATAGAGGCAACAATTATCTTCTCAATCCTTGGCACCAAGACCTTGTTGATGAACTCAAACATCAACTGATACTCTCCCCTTAAGAACTTCTTAGGCAGACCAGCACGTTTTATGTCCCCACGCTTGGTAGCCCTTTGAACAAAATCATTTGAAGGTTTGCAACCTTCAATGGACTGGATCCTTGTTGTAGGCACACTTAAAATGATACCTAAGTTTCCTTCATTCAGAAAGATCTTTACCCCCGGAACAGTTTTCTGAATTTCTCCATCATTGAGAAGCTCTATCTTGTAGTAGAATTCCCGCACCTCCGATTCATGCAAATAAGGTGTTGGAGCTTCAAATAGGTGTTCCCAACTTTGCAATGACACATAATCGAAAAGAGTAGACATACCACATTCTGTGAGAATTTCTGGATCAAACACTTTCCTGTTCAACACCTTTTGTTTCTCCATCTCTACAATATACTCTTCCCTAATTAGCACCTTTTCTTCCACTAGCTTCTAGACAAGAGGACCTGGTCCCTTTACAGGTTTTGGTTTCAAATGAGCCCTTTTAGTCACTTTGTCCCTTTTCACAAGTTATTTCTTCACAGACTTAGGAACCCCTTTAAGCTTTGACCCGTTCATTTTCTGCTTCCTTTTTTCATTTTACCACTGCCCTAATAAGATCTTCAGATTTTGTTTCTCTCGAGCCTATATGTTGAGGCGTTGAGGTAGGTTCTTTAGTAGGCACACTAAGATCCCTTCTTCGTCTTCGATTTTTCTCTGTATGGACCTCGTTTGCCACCAAAGCATCTCCTAGTAATTTTTGTACTACCCATCTTGTTGCATATTTTCTTTTGTCTCCTTTGGTGTGAGACTCTACCATTTTTCCTTTTTCCTTCTTTTTCTTTTCCTTTCAGACTCAGTAGGCTCATCCTCAAGTTTAGTCTCAAGTACGACATCAATTGCTCTTATATCTGAGACAGTCGTAGTCGAAACATTAGCACCTAGAACCCTTTTTCTATGCCAGACTAGAGAAGTTTCTTCTTCATCCTCCTCCTCACTGTCAACCCAAAGGATTTAGAAGTTTGGTTGAACATTGGTTGAGCACTATGAGGGACCCGTTCCGGCTATATGGACTCTAGTTCTAAAAAAGTTAGCTGAATATCCCCTCTTAGAGAAGCCAAACTTTGTATGGCCACCAATTCCTCTGCCGCTGCTAGAATATTTGACTTTATACCCTTGCCCTTAGGCAAATCTCCTTCAAACAATCATTCAGACATGGTAGATGGCACATGCCATGATTGAGACACACCTTCTAGATCTTCAGTGGGTGGCTCAAGGGTAGGTTTCACAACCGACTGGCCTTGGAATTTAGGGAATCTTTTCCTGATAGAACTAACGTTGGAGAACAAGGTAAAACTTCCCCAAGGTTGAGTATAGGAGATGCCAACACTTCAATGTGGGGTATGATATATTCATCAGTCTCACCAACCCCACATACAGGAGTGGACGGAGATCCTTTAGGGGGAGGAACTGAGAAATTGAATGAACTACGATTTTCAATTTCTTGGGAGAGAGAAAGTTTTGAAGAAAAAGAAGAGTTAGACATTTCCTCAAGTGATAAGGAAAGGACGGTTAGATGAACAATCAGAGAATTCGAAGGAAAGTTGGAAGAATTTGTGTTGTTTGAATTCTCTCAAAAGGGTTGGATTTAACAAGGTATCGGGTCCTTGAACAGTAGTGCCTATTGGTTTTAAAGTGAAAAGACGTCTGCAACTGACACAGTAAATGGGAAGATGACACGTGGCAGTGACCATTGACAAAAAGGAGTGTAGCAAAAAGTGATACTAACCTTGTAGGGACCAGGTCGCTCTCTATAGATAGCCTTGCTTGTCATGGTTAATTCTTCCCTTTAGCCAATATGCCATGAGTGTGTACCTGCAGTAAGGTACGAAATGTGAGTTCTCAAAACATTAAGCAGTATAACAAATATAGATACCTGACTTAGTCAAAAGAGAGGTTTCATGCAAACTTGTGGAATCAGGTGATCTTGTGCATCCCCAACTTCAATCTATTCTTAATGAAGTTCTCTTTGCTCAATGCCTTGGTAAAGATATCAGTCACTTGATCTTCCGTCTTGCAATATCTCATCACTTCATTGTTCTTCTCAACATTGTCCTATAGAAAGTGATGTCTCATATCTATGTGTTTGGTCCTCTATGTTGGACAGGATTCTTGGCCACGTTCATTGCAATTGTATTGTCACATATGAGAGGAATAGTGTCTGTGAGAACACCAAAATCTTTGAACTGCTGCTTGATCCACAAAAGTTGATCACGGCATGATGCATCTTCCACGTACTCCGCTTCTGTAGTTGATAAATCCACTGAATTCTTCTTCTTGGTCCCCCCATGAAATTAGTGATGACCCTAAGATATGAGCCATGCCTGAAATGCTTTTTCAATCAATAAGAAAACCTGCATAATCAACATCAGTATACCCAATTAAATCAAATGAGTTGCCAGAAGGATAAAAGAGGACCAGGTCCTATGTTCCCTTCAAATATCTCAGTATTTGCTTGGTTGCCTTTAAGTGTGATTCCTTTGGAGCTGCTTGGAAGCTGGCACACATCCCTACACTAAAGACTATATCTGGCCTGCTGGCAGTGAGATAGATAAGTGACCTAATTATTCCCCTATACATGGTCTGATTCATATCAACTCCTTCTTCATCAAGTTTGACACTTGTTCTCATAGGAGTGTCAAGAACTTTGGCCTCAAGCATGCTAAATTTCTTAAGTAGTTCTCTTATGTACTTCTCTTGGCATATTGATGTGCCCTGAGGGGACTGTTTAGTTTGCAAGCCCAAGAAGAATGTAAGCTTTCCCATCATGCTCATTTCAAATTCGCTACTCATTAAGGGTGCAAACTCCTTGCACTGTGAATCTGAGGTGGCTCCAAAAATAATATCATCCACATATACCTGCACAATCAGGAGCTCCTTACCTCTGGACTTCAAGAATAAGGTGTTGTCAATTTTACCTCTTTTAAAACCATTTGCCAAAAGAAATTTTGATAGGCGCTCATACCAAGCTCTAGGCTCTTGTTTTAGACCATACAAGGCTTTGTCCAGTTTTAGCACATGGTTTGGCAGATCAACATCTTCAAAATCGGGAAGTTGTTTTACATAAACCTCCTATTTCAGATACCCATTCAGGAAATAACTTTTAACGTCCATTTGAAACATCTTGAACTCCATGTAGGTGGCAAAGGTAATTAGAATTCTAATGGCTTCCATCCTAGCAACAGGTGTAAAGGTCTCATCATAATCAATCCCTTCCTCTTGATTATACCCCTGTACCACTAGTCTTGACTTATTTCTGGTGATAGTTCCATGCTCATCCAGCTTTTTTCTGAACACTCATCTAGTCCTAATAATGGTTCTGTTGAGAGGCTTAGGGACCAGGTGCCACGCTTTGCTCCTTTCAAACTGACGAAGTTCTTCCTGCATTGATGCTACCCAATCAACATCCTTTAAGGCCTTCTTGATGTTCTTGGGTTCAATGGTTGATATGAAGGCCGAGAAGGCAACTAGATTCCTTATTTTGCATCTAGTCTGTATTCCAGAGTCAAGTGGAAAAACAAGATTGTCCATAGGGTGAGAAGATTGATGTTTCCATCCAGACTTCTCATTATCTCCTCCTCAAGATTAGCAACAGATCCATCTTATTTAGGTTCTTTTTTCTAAGAGTCTCCCTCTGAGCTGTCCCAGAGGGACCAGGTTCCTATGTGTGTTCTACACTGTTTTCTTCATTTGAAATCTATTCAGCTACATGAGTTTGGATTACCCTATCTTGTTGACCTTCCATCAGTTCCTCCAATTCAATGTCTTCACTATGTTTAGCATTTGTTCAGATCATCAGATTCATCAACTATCACATGCACACTTTCTTCCACACACAAAATTATTTTATTGAAAACTCTATAAGTTTTGCTAGTTGAGGAATAACCAACAAACACCCCTTCATCACTCCTTGCATCAAACTTTCCAAGATCATCCTTTTCATTGTTCAGTACAAAGCACTTGCAACCAAAAGCTTTCAAGTGACTAAGTAATGGTTTTCTTTTATTTAGCAGCACATAGGGGGTCTTCTTGATTACTGACCTGATGAGACATATGTTTGTAACATTGCAAGCTATGTTGACTGCTTCAGCCCAAAAGTTTATTACAAGTCCTGAGTCAATCATGGTTCTCGCAATATTCACCAAGGTCCTATTCTTCCTTTCCACAACCCTATTTTGCTGAGGAGTTCTAAGAGTAGAGAATTGTGATGAATCCCATTGTCAGCATAGAAGCCTTCGATTTGGGCATTTTCAAATTATGTACCATGGTCTGATATGATATTTGTAATCTTGCAGTTTATCTTTAGCTGAATTGCTTTAGCAAAAGTGATTAGTCCTCCAACTGTCTCATCCTTCATCCACAAGAACATGTTCCAAGTGAATCTTGAGAAATCATCAATAATCACTAGGATGTACTTCTTACCTCCTCTGCTCTGAGTTCTAACAGGTCCACACAGATCCATATGGAGAAGTTCTAGAGGTCTGGTTGTGTTGATGCCTTTCTATGGCTTGAAAGATGATCTCGTTTGCTTCCCCCTTACACATGCATTACATCCCTTGTCGTCAGAAAATTTCATCTTAGGGAATCCATGGACCAGGGTCCATGCAACAAGTTTGTTCAGCAAGGATGGGCTCACATGTCCAGTCGTTTGTGCCACAAGTTTTCATTTTCAGTCTGAGCACTTAGACGTGTGAGACTATCCCCTTTTATTGAGTCAATATCTGCAACATACATATTTTTGACTCTTCTGGCAGACATAACAATTTTGTTAGTAACACATTTGGTAACTATGCACCTATCAGACATAAATTTAACTTCATTTCCCTTGTCACATATTTGAGAAACACTTAGTAAATTGTATTTCAACCCATTCACATAATGAACATTATCTATATAATGTTCTGCTGATCTTCTATTTTTCCCAATACCTAAAATGAATCCCTTTTTCCCATCACCAAATGATACACCACCGCCCTAGTGTGCTTCCAAAGAGAGGACGTTTTGAGTATCTCCAGTCATATGCTTCGAGCAGCCACAGTCCATGTACCAGTATTGACAACTTTCTCTTTTCTGCACAAGAATCACTTATTAGACTTATGAACGCACTTGAGATGAAATTCCCAAAAAATGTCAAAAGGTTTAATAAGAAACCTTCATGTCCATAGGGGAAAAGTATTCTTGCTAAAATGGTAGTTGGGACCAGGTACCTTCGTTTTCTCTACCATTCTTTTTCCTGACTGAGAGAAGTTCTATTGATTTTTTTTTTTACCCTTTTTAGAGACTCACAATTTTTTTTCAGATGATCGTTTCTTCCACAATGGGTACATAAAAGATTGTCAGAGACAGAGAGAGACATATTTACTGTGAGGATTGTAGGGAGGTTCTATATTTCTACACCCTAAGCCTTTTTTGTTGTTGAACTTCTGATTTGCTAAGATTGAAAGAATCTTAGATGAATCAGTCCATTTCAGGGAATGATTTAGCTCTTCTTTGATCTGACTTAAGTCCCTCATTAGTTGTGAAATCTTTTAAAGAGAAACAACTAATTTAGACTCTGATGCTTTCAACCTTTCTTTTAATTCATCCTCAAAACTATTGAGTTTTCATTTTCCACCCTCAGAGGTACCATGTTCCTCGTTAGGCTTCAGACTCTCAATTTCTAGAATACTTACCCTAACACTCATTTCAGACATTTGAGAGTTAAGGGCGGGTTTTTTATCCTCACACAGACTTAGTTTTTCACTTAACATCATATTATCAGTGGTTAATTCATCTACTGAGTCAATTAGCACAATAACAAGTCTTCTCAATCTCTTAATGGATAAAATGTCTATGTCACTTTTGAGATCGAAAAGGGTTACCTCATCCTGGTTCTCTTCGTCGTCTGATTTTTCCATCACTAAGAATATGGAGTTGACCACAGTTTCATCATCATTGACATCCATCATCGAGACATCTTCATGACTGTCTTATTCTTCCTCAGAGTCGCTGGAGGCGTTTCCCATACTGCAAAGGCTTTCTTCACAACTTGATCAGCATGGGCCTTTCTTTAAGCATGGTCAGGCACCTGGTCCGTTCTCCGAGGTTTGAAATCCTGAGTTTCCTGCTTCTGGCTCTGACAGTCCCTCATGAAATGTCTAGGCTTTCCACATTTATGGCAAAGATCATTTGCATTTTCCACTCTGTTGGTAGACCCTTTCTTCTGTAACCCTTCTTTTTTTTTTTGACTATCTTCTGGAACCTTCTAGTTAAGTAGGCCATCTCATCCTCCTCTTTTGACCCATCAATCAGAGACGTCTTCAATGCTATTTATTTCTCATTCTTTCCTTCCTTCACAATTGACCCCTGTTGCCTGTTTAGCGCGTACGTTTGTAGATTTCCGATCAGATCATCCATGGTGATGACCTTTAGATCTTTTGCTTTAGTAATAGCATTTACTTTGCTCTACCATGACTTGGGAAGCACCCTGAGAATTTTTCAAACTTGTTTGATAGGCTCACCAATGCACGTCAGTTCGTTGGTGATAGAAGTGAACCTAGTGTGCATCTTATGAATGGTTTCATCTTCTTTCATACTGAAATTCTCATATTGAGTCGTTAGCATATCCACCTTGGACTCTTTTACTTGGGTAGTTCCTTCATGAGCTGTTTTTGAGACAGTCTTATATTTATTTAGCAATTTCATAGGCAAAGATCCTATTGTACTCATCCGAACCAATCCCACACACTAGCAACTTCTTTGCTTTGTAGTTCTTCTCGTCAGTTTCATTGCATTCCCTTATGGTTTTGGGAATCACTTTGTTGAGTTCTCCTATATCTTTGGTGGGGATGTACGGTCCGTCAAGAATCACATCCCACAGCTCGGTATCTTCAGCATTGATATAGTCATGCATACGTGTCTTCCACCATCCATAGAATTATTCCTTCAATCCAGGAGGTCGAATGGTGGACTGACCTTCTTCTAGGCTTGGTGGAGCAGCCATTTGTTTAGGATCTTTTCTTTTCTTGGTGTTAACCAGATAGAAAAGTCAACGCTCTGATACCACTTTTTGGAATGTATGAGTCCACTGACTACAATAGGACCATGTCCTTCAGAGAGTTATGCAACTCGAAAGTAAATGAACGAAATAAAGAGAATATACAACACTTTATGTGGAAACCTCCTTGCTCATGGGAGTAAAACCACGACCTGTCTCACATCATTTTCAAACTATTTTTACTAATCTTCTCAAGCAAAAGTAAAACACAGTTTATAACCACATTGAGATTAACCTCCTAATCTCAATACTAATAATACAACCTATTACTTAAACGAGCCTAAGCAATGCCTGCATTGCCCACTATACTAACCCACACTGATTATTATAGACTTTTGATCGTAAGGCACAAAGTTGCCCTCACCTATGTTCTTACAATGATTCAGACAAGGCTTGAAATGTTTCTAACACAAGTGAAATGGATCCTACAATATAAGCACAAATACAAGCAATCAAAACAACAACAGGTTTAGAAAGCAATTCTTCAATCGATGAGGTCCCTTGTTGTTTTGTTGAAGCTTGAATTTTCTCTCTTTGAATGAATGAATTAATATGTTGTTTTTCATGTTGAATATATCAACTATAAAGAGTTATTAACCATTCAACGGATAACCTCGTCCATTCTGATTGGTTCAGTACGTTGACACCTCACCAACCTCTGACAAGAAAACTTTCCAACTATATGACACAGTGCCCTAGACGAAAACATTCTGCAGAGGACCGGGTCCCTGTATTTGTGAGGATCATCAAAACATTTGGAATCAGTGAGACTTATCACATATAAAAACATAAAATAGAGTTATCACCTATTGTTTGGTGAAGATATTCAAAAATCTCTTCTTTAAGAGTAATTGTTGAACTTTACAAAGCTTCATTTTTTCTTGGTTAAATTATGAACTTTACTCTATAGTTGTAATATTTTCGAGAACAAATTACATACTTCATCATTATCTTTTATAGAATCTTCAATTTGTAAATCGGACACATCATCCTGATATTGTCCTTGCAAGTGTTAACAATAAAGAATTATAAATAGTTATATTAAGATAAATATAAAATATACCAATAGAAAGAATTTGATCCGTAATAAAGATATAAGTGTATATAGAAAGTGTATGCATTACTTGCCTTTGTACCCAAAATAGTAAACGAGAAAGAAAAACAATAAAGAATATTTGAAATGAGTTAGGTCATAAAACCCTACACAGAAATTGCAGTGCTGACCTCTTGATAATAGTCGGTCCAAAGCTGACAAGGCGCCAACATATGTATCCAAAAAACGTGGCTGCCGTTAATGACGTTTGACACTAAAATAACTATACTTTCATCATTATTCTGCTGACATACTTCCCTTCCAAGAGAAATGAATTCACATCCCTCAATTCTTCATCAATACTCAACTATCCCTTATCATAGCAAAATTATGATAATCAGTAATATAAGGACTATTAATACATCAAGGATCAATATGCAGTATTCGATAGAAAGACAGAATTACTACTGTTTGATATTATTATAGTATATAGATATTATTAGAAAATATATGTATATGTATATATATATATATACTTCTGTAATATTATAGATGGAGGAGTAGTGGTTTAGTGAATAAAATAAGGTTATTGGGTACAAGGGTGGCTCTAATAAATTGGTGGCCTAAAGACAAATTCGTATGGAAGCCTTAAATTTAAATATATATTTATTATGAAGTTTAATGTAGTCAATTATTTAATCTTTCTTGAGACGACATAGTATTCATAATTTGTCAAACTTCTATTACTTCTTTGCTTTTTTATGAAAAATTTTTATTTTCTACAAATAATAGTTGATATTTTTTTTAAAAAATACTTATAAACTATTATTTTCTTAAAAATGAGGCCCCTCAAATTATGGGCCTTAGGCAATTACTTTTTTAACAAAGCTGTAGAGCCGCGTTTGGGCTGGAAATTCAATGAAGGTAAATATATTTGGTTTTGTCCAATTTGAATAAATATTTTAAGTAATTGGTTCAATTTGTGTTATTTTCTCATTAAAAATAGAGTAATTGTTTGTGATACAATAAATTAAATAGTGAATATAAGGATAATATCAATATAACTAATTTTAGTATTATTGATTCAATACTATTAATACACTTTATTTAATGTTATTCTTATATATTACATGAGTATTCTACCAAATGACAACTTAGCCTATCGATTAAGAAAATATTAACTAAATACACAACTTATTTATCATGATCTCTAAATTTTCCAACCATAAAAAAACTATAAAATTCCTATTCTCTCCTATTCTCGGATATATACATCACGTTATGCGATGTATCCAGTGGCGGATCTAGATTTCCATTAAGGGGGTTCGAAAATAAAAGGGTAGTACCTAAGATTTGATCTTGGAACCTCAAGGTGAGTTTTGAATCCCTCGATCATTAAGTGATCTTACATTTAAGAGGTTCAAAATCAATATATAGACATAAAAATTTGTAAAAAAACCTTAAATATACTATGTAATATTTTGCCGAGGGTGTTCGGGTGAACCCCCTCGGCAACCTCTAGGTCCGCCCTTGGATGTATCGGTGTATCAAGATGTACGCGATGCACCGAAACGTTGAGTGATATATCTGAAATCAAAACATTGAGTGATATATCTGAAATCAAGACGTGATGTATCAGAACGTTAAGAAATGTATTCGAAATCGAAACACGCTGTAATGGGATGTATCTGAATTCCATCAAATTTAAGAAATTTTTATAATTTTTAAAAGAGAAAAAATAAAATGTAAGTAACTCTTTTAACACCATAAAATTTTGTAAAATTTCCACAAATCAATCGAATACTACCGACCTAATCTTTATTACGGGCGGCATTCACCTTTTGAGATTACAATGTGACTTTAAAATAAGGAGAGTAAATAATAATTATATTATTTATTTGATACGTAATTTTCATTTCTTTGATTAAAATTAACTAGGATATACAAAACATTATACAAAATAGTGTTTGGTTTTATGTTAGATAAAATAGACTTGAGTAATTTTGATACAGAAAATGGTCAAAAATATATTTGAACCATTTGAAAAGATGTGAATATTCCCTTTATTTACATATTGAATTAAAAATATCGCTTCATCATCTTTTTATCTATTTTTATCCTTAAAAACTAACGGTCTTTTATTTTAAATTATTATTATTATTATTATTATTATTATTATTATTATTTATTACATGTCACCTTTTTATTGAATTGAATTAAATTCTAACTCATTAGATTTTTCCCTACTCACTTTATCCATATCCATAGCACCAAAAGTAATTGTATCGTATAGTTTGATCTCTTCTGAGAAATAAAATTAAACTATTGCATAACTTGTAACGAGGGGTAAATTTTTGAAGAAATCATACTTTTTAAAATATACTCAGTTAGAAACACTTTTTCTCCATCAACAAGCTTTTTCTACATATTGCGATAGGCAATCAAACTTATAAAATGGTTCAACTTTTCTCATTTCCAATTCAGATTGTGATCAAATATATGGGGCTATGGGTGGGTCAGGGAAGAATTTAATGAGTTGTGATTTAATTTTATTCAATAAAAAAATGTCATGTAATAAATACTTCCTCTATTCCTAATTACTTGTCCTTTTTTTTTTTTTAATTGTTCCTAATTACTTGTCCATTTTGACAAATCAAGAAATAACAAACTTTTTTTTCTCTATTATACCATGAATTTATTACTTTGAAAAATGTAGAACTTTTTGAAAATCTTAAATTTTTAATTCATCCACTTTATAATTAATAGGGGTAAAATGGTAAACTTATTATATCAATTATTGTTTTTTTAATAGGTGTGTCACTTCATAAGTGAACAATAACTATGAACAGAGGAAGTAATAATAATAATTTAAAAAGAACTATTGTTAGTTTTAAGAGTAAAAAATAACCTAAAAGATGGACGAAAAATATTTACCCTATTAGGTTAATGATGGATATATTTAAACTTTTTATAATAGTTCAAAAATATATTTGGCCATCTTATATTTTAATATATCCTTCTTTAGGAACTTTCGGAGAAGAGTTAGAGATTGTTATCATACCACATCGACTTGGTATTACTACTATTACTATTGTGGTATAAATAATTCAAAAGTTTCTTACACATTGAAGTCAAATATTTCAACATATAAGAACAAAATAATTCATTATTTTAATAGTGTTCTTATCCATACATCGCTATTATAATTTAATGTTGTGTAGACTCAAAAAGAAAAAGAAAATAAGGTGCCCTTCACAAAAGATGAAGAACCATCAAGTTGAACAAAGAGTATGTGACCTAACAAATTTGGAGCAAAAAAGGAGAGAAGAGAAATTGTTTGGTGCGAATTGTATTGAGAGTTACAAAACGAAAATAGATACACACATCATCATAAATATGGTACATAAAGAAAATATTCAAAAATCTTATAAAAAAAAACCCCTCTTAATATCCAAAGAGACTAAACAAGAATCACATTGAATTTATATTTATTTTATGTGATTTAGTAGTGTATGAGTTGTTTTATACCTCAGTACTTAAAAGGATAGGAAGACAAGATCATGAGTTTAACGCAAGTGCCCTAACGTAACGATCCATTGAAGGTTCTTTTTTTTTTAAAGAGGGGTGTCAAGCGATACTCCTTCATCGGAAAATTACATAGAGGTCAAAATTTGATTTAATAAATATATACATTAGTATTGACACTTCTTAACACAAATTAAAGACTTAGTCTATATATTACAGATTAAGGCGTTGTGAAAATTACTTGAGGTCGTTTATTCTAGTCATAGTAAAACCATAATTATAGTTTTTACTACTACAATTAATATCCCCTAATGACAATACTGGGCCCGCTACTGTCTACTGGAGTTCGGTAACAAGTAACGGTAGGGCCTTTGCCAATGCCAGCCACATAAACAAACTTTACATAGTTGTTTCTTATTATACTACATAAAATAATTTAGAACACCTAGGACAAATCTAATTCTTGGCTAATAACTACTCTCATAGTCCACGTATGACAAATAGTAGGTGTATATATGGAGAAATTTTCTTAAATCAAGAATGAATTAATATCATTAAACAATTATTGGTACCCCCTTCCATGCCATGCTTGGGTCACTCAATTAGCTAATTCTCTTTTCCAAGTAGCTTATCACTTCCATCAAAGGTTGCCTTTGCTTTTATTTTATATTTTCATATTCATTAAAATTGAATCGATATGGCTTCATAAATATGTAAGACCGGATCATCCGGAGCAATAGAAGTTGACACAAAATCACACACACACACACAAGAATAAAAAGAGAGATGGGTGTGAAGGTTGCCATAGGAGACATGTTGCCATGTACAGCCATGATCATTATAGAAGCTTGCACTATTTTCTTGACGATTATGGCGAGCACCGCCATGTCAAAGCTAGGGATGAGTTCTTTTGTGTTTGTGGTTTATACAAATGCTCTTAGCTTTATACTTCTTATTCCATTCTCTATCCTTTTCCACAGAAATAACAAGTACGGCATAATATTCATACTTCTTTCTTCTCCATAGATAAATAAAATGTGTTTCGCGTTGATCAATAATTTGTAATCGCAGGACTGAGGAGCCATTATTCACGTTTCCCCTTGTTTTGCGTGCCTTCTTCCTTGGTTTAGTAGGGTAAGTATATATAAACTCTCTTAATTTTGATCTTGATTATTAGTCATTTGATATATATTATGTAATGAAATAAAATTGTAAGGATTTAATGGATTGTAAAAACATAAACAAACTGATATGAAATCCAATCAATTATTCAGGATCGTAGAACTATATGATTTTCACATAAATCTATTACTATAATAATTCAATTACTATAATAATTCAGTTAAGAATACTATAATAATTAGTCTTTTGATAATATGTAATGAAATAATTATGCAGGGTAACAATAGCTCAAAATCTTGCATTTGCGGGACTAAGTTATAGTTCTCCAATAGTAGCATGTGGTGCAGCCAACATGATACCTGCTTTCTCTTTCATTATTGCCATTATTCTCAGGTTCGTTCTAAAAACTTACTTCCTCCGTTTCATTTTATATGATTTACTTTGACTTGACACGTAGTTTAAGACACATAGTTTAAGAAAGCAAAATAAACTTTTGAAACATATGGTCTAAAATAAGTGATAAATATTTGTGTGAATACAAGTCATTGGGTAAAATAGACATTTTAAAGTTAAAATGTAACTTAATATAAAAACGTGTCTTTTTCTGACATGGACTAAAAATTCATTTCCAATATCCCCCTCTTAAAATAGAATTATTTTTTTAAAAAAATATTACGTAATTTCATACGTATGTTATTTTAACAACTTTCTTTCAGGAAAATAAGAATTGACTGGAAGAGGCAAGGAGGCATAGTAAGAGTGTTTGGGAGCTTAATATCAATAGTGGGAATATTAGCAATGACTTTCTATAAAGGTCCAGTTGTGAAACAATATTCTCCATCTTTTCTTCATCTTGCCACGTCACCACACCTCTTCATCTTCACTTCAACACATGAGAATTGGGTTCTTGGTTGCTTCTTGTTTGCATCTGCTTCCTTTGCTCTTGTCATATGGAACATTATTCAGGTAAAATTAATACTCCCTCCGTTTAAAAAAGAATGATCTAATTTATTTTTTAGTCTGTTTTGTTGGCAATTTTGACTTCACTTTCCATGTGACATCTTTAATGCCACAAGATTAAAGGACATTTTGGTACGTTTGACATAACATTAATTTACAACTACAAGATTAAAATGTCTTATTTATTTGTTAAACTCCATTCCAAGTCAAACTAGACCATTATTTTTTGAAATGGAGGGAGTATCACCTTTCTTTTCCTATTTTTATTTTAATTATTTCTTATATCTATCTGAAATATATATTGAATGGATTATATAATTGCTTTCAGGTCGGAACTAGCAAGAAGCACCCACATGTAATGAAAATAACATGTCTTTATACCTTATTTGGAACAATCCAATCTGCACTACTTGCTCTATTTATGGAAAAAGATCTTAGCGTTTGGAAACTTAACCTTGATATGGAGCTTCTTGTCATAGTTTTAACTGTAAGCTCACTTAATTCAACAACACTAGAATTTAGTCATTTATTAGATAATTTTAATAACGTGACAATACTTTGATACATAATAGGCAATTTTCGGGAGTCTAATACGTAGCAATGTTCAAATATGGTGCGCGCGTTTGAAAGGACCCTCTTATGCCCTATTTTTCAAGCCCGTGGGAGTTCCAGTTGCCAGCACTTGTGGTTGTGTGCTCTTTGCTGCGACTTTCCACTATGGAAGGTAAGTTTAAAGTTAAATTGTTGCTTAAAAAAACATAATGTAAATAGAAAGCTTACATGGATGAATATGTGCAGCATGCTGACTGCATGTATATGTGGACTTGGTTATTACACCACGCTATGGGGACAACTCAAAGAAGACGAGACAATTAAGAACAATAAAGGCAATGTGACTACTTCTGATGAAAGAGTTCCTTTTCTGGAAGAACAACAAGAAGAAGATTCACAGGTCTAAGATATTAAAGATAATGACCAACAACTGTATATATGGAGGGTGTGTTTTTTAAAACCGTCCGTTGCGAGTTCAAGTATTTATGATAGTAATATAATAATAACTGGTGTTGTTATAATTTATAAGAATACTTTGATTCTGATGGAAATAACAAAGTGGACTATCTGTGATAATGTTGATCAGAGTATAAGTATGAGTAAATGTAATGGAACATTTGAGGATAAATTAATTAGCTGCATACATTTTCTTCTCTTTTGTTTCAACTAATTATAGTAATGTAAAAAAATGCTGATATTGTTTGTTTCCACTACTAAAGCTGATATAGTAATGGAAAAAAATGCTAGTGAGTGCAGGGAAAGATGTAGTTTTAATATTATTTTTCATTCAAATTTTCCAACTTTGGTTCATATTTCGTACAAATATAAATAGGAAAAGACTCAAATATGTCATCGAATTTTGAGAAAAGGTTTATCTATGCCATCAGTTAAAAATTTGACAAATTTATGTTATTTTCATTTGAGAAAAAACTCATCCATGCCATTATTTGTTAAATGAAAATAATTTCAGTTTTGAAAAACTATTTTTTACTTGTGGTCAATTATGATTCCTTCATGGCACTAATTAAATTAATTTTTAATGGAAAAAGACTCAAATATGTCATCAAACTTTGAGAAAAAACTTATCTATGCCATCCGTTAAAAATTTGACACATCTATGCCATTCCAGTTAACAAATAATGACATGTATAAACATTTTCTCATAAAAAGAATGACATCGAACTTACGCCCCATATTTCAAAGCTTATGCCTTGCCCTACCTTTTAAAACACTTGTCAAAACAAAACCACATAAAATGGGAGTGAGTTTTTTTTGTCTTTTTTATAAAAAAAATCACCTTGGTTGTGTGCCATAGGTGTGGAGCGTTAGAGTTGATCCCTACCATGTCCATTACTTCACCAAAAGATATACATGTTAGAGGGGGACATGGAACGAACCTCTAAGCATCTAACCAAACAACTATCCAGTCCAAAAGTTAGAGAAATGACTAGCCTATAGAAGAAATTACACTTGTCGTATCTAAACCTCACAAAAACAAATTTCCACTTGTCCAGTTGAATCAAAACTTTGACCTATCTATAGCAATAACGAAAGTTAACCCATGTATTACTGATAAGATAGAGCAACGATATCTTGAAAGATTATTTCAACTTACAATTTGATGTAGCCTTGTTGATGAGCATATTGGAGATAATGATTGAGTCCACCTCAATCATATAATTATCCAATATTCAGAACACATAACCGATCTTGGTATCGAAGGACACCATCTCCCCCTTGGGAGAAAGCCTCAATGACTTTTTTGGAGACCGACTTCTTCAAATCAATCATAACTGGATGACGATCTTGTTTAGCCTTCACATCCGATACTAGAGATGATTCTGAACCATTCTGAAAAATTACACCACCCTAGCTCATTAAATCAACCTAGCGAACACATTATCGGGCCAACCTATGAATATCACAAACTAACCCCTCATACAATCCTAAACATGAGCAATACTTCCTACTTCTAGTAGACAACGAGCATCCACTATCACGTTCGCTTTACCCAGATGATAGAGGACACTCATGTTGTAATCTTTCAATAACTTAAGACACCTTATTTGACGAAGATTCAAATCCTTTTGGGTGAATACATACTCTTATATTATCAGTAAACACATCTACATGAACACCAAATAGGTAATGTCTCCAAATCTTTAGAGCAAACAATACCGCCACTAACTCCAAATCACGAGTTGGATAATTCTCTTCGTGCACCTTCAATTTCCTTGAAGCATATGTGATGAATATCCCATGTTGCATCAAGACACATCCAAGACCAATCTGTGAAGCATCACAATATACCACAAAAATGTCAATATAGGGGCCGAAGTGAGTCTATCCTTTAAGTCTTGGAAAATCTTCTCGCAATCTTCCGACCACAGAAATTTGACAATTTTGAGTTAATGTCGTAAAAGGCGAAGCAATATATTGATGAAAATCTTTCCACAAACCTCTTATAGTAACCAGTCAAACCTAAGAAACTCCGAATATCTGAAGCGGAAAAAGGTTTAGGCTGATTCTTAACCACCTCAGTCTTCTTAGGATCAACTTAAATATCTTCATCAGAGACAAATATGGCCAAAGAAAGCAATAGAGCTCAACCAAAACTTACGCTTGTTAAACTTAGCATACAATTCCTGATCCTTAAGAATTTGCAAAACAATCCTCAAATGCTCAACATGCTCATCCTTACTCCGAAAGTAAATTAAAATATCATCAATAAACACAATTACAAACATATCGAGATATTGTTTGAAGACGCTCTTCCTTAAGTCTATGAACGCTGTCAGTGCATTAGTCAAACCAAAATACATTACCAAAAACTCATAAGTACCATATCGAGTTTGAAAAGTCGTCTTCAGAATGTCATCTTCCTTCACCATCAATTAGTGATAGCCCAACTTAAGATTAATCTCGATCTTAAAGAAGTAACTCGCTTCTTGGAGTTGATCAAATAGATCGTCTATACTTGGAATATGATACTTAATCTTTCTGGTAACCTTATTCATTTGTAGATAGTCAATATACATCCGGAGGGAACCATCATTTTTTTAAACAAACAAAACTAGAGCACTTCATGGAGCAATATTTGGTCTAATAAAACCCTTATCCAATAAATCTTTTAATTCCTTAAGTTATGTCGAGGCCATACAACAAGGAGGAATAAATATAGGTTGCGTATCTGGGAGAAGGTCAATACCGAAGTCTATTTCCCTTTTGGTAAGAATACTAAGAAGATAATCTGGAAACACTACCAGAAACAAGAGTAGAGGAATCAGTATCCCTAATTGTAACAAGAGGATAAATGCAACCCTTAGAAATCATTCTCCGAACCCTTAAGAGCATAATTTCCCCCTTCCCATGACACAATAGGTTTATTCAGAACCTTGAACTTGAACAATTAGGTCCTACAATCTATGGAAGTCTAACATGTGTGAAACCAATCCATCACAACAATAACATCAAAATCTAACATACTAAGCTCTACAAAATCAACATAAGTGAATCTATGCAAAACAGAAATAATGCAATTTCTATAAACTCTTTTAGCTACAATAAAATCACCAACAGGAGTAGACACATGAAAGGGATTAGAAAGAATTTCAGGACAAACATGAAATCTTATGGCCACATAAGGATTAAAGAAGGACAATGTGGCACCCGAATCAAGTAAATAATACATATCAAAATGAAATCATTCAACATACCAGTCACAACATTAAGAGAACCCTCATGATCCTATTGAATTTGAAGAGCATAAAACCTATTCTGATGAGAAGCACCCAAACCAATACAACTAGGCCGAGCTTGCCTACCATCCTGTCCCTTGCTAGCTTGAAACAGACATTTCTTCACTTTGTGATCACTCTTTCCACAACCAAAGCATAAATTTGTACCGACCCAACTTTTTCCCGAGTCACTCTCACCACACTTCTGGCAAGCGGGAATAGAAGATCTATTTCCACAACTTCCTTGAGGTTTAGGGTTATAAACCATATCTTTATTGAACTTCGGAGCCAAAACATTAGAAGAACCTTGATGTGAGAACTTTTGCCGAAATTGAGAACGACCATGTCCATCATTCCTAGAATGAGTAAAGTCACCATCACTAGTCCTTGCCTTCTTTTACTCCCTATGTTTCTTTTTTAACTTTTCCTCTTCAATTTTTTGGGAATGTATCATCAAACGAGATATATCCATATATTTAATCAACATGGAAGTACTATTTCAGACACACCTGACACAAACTTACTCATCCTTGTCCTAAAATCAACAACCGCAGTCGGAGCATACTTAGCCAATATAGTTAACTTCAAAGCTTACTTTATCATACTTATGTTACCTTGACGAAGGTTGATGAACTCAAGCACCTTCACCTCAATCATATCAAGAGGAAAGGAACGATTAAGAAAAAATCCCCTTTGAATTTCTCCCAATCAAGAGGATCCACATCAACAACCTTCTCTTCCTTCCATTGTTTCAACCAAACTTGAGCAAAATCTCTGAGCTTAAAAGCAACCAATTCTGCCTTTTCCACTGTGACACTCCCATAATTTCGACTATCTTATACACCTCATCAATGAAATCTTAAGGATCCTCATCAAATTTGGACCTATGAAACTCCGGGAGATTCATCCTATTAAAGTCCCTTACCCTTATCACCGCCATACTCACATCATTAGCTTGGGTTCATGAGAGCAATGGCCTCTCTATTAGCTTGGGCTGTCATAGCTTGAGCCAATATTTGGAAAACTAATCGAAATTTAGTATGAGTCACTTGCTTGAACAATGGATTGATGGGGCTTGAGAAACCTCAGACTTCACATCATTAGCGACATTCTTTCTCACGTAAGCTTTTTGAGGAGGTATATCCTGAAAAGCATCGGACAAGAGTTAGGAGAAAGACCACGATAGAGATGAACTTTGTGGCACAACTTTAAAGTAGTTAAAGAAGTGAAGTTTCCTAAACCTAGTAGTCTCCTATTCATAAATGTGGCGCACTTCACACTTATGAACAAGACTTTACTCGGTGCGGCTTGTCAGACATCCTAGGACCTTTTCTTATCCTTGTGCTGTACATATCAAGTTTGTCATGATCCAAAATACACCCTAGACGTGAAATAGAAAAATAGGGCCTATCATAAGACACTTGACATAAGCATGACATAATAAATATACAATTTAAGAGATATAGGAATATAAGTCTAAATTTATAAGCTGATATAAACGATACCAATAGAGTACATGAGGAATAACCAAAATACTACTACGTTGACAAAAGCCTTTGTAAAATCATAAGAGCTTGGGATGTAACCCATACACAACATACAAGTCTGAGACAAAAGACATAAAACCAAAAATCAATGGTCTTGTCCTCGGAGGATGAGGACGCTCCAATCTAAAAGCTGATAGGACAATCCAAGCTAGTCACGTGTGGAAGGAGAAACATAGGAACCTATATTATAAAACAATATAGGCACAAATATGCATTTTGGGGAAATGCGTGAAAACATAAACATGATCATTTTAAGACTTTAAACATGAATTGCATGACCAAGCTAAAACATAATAAAAGCCTTTAAGAGAAATCATAAATTATGAACAAGGTCCATGTAACCTAGATGTGACATGATGAATAGAGCCCTAAGAGGCCCTAAACAGGCCACTTGACATAAGCATGAATTAATGAATATACATTAATTTAAGAGATATAACAATATAAGTCTCAAATTATAAGATGAAATAACTGATACCAATAGAGTACATGAGGAATAACTAGTATACTAATAAGTATGACACAAGCCTTTCTAACATCATAAGAGTCATTGAGACGTAATCCATACACCACGTACAAGTCTAAGACAAAAGACATAAAATAGAAAGAACTAAAACATCAGTGGTCTTGTTCTTGGAGCATGTGGACTAACCAATCCAACCTAGCCGCGTGCTGAAGGAGAAATGTTGGACCATATATTATGAAACAATATAGACATATGTATGCATTAGTACATGAAATATACTATGTATGGGAAAATGCATGAAAACATAAACATGATCATTTTGGGAATTTAAACATGATATGCATGACCAAGCTAAAACATAGTAAAAACCTTTAAGAGAAATCATAAATCATGAAAAAGGTAAATGCATACTTAAAACATAATGAAGGATTTCATAAAACCCTTGAAGGTAACTTGGTTCGTTTTGTGGGATATTAACTTTAACCGACAATAGACCACGTGAGTTATAACATAGAATCTGGTGTAACTCCCACATCGACAAGGGAGATTCTACTTGCCAAGGTAGAACTCTGTATCATATCATAAAGGCTGTGTGGATCCACTAGCTAAGTAACTTAAGACAATACCACGAGGGCACGTACTTTGGAACTAGAGGTTGCTACTAGAGACTACCCTATTTGAGCATCCACCTCAAATATCTCTCGGTGCTAAGTTCAATCCTAACAGAATTAGTCATAATCATATTCACAACCCAAAAATGGACATGATGACACTTGTCTATTTCTACCAAGACAAGTCAGCCTCAACCCAACAAAAAAGAAAGAAAATTGGAAATATAAAGCAAAAACAAGACAAATGCGGAAAACTTATTCATTCTAAACAATATGCAAAAATCTGGTTATCATGTGTTCAAGCCACTAATGAAAATACCAAATTTGAAAGATAAAAACAAGTCTCAGTTTTTGTTTCTCAAATAGAACAAAGCTTAAAGAAAAGGAAAAGAGGGCCCGAAAGGATGACAAGCAACTACCTCTCAAGCCATTCAACGAGTCTCTAATGTCAGGAGAAGAAGAAGAAGAAGAAGAAGAAGAAGGAACCTACATAAGTGTATAAGCAAGGGGTGAGTATTAAAAACACGATACCCAACAAGTAACTTTAAACAAGGCATCTAGATAGAAAATGAATATCCCTTACACTCCCACAGAACCTCCTCAAACTACAACGTGCAGAAAAATCAGCTAACCTAGCAATTCTACAATAAACGACTCATAAGGCGCAATATCCACAATTCCATAGTCATAATCAACAATCACGGGAATCAAGTAAGTCATTCTAAAAGTCAAGTAGTTCAGTCATTCGCAACAAATACATAAATTACAATTATCAAGAAAGTCGCACATAAGCAAACAAAATCATCAAGTCATAATAATCAGTCTCTTGGCGAAACCATTTTATATTGGCACACTTTCACTATTCGAAACCATTTTCCATTGGCTTCATATCAATTCACTAGCCATAACCATTTACCATTGGCTTCATATTAAATCACTAGCCAGAACCATTTCTCATAGGTTTATAAGCACTTGTGGAAAATGACCTCGACATCATCACACTCGCCAAAAAAAACCTCGGCATCATAACACTTACGGGCAAAGACCTTGACATCATAAATCATCTAATCTCTCATTACGGTATTCACAATCAATGCATACAAGCAATAACACACCACACATAAGAGAGAATAATTCACATAATTCAAGTCCACATTCACGCTTTCAACATTTCATCAATCAATAAACAAGGGTCACAATAAGGAAATTCACATCATCATGTTTGTCACATAGACCTTTTTATTTCAATCTTTTTTAATCCATTTGGATGTAACAAGCCGATAATTACATCCTTCATGTCATCCTCATTACTCCCAACATACAAGCAACGAAGGAAGTACTCGAGTTCTACTAGAATACGAGGATTAGGAGGTCACTTTCTTTAAATCAATCATTAATCACTCCAAGAGTTGAGTCTTCCCCTTCCGAATCACTTCCACAGCCACACAATCTATAATAATCAAGGATTGACAATCACTCATCAAAAACAACAATTCCCACATCAATTATATAGAGAAATGGGTCAATCAACTCAAAATCCAATTTCAAAATGGAGGTTTGAATCCGGAAAACAATACTTGAAAATGATGTTCAAGGCTTTAGAAACTCATTGGTGAAAACTATTTTGAAAAAAAGGGATCAAAACCACTTCAAAATCACTATTTACTATGTTCTTGGGTTCTCAAAGATAACCCCAAATTTTTTGATTTCAAAAGCTTGATTTGAACACATAAATCCATAAATAATAATGGGTATTTGAAGATTTACAGTTAACAGTAGTTACCCAAAAGGTTTTCCTCGAAAAACTGATTCAAATCACAACTCAAAGCTCCGAAAACTGAAAAATAGTGAAATGGGGCTGAAACAATGATTTTAGGACTGCATTCTGCCTAGTCTCAATTACTCATCACGATCGTGACCTAGATTCACACAATCACGATGGGTAAAGACAGTCAACTCATTAAAGTTAACCATTGCAGTTGCGGCAAGACCCATGCTATTGTGATGCACCTCAAATTAGAGCTACACATTCGCAATGAGGGAGCCTTGCAATGAACATAATGGTCATGCACCAGAACCAGAAACCAACAAAATAGTCCAATCAAAAAATCTTTCGAAGGGCCCTCAGGATTTATTTAGAACCCCCTACACACAAACCACATATGAAAATTGATTATACTCGACATTTCAAACTCAATGGAACCATCAAAATACAAATTTGAGGTCTCATTGACCCACATATGCGAAAACTACAAGAAACTAACTTAATGCCTAAAGAGCCTAAAACAATCTCGGGACCTCTTAAAAATCAACCAAGGCCTCAACTAGGCCTAAAATAAAATCCTGAATCCAATGAAACTTTTGGAATTCTAATCCGATCATCCAAAGTCCGAATGTTGACCAAAGTCAACCCAAAGGTTAAAATTCTCCAATTTCACTACTTAGGACCTCAAATCCTCAAAAATACTGAATAAGAAATTGAGAACTCTCACATATCAAATTTTAAATTCTGGGACTAATGGAATTGACGTCCATTCCGACACTCGAAACTCCAAATGAAACTAAAAACCACTTGCTTAACAACTTAGCCTTTTAAACTCAAAACTTACCAAATTCTCAACTTTTAAGTCAAAGTTCAAAACTAACTTTTCAAACCTCAATCAAAGAAGACTCAGGGTCAATCATGAGAGGGAAAAATAGTAAATTCATGAAACTTTCCAAAAATAACTGACCGAGTCATTACAATACTATTATACTTGGAAGGACACAATTAAACTACTTATCCAATCATAAGTCATTATAAAGTAGCTCCTTTAAATCATGAATTATTCAATGTGAGAAAACCTTTCACAACCATGATTTCATAATATGTGAGAAAACCTTTCACAATTTATTAACACTTATCTCAAAAGCATCCTTAATTCATAAAATATCATTTTCACAATACATGCATAACTTTTGTACATTATAATTCATAAGTGTCATGATTCAAATCTACACCCTGGACATGGTCGGCACTCGAGAATAATTGTTGGTCCCCAAGAAAACCCTCATCCTGGCTGGCTAGAAGTGAAAGACTAACTCAAGCATACAAAAGTTTAAAAATGAATTAAATTTCATTGAACTCAAAAACTCAACCTTTTTAAAAGTTTAAGTTCAATACTCAAAATAAAAGTAAATGTAGGAACTCCTCAACTCTATCTATCTATGAAGCCTCTACCATTACAGAAGGATATTGAGACAAGACCCACAATATCTCAAAACTACTAACTGTAATATAAAGGTGAAGTCCTCCAAAATATAAGATGGCTCATCAAAGCCGACTGAAATTTCACATGACCTCAACGAAACACCTGTTGATGATCCTCAATACTTGTATCTGCAATGATGCAGGACAAATGGCTTAGTAGATGGAATGTACGAGCATGTAATTGGAATTCTAAAGCATAAACATAAGATTGAACTGATGGAAAATAAACATACTTACCTTTTCTCAAGCCATTCAACTCAACTCACTAAGAGAAAATAGGGCTCAACTCAATAGTAAGATACTCAACTCAGTGAAACATAGTTCAACTCAACTCAGAGAAATAGGGCTCAACTCAACAATAAGATAATCAACTCTGACTTAAGATACTCAACTCAAATGCAAGATACTCAATTCAAGATAAAAACAACAATAAATGATGCAATATCTGAAAAGTTGTTAAAACAATAAATAATAATTCAGTTGCATACAAAGATACAATAATAACTCAATTGTATGAAAATACAATAATAACTCTTATTTGTATGTAAAGATACCAAATAACTCTGTTTGTGAGATTCTTTAACTGACAAACATCACTATGAGCTATGTGACGATACATCTTCTAGCCCACGCTGCCAGATCTTTCCTATACTTTGCCAGGGTATATAACCTACTAACTAAGTGGATCCACTAGTCTACGCTAAAAAGCAATATGGAATCATCCAAAAAGTATGACCCTTACTACCTATGTTAGTTACATGGTTTATGGGGGCTGTGACTTGTTAGGACTCTCCCCCATATCGGTGCTCAATACTACTCCCAAAATATACTTAGCTCATTATGTTTTAAAGAAAATATTTCTTTTTCCTCAAATTTGAGATTATTACTCAGAAGGTTTTCTCTAAAAAGAGATAATACTTTAAACTGCTCATGAACTCCTTTGGAACTCGGTGTTTCCACTTTTTCTTAAATGTAAAATCATTTCTCTTGGGAATACTTAGTTCCCATAGATCATTTTAAAGAAAATGAAAGTTGACTCTACTCTTCCTTCTACACTCAATGCTCAAATCTTTAAAACAAGTTTTAAAATAGTTTGTAAATAGACTTCTTAAAATAGGGTTCATGCTGAATTATGGACGTGAACGACTCAATTCAAGGTTTTCAATAACCATATATAGAACTCAATACTCGAAACTAAATGACTCCAGAACTCAAGGACTCAACGATACTAGTCATCTCATGAATTCTTGACTCATAGGGATCATGCAGAATTATGGGCATGAACTACTCAACTCAAGGACTCAATGATACTTCTCATCTCAAGACTGCTCGACTCATAGGATTCATGAGGAATTATGGGCATAAACTACTCAACTCAAGGACTTTCATGGGTAACATGTAGTAGTCCTATGATAAGGATAAATCCCAAAATGATTAGGAACTCAATACTCAAGACTTAGAACTTGAAGATACTACTCCTCTCACAGATACTCATATTATGGAGTTCATGCGGAATTTATGGGCATGACTAACTCTACTCAAGGATCTCAATGATAATGTAGACTCATGAATACATTCTCCTCATTCTCATATTCACTTAGTCAAGTGTTCAAACAATTTATAAGTTATTGTAGAAGACTCCTCAAAAAGATTCAAAGGGACTTTCTGAAACTCTACTCTTAACTCTTCTTTAAATTTGAATTATGAATTCAAGGGTTATGATTCATGTTATGAATGATCTCTCGATGATTAATCAAGGTTTAATTAGAGGGATTTATAAGAGAATGAAAGCTCCACTCAAATAAAAAAGTATGGAACGAGAATAGAGAAGGAAAATGGCCCATTTATTGGTTTGTGATTGGGCGAATTGCTTGGCCGCGACGCTAGGCCTCTATTTGTTGGGGGTCTAATTGGGCACACTGCTGGCGCACTTCACCAACCTTCATTTACTGGGGGTCTGATTAGCTGCATTGCTGGCACACCGCCATAGCTTCCATTTACTGGGGGTCTGATTGGGCGCACTATTGGCGCTCCGTTCCAACCCCAATTTCAAAACTTTTGAATTTTTCTTCTTCGATTTTGGGTCCTAATTCACCTAAAATTGATTGGATTCTTCCCAACTTTCTTAGATTCGTCAACCTAACTCAAGTACATGAAAATCTACTCGAAATTACTCAAGAATTACACTCACTCGCAAGATCCTTACCTCAAAACTCAACAAACTCCATTAACAAGGAATGAAGAACAAAAGCTCAAGAAACTCTTCAAGAACTTCAATCATCCTTAAGAATGAAATTACAGATAAAAGTCACATGTTTGGTGTGTGGTGAATAAACCCAACACTATGAGAACTTACATACCTCAAAGAACTAGGTTCTTGGCGAAATCTTGAATTTCTTGAATGAACGCTTGAAACTTTGAACTTTTTCTCCTTTTGAATCTTCTCTCTAGAACCCTAAACACTTTGGTGATGAATGAAACTAGTTTTTATCATTTTAGACACTTAATTGGGTGAAATTCATGTTTAGAATAAATGGGAGGAGGTAAGGAAAAGACTAAAATATCCCTCTTGTTTTTCAGGTAACTTTTCTTAAATGGACAATCTGACTTCAAAAGTGCATATCTCCCTCATACGAGCTCAAAAATTAGCAAACTTGGTGGCGTTGGAAAGAGGACTCAGAGATCTTTCATTTGATTTCTTATGGGTCTCCTAACTCATCCTGTACTGAAAGTTATGGTCGTTTGAAGTTGACCCTAAACTTAAAAGAACTAAGGAATGACTTGAATGAATTCTCTTTAATTATTTTTGGAACTCAAGGTGCTATATCTAGTGGCCTGACCTTAACACTTCAGAAATTTAAGGTCCTTGGTAAAATCCTACTCACAACGAAGAATGGCTCGAGTCTTAGCTCAATAATTTTTTGGGGTGTTATAATAAGTTCATAAGCTTTATTTATAAATTCATCATCATAATCAAGTAAAAGCATGAATCCATATGGAATCAATTGAAAACAACGTAATTGAGTTAAATCAGGCTTTATTAGATTGGAATCAAATAATTGAATCATAAAAAATTAGACCCATGGAGAATCGCATGAAACCCTAATCAAATTGGGTGAAAAGTGAATTGGAGATTGGCATTCTTTTGGGACCCAATAGATGAGAGGAAACCATTGGTGAATTTCCACATACCTTGATATCAAACCCTAGCAAAGCAAGAGAAAGAGAAGACCTTGAAGCTTGAAACCCTAGCTTTTCTTCCTTAAACTTGGGAGAGAATTGAGATAATGAACTTGGATGAGAACTGGGGATTTGAGAGAATGAGAGGGTTTGAGTAGTTTGTCATGACCCAAAATCTTAAGCAAACGTCGCTTTAGAGACACCCGCCTAACTGGTTGGCCTTGCTTAAGTGGAGCCCTAGTCGCAAAAGTGGGTTTTCTTATGTAAACCTCGGGGCACAAAAATGGCTTCACCATAATTTAGGCACGGGAATTTGCCAGAAAAAGTCCCCATGCACACAAACAAGATATGCTAATCAATCTAAAAAGACATTATGGACTCAACGGAGATGTCAAAACTTCCATAAGAGGCTGTCTTGACAGAATTTGGGTCCTACATCCAAATCTATTTTAAGTCAAAATCTTGAATTAGCCGTGACAACCTCGGGAGATGTGATGGCTATGATACTAGCCTAAAATGAACCTTTTAGAGCTGATTGAATCATCAAAATTAGATTATGAGGTAATATTCTTGATCTCTTGATCAAAATTGACCATTACAGGTTCAAAAGCTCCAAAACGATAAAACTCACATAAAGCTAAATAAAAGGCTAGGTGAACAAATTGTCAGTTAGAACAAGTCATAAATGACTTGGGGTTACTATAGGAATGCTTTAAACAATGAATAGGAGGAAAAAACACTGAAGCGACATGGATTTAATTACAATCTTCTGTCCGCAAAAGTAAGAGAAAATAAGTACTTGAAGGCTCAAACAAGCTAGGAAACTACTCCCACATATCATGATCGGTATCCCAAGTAGCCTACTCAATTGGACGATGTATCCAATGGAACTTAACCACATGATTGGCTCTTGAACGCAACTGGTAGAAGTCTCCAGCTAGAATGACAACTAGATCCTTTAAGAATGTTAAAGGGTCATCCAACTCTACTACATCATACTGAAGCACATGAGACTCATTAGGAACATACCAGAATAACATCAAAATATGGAGAAGTTGGTGAATAGTTGAGAACACTAGAGGTAAAGTTAACTCATATACAACATCTCCAACTGTTCGGACGATTTCTAAAGGCCCAATATACTTGGGCCTAAGATTACCTCACCTCCCAAATCTCATCGCACCGTTCATAGGCAACACTTAGAGGAAGATTCTATCACCAACTGAGAATCAAAAAAGCTGTTAGCTATGATCATCATAACTCTTGTGCCTACTCTGAGATGCCCGAAGTCTTTTCTCAATCACCTTCACCTGCTCCAAAGCCTCCTAAATCAAGTTTGTACCATGTGGTCTAAACTCCGTAGACTTAAACCAACCAACCATAGAGCGAAAATGACTGCCATATAAGGCCTTGAATAGGGCCATTTGGATGCTAGAGTGGTAGTTATTGTACGAAAACTCCGCCAAAGGCAAGAACTGGTCCCATTGACCTCCAAAATCTAAGACACAAGCTGGTAACATATTATCAAAGACCTAGATAGTACGCTATGATTGGCCATCAGTCTGTGGGTGGAAGGCTGTGCTAAGATCAACATAGGTGCCCAACTCTTCCTGAAAAGTCATCCAGAAGTTAGAAGTGAACTAAGCACCCTGATCTAATATAATAGAGACCAACACACCATGAAGGCGAACTTTATTTTAGATCTCCATATGGGCAAACCTCTCGGTGTTGAATGATGACTGCACATAAAGGAAATTTGTTGACTTGGTTAATCAATCAATGATGACCCAAATTTTGTCAATGCCTCTAGAAGTTTGAGGCAAACCTACCACAAATTCCATAGTGATATGATCCCACTTCCACTCTAGAATGATTAATCTCTAAACTCACCACCAGATCTTAAATGCTCAGCCTTCATATACTAGCAATTTAGTCAATAAGACACATAGTCTACAATATCTCTCCTCATGTCGCTGTATAGTAATGCTTCCTTAAGTCACGATATATCTTGGTGATGCCTAGATGGATAGAGTACCTAGAATCATGAGCTTCACAAATTATTAGTTGGATCAAACCTGCAACTCTCAAAACATAAATGTTGCCTGCAAACAATAAAATCCCATATGGAACTAAAGTAACCTAAATAGCAACAACAGCTAACACGTGATCTTGAAGTTCCACCAAAGCCTCATCCTCAAACTGTTGGCTACGGATCTGATCACTTAAAGAAGGATGAACTTCCACATAGGCTAACAGATGCCTAAAATCTAAAATATCCAACAAAATAATTTGATTAACAAATGAATGAATATCTAAACTAAAGGTCGCTCCACATTAAGCATGAAGGCTAGACTACCTATACTCACTGTCTTCTTGCTCAGGGCATCTGCTACCACATTTGCCTCCCCTGGATAATAGAGAATAGAGAGGTCATACTCCTTCAGACGTTCAATCCAGTGAAACTGAAACTGCCTTGAATTAAGGTCCCTTTAGCTCATGATGTATTGAAGACTTCTGTGATAAGTGTAGATCTGACAAAAAATTCCATACAGGTAGTGTCTACAGATCTTAAGCACAAAAACTACCATAGCCAACTCCATGTCATGATTGGGGTAGTTGCGATCATCTCGCCTAAGATGCCTTGTTGTATAAGAAATAACCTGGCCCGCTCCATTAATACACAACCCAAACCAATTCTAGACGCATCACATTAGACCGTGAAGTCCCCTCTACTCAAGAGTCAATATAAGAGTAGTCATCATGAACTTCTTGAGCTTTCAAAAGATCAACTCACACTCTTTCGATAACTCAAAAGGAAAATTAAGGTGAGGCAACTAGGTCAGATATGCTGCAATGGTGGAGAAGACCTCCACAAACCGTTTTTAGTAGACTACCAATCTGGCAAAGCACTAAACCTAAGTAATTGAAGTGTCCTAGCCTAATCACGAAACCACGAAGTGGAAATCAGAATTTAATAAGTCCGAGATTTAAACTCATTTAGGGCTTTATTTGTATAGGTTTAGTATTTTCAAATGCTCATTTTGTGCCAATAACTAATGTTAAATCTTTGATTTTTAGGATTATGGTTTTAGGAGAAAAGCAAGGACACCAAGTTCCAAAAAGAAACAAAGCGAGCTGAAAGAAGGAAGAAAAGAGAGCCTGGTGATCGCCAAGTCCATTTGGTGAGGCTCCGAGAGGCCATTTGATCAGCTAAAGTTTTAGTATGCCAAGCCCTGAGGAAAGAAGCAAGTCGGTGATAGAAAGGAGCAGTCGACGGATCGTCCAGTGGTTCCGCAATATAGAGTTTGATCACCCAAAGTTACAGACCTGAAAGATTCTAAAGGCCAAGGCAAAAAATGTGATGGAATTGACCAAAGGGTGGATCGCCAAGTGGATCGGTGAGCTTGACTTACTGCGCTAAGTGGCTCTTCGCATCATATTTTTGGCGACTATAAATACATTTTTGAACATTTAGTTATCGATCCATCTATATTTTATCACATTTTCATTAGATATAATCTGGAGAATATAATTTTTCTTTAATTTTGAACTGTGAGACAAGTTTTCCATAGCTTTGAAGAATTAAAGCTTTTCACTTTTGAGAAATTTGAAGTGGGTCTTTGAGATTCTTCAATTTAGACCTTCGTAAAGATGAAATTAATCTTACCCAGTTGATGGAAACTCAATTTGGTAACTATTTGTATCTTTTTATAATGTCTAGCTAAAACCCCAATTCTTGGGGTGTGATTATGTGATTATATGGATGATTTAGCTAATGGGTGTTGCTAATTGTTAGTGTAATTGCTATTTAGAAGTGAGTTCAATCATTTATTATGGGTTAATTTAAGAATTGTAATTGCAAATGCGATTCTACCTCTGTGTTCTTGGCTTGCTCGAGAGAGAGTTTTTAGAACTAAGGTGTTTGACTGATGGTCTCTGGGTATTGGGTTGTTATGGGTTCAGCTCGAGAGAGTGAATCCTAAACTCTTTTCCACACATTCAGCTCAAGAGAGTGAATGGACTAAGGTGCAGACTCTTCTTATTTTGCATGCATGTCGATGTTCGAGAGAAATCGACTTGATTCGGGGTAGACTATTCGAGAGAAAGTTTATCTCCTCTATAGTCTAGCTTACTCGCTAATATCTAGCTATTTTCTAACTGTTGAAATTACCCATTTGTCTATAATAGCCTATAATCGAATCACATCCCAATAACATATCTCATTATTATTGTTTTTGTATTGTTTTGCTATTGTTGTAGTTGATGATTAAAATAAAAACCCCCTGATTTGACATTTGTGTCAACCCCTGATTTGAATTATGTTTTTATTCGATTATGTCTATTCCTATGATTGATTTGAACATGTTCAAACTTTACTATTGAATCTTAAACACATACCGCTCCCTGTGGGATTCGAGCCCAACTTATTTAGTTGGGTTATATACTGACTAGAGACCGTTGACACTTAGAATTGGATGAAGTGTCCTTGAAATGTTAATCAAAATGGCGTCACTGCCGGGGTGTGGTGTTGGTTAAGATTCTTTGGTAAAGTTAAATTTTGTTGTTTTAGTTATAGTTGAATCTACTTATTAATAATTTTGGTTTTTGTTGTTGTTTAGAACAGGGAAGATAAGCATGTCCTGTAGCAATGGTAACCAAGTGGGTCACCCTTCTTAAAATGATGATTCTTAGGGATAACATCCTAAAGTTTAAACAATTTGAGGGTGAGACAATCCATGAGTTGTGCTGAGAATTAAGAAATTATTGCTATAATGCACAACTAATGGAATCCTAAATGGGATGCTACAAGAGTGTTTCTACAGAGGTCTTGGTCTTGCGAATAGAGGAGCGGCTGATCAACTTACTCCGGGTTATCTACTATGACAACCGTATGAAATAGTAGCCCAACTCCTTGTTCACATGACTGAGACAACCAAGGAGACAGAGAAGGACCAAAATTTGGTCACACTATTGACCTAGCTGGATCTTTTGGCCAAAAAGGGTCATGGAATTTGAAGGAATGTACAAAAAGAAAGATAGGTACATTCCCCCATGAGCGTAGAAAGCCCAAGGACTGTGAGGATGCACAAGTGGAAGAGATGCTTTCACTCATTCTCCACAAAGTCAAAGAATACGACAAAGTGTTAAAAGAGATAAAAGAGAACATCTCAATGCTAAATCAGATTACTGCTTCTCATTCCATCTCTATTCATCTATGGGAGACCAAAATGGGTTATATGCTGTCTTATCTCTACATAAGACAACAAGGAGGATTTCCTAATGAGTCTATGGAAAACATTAAGAATGAACTATGAGCAAGGACTTGTGTCGTGTGACGACATTAACTAAGGAACTTCTTGGGAGGCAACCCAAATTTTATTGCTTTGTTTTTGTTTTAGAAATAATCATGTGTTTATTTTACAGATTGAAGTTTGGAATGTACTTGAAAAGTGGTGATTGGCGAGCAAACTATTCAGTTGGCGACTATCCAAAGACGTCGGCTAGCCCAACTTGGACTGCCGTTGGACTCAAGAAATGTTGAAATTAGAGTGTGTAAAACTCGGCGAGCCTAGGAGCAAATCGGCGTGTCACCGAACAAGTCGGTGATCGCGACTTTGTCCGTCGTTTGGACCCCCACATTAACTGAAAGGCCTGTAAAACTCGGCGAGGTAAGTGCCCACTTGGTGTGTCACCGAGTGGGTCGGTAAGCAAAATTAATGTCACTGAAAGGGCAAGAACTAGACTTTTTTAAAGGCCAAAGGTTTAAAATTTCAAACTCTTGCATATTCCCTCACTTTTCAACTTTCTAAAATCATACCCGCACTATATTTTTCTATATTTTCATGTTTTTACCGAGTCCTAGTCATCACTTGTGTGTTCGAAGTTGGAAATCTTTGCCGCCAAGCTTTTCAAATTGTATATTCGACATAAAAGGTTGGTTTTCCAAACTATAAACTCATATTTAGCTATTTTACTCATTTGCAATTGTATTGCTCTTAATGATGTGTGCTGGGCCTCTCTGTATCCATGATTGTGTGCTTATTTTCCAAATTTAATTTGAATATCTTGCCTAAAATGATTAATTGTTGATTTCCCAAGTTTTGTGCCTTAAAATAGATCATAAATTGTTAGGTTGTGCTAATTTGTTGTTGGGTCTAGTTGGGTGAAGTCTGAGTAACCCTTAATTGTGCTAAATGATGTACTTTGCCCGATGATGGAGCGTCTGACGTCATTCTTAAGGGCATATATTGTCAATTGGCTAATTTTGACCAAATCAAGGAAAGTCTAAGTACCTCGGGGGCATGGGTCTTATGGGTCTGAGTCTAATTAAATAACTGCATGCTTTGATTTTGTTTTTGGGGGGTGTGGGGTTGATTTTGGAAGTTGGGGTTGAAAGTAGGCACGTTGGGCATTTTGGCGAGCATGGTCAAGCTCATCGAACCACTTAGTGGTTCGCCGAATCCCCCTTTATCACCTTTAATTTCTTGAAAATTTTGAGTTTGGGTTCTGTAACTTTCGGAGAGAAGCATGAGTTCGCCGAGTGCACTTGGCGTCTCTCTGAAAGTCTTCTTTGATCGCCCTTTCTGTGCCACTAACCCCTAAAATACACTATAACTTTTGGCGGGCTTGTGTTTGCTCACCAAATGATGTCAACAATTCGCTGAAAGGCCCCTCTCATCGCTGACATACCATTTTTTGTGGGAATTTTTGAGCCAATCTTTCGTCGAGCCTGATCTGGCTCGCTAAAGTGATTCGGTGACTCGCCGATCGGTTTGGCGAGACTATCTGCAAAATAATTTATGCATTTTTCTATGATAAATTCTAACTCTTGTGCTATGTTTTGCAGAAATGGCTAGACTAAAGGTAGCAGGACGAGACATGCCACCCCGCAAGAGGGCTAAGGGAATCATGCTTAATGAGGATGCAGCTGCATCCAGGGCGAAGGCTACCAAAACTTCCCACCACATGCGGTAAGGGAAAAGGGAAGAGCAAGGCACCTGCTGCTGCGATACCAGAGGTCAGGATATATGCCACTCAAGTCACCACTTCTGAGAGTGAGGGTGAGCGCTAAGACCATCATGCTACTATTTTTGAGCTTGAAGATGAGCTCCTGTCAGCCCAAAGAGCTGAGCAACATTCCAAGAGGCTGAATGATCCTTCTAGGTTCTGGGCTTCCCAGATCAGTTCTTCTCCTCCTGCTCCAGCACATGCTTTGATCGTAGCACCACCAGTACAGGGTCCTCCTTCCCAATTAATGAATATAGTGAAGACTGAGAGATTGACGACCATCATTGAGTAGAAAAGACTGTCTACTGACGAGGTCATAAATAGATATCTGGAGATCATGAGCTGCCTGAGGTCTCGCAAGTTCCAATTATTCACTCGACCCCATGGCCGTTATGTTCCCAATTGGGTCTGGGAGTTCTATACTGCTTATGGATCTTTAGTTCTACAAGGAAAGAAACAGACTGCCAATTCAAGCCGGTAGACTATGTGGTTGTCATGGGCAGAAAAGTAAAGTGTGATAGTGATTCTATCAATGCAGCTCTGGAATGCTCAAATGATATTAAGGATGACTGTCAGTACATGATTCGGACAAAAATGCTGGAAAATATTTAAAAGTGTTTGGTTCCTCTGATATCTGTTGGTACTCCTAAGTGGATCGAGGTTGGAGCACCCATTGAGATGAAGGACGTCAACATAGCAAGGTTTTGGTTTGGATTCATCAACAATACTATCATGCCATCCCAGAATTAGTTGATTCTTTACCACGCCAAAGATGCCTGTCTTGGTTGTATCATTGATGGGACAAGGCTAAACCTAGGGATGATTATTGTACAGGAGATGGTCATGAGGGCCAAGCAGCACCAAAGTTTCCTCCCCTTTCCGATGTTGATCACCGAGCTATGCAGATGAGCTCGGGTGCCTAGAGATGAGAAAAAGGATGTGGAAGTGACTCCCATATCATGTACCGACATTCGGAGAATTGAGGTAGAGTATTTGAAGGATAAGGAAGAGAAGAAGAAGGAAGCCCGAGTGGATACATCTACGGTTGTGGCTATTGAGGCATTACCTGCAAAGGCATCTTTGCCTACTCCAACCCTTAGGCATTCAGTACATCTAGTACTGTTCCTTTTGTTACTTCCAGTTTCTCCGCTGCTTCTTTGCCTCTTAGATCTGGTGGTGCTACTGCTGCCCGACCTCCACTCACCCAGGCTGCATTTCTACAGATGGCACAGCTAGCCCATTCTGCTGATAGGCACGCCTCCAGACTTGAGGCCACCATTCCCGGGATGATCGAGAGGGACCTGCTGATGCTGTGACACACCTGAGTTTGACCATTGACACCCTTGCAGCACGAATAGCGGTGTGTGAGAAAGGCCGAGAAGCCACTGATGAGGTGACGACTCTAAAGGCCGCTATTGTTGAGCTGAGGAAGGACATAGACCAGCTGAAGTACACCGACATGTCGATGATATTAAAGACTATGGAGATCCCAGCTAGGCCTGCTGATCCAAATGTGCCTTCGGCTAGCACCAGAGATGAGGTTCGAGTTGAAGAGATGGCTGCTGCTGAGTTCGAGGATGAGACTGATGAGGAGCAGCTTGGTGTTGATAAGGAGGCTTCGTATGAGGGCCTTACAGAGAATTAGGCGGCCATGGTCGAATTAGCTGTGCAGATCTTTTTGGTAGACACACCTTTGGCTGACCCTAGTGGTGTTAGCAGTGTTGATGTGACATCGGGCAGTGATGCCTCGACAGATGGAGCGACTGCGTTGACAGGACTTCTCTTTACCACCCTCTCTGTCATTTTATTGAATTTTAGTATTTTTGTTGCATTTGAAGACAAATTACTTTTTATTTGAGTTGGGGTAAGGTATTTCCATACCTACCTCTTTTGACTATATATTTTTTTTATATTGGGTTTTTGTGTTTGAATTGTGTTTTTACACTGCTTTGTGGATGTTTGAGCTTGTGGCTCCTTGTTTTTATTGCAAATGGATTTTGTTCCCTTTTAAAAATTTTTGCCACATCTTGATTGTGTTTAAATGTGGTTGTTCTTGTGCAAATTTAAGTGTCGGTCAGGATCAATATCGATGACTTGAATAGTGCTCTTTATCGAACAAAAATGAATGTGTGGCTACGATGAGGCCAAATGAAATTGCATAGGCAATATGTGAACTTTTTGCATCTCGTTGTGACTAGCCAATTATCGAATTGAGTCTCTTGTGATGAACATTGCACACTAACGAAAGTGTGGAGTCTTGTTTGATATTGGTGCCAATGCCTTATATAATGAGCTTACAGTAAGCAATGTGTGATGACACCTAGAATTTTCCCCGTTGTTCCGATTGACTAAGTGATGCAAGCTCTTGAAATGATCTTAGGCAATAATTTTAAAGAGTGAAACAATTTGACATTATACCTCTTTTGTGGCCTACTTGTGAGTGTGTGAACTTTGTTTGAACATCCTTTGAGCCTTACCCTTTTTCTTGGAAGAAACTTGATGAAATTGTGACCTTTCTTTATTCATTTACCCATAATCCTCATGGCGTGTGGTTTGTTTGAATAGCCAACTTAGTCCAAAAGCCTAAGTTGGGGGTATGGTAAAAAGAGAAGGTAAATCAAGAAGTGCAAAGAAATCCCCCTTTGATTCATGGTTTTGAAAAATATGGAACCCCTCCATACACAAAAAAAAGGGAGAAAAGAAGAATGAAAAAGTTGTGGAATAAAGTTGTGAAAGTTGCAAAAAAAATTGGGTGTCCGATATTCCATGAAAAGTGAATAATGGGGTGAGTTTTGAGCATGAATAAGAATGTTAAAGAAAAGGAAAGAAAGTGATATTTATACCACATTTCATGAAGATAGCAGCCACTGAACTTGAATGACCATACCTTTTCACTCAGCCCTGTTACAAGCCTTGAAAAGACCTTTTTGATCTTGAGTGAGCTGAAAGAAATGTTGGCTGGAAAATAAGGGCAAGCCTATGGGTGAAGTCATGCATGTGTTCCATCTTTTTGAGTGAGAGAGTTGTTTGTGATTCACGAGCTATAAAATGTTGAACAATTGTGTGACTATGGAATCATTCTTTGTTTGAGGGCATTAGAGAACATTTGTTGAGCTTGAACTTGCATTTGAAACAAGTATTGTGAACTTGAGAATCTTCTATAATGGTGAGTCATAACTTGAATCTTTGAGTGACCAATTGATCCTGACATGAGTAAGTTAAGTCTTGTTGTGTACATTCATGATTGAGTCTTGTGTAGCACTGTTTGAGACATCCTTTTTGAACTGCTGAACTTTTATTTTACTTGAGGATAAGCCAAAGTTTAAGTTGGGGATGTTGATGAGTCCGAAATTTTGACTCATTGAGGGCTTTATTTTTATAGGTTTAGTGTCCTCAAATGTTCATTTTGTGCCAATAACTGATGTTAAATCCTTGATTTTTAGGATTATGGTTTGAGGAGCAAAGCAAAGACACTAAGTTGCTAAAAGGAACAAAGCGAGCCGAAAGAAGGAAGAAAAGAGAGAATGGTGATCGCCAACTCCATTTGGCGAGTCGCCGAGTGACCATTTGACCTCCTAAAGTTCCAGTGTGCAAGCCTTGAAGGAAATAACCAAGTCGGTAAGAGAAAAGAGCAGTCGGTAGATCTCCGAGTGGTTCTTTGATGTAGAGTTAGATCGCCCAAAGTTACAAACCTAGAGGATATTACTGAAGGCCAAGGCAAAAAGGTGAAGGAATTGACCAAAGGGCGAATCACCGAGTGGATCGGTGAGCCTGACTTACTGCACTGAGTGGCTTTTTGTAGAACATTTTTGGCGACTGTAAATATGTTTTGAACATTTAGTTATCAATCCATCCATCTTTTATCACATTTTCATTATATATACTTTTTACCATGGAGAATAGAATTTTTCTTGAGTTTTGAACTATGAGACAAGTTTTCCTGAGCTTTGAAGAATTGAAGCTTTTCACTTTTGAGAAATTAGAAGTGGGTCTTTGAGATTCTTCAATTTAGATCGTTGTAAAGACGAAATTAATCTTACCTAGTTGATGGAAACTCAATTTGGTTATGATTTGTATCTTTTTATGATGTCTAGCTAAAACACCAATTCTTAGGGTATGATTATGTGATTATGGGATGATTTAGCTAATGGGTGTTACTAATTGTTAGTATAATTGCTATTTAGAAGTGAGTTCAATCATTTATTGTGGGTTAATTTAAGAATTGTAGTTGCAAATACGATTCTACCTTTGTGTTCTTGTCTTGCTCAAGAGAGAGTTTTTAGAACTAAGGTGTTTGACTGATAGTCTCTGGGTATTGAGTTGTCATGGGTTCAGCTCGAGAGAGTGAATCCTAAACTCTTTTCCACACATTCAGCTCGAGAGAGTGAATGGATTAAGGCGCAGACTGTTCTTATTTTGCATGCTTGTCGATGTTTGAGAGAAATCAACTTGATTCGGGGTAGACTGTTCGAGAGAAAGTTTATCTCCTCTATAGTCTAGCTTACTCACTAATAACTAGCTATTTTCTAATTGTTGAAATTACCCATTTGTCTATAATAGCCTATAATCGAATCACATCCCAAGAAACCATCTCATTATTGTTGTTTTCGTATTGTTTTGCTGCTGTTGTATTTGATAATTTAAACCAAAACCCCCTTATTTGACATATGTGTCAACTCCTGATTTGAATTATGTTTTTATTCGATCATGTCTATTCCTATGATTGATTTAAACATGTTCACACTTTACTATTGAATCTTGAACATGTACCACTCCTTGTGGGATTCGACCCCAACTTATTTAGTTGGGCTATATACTAACTAGCGATTGTTGACACTTAGAATTGGATGAAGTGTCCTTGAAATGTTAATTAGGCTTCCAGCCCAAGTAAATGCGACCACATTTTACTCCCAGCCAAGCTAGCAATAGCGACAAATCATAAAAGGCCACCTAATTAGTTAGTCTACTCCCACCCCAACTAGTAAGAGTGACCAGAAGTCATGTCGACTCCAAAGAGGATCTTAGTATATCAAAGCCTCCCATCTATATAGTTCACTCCTAGGGGTGTACGAAACCCAATTAGTAAGAGTGACTTAGGGGCGTGTGGACTCCGAAGAGGATCTCAAAGTAACGAAAGATTATGCAAGGAAAGGGTCTCAATGTGCCAGCAAGCCCATTAAAAATCCTTTAACATCAAAAGCCTCTAAATCTAATGATGCAAGTGATATGAATCCTCTTAAAACCAGTTTAGAATAACAACTAGGTAAAATAGAATTCATCACGAATGCTATGGGAGATGAATGGAAGCATAAAAAGATACTCAAATTCATAATTAGATTGACTATCGTGTGAACCTCTTTCATTTTGTAGAAGGATCAAAATCCTATGAAACAACATTCCTATTTAAATAAGTCTAAATCAATTAAGTTTCATAAATCTACATGTTTCTCTATTGTTTCATAATTGATAAGACATTTTACCCCAACTCTCGGTAGTGGATGATGTTCACCATCTCATTTTCTAACTGTTGATAGTCCTAATTCAATATTGTCTCCATATGTTTTAGGAGGTTATGGTATGAACCCTCCGTCACCGCTGATCACGAAAAAACAAATTGCTGGAGGTAATTTTCCTTTATTATTTGAAAAATAATGCTCCTAGGGCAGAAATTGGTGCTTGTAGAATTGACCCTAGAGAAATCAGAGAAGGCCTAATTTTGGATCCTAATTTGTTAGCTGTTGCAGCCAAATTATAGAACATTAATATCCTTTGTCATCAGTCTATATCTTGTACCAAGCATGGGGCCATGCTGAGGGATATTTAGTTAGATCAGTCTCAGGGGTTGTCGGTGTTACCCTTAGGCCACCAGGTGCTCCTTAGAGCAGAGTTGGGTTGAGTGTTCCCCAACAATGATTGTTATTGATTTTAGGTGTTGGGGTTTCTAGAGTGGGCTGGGCATAGCCCCACGTTGTTCTCCATATCAGGAGTTGAGTCAAGTGGTTGGCTTTAAAACTGCAGTTAGCGTCAGATTATCTAATATCAGTGGGGTCTACCTTTCGCCAGGTTGTGAGTCATGTGAGGGCTGTAGAGAAAGAATACCTTTAGACCTACATAGATGGTGGTAAGAACCCTTGCCATCAGTATAGCAATGACAATACGGACTTGTCGTAGGATGGGTTGCATTTGCCATGGTCCTTAGAGCTGGATTGATACTAATCTTGATGTGGAATATTGTCACCGCCATACTGATAGCAATGCGTCTTACCACTATCTCTATAGGTCTCAAGGCACACCTACTCCACAACACTCAAATGACTCTAAATTTGGGTAAAGGTAGACCTCGCTGATATTGTATGCTCTGATGCCAGCCGCAGTGGTAAAGCAAACCCCCGATGAACATATGCCTAGAAGGTACACTCGTGTGCAAGTTTAAATAAAACATGAACAGACCACCATAATTTTGATATGTACATAAGATTGTTAAGTCTATTGAGAGAAAAGCACCACGAACTGAAAGTTGAGCTCCCAACCTAGCTAATAATAGTCCCAGTAAATCTAGGCCACTTAGTAAGTTAGCCCACTCCTAACCTAACTAGAAAGAGTGACCTGATGGCATGTCGACTAGGGATGTCGGGTCCTAACTGTAACACCCCATAATTGTTTTGAACTAAGACTCGAACCATCCTTCGTTATCAAAAGGATTTTACTAAGGAATTTAAAATTTCTTAAGTATTAAGGTCAGGTCACCAAATATAGCACCTTGAGTTCCAAAAAGAACTAAAGAGAATTCATTGAAGTCATTCCTAGGTTTTTCTAAGTTTTGGGTCAACTTAAAACAACTATAACTTTCAATACAAGATGATTTATGAGACCCACAAGATATCAAATGAATGATCTCCGAGTCCTCTTTCCAACGCCACCGAGTTTGCTAATTTTTTGAGCTCATATGAGGGAGATATGCCCATTTGAAGTAGGGCTGTCCATTTGAGGAAAATTTCTTGGATTAAGAGGGGTATTTTGGTCTTTTCATTACCCTATTAAGTTAACTGGTTTTTAGTAATTATTTTGGGGTCTAAACTAATTTGGTTCAATTTACGCAATCAAATAAATGCTAGGGTTTTTAGAGAAGTTGAAGAAGAGGAGAAAAATCAAGGCGTTCTTGGAGATCTCTTGCGGAATCAAAGTCGTTTCACTAAGGGTTGATCCCTAAAGAGGTATGTGAGTTCACGTAGCATTGGGTTCATTCACCCACACACCAATCATGTTAATTTCAGCGTTAAATTCTTTCTAGCTAGAACGTTGAAGGTTTGATGTTCTTGAATTGTGTTCTTGAAATTAACTTTTGTTCTTGAGATTGGGATGAGATTGATGAGTTCTTGAGGAAATCATGTCGATTTTAGATTTGTTTTTGAGTAGATTATTTTGTACATGTATTGGGTATCTGAATCTAAAGAGAAATTGAGAAAAAGAATCGAATTTAGCCGAATTAAGATAAAAAAATGAGTTGAAAAATTCTTTAGGTTATCCTGGGGAGAGGATGGCGCGGCGCGCCCCAAATATTCTAGAGAGGTTGGGGAGGCACGCCAGCAGTGTGCCACTTTGGGGTCTCTGAACTTTAGGGGTTAGCGCCCCACACCTATAGTGCGCCAAGGTCGCCTGCCCCCACCCGTGTTCCATTGTTTAGCCCATCTGAGTCCTTCTAAAGTGTACTAACACTTTCTATATATTCTAACTACTCTAAATGACTCCTAAGCTTTTAGAAATCATCCGTAAGCATGAATCATAACCTTGAATCCATAAATTCAATTTCAAGGTAGAGCTAAAAGTCAAGCCTTGAGAGTTCTTTGAGTCTTTTCAATAAGTCTTTTACAATTATTTCAAACTTGTTTTAAGACTTGAGCGTTGAGTAAAGTAAGATTAAGAGTGAAGCTCATTATCTTAAAAATGATATATGGAAACTAAGTATTCCCAAAGAGTAAATGTTTTCACATTTAAGATGAGAGGAAACACCGCTTTCCAAATGAGTTTTCATGAGTAGTTTTGAGTTCTATCTCTTTTAAGAGATAGATTTTGAGTAATAATCTCAAACCACAGAGAAAGAGTTGTGTTTTTAAACATATGAGCTGAGTATATTTTGGGAGTAGTATTGAGCATCGATATGGAGAAGAATTCATAATAACTCAAGTCTCCGTAAACCATGTAGCCAATGTGGGTAGAAAGGGTTATACTTTTTAGATGATTCCTTAATGCTATTTAGCATAGGCTAGTGGATAAACTTAGTTACGTGGGCAAGACGTTGTATCATCACATTGCTCATAGTGATGATTGTCGGTTGGAGAATCTCCCAAACATAGTTTATTTTGTATTGTTATATACAACTGAGATATTATTGTATTTTCCAATACTTTGAGATGTTATCTACTTCTTTAAATGCTTTATATAAACTGCAACTTTATTGTTGATTTATTTTTGCATTGAGTTGAGTATCCATGAGTTGAGTAAAGCTGAGGTAAGTGTTTCTTTTAGATTCCAGTTCAAGCTTATGTATTGTTTAGATTTCCCCTCACATGCTTGTACATTTGATGTACAGATGCCATTTGGCCTGCATCGTTTAATGATACAGATACTAGTAATCAGGATCAGCATCCAGCGCTTTATTGATCCAGTTGAGCATTTCAGAGTCATTTGATGAGCCTCCTTGATTTTTGGAGGATCCATTTTATATTGCTTTTTTCATTTCAGTTGTTAGTATGATCAGGGGTCTTGTACCTACATCCCTCATAGTATTAGAGGCTTCACAGACAAATAGATTTAGTTCTTTAGTCTTTACATTTTCATTCCATTTATGTTGAGACTTGAGTTGCCTTTATGTCCAGTTGAATGTTTCCTTTATAACATTATATTTATTTCATGAACTTATCTTTGTTGAGTATTGTCTTCCGCTGAGTATTAAGCCAGACTAAGGGTTCGTTTATGGCCAACAACGATTCTCAAGTGCCGACCACACCCAGGGTGTAGGTTTGGGGTGTGACAATGACATTTCAAATAAAATACATTTTCTTAAAAATGTTTTTCATTCACAAATCAAAAACTAAAAAATATTTTTCAAAAAATATGTTCTACCACCAACAAAACATGAGAAAATAAATCAGAAATCCACTAAAAAATAAATCAAAAATCCACTTACTTTCTAGGAAAACATTTTCCTTCATACCAAACAGACCCTAAGTCTTTTGAAGTTCTCGTTAATAAACCAATGTGAAGTCCTTTCCACTATGTTTTATTTTTGTGTCATTGATGTAATATGTGTGAAATTATTTCTTCTCTAATTGTTCCTCTCTACTAAATAATGTAGGGCTATTAGATTGTAATGTCTGTCTACTAGGCATCGTAAAGGTTCATATGAATCAACTAAACTAACTAGTACTCAAATATAATTAATCTTTATATATTTCCCCTCTCATGTTTTATCTTCTCTAGGAATATTTTTTTTCTTTTGATTTATAACGTTGTTAGTCAGGTCGTTACTCAAACTCCTTTATTTTATTTCGATTAGTGAAATGACGTATGGATGTTTGAATGTTCGTATCTTCTCTCAATTTCTGTTTATCCCCATTTTGGGGTGATTAACTCGGATGAACTTACACCTTGTTATATTATTACAACCTGTGATTATCAAATTTAAGTATATATAATAGTTGATCTGAACAAGAATACATATACATGTTCGGCAGATTTTGTGTCTGTTTGTGTTTAAATGTCATATGCATGTAGAAGACATCATTTTGATCATAAAGTTGAGATAAAATCTACCTTAATATATAATGGACATTTAGTTTCAAGTATTTTGGGTCGATTATCTAGAAAAATAGAGAGATTAATGAGGATGTTACTCACTGTATTGGTGCAAGATGGAAATGGAGTCTAGCATCTAGAGTCTTGTATGACAAGAAGGTGCCAACTTGACTCAAAGCAAGTTCTATAATGTGGTAGCTAGCTAAGCTATGTTTTATGATTTGGAGTGTTGTCTTGTTAAGAACCCCCACGTTCAAATGATGAAAGTGATAGAGATGAGGATGTTGTGATGGATGTGCGAGTATACTAGGAGAGATATAATTAAAAATGATGACATCTGAGACAAGTTGGGGGTGACTTTGTTGGAAGACAAGATGCAGAAAGTGAGGTTGAGATAGTTTAGACATGTGATAAGGAGATGCATGGGTGCCATATTGTAGGGTATGAGAGGTTGGTTAGGTATGGATTCATGAGAGGTAGAGGCAAACCAATGATGTACTCGAAGTGGTGATTAGAAGAAATATGACACACTTGCAGCTTATCGAGAACATGAACTTATATAGGAGGGTGTGAAAACAAATTATGGTAGAACGTTAGTAGGTAGGAGTGCTTTGTCTTATTGCACCTTACTAGTAGTCGTCGCACTACTCTTTTACTTTCTTTTCTTTGATTTATGTGACTATCTATTATTTCGTATAGTTTGTTTGTCGTATTATTTTGGCCGAGTAATATTATGTTCCTAATCTAGGGTTTTAGATTGATTTATATGGGGTACGGAGGAAAGGGATCATTTGGTCCTTGAACAGTTCTTGCAAAACAAAAGATTGATTGAAATGTCTTATTAAGATAATTCATGGTTCATATGCTTTGTCAGAAGGAATGATTTTACCTAGGTTAGTTTATGGGCTAATAATAGAGTATTTTAATCTTCAAAACCCATTGGAAAAGGCAGTGCAAGAGAAATAATATGTTATTATATATTGTCTATTATACTTTCCTTATGTATTTTCTTAGACTATTTTTGCCTTCATCTGGGGTCTATCGAAAACAACCTCTCTACCTCACCTCTACGGTAAAGACCCTGAGGTAGAGGTAAGTTCTACATAGACTCTACCCTCTCAGATTCCACTGTGTCGGACTACTCTGGGTATGTTATTATTGTTGCTGTATTCCCCCCTTAATAGTAATTGTTCTTGAAGATTACAAATACCTTAATTATGAACATACAGAGAGGTAATATTCAAAGAAACGAGATTATATCTTATGAAATAATTAAACTTTTTATTAAGAGGTGTGCAAATGAAAAATACGATAAATATTATGAGACGGAAAGAGTTTCATTCAAGTTTCAACTTGAATTCTAATGATCTTAGAACTGAATGGAAAGAAAAAAACAAATTTCCTTAAACATCGACAACATTTGAATTTTTTTATAGTTGATAAAATATTAAATATTCAAGTATGACATACATCTCCAATTATGACATCAACTCAAGTGAAACTACTTATTTTGAGTTCATGTTCATAACTAGGAAGGTGAAGAAATGGAATACTAGTGCTTAGAATATAATTAAATGATAAGAATGTGCTCTCTCTAACAACTTAAACTTTGAGATGAGATGGTCACACATTTCAACATGGTATTGGAGAATGCATAGGTCATTAGATCGAATCTCACCTCCACCCATATCAAAAAAGAATTTTCACGCCCTTGACCCATGAAAAATGAATCAGCCCTACAAGTAAAGGGTCGTGTTGGGAATATAATTAAATAATAAAAAATTGGTCTCTCTAAAAACTTAACCTTTTAGATGAGGTGGTCGTAAACTTTCATTAATTAGGATATAAATTTAGTTTATAGCTAGTATTGTTTCCTTTTAGATGAAAGAGGTTCCCTCTCCTCACTGCTTTGTTATTAGTAGTATTTAGCAATTACGCAGTTTCTAATACTTCAATGTTTTCAACTATTTTTAGCTTTCATTTGCTTTCTATCTTGGTATATATTTTGTTGTGACAATTTTTATTGGAATCCTGGTTCAAATATCTTTTCTTTTGAGTCAAGGGTCTATCTAAGATAATCTCTCTACCTAGCAAAGATAAATGTAAGATCTACGCAAATTCTACCCACTTCAGATCCATGTGCAACTACAATAGATATAGTTCTACTAAAACCTTCAGGAAAATATCATAACATCAGTATACAAACATTGACATTATTTACAAACTTATTAACTTTAATCAAACTCGTCTTTGTAACAAATTAAATATTACAAATATAACTTAAAATGTAAAAGACAGTTTTCTTACATAAAAGTTTAATTTTACTCATTGATCATTGCAACACCTAACTTACCACATATTTTAAGTAACCAGTTCACGCTTACTATAGATAATCAAATGTAGTTTATAAGTATTTTTTAACAATCATTATGATAAATTAAAATATTTCCAATTCATAATTTTTCATAACCATTATAATGTTTATTTTAAAAGAAAGGTTTAAATGTCAAATGATAATCAATTAATGTTAAATATCACTATTATCACAGTAGATAACTTCAAAATTTATTGACATTAACTATTACATGGTTTAATCGATACACTTGAATTGTCTAAACTGTTTGAATGTAGTTTTCAAATGTAGTAACAGAGCTGCCTGTTGGGAAGAGGGTTCAATTGGATTTCTTTCAGTCAAAAAAATAAAATTCATATATTTGACAAGTTGTAAATTTGTCTTCAACTATTTTTTTGAAATTCTTATAAGAACTCTTGACTAATTACTATTTAAAGTAGTAGCTTAACATTCAAGAGGAGACATATATACATGAAAGCGAAATTATTTTTTATTTTATCGATTTATTAATTCTATTTTTCCATGAGTTCTTCGACCATCATCCTGCATAAAAATGTGGATGTTTCTCAATTCAATTTAATATTGAGTTTATATTTAGTTTTAATATTTTCTGTAGGCTTAAATTAACAATTACATATATAATTTTTATCAATTCAATATAAAACCCAATGTGTGGCTAGTTTTGGTATGTTTTTAAACAATAATTATAAAGGATAATTAGAATGTTAAAGTTAGCTAAGCCAAATATTTTTTTCATATATATGAATTACAAGTCAAGAAAAGGGGAATTTCTATTTGCCTATAATCTTTATGCTTTGCTTATATCAAACTTTAGTTAGATCAAAAATATAGTCATAGGAAATTGTGAACAAAGATATAATACATGGATATATACTTTTAGTTGTCATATAAAAATCTCAAATTGTAAATGACTTGGTACCATTAAACATTCAAAGAAATGATACAATCTTGTAGCTTGAATTCAAAGAAATGATTAAGTACAATCTTGGAGCTAGTTTGAAGAAGTTGCAACAACCTTTTGTCCATTGCCTTTTTGTTTTTTCTTTTACGGATAACATTCCTTTTGTTTGTTTTGATACTTGAATCTTCTTTTGCCGAATGATTCATAGTTGGATCTTCTTTAGTTGGAGGATTTAATTTAAATTCAGCTTCAACTGGTGAGAGCCTTGTAACACCTATGAATTTGGGAAACGAAAGAAAAAAAGTTTTTGGTTGCAGGCTGTGTCTACGGGTCCTATCAACCCAAGTATCCTTTTTTACCGTACACCAGGACGGCCCGTCAACCTTTATATGCGACGTAGATAGGTTTTTTTTATGTAGGTCCCAGCCTCAGTGAATTTTAAGGGGTAAAGTTGGTTTCTATAATTGGTGTCTATAGTCCGTAGAATGACCAACGAGCCGTAGATAGGGTATGTCGAAAATGGGTCCAAAAGAATAGTTTCTGAACTTTACTACGGTTGGCCAGTACGGTTCATAGGAAGTTCTACGGACTGTAGGTCCAAACCATAAGGAGTGGCCGACAGTTATTTTCAGGGACTTTTTGGGTCATTTCCCTAATTGTTTTAAATCAAAACTAAGTTGGTTTGGCCTTCATCATAAGACCTATATAAGACTTTTAGATCCTAAAAGTACCTACTTAAACTCCATTCTCTTAAATTCCCAAAACCTACCAAATTCATCCTCCCTGAATTTTTTTCAACCTAAGGAAGAACAAGAAGATCTATGTTCCATTGAAGTGTTCAACCTCCATTATTTTTGAGCTTTAAGTATCAAGGTAGGTGGGTATTAGCCCATGGAATCCATTATTCCATGAGGTCCCCAAGATTTCCAATGTTTCAATTCAATTTCAATTCAACAGTTATGGGAATTCTTCAATCCGGATTCATTATTATTGATTAAGACTTCTAATGCATGATTTAATATTAATACATGATATTTAGTTGAAATTATGTTGATCCATGCCTAAATTATGATTTTCAACTATGAAGCTACGATGAAATCATGAACCTATGAATTTATGAAGATATGCTTATTTTTATGAAGTTATTGTAAATGATTTGGGGATGTTGTGAAAAGAAAGTATCAACAATATTGTGAAAGGTTTTCTCAAGTATTATTATGATCATGATTGTGAAAGGTATTTCTCATATATGGACTCACACTGGTGCAAGGTTTTCTCATTTATGTTGAAGTATGTTTAAGAAGATATTCTATGTTTTGATTTTGAAAGACTTGTATTGGTATTGATATTGATATTTAAATTTCATCTTTTTCGTTAGTGTTTAGACTTAGCACTCAGAGGACTTTGAAGTGGAGGCTCAAATATGGTAGTCTCTGGCAGAAACTTCTAGTCCCTAACTATGTGCCCCCGTAAGATTGTCTTAAATGACCAACTAGTGGATTCACTTTAGCTAAAGATGGAATGTACAGATTCTACCTTGGCAAGTAGATTCCCCTTCTTCCGGTATCAAGGATATACCAAATTGCATGATATTGATCTCATGGTCCTTTTTTCATTTAAAGCTAATATCCCATAAAATGACAATGATTCCCTCAAAGTTTTCATATGTCCTTTATGTTAATGTATTTGACTATATTCATGATTTGCTTTTCAAGTCTTCTTTTAGTCTTTAATTGTTCAAGGAATGATCATGCCTAAATGTTTTTAACTAATCATGATATCTTGCCTATTTTTATGCATATTCCCCATACTTAATACATTTCATGTACTAATGTATACATGTTCTTACATTGTTTCACTAATGTAGGCACTAACACTCCTACCTTTCATACTCGTGGCTAATTAGTTCCATTGACTTCAAAGATTGGTGAGTCTTCATGTTTCGAGGACTGAGATACCTTTATTGCTTTATGTCATTTCCATTTTTAGACTTTTTATTTGATGTATGGGTTACATCACAATCAGTTTCCTGATGATGTATTAGATATCTTATTGAGACTTATGTTAGACTTTCGCTTTGTCAAACTCATTCGAAATATAAATACTATCATTTTGAATTATTTATTTCTATTAGCTTATCTGATGTATGCTAAGTGGCTTGTGTAGGGCCTCTAGGGGTTCTATATGCCCTGTTACACCTAGGTATACTTTGGTTGTGACAAACTTGATATTCAGTGTACAAGGTTAAGAAAGGTCCTAGGATGTCTCATAAGCCACACAAAGTAAAATATTGTTCATAAGTGTGAAGCACGCCACATTTTTGAATAGGAAACTATAAGCCATTTAGGAAATTCCACTTTCTTTATCACTCTAAAGTGGTACGATAGAGTTTAAATCTATATGTCTCTCTCCTAATCCTTATGTGATTCTTTTAGGGTATGGCCTTTCAAAGAACATACGTTAGAAGGAATGCAAATTAGAACGTAGAACAAGAAGCTCCTCAAGATGCTCCACAAGTTTCGACTAACCGTTTGGCCGAACAAGTGACTAATGTGAAGTTTCAAGCTGCTTTTAAAGTGTTGGCTCAAGCCATGATGGCTCAAGACAATAGGAAGGTTGTGTTCCCCCTGAACCCTAATGTGGGTACGACGGCAACTAGAGTGAGGGACTTTACTAGAATGAATCCCCTAGAGTTTCATTGTTCAAAGGTTGAGGAAAATCCTCAAGATTTCATTGATGAGGTATACAAGGGTTTGATGATCATGGGAGTCACACCAGTGGAAAAGGCAGAATTGGCCGCGTATCAACTTAAGGTGCTGCTTGTTTGGTTCAACCAATGGAAGGAAGAAAGGGCGGTTGATGCGAGTTCTTTCGATTGGGAAAAGTTTAAGATCACTTTTCTTGATATGTTGTTTCGCCTTGAGATGAGGGAAGCAAAGGTACTTGAATACATTATCCTTCGTCAAGGGGATATGAGTGTGGAGTAGCATGCCTTGAATTTCACACAATTGTCTAGGTATACTCCTACTATGGTTGTCGATCCTAGGGTAAAGATGAGCAAGTTTATTTCATGTGTGTCCGAAATGGTTGTTAATGAATGTCATACTACCATGCTCATTAAAGAAATGAGCATTTCACGTCTAATGATTCATGCTAAAAAAAATTTAGGAGGAGAAACTTAAAAAAAAGTCTAGGGAGGCAAAGAGGGCAAAGACTTGTGATAGTGACTTCTCACATTCAAGGTCCAATGGATAGGGTTGTTCTAGGTTCAGGTAAGGGTTTTTCGGTCAAGGTTCCTCCAATGCTATGGCTCCTAAGTTAAACAAAGATAGGGTGTCAAAACCTAAGCCTCAAAGAGAAAATGGTTCTTCAATTCCCGTAGATCAAAAGTGTGGTAAGAGTCATCTGGGAAAATACTTGATGGGTACAGATATTTGCTTTGGTTGTGGTAAAAGTGGTCATCGCTTGAAATATTCTCCATCTAGAATTGACAAGGAAAGGATAGTAGGCAAGTCTACCTAATTGTTCAGGTTCAAGTGTTCAAAGAAAAACCAATTCTATGCACTTCAAACTCGACACAATCAAAAGGGTTCTCCCGATGTTGTTACCATGGTGTTGAATTTTTTTTAATCTTGATGTTTATTCTTTGCCTGATTCCGCTGCTACTTTGTCTTTTGTGACGCCAAATATGTCTATGAGGTTTGATAATCTTCTGGATATGTTGATAGACCTTTTCTTCTCTCTCTCTACACCTATTGGAGAATCTATTGTAGCTCAGCGAGTCTATAGAAATTGTCCCGTCTACTTATCTCATAGAGTCACTCATGTTGATCTTGCAAAGCTTGATATGTTAGATTTCAGTATTATTCTTGGTATCGATTGGATCCGCTCTTTTTATGATTCTATTGATTGTAGAACCCGAGTGGTCAAGTTTTAATTTCTAAATGAACCCGTCCTAGAAAGGAAATAGGGAAATTTGATGCCTAAGGGTCAATTTGTATCTTGTCTTAAAGCTAGAAAGATTATTTCTAAGGGTTGCATATATCATCTCGTGAGGGTTAGTGATATGGATTATAAAACCCTATTCTTCAGTCAGTCCCCTTTGTGAATGCTTTTCTAGAAGTGTTCCACATGATCTACCCGGTGTTCCTTTCAAAAGGGAAAATATACTTTGATATTACCTTCTCCCAGATACGCAACCTATCTTTATTCTTCTTTACTATATGGCTTCAGAAGAACTTAAAGAATTGAAAGAGCAATTGAAGGATTTGTTGGATAAGGGTTTCATCAGTTCAAGTATCTCTCTATGGGGTGCTCCAATTTTGTTTGTTCGTAAGAAGGATAGTTCACTTTCCATATGTACAGACTACCAGCTATTGAATAAGGTTACTATTATGAATAAGTATCCTCTTCTAAGGATAGATGATTTGTTTGATCAACTCCAAGATGCAAGTAACTTCTCTAAGATTGACCTCCGATCGAGTTATCACCAATTGAGGGTAAAGGAAGGTGACATTTCGAGGATGACTTTTGAACTCGGTATGGTCATTATAAGTTTTTGATAATGTCATTTGGTTTGACTAATTCTCTGGTCGTGTTTATGGACTTGATAAATATAGTGTTTAGACAATATCTTGGCTTGCTTGTGATTGTGTTTATTGATGAAGTCTTTATTTACTCAAGGAGTTAGGATGAGGATGCTGATCATTTAAGGATTGTGTTGCAAGTCCTCAAGGACCAACAACTATTTGCAAAGTTTAGTAAATGCAATTTTTGGTTGAGATCTGTGGCTTTTCTTGGTCAGATTATTTTCGGTAAAGGTATTGAGGTAGATCCTAAGAAGACGGATGTGGTTAAGAGCTGACCTAGACCTCTATCCCCTTTGGGTATTCAAAGTTTCTTGGGTTTGGCTAGTTAATATAGAAGGTTTGTGCAAGGGCTTTCTTCGATTCCCTCCTCATTGATGGCATTGACTCAAAAGAAAGTTAAGTTATTATGGTCGAAAGTGTGTGAGAAGAGTTTACAAGAATTGAAAGATAGACTTACCCCTACTCCGGTATTGATTCTACCATAAGGATCAGATGGGTTTGTAGTTTATTGTGATGCTTCAAGGATTGGACTAGGGTGTATTATTATTCAAAATGGGAAGGTCATTGCTTATGCTTCAACACAACTTAGTATTCTTGAAAAGAACTACCCTACCCATGAGTTGGAATTAGTGGTGGTTGTGTTTGACTTAAAGATTTGGAGACATTGCCTATATGCTCTCCATGTTGATGTCTTTACCAAACACAAGAGTTTGTGCTATGTTTTCAAGAAAAATGATCTAAATCCTTGCCAATGGATGTGACTCGAGTTGCTAAAGGATTACAACATGACTGTTCTCTATCACCTTGGTAAGGCAAATGTGGTGGCGAATGCTCATAGTCGACTATGAATTGGTATTGTTGCTCATGTTGAAGGAGATAAAAAGGATTTGGTTCATGATCATAGATTAGCTTGATTGGGTGTTTGATTGTTTGATTCCACTAAAGGTGGTGTTATTGTTTATAATGGTTCAAAATTGTCTTTTGTGTCGGATGTGAAAGCAAAGCAGGGTCTTGACCCTACCTTTATTAAATTAAAGGAAGTGGTGCTTCAAATGTTCATTGTGGCTTCTCCTAAGGGTGAGATAGTGTGCTTTAATATCAAGGTTGTTTGTGTGTTCCCAACATTAATGACATGAGGGAGAAAATTTTATCAAAATCTCATAGTTCTTAATATTCCATTCAACCGGGAGCAACCAAGATATACCGTGACTTGCTGGAGGTCAATTAGTAAAATGGGATGAAGAAGGATATTGCAGAATTGGAGGCTAAGTGTCCTATCAACAAGTGAAAGTTGTGCATCAAAAGTCGGGAGGTTTGTCCCAAGGTATTAGTACTCCTACTTAGAAGTGGGAAGATTTGAATATGGAATTCATTATTGGTTTAACCCAAACCCGATGACAACAGGACTCGATTTGGGTTATTGTAGATCAAATGGTGAAGTCGCCTCATTACATTCTCATTAAGGTTTCTTATTTTGGCGAAGGACTGTGCTAAGTTGTATCTGAGGGAGATGGCTAGGTTGCATGGAGTACCACTATCCATTATCTCTGATCACAGTACCTAGTTTACTTTTCAATTTTCGAAATCCTTCCAAAAGGCCTTGGTACTCGTGTTAATCTTAGTATGACATTTCATCCTCAAACTGAAAGGCAAGCTGAGCGTACTATCAAAATTTTGGAAGATATGTTGACGGCTTGTGTGATTGACTTAAAGGGTAATTGGATGATGATTTACATTTGATTGAGTTTGCTTATAATAATAGCTATCATTCAAGAATTGGTAAGACTCCGTTTGAGTCTCTTTATGGTAGGAGGTGTAGATCTTTTATAGGTTGGTTTAAAGTTGGTGAGATTGTTTTGATAGGTCCCGAGTTGGTACATGAGGTTATGGAAAAGGGTCGACTTATTAGAGAAAGGCTGAAAAATTGATCAAATTTGACAAAAGCCTTATGCTGATGTTAGATGGAGATATCTTGAGTTTGATGTAGATGATTAGGTTTACTTGAAGATTTCACCCATGAAGGGTATGGTGAGGTTTGGGAAGAAAGGGAAGCTTAGTCCCCGTTACTTGTGCCCATATCAGATTTTGTGGTGTATGGGTAATGTTGCTTATGAACTTGATTTGCCTAATGATTTTACATCGGTACATCTGTTTTTCCATGTCTCTTTGTTGAAGAAATGTGTTGGTGATCCGACATCCATTGTACCATTGGAGAGCCTTAGTATAAAGTATAGCCTTTCAAATGAAGAAGTTTTGATTGATATTTTGGACCGGCAAGTTAAGAAATTGAGAAATAAGGAAGTTGCATCCGTAAAGGTCTTATAGAGGAACCAAAGGGTCTAGGGTGCAACTTGGGAGGCCGAGGCCGATATGATGTCCAATTATCCTGATCTCTTTCCCTTTGATCCTACTCTAGCTTGAGGTATTTAGCCCTTCACGGTTCATCTTTTTGGTCTCATATGTCTTAGTTCTTCTCATGTTTCCTTATTCATGCATGCTAATGAAAGATTTGATGTTTTAAATAATGAATTATCTTGATTAATCACTGCATGATTATATGAATTTGAGTATGATTTTCATGTATGCCTTATGAAATGAAGTTCGGAATATGTTTTAGCTTGAAGTTGGTGTTCCTCTTTGATTATGTGCTTTTTATGAAGTTTCATTCTTGTTGGGTTCTTAGATCTCTTCCCCTACCCTCCTTATGTTTCCTTGAGTTCCATTCAAGGATGAATGTTCCCAAGGAGGAGATATTGTAACACCTTGAAATTTGGGAAAAGAAGGAAAATAATTTTTTGGGTTGCAGGCTATGTATACGAGTCCTATCTATGGACCGTAGAACCTTCTAGAGGCCATAGATGGAACCGTAGGAAGAAGGGAAAATAATTTTCTAAAATCAAGTCCAAAATCCCTTTTTACGGTTCACGTCGACGGTCCGTCAATCTTTGTACTAACCGTAGATAGGTCTTGTAGGTAGGTCCCAGACTCAGTTAATTTTAAGGGTAAATTTTGGTTTCTAAGGTTGGTGTCTACGGTCCGTAGGATGACCTACAAGCTGTAGACAAGGTCTGTTGAAAATGGGTCCAAAATAATCGTTTTTGAACTTTACTACGGTTGACCAGTATTGTCCGTAGGAAGTTCTATGAATCGTAGGTCCAAAATGTAGAGAGGGGTCGACAATTATTCTAAGGGGCTTTTAGGTGATTTTTGTATTTTTTAAAAATAAAAACTAAGTCATTTTGGCCTTCATCCTAAGACCTATATAAGACTTTCAGATCCTAAAACTACCCACTTAAATCCCATTCTCTTAAATTCCATTAACCTAACCAAATTAACCCTCCCCAAAATTCTCTAAACTTAAGGGAGAAGAAGAGTTAGAGTTCCATTCAAGTCTTCAATCCTCCATTGTTGTTGGGCTTTAAGTATCAAGGTATGTGAGCATTCACCCATCGAATCCATTCTTTCCTGGAGTCTTCAAGATTTCCAATGATTCAATTGATCAAGTTAGGGTTTCAATTCAATCTGTATGGGTCACCTTCAATTATGACTCATTATTGTTGATGAAGTCAGCTAATGCATGATTTAATGTTAATACATGATATTTAGTTGAAATTATGTTGACCCATGCTTAAATTATGATTTTCAACTATGAATCTATGATGAACTCATGAACCTATGAATTATGAATTTATGAAGATATGCATGTTTTTATGAAGTTATTGTAAATGATTTTGGGGATGTTTTGAAAGGAAAGTATCAACGACATTGTGAAAGGTTTTCTCACATGTTATTATGCTCATGATTGTGAAAGGTATTTCTCATATATGGATTCACATTGGTGAAAGGTTTTCTCATCTATGTTGAATTATGTTTAAGGAGCTATTCTCTGTTTTGATTTCGGAAGATGTTGATTGGTATTGACCATTACCTTTCCTATGTTATATTAATATTTGACATTTATCTGTTCCGTTGGGAATTAGACTTAGCACCGAGATGGATTTGAGGTGGAATCTCAAATAGGGTAGTATCTAGTAGCAACCTCTAGTCCCTAACTATGTGCCCCCATAGGTTTGTCTTATATGACCTAGCAAATGCATCAACTTTAGCGAAAGATGACATGTACAGATTCAACCTGGGAATGTAGATTCCCATTCTTTTAGTATGAGGGATATACAAGATTCCATAATAACGCTTTCATGGTCTTATTGTCGGTTAAAGATAATATTCCAAAAAATGACTATGTTTCCTTCAAAGTTTTCATGTCCTTTATATTCCTGTATTTGATTATATTTCATGATTTTCATGTCAAGTCTTCTTTAAATCTTTAAATGTTCAAGAAATGATCATGCCTACATGTTTTAAACTAATCATGCTATCATGTTTATTTTTATGCAGATTGCTCCATGCTTAGTACATTACATGTAGTAATGCATACTTCTACCTACATTGTTTCACTAATGTAGGGTTTGATGGTACTACCTCTAATACTAATGGCTAATTGGTTTCATTGACTTCAAAGATTAGTGAGTCCTCATGTTTCGAGGACCGAGATACCGGTATTGCTTTATGTCATTTCCGTTGTCAGACTTTGTATGTGATGTATGGGTTACGTCCTAATCACTCTTCTTATGCCGTATTAGCTGACTTATGTTAGACTACCACTTTGTCAAACTCCTTTGAAATTTGAATGCTATCATTTTGAATTCTTTATCTCTATTATCTTGTATGATGTATGCTAAGTGGCTTTTGTAGGGCTTCTCAGGGTTCTTTACGCCATGTTGCAACTTGGGTATACTTTTGGCTGTGACAAGTCGTTAATAAATTGTGGAATAAAAGGAAACATGATCAGATAATCAAAACAAGTGAATCATTTTTCTTTTATTTTGTCGAATATCTAAGAAACAAAAGTAAAGAAAGGGCAAACTACTATTGAAAATTACTAGAAACTTGTTGAAAATACTTAATGTTATAGAGAATGATAGACGTAGGTTTTTATGAATTACCTTGTTGACATTATCAATGGAATAAAATTATATACTTCTTGGTATTCCTTACGTGATGCGGCAATTTCAATCTTTTTCATCTCTTGTTACAATGTTTCGAGCCACAATTAACAATATTGTCTCTTAAAATACAATCAAAATTATTTAAAATATGACAAGAATTATCTACGAGACTATATTTATATATAACTTTGTTGAGCTCAGAGTCACCTGCAAATTATCTACAACCAAATTTGATGAAATGATACACATGAAATAAATTCTAAGTTCAAAAAGTGAGATTGAAGATTCAATCAAATGATGACTGCATTTTAGGTTACAACTATGTTATGTGTCATTTAGGTCTAGAGTTTCAATTATACTGCACTGACTAATTTTAAATTTAGGAATCTCTACTTTTTAATAAAGCAAAAAAATCATATAATGAGCATAAGTTTAAATTGTAAGATATAAAATTTCTGAAGAACCATCGACATCGTTTTGTTGGTCATGTAGTTCCTCCTCGAAAGAATCCTTTTGGTTCGTACTTATTAAGTTACATTTTACAAATGTCTCATTTAACAAATCCTGAAAATCCACTTGTTTCTTTTATAAATGATTGGAGATATAAAAATATATCGTAGACTACAATGAACGTGCTCACTGAAAAATTCATGTAAATAGACATAAGTGATGATCAATTACGTTGCGAAGGTCAACAAGGACATTAAACCTCTTTGATATTCCCTTATATGCAAGATAGTCGTCATTTTTTTTATTTGTATTGTCAATTAACGTACGGTTAGAATTATTTCTACGGGCTATCTTCACTAAGGTTATCATACTTACTTGAAATTCACGCATAACCAAATGAAAAAAATAGTAACCATAAATTCACTCATACTATTAATTATTTATTTTTTCATTTGGTTATGCATTTTCAGGGGAGTTTGATAATCTTAATGAAGATACCCATCGAATAAGTCTAATCGTACCTTACCTTGATCGAGAATAAAGTTGAGAATACAAATACTAAAAAAAATGAAGACTACCATGCATATAATTGAATATCAAAGAGGTTTAATGCCCTTGTGACCTTTGCAAGGTAATTGATCATTACTTATGTCAATTTATATGAATTTCTCATTGAGCATGCTCATTGCATTCCACAATATATTTTTCTATGTCCAATCACTTATAAAATAAATAAGTGGATTTCCAGGAGTTAGTAAATGAGTCATCTAAGAAATGCAATGGAAGCAACATAAGCACGGATAAAAAGGATTCTTTCAAGAAGGAACTACCTAACCAACAAAAGGATATCAATGGTACTTAAGGAATTTTACATCTTACAATTTAAACTTATGTTCATTATTTTATTTTTTGTTTTATTCAGAAGTACAGATGAATCCAATTTTAAATCAATGAGTGCAATATAATATGAACACTAGACCCAATGATAAATAACATAGTAGTAACCTAAAATATAGTCATTTGATTGAAAATCCAGTCCTAGTTTTTCAACTTAGAATATATTTATTTCATGTTTATCATTTCATCACATTTGGTTATATATAATTTTTAGGTGAGTCTGAACTCAACAAAGTTACATATGATGATAGTCTCCCGGATAATTTTGATCATATTTTAGATAATTCTGATTTTATTTTAAAAGACAATATTGTAATTGTGGGTCGAAACTTTGTACAAGAGATTAATATGATGGAAATTATCGCATCACACAAGGAATACCAAGAAGCATAATTTTTTCCATCGATAACATCTACAAGGTAATTCACAGAAACCTTATGTCTATCTTTCCCAGTAACGTTAACTAGTTTCAACAAGTTTCTAGTATTGTTTAGCAATAGTTAGCTCTTTATTTATTTTTCGTTCTTAAATATTTGACAAAATAAAAGATAATCGACGAACTTATTTTGATTATCCAATCAAGATTCCTTGCATTCCACAGTTTTACTAAAAAGCTCTCACCAGTTGAAGCAGGATTTTAATGTAATCCTCCAACAAAAGAAGACCCAAATATGAATCATTTGGAAAACGAAGATTCAAGTATCAAAACAAACAAAAGGAATGTTAATTGTAAGAGAAAAGAGAGAAAAAAAAGTTTGAATGTCATCAATTCATTTGCAATTTTAAATTTAAGTCACCTTTATAAACTTTGTCAATTACTTATTCGATTCTTCTTTATTAACTATCCTTTATAAAGGATTATTTTCAAAATTTGTCATCAAGAATGGTGTGATATATCTCGAGTAAAAAAATACATTCGCTATAATATTCTAAATCAATCAATGTGAGTTTTATCAAAATTCATAAGAAGGCTCCAAACATAATATTGTGTCTAAATTCAGGTTAATTTCTCATAACGTCATTGAGTTATAGTTTCTAACCATAAAAGCAATCAACTTAACTAGAAAGTATCTATTTTTAATAACACATTAGCATTATTGTTTTATTCGTGTTGTACATTGTTTTACTATACATTGTTTGATAAGGATTTGATTTGTTCAAATATATTCAGGCGTTAGTTTGTATTATCTATTGTTATTTGTTCCTACATTCTAGGAGTTAGTTTAAGCTAATTTAGTTTATTTCATATGTATAAAAACTCTACATGAGTCTCATCAAAGTAATATCCTTTCTTCTAGTTTATTTCTTTCTTTATATGATATCAGTGCCACAAATACTCTAATGAATAATTTTCCCCTACACATCAATGGCTCGCTCCACCCCGGTTTCTAATGTTGATGCTTCCCATGTCATTAACCACTTGATTCAATTCAACCCAACATCATAACTTCCCATTAAATTGTCTAGTAGCCACAACTTCACCACTTGGATAACCCAGATTACCGTGCTACTTCATGGCCATGACCTCTATGGTCATCTTGTTAGCAAAAACGATGTCCCCTCCTAAAACAATCATCACTAATGCAATTGAAACTGCCAACACTAAGTTCAAGGATTGGTTTCGACTAGATAAACTGATCAAAATGCTCTTATGGCCTTTGTTGATGGCATAATCACATTCATTGTTGCTTTCACAAGCAACTCTAAAGCTGCCTGGGATCTCCTTCACAACTACTTCACGAACAAGTCTCAAACACACATCTTTAGCCTTCATAACTATCTCAGTCGAGTCAGCTAAGAAAACAAATATTTTGTTGACTATTTGCGTGAGATTTGATCTCTGTATGATGAACCCGCCACACAGATTCATCTGTCAATAACGAAGAGCTTATGGTGAAAGTATTGAGTGGCCTTGGTCTAGAGTTTCGTGAGATTTCAGCAGCAATACAGGAATGAGACTCTTCAATTAGCTACATTGAACTATTTGACAAGCTTCTTGATCATGAAGTTTACTAAAACACGAGTGCCTAAAAAAGACAACCACTCAGATGACTGCAACAGTTGCTCAATGAGTCGCATATTTCCAATCATCATGACACAATAACCGACGCCCACCTAGAAATAACAACTAGCGGCCCCTATCTAGACAGCCCATCAAAACACCACTCCCCAAGATTCAAATTATGGTTCTCAATAGGGTAATTTCCTAAAACAACCCTCACGGGTCCGCTGTCAACTTTGTGACAAGTTTGGGCATATACCAATTGTGTGTTGGTCCCGGTCTCATAAATATTTTGAAGTAGAGGCTAATTTTATTGCCCACACACCGACACATGACCCTTGGATTGTCGGGTGCATCTCACCACATTACCTCAGATGCTAACTCCGTGCACAATGTTCAGCACTTTAAGAGATTGAGGACATGACGATGGGTAATGATAATGTTATTCCAATTACTTAAACTCATACGTCTAATATATCTTCAAGAATAGTGTGTTGAAACCCTCTACTGTTTTATAAGCTTTTGCTATCAAACGTAAGCTTCTTTTGATTTCTCAATTTTTCCAAGACAACCTAACCTCAATTAAGTTTTTTCCTTTTAATTTTTGTGTGAAGGTTCTATCTACGAGAACTCTTCTGTGCGGCCCAAATAAAGCAAGGCTCTAGGAACGATAGTCACTGTCTCACCCAACAATCAATTTTGCTACCAACCTTTCCTTACATTTGTGGTATTGAGGATTGGGTTACCCCCATCGTGTTTTATTTTGCATTCTCAATAATTTGTCTTTCTTATTTTTTGAAAGTTAAATTCACTTATTATATTTATTTCCCATAGATATCCATTTTCTTCAAACACATTCTCCAGTATATCTCCATTAGAAACACTTAATAATAATCCGTGGGGACCCTCCCTAATGCTCTCAATTGATAAAAAAAATGTTATTATTGTATTTTTGTTGATTAGTATAGAAAGTACATATGGTTATACACAATGTAAAACAAAACTGAAGTTAAAAATTTTTTTCACACTTTACATTTTTTGCTTGAAAAACATTTTGATAAAAAAATACTCAACCTTTACACTAATGGGGGAGGCAAATATCAAATACTAGACCCATACCTTCATTCGAATGGCACACAACACCTTTTTTCTCCACCATAAACACCTCAATGGGTTGTCATGGCTGAAAGATGCCATCGTCACCTAGTCGAGATAGGCAAAACACTACTCCATCAAGCTGCCTTACCATTCAAATTTTGGTCGTTTGCTTGTCATCATGCCACATATCTCATCCATTGTCTACCCACCAACACCCTTATTAACATGTCACCATTTGAAGTTCTTTTTAATGATAAACCATCGTACACTTCTCTTTGTATATTTGGTTTTTTGTGCTACTATTGGCTTCAGCAATATGCCCAAAAAAAGTTAGAACTGTACTCCAGCTCTTGTGTTTATCTAGGTTTCTCCATTATTCATTATTTCCATCAATGTTTTGACCCTGCCAGCACTAATAATTTTCTCTTGTGAGATGCAAGGTTTTCTAAATATGTTTTTGCACTTGACAGTATGTTTTCTCACTTGAAACAATATCCTTAAAATTTTTCATAGATTTCATAAGAACAGGCATAATTCCATAATTCACCTTTCAAGGTTCAAAACCCAATTTCAATCATAAAGTCATGTAAATCTATTAATTCATGCTTGCTTTCATAAAACTCCTCTTTCATAATTAAAACCCACATCCTATGATCCTAATATGGAAAACATGGGGATTTCAAGGGTTCTTGGGGGGAAACAACATAAAATCATAGTATTTCATCAATTTATGCATAAAAGATCATAATTCAATCATTTAAATCAATAATCAAGGGAACAATGACAATTGAAGAGAACCCTAACTCAATTGGGGATTTCTAACTTTGAAAATAGGAGAATTTGGGAACTCCATGAATGGAAGGAATCCATGAATGAAAACTATCATACCTTCCTGCCAAAATCTTGCATCTGATGGAGGATTAGGAGACTTGATCTTGAAAATTCCTTCTTCTTCTCCTTCTCCTCCTCCTCCTCCTCCTTCTTCCTCTTCTTCTTTTGGAGAGAGAAATATTTGGGGAAAGAACTGGGAGGGATTTGCCGAAATTTAAAGAGTAATTCAGAATGGTTAAATTTTAGGCCAAAAATACTTAAGTAGGATCTAGGATTAGGATTAAAATGACTTAAATTCGTATTAGATGCATAGAAAAAGACCCATATAACCTTGAGAAAAATAACTAGTGGAACTCTTTCATGGAAGGCTTTCACCAGCCATTCAATGATTCACGACCCGTAAAGGCAATTGTGAACCAGAGGCCTGGATTTTTTCTCTAATTCAAACTCCACGGACGGGTCTACCGTCTGTGGACCATTCTATTGGTCGTGAACCTGTCTGTGAATCATTGCCTTAGAATAATTTTTATAAGGCTTTGGTTAAAGGATGGCTTCACTGACCGTGGACTCTTCCACCGTGCTTGAACCCTTCCATAGACCCTTGCCTTAGAATGTTTTTCACAAGGCTTGGGTTCAAGAATGGGTTCACTTACCATGGACTCTTCCACCGTCCTTGTACCCTTCTTTAGACCCTTATAACATGTTTCACAAGGCTTGGGTTCAAAGACAGGTTCACTGACCATGGAATTTTCCACCGTCCTTCAACCCTTCCTTAGACCCTTATAACATGTTTCACAAGGCTTGGGTTCAAAGGATTGGTTCACTGTGGACTCTTCCACCGTTCTTGAACCCTTCTTTAGAAGTCTTTTTTCTATTTTTTTTTTTTTTAGGTTTTACAACAGTTTTTATCTAATTATTAGATAATAAAAAAACTATAATTGTCGATATTTAATCATACCAATTTTTTTCTTTTTCAAAAAAATGACCCTTATGTAAAATATATAAATTAGACAATGATGAAGTTTCAACTATGCCTTTAAAGTATAAAAATTGAACTAATATTCTTTGTTAATATTTTAGCTCACATATATCCTTATCGTTCAATAGTTGATTTAAATATCCATTTAATTTTTCTTAAAGGCCCATTTGCTTATTTTTTTTATTTAATCAAACTGGGCCAAGTTCCATAATACAAATAGGAACCTGGTTGGCATAAAAGTGATCAGACCAGGTGAATATAACAAAGACCCTATAATAGGGTTTCCTAAATGAGCTCATCACTTTTCGCATTCCTACACCAACTCTTTCTCTTCCTTGTTATTGTACCCGTTGTTGCCTTTAACGCCAGCTTCAAGTTCTTCTTCTTTGGGTGATAAAATGTCATTGCTCCTCCTCTCTTCATTGTCATTGTTGTTATCAGCTGTCAAATGTTTGTATCTCTTTTTGGTTGTTGATCTCTGACATCTTCTTCTCAAAGTCCCAATTACTCCCTCCATTTTTTTTTTCTTTGCACCACACATATATATATATTTTTCTTTCAAACTTTTTTATTTAAAAAAATTAAGAAAGCATAATTATTGGTCAATCAAGTTTTATTTGATGATTTTCTTTTCTATGATTTTAAAATATTTTACTATGTTAATTATCCTAATTTATAACTTTGAGAAAAAAAGTTTTTTCTAGAAAGCTCTAAATTTCCTCTAGAAGTTGGGGCTATCAAGAGGTCACAACAATGGCAGACGAGAATTCTAATATGGATGACCCGAGGGTAATTTTTATACCATTTCTTTTTTTGTGTTGTACTATTTATTTTTTAACTAGTTTCTTTGTTAATTTATTAGGGTTTATATTTTTGTTATGATCCAACAAATTAAACTAAATTAAATGGAACTCAACAATTTTGGGGAATTTTATCGTGTTTATATTAAGCGAAAATTGAACTTTATTACAAAATAGAAACTACTCATACAAAATGGAAATAACCTAAATAAGAAATCTTCATAGATGAGATGAACTCGTAAATTATAATAGAAGAAGAGTTGAGATAGATTTGAGGAAGGTTAGAAAAATAACTAATTGATCATACCTTTCAAGGATTTAGTTATAGGATTCTCATGTGCAATCAGCGTCGTTCAACTTCATTAACTCAAATAAAATTTTGTGCATTCATTTGTTATAGTACTATTTGTCATTTCTTTATTTTCCAGTTAGCTCATTTATTCTGCTCATTACAATACTCTTATAGGAGAAGTTATTTTTATTAAAAAAATTGATATCCCTTTATTAATTTCAGCAAAAAAAGATAAAGTTGAGGGGTGGGGCTAATAAAATTTTTTCTACATATCCATGTGAAATAATGAAAGAATGTAACTATACAGTTCAAGGTAGTTCAAAAAAAACTTATGAAGCCTTTAGCTGTCCATTTTAATCTAAGTGATTTTCCATTTGTTAAAGTTGGATTAGTCCTATGTAACCAATATATATAGACTTTCAAACCTCATAAAAATCATATGTTTCCGGTACAATATGGACGCTTGGTAGGGGCAGTCATGAGTTTGAAGATGGAGAAATTTAGTGGATTATTCATAAATTAAGTGAAGGACATTTAGGATAGGGTTTAGAGGTGCTCTTTCCTAGTACAGAGGATGCAATTGTTGAATTTCTTCCAACATACTTTCTTTTTTGTGTATTATTGTCTCTCATAGCAAAGTTGGAGCATTGTTACATTGTTTATATGCTTCTACATTGAACTAGTTGCACAGAGATATTATTCACTAGTGGGGATGGGGACGGAGGGGTAGTAGTGTGGGCGGTTTGTGCTATTTTTTTTGTGATGTAGGATCTTTTGTCTACTATTTGAAATGTGATATGCTAATCGCATGATGGAATATGCTAAACATCAAGAAGTCCACTAAATTTTTGGACTTGAGTTGAGTTTTGTGGGAGGGAGGTGGTTAAGTGTCAGATTAAGATGAATTCATGATGTGGCGCAATTAGCTAAAGGAGTTAAAGTTGAAGTTTACTTGCTAGAGTTTATCAAATACTTTGTTGCCTGAAGTGCATCTGTTTGACTACTTATAGGTGTTTTGAAGAACTATTTAATTGATTGACTTTAGTCTGCTATGAAATCACAAACTAGTCATGAAGAAGTACTGTGACGTAGATTAATTCTTATGTGCTTCTTTGACTGATTATTGCTAGTATTAGCTTTCATATCTATGTGTTTTATACAGACTGTGGCTTACTGTTACTCTCTTAAAATAGTAACCAACTATTGATCTTCCAAGGAAAATACTAGAAATTATGGTCTGGATTGTTATTGTTTTATCTTCATTCTTTATACCTGTATAGGTTACTCAAAACCTTCAAAACTGTTACTGCGCCTGTGTTGGATCACTAAAAAATGCTCAACTTTGGAAGGATTTATACATAATAGACGATGTTTTTTAGGAGCTTAGGTTTCAGTTACATTTTTGTAGTTACAAATCAAGACTTATTTTTCTGGTGCCTTCTCCTTTCATAATATATCTAGCTATATTGCAAATACCTCTGCCTTTCTCCGGTTACATATCAAAGGTAGAACATTGATTGGTTGTTGCACTATGTTGTTTGTTTTCTTCACAATCAAAATATAGTGTCGGTATAGTGATAAATCTAACTTCACTTAGCTTTGTCCTCTCATCTCGGGCATAGATGATGCTAGCGTACGACTGAATTTTTTCATGGATGGAGGAATCGAGCGGGGACGTGGAAGCCTAAAAGAATGTGATAATTACCCGTGATTATCTAGAGAGCTCTCGAAATCAAGAAACAATTCTACTGGAGAGGTGTAGGAACAATAAAACGGCCGCAAAACTACCCAGATGTTGAATGGGAATTTTAATGCTGACAGAGCTATTGGATCCCCATGGGTTGGATTATTCGCAGGAAATAGCAATGGTATGGATCTGACTTCCGTAACACCTAAATTGATAGAGGGTAATATATATAGTGGTTGAACTAGATAATCAAAGATTGATATATCTATATGTTTATTTCAGCGAAGAGCCTTTTAACCGTTCGTCTATTAAAAGTTAAAAGGTTGGTGTCATGTCAAGTAAAGTTATGAGTCTTGTATTTGAGTAAGGTTTTTTTTTCTGTTTTAGAATGACTTTTATATTTGTGTTGTAAAGACAAATAAAATTGAAGAAAGTATATTACTTTGATGAGACTCCTGTAGAGGTTTTATACAGATAAAATAAACCAAATTAAACTAAACTAACTCCTAGAATGTAGAAACAAATAACAACAACTAATAGATGGTGCAGGCTAGCTCATTTAGGGATGTAGTTAACGATTTTTTGTTGCTTGAAAATGTTGTTTTTCGACCTCATTACAAAATTACGTTGTTCTATAGTGGAATGATAATAATAGGTTCATATGGGGGAGATAAACTAAGAGATGGGGGTGGTAGTGAAGGTGATGAGGATGGTTGATGCCAATAGACGTGATTAATTGGTTGACGGTGATTTATGGAGATTGGAAAAGTTTAGGGGATATGGGGTTGCCTCCGAAAAACAAAATGGGGTTGCATATACCTATCAAAAGAAGAGGGTAATGAAGTAATGGGGGTATTACCTGGTTCCTGAGTTATGGAGTGATCTGTCTTTGGGTAGTTCTCTTGTGCGACAAGAATTGAGCATGTATCTCGGCATGTATCTGGAAATAAAGGAATAGTGGAGGGAAACTGGATGGTACTAGTATCAACTGATATTTATGGATGAGAGAAAGGGTTAGACCAATTTTGAGATGAATTGTTTTTCCATGCTAAAGAAGAAAGTTTTCGTTTAAAGTGAGAAAACATACTGTCAAATGGAAAAACATCTTTAAAAAAAACTGATATCTCAAGAAAGAAAAAGTTTGGAACGTGTAGGGTCAAAAAATTGATGTGAATGAGAAGTAATGGAGAAACCTAGATAGACTACAATTTGCAATTCTTTTTGTTATATGGTTGAAGCCACGGGTAACACAAAAAAACCATATATATGAAGAGATGTGGTAAGTTGGTTTGTCATTAAATATAAATTCAAATGGTGACTTGCTATTAAATGGGCTATGGGTATAAAGTTGATGAGATATGGACATGATTAAAAGCAAATGACTAAAAATCAGATGGTAAGGCAGCTTGATGAAGTAGTGTTTTGGCAATCTCAACTAGGTGAGAATGGTGTTATTCATCCATGGAAACCCCTTGAGATGTGTATGGTGGAGAAACAAGGTGTTGTATGCCATTGGAATGAAGGTATGGGTCTAGTATTTGATATTCTCCTCCTTCATCGGTGTAAAGGGTGGGTATTTTTTTTATCAAAATGTTTTTCAAGCACAGGATGTAAGGTGTGAAATTTTTTTTAGCTTCAATTTTGTTTTTCATTGTGTAAAACAAGATGTTCTTTCTATACTGATCCACTAAAATACAATTATAATATTTTTTTTGCCAATTGAGAGTACCGGGGAGGTTCCCCAAAGATCATGGTAAAGTGTTTCTAATGGAGATTTGCTGGACACTGTGTTTGAGAAAAATGGAAATCTATGGGCTTAATTTCAGAAACAAGAATTACAATAAGTGAATTTGTCTATCAAAGAATAAGAAAGACTGAAATTACTGAGAATGTAAAATAAAACTCAAGAATAGTGATGACCCAATCCTCGATGCTATAGATGTAAGGAAGGGATGGTACAATCATTGATGGTTGGGTGAGACAATGACAGACATTCCTAGAGTCCTGCTTTATTAGGGCTACCCAGAAGAAGAGTTCCCATAGTTAGATCCTGCACAAGAAAATTTAAAGGAAAAAATTCGACTGAGGTTAGGTTGTCTTGGAAAAATTGAGAAATTGAAAGATGGTTATGCTTGATAGTAGGAGCACAAAAAATAGTATAGAGTTTGAAGGACTTATTTTGTGCAGAGAGTCATACCAGTTTGAGTAATTGGAATGACATTACCAGTAGCTATCGTTATGTTCTCGATCCCTTTGAAGTGCTAAACATTGTGCATAGAGTTGGCATCGGAGGTAATGTGGTGAGATACACCCGACTCGACAATCCAAGGTTTATGTGCTAGTGTCTAGGCAACAAACTTAGACTCTTCATCAAAATAGGTATTTGACCGAGATCGACATACATTTTTTTTATGCCCAAACTTGTCACATAGTTGACAGTGGACTTGTGAGGGTTGCTGTGGGAAATTATGCCATTGAGAACCTTTGTTTGAATCTTAGAGAGTGGTGTTTTGATGGGATGTCTGGTTGGGGGACTCCAGTTGTTGTTGTTGGGTAGGCGTTGAATATTACGTTGGGCTGATTAGGAATTTGTGACTCGTTAAGCAACTGTTGCAGTCACCTGAGTAGTTGTAGTTTTTAGGTCCTCATCTTTGAGGAAAACACTGTGATCAAGAAGTTTGTCAAACAGTTCAGCGTAGTTAATTGGGGAGTCTCGTGCCTATATTGCTGATGAAATCTCACGGAACTATAGACAAAGGACACTCAATATTGTCACCATAATTTCTTCGTTATTGAGCAGTGAACCGATGTGGCGAGTTCATCATACATAGATTGCATCTCACGCAAATAGTCAACAATAGATTTTTATCTTTGCTAACTCGACGGAGATGGTGATGAAGGATAAAGATGCGGGTTTGAGACTTGTTTCTAAAGGAGGTGTGAAGGTGATCCTAGGAAGCTTTGTAGTTTTTTGTTGAAGCAACGATGGATGCGATTGTCGCATCAACAGAGTCCATAAGAGCATTTTTTATTAGTTTATCCTATCGAAACCATTCCTTGTACTCAGAGTTGATAGTTTCAATTTTATTAGTGATGACTATTTTTAGACCTTGGTGCTGACAAGATGACCATAGAGGTCATGGTCATGAAGTAGCATGACATTATAGGTTGTCAAATCAATGAAATTGTGGCTACCAGAAATTTTAATGGGAAGTTGAGATGATGGTTGAATTGAATCAAGTGATTAACGATGGGGAGGCATCAACATTAGCAGGTGGGGTGGAAGGAGCCATTGATGTGTAGGAAAAAAATTACCCGTTAGAGTATTTTTGGCACTGATACCATATAAAGAGAGAGAAATAAAGTAGAAGAAAGTATATTACTTTTATGAGACTCCTATAGAGTTTTTTTACATCTGAATAAACCAAATCAACAAAAACTAAATTCTAGAATTTAGGAACAAATATCAATAATTTGAATAAATTGAACAAACCTAATCCTAATCAAATTGTGCACAATAAAACAATGTTACAACACAAGTAAAATAGTAACACTAATGTGCTATTAAAAATAGAAACTTTCTAGTTAAAGTTGATTGCTTTTAGAGTTAGAATCTATAAGTCGATGACCTTATGTGAAATTAACCTGAATTTAGACACAATATTATGTTCAGAGCCATTTTAGGAATTTTGAGAAAACTCACATTGATTGATTTAGTGTAATGTATTGAATGTATTTTTTTTACTCTGGAGATATCACACCTTTTTGTTGACAAAATTTTAAAATAAGCCTCTATAAAGGGTAGTTAATAAAGAAGAATCGAAGAAGTGATTGACAAAGTTTATAAAAGTGACTTAAATTTAAAATTGTAAATAAATTGATGCCATTCAACATTCAAAAACATGATAAAATCTTGGATCTATAATTTAAAGAAATGATTAAATACAATTGGACCTTGGTGGAAGAAGTCACAAAATCCTTTTCTCTATTGCCTTTTTTCTTTTTCTCTCTTTTCTCTTACAACTAACATTCCTTTAGTATTTTTTATACTTGAATCTTCTTTTTCCGAATGATTCATACTTGGATCTTCTTTAGTTGGAGGATTCAATTTAAATTTAGCTTCAACTGGTGAGAGCCTGTTTGTATACTGTGGAATGCACGTAAACTTGATGAGATAATAAAAACAAGTTTATCAATCTTCTTTTATTTTGTCAAATATTTAAGAACCAACATTAAAAAAGAGAAAATTAATGTTGAACAATACTAGAAACTTGTAGAAAATACTTTATGTTGCAAAGAAAGATAGACATAATTTTTTTATGAATTACTTGGTAATGTATCGATGGAAACAAAATTTTATACTTCTTGGTACTCCTTGCGTGGAGCAATAAATTCCCTCCCTTTCATCTATAGAACAAAATTTCAAGCCACAATTACAATATTGTCTTTTAAAATAAAATCTGACTTATTGTCATGACCCGAAAATTTTTGTGATGGCACTTGTCTTATCCCACCAAGACAAGTAAGCCTAAAACTCATCCATTACAATAAAATGCGATTTTTTTATAATAAACTCAAAAATACCCCCAAAATCTGGTTGTCACGTTGACAAGTCTCTATTGTATTATAACAAAATTGAAAGAAAGTACAAGTCTCAAATGACATTGTTTCTAGAATAGAACAAGATCATAATTAAGGAGAAAGAAGGTCTGCTGAAATGACAAGCAGCTACCTCACAAACCCCCATAAGAAGCCTCAGACAAGGAGAAGAGAAAATATCACAAAGGTCTAGGCTAGTAACCTACAAAAAAATGTAGTAGCAAGGGGTGAGTACCATACCACACGGTACTCAGTAAGTAAACCTCTAAACACAGGCTAGGGGGATAGAATACTGGTACTCCTTACACCCTAACCGAACCTTCACAACTACAACCTGCATAAAACCTGCCTAACCTAATAGTTCACAATTTACAAGTGCATATCTCAGCAATAACATTCTAACAATCACATATTCTCAACAACAAGCTCAACATTAATCAATTTCAACTTCCACAACTACAACATGCTTAAAACTAGCCCAACCTAACAGTTCATAATTCACATAGCACACAACTCAACAACAACACTCTAACAATTACATATCCTCAACAACAAGCTGAATATTCATCAATCAAAGTTCCACAGAATTGCACTCACAAGATCAGCAAAACACAATATCAAGTCACTAATGATAAATATGTGCAATGCAATGGAATGCAATATCAAGTATAATGATGCATGTATGCCCTAATGATACACACTCGCTGAGTCTCAGTTGGGACTAGTGGGGGACATATCTGTCCATGCATCCAGCGCAGCGTGCGATACGATCCTCGATAATAGTAACCATCACAGTGCACAATACGTCCCTTGTAATATAGTATCCATAGCAGCGCGCAATACGTCCCTCGAAATGGTACATCCTCTTTTAATTTCTTATTCCTTCTCAATTAACATAACAGTTGTCACAACCATGTCTCAGAACAATGCAAATGAAACTTTCATACAAATAATGAAGAGATGATCATTTTCATAACATTGCACAATTCACAACAAAGCAATCATGATACGTTATCAACAATGATTCAACAAGTCTTTCAAACAATTCTCAACACATCACACACAAACAATTAATCACATTGCCTTTTACTACCACTTTTTCATCATTAGAATTAATCAATGTGAACAAGTCAACCCATCACCAAGTTTCATTACCCCCAAACACATATTACAAGTAAATACACGAATTCCATACACTTAACAAGGGTTTAGAAATCCACTTGCCTCTAATAGTCGAACAATCAACCCGGGACTTGAGTTTTCCTCTTTCGTTAAGCTTCCATATCAATGCAATCTCTATTCACATAATAATCACAATAAGATTTCAAGACTAACAACACCCACATTACTATGTGTGTAGTCTAGACTCAAAAATCACTCAAATATATAATCAAGTTCTTAATCTTGATGCCAATTAATATTTCGACTCTCATATTTCTCAAATTCAAGCCTAGGCTTAAGTCTTAATTTCTCCAAATAACACAAATCTAGGATATTCATATAATATAGTATACCAAACCTTTAAGTACATCACTGTACATGTACCAATACGTTGGAACATAGGCATAAAATGATGACTATGAAGAAATTTGCAACTCCTAAATCAATAGAAAATTAATAACCTCTAATAACGTAACAATAATTTAACCCATAAATACTTTCATTCTACTATCATTGTTAATGTTAATCAAACCCATTCTATGATCACTGTAAATCATTGGCTTATGATTAGTAATGATTTTCTTTTCCACTAAATTTTGTTATCATCCTTAGTCTCAAAAGCACGGGCAAATCCACTCAATTTGTAGCCATTCACTTCTTTATTTCGACCCAACAATATTATAATACTATTATTTATATATGCAACAACCAACACAAAAATTGAAACTCACCTGAAGCTTTGTCGTAATTTGATGCCGCCACCGCCCGTTCCTCCTTTCCCTTTCTATTTCTTTTCCAAATTAATTGTTTATTAAAACTGACAAAATCCACTAACTTATTTCTAATACAAGGGCCTAATGGCATAGGTTCTTAAATAAATGATCACTTGAGAGTCATTAACTATCAATTGAGTCAATTGTCTACAATTACCCATCAATTAATTAACTCAAGTTAAATGAATAATCCAAATTTCCAAAAATGACCTCTCGGGTCATTGCATTATCCACCGCTAAAAATGATGTTCGTCCACGAACATCATAAGGAAGAAGAAGGAAGAATAACCGACGTTACCAAAAGTCTAAGTTATGACCTACCAATCGTTCATCTCTCTAAGTGAGTTCCTCCTTACGACCATTTCATCAAGATCAACTACTAAGAACTGAACTTTGGATGATCTAGAAATGAACAGTGATTATCAAGGCACAATCTAACCCATGAGCTAAATCTAAAGTGAAACTCATTGTACCATAACACAACTATCATGACGAATCTTTTCTCACATAACCAAGATAACATTCTGAATCGGCACTGGCTACGATCAGAAGTGAACCTGAACCAACAACCACATACTTATATTGCACAAACCATCATAGATCTTATCAAGATTCCCTTATCACAACATAATCTTTCCTCGAGCTTAAACTGTAAGAATTTGATCTTTAGACATCAAGTACTAATCAAGAGAGAATCAAACTTATCTAACCCAGAGAAGAACAAGATCAAGTAACCACTTAGCTAGCGATACACCCTCTAACAACACTATCAAAATGCTAGATCAATAGCTATTATTGTAGACAACCTTTAAGAATGGTAGAGCTAGACCCAATGCTCCCTTCATTCAATCACACATATTCAGAACGTGACCTCGATGACGAGATGAATATTAGGACTATCAAACAACTGTAAGTATATATGGTAGCACTTCTATGAATTCTCTTAAGCAATATTGTGCGTGTAAAATCACTAGTATACTTCAGCTATTCCAAAAACACTAAATTTTACATAACTGAAATGAACAAGTCTAACCAAGGATGCCATCCCACAAAAAGGACGATCACAGGATTGGTACACTCGATCCACCACTAGGGATCCACCCACAAAAGTGAAAATATGTGTGGGTGTAGACAACTAATCACACTCCAAGTCATATCCAAAATGAAGTAGGTGGTCACATAAGAATGTATGAAACCAAAATCGAATAACATAATACACTTCCACCATAGCGCCCATCTCAAACATTTCTAGTCATAAGACTTCATCTCTTTGATTTTTAGCTAATCACAATCCACCAACTTGGTCCCCATTACAATCGTACCCATACTCAATTTATTAAACCCCACATAATGTCACAGTACTCCATTGAAGCTAACAGTCTTAATACCAAAAAACATCATACCTACACCAACCATTTAACTTAATCTCAAATAGTCCCTAGTATCAAAGTCTTCTTAGCAAACACATTGTCGCCTCTATAATTTTTGTACTATGGCTCCCTCTCTTTCCATTTAAGCATCTCATGATAGATATGGGTTCCATCCAAGTCTAATAGCACAAATTTTGAATCAAATAGTACATTCCCATCAAGATAAAGCTATTAAATCACACCCATAGTCAAGTCCATGCAAACTTTCACATACCATGTTTTAACTACCATTTATACCATCATGTGCCTCATGCCAAAATTCAAAGAAATCCTTGGTTACTCCAATAATATTGTATATTATAAGCTCATAATCTCTACTAACCATCAAATTCCTATGTAACACATCATAACAGTTTACATGGTCCCATCAACAAAGTAGTTTCAATCCCATCAAAATCTTCATTTACCATGTAGAACTGTAGGTCCACACTATTGAACATTCATAAGTTACCTATCATATTTTGAACAATCTAGCTCGACATAACCATATAGAATCTTTCACACATCTGCTTGTCACCCAAACTAATACTCCATCTTTATAAAAGTTGATATAACCTTAATAAGTCTATATCGAACCAATTCACATCTGTAGTCATATTAGAACTTATATATGAAAATCCATACAACCTTCACTTTGAACCAAGAGTCTATATAAGAGGTCTTATTCCTTCACATCTCTGAAATTCTTTCCATGATGAAAATTTTTAGATACCTTAACTCTTTATTACACAAAAATCTTGTTTCTTTCACTGACTCGCTTACCAATCTTAATAATTGACCAATAATCCATGAAATTTAACCTTATACTCTAAACCAAAACCTTATGTGAAACCCTTCCTTAGATCCTTTAACAATCAAAAGTAACCAACTTTACGACTTAAACCATGCATAAGTCCTTCCAAATGCTCAATACCTGGTGTAATCAATCATTTCTTTCCCTTTCAATCCATACCTTAACAAGACCTACTACCACAAACGTAGACTCGCAATGAAGAACTCAAATTTTGATTTCAACTATGTAGCCCATTCCCATTATATATCAACATTAGCTTATACATTAGCTTATCATTGATTGCCTCTCTATCGACCTTATCACATCCTTCACTAAAAATCCAACCATACTCAGTATCAAACTTAAGACCACAAAAGAACTTATCATCACACTCGAGCTGAACGGCTGTACTCTCCTTTCTCAAATATTATCCAAAAAACTTTTAACTGATATGAACGCATGTAACACTATCACCATAACCATAGCAAAACAGATGGAACCACGTGTCTTTGAACCAAATTCTCAACCATCTAAAGATACATTAGTGGTCCTTGCAATCATAGTAAATGTCATTGTTCTCGCTTCCTTTCAAAGGCAAAACTTTTTCAGCTAATTCTCTCCATTTATAACTCTAGCTCATTTCAATTATATTCAAGCAGTGTCCCAACACCTCCTACCACTTTTTCTACGACCATTTTACTCACCAAATAGTAGCAAACCACAACCTTAGATACTCGTAAGACGTCATTACAATAAAAAAATTTGTTAATCAATAATTCTTATCATATAGTTGCATCTCAATCAAAATCCATCACAAACTCTTATTACCATACTCGGTTAGCCCTTTCCATCACCACGAAGTCACTCTTGTCATCGACATGACATCTCAAACCCAGCTATACCAATCAAATTCAAAGGACTAACTTAATTGTATACGTACTTTCTTACTAAAATTCTCAATTGTCTTCACATAAGTATACTCTTTAGGACTTCCTTTACCCATAATCTTGTCATTCAAATATCAATCCACTTTCTTGGACCTTACGATGACATCACTAGTCCTCATTTAAAACCCTCGGGATACACTTCACAACCTAAATATATTAATACTATACCAATGATCCACAACTAAAACCTTTCTTATAAACAACGCTTAACCCACGTGTCCAGTAACAAACTAGTTGGTTTCTCAAATGCAAATGCAATACCGAATCTCATTATACGAGCATTTGAAACAACTGATATCTCTTTAAGTAGTTAGTATTCATACTTGACAATCGACGTATCCATTTTCATATACCATTAGTATCACACTATGAAAGTCTATAAGATCGATCACTAGAACACATCATACGTAGCGAGAAGATTGTACCCAAATAGCCTACACATTTCTATCTATTGAATATTTACAACGGATTATAAAAAAAAATTCGTCTCTATCCCAAGAGATATGCATTCTTTCATAGATCAAGTCGGTCGCAGAACTAACACACTCTCTAACTCTAACCAAGTAAACATCGATACTATTATAGTAGTCGTATCATGACCTTCTTTGATATACACACCATCTATAAAATGGTAGTAGAGAATCTGTCCTCAATTGGCGCAACATTACTTTCATCATTTGCTAAGCATCCCATAAATGTTATCATAACTTTACTAACAGTATTTTTCAAAGTTACAGTGTTCATTATCTAGCCATCCTTTTAATCATTCCACTTTCAATTATCAAACAACTCAAGATATTTCCTATACCACACAGGTATTATTCCCACTACTAGGTTACTAACCTGAAAAGTATAATACGTTTATGAAGTCCCTCAGACCATTGTTCAACCTCATCATTTAGAGATCCAAAAAAAAATTTTGTTGAGCCATCACCTAAATCAACCCTTTCAAATTGAACATTTCAAATCTGGCCACACATCTTTTTCATAAATCTATCATTTTCACCTTAGCATCAGGTTTAACCTCCAAGCCATACATGATACACCAACTTCTAATTTAAAGAACCACACACGACTCATCACAATAAGTGAGAGAGAATGCAATAAAACGATAAGAATCAGAACAGACAAAGGATACATGATAGAGATTCAAGAAGTGAAGATTATTCTTAAAAGTCATTATAGCCTCTCGAAGATCAGTACATATGTCTCTGTACTGATCCTCAAGACTATACTTACACTCAACTTGTACACACGTGATACCTATGAACCTGGAGCTCTGATACCATTTTGTCACGATCCAAAAATAGACGTGATGACATTTGTCTTATTCCACCAAGACAAGTCAGCCTAAAACTCATCCATTACAATAAAATGCAAAATTTTTTATAATAAACTCAAAAATACCCCTAATATCTGGTTGTCATGTGTACAAGTCTCTAATGTGTTATAACAAAATTGAAAGAAAATATAAATTTCAAATGAAATTATTTTTAGAATAGAACAAGATCATAATTAAGGAGAAAGAAGGTTCGCTGAAATGACAAGCAGGTACCTCACAAACCTCCAGAAGAAGCCTCAGACAAGAAGAAGAGAAAATATCACAAAGGTTCGGGCTAGTAACCTACAAAAAAATGCAATAGCAAGGGGTGAGTATCAAACCACATGGTACTCAGCAAGTAAACCTATAAACACAAGCTAAGCGGATAGAATACAGGTACTCCTTACACCCCAATCAAACCTCCACAACTACAACCTGCATAAAACCAACCAAACCTAACAATTAACAATTTACAAGCGCATATCTCAACAACAACATTCTAACAATCACATATTCTCAACAACAAGCTCAATATTCATCGATTACAACCTCCACAACTACAACCTGCTTAAAACCAGCTCAACCTTACAGTTCATGATTCACATAGAACACAATTCAACAACAACACTCTAACAATTACATATCCTCAACAAGAAGCTCAATATTCATCAATCAAAGTTCCACATAAAGGCACTCAAAAGATCAACAAAACTCAATATCAAGTCACTAATGATAAATATGTGCAATGGAATGGAATGCAATGTCAAGTATAATGATGCATGTCTGCCCTGATGATACACACTCGCTGAGTCTCAATCGGGACTAGTGGGGGACATATTTGTCTATGCGTCCATCGCGACATGTGATAGGACCCTCGATAATACTAACAATCACGGTGCGCGATACGTCCCTCGAAATATAGTATCCATTGAGGCACGCGATACGTCCCTCGAAATGGTACATTCTCTTTTAATTTCTTATTCCTTCTCAATTAACATAACAGTTGTCACAACCATGTCTAAGAACAATGCAAATGACATTTTCACACAAATAATGAAGAGATGACCATTTTCATAACATTGCACAATTCACAACAACACAATCATGATACATTATCAACAATGATTCAACAAGTCTTTCAAGCAATTCTCAACACATCACACACAAACAATTAATCACATTGCCTTTTATTACCACTTTTTCATCATTAGAATTAATCAATGTGAGCAAGTCAACCCATCACCAAGTCTCATTACCCCCAAACACATATTACAAGGACATACACGAATTCCATACACTTAACAAGGGTTTAGAAATCCACTTGCCTCAAATAGTTGAACAATCACCTCGGGACTTGAGTTTTCCTCTTTCGTTAAGCTTCCATATCATTGCAATCTATTCACATAATAATCACAATAAGATTTCAAGACTAACAACACCCACATTACTATGAGTCTAGTCTAGACTCAAAAATCGCTCAAATATATAATCAGGTTCCTAATCTTGATGCCAATTAATACTTCAACTCTCATATTTCTCAAATTCAAGCCTAGGGTTAAGTCTTAATTTCTCCAAATAACATACATCTAATGATATTTTAATATAATACAGTATACCTAACCTTTAAGTACATCACTGTACATGTACCAATACGTTGGAGCATGGGGCATAATTTGATGACTATGAAGATAACCCATAATTACTTTTATTGTACTATCACTGCCAATGTTAATCAAACCCATTCAATGATCACTGTAAATCATTGTCTTATGATTAGTAATGATTTTCTTTTTCACTTAACTTTTGTTATCATCCTAAGTCTCAAAAGCACGGGCAAATCCACTCAATTTGTAGCAATTCACTTCTTTATTTCGACCTAAAAATATTATAATACTAATATTCACATATGCAACAACCAACACAAAAATTGAAACTCACCTGAAGCTTTGTCGTAATTTGATGCCGCCACCGCCGTTCCTCCTTTCCCTTTCTATTTCTTTTCCAAATTAATTGTTTATTAAAACTGACAAAATCCACTAACTTATTTCTAATACATGGACCTAATGACATAGGGTCTTAAATAAATGATCACTTTAGCCCATTGACTATCAATTGAGTCAATTATCTACAATTACCTATTGGTTAATTAACTCAAATTAAACGAATAATCCAAATTTCCAAAAATGACCTCTCAGGTAATTACACTTATCAAAAATATGATCATAATTACTCAGGAGATTATATTCACATGTAACTTTGTTCAGCTCAGACTCACCTGGAAATTGTATATACAAGAAAATGTGATTAAATGATACACATGAAACAAATATATGATAAGTTCAAAAAATGGGACATAAGCTTCAATCAAATGACCGAATTTTAGGTTACAACTAGGTTATTTTCCATTTGGTTCTAGAGTTTCAATTATATTGAACTCATTGATTTAAAATTTAGGATTCATCTCTACTTCTGAATAAAACAAAAAATCAAATCATGAACATAAGTTTAAATTGTAAGATATAAAATTGCTTAAGTACCATTGATATCTCTTTATTTGTTAGGTATTTCCTCCTCGAAAGAATATTTTTTATTTGTGCTTATGTTGCTTCCATTGCATTTTTGGATGTCTCATTTGCTAGCTCTCGGAAATGCACTTGATTCTTTTATAAGTGATTGAAGATAGAAAAATATATTGGGGAGTACAATGAGCGTTATCAATGGAAAATTCATGTAAATTGACATAAGTGATGATCAATTACCTTGCAAAGGTCAACAAGGGCATTAAATCTCTTTGATATCCCCTTATATGCATGGTAGTTTTCATTATTTTAGTATATGTATTGTCAATGTTATTATCAATGAAGGTACGATTAGAATTATTTGATGGACTATCTTCATTAAGATTATCAAATTCACTTGGAAATCATGCATAACCAAATGAAAAAGATAAATGATTAATAGTATGAGCGAATCTATAGTTTGTTTTTCATTTGGTTATGCATGATTTTTATATATGTTTGATAACCTTAGAGAAGATATCCCGTCGAAGAATTCTAATCATACCTTAACTGACAATTAATAATATTGACAATAAAAATACAAAAACGGAATTGAAGACTACCATGCATAAAAGGAAATATCAAAGAGGTTTAATGCACTTCATTACCTCTAGAAAGTAATTGATCATTACTTATGTCTATTTACATGAATTTTCCATTGAGCACGCTCATTGTATTCTACAATATATATTTGTATCTCCAATAACTTATAAAAGGAAAAAAAAAATAGATTTTCAAGATTTATGAAATGAGACATCCAAAAAATGCAATGGAAGCAATATAAGGACGGACCAAAAATATTCTTTCGAGGAGGAACTACCTGACCAAAAAAAATATATTGATGGTGCTTAAGAAATTTACATCTTTCAATGTAAACTCATGTTAATTATTTTATTTTTAGTTTTATTAATAAGTAGAGATGAATCTTAAATTTAAAATCAATGATTGAAGTATAATTGAAAGACTAGACCTGAATGACACATAAATTAGTAGTAACCTAAAATGTAATAATTTTTTTGAAGCTTTAGTCCCACTATTTGAACTTAGAATTTGTTTCCTGAGTATTATTTCATTAAACTTGGTTAATATAATTCTTAGGTGAGTCTGAGCTCAACAATGTTACATGTTAAGATAGTCTCCCGAATAATTTTGATCGTATTTTAAATAGTTTTGATTGTTTTTTAAAAAGCAATATTGTCAATTGTGGCTTGAAACTTTGGAGAACAGATTAAAAAAGATGGAAATTAATGCATCACGCAAGGAACACCAAGAAGTATAAAATTTTATACCATCAATAATGTCTACAAGGTAATTCATATAAACCTTATGTCTATCTTCCTCTGTAACATTTAGTATTTCAAACAAGTTTCTAGTATTGTTCAACAATAGTTTGCTCTTTCTTTACTTTTGATTCTTAGATATTTGACAAAATAAAAGAAAATTATTGAACTTACATGCCATAGTTTACTAACAAACACTCACCAGTTGAAGACGACTTTAAACAGAATCCTCAAACTAAAGAAGATTTAAGTATAAAAAAAAAAACAAAAGGAATGTTGGTCATTAGAAAATAAAATGGCCATGGAGAAAAGTATGTTGCGTCTTCTTCCAACTAGCTCCAATATTGTATTTAATCCTTTCTTTGAATTCTAACTCCATGATTGTATCATTTCTTTGAATGTTGAATGGTACCAATTAATTTACAATTTGATATTTTTATTTGACGTCTAAAAGTATACATCATTTTTCTATGTCTTTAATAATAAATTTTAATGAATACATGTTAGATTTAGCTAAAGTTTGATAAAAGCAAAACATAACGATGATTGCCAAACAAAAATGCCCTTTCCTTGATCTGTAATTCATATATATGAAAAAAATACTTGACTTAGCGAACTTTAACCTTCTAATTATCTTTTATAATAATACTTAAAGAAACAGCAAAAATAGTGACACATTGAGTTTTATATCAAATTTCTAAATATTATATATGTAATTGTTAATTTAAAACTACAGAAGATATTAAAACTCAATAAAAACTCAATCTTAATTGAATTGAGAAATATTCACTTTTTTCTGCAGGATGATGGTTGAAGAACTCATGGTTTAATTTTTAAATATATACTAAAAACATAAAGACACTTTTCTTACATAAATATTTAATTTAACTCATTGTTTGGTGCAACACTTAAATTACCATATTTTTTTAACTAACCAATTCACACTTACTATATATAATCAAGTGTGGTTTATAAGGATTTTTTACAGAGTCATTATTAAAAATGTAAATATTTCCAATTCATTAATTTTCATAACCATTATAATGTTTCTTTTAATAGAAGGCTTAAATGCGAAATGATTATTAATTAAGATTAAATATCACTATTATGATAATAGTAATTTCAAATTTTATAGGTGTTAACTATTAAGTGGTTTAGGCTATAAACTAATTGTTTAAACTGGCTGAATGTTGTTTTCAAAAGTAGTAACAGAGCTACCTATCTGGAAGAAGGTTCTATTTCAACATTTAATTAAATACATTTTCCCATAAGTTCTTCGACCATCATCTTGATGAAAAAAGGAAATGTTTCTCAATTAAATTTAAGATTGAGTTGATATTTAGTTTTAGTAACTTCTATAGTTTTAAATTAACAATTACATATATAATTTTTAGCAATTTGATATAAAACTAGTGTGTGCCTATTTTTGGTTTTTTGTTTAACCTATCATTATAAAGGATAAATAGAAGGTTAAAGTTAGCTAAAGCTAAATATTTTTTCATATATATATATATATATATATATATATATATATATATATATATATATATATGAATTACTGATCAAGAAAAGGGGAATTTTCGTTTGGCAATCATCATTATGCTTTTCTTATATAAAACTTTAGTTAAATCTAACACATATTCATAAGAAATTTTGGACAAAGACATAAACCATAGATATATACTTTTTGCCGTCAAATAAAAATACCAAATAATAAATGAAGTGGTACCATTCAACATTCGAAGATATAATACAATCTTGGAGCTAGAATTCAAAGAAATGATTAAATACAATCTTGGAGCTAGTTGAAATAAGTTGCAACATCCTTTTCACCATTGCCATTTTTGTTTTTTCTCTTACAACCAACATTTTTTTTTTGTTGTTTTGATACTTAAATCTTCTTTTGCCAAATGATCCATATTTTGATCTTCTTTTGTTGGAGGATTCCATTAAATTCAGCTTAAACTAATGAGAGCATGTTAGTACACTATAGAATGCAAGGAAACTTGATGAGATAAACAAGATAAGGTCAACAATTTTCTTATGTGTTGTCAAATATCTAAGAACCGAAAGTAATGAAAGAGCAAACTAATGTTAAACAATACTAGAAACTTTTTTGAAAATACTTATTGTTACGGATGAAGATAGACATAAGGCTTATAGGAATTACCTTGTAGATGTTATCGATGGGATAAAAGTTTACAATTTTTGGCATTCCTTCCATGATGTGTTAATTTCCATCTTTTTTCATCTGGTGTGCAAAGTTTAAAGCCAAAATTGAAAATATTGTCATTAATAATACAATCAAATTATTTAAAATACAATCAGAATTATTCGAGAGACTATCGTAACTTGTAACTTTGTTGAGCTCAGACTCACCTACAAAATATATGTAACAAAATGTAATCAAATGATACATATGTAACAAATTCTAAGTTCAAAAAAGTGGGACTAAAACTTCAAAAAAATGACAGTATTTTTGGTTACCACTATGTTATGTCTCATTTAGGTCTAGAGTTTCAATTATACTAGAATGATTGATTTAATATTTCGGATTCATCTCTACTTCTTAATAAAACGAAAATTCAAATAATGGACATAAGATTAAATTGTAAGATGTAAAATTCATTAAGTACCATCGATATCTTTTTGTTGGTCGGGTAGTTCCTCCTCGAAAGAATCCTTATGGTCCATGCTAATCTTGTTTCCAATGTATTTTTCGGATGTCTCCTTTCATAAATCCTGAAAATACACTTGTTTATGCTATAAGTGATTGAAGATACAAACATATATTGTAGAATACAATGAGCGTGCTCAAAGAAAAATTTATATGAATAGACATATGTGATGATCAATTACATTGCAAACATCAACGAGAGCATTAAACCTCTTTGATATTCCCTTATATGCATGATAGTCTTCATTTTTTATTTTTATTTTTATTTTATTTTTTTGCATTTGAATTGTCAATGTTATTGTCAATTATAGTGCGATTAGAATTATTCGACGGACAATCTTCACTAAGGGTGTCAAACTCATTTGAGAATCATGCATAACAAAATGAAAAAACTATAGATTCAGTCAGTCTATTATTATTTATTCTTTTCATTTGGTGATGCATGATTTTCAGGTGAGTTTTATAATCTTAATGAAGACACGGAATAATTATAATCATACCCCTTATTGACCATAACATTGAGAATATAAATACTAAAAAATTAATACTACCATGCATATAAAGGAACATCGAATAGGTTTAATGACCTTGTTGACCTTTGTAAGGTAATTGATCATCATTTATGTCAATTTACATGAATTGTTGATTGTGCACGCTCATTGTATTCCATAATATAGTTTACTATATCCAATCACTTTTAAAAGAAACAAGTGGATTTCGGGGAGTTATCATACGAGACATTTGAAAAATGCAATGGAAGCAACATAAGCATGGATGAAAAAAGATTCTTTCGAGGAGGAACTACGTTACAAACAAAATGATATCACTGACACGTAAGAAATTTTACATCTTACAATATAAACTTATGTTCAATAATTTATTTGTTGTTTTATTAAGAAGTAAAGATGAATCAGAAATTTTAAATCAATGAGTGAATTATGATTTAAACTCTATACCCAAATGGCAATTAACCTAGTAATAACCTAAAATCCAGTCATTTGGTTGAAGTTTATGTCCCACTTTTTCAACTTATAATATATTTATTTCATGTGTATCATTTCATAACATTTGGTTATATATAATTTTTAGGTGCTTATGAGCTCAACAACATTACATGGGAAGATAGTCTCCTGAATAATTTTTTTCGTATTTTAAATAATTTTGATTTTATTTTAAAAGTGTAACGCCCCAAAAATTTATAAACTAAGGTCCAAACCATTCTTTATTTGCATGTAAGAATCGTATCGGGTAATTCTTAAATTCCTCATATGTGTAAAGGTTATTTCTTTTATGTTTGAATGGATTTGGATATGACTTAACGTCACAATAACCACCTAGCACAAGGTTGAGTTGAAAGCTTCATTTTCGATTAAGTTTTGATATAAGATTCTACTTAGGTCAACTTCAAACGATCATATCTCTCAACACATAATTAGTAAGGGACGATGACATATTAAATTGAAGATCTTCGAGTCCTCTTTCCAACCCCACCAAGTTTTCCTTATTCGAGTTCGGAGTATAATGTAATGGACATTTTACTAGAGACTGCTATGTAAGAGTTTTGTAAGTCTGTGAACGACAGATCAAACCTATGGGCTATTGGTTTAACGACAACCTGTCCTTTCAAATCATCATTAAATTACTGTGAGTCTAATTTTGGGACCTAATTTCAATAAATCTATTCTACAGGATATAAAAACTACTATGTGCCGTCATTTGGACCTATAAATGGATATTTGAGCCTTAAAAATTCAATATAAATTCCATAGGTGGGATCTACAGTCTATAGAAGAAACAACGAACTGCACATGGATCCATAGAAGGGTTTTTCGTTAGCTTTGAGGAGGGTAGTTTATTATTTCCCACCCTTTCTAAGACGAAACCACGACCTAAAACATTATTTTACGCTCTTTATCACTTCAAAGAATTTGAGGAAGGATTCAAGAGGAGTTCGTCCTCACACCCTACATCTACTTTATATCAATAAAGAATAATCTAGGGTTACATCCTTAGTTTTAATAATTTTGTAGATGAGTTTGTTGTTGAATTAAGAGTTGCTATTCCTAAATTTTGAGTTTCTATATCTTATTCATTGAGATTCTTGAGTTGATAGTTCAATGAGCAATGCTACCCATTAATAATCAACTAAGAACATCCGCCACCACATTCACTTTACCAGGGTGATAGAGAACACTCATATCGTAATTATTTAGTAACTCAAGCCACTTCCTTAGGTGAAGATATAGCTCCTTTTTCTTGAACACATATTGTAAAATCTTATGATCGGTAAATACATCAACATGAACACCATATAGGTAATGCCTTCATATATTTAAGGCAAACACAACCGCCGCTAGTTCTGGTAGGATAGTTCCTTTCATGAATTTTAAGTTGTCGTGAAACATAAGAAATGGCCTTCCCGTTTTGCATAAGGACACACCATAGTCCAATCCTTGAAGCGCCAAAATAAACAACAAACAATTGTATCCTTCTAGTAGAATCAATATCGGAGCGGAGGTAAGCCTATCTTTCAATTCTTGGAAACTCTACCGACACTCTTCCGACCATATGAACTTAACCTTTTTTTGGGTGAAAGTCGTCAATAAAGTGGCAATTAAAGAAAACCCTTCCATAGACATTTTATAATAAACAACAAAATCCAAGAAACTTTGAATATCTGAAGGGGATAAAGGAGTAGGCTAACTCTTAACCGCATCCATCTTCTTAGGATCTACTTCAATACCCTTACTGGATACTGTGTGACCAAGAAAAGCCATGTATCCCAACCAAAACTTAAATTTACTAGAGTTTCAAAGAGTTGTTGGTCCTTGATGACTTGCAACACAATCCTCAAATGATCGATGTGGTCATCCTCACTCCTTGAGTAAATATAGATGTCATCGATAAATACAATCATAAGCATGTCTAAATATTTTCTAAACACTCTATTCATCAAGTCCAAAAATGCGGCCAGATAATTAGTCGAACCAAATGACATTACCAAGAACTCATAATGACCATACCAAATCCATAGCACCGTCTTCGAAATGTTATATTTGTTCACCCTCAATTAGTGATAGACCGACCGGAGGTCGATATTAGAGAAGTAACTTTCTCCTTTAAGTTGATCAAACAAATCAAATATCCTTGGAAGAGGATACTTATTCTAATAGTAACCTTTTTCAATTACCAGTAATCAATACACAACATCCTTCTACGAAAAAACAAAACTTGACCACCCCATAGAGAGATATTCGGTTTGATGAAACCTTTATCCAATAAATCCTTCAATTGATGTTCAACTCCTTAAGTTCTTCCAGAGCCATACGATAAGGAGGAATAGAGATAGGTTGTTATTTGGGAGAAGGTAAACTTTGAAGTCTATTTCCTTTTCAGTAAGAACAACGGGTAGATGTTGGGGATAAACTTACCAAAACACATTTACAATGGGGACCGACCCAAGAGTAGGGGGCTTAGGAATCCATATCCCTAACCCAAACAAGATGATATATGTAACCTTAAAGATCATTTTTATAGCTTTAACACAAGTAATAAACTGACCCGTAGGTATGAAATTTCCCTTTTTTCGCTCTAGGATGGGCTCATTAGGAAATTCAAATTTGACCAGTCAGGTTCTACAATAAATAAAAGCATAACAAGAATGGCGTCAATCCATACCAAGAATGACATAGAAATCTAGTATATCAAGATCTACAAGATCAATATCAGTGACTCTATGGGATAATGTAATGATTGGTTCCCATCATTACATAAAATCCAATGGGGAAAGAATTGGGGCCAGAAAACTTGGAAAGCCTAGTCCAAATTTGGACGAAATCCGAGTCAGTAAGGTATAGGGAAATCTGGTAATTAATAAAATATCTAATTATGAATTTGATTGCATGAAAATATAGCCAAGACGTTAAGAAACCCGTATGCCTTCACAGAACTGAATTCGGCGAGTAGAACTCCCAAAACTGATCTTAGCGTGAATGGGTAGTTTTTGAACGTCAAGAGTTGAAGGAGTGTTGTGAAAAGGGAGTTTGGAACTCAAATTCAGAGGTTCTATCTCTATGAAAGCCGTCAGGGTGGGGCAGCTGAGGCGAGATGGTAGCCGCCGTAGAGGGCCAGTTGCGAATTAAGTCAGGGAAAAACCCCAATTTCGTTAATTTTCTATAAACTTTGTTCTTAAGAGTTAGGAGACGACCCAGGACAAGTTCTTGACAGTTTTCAACGACTTCTAATGCTAAAGGTATGGATTTTACTCCCCTTATCCATTTTTTGATCTGTAGAACTTATTTTCATGGGTAATTATCGTTAGGGGAGGGTTTTGGCCTGAAGTTGATGGTTGGAAAAAGTCCTAGCTACACCTTAGGATCATGGGTTTGGTCTTGGGTTATTGGGTTTTTTACAATCCTGATAATTAGGCCTTAATTTATTGATCTTTGCGGTATATTAATTGTTTGTAGACCTAGAACAAGTGGAAAGAATCCCGAATAGGAAGATTCAAGTGTCTTATGCGGATTCAAGCTTGGTTTCGAAGTAGGTGATGGTTTGATTTCATTTTTATGTATTATATGTTGGTAATTTCTTCATTGTAATGCATGCATGTATGTGAATGAGGCACTATTGATCAAACCTAATGAAATAAGTATGAATTAACAATTGTATCCTATGAATCAACACTTGGTTGTATGATTATGAGTATGTACATTATAAGTGCGAATGTGATTGTTGCTGTGTTGATTGGATCGAGTGTCACGTTCTAACACATACATTGGATCGAGTGTCACATTTCGACATACTAATTAGATCTGGTGTCACATTCTGACACACTAACAGATTGGGTGTGGGTTCCATGAGAGGACATTTGTACTGTTGTATTGTATTGTTATTGAGAATGTGGAATTGTACATTGCTCTTGAAATGATAACTGGTATGTGTGTGTGTGTGTGTGTATATATTATATATATTATGTATATGTGTATGTTTACTATGTTGTGATTGTTGGTATATATTTCGCTTACTGGAATAGCCGCGTGATCCTATGATGTGTCCAAAATTTGGACTCATTTAGGGCTTTATTTGTATAGGTTTAGTGTCCTCAAATGCTCATTTTGTGCTAATAATTGATGTAAAATCCTTGGTTTTCAGGATTATGGATTAAGGAGCAAAGTAAGGACACTAAGTTGCAAAAAAGGACAAAGCGAGTTGAAAGAAGGAAGAAAAGAGAGGTTGGTGATCACCAATTCCATTTGGCAAGTAGCCGAAGCCCTGAAGGAGAAAATCAAGTCAGCGAGAGAAAGGAGCAGTCAACAGATTACCAAGTGGTTCCGCGATACAGTGTAGAATCACCTAAATATTACAGACATTAAGGATGCTGAAGGCCAAGACAGAAAGGCGATGAAATTCGCTAAAGGGCGCATTGCCGAGTGGATCAATGAGCCCAACTTACTACGATGAATGGCTCTTCGCAACATATTTTTGGCGACTATAAATACATTTTTGAACATTTAGTTTAGAAGCTTTTAGTCACTTAGTAAGTTTTTTTACTTCCAAGATATTGAATTATGAGTGTTGACTATTGAGACAAGTTTTCCTTAGCTTTGAAGAATTGATGTTTTTCACTTTTGAGAAATTGAAAGTGGGTCTCTGAGATTCTTCAATTTGGACCTTTGTAAAGACGAAATTAATGTTACCCAATTGATGGAAACTCAATTTGGTAACGATTCTTATCTTTTTATGATGTCTAGCTAAAACCCAAATCTTGGGGTGTGATTATGTGATTATAGGCTGATTTAGTTTATAGGTATTGCTAATTGTTAGTTTAAATGTTGTTTAGAAGTGATTTCAATTAGTAATTGTGGTTTAATTTAAGAATTGTAGTTGCAAATGCAGTTCTACCTTTGTGTTTTTGGCTTTCGAGAGAGAGAGATTTTAAAACCAAGATTATTGATTGATGGTCTGTGGGTATGGGTTGTCATTATTTCGGCTCGAAAGAGTGAATCCAAAACCTTTTTCCACACATTCAGCTCAAGAGAGTGAATCCAAAACCCTTTTCCACACATTCAGCTCGAGAGAGTGAATGGACTAAAGCGTAGGTTGTTCTTATTTTGCATGCTTGTTGATGTTCGAGAGAAATCAACCTGATTCGGGGTAAATTGTTCGAGAAAAAATTTACCTCCTCTATAGTCTAGCTTATTCACTAATATACAACTATCTCCTAGTAGTTACAATTACCCATTTGTCTACATTAGCCTATAATTGAATCACATCCCAAGAACCCGTCTCATTATTGTCATTTTTGTATTGTTTTTCTACCGTTGTAGTTGATAACTAAAACCAAAAACCCCTTATTTGACATTCGTGTCACCCCCTGATTTGAAATATGTTTTTATTCGTAAATGTCTATTCTTATTGCTGATTTGAACATATTCACACTTTACTCTTGAATCTTACACACGTACCACTCCTTGTGGGATTTGACCCCAACTCATTTAGTTGGGTTATATACTGACTAACGATCATTGACACTTGGAATTGGATGAAGTGTCCTTGAAATGTTAATACCAAAATGGCGCCGCTGCCGGGGAGTGGAGTTGGTTAAAATTCTTTTGTTAAGTTGAATTTTGTTCTTTTTAATCATAGTTGAATCTACTTATTTTTAGTTTTTGTTTGTGTGTTGTTATTTGAAACAGACGAAATGAGTGTGAACGGAAGGAATGGTAGCCAAGTGGGCCACCAAGATGACATCGACAACCTTAATGATGTTAATGAGCCTAATGTTAATGACCCTCATCTACTGGGTGGAATTGGTTCCATTCTCTTGCCTCCGGCAAAGGGAACAATGTGTTCCATATTACAAGTACTATGTTGCAGCTCTTGTAATTGAAAGGGTTGTTTGGTGGGCTGTCTCATGAGGATCCCAATGAGCATATTAGAAACTTTGTTGATGTTTGCTTGCCGTTCTCCTTCAAGAACATATCCCAAGAGTCAATCCGGTTGAGGTTGTTCCCATTTTCTTTAATGGGAGAAACATGTAAGTGGTTGGCTGAATTGCCAAGAAACTCAATCACTTCGTAGGAAGAGCTTGTCACCGTATTTCAAGTGCAATTTTTCCCTCCTTCGAATATGATGATACTTTGGGACAGCATCCAAAGCTTCAAGCATTTGAAGGTGAGACAATTCATAAGACGTGGCTATGATTCAAGAAGTTGGTGTTGTAATGCCCAACTCATGGTTTTCCCGACAACGTTTTGCTGTAATATTTTTACCGAAGCCTTAATTCAGTGAACAAGAGCGTAGCTGACCAAATTTTTCCAGGAGGTTTAATGCAACAATATTACATTATAGTAGTCTAGCTTTTGGATCGTATGACCACAATTAATCAGGCTTAGTACACTTACGAAGATCAGGCCTCCCCTCACACATTTAAATTGACCAAGGAGCAGATTGAAAAAGACTAAGAGAGGGACCAAAACATGGACAAGATCATGACCCAACTTGACATTTTGTCCAAAACCGTCATGGGAGCTAGTGCAAGAAATGTCAATGATGTGGGTATTGGGTGTGTTAATCCCGATGAAGCAAAGTTTGAAGAATTGTACAACGAAGAGGTGAACTTCCTAGCCAACCAAGGAGATGCTTATCATTCAAACTACCCAAGGTAAGGTGGTAACCAATGTTGGAATAGGAATGAAGGCTGGAAAGATCGTGATAGAGAGTGGAGAAATTGTAACTCCACTTGGATGGAAAGAGATGGGGAGAAGGACAGGTACATTCCTCCCCACGAACGTCAAAACCCAAAGGATTTTGAGGGTGGCCGGTCTGATGATATTTTGTCTCGTATTCTCAACAAGGTTGAGAGGTCTGATAAAATTTTGAAAGAAATGAAGGAAGATATGTCGACCCCTAGCCAGACGGTTACCTCTCATTCCGTTTCTATCAAACATTTGGAGACCCAAATGGGTCATATTTCATCTAATTTAAACCTGAAACAACAAGGGGGGTTGCCTAGTGACCCTATGGTCAACCCCAACAATGAAGTTTGAGTGAGGACTTGCGTCGTTCCACGACATTAACTAAGGCGCTGCTTGGGAGGCAATCCAAGTTTTTATTTTCTTTCTTTTTTATTTTGAAATAATTGTGTGTTGATTGTGCAGGTGAAAAAGTTTAAAATGTGTTTGAAAAAGTGCATGTTGGCGAGCTAAATGTCCAGTCAGCGACTCGTTGAAGAGGTCGGCTAGCCCAACTTAGACTGCTGTTTGACTCAAGAAATTTCAAGGTTAGAGTCTATAAAACTCGGTAAGCCAATAAACTACTTAGCGAATTGCCGACCAGGTCGGTGATCGTGATTTAGTCCACCGTTTAGACCCCCCACATTAACTAGAGGTCCTGTAAAACTCGGCGATCAATGTCACCGAAAGGGCGTGAACTAGACGGTTTCAAAGGCCAAAGGTTTAAACTTTCCAACTCTTTCACATTCCCTCACTTTTTAACTTCCCAAACTCACACCCGCACTATATTTTTCTATTTTCTCGTGTGATTACCACTTGTCAGTCATCAATTGTGTGTTTGGAGTTGGATACCTTTGCCGCCTAGCATTTCAACTTACTTATTTGGCATAAAAGGCTGGTTTTTCGAACCCCAAACTCGTATTTAGTGATTTTACTCTTTCGCAATTGCTTTTTTCTTAGTGATATGTCTTAGGCCTCTCTAAATCGTAAATGTATGCTTGTTTGCCTATTTTGAATTCATAGTCTTGCCTTTATTATCTAATTGTTAATTTCCCAAAAATTTATGCTTAAAATTGATCAAAATTTTGTTGGGTTGTGTTTTGTTGTTATTGGGTCTAGTCGGGTGAAGTCTGGGTAACCCACATTTGTGCCAAATGATGTGCTTTGCCAAATGATGGAGCAGTTGATGCCATTCTTAAGGGCTAAAGTAGTCAAGTGGCCAAATTTGGCCAAAATTGGAGAAGTTTAAGTATCTCGGGGCATGGGTCTTATGGATCTTAATCTAATTGAACTAGTCTGTGATTTGATTTAGTTTTTAAGGGCTGTAGGGTTGATTTTGGAAGTCGGAGTTAAAAGTAGGCATATTGGGCAGTTTGGCGAGCTCGATCGAGCTTGTCGAACTACTCGGCGGTTCGTCGAATCACCCTTCATCACCTTAAATTTCAAGCAATTGTAAAGTTTGGGTACAGTAACTTTCGGTGAGAAGCCTGAGTTCACCGAGTGCACTAGACGACTCACCGAAAGTCTTTCTTGATCACCTTTTTTGTACCTTAACCATTAAAATGCAGTGTAACTTTCGGCGGGCTAATCCTTGCTCATTGAATGTTGTTGATGATTTGACGAAATGCCCCTATCATCACTGATATGCCAAATTTTCTAAAAAAAATTTAACCAATCCTTTCAGCGAGCCCGATCAGGCTCACCAAAGAAATTTGATGACTCGTCGATCAGTTCAGCGAGTCTGGCTGCAACTATTTTTCTGCAACTTTGTTTGAACTATTCCTTACTTTCTATAATGTGTTTGCAGATATGGCTAGATCAAAAGTGGATGGTAGAGACATGTTGCCCTGCAAGAGGGCCAAGGGAATCAAAATCAATGAGGATGCAGCTGTATCCGAGGGTAAGGCTACCACACTTTCCACCACAGGTGGGAAGGGAATAGGTAAAGGCAAAACACCTGCTCTTGCGTCACCAGAAGCCAGCTCCGATAGTGATGGGATCTATGCCAGTCACCTCAATAGTTTTGAGAATAAGGGTGAGCACTAAGACCTTCGGGTTACCAATTATGAGCCTGAGGATGATATGCTACTAAAAGCCCAGAGGGCGGAGCTACGCTCCAAAAGGATAAATGATCCGTCTAAGATCAGGACTTCCCAAGCCACCATTACTCCTTATACTCTAGCACAGGCTGTGGTCCTAGTACCACTGGAAAAGGGTCCTCCTCTAAGGTCTATGAACAGACTGGAGACTAAGGGGCTGAGGACCATTATAGAGAAGAAGAAGTTGTCTACAGATGGCATCGTAGACAGGTATTCGGAGATCATAAGCTGCTTAAGGTCTCAAAAGTTCCTGTTGTTTACCCGACCTCGAGGCTCTTATGTTCCAAATTGGATACGGGAGTTCAACATTGCCTATGGAGCCCTGGTGCCATAAGGGAAGAAGTTGACAGCCAAATTCAAACTTGTTGATTATGAGGTGTCAGGGGTAAAAAGGTGAAATGTGATAGTGATGTTATCAATGCAGTCTTGGGGGTTTCAACACGAATTGAGGATGATTGCCAATATAAAATCATGAGAAAGATGTTAGAAAATACGTAAAAGTTGTTGGATCATTTGATAGTAGACGGTACTCCCAAGTGGCTCGAGGTTAGAGCACCTATTGAGAAGAAGGACCTAAATATAGCAGTGAGGTTCTGGTTTGACTTCATCAGCAGTATAATCATGCCATCCCAGAACGAGTCGATTCTCCGCTACGCCAAAACAACTTGTCTCTATTTCATCATTGATAGGAGGAGGCTAAACCTAGGAACGATCATTGTACATGATATGCTTATGAGGGTCAAGTAGCGCCGAACAGCCCTACCTTTCCAGGTGTTGATTACTGAATTGTACAGACAAGCTCGGGTGCCTAGAGATGAGAAAAAGGATATGGAAGTGATTCCACATCTTTTACTGACATTCGGAGGATTGAGGCGGAGTATTTGAAAGATGAGGCAGATAAGAAGAAGTCAACCCCGGTAGATACATCCCTAGTTGTTGATGTTTACACACTACCTGTAGAGGAAGTATTGCCTATTCCGGCCCTTGGGCCTTTAGGAATATCTAGTGTTGTCCCTTCTGTTACTCCCAGTACCTCTACTGCTCCCTTGCCTCCTAGATCTAGGATGACTGTTGCTACTACCGCCCGACCACCGCTCACTCCGGTTGCATTACTACGAATGGGGAAACTAGCCCATTATGTTGCTAGACGCGCCTCCAGACTTAAGGCCACCATTCCTGACATGATCGAAAGGGCCTTAGCCAATGCTATGACACCTTTGAGTTCTACTATTGATGCTTTTGTGGCAAGGATAGCGGTGTGTGAGCAAGGCTAGGGGGCCACTGGGGAGGTGACGACTCTAAAGGCCGCTATTGTTGAGTTGAGGAGAGATATGGACCAGTTGAAGTCCACCAACATGTTGATGATTTACGGGACAGTAGAGATCCCTGATGTTCTAGTTGATCCAGACGTGCCTCTGGCTACCACCGAAGTTAAGGAGGTGGCTGCTGCTAAGCCCGAGGTTGAGACCGATGAGGAGCAGCTTGGTGTTGATGATGAGGCTTCTTATGAGGGCCTTACGGGGGTTGAGGAGGCCATGGTAGATACAGCTGTACAGATCTCATTCGCAGACACACCCATAGATAACCCTACTAGACCTATCACTGTTGATGTGACCCTGGGTACTGATGCCCAAGATGAGAGTGTTGCATTGGGCATTGATGCCTCGATAGATGGAGAGACTGTGTAGACATAACTTTTCTTTACCACTCTCTCTGTGATCTGTATTTACTTTTGGATATTTTTATTATATTTGAGGACAAATTGCTCTTTATTTATGGTGGGGTGAGGTATTTCCATACCCACCTCTTGTGATTATGACCTTTGTTTATACATTGGGTTTTGTGCTAAAAATTGTGTTTTATTACTGTTATTGTTCATGTTTGATCTTATGGCTCCTTAATTTAATGCAAATGGTTTTTGGACCTTGGACCCTTCTAAAAAATTTTGCCACCTCTTGGTTGTGTTTGAATATGTTTGTTCTTGTGCAAATTTGAGTCTAGGTCATGATAAATTCTGAAGACTTGAATATTGCTCTTAATTGAACAAAAATGAATGTGTAGCTATGATGAGGCCAAATAAAGTTGCATAGGCACTATGTGAACTTTTTGCATCTCATTGTGACTAGCTGACTATCGAATTGAGTCTCTTGTGATGAACATTGCACACTACCAAAAGTGTGGAGTCCTGTTTGATATTAGTGTCAATGCCTTGTATGATGAGCTTCCTGTGAACCTAGTGTGATGACACCTAGAATTTGCCTCGTAGGTCCGGTTGACTAAGTGATGTAAGCTCTTGAAATGATCTTAGGCATAAATTTTAAAGAGTGAAACAATTTAATATTATACCTCTTTTGTGGCCAACCTTTTGAGTGTGTGAACTTTGCTTGAACACCCTTTGAGCCTTGTCCTTTTTCTTAGAGGACACTTGATGAAATTGTGATCTTTCTTTATCAATTCACCCATAATCCTCATGAATTGTGGTTTGTATGAATAGCCAACTTAGGCCAAGTTGGGGGTGTGGTGAAAAGCATTGAAATCACCCTTGACTCGTTATTTTGAGAAAGATGGAACCCCTCCAAACAATAATAACATAAATGAAAATAATAATGAAAAAGAAAAAGAATGAAAAAGTTGTGAAAAAAAATTGTGAAAGTGTAAAAGAAATGGGGTGTTAGGTATTTCATGAGAAGTGAATAACATGGTGGATTTTGAGCATGAATGAAAATGATGAAGAAAAGGAAAGAAAGTGTTGTTCATACCACATTTCATGAGGATAGTAGACACTGAGCCTAAATAGCCATGCATTTACACTCAGCTCCATTACAAGACTTGAAAAAACCTTTTTGACCTTCAGTGAGCTGAAACAAGTGTTGATTGGAAAATAAGGGCAAACCTATGGGTACAGTCATGCAATGTGTTCATCTATGTGAGTGTGAGAGTTGTTTGGGATTCCGGAGCTATAAAGTGTTGAACAATTGTGTGTGAATATGAAATCATCTTTTTGTGAGGGCATTTGAGTACCTTTGTTGAGCTTCACCTTATATTTGAAGCAAGTATTGTGAACATGAGAATCTTTAATAGTGGTGAGTCATAACTTGAATCTTTGAGTGCACAATTGATTCTTTCGTAAGTAAGTTGAGTCTTGTTGTGTGCAATCATGATTGAGTCTTGTGTTGCACTATTTGAGACATCCTTTTTGAACTGTTGAACTTGAGGACAAACAAAAGTTTAAGTTGGGGATGTTTATGAGTCAAAGATTTGGACTCGTTTAGGGCTTTATTTTATAGGTTTAGTGTCCTCAAATGCTCATTTTGTGCCAATAAATGATGTAAAATCCTTGATTTTCAGGATTATGGATTAAGGAGCAAAGCAAGGACACTAAGTTGCAAAAAGGTACAACGCAAGCTAAAAGAAGGAAAAAAAGAGAGCATGGTGATCGCCAAAGAGCTTCTTGACAGCCTAAAGTTCCAATGTGCCAAGCTTTGAAGGAGAAAATCAAGTCAGCGAGAGAAAGGAGCAGTTGGTGAATCGCCGAGTGGTTCTGTGATGTAGTGTTGAATCTCTCAAATGTTATAGACCTTGAGGATGCTGAAGGCCAAGACAAAAAGGCAATGATATTCGGTAAAGGCCACATCGCCGAGTGGATCAGCAAGCCTAACTTATTGCGCTGAATGGCTCTTCGTACCATATTTTTGGCGACAATAAATACATTTTTGAACATCTAATTTAGAAGCTTTTAGTCACTTAGTAAGTTGTTTTACTTTCAAGATATTGAATTCTGAGTATTGAGACAAATTAACTTCGAAGAATTTAAGTTTTTCACTTTTGAGAAATTTGAAGTGGGTCTTTGAGATTCTTCGATTTGGACCTTTGTAAAGACGAAATTAATCTTACCCAATTGATGGAAACTCAATTTGGTAATTATTTTTTATGTTTTTATGATGTCTAGCTAAAACCCCAATTCTTGGGGTGTGATTATGTGATTATGGGCTGATTTAGTTTATGGGTATTGTTGTTTAGAAGTGATTTCAATTAGTAATTGTGGTTTAATTTAAGAATTGTAAATGCAAATGCAGTTCTACCTTTGTGTTTTTGGCTTTCTCGAGAGAGGGGTTTTAAAACCAAGATTATTGATTGATGGTCTGTGGGTATTAGGTTGTCATTATTTCAGCTCGAAAGAGTGAATCCAAAACCTTTTTCCACACATTTAACTCGAGAGAGTGAATGGACTAAAGCGTAGGTTGTTCTTATTTTGCATGCTTGTTGATTTTCGAGAGAAATCAACCTGATTTGGGGTAAATTATTCGAGAGAAAATTTACCTCCTCTATAGTCTAGCTTATTGACTAATATACAACTATCTCCTAATAGTTGTAATTACCCATTTGTCTATATTACCCTATAATTGACTCACATTTCAAGAACCCGTCTCATTATTGTCATTTTCGTATTGTTTTGCTGTTGTTGTAGTTGATAATTAAAACCATAACCCCCTTATTTGACATTCGTGTCACCCACTGATTTGAATTATGTTTTTATTCGTAAATGTCTATTCCTATGGCTGATTTGAACATATTCACACTTTACTCTTGAATCTTAAACATGTACCACTCCCTGTGGTATTCGACCCCAACTCATTTAGTTGAGTTATATACTGACTAACAATCATTAACACTTAAAATTGGATGAAGTGTCCTTGAAATATTAAGATCATCCTACTAGTACACTGTGGTTGTGTACTAATACTGCACTTGCTGGCATCTTTAGGCGGCTACTGATAGACCTCATCTAGGAGATCACTGATCGAGACCAAATTCAAGGGTGAGCCAGTTCTTCCAGGCTGCCATGATTTCTCATTCTGCTTAGTCCATTTTCTTCTGACATAAACTAGTACTTTAGATATTTTTTTGTTTTCATGATTTTACCCCTTTTCCTAGACTCGTCGTTAGTAGAGTTTTGGTGCATTAACTTTTAGGTTCTAGGCGTTGTTTTCCTCAAATGTTTTGGTAATTATTTTGTTAAACTTTCGGAGTTTATGGGGACACTATTTTCCTTTAGACATTTAAACCTGCTTTTGTATCTTTAAATGCTTAGATTTTCGTTAAGTTTATTGGTTGGGTTACAGTAATGGTTCTTCCACCGGAGTGTGGGGCCAATCGCGGCGGTCTGGGTTGCGACAGATAAGGAGTCGGGACAATTTCTGTAGACTCTCTCAGCCACAATAGATTCACCAATTAGTGTATAGACAGAAAAAGGTCGTAACTATACATCTGTAAGAACATCAAACCTCATAACCACATATCACTTCCCAAAACACAAAGTAGCACCAGGATCTAGGAAATCATAAACATCAAGATGAAAGACTTTCAACATACTAGTAACCACATCGGGGGAACCCTCTTGCTCATTATGAGTTTGAAGTGCATAAAATCTATTTTTCTTTGGTGCACTTGAACCCGAACCAGTTGGCGGAGCTTTTCTACCTTTTCTTCCCTTAGAAGTAAGTGATGGAAAATCCCTTATCTAGCGACCACTCTTACCACAACCAAAGCAACCATACATGCCAACTAAGCATTTACCCTTATGTTCCTTCCACATCTTGCAAAAGTAGTCAATGAAGATCCACCATCGTTTCCTCCTTGAGGCTTAGGGTTTTGCACCTTATCATTGTTGAATTTTGGAACTAGAGCATTAGAGGAACCTTGACCTGAAAATCTTTGCTGGAACATAGAATGACCATGTCCCTCGGACCTTCAATGTGAAAAATCACCATCACTGATCTTTACTCTTTTGGCCTACCTAGACCTTTCCTTAAGTTTCTCATCTTCAATTTGCTAAGCATGAATCACTAGATGAGAAATGTCCATTTCATTAATGAGCATGGTTGTATGATATTTCTTGACTACCATTTTAGACACACCCAAAACAAACTTGCTCATCCTTGCCCCAGGATCGACAACCATAGTAGAAGCATATCTAGACAATTGCATGAACTTCAAGGCAAAATCCTTCACACTCATATTTTCTTGAATAAGGTGAATGAATTCAAATATCTTTTCCTCCCTCATCCCAAGAAGAAAGAACCTATCAAGGTAAGAAACCTTAAACTTTTCCCAATTAAGAGAACTAAGATCAACCACCCTATCTTCCTTCCATTGGTTGAACTAAACATGAGCAACACTCTTAACTTGATAAGCGGCCAACTCCTCAATTTACACCGGCGTCACACCCATGATCATCAACTCCTTGTGTTACCTCATCAATAAGCTCTTGAGGATCTTCCTCAACCTTGGAACCGTGAAACTCCAGGGGATCCATCCTAGTTAAGTCCCTTACTCTAGTTGTTGTCGTACCCACGTTTGGGTTCATGGGGACCAACCTCCCTCTTGTCTTTAGGAGTCATGGCTTGGACCAACACTTTAAAAGCAGCTCAAAACTCCGCATTAATTACTTGTACGGCCAAAGGGTTGGTCAGAACTTGTGGAGCTTGACGAGCTTCTCGTTCCATATTTTCATTCGCATTCCTCCTAACGTATGATCTTCGAGGGGCCATATCTGAAAAGCATTGGAAAAGGATTAGGAGAGACACATGTAGTGTTAAACTCTATTGGACGAATTTAGAATGATCAAAGAAGTGGAATTTCTAAACATTTTATAGATTTCGATTCATTAATGTGGTGAACTTCACACTCATGAACAAGACTCTACTCGACGTAACTTATGAGACATCCTAGGACTTATCTAAAGCTTTTGCTCTGAATTCCAAGTTTATCAGGACCCAAAGTAGATCCTAGGCATATCTTCGCATATAGAACCTTGAGAGACACTACACAATCCATTTAGCGGACATCATACAAGACATAAGAAATAAATACAATAAAACATCAAATTTTATACATCAAAACAGTTTGACAAAGAGAAAATCTAACATAATCTAAAATAATTAGTTTAAGTTGAATACTACACCCAAGTACTAAGAGAAATTTAATTAGATCCTATAGATATGATATCTATCTTTATTACTAATATGAACATATTACCAAACAACATTTACTTTTATTCACTTCTTACATATAATAGATTAGTGATTTAAATTAAACGAGCCAAGACATGACATGGAAAAGCAAAAAATAATTTTATTACCTGCTAATAGATGTCGGGCGAAACAGTCAACAATTAATTAACAAGCACAAGTAAATGGGTAGATTTAGAAACACGTAGGAGTAGGTGATTAAGAAAAATTTTAGTGCTTAATTAAACATCAACAGTAGGTTGTTTTCATTTTTCATCATAATAGGGTCATGCGCAAGATATGGACGTGAAAAACAACATTCTTCTATAGGTATGCTTTCTAACGTCAAATAAATTCGCGATAAGTTAAATAATTAGCACGTAGATCCCCTCCCCCTTAGACAGTCCCCAAATTATTTCAATATATATACATATATAAATAGAGAGAGAGTTGAGAGTTTAATACAAATTAAAAGAAATCAAAACAAGTGAAATGCAAATCGACTTGTATATCAGCTCCAGGAGCTGTATAGCAGTTTCCTTCCAAATTCCACATACTTGCTTCCAATTGATGAGGTCAATTTGAGATGAAGGATTTGAGCCTCCTTCACCATTATAAACGCAAATAGGAAAACATTTGAGTCCAATTTGGACGATTCCATACGAGTTCACATGATACAAAAAATAAAGAGAGAAATTAGTACCTAAAATAAATATAGTAACAGTGCATCTAAACTATTCAATATAGCAATTGCTAAACGATAAGGTGAATAAACTCAATCAAAACCATCAGCAAAAATTCAAAGCAAAGGTATATGAATCAACAAATGTACCGTGTCTACCAAACTCTTAGAAATCTTAATTAGATAATACATGTTACATAAACCTAGGTAGTTTGACCCTTGGTGTCGACCCACATTATTAGTAGTCACCCTAATGTCTAAAGGACCCCAACATCATTTGGACAAAATACATATTACGTGTCAATGTGATCATAATAATTACTTCAATCCAAAATGATAAAATTTTGTTTGAATCAATTATTGTGCATAACTCGTTTGTCGTTTTAGGTCTACCTCTAGCTCGATGAGGTCTTTTGCATTTGGGGAGTTTTACTTATGTGGCATATTCACTCTTTCAACTTTTTCGTTATTATTGTCACACTCAAAAAGTATACTGTCACTCATTTGAAATTATAAATTTTGTCATGGCTTCTTTTGCTTATGGTATGTGCTACCTCCTTCGTGTATCTGATTTATTTATTCCACTTATCGGTCATCTTGTATTGGGACTTTGGGTTGACTGAGAATCTGCAATATGACAAATATGTTCAACATTTGAAAAAATTTCAATCACACGTCTTCTTATCCAACACAAAGTACCTTTTGGACTATCTCTCCTCATTCTATTCCTAATCCCATCCTATCTCAACAAATATCTCTAACACATATCAATATCTCCGAAGAGGTATGTAAAGTTAGATTTCATAGTTCTCCTTTTCTTTTCCCTTTTTTATTTGTTTTAATTATAATTTCTTGGGGTAGTTTAATAAATAAAAATCAATTCTCTTTATCAATTTCTGTATTATTGTCTCCTCGCTTATCTTTTTTATGCCTTAATGTTTATTTTTCATCACTTAATTTAATTTAAATAAAATAATTAAATGATAGACCTTATTAGTCAAATTGTAACCCCCGCATAAATTATGAGATACTGGTGGGACCCACATTTGTGGACCTTGAGGGTGCTTAACACCTTCATCTTGAGGTAACTTGAACCCTTACCCGATCTTGATTTCGCAGACCCTTAAATGAATTTATAACTAGTTAGGTTGGATAGATGCCCTAACGCGTCTTAGTTCGTTAGTTGGCTACGCTTCTTTTAAATTAACCTAAAAGAATTGTTAGGTCGTTGCACAAAATCCATTTTATGAAAAATGGAGCACGACAAATACCGTACATTCTACCATCCACACACTCAACTTGTAAAATTACACTAAATTTGTTGTTTTACTCTTGATACCAAAAGTTATATGTTAGCCTCAGCGGAAGAGGAAACAACTGCTTCTGCTAAAACATTTCCCCCCAAAATAACGGGAACAAGATTTATTCTACTAGAATAACCTCTATTTCTTCTGATATTGTGAGAATTTCTTACTTCCTTAGGCTATGTCTAAGCCTTTGTTGAAGAGGACCTATGTATTGAAAGAAATTCTACATTCTTTTTCGTGTAAAATATGGATGATGTATGGATACTTCATCAGCTAGGTCTCATTGTAGACATTTATTTCAGGTGTTCCTCCATTTGATGGGATAGCTGCGGTATTGGGGATTCCATTTATCCATTTTGTTTTACAAAGACCGTTAGATTTCTCATAAAGTGCTCAAAATAGTGCTATCTTGATTTCTCTTGTTTCATCAGTTTTTTTTTCATGAAATTGGTATTTCTTGACCTCAACCAAAAAGGAACAATTTTATATATTTTTTAAATGTCTTTGTGTAGGAACTAGTGTGTTATTCATATTCTATCTTTGATTTTCATTTTGGAGTTCTCTCCTTGTGAAGGATATATTTTTTTTATGTATTTAAGTAAATAACCTTCTACTTATGTAATGTATTTGCCATAATCCATGCATGGCAAATACAAGCTTTTGCAGTTGGTTTTGTATTGACGTGTGTCCACAACGCTGTTATACATGTGTGGAGGATTCGTTCAATAACCCTCTTTCCAAATGACCAGGTATAATATCTGTTAACTTCTACTTTTGCTTGACTGAGACATAGTTTGTAGCTTGTGTGATTATTTTGCTTTTCCTTGAGTCCTTGAAAAAACGATTACCCAATTCAAAAAATTATTCTTACCTGCTCGTCATGGTACAATATAGTAAAGAGGTAAAAAGAAACTATAGAAGTGTTTCTTTTCATGATTGCGTCCTACAAAACAAAGTTGGCTCTATAAGTTGTAGCAACTCGAGTGGTAGAGATCATCAGCACCAGAGGCACATAAATATTATTCTTTGGTATCACACTTTGTAGATCTACTAGTGGTATAAATTACACTAGAAGAACACAAACACGTGATATGGAACATCTGGTACTTGATTCCTTCTCCATTGCAGAGTAATCTAAATTATCTAATAGTGAATTAATGCCCATATACCAAAAAAATTGTGAGGACTAATTAATTTATCATGATTTTGGAGATGAACGAGTAAAGTATATAGATTTCTAGTATGCAATTTAATGTTGTTTCTTGCCGGTTAGATATACAAGAAAGTTGCCAGCTAGATGTACAAGAAAGTAAGGAATCCAGAACAAGTTGTTATTTATATTTACACATACTTCTATTTTTGCAAATAGTTATGCTTAGTAGAACCTTATCTTTTTTAATATCTAATTAATGTGGTTGAAGTTGATAACCATTTTTCATTTCTAACAGAGAACATCTGACTATCTCTTTGTGTTCAAAGTCAGGGAGACAATTTCTTTCATGCTTTTGTGAATTGGACTTTTCTGACATTAAATAACTCATCTCCAAAGTGATGTATTGTGTTATGTGCAACTCAAAGTTTTAGGCTCTTACCCACTTTGCTACTTGTTGAATTGTGTTAGTTTTACCCATTTAATTACCTTTTAGGTCATAAAGGAGTTTCAACCTGAAATAAGCTATTTTTGTTCAACTTCCAGGTTAATGCAATATATATGGAATTACCTACAATATGTTTGTTTTGGCCTTTCCTACAAAGGATCTGATATAGATTGAAACGAGAGGAACTCCCCGTACAACATTTCGTAAAATGGATGTAAGATACTACATAATGTATTATGTTGATATTTATTTTAATTATCTTCCATATTTGAACGTCTACAAATATGTTTGTGCCTTGTACGAGCACCATTTATCTAGTATTTTAGAAGCACGGATAGGAGCACTTGGTATCAACGTGTACGTATATTGTCATTAATAAAAAATCAAGTGAAGGGTAATGTAAATTTTTTACTACTACCTATAAAACGTGTCTTTCACCCTGATCTTGAAAAGCCACATAAGTGTCACTGTCCTATTTTACTACTTCTCCAAATCTAATATCTTCCATAACTTAATTCTCTTCCGTGTCCAAAAATGACATCAAAGACATAGAAGAGACAGTTCATCACCAAGTTTCATGCTTTGTCATTTCTCTATACAATGATGTATTGTTAATTTCTATTTTCCTTGGTTTTGTTGTTTTCTAATAGATTAGTGGGTCGTTGCATTTAAGTTACTTATAGTTGTATGTGTGTTGTGTTTCTTCATTCACTCTATACCCTTAATTTCATGAGATGTAAAAATTAATTTTATCTTCCTTTTTATTTGATTTGCAGGAATGGATTAATTTTGCTTGAGAAGCTCGATTTTGAAATCTCCCCCTGAGAAAAAGCCTAGTGATGGAATTAAGCTCTTAATGATGCACATTGTTGTTGTCTTCTCAAGTTGTTGTTTCTCCTTCCTTGTAGTGGTTCCTTCAAATTATCGACAAAAATTTTGGTGATCCAATTTAGTATATATACATTAACTATTGTCTTCTAAGTATGGAGATGTCTTTTGGTGAATATTTTAATGGAATGATGCCAAACTTCTGCCTACATTTACAAAACAGAATGCCAAATTTGTATAGACAAAAGTGTTCACATTTTTGGCATAAAATTTATTGAGCTCTTTTGGATATACATATGTTTTGTGCTCTCATAGAACACTTGGGACTTTTCATGGAATGATATTTATATCCTCTTTTTTTAAATGAGATTCTTTTTCTAGCTATAGGTAATGCTTATGAGATCCTCGATAAAAGTTATAAATCTTGTGCTTGATGTAGTGTGGTATGTACTGACTGTGATGCTAATGCAATAAAATGGTTGTAGTATTATTTCTTTTGCTTATGTTTACTTTTTTCACCCTTTGATGTAGTGTGGTATGTACTGACTGTGATGCTAATGCAATAAAATGGTTGTAGTATTATTTCTTTTGCTTATGTTTACTATTTTCACCCTTTGACGCTTACATCTTAGAAAGAGCGTCTTGCATTATCTTTTTGAGAAGTTAGGAAAGAGCCTCAACGCTTTAAAAAGGTACACAACATAATCAGTCAGCCGAAACTTCACAAAATCACAACAGTAATTAAGAAAATCAAGATGACTTACACCAACATAGTAACAAACTGCGTTACTATTTTGTATTTTGTGATACCGACTTCTATAAATACTCATGTGCACAGATGGCAACCTTATCTAGTATATCATATATACATAACTCTTACCATGCATACATTGCAATAATGAAACAAATTACATTAATATTCAAATTATTACAATCTTACTAATTATACAATCTATCAATACTTTATTATTACATCAATCAAACTAAATTTAATAATTTAAACTTTAAATTTATTCAAGTCAGAGATGACTATAATCACGACAACATTCTAGGCACGTCATGTTTGTAGTCATCCAATTATATATGCAGCAATGATGATATACATGTTTGTAAGAGAAGACTTGTATGTACTCGGTCTGTTCGAATTCAGTCAAATAGATTTTGCACGTATCGTTAGTAAAGTTAATTCCTTATTGGACCGAATATGGTACATGACGGAATAAACTAACGGTCCATCTAACAGTTCGTACGGGTGCATCACGTCTTAACCTATTGCGCGCCTCCCAGTATAAAATAAGTAATATTAAAACTACTGATCCTCAGAATGCACCTAAAAAATTGGTTCAACACTTGTTTTAATAGGATTTTGCCTTTTATATAATTTGAGAGAAACTAAAATCAATGCAGTAAATAACTATAAATATCTGTTTCAACCAAAATATATAATGTATAAATACGACGTTTTAAGATATATGCATGTGTATCTAGTGCACCTTACGTGCATGTTATGGGCCTTACGTACATCTTAGTAGCTCCATATAAGGTTAAAATAGAAATAAACACATTTGCTACTATTTCAAATTGTCAGATGGTATGTTGCAGACGTTTCAAGTGCCTAAAACCTTCTTAAAATAGAAATAAGAACCTCATACCCTTTCTTTGAAATTTCATAAGCTTTTTTCTGTTTTAAGTCTTTTGGAATTAAATTAAAGATTTATTGGGTTTCATTTAAATTTTAAGTGGTAACTTTTTCAAAAGTTGTTTGTTTCTTTAAAGTTGAAAACAGTTTTAAAACGTTTTTTTCCAACACATAACAATGTTTTTAACTAATTTAATGAACATGTGACTTATGTTAACAGTGTACTAAATGAACCGGATGGAAGCTACACCAGAGGGGAGCCACTTCAAATATATTCAATACCAATAGAAGGAAGGAAATATAGTTTTTTCATGTGGATATAGAATATTTTTAGGGCTCATGTGGAATTATAACATTTACATTTTGAAGCTATTAAAAATAAATCACATTTCCTCTTCATCTATAATTCAGAAAAGAGCCTAAAATACCCTCAACTATGTGAATTGATATAACTTACTTTTCATCTACCTTTTGGGCCTAAAATGCCTCATACATCAACCTTTTAGATCTTTTTTGCCCTTTTTTTCAATGGGCAAAATGATAACCCCAATTAGCAACTTCATTAATGATGTGTCACTTTCTACTGACTACCCTAATAATTAATTAAAATAATTAAAAAGACCAACAATTATGCATTAATGCAATTGTCTCACGATTAGTCTCTTCAAGTAATTTTTCCAAGGAAGAGGCAGGAGAAGCTAAGCAACAACTCGAAGAAGATGTTGCTAAAGTTTCTTTTGCTTTAATAAATTTGTGATAAAGTTCATTCTTATTTCTGTTACTCAAGAGAATTCAGTTGTTAGATATACTTGTACTCAATTTTGTGAAATCAATTTTTTTTCACTTGTCTTTTCCTATGGCTATGAATCATTTGTGATTTGTTCCAGTTTTAGATTGTTGGTGTGTGTTTCTGGTGACTATTATCTAACACAAATCCACATTTCTAAGATCAATTATTAGATGTTCCCCATTTCGAATCCTTGAAGGGTCCAACTTTCATCTCTATATGACTAGTTGGTCTCACAGAATCTTAGCTTGTGCTTACCAACACACACCTCGGTTGAATGTTAATCATGAGAATGATATAACCAATTGAGATCATTCTATGCTTGAATCTTGTTCCAAGAAATATTGGTCCTTATGATGGCCAATATTAAGAATATGCAACTCCACTGTATTATATGAGTTAGGTTGTATCAGTTTGGTTACTGGTCGTGAATAATAAGCTGATTTTGTGAAACACAATTAACTATTGAATGGTTTTATCCATGTTACTTCTCTCTACTCAGCTATATTGCAAATATCACAAGACTCAAACCAGTAATTGAGGGCTTGGTTGATCTTAAAAGATGAGGGTTAGGATTGCATTCACATTGAGTCGTAAACCATAGCCATCGACTATAGTGGTTCTGCTTCATGTCTTATACATGCATGCCAGCATCAATTGCTGCCTTTGCATACTATATTTATTAAGAAGCATTTCACCTATAATATTATAACTTATCGATTTTAGCTTTAGAATTTGAAATAGTTGGCCTGAAAATGGAAAACAATGGTTGGGACTCACCCACGAGACCAATCTATGATTCGTGCATATGATGATAGACCATCCTGCTGAACCGTACAAAGGGTATTGGTTATTGTTTTGAATAAAATATTTTCCCTCTTCTTATGATTACCATCTACGACCCATAGAAACTTCTATAGTACGTAAATGGGACCCCTAAAACCAGACTTCAGTCCAAAAAATTATTTTCTTTCTTTTCCAAGTTCTGAGGTGTTACATCTAGGGTTCTTCAAGATATGTGGAAAGTTCATCAATGGATCCCTTTTAATCCATTGAGTCCTAGAGAATTCACTATTTTTTCGTTATGATTCAAGCCCAAATTCTAGGGTTTTGCATATTTTTTATGGGCTCAAATGTTTATGAATAAATTCAATATGCCTGATATCATTATGCATGATTTGATCTAAATTACATGTTTTCAATGATTTTCACATGAACTCGTGCTATTTGAATACTTTATAAATCGAAACTATGCTTTTGAAAAAATGGATACCATATGAATAGAGGAATTTATAAATCACACATGCTTATAGATAAAGTATCAGCATGTATTATGAAAAAGGTTTCTTCCAATTGAAGTATTCTAATTGTGAAAATATGTTCATGATTTAGATTCTTTAGATAAGTGTCTTTATGAGTATGATATAAAATCATCATTTTGAAAGGAGCTATTCCAGGATATGATGTTTATGAATGAATTGGTATTACTAGATTATTACCATTTCAAGTATTCTAATTATGATATGACTACGTATGTTTTGGTTGGGATTTTAGTTAGCATTGTGTTGACTTTCGGATGGAAGCTCACTCGTTAGTAGAGGCGGAGTTCTTTAGTAGCAATCTTCTTGTCTCATAACTACGTGCTCCCATAGGACTTAGTCTTATTTGAATCTAGCCAGTGGAATCACCTAAGAACATGGTCCTTAATTTAACAAGTACGAACTCTCTTTTTTGTGTGGGAGTAGTACACCAGACTCTATGCTATAACTCACTTGGTCTATGTCGGTTAACAATAAACCTCCCATGAAAGAGTATTTTTTTTTTTTTACAAAAGTATATAAATTCGTCAAGGATCATGATTTACACTTATGCTATGGTTTTCATGTATTTCATTTACCTTGTTTTATGCCTTATGATTCTAGCTTATCCAATGTGAGAGGTCTTTCTTGGTCATGCATTAATACCTTTTAGACTTATCATGTTATCACGTTTATACTCATGCATCTTTCCTCATACTCAGTACATTTTGAGTACTAACACATATATTCTCTTGTGCTTATATTGTCTTATAACATAGGTTCTAACGTTCCTCCATCCAGTCGTGGCTAGTAGATTGATCAGCATTGCTTAGATTTTGATGAGTTGTCATAATTCAAGGACTTTGTCACATATGTCTTTTATTTCTTTAGGTCATTTTAATTTTCAGACTAATTGTAAGTTAGGACTTGTACTAGTCACATATGGTTAGTAGAGGCTTGTTGTCAGACTTAGTAGTTTTTTCGCATTTTAAAGTCTTTGTACAATGGTTTAAGTATCTTACGAGATGTAGCTTAAAACATATATTATGATTTTATGCTTTATTTCAATTATGTTGTTATCTTATCAAGAGGCGTGTTTAGAGTCTTTTGAGATTCCATTTCCATGTCACGTCTAGGGGGTAGTTTAGGACGTGAAACTTACTTATTTTACTCTTTTGCAGGATGGCTCACACACACGGTTCTTGCAAAAGGGTGATGCTTTTGGTCTAGAAGATAAAGTCCAAGCTAGGGGTAGAGGGCACCTTTAGGTTGGGCATGAGGTGGATAACTAACTCCGGATCGGGTCTTGTGGAGCCTCAGCCAACTTTTATTCCTCCACAACATGTGGGGTAGGGACCAGCCCAACAAACAAACAGGCTAGCCATTTTCCTAGACTTGACGAAGGCTATCATTCTATTATAAGCCATGCTAGGGACCATGCAGTTGGGCTGAACACCAACTATACCAACATTGCAGGTTGAGCCGGTAGAATCGACTCCTTAAATTGAGCTGCCACAAAAGCATGTTCCTGCTCAATTTGCTATTATAGTATGAGCTATATCGTTAGAGGATAAGAAGATGCTCATAGTGTTTTTGAGACATACTCGTCAAAGGTTTTTTGGAGTTATAGGAGAGGATGCCCACGAGTTTTTGGCAACCATGAGGGAGAGTTTGTATACTTAGGGGTTAGTATGTTTGAAAGGAGCCAACTTTACTGCCTATAAATTTGATGTAGCATCATGTATAGACTGTAGACTGAGTTTGGTCAACTTCTATGTCTTGGACTGAGTTTTCTGAGGTTTTCTTATATAGGTTCAAACTGAGGAGTCTAAACGATCGACCTGTGGATCAATTTGATATATTGGAGCAGAGATCCATAACCCTATTGAATATAAGCTTGATTTCATGAGCTCTCAGGGAACGCTACCATGATTTTGCCTAGAGAGAAAGAGATAGTTTGTTTCTTTGTCGATGGATTAAGGGTGCAGTTGTAGATCAAGAAAGATTCTATAGCTTCAGCAGGAAGATGTTTCTTACATGTTGTTAATCATGCCCAAACTATAAATGAGCTTTGTTGCGAGGCCCAAAGAGGCACCGAAAAGAGCACTTGTCACAATGGTAATGACGTCAGTTTCAGTCTAGGGATGGTGAGTAGTATAGTCGGGGTGATTCTAATATAGGCCATAGTTCTTTAGCGGTCTAGGCCTACCTCAATTATTGATATTCAGAGACCAGTGGCCTAGATTGGAGCAGGGATCCATGATTGTGTTGAAGTATTAGGAAAGATTTCAGGAGCTCTCCAAGCATGCTACCATGATTCTTCCCAAAGAGCAGGAGAGAGATCGTTACTTTATTTCTCATTTGAGGTTGACGTTTTTGATCGAGAAAGAGTCTGTCACTTCAGTGGGCAGACCTTTCTTAGATATTATTTGTCATGCCCATACTATGGAGGAGACACATCACAAGGCCTAAAAGGTTATTATAAGAGGGCTCATCACAATGTTACCTATATTGGTTCCTAGTTTACGGACATAAACTCATATGATATGACACTTCCCCAACATATCATCACCAGAGTCAGTGGAGGCGCCCTGTCCAAGCGGCACTCAAAGTATTAGATGGCATGTTTGTACAATTAGGGTTGTTGTGATGCAAGTCATAATTTGAGGGGATAAAATTTGGATTCTAGGATATATGGTGGGTGGTCTTCTCAAGGTTGTTTTGATAATGGAAAACTTGGTCATTGGTCTAGAGAATGTCCTCGATGAAGGATAAATGCATCTGCTCCACAGGCTGCTCATCCAATTTCAGTAGTAGACCCTTTGGCTAGAGGCTTAGCCCATGGTTAGGATCGTACATGGTCTCCAAAGGCGGGAGGAGAACCTCAGGGAGGTAGGGTAGGAGGTAGATCAAATGCCTAGTTCAAAGGTGGAGAAGGTCACCAATATGCAATAATAATAACCCAGTCGGTCATTTTTTATTTCTCGATGGAAATTACTATTACCCTTAAGATGTCGACCCTTAGTTGTTTTTTATTGAGTTTGAAAAGTTGGTTTTAAACTTTTAGTTAAATTTTAAGAATTTGATAAGTTTTGAATTTGAATGCTAAGTTGTTAAGAAAGTAGTTTTCCGTGCCTTTTGGAGTTTTGAGTATCGGAATGGGATTTTACTAATTCCATCTGTCTCAAAATATAAAATATGATTAGTGAGAGTTGTCGATTTCTTGTTTCGAGTGTTTTTGGGGATTTGAGGTCCAAAGTTGTGAAATTGTGAAAACTTAGCCTTTAGGTTGACTTTGATCAACATTCAGGATTTGGATACTCGATATCAGGATTCTAAGAGTTTTGTTGGATTCAAGGAATGATTTTTGGCCTAAATATATAGGTGTGTGTTCAAGAAAGTCTGACTGAGTATGGAACCACGGAGGCAAATGACACCTCATAGCTTGAGTGACAGACCGTCGATCATTGGTCGTCGTTTGATTAAGAAAGGAGAGTTCTAGTACTTGAACCACAAAGGAACAGGAGAGACCGTAGGTCAATCCATGGACCATATGTGGCAACCTTCGCTTGAAGACCTTGAATTTGGGCCAACTGCTGACCCACAAAGCTGAACCACAGACCGTAGGTTGATCCACGGTCCGTCGTTTGTGTCGTTGATCGAAAATGCGTCTAAACCAAAATTTCCTTATTTCCTTTTCCTACTTTATCTAGGACTTTTCTACTATAAAAACAAGTTGTAATTTTTGTTTTTTGGGGATAGACCTTTTCGGAGACTATTGTTCTTGGCTTTTGGGATTATTTTGCAAACAATTTAGCAATTTAATTCATGAAGCTCGTCTTATGCAATTTTATTTTTGACTTTCAATTGAAGATTACGGTATTCATCTATTTTGATTGAAAGTTCATGATTCGTCTTATTAACCCTCAAATGAATTGTAAACTCTCAAGGATGAATAACTAAATCTACAACTAGGATTTTGAGAACCATGAGAAATTAAAAATGTATGACTAATAAATAAGTAATTCTAGAATAATGTATATGCATGTATTGTTAGTACTTTCGTTTAGAATGCTTTCTAGTGGTGCACAACATTAGAACTCGCCTCATTCCTACTTGCCGTTCCAACGAGGTAATGCATGAGAAAAGGATTGAACAAAAGATATTTAGAAAAGCTTAGCTGCTATCTAATAGCCTGACCCTAATCATGCGAAGGCTAATATGGGGTTAAATGTAATGGTTAGTAAAGTACACACCCGTAAACGGACTAAGTTGCGCGGTGAAATTCCCTACTTGGAGGACCAATCACTTAGGGATACCTAGCTTATCAACCTTGCATGTTAACACTAGGATAGAGTTACTATTATTAGGAATAATGCGTTAAGAGCTTGTGGGGAACACTTATGCCCTAGTTTTCATCTCATATTGATATTTGAAACTGCTAATTCTGATTAGTTGTTACTTAGTGATACAAATCAACAAACTATTATTTTATTTACAATTTCCCCATTTTTTTTCTTTTCTTAGAAATAATTTGACTAAATGTAAGATAATCATAAGTTGGCCTAAGTTTGAACCATATTCCTTGTGGGATCGATCCTAACCTGAAAATTAGGTTCTTTATTTGACAACGACCTCTGATACTTCTTTCGGGAGGTGTAAATTGGGTGTATCAGTTATAACGCCGAGATCTTTGTCGGTGAGTGTGATCATGCTGAGGTTTTTGTCAGTGAGTGTTATTATGCTGAGTTCTTCACCAGCAATTGTTATTATGCCGAGGTCTTTGCCGGCAAGTGTTATTATATTGGAGTCTTTGTTGGTGAGTGTTATTATGCCGAGGTCTTTGCCGGTGAGCTTTATAGAGTCAATGGAAAATGGTCCTGGTTAGTGATGATGACTGTAACTTCATAGACTTGATGTGTATGCCTGACTTACTTGTGTATTGTGATTGATATACTTGTTATATGTGACTGAACTACTTGTCATTGCGATTGACTTATTTGATATGTTTGATTATTGAATTGTGAGTATTAGGTCTGTGAGCCCTGTATTGTAGAATTGCTAGGTTGGGATGATTTTTGTGTAGTTTATAGTTTGAGGAGGTTCGGTTGGAGTGTAAGGGGTGTTCAATTTCTAGAAAGTTGCTTTGTTTCGTAGGTTGCTTGCTGGATACCATGTTGTTGGTACTCACCCCTTGCTTCTACACTTGTGTAGGTTCCGAGCCTCTTTCTCCTGCTATTGATCTCGAGGCTCGTCAAAGACTTGAAGAGGTAGATGTTTATCATTCGGTGGGCCTTTTTTTCCTTTTGTTAGACTTCGTTCGATTGGAGAAACAAAGATTGAGACTTGTATTTATTTCTTAATTTTGCACTTATGTATTTACTGGCTTGTACATGTGATAATCAAATTTTGGGGTTTTAATAGAAGAATAAGTTTTCGCTTTATCTTGTTCTTGATTTTAATGTTTTTCGCTTTTCTTTCATTTTCGTTGAGCTAAGGCTGACTTTTCTTTGGTAAGAGAAGGCATGTACCATCACATCCATTTTTAGTTCGTGATAGTAGCTCCAGGGAGGGAGGAGGATGAGGTATTAAATGTTTTCATCACATGTATGATACTTATTTTCTATCAGCCCTCTCTCGATTTTATTTACTATGAGGTCTACATACACTTATGTGTTTATTTATTATGCCTCCAATTTGAGTTTGCACTCTTTGTCTCTATCAGCATCATTAGTGTTTCAACCTCCTGGGTGAGTCTTTTGTAGTGGATTTGGTGTATAGATCATTTTTGGTGACTATTCCTGGATATGACACTCAAGCTCACCTTATTATGTTAGATATGCTTGATTTTGATGTTTTTTCTAGGCATATACTTGTTATCCCCTTACCGTTCGGCCTTGGATTTCTATGTTAAGAATATTATCTAAGTCATGAGTTGCAACCCTCCAGCGGTAAGGTGGAGTTCTTTTAGTAACACACCAACTAGGGTTATCTGTTATGTTCAGACCTAAAGGCTAGTGTATAGCAGGTGTTTTACTTATTTGGATTATATGCCAGATGTTAGTAAGGATGGCTCTGATTCAGTTCATATTGTTCAAAAGTGCACATATGTCTTCCCTATCGATCAACATAGCCTTCCCCTGAGCATGACATAGATTTATTTATTAAACTTGAACAAGGTACTTGTTCTATCTATGTTCCACCTTATCATATGGCATCTGCAAAGAAGAAAGAGCTCAATGCTTATCTCTATGATCTCTTGGTAAGGAATTCATTTAACAAAGTATTGACCTATGGTGCCCCAGTTCTGTGTGTGCAAAATAAACATGGGTCCATGTGTATGTGTATTAATTACAGGAAATTAAACAAGGTGATGGTGAAGAATAAGTACACTTTGCTTCATATCGATTATTTTTTTGACCAACTTCAGGGTATTGTGGTGTTAAGATTGATATGAGATTCGGCTACCATTATATTCTTGGTGTCGTCCCTAAAAAACTTTTAGGACTCATTACGGCAATTATGAGTTTCTAGTGATGTTCATAGATGTCATTCTTGTATCATCATGGAGCAGGGAGAAGCACAAGCAACATTTGAGGAGTGTGTTGTAGACTTTAAGAGACTAGTTTCTTTATTCTAAATTCTCGAAGTGCGAGTTCTTGCTTTAGTCTCTAGTATTCTTGGGCCACGTGGTGTCATATGATGACATTATAGTTTACCCTATGAATATTGAGGTTATTCTTTATTGGGCTAGGCCCACCTCAATTACTGAAATTTGGAGCTTCATTGTGTTAGTTGGGTAGTACTAATGGTTTGTCGATTACATATCAACAATTGCAGTACCATTGACTAAATTTATTCATCTCAGATTGGTGGCAATCGATCTTTCAGAAACTCAAGAAGTATGTAATTCATGATCCTATTTTGACACTTTGACTTGAGGGTGAGGGTTTCCACTGTGTATTACGACATATTCGATGTTGTTTCTTGTTGTATTTTGATGCAGTGCGGCCGTGTGATTTCATATTCGCCTAGCCAACTTAATAAGACATTGTTCGAATTGGTTACTGTTTTCATAGAGGTTATTGTTTCTGGATTTAGAGATTCTTGCAAGCGATGCATTAATTTAAGGTTTATCTTGGTTATTTTCATCATAATGGTTATTTCTTTCATTAATTAACTTTTTTCTTTGCATTTAATTAAGTAGTTAAATCTATTAACGATGGTTATGGGACCTTGATAGGGATAAGGATAATGATTTTTTCACACAAAAATCTTTGTACTAAGGTGTGATCATTGTGCATCAAGGTTTTCCCGTAAAGATTGTCTTTTAGCAGTTGCAAATATAATGAACTCATATGTATTATACTTGCTTATCAAAAGAAGTTAAGATTGGGAGAAAGAATCATTATCAAGGATTAGGGGCTAAAAACCCCCCATCTAATAGCTTGAGCTAGAGATAAGATAGCTGACATGAGGTTTATGATTATGATCAGGTTAAATCCACACTCAAGTGCCGAAAGGACTTAAGGTCGATTTCTTGTAATTGAATCGAGAGACTTTAGAAGACTTATTAATTTACTAGTCTTTCCTAATGAACACACATGTATGAGTTGATAGCAAATTATCTGATTGAATTTCAATAGCTAAGAATCATAGCTCTAGTTTACCTTTAATTGTTGATACAAACAATCATAGTATAAATTAGTTTAATAAATACCCCCATTAAAGCCTCATAATAAGTAAACATTAGATCGAAAAAACTCAACAAAATTGGGTTATTATATATGGCAATGGCCGTTTTATACCTTAGTGAGGTTGTAATTAAAACCATAGCATAGACAACAAACACTTTCATGGGAAATTCTGGAAGTCTCATAAAAAAATTAAAGCAATAAAGATAAAAGGGTTTCGTACTAAACACTAACTCATTCATGTATAAAATTTGTAGACATGAAAGTGTTCTTACATATCTTAAGCACTTTAAATTATTAAGAAAAGTCTGCTCTCTAGAAGAAAGGATAACAAAAACTTGTTTCTGAACGTTGGAGATGGATTCTATTAAAAACCCTAGGATTCATAGTAAAGAACCTTGTTAGAATTCCGTCACTATCAAGCATAATAACTTAGCTTGAATTTACATGGAAGTTTGTACGAGGGACTTACCTTGGTATGAGAGGTTCAGAAGGAGAGAAACCTTGCTTAAGGCTTGAAAGAATGAGAATGGGACGAAAATCTCATAATAATGGGGTTTTAAATAAATCTCATTGTTTGATGCCACCACATATCTCCTTCCATCCTTGAGATGAAATCTTAGTTTAACTCTAGTAGAATGCAATGGGATGTTGTACACATCTGTTGAATTGATAAGGGACCACAAGTCACCTCGCCAGTAAGAGGAAATTCATTGGTTAGATATCATTAGTATGAGGTCAGGTATGGCATTCACATCTCACTAGAGGGGGTTGCATATCCTAGAGAATCTTTGAAACAAAATAGCTTGTGAAACCCATTGAGTTGTATCATGAGATGAGGTCCACATGAGTGTGATGCAGTGGCATCTCCGTGTATTGGGCCCTTTTAAAAGTGAGATCTCGAACGACAAATGGTCCAATCCAGAATTTAAAGGTACGAGGTGTTGAAAATCAATAGGGAGGTACTGAAAGTAGGTTTGGTTGTTCAGTGATAAAGTTCTGCCTCAAGTCGTGAAGAAGTCTCAAAGTAACCTCAGAACTACTCACAAGAACAACTCAAAATATCCCAAAATCATATTTGGATCAAACATTTGTAGTACAGTTATCCTCGCCAAAGCGGAGGTCTGGTTGTATCGGTGATAAAATTCAGCAATCGACTAAAACAACAAGTTACAAGTTACAAACATCTAGTGAACGAAAAATTGTCTTTAGTCCCCTGTCTTGCATTTTCATTCAAATTGGGAGTCTAATAACAATCAACTTGCTTGCTTCTTGTTTGCATCTACCTCCTTGTTTGTATTTTATTTTAATTTCTTTTCCAACAAATCTCCTTTCCCATATGTGATGAAAATAATATGCCTTTATACATTATTTGGGACGATCCAATCAGCACTACTAGCTTTACTTACAGAAAAAGATCTTAGGGTAAGGAGATTTAAGCTTGATATAAAGCTTCTTGTCATTATTATAATTGTAAGCTCACTAATTAAAGATATTAAACTTTCAATAATTAAGTTATTTAAAAGGTACTAAAACTTAGTCATTAATATAATTAGCTAATTTTATTACTGTGTGGCTTTTAGATACATAATAGACCATTTTTTGGCTGTTTAATATGTAGTTGTCATGACCAAAAGTACACCCTAAATGTGACATGGCGTATAAGACCCCGAGAGATTCTACACAAGCCACTTGGCATACATATACACAATATAATGGACAAAAGTTGAGAATCTCATATAATGAAATAGTTTGACATAAAAAAGGAAGCTACACATAGTCTTGACAAGTCAATCTATACATAAAAGAAGTGGCCGGGACGTAACCCATACACTACATACAACACCCAAAATGTAAAACATAAGAAAACAAAGTGAAGGTGACATGGTACTTGGAACATGAGGACTCACCAAGTCTTCAAGAGCAATTGATCAACTAGACACGAGCAGGAGGAGAAGAAGCTTCAAACCCTACATTATGAGATAATGTAGGCACACATATGCAGTAGTACATGGAATGTACTAAGTATGAGAGATAAGCATAAGAATGTAAAACACGTTCATAAGGGGACATAAGGTATGCATCACCAAACAAAAACATGGTAAATTCTTTAAAGAAGAATCATATATCATGAACATGGTCAATGCATCTTAAAATAATAACGAAAACTTCATAAAACCTTTGAAGTAACTTTAGTTCCTTTTGTTGGATATTTACCATTAACCGGCATACACCACGTAAGCTATAACATGGAATCCGGTGTCTTTCTCCCACATCGAAAAGAGATATCATTACTTTTCAAAGCTAGGACCTTATACTTCTAGCTTAGGTGGATCCACTAGCTATGTCTTTCTAAGATAAATACTACGGGGGCACGTAGATAGGGAAAATGAATTGCTACTAGAGACCCATCTTCTACTACTGGGGGAGACTTTATCTCAATATCCTCTCAGTGCTAAGTAAAATCCCAACGGAGTACTCATATTCATAAACATAACATCATACATGGAAAAACACAATTAAGTTACTAATCCAAATATGTATATCATTATAGAGTATCTCTTTAAATCATAAATCATACTTGTGTGAGAAAGCCTTTCACCAATCATGATGTTTAAACGACTATTGTCTTTTTGAATCATGCAAATCATCGTGGTCACAGCCCACCCCTCACAATAGAGAAGTCAATTTTTTTTACCTTTCGTGAATGTGGCCCAGGCTCTCAAGATCATGGAACTTGAGTTTGTATGCATCGAAACCATGGCCGTTGTATCTCGCTATTGCAATGAATACTTTGATGCCAGACCTGTTGAAGCTATTGTAAATTTTGGTGATGGCAGAGTGAAAAGAGGGATCCGCCCAATCTTCTTAGGGGCACCTGAGCATTCAAAAATGTTCCAACTCCTATTTTAGAGGTATTTCTCACCCCTAAGTTTAACCCTAATCAGTTTTATGCTTCTAAACCTATCAACAACACCCACAAACTTTGGAATTATGAGGGTTAGTCAAAAATAAAAATTCTATGATATTCTAAAAATCAAAAACATGAAAGTAAACTAAGAACTAAATTTATTTGGATACCAATGGGTTGCCTCCTATCAAGCGCACAATATAACATTGTGTCGTGATGTTGGGTATATCACCCTTTGTGTTTCCACTTCGAGAGAATGAACCTTCTCTATAATTTTAGATTAATTTCTCTCAATAGAGCATAGGGAGTGCATGAGAGCATCAAGAGTTTCACTCGATCTCTCAACTTTAAAGACTTGAATTTCTTACCCAACTTTGTATTATTCTTTCATTTTCAATTCTTGGGCAAAAATGAGATAGTCACTAGGACACTTGAGTATCGATTTTCATCATTGTTTCCCCTCAATTGAGTGATGCTCTTGATTCTGCATGAACTAAAGATACCATTAATGATATTTTTTTCTTTTTCTTGCAACTTTAGTATCATCTCATTTATTTCGAATTAATGGATTGTTATTGGTTTGGATTGGTTGCAAAAGCCCATTATATCTTCTATGTCCATCACTGCCCCTTTATTTATTCTTGTATTAGCTTCCAAAGTTAGGATCTCAAACTCGAGTCGAACCATCTCAAAGGACCTAACTAAGTTCAAGTTGTGAGACTCCAATTTGCTCTTTTTGGCAATTGGATAAAGAGTAGCATCTACCTCCATTCTTGTTATTCTCACATAGAGAAAAGAGAAACTTTAATTTCTAAGCGAGTAATGAGTTCAGAGTTATTTAAGAGTGATTACCTCCTTTAAGAGGATATTTTGAGAAATTACCTCAAATAGAGAAAGAGTGTTTTGTACATTTGAGCATGAATATATATTTATTGGGAGTAGTATTAAGCATCGCTATGGAAATGAGTTGAGAAAACACACATTCTTGATAAAACATGTAGCCAACAAGGTATAGGATAGTGGATCCACTTATATATATAGATGACTCCTTATTGCTTGCATGTAGAGATTTAGTGGATCCATTTAGTTAAGGTGTTCTATACGCCGACAAGGTATAGGATAGTTCTGGCAACATGAGTTAGACGTAGTATCATCACATATCTCATAGTGATAGTTTCCAATTAAAGAATTTCCCAAATTAGAGAAAAGAGTAATTTATTGTATTAATATATACATCTTTGAGTTAGCATTTTTTATTTATGAACCTTTAAATATTTAGTCAGTTACTATTGCTTTGTATTGAGTTGTCTTAAGGTGAATATTTGTCTAGCCTTATTAGTTCAATTATTTATTCATTTAGATTTATTACATACTTGTATATTCAATGTACTGATGCCATTAGACCTATATCTTTCTACTATGTAGATACATGTGTTCAAGATCATCAACATGTGCTCTGTTGAGATCATTTGATACAGATACAAGTGTTCAGGATAATCAACAGGTGCTCCATTGAGATCATTTGGCACTCTAGTTACCTTTTGGTGAGCCTTCTTTCATTCCGGATGACTTTTTTTCCCTTTCAATTCCGACATCCATGTTAAACTATAGAGGCTTCATAGATAGATAGATAGAGTTGAGGAGTCTCTCTAGTATTTACTTTTCCTTGACACGTTGTGCAAACTATTATACCTACATTATTAAGTATTTTTATGTCAGTTTGAGTTGAGTATTTGCTCTGAGTTTGAATGTTCTAGATTTTTTTTATAAGACTATTATTGGTTGAGTAAGTCTTCTTCTAAGTAGTCAGCAAGGCCAAGGGTTTGCTTGGGGGACACTAATGGTTGTCGAGTGCTTGCCACATCCAGGGTTTAGGCTCGGAGCGTGAAAAACTTATTATCAGAGCACAGAGTTCAAGAGTCCTAGGGTGTGTATGAAGCCACTTCTAGTTGAGTCCTTATCGGTGTGAAATGCACCACATATATAATGAAGAAGCTATGAAAATTGAGAACCTTAACTTCCTTGTTGCTCATGTTTGTGCGATAGAGTTCAACACTATAAAAGTTTAGCATAACTAGTGCTTATATGTGTATTTTATGATCATGCCTCTACAAATAGTTGTTCGGCGTCCCGCTAGAAGTAATACTAATCCTTAAGGTCAAGAAGCTCCCAATGCACCAGGAGTGCATCCCCCTTAGGGAGATGTCACCAATGTTGATTTCTGGAATGCCATTCACATAATGACTCAAGTTGTGGAAAATCAGGATGTGGATGATACATATAGAATCCGTGAGTTTATAAGGATGAATCCCCCAAATTTCACATGGTCGAAGATTGATCTAGAGAACTTTGTGGAAGAGCTTTAGAAAGTGTTTGAGGTCATGTCTGTTACTGATGTGTGTGGAGTTAGCCTCATATCAGACCAAAAGTGCTGTTAGGATATGGTATGCTCCATGGAAGAAGAACATGGTAAAAGAGGCATCAGTTTTGGGCTAGGCTATGTTTGAGAATGCTTTCTTGGGGCGCTTCTTACACCTAGATCTAAGGGAAACTAAGGTGAGAGAGTTTCTGAATCTGAAACAAGAAGTTATGAGTGTGCAAGAGTACAACCTCAAGTTTACTGAGATATCCTGCTATGCTCCAGAGATAGTTGTGGGTATGAGGAGCAAGATGAGTATGTTTGTGTTTGGGCTTTCTCTCTTATTGAGTAAGGAAGATAAGGTGGCTATGTTAAGGAAGATAAGTTAAATGATAGAGAAGAGTTTCACAACAAGAGAGCCAAGATAGAAAATCATTAAACTGGCCAGTAGAAGGCCGGAAATGTGAATCAGTCATCTTTTCAGCAGAGATCATCTAGACATGCTCCATCATTGGCTAATACACCTGCACCAAGGAACAAGAATGACCGCCAAATTAGAATTTCAGAGCTCAACCTACTCAGTATCAGGTAGTGTGGCACAAGGGGCTACTTGGACCCCATATATGCAAAGTATGGTAGGAACCACTCAACAGCGTGTTGTGATGGCTCCAATGGCTGGTTCAAGTATAGTAAGATATGTTATTTTATGAGAGAGAACTAAGAACCGGTAGGGTAATGGTGGAAATAGAGCCCAATCTTCTTTAACGGGTCTAGTAGACAGAGCTGCTCCAAGAGGAGCTACTTCAAGGACAAACGGAGGAGCAGACCGTCTGTATGCTATGACTAGTCGCCAAGATCAAAATGACTCGCTAGATTTTGTTATTGGTATGCTCAAAGTCTTTTCTATTGATATTTATGCCTTATTTGATCCAGGTGCAAGTTTTTGTTTTATGACTTCTTATGTACCCATGAGGTTTGACATTTCTCCCGAACAACTTCTTGAACCCTTCAGCGTTTCAACACCTGTTGATGAGTGTATGTTAGCAAAAAGAGTCTATCATGATTGTACCATATTTTTCTATCACAAAGATACCATGGCTGAAATAGTTAAGCTAAATAGGGTTGATTTTGATGTCATTCTAGGTATGTACTAGCTTCATTCTTCTTCTTCCTTTGTCGATTAAAAAACTCGAGTAGTCAAGTTTTAGTTTCCTAATAAGCCAATTTTAGAGTGGAGGAGTAACTCAATAATGTCTAAGGGTCGTTTCATTTCATTTCATACCTAAGAGGTGTATCTATCACTTAGTCTGAGTGAATGACTCTTGTGTTGAGATGGTGCCTATTCAGTTAGTTCCAATTGTAAGTGAGTTTCTAGAGGTCTTTCCAAATAATCTTACCGGAGTTCATCCTTAGAGAGAAATAGACTTTTGTATAGGTATTCTTCATGACAATCATCCCATTTCTATTCCACCATATAGAATGGATCCAACAGGAGTTAAAAGAGCAGTTGAGAAATCTTCTTGATATGGGTTTTATTCAACCAGGTGTCTCACCTTGGGGCGCACTAGTCTTATTCTTGAGAAAGAAAGACGATTCCCTTAAGATGTGTATTGATTACCGCCAGTTGAGCAAAGGTCAACATAAAGAAAACGTATTCCTTTTTGAGAATTTGTGACCTTTTCGACCAACTTCAGGGTGCCACTTGATTTTCTAAGATAGAACTCAGATCTGGCTATTATCAGTTGAAAGTGAGAGAAAGTGACATCCCGAATATAGCTTTTAGGACCGTCTAGGGTCATTATGAGTTCCTTGTTTTGTCCTTTAGTTTGAATAAAGCTCCCGTAATATTCATGGATCTTATGAGTAGAGTATTTAAGCCATAAGTGGACATGTTGGTTATCGTGTTTATTGATGAAATATTTAATTAATCAAGGAATGAGAAAGACTATGCTAGTCATCTCAGAATAATCCTCAAACTCTCAATGATCAAGAGCTACATACAAAGTTTTCTAAGTGTGAGTTTTGGGTTGAATCTGTGAATTCTTAATCCACATTATGTCTAGCAAATGAATTTGAGTCGACACTCAGAAGATTAAGGCAGTGCAGAATTGGCCAAAACCCACATCCCCAGCCTATATATGGAGTTTCTTAGGATTGAAAGGATACTATAGAAGGTTTGTTGATGAGTTCTCATCTATATCATCCCCAATGACGAAATTGACTCAAAATATAGCTAAGTTTCAATGGTCTAAAGCTGTTCAGATAAGCTTTCAGGAATTGAAAACTCGGCTAACTACTTCTCAACTGTTGACCCTACCAAAGGGTATAGAGGATTTTATTTTCTATAGTGATGCATCTAGAGTAGGGGTTTGTCGTGTGTTGTTGTAGAAAGGTAAGATTATAGCCTATGCCTTTTGAAAGCTTAAGATTCATGAGAGGAACTACCTAACTCATGACCTCGAGTTGGCAACAGTAGGTTGCTCTCAAGATATAGTGCCACTACCTCTATGGCCTTCATGTGGATGTTCACCGACCAAAAAAGTAGCTAGTACGTTTGTAGTCAGAATGAGCTTAATCTCAGACAAGCTAATGTTGTTTTTGATGCTTTGATCAGGTTATCCATGGAGAGTACTACTCATGTTGAGGAAGGCAAGAACGATTTGGCTAAAAAAGTTCATAAACTTGTACATTTTGAGAGTCCATTTGTTAGATTCCAATGAAGGTGGAGTTGTTCTGATGAATGAGATTTAATCATCATTAGTGTCAAAAGTGAAGGACAAACAATACAAAGACCTCCTCTTACTGGAACTAAAGGCAAATGATCATAAGTAGAAGGTGATGGCTTTTTAACAAAGGGGAGATGGTGTGTTGAGATATTAAGGTAGATTGTATGTTCCAAGGGTTAATGAGCTCCAAGAGAGGATCATGGAAGAAGCTTATAGTTCTAGATATTCGATCCATCCATGTTCCACTAAGATGTACCATGACTTGAGAGAAGTCTATTGGTGGAATAGTATGAAGAAGTGTATTGTAGATTTTGTTGATAAGTGCCAAATTGCCAACAAGTCAAGGTAGAACACCAAAGGCCATGTGGTGTGGCTCTATTCATAGCTCTTCCGGAATGGAAGTGGGAGGTGATTAATATTGACTTCATTACTGGCTTGTCACAATCTTGTAGGAAGCATGATTCAATTTGGGTGATTTTTGATTGGGAGACTAAATCAGCCCATTTCTTGCCCGTAAAGACTACAAGTTTAATAGAAGATTATTCCAATGGAGTCCCTTTTTCCATCATTTCAAATAGGGGTGCACAATTCACCACTCAGTTTTGTAAGTCGTTTAAAAAAGGTTTGGGTTCGAAGGTAAACCTTAGTACTATTTTTCATTCTTAGATGGTTGGCTAAGGATATGTTGGGAGCATATGTCATGGATTTTAAAGGTAATTGGGATGACCACTTGCCTCTCATAGAGTTTGTTTACAATAATAATTATCACTCCGATATCCAGATGGCTTCTTATGAGGCTCTTTCTGGGTGAAGATGTAGATCTACTATTTGTTGGTTTGAGGTTGGTGAAGCTGACTTGATAGGGCCTAACTTGGTTCAGTAAAGGTTGAAAATAACCCAAAGTCATCATAAATCCTATATAGGTTTAGAAGGAGAGACTTGAAGTGTGAGGTTAATGATTGAGTTAATTTAAAGGCTTACCTATGAAGGGTGTTATGAGATTTGGTAAGAAGGGAAAGCCTAGTCCCTGATACATTGGTCCTTACAGAATATCCAAGAGAGTTGGCAATGTAGCTTATAAGTTGGAGCTACCATCAAAGTTAGCTGATGTCCAACTTGTATTTCACATCTCTATGTTAAAGAAGTGTGTATATGTGATCCTTCACTTATTGTGAATACCGAGAATATTCGTATCAAGGAAATCCTATCTTATTAGGAGATTCTCATTCAGATTTTTGATCGCTAGGTTAGCAAGTTGAGAACCAAAGAGGTTTCATTAGTCAAGGTCTTATATACAAATCAGTTTGTTGATGAGGCAACATGGGAAATGATGAGCCGGGAATATTGACTCACTTAGGGCTTGTTATTCAATGAATTAGTGTCCTCAATACATATTTTGTGTTCGTAACTAATCAAATTGCTTTATGTGCAGCAATGAAGGCATGAGAACAAGGCAAGAACATTACAATTCGAAAAGCAGTGAAAAAGTTTGAAAAGCTGAAGAAAAGGAAGGATCAAGCTCGCAAAATCAACTCGGCGACTTGTAGATTGAGCCTACTGCTCGCCAAAAAAGTCCAGCGAATTGGATCATGAACTAAGCCAACTCGGTGACAAAAGGTGCACTTCGGTGATTCGCCAAATGGAACGGCGAGCTCGACCTAGCTCCCCTAAATGAAAAGAACAATTGGATGTAGAAGTAGAGTCCAAAAGGCCAGAAGGCATAGTAATCAGTGGATCACCAAGTTGTTCGGCGTTCTCGACTAATTTTGCTGATTGGAGCATATATGAAACTGTTGGAAGTTTTTGGAAATGTTGGTTTTTCAAGAGAGAGAAAGGGGTTTTAAACAACTTTAGAGATTTTTCACATACTATGACGATATTGTTTTACTAAAAAATAAAAATGAAAATGACTTGGTTTCAAAAAATCGACTTAACTTATGTTTCGAAGAGAAATCAATTTTTTCAAAGAGAGACTTTTTTTTTTTAAAAAAGAAATTAAGAAAACTTCAGATTTTTCAAAAGATTTAAACAAATTAAAAATCATTTGAAATCCAAAGATGGTTCCGGGTTCAATTTACACCTCAAGAAGAGAATAGGCATTTGAAGTGTTCATTAACTCGCGGTTGACCAACGACTTGACTAAATATTTGAATAATTTTAAAAACTAATTCAAGGAAAAGGATATAACAATTATTTGAAAAAATAAACAAATTAACTTCAAAATTTTTGAAATAAATTAGAAAGAAAAGTAAATTTTTTCAAAATGAAGTAAAGAAAACTAATTAAATAAAACAAAATAAATTATCATAATCAAAATGGTTCATCTTTAGTGGATTTAATTAAGTAAACCAAAATTACAATTTAAAACAAACAAAGATACATGGGAAAATTAAATTAGAGGAGGAAGGAGCTATTGGGCCTTTCCCAAATTTCATTTCTCAGGCCCAAATCTAGTTACTGCTCGACTAGACTGAAATTTGGCATGTGTTGCTGCTGCAATTTTGGACTTTTAGCCCATTTTTATCCCTGTATCATAGTTTATACACCAGTGTATCACGGTGTATATCACCTCCCTTTTTTTTTCAATGTATAAACCCATTTTTATTCTGGTTTCCGAGATCGATTTCAGTTTCAAATTTCTTTGAATGATGAGGGAAACTCGATAGTGGATCTCAATTCAATGAAATGCAATGTTTAGATTTCATTGGACTCGGCCAATATCACATGTAAACAAAGTAAAAAAAAAAAATTAATAGAGTAAAATGGACATAACATTTAATGCTATCAGCAAGCAATTTATTACTACCAGTAAATAGGGGAAAATGCAAATAGAAACTTAACTTACTCTTAAAATAGGATAGCAGCATATGTAAAGAAGATATCAATTAATCAAACCACTACCAAAACAAGACGAATCTATTTCCTTTTTATGCAATAAAACACTACCCATTAGATGTGATCACGAGATGGACATCAATTTTATGTCTTCTGGAAAAAAAAGGAATGCAAGCAAGATATGTTCAAACTGGTGAATGCCATTAAAAGGAAATAAAGAAAAAAAAACTAATTAATTATACACGAACAAAAGAAAATGATTTGACAATTTGCTAGACTTAATCTAAGCTCAACTGGAGAATTCTCAAATGGACACTTAGTCACATGTTGTATGTGCAAATAATGAATGACACCAAATTCAATCCATTTAAACAATCTAAATTAAATAATCTCAAGGATAAGAACACACACAACTTGTTTGGTGATTAACAAAAGGACTTAACATTAAACACTACACAAGAAACTAGTGGAAATAAGTGATTAACTTTGACAAGAAAGATACTGCCTCGAGGAAATAAAAGTCAAACCTCACATTGTATTTAAATCATAGTAAATAAACCAAATACACATAGCTAGCATTATTTAGATCACAACTATTCGTAGCAAGGAGTAAAAAACCTAGAAAGAAAGAATCGGTTTTTATCTCATTTTTTGCTACTTGAAAAGTAACTATTCTCAGAACCACAAGCAAGAAATTTAGACAGAATGGAGGCATAAACTTGATTCAAACACGACACGCTAAACAATAGTACAACCATGAAATTTGCAAATGGAGAAAACAAGTTGTCATATCCAGCAAACAATAGGCAAAACAACATACGACTTTCATACTAATCAGTTCTAAGACTCGATCCTCGTCTTAAAAAGCCAATAACATCACCAGTAGCTTAAAGACGATGAAATAAAGATTACGGATTCCATGATATTCAAGTAAATGGACGAGAAGAAAACGACAAGACAAACCCAAACGGAGAAAAAACAACATCAACTACAAAATGCCAAATTTTTTTGAATCACCGCTAAGAGTAATTCAAGATAGACATAGTACTAACACATCATGAACTTAAATGACAGAAACATGAGATGAAATGAGATAAGGATGAAGTTTTTACCTTCTTCGGGGCAGCAAATCGGATGAAACGAGTTGGGCTTTCCACCACCAAACTCAAAAGATTCTGACAGAAACGTAGACCTCAAAGAGGGGACCCAAAAATCTCAATGATACGGACACTATCGTCTAAAATCCTAATTTGATTTTTTTCTTATCTATGCTTGACGAATTTCAGTTTTGTTCTTATATTTTCCTCTATATTTTCTGCCAACCTTATGCCTTTTCTCCATTTTTCTCTCCCCAACCCCAAACAATGAAGAAGATGGGGGTTTAAATAGAGGAGAATGAGGGCTGAAAAATGGGGGAAAACAGGAGGGAGAATTTGGAATTCGAAATTTGAAATTCGAATTCCTAGAGGATAAGGGACAAGCTGGAATTCATACTATTCCTAACGGAAAAACGATTTGAAACGCTTGATTCTTGAGCAAGGACGAGGGAGCAAAGAGATAAAGACACACAGATGAATCTTGAACAGTTCTTGTACGGAGATGGTCACGTCGAGAGGAGAGGACAACCCGACTGGATTTGGGTCGATTTGGTAGCTAGGTTGGATGAGTTTATGGGTTTCTTCGTTCTGCTTGAATGCGCAAGGAAGAAGAGTAACAGGGGTCCTTTGGTATTATTTGTTGTATGTATTGTTATTAATGGGTTGCTAGAATTTGAATTGGGTTTGCTAAAAGGAATTGGCCCAAAGGTTGTTGAATTGGGTTGGCTGGAAAAGTGGGCTGGGTCTGAATTAAGAATGGGCTGAGTTTGAAAAGAAAATAATGGTAAGGGAGTGAATTTAAATGGGCCAGAATTTAGTCTTACAATTGGGTTTAAAGTGAGGTAGGGTTAAATCTTTGAGTTTAACAAATAGCCAAATTGAGTTTAATTGGTGATTCGGCTAAAAACTAAATAAGATGAATTAATATAATTAACTAACGAACATCTTTATCTTAACAAAATAATATTAAATTAACATAATTATAAACTATTAATTAATTAAACTAATTAACCAAATATTTAATTAATGCAAAATCTTTTTGAGATGGTTTTCAAATATTCTAAAAAAATGCTAATTAGTTTAAAACATATTTACTCCCTCCGTTTCACAAAGAGTGACCTGATTTGACTTGGCACGAAGTTTTAGAAAATAAAGAAAACTTTTGAATCTTGTGGTCCAAAATTAAAGTTATGTCAAATGTATTAAACTGCCCTTCAATCTTATGGCTTTAAACATGCTATGTGGAAAGCTGAAATTAAAATGTTACCAAAAAAGGAAAGTGGTAATTCTTTTTGAAGCATACTAAAAATAAAAGGAGGTCATTCTTTTTGAAACAGAGGGAGTATAATTTAAAATTTAATAAAAATGACTCAAATTATTTAAGAACTAAAAAATATTTTGAATTTTTATAAAATTAATTATATCAAATCATTCAAAATGAAAGAAGTTTGAAAAATTAATATATATTGTGGAGGTCCAAAATTGGGTGTCAACAATTGTCCCTCATTTGACTTGGATTATGTATGAACTTCGAGGCAAATGAAATTGACAAATTCAATTTTGACTGACCACATCTCATCCTTTAGAAAAGGAATTTTGGTATGGATTGGGAATTATAGCGGAGCCCTGGAAATGGGTCTCCTACATATCTCAGGCTATATGAGAATTCAGGCCACTTCTAGTTCGATACGCTTGATTTGACGCATGATTTCGAAAGAATTCAAAAGCTATCCTGATAATTCGTTCAGAATGCTCAAGAATAAGATTTGAGAGAGAATGTCAGAATATATCCAAGTTTTAAACATTGAGCCCGCCTACATATCCTTAAACCTTCGGAATTAGTTTGTTTGTAGTTCGACTCAATCGGTTGAAAAGGAAATCGAGTATCTAAGATAACATTTGGTTCTAAAAGCGTGAAAAATAAGTCTAATATGAAAAGAGGCTTGCAACCTCTTAGACATGAATGGGGAGCTCTTCACATCCATAAGTAAGAACTTACATGGATATAATTTTCAAAGTTGTTGGTGTATTGTCACTCAGATTAGAAAGCCACCCCTGGTGAGAGTGAAAAGTTTTTAGAATACGAAACAGAAACTGAAAAACCTAAAGAAAAATAGACATGCCTTAAATATGATTGTGGTTTGATTGTGGTGGAAGTCACTCCTCAACTCGCATCCTAAGGTTTGATACTCCTCTTCGGACTATGTCTCAATTCGCTGCTAAGAAAAAGTTCCATGTCGTGCTGCATCCTTTTTAATGTCATCCACACCGGTGGTTTGTTTAAAGAATTCTTCCTTTCGGATGCTCTCAACAAAGACTGAGATAAAACTCATTAGCATAAAATGTAATTCAAATGGGGAGATAGCATCTTTCATCGTGTTGACACTTAATTTCTCTCCTTTAATATTTGACGTCAGCTTCCTCCAGTTTGACGTACGAAAATAAAGCTTGTATTTCGTATTTGAAATATAATCTTCAATGTACTCTTCATTTGATGTCAAAGTAATAAAATAGGCTGATGTAATATATTGATCGTTTTGTTGACTTCTTTGGTAACTTAATTTAGCCTGTTTTGACAAATTATCAAAAAAATTCTCCGTATTTTCCTGCTCAATTTGATAAATACTTTTTTTTGTTCATTATGTTTGTTCATTGCCATGTACGAATTTCACGACTTTCTGATTTTGCAAGTCAAATCTAGTGTAGTAATAATATGTATAACATTCATGATTGGATGCACTTATACATAAGAATTAATAATGTGGTCAGTGGCCATCATGCTTTTAATGCTACATATTATTTTTCAAAATATCTAACTTGTATCTTTCATTGACATACTTCAACTTCCTCCACCTCCTCCCCTTCCATGTTTTGTTATAGTAGGCACAATAGTATTTTCTTTTTTGGCACATTACAATCAATTTGTGTCCTTGGAATTGAAATTAAATGTTTATTTTTTTCGATTTATTATCAAAAAACGGGTCATTAATACAACACAACTTTGTAATTATTTCGTGACACCATCACCAAAAGTACAAAAAGCCTAAAAAATTATATAGTTTTGTGGTGCTAACTATGTACCCAAAAAACTCATCTTACAAAAACACTAACTTTGCTATACTTTGACCTAAGGCTGGGCATTTGGCACTTGTCAAGTTGAAGTTTCTCTTCACTGTAAGATGTTGGAAGAATTGATTCAAGTTCTCGTTATTGCTTGATGATAATTTATCAAGAAAAAAACTTACTTTGTTTCCTTCTTTAGTAATTGATTTGGATTCCATCCCTCTTATTGTAGTAAATGATGTCATCCACAATTTTCTTAAGATTCACATTGCAAGCGTCCTCATTTTACCATGTTCATGTTCTAAATTGAAATTAGTATGTCCATTATTTGAGTCCACCAATTCACTCCATCGTATTGCTACTGCTACAATGTATTGAAAAGGAGAATGTGATTATGTCATGATCCAAAGTATCCCCTAGGTGTAACAAGGCGTATAGTACTCCAACTGGCCCTACACAAGACGCTTATTATACATCATATAAAATAATAGAAGTAAAGAGTTGAAAATCATGGTTTTATATCATAAAGGAGTTTAACAAAGTAGAAGTCTAATCCTAAGTCTTAGTAAGCCATCTATTACATCATAAAGAAAGTGATTGGGACACAACCCTACATCACATACAAATATGAAAACTAAAGAAAGACATGACCAAGTAAAAGTATCTCGTTCCTCGGAACATAAAGATTCACCAATCTTCAATGTCAAAGAAATCAACTAGCCACAAGTATAGGAGGTACGAGTGTCGGACCCTGCATTAGTGTAACAATGTAGGCATGAGTATGCATTAGTACATGGAATGCACTTAGTATGGGGAAATATGCATCATATATGCATGGTAGCATGAATAGCTTAAACCATGTAGCGTATGACCAACATTTTTGTATTTAAAATCTTAAAGAAGCAATGGCATATAATGCATGAAATATAGTCAATGCATTTAAAATAAGAAACATAGGAAAGCTTTAAAGAAACATAGTTATTTTTGTGGGATCTTAGATTTAACTGACAATAAGACAATGCGAGCTATATCATAGTCATGCCCCGATGATACCGGCCCAAGACACGAACACAGGACCTAGGATCACGAGTGACCCTAAGCTAACCCTATCGGCATATCATAAACATACTAAAGATAAACTCAATCAATAAATACTGTGCGGAAGGTAGTCATAAGATAATCTAAAATGATGGGAAATACCCATACAATATCTAAATATATAAATACTGAGAGTTAAACAACAACTAAAAAGTCTCAAATACTAAAACTGAATCTAACTATGTCTAAAAATAGCCTCTTACTGGCTAGAAGTGTTGGGACATGCCCCAGCTTAATTTAGCAAATACTGGATACTAAAGATATAAAACAAAGGAAGATAATCATGTATATCGTCCTCGAAGAATGAGGACTCACCACTGATGATGCTTAACTGAAGATCGGGAACCGATCTATGCGGATCTCGAAGCTGAGAACCTAAACCCATATTAAAAGAAGATGTAGCGCAGAGTATGCGTCAGTATTTGAAAGGTACTGTGTAGAGTAAAGCTGAACAATAACATAACTGAACAAAAGCATATATCTGAGTAATGATATGAGATAAGCATGATACTATACTGAGAATACTGAACATGAACTAACCAAATGCAATGACCAAGTTTATAACATGGTGAGACTAATATCTGATTGTAACTGATAACATGGTCAATGCAATAAAATTTAACTGGACTGTGGGAGCTACTAATAACCGACATAAAACTGCATGAGCTAAATGTAGAGTCTAATGTATACGCCCCATCGAGAGGACCCAATATACCCTGCCAGAGGTATAGAGCATGACTGGTGTGATCACTAAAATGATGCCCACAGAGGAAACTTAAACCTATGGTGCACGTAGTTCTAGAACTTGAGGGTGACTGACCCTAGTCCACTCTATATTAAGCTACTCTCAATTGATTATGTAATTATCACATTTTGACTGAATTTCTGTAATACTGGATAGCTCAATATACTGACATGCTAACAGAAAACGCAACATTAGTTTCTTATAATGTAACATTCAAAAATGGAGGCATGTACATCTATTTATATTTCCTACCTAATGTAATTCATGAACTAAAAGAACTACATAACTAGGGTTCTGAGTTTATGCAAGAATCTACACAAAACAATACTAAAATCATAATAATATGATTAGGAACATTATAGTAACAAATTCATAATAATCTGCTAAGATTCTAGAAACCCTAGGTCTTGATAATATGATGGAAATCATGAATATGATTGAATTCTAGGGACCTAATAGGTGAAAGGAACCCACTAGTAAAATCCCGCATACCCGGTGACAAATTCCATGGAGAAATCTTTTGATTTTGGGGCTGGAATTGATGAAAACTCATTGCGTGCTTAAACTAGGGCTGCTCGACTTTTCTCCTCTATTTTTCTCTAAGATTGATGAATTTTTGGTGAATAATTGATTAGGTTAGGTTCTAATTTGTTTACTAGGCTAAAACTGACAAAAAACCACGTAGTTTAGGTGTCCAACGTATAGGGGAAAAGACCTAAACAACCTTACTTAAAAAGTCTGACAGGATGACCACGACCCTTATGATGGGCCATCAAAGGGACCATAGACCGTGGGCTCGGCCATGGTCCTTGGTCCAGTAGCTGAAGATTTTTGGGCCTCCCTACTACGGTCTCCTTCACGAACCGTGTGAAGGATCATGGACCATGAAGGTCCTCATCATCCTTCACCTAGTTTAGGGGCTGCACTGGCTCAACTTAACAAAAGCCACCATGGCTCATCATCGAGAACACGGCCCATAGAGGGCCCCGTGGTCTGACGTCTGAGCTTGGTAGATTCCATCTGATTTTCACGAGCACCAGCACAGACCATGAGCTGTCCAAGATGCGTGAAGTGCTACGTGGTCCACCTCTGCTGGGAGGGTGCTGAGACCACAGGTAGGTTGACGAGTTGTAGTCCCTTTCACGGTCCGTGAACCCTGCCGTGGTTTACTAGTCTTGGAGTTTTTTTGCTTCATTTTCTAAGTCTATGTTCTAAGGTGTTACACTATCTCCCTACTAGGAACATTCTTCCTCGAATGAAGTCTAAACTAGCTAGTTAGGGAGAGAAAGAGCTGCGAACCCTACCACTAATTTCTAGGACTGATTTCTGACTGAACTAAGTTCCAAGAACATGCAAATACGTTGAAAATATAAGTACAAACTGAAGGAACATGATATTGAGACTGAAAATATGCATGAATGACTAAAAAACTAAAGAGGAACTATTACCTTAAGCTGGAGTGGAATCGAAAGGAAAGAGATGAGGATACTTCGCCTTCATGGCTACTTCTGCTTCCCATGTAGCTCCCTCTATGGACTGACTCCTTCACTGAAGCGACTTCTTTATTTCTTAACCTTCAAACCTGACGATCAAGAATCTCAACTGGTACCTCTTCAGAAATGAGACTATCTTTCACATCCACACATTCTACAGGTATAATAGATGATGGATCACCCACACACTTCTTCAATAACGAAATGTGAAAAATTGGATACACAACTGCTAGTTTTGCTTGCAGCTATAACTCATGTGACACTTTACCAACTCTTTTCAAGATATTGTAAGGGACTACATATCTAGGACTGAGCTTACCTTTCTAGCCAAATCTCATCACCACCTTTATAGGTGACACTTTTAGAAAAACCCAATTATCAACTTGGAACTCTAAGTCCCTTCTCCTTACATCTGCATAGGACTTCTGGTGACTCTAGGCTGTCTTAAGTCTATCTATAATGAGCTACACCTTCTCCATGGTATCATGAACTGAATCAAGCCCTATCAAGGCTGCTTTACCCACTTCAAACCACAACCAACTGGAGATCTACATCTATGCCCATATAACGCCTCATAAGGAGCCATTTGAAAGCTAAAATGGTAACTATTACTGTAGGCGAACTCTATAAGAGGAAGGTGATCATCCCAACTACATTTGAAATCAATCACGCAAACTCTCAACATGTCCTCTAACGTTTGAATGGTACGCTTTGCCTGACCATCCGTTTGTGGATGAAATGATGTGCTAAGATTAACCTGAGTGTCAAGACCTTTCTGAAATGACTTCTAAAAATGAAAGATAAATTGAGGACCTCTATCTAAGATGATAGACAAAGGAACCCCATACAACCTAACTAAAACTTAAATGTAAACCTTGACATAGTCCTCTACCGAATTAGTAGTCTTAACCACCAAATAGCACACAGAATTAATAACTCTATCAACTATCACCCAAATGGGGTCATGTTGTCTGCGAGTACGAGGTAAACCTGTGTTGAAGTTCGTGTTGATCACTTCCCAGTTCCAAGTAAGAATTTTGATATCTTGAGCCATACCTCCTAGTTTCTGATGTTCTATCTTCACTTGCTGGCAATTAGGGCACTTAGCCACAAAATCCGCTATATCCCTTTTCATACCATTCCACCAAAAGACTTCCCGCAGATCACGGTACATCTTAGTGGCTACTGGATATATAGAATATCTGGAATTATGGGCTTCTACAAGAATCTGATGTCTCAACTCACCCACCTTAGGAACACATAATCGACCTTGATAGTGAAGCACACCATCTCCCTCTTAGGAGAAAATCTCAACTTTCTGTTGATGGAATGCACCCACTGGTTGAAGCAATATCGGATCACTGTTTTGCTTTTCCTTAACCTCTGTTATCAATGAGATTCTGACCCATTCAGAACTATTAAACCATCATCTGATATGCTCATAAGACAAATTCCTAAGCAAGCAAGTATGTGAACATCCCTTGTTATCTCTTTTCTTTCTTCCTCAACATGTGCTACACCACCCATAAATAGTCTACTAAGAGCATCTACGACTGCATTGGTCTTACCAGGATTGTAATGCACACGCATATCGTAATCTTTAAGGAACTCAAGCCATCTCCTCTAGCGAAGATTCAACTCTTTATAGGTGAACATTTATTGAAAGCACTTATGGTCTGTGAACACATCTATGTGAACACCATACAAGTAATGTCTCCAAATCTTAAGTACAAAAATCACTGCTGCAAGCTCAAAGTCATGAGTTGGATATGTAACACCCCTGAATGCTAACAAGAGTCTCATGTCAATTGACCTTTTCTTATTACTACAATATGTTTTACTTTTATGTTGGGAACTTAAAATTTTGTGATATTTGCAAACTTGCTTAGCATAAATTGTAATCGTAATTTAAGGGATTGTATTGGGGTATTCACATAATATTTTATTCTAATTATGTATAACTAAAAGGTGGTGAGGCATATACATATAGATATGTATGTATGCATTTTTTGGGCAGCACCTTTGAAGGCCAGCTGTCCAGGTGATAGATATCACTTGTATGGCTATATATAGACACTTCTCTAGTGAATTTTGGTTCCTTCAAAGCCAAAAAACATTAGAACCTTAATTAACCATTTGTTCATCAAAATCATAAGAGAAAAACTTGGTTCTTTTGGCTGGAATTCGAGAGACACACTGCTTTGTTGGTAAGTGTTGAAATCTGTTTCTGAGCTGGGTAGTGGTTGGTAATTTGTGTATATCTTGTTCTATAGAGATTATTTTACTGTGAACAAATATGTTTTAGAAAGCTACTTCACATACTTACAACTCTTATGTTTATGGGAAACTCTAATTTAGCTGTTATGGATTTGAAATATGGCACGCAACACAGGATAAGTTATGTCCAGATTTTGGATTCAGAAATCATGTATGAACAACCGTTAGAGTATCGATGATATCTTTTTGTACAAAATGTATTTTTTGGTTATTTTTATTGTGTTGCAACCTCAATAGATGTATCTACATCTTTCATGAAGGTTATAAAGTCTAATTTAACTGTTATGAATTCGAAATATGCGACACAACACAGGACATGTTCTGTCTAGATTTTGGATTTAGAAATCCTGTATGAACAACTGTTAGTGTATCGATGATTTCTTTTTGTACAAAATGTATTTTTCGGTGATTCGTGTTGCGTTGCAATCTTAAGGTATGTAGATATTTACATCTTTCATGAAGGTTATAAAGTCTAGTTTTACCATTTTTCTTTTAAAATCTAAGTTGTAACATGGGGTACTAGACTGACCAGAATCACTGTTTTGGGAACATAGCTGTATTTGTGTAGGCTGAGCTTACTTGTGATGATAATCTTGTTTTATTTCGACATTATTGAGATATTAGAAATTAAAGAAGTTATTTAATTATATTTTTAAGGTTGTATATACTTGTGAACAAGTTGAGGACCTTGATATGTTGGTTGGTCTATGGTTTGAGCTCGCACAGTTCTGTTGGACTGTTGCTACGCTAAAGTATTGCGGTTTGTGTATAAACTTGTACTTGCACTCTTTTAGCTGTTGTATATTTGAAAGTTGATCTCGATACCTTGGTTACCTCTTGTCACTTTGCATTGTCGTGTTGGTAAGACGTTTGTGTAACTCATCCACTTGTATGGATTGTTTAATCACTTGACACTCTTATTGGGACCTTGTCCTTCTTGTAGCTGTGACTTTGTCACTATTGACATGCCTCTTGATTCGGATCATTTGCCATCTTGATTCTGGATTTGTTGTCTGTCTTAAGAATGGAAGTTTTCCATTTTAAGTATGAACTAGAAAGCCGTCTTTAATATGGTTCTTGGTTCTCTTGATTATCGGGTTATGACCCTTCTTGATACAGGGCGTTGGCCCTTCTTGATGCTTGCTTGTGCCGGGTGTGACGACATGAGGTATATATAGGGCAATCCTTGTTATTTAATCTCTTGGAAAATGGTGCTATGAGCTTTCTTGACATTTGTATCTTTGAATATCGAACTTGATACTTGTTATATATTGTTACTTGATTTATTTGTTATGCTTCAAGTATGCTACTCATTGACTTGAAAAAGGGTAGCTTGGTGAATTTTTGAGGACTCAAACCCTATAGTTTTACATCACTAAGTTATATGCTTAGCGATAGTTGTTTCTATCGTAGGGGTTGATCGAGAGGAGGCGTGAAGCTGGCCATTGGGGATGGAAATTTTGTGAACTTTAAAGAAGATCACATTTGCATATAAGCATCTATATTTTGTATAAACTTTGGGACTTATACATGATCTATGTGGTGTATATTTACATGTAATTTTGAGGGCTAATCGGATCATGTCATAATGGTTTGTAATATAAGTATGGTTGCTTGTTTTGTTTGTTTGGGATGTGTAAATCCAAGTCCTGTAATAAATAAATTTTACTACTTGTTTTGAATGGTTGTATGAAGCTTGAACCACTTGGTTGGGTACTCAGAAATTGATAATATTTGTTGTATATTATGTTACTAGCGTGAGGACAATATATGTGTAAAAATCTCATAAGTTATTGGTTTATATATTTCGAAAGGGTCGTTACAAGTTTGGTATCAGAGCATAAGTTTGTGGTTCTAGGACTTTTGCTGTGAATTATTTGTATACTTGTTCGCTTTAGGAAAACAAAAAAAAATGATTTATTTGGACTATTTGTTCACTTACATGATTTATAATATTTTATTGCTTGTAGAGTGCACATGCATCATATACATGTCCATAATGCAATGTGATTTTCCCTTTTGAAGGAATTAAGTTATAGCTTCTTCTGCTGACTTACCTATGGAAGCTGCTCGTGAAGGTTTAGGTGCCTCTATTTCCCAACCTCATGCACTAGAAGAGGTTGGAGAACCTTTCTCGGATCATTATGTTCCCCACACTAGTGGGTCTGAAGTGGGGAACCATCAGGGTGCAAGAGCTGGTTCACATCCTCACATGAGTTGTGGTACTCAAGCCATGAATCATCTCTTTCAACAGATGGCTGAATTTTTCCACCACATGGCTGAAGTGATGTATGATCCAAACATGATTAACTTTGAGAAAATGAGGAAAATGAGTGGAGTGGAGTTTGAAGGCATTATTGATCCTACAAATGCTGAACAATGGCTGGAACGCATGGAGAGGATTTTTGAGCAATTAGAGTGTTCAAATATTGCCAAATTCAAGTATGCTATTTCACTATTACTAAAGGATGCTTATAATTGGTAGGTAAATGTTCCGAATGCCAAAGTAAAACCTCCTTTTCTTACTTGGGATGATTTTCTTAGGAAATTTCGTATGAAGTATGTCCCACCTTCTTATTGTGATACAAATAGAAAGGAGTTCTTGAGTTTAAGGCAATGAGGCATGCCTATTGCTGAGTATCAACATAAATTTCTAAGGCTCTCTCGTTATGCTGGTGGAATTATTAAAGAGGAAAAAGAAAAGTATAGGAAATTTGAAAATGGTTTAAATGATTCCATTAGAAAGAATGTGGTGATCTTGCAACATGAGAACTTTTGTAAGTTAGCGTCTGCTGCTTCTACTTGGGAACGACTTGATAAAAAAGACGCTAGTCGAAATGAAAACAAATTTCGAAAGCCTAGACCAGATTTTGGAGGTCTATCCAAAAGGGGAAGGTTTTATGATTCCAAGGCTGGTAGTGTTAACATGCCACCTCAGCAAAAACAAAATAGATCAGAATTTTGTACATCTAGCACTCCAAATTATGGCCAAGGTAGGTCTTGTGTTCCCACTTGTCCACTATGTGGAAAGAATCATTATGGTACTTGCAGGAGACCTTCTGGTGCATGTTTCAATTGTGGGAGCTTTGATCATAAAGTGAAGGATTGTCCAAATCCTAATAATGCTCCTTCCTTGAGAACTGAAGGCTCAGTTCATAAGCCTTCTATTAATCCTCCTCGAACTAATGAAGGTGCAAGACCTAAAAATACACAAGCAGTAAGTGCAAGTGGAGAGAATAAAGCTAGTGGACCAAGGGCTACTGCACGTGGTTATGCTATGAGGCAGAGGGAGGATCAAGATGGAAAAGACATGGTTGTCAGTAAATTTCACTTATTTGGCTTATGTGTTTTTACATTGTTTGATCCTGGTTCTACACATTCCTATCGTTGTTCATCACTTGCTCTTCCTGAAAACGTGAAATCTGTGAGATTTAATTTTGATGTGCTGGTTGAAAATCATTTGGGTTATCAAGTTGTGTGTAATCGAGTTTATCAAGATTGTCCCTTCATGATTCTTAATCTAGTCTTCCCTGCTAATTTGATTAAAATACCCTTCAAGGATTTTGATATTATTATTGGAATGGATTGGCTTTATAAGTATCATGCAGTGGTAGATTGTAGGTCTAAGCATGTGACTTTTAAAGATCCTACATTTTCACACATCATTGTACAAGGTGAAAGACCATTGACATCTAGTATTATTTCTATGGCCTTGACAAGAAAGTTGATACGTCAAGGTTGTAGGGCATACCTTGCTCACATAGTTGATACACAGTTGGAGAGTCCTGGTATCAAGGACATACCTGCTGTATGTGATTTCCCAGAAGTCTTCCCAGAAAACCTTTCGGGATTGCCCCCGAAAGAGAGGTTGAATTTCCAATCGAGCTTATTCCTGGATCTACCCCTATTTGTATCACTCCTTATAAAATGGCTCCGGCAGAATTAAGAGAATTGAAATCTCAATTGCAAGAACTTCTTGAGAAGGGTTTTATTTAACCTAGTGTTTCTATTTGGGGAGCCCCAGTTTTATTCGTAAAGAAGAAAGATGGCACTCTCAGGCTTTGTATTTACTATAGACAGTTGAACAAAATAACAATAACGAATACATATCCTCTACCAAGGATAGATGATTTGGTTGATCAACTGAAGGGTGATAAAGTATTCTCGAAGATTGATTTAAGGTCGGGATATCACCAACTGCGTGTTAGAGAGAATGATATTCCTAAAACTGCTTTTAGAACTCGGTATGGTCATTATGAATTTTTGGTGATGCCATTTGGGTTGACAAATGCTCCTGTGGTATTCATGGATCTAATGAATTGAGTATTCAAGCCTTATCTTGATCAGTTTGTGGTTGTTTTATAGATGATAATTTAATATTTTCTAGAAGTACTGAAGATCATGATAAACACCTTCGGATTATTTTGCAAATTTTGAAGGAGAGGGAACTTTATGCTAAACTTTCCAAGTGTGAATTTTGGATTGATGAAGTGAAGTTTTTGGGATATGTTATATCGGCCGAAGGCGTGAAAGTGGATCCTAGTAAGATACAAGCAGTTGTTGAGTGGAGACCTTGCAAAAGTCAAACCGAGGTAAGAAGTTTCTTAGGCTTAGCAGGATACTACAGAAGATTTGTGAAAGATTTTTCTATTGTCACCTCTCCATTGACTAAACTCTTGCAGAAGGAAGTGAAATTTAATTGGAATGACAAATGCCAATAAAGCTTTGAAACTCTCAAATCCTTGTTGACTCAAGCACCTATACTTACTTTACCAATTGAAGGGAAGGAGTATGTACTATATAGCGATGCTTCTCACAATGGTCTCGGATACATTTTGATGCAAGAAAGGAAGGTTATTTATTATGCCTCTTGGAAATTAAAACCGCATGAATTGAATTATCCTACCCATGATCTTGAACTTACTACTGTAGTGTTTGCTTTGAAAATATGGCGGCATTATTTGTATGGAGCAAAATGTCATATATTCACTGATCACAAGAGCTTAAGGTACTTGGGTACTCAGAAGGAGCTAAATCTTCGACAGCGGGGATGGCTTGAACTCATCAAGGATTATGACTGCACCATTGATTATCATCCAGGTAAAGCCAATGTGGTTGCAGATGCTTTAAGTCGGAAATCCTTTGCAAGCATTTCTTTGAGTCCTTTACCCTTGCTCCTTGAGTTAAGAGCTATGAATGTTTGTTTCGCACTTGATTCAAATGGTTCAATTACTGCCAACTTGCATGTAAAGTCAATATTACTTGAACAAGTGAAAGAAGCACAAAAGTTAGATGAGAAACTTGTAAAATTGACCAGAAAAGTTCAAAATGGGGAAAAACTTGATTTTACATCAACAAAGGATGGTGTCTTATTTTTTCAAGACAAACTATGTGTCCCCGAAGATGGCAAATTGAAGAGAGAATAATTGAGTGAAGCACATACCTCACCATATGCAATGCATCCTGGGGGTACAAAGATGTACCAGACCATCAAAGAAAATTATTGGTGGAATGGTATGAAGAAAGACATTACAGAGTTCATTTCTAAATGTTTGGTTTGTCAACAAATAAAGGCAGAACATCAGGTCCCAGTTGGTTTACTACAACCCTTGTCGATGCCGGATTAGAAATGGGAGAGAATAACTATAGACTTTGTTTCTGGACTTCCTTGCACTTAATGAAATCATGATGCAATATGGGTATTGTGGACAGGCTAACCAAGAGTTCTCACTTCTTAGCAATTAGGATGGATTACTCACTTGAGCGTTTAGCTGAATTGTACATTAATGAGATTGTAAGACTACATGGGATTCTTATGTCTATTGTATCTGACCGATATCCAAGGTTTACATCTAGATTTTGGGGTAGCTTGTAGGAAGCTTTGGGTACTAAACTAAAATTTAGCACTTCGTTCCATCCTCAGACAGACAGCCAGTTGGAAAGAGTGATACAAGTTTTGGAGGATATGCTTCGAGCTTGCATTATGGAGTTTGAGGGTAGTTGGGACAAACACTTGGCTTTGATAGAATTTGCTTACAATAATAGTTACCAATCGAGTATTGGAATGCCTCCCTATGAAGCTTTGTACGGAAGGAAATGTCGGACCCCTCTTTGTTGAAGTGAAGTTGGTGACATGAAACTCATTGGTCCTGAAATTTTGCAACAAACAAAGGATAAGGTAAAAACTATCAAGGATTTTCTAATGATTTTTTCGAATAGACAAAAGTCATATGCTGATCTTAAAAGGTGTGACATTGAATATCAAGTGGGAGATAAAGTATTTTTAAAGGTGTCTCTAGGGAAAAAAATTATGAAATTTGGTAAAAAGGGAAAAATTAGTCCCCGATATATTAGACCTTATGAGATACTTGAAAGGGTTGGACTGGTTGTATATAGATTGGCTTTGCCACTTGAGTTAGACAAGATCCACAATGTCTTCCATGTTTCTATGCTCAAAAGATATCTTTCTGATCCATCTCATGTTCTTGACTTGACGTATGATAAAGATCCTATTTTAATTCAAGCTCGGGAAGTAAAACAACTTAGAAACAAGAAAATCCACTTAGTAAAGGTACTTTAGAAGAACTATTCAGGAAAAGAAACTACCTAGGAGAGAGAAGAAGACATGAGGACCCAATATCCGCACTTGTTTCATGACTAATGTAAGGTAAATTTCGAGACGAAATTTCTTTAAGGGGGAGAGAGTTGCAACACCCCTAAATGCTAACAAGAGTCACATGTCGATTGACCATTTCTTATTACTACAATATGTTTTACTTTTATGCTGGGAACTTGAAATTTTGTGATATTTGCAAACTTGCTTAGCATAAATTGTAATCATAATTTAAGGGATTGTATTGAGGCATTTACATAATATTATATTCTAATTACGTATAACTAAATGGTGGTGAGGTATATACATATAGATATGTATATATGCATTTTTTGGGCAGCACCTTTGAAGGCCAGCTGTCCAAGTGATAGACATCACTTGTATGGCTATATATTGACACTTCTCTAGTGAATTTTGGTTCCTTCAAAGCCTAAAAACCTTAGAACCTTAACTAACCATTTTTTCATCAAAATCACAAGAGAAAAACTTGGTTCTTTTGGCTGGAATTCGAGAGACACACTGCTTTGTTGGTAAGTGCTGAAATTTGTTTCTGAGCTGGGTAGTAATTGGTAATTTGTGTATATCTTGTTCTATAGAGATTATGTTACTGTGAATAAATAAGTTTTGGAAATCTAATTCACATACCTACAACCCTTATGTTTATCGAAAACTTTAATTTAACTGTTATGGATTCAAAATTTGGGACGCAACACAGGACAAGTTCTGTCCAGATTTCGGATTAATAAATCCTGTATGGACAATTGTTAGTGTATCGATGATATCTTTTTGTAAAAAATGTATTTTTCGGTGATTGCTATTGCTTTGCAACCTCAATAGATGTATCTACATCTTTCATGAAGGTTACAAAGTCTAATTTAGCTGTTATAGATTCGAAATTTGGGATGCAACACAGGACAAGTTCTGTCCAGATTTCGAATTAATAAATCCTGTATGGACAATTGTTAGTGTATCGATGATATCTTTTTGTACAAAATGTATTTTTCGGTGATTGTTGTTGCTTTACAACCTCAATAGATGTATCTACATCTTTCATTAAGGTTACAAAGTCTAATTTAGCTATTATGGATTCGAAATATGGGACGCAAGACAAGAAATGTTCTGTTCGGATTTCGGATTTAGAAATCCTGTATGAATAACTGTTAGTGTCTCGATGATATCATTTTGTACAAAATGTATTTTTCAATGATTCGTATTGCGTTGCAATCTTAAGATATGTAGATATCTACATCTTTCATGAAGGTTATAAAGTTTAGTTTTACCGTTTTTCTTTTCAAATCTAAGTTGCAACATGGATACTAGACTGACCAGAATCACTGTTTTGGGAACATAGTTGTATTTGTGCAAGCTGAGCTTACTTATGATGATAATCTTGTTTTATTTCAACATTATTGAGATATTATAAATTAAAGAAGTTATTTAATTATATTTTTAAGGTTGTATATACTTGTGAACAAGTTGAGGTCCTTGATACGTTGGTTGGTCTACGGTTTGAGCTCGCACAGTTTTGTTGGACTTTTGCTACGCTAAAGTATTGAGGTTTGTGTATAAACTTGTACTTGCACTATTTTAACTGTTGTATATTTGAAAGTTGATCTCGATACCTTGGTTACCTCTTGTCACTTTGCATTGTCGTGTTGGTATGACGTATGTGTAACTCGTCCACTTGTACGGATTGTTTGATCACTTGGCACTCTTGTTGGGACCTTGTCCTTCTTATGGCTGTGACTTTGTCACTATTGGCATGCCTCTTGATTCAAATCATTTTCCATCTTGATTTTGGATTTGTAGTCCGTCTTAAGAATGGAAACCTTCTATTTAAAGTACGAACTAGAAAGCCATTTTTAATATGGTTCTTGGTTCTCTTGATTATTGGGTTGTGTCCCTTCTTGATACAGGGCATTGGCCCTTCTTGATACTTTCTTGTGCTACGTGTGACGACATGAGGTATATATGGGGCGAATCTTGTTATTGAATCTCTTGAAAAATGGTGTTATGAGCTTTCTTGACATTTACATCTTTGAATATCGAACTTGATACTTGTATATATGTTACTTGATTTATTTATTATGTTTCAAGTGTGCTGCTCATTGACTTGAAAAAGGGTAGCTTGGTGAATTTTTTAGGACTCCGACCCAATAGTTTTACACCACTAAGCTATATGCTTAGCGATAGTTGTTTCTATCGTAGGGGCTGATCAAGAGGAGGCGTGAAGCTAGCCATTGGGGATGGAAATTTTGTGAACTTTAAAGAATATCACATTTGCATATAGGCATCCATATTTTGTATAAGCTTTGGGACTTATACACGATCTATGTGGTGTATATTTGCATGTAGTTTTGAGGGCTAATCAAATCATGTCACAATAGTTTGTAATATAAGTATGGCTACTTGTTTTGTTCATTTGGGATGTGTAAACCTAATTCATTTAATAGATAAATTTTCCTACTTGTTTTGAATGGTTGTATGAAGCTTGAACTGCTTGGTTGGGTACTCGGAAATTGATAATATTTGTTGTATATCATGTTACTAGCGTGAGGACAATATATGCATAAAAATCTCGTAAGTTATTGGTTTATGTATTTCGGAAGGGTAGTTACAGGGTAGTTCTTCTTGTGCACCTTCAGCTGCCTAGAAGCATAGGCTATAACCTTACCTCGCTGCATCAACACACAACCTAGGCCGACTCTGGATGCATCACAATAGATAAAATAACTGTCTGAAACCTCTGGTAGAGTTACTATATGAGTTGTAGTCTATGTAGTTTTTAGTTCTGCGAAGCTCTTCTCACAATCATCTAAAACTTGACCTTTTTTGGAGTCAACTTAGTCAATGGGGAGGCTATGGATGAAAATCCTTCCATTAACCTTGCGTAATAACAAGCTAAACCTAAGAAACTTCTGTTATTTGTAGGAGAGGTAGGTCTAGACCATTGTTTCACTTCTTCAATTTTCTTAGAATCCACTTGAATCCCTTTGCTAGACACAATATGACCAAGAAAAGCATCTGATTGCAACCAAAACTCATATTTGCTAAATTTAGCGAATAATTGGCGATCTTTGAGAGTTTGTAGGATAACCCTCAAATGATTCACATGTTCTTCCTCATTCCTAGAGTAAATAAGGATATCGTTAATAGAAACGATAACGAACAAGTCCAAATACTGCTTGAACACATTGTTCATCAAATCCATGAAAGCTTCCTGAGCATCGGTTAGTCCAAATTACATAACTACAAATTGATAATGGCCATACCGTGTTCTAAAGGCTATTTTCGGTATGTCAATATCCCTGACTCTGAGCCGATGATAACTGAATCTAAGGTCTATCTTTGAGAAATGACTAGCACCCTAAAGTTGGTCAAACAAATCATCAATCCTGGGGAAGGGGTACTTACTCTTCATAGTGACCTTGTTCAACTGCCTATAGTCAATGCACATCCTGAGAGAACCATCTTTTCTTTTTGACGAACAACATGGGTGCACCTTATAGGAAACTTCTGGGTGTGATGAAACCCGTATTTAGAAGGTCTTTCAACTGCTCTTTTAATTCCTTAAGCTAAGTTGGAGCCATTCTGTAAGGAGGAATATAAATAGGCTAGGTATCTGGAAGGAGATTAATTCCAAAGTCGATTTCCCTTTCAGGAGAAACTCTGGGAAGATCCTTTGGAAAAAACTTCTGGGAACTCATTGACTACTGGAACTGACTCAAGAGATGGGGTTTCGGAGCTAGAATCCTTAACCCAAACTAGGTGATAGAGATACCCCTTAGAAATCATCTTTTTAGACTTAAGTTAAGAAATGAATCGACCCATAGGTGCAAAGCTACTACCCTTCCATTCAAAGACTGGTTTGTCTGGAAACTAAAAAAAAATGATTCTAGTTCTACAATTGACTAAGGCATAATAGGAATGTAACCAATCCATGCCTAGAATGATGTCGTAGTCTACCATTTCTTACTCTACAAGATCTGCTGAAGTGACTGATGAGTCCAAGATTTGGACTCAATTGGGGCTTTATTTACAATGATTTAGTGTCCTCAAATACTTATTTGTGTCAATAACTGATGTAAAACCCTTGCTTTCCAGGTATATGGATTGAGGAACAATGCAAGGACACTAATTTGCAAAAAGGAACGAAGCGAGCTGAAAGAGTGAAGAAAAGAAATTCTGGTGATCCACTTGGCGAGTCGCCGAATGGCTATTTGACCACCTAAAGTTCCACTGTGCAAAGCCTTGAAGGAGAAGACCAAGTTGGTGAGAGAAAGGAGCAGTCGGTAGATCGTTGAATGCTTCCACGATGCAGTGTTAGATCACCCAAAGTTACAGAACTTAAGGATGCTGAAGGCCAAGGCAAAAAGGGTGATGGAAATGACCAAAGGGCGGATCGTCGAGTTGATTGGCAAGCCCGACTTGCTTCATTGAGTGGCTATTCGCAACACATTTTTGGCGACTATAAATATATTTTTGAACATTTAGTTTAGTATCAATTAGCAACTATTATTATTATTCATATCAAATTTTGAGTATTGAGAGAGTTTTCTCTAGTTTGTCCTTAGCTTTGAAAAGTGGAAGTTTCTTCACTTTTGAGAAATTGGAAGTCGGTCTTTGAGATTCTTCGAATTGGGCCATTGTAAGAACAAAATCAATCTTACCCAGTTGATGGAAACTCAATTTGGTAACAATTTTTATCTTTTTATGATTTCTAGCTAAAACCTCAATTCATGGGGTGTGATTATGTGATTATGGGCTGATTTAGTTTATGGTATTGCTAACTATTATTTTAAATATTGTTTAGAAGTGAGTTCAATCAATAATTATGGTTTAATTTAAGAATTGTAGTTGCTAATGTAGTTCTACCCTTGTGTTTTTGGCCTGCTTGAGAGAGAGGTTTTAAAACTAAGCTTATTGATTTGTGGTCAGTGGGTATTGGGTTGACGTGGGTTCAACTCTAGAGAGTTCCACACATTCAGCTCGAGAGAGTGAATGGACTAAGATGTGAAGTTGGTCTTATTTTGCTTGATTGTTGATGTTCGAGCGAAATCAACTTTATTTGGGGTAAATTGTTTGAGAGAAAGTTTACCTCCTCTATAGTCTATCTAACTCACTAATAGCTAGCTATTTTCTAATAGTTGAAGTTACCCATTTTTCTATATTAGCCTATAATCGAATCACATCCCAAGAACCTATCTCGTTATTGATTCCCCATACTACATTTGAATATATAAATACTGAGATTTTAACAACAATTAAAAAGTCAAACTCAAATACTAAAGTTGAATCTAACTATGTTTGAAAATTGCCTCTAACTGACTAGAAGTGCTGGGACATGCCCCAACTTAATCTTGCAAATACTAAATACTAAAGACTAAAAACAAAGGAAGATAATCATGTAAACCATCCTTAAAGAATGAGGACTCACCACTGATGCTGCTGAACTAAAGAACGGGAACCGAACTATGCGTGATCTGGAAGCTGAGAACCTGAACCTACATTACGAGAAGATGTAGCACATAGTATGTGTTAGTACTTGAAAGGTACTGAGCATGCAAGATAGAGTAAATATGAACAACAACATAACTAAACCAAAGCATATATCTGAGCAATGATATGAGATAAGCATGATACTATACTGAGAATACTGAACATAAACTAACTGAATGCAATGACCAAGTTTATAACTTACTGAGACTAAAATCTAACTATATCTGATAACATGGTTAATGCAATAGAATCTGACAGGACTGTGGGAGCTACTAATAACTGACATAAAACCACATGATTTAAATATGGAGTCTGATGTATATGCCCCATCGAGGGGACCCAATATACCCTGCCATAGGTATAGAGGAATGACTGGCACGATCATTAAAATGATGCTCACAGAGGGGACTTAAAACTAGTGGGGCAAGTAGTTCTAGGATTTGAGGGTGACTGACCCTAGTCCACTCGGTATTAAGCTACTCCCAATTAATTATGTTATTATCACATTATGAATGAATTTCTATAATACTGTATAGCTCAAAATACTGACATGCTAACTGAAAATGCAACATTAATTTCTAATAATGAAAGATTTGAAAATTGAGGCATGTACATCTGTTTATCTATCCTAGCTAATGTAATTCATGAACTAAAAGAACTACATAACAAAGGTTCTGAATTTACGGAATAATTTATTCAAAATAGTACTAAAATCATAACAATCTGATTAGGAATATTACAGTAACTAATCCATAATAATCTACTAAAATTCTAGAAACCCTAGGTCTAGTAATATTAGGGAAATTAAGAATCTGATTAAATTCTAGGAACCTAATTGGTGAAAGGAACCCCCTAGTGAAATTCCACATACCTGGTGACGAATTCCACAGAGAAATCTTTCAATTTTGGGGATGGAACTGATGAAGCCTTGTTGCGTTCTTGAACTAGGACTGCTCGACTTTTCTCCTCTATTTTTCTCTAAGATTGATGAAATTTTGGTAAATAATTGATGAGGTTAGGTTCTACTTTTTTTACTAGGCAAAAACTGACAAAAAACACGTAGTTTAGGGGTTAAATGATGTAGATTAGGTGTCCAACAAATAGGGGAAAAGACCAAAACGACCCTACTTAAAAAGTTCGACAGAATGACCACGGTCCCTATGACGGGCCGTCAAAGGGACAAAGAACAGTGGGGCCGGTCATGGTCCTTGGTCCAGTAGCTGAAGATTTTTGGGCCTCCCTACTACGGTCCCCTTCACGGACTGTGTGAAGGATCACAGACCATGAAGGTCCTCGTCGTCCTTCACCTGGTTTAGGGGCTACACTGGCTCAACTTAACAAAGCCACCATGGCTCATCGTCGAGAACACGGCCCATGGAGGGCCCTGTGGTCTAACGTATGAGCCTAGTGGATTTCATCTGATTTTAACGAGCACCAGCACAGACCGTGAGGTGTCTAGGATGCATGAAGGGCAACGTGGTCCACCTCTGCTGGGAGGGTGCTGAGACCATAGGTAGGTCGACGAACTGTGGTCCCTTTCACGGTCCATGAACCCTGTCGTGGTTTACTAGTCTTGGAGTTTTTTTGCAGCATTTTCTCAGTCTATGTTAAGGTGTTACAATAACTCCCTCCTGGGGACATTCTTCCTCGAATGAAGTCTAAACTAGCTTTTTAGGGATGGAAAGAGCTGCGAACCCTGCCACTAATTTCTAGGATTGATGTCTGACTGAACTAAGTTCCAAGAACATGCAAATATGCTAAAAATGCAAGTACAAATAGAAGGAACATGATACTGAGACTGAAACTACTCATGAATGACTAAAAACTGAAGAGGAACGATTACCTCATGCTGGAGTGGAATCGAAAAGAAAGAGATGAGGATACTTGGCTTTCATGGCTATTTCTACTTCCCAAGTAGCTCCCTCTACGGACTGACTACTCCACAAAACCTTCACTAAAGCGACTTCTTTGTTTCTCAACTTTCGAACCTGACAATTAAGAATCTCAACTGGTACCTCTTAATAAGTGAGACTGTCCTTCACAAACACACTTTCTAAAGGTATAATAGATGTTGGATCACCCACACACTTCTTCAACAATGAAATGTGAAAAATTAGATGCACTACTACTAGTTCTGTTGGCAACTCTAACTAATAAGCCACTTTACCAACTCTTTTCAAAATCTTGTACGGGACTACATATCTAGGACTGAGCTTCCCTTTATTAGCAAATCTTATCACCCCTTTCATAAGTGACACTTTCAGAAAAACTCAATCATCAACTTGGAAATCTAAGTCCCTTCTTATTATATATGCATAGGACTTTTGGCAACTCTGGGTTGTCATAAGTCTATCTCTAATGAGTTACACCTTCTCCATGGCATCATGAACTGAATCTGGCCCTATCAAGGCTGCTTCACCTACTTCAAACTAACCAACTAGAGATCTACATCTACGCCCATACAATGCCTTAAAATGAGCCATCTGAATGCTGGAATGGTAACTATTATTGTAGGCAAACTCTATAAGAGGGAGGTGATTATCCTAACTACCCTTGAAATTGATCACACAAGCTCTCAACATGTCCTCTAAGGTCTGAATGGTACGCTCTGCCTGACATCCTTTTGTGGCTGAAATGTTATGCTAAGATTAACTTGAGTACCAAGACCTTTCTAAAATGACTTCCAAAAATCAGAGGTAAACTGACAGCCTATATCTGACATAATAGACAAAGGAACCCTATGAAACCTAACTGTCTCATTAATGTAAATCTTGGTGTAGTCCTCCGCCGAATTGGTAGTCTTAACCGCCAAAAAGCACACTGACTTAGTAAATCTATCAACTATCACCCAAATGGAGTTATGTTGTCGGCGAGTACGAGGTAAACTTGTGATGAAGTCCATGTTGATTACTTCCCACTTCCAAGTAGGAATGTTGATCTCTTGAGTCATACCTCCTGGTTTCTGATGTTCTACCTTTCCTTGCTAGCAATAAGGGCACTTAGCCAAAAAATCCACTTTACCATTCCACCAAAAGACTTCCCGCAGATCATCGTGCATCTTAGTGATGCCTGGATCAATAGAATATCTTGAATTATGGGCTTCTGAAAGAATTTTTGTCTCAACGCACCCTCCTTAGGAACACATAATCGACTGTAATAGCAAAGCACACAATCTCCCCCTTGGGAGAAAACCTCAATTATATGCTGATGGACTGCACCCTTTAGTTGAAACAATATCTGATCATTGTCTTGTTTTTCCTTAACCTCTGCTACCAATGAACATTTTGACGCATTCTGAACTGTTACACCACCATCTTATATGCTCAAAAGACAGACTCCTAAGTGAGTAAGTCTGTGAACATCCCTTGTTAGTTCCTTTGTTTATTCCTCAACATGTGCTACACTACCCATATATAGTCTACTGAGAGCATCTGGTACTACATTGGCCTTATCAGGATGGTAAGACATACTCATATCGTAATCTTTTAGGAACTCAAGCCATCTCATCTGGTGCAGATTCAACTCTTTCTGGGTGAACACATATTAAAGGCTTTTATGGTATGTGAACACATCTACGTGACCACTATATAAGTAATATCTCCAAATCTTAAGTGCAAACACCACTATTGCCTCGAGGTCATGAGTTGGATAGTTCCTCTCATGAACCTTAAGCTCCTTAGAAGCATAAGTTATAACCTTACCTCACTGCATCAACACACAACCTAGGCCGACTCTGGATGCATCACAAGATAACAAAACCGTATGAACCCTCTGGTAGAGTCAAAATAGGAGTTGTAGTCAACTTGGTTTTCAGTTCTACGAAGCTCTTCTCACAATCAACTAACCACTGAAGCTCGAGATTTTTTCGAGTCAACTTAGTCAATGGGGAGGCTATGGATCACAATATTTACACGAACCTTCTGTAATAACCAGCTAAACCCAAGAAACTTTAGATATATGTAGGAGAGGTAAGTCTAGCCCATTGTTTCACTGCTTCTATTCTCTTAGAATCCACTCAAATCCCTTTGTTTGACATAATATGACCAAGGAAAAGAACAACTGATTTCAACCAAAACTCATATTTGCTAAATTTAGCGAATAACTGACGATCCTGGAGAGTTTGCAAGACAACCCTCAAATGATTCATATGTTCTTCCTCATTCCTAGAGTAAATGAGGATATCGTCAATAAAGATGATAATGAATAAGTCCAAATACTACTTGAACACTTTGTTCATCAAATCTGTGGAAGTTGCAGGTGCATTGGTTAGTCCAAATGACATAACTACAAATTCATAATGATCATACCAAGTTCTGAAGGCTATTTTCGGTATGTCAATATCTATGAGGCTAAGTAGTTGATAACCGGATCTGAGGTCTATCTTTGAGAAATGACTAGCACCCTAAAGTTGGTCAAACAAGTCATCAACCTTAGGGATGGGGTACTTATTCTTGATTGTGACCTTATTCAACTGCCTATAGTCAATACACATCCTGAGAGAACTATCTTTATTGTTAACGAACAACACTTGTGCACCCCATGGGGAAATACTGCGTCTGATGAAACCCTTATCTAAAAGGTCTTTCAACTGTTCTTTCAATTCCTTAAGCTCAACTGGAGCCATTCTATAAGGAGGAATAGAAATAGGATGGGTTTGTGGAAGGAGATCAATTTCAAAGTCGATTTCCCTTTCAGGAGGAACTCTAGGAAGATCCTTTAGAAACACTTCTGGGAACTCATTGACTACTGCAACTAACTCAAAAGTTAGGGTTTTGGAGCTAAAGCCTTAACTCAAACTAGGTGATTGAGATGCCCCTTAGAAATCATCTTTTTGGCCTTAAGGTAAGAAATGAATTGACCCATAGGCGCTAAGCTACTACCCTTCCATTTTAAGATTAGTTTGTCTGGAAACTGAATATGAACTATTCTAGTTCTACAATTGACTGAGGCATAATAGGAATGTAACCAATCCATGCCTATAATGATTTTGAAATCAACCATATCTAACTACACAAGATCTGCTGAGGTGACTTTCTGGGAGATTGTGACAGGGCAATTTTTGTATACCCGTCTAGCTATAACCGGGTCACCGACTGGAGTAGAGACTGAGAAGTGTTCTGAGAGAGTTTTTGGACTAACATTGAAGTTGACTGCTATATAAGGAGTTACAAAGGAAAGAGTAGCCCCTGGATCTAACAAAGCATAAACATCTAAGTCAAAGACTCGTAACGTAGCAGTGACTAAATCAGGAGAATCTTCGTGATCTTGGCGAGCCTGGAGAGCATACAACCTATTTTAGAACTGACCGCCACCTGTACCAGATGAGTTACCCTGCTAAGTTGGGCGACCTATAAGTGTTGCTAAAGTTTTGGACTGAGATCTACCATTATCTCCCCCTTAACCCTATTTAGCAGAAGGATAATCTCTTAACTTGTGACCAGACTGACCATACCTAAAACATACTTCCTTTCCTACAAAACAGTTTCCCAGATGGTTCTAACCACACTTTGGACAAGTTGGGTAGGTTTTGGTGCCTAAAACGTTCCCCTAAGACTTAGATCCTGATGCCCTACCTTTCTGATCATTTCGGAACTTGGAGGAAGGAAAACTAGATGATGAAGGTGCTAGAGCTGACGACTTCTGCTAAAATTGTAAGTGTTTTCCACCACCTGATTTCTGTTGAGAATACTCAGAGTTGTATGTTGTAGCTTTTTTGTTATCCTTTGCATGTTCCCTATATTTATCTCTGTCAACCTTCTGAGCATGAGTCATGAGCCTAGAGATGTTCATATTTTTCAGCAACATAGCATTCCTACACTATGTTTTCACTAGGTCGAATACCCCATACAGAAACTTGTTCATTTGAGCCCTAGAATTAGCAAGCATGTGAGGAGCATACCTGGAGAGTTGGGGGAACTTGAGTCCATATTCTTGGACCGTCATACTACCCTGCCTCAAATTCATAAACTCTTGTGATTTTGCCTCTCTCAAATCTCTTAGGAAGAACCTGTCTAGAAGAGTCTCACTAAAGCATTCCCAAGTGATAGGAGCTGCATTTGTACCCATGTTTTCTTTCTATTGAATATACCAGTTGTGAACTACATCTATTAGGATGTAGACTCTACCCTATCTATATATGTCACTTGCATCACTCCAAAGATCTTCTTGACCTTATCTACGATGTTTTGGGAATCCTCACAATTATATGATCCTAAGAACTCAGGCAGATTCATCCAAACAAAATCACAAACCCTAGCTGCCACTGATCCACCACTAGCATTTGAAGGAGCTAGAACCTATTGGTTTTTTTGGTTGGTCACACTATGAGCCAAAAGTTTGATAGCATTCCGAAACTCTTTATTAAAAACTTCCTGATTTGGGACTGGAGGAATTTTGTTAGGGTTGCGTGCATTCGCATTCCTTCCATAAGATCTATGAAAAGGCGTGATCTGGAAGCGCATAATGTCGAGTTAGAATGAGAAATTAGATCATACCTTATGCACGATAAGAGTAACAAGAAAATGAAGCTTTCCTAAAATACATCGCTGCCTCCTTCTCATTAGATGTGATGCACTTCACACCTATGAAAAGAACTCTACTTAGTGCGGCTTTTCAGACATCCTAGGACACTTAAATCTAATGCTTTGATACCAACTTTGTCACATCCCGAGGATACCCTCTGGACGCGAACACAGGACTTAGGATCATGAGTGACCCCAAGCTAACCCTGCTGTCATATCATAAGCATACTAAAGATAAGTTGAATCGATAAATACTATGCAGAAGCTAATCATAAGATAGTATAAAATGATGGGGAATACCCATACTATATATGAGTATATAAAGACTGAGAGTTTAAATAAAATTGAAAAGTCAAACTCAAATACTAAAGTTGAATCAAACTATGTCTAAAAAATAGCCTCTAACTAACTAAAGGTGCAGGGACATGCCCCCTCTAAATCAAGCAAATACTGAATACTAAAGACTAAAAACAAAGGAAGATAATCATGTAAATTGTCCACGAAGAATGAGGACTCACCACTGATGTTGTTGAACTGAAGATCGGGAACTGATCTATACGTGATCTAGAAGCTGAGAACATGAACCTATAGCACAAAAAGATGTAGCGTAGAGTATGTGGCGGTACTTGAAAGGTACTGAGCATGCATGGTAGAGTAAAACTGAACAATAACATAACTGAACCAAAGCATATATCGGAGCAATTATATGAGATAAGCATGATACTATACTAAGAATACTGAACATGAACTAACTGAATGCAATGACCAAGTTTATAACATGCTAAGACTAAAATCTGACTGTAACTTATAACATAGTCAATGCAATAGAATTGTGGGCGCCACTATTAACCGACATAAAACCACATGAGCTAAATGTGGAGTCTGGTGTATACGCCCTATCGAGAGAACCCAATATACCTTGCCAGAGGTGTAAAGGCATGACTAGTGTGATCACTAAAATGATGCCCACAGAGGGGACTTAAAACCTACAAGGCACGTAGTTCTGGGACTTGACTGTGACTAACCCTAGTCCACTCGGTATTAGGCTACTCCCAATTGATTATGGAATTATCACATTATGACTGAATGTCTGTAATATTGGATACCACAAAATACTGACATGCTAACTGAAAATGCAACAATAATTTCTGATAATGAAACATTCGAAAACTGAGGAATGTACATTTGTTTATCCATCCTAGCTAATGTAATCATGAACTAAAAGAACTACATAACTAGGGTTCAGAGTTCATGCAAGAATCTACGCAAAACAATACTAAAATCATAATAATCTAATTAGGAACATTACAGCAACTAATTCATAATAATCTGCTAAAATTCTAGAAACCTTAGGTGTAGATAATATGAAGGGAATTAAGAATCTGACTGATTCTAGGGACCTAATTGGTGAAAGGAACCCCCTAGTGAAATCCCACATACTTGGTGACAAATTCCATGGAGAAATCTTTCGATTTCGGGGCCGAAACTGATAAAAACTCACTGTGTTCTCTAACAAGGGCTGCTTGACTTTTCTCCTCTAATTTTCTCTAAGATTGATGAATTTTTGGTGAACTAGTTTCACAGCACGTGCGTTGCACGTGTGTATCATATCGTATAATATACGATGTTGTATATAGAATTAAGATTACTAGATTAAAGTTTTTTAGTGAATAATTATAACTGAAAGAATATTGGACACGTGCTTTTAAATGATTAATATATATTTTTCATAGAGTTAATTGTTTTTTGGGACAAAAATGACCAGATATCATTGAAATATTTCAAAATGCATTCAAAAAATTTAAATATGGGGAGAAAGTGATATTTCTTAAGTAGTATTGTTCTTTACTTTACCCGATTTGGTAAACAAACTTAACCAACAAAATAGAAAAATAATATCAAGATAAAAAAATGGTGAGCAATAACTTTTCCTCTGGAGGTTATGACTGTAAATGATGGACACCATTTAAGTACAATTATTCTCTTAGATATTAATACTTGAAATTTAATATGCGCATGACACTAAGAACGATTGTCATAAATATTTTAATATTTTATCTTTAAATGTGATATAACTTTTACAAAATATTATTATCCAATTAATATTTGAGTAAGGCTATGATATAAATGTAATTTTACAAAAATTAAAAGTGTACTTATATAGTGAATGTTAATACTTTCATAAGTAGAAAGTTATAGAGAAAAATATATTACGTCAATAATTAGTTCTAAAGAAAATTATCCTTTATTTTGCTGCATACATATCATTTAGATGTTGTCTTATAAGAGTATTCAGTATCTTATAAGTGTTCTATTGTGATATAAAACATTATTAATTTTCAATTAAAACTTAAAAGATGAATTAAATTTAAAGTATTATTTATAGAATTTTTTAATTTGATTTAAGATCATTTTATGAATAATCACTATTTTCTTATCATTTTTATATAGCTAGAAAAGAGTGTATCTTGTGACATAACATTTTCTTAGATCAAAATGATCACAAAATAACAGAAAATTCATACTTAAAAAACCATAGTCAACATAAATATAAAAAAGTAAAAATATGTGGATCAATTCATTGCCAATGAAGAAGGAAGGCTAAAATATATGTTCATGATATATTCACGTTAGTATTTCATTTGATTGAAATCTCTTGTCACCAACACTTTAATTTCTCCATTCATTTTTACTTAAATATCTATTAAAAGATAATTATTATCATATTATAAGTAAAAGTGAAGATCTATTTTTGAAATAGAAGACTTAACGTCAAAACTACTAATTCAATGGACTACGTTGATGCCCGATGTTTTAGCAAAATTAGGAAGAAACTCCTTCATTTGATGTTAAAATAATAAGAAATGGAAATACAAAGAAGAAATATCTTACCCCAATCATGCGCCTTTTTTGTCTTTGTTTATTATTATTGTCTCTCCCACATCTTTATCTATTTATTTTATTAGAAAAAATAACCAAAAATTTATGTATTTATATTCTCTCTTGAATGAAAACACAAAAGAAATTATTCAAGAAACAAAATAAGAAAAAAACAATAAAAATTCCCGTGCACTATCTATAGAAGATTTCTGTGTGAAGCAAAGTTCATAGATAATTGCATATTTCTTTGTTCTCTTCTTTTCTTCTTTAGTAGAAAGTTAGTACCTAAATTCCAATGCTAAGAACTTTGGCAAAACATATCAATGGATTCAGGATGAATCATTTATGAAAATTTTAAATGATCTCAAATTGTCACAGAAAAGAGATCCCCAAGAATTTATAAGGAGTGAATGGTTGTAATTTATGACTGAAGAAACATGAAGGTAGAAACTGTTGTGACTATTCGTAGGAAATTAGTCTTTTTTAATGAATAAAACATGTAGGTTAATTAAAGAATATTAATGTTCAAAAATGATATAAATAATATTGATGTATGTATGTGATGAAAATCGTCAAAGGAAAATATGAGTGTGAATTGATGAATGATGTGCTACAATTAGTTCACCAACTATTTCTTATGTGGTACCTCAAATTTCGTTGGGTTTCGAACTTAATCAACTATTGCAAAGAACAATTGAGATTTTTTAAGAAGAAGAAGAGTATAAAATCGAAAAAAAATTGTAGTTTAAAAGTGAGAGGAAACCCCTTTATTTATAGCTAACAAATAGTAGTACGAATATGCTCTGATTGTGCCTTATTAGATAAGTCACAACCCTTCAAAAAAGTCCCTACTAATCAGAAAAGACATAACCCTTTGAAAAAGTCGCAACTCATCCGATAAGGCACAACCCTTTGGTAAAGTCACATCCCTTTGAAAAAATCACAATCCTTTGGAGAAGTCACAACTCATCAGAAATGTGACAACTCATCGAAAATGTCACAACCCTTTGGAAAAGTCACAACTCATCACAAAAGTCACAATCCATTAATGTGAAAAGGTATCAACTTTTAATATAAAATAACTAAATAAATTGAGTATTTTTAATTGGGGGTATTATAGTAATTCAACATTCATGTATTCATGTTTAGGAGTTCATGCTTTTAAGGTAGTATAGATATAGATATAGATAATTGATTAGGATAGGTTCTATTTTTTTTGCTAGGCTAAAACTAACAAAAACCATGTAGTTTAGGGTTAAACGACGTAGTTTAGGTGTTCAACGCATAGGGAAAAGATCAAATGACCCTACTTAAAAAGTTTGACAGGCTGACCACGGCCCCTATGATGGCCGTCAAAGGGACCACAGATTGTGGGGCTAGTCGTGGTCCTTGGTCCAGTAGCTGAAGATTTTTGGGCCTCCTTATTATGGTACACTTCACGGATTGTGTGAAGGATCACAAACCGTGAAGGTCCTCGTGGTCCTTCACCTGGGTTAGGGGTTACACTAGCTTAACTTAACGGAAGCCACCACAGCTCGTTGTCGAGACCACAGCCCGTAAAGGGCCTCATGGTCTGACGTCTGAGCCTGGTGGATTCTATCTGATTTTCACTAGCACCAGCACGGACTGTGAGGTGGTCCATGGCCCATGAAGGGCTCCGTGGTTCACCTCTGCTAGGTTCACAAGCACGTCAATGGACTGTGGTCCCTTTCACGGTCCGTGAACCCTATCGTGGTTCACTGGTCCTTGAGTTTTTCTATTACATTTTCTAAGTCTGAGTTCTGAGGTGTTACAATCATGGAATCTTGTATATTCCTCATGCCCAAAAAAGAGGATTCTACTTGCCAAGGTAGAATTCATACATATGATCTTGCCAAAGTGGATCTACTAGCTTGGTTATTTAAGATAATCCTACGAAGACACGTAGTTTGGGACTAGAGGTTGCTACTGGAGACTAACCTATTTCAGCCTCTACCTCAAAGATCTTTTGGTGCGGAGTCTAAATCTCAATGAAATAGATGAAATTCAAATATCAATGTAACATAGAAAAGGCAATGATCAATACAAATCAACACTTTTGAGATCAAAACATAGAATAGCTCCTGAAACACCATTCAACGAGGATGAGAACACTTTTTCACCAATATGAATTCATATGTGAGAAATAACTTTCACAATCATAATAACATGTGAGAAAACCTGTAGTAATAACATTGATATTTCCCATTCAAAGCATCCTAAAATCATTTAAAATAACTTCAGAAAAACATGCACATCTTCATAAATTCATAGTTCATGATCCCACAAATCACAATGTAATTTATCAAAAGGAAATCACGAAACTTAATTTAATAAGAAAAAGGAATTCTGCAATTCTTCCCATTTCAAAACTAATACAAAGAGATTTTTATTTTTCCCAACTAGAAACATTAATTAAATTTCTTGAGTGTAGAAGCTTCAAAAGTTTTGGATGAGGGTGTGTAACACCTAGGATTCGGAAAGGTTGGAATTTTTGGCTATTGAGGGACCTGGTGCAAGAACCGATGGAGCCACCTACGGCCCGTCGACTGACTCATGGTCCGTAGGTTAGCTCTTTTGATATCCAGCCCAAATTTCCAAAATGTCAAGTTTTCAATAAATATCAACAGTTCCGCAGGGCGGTCAGCCGTTCAATGCACGAGCTATAAATAGGTCTCGTAGGTGAGTCCCAGGCTTAAAGAAATTTTGAGGTCTAGAGTTGGGACCTACGACCGTGGTCCAAGGTCTGTCGATGGACCCATGGACCGTAGGTCTTGTTTGTCGTTGGGAGTCCAAGCATAGTGATTTCTGAACCAATTAACTATGGACTAGGATGGTCCATAGGTGGACCCACAAACAGTAGATCCCAACCGTCGACAGCTATTTTCTTAAGGGCTTTTTGGTCATTTCCTAATTACTCTATCCTAATACTAATTTGCTTTACCCTTCATCTAAACCCCTTATTAAGTGTTTTAATCCCTAAATTTCTCCAATTGAAATCATTCTCTCAAAATCGAAAAAGCAGAACAAATCTTCCTCTTTAATATTTCTCTCTCTAGAAAGCTTGAAGAAGAAGAGTTCAACCTAGAGTTTCAAGTCAAGTCATCTAATCCTCCATTGAATTTAAGAAATTGTCATTGAGATATGATAGTTTTCATCCATGTAGCCCTTTCTTCCATGGAATTCCTAAATTCTCCAATTTACAAAGTTAGAAATCCCCAATTGAGTTAGGATTTTTCTTCTATTTTATGGGTTCTCTTAATTATTGATTTAATTGATTGTTTTATGACATTTCATGCATTAATTGAAGTAATTGCATGTTTTAAATTGATTTCTCATGAATCCATGCATGACCCATGATTTTGATCATAAACCATGAAATATGAATTTATAAAGATATGCATGTCCTTTTGATGAGATTGATGTAATGAAATTAAGGATGCATTGACTTTGAAAACATGATGAAGCAAATGAATTATTCAATGGAATGCATGTTTATGAAAGAATTTTTATGAATCAAGAAAGCTTATGGATGAGATTGTCTAAATGTTCTATGAAGCTTGGCCACATGACATTAATGACATCAAGATTTGCCTTCAATGCTTTTCAGGCTATTTTCCTCAATTAGGTCTTGATAAGTATGATTTATGGATATGCCATCAATGATTATAGGCCACGATTTCAAAACTATTTCCATTAGTATTAGGGGAATTTCTAGCATGACGTGAATGACTATGGGCCTTAAAAGTTATTATGAAAGGATCGTGGACGGTGAAAAGTTTTCTCACACATGGTCTAAGGAGCTATCATGTGATGTCTTTAGTTTGGATCGGTTGCTTCATTTTGCATTTCCATGGGTCATGAGTTAAGTAAGATTAACAACTACTCTATGGGATTTACGCTTAGCACTGAAAGGATTTTGAGTTGAAAGATCTCACATCAGTAGAGCCTGGGTTTCTAGTAGCAATCTCCTTATCCCTTACGTATGTGCCCCCATAGAATTATTTTCTAGATAGACATTAGCTAGTGGATCCACTTTAGCTCAGAACCATGGTCCTACCTTGGCAAGTAGGACAACCCTTTTCTAATTGGGAGACATCGTGGGTCCATGTTATAGCTCACATGGTCTCTATGTCAGTTAAGACTACTTCCCACAATAATAATGAACCAAGGTTACCTTTAAAGTATATCACATGTGTTCAAAGATAATTTTACTTGAATTGATCATAATTACGATTATGTTTTTGAACTTCTTATCTTATGCTCTAACTTGATATTTGCATATCATTAAAATGTTCGCTTTAGCATGATTTCATACTTTTATGCATGTATATAATGCTTGGTACATGTTTGTACTAACGCATACTCTTGCTTAAATTTTCCCAAATATAGGTCAGACATTTAGGGTTCATAGTTTCATGGCTAGAGGTCATTGGAGAGATATCGAGTTGTGGTGAGTCCTCATACTTCGAGGACCGTACTTTTATATCTTTCAGTCATTTCTTACTTTCAGACTTTGTACGTGACGCTAGGGTTACGTCCTCGTCACTCTTGATGTATTAGATAACAAATGAGACTTTGTAGAGTTCCGCTTTACTTTGATAAAACTCTTAGACTTTCAAATGTTTCTCTTTTAATATCTTTCGAATTTATTATATCTTGTATGATGTATGCTAAGTGGCTTGCATGGGGCCTCTCGAGGTCCTATATGCCATGTCACATCTAGGGTATACTTTGGGTCGTGACAGGTGACCCATTCTCTTGTGCCAAATATTTTTGGAGGCAAGATTTTTGAAAACATAAAAGGCTTGATGTTTATTTCATCTTGTGCATACAACCCTCCATTTTTGCGTCCTTGAGAACCTATTTTGCCCTCCTGTGACTTAACAAAAAAAATTGTTAGCATTGAATGAAATGGTACAAGCATTATCTTGAGCTAATTGTCCCACAAATATCAGTTTCTTTTTCATGTTTGGAACTACCAGAACATTTTAAAGGTTTAGTGTACCATTTTGAGTCTCAAGTTTTCCTTCACCAATATTAGAAATTTTCAAACTTTCTCCATTACCAACAAGAATTGTATCATTACCTCTATAACACATGCCTTTAGAGAGTTTACATGCGTCATTTAAAATATGTGTTGTTGCTCCCGAATCTGCATACAGATTTGGATCTTCTTCAGCTTTCAAACTCATCACAGCTAGTGCCTTTGGCAAATGGTCCACTGATTGGAACGAATGAGCGAACCGATTCCAATGTTTTCTCAATGTGATTGAACTTTCCACATATTTGACAGTGTGATTGAACTTTCCACATATTTGACATTTCACAATGTTTTCTCCTTATTGGTGAGGTGAAGTTTCTTTCGAATTGGAATGTTTCGCAATCTGCTCATTTTTATTCTCATTGAAGTCAGAGTTTTGGTAAGGGTTTAGATTGTACCTTGTTGTTGGATTGAATCCTCTGCCCCTAGAACTGAATTTTCCTCCGCCTCGACCCCGTCATCATTCTCTTTGGCCGACAAAGGCTTGGTCATGGCATGACATTCTTTATTTTTCTTCATTGCTGCTATTGAGAATTTCTTCATATGCTTGCAAGGATAAAAACAAATTGATGATAAGTGGGATAAGGTGGTTTGGTGAGCAAAGCAGTTCAGAAGTCCTGATATTCTGTCCAAGACCTCTAGCTAACTAAAACACCTTTTTTGTTTCATTTACTGATTTCTTGATTGCTGCAAGACTATCACAAACACCCTTGTACTTATTAAGATATTCATCTAGTGACAAACTTCCCTTTCTAAAGTCATCAAGGTATTATCAACAGTGGTGGATCCAGAAATTTATGGCTATGGGTGCTCACTATTTTTAACTTATATCAACCAAAAAGCGTATTGCAAGCTAAAATTCATCAACATAGGCGTTATTTTTTTTTTTCAATTCAATGCAATAGACAATCAAAATATTTGGATTGCTTCAAGAAAAAAAGGAGGAGAAACAATATACCTTCACATACAATTGTAGTTACCAAAAAGGCAAACCAGCAAGAAGGAAGGCTTTTTCGCTTTTGAATTGGAGAACTGAAATAAAGGCGCTAGAACAAATTGTTATTTTCCTTCCCTTTTATTTTTCCTAATTAGACTGTTGAGAAAGAAAAAGTTAATAGACATGAAAGATCATGGTCATTTATATTTTTTTGAGATTAAGTTACATAATAGACATGAGCAGTGATCGATTCAAGATTTTAAGATAGTGGTTACTTTTTAAGCTATCAATCATAAAATATAAATGTATAAATTTAACACTTGTCAGAAGAAAGATAATTATATTTATATAAGATAGCGAAAAAAATCAATAAGAAAAATTATCTTGAAAAAAGAATATTGTTTTAGAAAAATTAGAAATAGGACAATTCGTGAATAGGGAAAAAAGAAAAGGTAGAAAGAAAATAGTTGATTTTAAAATAAAAAGAGTGCCACTACAGGGAATCAAACCTGGGCATTTAAGCAATATAAGACCTTGAGAACCCATTTACAACCACCACACCAACAAATACATTTGTTTATTGGGTGCTCGCCTTTTATTTTATACAATACTGCCTTAATTTTGATATAAGTATATATAGTTCGATGTGAGCTTAATGGGTGCTTGAGCACCCGGACAGCCCCATGTGGGTTCTTCCCTGATTCCCAGGGTATAATGGTTGACGTGATCTGACTTGGTACCACACTAAATTGAAAGCATTCGCCCACTGTGGGCAATATAAAAATACGATGACACAGTTTTGAGACTTGGGTAAACTAACTCAAACACAATCGATGCTAAGTACTACTCCCAACTGAAAATAACTTTTGGGAGAAATGTTCAAAAGCATTAATGGCATATCTGCATGTTATGCATATCATGACTGTTATGAGACGATGAAGCTCTTAAATACTGATCTGAGCACACATATATAAGCCATGCATTTTTGAATCATGAGACTTGTTGGTGTACGGGAGACATGAAATAGCAAGAATAAAATGCATTAAAGAAACTTACAAAGACTAATATTTTGAAAGGAATCTATAACGCTGAGCCAAAATCGTAGATCCTGACTCATGAAAATACTATTATTCTAATTGTATATATTATCTAAAAATATTGTTGAGAATATACTTCATTAGAAATCACTGTAATGGTCTGCAAAACTGATAATACATGTAAACTGAATAGCTCATAAATAGTGAAAATATGATATTTGAGTGATACACACCTTATCTGAAAGCATCTTTAAACGCGTGGAATGCAAGGCTGAATGTAAAACAAATCATGAAGATTCTTGTATTTTGGCTGAAACATGCAATTTAAAAGACATAAGACTAAAGGCATGAACTTTACTTTTTCTGAAGGTTCATGAAAATGTAGTTAATTAAAAGTACTGAAATTTATTGATGAGCATGAATTTAATGACCGGTAACAAAAGAAACTAAAATACATTTAAATCCATGTTAATCATAAGAACCCTAGGTCTATAAAATTCACGTAACTTAAATACTAATTTTCTTTGGGACTCAAAATGTGAAAGAATACTCATTGAGGAAATCCCACATACCTAAAGTAAATATACTTGACGGAAATCCTGAACTAAAGCATGAAGGTGAAGAACCCTAGTTTCTTGCTTGAGAGAACTTAGAACGTAATGAATTTTATTGTTTGAGTGTTGGGCATGAATGTAGAGGTTATTAGGCTATAAGATAGACTTAGGAAAGTTAATTGAGGGTAAAAGGTTAAGAGTATCCCTCCTTGATTGTTAGAAGACATGAAAATCAAAGAAAACAACTTTTTAATGAATCCTGTTGGCAAAATCCGGGAACTAGAGGTCCAATCACCAAAATATTCGGTGGATCTCCAAAAGGGGGCTTTAGATCACCAAAATGAACAGTTTCTATAGGTTTTGGGACCAATTCGGTGATATGCCGAATACTCGGCTATTCATTGAATTTTCTAGTCCAGACATATTCTACTGAAACAACCATAACTTTCTACTCCAAACTTTAATTAATGCAAACTTGGTGGCGTTGGATAGAAGACTTGTAAACTTGTAATGTGATAGGTTATGGGCCACCTAACTCTTTATATGATGATATATATGATCCTTTTAAGTTGAACCTTGCATGAACTCATGTGAATACTTTGTCAATAGGAAAGTTATAAACTCAACTTAGTGGTAGCTAGAGGTCCCTTGCGACCCTAAACCCCCATACACTTCCTATATATGGTAATGGACCTTAACACACATGACCAAGTTAGACATTACTTTTTTCCATTTATCAGAGGTGTATCCAGAATTTTAACAAAATGGGTACACGATTACAAAAAAATGCATCTTAAATATAAATTTGATCGGTTTGACTTTTATGTTCTTAATATGAACCATTAAATTTTAAAAATTATAAGCCAAAATATATAATACTACATAGTTATAAATTTTAATATACACATTTGATTTAACTAGTTTTGATACACATTTGATTTAACTAGTTTTGATGCACGTGCGTTGCACGTGAATATCAAACCATGTTTAACACTATTTTGAAAAATAAAGTGAATATTATTAAATAAAAAAAATTAAGCAAACAACTATAAAATGTATGATAATGTATAAGTTCCTATGAATACTGGATGTAAACTTTCTTATTATTACTATTGAAAGTTAGTCCACTACAAAAAAACCCTGAATTGCCCACGGATTTTACCAACAACCCAAATCCGTTAGTATATTAGTAACAAATTGGCAATTAATTTGTTATTTAGAATTTAGCAGCGAATTCCTAACGAAATACCAACCTTTTTACTAACTAAATAATTTAGTTGGTAAATATGGAGGGAAAAATGACGCCTAATTTAGCAACATTTTACTAATGGATTACCAACAAAAATATTACCAACAAACACCTTTCATTGGTAATATTACTAACTGAATATATATCGATTGGTAAATATGGTAAAAAAAAATGGAGTATGGTTTATTAAGGATTACCAACGAATTACTAATTAAGTATTTGCCAACAAAAGGATTTTGTAGCTAATTTTAGCAACTAATTCGATATATGTTGGTACCAACTAATTGTTATTTGTTGGTAACATGTCAACTAATACTCAATCGTTAGGAACTTTTACCAATATAATGGATCAATTTTTTGGTTTCTAAATTACTAACATATTAGAATTAGTTGGTATTTTACCAACTGGTCCACCTTTATTTAGTAATGGAAAATATTTAATAAATAATGCATTTAAGAGGAGTTATTATTAGTGCTAACATGACTTTCTAGTTTTCAATATATAATAGTAGATTTTTATTAAAATCTAACAAAATAATAAATTAATTACAAAAGGAAAAAAAAAATGTAATTCATAAAAATTTTATCTCATTGATAAATCAATTATGTTTTCCATAAACAAAAAGTTTTGAAGCAGACAAGATATTAATCTCCAAATTTTCTCCCAATTAGTTGGTATTCATTCCATAAATGTCTCCTACATTTTTGCCTCTTCATATTCTCACAATTGAAAATTCATAAATCCTAAAAGTACTACACATACCCTCATTCTCTCTCTTATTTTTTTAAAATTCATTACGTAACTAAAATTTGTCACGACCTGATTTCTCGAGTCATGATGACACCTACAATGACCCATCAATAGGTAAGTCAATCTATAACCCAAAACAACAAGTAATTGGTATTAGAGTAGAAACAAAGCGGAAGCGACAATTTAACAAGAGAAATAGAAGAACATGCGAAAGCAAACAAAAATATATATGCAATACAATTTCTCCAAGGACCTTGCAGTCTTAAGTACGGAGATTCTAAAACAAAGAGTACAAGTCCCAAAAGTGAACCCAAAATACAAGGCTTGTCTCAAAATGCAAAAGACTAGACAACAAAATACAGATAGAGACAAGTAGGTCTAGGACGCCATGTGGTCACCCTCACCTCTGAACTAAAGTTGCAACAGACTTGAATCTCAGCTTTGATAAATGGTGCTCGGACCTGCATCACGAAATAGATGTAGAGTGTAACATGACTACCAAACCAATAGGCTGACTGAGCAAGAAAATTAAAAATAATAAGAAATTATAGAATCTAAAACCAACAGAGGTCAAGGAATGAGATGCTAAAAAATAATGCACACGAGTGTACTAACAATAGAAATGAAATAAGTACAACTAACTAAACTAGTTGGTCCCCCATAAACCCAAAAATAACGCTCGTGCACAAGTTAATAAAAACCCGAATGGATCCCCCCATAAACCATTAGTAATAAGTGTTTTTTATTAACCAATTACAAGAATTATCTCTCCCTAAACTCTAATCAAAATAGGTAGAGTTTAAGGATCAGTAACAATTAATTATACTGCATTTTAGACCAAATTCATCTATACAAAAATCAAATGTGAAATTTAAATGGTCATTCTACCATTAAAAATGTCTTCTGTAATTGAATAGTTTCAGCTACATTGAATCGGGAGTAAAGTTTTATTTGCAGTAGCTATTGTAAGCTATTTGGCTGCATAGTCTTTTAAATTTATTGCATCAACCTTTCATATTTCAACATTTATTTGTTTAGTCTTTTGAGGTTCCATAAGATATATTTTGTATAGCCTTTTCATATTCTAATTCTTTATAAAAGCCCAAACCACACCATCAGATAACTTTATCATTTTCTTCTTTTTTGTTCTTTTCATTTTGACTCCAAAAGAACCTAATACTGTTTATTTCTTGTTTGGAGTATCTTCACAGTCATATGGTAATACTATTATTTTTTATTATTCCTTAATTAAAAAAAAAAGTACAATACTATTCCTTTTCCTTTGGATAAGTTTAGATTTTGGTTACGTCTTGTTTGTTATATAAGGGTTGAATTTATGCAATAAATCTATAATTTTAATTTTTCTTTATTCTACTTATGTGACATTTTATTTTTAAGTCGATTTATATTTCTATATTTAAAAATAATTTGACCCTAAATCAAATCGATATCACATAAATTACAAATGTAATACATATGAGTTTAATCATAATTAGCATTCCCAATATCAATATGCGATAACTTGCAAGCAGAGACGGAGCTTGAATTTTCAATAAGGGGGTTCAAAATCTATAGAAATAGACACATGTAGTAGACGAAGGGGGTTCGACATCTACTACATATACATATAAAATTATTTTAACCATGTATAAATAATATAATTTTTTGTTAATGGGGGTTCAGATGAACCCCCATTGTACAAGGTGGCTCCGCCCCTGCTTGTAAGTCTCACGTCTTAATCGAGACTTTTAAATTTTACTACTAATTCAAGATAAAGATTATTAATAAGTCGATTTTTTATGAGACATCTTTTATTTTGAATGCCTTGTGTAGAGCTTCCTTAGTTTCTACAATTTGTTCTAGATTATCACCATTGATGAGAATGTCATCAACATATACCAAGACTAGGTGGATATTTGCCTCTTGTAGACTTTCTCTGCATTGCAATTCGTAGTTCTTAAGTAGTTCTCTGTGGATATTGGTTGCATATAAGTCCATTTAATTTCAGGCTTTTGAAACTGAAATTTTGTTTGATTTGTCAAATAATTTATCTTACAAGTGCGAGGGGCATAAGTTGTTTAGGTAATTAATTAATTGAAGAGAAAAATATGAATATTTATAGCTGGTGAGTTCCTCCATCTTTTCCTTACTTTTGCTGAATAAATATTTGTAATAGTTATTTATAAATGCACATAAACAAGTTAATTTTGAGCAAGTTTGATTTGTATTCGTTTATGCTTCCACTCACCATACATATTGTTTTCATCACCATATTATATTTTTGTTTTTCCTTTATTCCCTGCGCTCATTATCGTTGTGTTTGTGAGTTGTTTGTGGACGTGAGTATACAATAAATAGATTAGTTCTTATTTATTTCAAGCTTGTATTTTTATTTTTATTTTTAAAAAATTGTGTTATTCATCACACATTTTGCTATTTATCTTATTTTTAAAAGTTTATATTAAATATACAGTAGGGAAAATATTCAAATTTGCCCTTGTAATTAAAAATTTGGTCAGCCATGAACCCGCCGCTAGGCAATTTCAGCGCCACAATTGTAACAAGGACATGGATGATCCAAATTTCTAACGTAAGGAAAATTTAAAACCTTTCACAAAGTACAAGGGAAAATATACAAATTTGCCCTTCCAAAAAAATAAAATGAACATGTACGAGGAAATAGAAATTGAAACATCCTGGAAATGAAGACACTTTTAGAAAAGAATATGAACTAGCGATGGGCATATACCCAGTTTCTATTACAAATAAATGTATCCCACTTTAACGCACTATGATAAAACATTACCAAAGCCAATTGGGAACTCTGCATTACAATTCTTCATTTTGAATCTGATTAGCCAAAATCTTAGAAACAAAAGAATACTTGCACAATGCACATCTCATAATATTTTAACGAGTCCAACACATGATCTCACCCAGTGAATGCCACATAGGCAAAATTGACTTTGACAGTGGCTGGCATGGTAATCACTAATCAGATAATTAATGTACAATGTGCCAACTTGGAAGATACAAAGAAGTAAGCAATGTCAGGCATCTGAGCAATCCCAGGTTAAGCCACCACTTGAAGTCCAACCAATATTGCCTCTTCTTCCAAACCGATTGAATATATTGCTCTAGGAAGTACAAACAACGAGCAGAAGCTTCTCCATAGTGAAAGAAAAAAAAAAGACGAAATGCTACAAAGCATCCTCTTATAGAGCAATTCAACCTCACAAATCGCGAGGAAAATTGCTGACTTGGCCTTCCTCCAAGACATCTTTGTTATTCACCTTATAACTTATTCGTATGCGCATGACAAGGGCTTTCTGGGAAAATGAAGATAAAGATATAGCTGTTACAAGAGCCGTTTTGGTTGTTGCTATTCCAAATTACCCTTTATAAATGTTATAGAAGACAGGCAACCACAGGAATTCAAGAGAAAAGTGAAAGGTGTAGTGAAAAGTACACCCAGTCTTAACCTTTAAGCGAACTGTATAATTTTAAAATACATTCAGTTCCAATAGCTGATAAACAAAGTTCCATTCCTAGTTTCAGTTTTCAGCTAAGAACAACGTATATCTGTAGCAATCTTTTCAAACCTTTACAAGGGAAAATAATGTTCCAACAATTTCATGAGTTTTCAACCTCTCTCATTTCATATCCAATTCACTCAGAATCCATATAAAAAGTAGTGATGGTAAAAGCATGAACTCATAAAACATATTTTCATTTTATAATTTTGCAGATCGATGTGCGATCATTGGGTAACAGTTTTTCTCTTCAGGAAAAAATGGAAGGAACCAAGTTTTGAAGTTAGTATTGATTCTTAAATACTGTAACTAAACTCATATAGGATTGAAAAAGCAACATGCCTGCCAAATTATCAGCATGAAATTGATAATAAACCTAGATGATATTTCTAATATGAATTATCTACGCTGGCAAAAAATGAAAGAGCAGACACTTAGGAAAGAGTGACATTAAACACATGAATCATATGATGTAACTCTGTGCAAGAGTGACAGAGGCACAGAGCAACACTGAGGAATAAGACAAGAATGATAGAGCACTAGTTTGCATTTATGCCCGGTAGATCTACAATGGAGGCTATATTTTTTGCTAACAATATAGATGAAAATTTATCACAAAAGAATGCTGCTTTCACGGTTAAATCATACTATGAAAAGCTTTTGAATACGGAGGAGGTGGACTTTCCTCGTAGAGTGATTTGGATCCCAAAGATAACGAGAAAGTCATGTTTTTCCTCATAGTTAGCAACTAGTGGAGTAATCTTGACAGCAGAGAAACTGAGGAAGAAGAAAGATCACTTATGTAAGTTGGTGCTTTATGTGCAAGGGTGTGGGTGCTGGTGCGGGTGCAGGTGCGGGTGCAGGTGCAGATGTCGACCATCACTTTCCAGTAGCTTCAAGATTTTAGTGGGATATTTTTACATGGTTTGGGATGTTTTGGGCGATGCCTAGCATGGTTAAAGAGGTTATGGCCAGTTCCGGTATCTTCGGGATCCAAATTGCTCTATTAGGAAAGTCCACCTCCTTACTATTCAAAAACTTTTCTTAATATATGTATGTTGTTGTAATCATCTATGTTCATTTACTATATTTATGACTATTTCATTTGAATACGGGGAGTCAGGGACATATTTGTGGTTTAAGACAAAATAGGGGCTAAGAGAGGTTTCTAAGTCATACAATTCATACATTTACTTCTAACCAGAAAATGTCTAGTAAAAGTGATTCAAGACAGAAAATGAACAATTCACTTACCTTGCCATGTTGGCCGTTTGTGATTCTCAATTTCTGTGTGATTGATCCATTACCATTTGCAGGTAGGGTATTACCGCTAGCTGGATCCAATTGCAGTTGAAGGAACTTCATAGAAATGCCAAACAAGCTTAGTCAAGAGATGACCAATGGTATATGTATTGAGAATTAGAAAATTAGGCCATCCAACATATTACTATTGACTTTTTTTAAAAAGCTATTACGATTGACATTCAATTGCAATTATTTGAAGGACCTGTATACCAAGAATTACCCAATGCATTTAAACCTTCAGCAAATTGTCTTCATTTGTTTCTTTTAGAGTTTCAAAGAAGTGGATATGTTACTTCCTAGAACAATTCATAGACCTATTTACTTCCTAGAACAATTCATAGACCTATTTACAACAGCCTTAGCCTTTCCGAAAAGTCAACCATGATGAGATAGCTGCAAGGTATGAAATCCACACCAATGGCAATGTCCTTTTTTAGAGAAAAGATTTACTGACATACTTAACTGAATTTATACCTCATAATTACCAACTCTGCCTATGTGAGCTTGCTCACATTGCCTGTTCCAAGCTTGAACAAAGATGGAGAATTGAGATAGCGTGTAGGTTGGTAGCTAGCATAAAGCTAGACAATTTATGATGTTTTCTCGCCTACCTAAGTGAAAGATTAGTTATATCGGCTAGTAGACCAACAAGAGTGAATGTTGGGCCATCAAAATCTAACTCATCCACAAGGTGAGTGTGGCAAAGATGTGAATGTTAAGATGGATGTTTGATTAAACAATGTCAGTAGAGGGTTCAGATAAAGTAAGTAGCTCGCAAAGAGGGAGTTCCCTGGCTGGTACCTATAGATAGAGCTACTAGTAAGATAAGCAAAGGCGGTTGAGAGTGGAAGGAGTTAACCTCTCAGCCTCAAGGTGAAAAAATATAGCAACTGACAAGGAGTAGCTGTATAGGTACCATTTAGGGTGCCAATCTAGTATAGCACTACTAACAGGAAGATTAGATGCGATTAGAAATGACTACATCCATCAAAAAGTGCAAGTTGCACACATTGAAGATAAAATGAACAAAGGTAGTTTGAGATGGTTTAATTATGTCCTATGTCAAACTCCAAATTGTTGAAATTTGCTTTAAGTTACTGCAGTAACTTTTAGCAAAATAAGTTATTTAGTTTGAAATAAATTTGAATTTTGAATTTTAGTTAGTTTGTTTATGTTGTTGAGGTATTTTAGGTTGTTTAAATTTCAAATTATGCAGATTATGTATTTCTTGTTGGCTATATAAAGCTCCTCAATGCTTAAGAAAATCATTGGAATCAACTGAAAGTTGTTTCAATCCATTGAGAGACATTTTCAATCATTTTTGTGCTGCCCCACTTTTAAAAAAACACCAACAATGGTATCAAGAGCTTCATTGATCTTAAGGGATCTGTGAAATCTTCCAAAGAACTACCATACATTTTTAACCCGTAAAAGGGCTAGCTTTTTAACCCGTCAAGGCTACCCATTTTAACCCATCAGGGCTACCTTTTCAACCCGTGCATTTTTCAACGCACATGCTTTTCTAAACAAACATTTTTAACCAAAAAAATGGCAAGCAATAGTGTCTCTTTAAATGCCCAGAAAAGTTTCACTGACGAAAACCATCCGATTCGGTTAGTGAAAATGAAATCATATTTTATAACCAATGTCATATGTGTTGTTGTGATGGAAGAAAAATTCTTACAACAATACTTTGCAAATACTACCATTGCCCAAACAAAACCACTTTCTGAAGAACTTCTACACAATACAATATCATGGAAGGTGTTTTTTAAGATCGAAATCAAAAGAAGAAAAGAGAGAGATCGTCAATATCCAAAAAATATGCAAGTTCAAAAATAATCAAGAGAAATTCAGCATCAAGCGATAGAGCAAATATTGAGCAGCAGTTTTTAAAATTGCAGCAACTAAAGCAAAGGAGGAGTGTTGAAATTTGCTTAAGTTACTGCAGTAACTTTTAGCAAAATAAGTTATTTAGTTTGAAATAAATTTGAATTTTGAATTTTAGTTAATTTGTTTATGTTGTTGAGATACTTTAGGTTGTTTAAATTTCAAATTATGCAGATTATGTATTTCTTGTTGGCTATGTAAAGCCCTCAATGCTTAAGAAAATCATTGAAATCAACTGAAAGCCATTTCAATTCATTGAGAGACATTTTCAATCATTTTTGTGCTGCCCCACTTTTAAAAAAAAACCAACACAGATGCTTTGGTACATATGTGTGAACCATGGTGGATGAAAGTGTTTTAGGATACGAGATAGACCTAAAATCACATGGAAAGGAAGTTGTCACAAAAGGCTTATAATTTCTTGAAATCTGTGCAGACTTGGTGAAAGATACAGCATAATGGAAGAGAAGTATCTTTATAGGCTATGCCAATCAGTTGGAAATATGTTTAAAATATGATAGTATGTTTGTCTTAGGTCTTATGCTTTCTATGAGTTTTTTATTTTTATATCTATTCTTTTATCCCTGTCAGAGATTCTTGGCAGAATACATAGGCTTTGCCCCTCAAACTTGCCAAAAAAAAATTTACTTAGACACTTGCCTAAGGATTGTACTTATTGACACCGGAACTCGAGACAAATTGTGCCTATTAGATCCCTCAATGGCAATCTCCTGCATATAAGTGTGTGACTTCCAAACACACTGACATGGCAAAGAGATGAATCAATGAATAACACGTGGAAAACACCAACAAAAAAAAAAACGCTGTTCTTTTTTCCCCCTCCCACTACATCCATTTTCTTCATTTTAATACCTTCATAACACCATCATCAGCCTATCTCTAACAATAAATCAGCAAATTTCATGAACCACACCATTACTATACTTGAGTTCCGAATCAAACTCGAGGTCTTAAAAAACTCAAAATTAGTATAAAAAATTCTGAAGATCAGTTACCAATGTGTTTTCCATAGTATTGAACTATTCACTATTATATTTTTCTGTGATAAGTTTACTTTCAAAACTACATCTACCTTTTAAATTTTTTTATTTTTGGAGAAATATAATAATAAATAGTTCAATACTAAGGAGTAGTTAACTACATTTTAAAAAAGTTCTGTAAATAGTTATGCAAGAAGTAGTAATTGATTACTACTTCTTGCATAATTATTAACAGAACTTTTTAAAAATGTAGTCAACTACTCCTTAGTTTTGAACTATTTATTATTATATTTGTTTGATAATTTTGCTCTCAAAACTGCATCTACATTTTAAATATTTTTATTTTTTTGGAGAAATAAAAAATAAAATAAAAGGCAGATGCAGTTTCAAGAGCAAAAATATTGAACAAATATAAAATAAATAGTTCAATACTGAGTAGTTGACTACATGTTTAAAAAGTTCTATTAATAGTTATGCAAGAAGTAGTAATTGATTACTTCTTCCAAAAAATATGGTAGTTGACTACTTACTATTTTGGCACAGATTGGTCGATTCTCACTTCTAAGACTCCATGGCTAAATGAAGATATATGGGGTCTAGCAAGACAAGAACAATAGTTCGGCTGAGACGGGGCATGCCTATCTCCAAAAAAAAATAGCTTTATCCTCTGTTTCTAGGGGTGACAAAATCAAACCCAACCCGTCAAACCCGTTTAAGTTTGGGCGGTTTATTGACCCGCCCATTCATAAGTTCAACTCATTAAAAATTGGGTTGATATGTAACCCAAATTGGCTCATGAGAAATCTTGTTAAATACATTTAAAAACATGTTTTTCAATTTGATATGTTATATATAGCCATAATAAAGGAAAAAATAATTTTATTAGGGGTACTCAAATAGTTTAAAAGAACAAATAAAACAATTTAGCTTAGTAAAATTTGAGTTGAAGAACAAATAAAACAATTAAGCTTAGTAAAATTTGAGTTGGGTTGGGTCTTGACCCTTATATAACCCATTACCTAACCCATTTTGACCCAACCCTTTTTGACCCAAGAAAATTTGGGTTGGGTTGGGTCTTGACCCGATTGTTATCTTAACCCATTATCACTCGCCCAAATTTAACCCAACCCGCTCTATTGCCACCCCTATATGTTTCCTCTCTCCCATAAAAATTACTTAGCTCTAGCTGATTCTCAAAAAAACTCATTTTTAATCACTTATAGACCAGCTATCCCAAAAAAGCAAACGGAAGCGGAAGATCACAAGATGCAACACAACAAGGGAGACATTAGACTGTAGGTTGCATGAAGGAAGAAGCTAATCAATCAGAATTGAGACAAGGAGAAAAGGCGAATAGAGATATTCGAGCCTGCAAGCAGCAAGCAACAACGGTCATAGTAACTGCCACTGGCATTTCTCACAACTTTCATTCTAAACACGTATTGAACTTCCATTCCCAAAACCCCAGTTCCTCCATCAAAACTAATTAACGACCTGAAGAAGCTCTGGTCGAGTCCCATAGGTCAGAAAAGGTTGTCGGATTTTCTAAAAATGTCAGAAATAAAATTAAGTCTCCAATGGCAACAATTATTTTCTGATATTGCAATTCAGACATTTTGTTGGTTATAGCAAGAGTATTAGAAGCATCTGCAATCGATCGACCTTGTAGTACTCTCGTTTGGGACGACCTATATGACAGTGGGGCAATGGCTACAATAGTGGTGGAAGTGGAGGTGGAGGTAGTTTTTATGGTTGCAGAAATGGTGGAGAAGAGATTGTGGCAGTAGATCGAAGCAAAAATCTAACTAAAAAGGATAAAAGGGCTTTTCATGCACTCAGTGGAGATTACTACACAAGTTATGCCATGTCAGCACCGTGTTAGATAGGTATGTCTTTCAACTAACATCAAGTGTTCGATAGGTACAACCTTTAGTTCAAGTATCTAAATAAATAAAATAGGCAAGTTTGAGCGACCGCTTATGTACTCTATCGAGAATCTTTATGCTATTAGAAAATAGAGAACTTCCATAGATACTGAACAAAGGAAACTTTGGCTTCATTTGTTGTAGTAAGACCACCCCTCTATATGCTTTCCCTATCACCCTGATGAACTTCTTTCCGTCTGTTCTCTAAAGTTCAAGAACATGTTCTTGCCTATCCCTTATTTATCTATCAAGTCCATTTTCCGCTAAAAGGCAACATGAAAAGCATATATACTATAATATGTGAGGAAGGTCAACAAAGCAACTACTTTGATTTAATATAGTATTGATGAATTTAAATTTTAAAAAATGGTCAAGTGATAATTCATGTTGAGAATATAACTAAGGTGTGCCCTCTCTTACGGCTTGAGCTTTTAGATGAGATAGTAACATACTTCAACATTGTATCAGAGCAGGAAACCGTCCTGGAATAGAATCTCACCATCACACATTATCAAAAAGAATTTTCATGTGCTTGGTGCATAATTAAAGAATGAGGCCCACACGTGAGGGGGTGTGCGAGAATATAATTAAGTAAATAAAAGTGTGCTCTCTTTAACAACTTAAATTTTTAGATGAGATTTTTACATACTTCAACAATTCATAATACTCCATCCCAATGTTATGGAACTGCGATGCAACTGCTGTTTATTGTATAACTACCAAGATGGTGTAACTATGTAAGCCCAGGAGGAAAAAACAATTAATCAACATTACAACTCATTCCCTCAACCAATGTAGGACGCTTAACAAGCCTCTTGATCCCCAACCAACCACTACACCACACAACCAAATTCCACATCCAGGGTTAAGACATCTGGGAGTGGACAACATGAGAGCCTAACACTCCGTAAAAGAATAATTGGCATGGGACTGACTATGATAGTGTAAAGAAAACGGACGTTGCATCTAACTCAACCAAAAAAGTCAAGTCATGGCATGACCATTGCCCAAAATCACACCAGGAGACAACAATCTATTCTCTTAGGGGTCGTTTGGTAGAATGTATAAAATAATGTTAATAAGTGTATTAGTAATGCTTGCATTTGTTATGATGGGATTATTTCTTATACACTGTTTGGTTTGATGTAAGAAATAGCAAGCCTTGCATCACTTTTATTAAAAATGTTTGTTTACAAAAATATGCTGCACACTCTTAACATTGGGAAATAGGAAATGTCTTGAAAGGGATTTGAGGGGTAGTTATGTCATTAATCAATTCAACGCATGAGTTGAAACCCTTAGTATTACTAATACATGTAAATCTATGGTAATAGTAATACACACCTCAATACACAATAGAGTGTATAAATAATGCAAACATTAGTTATACATATGCTAAAAAAGTGCACCAAACAAGGTACTAATAATACATAAAACTAAAGCATGCATTATTTTTTCTAATACACTCTACCAAACCACCCCTTAGGACACTTGCAAATGCCAATTGACATTCCAAGTGGAAAATAAAGAAGAGAAAAACAATAACACAACAAATTAACTATGGATGATTGTTCCTTTACCTTTGGAACTGCTGCCTGGAAGATGAAGTCCGTGAAAACATCTTGTGACTTATTTGTAAAACTACCGTCAATAAGTGTCATCTGTGGGTTTCCAGGCTGCTTTGAGATGTTGAATGTTAATCTCAAGGAGCTGCTCTCAAATGCAGTAACTGATGAATGTGCTGGACCATTGCCTTCTGTAGCTTAAATAGATGGTGTCAGCATTTCCAGAATACAATTAGACTGGATATGAGGTTACAGAGCTGATAAAGATAGTACCAGACGTCGGTGGACTGGAAGGAAGCCCGTTCAATAAATCCAACATAGAAGAATTTCCACCTGTAGAAGAGACTTGAGCTGAAGGAGCTGAAGGTGTGGACAATCTATCTAATATATCCAATGGACTTCTATTGTCTGTATTGGAGGATAACACCTGAGGTATAGATGGGCTGCTCTGAGCAGGAGGAGTTCCAATCGACAAAAGATCCAGTAAAACATCAGAGCCACTCTTTTGGGCCTGATTTGCATCTGAAATTCAAAGAGAATACAGAGAAAAATCCACTATGAAGTCAAGTTTAAGATAGATGTCAGTTTGTGCTTAGACTGGTCAAAAGATACCAATCTAAAGTTTTAAATACAGTAGGGAGAAAAAGAAAAAAGTCTGAGGCTCAGAATTATAAATCAGGAAAAGCATTCTGAAAGATTCATACAATACACAGTAAATGTGACCTGGTTGCAAAGACACTGGCATCAAATTGACACCAAGAAGATCTTGAAGAAACTCTCCACCAGAAGAGCTAGGTGCAGGAGCATCATCTAAACTAAGATCGAGCAAGTCAGAAACATGAGCAGTACTGAGCTTGGCAGATCCATTTGGAAGATTAACAGAAACTCCTTGTGAAGTTGACACAGCTGCCGGCACAGAACCAGCTCTCCTTCCGCTGAAGGTTGCTTCATCCAGAACCGGCATTCTCTCTGCGAGTGAAGACCTGAAAACATACATAGTTGCTCAGCATAAATCTCACTAAAAAGACAACAAAAGGAATAGAAAGAACTTTCTACAAGATATCAGCCAAACCTCATATTCTGATGCCTCTCGATAATAGAGTTAAATTCAATAGCTCTCTGTTGCAGTTCAAGCACAAAACTTCCTTTATACTGACCAATGATATTATTTATCCGCCTGCACCAAACAAGAGCATTGCAGATTACTAACTCAAGTCGCACTATGAGACCAACCATTTATTAGTTTCCAACTATTTGCAAGGGCATCGAGCATCAAGTAAAGATATTAAATAGGAAAAAATACAATTTACCAAGTTTGAGTCATGTGGGATTGCAAGTAGAGATAACATTCCCAAGGAACAATACAGCATAACAGTCTGAGCGTGATGTAGTCAACATATAGATAAAATAAAAAGTCTAATACAACGCGTTAATAAAAAGAACAGGTTTGTTAAGAAAATGTATCTTGGGTCAAACTCAAACCACAAAGTTAATTCAAATGGTGAGAAGTATCCTGAATCAATAAGGAGATTGAAGCCCATACAATTAATCCATGTGGGGTTATAACTAAGGGCGTGAAATTTGGAAGGAGCAACATATCATGGATGGCCCTACATTGGCTAGTCTAACATGCCCCATAGCTTTTGTCCGACAATGAAGGAAGTACAGTGCAATGTGAGGCAAACGCACATCACGAGATTGAACTCAACCAAAAGACTAAAACCTGATATTTAAGTGGCAGGAGGATAAAGGGGGAATCCCATACTCCTCAGAGTTTTGGACATGTCCACCAACTTGGGCCGGCCAAATAACCCAGATATTTCTTGGTTAACATTGGGTAGTCCAACATCAAAGATTATTGTTTCTAATGGCTATGAATCCATATTAAGGAAACGGACTTTAGACCTGATTCAGCCCCAAATACTAGAGGCAAGCAAAATGGAACTTGAACCTAACTCAATCCAAAAGTAGCACATGATATGAGGATTACCTGAGATCATAGAAGAAGACAACATCCCGTTCCCTCAACTAAAGTAAGACTTTAATAAAAACCTACTCGCACGCCCAAATTACACATCTAGAGCATGGACAATATAACATAAGGGACCACCAATGGGTAAACCAAGAATAGGACATCCAAATTTATTCAAGCTATAAAAGATAGTCCTAGTTTGTCTAGTTTGTCCACATTAGATTGTGAGTCGTGTCAACTTGCGAAACACACTCATACTAGCTTTCCACGTAGTTTTGAGAGTCTAGCAAAGCCAGTTTTTTCGTTAGTTTATTCTGATATTTTGGGTCCTAGCAGATCCATTCAACCTTAGAATTTTGTTATTTTGTTGGTTTCATTGGTGATTATTCAAGATGTAGCTGGGTTTTTTTTGTTTGAATGACCATTCTGAATTGTTTTCAATATATTCAGATAGTTTTAGTGCTAAAATAGAAAATCAATTTGTGATTCTATTTGTACTTTTTGTAGTGATAATGCCTTAGAATACTTATCCTTCTAGTTTCAATAGTATGGCTCACCAGGGAATTATTCATTAGACATCTTGTTTGTACACCCCTTAGCTAAATGAGGTAGTAGAGAGGAAGAATAGGCATCTCACTGAGACTGCTCATACTCTTCCCATTCTATCTGATGTTCCGATTGTGCTTGTAGGGCGATGCTATTCTCACATCTTGATATTTAATTATTGAATGCCCTCATCTTCCACTTAGAATCAGATTCCTTATTTAGTATTATACTGTTTCCTCGGGCACCTCTATACTCTCTTCCCCTTTGAGTCTTTCAGAGCACATGTTCGGTTCATTATTTAGCCCCAAGGAAATTCGTGCTCTCAAATGTCTCTCTCTTGGTTATTGTTGGGTTCAAAAGGGGTACCGTTGCTACTCACCTAATTTTCCAGGTACCTTATGTCAATCGATGTCAGACTTTTTGACTCGACATTACTTTACACCTTCTTCGGATTATCCTAGTATCTTTGAGGTCTAACTTATACCAACTTTTGGGGAATTTATGGTTACTTCCACATAACCACTCCTGACTTATCATCGTCGCCCAAGTCCATCATCAGCCCCAAATGATTCACGTCCTGCACTAGGCCCTACATCTAATATGAACTTGTCCCTCCAAGTCAATGGATTGCATTTCAAAAAGATATATGGTCCGCTCGTAATATAGCCCTCATCATACCTTTTAAATTCATGATGCCATTATGCTTTTGTATCATCTTTGTGCTTTGTTTTCATCCCTAAGTTTATAGGTGAAGCAATTTTTCATCCAAGATAGCGACATGCATGATTGAAGAGATGTCTTCTGTACAAGCAAGTGGTACTTAGGAGCTTGTTCCTTTTTGCTACAAGTAAATCTATTATTGGTTGTCATTAGGTCTATGCAGTCAAAGTTGGTCTAAACAGTGTTTTGGACGGCGAAAGGTGACAAAAGGCGACAAGGACCTGTCTCGCCTCGTGGCGCTAGTATTTTTGAGTTGACGCACAAATTAATACCAAAAATTTAAAATTTTAATTGCATGTATAAATATCCAAAATTTTAATAGCAATACCATATATTTCAAAGTTCAGCTTCACTAGTTCCAACATAAAAAGAAAAAACAAAACACTCACTAGTCACTATCACTGAAAACAGAGCACTCATCCACTCATTACAACCGAAAAACAAAGTAGAGGGAAGAGAAGAAGAAAAGAAAAAAACTGAAGAGGAACTACGTACCTGAGCTGAGCAACAGTCACGAAGAAGAAAAATGAAGGTCTCGTCCTCACTCTCGAAGTGGTCGCGACTCGCGAGGAAGAGGAGAAGAAGAGCGGAGGTCTCACAATAGAGAGAAGAGTAGCAATTCGCGAAAGGTTTGCAAAAATACCCAAAAACAAAACCCCAATTTTGGCTTTTAAGTATTAAATCAGACCTTTTAAAAAAAAAATTAAAAGGCGACGCCTATCGCCTCACCATGTTGCCTATCACCTTTCAGTCGCCATATCTCGCCATTTTGAAATCACCTCGCCTCGCCTCGCCTCGCTAGAAATACGCGATGCTGCCTCGCCTCGCCTTTCACCCTTGACAAGAAAGCAAGCGCCTTTCAAAACATTGGGTCTAGATGGCCAAGTTGATCGGCTTAAAGCTCGTTTTATTGCAAAGGGTTATACACAGATATTTGGGCTTAATTATAGTGATAGTCTCTCTCTCGTTACTAAAATAGCATATATTCGTCTTTCTCTGTCATGATTTTTTGTCAATGGCCTCTTTATCAATTGGACATTAAGAATGTTCTTCTCCATGATGACCTAGAGGATGAAGTTTTTATGGAAATAACTTAGTTTTTGTCTAAGGGGGAGTCTAGTAGCCTTGTATGTAGCTGTGTCAATCACTCTATGATCTGAAACAATATCCTTGAGCCTAGTTTAGGTAAGTCAACATAGTAATTCGGGAGCTTGCCATGACTCGTAGTGAAGTTGATCACTTTATGTTTTATTGGCATTCTGTTCCAAATTTGTGTATTTTTTTTTAGAAAGTTAACATTTTATAAATAAAATAGACCAATAGTGTATTTTAGTAGTAATTACATCAGGAGTTTACAGTAAGAAAAAACCAAAGATATATATCATCTATACCCCTCCTAAACTATCCAAAAAGTGAGTAATATCCTCCACCTTTTTGGGGAGGTCATAGTTTTATCAAAAATAAAAGGTTATAAGGCAATTCAATTTCAAACTCGAGAAAGGGATACTCTTGTTTTCGAAACATCTCTGGTTCTTTTCCTTCCATATTGTCCACTAGATGCAAGCGAGGGAGGTCTTTCATCTCTCCTTGTTGCCTGACATGTTTCCTTCTCTATTCAAGCATGTTAGAGCTTCTTATGTATGCCTTGGCATGGACCAACTGATACCCCTCAAGTTAAAAAACACTTGTCATAGTTTCTGTGTCACGTTACAATGGATTAAGAGATGGTTTTTTGTCTCTGTTTCTCTTTCACAAAAAAAGCACCTAGAACGTAATTGCCTTCCCCTTTTCATTAGATTGTCCTGAGTCAGTACTGCTTGCCTGACTACCAGCCAGGTGAAACAAACCACCTCGTGAGGTGTTCTAGTTTTCCATATCATCTTCCAAGACCATGGTAAGGGCATTGCAGCTGGCCTATCAAGGTGCCTATGAGCTGATTTTACTATGAATTTCCCATTTTTGGCCTTTCGCCATTGTAGACTGTCTTCATTTGTGTTAAGGTTATTGACCTACTCCAATGAATTGTAGAAATCTGATAGGTCGTCTATCTCCTAGACATTTGACATTCTCCTGAAAGAGAGGTTCTATCCTTGGTTGTCCCTGACATTTATTATTGTTGCCTCCTTTTGTTGGTTCAAGTTATAGATCACGTCACAGAGTACAACTGTTTCAATGGGTATTGACCAGCCCAAACGTTTGGAAGTTGTATCATCATTCCACAAACCTTGTTCCCCAGAGACAAATCTCCATAGCCACTTCAAGAGGAGACTCTCATTTTGTACTTTAAGGTCCTTTATGCCCATTCCCCCTTCTTTTTAATTGTTAATCAGAGCATCCCATTTCACCAAGTTATACATCTTTTCGCCTTATCCATTTCCTTGCCATAAAAAGTTCCTCTCGTTGGAGTCTAGCTTCTTTAAGACACTCCCTAGCAAAGAAAATAATGACATCATTAAGTTGGCATAGCATCAAGCACACTATTTATTAAACACAATCTTCCCCCCAAAGATAGGTATTGGCTTCTCCAATTACCAGCTTCTTTTCACACTTTTGGTAGTTTATGTTGACGATATTGTTATCACTAGCAATGATAAGAATGGTATCACTGTATAAAGCAACGTCTCTTTCAGTGTTTTCAGACTAAAGACAGCGGCACATTAAAGTATTTAATAGGTAATGAAGTTGCTCAGTCCAGATTAGATATTGTTACTTCACAACGAAAGTATGCCTTAGACATTCTTGAGTTGATACCTTGATGGGAATGAGGAGACGTGGACCCATTGACACTCTTATGGATCTGAATGCTAAACTCATGCCAAGGAAGGGAGAATCACTCAATGATCTGCAAAAGATATAGGCACCTAGTTGGTAAATTGACTTATCTCATGAGTGATGTAAGTTAGTTTATGGATTCTCCATGTGATAGTCATTGGGATAAAACCGTTAGCATTCTACAATATATAAAGTTTGCTCCAGGAGAAGATTACTCTTTGAGGGTTGTGAGTTGTGACCATGAGCAGATCATTTGATCACAAAAGTTGATTGGGCAGGATTACATATTGATAGGCATTCTACATCTAGATATTGTGTTTTAGTAGGAGGTAATTTGGTGTCTTGGAAGAGTAAGAAACATAATGTGGTTGCTTGATCTAGTACAGAAGAAGATTATCGAGCAATGGTTGCAGCAAATTGTGAGCTAGTTTGGATCAAACAGTTATTTAGAGAATTAAAATTTGGAGAAATAAGTCAAATGGAGATGGAACTTGTGTTTGATAATCAAACCGTCTTTCATATTGCATCAAATCTAGTATTTCATGAGAGGACTAAGCACATACGTTGAGATTGATTGTAACCATTGTTATCAAAGGCGTGCTTAAGCCTTGAAGCGAGGCTCAAAACGTGTTGAGCGCTTCGCCTCGCTTTATGTGCGCTTCAGTGTAGTCATCAAGGTTCTTAGACAAACTTTTCCTAGCCAATGAGCCTCTTATGAAGAAATGACACTAAACAATTGATATTTCACTTTATAATAAAAAAAAATACAATTTTATTGCTCATATATTTGTCATTCATGTTTATAATTATTAGTCTTAGACTAAACATATATATTTGTATTTTTTCCTCCCTTTGCGCCTTTTTTCATTAAAGCCCACACTTTATTTGCGCTTAAAGTCCCCACGAACCTTAGAGCTTTTTTGCGCTTTTCGCCTTTGATAAGCGTGATTGTAACTTTACTTTATTAGAGAAAAGATACCCTTAAGAGGTATTGTTCAAAATTTGTGAACTCAAGTGATCAACTTGCAGATATTTTCACGTCAATGATCCTGGTATTAGCTACATTTGTAACACGCTCGATATATATGACTTATATGCAATAGCTTGAGGGGGAGTTTTAGCATAGGATTTGTATATAGTGTCCTACATGGAAAAGGATTATAAGTCTATAAATAGGGTTCGTTGTAATAATATAGTTTAAGCATCTTCATAAAACCTCCCGAATCTCTATTTCTCCACTTAACAACTAGCCCAAGTGATAGGAATTGTCCAAGATCATATAATGAGACTATAACTCATATACTTATCCAACATGGGAGTCTAACAAGGTTAAAGGAATGAATACTTCTTCAAGAAGATGAGTATTATAGTATTTAAGTGGATAAGGGTAGAGAGGCGGGCCCATTATCCACCGAGTTTAAAATGTTGTGATTGGTCCATAGGACGGGTCACAGGCGGATTTCGCGGTTATCAAAAAAAAAAAAAAGATGAGTATTATAGAACCAAAAGAAGTTGCATTGAATTGAAATGAAGATGGACTGGTAGCCTTTATAGAGATCAAACATCCTTTAGAAAGAAAAAACCCAAGAATTACCACCAAAAGGCCCACACCTTCAACAAAATTACTTGATTGCCGAAAGAATGCCTTGAACTTGATCAACATTGGGTATGAAAATACTAACTCAAAGGCTAGAATATAACGAATATGAAATACATACTCACACCATACAACACGTGTTAGAACATGTTGATTAACCAGGTAAGAGATGTCATCTGCTCGCAAAGGAAAAGGAGTTGCCTCGGCATAACTTTAGGATTACATCAATTAATCAAGGCAAATGAGCTAATTAATGACAAAATGAAATGGACTTGGCAAGGTTATATGGAGGAAGGATTAAAATAAGAACAGCCTCTGGCTACCAGAAAACTAGCAAGAGATCACTCAACTGGACATCAAAGGCAGTGGTGTCAGTATTGTTCTAAATGGTTGAAACTAATTTGTCTTAAATAAATATCAGAATTATAGGATGGAACTTATATACAGGTTTTCAAAATCATCAATAAAATCTTATTGATGGAAAAGGAAAAGTTCATTGGCTCTTTAGAAACTTAGGAATCAGTCAACTAACCAATCATATAATACTGATCGAAGAAACATTAAATTATCCATGGTGCTTGAATATAATGCTGTTTGGTGTCCTAAACAGAACATCACATCATTGCTTGAATTAAACCGGTTAAAGAACAAAGTTTTGAAAGTGAGAGGCTGAAGATTATAAGGCACAAGAGGCAGATTTGATTGTGCAGACTATTTACCAGACTGAAGAGTCACACATAAAAATAGAACATGATAGACTATACATTATGGGTGAACAGCACAAACAGATATCAAACTGAATGAACTTTAATTCTGGCAGAAATGTCAGCTGATGGATAAGATATGTTTGCTTCATATACTGAAGTCAGGAGCATTTTGCGCATAGTAGAAAAGAATACATACTGTGAACAAGATGGAAAGCGACTGGACAGCTTTAACAAAGCAATCAGACACATCGCCTGAGATGTGAGATCACATGAATGGATTTTGATGGATGTCTCCAACACATCCACAGCATCCGACTCTGTCACCTGCTCCAAGAAACTACATCATATAGGCCCCAGAAGGTGAAAACTAAAAAAGCTGAAATGAAAACAACATGCACCGAACTTCAAATAGGCAAGAAGCTAAATCACGTTTAAAGAAATACTGAACTAAAATACAAAAATACTTCAGTATTTTTTTGATAAGTCATGGTGATGATTATAAGCCATCTTTTGGACTGTTCATCCTTTCTTTTCAAAATTACATCTTTATTTTACTGAGTACATTACTAGATGGCAGATGCACATTATAACAATAATGTTTCACAATATGTCATCCCATTCTGGTCTTGAAATACACGGGTAGCAGCATATTCAGTAAAACATTTCGTTCTTTCACAGGTTGACTCTCCCCTTTTTCTCCTTCTTTAGTATTTTGGAGGAATAAGGAATTTCCTGGAGACCTGTATTTTATCAAGGACTTAAAAATCACATGGGACAAGTTTACATTCATTACCACATTCAACCAGAGCATAAATTCATTATTAATGAACTTCCAATTAATGTAAGAGAAAGTTCACCAGTTATAGTTATTGTCAACACATACATCGTGATTTACGTAGAGGATGACAATAATGAATGAGAAACTTAATCCAGAGAATGTTGGATCACAAATAAAATAAAAGCTAGTCAAGAATATGATGCAGGACTGATTTGGAGAAAAATATTCATAGATCGTATTCGCTAACAACAGTCCACAAGCATGAACTCACAGTTGCGGGTTCTTCTATGTCAAGCCTTCCAAAATTATTGACTAGCATTTCACCATACTCTCCAATGCACCAAACTGCTACTCGGAAAAGGGTTTCCTAACAAAAACAATCAACAGAATACAGTAAACAATACGTTCATAAAAAAAAAAAAAAAAAGAATACACTAAGCAATATGGACATATTCAAGACCAGAAAACTGTTCATGGGTTACAGGAACCAAGATTTTGATATAAGATAAAGGAAAAGTGTGATGTACCTGATCCCTTGCTTTTTGCACAGCTCTGTACAAAGACCGTACAGCATATCCATGGAGGTCGGAAGCATTTGTAATCACCACAATCAGAGCATGCCACACCTCATCCTTGACATAGTTTCCAGCCTATATCACACCTATCATATTAGTACTCTTTACACCAGAAAAGGACAAGGAAAGGAAGAACGAGTAATCAACCAAAACAGGTCAACAAGGGGCTTCAAATATGTAGAGTCAGATCTAAAGCCAGTAGCATAAGCACATTCATCAGTAACTAAGCCTCATTTGTTTGCACTTAATGGAAGTTTGAATCTGAATGGTTCAAATTTAGGCCATAAAAGCATTTGTTTTCATTAAGATTTAAGCACTTAATTGGTTTGATTAGGTCTTAATCATTAAGATCTTGAACAAACTTTTATAATCATTAAGAGGTATTCTTGTGTGGTATAATCTTCACCAGCACTAACCACCTCTGCCATTAGTACCACGACTAGCAACCAGTGGCAGATCCAGGATTCTAAGGTTGTGGGTGCTGACCTTTTCTTAATGTTAAACAAGTATAATACCCACGTGATGCACAAATGTTATCTCCCTTCAATTTAATATCATAACCATTCCCTATTATTCTTTTCAAGTATCATGATTATAAAAATAATTGATTCAAAATGTTATTTTAGAAAGTTACATAGGAGCAAAATTAATTGAACACAATAATGATTTTTAAAAAATTAACAAAAAGCAACATTAAAAAAAATTAAAAACAAAATAAAAAAGTGAACCAAGAAAGTAAAAGACTAAGAAAGAAGCAGAATGAAGAAAAGAAAACAAGAGCTTATAAAAATGTTGTAGCTGGGAATTGAACCGTGAACGTAAAAGCAACTGTAGCCACTTATTTCTGAATTTCAACCAAAGAACCCACACAGACTTATAGCTTATGGGTGCTCTTGAGTTTTTATATAACAATATTAAGAAATTTTTATATAACAATGTACAATTTGCATTGGAGTCAATGGGTGCTCGAGCACTCGAAATGTGACGTGTGGGTCCGCCCCTTCTAGCAACCAACACCATTGCCAACCACTACTATCGACAGCTACCGCACCTACCACCTCCATCATTATAAATATATCCATTGCCACCATCTTCCTAGTCACCGTTGCCACCTCCACCACCACAATCAACCACTACCACTATTGCTGCCAATCTCTACTACCAACCAAGTACTCCATCATCACAACTAACACCACCACCAACATATCATCAACCACCACAGATTCTTCAACTATCACCACCACTGTCGTCACCGATGCCGCAACCTCCACCACCATTGCGGTCAATCCGTACTGCAAACAACCTCTATCATCACAACTAGCATCGCTGCCAACTACCACCGAAAACATCGTCAAAGACCGCACGTTTTTTAGCCACCACCATCAACATTGTCAACTACTAACATCAACAAACTTCACCATCACAACCACTACCTATCACCACCATCATGATAGTAACTACAACACCAACTACCTTCACCATCACAACTATCACCACCATCATTACTAGCCACTGATACCAACCATTACCACCACCACCACCATCATAAAACCATTTCTACCATCACTAGTGAACCTATTGTTTCATTTTTTTTAATCAAACAATGGTTTTATTTTATTTTATGAAATTAATTTTTTCTAAAATTTAATAATTTTTTATTTGAATCGTGTAATTATTATGTGTACAAAAAATAAACTATGTACATTTAGATATTGAAAAACAAATAGTCCTAATCATCCAATACTCAGATCCAGAGATAACATCTTAACCATTCAGATGTGTATTCAGAACGTCGTAATCTTTGGGAAAACAAATGAACATCTTAACCATTCAGATGTGTATTCAGAACGTCGTAATCTTTGGGAAAACAAATGAAGCCCAAGTGTCTTTACATGTCTGAGATTATGAAGTTGGTTCTACAAAAGTTGATCAAAGGAAAGTATAATAACTCGCATTAATAAGATAATATCCTCAATTCAGAAACCTAAGTGAGACAAAACCTTTGGCAAGCTGGATGTATTTCAAAGAACCTGAATAACATATCAAGGATATCCCTAGCTGTGTTTTTTGGACTATATTGATAAAGAAACTTGAGGTGCTTTTACAACCAAAAAAAAATCACATCCAGATTTAGAATTTTAAATGTTTGTCCAATTTAGCTACATGACGTAATCTGGTGGATATATATGATGAGGGGAAATTGCTAGATTTTGTATACTCATTGCAGAACTGAGTTTCATTGTGCTATTGTATCAGTTGTATCTCAGCGCTGGAACTTTTGGTGAAACATTGCTTCCTTTATCCAAAAAAAAAAATAAAACCTTTGGCAATAAATTGCTTATTGAAGTTCTGCATATCTACTGTGAAGTTCTCCATTCTCATTAATGAGGGGCCTGAAGGTTTCTTTGATGCTCACATAGGTATTAGACAAGGAGATCCCATGTCCCAATTCCTTTTCATTCTGGCGATGGAAGGACTCAATAGTATGATTAAGGTGGCAAACTCCAGTGTGTGGATAACAGGGTTTTGAAGTGGCCAGAAACAACAACCTAAGTATGAAGAATACCCACCTTTAATATGCAAATGACACCTTAATTTTTTGTGATACCGAAGAAGGCAGCTTAAGTATTTAAGAGTGATTCTAATCCTGTTTGAAGCCATTTCAGGTCTTCACATTAATTGGAGAAATAGTTAAATATACTATACCCCATAAATCATGTGCCTAATATGGAGCAACTAACCATAATACTGGGAGGTGAAGTAGGAAGGCTCTCCACTATCTACTTGGGTACCCCCCTAGGAGCAAAGTCAAAATCCAAAGGGATATGGGACTCAGTACTGGAAAAGTGTGAGAAAAAATTGACCAGGTGGAAGTCTCAATATTTATCTTTGGGGGTTAAGATTCACACTGGTAAATGCAGTTTTAGATGCACTACCAACTTACATGCTATCACTCTTCCCAATTCCCTCAAGTGTTGTTCAGATACTAGACAAGATCAGGAAGTCCTTCTTATGGCAAGGAAACAAGGAAAAAAGAGTTTTCCACCTAGTCAAATGGAAGGACATCATTAGGAGTAAGAAACAAGGTGGGCTTGGCATCAGGAATTTGAAACACCAGGGCAAAGCTTTGAAGATCAAAGGGCTATGGAGATATGCACAAGAGCCTCAGACCCTATGGGGAAGTGTCATAAAAAGCAAGTACGGGGAAGAAGATTGTCGGGTATCCAAGGAGGTCACCACTCCATATGGGGTCAGTTTGTAGAGATCCATCAGGGCCTTCTGGCCTTTTCTTTAAAAACACTCAATGATCAGAGTACACAATGGAGTCAGGACTAGGTTCTGGAAAGATAAATGGATAAGGGACACGGTCATTGCAAGAAGCCAAGAACTGTTCCCGGATCTTTTTGACCTTCCCAAGATCAACACAATACAGTAGCTGAGATGTGGACTCAACAAGGATGGGACATGAGATTTAGAAGAGGGATGAATGATAGGGAGATCCCAAGAGTAGTTGATCTATTCAAACAACTAGAGAGCTTTCCAGGGATGCAAGAAGGTGTAGATTGTTGTGGTGGAATGGACACCCTAAAAGACTTTATAAAGTCAGCTCAGGGTATAAGTTGTTGAATCAGATAGAACCAATGAATACTTTTTGGCCTAGGAAACAGATCTGGAAGACCAAGATTCCATATAAGTTTGCTATGTTTTACGTGGCTTCTAACTAAAGAAGTTGTTTTGACTCATGAGAAGTTGATTAAGAGGAAAATATCACTATGCTCAAGATGTTTCTTATGTGAAAAGGAAGCTGAGACAGTAAATCACTTGTTCTTACACTAGTATCACAGATTAGCTATGGAAGATTTTCATCAATCTTAGGGGCATAGCATGGGCATTGCCAAGCAAGATTGCTGACACTCTTTTTAGCTGGGACGAAGCTGGAGTTGGAGCCAGTAACAGAGAGATGGAGGATCATCCCTTCATGTATATGGTGGACAATTTGGAAAGAAAGAAATGATAGATGCTTTGAGGATACGTGCAATTCAGTACAAAAGATTAAGCTAAATTGTATTTTGTTATTTTGCTCTAGGTGTACTAAATTGTACACTGAGGATACAGAATCAATCCTAGATGTGTTAGATACCATTTAGGTTGATTTACTTTTGGCATACTCTATATCTGATCTCACTCTTGTAAATATGGTTTTTCAGTACTACCTAAGTACTAGCTTGAATACAAACAGGATGTTACCTGATTCAAAAAAAAAAGAAATTGATATAGAGGATTCATATAGCCAACTCAACTAATCTGGAATTGTGGCATAATTGTTATTGTTGTAAAGGATCCTCCTACTAACATATATTTGCGAAATGGCGGTAAACTTGTCAGAATCAGCAAAGCATTTCACTAATAGAAATTTAATAAGCGCTTTTTACTCCGGAATTAAGAGGAAAGCCGTCACATATAATAAAAACTCCATACTACTGTAACCTCTGCATTACCAAAGTTGCGCATAGAATATAGTAAGCTACATTCCTGTCCAGGTAATAAAACATAAAAGGGTCATTAAGGGAAAGACAAGATGGCTTAAAAGTTAGAAACACCACATCACATTGCCACAGAACTAAAATCATATTCTAGCCTGCACACCAACAATAAACACATGGGAGCACCACAGACTATTGATTTAAACGATAATCAAGATATATAAATTTATTGAATAAACGAAAAAGAGATTTAAATTTATGAATCTACCAGTTTATGCATACCTCAGAAAGGACCTTGAGCATCTGATCAATGTACCAAATTTTCTCAGGGGAGAACCTAGTTCACCATAAGCAGTTGTAAGCACAAGATGCATTTGAAGAGAATGAACCCACATTTTCAGGAAAGTTATGTAATCATATTACAACACAATAATCCCCTTGGAGACAGCCAGAAAAATCAACAGAAATAAAAATAGGAAATAGCAAAGTAACAACCAAAAGATCTATTTCCAGAATATTCAAAAGCAGGAGTTCTCTATGAATTTTTACAAAAACAAGAGATGATAAGTTTGGCACTTATTCAGTATTGACTTACTTTTCTACAATGGAACAGATTTTGGCAGTCAGGTCTCCCTTAAACTCTGGATCGCTTACTTCGAGATGTTCAGTTAACTCTTTGGTCAATGGCTTCACATTGGTTTCGTTTACTAATAGATACACTAGGTCAAGGGCTCTTTTACGAATTGATGGATCGGAGTCCTGAAAATTAAATAAGCACATAAGTCGCAACAGAAATGATAAATGTGAAAACCTTGGGAAAAGATGTCAGACATTTGCATTTCAACTCAAGAAGCCATATAATAACGGAGGTACCAGCATGAAAAGATGCCATTAATAATGTATATATGTACGTATTATACATTCCCCTGCAGCATCTACATAACTTTTACGACAGACCTTATAAACCTAGAGTACTGCATATCTAGAGCACAAATCATGAAAAGCTCTGGCTAGCACAATTTTAAACATATGCTGGAGATGTATTATTTAGGAGGTACTCCCTGTGAGAGTAAAAGAACACAGAATGAAGAAGAGGAAAACCGTGAAGCAGTAAATTGTTATGGTTTATGAGAAGAAACAATAAAATATAAAGGCTGTATACCTTCACACATTCTAAAATTGTTGCCCGATGCCTTTGTACTGCTTTACTATCTACAGCTATAGCTCTCATCAGCATGTTCAAGGCGACATATCTGAAATAATTGAACCTCAATAAAATGACAAGCATATTGCAGAAGAATAGAAGTAATTATGCAGCCAAAATGGCATTCAATCCACAGAAGGAAACCCCCTTTTCCCTCCCTTCCCCCAAAAGAGAGAAAAACAAACAAAGAAAATTAAACAGATTTCGTTTCAGGATTGTTTTACACAATCAGGAGCATCTGCATTAAAGGTATGCCGACTGACAGTATGAAAATTTTTGTACTGAACCTCCATGCAGGTTGCAGTAACATGCAGATCATACCAAAACCAGGGATTTATTGAGACAAAAGCATGTCTTACTTTGACTGCACATAATAAAGGTACAGCATGGAGGAAGAAATGGAAGCTGGCAGGGGCCTTGCCCCCTTCCTTATTAAGAATCACCATTGAGTAGCTTTCATCCATTTACATCAGGAACACATGAAAAATATTACCGACTCATTTCATTTTATACAACATTATCCGACCACTCATGGAATTGAAATTTAATTTAATTTAAAAATTATATTAGTGATAGTCAAAAAAAAAAAAAATTAAAGTGAAGTTAAAGTTAGTATAATACATCACATTGAAGTTTAAATTTTGACTAGTTCGATAAATCTTTATTCTTAGCTATCATGGAAGTTTTATGAAAAGGAATCGTGTCAAACATTTTGGAACACGACAAAATGAAAAGAGCGCCATATTAATTTGAACAGAATGAGTATATTTTCTTTAAGTTCCGTACTCCAGCTCTCTAGACTTCAAGCCACTTGGTGACGATTTGTTAATTTTACTTGTCTCATTCAGTGTCGTCTTCATTTAAGACGTGTTGAAGCACAGAAAAACTCATGGAAAGCAATTTGCCTCCCTTAAGTTGCGCTTCAGAGCAGGCAACTGACTAAGACATGTGCCTCATTGCCCATGCATTTTATATTGAATCGGTTGGTACTAAACAATAAATGTAATCGGCAAAAAGATACATTAATTGTTAAGGAAAACATTATGAATGAATTTGTTAATTTCTTACATATATATGTTTTCTATTTTTACTTCATTTCTCCTGGGCTTTAACTGCACTTGAAGCCCCAATGCACCTGGGAGCACTTTTTAAAGGTTTTCGCCATTGACAACACTGGTCTCCTTGATATTTTTTCTTTAAAATGTTAAAGATACCAAACAATTTGTTTAGAGAAATATCATAATTAAAACAATTGATACATATAGATGATACTAATTAAAACACGAATAGAACAAGCATAATGAATAGCACTCAATACAGACGCAAATTCACTGCAACCACCAAAATACATATTGAGTGGCCATTTGGCCGTGAAATTTTTTTACTTTTTTTTCCAGAGTTCACGTTTGGCCATAAAATTACGGAATTCAACTTCAAAAATATTTTTTTTTAAAAATTGGTAGCATTGTATTCCTCAGCATTAAGGATATGTTGGAGACCTTCAAAAAGAAGCAAAAAAAAAAGAGTATGAGGAAGCCACTTGCAGAGATCCTAACAAATCTACTAGTTCTAACTCATCTATTTCTATCTATTTCAACTTCAAACTTTCAAGAATATGAAAAAACAATAAAAAGGTGTTTTCACTTTCTCACTCCAAATTACTCACAAAAAGTCAAAAACAACTCCAATTTGTATTTATGGCCAAACACAGCTCCAATTTTCAAATATTGTTTTCCACTTTGAAAACAAAAACTACTTTTTTCAAATTTCACAATCAAATGCCCACATTAAGAGCCTATTTGAATTGACTTTTGGCTTATTTTTATCATTTTAGCTTAAAATCAGTTGCTTATAAGCATTTTTTTTAATTTACCCAAACACTAAAATAGTATTTAAAAGTCATTTGGCTTAAAAGCGATTAAAATAAGTCAATCTAAACAAGCTCTAATCATGCCACTTTTGATATTCTATTCACCATTCCTCAAATTCTTCCACTAACTAAAGATAAACTTTCCTTGACACTAAACTTGGGTGATAAACCATTGTTGATCTTGTCTACAGCTGCTATAGCACTATTTAATCATGTTTGTGAATTTTGAGCATTGGGTAGATGCTATCTGATGACAACTTTCTAATTTTGTTTTTACATGCTTTACTTTTTACTCTTTATCATCGGGTTTGTTACCATCTTTTAAACTTAAAATAACAAGATGTTTAAGTTTCTACCAGGAACAAAAAAGAGAACCATATATGGTGCAAGTATCAAGACAAAACCACAGGTGCCTGCAATTCTTTGTGCATATCAAATATCAAAATCCTTAATAGATTAAATTATTTACTATATGCAAGGCAAGATATCTAAAAAAAAAAAAACTTAACTTGGCACGGATTATTAGTTGCACCCCTAAACTATTCGTAGGCTTAATTACCCCCTGAACTTGACAATTTAATAGATGTTACCCCCTTGATGCTGATGTGGAAAAGAGCATGGATACATTCTCTTTTTTGCACGTGAGAATGAAGGAAAAAGAGCTTCTACATGGGCTATTTTTCAACCATTAGCTGCCTCATAATTGTATACAATGGCTTATTTCTTACAATTGTGTATTCCCTTTTTTCTTTTCTTTTTTTGAACAGGTAACTTCATATATTTCTCAGAAACAGTACATAGGTTGTACTAAAAACCATATTTACAAATTTTACTTCAAAATCCTGCTAACTCCTACCTAAATTGAATCTGTCGTTTGAATATATTTGATTACACCAAAAACATAGTAAGAAAAGGCAGTTTAGCTTAATCTTTTGCACACTATTGTCTGTGCTATCAAAACATCACGCATTCCTCTCTTTCCAAATTGTCCATCAGATACAAGCAGGGACAATTCTCCATCTATATCTGTTTTGTGCTTGCACACCGGCTTCCTCCCAGCTCTAAATTGCTTCGGTAATCTTTCCAGGCATAGTCCATGAGATGCCTTTGGAATTTAAGACAATCCTCCATAGCTGTACAGTGACTTTGCAATGAAGAAATAGATGATTAATTGTCTTAGCCTTTTCCCCACAAAGAAAGCACCTAGGACAAAGTGGCATCCCTCTCCTCATTAGATTGTCTTGGGTAAGAGTTGTTTCCTTGGCTAGCAACACAATAAAGCAGGCTACTTTGTGGAATTTTGTTTTTCCAGCTGCCTTTCCATGGCCAGTTGCTTATGCATTGAGGTGTTTGATTGATCCACCAGTAAGCATTACTTACTTTGAACTGGCCATTCTTATTACCTTTCCACCATAAGGTATCTTAACCTACCTCCAGACCATTGAATTGTTCGATGGTATTGAAGAAATATGCAACTCTTTGGATCTCGAATCTCCCAGCCATTTAGATGCCTTCTAAAGTTGAATCTCCATCCACGGAGTGTCCAAAATTCTACAATACTTTTTTGTTGATGAGAGACTAATGCATGAATATCTGAGAATAAATTTTCCAGTCTTCCTACATCATGCCATTCATCTTTGCAAAACTCAATTTTACCCCCTTAACCACTTTAATCTTAATGTTGGTTTTGAATTCACTCCATAATGTTCTCATAGACCTCCATAAACCAACTCCATAGGGTGTTGTTATTTCTTTCGTCATCTAGTGGTCTTCCTCTTCATAGTTAGCATTAATCACATTCCTCTGCAGAGTCTAGTTCATATTGCTATACTTCCATAATTACTTCATTCTAAGGGCCTTGCTTTGGAATTTCAAGTACTTGATTCCCAATCCCCCTTGTCCTTTGCCAGTTATCACTGCTTCCCATTTAACCAAATTATAACACTTCTTTTCATTGTTTCCTTGCAGAGAAACTTCCTCCTCACCTTGTCCAATCTATTAATAACCCCATCTGGAATGGGAAAAATAGACATCATGTAGGTTGGGAATGAATCAAGGACTGAGTTGATGAGAGTTAGTCTGCCTCCCCTAGAGAGATACTGAGTCTTCTATCTTGCCAATTTCTTTTCACACCTTTCAATTACACTATTCCATATTTCAGTTGATTGTGGTTTTGCTTCCAATGGAATCCCTATATAGATGGTGGGTAGATTCCCTACTTCCCAACCTAGGATTCAATTCAAAATCTCCATGTTTTGCACCTCATTAATAGGACATAGGAAACTTTTCCTCCAATTAATGTCCAGAAATTCCTTCAAAAAGTACCAAAATCACCCTCAAGGTCCTGAGTTGATCCTCTTCAGCATCACATAGTATCATAGTATCATCAGCATATTGCAAGTAAGTTATCTTCAGGTTCCTTTCTCCAATTTTGGCCACATCAAATCCTCTGAGCCACCCATTCATGTTTATTGTTCTAACCATGCTATTAAGACCTTCCATAGCTATTAAGAAGAGAAAGGGTGACAAAGGATCTCTTTGTCTTAAACCCCTTTGTGCACTGAAAATCTTGTCAGTGAGTCATTGATAAGCACTGAAAATCTAACCGTTGAGATGCAGTATTTGACCCATTGTATCCACTTTTGACCAAAACCTATTCTTCTCATAGAATCCAATACGTACACCCACTTAACATAGTCATATGCCTTCTCCATGTCTAGCTTACACAAGATTCTAGGATGTTTTTGCTTTATTCCGGAGTCAACAACTTCATTAGCTATTAGCACTACATCCATGATTTGTCTACCTTTGATGAAGGCCATTTGTTGTGGATCAATCAACTTGGCTTTCCTTTTTAACCTTTCTACCAGTACTTTGGAAAATAACTTGCATATACTGCCTATTAGTCTGACTGGTCTAAAATCCCTCAACTCTTTGGCTCCTTTTTTCTTTGGAATAAGAGTTATGAAAGTGGCATTAAGAATTCTTTCAAACTGTCAAACCTTCTGTGCTCATGGAAATTCTAAAAGGCCAGCATGATGTCTTTCTTTAGTATCTCCCAACATTTTATGAAGGAACCCATTGTGAAGCCATCGAGGCCAGGTGCTTTGACTGTTGCACATAGTTTTTGAGAAAGGTAACATTTACTTCTATATATCCACAGGTATACTACATCAACGTGTAGTCCCCCTCCAGAAAGTTTTACTTACATCATTCCTAAGATCTTCTAGTTACAGCCAGTCAATACTATCAAACACATTTTCAGCATCTCCTATCACTACTTGCTTACACCAAAAATAATAAATCCCTAGGCAATTAGTCTTTATCTTCTGGATATTGTTCTGTTTTCCTTCAAAACATCGTTGATTCCTTTCCTTCCAAATTGTCCACCAAATGCAAGTTGGGACAATCCTCCATCTCTTCTCTTTTTTTTCCTGCATTTCCATCCCTGTTCCAGCATTGTAGGACTTCTATAATTCTCCCAGGCTTTGTCCACTTGATCTTCCTCTTTTGGATGAACATCTGCCACAATTGATCTGTCCATTTGCAGTGTAAAAAGAGATGGTTGACTGTCTCCACCTGTTCTTCACATAGATAGCAACTAGAACGTAGATTGGGTTTCCTCTTGTTTAAGTTCTCATGTGTCAAGACTGCTCGCTTTGCCAAGAGCCATGTGAAGTAATTCACCTTGTAGGGAATTTCTGTTCTCCAGATCATCCTCCAGGGCCATCCTACATGTTGCTCCTCTGTAGACCTGAGTTCTCTGTATGCTGATTTTACAGTGAACTCTCCCCCTCTCCCCCTCTCCCCCTTCCATACTAGTCTATCTTCCTCTCCTGTCAGATTGGTAGCCGTTTGCATTGTATCATGAAATCTTGCTATGGTTGTCATTTCCCAATCATTTAGGCCCCTTCTTAGAAACAGGTTTCACCCTTTTCCTGTCCATAGTTCTGCCACTGTTGCTTCTTTGTGCTTGGCTCAGGGAAAGCATGTTTGAGTGCCTCCTGTCCACACCAAATGTCATTCCAAAAAGCTACTTTTTCTCCATTGCCCACCTTGCAACTTGTTCTCCCACCTTGCAACTTGTTCTCTCTCTGACCAGTTGCCATAGGTTCTGATAGTCCTCCATGCAATACAATTGTAAGGGTTGGTGACTACCTCTGTCATCCATTTATCCTCCATGCCATATTTTTCTATTATTACTTCCTTCCATAGAGATACTTCTGGTGAGACAAATTTCCACAACCATTTCATCATCAAACTCTTGTTTTGGGTTTTCAGCTCCCTGATATTGAGTCCACCCCCTCTCTTACTTACCAGAGTTCCTCCCATTGGACCAAATGGTACTTTCTCTTATCTTCGCTTCCCTGCCATATAAAGTTCCTTCTAATTGCATCCAACCTCTTGGTTACCTTGGCTGGTATAGGGAATAATGACATCATGTACGAGGGAAGGGCATCCAGGACACTCTTAACTAGAGTTAGTCTGCCACCTGACGATAAATATTGACACTTCCAGTTTGCAGGCTTCCTTTCACATTTCTCGATTACTCCACTCCATATTTCTTTTGACTTGCTCTTAGACCCCGAAGGCATTCCCAAGTAGGTTGTTGGTAATTCACCCACTCTCCCTCCTAGTTTGTTGGCTAAGTCTTCACTATTTGTCACTGTTTTGACTGGATAGATGAAACTCTTGCCCCAGTTTATGTGAGACCTGAAGCAGCCTCAAAAATATTGAAAATGACCCTCGAAATCAACATCTATTCCTCTACTGCATCACAAAATACTAGAGTGTCATCTGCATATTGTAGATGAGTAATCTCTAGGTAATTTCTTGTATTATTTCCCACTTGGAAACCCTGATCCAGCCCTTTACTTTTGCTGTCTGAAACAGGTTGTTCAGTCCTTCCATGGCCAAGCTAAAGAGAAAAGGGGATAAGGGGTCCCCTTGTCACAGACCTCTGTATGATGAGAAGAAGCCACATGGGCTTCTGTTGATCAGAATAGAGAATTTCACTGAGCTTATGAGCTTATGCACTGTCTAATCCACTTTAGCCATTTTGGTCCAAATCCCATCCTTTGCAACATATTCATCAAAAAGTTCCAATTCAAATGATCATATGCCTTCTGGATATCCAATTTACATAGGATCCCTGGTTGCTTGTCTCTCTCCCTGGAGTCTACACTTTCATTGGCTATCAATACTGCATCCATGATCTGCCTATTCTTGATGAAAACCATTTGTTGTCTATCCGTTTTAGACATCTCAGAACTTCACTCTCTTCAAAACCCCTTTGTAGCATCTCTTTTTCCACATTTGTTAGTCTGGGACAGGAAACAAATAAGTTGGTCTCCAGCTTGTGGTTTCAAAATATAACTTTCTATAATATTCCACAATTTCCCCGTCAGTTCTTCCTGGATCTTGAGATAATTCCCCCTAAATCACGGGTTGGTCAATGTTGTACCTTTTGTGTGCATTTGCCATTTTGTGAAAAAAAAAATTGGTGTTTCTATCACCCTCCTTTAGCCACAATGAACTTGACTTTTGCCTCCAAGATATTTCTTCATTTTCAATCAATTCCTCGTATTCCAACAAACTTGTTGCCCTCCTTTCTGTCTCCTCGTCGGTAAGCTTTCTTTCCTTCATTATTTTGTCAAACTCTACTAGTTTATTGAGTAAATTCCTTCTCCTTGTTCCCAGGTTTCTTTGTTCACTCTTGCTCTATTCCTTGAGCTTATTTTTTAGAGCTGTAAGTTTGGATGCAAGGATGAAATCCGACTTCCCAGAGAAGTTGAAAGAGCTCCACCATTCCTTAATTCTATCATTAAATCCTTCTGTGCCAAGCCACCAATTTTCAAATTTGAAAGTTTTTGTCCTTGTTCCACACTCCTCCTTGTAAGACAATAGGTGAGTGATCAAATCCTAGTCTCTACAAAGGCATTTGTTTTAAATTGTTGAAGCTTTTATCCCATTCTTCTGAAAACAAGATTTTGTCAATTCTAGAGGCTATCTTCTGGATATCCCCTTTGAACCAAGTATAATGGTTGCCTTCAAGTTGTATATCCCTCAGCTTCAACTCTTCAATGACATCAGAGATTTCTCTCATACCCCTTGATCTTCTTAGACAGTTTCTCTTTTCAGAGATGAATCTGGCAACATTAAAATCGCCACATACTACCCAAGGACCTTCCATCAGACCCCTTACTGCCTCCATATCTCCTCCCATACTAATCGTCTTTCTATGTAGCAGTTAGGAGCATATACCCCAGTGATATGACAAGAGAAGTCTTGCAATTGTACCTCAATTTGCAGTTTAATAAGTACGCAACTATTTCCAAGATTTCTCCCTTCCATGTCGTGCTATCCCATAGTAATAGCATACCCCATCTGGTGCTACTAACTTCCAAGCAAGCAAATATAACCCACCTTCCTCACCAATTTTGTTTAACCTCTTCAGATAAATTCCCCTCTAGTTTATTTCTTGCAGACAAATAATATCTACATTCTATTCTATCACTTAACTCTTAACCAATCTCCTTTTATCCTATTCCCATTATTTTGAATTTGACATCAAAAGACACAAGACACTTCAGCTCTTGGGAGGCCTCTAAATTTTGTGTTCTTACAGAAAATCACATTCTCCGTTCTTTTGGCTTGTCGAGAACTATCCACCTGTAGAAGTAGTAGAGCTTCTTTTTCATGTCCTTGAAAATCTACTCCAAGCACTTTTCCCGGTTTTATTATATTTTGCTTCACCCACAATGATGTTTCCCTTTCCTTGCATATCATCGATTGTTGTTGTTGGACTTGCGGTGATTCTGCCTCCTCAATATCTCATCCCCTACTATAGTGAGTTTCTCTCCACAACCTCAATTAATCTATTTTTGATATTGTAAGTCTCTTTCTCCCCAACTCCCTGTCAGTTGTTTCTATTAATTGCTGCTCAACTTCTAGTGTTACTTCTCCTGACACACCTTCTCTCGACACATTCATTGTCTCCCTCTCCTAATTATCGATCGATTTCTAATCTGCATGGTTGCTGACTGTGTTCCTGGGAGATATTGAACTTCTTCTTTCATCATCTTATTATACAACGCATGTTTTACCTCAACTTTGATTCTTCTTTTTAATTTCTTCTTTAGATACAATGACTATGAGCCCATTTGGATTGGCTTAAAAAAAGTAGCTTTTAAGTCAAAAATAAAAAGTCAAACTGAAATGACTTTTAAGTCAAAATAAAAAGTAGGAGGAGACCTACTTTTGGTTTTTGACTTATTTTAAGTCGTTTTTAACTTATTTTAAGTCACTTTTGACCTTGTCAAACACTTCCTAACTAATTTGAAGTCATTTTTGACTTGTTTTAAGCTATTTATTATATTTGTCAAACAAGTTAAAAATTGACTTAAAGTAGGTTTGACCAACTTTTAAGTCAATCCAAACACCCACTATATGTCCCAACTATGTATTTTTTTTTCTTTTTGGGTCCAATATTTGTGAAAAACTTGGCTCGAACTCCATTTTAGCCAAAAAAAAATGTTTTAGCTAAAATAATAGAGAACAGATTGTGTATTTCCTCTTATCTTTTCTTTAGATGCACTAGTTATTTATTTCAACCGTGTACTTTTGTTTTCGGGTGAAATCAATTAAAAAAAAAAAAAAAAAAAAAAAACTAGACTAGAACTCTAGTATTTTTTGCCAAATAAAAGAGTTACATCAAAACTAATGACGTAGCAACTGTCTACTTTTTTATTTCTTAATCAGATGCAATTTCTATTTATTTCAACTGTGTATTTTTCTTTTTTGGCAAAATCATCCTTGTCTAGAGCTTCATTATTTTTAGCCAAAATAATAAACTTCAACTGTGTATTTCTTTTATATCTTTTTTTTTTAGATGCAGTGACTTTTTTTGTAGGCCAAATTTGTAAAACTAATTAACTGAAACTTCATCATTTTTAGTAAAAGAAAAAAAAAATTAGCCTAAATAAGGGAGTTCTAGGCAAATACTTTTACAAATTTGACTGGAAAAAGATGACCTAAAAAATTAATGAATTTCAAAAGGTAAAAGAATATTTTATTGAGAAAATGGTCTAAAACCCCCCAACCTATACCCGAAATCCCAACTACACACTCCAACTTTACGGGTGTCCTATTACCCACCTGAACTTTATATTTCTCTATTTTATACACACCTAAGTGTTAACCTATCATGGGAGGTGTTCTCACCTCCTCTAGGCGCGTTAGAAGGTTAATTTTGACCTCCATTAATGGCATTGCTAGCCTCCCAACCATCAGCCACCACTGTTGCCGCCTCCGATGAAACCCAAACCACCAACAAAACCCCGTTCTCCTCTTCCCCTCTCCTCTTATCTCTCTCCCGTTCCTTCACAACAAGGTCGACTACAACAACAACAACAAAACCTTGCAGCTGCACTGCTCCAACCAGTGAGCTCCGGCGAAGCAAGCAAAACTTCGACGTAGCAGCGATATGCACATCAATATTCATCTTTGTTCCTCACAATTCCATAGGAATTTGAAAGAATTGGGGGAAGAAGTTACTTTAGAGATTTGAAGAAAATGGGAGAGTAGGAAAAAGTGGAAAGGAATTATAAAAAAATTGAAAAAAAATAATAAATTAATTGAATTTTCACCTGTAAAACGCGTGAAGTTCACAGGCCAACACAGATCTGGTTGTGGCTTTTTAGGGGTGTAATTATTACAGTTTTAAACAATTCAGGTGGGTGATAGGACTCTCGTAAAGTTGGAGTGTGTAGTTGGGATTTCGGGTATAGGTTGGAGGGGTTTTAGACCATTTTCTCTATTTTATTTAAATGAAATAAGACCTGGAAAATAAAATCCACATGGCAAGCCAAGCACGTGCATGCCACTTCCCTGGGATGAGATCATCCGGGAGGGGGGTAATACTATCAAATAGCTAAGTTCACAACAAATAGTTTAGGGTTGCAACTAATAATCCATGCAAAATTTTAGGGGAGCTTTTAGATATTCTGCCAATTTGTAATTATAGGTTTGGTCCAAATTATTTTTGCACGCTTGATGTAACACCAATAGAATCATAACACAAGACCTTGTACATTCAAGGTGTGTGGCAGGCAAAGAAATAATACATACCACTCATTTCCCAAAATATCTGAAAAACCAATTGGAGGATGTTCAGGAAGAAGTCACATATTGAAGGTGCACAAACTTTGAAAACGATTAATTTGGTTTCAACCAAAGAATATTCTAAGGTGCAATCCTAAGACACAGAAAAAGAGTCGCAACAAATTGGAAGATTACCCAAACAAATTTTCGGAATAAAATTTAACTAGATGAATGAAGATGACCTGATGTTATTGTCACGGTTGGACAAAAATCTTCCCAAAATATTAATAGCAAGCACACTTAAACCACCATTATCTTCAATGTTCATGATGGTTTCAACACATTCATAGAGAATAGCGTTGCCTGCATTTTTGTTCGACTCTGTCTTCGTTGCTACCTAAAAAGTAAATTAAAAATTGTTAGACAATGAATAAGAAATGAAATTTTGCTATACATAATAACTTCCCTGATAAATAGCAAATTCCAATTCTTCTTATTCATACAGTTAATAGTAGTTTCAGTGATGGTAACATAGTTCAACTTGCCACAAATTAGTTGTCAAAATGAGCCAGGAGAAAAAACAAAAAGACAATAGCCTCAGATTGTTGTATTTGCTATGATGCTTGTGTTAACCAGTCTCTGAACTGTGAAAAAACTTATTATGTGATGCATATGCTCAACACAACCATTTACTAGCTTCATTTAGTATCCTCATCAAGGATTCACACAATAAACTTTCCAAATAAAGATAGCTAGCCCAGCAGGGTGATTGTGAGTATTAATAAAGATTTCAATGAGAACAGGGAAGAAAATAAAATGAAAAGAGCCGTGATCTAACACCCAATGAACATAAAGTAACTATATACACTTGTTCTTTTAACTTTGACTATAAGTATCATCAAGTACAAATATACATTGCTTTCTTTATCCTTGACTATAAGTAATCATTTATCAACAACAATCTGTCTATCTTGTACACACATAGAGTAAAAAAAACTTGTTCTGCTATCTTTACAGACTAATCAAGGGAATAGGCCATTCCAATGCAAGATTCACACATAAACTGCCAAAATGTTGACAAAACAAGCCTATGAGGAAAGCTTTCGGAAAAATTCAAAACTGTACAACTCCATGACATTCACATATGATTCAATAGATCATTGAGCTATAACTGACCTGAGCAAGAATGTCATTCATGGAATCACTAGCGTCAGCATCGCCTTGGCCCAAAACACGTAAGACCTTGAGCAATCTTATATGAAGAAAAGGGTCTGAAATGCCGGAAATGTCATATTCAGGTGCATACGTGCTGTTGGCAACATCCTTTAGCACTTTCACTAAACCATCTGTGCATTTCTTTAACCACAGATGAACGGAAACAAAACAAAAAAGAAAATGTAAATGCCTAGTTGAACTGAAATGAACCTTTAAATCTTATCTATCTCATAATTCAGATACGCATTTAAGTTCAAAGCCTATGCACAGAATATATCAACAAATGTTTAATACAATGGAAGGCAAGGTGAGACATAAAAATGTGGAGATGGGATCATTGATTATTGCCATTAGCTAAAAACGTTCATCGTTTACCTCCAGTTTTTTGGTCTAAAGGAGATAAGTAAACAAAATTTACATCCCCCTCCCCTTAAATATGAGAGATGTCAAGACACCGAAAGAAAAACTCATTTCCCCTTATACCACATATTTAACCAAAGAGACACAAAATTATGCCTCTTCTTTTACTTCATAATGTCCCACCTCTTGTCTTTTCACCCCAATCAATCATTACACAAGTGAATTTAAGAAATTACCTGTGCAAGTTTAGTCATTCTTTTCAGTTGGAACATCAAAAAAGAGAGTTTGTGGTGTAGAAAGGAAGAATCAGAATAAAAGATAGGACAAGATCCTATTAACATTCTTCGACCAATAAAAGTAGAGGCATGTTATCAAATCTAACTTAACAGGTTAGATAAAACTAACTTTCTAGAAAGCAGAAATCTCAGCAAATAATACTACTTCCATAAAAATATTGCAAACTCAAAATTACAACAAGTAAGAAAAATAGATAATAGGTTGACCAAGCATTTCTGCTCCAAAACATGTACATGGAACGAAAGCAGCATGGAAATCTAGCCCATTATGCCTCTTTTAGGCATTTGAAACAGAAGGTTGGGAGGATTTATCAGAGTAAGAGTTCGTATTGTTTCATATGCACTTTTGGCATTTAGAAAGAATATCTTCTTGTACAGGTAGTTGGGTAGGCTTGACAGGAGAATGACAGTAGATTATGAAGCCCAAATGAACTTACGGGTCGTTTGGTTGCTGGTTTAGAGCTATGCAAGTATTAGTTATGCAGGAATTAGTTATGTAGGATTTTGTTATGCAGGTTTTAGTTATTCATGTATTAGTTATTTCATCTTCTATCATGTAGAAAATAATACATAGATTCTCCCACAACTTATACATGTATAGTTACACAGGATCCTAAATTGCTAATCAAACACCATATTTGGTGTGTTGAATTTTATACATAGCAAAAAAATGCTACCAAAAAATGTACAAGTTCTGAAGGATTTAATACATGAATAAATCACCTCCTAACTAGCAATCAAATGACCCCTTATAGTTTAGGAACCATCTTGAAAAATTAATAAAACGATATTTAATTTATAACAAAATGTCTCTCCTAGTGTTGCGCCCCACCCCAGCCCCTTGGGGAACATCTTCCACTTTTTACCAGGTTGACACCCTTTGGTTTGGAGACTAGAAAAGGACAGGTTGACACACCATAGCAGATTATTACCCTTTGGTTTGGAGACTAGAAAAGGACAGAGCAAGGAAGAGAGAGAAAATGAGGGAAAACAGGAAGAGTAGTAGAAAAGTATTAACTTTCCTTTTTTGGGCCGAAAGAGAGAACAGGAAAAAAAAATTTAAGAGATTTTGTTGATCTAGTGAGAAATTTTGCGGGTCCGAGAGGATTATAATTTCCATTTAGCATACCCAATAAGAGAACGGAAATTTCTAGAACTTCTTCTTGGCATTCCTTTCTTACCTTCCAGACAAACCAGTTAGTCCCAAGTACCAGTCACAGATTTTCCCAACGTTATCAAGAAAAGAAAAGGATCCCTATATTTGGACAAGCAATAAATCAGCAAATAAAAAACAATTTTGTTTTGTTTTTCAAAGGGTAAACAAAATATATCCTTGTAAAACCAAAAGTGGGAAAAAGAACAGTAGTAGACACAAGAATGATATCGTCAAAGCCCTAAATGACAAAAAGCACTATTTCACATGGCAAAGAAACTCAAAATCCTAACGTAAAAGACAGTAAAATCTGGAGTTACCATCACAAACGTCATGCTCCAAACAAGTACATAGAGTAAGACTAAGACCATGGAAGTGGAAATCTTAATACCAATCAGAATATCTTCCACCGTCTTTTTTCCCCTTTTCTCTATATTTTCCACTTTTTTTTGGTTGGCTGGGAGGTCTTAGGTTCCCACCATAGTTGTCAGTCCATATATTCCCATCAATTTTGATTATTGTATCATATTCTTTTGTGCCCAGGTTCCCGCATTTAATTTAAGAAGATCAGATCCCCTGACTAGAGTTGGAAAGAGCTATAGAAAGAGAAAAATGCTGATTCTTTACGTAACAGTGTCTGTATTTAGAGTTGTACACCAGTTAAAATGAAGATGTGTTCCTTTCTTAACAGTAGTTTCTCAGAACTGCATTCAAGAGCAGAATGTCACAAAATGGGAAAGAACGAGCAATATCAAGGTAACAGATTTCCTAGTGACAGAATGTACAAGTAGCAAAAGATAATGTTGTCCATATTAACCTTACCTTTCTAAAATATTCAAGGGCCTCTGTACTAACTTTGCATAGATCTGAGCAAAGCTGGACACCAGTGATGAGGACTCCATGATGCTTCTCTTTTAGCAAGGCAGCTACAGGGTGAACAAAATTCTCGGCAAGATCTGGGACCTTCTTTATAATTCTTATAGAACAAAGTGCTGCCTACAGTATACCAGCAGACCAAAGTAAAGTGAATAGATGTTGATAACAAACATATGTAAGTGAGTAACAAAGACACATCAGACCACTAGTACTTAAATACGCAGAAGAGAATACTTAAAGATCGATGGATTACTTTGAATAATATGCATAAATCAATCTTGTTCAAAGGAGGCCACAGAGAAATAGGAAGAGTGCAAACTAGAATTGGAGCTCAAGAGGATCGATTTTCTTATATGACAAACCTCACCCATAACCAAACCCCTCTTCTCCGCCCTCCTATGCAGGAGTCAATAGTGGCCCTTTCCCACTTTGCTTCCTTGGTGACTCCAGTTGGAGGTAGAAGTCCTTTCACTGGGCTACTCCTTCCTTAGTGGAGCCCACACAATAGTTCACAAAAAAAAAATTATGGTTGATTATGGAAGTAATCATATAAATGCATGGTTCCAAAAGGATCTGATGAGATATGCTACAGACCCAATGGTAATAGCTGCTCATAAAACAATGAATGGTCTGCATTGGTGACTTAACTAAGCAAAAGTAGTCTGAGTCTAATGGTCTGCTTTTCCCCGTATTCAACTTGATTCTGGAGTCAACTTTCTGTTGAGCGATCAATGTCAAGCAAGAACATTTAATTGCCTAGGATAATCAATTGTAAATTTCTCATCCATATTTATTCCCAATTCCAACATGGAATTTGATGACAGCTCTGCTAAAAGTATAATACAAATATCACCATCTAGGATTGCATAAATGAAGGTTTCCATTATAAAGACTCCATCTCAACATTTTATTAACCAGCAACCTCTGATCTAAAGACCAGTCTCCATATTACTGTTGGTCAGGAAAACTCACCCTCTAATAACAAATCCTGAAATTCCTGATAAATTCCTTGTTTCTCATGCACAGATTGGCTCAGACATCCCACAGACATCATAATAAAATTGAGCAAGTTCACTTTCTCTAACACAACACATGGAAATTCCTATTAAGCTATCAGTGTTTCCACAGATGCATTAAGCATTTTGTATTTTCCTGTTAACTCACCATCTCCCCAGTTCTGTACAGACGAACCTCAACTTTAATTGATTCATCAATGAGTTCTTTAAGAAACTAAAATTTAACGAGTTTGTGTGAGCAAGCTTAATCCCACAGAACTTCACATTGGAATGGAACTTCAACAAGTTAAAAGAACTTTATATATTAGCAAGAGATATAAGACTTACCTTCTTTCGGATATTAGGATCTCTAAACTGAAGTAACCTTTCAACTTCAGGAGCTAAATCACGAGCCATTTCTGCAGAACAAATGTTTCCCAAGGCGCAAAGTGCAAGTCCAACAATATATTGGTTGGTGTGATTAAGATCTCTATTAAAAGTTAAGGTATCTCATAAAATCAAATTCCATCTTCCGAACGAACCGACCAGCAATAGACTTTTCTTATTCTATTTTTTTCTCTTTTGGGGGGATAAATCAACTTGTTTTTGAAAGAAACAAAAGAGAAGATATGAAAAAACCCTTCTCCAGCAATTCTCTCTTCAATCATTTTAATTTGGTCTAATTATTCAAGTGACTTCTACTAATGTAGAGAAAGAAAGAAATTAAAGAGAGACCACAATAAAAGCAGTAAGTCTGAAATGGATACTGTTTTATAGAATTTGTAACCAACATTAATACTTCTTGTCTTTCATCAAGCAGCAACATTAGGCCAAGATATCCTATTCGTTTCTCTGGGAATCCCGGAGATGCAATTAACTTCAAGCATTCCATTTGACCAAAATGTGTAGGGTAACCAAGCATGTGAATAAACATTAGTTTTGCAAGATTACGATGTCTATAATCTGGATCATTTTCACTGATTGAAGCTCTAATAGCAGCACACTCCTTTCTTACTACGCCACGCTCTTCTGCTGCAGTTTTGCAAGCACGGATAGCCCGAATCATGTCCCTGCATCGGAACAATAACGGTACATCATCATCTTTATCACATCTACGCAATTTTATGAACTAAGCATCTTAAGTTAACCAAACATAATCTGACACAGAAACTTAGCATCAGCATCCTTACACACTTTTTCTTTTTCCTGTGGGAATGGTTGTGCAAGGATGGGATAAATAAAATGATACAGTCAGTCAGTAGCTGAAGAGAAATCTTGTTTCATAAAAAATTATTGTAATGAAGGCAATTCCTGTTTCCTGAATGCTTTCTGTGAGAAAATAAAATAATCTTTAATGGGTTACACCTCTTAGGATACATCCACACTGTTGCTTTACCCATCAGAAACAATTCCAAAACTAAATAATGAGAAAGAATAGCAAATCTGTTCTATATCAGATGAAATGTAAAGCATCATGCAACTAAATAAAGAGAAAGAAAAACAGTTCTATTCTATATCAGATGAAATGTTAAGTGTGATGCTGCTATTCGACAAGGCTGCAGAGGCGCCAACAAAGCTGTAAAACCATCAATTCAGAGGTAACTGAAACCATATGTATAAGTGTTACATGTGACCTGGAATATGTAGAAAACAGAACACATTTAAATTAAACCAAACTAAGCTAAAAGTGTTTTTATATTTTAAAAGTAAAAACTTTTAAACAAGCAACCTGCCAACTACCAACCTTTGTGAAAACTAATGGGGGTCCAAAAAAGAAGCTAGCAAACTGCCAACTTGGACAAAACTAAAACCACAAGTTTTCAGAGTAATGTGTAGACAAACACAACAACAACAACTACTATGCCTCAATTCCAATCTAGTTTGAGTGAGCTGCCAGGCTCATGCAGCCAAGAACTAGTAGCATGCTTCAGTGTAGAAAAGAATAACCAATCACATAGACTCATGAAAAAACACATTTTTTCGTAACTTTGAATCTCTAGATTACATTAAGCAAATCCTTACATCTGAAATATCATTCCTCCATAGCTAGTCAAATATCAGATACAGATAACCTCAACTTTCATACTTATTAGCCATATTTTATATTAGTGACCAACAATATTTTCAAAGCATCAGATACTAAATACAAAGGTTATGGAAAATCCAACATCATAACAAGCGACGATGTCCACACTCTCACTTCTAAGGCCAAGTCATCGAGGAAAAGAAGAAACCAGCTCTTAGAGAAGCCACCACCAAAAGGGTTTGAATACTATCTAAACATGATATCAAGCAATAAGACAAAAGAACAGACAACGTGGCACATTGGGAGGATCCTTCAGTTTGATCTTTCTCTCAGATTGGCATTACAGAACAATCTGAAAATTGGTGAATGCATTTATATGTTTCATTTATCAGCAATCTAGGATTACTAAGAAGCTTCCTGTGCTAACAAAATAATGATGAAAATTTCCATACATATCTTGATATTATACACCTCACTTGTGGGACTATACTTGGTATGTTGTTGTTATCTCGATATAGATACAAAAAAGGAACATGTGGCTGATCTTTATTACTTATTTTTTGTCCAGATTGCAAAGTCTAAGACTATAACAATCCAATGATGAGAATTAAAGAAAGGGTAGAGAAAAAACAAGCAATTAAATTTAGATTGCTATAAAATTAGTCTTTCTGGTGGTAAAAGACAAAAGCTAAGATTATAACTATCTAGTTAAGAGAATTAAGGCCACTAATGGTACTAATCACTACAATACTGCATTCTAGGGAGCCACATCACATAACACTTGCATGATATTATTGCTTCATCGCTGCGCAGGTCATCTACTCAACACCATATGTCATGGTTTAGAGGACGCCTGATCATGGATTTTGAGATTTTGGGTGTGTTCGCTATGGAAAAAAATCCAATTTTCCATGCTCAGTTGGACAAAATCTTTGGAAAACATTTTCTCTAGGAAAATAAGTTCTTAAAAATAAGGAAAATGGCTTCCCTAATGGAAGTATGGACAACAAGTTACACAAGTGGTATTCCACATTGATTCTGTCCTCCCCACCCTCCATCACACCTAATCTTCAGCCCTACCCCCATCGCCCCATCCCCACCACCCCACCCCTTACCCCCACCACCCATTGTATTTGTCTAGATTATAAGCAAATGGTTTTAGGATAATATGTTTTGCTTACAAACCAAACACAAGAAAATAAGTAAGAAATCCACTATTTTCCTGGAAAAATATTTTCCTTCAAACGGAACACACCCTTTGTGTCCACTGTTCCAGTATAGGTATGATCAGCATTTTAATTTTGATCAATCATCCAATTCCAATAGTCCCTTCTTTCTCTTAACTAAGCCCAGAACCAACACAGTTCCATACTTTAAGCTTAAACTATGCAACGTCAACCATTTCTGAAATGTTGTGTTTCAGCACAGCACTAAACCAATAAACCCCATGAACAAGAAGAAATTGAAAAAATAAACAAAGTTTAAACAATGTGACAAGACAATTATGAAATCAAGCTCAAATCCCTTACAACCAAGTAACATATTACCTGAAAATATCCCTTAAATAAATGCAACATTAACCCAAACATGGGTACCAACCCATTACCAATAACACACAACAACAATCACCCTCAATTCCAAACTAGTCAGGTGGACTATATAGATCCTTTATGAAACAATGGAATTATGCAACTAAAGAAGAGTAACAATGACAATGACAATGCGGGAAAATATGGAACTTGGTGCAACACTAACCTGAGACGCGTGCCGGAGGAAAAGGGGTTCATGATTGGTTCCGTCTTGAAACTATGGGAAAGCTCGATCAGATCCAGGAGTGCTGACTATTTTAACTGTTACAAGTTGATTTAATTGTAAAATGAGAGCAGAAGCTATCAATGGAGATCTGGGGAAGATGCAATTGAAGGATCTGAGAATCAATCAGTTGCTAATTGGATTAAAATTGGTCCTTCTGGATCTGGAAATGAACAAGAAGAAGAAGAAAGAGAAATAACAGTGTCAAGATGATTTTATGCAAAATTGAATTGAATTAGCAAACTGTATATCACATGGAAAAAAGGGAAAGAAAAAACATGCTGTACAAACAAACTGGTGCAATGCCTTGTTTTTTTCGTTTTCTTTTTTTCTTATTTTTTGTTTCCAAATGAATTAATGCTTAAATTTTACTCCATTTCAATTTGTTCATTTATTTTCTTCGCAATCCGATCTTAAGAAAAAAGATTATTTATATTTTTTTTATTAGTTCTTATTTCAATTTTCTAAATGATATGTGTAAGACTGAAAAATTAAAAATATTTTATTACATGCTACATAACATGTGTGTATGATATAAATAGTATACAACGTTGTCAAATAGAATTAATATTTCTAAATTAATATTTTTAGTAAATAATTAGAGTATATTTGAAAGAACATATGACAAATGCTTTGAAATGATTAAATATATTGTCATAAAGTTAGATGTATTTTGAGATCAAAATAATCAGCTATCATTGAAACATTTCTAAATGCATTCATTCAAAGTTTAAATATGTGTCAATTCTTTAGTAATATTAATTTTACTTCACTAAATTTTGTAAACAAATCTATGCGACAATTTTTTTAAAAACAATATCCATAAAAAAAATGTGACCAATGGCCTTTCCTCTTGAGGTTATGAACATAAATGATGGACACAATTTAAGTACAATTTTTCTCTTAAATATTCATACTTGAAATTTAGTATGTGCATGACACTAATGAGGATTACCATTAAAAATTCAATATTTTGTCTTTATATGTAATCTATTTTTTACAAAATATTAGTACTAAATGAATATTTGAGTATAACTATCATAAAGAGGTTATTTCACAAAAATAAAGGATGCTCTGTTGTTATAATGAATGATGGTCAAATAGAGATTTGAGTGTATGTAAAATATTTAGCTTGCCCGATACTTTGTTATATATATAAATATATATGAACAACATTACATTTGGTAAAAAAATATTTCATTTCTTTAAGTTTCTACCTTATCTTTATAGAATTGTAGTCTTCTCCTTTTTTCAGCCGCATACATATTTATAGTTGTTGTCTAATGAAAGTATCTAATATCTTATAGAAGTTGTATCGTGATATAAAATATTAAACATTTTCAATGATAAAATTCAGTTGATGAATAAAATTTAAAGTATTATTTATAGAATCTTTAATTTGATTTAAGATTATTTTATGATCAATCACTATTTTCTTATCTATTTGATATAGCTAGCAAGGAGTGTATCTTGTGACATAATCTTTTCTCAAATTAAAATGAACACAAAATAATAGGAGATTCATATTCAATATAAATATAAAAAAAGAAAAAACAAATGGAACAATACGTAGCCAATGAACAAGGAAGGCGAAAATATATGTTCATGCTATAGTCACTATAGTGTTCCATTTGATTGAAATATCTTGCCACCAACACTTTTCTTTTTTCATTTATTTTTTCTTACATATCTATTAGAAAATACTTATTATCATGACTATATTATCATATTATAAGTAAAAGTGAAAATCTATTTTTGAAATAGTGGATTTATACATCAAAACTAATAATTTAATGGACAACGTTGATGCCCGTTGTTTTAGATTATTAGAAAGAAACTCCTTCTTTTGAGGGTAAAAGAATAAGAAATGAAAAAACAATTAAGAAATATCTTACCCAAATCATGTGACTTTTTTCATATTTGTTTATTATTATAATCTGTCTCTCAACTTTTCGTCATTGTTAACTCATAAAGATCAAAAGAAAACATATCGAGTGTGAATTGATGAATGATTTGCTACACTTTATTCACCAACTATTCCTTATGTGGTACCTCGAATTTTGTTGAATTTTGAACTTAATCAATTGTTGCAAATAACCCTTGAGATTTTATTAAGAAGAAGAAGAGTAGAAAACATTAAAAAAAAATCGTAGTATAAGTGAGTGAAAACCCCTCTATTTATAGCTAAAACATAGTAGTATCAATAGGTGCTAATTATGCCTAATCAGAAAAGTTACAACCTTTCGTAAAAGTCATTGCTCATTAGAAAATTCACAACCCTTTGAAAAAGTCACAACTCATCGAAAAAGGCACAACTCTTTGAAAAAGTCAGAACCCTTTGAAAAGTCACAACCCTTCAGAAAAGTTACAACTCATCGAAAATGGTCAAAAAAGTCACTACCCTTTGGAAAAGTCACAACTCTTTGAAAAAACTACAACCCTTTAATGTGTAAAGGTATCTACTTTTAATATAATTAAATTAATAAAAATAATAAATTGAGTATTTTTAATTGGGGGTATTATAGTTATTCAACATTCAAGTTTGAACAATCATGCTTTTAAGATAGTATAGATATCATAAAATTTTATACTTCTTTAAATTGAACTAAAACCATATAAACAAAAAATAATAGAATGTGACATAAGAATATGAGGCTTTGATTAAGACCAACATATAACCTTAATAAAAGCTACAAAGTTCGAACTCATTTAATAAAAGTACTTTATCCTTTCAATATATATTTGGCACAAAATTAGTTGTCACAATCAAAATTTTGGAATGGTGATTATACATATCTCAATCCTATTGGTAAGTAAATCCATGCCAAATATGTAATTAATTTCAGAGAAAATGTGGAATTTTAATAACACAAATACAGATGTAAGTCCTAAATAAATATTTTCATAAAACAAGTGTCAATAGCGAAAAATACTAAATTAATATCTCAAAACCTGATGAGAAAGTACACCTCTTTAAGATCTCAAAAACATGAAATAAGTATTATATTGTCCGAGAATAAGAAAGAAGTTTGGACGTTGCAAAATAGCCAAGAAGCTACAACCAAGCTTTGAAAATTCTAAAAAGTTACGAGAATCACCTATCGCTCGTAGTGGGTTTAGAACCTGCACAACAAGGTGAAAGCAAGAGTGAGTATAATGAACATGTGTACTAAGCAACATCATTAATTGACCCTTATAGAAAGCGTTAGCAACGATTGGTCTTATACTATCATGTTTAGTACGCAATCACTTATATCAATTTACTATGTATATGTAAAGACCCACCTAACAATTAAAGATATCAATAGTGTACTCGACATAATATATGATTCTTAACAGTATCAAATATCTCTATTAGCAACTAAAATCAACTGTACTCGACATAATACATGATTCTTAACAGTATCAAATATCTCTATTAGCAACTTAAATCAACATCTAACTAGTCAAAAAAATATTTAATGCTAATAAAGAATGTTCATAACCCTTTTATTTATCACATCATTGGGGGGTGATTTTAGGCCTATGTGAACTCCCTTGTTTCAAGAAGCTTTGTTGAGGATGTATAGTGTGTTAGAGAAATTCTCTTTGAGTGGTGTGACAGGTACCCCACATGGTTCTTAGACTGGGCTAGCAGCGCAGACTCCAAGTTAGTAGCAAACTTCGAGTATTCAGGATCAGGTGGGTCAGCCATCAGCAGTTCTAGCACTGGTTGTAGGTGTTTAGATTGCTCTAAAGGTTATTTTGACGGAAACTGAGTAGTAATGCTATGAAAGGTTTCAAAAGATGAAACCGCCCCAGTTTCAGGGTGGTAAGAGAGAAAATGTCCATGAGTTTTTGACTTTGTGCCATGAGATGCTTGAGGTTGTAGGTATGTTGGGTGCTCGTGGGGTTCATTTTGTCTCACTTCAGCTTCGTAGACGTGTAGAGAGTGGTGGAGGACTTCTGTGAGGTCTAGACCAATGGGATCTCTTCCGGTAGTGTGGAATGTGTTTTCCAGTGCTTTCGAGGATCACTTTATCCCATGAAGAGTGAGGTAGGAGAGATAGCTAAGATTCGCGAACTAGATATAGGGAATTTTGAGTGTTACTGAGTACGAGGTCCATTTCTGTAAGACTACTAGGCATGCTATGATAATTGTTCCAATAAGGCAGAGGGAGTTCGCAGGTTTGTAAGAGGTTTGACTTTCTCTACAAGATCATATATGTTCCAAGTAGCCAGAAAAGGGGCTTCCTTTCAGTCCATTGTGAGCACTACCAAGGAGGCGGAGTTGATGGTCTTAGAGGAGTTTGAGAAGCCCAAGAAGGCCTGACCGTCTGGTTAGTTTTCTGGTACCTCATCTAGAAGCAATGGCTCACATAGAGGTAGTGGTTCCTTTCAACATCGTGGGTCGGTTCATGCATTTTGCTTTCAGCATCATGGGTTGGTTCATGCATCTATGCCAACAATTAAGATTAGACAATTGCTCAAGGATCTTATGGTTTAGGCTGAGGTGACCATAGTATCTCATCTGGTTTGCAACAGTTATTCATGTCGAGGTCTTATTATGGGTATGGGGATCCAGGTCATCTTATTCCGCAGTGTACTTTGCAAACTCATTTAGGACCCCAATGTCTATATTCAGCTACTCCTACTAGAGATTCAGCGCCTTTAGCTAGGGGTCGAGGAAGAGCCACTTTGGTAGAGGTGGCAGGACTTCTGGTAGGGGTGCTCTAGCTCTGTAGGGCAGAGGTAAAGGTTCTACTCAGACTGTAGATGGTTGAAAGTATCAGTGTTATTATTTTCAAGGGAGGCTTGAGGCTGAGACTTCTAATGGTGTGATCATAAATATCATCCCAATTTGTTATCGACCTATGTCTGTATTGTTTGATCTGGGGTCTAGTTTCTCATATGTGTCTATCTATTTTGTTGATGGGTTTGATATGATGTCTGACTGCATGCATATGCCTATTTACATTTCTACACCAATGGGTGTGTCCTTAGTGGTGGATCAAGTGTATTGATTTTATCTTGTTTCTTTTGTCGGGTATGATAATTGGGTAGACTTGATCATTCTGGGAATGGTACTTAGGTATTATTTTGGGTATGGATTGTCTCTCTCCGTATCATGCTATTCTTGATTGTTATTCTAAGACTATGACCTTAGGGATGCTGGGTGTCCCGAGTGTTGAGTGGACGGATGTTAGTGCTTTTTACCCTAGCAAAGTTACATCTTTCATTTAAGCTTAGAGATTGGTTGATAAAGGGTATTTGTGTTATTTGGATTTCATTTGGAATACTAGTGTTGAGCCACCTCCCATGGATTCTATGCTCGTGGTTCGGAAATTTGCAGTTGTATTTTTTACTAACCTTCTAAGTTCTCTGGACAAGGATATTCATTTTTCTATTGACTTGGAGCAGGGCACAAAACCCATCTCTATTCCTCCTTATCGTATGGAATTAGAGTATTAGTTTCAGGATTTGTTGAGCAAGGGGTTCATTTTTCCTAATGTTTTTCCGTGGGGTGCTCTTGAGGAAGAAGGATGGAACCATGAGGATGTGTATTGATTATCGATAATTAAACAAAGAGACCGTGAAGAACAAGTATCCTCTTCCTCGTATTAATGACTTATTTGATCAACTTCAAGGTGCATCTTTGTTTTCTAAGATGGATTTGAGGTCTGGTTATCAGTAGTTGAAGATTAGGGCTTCAAATATCCCTAAGATATCTGTCAGAACTCGTTATAGGTACTATGAGTTTCTTGCGATGTCTTTCAATTTGACTAACGCCTCTAAAATGTTCATGGAGTTGATGAACGGGTTCTTTCAACATTATTTAGATTTCTTTGTAATATTGTTCATTGATGACATCTTGGTGTACGCCAAGACTGATGAGGATGATGACCGACGTTCGAGAATTGTACTCTAGATATTGAGGAATGAGAAACTTTATGCCAAGTTCTCAAAGTGCGAGTTTTGGCATGATTCCACAGCATTTTTGGGACATATGGTGTCCAAGGAGGGTATTCGGGTAGATACATCAATGATTGAGGGAGTTAGAGGTTGGACTAGACCTATGTCAGTTATTGAGATACATAGTTTTGTAGGACTTGCAGGCTACTACAGACGATTTATGTAGAGCTTCTCCACTATTGCATCTCCTATGACCAGATTGACTCAACAGAGTGTGAGCTTCCAGTGGTGTGATGAGTGTGAGGAGAGCTTTCAAAAGCTCAAGACCTTTTTAACTTTGGCTCCTATATTGACTTTACTTGAGGAGGGTGTTGACTTCACTATTTATTGTGATGTTTCTGGAGTCCTGTTAGTTGGTGTTTTCTAATGCAGAAAGGGAAAGTAATCACCTGTGCTTCTCGATAGTTGAAGACTTATAAGAAGAACTACCGTAATCATGATTTGGAGTTGACACTTGTAGTGTTTATGCTTAAGCTTTGGTGACATTATATATATGGGGTACATTGTGAGGTCTTCAGTGATCATTGGTCTTCAGTACATCTTTAGCTAGAGATATCTGAACTTCAGGCAGCGTTGGTGGCTTGAGCAATGCGGTGGCCGATGCTTTGAGTAAGAAGACTTCTAGCATGGGAAGTCTTATCGCTATTAGTGTAGATGAGAGACCATTGGCTAGAGATGTTTAGAGATTAGCCAACAATCTTGTCCAGTTACAGATTTCTGAGCAGACATGTGATTTGATAGTTTTTATAGAGGCTCGTTCTTCCTTAGTTGAGTAGATTTGTGAGTGTCAGTTTGATGAAGAAAAGTTATGTCTCATTCGAGACAAGGTGGTGAGAAGGGAAGCCAAGTAGGTTGTCCTTGATTTTGAGGGTATCTTGAGGATTGGGGGTAGGATCTATGTGCCCAGGGTAGGCGAGTTGGTTAGATTAATTCTTGAGGAGGCCCATTATTCCCAATATTATATCCAATCAGGGCGTCGAAGATGTATCATGATCTGAGCCTGCATTATTAATGGTGTGGGATGAAGAGAGATACAAATTTTGTTTTGAGGTGTTTGACTTGTGAATAGGTTAAGTGCGAGCACGAATGGCCCGAGGGTATATCTCAGAGCATGGTCATTCCTACTTGGAAGTGAGAATAGATCACTAGGGATTTTGTTATGGGACTACCTACCCCGGTGGATGATTATGATTCTATTTGGGTTATGGTTGATAGGTTGACCAAGTCTGCTCACTTCATTCTGGTTTGGGTGAAGTATACGACAAAGAAGTTAGTTGAGCTTTATATCAGTCAAATAGTATGACTACAAGGAGTCCCTGTTTCTATTTTCTCTGATCAAGGTTCTTTGTTCACTGCCTATTAGGCATTACAACATGGTTCTAGTACTCGGTTAGATATAAGTACAACTTTTCACCCTCAGATAGATGGTAAGTTTGAGCAGACGATTTAGGTGTTGGAAGACATGCTCTGTGCTTGTCTGATTGATTTTTGTGCTAGATGGGATCAACATTTAGCAGAGTTTGCCTACAACAACAATTATTACTCTAGTATTTAGATGGCCACATTTGAGGCATTGTATGGTAGATGGTGTAAATATCTGGTCGGATGGTTTGATTCAGTAGAGATAGACTCATTAGATATAGACTTTCTTAATGATGTTATCATGAATGGTGTGATGAGGTTTGGAAATAAGGGAAATCTTAGCCCTAGATTCATTGGTTCTTTCGAGATTTTGAGTCGCATTGGAAAGTTGGCCTATAAGTTGGCCTTGCTGCCTAGCTTCCTAGTTGTGCATCTTGTGTTTCATGTCTCCTAGTTTTGGAAGTACGTGCCGGATGATTCCCTTGTACTTTTCCTTGATTTGGTTGAGTTGGGTCCACATTTATTGCTCCACCTGATTAATGTTAATAAATAAAGAAGGGGTAAATGAAAAGGTTTTGTGATGATAATGGCAACTTTTTACTGCCTTATTGTGACCCTATTTGATTGATTAGAGGAAATGCTTTGATGTCTTGAATGTGGGATTGACTTACATGACTTATTGTCTCTTCATGTAGTGTGATACTGCTTGTGTGCATTGATTGTTGAACACGTGTTGCGACATGTGATGATCATTGATGTCGAAGGTCTTTTCCGACAAATGCTTGTGATGTCGAGGTCATTTTCGGCGAGTGTAATTGATATAAAGTCTGCGGGAAATGGTTTCGGCTTGAGATTTGATATAAAGTTGATGAGAAATGGTTCTGGCTAGTGATTTGATATAAAGTCGATTAGGAGTGGTTCCGTCTTGTGATTTGATACAAAGTTAATGGAAAATAGTTTCGGCTAGAGACATGACATAAAGCCAATGGGAAATGGTTCCGGGGAGAGTTGATTCTTACGTTTTAATGCACTTTGATGCTTATGATTGACTTATTGGTTAATTTTGATTGATTTATTTGATACTTGTGATTCGACTATGTGATACGTGTTGGTTGTTGGCTTGTGACTTTGGACTGTGAATTTTGAGGCCTTGTGAACTATATATTTTAGAACTATTAGGTTTGGCTGATTTCTATGCAGGATGTAGTTTGAGGAGTTTTGGTTGGGATGAAAAGGAGTATTCGAATTCTAGCTAGGTTGCCTTGTTTATTAAGTTTCTTGTTGGGTACCATGCTATTGGTACTCACTCCTTGCTTCTACACCTGTGTCGGTTCCTAGACCGGACCCATGTCTTCTCCTCCCTCTCCCTCTCCCTCTCCCTCTCCTTCTCATTCTCCTTCTCCTTCTCCTTCTTCTTGTTCTTCTTCTTATTATTATTTTAAGGCTTGCCAAGGATTTTGTGAGATAGTTGCTTGTCATTCTAGCGGGCCCTCTTGTTCCCTTACCTTATGTTTTGTTCTACTTGAAAACCAAAAATATTGAGACTTGTATTTCGGATTCTATTTTTACATTATTGGCATTTACACATGACAATCAAGTTTTGGGGTGTTAATAGAAATAATAACTTTTCTGCTTTTATCTTGTTCTTGCTCTATCTTTATGCATTCCTTTCATTTTGTTGGGTTGAGGTTGACTTGTCTTGGTGGAAATAGACAAGTGCCATCAGGTCATTTTTTGGATAGTGACACATTTTACCCAATCATTTCTTGAATTTACCTAGAAAATAAACCCCATACATAACCATCGATGTGATGTATAGTTTCAACTTTCAATGGTATGATCAAAATAATTGATTAGTTAAACGAAGGCAAGATACAGTCTCAGTTATGAAATAAATAAATAAATGGACGAGTTAAAAAAGAACAAGGCAAAAATCACAACCATAAAATTTGATGTCATCACAATCATGAATTTGCCTCTTGAGAGAAGATAGAATTATGTGAATTTAGAAGCATACATTAAAACTTATGGATCTAGTGATATTAAAACTGACATGTTATCCCAACGTAATAATCTAGGTTCGAATGAGCAAGTACAAAATTAAAAGAAAATGAACAAATTGACCAGTGACTCAATCAAACATCAAAACATATATATGCGAATTTTTTTATAGATCAAACGACATGAACTGATCGACATGATTTCTGAAAAAAACATGGTGGTACAAATAATTGAATTTACGAACCAAGATGTATATCTATATAGATCTCTAGTCTAAAACGCTTTATCCTAATTTCAATAGTAAAAGAATGAAAAGAATAAAACTCACCAATTTCGCAAGAATGCAAAATTGAAGATTTTTTTTATATAGTGAAAATGAATGGTCAAAAGAGGTGAATGATGAACATATCCTAATAAAAGAGAAATATTTACTATTCAATGAAATGAACAATTGAAGAGGGTAGTGTGTAATTAATTAGGTGATTAATGAACAATTGAAGAGGGTAGTGTGTAATTAATTAGGTGATTGTAGCATTAATTGCAACATTAATAACATGATCTAATATTTTCAAATAGATTTCAAGCAAAGAAATATATGTTACTCTATGAAAATGAAGAATTAAAGTTGGTGAATGTTAAATGTATGCAAATATTAGTGATTACAATTAATTAAGTTTTCAAATAACTTTTCAAACAGAGAACTCTTGACCATGCAATGAAAATGAACAATCAAAGGAGTGATACTTAATATATATGTAATGACCCGGTCAGTGTTGTAAAGTTCTGTTAAGAAAGCGGTTTTTGGAGACTTTTGGAGTTTCGAGTGTCATAATGAAATTCCATAGATTTCATTAGTTCCATAATGTGGAATCTAGTCTTTCATATTTTTCGGTTTTAGTTTCTGAGTCTTTTTTAAGATTTGAGGTCCTAAGTTGTGAATTTGTGGAAAATATAGCATTTAGGTTGACTTTGGTTAACATTCGAGATTCAGATGCTCGGATCGGAATTCAGAGAGTTCCATTAAATTAGGAGGATGATTTTAGGCCTAGGTGATGTCTTGGTTAATTTTTGAGAGGTCCCAAGCTTGTTTTAACCTTTTTAGGTGCGAGTTAGTTTCTTGTAGTTTTCATGGATATTGGGACAAGGAGACCTCAGATTCGTGTTTTGACAATTTCATCAAGTCTGGAATGTCGAGTAGAATTCATTTTCATATATGGTATGTATGTACGAGGACTGAATCTTGAGAGTCCTTTTGATATTTTGAGAGTTTGCTGAGTTGTTAGTGTTTGTAGGGTTTGCATATGCGAATGTCCAGTCGCTTAAGCAAAGGATCTATCGGTTAAGCAACCTTCACTTTAGTGAATGAGGCTTCGCTTTTTTGATGTCCGAGCTTTTTGAGGGTCACTTTTGCGACACGTGGAAGGGTTTTTTGGCCTGCAAATTTCGGGGTTTAAGCCTTATTTTCCAATTTTGAGCTTGAGAAACCCTTGGTGACAATTATGAAAAGATTTTGTTAAATCGTTTGGGTAAGCTTATATAATCCCATACCTTCATTTCACTTTGATTATTTATGAGTTTTAACATCAAAATATGAGATTTTGATTGGTGAATGATGACATTTTTTCAAGAACTCAAACTCTAAACTAAAATGGATATTTTGAATTGTTTTTAAGTCCTTTTTCGAAACGATTTTCCCTAATAACTTCTTAAAGCCTTGAGTAATGTTTTTAAGTATTAAATTTTGGTTTCAAACCTTAATTTTGGAATTGTAATTTGTGTTAATTGACCCACTTTTCAAGAGAATTGATATGAGAATTGTTGTTTTCGATGAGTGATTATAGACATGTGGTGTCCAAGAAGGGTATTCGGGTAGATCAAGCCAAGATTAAGGTAGTTAGGGATTGTACCAGACCTACATTGATTACTGAGATCCAAAATTTTGTGGGACTTGAAGGTTATTATTGGGGATTTGTTTAGAGCTTCTCTACTATTGCATCTTCTTTGTATAGATTGATTCGGCAGAGTATGAATTTCTAATAGTATGATGAGTTTGAGAAGAGCTTCCAAAACCTCAAGACCTTGTTGATGTTGACTCCTATTTTAACTTTATCCGAAGATGTTATTCACTTCACTATGTATTGTGATGTTTCTGGATTCGCGTAAATGGAGTTCCGATGTAGAAGGATAAGGTGTTAGCCTATGCATCTCGGAAGTTGAAGACCCACTAGAGGAACCACCCTACCCATTATTTGGAGTTGACAGCCGTAGTGTTTGTGCTTAATTTATGACAACATTAGTCGTATGGAGTTCATTGTGAGGTTTTCTAACATTAGTTGTATGTAGTACATTACGACAACATTATTTAATCTGTCAATCATGAATCTACCTCGCAATATGAGGGCAATGATGACCCGAAAAGAGCTAACTTATCTTATCCTCAGTTGATCTAAAACGAGCTATGAAATTTATGCATTTTTCTAACTCAACAAAAAACTTATCTTCATTCTTAAATGATTGTTTTCAAAAATACAAGTCAAGAACTAAAAGATTAAAATAAGGATAAGTTATTAAGGTGCCAATTTACATGAACATTCACTTTCAACATGAACTATTGTAGACTTTAAATGAAAAACGAGTGTGTCCACTATTAAAAAAATCACTATATTTTCATAAAATATTTTTACTAAAAATTTTTCTGTGGATATTTCCATAGAAATTCTGATTGAAACAGTGGGAAAATAAAAAATAATAGTATTTTCACACGAAAAAGTTAAAAAGATTATCAATTTTTTAGTGATAATTTGTTTTCCAACGTGAATTTTTTTTGTGAGTTGTTTATAGAGGAAATTTGTGAAGAAAACCATATTTTATTACACAAATTTCTGACTAAATTTTGGTGGGAAACTCTTTTGATATTAGTAAAGGTCTCTAAACTAATCAACAAAAAAAGGTCTATAAGGCATGTTGACTCAATTTAAGGGAGCCTTGACATAACTGATAATTTTTTTTCCCATGTAATCATAATGTCACAACTTTGAGGTGTGAAATAAACCTCTTCCAAAATAATACAAGATAAAATTTACGTTAAATAGATTCTAATGAAATGCACTTCTCGGGACCCCATGCATAACATATGCTTAGTGCATAGGACTGTTCCTTTTGATGAGGTTGTTCAATAAATAAACATGACGGGGAAATCAAATATTTTATATTGAAATTTAAACACGTACTATTATACCAAACACTTCTATATTAGGTCCATGAAAAAAATTACTTTTCAATAAGATATTTGGAATCAATAAACAATTAGAAATCTCTAGAGTTAATCATCAGAATTTGCACCAAAACATAGAAAAATAACACATAATATTGATTCATGATACATCATCATTTTCAACTATCAAGATAATGATTAATCAAAATTTTACAATTCGATCAACTATCAAAATTTATAACGTCACTACTTTTTTGATATGCCGGAAGGAAAGATTGACAAAGAAATTTGAGCAATAGAAAATCTTACAAGGTAGTAATATTGCTAGTACTTTGGTGGAAACTAAAATCTCAAAAGTATTAATTACTACCTTAGTTCATATTGAAAAGACACCATACCAAAAGAGAAAAAAAAAATGACATTTTCCAATCTAAAGTTGATAAAATGATTTATTTGATGATTCATACTGAAAGCTAAGAAAGACATCAAACTGAAAATGTATATCCATAGTTTATCATTTGAATAATTCTACTCCATTTTTATACTCCATCAATCAACATGACACAAAACAATGTAATGTGTCAACCAAGCCAATCAACTAAAAATAAGGTTTGAGAAATTGGTTGGTTAAAATGAGAACCAAAGATTTCTATCTTATGGAGTAAAAGCAATCCTTCTGCAAATGGGACAAGAATTGTTTCTCTTCAGCCACCTTATGATGCATTGATAGTGAAATTCATGTCTGCAATTAATTTTTCCTAGTTCTACCCTGTCATCATAAGTATCCTATACATACCAAATATAAAAACATATAATTGAATAAGGTTGTACACAAGCTTAAAAGTGAAGGAAGAAGCAACCAAAGTTTCTTGCTCCTTACCAAACATATGCAGCAAGATTCACTATAATTTTCATCTTGGCTGATTGGTACTTTCTCTTCTTCAGAAGTTTAGAAATAACGCTTTTCTTAAACCCTGTTTCTACGCCACCTATATGTTCTTGGAGTGGCAACAACATATAAAATACAAATCACTTGTTATTTGAAAAAAATATCGATTACTCTAATCATATCACATTTTCATGTACTATATCTTATTTTATTACCTGATATGACATTTTCCCATCATAAAAAAATGTCATCGTGTTGAGCATCACCATGCTCATCTTCGTCATCATCCTATGACTTTAAATTCTCAGTAGCAATGAACCAGTTTTGCTTACTAACATTACCACACATTTCATGAAAGGTATGTATGACAAGAAATAACATATTCAACATATCAAGATTACTTTTGACAAATAAAAATAAAAGACAACTAAGAGAATAGACATATCCTAATATAGTTATAGAAAATAATTTTAGCTATTTATGCAAGGATAATATGAATTGAAAAAATCATTTAGTAACAAGTGGAGACCATGTATTATGTGTTCTTCATATAATATGACTATTAAAGAGCTCAATGGTAAATTAAAAAGTGGTAAAAGTGAAAATTAAAATCACACTAGATATCAAAGAATGTTGACCTCTATAACAATAGGATCATCCCTGTGACTTGGCTCCATGATAATGCCACCCTACATGTCCAAATAAATTATTAAGAATCCCTCAATTATAAGAATACCAAGATTATGATTCAAATATGCAAAGAAATAGATAAGTGAAGATAGTATCAACACAAATCGCAATCATTTTAGGATAGAAAAGTAACCGTAACACTTTCACTACTTACAAGGGAAGGTGATTGAGAATCAATATTATGTCTTAAGAAATAATCATCTCTTCCTGTGTCCCCTAATCCATGTTCTCTTAAATATCTCACCGGATCACCTGAAGGCTAGATAAAAACATTAGATTGATTTGTTGAAGTAGATGAACTACCACCATGATAGTTTGTATGTTGCTCAAAGAATGTTGAATGTGTACTATTTTCCACAAAATCCATACTTGAAGCTCCATGAAAGTGTGTATTATAATAAAATGAAACCGTTGGAGCTTGCCATAAATTTTGCATTTGACGAGAGTTTCTAGCATTATCTGATGGTATGGAACTAGTATTTGTGACACTATCTACAAAATCACCTACCGTACAAGAAGGCCCACGAAAGTTTGTACTCTGAGAAAATGAAACTATTGGAGCATTTCATAAGTTTTGCATTTGAGGAGAGCTTCTAGCATTATTTAGAAGACTTTGTGGTGATATAAGGCTAGTATTTGAGACACCACTTATAAAGTCACCCATACTATTAGAATCTCCATGAAAGTGTGTACTTTGAGAGAATAATGTTGTTGGAGCATGCCACAAGTTTTGCGTTTGAAAAGAGCTTCTAGCATTACTTGAGAGAATTTCTGATGTGATGTGACCAGTATTTGTGACACGACTTTCAAATTCATTCGCAGTGCAATAAGCTCCATGAAAAGGTATACTCTGAGAAAATAAAGTTGTTGGAGCATTCCATGCATTTAGCGTTTGAAAAGAGCTTTTAGCATTATTTGAAGGACTTTCAGATGGTATGAGGTCACTAATTGTGACACCACTTGGTAAATCACTGATAGTGCGAGAAGCTCCATGAAAGTGTGTACTCTGAAAAAATAAAGTTGTTGGAGCATATCATAAGTTATGCATTTTAAAAGAGCTTCTAGTACTATTTGGAAAACTTTGTGATGGCATGAGACCAGTATTTTTAACACCACTTACAAGGTGACTCACCATATGAGAAGTTCGAGACATGAAGATACCTCCTTTGGCATAATTGCTCCTTTAATTTATGTCTATTTCATTTTCCTCAATTCCATTAGAGAGATTTGAAAAATTCAGATTGCTACCATCCAAAGTTTGATTGGAGACTCTATATCTCTCATTAGAATTGTAATTTTCCATATGAGAATCCATAGGAAATTATACTTACCTATAAAAGCTAAACAATTCAATCACTAATAAATTCAAAAAATTACTGAACGAACCTCAAATAGAACCTTGCAATTTTTTGTTAGTGTTTATAAAACTCACTCAAACATGACTTTGAAAATAAAATTAATCACATCTTCTTCATATCGTTATTTTGAGAATATATAATAGTTGCATGCTCAAAGAGAAAAAATAGAAAGGTCTAAAACATATTACATCTATGAGTAAATTTTCTCTTTTACATATGTCATAAATGGGGATGTAAGAATGAGTTCAATGAAAGTTGAAGTTAACAAACATTCTAGAGTAAACGTAAGATGTTCTAAATTTCAATGTGATACAATCAAGAATTAGGTAGTATCCTTTTAAATTTTAATATACTACAATAAAAAAGGACTTAGAAACAATTATATAACTACAATAATATAGTTGACTATATCATATTTAGCAGCTATAATAAATATGATAATATCTATAACTAACCCTTTATGTAAATGCAGTTGAAGTCTTTAGCGGCTCTGGATGAAATGACATTAATTTAATTTCCACTAAATATTTTTCTCCAAAATAAGAATCGATTGCCATTAAATGTCTCTTTTGTTGTAAAGATACTACTTCATCAAAGGTAGGCGCTAAAATGAGTAGAATTTTCTCAGCGAAGACCCTCACTAGTTCAAGCTGCCAGTAGGACATAATCTTCAAACTTTTTAAATACTTTTAAACATGAAGTTGACTTCAAAAGTAGAACAATCATGAAAACTCAGCATAACATAATCTTGCTTTACATGAAACTAATAATCTAACCTAAACACCTACAATATTCATAGGTAATTTTTTTTCTTGTAGAAGTCAAGTTTTTTTTTAACTAACTCAATGTTATGCAAATTCAAAAACTCTAGCTTGATTAAAATAAGGAAAAACAAAACTCTATTGACATTATTTACATCCAGTTAAATTAAATTGAAAAGAAAATTGAACCAATAAAAGCTAAATCCTAAAATCTATGTGTGAAGGAAAATAAACAAATATCTCTTTAACGTAGCTCTTTTAAATCTTGGAAAAGATTTAAGTTTTGCGAGTGGGATTGCCTATGTTCAAAAGGATAAAAAGTTTCATAATAGATCCTTTTATGCATTAACAACACATATTTTCTGTGCAACCCAAAATATATATACATTTATTTTCTCATCTAGGTTAGATCCCCTTCAGCCCATCCCGGTTCACCATAAAATCATACATTAAAATAAAAAAATATTAAATTAAAAAAATTAAAATGACATGTCTATTATTTCATTGACTGCGAACAAGAGAAAGAATTATTTACTACATTAATATCCACTTTATACTTATATTTGTTATGTATAAAACACAATCTATGAAAAAGTTCACAAGTAAATCATTTGCCAAATAAAGTGTAAAAGAATGTTATAGTGATTGTTTTTCAGAAACACCATATAGAGACACTAAAAAAAGTTGACCAAAACAAATAAAACAAAATATTTCATAAGATGGTGAATGGTAGATGAACAATTTTAATAAGGTAAAACTGAATAGACCAAAAACCAGTCAACACCTTTGATACTGAAGAACTTGAGAATGAAGGAGTATTGTCAATATTACTAGTCTGCAACAAGAATAAAAATATGAAACATTAGTCTCTACTTAATTAGTTATATAACTGGATCTCCATTCTATATGAGGTAACAAAACGAAGGAAAGACACAATCTCAATTCTAAAATAAATAAAAAAATGGACGAGTTAAAAAAGAACAACGCAAAAATCAGAAGCATAAAATTTACTGTCATCTCAATTATGAATTTGCCTCTTGTGAGAAGATAGAATTATGTGAATTTAGAAGCATACATTAAAACTTTCTGATCTAGTGATATTAAAACTAACATGTTGTCCCAACATAATAATCTAGGTTCGAATAAACAAGTAAAATATTATAAGAAAATGAACAAGTTGACCAGTGACTCTATCAAACATCAAAACATATAAATGCAAAAAACTTTTATGAATCAAACGACATGAATAGATCGACATGATTCTCAAAAAAACATGGTGGCACAAATAATTGAATTTTAAGAACTAAGATCTATATCTAAACAGATCTCTAGTCTAAAATGCTTATCCTCAGTTTAGCAGTGAAACATGAAAAGAATAAATTTCACCAATTTCGCAAGAGTGCAAAATTAATGATTTTTTTATGTAGTGACAATGAATGGTCAAAAGAGTTGAATGATCAACATATCCTAATAAAAGAGAAATATTTATTATTCAATGAAATAAACAGTTAAATGGGGGAGGGGGGGGGGGTAGTGTTTAATTAATTGGGTGATAGTATCATTAATTGCAACATTAATGAGGTGAATGTTGACTATATACAAATATTAGTGATGACAATTAATTAAGTTTTCACATTACTTTTCAAACATAGAACTCTTGACTATGTAATGAAAATGAACAATTGAAGTAGTGATGCTTACTATATATGTAATGACCTGGTCGGTCATTGTTGTAAAGTTCCATGAATTCATCATTTTGTCCCTCCCGATATCGACCCCAAGTCTTTTATGATTTAGTATGAAAAGTTGGTTTTCAACTTTGAGTTAAAAGTTGAGAATTTTGTAAGTTTTGAATTTGGAAGGCTTATATTATTAAGAAAGTGGTTTTTGGAGCCTTTTGGAGTTTCAAGTGTCGGAATGAAATTTCATCGATTCCATCAATTTTATAACGTGGAATCTAGTCTTTGAGAGTGTAACGACTGGGTTCCGTCGTTATAGAAAAGCCAAAGGGAAATTTTTTTGTGTCAGAAAACTTTTTCGTAGTAACTTGAAATTTCCCAACCTAGTGAAGATTTGGACGAAATCAGAGTCATTAAAGTCCATAGAAATCTGATAACAATTGGGTGACCTAATTATGAATTTGATCACATGAGTAGATAACTAAGACGTTAAGGAACCCGTACGACTTTACGAAATTGAATTCGAGCAAGTGGAATTCCCCAAATTGATCTTAGCGTGAACGGGTAGTTTTTGAGTGTCGTTGGTTAAATATGTGTTGTGAAATGGGAGTTTGAAATTCTTAAATCGATCATTGTTTTTGTGCAAGCCGCTATGGTGGGTTGGGGGCCGCCATAGCGGGGCAGTGGCGATTTATGTCGAAAATAACCCCCAAAATGTCTTTGTTCTGCAACTTTTGAACTTGAGAGCTAAGAAACGAATCCAGGGGTTTTCTTGACATTTTTTCACCATTCTTGAGGCTAAAGGTAAGATTTTAACTCACTAAATCCATTTTTCAATTGGTAGAACGTAATCTAATAGGTAACTATAGATGGGGAAGGATTTTGATCTGGAAATTATGGTGAAGAAAGCCCTAATCTAGGTATGGGGATCATGGGTATGATATTGGGTTGATAGGGTTGTTAGTAATTTGGGTAATTAGTTATTATTTATTGATTCCCATGTTAAATTAATTGTTTGTAGACCAAGAACAAGCGACACAAATCTGGAAAGGGAAAGATCAAGTTTCCTAGGGGATTTCAAGATTGTTTCAAGGTAGGTGATGATTGTGATTTCATGTGTGTGATGTATGCTAGTTCTTGCTTCATTATAATACGTGTATGTATGCGAATATTGCATTATAGATCACACTAGTTGTAAATGAGATAGATGAATGATAAATGCCATGAATCATGACTTGATTGTACGATCTTGAGAATATACTTGTGATTGTGATTGTGTCTTGTTGAATGGATCAGGTGTTGCATTCCGATACACTAACTTGGATCGGTTGCCACGTTCCAACATAATCATTAGATCAGGTACCACGTTCCGGTATGCTATCATTTTGGGTTTGGGTTCCATGAGAGGACTATTGACTTGACATAACTGTATATCTTGAGAAATGTGAAGTTGTATGTTGTTTTATAATTAATATTGTATATGTTCGGTGTATGCATGTAATTGTTATATTGTATTGACTTATGTAAGTTGCACTTAGTGGGATAGCAGCGTGATCCTACCAGTACACTATGGTCGTGTACTGATACCGCACTTGCTCTTTCTTTGTTTTGTAGAGGGCATCTTCAAGCAGCTATTGACATACCTCGCTTAGAAGATCAGTGATCGTCGTTTCTAATTCAAGGGTGAGCTAGTTCTTCCGAGCTACCATGAGTTCTCCTTTCGTTTATGTCCGTATTTCAGACTTAGACTTCTCTAGTCAGTTATTAGCATGTTAGTATGGGGTTGTACCTCTTTTTGTTTAGACTTATGGTTGAACTTTCGATGTTTTGGTACATTGACTTTTAAGTTCTAGGCATTTATTTCCACAATTCGTTGTTAGATCATTTGAAAGTTTATGGGAACTTCAGTATTTAGTAATTTAAACCTGCTTCCATATCTTTAAATGATTGTTTCATATTAATTAATTAGTATTAGTGGTTCTCTCACCGGAGGATTAGTGTGAGTGGCAATCACGATGGTCTGGGTCATAACAAAGTTGGTATCAGAGCCTAGATTCGTTGATCTCAATGTACCAAAACGTGTCTAGTAGAGTCTTGCGGAATGGTACGAAGACGTCTATACTTTTCTTCTAGAAGCTATAGGACTTTAGGAACTCTCTCGGTTTTCTCTTGCCTCATTTCATGCTATAACTTGATGCCAATTGGTATCTGTCAATTCAAATTGGTATCTAGCCTCCTTCACTCTTCTATCCGTAGATAGTTAACACTAGATTCAACGGCGTTAGGCCCATAGCTCCCGTCAATGCTCCTACTGAGGGATCTGCAGTGAGAAGTCGTGGTTGAGGCAAGGGTAGAGGAAGAGCTAGGGATGGAGCACCATTTGATAATGTTCCGAGAAATGAGGCCCCTCTTGGGCATCATGAAGAGGTAGAAGAGAACATAGAGGTTGAGAATGAGGAGAATGTTGGACAAGAGGAAGAGGTGCAGGCTGAGACAACATGTATTCCTCCCATAGACCTAGAGTTAGTTCAGTAGATCATGTCATTCTTGAAGGGGTTGGTTGGTCCTGGAGTGCTTCCCTCTAATCTAGCAACTCAAGCTCCCGCCAATCATCCTATTGCTATCACTGTCCCCAAGGTGGGAGGGAATGTAGGTAATGATGCTTTCTTTCATCTTTTATTGGGTCCTGTTGTGACTGTTAATGAGCATGAACTGTTGACTAAGTTCTTAAAGTTGAAACCTCGTGTGTTCCATGGTTCCGAGAGTGAGGATGCCTATGAGTTCATCTTAGATTGCTACGAGAGGCTTCATAAGTTGAGAATTGTCCATCAGCATTAATTTCGTGACTTTCAACTTCAAGGTGAGGCTAAGCAGTAGTGGAGAGCTTATATGAAATACAAATCTTCTATATTACCTCCGCTTACTTGGACCCAATTTTATGCTCTGTTTTTGGAGTAATATGTGCCTAGGACTTTGAGAGATCGTAAGAAGGATAAGTTCATGGCTTTGGAACAAGGTGGTATGTCTATAGCAGCTTATGAGGTCAAATTTCATGCCTTGTCTAGATATGCTACGCAGTTTGTGACTACTGAAGAAGAGAGGATCCATTTATCTATTAAGGGATTAAATTCTAAGTTGCAAGTATTATCTATTCATATGACCTTTGCAGGGAGGAGCTTTAATGAGGTAACAGACTTTGTTAAGAAAGTGAAGTGGGTGAGGCGAGGCAGTCAGGCTAAGGCATTGGCTAAAAGGGCCAAAACCTCGTGTAACTTTCAAGGTTTTATCTCCAAAGGGGTAGGGAGGCCAACACTTGCAGCAAGGCCTATTCAGTCCACTATGCCCACTTTTACCGATAATTACTCAGAAACTCCACCTCATAATCTGATTCAGGATATCCAAGGAGTCGCGCCTTAGATAGGCAGTAGGCTATCTTTTGATTGTACTTGCTATAATTGTGAAGAGCCTAGGATAATGAGGAGAGATTGTCCCCACCCACGTATGATGGATTCTATGCAACAATAGACTAGTGCTGTGGTAACCACAGAAAATGGTAATAATGGCTGAGGGAGTCCACAAGGTGGGCGAGGAGGTAATCAACAATGTCTTGGAGGTTAGAGAAATGGTAATATAGGCAGAGGTACAGTGCAGCCAATCAGGGAAGTCGCCCATCATGATGATAGGGCTCAGTGTTACACCTTTCTGAGCAAGTATAAGGCAGAGGCGTCTGACACAGTGATCACATGTACTATTTTTGTTTGTGACCAGATGGCAAATTTGTATTTTGATCCGGGTTCTACTTATTCTTATGTGTCTGTGTGATTTGCTGCAGCATTTGCTATGAATTATGATATTCTTGATACCCCCATTCATGTTTCTACCTAAGTTGGAAGTCTTTCATATTCAACCATGTCTATCGTACTTGTCCTATTTTGTTTATGGGTTTTCAGACTTGGGCTGATTTGGTGATTTTGTATATGACTGACTTTGATATAATGTTGGACATGACTTGGTTGTCCCCCAATTATGCTGTGCTTAATTGTAACACAAAATCTATAACTCTAGAGTTTTGGGGAAGTGAAAAGTTAGAGTGGGAAGGGGTGTACAAGCCTAAGCAAGCTAAGATCATATCCTCTATTCATGCTAGGAAACAGGTAGGGCAGCGTTGTTTGGCGTATTTGGGTGTGGGGATCGAGGTCATCTTATTCCACAGTGTTCTTTGCAAACTCATTTAGGACCCCAATGTTCGTAATCGGCTACTCCTTCTAGAGATTCAACACCTCTAGCTAGGGGTTGAGAAAGAGGTCAGTCTAGTAGAGGTGGCAGGACTTCTGGTAGGGGTGCTCCAGCTTTGTAGAACGGAGGTAAAGGTTATACTTAGACTGTAGATTGCCGAGAGTGTTAGTGTTATGATTTTCAAGGGAGGTTTGAGGCTGAGACTTCTAATGTTGTGATCATATGTATCGTCGTAGTTTATTATCGACCTACGTCTGTATTGTTTGATATGAGGTCTAGTTTCTCGCATGTGTCTTCCTATTTTGTTGGTACGTTTGATATGATGTCTGACTGCATGCATGTGCCTATTTACGTTTCTACACCAGTGGGTATGTCCTTAGTGGTGGATTGAGCGTATCGATTTTGTCTTGTTTCTTTTGTCGGGTATGATAATTGGGTAGACTTGATCATTCTGGGAATGGTACTTAGGTATTATTTTGGGTATGGATTGTCTCTCTCTGCATTATGCTATTCTTGATCGTTATTCTAAGACTATGACCTTAGGGATGCTGGGTGTCCCGAGAGTTGAGTGGACGGATGCTAGTGGTTTTTACCCTAGCAAAGTTACATCTTTCATTTAAGCTTAGAGATTGGTTGATAAAGGTTATTTGTGCTATTTGGATTTTATTTGGGATACTAGTGTTAAGACACCTACCATGGATTCTATGCTCGTGGTTCAGGAATTCGCTGTTGTGTTTCTTACTGACCTTCTAGGTTCTCTGGACAAGGATATTCATTTTGCTATTGACTTGGGGCAGGGCACCATGCCCATCTCTATTCCTCCTTATCATATGATCCCATGTTAGTTGAAGGAATTAGATAATTAGTTTCAGGATTTGTCGAGCAAGGGGTTCATTTGCCCTGGTATTTTTAGTGGGGTGCTCTTGAGGAAGAAGGATGGAACCATGAGGATGTGTATTGATTATTGACAATTAAACAAAGAGACCGTGAAGAAAAAGTATCCTCTTTCTCGTATTAATGACTTATTTGATCAACTTTAAGGTGCATCTTTGTTTTCTAAGATGGATTTGAGGTCTGGTTATCAGTAGTTGAAGATTAGGGCTTCAAATATCCCTAAGACATTTTTCAGAACTCGTTATAGGTACTATGAGTTTCTTGTGACGTCTTTTAGTTTGACTAATGCCTCTGAAATGTTCATGGAGTTGATGAACGGGGTCTTTCAACATTATTTAAATTTCTTTGTAATAGTGTTCATTGATGACTACTTGGTGTATGCCAAGACTGAGGAGAATGACGATCGACATTTGAGAATTGTACTTTGGATATTGAGGAATGAGAAACTTTATGCCAAGTTCTCAAAGTGCGAGTTTTGGCTTGATTCCACAACATTTTTGTGACACATGGTCTCCAAGGAAGGTATTCTAGTAGATACATCAAAGATTGAAGTAGTAAGAGGTTGGACTAGACATATGTCAATTATTGAGATATAGAGTTTTATAGGACTTGCAGTCCTCTACAAACGATTTATGCAGAGCTTCTGCACTATTTCATCTCATATAACCAGATTGACTCAACATAGTGTGAATTCCAGTGGTGTGATGAGTGTGAGGAGAGCTTTTAAAAGCTCCAAACCTTTTTGACTTGGGCTCCTATATTGACTTTACTTGAGAAGGGTGTTGAATTCACAGTTTATTGTGATGTTTCAAAAGTCCAGTTAGTTGGTGTTTTCTAATGTAGAAAGGGAAATTAATCACCTATTCTTATAGTTAGTTGAAGACCCATGAGAAAAACTACCATACTCATGATTTGGAGTTGACACCTGTAGTATTTGTGCTTAAGCTTTGGCAACATTATCAATATGGGGTGCATTGTGAGGTCTTCGGTGATCATTAGAGTCTTCAGTACATCTTTAGCCAAAGATATCTAAACTTCAGGCAGCGTAGGTGGCTTGAGCAATGTGGTGGCCAATGCTTTAAGTAGGAAGACTTTTAGCATGGGAAGTCTTATCGCTATTAGTGTAGATGAGAGACCATTGGCTAGAGATGTTCAGAGATTAGCCAACAATCTTGTTCAGTTACAGATTTCTGAGCAGATAGGTGGTTTGGTAGCATTTATAGAGGCTCGTTCTTCCTTAGTTGATCAGATTTGTGAGTATTAGTTTGATAAAGGGAAGTCATGTCTCATTCAAGACAAGGTGGTGAGAAAAGAAGCTTGATTCTAAGGGTGTCTTGAGGATTGGGGGCAGGATCTATGTGCCCAAGGTGGGTGAGTTGATTAGATTAATTCTTGAGGAGGCCCATAGTTCCCAATATTCTATCCACTCATGGGTGTCGAATATGTATCTTGATCTGAGCCTGCAACAAGAATAAAAAGAATAAACATTAGTCTCTACTTAATTAGTTATACAACTAGATCTCTATTATATATGAGATAACAAAATGAAGGAAAGAGACAATCTCAATTTTGAAGTAGATAAAAAAACGGACGAGTTAAAAAAGAACAAGGCAAAAATCAGAAGCATAAAATTTACTGTCATCTCAATCATGAATTTGCCTCTTGAGAGAAGATATAATTATGTGAATTTAGAAGAATACATTAAAACTCTCTGATCTAGTGATATTAAAACTAACATGTTGTCCCAACATAATAATCTAGGTTCGAATAAACAAGTAAAAAATTATAAGAAAATGAACAAATTGATCGGTGACTCAATCAAACATCAAAACATATAAATGCAAAATCTTTTATGAATCAAACAACATGAACAAAATGACATGATTTCTCAAAAAAACATGGTGGCACAAATAATTGAATTTGAAGAACTAAGATCTATATCTAAATAGATCTCTAGTCTAAAATGCTTATCTATATTTCAGCAGTGAAACAAAAAATGATAAGAATAAAACTCACCAATTTCGCAAGAATGCAAAATTAAAGATTTTTTTTTGTAGTAAAAATGAATGGTCAAAAGAGTTGAATGATCAACATATCCTAATAAAAGAGAAATATTTATTATTCAATGAAATAAACACTTGAATGGGGGGGGGGGGGTAGTGTTTAATTAATGTAACGACCTGTTCCCATCGTTATAGAAATGCCAATGGGGAAAAATTTGGGGCCAAAATTTTTTTTCGTAGTATTTGAATTTTTCCAACCTAGTCCAAATTTGGATAAAATCAGAGTCTTTAAGGTGTAGGGAAATTTGGTAACAATCGGGGGAGTTAATTGTGATTTTGATTACATGAGTAGTTAGATAACTCGTTAAAGAACCCATGCGACTTTACGAAATTGAATTCGGGCTAGTAGAACACTCAAAATTGATCTTAGTGTGAAGGGTATTTTCTAAGCGTCGTGAGTTAGAGGTGTGTTGTGAAATGGGGATTTTGGAATTATTAAAATAGCTCACTGCTTTCGTGTAAGCCACTTTAGCGAGATTGGTGTCGCTCTAGCGGGACCACTACAATCGGTTGAGGGCTGCTGGGGCAAGTTCGATGAGACTGAAAGTCTTAAATAAACCCCTAAACGACCTTATTTGGCACTTTTTGATTTTTAGAGCTAAGGAACGAACCCCACGCGACTCCTACTCATTTTTCACTATTTTTGAGGCTAAAGGTAAGCTTTTCACTCTACGAATCCATTTTTTGATTCGTAGAACGTAATAGAATGGTTGAATATTAATGGGGGAGGGCTTTGTTAGAGATTCTATGGTGGAAAGAACCCTAATTTGGTTAATTAGAATCATGGGTTTGATCTAGGGTTCATAAAATTATTTGTAATTCGGGTAATTAATGATTGTTTGTTGATTCCCGTATTATATTTATTATTTGTATACTAAGAATGAGCGGAACGAATCTGGAAAGGGAAGGATCAAGTTTCTTAGGATTTCAAACTTGTTTTGAGGCAGGTGATGACTGTGATTATATGATTGTGTGATGTATGTTTGTTCTTGCTTCATTATGATACATGTATGTATTTGAATGTTGCATTATTGATCACACTTGTTGTAAATGAGATAGATGAATGATGGTTACCATGAAATCATGACTTAATTGTATGATCTTGAGGATGTACTTGTGATTGTGATTGTGGTGTGTTAAATGGATCAGTTGCCACGTTCCAGCATAACTAACTTGGATCGGTTGCCATGTTTCGGCATAACTATGGGATCGGTTGTCACGTTTCGGCATAATTATTGGATCGAGTACCATGTTTCGGTATGCTAACTTTTTGGGTTTGGGTCCCAAGAAAGGACCAATGATTTGATATAATTGTGTATCTTGAGAAATGTGAAGTTGTTCGTTGTTAGTAAATGTTGATAATACTGTATATGTTTGTTATATGCATGTGATTATATTGTTGTGATGACTTATGTATGTTACAGTTAGTGGGATAGCCGCGTGATCCTACCAGTGCACTATAGTTGTGTATTGATACTGCACTTGATCTTATTTTTGTTGAGTACAGGGCATCTTCAAGCGGCTACTGACAAACCTTGCTTAGGAAATTAGTGATCGTCGTTCGAATTCAATGGTGAGCCAATTCTTCTGGGTTGCCATGAGTTGTCTTTTGTCTATGTCCACCATTTCTTGACTTAGACTATGTTCTAGTTAGTTGATTAGTTCATTAGATTGGGGTTGCAGCCCTTCTTGTTTATACTCGTTGAACTTTACATGTTTTGGTACATTGACTTTCAGGTTCTAGGTTATTTCTTCCTTATTGTTAGTTGATTATTGTTAGACTTTTGTTAGAGTTTATGGGAACTCTATTTATTTCCTTAGGATTTAACTTGCTTTCGTAACTTAAATGTCTTAGTTTTGGTTTAGTTTCTTGATTTGGGTTGTTGTAGTGGTTCTTCCACCGGAGAGTTAGTGTGGGTGCCATTTATGTTCGTCTGGGTTGTGACAAAGTTGGTATCAGAGCCTAGGTTTGTTGATCTTAATGTACCAAAATGAGTCTAGTAGAGTTTTGCGAAACGGTACGGGGACGCCTTTACTTTTCTTCAAGAGGCTATAGGACTTTAGGAAATCTCTCTATTTTCTCTTGTCTCCTTTCATGCTATAACTTGGTTCCAATTGATATCTGTCAATTCAAATTAGTGTCGAACCTCCTTCACTCTTCTGTCCGTAGATGGTTAATACTATATATAATGGTGTCAGGCACGTAGCTCCCGCCAATGCTCCAACTAAGGAATATGCAGTGAGAGTTCGCGGTCGAGGCAAGGGTATTGGAAGAGTTAGGGGTAGAGGCCGTGGAAGAGTAGCGCCTACTCGGAATGGAGCTCCTGTTGAGAATGCTCATGTGAATGAGAACCCTCCTGCACATCATGAAGAGTTTGAAGAGGAGAATGCTATTATTGAGAATGCTGAGGATACGGGACAGGAGAAATAGGTGCAGGCTGACGCTACCGATGTTTCCATCATAGACCCAGTGTTTGCTCGACATATCATGTTAATCTTGAAGGGGTTGGTTGGTCCTGGAGTTCTTCCTTCTGCTTAAGCTACTCAAGCTCCTACTAATCCTCCATCGCTAGCACTGCGCCCAAGGAGGAATAATGCTTTCTTCTGTCCTTTGTTGGGTTCTATTATGACTGGTAATGAGCATGGAATATTGACTAAGTTTCTGAAGCTAAATCCTCTTGTGTTTCTTGGTTCTGAGAAAGATGATGCTTGTGAGTTCATCTTAGATTGCTATGAGAGGCCTCATAAGTTAGGACTTTTCCATTAACATAGGGTTGAGTTTGTGTCCTTTCAACTTCAAGGTAAGGCTAAGCAGTGGTGGAGAGCTTATATGGAATGCAGATCTTCTACTTTACCTCCACTTACTTGGACCCAATTTCATGCTCTGTTTCTAGAGAAGTATGTGCCTAAGACTTTGAGGGATTGCAAGAAGGATGAGTTCATGGCTTTGGAGCAAAGTGGTATGACCGCTGCTGCTTATGAGGCCAAGTTCCATGTTTTATCTAGATATGCTACTCAATTGGTGACTATTGAGGAAGAGAGAATCCTGTTATTTATTAGGGGATTAAACTCTGAATTGCAAGTATTATCTATTCATATAACTTCTGCAGGGAGGAGCTTTAATAAGGTAACAAACTATGTTAAGAAAGTGGAGGGGGTAAGGCGAGATAGTCAAGCTAAGGCATGGGTAAAAATGGCCAAGAACTCGGGTAACTTTCAAGGTTCTTATTCCAAGGGGGTCCGAAAGGCCAACACTTGCAATCAAGCCAATTCAGTCCTATGCCCGCCTCTGCGGTAGTTACTCGAAAACTCCATCTCATAATTTTCAGGATAGCCAGGGAGTCGTGCCCTCAACAGGTGGTAGACAATCTTTTGATCGTACTTGTTACAACTATGGAGAACCTGGGCATATAAGGAGAGATTGTCCCCACCCACGTGTATTTGAGTCTGCGCAGTAGCAGACTAGAACAGTGGTACCCGCAGAAAATGGTAATAATGGTAGAGGGCGTCTACAAGGTGGGCAAGGAGGTTATCAACGAGGCCATGGAGGTAGAGGAAATGGCTCGTCAAAGTGACAGGGCTCAGTGTTATGCCTTTCCGAGCAAGAATGAGGTAGAGTCATCTGATGCAGTGATCACATGTACTATTTTTGTTTGTGACTGGATGGCTAATATGTTATTTGATTCGGGTTCTACTTATTCTTATGTATTTGTATGATTTGCCTCAGAGTTTTATATGATTTGTGATATACTGGATGTCCCTATCCATATTTCTACCCAGTTAGAGAGTTAGTCATAGTTATCCATGTTTATCGTGCTTGTCCTATTTTGTTTATGAGTTTTCAAACTTGGGCTGATTTGGTGATTTTGGATATGACTGACTTCGACATAATCTTAGGTATGACTTGGTTGTCCCCCTATTATGCTGTACTTAATTGTAATACTAAGTCCGTAACTATAAAAATTCCAGGAAGGGAAAAATTAGAGTGGGAAGGGGTGTACAAGCCTAAGCGAACTAAGATCATATCCTCCATTCGGACTAACAAATTGATAGGGCAGGGTTGTTGGCTTATTTGGCTCATATTAAGGATGTTGAGGTTGAGACTCCATCTATTGAGTCCATTCCTGTGGTGTCGAAATTTATAGAAGTGTTTTCTAATGATTTTCTTGATATGCCTCTGGATAGAGATATAGATTTTCGCATTGATTTAGAGCCTGGTACGTGTCCCATTTATATCCCTCCATAATGTAGGGTTTTGGCATAATTAAGAGAGCTTAAGGCTCAAATCCAAGAACTTTTTGATAAAGGATTTATTTGTCCTAGTGCTTCCCCATGGGGTGCTCCAGTTTTGTTTGTTAAGAAAAAATATAGTAGTATGAGAATATGTATAAATTACCGGTAATTGAATAGGGTCACTATTCAAAACAAATATCCTCTTCCTCGAATAGATGATCTTTTTGACTAATTGCAAGGGGCGTCAATTTTCTTTAAGATTGATCTAAGGTCTGGCTACCATCAATTGAAAATTAGGCCTAAGGATGTGCCCAAGACATCATTTAGAACTCGCTATAGGCACTATGACTTTTTGGTTAGACCAATGCGCCTGCAACTTTCATGAGTTTGATGAATGGGATGTTCAAACCATTTCTTGATTCATTTTTTATAGTGTTTATTGATGATATTTTAGTCTATTCAAAAAGTGAAAAAGAGCATGCCGACCATCTTTGTAGTGTTTTGGGTGTTCTTAGGAAGCAAAAGCTATATGCTAAATTTTCTAAGTGTTAAGATTGGTTGAAATCGATTTCATTTTTGGAGAATATAGTTTCAAAAGAAGGAGTAATGGTAGATTCCCAAAAGATTAAGGCGGTTAAGAATTGGGTTAGTCCTAGCTTTGTGATGGAAGTTAGGAGTTTTATGGGGTTTGCTAGCTACTATCATCGATTTGTGAAAAAATTTGCTTCCATTGCCACTCACTTAAATAACTTGACCAAAAAGGAGGTACCCTTCGAATGGACTGAAAAATGTGATGAGATCTTTCACAAGCTCAAGACTCTCTTGACTACCGCGCCCATTTTAGCATTACCAGTTGAAGGTAAGGATTTTATTGTTTATTGTGATGCTTCACATTCTGGTTTGGGTGTTGTGTTGATGCAAGATAAGAATGTTACAGCTTATGCCTCACGTCAATTGTAGGTGCACGAGAGGAATTATCCAACACATGAGTTAGAGTTGGCAGCGGTAGTGTTTGCTCTTAAGATCTGGCGGCGTTACGTCTATGGTGTTTAGTGTGAAGTGTTTTGTAATCATCGTAGTTTACAACATGTGTTCACTCAGAAGGATCTAAATTTGAGACAGAAAGAGGTGGGGTGTTAACTAGAATTAAAGTGAGGGCCACGTTCATTGATGAGATCAAGGACAAACAATTTGAAGATGAAAATTTGGAGGAGCTTAGAAAGAAGACTGCTATTGGTAAGGCACAAGAGACCACTCTTGATGCGGATGGTGTGCTCAATTTTAACGGGAGAATATGTGTCCCTAGAGTAGATGACTTGATTGAGAAATTGTTGACAGAGTCTCATGGTTCACGATATTCTATCCATCCGGGTGTGACCAAGATGTACCGAGATTTGAAGCAAATTTATTGGTGGTCGGGCATGAAGAAGTACATAAAGGAGTTTATCGCGAAGTCTCAAAATTGTCAACAAGTGAAGTATGAACATCAAAGGCCTACAGGTTTTCTTCAAAGAATGCCAATTCCGTAATGGAAGTGGGAAATAATAGCCATGGATTTTGTGATTGGTCTTCCAAGACTATGGGAAAGTTTGATTCTATTTGGGTAGTGGTTGATAGATTGACCAAGTCAGTCCATTTTATTCTGGTAAGGACAAATTATAATGTTGAGCAATTGGCTAAGGTTTATATGAAAGAGATGGTGAGGTTGCATGGGGTGCCCCTCTCTATCATCTCAGACCGTGGTACCCAATTCATATCCAAGTTTTGGAGGAAATTGCCTGATGAATTGGGAACAAAACTCACTTTTAGTACAACCTTCCATCCATAGACAAACGGGCAATCAGAGAGGACTATTCAAGTATAAGAAGACATGTTGAGGGCATGTGTGCTTGACTTTGGAGGGCATTAGGATAAATTCATACCTTTGTGTGAGTTCTCCTATAATAATAGATATCTCTCCAACATTGTTATGGCACCATATGATGGTTTGAGGCTGGAAATGTGAAACCTTTGGGGGTAGATATAGTGAAGGATGCTCAAGATAAGGTGACGAGTATTCAAGCTAAACTTTTAGTAGCCTAGAGTAGACAAAAGAAGTATGCAGATCATAAGGTAAGAGACATGGCATTTCAAACCGGTGAAAATGTTCTTCTTAAGGTATCACCCATGAAAGAGGTGATGAGATTTGGCAAGAATGGTAAGCTAAGTCCTAGGTACATTGGTCCATTTGAGATTCTTGAATGTGTGGGACCTGTAGCTTATAGATTGGATTTACCTACTAATTTATCAGGAGTTTATCTGATATTTCGAGTGTCCATGTTGAAGAGATATCATGGTGATGGGGATTATATCAAAAAGTGGGACTCAATTGTGTTAGACAAAGACCTCAAATATGAGGAGGAATCAATTGTAATTCTTGATCGTGATGTGCATAAGTTGAGGACCAAGGAGATTAAGTCCGTGAAAGTTCAATGGAAGTATCGTCCAATTGAGGAAGCTACTTGGGAAACCGAGAGAGACATGCCAGACTAGTATCCCCAATTGTTCATCGACTGAGTACTAGTTCATTCCTACCTTAGCCTATTTTCCTAAGTTTTGTCACTCCGGGATGAGTGATGGGTAAATTGGTATCTATTGTAACGGCCTATTCCAGTCGTTATAGAAATGCCAATGGGGAAAATTTGGGGCCGAAATTTTTTTTTGTAGTATTTGAATTTTCCCAACCTAGTTCAGACTTGGATGAAATCGGAGTCTTTAAGGTGTAGGTAAATCTGGTAACAACCAGGTGAGTTAATTGTGATTTTGATTACATGAGTAGAACCCGTACGACTTTATGAAATTGAATTCGGACAAGTAGAACTCCCGAAATCTATCTTAGCATGAAGGGTTATAGGTGTGTTGTGAAATAGGGATTTTGGAATTATTAAAATAGCTCACTGGTTCCATGCAAGTCGCTTTAGCGGGATTAGTGTCACTCTGGTGGGGTCGTTACAGCGGGGTGAAGGCCGCTGTGGCGGGTTCGTCGTGACTTAAAGTCATAAATAAACCCCTAAACGACCTTATTTGACATTTTTTAAGTTTTTAGAGATACGGAACGAATCCCCAGGCGACTCCTTCTTATTTTTCACCATTCTTGAGGTTAAAGGTAAGCTTTTCACTCCCCGATTCCATTTTTTGATTCGTAGAATGTAATAGAATTGGTGAATATTGATGGGGGAGGATTTTGCTGTAGATTCTATGGTGGAAACAACCTTAATTTGGATAATTGGGATCATGGGTTTGATCTATGGTTCATAGAATTGTTAGTAATTCTGGTAATTAGTGATTGTTTGTTGATTCCCGTATTATATTGATTGTTTGTAGACCAATAACAAGTGGAACAAATCCAGAAAAGGGAGGATCATGTTACTTAAGGTTTGAAGCTTGTTTCGAGGTAGGTAATGGTTATGATTCTATAATTGTGTGATGTATGTTTGTTCTTGCTTCATTATGATACATATATGTATATGAATGTTTCATTATTGATCACACTTGTTGTAAATGAGATAGATGAATGATGGTTACTATGAAATCATGACTTAATTGTATGATTTTGAGGGTGTACTTGTGATTGTGATTGTGGTGTGTTGAATGATTCGATTGCCACGTTTTGGCATAACTAACTTGGATCGGTTTCCATATTCCAGCATAACTATGAGATTGATTGCCACGTTTCGGCATAATTATTAGATCGGGTACCATATTCTGGTTTGCTAACTGTTTGGGTTTGGGTTCCATGAGAGGACCAATGATTTGATATAATTGTGTATATTGAGAAATGTAAAGTTGTTCGTTGTTAGTAAATGTTGATAATTTTGTATATGTTCATTATATGCCTGCGATTTTATTGTTGTGTTGACTTATGTATGTTACTGTTAGTGGAATAGTCGCGTGATCCTACGAGTACACTGTGATTGTGTACTGATACTGCACTTGCTCTTATTTTTGTTGAGTACAGGGCATATTCAAGCGACTACTGACGGACCTCGCTTAAGAGATCAATGACCGTCGTTCGAATTCAAAGGTGATGCAATTCTTTCGGGCTGCCATGGTTTTTCTTTTGTCTATGTCCACTATTTTCGGATTTAGACTATGTTCTAGTTAGTTGATTAGTTCATTAGATTGGGGTTGCATCCCTTTTTGTTTAGACTTGTTGAACTTTAGATGTTTTGGTACATTGACTTTCAGGTTCTAGGTTATTTCTTCCGCGGTGTTAGTTTATTATTTTTATACTTTTGTTAGAGTTTATGGGAACTCTATTTATTTCCTTGTATTTAACTTTCTTCCGTAACTTAAATGCCATAGTTTTGGTTTAGTTGCTTGGTTTGGGTTATAGTAGTGGTTCTCCCACCAGAGAGTTAGTGTGGGTGCTAATCACGACGGTCTGGGTGATGACAATTAATTAGGTGATTGTAGCATTAATTGCAACATTAATAACATGATCTAATATTTTCAAATAGATTTCAAGCAGAGTAATTAGTGGGACTTGCAGGCTACTACATACGATTTATGTAGAGCTTCTCCACTATTGCATCTCCTATGACCAATTTGACTCAACGAAGTGTGAGCTTCCAGTGGTGTGATGAGTGTGAGGAGAACTTTCAAAAGCTCAAGACCTTTTTGACTTTGACTCCTATATTGACTTTACTTAAGGAGCGTGTTGACTTCTCCGTTTATTGTGATGTTTATAGAGTCCGGTTAGTTGGTATTTTTTGATACATAAAAGGAAAGTAATCACCTATTCTTCTAGATAGTTGAAGACCCATGAGATGAACTACCATACTCATGATTTGGAGTTGACACCTGTAGTATTTGTGCTTAATCTTTGGCAAGATTATCTATATGGGGTACATTGTGAGGTCTTCGGTGATCATCGAAATCTTCAGTACATCTTTAGCCAAAGATATCTGAACTTCAAGCAGCATAGGTGGCTTGATCAATGTGGTGGCCGATGCATTTAGTAGGAAGACTTCTAGCATGGGAAGTCTTATTGATATTAGTGTAGATGAGAGACCATTGGCTAGAGATGTTTAGACATTAGCCAATAATCTTGTCTAGTTATAGATTTTTGAGCAGTCATGTGATTTGATATCATTTATAGAGGCTCGTTCTTCCTTAGTTGAGCAGATTTGTAAGTGTCAGTTTGATGAAGAGAAGTCTTGTCTCATTCGAGACAAGGTGGTGAGAAGGGAAGCCAAGTTGGCTTTCCCTGATTCTAAGGGTAAATTGAGGATTTGGGGCAGGATCTATGTGCCTAAGGTGGGTGAGTTGATTATATTAATTCTTGAAGAGGCCTATTGTTCCTAATATTCTATCTATTTAGAGGCGTCGAAGATTATCATGATCTGAGCCTGTATTATTAGTGTTGTGGGATAAAGAGAGATACAAATTTTGTTTTGAGGTGTTTGACTTGTGAATAGGTTAAGTGCGAGCACCAGTGAACCGAGGGTATATCTCAGAGGATGGTCATTCCTACTTGGAAGTAAGAACAGATCACTAGTGATTTTGTTGTGGGACTACCTACCCTAGTGGGTGATTATGATTCTATTTGGGTTATGGTTGATAGGTTGACCTAGTCTGCTCACTTCATTCTGGTTTGGGTAAAGTATACGACAACAAAGTTAGTTGAGCTTTATATCAGTCTAATAGTATGGCCACAAGGAGTCCTTATTTCTATTTTCTCTGATCAAGGTTCTCTGTTCACTTCCCATTAGGCATTTCAACATTGTTCTAGTACTCGGGTAGATATGAGTACAAATTTTCACCCTCAAACAAATGGTAAGTTTGAGCAGACGATTCAGGTGTTGGAAGACATGCTTTAAGCTTGTGTGATTGATTTTTGTGCTAGATGGGATCAACATTGGCCCTTAGTAGAGTTTGCCTACAATAACAATGATTACTCTAGTATTTAGATGGCCCCATTTAAGGCATTGTATGGCAGACAATGTAGATATCTAGTCGTATGGTTTGATTCAGTTGATATAGACTCATTAGATATAGACTTTCTTAGAGATGTTGTCATGAAGGGTGTGATGAGGTTTGGAAATATGGGAAAGCTTAGCCCTAGATTCATTGGTCCTTTCGATATTTTGAGTCGCATGGGAAAGGTGGCCTATAAGTTGGTCTTGCTGCCTAGTTTGCCAGTTGTGCATCCTGTGTTTCATGTCTCCTTATTTTAGAAGTACGTGCCGAATGATTCCCTTGTACTTTCCCTTTATTCAATTGAGTTGGGTCCACATTTATCTTTTGAGGAGAAACCTATAGTCGTTTTGGTAGGCAGGTCTGAAAGCTTAGGAGAAAACATATTGCTTCAGTGAAGGTGTAGTAGAAGTATCGTTCAGTTGGTGAGGCAACTTAAGAGACAAAGTCGGATATGCATGCGAGATATCCTCAGCTTTTTGAGGCTTCAAATATTTTCTTTTGCTTTTTGTTTAAGGATGAAATGACTTTTAATGGTGGATAATGTAATGACCCGGTCGGTCATCTACAAAAAGTTTTTTGAATTTACCATTTCCCCTATCCGACCTTGACCCCGAGTCTTTTATGTTTGAGTTCTAAAAAATGGTTTCAAACTTTGAGTGAAAAATTGAGAATTTTGAAAGTTGTGATTTTGAAAGGCTAAGTTGCTTAAAAGTGGTTTTCGGAGTCTTTTGGAGTATTGAGTGTCGGAATGGAACTCTGTCAATTCTATTAGTTATAGAATGTGGAATCTGGTCTATAAGAGTTGTTGGCTTTTGATTTAGAGTCTTTGTGAGGATTTGAGGTCCTTAGTGTAAAAATTGTGGAAATTTATCCTTTGGGTTTACTTTGGTCAGCATTCGGGGTTTGGATGCTTGGATCGAAATTCTGAGAGTTTTGTTGATTTAGGGGATGATTTTAGGCTTAGGTGAGGTATGTATGGATTTTTCTGTAGTCTTGAGCTTGTTTTAGAACTTTTAGTCATTGTGTTAATTTTTGTGGTTTCCATAGATGTCGAGTCAATGAGACCTTGAATTTGTGTTTTAATGGTTCTATTGAGTCTGCACGTTGAATATGATCGATTTGCATATGTGATTGTGTGCATGGGGTTCCAAATGAATCCCAAGGGTCCTTTTAGTGTCTTGAGAGTTGGCTAATGTTTCTGGTGTTGTAGTCTTCGCTCTTGCGGAGGGCCTTCGCTTTTGTGATCTACTATTTAGCAAAGGTCGGCTCACAAAAGCGAGGTTGACCTTTTGGGCGGGGTTTGCTTACGCGGACCAGGGCTCGCTTTAGTGAAGGTCATTTATGTGGAGCCTGGTTTTCAAAAATGAGACCTCTAATTTTTGTGGGGTTCACTTAAGCTAACCAACTAGTCGCTTAAGCGACATCTGAGAGGGGTTTTGACCTGCCATTTTCGAGGTTTAGGCCCCTTTCTCCATTTTTGAGCTTGGGAAACCTTTGGAGGCGATTCGTGAAAGATTTTCTTGTGCTAAATCATTAAGGTAAGCTTTCATGACCCTAAAACTTCTTTTCCTATGATTATTTATGGATTTTAACATCAGAATATGAGATTTTGATTGGTAAATGGTAAGATATTTCAAGAACTCAAGTTCTAAACTGAAATGGAGATTGTGAACTGATTTTGAATTTTTCAAAATGGTTTTCTCCATTGATTTTCATAAGGCTTGAACATATTTTTCCAAGTATTCAATTTTGGATTCAAACCTTCTTTTTAAAATTGAGTTTTGAGTTGATTAACCTATTTCAAGGAAATTGATGTGGGTATTATTGTTTCCAAAAAATTATTATGAATACTTGCTTGTATGTAGATTGTGTGGCTTCAGAAGTGATTCGAAAGGGGAAAACTCAACTCTTGGAATAATGAATTGATTGGTTTAAGGCTAGTGATCTCTTAAACTTTGTAATCTAGTAGAATTGTCTACATCTCTTAATATTATGTGTGCTGGGGAGTAATTGGAAATGAGGTGAGGGGTTTATTGTTCCACTTGATTAATGTAAATAAATAAAGAAGGGGTAAATGAAAAGGTTTCATGATGATAGGGGCAGCTTTTTACTACTTTATTATGACCCTATTTGATTGATTAGAGGAAATGCCTTGATGTCTTGAATGTGGGGTTGCATTACATGACTTATTGTCTCTTCATGTAGTGAGATACTGCTTGTGTGCATTGATTGTTGAACACGTGATGCGACATGTGATGATCATTGATGTCGGAGGTCTTTTCCGACAAATGCTTGTGATGTGGAGGTCATTTCCGGCGAGTGTAATTGATATAAAGTCGACGGGAAATGGTTTCGGCGAGATTTGATATAAAGTCGATGAGAAATGGTTTCGGCTAGTGAGTTGATATAAAGTCAATTAGAAATAGTTCCAGCTAGTGATTTGATACAAAATCAATGGAAAATGGTTTCAACTAGCGATATGACATAACGTCGATGGGAAATGGTTCTGGGGAGAGTTGATTCTTGTGTTTTGATGCATTTTGATGCTTATGATTAACTTATTGGTTAATTTTGATTGATTTATTTGATACTTGTGATTCGACTACGTGATACGTGTTGGTTGTTGGCTTGTGACTTTGGACTATGAATTTTGAGGCCTTGTGAACTATATATTGTAGAACTATTAGGTTTGGCTGATTTATGTGCAGGATGTAGTTTGAGGAGGTTCGGTTGGGATGAAAAGGAGTATTTGAATTCTAGCTACCTTGTTTATTAAGTTTCTTGTTGGGTACCATGTTGTTGGTACTCACTCCTTGCTTCTACACTTGTGTAGGTTCCTAGACCAGACCCATGTCTTTTCCTCCCTCTCCCTCTCCATTTCCTTCTCCTTCTCCTTCTCCTTCTCCTTCATCTTATTCTTATTCTTCTTCTTATTTTGAGGCTTGCCAAGGATTTTGTGAGATAGTTGCTTGTCATTCTAGCAAGCGGGCCCTCTTGTTCCCTTACCATATGTTTTGTTTTACTTGAAAAACAAAAATATTGAGACTTGTATTTCGGATTCTGTTTTTACATTATTGGCTTATACACATGACAACCAAGCATTGAGGTGTTAATTGAAATAATAATTTTTCCATGTTTATCTTGTTCTTGCTCTATCTTTATCCATTCCTTTCATTTTCTTGGGTTGAGGCTGACTTGTCTTGGTGGGAATAGACAAGTGTCATCACGTCATTTTTTGGATTGTGACACATTTTACCCAATCAATTCTTGAATTTACCTAGAAAATAAACCCCATGCATGACCATCAATATGACATGTAGTTTCAATTTTCAATGGTATGATCAAAATAATTGATTAGTTAAACGAAGGCAAGACACAGTCTCAGTTATGAAATAGAAAAAATGGACGAGTTAAAAAAGAACAAGGAAAAAATCACAAGCATAAAATTTGATGTCATCACAATCATGAATTCGTCTCTTGAGAGAAGATAGAATTATGTGAATTTTGAAGCATACATTAAAACTTATGGATCGAGTGATATTAAAACTACATGTTGTCCCAACATAATAATCTAGGTTCAAATGAGCAAGTACAAAATTATAAGAAAATGAGCAAATTGACCGGTGACTCAATCAAACATCAAAACATATACATGCGAAATTTTTTATGGATCAAACGACATGAACTGGTCGACATGATTTCTCAAAAAAACATGGTGGCATAAATAATTGAATTTTCAAACCAACATGTATATCTATAAAGATCTTTAGTCTAAAACGCTTTATCCTAATTTCAATAGTAAAAAAAATGAAAATAATAAAACTACCCAATTTCGCAAGAATGCAATATTAAAGATTTTTTTTATGTAGTGAAAATGAATGGTCAAAAGACATGAATGATGAACATATCCTAATAGAAGAGAAATATTTATTATTCAATGAAATGAACAGTTGAAGGGGGTAGTGTTTAATTAATTAGGTGATTGTAGCATTAATTGCAACATTAATAACATGATCTAATATTTTCAAATAGATTTCAAGCAGAGAAATATATGTTACTCTATGAAAATAAAGAATTAAAGTGGGTGAATGTTAAATATATACAAATATTAGTGATTGCAGTTAATTAAGTTTTCAAATAACTTTTCAAACAGATAAATCTTGACTATGCAATGAAAATGAACAATCGAAGGAGTGATACTTAATATATATGTAATGACACGGTCAGCCATTGTTGTAAAGTTCTGTGAATTTATCATTTTGTCCCTCCCGATATTGACCATGAGTCTTTTATGGTTGAGTTTGAAAAGTTGGTTTTCAAATTTGAGTTAAGAGTTGAGAATTTTTTAAGTTTTGAATTTGGAAGACTTATATTATTAAGAAATTGGTTTTTGGAGCCTTTTGGAGTTTCGAATGTCGGAATGAAATTCCATCGATTTCATTAGTTTTGTAATGTGGAATCTAGTCTTCGATAGTTTTTGGTTTCAGTTTCTCAGTATTTTTGAAAATTTGAGGTCCTAAGTTGTGAATTTATGGAGAATATAACATTTAGGTGACTTTGGTCAACATTCGAGGTTCGGATGCTCGGATCAAAATTCTGAGAGTTCCATTAAATTAGGAGGATGATTTTAGGCCTAGGTGATGCCTTGGTTAATTTTTGAGAGGTCCCAAACTTGATTTAACCTTTTAGGCACGAGTTAGTTTCTTGTAGTTTTCATGGATATCGGGACAAGGAGACCTCATATTCGTGTTTTGACAGTTCCATTGAGTCTGGAACGTCGAGTAGAATTTATTTTCATATATGGTTTGTGTGTACGAGGACTGAATCCTGAGGTTCCTTTTGATATTTTGAGAGTTTACTGAGTTGTTGGTGTCTGTAGGCTTTGCATATGCGAATGTCCTGTCGCTTAAGCAAAGGATCTATCGGTTAAGCGACCTTTACTTTAGTGAAGGAAGCTTCGCTTTTTTGATGCCTGAACTTTTTGAGGGTCATTTTTGCGACACCTGGAAGGGTTTTTTGGCCTGCAAGTTTTGGGGTTTAATCCCTATTTTACAATTTTGAGTTTGAGAAATCCTTAGTGACGATTATGGAAAGATTATGTTAAATTGCTTGGGTAAGCTTATATAATCCTATACCTTCATTTCACTTTGATTATTTATGAGTTTTAACATCAAAATATTATATTTTGATTGTGGAATGATGACATTTTTTCAAGAACTCAAACTCTAAACTAATATGGATATTTTGAATTGTTTTTAAGTCCTTTTTCGAAACAATTTTCCCTAATAACTTCTTAAAGCCTTGAGTAATGTTTTCAAGTATTAAATTTTGGTTTCAAACCTTAATTTTGGAATTGTAATTTGTGTTGATTGATGCACTTCTCAAGGGAATTGATATGGGAATTGTTGTTTTCTATGAGTGATTATAGACATGTGGTGTCCAAGAAGGGTATTTGGGTAGATCAGGCCAAGATTGAGGCAACTAAGGGTTGTACCAGACCTACATTGATTAATGAGATCCAAAGTTTTGTGGGATTTGAAGGTTATTACCAGGGATTTGTTTAGAGCTTCTTCACTATTAGGTCTCCTTTGTATAGATTGACTCGGCAGAGTATGAGTTTCCAATGGTATGATGAGTTTGAGAAGAGCTTTCAAAACCTCAAGACCTTGTTGATGTTGACTCCTATTTTAACTTTATCCGAAGATGTTGTTAACTTCACTATGTATTGTGGTGTTTCTGGAGTTGCGTAAATGGAATTCCAATGTAGAAGGATAAGGTGATTGCCTATACTTCTTGGAAGTTGAAGACCCACTAGAGGAACCACCTTGCCCATTTTTTGGAGTTGGCAGTCATGGTGTTTGTGCTTAATTTACAACAACATTAGTTGTATGGAGTTCATTGTGAGGTTTGCTAACATTAGTTGTATGGAGTACATTACGACAACATATTTACTTTGTCAATCATGAATCTACCTCGCAATATGAGGGCAACAATGACCCAAAAAGAGCTAACTTATCTTATCCTCAGTTGATCTAAAATGAGAAATGAAATTTATGCATTTTTCAAACTCAACAAAAAACTTTTATTCACTCTTAAATGATTGTTTTCAAAAATACAAGTCAAGAACTAAAAGATTAAAATGGGTATAAGTCATTAAGGTGCCAATTTATATCAACATACACTTTCAACAAACGAACTATTGTAGACTTTAAATAAAAAATGAGTGTGTCCACTATTAAAAAAATCACTATTTTTTCATAAAAAATTTTTACTGAAAATTATTCTGTGGATATTTCCATAGAAATTCTAATTGAAATAATGGAAAAATAAAAAATAATAGTATTTTCACATGAAAAAATTAGAAAGATTATCAATATTTTAGTGATAATCTGTTTTCCAAATTGAATTTTGTTAGTGAGTTGTTTATAGAGGAAATTTGTGAAGAAAAACTTTATTTTATAACACAAATTTCTGACTAAATTTTGGTGGGAAAGTCTTTTGATTTTAGTAAAGGCCTCTCTAATCTAATCAACAAAAAAGGTATATAAGGCATGTTGACTCAATTTAAAGGAGCCTTGGCATAACTGATAAATTTTTTCCCATGTTATCATAATGTCACAACTTCGAGGTGTGAAATAAGCCTCTTCCAAAATAATAAAAGATAAAATTTACGTAAAATAGATTCTAATGATCTGCATTTCTTCGGACTCCATGCATAACATATGCCTAGTGCATAGGACTGTCCCTTTTGATAAGGTTGTTCAATAAATAAACATGATGGAGAAATCAAATATTTTATATTGAAATTTAAACACCTACTATTATACCAAACACTTCTATATTAGGTCCATGGAAAAAATTACTTTTCAATAAGATATTTGGAATCAATAAACAATTAGAAATCTCTAGAGTTAATCATTAGAATTTGCACCAAAACATAGAAAAATAACACATAATATTGATTCATGATATGCCATCATTTTCAACTATCAAGAAAATGATTAATCAAAAATTTTACAATTCGATCAACTATCAAAATTAATAACATCTTTACTTTTTTGATATGCCAGAAAGATTGACAGAGAAATTTGAGCAATAGAAAATATTATAAGGTAATAATATTACTAGTACTTTGGTGAAAACTAAAATCTCAAAAGTATTAATAACTACCTTAGTTCATATTGAAAAGACACCATACCAAAAAAGTAAAAAAATGACATTTTTCAATCTAAAGTTGATAAAATGATTGATTTGATGACTCATACTGAAAGCTAAGAAAGACATCAAACTGGAAATGAACATCAATAGTTTATCATTTGAATAATTCTACTCCATCGCTTTATACTCCATCAATCAACAAGACAAAAACAATTTAATGTGTGCCAATCCAATCAACTAAAAGTAAGGTTTGAGAAATTGGTTGGTTAAAATAAGAACCAAAGATTTCTATCTTATGGAGTCAAAGCAATCCTTCTGCAAATGGGACAAGTATTGGTTCTCTACAGCCACCTTATCAATGAAATTCATGTCCACAATTAATTTTTCCTAGTTCTGCCCCGTCATCATAAGTATCCTATACATACCAAAATAGAAAAACATATAATTGAATATGGTTGTAGACAAGCTTAAAAGTGAAGGAGGAAGCAACCAAAGTTTTTTGCTCCTTACCAACCATATGCAACAAGATTCAGTATAATTTTTCATCTTGGCTAATTGGTAATTGCTCTGCTTTAGAAGATTAGAAATAACGCTTTTCTTCAATCCTGATTCTATGCCACCTATATGTTCTTGGAGTGCCAACAACGTCTAAATACAAATCACTTGTTATTTAAAAAAAAGATCGATTACTCTAATTATATCACATTTTCATGTACAATCTTACTTTATTACCTCATATGACATTTCCCCATCATAAAAAAATGTCATCATGTTGAGCATCACTATGTTCATCTTATTCATCATCTTGTGACTTTAAATTCTCAATATCAATGGACCCAGTTTGCTTACTATCATTACCACACATTTCATGAAAGGTATGTATGACAAGAAATAACGTATTCAACATATCAAGATTACTTTTGACAAATAAAAATAAAGGACAACTAAGAGAATAGACATATCCTGATATAGTTAGACAAAATAATTTTACCTACTTATGCAAGTATAATATGAATTGGAAAAATCATTTAGTAACAAGTGGAGACCATGTATTATGTGTTCTTCATATAATATGACTATTAAAGAGCTCAATGGTAAAATAAAAAGAGGTAGAAATGAAAACTAAAATCACACTAGATATAGAAGAATCCTGACCTCTTTAACAATAGGAGCAGCCCTGTGACCTGGCTCCATGATAATGCCACCATACACGTCCAAATAAATTGTTAAGAAGTCCTCAATAATAAAAATACCAAGATTATGATTCAAATATGCAAAGAAAAAGATAAGTGAAGATATTATCAACACAAACCACAATCATTTAAGGATAGAAAAGTAACCACGACACTTTCACCACTTACAAGGGAATGTGATTGAGAATCAATATTATGTCTCAAGAAATAAACATCTCTTCATGTGTCCCCTAATCCATGTTCTCTTAAATATCTCACTTGATCGCCTGAAGGCTGGATAAACACATTAGATTGATTTGTTGAAGCAGATGAACTACCTTCATGATAGTTTGTATGTTGCTCAAAGAATGTTGAATGTGTACTATTTTCCGCAAAATCCATACCTGAAGCTCCATGAAAGTGTGTATTATGATAAATGAAGCCGTTGGAGCTTGCCATAAATTTTGCATTTGATGAGAGTTGCTAGCATTATTTGAAAGGTTTTCTCACGGTATGGAACTAGTATTTGTGACACCATCTACAAAATCACTTACAGTACAAAAAGGTCCACTAAAGTTTGTATTCTAAGAGAATGAAACTATTGGAGCATTCCATAAGTTTTGTGTTTGAGGAGAGCTTCTAGCATTATTTAGTAGACCTTGTGGTGATATGAGGCTAGTATTTGAGACACTACTTATAAAGTCACCCATACTACCGGAATCTCCATGAAAGAGTGTACTTTGAGAGAATAATGTTGTTGGAGCATGCCTCAAGTTTTGCCTTTGAAAAGAGCTTCTAACATTACTTGAGAGAATTTCTGATGTTATGAAACCAGTATTTGTGACATGACTTTCAAATTTATTCGCAGTGCAATAAGCTCCATGAAAAGGTATACTTTGAGAAAATAAAGTTATTGGAGCATACCATAAATTTTGCGTTTGAAGAGAGCTTCTAGCATTATTTGAAGTACTTTCGAATGGTATGAGGTCACTGATTGTGCACCACTTGGAAAATCACTCGTAGTGCGAGAAGCTCCATGAAAGTGTGTACTTTGAAAAAATAAAATTGTTGGAGCATGTCATAAGTTTTGCATTTTAAAAGAGATTCTAGTATTATTTGGTTAACTTTGTGACAGCATGAGACCAGTATTTTTAACACCACTTACAAGGTGACTCACAATATGAGAAGTTCCAGACATGAAGATACCTCCTCTGGCATAATTGCTTCTTTCATTTAAGTCTATTTTATTTTCCTCAATGCCATTAGAGAGATTTGAAAAATTCAGATTGCTACCATCCAAAGTTTGATTGGAGACTCTATTTCTCTCATTAGAATTGTAATTTTCCATATGAGAATCCATAGGAACTTATACTTACCTGTAAAAAGCTAAATAATTCAATTACTAATAAATTCAAAAAATTGCTCAACGAATCTCAAATAGAACCATGAAATTGTTTGTTAGTATTTATAAAACTCACTCAAACATGACTTTGCAAATAAAATTAATCACATCTTCTTCATATAATTGTTTTGAGAATATATAAAAGTTGCATGCTCAAAGAGAAAAAAATAGAAAGGTCTAAAACATGTTACATCTATGAGTAAATTTTCTCTTTTACATATGTCATACACGGGGATGTAAGAATAAGTTCAACGGAAGTTGAAGTTAAAAAACATTCTAGAGTAAACGTAAGATGTTCTAAATTTCAACGTGATACAATCAAGAATCAGGTATTATCCTTTTAAATTTTAATACACTACAATAAAAAAGGACTTAGCAACAATTATATAACAACAATAATATACTTGACTGTATCATATTTAGCAACTATAATAAACATGATAATATATATAACTAACCTTTTATGTCAGTGCAATTAAAGTCTTTAGCGACTCTGGATGAAATGACATTAATTTAATTCTCACTAAATGTTTTTCTCCAAAATAAAAATCTATTCCCATTAAATGTCTCTTTTGTTGTTGAGATACTACTTCATCAAAGGTAGGCGCTAAAATGAGTAGAATTTTCTCAGAAAAGACCCTCACTTGTTCAAGGTGTCAGTAGGACATAATCTTCAAATTTTTTAAATACTTTTAACATGAAATTGACTTCAAAAGTAGAACAATCATGAAAACTCAGCATAACATAATCTTGCTTTACATTTACATGAAACTAATAATGTAACTACAATATTCATAGCTATTTTTTTTTTTTGTAGAAGTCAAATTTTTTGTAACTAACTCAATGTTATGTAAATTCGAAAACTCTAGCTTGATTAAAATAAGGAAAAACAAAACTCTATTGACATTATTTAAATCCAGTTAAATTAAATAGAAAATAAAATTGAGCCAATAAAAGCTAAATACCAAAATCTATGTGTGAAGGATAATAAACAAGTATCTCTTTAACATAACTCTTTTAAATCTTGGAAAAGGTTTAAGTTTTACGAGTGGGATTGCCTATGTTCAAAAGGATAAAAATTTCATAATAGATCCTTTTAAGCATTAACAACACATATTTTTTGCGCAACCCAAAATATATATAGATTTATTTTCTCATCTAGGTTCAATCCCCCTCACCCACCCAGCTTCACCATAAAATCATACACTAAAATAAAAAAAATACTAAATAAAAAAAAAAAATTAAAATGACATGTCTATTATTTCTTTGACTGTGAACAAGTGAAAGAATTATTTACTACATTAATATCCACTTTATACTAAATTTTTTTATGAAAATTATAAAACACAATCCATGAAAAAGTTCACTAGAAAATCATTTGCTAATTATAGTGTAAATGAATTTTATAGTGATTGTTTTTCAAAAGCTCCATATGTGGACACTAAAAAAAGTTGACCTTAACAAATAAAACAAAATATTTCATAATATGGTGAACAGTAGTTGAACAATTTTAATAAGATAAGAATAAATAGACGACAAACCAGTCAACACCTTTGATACCGAAGAACCTGAGAATGAAGGAGTATTGTCAATATTACTGGTCTGCAACAAGAATAAAAATAAGAAACATTAGTCTCTACTTAATTAGTTATATAACTAGATCTCCATTCTATATGAGATAACAAAACGAACGAAAGACACAATCTCAATTCTGAAGTAAATAAAAATATGAAGGATTAAAAAAGAACAAGGCAAAAATCAGAAGCATAAAATTAACTGTCATCTCAATCATAAATTTGCCTCTTGAGAGAAGATAGAATTATGTGGATATAGAAGTATACATTAAAACTTATTGATCTAGTGATATTAAAACTAACATGTTGTCCCAACATAATAATCTAGGTTCAAATAAACAAGTAAAAAATTATAAGAAAATGAACAAATTGACCAGTGACTCAGTCAAACATCAAAACATGTAAATGCAAACACTTTTATGAATCAAATGACATGATTTTTCAAAAAAACATGGGGGAACAAATAATTGAATTTTACGAAATAAGAACTATATCTAAACAGATCTCTAGTCTAAAACGCTTATCCTCATTTCAACAGTGAAACAAAAAAGGAAAAGAAAAAAACTCACCAATTTTGCAAGAATGCAAAATTAAAGATATTTTTATTCAGTGAAAATGAATGGTCAAAAGAGTTGAATGATCAACATATCCTAATAAAAGAGAAATATTTATTATTCAATGAAAAAAATAGTTGAAAGGGGGGGGGGGGGGGGAGTGTTTAATTAATTAGGTGATTGTAGTGTTAATTGCAACATTAATGAGGTGAATGTCGACTATATACAAATATTAGTGATTGCAGTTATTAAGTTTTTCACATAACTTTTCAAATAGAGAACTCTTGACTATGAAATGAAAATGAACAATTGAAGGAGTGATGTTTACTATATATGTAATGACCCGGTCGGTCATTGTTGTAAAGTTCCATGAATTATCATTTTGTCCCTCCCGGTATCGACCCCAAGTCTTTATGATTGAGTATGAAAAGTTGGTTTTCAACTTTGAGTTAAAAGTTGAGAATTTTGTAAGTTTTGAATTTGGAAGTCTTATATTATTAAGAAAGTGATTTTTGCAGCCTTTTTGGAGTTTCAAGTATTAAAATGAAATTTCGTCAATTCCATCAGTTCATAATATGGAATCTAGTCTTTGAGAGTGTAACGACCGGGTTATGTCATTATAGAAAAGCCAACTGGGTAAAATTTTGGGTCAAAAAACCTTTTCGTAGCAACTTGGAATGTCCCAACCTAGTCTAGATTTGGACAAAATCAGAGTCATTAAAGTACATGGAATTTTGGTAACAATTGGATGATCTAATTATGAATTTGATCACATGAGTAGATGTCTAAGACGTTAAGAAAATCGTATGAATCTACAGAATTGAATTCGGGTGAGTAGTACTCCCGAAATTGATCTTAGCGTGAACGGGTAGTTTCTGAGTGTCGTTGGTTGAAGGTGTGTTGTGAAATGGGAGTTTGGAACTATTAAATTGACTCACTGGTTTCGTGCAAGCCATTGTGGCGAAACTATTCCCGCCAGGGCGGGGTCGCTGTGGTAGGCTAGGGACCGCCATAGCGGGACATTCGCGATTTAAGTAAAAAATAAACTCCAAATTGTCTGTATTCTGCAACTTATTGTTAGTAATTTGGGTAATTAGTTATTATTTATTGATTTCCATATTAAATTTATTATTTGTAGACCAAGAACAAGCGAAATGAATCCAGAAAGGGAAGAGTCAAGTTTCCTAGGGGATTTCAAGCTTGTTTCGAGGTAGGTGATAATTGTGATTTCATGTGTGTGATGTATGTTTGTTCTTGCTTCATTATAATACGTGTATGTATGAGACTGTTGTATTATTGATCACACTAGTGTTAAATGAGATAGTTGAATGATGAATGTCATTAACTATGACTTAATTGTATGATCTTGAGAATATACTTGTGATTGTGATTGTGGCTTGTTGAATGGATCGGGTGTTAGGTTTTGATGAGTCCACAAATTGGACTCATTCAGGGCTATATTTTAATAGAAATTGTGTCTTCGACTGCTTATTTTATCTCAATATTTGATGAAAACTCTTAAGTTTCAGGTATTTGAAGTTTTAAGGAAAGAATGGACACTACGTCATAAAAAGGAATAAAAAGGGTGAAAAGAACGAAGAAATGAAGGCCTGAGGATTGCCTTGTCCACTTGGTGAGTTGCCGAAGGTTCTTGCTTCGCCTTTTATACGAGTATGCTGAGCCCTGAAGAAAAGGATCAAGTCGGCAGAAAAAGGGAGCAGTTGGCGCATTGCCGAGTAGTTCCGTGAAGCAGTACCATGCCGCCCAATGACCCAGAGCATGACGATGCTGAAGCTAGTGCAAGACGGCGATGAACTACACCAAAGGGTGAATCGCTGAGTTGATCGGTGATTTCGACTAACGACGTTGAAAGATTCTCCGGTGCATATTTTCTGAAAACTATAAATACTAGTTCAATTTTTATTCTTAGGAGAAAAATTTACCTTATTTTATCTAGTTTTTAGATTATTAAGTTTGAGATAGAGTTTTGGAGATATTCTCTCTAAGTTTTGGAGAAGGTTTTCAAGAACTTGGAGCTTTCAAGGGTTTCATGTTCAAGAAATTGGACTTGGGCCTCTTGGATTCTTCACTTTTGGCTTGTTTTAAGACTTAATCTTGAATAACCATTAATAGAAACTGATATTGGTGTACATCTTTATCTCTTTTACATACGTAGCTAAAACCCAATTCTTGGGGTGTGATTTTGTGAATATGGGTTAGATTAGTTGTTGGGTCTTGCTTTTTGATAGTTTAATCGTAGTTTAATTGTGATTTAGTTTAGTAGTTGTGGATTAATTTAATGAATTTGTAGTTGCAAATACAAGTTTATTTATCTGTTTTAGGTTTGCTCGAGAAAGAGGTCATACAACTAAAACTACTAAATTGATCGCCGGTGCGATTGGGTCGACATGAGGTTCAACTCGAGAGAGTGAACCCTAGTCCCATGTCCACACACTCAGCTCGAGAGAGTGAGTGGGTTAAGGCGTAGGCTGGTCTTCATGCAGAAAGTGGGTGTCGAGAGGAACACACTTGAAATGGGGTAAGTTGCTGAGAGAGAGCTTACCCCCCTTAAAGTCTAGCCTAGTCATAATTATTCTATGAATCTTCTATCAAAATCATGTACCCAATGATTTAGTCTATCCCGTATTCCTATCACATCCTAAGAATCCCGTCTCTATAGTTGTATTTTTCCTTATTTTCACTGTTTTAGTTGTTTCTTGCTTACAAACCCCCATTTGATACTTGATGCTTTTGTCACCCTTTTAAATTTGTTATGTTTTCATTCGCCAAAGTCTTTAGCTACGGTTAGCTTTAGCACTTTCGCACTTAACCACTAATTCTTACGCCCACTCCCTTAGGACTCAACCCCAACCCTTGGTTGGGTTACTAAACTATTGTACGATCGTAGACACTCGCATCAAAAGTTGTGTCTTGATTACGCAAACATCAAAATGGCGTCGTTGCTGGGGAGTGGTGTTATGTGAAATTTTTTTATTTAAGACGAAAATTTTCTTTTGGTAGTCGTAGTTTACTAACTTAATATTTAGTTTTGTTTTGTTGGTTTGTCTGTATCCAATCAGAGGAAGCAAGCAGTACTCGGGAGCTAATGAAGTTTCCCCTATAAGAGGTAATGATGTTTCGGAATAGTATCCTCACCTTCAAGAAATTAGAAGGTGAACGGATCCACAAGTCATGGACAAGGTTTAATAACCTAATCATTCAATGCCCAACTCATAACATTCCTGACATGGCACTCCTGGACTGATTTTACAGAAGTCTTGGTCCCGAAAACAAGAGGTTGGTCAACTTACTCATTTCGAGAGGCCTTGCAAAATAGTTATATGTGAAAGCAGCCCGATTGCTTAGTCAAATGGTTGAAATGCACCAAGAGGTAGAAAAAGACTTCATGTTGGCCGCCCTAATGACTCAGATTGATGAGTTGGCCAAAAAGATGGTGAAGATCAAAGTCTAGTACAAAAGGAAGAATAAATACATCCCTCCTAATGAGTGAAGATGCCCTAATGACAATGAGGTTAAACGCCTTGAGGGCATGCTCTCAATCATTCTCCACAAGGTAACTGAGCAAGACAAAAAGCTAGAAGAAATGAAGAAAGACATTGAAGGGATGAAGCGATTGATTTGGTCTCAATCCAGAGCTGTCCAACTGCTCGAGAACCTTATGGGTCATGTGTCACCCGATCTACACTTGCAACAAAACAATGGGTTGCCTATTGATTCTATGGCTAACCCAAAAAATGGAATTTGACATTTGGCATGCTTCATACCACGACGTTAACTAAGACGCTGTTTGGGAGGCAACCCAAAACCTTTTTAAATGTTTTATTTTTGTTTCATAAATAACGGTGTGTTGAATGTACATGTTAAAGTGTGGAGAGTGGGTGGAAATTGTGTTTGGCTAGTTAATAGTTCCATTCAGCGAATGTCGAACAGGTTGGCGATCACGATGAAGACCACCGTTTGGACACTCACTTTGACTGAAGGTTTTGTAAAACTTGGCATGCCAAATGAACACTCGGCGTGTCACTGATTGGATTGACGAGTGCGACTAATGTCGCCGAATGGGCATGAATTGGATGGTTTATAATGGTCAAAAGTCCTAGAATTTGAAATCCTTCACTTTCCCTCACTCTTAATCTTCACAAAACTCACACCAAGGTAGTATTTTCCCTATTTTAGCATTATAATAGTATATTGGTTAGTTGATTTGTGCTCGAAATTGGATTTCTTTGCTGCCTAGCTTTTTAATCACATTTTAATCGGCATAAAAGGTCAGTTCTCCGAACACCAAGTTTATTTTTTTTCAAATAGTTTATACTCTTTTGCAATGATCGTGTCTCATTTATGTGTGTTGGGCCTTTCTGGTAGGATTAGAATCCTTGATTGCCTATTTTAGCTTGAAAATCTTGCCCGTATGTTTTGACTGTCAAATGCCCATAATCTGTGCTTTTTAATGAGTTGGGTCATTACTTCGTGTTGTTAGATTGATTGGGTGAAGTTTGACTAGCCCACATTTGTGCTAAATGTCGAAAATTTGCTCAATGATAGAGTGGGTACACCGCTCTTAACAGCAAATATCATCAAATGGCCAAATGCGGCAAATTCGAGAGAAATCTGAGTATCTCGGGGTGATGGGTAGTATGGGTCTTGTTTGAATTCCATGAGTGCACACTTTGATTTTGTTTTTGGGGTTTGCGGGATTGAATTCGCGAAGGCGGATTGAAAATGGGCACTTTAGGCCATTTGCCAATCTGAGTCGAGCTCGCCAAACCACTCGGCGGTTCGCCTATTTTCTTCATCTCACGTTTATTTATTTGCACCCCTAAGACCCTTATGCACTGTAACTTTCAGTGGACAAACCCTTGCTCGCCGAAAGTAGTCGGCGATTCACTGAAAAATACCTTCCCATCGCCGACTTAATGTGATTTGAAGCCAACCATTTTGGTGAGCCCGAGTTAGCTCACCAAAGAGGTTCGCCGACTCGCCAATCCACTTGGCGAGTTTTCCTACAAAAGATTGCATATGTTTCTACTTGATTTCTCTCCCAACTCTTCCCAATCTTTTGCAGACATGACTAAACCTAGCAAAGCAGGTAGCAACACACCACCCTGAGGCAAAGAAAAAGGGATCATGGTCAATGAGGATGCAACTGCATCCAGGAACAAGGCCACTAACTTTCCACAACTGGTGGGAAAGGCAAGGGCAAGGACAAAACCATTGAGCTATTAGATGCAAGCTCCGACAGTACTGGTTTTTACATTAATGACCCAACAACATATGATAGTGAGAGTATGAGTTTTGATGAAGATGAACTGATGGAGGCGCAGAGGAATGAGTTACGATCTAAACAGCTAAATGACCCATCTCGAATCAGAAATGCTCGATCCACCACTCAGACTCCCCCAGTTCCAGAGCATGCAATAGTATTGGCACCTCAAGTACAAGGCTCCCCCACCTAAATCAATGAATAGATTAAAGTCTGAGGGGCTGAGAACGATCATTGAGGAAAAATGGTTGTCTATAGATAGGGTGATCGATAGGTATCCTTAGATAATAGAGTGCCTAAAATATCACAAATTCCAAATCTTCACTACACCCCGTGGCTCTTATATACCAAGATGGGTCAGAGAATTTTACAATGCATACAGTGCATTGGTGCCACAACGGAAGAGGCTGGTATTTTCTTTCAAATCAGTTAAATTCGTGGTTGTCAGAGGAAGGAAGGTAGCTTGTGACAGTGAGGCAATCAACACAGCCTTGGGTATGCCCAATAAAATTAATGATCACTGCCAGCACTTGATCAGGACAGAGAAGCTGGATGCGATGAAAAAGTGGTTAGCCCCGCTAATCTCAGCTGATAATGCTCCAAAATGGTTAGCAGAAGGTGTTTCGATTGAAAAGAAAGATTTGAACGCAAGATACTGGTTCGGGTTCATCAGCAGCACAATTATGCCTTCACAGAATGAATCAATCCTTCGCCTTGCCAAGTCAGCTTGTCTTGTATGCATCATAGAGAGAACCAGGATAAATCTAGGGATGATCATTGCTTCCGAGATCCATATTCGTGCAAAGCAAAGCTAGACATCTCTCCCTTTCACTATATTAATCACTACATTGTGCAAAAGAGCTCAGGTGCCTAGAGATGCAAAGAAGGATGTGGAATTTGTTGCCACCGCCTCCACTAATATCCAAAAGATCAAAGCCGAATATCTTAAGGACCAAGTGGAAAAGGAACAGAAGGAAGCTATGGCCACTGGAGGTAACAACCTTAAAGGCCGCCATTGTAGAACTGAAGAAAGATGTGGATTATCTAAAGTCCACCGATATGTCCATGATATTTGGAATAGTGGAAATTCCAGATGTGCCCGAAATGCCTTAGACTATCACAGGACATGGAGATGGAATGGAGCATACTGCCAATCTTGAATCAGAGGCAGAGACTGACAAAAAGATGTTTAAGGAAGCTGCAGCGAACGACATAGTCGAGACTAAAGAAATCATGATAGATGTTATTGTATAGGCTTTCTTAGCAAAGGCTCCTGCTGCTGGATCCAATGAAGATGGTCCTTCTGGAGGTTACTCTAGTATTGAAGCCCAGACAGATGGAGTGACTGATTAGCTAGGATCACCTCTTGACCTCCTTCTCTGTCTTTCTTTATTTAACATTTCATATTTTGTGTCATTTGCATTTGAGGAAAAATTGCTTTTATTTGTGGTGGGGTGAGGCCCACCTTTTATGTGCTATTTGTGACTCATGTTTTCATTAATATACTTGGGATTTGAGCTATTATTGTGTTAAATACTACTTTCTGTGGATGTTTGAGCTTATGGCTCCTTTTGTTTTAAATTGCAAAATGATTTTGACCCTACCGAAAAATTGTGAATTTTTTCACACATTTTTGTCACCTCTCATGTGTTGAATGTGGCTATTCTTTTGCAAAAATTTGAGTCTCGGTTTCAATCAATACCGATGACTTGAATAGTGCGTACAATCGAACGAACATGAATGTACGGCTACCGTGAGGCCAAATGAAGTTGCATAAACAATATGTGAACTCTTTGCATCTTGTTATGACTGGCCTTGTATCAAATTGATTCTCTTGTGATGATCATTGCACACTAGCGAAAGTATGGAGTCTTGTTTAACTTATAGTGTCAATGCCTAGTATGATGAGCTTACCTGTGAACTATGCATGATAGATCCTAGAATTTTCCCCGTTGGTCCGACCAACTAAGTGATGCTATCTCTTGATATGATCTAAGGCAACTTCAAAGAGTGTGAACCAATTTGACATATTCCTCTTTTGTGACCTACCTTGTGAGTGTGTGATTCTCTCTTAAACACCCCTTGAGCCTTACCTTTCTTTGGAAGAAACTTGATGAAAACTAGACCTTTCTTAATCCATCACCCATAATCCTCATGAAGTTGTGGTTAGTTTGAATAGCCAACTTAGGCCAAAAGCCTAAGTTTGGGGTGTGGTGAAAAGAGAGGAAAATCAAGAAGTGCAAGAAAGTCCCTCCTACCCATGGTTTTGAGGAAAATGGAACTCCTCCATATATAAAAGAAAAAAAGAAGACAAAAGAAAAAGAAGAAGAATGAAAAATAAAAAGACTGAAAAAATTTTGAAAAAGGAAACGGGGTTTCCAAACAATTCTTGGAAAGTAAATAATAAGATGACTTATAAGCACTAATGAAAATGATGAAGGAGAAAGGAAAGGAAGTGTTGTGATCACCATATCTCATGAGGATGAAAGTCACTAAGCCTAAATGACCATACCTTTGCACGTAGCCCCATTACAAGCCTTGAAAAGACCTTTTTAATCTTGAGTGAGCTGAAACAAATGTTGATTGGAAAATACGGGCAAACCTATGGGTGAAGTTATGCATTATGTTCTTCTTTGTAAATGTAAGTGTTGCATCTAATTCTAAAGCTTTAAATTGTGAAACCATTGTGTGAATATGGAATCATTCGTTGTGTGAGGGCATTTGAATACTATGGTTGAGCTTGAACTTGAATTTGAAGCAAGTATTGTGAGCATGAGATTCGTTGATATTGGTGAGTCACAACTTGAATATTTGAGTGCATATTTGATATAAGATAAGTAAATTGAGTCTTGTTGTGTGCATTCATGATTGAGTCTTGCGTAGCACTGTTCGAGACACCCTTTTTTTGAATTGCTGAACTTGAGTTTGCTTGAGGACAAGAAAAAGTTTAAGTTGGGGTGTTGATGAGTCCAAAAATTTGACTTATTTAGGGCTATATTTTAATATAAATTGTGTCCTAAACTGCTTATTTTATCTCAATATCTAATGGAAACCCTAAAGTTTCAGGTATTTGAAGTTTTAAGGAAAGCATGGATACTACGTCGCAAAAGGAAGGTTGAGAAGAACGAAGAAATGAAGGCCTGAGGATCGCCGAGTCCACTTGGTGAGTCTCCGAAGGGTTTTACTTCGCCTTTTGTTCCAGTATGCTAAGCCTTGAAGAAAAGGATCAAGTCAGTGAAAAAAGGGAGCAGTCGGCGCATCGACGAGCAATTCCACGAAGCAGTACCATGCCACCCAATGACTTAGAGGACGACGATGTTGAAGGCTGGTGAAAGACAGTGATGAACTACACCAAAGAGTAAATTGCTGAGTTGATTGGCGATTCCGACTAACGACGCAAAAAGATCCTTCGGAGCACATTTACTGAAAATTATAAACACTAGTTCAGTTTTTATTCTTAGGACAAAATTTTACCTTATTTTATCTAGTGTTTATATTATTAAGTTTGAGACAGTGTTTTGGAGATATTCTCTCTAAGTTTTGGATAGGGTTTTGAAGAACTTGGAGCTTTCAAGGGTTTCATCTTCATGTAATTGGACTTGGGTCTCTTGGATTCTTCATTTTTCGCTTGTTTTAAGACTTAATATTGCATACCCATTGATGGAAACATATATTGGTATACGTCTTTATGTGATTTTGTGATTATGGGTTAGATTAGTTGTTGGGTCTTGCTTGGTGATAGTTTAATCATAGCTTAATTGTGATTTTGTTTAGTATTTGTGGATGAATTTAATGAATTTGTAGTTGCAAATACAAGTTTATTTATGTGCTTTCGGCTTGCTCGAGAGAGAGGTCGTAAAACTAAAACTACTAAATTGATGGAGCTGCGAGTGGATCGCATGAGGCTCAGCTCGTAAGAGTGAACCCTATTCACATGTCCACACACTCAGCTCAAGAGAGTGAGTGGGTTAAGGCATAGGTTGGTCTTCATGCGACAAGTGGGTGTCCGAGAGGAATGCACTTGAAATGGGGTAAGTTGCTTGAGAGAGAGCTTATACCCCTTAAAGTCTAGCCTAGTCACAATTATTCTATGAATTTTCTATCAAAATCATGTACCCAATGATTGAGTCTATCCCGTATCCCTATCACATCCTAAAATTCCCGTCTCCATACTTGCATTTTTCCTTATTTTCACTGTTGTAGTTGTTTCTTGCTTACAAACCCCCATTTGATATTTGACGCTTGCGTCACCCTTTTTAATTTGTTATGTTTTCATTCGCCAAAGTCTTTAGCTACGATTAAATTTAGCACTTTCGCACTTAACCACTAATTCTCATGGCCACTCCCTTGGGACTTGACCCTAACCCTTGGTTGGGTTACTAAACTATTATACGATCGTAGACACTTGCATCGGAAGTTGTGTCTTAATTACGCAAACATCACATTTCGACACACTAACTTGCATCGGTTGCCACGTTTAGGCATAAATATGGGATCGGTTGCCATGTTCCAACATAATCATTGGATCGGGTACCACGTTTCGGTATGCTAACAGTTTGGGTTTGGGTTCCATGAGAGACCATTGACTTAACATAGTTGTATATCTTGAGAAATCTGACGTTGTACGTTGTTTCGTAAATAATATTGTATATGATGTTATTCTTATGTTGTATTGACTTATGTATGTTGCACTTAGTGGGATAGCCGCGTGATCCAGTACACTGTGGTTGTGTACTGATACTGCACTTGCTCTTTCTTTGTTGAGTACAGGACATCTTTAAGCGGCTATTGACAGACCTCACTTAGAAGATCAATGATCGTCATTTCAAATTCAAGGGTGAGCCAGTTCTTCCTGGCTGCACGAGTTCTCCATTTGTTTATGTCCACATTTCAGACTTAGCCTTCTCTAGTTAGTTATTAGCATGTTAGTATGGGGTTATACCCCTTCTTGTTTAGACTTATGGTTGAACTTTAGATGTTTTAGTATATTGACATTTAAGTTCTAGTCATTTATTTCTACAATTCGTTGTTAGATCTTTGTAAGTTTATGGGAACTTCAGTATTTAGTCATTTAAACCTGCTTCCGTATCTTTAAATGCTTGGTTTTGTATTAATTAGTTAGTATTAATGGTTCTCCAATCGAAGGGTTAGTGAGTGTTCCTGTAGCACCCCTAAATGATAACAAGAGTCATATATTGATTTACCATCGCTAAACTACTTCAATATGGGTTACTCTATTGTTGGGAACTTTAAATGTTGTGGAAATTGATAGCTTGCTTAATATAAAGTGTATTGTAATTGATGGGATTGTATGGGGGTATTTACGTAAGAGGTTAATGAGAATATTGTATAATTGTAAAAAGAAGGTGAAGGATATATATATATATATATATATATATATATATATATAAGTGTATATGTAGGTATTTTGGGCAGCACACAACACTATTTGGGCAGCTTGAAGGACAGCTGTCAAAGTGATAAATATCACTTTGTGAGCCTATATATTTTAACACTTATCTAGTGAATTTCGTGGCTTTTGAAGACTTGGAACCTTAGAACTTTAACTTACCTTTTTTTCATCAAAATCACAAAAAAAAAACCTTGATTCTTTTGGCTAGAATTCGATACACACTTCTTGGTTGGTAAGTGGCTGAAATCTGTTTTTGAGCTAGGTAATGTGTGGTAAATTGTGTATATCTTGTGATCTAGAACTCCGTTTTGGGTGAATAAATATGTTTTGGAAATCTGATTCATGTACCTACAACTTTAATGTTTATGTGAAAGTCTAATTTAGCTTTTATATATTCGAAAATGGGACGCAACACCGAACAAGTTCTGTCCAGATTTCTCTGTTTTTGATGCTGAGTAGTGTGTGTTACGTTAAGAATATCTTGTTCTCTAGAACTCCGTTTTGGGTGAATAAATAAGATTTGAAAAACTAATTCATGTACCTACGACTTTTATGTTTATGTGAAAGTCTAATTTATCGGTTATGGATTTGAAATTTGGGATGCAACGCAGGACAAGTTTTGTCCAGACTTCGGATTTAGAAATCCGGTAGGAACCACTGTTTGTGTATTGATGATATCATTCTATACAAAATGTATTTTTTGATTATACTTGTTGTGTTGCAATCTTAAGAGATGTATCTACATCTTTCATGAAGGTTACAAAGTCTAGTTTTACCCTTTTCCTGTTCAAATCTATGTTACAATATGGGGTACTAAATTGGCCAGAATCACTGTTTTAGGAACAAAGTTGTATCTGTGCGGGCTGAGCTTACTTGTGATGATAATCCTATTTTATTTCAACATTATTGAGATATTAGGAATTAAAGAAGTTATTTAATTGTACTTTTAAGGTTATATATATACTTGTGAACAATTTGAGGACCTTGATACGTTGGTTGGTCTCCGGTTTGAGCTTGCGAAGTTGGTTGGACTGTTGCTATGCTAAAGTATTGAGGTTTGTGTATAAACTTGTACTTGCACTCTTGTAACAGCTGGTATAAATGAAATTGATCTTGATACCTCATCTACCTCTTGTCACTTTGCATTGTCGTGTTGGTATGATGCCATGTAACTCACCCACTTGTACGGATTGTTTGATCACTTGACACTCTTGTTGGGACCATGTCCTTCTTGTGGCTGTGACTTTGTCATTATTGGCAGGCCTCTTGATTCGGATCATTTGCCATCTTGACTTTGGATTTGTAGTTCGTCTTAGGAATGGAAGTTATTCATTTTAAGTACGAACTAGAAAGTCATTTTTAATATGGTTCTTGGTTCTCTTGATTATTAGGTTGTGACCCTTCTTGATACAGAGCTTCGGTCCTTCTTGATACAGGGCAGCGACCCTTTTTGATACTTGCTTGTGCCGGGTGTGACGACATGAAGTATATATTGGGTGAGCCTTGCTATTGAATTTCTTGGAAAATTAGTGCTATGAGGTTCTTGACATTTGTATCTTTGAATGTAGAACTTGATACTTGTTATCTATTGTTACTTGATTTATTTATTATGCTTCAAGTACACTGCTCATTGGCTTGGAAAAAGGGTGGCTTGGTAAATTTGAGGACTCCAACCCTATAGTTTTTACACCACTAAGCTATATGATTTGCGATAGTTGTTTCTATCGTAGGGGTTGATCAAGGGAGGCATGAAGATGGCCATGGGAGATGGAAATTCTAAGAACTTTAAAGAAGATCACATTTGCATATAGACATATATCTTTTGTATATATTTTGGTACTTATACACGATTTATGTGATGTATTTGCATTCGATTTTGAGGGCTAACTGTATCATGTCCATGGGTTGTAATTTAAGTATGGCTACATGTTTGGGTTATTTGGGGTGTGTAAGCCCAAGTTTTGTAATATGTTACCTTTCCTACTTGTTTGGAATGATCGTATGAAGCATGAACCCAATTAGTTTGGGTACTTGAAAGTTGATGAAATTTTTTTTTTATTATCATTATTTACTTGCATGGGGACAATATATGCATAAAAATATCTCGTGATTCATTTGCGTATGGGAATTGGAAAGGAATGTTACAATTTTGGTATCAGAGCCTAGGTTTGTGGTCCTAAGACTTTAGCTATAAAGTACTTGTATACTTGTTCGTTTCGGAGACAAAAGTTATGTGGATTATTTGTTCACTAAAATGGTTCATAATATTTTTATTGCATGTAGAGTGGACGTGCATCATATACTTGTCCATAATGCAATGTGATCTTCCATTTTGAAGGAATTAAATTATGGCCTCTTCTGCTGAACCACCTATGGAAGCTGCTCGTGAAGGTTCGGGTGCCTCTATTTCCCAACCTAATGCACTTGAAGAGGTTGGAGAACCTTTATCAGATCATTATATTCCACACACTAGTGGGTCTGAAGTAGGAAACCAGCAGGGTGCTAGAGCTGGTTCACATCCTCACAGGAGTTGTGGTACTCAAGCTATAAATCCTCATTTTCAGCAAATGGTTGAATTTTTCCACCACATAGCTGAAGCGATGCATGATCCCAATGTGATTAACTTTGAAAAAATAAGGAAGATGGGGGGAGTGGAGTTTGAAGGCAATGTTGATCCCACGGATGTTGAACAATGTATGGAGCGCATAGAGAGGGTATTTGAGCAGTTAGAGTGTTCAGATGTTGCAAAATTTAAGTATGCTATTTCACTCCTACAAAAGGATGCTTATGATTGGTGGGTAAGTGTTCTGAATGCCAAGGTAAAACCTCCTGCTCTTACTTGGGATGATTTCCTTAGGGAATTTCGTATGAAGTATGTCGCACCTGCTTATTGTGATGCAAAGAGAAAGGAGTTTTTGAATTTAAGGCAACGAGGCATGTCTATTACTGAGTACCAACAGAAGTTTCTAAGGCTCTCTCGTTATGCTGGAGGTATTATTAAAGAGGAAAAAGACTAGTGTAGGATATTTGAAGATGGTTCAAATGATTCCATTAGGTAGAATGTGGCGATCCTACAACATGAGAACTTTTGTAAGTTAGTGTCTGCTGCTTTTAATTGGGAATGACTTGATAAAGAAGAAGCTAGTCGAAATGAAAATAAATTTTGAAAGCCTAGATCAGATTTTGGAGGTCCATCCAAAAGGGGAAGGTTTGATGATTCTAAAGTTGGTAGTGTTAACAGGCCACCCAGCAAAAGCAAAGCAGATCAGAATTTTTTACAGCTAGCACTCCAAGTTATAGCCAAGGTAGGTCTCGTGTTCCCACTTGTCCACAATGTGGAAAAAATCATTATGGTACTTGCAGGAGAGCTTCTGGTGTATGTTTCAATTGTGGGAGCCTTGATCATAAAGTGAAGGATTGTCCTAATCCTAATAATGCTCTTTCCTTGAGAACTGAAGGCTCAATTTATAAGCCTTCTATTAATCCTCCTCGAACTAATGAAGGTTCAAGACCTAAAAATGCACAAGCAACAGGTGCAAGTGGAGCGAATAAAGCTAGTGGACCATGGGCTACTACACGCACTTATGCTATGAGGCAGAGAGAGGATCAAGATGGACAAGATGTGGTTGTCGGTATATTTCACTTATTTGGCTTATGTGTGTTTACATTGTTTGATCTCGGTTCTACACATTCCTATCTTTGTTCATCACTTACTCTTCATGAAAACGTGAAATCTTTGAGACTTGATTTTGATGTGTTGGTTGAAAGTCCTTTGGGTTATCAAGTTGTGTGTAATCGAGTTTATGAAGATTGTCCCTTTATGATTCAAAATCTAGTTTTCCCTGCTGATTTGATTGAAATGCCCTTCAAGGATTTTGATGTTATTATCGGGATGGATTAGGTTTATAAATGTCACGCAGTGGTAGATTGTAGGTCTAAGTATGTGAATTTTTAAGATCCTACATTTTCACACATCATTGTACAAGGTGAAAGATCATTGACAGCTAGTATTATCTCGGCGGCCTTGGCAAGAAAGTCGATGTGTCAAGGTTGTAAGGCATACCTTGCTCACATAGTTGCTTCACGGTTAGAGAGTCCTGGTATCAAGGACATACCTACTGTGCAAGATTTTCCAGAAGTCTTCCCATAAAATCTTTCAGGATTGCCCTAGAAAAGAGAGGTTGAATTTCCTATCGAGCTTATTCCTAGATCTACCCCTATTTTTGTTACTCCTTATAGAATGGCTCCGGCAGAACTAAGAGAATTGAAATCTCAATTACAAGAACTTCTTGAGAAGGGTTTTATTCGACCTAGTGTTTCTCCTTGGGGAGCCCCGGTGTTATTCGTAAAGAAGAAAGATGGCACTCTCAGGCTTTGTATTGACTATAGACAATTGAACAGAATCAAAATCAAGAATAAATATCCACTACCAAGGATCAACGATTTATTTGACCAACTGAAAGGGTCAAAATTATTCTCGAAGATTGATTTAAAGTTTGGATATCACCAACTGCATGTTAGAGAGAATGATATTCCTAAAACTGCTTTTAGAACTCGGTATGGTCATTATGAATTTTTGGTGATGCCATTCGGGTTGACAAATGCTCCTACGGTATTCATGGATCTAATGAATCGAGTATTCAAGCCTTATCTTGATCAGTTTGTGGTTGTTTTTATAGATGATATTTTAATATTTTCCATAAGTAGTGAAGATCATGATAAACACCTCCGGATTATTTTGCAAATTTTGAAGGAGAAAGAACTTTATGCTAAACTTTCCAAGTGTGAATTTTGGCTTGATGAAGTGAAGTTTTTGGGACATGTTGTATTGGCCGAAGGCGTCATGGTGGATCCTAGTAAGATACAAGCAGTTGTTGAGTGGAGACCTCCCAAAAGTCAAACTGAGGTAAGAATTTTCTTAGGCTTAGCAGGATACTACAGAAGATTTGTGAAAGGCTTTTCCATTATCGCCTCTCCATTGACTAAACTCTTGTAGAAGGAAGTGAAGTTTAATTGGAATGATAAATGCCAAGAAAGCTTTGAAACTCTCAAATCCTTGCTGACTTAGTCACCTATACTTACTTTACCAACTGAAGGGAAGGAGTATGTAGTATATAGCGATGCTTCTCACAATGGTCTCAGATGCGTGTTGATGCAAGAAGGGAAGGTTATTTCTTATGCCTCTCGGAAATTAAAACCGCATGAATTGAATTATCCTACTCATGATCTTGAACTTGCCGTGGTAGTGTTTGCTTTAAAAATATGGCGGCATTATTTGTATGGAGAGAAATGTCATATATTCGCTGATCACAAGAGCTTAAAGTACTTGGGTACTCAGAAGGAGTTGAACCTCCGACAGCGTAGATAGCTTGAACTCATTAAGGATTATGACTGCACAATTGATAATTATCCAGGTAAAGCTAATGTGGTTGCAAATGCCTTAAGTAGAAAATCCTTCACAAGTATTTCTTTGAGCCCTTTGCCCTTGCTTCTTGAGTTGAGAGCCATGAATGTTTGTTTCACACTTGAGTCAAAGGGTTCAGTTGTTGCTAATTTGCAAGTAAAGCCAATATTACTTGAATAGGTGAAAGAAGCACAAAAGTTGGATGAGAAACTTGCCAAAGTGGCCCGAAAAGTTCAAAACGGGGAAAAACCTGATTTTTCATTATCAGAGGATGGTGTCTTATTTTATCAAGATAGACTTTGTGTCCCTAATGATGACAATTTGAAGAAAGAGATACTGAATGAAGCACATACCTCCTCATATGCAATGCATCCTGGGGGTACAAAGATTTACTAAACCATCAAAATAAATTATTGGTGGAATGGTATGAAGAAAGACATTGCGGAGTTCGTTTCTAAATGGGTGGTTTGTCAACAAGTAAAGGCAGAACATCAAGTCCCAGTTGGGTTACTACAACCATTGTCGATACCAGAATGGAAATGGGAGAGAATAACTATGGACTTTGTTTCTGGACTTCCTCGCACCTAAAGAAATCATAATGCAATATGGGTGATTGTGGATAGACTAACCAAGAGTGCACACTTCTTAGCAATCAGGATGGATTACTCACTTGAGCGTTTAGCCGAATTGTACATTAATGAGATTGTAAGACTACATGGGATCCTTATGTCTATTGTATCTAATCGAGACCCAAGGTTTACGTCTAGATTTTGGGGTAGCTTGCAGGAAGCTTTAGGTACTAAGTTGAAATTTAGCACTTCGTTCCATCCTCAAACGGACGGTCAGTCGGAAAGGGTGATACAAGTTTTTGAGGATATGCTTCGAGCTTGCATTATAGAGTTTGAGGGTAGTTGGGACAAATATTTGTCTTTGATAGAATTTGCTTATAATAACAGTTACCAATCGAGTATTGGAATGCCTCCATATGAAGCTTTGTACGGAAGAAAATGTCGCACCCCTCTTTGTTGGAGTGAAGTTGGTGATAGGAAACTTATTGGTCCTGACTTTGTGCAACAAACGAAAGATAAGGTAAAAATTATCAAGGATCGTCTAAAGATTTCTTCGGATAGACAAAAGTCATACATTGATCTTCAAAGGCGGGACATTGAATATCAAGTGGGAGATAAGGTATTTTTGAAGGTGTCTCCATGGAAAAAGATTATGAGATTTGGCAAAATGGGAAAACTTAGTCCTCGATTTATTGGACCTTATGAGATACTTGAAAGGGTTGGACCGGTTGCATATAGATTGGCCTTACCACCTAAGTTAGACAAGATCCACAATGTCTTCCATGTTTCTATGCTCAGAAGATACCGTTCTGATCCATCTCATGTTCTTCCAGTTGAATCTATTGAGGTTAATCCTGACTTGACGTATAATGAAGAACCTATTTTAATTCAAGCTCGGGAAGTAAAGCAACTTAGAAACAAGAAAATACATTTAGTAAAGGTACTTTGGAGGAACCACTCAGGAAAAGAAGCTACCTGGGAGAGAGAAGAAGACATGAGAAATCAATATCCGCACTTGTTTCAGGACTAAGGTAAGGTAAATTTTGAGACGAAATTTCTTTAAGGGGGAGCGAGTTGTAGCACCCCTAAATGCTAACAAGAGTCGTATATTGATTTACCGTAACTAAACTACTTCAATATGGGTTACTCTATTGTAGGGAACATTAAATGTTGTGGAAATTGATAGCTTGCTTAATATAAAGTGTATTGTAATTGATGGGATCGTATGGGGGTATTTACGTAAGAGGTTAATGAAAATGTTGTATAATTTTAAAAAGAAGGTGAAGGATATATATATATATATATATATATATATATATATACAAGTATATATGTAGGTATTTTGGGTAGCACACAACACTATTTGGGCAGCTTGAAGGACAGCTGTCCAAGTGATAAATATCACTTTGTGTGGCTATATATTTTAACACTTATCTAGTGAATTTCGTGGCTTTTGAAGACTTGGAACCTTATAACTTTAACTTACCTTTTTTTCATCAAAATCACAAGAAAAAAACCTTGATTCTTTTGGCTGGAATTCGATACACACTTCTTGGTTGGTAAGTGGCTGAAATCTGTTTATGAGCTAGGTAGTGTGTGGTAAATTGTGTATATCTTGTGATATAGAACTCCGTTTTGGGTGAATAAATATGTTTTGGAAAGATTATTCATGTACCTATAACTTTAATGTTTATGTGAAATTCTAATTTAGCTTTTATAGATTCGAAAAATGGGACGCCACACCTAACAAGTTCTGTCCAGATTTCTCTGTTTTTGATGCTGAGTAGTGTGTGTTACGTTAAGAATATCTTGTTCTCTAGAACTCCGTTTTGGGTGAATAAATATGATTTGGAAAGATGATTCATGTACCTACAACTTTATGTTTATGTGAAAGTCTAATTTAGCTGTTATAGATTTGAAATTTTGGATGCAACGCAGGACAAGTTTTGTCCAGACTTCGGATTTAGAAATCCGGTAGGAACCACTGTTAGTGTATTGATGATATCTTTCTGTAAAAAATATATTTTTTGGTGATTCTTATTGAGTTGAGATCTTAAGAGATTTATCTACATCTTTCATGAAGGTTACAAAGTCTAGTTTTACCCTTTTACTGTTCAAATCTATGTTACAATATGGGGTACTAAACTGGCCAGAATCACTGTTTTAGGAACAAAGTTGTATCTGTGCGGGCTGAGCTTACTTGTGATGATAATACTGTTTTATTTTGATATTATTGAGATATTAGGAATTAAAGAAGTGATTTAATTGTATTTTTAAGGTTATATATATACTTGTGAACAATTTGAGGACCTTGATACGTTGGTTGGTCTCCGGTTTGAGCTTGCGAAGTTGGTTGGACTGTTGCTACGTTAAAGTATTGAGGTTTGTGTATTAACTTGTACTTGCACTCTTGTAACGGCTGGTATAAATGAAATTGATCTTGATACCTCATCTACCTCTTGTCACTTTTCATTGTCGCGTTGGTATGATGCTCATGTAACTCGCCTACTTGTACGGATTGTTTGATCACTTGACACTCTTGTTGGGACCATGTCCTTCTTGTGGTTGTGAATTTGGCACTATTGGAAGGCCTCTTGATTCGGATCATTTGCCATCTTGACTTTGTATTTGTAGTTCGTCTTAGGAATGGAAGTTATCCATTTTAAGTACGAACTAGAAAGCCATTTTTAATATGGTTCTTGGTTCTCTTGATTATTGGGCTGTGACCCTTCTTGATACAGGGCTTCGGTCCTTCTTGATACAGGGCAGCGACCCTTCTTGATACTTGCTTGTTCCGAGTGTGACGACATGAAGTATATATTGGGCGAGCCTTGCTATTGAATTTCTTGGTAAAATGGTGCTATATGCTTATTGACATTTGTATCTTTGAATATAGAACTTGATACTTGTTATCTATTGTTACTTGATTTATGTATTATGCTTCAAGTACACTGCTCATTGGCTTGGAAAAAGGGTAGCTTGGTAAATTTGAGGACTCCGACCCTATAGTTTTTACACCACTAAGCTATATGCTTAGCGATAGTTGTTTCTATCGTAGGGGCTGATTGAGAGGAGGCATGAAGATGGCCATGGGAGATGAAAATTTTGATAACTTTAAAGAAGATCACATTTGCATATAGGCATATATATTTTGAATAAATTTTGATACTTATACACGATCTATGTGATGTATATTTGCATTCGATTTTTAGGACTAACTGTATCATATCCATGGGTTGTAATCTAAGTATGGCTATATGTTTGGGTTATTTGGGGTGTGTAAGCCCATGTTTTGTAATATGTTACCTTTTCTACTTGTTTGGAATGATCGTATGAAGCATGAACCCAATTAGTTTGGGTACTTGAAGTTGATGAAAATTTTTTTTATTATCATTATTTACTTGCATGGGGACAATATATGCATAAAAATATCTTGTGGTTCATTTGCGTATGGGAATTGGAAAGGAATGTTACAGTGTCAATCACGATGGTCTGGGTCATGACAAAGTTGGTATCAGAGCCTAGGTTCATTGATCTCAATGTACCTAAACGAATCTAGTAGAGACTTATGGAACGGTACGAAGACATCTCTACTTTTCTTCGAGATGCTATAAGACTTTAGGAAATCTCTTGGTTTTCTCTTGTCTCGTTTCACGCTATAACTTGATTCCAATTTGTATTTGTCGATTCAAATTGGTATCTAACCTTCTTCACTCTTCTGTCTGCATATGGTTAACACTAGATTCAATGGCGTTAGGCCCGTAGCTCCCGTCAATGCTCCAGCTGAGAAATCTATAGCGAGAGGTCATGGTTGAGGCAAGGCTAGATGAAGAGGTAGGGGTAGAGGTCGAAGAAGAGTGGTACCTACTAGGGATGGAGCACCATTTGATAATGCTCAGAGAAATGAGGCTCCTTCTGGGCATCATGAAGAGGAGAAGAGAACATAGAGGTTGAGAATGAGGAGAATGCTGGACAAAAGAAAGAGATGAGGGCAGAGACAACAGGTATTCCTCACATAGATCTAGTGTTAGCTCAGCAGATCATGTCATTCTTGAAGGGGTTGGTTGGTCCTGGAGTGCTTCCCTCTGTCCAAGCAACTCAAGCTCCAGGCAATCCTCCTATTGTTATCACTATCCCCAAGGTAGGAGGGAATATAGGTAATGATGCTTTCTTCCGTCCTTTATTGGGTGTTGCTATGACTGGTAATGAGCATTAACTATTGACTAAGTTCTTAAAGTTGAAATCGCATATGTTCCATGGTTCCAAGAGTAAGGATGCCTATGAGTTCATCTTAGATTGCTACGAGAGGCTTCATAAGTTGGGAATTGTCCATCAGCATGGGGTTGAGTTCGTGACTTTTCAGCTTCAAGGTGAGGCTAAGTGGTGGTGGAGAGCATATATGGAATGCAAATCTTCAGTTTTACCTCCACTTACTTGGACCCAATTGTATGCTCTATTTTCAGAGAAATATGTGCCTAGAACTATGAGAGACCGTAAGAAAGATGAGTTCATGGCTTCGAAACAAGGTGGTATGTCTGTGGCTGCTTATGAGGCCAAGTTTCATGCCTTTTCTAGATATGCTACGTAGTTGGTGACTACTGAGGAAGAGAGGATTCGTTTATTTATTAAGGGACTAAATTAGGAGCAGCATGTATTATCTGTCTATATGACTCTGCAGGGAGGAGCTTTAATGAGGTAATAGACTTTGTTAAGAAAGTGAAGGGGTTGAGGCGAGACGGTCAGGCTAAGGCATTGGCTAAAAAGGCCAAAAATTCGGGTAACATTCAAGGTTCTTACTCCAAAGGGGCAGGGAGGCCAACACATGCAGCTAGGCCAATTCAGTCGACTATGCCCGCCTCTACCGGTAATTACTCAGGAACTCCACCTCATAACCTGATTCAGGATAGCTAGGGAGTCGCGCCTTCGACGGGCAGCAGGCCATCTTTTGATCGTACTTGCTATAATTGTGGAGAGCCTGGGCATATGAGGAGAGATTATCCCCACCCACATATGATGGATTCCGCGCAACAACAGACTAAAACAGTGGTAACAGCGAGAAATGGTAATAATGGTCGAGGGCATCCACAAGGTGCACGAGGAGGCAATCAACGAGGCCGTGGAGGTAGGGGAAATAGTAATGCAGGCAGAGGTACAGTGCAGCCAAGCAGGCAAGTCGCCCTTCATGATGATATGGCTCAGTGTTACGCCTTTTCGGGCAAAAATGAGGTAAAGGCATCTGACACAGTGATCACACGTACTATTCTTATATGTAGCCAGATGGCTAATGTGTTATTTGATCCGAGTTCTACTTATTCTTCTGTGTCCGTGTGATTAGCCGCAACATTTGATATGAATTGTGATGTACTTGATGCCCCCATCCATGTTACTACCCCAGTTGGAAAGTATTTCAAAGTCACCCATGTCTATCGTATTTGTCCTATTTTGTTTATGGGTTTTCAGACTTGGGCTGATTTGGTGATTTTGGATATGACTAACTTTGTTATAATCTTAGGTCTGACTTGGTTGTCCCCATATTATGTTGTGCTTAATTGTAACACTAAGTCTGTAACTCTCGAAATTGCGGGAAGGAAAAAGTTAAAGTGGGAAGGGGTGTACAAGCCTAAGCAAGCTAAGATCGTATCCTCCATTCAGGCAAGGAAACTGGTAGGACAGGGTTGTTTGGCGTATTTGGCTCATATTTGAGATGTTGAGGTTGAGTCTCCATCTATTGAGTCCATTCCTGTGGTGTTAGAATTTAGAGAAGTATTTCCTAATGATTTGCCTGGTATGCCTCCTGATAGAGATACAAACTTCCACATCGATTTAGAATCTACTACTCGTCCCATTTACATCCCTCCGTATCGCATAGCCTCAGTGGAATTAAGAGATCTTAAGGCTCAAATCCAAGAGCTTCTTGATAAATAGTTTATTCTTCCTAGTGCTTCCCCATGGGGTGCTCTAGTTTTGTTTGTTGAGAAAAAGGATGGTAGTATGAGAATGTATATAGGTTACCGGCAATTGAATAGGGTCACTTATTCAAAACACGTACCCTTTTCCTCGAATAAATGATGTTTTTGACCAATTGCAAGGTGCATCAGTTTTCTCCAAGATTGATCTAAGGTTTGGCTACCATCAGTTAAAATTTAGGCCTGAGGATGTGCCTAAGACAATGTTTAGAACCCGCTATGGGCACTATGAGTTTCTAGTTATGTCTTTTGGTTTGACTAATCCGCCCGCCACTTTTATGAGTTTAATGAATGGGATGTTCAAGAAAATTTGTGATTCATTCATCATAGTCTTTATTGATGATATTTTGGTCTATTCGAAAAGTGAGGAAGAGCATGCCAACCATCTTCGTATTGTTCTGGGTATTCTTGGGAAACAAAGGTTGTATGCTAAATTTTAAGTGTGAATTTTGGTTGACTTCGGTTGCATTTTTAGGGCATGTAGTTTCAAAAGAAGGGGTAATGGTAGATCCCCAAAAGATTGAGGCAGTTAAGAATTGGGTTCGGCCTAGCTATGTGACGGAAGTTAGGAGTTTTGTAGGGCTCGCTAGCTACTATCGTCGATTTGTAAATAACTTTGCTTCTATTGCCACTCACTTAACAAACTTGACCAAAAAGGAGATATCATTTGAATGGACTGAAAAATGTGAGGATAGCTTTCAAAAGCTCAAGTCTCTCTTGACCACAACACCTATCTTAGCACTACCGGTGCAAGGTAAAGATTTTATTGTTTATTGTGAATCTTCACATTATGGTTTGGGTGATGTATTGATGCAGGATAAGAATGTTATAGCTTATGCATTGCGTCAATTGAAGGTGAATGAAAGGAATTATCCAACACATGATTTGGAGTTGGCAGCGATAGTGTTTGCTCTTAAGATGTGGCGTCATTAACTCTATGGTGTTAAGTGTGAGGTGTTTACTAATCATTGTAGTTTGCAGCATGTGTTCACTCAAAAAGATCTGAATTTGAGACAACGAAGGTGGATGGAGTCACTTAAAGATTATGTTATCACCATTCACTTAAATATTATGATGTAACTTAGATGACCTTTGGCTAAGGAAACTCAGACCTTGGAGTCTAAATTCATGTAATTGGGCATCTCAGAAAAAGGTGGGGTGTTACCTAGCAATTAAGTAAGGGCCACGTTTAAGGAAGAGATTAATGCTAAGCAATTTTAGAATGAAATTTTGAATGAACTCAAGAAGAAGACAGTGATTGGTTTGGCACAAGAGACCACTCTAGATGCAGAAGGTGTGCTCAGTTTTAAAGGAAGAATTTATGTTCCTTAACTTGATGACTTAATTCAAAAATTATTGATAGAATCTCATGGTTCGCGATATTCCATTCATCCAGGTGTGATCAAGTTGTACTGAGATTTGAAGTGAATTTATTGGTGGCCGAGCATGAAGAAAGATATAGCCAAGTTTGTGGCTAAGTGTCAAAATTGTCAACAAGTAAAATATAAGCATCAAAGGCTTGCAGGTTTGCTTCAAAGAATGCCAATTTTGGAATAGAAGTGGCAGAGGATAGCCAGGATTTTGTGGTTGGTCTTCCCAAGACTTTGGGGAAATTTGATTCTATTTGGGTAGTGGTTGATAGATTGACTAAGTCAGCCTATTTTATTCTAGTAAAAATAGATTATAATGATGAATAGTTGGCTAAATTTTATGTGAAGGAGATAGTGAGGTTTCATGGGGTGCCCCTTTTTATCATCTCAGACCGTGGTACGCAGTTCACCTCCAAGTTTGGAGTAAATTACATGATGAATTGGGCACACAACTCACTTTTAGTACCGCCTTCCATCCACAGATGGACGGGAAGTCGGAGAGGACTATTCAAGTGTTAGAAAACATGTTGAGGGAATGTGTAATTGATTTTGGAGGACATTGGGATAAGTTTTTACCTTATTATGAGTTCTCCTACAACAATAGGTATCACTCCAGCATTGATATGGCACCATTTAAGACATTATATGGGAGGGGATGTAGATCACCCATAGGATGGTTCGAGGCTGGAGATGTGAAACCTTTTGGAGTTGATTTAGTGAAGGATGCTCAAAATAAGCTGATGAATATTCAAGCTAAGCTTTTAGCCTCCCAAAGTAGACAGAAGAAGTATGTGGATCATACTGTAAGAGACATGCCATTTCAGACCGTTGATAATGTTCTTCTTAAGGTATCACCCATGAAAAGGGTGATGAGATTTGGCAAGAAAGGCAAGTTAAGTCCGCTATACAGTGGTCCCTTTGAGGTTCTTGAATATGTAGGGCCAGTGGCTTATAGATTGGCTTTACCACCTAACCTATTGGGAGTTCATCCGGTATTTCAAGTGTCCATGTTGAAGAGATATCATGGAGATGAGCATTACATCATTAAGTAGGACTCAATAATGTTAGACAAATGCCTCTAATATGAGGAAGAACCGATTGCAATTCTTGATCGTGATGTTCGAAAGCTGAGGACCAAGGATATTAAGTTAGTGAAAGTTCAATGGAAGCATCGTCCAGTTGAGGAAGCTACTTGGGAAACCGAGAAGGACATGAGAGACAAGTATCCCCAATTGTTCGTCGATTCAGGTACTACTTCGTTCCTTCCTTAGCCTATTTTCCTAAGTTTGTCACTCGGAGATGAGTGATGGGTAAATTGGTATCTATTGTAATCACCGGGTTCCGTCATTATAGAAAATCCAATGGGAAAAATTTTTGGGTCAGAAAACTTTTTCGTAGTAACTTGGAATTTCCCAACCTAGTCCATATTTGGATGAAATTAGAGTCATTAAAATCCAGGGAGATCTAGTAACAATTGTGTGATCTAATTATGAATTTGATCACATGAGTAGATATCTAAGATGTTAAAGAACCTGTACGACTTTACGGAATTGAATTCGGACGATTAGAACTCCTGAAATTGATCTTAGCGTGAATGGGTAGTTTCTGAGTGTCGTTGGTTGAAGGTGTGTTGTGAAGTTGGAGTTTGGAATTCTTAAATTGACTCACTGGTTCGGTGCAAGACACTGTGGTAGAATTATTCCCGCTAGGGTGGGGCCGTTGTGGAGGGCTGGGGGCCGCTATAACGAAACAATAGCGATTTAAGTCAGAAATCAACACCTAAACGTCTTTATTCTGCAACTTTTGAACTTGAGAGCTAAGGAATGAACCCAGGGGTTTTCTTGACAGCTTTTCAACATTCTTGAGGCTAAATGTAAGATTTTAACTGTTTGAATCTGTTTTTCGATCCGGAGAACATAATATAATAAGTAATTATCGATGGGGAAGGGTTTTGATCTGGAAATTAGGGTGAAGAAAGCCCTAATCTAGGTATGGGATCATGGGTATAATTAGGGTTGATAGAATTGTTAGTAATTTGGGTAATTAGTTATGGTTTATTGATTCCCGTGTTAAATCAATTATTTGTAGACGAAGAACAAGCGAAACGAATTCGAAAAGGGAAGGATCAAGTTTCCTTGGGGATTTCAAACTTGTTTCGAGGTAGGTGATGAGATTTATTTCATGTGTGTGATGTACGTTTGTTCTTGCTTCATTATAATACGTGTATGTATGCGAATGTTGCATTATTGATCACACTAGTTGTAAATGAGATAGATGAATGATGAATGTCATGAATCATGACTTGATTGTATGGTCTTGAAAATATACTTGTGATTGTGGATTGTTGAATGGATCGGTTTTTGCATTCCGACACACTAACTTGGATCGGTTGCCACGTTCTGGCATAATCATTAGATCGGGTACCACGTTTCAGTATGCTAACAGTTTGGGTTCCATGAGGTACCATTGACTTGACATAACTCTATATATTGAGAAATGTGAAGTTGTACGTTGTTTCATAATTAAAATTATATATGTTCAGTGTATGCATGTTATTATTATGTTGTATTGACTTATGTATGTTACACTTAGTGGGATAGCCATGTATTCCTACCAGTACAATGTGGTTGTGTACTAATACTGCACTTGCTCTTTTTTTGTTGAGTACAGGGCATCTTCAAGCGACTATTGACAGACCTCGCTTAGAAGATTAGTGACCGCCGTTTCGAATTCAAGGGTGAGCCAGTTCTTCTAGGCTGCCATAAGTTCTCCTTTCATTTATGTACACATTTCGGACTTAGATTTCTCTAGTTAGTTATTAGCATGTTAGTATGGGGTTGTATCCCTTCTTTTTTAGACTTATAGTTGAACTTTAGATGTTTTGGTACATTGACTTTCTGGTTCTAGGTATTTATTTTTGCAATTCGTTGTTAGATCTTTTGAAAGTTTATGGGAACTTTAGTATTTAGTCATTTAAACCTGCTTCCGTTTCTTTAAATGATTGGTTTCATATTAATTATTTAGTATTAATGGTTCTCCCACTGGAGGGTTAGTGTGGGTGCCAATCACAATGGTCTGGATTGTGATAGAGAGTTTTTGGTATCAGTTTCTGAGTCTTTTTGAAGATTTGAGGTCCTAAGTTGTGATTTTGTAGAAAATATTGCCTCAAACATTTGGATCAAAGATAGAATTTATTTCTTTTGGTTGACTTTTAAGCTTGAGTGGACTTATTTGGACAAGGGCCTATGATCATTTCACAACTTCTAGCCTAGATTATCTTAGCAGGACCAACGAGGCAAGCTCTAGATTGACACATACTGCATGAACATTCAAACTTTTCTCACACGCACTTCACACTTTGTTTCATTATTGGATTATTGAATTACCTAGTTCAAGTTTTAGCTTAAGTCATGCTATCATACCAGTTCCTTATCATGTCATATGAAGATCCAACACATTCAATTCATTCATCCTATAGATCTAGCTCATTTCAAAATTTTTGGACATGTATTAATTTTATGATCTTTATACCATCATGCTTTCATTCTTTTACTTACTTCTACACATACAATCCTAAGCACGCTAGTTCAAAATAAAAGTAAACACTCCCTTGGGGGAAAAGAAAACAGGCAAGAAAACCCCAAGAGCGGATTATTAGTTGGGTTACTCAGACTTCACCCTATCACTCATAATCCATTTACCCCAACCCCAACAAAATAAGGTGCAATTTCCCTTAATGCACAAAGTAAAAAGTAAAGCATAGGGTGAAGGAAACCTATGGCACAAATGCGCTGAAGTCCCATCAAGAAATGGGTGGGTCCGATTTTCCAGAACCCACTGGATCAACACTAGGGGCGCCATCAGTAGTGTGTCACCAACAATGGGAACACCATCAGTAGTGCTCCTCAAACCAGAAGGGCAAACATCTATCTCTCGGGCTCGCTGTTGCATCATCTTCTCATCAATGATGGATTGCATATGGGCCACCTCAAATTGCTGGCGCTCCTTCTTCCTTAATTGTCGAGCCTCCTTAGTATATGAAGTGTGGTCAGAGTGGTGGCGTTTTCCCTCAGTATGTAAAGAGTCTGGTGGTGGCATAGTTTTGCCAAATAGAGCAGTTATCACCGCCTCATCCTTCTCTGCAGCAGGAACAACCTCTGGTGCAATCTCTGAAGGGGATAGAAGAGCAACAACAACAGCATGGAGACTAGCCAACTATGTCTGGAAGTGGTGATATCAATAGTAGGGGAAGGCCTCTCTAAGACTCGCAACTCAAATGCATCCAGGCGCTTATAAACAGCCTGAATCTTTCTATCCATCATCTACTCCATCCTAGCCTCAGACTCCTCAATAGAACACAACAACCAAGGTCTTATGTGCTCCAGCAATGTGGCCATCTGTGTCTCTAACTTCTAGACTCGAGCAATAGGAACCAGAGTGGACCCTGAAGGGGGAGTGGCTCGGGATGAGCTAGCAGCCTAGCTGGTGGCAGTAGAAGGGGGAGTCTGGGCCTCTATGGTAGTAAGAGGGGCGGAAGTAGCAGCAACCTCTATCCGCTCTACATCATCTGCAAGGTCAACACCCAAAAGAGGTAGGTCAACTAGGGATCTCTCTGCGGTGCAGCAAGGTTGGCATCATCCTGAATGAGGCCGATGTTCACATTCTTTGTAGCCTCATGCAACCTGTCACAATGCCAAATAGACACTGCAACCTCCCTGCAGAGATGAAATATCAGACACGGGAATGGCATAATAGTGGTGGTCCTGAAGGCCCTCTTATGAATCTTGGCGATTAGAATCTGGGCGAAGTCATGCTCAAGTCCTGCCATCATAGCTGCTATCATCACAGCTCAGTCCCAAGTAACAACATTGTACGCCTGTGTAGGGGACAACCTAGTATGAACCACAGACCAAAAAAACTATGCGGAGAAGCTCAGGGTTTCCTTTCTGATAGGTAGTCTCATGTTCCTTACCTACTCAGTCTCATCTCTACCCTTAAATATGTGACGGGACATCCATCTCAACAATATCTCTCTCTGCTCGACATCCCTCTGAAATGCTCCACTTTGAACAATGCCTATCCTGTAATCATACTCCGCACTATATTGATCTCCAGAGTGTGGGCTGGACAATAGATGAACCAGAGAATAGTAGTCCTCTAGATGTCCACGGGGAAATTTCGCACTAAGGTAGCCTGAAGTGGGGGCTGAGCTATGGTCTTGGCTCGTTTAGATATGGAATTATGGAAGGTGGCGGCATAGGAGGCATAAAACTCTCTATTCATCTCCTTGTTGTATTTCCCTGGGCTCCGTGCCACCCACTCACATTTGAGCCTCCGAAAAAGCTCCTCAATAATGGCATGTCGTCGTTTTGGAATTGCCGAGAATTTCTTAGGTTTAATTGCAACTGTTGAATCGAAATCATGAAAAAGACTTAATACTTGTACTCCTTCCGTTCTTTTTTAATTTTCATAATTTTTTTTGAGATTCAAGTCATATGAATTTCGACTAAAATTTTAAGATGTGTTTTTTCATCATATAGTTATGAAATAAGTTGCAAGCAACTGATAGTGCTTTCCGTATAGTTTTTGAATATCTTTTATTTTAAAATATCGAATCAACATAATTTAACTTAACTTCGAAAAATTAATCAAATTAACTATCGAAAAATGCAACATAGCACCTAAAAAGGAAAGGAGGAGGTATATGTTACAAGAATTTTTTTAGTGATGAACAAGAAAGGTCAAAGCATAGCAAGAACAAATTGAATCAAATGCAAGGCTCTCAACCGAAAGGTGAGAAAGTTTCTTCTCAGGATGCTTCACTTATTCAAGAAAGGTTTTTATTACAATCATCTATTTTGGACTAATTTGTGTGTGTCTTCAGTTATTTAGGCCGAGTTTTTAACTATTCAAATAGGTCTTCTAGTTATGGGTAAAAGTTAAAAGAAATTTTGAATAGATCTTTAAGATCAAGATATGTGTTCCTCTATTAGTCTGAAGAATATATATACATTGCAAAAATTAAACGATAAGGATATTAGTGTCCTAAAAATATAATGGAAGGTATTTATATATTTGTTGTGTTTCTATTTAAATTTTATAGAAAACATTTACATATGTATTTAATTAATGCTATTATATAATTATTACACATCTATGCATATTATAATACTAATAAGGTGGACAAATAATTTAGTGCACATAACCTAGTAAAGTAGATAATATAGATCAACAATTATATCAAGAAACAAAATAAAGTAACACCACTATAGAAATATTTAAAATCTATAGTAAAGATTGATTAAAGTCAAACTTATGTGATATCATAGCCACTCAAACCAACATGAGTACTAAGTTATATTTACTTTAAAGGTACGACTAGATCATTTTATTATACATAAATAAAGAAGGAAAGAAAACATATCACACTTACTAAAGAAGAAAAATTAAAAGACCATTATCTTTATAAAGAAAAAAATGAGAACTGTTCTTTATTTTTAAGTTCAGCTCAACTCTCTTGATCTTAAGCAACCAGATGTAAATGTCACATCACTAGTCAGTTCTGATAGAAGCTAAGTCAACGGAAGCATACACAGGATCACAAAACCTACAATTAATCTAGATGATATATAAAATATTGTGAATAGGATTCACTAACCTGTTGAAGATTTCACAAAGATTGTCAAGAACAGTAGTCTCTAGGTCTGTCGCCTTCTACTAACACCAGATTTTGCATCAGTAGGCGCAGTATATTTTATGATGTGTAAAACGGACAAACACAATTTGTGAGAGGCTGCTCCTTTTATCCACGTTTCTCCAACTAATAGTTGGAATTGTGAGGGAGTCTTTTTTCTCTCAACAAAATGACTCTGTACATTTCAAATTTTGAAACGTGTCTAGAAGTACAGTAAAATAAATAGTTTTAACTACTTTTAGAATCCTCTATTTTATTTTCTCAACATATATATATATATATATATATATATATATATATATATATATATATATATATATATATATATATAATCTGGTATAGTAGGGACCACAAATTTAATAGTAAAGACTTCCAATAATGGTATCAATTCAAAAATGAGTGAATTAATCCTACCATAATAAATTACAAGTTATTCCACAAAATATTTGTAATTGTACTCGATTTAATTTCAAAATCCAACATTAAATCTTATTTAACTCCCCATGTTAGAATTACTGATACCAATCAATTAAATTAAATCTCTGATAATGTAATTCATTGATTAATTTAATCACTTATTACTATTCTTAATTTATTTCATGTGACATATATATTTATTGACCCACAGTAGGGGGTCACCTTTTGACAGATCAAGATGACAAATAAATCATATTGATCATAATAATTATATCAAGATTACTAGTATAAGTATATTTAATGATTCTAGAGAAGATGTTATATAAATACTCAGAATATAAACAAGCTTCTCTACTTGGTCCGTTCAATACACATGAAAAGCGTACTAGCACAAGAAGTTGGAATGGAACCACTCCCATAATCAAAATCAAATTATATCTAATCTTGTGCTACAATCATCAAGATGTTTGTCCAACTTTATCTTCGATTGTGAACTTATATTTATAACTTATAAGGACTGACAATTTCAATCTTTCGTGTATGAGCCAAGAGACTCCATATACTAAATTATCTACTATATAAGTAAAGAACACACATGTAGGCACAATGATTTATTTAATAGGAATTTTATAAAATCAAATAAATAAATTAATCAGTCTTTACATAATGATAAAAACATAATACTATAACTAAACCACACGATTAATAGTGTATTCTAACAATCTCTCACTTAGACTTATAACCATGCATTCACAACTCTAACGCTCATTCCTTCCACATGCTTATCAAAAGTTTTCTGTGTCGAACTCTTTATAAACGGGTCCGCAGATTGTTCTTCCACTCTATCTTCAAAACTCTCACATCACCTCTTCGAGCTATGTCCCGAATTAAGTGATATTTTCTCTTAATGTGTTTGCTTCTTTTATGACTTCGCGGTTCTTTTGAGTTTGTAACCGCACCACTATTATCACAATAAAGTGTGAGTGGTGCTTGAACCGAAGGAACTTCTCCAAGCTCTTTCAGAAAGTTTCCAAGCCAAACAACTTCCTTATCTGCCTCAGAGGCAGCTATATATTCGGCTTCCACAGATGAATCAACAATACATATTTGTTTAATGTTTCTCCAACTTATGGATCCATCTCCTAAAGTAAACACTTATCCTGAGGTTGATTTTCTAGAGTCTCTATCTGATTGGAAGTCTAAGGTTGTATACCCAATAGGCACAAGTTCATTTGAGTGGAAAAACAATATATAATCCCTAGTCCTTTTTCAGGTACTTGATTATATGTCTTACAGTAGTCCAATGTTCTTGCCCAGGATTGGACTAGAATTTGCTGACCATGCCTACGACAAAACAGATGTCAGGTCTAGTGCATAACATTGCATACATGCGGCTCCCTACTACAGAAGCATAAGGGACCACCCTCATTCTCTCTATCTCCTCAGCCATTTTAGGTGACTGATCCTTCGATAGGGAAATTCCATGTCTAAAAGGGAGAAATTCCTTTTTAGAATTTTGCATGCTAAATCTTGCAAGAATTATGTTGATATAAAGTGCTTGAGATAAGCCTAACATCCTTTGTTTGAGATCTGGCATGAGCTCGATCCCAAGGATATGAGTCGATTCACCTAAGTCTTTCATATCAAAATGAGAGGACAACCACTCATTGATTGAACTCAACATGCTCACATTATTTCCTATGAGTAAGATATCATCTACATACAGAATCAGAAATGCCACTTTATCTCCATCCTACTTTTTATAAATGCATGACTCATTTTCACATTGATCAAAACCAAAAGTCTTAATCGAAGTGTCAAAGCAAGTGTTCCATGCCATGGATGCTTGTTTCAATCCATAAATGGATTTTCTTAGTTTATACAATCTGTGTTCATTTTCATTTTTCATGAAACCCTTTGATTGTTCCATATAGATGCACTCATCAAGACTCCCATTAAGAAAAGTTGTCTTGACATCCATTTGCCAAATTTCATAATCATAATCCGCAACAATGAATAAGAGAATTCTTATGGATTTAAGCATGGTTATCGGTGAAAAAGTTTCCTCATAATCAATTTCTTCTTTCTGAGTGAACCCCTTCGCAACATTCCTAGCCTTAAAAGTTTGCACTTTACCATCCACTCCTCTCTTTTTCTTATAGATCCATCTATAGCTAATTGGCTTGACTCCTATAGGTGGTTCTAAAAGATCCCAGACTTGATTTGAGTACATGAACTCCATTTCAGATTTCATAACACTAATCCACATTTCAGCATCTTTGTCATGTAGTGCTTCGGTGTAATTAAGGGGTTCTGTATTAAGCTCCTCTGGGATCCTATCGTATGATTCTCCCAAAAGTGCAAACCGTATAGGATTTCTAATAATTCTCCCACTATGACGACTAGTCACTACAGTATCCGCTACTTCTGGAACCAAATTTTGAACAACATGAACTTCTTCCTCAACAAGTACATGTTGCTAGACATTACTCCCACTACTTTGAGGTAGCGAGTTGTCAGGCATTTATTCTTGTTCAACTTCTTGTATATTGACATTGTTCCCACTACTTGACCTCAGTGGTATGCCAATAACAATTTGGGGAATTCATTCTTGTGATTCATTATCCATTCATTCTATTGTTTAACTCTTGTAAAAACAAGTTTACTTCTAGGAATATGGTTCATTAAATAATCTTCTTCTAGAAACTTGAAATTTGTCGAAACAATTACCTTCTGCTCTTTAGGACAATAAAACAGACCACCTTTCCTTCCTTTTGGGTATACAATAAAAATGCACACTTCTGTTCTAGATTCAAATTTGTCAGTTTTTCCTTTTTGCACGTGTGCTGGACATCTCCAAACTCAAATATGACGTACACTAGGCTTACGTCCACCCCACAATTCAACTGGGGTTGAAGGTACTGATTTTGAAGGAACCATATTTAGAACATAATTGGTTGTTTCAAGTGCATACCCCCAAAAAGAATAAGACAATTTGAATAACTTAACATTGATCGAACCATATCCATAGGAGTTATATTTCTTCTTTCTGATACACCATTTTATTGTGGTGTTCCTGGAGCAGAATATTGAGAGGTAATTCTCGATTTTGACAAGTATTTTATGAATTTAGAAGAAAGGTATTCACCACCACGATCAGATCGTAATGTTTGGATATATTTATTATGTCATTTTTCCGTTTCCATCTTAAATTCTTTGAATTTTTTAAAGCATTCAGATTTATGGTGCAACAAATAAATATATTTGTATTTCAAGTAATCATCTGTGAAAGTCACAAAATACTCAAAACCGCCCGTTGCTTGTATATTCGATGGACCACACAAGTCATAATGAATTAGTTCTAACTTGTCTCTGGCTCTATTTCCTTTGGAAGAAAAGGGTCTCTTGGGCATTTTTCCTTCTAAATAGGATTCACGAGTTGGAAGTGCCTCCACTTTCAATGAACTCAAAGTTCCATCAGAAACCAACCGTGAAATTTGATTTAAATTAATATGACCTAGACGTAAGTGCCATAAATAAGATTCACTCAATTTTGAAATATGTTTTCTATTATGTGGTCTATCAATGTTATTTAGTTCTGTTTGTTGTAGCATATTGTAAGAAGCATCAAATACATAAAGATCATGTATTCTAAAAACATTATAAATAAAACATTTATTAAACTTAATAACAACACATTTATTAGCAAAATAAACATTGTAGCCAACATCCATCAATTTAGAAACAAAAATCAAATTCCTTCTAATAGAAGGTACAAACAAACGTCTTTCAAAAACATAATTCTAGAATCACTAAATGAAAATGAAATATTCCTAAAGCTAAGGCAGGTGATGTATCTCCATTTTCTTGAAACACACAAACCTCACTCTCACTTAGTCTTCGTGTTTCCTGAAACCCCTACAAAGAGGTGCATACATGATTAATGGCTCCCGAATCTGTCGCCCATAGTTGGGTAGAAACAACCGCTAAAACAGTTTCAATGACATTTAAATAAGAAATACCTTGTTTGTTCACCTTGGCTAGGTAGCCAAGGCATTGCTTCTTGTGGTGACTAGGTTGCTTGCAGTGAAAGCACTTGCCTTTCGACTTAGCTACACCACCATTAGCACCATGTCCAACTCTAGGGGCCTGAACCTTTCAAGGCTTCTTCTTTTTCTGACCACCTCTTAGCTTAGAAGACTAAGGTTTGTCAATCATAAATGCCATAGGGGGAGCTTGCTGCTTGATTATAGTCTCAGCCGCTTGTAGCTCATTTAGCAACTTCGCAAGGGACAAATTCATTTTGTTTATGTTGTAGTTCAAGCGAAATTGCTGAACGCTTTCTGGCAGAGTCTGTAGGATCATCTCAACTTGAGATTCCTTGTCAATCACAGCACCAAGTATCTCCAGCTCGTTCAAAAGACTCGTCATCTTAAGAACGTGCTCCCTAGCCGATAAACCTTCAGACATCTTAGTGTTTAAGAGGGCCTTCATGGCTATCTGCTTTGTAGCACAATTTTACTCTCCGAACATCTCTTTGAGAGATTTGAGCATATCAAAAGTAGAAGTCACAGACTAATGTTGATGTTGCAAGACATTCGATATAGAAACAAGAATGTAGCACCTTGCCATCTCATCAGCCTTAACCCACTTATTATAAGCCTTTACCTGATCAGGTTTCTCACTACACTTTTCAACTAGCACATACTTATAACCTTCAGCAGTAAGTACAATATCCAAATTTTGTTTCCAATCCACATAATTCGGGCTCTCTAACTTATTTTGATTCAAGATAGAGGTTAAAGGAGTAAAAGATGTCATTGTTAATCTGAGATATGTTAAAAAAATCATTAAACATGCATTGAAATATAACAAAACACATAGAACCTATATATTCATGCACATGAACAGTTAGATTCGTTAGGAAAACTTAACTTTTCAAGCAAATATATGAGTCATGCTAAATATTGCCACATAAATTAGACAGAACTAACTCAGTTGGAGAGTAAATTGTTATTTTAATTAGCTAAATACCATTAATAAATCTATGTACTATGAACTAACATGTAACTCAGTTGGAGAGTCAATACAAGTAATCAAAAACAGAGATTAAAATCACAATATTTATTATATGAATTCTATCCGATGTGGAATAAGATCTATTTCAACATATAAACTCATATATATACTATTATTTTTCAATAAAAACCATAAGGAATGAATCCTAATATCACCGGAATTTAAAAAATAATATTTTTTCAAATTTTTCTGAAAATAGAAAAATGCCAAAAAACCTATCTAAACAAACCTGAATGGCCAAAAAAAACCTTTGTCACTGTATAGGAGTGTGTCCTATTAATTCGGCCGTTTTCGCTGAACCAGCTAAATTTCAACACAATTGGAGTTAGTAAATTTTTTTTGAAAAAAACTCTGTTCAGATTATAGATTATCAATTCATGCTTATATAGTAAGAACAACATATTTATTCATGCTCAAAATGTAATAAACCCATATGAATTAACATGTAACTCGTTTGGAGAGTTAATATAAGTAATCAAAAACAGAGATTAAAACCATAGTATTTATTATATGAATCTTATTTGATGTGATGAAGACTTATGTCAACATGTAAATCATATATATACTGTTATTTTTCAATAAAAACCATAAGGAATGAATCCTAATATCACTGGAATTTAAAAATAATTTTATTTTTCAATTTTTTTTCTGAAAATAGAAAAACGCCAAAAATCCTATCTAAACAGCCCTTAATTTATTTCATTTGACACACACACATATATATACATACACACACACATGCAGGGTTTTCACATGAAAACTTATAAGCAATCATAAAGGGGTATCATCAATCTCAAGGTCTAGACATGAATTCTATCAACTAATTATTATTTCACAAATATAATTTTTTATCGTCCAATTTATCATGAATATATTGACCCACGGTAGGGTCTCGCCTTTTGACACATCAAGATGACAAATAAATTATATTGATCATAATAATTATATCAAGATTAACAGTATAAGTACATTTAATGATTCTAGAGAAGATGTTACATAAATACTCTGAACATAGACAAGCTTCTCTACTTGGTTTGTTCAACACACACGAAAAGCGTACTAGCACAACAAGAAGTTGAAATGGAACCACTTCCATAATAAAGTGTCTAATCTTGTGCTACAATTATCAAGATGTTTGTCCAACTTCATCTTCGATTATGAACTTACATTTATAACTTATAAGGACCCACAATTTCAATCTTCCGTGTATGTGCCAAGAGATTCCATACACTAAATTGTCTACTATATAAGTAAAGGACACACATGTAGGCACAATGATTTATTTAATAGGGAATTTTATAAAATCAAATAAATAAAATAATGAGTCTTTAACAAAAACATAATACTATAACTAAACCACATGGTTAATATATAGTATATCCTAACAAGTTCACCCGGCGCAAACTATAATTGATTGATGCAACCGAGTGAGCAAGTAATGTACAGGTTTTTGGGTGAGAGTAGACCACACATACCTCTTGCAAATGGGGCAAGAGTTTTCGTGCTTGATCCACTCTTTAATTCAATCAACGTGATATGCATGGCCACAATTAATTTTTGAGTTCTTTTCCAACGCAATAGTTATCCTAAGACGAACATGATCAAAAACGGAGATCGATGCCAAACTTAATTAAGCTTTCAGACTACACAAGAAATTATGAGATTATGTGTTGCTCACCAAGAATGAGTGTATCACTCTCACATATTTTTCTACCTCAACTTATCTATGAACCTCATCATGTCTTACATATATAACAATCCCAATATCTACATGTCCATTCTATCCACTCAAGACAGTCTCCGCCTACATTCCTATTTATGATGTCATTGATTGGAATGTTGTGTACCAGGATGTTCCTAACAGATAGGGTTATTGCCGAGCCTAAGATGTGTAGGATGTGGATGATTGAACTTCAAAAGTAGAGTCTATTTCGTAGATTATCTAGTTGATGCGCAAATTAGTTATGAATAATTGAAATATGTATTACTTAATGCAAAATATTTTATTATTTTATATTCTTATATACGTAAAGATTTGTCAATTCATCACTTCTGAGCTATCTGAGAGTGTGGTCCCTTTAGGAGATCCGCTTTAGGACCTCATCGAGACGCTGATTAGATTTTTGGTAGTATGTAATTTATTCAATGCACACACAATATTACTTATAGATGTACTTTTTTAAAAACTTAAATTTTGTATTTTCTTTAGTGCTTGTGATGGAGTCCATAGATTTTGACACCCACCAAGTGAATACTTCTAGCCATCTAGTAGTTCGATTGCCCAACACCCCTTTAAGATACTATGTAGATTTTTATTTAAATCTAATACATTCAACATCTATTTTACATAGTTGTGATACATTGATGGTTTTGTATCAAACTAATTAGTATATTTTAAAATAAATTATAGGGGTGTATATTTTTTGAATACCTTTTTATGATGAATATCAACTTATTTTTATTATATGTTGTTTTCACTTGCTTCTAACTATGTGTGACATTCTCACATATAAAATTAAAAGTAGTGAAAAATTTATCTGTTACATATTCAAAGAGAATGTACACATAAGGACTGGGGTTAACTTGGGACGTTTGGAATGTATGAAAACCCCTACATGCGCCATATGTAGAGGGGATTACTATATGAGGAATCAAATCCATTCCGTCAATTTCAAGAAGCCAACCAACTGAACAAGGTTAGCTTCCCTGCACCATTGCCACTTAATAAGGTGCTTGTGAAACAAAAACACCTCATTTCGCTACAAACGAGCACATTTGACAATGATATGAACAACTCACCTGATGCATTTTTATACATCTTCGCCAGGAGCTTCCATTTAGATATAACCCAAGAGAAAATAAACCAAGTTCTCATATTATGTACATGTACAAGTTAAGTTATCAGTGCCTGTTAATAATTCAGGGCAGGCACAATCACTACTGCGAAACTATATTTTAAAAAGAACTCTAGCCCTAATGATACTTTCTAATTTCTATATCAAAGTTGTCTGACCAACTTGTTTGCCAACTCAAATAACAGAACCAAAGGAGAGCTGGAATTGAGCAGTATCTATTGGCTTTGGATTAGAAGCATTAGCAAGACCTCCAAGAAGTTTAAGAACATCAGCGGTATCATCAAGGTAATACTTGGCATTGCTTGGCTTCTGCCCGACAGTGCAGGCAAAGATGTCAGGGGCAGCAGTGACTGACGGACTGGAAATAGTGCTTAATATGCTCTCAAACATGTCTTCATCTGACCTGTCATCTCCAATGCACATCACAAAATCAGGTTGTTTCCCACTTTCAACCATCATAGAGAGAACTTTCGCTGCAACTAATCCCTTGGTAACACCCTGCAAGTCACGTAAAGAATTCAAAACTTTTGAACAGCATTATGCAACATGATTGTGCTGCATAGTTAAACACACATACAGAGGAGGAAGGCTCACTTGCGGCTTGACTTCAACAATATGTTGACCCCTCTTAACAACTGCAGGTTCATTTGCAAGTACACTTTCCAAATGATCCAACAATTCCTTTGCCTGACAGGAGCCGAAGTCGGGGTCTGCATCATAATGGTGCCACACCAATGCACTCTCTTTAGATTCTATAAATGATCCATCAGTTGCTTCTGTGTAAAGTTGCATCACAGGTTCCGCAATTTCTTTCCATTCAAGATCAGAATCTAAATGATCCCATTCAGAAGTTTTACAATCCCTGCAATGAGAAAAAACAATAGAGACCATGTTGTAGATGAATGTGTAAAAAAATAAAAATAAAACAAAACCTGAACACAAGTTCCAAATGAGAAACTACAGTCCAACTGCAAATGACAAGTATAAAGTAACCCTAAGAATACAAGATGAATAGGTCTTTACCTTATGAAGTACCCATGTTCAGCAGCTATTCCAAGCCTTTCGCATGGTGCAAGCCACTCGCATAATGAAGTCCTTCCTCTGCCACTAACAATATACACAGTGTTTTTACGTTCATTGCTTAGAGCATTCAACAGAGAAATAACTTCGGCACTTGGAGCTTTAACCATAGATGACTGAGGTACAACAGTACCGTCATAGTCCAAAAATATAGCCCTTCTCTGAGTCCTCCTGTATGAGGAAACAATGTGATCTACGGACAACTTTCTAAAGCTTGGTGAAAGTGCAATAACTCTAAAACCTAGGCCCAGGCCAATGCCCCAGCAACGCTTACTATAATGATCTTGGCATGCTCTCTCCAAATCCTGCATGAAACTATGAGCCCAATAAGCTACATCGTGAGAGCTCACATACCGGTAGTGCTTCTCATGACGAAGTTCTTTCTCAGAATTCGACATTGTAATGGCCACATTTAAAGCCTCAGCCACAGCTTCAATATCCCATGGATTTACCCTAATTGCCCCACTCAACGATGGTGAGCAACCAATAAATTCAGACACAACAAGCATACTAGTTCTAGGAGAATCAGCTTTGATACCCATAGCTTTGTCCATACCAGGAGAGCCTTGCCTACAGACAATATACTTGTAAGGCACTAAGTTCATCCCATCCCTCACTGCATTGACTATGCAACATTCAGCAACAGCATAGTATGCAGTCTTCTCATATCGAGCAACAGGACGATCTATCAAAATTACAGGCTCATAATCAGAAGTTCCATAAATTTGGTTGATCCTCTCAGCAGTCAAATACGTCTCCCTCTTTGCTTCCTGAACGTCCTTTCCAGAGCTACGAGCAGGATTTACTATTTGGACAAGAACAAGTTTACCCGGCAAATCCTCTTGATGCTGTAGTAGGTGTTCAAAAGCTAGTAATTTCAAACTAATACCTTTAAAAATATCCATATCATCCACACCAAGAATGACTTTCTTCCCTTTGAACTGCTCTTGAACTTCTTTAGCTTTAGCAAATGTAGAAGAAAGATTCAACACAGACTCAAGTCGACCCATATGTATGCCTACTGGAAGAATTTTAATGTAAACTGTACGACCAAAATAATCAAGTCCAATGTGACCTCGCTTAGATTCATAATCTAGACCTAGCATTCTACTACAGCATGACAGAAAATGACGTGCATAATCAAAAGTATGAAAGCCAATCAGGTCGCAGTTTAATAATCCTTTTAGAATTTCATCCCTAACTGGGAGAGTTCGGTAAATTTCTGATGATGGGAATGGGCTATGAAGAAAGAATCCAAGCTTCACTCGATGGTACCGCTTTCTTAAGAATGTTGGAAGAACCATGAGGTGGTAATCTTGAACCCAGATATAATCATCCTCGGGATTAACCACTTCCATAACCTTATCAGCAAAGATCTTGTTTGCTGAGACATAAGCTTGCCACAGCTGACGGTCAAAACGATCTGCATGGTCTGGGCACATCGGGAGCATGTAGTGAAAAAGAGGCCACAGTTGTTGCTTACAGAAACCATGATAAAACATTTCCTGGATTTCACAAGGTACAAAGGTAGGCACACACTTGAACTCCTCAAGTAGTCGCTGTGTAACTTCCTCCTGTTCACTGGGCTCCACATCTACGTTGAGAGAACCCACATAGATAACCTCAGTTTCAGGTGAAAACCCATCCTTCAGTTGTAACAAAAGAGAATCCTCGTCCAAACTAAAGCACCACTTTTCAGCTGTTGTATCCCTTTGAGCATGCAAAGGCAGCATGTTTGCAACAATAATCTTTCGCTCGTGAAAAGCAGACGACATACTATCTGAATCCCCATCATTGCTGCGACAACCATCAGAAATTATCCCGGGAACAGTCATCATACGGGGAAGTGCTCTAGGAGTCTGAGGTATATCCAGTATGTCCCCAGATGCCAAGTCGAAAAAGTTTGCACTAGATCTTGATGCCATGACTCTGAAGTAGAACTTAGCTTACGTTATCATACAATTTCTGCTGAGGTATGTGAAACCAAAGAAAAGTGTACCCCAGTAATTGCTGAATCAAATTTTCCTGCAGTCTACAAAACCACAAAAAAAAAAAAAGAAGAGATTTTTAAGTCCACATAATTCCAGTGAATGATGTCAAACATGCTAAAAGCAGAAGGCTAATCAAATTGTTGCGCAAGAAATAATCTCGAAATAATTTTTATAGGTTTGTGAAAACATTGTCAAAGAGGAGAAACCCGATTCCTAATTACCCTATTCCAAGGATTCATCCCAATTAGACAATTTGAGATGAAATGAAATATAATCTTCAGTACTCAAACAGTTTTAATACCTTTATATTGAATATTCCAAGTTGACAAATACAACATAAAGAAGGTACAAATACAATTCCATTTTAACAGGTAACAGTGATGGGTTAAGCATAGGTACACATAGGTTGAACAAAAAATTTCAGATGTGATGGCATTGGGAGTTTACGACAAGCACATGGCTTTTTACAAACCATGGCCACCAAGTAGCAATGATGGTAGTTCTTGAGCTGAAAAGATTTGAGTTCTGGAAGTAATAATCAATTTCAATTCTATTATTTCATGTGTTGGATACACTGGACGGAAGGTTGCGAAGGGGTTCAGGAATGACAAACAGTAAGGAAGCCACTTGAAAACCAGATGACAGGCAAGTTCAGGTGCATTATTTATTGCCTTTAACTTTTCAGATCAAAAGAAAAGGTAAACATTCCAAAGCTGCTTCAAAACAGTAAGGACAACTTTTCCTCTTTCTTTTTTTTTTTTTTTTTTTTTTTTTTTTTTTAAAATAAAATTGGGGTAGAGGAAGGGGAAATGGAGAGGGGATTACAAGGTGGGTACCATACCCTCACCAACAAGGTGGGAGTTTAGTAGCAAACCAACTGAGCTACTAAGTCTCACCGACAACTTTTCTTCTATCTCCTTAGTATATAATTTAAAGTAGAAACCTAAACTTACCCCAAGGGAGTCATGCAGCAGTCAATGAAATGGGATGAATATTATAGCAAGGCTAGGGCTCAAATGCTGTCCGAGGCAATATAGCAATTTTTTCAACTGCCCAAACTTTGGTGGATAGAGTTACCCGGTATATATGTTGGTGTGAGGTAGCAGGTATATGGTGAAACAGTCGAGGTGTGTGAACTGTTTCGGATACCACCATTATAAAAAAAATGTTTTCCAAACCAACAACATTTCTCCCTTCTACTTTCCAAAATCTCCCAAAATCCAGTTGATGAAGATTATAACGAGAAGGATTTCACATTGGTGATGAACAGTAAAAACATCACCTAACAACACCTATCAAAAAGAGAGAGAAAATAAAAGATGGACCAACACCAAATGTTATTAGTTATTACGTAATGGACCTTTCTATTCCAATACTATATCAGAAAATTATCAATGACTATTGGAACTGTTTGAATCAAATAGATACCATATGACTAACCCACAAGGACTTCATTTCGGAAGAGACTACTAATTGCATGATACACCACTAATATTATCTACGCCTTTTTACTCTCTGAGCTCCCAAATGATACTTGGGATTTCCCCAAAATAGCATAAGAGTCCATACTTTGGATTAAGAAGATAGTTATATAGTCAAATCATAAAGATTTCACTTCACAGAAGACAATCCGTTAACATCAGACTGGTCTTGATTATTTATGGACTCTCTCTCAGCTCCCAAATTGTTCTCGTGAGTTTTCTCCAACCCAATTTCGGCTCCAAAACAAGCTATATGGTCAAACTACAAAGGTTTCACTTCGAAGAAGACTACTAGAGTCTAGACCAATAGGCAATAATATACCACAGGTGATTTTCTGCATACTTTTATGTCAGTTCCCTAAGTGTTGACATGGTTTTGTCTAATTAGCACATTTACCCATACTGGCGTGGAAGCAAATACTATACAAAATGAAACTCAATCTTCAATTAACCTTCAAAGCAGTCCATTGAATCTCACAAACTAGTGAACAATGACTTGACATCAGAAAAAATAAAAAATAAAGTTCCACCCTAAGATGGTTCTCTCTTATCAGATCGAACCGTGTCACATTGACTGCCAAATATGGTGTAGCGCTTATATCAAGTTTAGTACATACGTATTAAAGTTATACTGCCTTTGTTAATATCTAAATAACAATAAAACAGCCAGTAGGTACAACACGCTGAACTTGAGAACAAGTTGGCAGTGATTTTGCACGGAGATGGTGGTGCAAGTCCGTCTTTCTTTCTTGGCAAAGGTAGTTCAAAGCAGACTTTTGGCTTTACTAAAACTAGGTTAGAGGAGGAGAGTGACCTAACCAGAAAATTTCCCCAAGGGAAGGGAGCATTGGCAAAGTGAACCATATAATTAGGGTTGGAACCAATTGCTAGTCTGTACGACAGGCAACAACTACCTAATGAACCTGAACAATAGCTCTGCAATTTAAAACCTAGAATGGACACCATAAGTATACAAAAATGCCATGGCCTAGAGCAAAGAGTAGCCAGGACTGCAGCCATGAATGGACCTTATAAACCCTGATTATATTTTCAAAATCCTCACACCCAGATCTTTCCATTTTAGAAGTTTAAATAGCACGCTGGTTCATGCTAGGCTCACCTCGCCTTTTCTCATGCATCAACTGCAATTTTTGCAGCATTAATTGCAACCAAAGAAAATCTCTCAACGAAAAAACACAGATAGTAGTGTCTAATTCCATAAAACAAGATTCTTTTGTGTGATCACCATGGGTGTTTTAAACTCAACTGGATATTACTTAAAATATATATATTAGCTTCTACCGGATATTAGCTAAAATGGAATTAAATGCCTGATCACTTTTCCTGGACTATCCAATTTGACATTTGTCACATTATGAATAGTATTAATTTTACTTTTAAGGTGTTGAATTCTATCATAGTTTGATAAAATATTCAGCTTTGTCAGATCGATGCGCACAGACTACTAAAGATTAGGTTTGTCGGGTCAACACACACACTACTAAAATTAGGCTTGTCTGGTTGAAGCATACAAACTACTTAAATTAGGGTTGTCTGATCAAAACATACAAACTACTTAAATTAGGTTTTTCTTGGTGAAGCATACAAACTACTAAAAATGTTAACAGCTACCAACAGATCAATCTGCTTCGACATGATTGTTGTTTTGCATTTATACATCTACCTCAAAACTTTTGAAGGTTTCCAAATTGGGGAAATCCTTTTCATCAACTCATTAATGAATTTCTTTACATGCATTATTGAGCATAAATTTCTCCATCGTAACATGTGGAACTTTTATTAGACACTACCACTTTCTTCAACTATTAGGGTATGCAGGTTTACGTGCATGGGCATGCATGATTCAAACTATCAAAGTATAATAACATAAAATACTCCATTGCTTACTCTCTAGGTACTTCCCTGTTCCCTTTTTCCTTATACTAATTTTTTTTTTTTGAGAAAGAAATCTCTTATCCTAATTTTTCCAATGTCTTTACTAGCATATGGGTGACATACTTCTACATAATTATTTTCATGAAGGTACAAATAAATGTGTCTATGTTATGTCAGATATGCTCCTTTAGTGCTTGTAAGCCATGGATTCTAATTGTGGAATTATCCTCTTTGCATAAATGCAATGGGAAGCTATCTACAACATATGCCCACTTTCCTCCTACACTACACCAGCATGGTAGCACTTTATGCATGGCATGAACTTTAAGGGGTCTTCTAATGGAAGGTATTAGAGAAAATAGTGCATGTATCAGTTTTGGTATTACTAATCCCTTGTTCGGTACAATTTTTCAACCAATGTATAGCTGATGCAAGCATCAGTTATACACCCTTTTTGGTAGTATCCTGTGTAATGTGTATAAGTTATAACTAATAAATAGCAAACCATGGTATTAGCAATACAAGGATTTTTAATACACGCCTAGGCATGGTTAAAGACACATGCCCTGGAAGTGTACAAAGCTAAAGAATGCGGAGAGTATTTTTTAAACAAATAATGCATTTTAGAAATTATGTTATTTTTTATACACCAAACTATACCGTGGATAAAAAATAATGTCAGCATTACTGATCCACATTCCACCCTATACATCACTATTCTTATACACCCTCACCAAACGATCCCTACTTCAATAGTTTTCATTTAAAGCATGTTGACATTTATTTACCTCCACGACTCATTGCACATTTTTCCATTAGCATACTCTTAGGAGCCATTTGGTGTGAGGTATAAAGTATAATAATACCAGGATTATTTTATCCTGCGTTTGGTCCCGGATAGTTAATCTCATGATAACCTATTCCCGACCAAACGACCCCTTAGTGGTACAATTCAATGTCATGATGTGGGGAAAAAATAGAAGGAGAAGGCATGTAAATTCTTTTTTTTCACAAATCTAACCTAATTAAAAAATTACCCAAGGACATATCTCAAGGTTCTGTAAAATAACCATTTAATGCTGAGAGTTTCATATCCAGGGAAAACATTTTAGCTCCTCTTTGAGTTCAGAGTAAGAGAAGCAAGGAATCAGAAAATGGGAAAACCTAAACCACTGGCAAATTGGAATGAAATTTTCTTTTTTAAAAAAAAGAGAAGCTAAAGCACTGTCATTAAAACACTCGATCAATAAAAAACACAAATAATTTGTTTTTTTTGCTTGACAGAACAAGGACCAAATTAATTGATTTTATCAAGTCAAGATACAGGTAAAACCATGTAATAAATGAATAAACGATGAAAACATTAAGCTAAAAAAATGAAGTCTCAGCTTAAATTCAAATTAGGTCAAATTAGAAATCTTCAAAAGGACTCAACAATTTCTCAAGAGAATCAATACAAATCAGCTCAATAAAATTATCACTTCCAGTGAACGCTCTTCAATCTACACACAACTAGAAATCAATCTTTTGTTTTATCTTCAAACTCACCAAAAATATATATATATTTTTTTAAAAAAATAAGCTGAACTCAATTTCAATTTCCCTTTAATTCTCTGCAGCCATTTTTTCAGCAAATAATCAGTTAAAAACATTTATTCAACAGGAAAAAAAAAAAAAAAGGAAAAGCAGATCAAAGGAAAGGAAGGTCCATACATATAAAACTTTCGATTCCGGTGACCGGAAAACTAAGCTGACGTCACAAACCGATGAATTCCGAAGCGGTCAAGGTTATCAGATACATAAAATCTATAGCTAAAACCAAAAAACACCGAACCGACGAGTTTTGTTTGAACTTTCAACAGAAGAAATAGTGAGAGAGAGAGATCAGAGGAGGAGTAGTATTTTTCTGGAGAGAGGAAAATGGATAGTGATAAAGCCAAATGGGGATTTATGAGTATTTGACAATGATATATATATATATATATATATATATAGTATAAGTGTTGTTGCACAAAGTACCACGTATTCATGTTTACGTGTAAGAGGATAAAAGATTGTTTCTACTCTACTACTAAGGAGGTTTTACCTTAGTTAGTTACAAACTAACCATGGTTCCACATTGAATTTCTTAGTTTTTTTTTTCTTCCAACCCTCCCCACAATTGCCATCTCATTACCACATTATTACTACTATAACCTTACCAACTTATTATATTTTATTTTTTTTTCTTTTTTGTTTGCATTTCGAAGTAAGGGTAGGTTGGGTGGACCTAATAAGGGTTAATAAGAGTCGAGGGGGAGCGAAATCTTTTTTGATGAAAAATTATACTATTTTTATGTATATATAGTACATACTGAACTCTTCTTTTTTTTTTTTTTTTTTTTTTTTTTTTTATCTTTTCAAGTATTTGCTTTTTTATATTTCAATTTTCTTTAGTGAAAATTATGATTTTGCTATTGAGGATATTCGTCTATTGAGTAGTTCGATTCGATTTGGTCTTTGTGTTTTTCCATTATATGACCTTGCAAATTATATCATCAGACTAAATAAGTAAATTTGATTAGGTTTCTATAGTTCAATTTTGGATTAATCAGATTAATTATGTCATATTTTTCAGTTTATAAGTTAGGTTTCTTCTTCTTATTGAAAAAAATTGGACAAAAAACTTGAGTATACAAAATAAGCACCTTGATAACCATTATATAGTAATAGTTTGTTTTTTCACCAATATAGCAATAGTTTTTTTTTTTTTTTCAAAAATAGGAATTAATATAACAAAAATGTAGCATAGTAATAATCAACCACGATTTTCTACCATTCCCTAATTTTCTCCAATTCTTTTACCTTTCACAATTTGCTCAGATTGGTTATATATTCTCTCCCATCATAAAAAGGTTTTTTAATCAAAATAAAACTGTCTTTCTCCTCATTTTGATCGATTGTTCAGTTATGGATAACAACAATTTTTCAATTCTAATTCAACACAACAGACGATGAGACGTATCGGGTATTTGTGATAAATCACGATTAAATTTGTGTTTTTTGACGTGATTATTTTAATTATTTTATTTAATATATTTGGTGTTTTTTCATGATCTTTATATGATTTTGTGTTATAGACGGAATTAGGTGTTTAGTTGTTGAATTTTACTTCGAAAACTGACCATATTAGGATTGAATATGATGGTGTATTTGAGCTCGTTTAAAAAATCACTTTTATGGATTTAATTTTGATAGATTGAGTGGTATAATTGATAGTATATATTACGTTGTTACTTAACACTAATTCTGGGATTATTTTTTGGTATTTGTTTTGTTTTAATTTGTAGGGTTTTTTGGTTGATCATAAAAACCAAATTTTGTGATTCTATTTTGATAAATGATTTGGTTAAAAAGATGATCTATTTTAATTCGTGTATAAACGTCAAATTCCATGAATATTTTTTGATAGAATATTGGGTATAATTGATAGTGCATTTGATGTAGATCATGTGGTGCAATTGATATTGTATATTATGTTCTTAATAAACACCAAAATTCGTTAATTTTTTTTGGTGTAATTGTTATATTTTAGATCGTATGTAAACACCAATTTTCGTGATAATTTTTGGGTACATGTATTGGTGTAGTTGATATTGTGTTTTGAGTTTTTCATATACAACAAAATTGATGATTTTGTTTTGGTAAATGATTTGGTGAAAATGATGATTTATTTTAATTCGTGTATAAACGTCAAATTTCATGAATATTTTTTGGTAGAATACTATGTGTAATTGATAGTGTACTTGGTGTAGATGATTATTGTAATAGATAGTGTACTTGGTGTAGATGATTTAGTGTAATAGATAGTGTATATTATGTTTTTTTTTTTAAAAAAAAAAAACATAATCCGAGAAATTATTTTTGGTGTAATTGTTATATTTTAGGTCATATATAAACACCAACTTTTGTAATAATTTTTTTGTACATCTATTGGTGTAGTTGATAGTGTGTTCTTGGTTGTTTATAGACAACAAAATTGAAAAATATCAAATTGGTTATAATACTTATTGTTTTGTGTTGGTATATTTCATACCTAGAAAAAAAAAAAACTAAAAAATTAATGTAGGTCATAAATCATTTTGTATACCAGCATGATTACCATTTTTATATAGATAAAAGCATTCTATATATCAATTTGTGTAATTTGATTACAATGGAAACACCATTCTGATTATGTATGTATAGCTTAATTTTTTATATATATTTTAATTTGTATTATGTTATATATGTAATACTTATTTAATAATTTCACTAATTATTTTGGAGATTGATTAATCAGTTGTAATTTAACAAAGATAAGTACATGGATTACAATATTGAAGGAGTAATATATGATGCGAACACCAAACACAAATGCTTAATTATTACTATAGCTAGCTTCCCAATTGGGTGTTGACACAACAATTTTTCATTTAGAACTCAAATATGTTGTGAGTGGTTCATCTCCACCTATGCAGGTTCATAACAATATGGGTGTCCAATTTTGTTTAGATAAAAAAAAATGCAATTCTGATGTCTTTTCAAGAAAAATAAGTACCTTTTCACAAAATTTCGCAAATTCTTTAGATTCAATGTTTAATCTCAATCTTTTGGCAATGAAAATTTTGTCCTCCAAATCACTATCATGAGGATAGTTTTTCGAAACAGATGATTCAATGACCTTCTCTTTACACTTCCCATTTGGACTATAACAATGAAATCCGCTTTTGGCTTTAACCTTGTTGGTCGAAGAAGAATTCAAGACAATACATTTAGTGTTTCCTTTTACTATTTTGTTTTCTTCTCTTACACCTTCATTGATAGAAGATTGTGTGAATGCATTCAACTAAGAAAAAGGTCTTGAACTAACAATAGGCGGACTATCAACAATTATAATTGATTTAATAAGCCTAGGGCTTTTTTGGGGCATCCTATCCATAGTATATTGATGGAAAAACTAAAAGTAAAAGATAACAATTCTATTGAAAAGGGACCAATTGATGAGATATAACAATGGATAAAAATGATGAAATATGCAATGAACAAAAGTCAAAGGAGAGAAGTGGTTAAAATTCTTCTAGAAAATAAAAAAGTACATAGGAAATAACAATAGCTTAGAAAAACTAAAGAGTTTGAAAGATAAAAATGTTTTACTTTGCATAAAGTGTATCAAAAAAGGGAGAAAAAATACAATAGTATTTGAAAAGCACAAAAGAAATTGTATTTGGAGAGATAAAATAAGAAAATTTGATACCATAATTATCATCCCCCAAATATAAGCAGAGAACCCTAAGAAGGGAGATACAAAAATCGAAAACAATTAATGAATTAAAATAAAAAAATTAATTTATTTTGGTATGTTTATAATTTAAAAACTATGTTTATAATTAAATAAAAGTATGTGTATATATATTGTTAGTTAACATCTTAATTGGTATATTTTTGTAATTTTCACAAAAATAAATAAATATTAGACTTGATTTTTTAAAAGTTTTTATCTAAATATTATTTTCAACACTAGTTCAATATGATGTAATGTAACAAATTTCATCATGTATTAGTTATACATATCTTAATATAAAATAGAGTGTACATTAGTTATATATAAATTAAAAAAAAAGTATATTAAAAAGTTACTAGTAATACACAAAATTAATGTATACATTATTTTTTCATGTACACTCTATCTGACGCCTCTTAATTCATAACCACAAGTAAGAATGCAAACAAATTCTTAATAAAGGTGAAATTATTGTGTTGGAGGATCATTAATATTAGTAGCCCTTTTATGCAATTCAAGAAAACACATAAAGTAAGATGTAGAATTCAGTTTGTCTTGGATAGAAATGACTTACAAAGTTGAATATCTGAATATTCTCAAGTTTGAATGGCTATCTCTCTAAAGTAGAGTAAGATGCACAAAGATAATGTGGAGGAGATTGCACACCAATAATAAAAATCATCATTTTTTTATGTAGATAATGAACCTATTAATTGAAAAACTATATGCACATCGAAAGCATATATGAGTCTTACTCCATACATGAATAATAGATAACCAATAATAATTATGCTACAACACATATAATCATGCCAGAACACATAAACTTGCTGAAATTTAATTCAAGAATTACTTCTTAAAGCGTGAACTATATCTCCAAGTGAATCCACAAGTTAGAAAGACCATCAAGCAAATCCACAAGTTAGGTTGCAGTTCCATGATCTTCCATAGTGAACCAAAGTTCACATCTGAACTCTCAATACTTGAGTGCGTAAATATTGTATATATAACTTATCATTTTCTAGGTTAGAAGAAATCCTACTTATAGAGATTTCTTTCTACTCCAAAAAGGAGAAAAAAAAGTCATGCCCCTTTTTCTTGAACGAAAAAATAATGCTTGTTCTTTTTTTTTTTTTATTTTATTTCTAGAAAGTAGGAATCTGAGTTCTAGTTAGATATTGGCATGTAGCGATCACATAATTAATTACTGAGACTTCATATTACAAAAATAATTTCAAATAATTAATTTGAATTATTCTTACCATTATAAATCACAAATCATTCCATTAGAAATTCGTAATTGCATTCCTCTATATATATATTTTGAAATTCCCCATTAAAAACTTATGTGGTTCTTCATGTTAAGATTAAAAATACTAATTAATAAATTAAATTACTAACGAATTTTATTCAATGATTAATTTCCTTTGGAGCACTTAACTTATTTCATGTGTTAGATTCATAAATCCACTTGAAACATTTGACACGATGAAACATTATAAGTGTCACCGCCCAATGCTACCCCCTTAGTGTAAACACGGGACCTAGGATCACAAGTGACCCCAAGCTAACCCTGAGCTGGCTTATCACAAGCATACTTAAACAATTGAACGAAAGATACTATGCGGAAGCTTAAAACATGAGATAAACTAAATGATGGGGAATACCCAATCTAAGTATGAATATGTAAATACTGAATAAGAGTAAATGATACTGAACTATAACTCAAAATACTAAAGTTGAATCTGTCTATGTCTGAAATAAGCCTATAACTGACTATAGATGCTGGGACATGCCCCAACTTACTCTAGTAAAACTGAAACTAAAATAAAAGACTGAAATAGAAAACATGTCTATTGTCCTCGAAGTATGAGGAGTCACCACTAATGCTGCTGAATATGGATTGGGAATCGATCTACACGTGATCTGAATGCTAATGACCTAAACCTGCATCACAAAAAGATGTAGCGCAGAGTATGTGTCAGTACTTGAAAGGTACTGAGCATGCATGATAGGATAAAGCTGAACAAACATATAAACTGATCAAAGCATACTGAGCAATGATATAATCTAAACATGATAGAAATACTGAAAAGAACTAAACTGAATACAATGACCAAGTACATAAGACTGAATACTAAAATATAACTGAAAACTTGGTTAAATGTACTAGATTCTGACTATGAGAGCTAATAATAACCGACATTACCACATGAGCTAACTTTGGTGTATGATGTACTCACCCCATCGAAGGGTCCGATATACCTTACCAGGGGTATGAAGGCACGACTAGCGTGATCACTAAATTAATGCCCACAGAGGGGACTTATAAACCTATGGGGGCACATAGTTCTGGGACTATGAGGGTATGCTGAAACCCTAGTCCACTTGGTGCTAAGTCTATTCCTAACTGAATGTGTATGTCTAACATTATGACTAAAATACTGTAATGCTGAATATCTCAAATACTGACATGCAAAATTTGAGAACGTAATAATTATATATTGATAATGTGACATTCGAAAACTAAGGTATGTATATTTGTTTTAACTGACCTAGCATGGGTAGTTCATGAAATAAAAGAATCTACACAACTAGGGTTTTGAATTCAAGAAAAGAACTAAGCAACTATTCCACGAAAATATGATAATCTGATTAAGAATATTCTAACAGCTAAATCATAACAATTCTCTAAAGTTCAAGAAACCCTAAGTCTAAACAATATGTAAGGAATCAAGAATCTTACTAAATTCTAGGGACCTAGTGGATGAAAGGAATCCATTAGTGAAATCCCACATACCTAGTGACAAGTTTCACGGAGAAATCTTTCAATTTTGGGGCTGGAACTCAAGAAAACCTATTGCATTCTTGGAAGGGTTTAGGTCACCTCTTTTCTCTTCTTTTGCTCTAAGTTTGATGAATTCTAATGATCAATGAATCGCTTAGGGCAAGTTATAATTAAGTCACTAGGCTCAAACTGACCAAAATGACGTAGTTTAGGGATTAAACGACGTAGTTTAGGTGTCTAATGCATAGGGAAAAATACCAAAAGACCCTAACTTAAAAGTTGTCGGGGCCATTGACGGGCCTGACCGACGGCCCGTCCTGTCAATCTGTCGTTTGGCTTCAGAGAGCTGAAGGCTGGGGGTCTGAACCACGGACCTGGACCACGTACTATGGTCCCATTTTTGGTCCGTAGGTCCTGTCGTTGGTCAACCCTTAGCTAAAATTTTGGGGGGGGGGGGGGTTCTGGGAATGAGTTGAGGTAGCCAACTACGGACCTCACCTATTGTTCGTGGGTTAGCCTACGGTCCGTAGGTGGCCTCCGTCGGTGGCACTTGCAACTTTTGGAAATCTACAATTTTATCTTTCTAGAATACGGGGTGTTACAATAAGCTAATCAAAAAGGCATATCATCAATCTCTACACTGAGGCATGAATTCCATCAACTCACTTATTATTTCATCAATATATATTATAATCATCCAATCTACCAGACATATTGACCCATCTTAGAATCTCACCTATTAATAAATCAAAACAATAATTGACAAATGCATATCATAATAGTTATATTAGGATTAAGAATATAAGTTCATTTACATGTTAGAGAATTTGTTTTTGTCAGTCAGTCTAAAACAACTATCTCTACTCGGTGCCGTTCAATATATACAAAATGCACTAGTAGAAGAAGTTGGAATTACACCATTCCCATAATCAAGATAAATTATATATAATCTTATGCTACAATCCTACCGATGACATGTCCAATTTCTGTCTTGATTGTGAACAAAAAACTTTATACTTATCAGAACTGATGATTTAATCTTCTGTCTATAAGGTAAAACTCTATACACAAAATCATCTGCTATATAAGTAAACATACACCATAAATGAGTATATGATCCATTAAAACTGAATAAATAATTATTATATAATAAATACTATTCCATCTGTCCCAATTTATGTGACTTACTTTCCTTTTTAGTCATTCCCAAAAAGAATGACACATTTCTATATTAAGTAACAATTTAACTATAAAATGTCTATTTTACCCTTAATGAAATGATTTACAGCCACAAAAATTTATATCATTCATATTGGACCACAAATTTTAAAAGTCTTCCTATCTTTCTTGAACTTCGTGCCGAATCAAACTACCTCACATAAAATGGTATGAAGGGAGTATATCTTAACATATGATTAATAGTATATATCCCAACATAACCATCCTTAAAATTAATTTTACTAGAGATTTATAATAGGAAACTTTCATTCGACTAGAAGTACAACTTTCATTCCAATATGAGTCCTTGAGCAACTTGATTAATAATAATAATAAAAAGAAAATTCAACATAAAGAAATGATAGAGTTGTGTTGTATTTATGCATATAGCAGAAAATTCTAATAAAACGTCCTAATATTATTGAATGAAAAAGGATGGTGGCTTGGTGTAAAATTTTAATGCAGGAAGAAAGTTAACAAGGAAACTAAAGTAATTGAAAACCCTATAAGCTAATAGTATTACAAGTACTAAAAAGACCCATTTATTACCTTAGTTCATATTGAAAAACACCAAACAAAAAGGATTAAATCTTCATTTTTTACATAACAAAGTGAATTAAAAAAATAATTTTCAAGCTAAAATTAACCATCATAATATCTCATATACAATGTGATGGCTAGTATTAGAAACTCAAAAAGCAACAAAAGATAACAAACTGATAAAATAGAAAACATAAATATTTGTCGTAAAATCATTTGTTAAATACTATTTCACCATCTTGTACTCTGTCAATCAAATATACATAGAAGGATGATAGAGACTCTACCAAAGTTAATCAGCTCAAAATGAGATATAATAAGTCGGGGATTTCAACTCATTTAGGGCTTATTATTCAAGGATTTAGTATCCTCAAAGCCTAGTTTACCCTCAAAAGGGATGTTAATATGTTGATGTTCAACAATGAAGGTATAAGAGTGAGGCAAGGAAATTATGATGCAAAAAAAGAGCGAAAAAGTTGAAGAAAAACTAAGCTGGAGCTCGCAAAAGCCACTCAGCGACTAGCCAAGTAGTCTTTCAGCTCACCTAAAGTTCCAGCAAAATAGCCCATGGACAAAACCAACTTGGCGAGCAAACGGGCAATTCGGCGACACACCGAAAGGATTGGCGATAGCAATCAACCTCGCCAAAAGTTCCAGAATAATTTGATAAAGGAGCCAAGCCAAAAGGGCGAGAAGAGGAGCAACTTGGTGAATCGCCGAACTGGTCGGCGAGCCGAACTTACTTTGCCGAGTTGGCTTTGTGCTAAAATTTTCAGAATGTATAAATACAATTTTTAAAAGAAGAAAAGGAGTTCCCATACTGTTTACTTCTGTGTTTTTGAAAACTTTTACATTCTAGAACATTGTTTTTACATTTTGAATTCTTAGGATTTAGATTTGGATATTGTAATTGTTTTAGCTTCAATTTCAACATTTGGGGATTGCAAATCGTTAGTAAATTAGATGGAAGACATTGTTGGTAACGATTTCTTGCTTTTCACTATGCTTAGCTAAAAACCCTTACCTTGGGGGTATGATTATGTAGTTGAATGCATTAATTAGCTAATGTGTGTTGTTAGTTGCTGACTCTAATGTTGTTTTGAAGTGGGTTCAATTAATTTTTCATGTTTTAATTGAGGAATTGCAGTTGCAAATGCAATTCTAGCTTAGTTCTCTATGCTTGCTTGAGAAAGAGGCAATATAGTAGAATTTTTGATTGATAGTTGTATTGATTGTGTCTCTAAAATCTAGCTTGAGAAAGTGGGTTTGATTGCATCTTTACCAATCCAATTTGAAAGAGAGGATCAATTAAGGATTTGGGTTGTTAGGTTGTGTTATACTTGTTGAGGTTTGAAAGAACTCATTTGAAATGCAATAGTTGATTAAGAAATGACTATTGTACTCAAAACCTAGCCTATCCTTCGAGATTAAACAACTTTGAGCAGCTAGTAACCACCCATTACATGAAATTAACATTCAACTAATCACACTCTTAAGGTTCAATCTCCACTTGTTTACTTCCTGTGTTATTTGTCTTAAAATTGGTTACCCAAATCCCCCCATTTGATATTAATCGTTGAAACTTTGTGTTTTATTTAAATGCTGTGAAATCTTTACTTCTACAAATGATTAGGACATATTTTTACTTCTTAATTGAATTCTTTACTGTATCACTCCCTGTGGGATCGACCCCAACTCTTAGCTGGGTTTATACTTGTTAGCGACCGCCTACACTTAGAATTGGATGAAGTGTAATTGAGTGTTATCAAGCTACAAGAAAACTTGTTGGTTAAAATGAAACCAGAAACTATTATCTCATGGTGCCAAGGCACTCCTTCTGCACATAGGACAACTACTAGTGGTCTTCGGCCACTTTCAGATGCAATCATAACATAATTTATTGTCACAATCAAGTTTTTCAAATTATTCTCTGTTGTCATAAGTATATTATACACACCCAAACAAGAAACTAAAGTTGGATATCCTTTAGTGACCTTTTGGATGAAAGAGCAGAAAAAGAAAAATAAAAATTTGATGTTAACTCGTATTGTGCACATGCCTTATGTGAAAAAAAAAAAATGACTGTTTGAATAAATGATTGATGTCATAAATGAAAGAATTAAGGTGAAAGCAAGTCAACAATGTGAGCGATATGCTCAAAGTGAGATGTGATAGCATTAGGGCGGTTTCTAAGTTACTTTGACTAAAGGATATCCTACCATTTCCCCTAGTTAGTCTTTGGTGATCCTAGGTTTTACTAATCTACGTTAATGTTGATTTTATATACCGAACAATCCTATGATTCAATGTGTGTATGCTAGAATTTTCTTGTAAGAATGAGTGAACTTGAATGATCTATGATCCGTTGATATGATATTCATGATATTGAGTGGAATTCTTTCTTGCTGTCGGTGACACTACATCCTTCAAGTGAATAGTGAGGTCTTTATTTCAACTAAGTTGCATGAATGTGATAAGGTTGTGTGAATTATAGGCAAACCTTAATGGTTGATTCCATTGAATTGAGATGCTTGGAGCTGTACTTGAATACAATATTTTCCCTGAATTTAGATTGAAAAGTTGATCTTAAATGAGAATGGTTTCAAAAAAGATGACCTTTTGCGTTACGATAATGGTGGAATCGATTGTGAGTTGTGTTTACATATAAAGTATTTTGTTATGAGTCTTTTATTTTTGATAATTTTGAGTTATGGTACTTAGTTGTCAAATATCATATATCGTATGTGGTTGAGCATCAGTCCTATGCTTCGTGAATGCTTTGCTGGAGGACAAACAATAGTTCAAGTTTTAGGGTTGAACTCTTTAACTTTATTTCACTTGAGAAAGAAAAGTATGGTTGGACAGAACTTCTAATAAACTCTCAACTATGTCCAATATTAAAGGGCAAAGATGGTTGTATGCAAAACAATTACCCAACTTGTGATGGCGGGGTCGAACCACAAGAATTGACAGATTGGACTCATCTTCAATTGATTGTACAATTCGAAACAAATTAGCAAATTGAGTTCTTAACACACACACACACACAAACACACATAAATTGTGGAGTTTTTCTAATAACTAAAATTTCATCAATATTGAAAAATAAAACATAAGATAACCACAAATAAGATCTAACAAGTTTGGAAAGGACTAGGAGTGTGTGCTTAATAGTTGGGCTTACAACTCGAATAAGCAAATATTAACTAAAACAACATCGATCAATACATGAATAATGCTTGATCTAGGCTACACTATGATATTCTCTCGAACTAGCAAACATATATCCCTTGGATTTATCTAACCTCGAAGACACTTTATAATAAAACACCAAACATTGCTTGAGTAGATAGACTATTCCTAACTCATATAATTTAATGTGAAATCAATCGTATTATCCCACCCCTAGCTCAAATTCATAGAGTAATTTCAACAAGTCCCGACTATTGAGTCTTACCCAACTCCATTTTATTTTTCCAAGCTAAAACGATGTTAGAGAGCTTAATTAGTGTTTACAACCACTGATTTTTAGATTAAAACTTCAAGACAACAATAGATTCATATCATACAGTCAATATTAGAGCCGATTAATCAATACACCATTTGAAGTTTTACACCCCTATCTAGGACACACACATCTAGTTTCTCATAAAATAAGAAATAAAGACAATAACCAAGTAGAAAACCTCCATTCCAAGTTAATTTGATAAACAAAAATTGAATTCCGAGCTTATATTGACACAAATATGAGGTTTCTTTATTTACTAGCGATGAAGTTCTTCACTATCCTTTATCTATAATTTTAGCAATAATAGGCCTCTCTCAATCCCTAATTGGGGAGAAGATAATGGTACATAACAACAAAAATCTCTATTCTATCCTTGAAATTATCCAAATGAAGCACTATTTTCTATAGTTACGCTTTTTCCCTTTAGGATCCATCTTCAGACTTGTGTTGGATCAGCGGAACATGATCATAAATTGTGAAGTGTTAGTCACCTCTTCACTTCGACCTTTAGTTCTTATAGGAGCATCTATGCTGGGACCGGTGAATTACTGATCAATTATTCTACCACACCAATTGTAGTGCAAAACTGAGGTAACATAGATCCAATTAAGCCAGCAAAATGCTTGCTGGATCCTATAGGATGCCAATTCTGTCGCTGTTCTGCTTTAATTATTTTCGGCTTCAAATTCATCAAACTTGCTCTTCCAAAAATTCCTGCATCCAAGAGAATTAAGGCTTGAAATTCCTTCAATTAGCACTAGAGTGTGACAATAATTCATGAATTGGAGTTTAATGAATTGGTAAAATACCAACTCATCAAACCCCGAAACTTGAACTATTGCTTGTTCTCAAGCAAAACACTTACTAAGAATAGGATTAAAGCTCAACTACACCCAAGATATATATGATTTGTATAATTACATACTCGATTACAAATAACTAAAAACAAAAGTTTCCAAAATAAAAAAGACTTTATATACGCACAACTCACCATTGGTTCTACCATTATGAGACGAATGTGTTTCCTTTTTTTCAAACAAAATACTTTTAACGTGAAATTCTGAGAGAGTCTTTCTTTCAAGTACAAATCTCATAGCATCTCAAGTCAATGGTATCAACCTTCTTGGGTTGCCCAAAGATTCGCATGAATGTGTCACATTCATGCAACTCAATTAAAATCAAGACATCACAATTCATATGAAGGATGGAATGTCACTCAAACAAAAGTGAATTACATACACAATTAAGAGTGTTAATTTAAGGGATTATAGATCCTGCAAAAATACTCACAAATTAATTCAAGTATATACACATTGACCCATATGCTTTCCCTGTATGTCGATTGCCACTAATGTAGATTGATAAGACTCAAAATTCTCAAGGACTTGCAGGTTCAACTTAGGTTTGGTCAAAAGGTAGGATATTGTTTGGTCAAGTGACTAAGATGCCGACCTAATGCTTCCATTGCCTTTTCACTTGAGCATACCACTACAATTTTTTAGTTTTACCATCTACCTTATTTCTCCCTTATTACAACGTTCACATTTTTTAGATTCAATTTTCTTTTCACTTGAGGCATGTGAATACATTGAGCTAGCACCCAATAATTTTTTTATTTTCTTCATTTATGAAATCCTTTTAGCACTTTTCAAATTAAAGCTTATGATGCTCTGGTTTCAACTCAAACTCATTGTTTCATTTTTACACGAACACCCAAACTTAGATTTTTGCCTATAGTTCAACTTCATATACTTTCTCTCCCTCAAACTCGAGCTTTTAGCCTACGTCACAAATAATTGGTGACTAAGGATACATGAGGGTGTCAAGATAGAGAGTTGTAAATGTGCAAGGTATGCAGCATGATGACCAATGGACTGACTAAGATCACTTTATTTGGAGGGAAAATTTGGAGTAGAGTGGCTAGTCAAAAAGAGCATAGGTTCATCTATCAAACCAATTCAAATCTAGAATTCTGCCTTGAAGTATATCTTTGGGGCACGTTCTAGACAACATACACTTACAAGATTGAATCAAATCCTTTCTCTAGAAGGTATTACAATTCAAAAAATTCTCAAGCTAGTCTCAAAATCAACAAAATCAAATGACTTTTGACAACTACAATAGGGAGATCCCACTTGTAAATCATAAAGACAAATCAATAATTTGAGAGAATGGGAGGCTTTTGGTAGATTTAGGAATAGAAGATTAGTTACAAGACCTAAAATTAGGGTCAAAACGACAAACTATAAACATTAAATGCACACAAAAGACGAAAATACCCTTAAAATAATTGTCAGATGACTTTTACGGTTTGGACCTACGGTCCGTAGAACTTTCTATGGACCGTACTAGTCAACCGTAGAATCACTTCAAAAACCCAAAACTCGTTCAACTTCCCACGAGACCTTTTTACGGTCTGTCGTTCCTTATATGGCCTGTATACCTCTTTTGTAGTACTCAAGTCCAAGTACAAAATTCACTAAGTCAAGATCAGTTCTATAGGACCACTCTACAACCTGTAAAACCAACTATGACTCATCAAACACTTTCGTAGACATGAGGTCCAATAATAAAATCTCTGAGTTCTTTCTACGAAGGTCGTCTACGGCTCGTCCAAATTTATACGGCTTGTACTTAACTCAGAAATTTAACTCAACTTCAACAATTCCTTTTCTATGGCCAGTGGGACTCCTATGGTTCATAGATTGGACACGTAGTTCACTACCTTAGTGCAAAAATCTGAACTTTTCTTTTCAACTTGGCATTCCAATTTCCGTGGTGTTACTATATCTCCCCATTGAGAACATCCGCCCTCAAATAGAACTCAAGCTAGCATGAATAGAGTAGGAGAGAGAGAGAGAGAGAGAGACTAACAACCAAACATGAAAGCAAACCTCATCATCATACACATAAACATGGAGAATCACTCCAAGATAAATCATAACGTCAAAAATCAAGATTTTTTTTCATGAACATGCATGCATATGGAAACATGAGAAAAACTATAGTGCATGAATTCGAAAGAGTGAATCATGAGGATCTAAAACCTCAAGCTAGAGTAGGAGCGAAAGGAAAGAAGTGAGAATACTGAGACATCGTATCAGCTTTGGCCTCCTAATTAGCACTCTCAACTAGTTGTTTTCTCCTTCAATTCTTAGCATCCAAACTTGATGATCCAAAATCTCTAGCGGAACCTCTTCATAAGAAAGATTTTCTTTAACTCCCAAACCTTCCAAAGGTAGAACAAATTTTGGATCTCTAACACACTTGTTCAACAAATAAAAACTAAATACCGGATGCACCGATACTAAATTATTAGGCAACTCAAGTTCATAAGCAACTTTTCTAATAAAACTAAAAATCTGATATGGGCCCACATAGCGAAGACTAAGCTTAACTTTCTTTCCAAATCTCACCACACCCTTAATGTGTGAAACTTTTAAGTAGACCCAATATTAACATCGAACTCAAGCTCTATTCTTCAAACATTGTCATAAGACATTTTTCAACTTTGACCCATTTTCAAACTTTTGCAAATAAGTTGAACCTTTTCCATAGCCTTATGCATTAAATCGAGCCCTATCTAGACAACCTCACCAACTTCAAGCCAACCTAAGGAGACCTACACCACCTATCATAAAGAGCCTCCAACAGTGTCATCCCAATGCTAGAATGATAGCTATTATTATAAGTAAAATCAATCTAAGGTAAGTGATTATCCCAATTACATTTGAAATCAATCACACAAGCTCTTAACATATATTCCAAAGTTTTAATGGTATGCTTGACTTATTTATTTGTTCAAGGGTGGAAAGTCGTGCTAAGTTTCACTTGAGTACTAAAGCCTTCTAAAATTACTGTAACATCTCCCTATTTGAAGGAAGTAGGAAGAGTTAAAAATTGGAAATAGTCATTTTTGGAAGGAATGGAAAAATCTGGAAATTTGGTCAAGTTATGTTAAGTATGGTTTTTGGTCAACTACAAACGACAATAACTCCTATATCAGGATGATTTAGGTGTGCTTCCAAATACCGTAGGAAATATTGTTGAATTATATTTCCAACGCGGCCATGTTTGCGCGATTTCGAGTTCGTATAAGTGAGATATGACCATTGGAAGTTGGGTTGTTTGAATAAAGAAAGTCCAATCTGGATTTTGAAAGGGTAGTTTGGTCTTTTCCTTCCCCAATTGTTTTATTTCATTTTTGGTAATTAAGTTAGGGTCTAATCAGAATTAGATCAGTTTATTCTATTATCAAAATACACTAGGGCTTGGAGAAAAGAGGAGAAAGGAGAAGAAAAGTTCATAGTTCGTCAAATTCTTGGAGAATTTCGTATGGATTTCGCTAAGGGTTAATCCCTATGAGGTATGTGAGGCTTTCATAATGTTGGGTTCATTCACCCACATGCCAAACATGTTTATTTCAGCGTGAATTCATCCTAAAAGAGTTTGAAAGTTGATGTTCTTGATATGTATTCTTGAATTTGATGTCGTTCTTGAATTGGGCAGAGACTGAGAAGTTTCTGAGATCATTACATCCAATTATTGAGTTGGTTGGAGTTAGGTTCTTAGGTACATTTATTGGGTATCTGTTTCTAAACAAAATTTGGGCAGAAGAATCGAGTTTGGGCGAATTGGGTCTAGAAAACGAAGAAGGAAATTAGTCGGGAAAATTTAGGCACTAGCTCTGTGTCGCGGACCTGCTCCCTAGATTTGGGAAAACTTCTTCCTCATCATAGAGCGGTCACAGACCGTTCAGCCTCAAAAAGTATTTTCGCGATCAAAAATTTAAATACATCTCCGCATTGCGGACTTGCTCTCAGACATTGATTTTTAAATCTTTACTTATGTTTAGCTATCTAAAAACACTCCTAAATATCATGTGATCTTTCCTATCACAAATAACAATCCTTGAATCATAATTCAATTCAAGGAAAGTTAAGAGTCAAATTTAGAAGTTAAGAAGCAGGTCAAGAGAAGTTCATTAAAGTTTTTCAAAAGTCTTTCACAAACATTTTAACTTTGTTCTAACACTTAAGTTTTAAGTTAATCAAAGAGTAAAGAGTTGGGTTCATTTTTTCAAAAGTTGTAATGGAACTAAGTAGTTTTAAGAGTTTAAAATGTTTTCACATTTGAACAAGATAGGGAAACACCGATTTCCAAGAGAGCTTTCAAGTTAAGTTTTGAGTAATTATCTCAAATCAAAGAAAGAAGTTTTGTTTTAAAAACTTATGAGCTAAGTATATATTGGGAGTAGTATTGAGTATCGATATGGGGACGTGAGTTCATATTAACTCAAGTCTCCACAAACCATGTAGCCATCATAGGTAGTAAAGGATCATCCTTTTTAGATGACTCCTTAAGTTGCTGTTTAGCATAGACTAGTGGATCCACTTAGTTAAGACGTTCTATATGATAGAAAAGTATAGGACAGTTCTGGCAGCGTGAGCAAGACGCTGTATCACCACTTAGTCTCATAGTGGTGGTTGTCGGTTAGAGAAATTCCCACATAAACTATATTACTTTGATATATGAGTAAATTTGTGTTTGTTATTGCATAGCTTTAACAAATTGAGTTGTTATTTACTATTCTAAATGCTTTGTATAAATTGCACTATTATTGTTAATTTACATTGCATTTTGAGTTGAGTTATTCATAAGTTGAGTAAAGCCAAGGTAAGTGTTCCTTTCAGATCCTTTTCAAGCTTAAGTTATGTTTAGCATTCCAACTCGCATACTCGTACATTCAATGTACTGATGCCAGTTGGCCTGCATTGTCTTATGATGCAGATGCAGGCAACCAGGATCAACATCTAGCACTTTGTTGATCAGGATGAGCACTCAGAGTCAGTTGGTGAGCCTCCTTGCTTTTTGAAGGGTCTTTTTCATAATTGTTTAGCTTTCAATTGTTAGGATGATCGAGGGTCCTGTCCCGACATCCCTCTTTGTTTTAGAGGCTTCATAGACATATAGTAGTTAGTTGTCTATACATTATTATTTCATATATTAAGACTATAGTTGCCATTTTGGCTAAGTTGAATGTATGACTTTTAAACCTTCTTAGTTATTTTATTAAATAGTTGAGTAAAGTTCATTTGATCATTGTAATAATGCTTAGAGTGTCCCATTAAGTAAGTAAGCTAGGCTAAGGGTTCGCTTGGGGCCAACAATGGTTCTCGAGTGCTAGTCCCGCCCAAGGTGTAGGCTCGGGGTGTGACAAACTTGGTATTAGAGCACAGAGTTCAAGAGCCATAGGGAGTCTATGAGGCTATCTCTGTAGAGTCCTAGTTATCGGTGTGAAGTGCGCCACATCTATAATTAGGAGACTGTAATCTCTATAAAGTTTCTTTCTAACTCGTGCTTGCGCGTAACTGCTTGTGAGTTGGGTTGTTTTTTAGAGTGCTTCATGGAGCATTTCTTAACCCGTGAACTAAGTGAAGCAAAGAGATGGTTGCCGACATGAGTAGCATGATGAGTTTATTTGTTGTTGGGTTGCCTAGTCTGTCAAATAAAGAAAGTAAGGCAACCATGCTAATAGGTGACAGGGGCATAGCAAGGCTGATGATCCATGTGTAACAAGTTTAGGAAGAGAAGCTAAGGGATAAGGAAGAGTGTAAGAACAAGAGAGTTAAGTAATCAGGGAATGAATCTAGGCAGCAAAATAGTAAGGCAAACTGGTACTCTTTCCAGCCTAAGCAAAATCATTATCTGTTAGTGCATGTGCACCAAGGAGCAAATGTGAGTATAATAGTTAGAATTCACAGCACTTTAGGGCTAGACCTACCCAATCTCAGGGTAACGTTGCACAAGAAGCTAACTGGTCTCCTGCATGTGCTAAGTATGGTATAACCCAACCAGGTAAGTGTCGTGATGGCTTCACAAGTTGTTTCAAGTGTGGACAAGAGGACACTTCATGAAAGAGTGCCCTAAGAACCGCCAAGTTAATGGGAGTCAGGGCAACATAGCCCAATCTTCATCAGTTGCTCCACCAGATAGGGCTACACCTAGAGGAGCTACTTTCAGTGCTGGCGGAGGAGCAAATTGCCTTTATGCGATCACTAGTCGCCAAGATCAAGAGAACTCTCCAAATATTGTCACTGGTATGATCAAAGTCTTTACTCTTGATGTTTATGCTTTGCTAGACCCAGGAGCAAGTTTATCCTTTGTAACTCCATTTGTTGCGATGAATTTTAATGTTCTTCCTGAGAAATTTAGTGAGTCCTTCAGTGTTTCTACACTTGTTGGTGAGTCTATTCTAGCAGAAAGAGTCTATCATGATTGTCCCGTTTCCTTCAATCACTAAAGCACCATGGTTGATTTAGTTGAGTTAGACATGGTAGATTTTGATGTCATTCTTGGTATGAACTTGCGTCATTCCTGTTATGCCTCAGTTGATTTTAGAACTTGGGTTGTCAAGTTCCAGTTTCCTAATAAGCCAGTCTTAGAGTGGAAAAACAGTTCAACAGTGCCTAAGGGTCATTTCATTTCATACCTTAAGGCAAGAAAGTTAGTTTCCAATGGGTGTGTCTATCACGACTCTAGTGCTGAGATATATCCTATTCAGTAAGTTTTAATGGTAAGAGAGTTTCTAGAAGAGTTTCATGATGATCTTCCTAGAGTCTCTCCGAAGAGAGAAATAAACTTTAGTATAGACATTCTTCTATATACTCGTCCTATATCTATTCCGCCATATAGAATGGCACCAGCAGAGTTGAAAGAGCTTAAAGAACAAGTGAAAGACCTCCTTGATAAGGGATTTATTCGACCAAATGTCTCACCTTGGGGCACTTCAGTCTTATTTGTGAGAAAGAAGGATGGTTTCCTTAGGATGTGTATAGATTACTGTCAGTTGAACAAGGTTACTATCAAGAACAAATATCCTCTCCCAAGGATTGATGATCTTTTGATCAGCTTAGGGTGCTACTTGTTTCTTTAAGATAGACCTCAGATCAGGTTACTATCAATTAAGAGTGAGGGAATGTGATGTTCCAAAAACAACATCCTAGACCCGTTATGGTCATTATGAGATTTTGGTCATGTCCTTTGGTTTGACCAATGTGCCTGCAACATTCATGGACCTTATGAATAGAGTTTTCAAACCATATTTAGATATGTTTGTTATCGTCTTCATTGATGACATACTAATCTATTCAAGAAATGAAAAAAATCATGCTAGTCATCTCTGAATAGTTTTCAAGACTCTAAAATATAGAGAGTTGTATGCCAAGTTCTCTAAGTGTGAGTTTTGGCTTGAGTCTGTGGCATTCTTAGGCCACATTGTGTCTGGAGAGGGAATTAAAATTGATACTAAAAAAATTGAGTTAGTGTAGAATTGACCGAGACCCACATCTCCAACTGATATTAGGAGTTTCTTGGGTTTGGCTGGATATTATAGAAGGTTCGTAGAGGGGTTCTCATCTATTTTATCCCTTTTGACCAAGTTAACTCAGAAGACAGTGAAGTTTCAATGTCTGAAGCTTGTGAGAAAAGCTTTCAGGAATTGAAAAAGAGGTTGACTCTTGCCCAGTTTTCACATCACCGGAAAGTACACAAGGCTTTATTGGCTATTGTGATGCATCTAGAGTTAGTTTGGGTTGTGTGTTAATACAGAATGGGGTTGTGTGTTAATGCAGAATGGCAAGGTTATAACTTATGCCTCCAGACAGTTGAAAGTTCATGAGAAGAATTACCCAATCCATGACTTAGAGTTGGCTGCTGTAGTATTTGTGTTGAAGATATGGCATCATTATTTGTATGGTGTTTATGTAGATGTATTCTCTGATCACAAGAGCCTTCAGTATGTGTTTACTCAGAAAGAGCTTAATCTTATACAGAGGAGGTGGTTAGAATTACTCAAGGATTATGACATGAGTATTATTTATCACCCATGTAAGGCAAATGTTGTTGTTGATGCTTTGAGCAAGTTGTCTATGGGTAGTATCGCCCATGTTGAGGAAGAAAAGAGAGAGTTAGCGAAAGATGTGCAGAGACTTGCACGCTTGAGAGTCTGACTAATAGATTCCAGGAGTAGTGGTGATGAATGGGGCTAAATCATCATAAGTGTCAGAAGTAAAAGAGAAGCAACACCAAGATCCCATTTTGCTTGAATTGAAGGCAAATGTTCATAAGCAAATGTAATGGCTTTTAAACAAGGGGGAGATGATATGTTGAGGTATCAAGGTAGATTGTGTGTAACAAGGGTGGATGAACTCCAAGAGAGGATCATGGAGGAAGCTCATAGCTCTAGATATTCCATTCATTAGGGTTCCACAAAGATGCATCATGATTTGAGAGAGGTTTATTAGTAAAGTAGCATGAAGAAAGGTATTGTAAATTTGTTGCTAAGTGTCCAAATTGCCAACAAGTTAAAGTAGAGTATCAAAGGCCCGGTGGTTTGGCTCAAAATATAGAACTTTCGGAATGAAAGTGGGAGATGATTAATATGGACTTTATGAAACGTTTGCCGAGGTCTCGCAGACAACATGATTCTATTTGGGTGATTGTCGATAGAATGACAAAGTCATCCCACTTTTTATCGGTAAATACTGCCCATACACCAGAAAATTATGCCAGGTTATATATTCAAGAGGTAGTAAGACTTCACGGAGTCCATGTTTTGATTATATCAGATAGAGGTGCATAATTTATTGCATAGTTTTGGAAGTCATTCCAAAAAGTCTTGGGTTCAAAGGTGAACTTAAGTACTCCTTTTCATCCTCAGACAGATGGTCAAGCAGAGCACACTATTCAAACTTTAGAAGATATATTGAGGGCATGTGTGATTGATTTCAAAGGGAATTGGGATGATCACATACCTCTCATTGAGTTTGCTTACAACAATAATTACCACTCTAGTATCCAGATGGCTCCTTATGAAGCTTATTATGGGAGAAGATGCAGATCTCCTATTGGATGGTTTGAAGTTGATGAAGTTGGGTTGATAGGACCAGATTTAGTTCATCAAGCTATGGAGAAAGTGAAAGTGTTTCAAAAGAGGATGAAAAAGCACAGAGTCGTCAGAAATCCTAGATTGATGTTAGGAGAAGGGAGTTAGAGTTTGAAGTAGATGATTGGGTATATTTAAAAGTTTCACCCATGAAGGGTGTTATGAGGTTTGGTAAGAAAGGGAAGCTTAGTCCCCGGTGTAGTGGCCCTTACAGAATTTCCAAGAGAATTGACAAAGTAGCTTATGAGTTGGAGCTACCCCAAGAGTTAACAGTGATTCATTTGGTATTTCACATCTCCATGTTGAAGAAGTGCATGGGCGATCCTTCATTGATTAAACCAACTGAAGATGTTAGGATCAAGGATAACTTGTCTTATGAGGAGATTCCTGTTCAGATTCTAGATAGCCAAGTTCGCAAGTTGAGAACAAAAGAGGTAGAATCAGTCAAAGTCCTTTGGAGGAACCAATTTGTTGAGGAAGCTACTTGGGAAGCTGAGGAAGATATGAAGAGATATCCACATCTCTTCGAATCCGGAGATATTCTAGACCAAGGTACTAATTCTCTTCTAAGTACTTTTTAATTGTTATACTTGATGCGTTAGATTTGATTGTTGGGTGTTTGAGCTAATTGTTAGATGTTACACCCTTAGCCTAGTAAGAGTAATCTCATTCGAGGATGAATGATACCAAGGGGAAGATATTGTAACATCTCACTATTTGAAGGAACTAGGAAGAGTTAAATAGTCATTTTAGGAAAGAATGGAAAAATCTGGAAATTTGGTTAAGCTATGTTAAGTATGGTTTTTGGTTAACTTCAGACGACCATAACTCTTAGCTCAGGATGATTTAGGTGTGCTTCCATATACCATTGGAAAGATCGTTGAATTATCTTTCCAACGCCACCAAGTTTGCGTAATTCCAAGTTTGTATGAGTGATATATGACTATTGGAAGTTGGGTTGTTTGGATAAGAAAAGTCCAATCCGAATTTTGAAAGGGTAGTTTGGTCTTTTCCTTCCCCAATTGTTTTATTTCATTTTTACTAATTAAGTTAGAGTCTAATTAGAATTAGATCAGTCTACTCTTTTACCAAAATACACTAGAGATTGGAGAAAAGAGAAAAGAGGAGAAAGGAGAGAAAATGTTCATAGTTCGTCGAATTCTTGGAGAATTTCGTGTGGATTTTGCCAAGGGTTAATCCCTACGAGGTATGTGAGACTTTCATAAAATTGGGTTAGTTCACCTATGTACCAAACATGTTTATTCCACGTGAATTCATCCTATAAGAGTTTGAAAGTTGATGTTCTTGATATGTATTCTTGAATTTGATGTCGTTCTTGAATTGGGCTGAGATTGAGAAGTTTCTAAGATCATCACATCAAATTATTGAGTTGGTTGGAGTTAGGTTCTTAGGTACATTTTCTGGCTATCCGTATCTAAAAAGACTTTGGGAAAAAGAACCGAGTTTGGGTGAATTGGGGCTGGAAAACGAAGAAGGAGATTAGTCGGGCAAATATGGGCACTAGCTCAGCGTTGCGGACTTGCTCCCTAGATTTCAGAAAAATTCTTTCACATCGCGGAGTGGTCACGAACCGTTTTTCCACAAAAAGTATTTTTGCGATAAAAAATTTAAATACATCTCCGTGTCACGGACCTGCTCTCAGATAGTGATTTTTTGATCTTTTCTCATGTTTAGCTATCTAAAAACACTCCTAAACATCATGAGATCTTTCCTATCACAAATCACATTCCTTGAATCCATAATTCAATTCAAGGAAATTTAAGAGTCAAGTTTAGAAGTTAAGAAGCAAGTCAAGAGATGTTCATTAAAGTTTTTCAAAAGTCTTTCACAAATATTTTAACTTTGTTCTAAGACTTAAGTTTTAAGTTAAGCAAAGAGTAAACAGTTGAGTTCATTTCTCCAAAAGTTATAAGGGAACTAAGTATTCCCAAGAGTTTAAAATGTTTTCATATTTGAACAAGAATGAAGAACACCGATTTCCAAGAGAGCTTTCAAACTAAGTTTTGAGTAATTATCTCAAATCAAAGAAAGAAGTTTTGTTTTACAAACATATGAGCTAAGTATATTTTGGGATTAGTATTGTACACCGATATGGGGACGCGAGTTCATATTAACTTAAGTCTCCATAAACTATGTAGCCATCATGGGTAGTAAATGATCATACTTTTTAGATGATTCCTTAATTTGATATTTAACATAGACTAGTGGATCCACTTAGTTAAGGCGTTCTATATGATGACAAAGTATAGGATAGTTCTGGAAGCTTGGGCAAGACGTTATATCACCACTTAGTCTCATAGTGGTGGCTGTTAGTTAGAGAAACTCCCATAGAAACTATATTACGTTGATGTATGAGTAAAGTTGAGTTTGTTATTGCATATCTTTAACAAATTGAGTTGTTATTTACTGTTCTAAATGCTTTGTATAAATTGCACTATTATTGATGCTTTACACTGCATTTTGAGTTGAGTTATTCGTGAGTTGAGTAAAGACAAGGTAAGTGTTCCTTTCAAATCCTTTTCAAACTTAAGTTGTGTTTAGCATTCCAACTCACATACTCATACATTAAATGTACTAATGCCAGTTGGCTTGCATCGTCTTATGATGCAGATGCAGGTAACCAGGATCAGCATCCAATGCCTCGTTGATCAGGTTGAGCACTCAGTCAGTTGGTGAGCCTCCTTTCTTTTCGGAGAGTATTTTTCATAATTGTTTAGCTTTTAGTTGTTAAGATGATCGGAGGTACTATCCCGACATCCCTCTTTGTTTTAAAGGGTTCATAGACATTTAGTAGTTAGTTGTCTTTACATTATTTTTGCATATGTTAAGGCTTGAGTTGCCATTTTGGCCAAGTTGAATGTTTGACCTTTAAAATTCTTAGTTATTGTATTAAACAGTTGAGTAAAGTGCATTTGATCATTGTAATAATGCATTGAGTCTTCCGCTGAGTAAGTATGCCAGGCTAAGGGTTCACTTGGGGCCAACATGGTTCTCGAGTCCTAGTCTCGCCCAGGGTGTAGGCTCGGGGAGTGAGAATTACTTCCAATATTGAGATGTAAGTTAAATGCCATGATCGAAGATAATAGACAACATCACTCCATGCAAACTTACCATTTCCTGAATATGAATCTCGACCTACTCTTCCACTGAGAATAAAGTCCTTTACAAAAGAAAGTGAGCTTATTTCATCAATTGATCCACAATAACCCAAATCGAATTAAAAACTATCACCGAGTGAGGGGTAAACCCTTAATGGAGTCCATACTTAAATATTCCCACTTCCATGTAGGGATACTAATTTTTTGATCCAAACCAACGGTTTTTGATGCTCAATCTTCACTTGTTGATAGTTCAAACATGTTGCCATAAATTTCGTAATATTATTTTTCATCCCATTCCACCAATAGACTTTCTGCAAATCACGATACATCTTGGGGGCTCTCGGGTGAATAGAATGCCAAGAACCGTAAGCTTCAATCAAAATATGGTTTCTCACCTTATAAACATTCAGAAAACACTATCAACCTTGATATGGAAGTACTCTATCTTCCTCGTGGGAGAAAGCCTCAATAGATTTTTCAGAAATTGAATTCTTCAACTTAACTAGCACCGAATCAAGATCTTGCTTAACCTTCACATACGATACAAACTATGAATCCAAACCATTTTGAACAACTAAAACAGCTTCCTTAGAATCAAAAAAGCGAACAACCAATTGGGTCAATCTATGAACATTACAAAATCTTTCTTATCATCTGCAACATGAGAAAAACTTCCCATTAATAGTTGACTAAGATAATCTACCACCACATTGGCCTTACTGGAATGGTATATGATACTCATGTCGTAATCCTTCAATAATTCAAGCCATCTCCTTTGGTGAAGATTCAAATCCTTTTAAGTGAATTCATATTTCAAGCTCTAGTGGTTGGTAAACATATCTACATGGACACCATATAAGTAATGTCTCTAAATATTTAGAGAAAACACTACTGGCGCTAACTCCAAATACTAAGTCGATAATTCATTTTATGCACCTTCAGTTGTCTCAAATTATAAGTGATGACCTTTCTATATTTTATTATAATACAACCAAGACTAATTCATGAAACATCACAATAAACCACAAAACCATTTGATCCTTCCAGTGATGTTAAAATAGGGGCTAAAGTGAGTCTATCTTTCAACTCTCGGAAGATCTTCAAACAAACTTCCGAACACAGGAATTTCACTTTCTTTTGAGTCAATATCATTAGTGACAAACCAATAGAGGAAAATCCTTCCGTAAATCATCTACAGTAACCGACCGAACCCAAGAAACTATACATATCTAAGGCTGAAAAAGGTCTAGGCCAATTCTTAACCGTCTCAATTTTTTTAGGATAGACTTGAATCCCTTCACCGGAGACATTATGGCCAATAAAGGCAATGAATCTCAACCAAAACTCACACTTGCTGAACTTAGCATACAATTTCTTATTCTTGAGAATTCGTAACACAATCCTCAAATGCTCAATATGCTCATCCTCATTCCGTGAGTAAATCAAGATATCATCGATAAAAACAATCACTATTATGTCCAGATATTGTTTGAAGACCCTATTCATCAAATCCATGAATTCCACTAGGACGTTAGTCTAACCGAAAGACATCACCAAAAACTCATAATGATCATACCGGGTTTGAGCAACCATTTTTGAAATATCATTTTCCTTCACCCTCAATTGGTGATAACCCGATTGGAAGCCAATCTTAGAGTAGTAACTCACTCCTTGGAGTTGATCAAACAAACTATCAATCCTTGGAATAGGATACTTGTTTTTAATTATAATCTTATTTAATTGCTGATAGTCGATGCAAATTCAAAAAATACGATCATTCTTTCTTACAAACAACATCTAAACACCCAATAATGAGATACTTGGTCTAATGAATCCCTTATCCAGCAAGTCTTTCAACTCATCCTTCAATTCCTTAAGTTTTACCATGGCTACACGATAGAGAGGATTAGATATTGTCTATGTGGGAGAGCGTCAATACTAAAGTCTGTTTCCCTTTTGGGAGGAATACTGAAAGATCATTGGGAACACTTTTGTGAACTCATTTACAGTCGGAACCAACTAAGGAGTAAGGATTTTAGAATCTCTACCCCTTTCCCAAACTAGATGATAAATACACCCCTTTGAAATCATTTTCCTAGCCTTTGGGCAAGAAATAATCTAACCCTTAAAAACATAATTTCCCCTTTCCCGTGACATGATAGGTTCTTTTGGAACCTAGAATATGCCTAATCGGGTCCTACAATCTTTGGAAGCATAACATATATGAAGTTAATCCATCCATGAATAACATTAAAATCTAACATATCAACTCTACATGATTAACATAAGTGATTCTATGAGAAATGGATTGAGGACAATTTCTATAAACTCTTTTAGCAACAATAGAATCACCAAGAGAGTAACTATATAGAAATGATTAGAAATGATTGTTGGACCAACATCAAATCTCATGGCCACATAAGGAGTAAAAAACTAAAACATAGCAACCGGATGAAGCAAAGTATACACATCAAAATGAAAGACTTTCAATATACCGGTCACAACATTTAGAGAATCCTAATGATATTGTCAAGTCTAAAGGACATATAATCTATTCTTACGAAGAGCACCCAAACAAAAACAGCTAGGGGAGCACCCACACCAAAACCACTAGGCTGAGCTTCCCTACCATCCTTACCTTGGTATATTACAACGGACAATCCTTCACTTTGTGACCACTTTTTCTACAACCAAGGAAACCATATGTACTAGCTAAACATTCTCTTGACTGACTCTTACCACACTTTTGGCAAGTGAGAATAGAAAATTCAATTCCACCATTTCTTTGAGGCTTAGGGTTACACACCCTATATTTTTTGAATTTAGAAGTTGGAGCATTGGAAGAACCTTGACCAGAATACCTTAGCTAGAAATCAGGATGCTCATGTCCACCGGACCTAGAATAAGTAAAGTCTCCATCTATGGTTCTTGCCTTCTTGAACTCCATAGACCTCTCCTTTATCTTCTCCTCTTCGATTTGTTTGGCATGTATCATCAAACGGGAGATGTCCATATCCTTAATCAACTTGACGGTTCGACATTCTTTGACAATTAAGTCGGAAACACCCAACACAAACTTACTCATCCTTTCCCTAGAGTTGGCAACTATATTTGGAGCATACTTAAACAATTGAGTGAACTTCAAAGAATACTCCTTCACACTCATATTCCCTTGTCAGAGGTTAATGAACTCAAGAACTTTGGCTTTCCTCATTTCAGAAGGAAAGAAACGGTCAATAAAAGCTCATTTGAATTTCTCCTAATCAAGAGGAGCCGCATGAACCTTTCTCTCTTCCTTCCATTGGTTAAACTAAACATGAGAAACACCCTTGAGTTGATAAGCAGCCAACCCTGGCTTCTTTACCGTGGACAATCCCATAATTCCCACTATCTTTTATACCTCATCAATAAATCCTTGAGGGTCCTCCTCCACTTTTGACCCATGAAACTCCAGAGGATTCATCCATTTGAAGTCTCTAATCCTTGTCACCAATGGACTCTCTATTAGATTGAGCCAGCATAGCATGAGCCAACACTTAAAAAGAAGGTAAGAATTTCATATGAGTTACTTGCTCAACTAAGAGGTCAACTAGAACTTAAGGAACCTCAAGCTACACATTCTCACTTGCATTCTTTCTCACGTATGCTCTCTGAGGGGCCCTATATTGAAAAGCATCGAGCTAGATTTAGGATAAGGATCTTTATATAGTTATACTCTACGACACAAGTTTAGAGTAATGAAAGAAGTGAAGTTTCCTAAGCATTTTGTAGCATCCTATTAATAAATGGGGCGTGCTTCATACTCATAAGGACTAACAAATGATAAGGTAGAACCCAAATCAAGTGAAGCATAAACATCAACGTGAATTACTTTGCACATACCAGTCATAACATTCAGAGATCCCTCATGATCCTGTCGAATCTTAAGAGCATAGAACCTATTCTCACAAGGAGCACTTGAACCAAAATCACTAGGCTGAGCTTTCCTACCATTCTTACCTTTGCTTGCTTGCAACGAACAATCTTTCACTTTGTCGTCACTCTTTCCACAACTAAAGAAACCATTCATACCGGCTAAGAATTTTCTTAAGTGACCCTTACCACACCTTAGACAAGTGGGAATAGAAGATCTATTACCACCACCTTCTTAGGGTTTAGGGTTATACACCCTATCCTAGTTGAACTAAGGAGTTAGAGCATGTCAATATCCTTGAACAAAAAAACTTTTTCTGAAATTGAGGACGCTCATGTCCATTGGACCTAGAATGGAAAATCATCACCATCAGTAGTTCTTGCCTTCATGGACTCTTTTTCCCTTTCCTTGAGCTTTTGATATTCAATTTATTGGGCATGTATCATCACACGAGAGATATCTATATCCTTAATTAATATAGTGGCGCGGCATTCCTTACAACCAAGTAAGACACACCCAATAAGAACTTACTCATCCTTGTCGTAGAGTCGACAACCATAGTTGGAGCATACTTAGCCAATTGAGTAAACTTTGAAGCATACTCCTTCACACTCATATTCCCTTGTCACAGGTTAATGAACTGAAGTACTTTCACTTCTCTCATTCCAAGAGGAAAGAAATGATCAAGAAGCACTCCTTTGAATTTTTCCCAATCAAGAGGTCCCGCATCAACCTCCCTCTTTTCCCTCCATTGGTTGAACCAAACTTGAGCCACACACTTAAGTTGAAAGAGGTCTACTTTGCTTTTTCCATCATAGACAATTCCATAATTCCCACTATCTTATATACCTCATTAATGAAGTTTTGAGCATTCTCATCAACCTTGGAACTATGGAACTTTAGAGGATTCATCCTAGTGAAGTATCTTATCTTTGTTGTTGTCGTACCCATATTTGGGTTCATAGGAGCAATGACCTCTCTATTATCTTGGGTAGTCATAGCTAGAGCCAACACTTGGAAAGCAACTTAAAATTTGGCATGAGTCACTTTCCCCGCCAAAGGATCAACCAAAACTTGAGTAACCTTAGGTACATCCTTCTTACTCATGTTCCTTCTCACATAAGCTCTTTGAGGGGCCATATTCTGAAAAGAATGGGAAAGATTTGGGAGAAGGGTCTATAGAGAGAGACTCTATGGAATGACTTTAGAGTAATGATAGAAGTAAAGTTTCCATTTATAAATGTGGCGTGCTTCAGACTTATGAAGTCTTCTCTACTCAACACGACTTGTCAGATATCCCAGGACTTTTTTCTAAAACCTTGTGCTCTGAATACTAAGTTTTTCATGACCCAAAGTACCCTAGAAGTGACAAAGTGTATAAGACCCCAAGAGACCCTACACAAGCCTGTTGACATACATGCAACATAACGTAATAGAAAAAAGTAAAAAAATCTCATATAAAGAAAGAATTTGACATAAAATCGGAAGTCCAAATGTAGTCTTGACAAGACATTCTACTATATCAAAAGAAGTAGTTGGGACGTAACATGTACACCATAGTCGAAAATATGATATGCATGACCAAGCTAAACATCATAAAATCATTTAACAACAAATCGTAAATTAAGGACATGGTCAATAAATCTTAAAATCATAATAAAAGCTTTATAGATCCTTTGAAAGTAATTTAGTTCATTTTTTGGGATATTAGCTTTACCGACAATAGAACATGTGAGATATATAATGGAATCTGATGTAATTCAATTCTCACATCGAGAAGGGAGAGTCTGCATGGCAAGGTATACTCCATATCATGATTCATATGCTATTTGTAGATCAATAAGCTGTCCATTTAAGACAATCCTATGAGGGTACATAGTTTGAAACTAGAGGCTTCTACCAAAGCCTATCCTATTTAAACCTCCCCCTTAAGTTATCTCGGTGCTAAGTTAAATTCCAACAGAATAGTCATATTCATAAAAATATTATCATACATGAAAAAACATAATTTAAATACTCATTCAAACATAAAACATCATAGAGTAGCATTAAATCAAGATACATGGATGTGTGAAAAAAACTTTCACCAACTCATGATTCCTTAATAGGTGAGAAAAACCTTTAACAATTTTATTGATGCTCAACTTAAAGAAACATAAATCATAAAACATTCCTTTTCATTAATCATGCATACTCTCATAAAAACACCATTCATAGATTCATAGCTTCTTCATAAATTCTTGTCTTTAAGAGTTTAAAGTCCAAAATCATGAAAATTGCATGGGTTCATGCAAAATCAATTGGAAAGTATTTAATTGAGTCAAACCAATCATAATAAGATAAAACTTTAACAATTGAATCAACACAATTAGAATCCATGAAGAATTGAATGAAAACCTTATCAAATTGATGAAATTGAATCTTGGAGAAATGAGAAATCTTTGGGGCTTTATCAGTGAACGAAAAACATTGATGAAATCCTACATACCTAGCTATGAAAAGCCCAAAAAAATGGATGAATAAAACGTTTAACAATTGAAGAACCCTAGAAATCCCCTGTGAGCCTTGGAGAGAAAAACCTTGAGAGCAATTTAGGGGAGTTTGGGGTTTGAAAGGGAATGAGTAGTTTTCTAGGAGTGAAATAAGTTGTAGAGTCTATTTATAGGTCATAATTATGTAGTATAGATATTAAATTCACAATAAAATACCTCAATACCCTTAAGAAATAACGATCAGAGAGTTTACGGTTTGGACCTACTGTCCGTAATATTATACCTTAAAAATTTGTAAGCTAAGAACCGAATCATTCTTCAACTATGAAAAGGTTGTGTTAGTAGATTCTTAAATATTTCTTAGGTCTTAAGGTTAATTCTTTAGTGTGAGAATAAATTTGGAGATGAATTAAGGTCACAAGAAACCCCTACCACAAAATTGAGTTGAAAGCTTCATTGCCAAGTAAGTTTTGATGTAGGATTTTACTTAGATAAACTTCAAACATTCATATATACCAGAACATAATGAATTAGGTATCTCATGGCCTATAAAATTAAAGGTCGGTGAGTCCTCTTTCCAACGCCACTAAGTGTGCCTCATTTCGATTTTAGAGTAAAATGTTATGGTCGTTTTAGTGAAGCCATGTTAGGCAGTCGTAGAACTACGACTGGACCTACGAATGGTATATATTTTGACCATTGGTAGACCCTTCCGTGAAGGATTTCTGCAATATTTTTTCACCAACTTCCTGCACCCATCCTAGGTTATTTTGATCCTTTCCCAAACTTTTAAACACTACTCTAAGTAGTTTTCGATTGTTTTAACGGTGTATATCATTCAAGTAACAAGTTTTACTCTAAAAATCATTAATATAAACCTTCAAGTATCTAGAAAGTCTCTTAAAACTCTATCACGACCCAAACCATCATAATTGGCACCCACACTAACTCTCCGGTGGGAGAACCACTACTACAACCCAAACCAACCAACCAAACCAAAACTAAGGCATTTAAGTATATGAAAGCAAAAGTAATAGCTATAATGAAGTTTGCATAAACTTCAACAAAAGATCTAGCAACTAACAATGCGGAAGAAATAATCTAGGGCCTGAAAGTCAATGTACCAAAACATCTAACAATGAACCAAGTCTACACAAGAAGGGATGCAACCTATACTAATGAACTAACTGAAACAAATGTCTAAGTCTGAAAATTGGTCGACATAGGCGAAAGAGAATTCCATGGCAGCCTAAAAGAATTGGCTCACCCTTGAATTTGAACGACGATCACAGATCTCCTAAGCGAGGCCTGTCAATAACCGCTTGAAGATGCCCTGTACTCAACAAAAATAAGAGCAAGTGCAGTATCAGTACATAACCACAGTGTACTGGTAGGATCACATGGCTATTCCACTAGTGCAACATACATATGCCATCACAACAATATAATCACATGCATATATATCAACATATACAATATTATCAACATTTACGAACAACGAACAACTTCACATTTATATCAAATCATTGGTCCTCTCATAGAACCCAAACCCAAACAGTTAGCATACTAGAATGTGGTATTCGATCCCATAATTATGTCGGAACATGGTAACCGATCCCATAGTTATGTCGAAACGCGGCAATCGATCCGAGTTAGTTATCCCAGAACATGGCAACCAATCCATTCAACACACCACAATCACAATCACAAGTATAACATTAAGATCATACATTTAAGTCATGATTTCATGGCAATCATCATTCATCTATCTCATTTACAACAAGTGTGATCAATATTGCAACATTCATACATATATAAATATCATAATGTAGCAAGAACAAACATACAACACACAATCATAGAATCACTACCATCACCTACCTCAAAATAGTCTCGAAACCCTAAGAAACTTGATCTTTCCTTTTTTGGATTTGTTCCGCTTGTTTGTGGTCTACAAACAATCAATATAATACGGGAATTAATAAATAATCACTAATTACTTGAATAACTAAAAATTCTATGAACCCTAGATCATACCCATGATCCCAATTATCCAATTTAGGCTTGTTTCCACCATAGAATCTATAACATACCCCCTCTCCCCAATCAATATTCACCCACTCTATTACGTTCTACGGATTGAAAAATGGATAAGGGGAGTGAAGAACTTACCTTTTACCTCAAGAATGGTTAAAAATGATTAGGAGTCTCCTGGGGTTCGTTCCTTAGCTTTGAAAGCCGAAAAGTGCATAATGAGGTTGTTTAGGGGTTTATTAACGACTTTAATTCGCGTCAAGCGGGCCACAGCGGCCATCACCCCACTGTGGCTCCCCCGCCAAAGCGGCAAAACCCAGTGCCAAAGTGAGTTACGCAAGACAAAGAGCTAATTCAAGAATTCTAAAATTCCCATTTCATAACACATCTCTAACCCACGACGCTCAGAAAATACCCTTTACGCTAAGATCGATTTCGGGAGTTCTACTCGCCCGAACTCAATTCCGTAAAGTCGTACAGATTCCTTAACGAGTTATGTAAGTACTTATGTAATCAAAATCATAAATGATTCATCCGATGTTACCGGATTTTCCTATACTTGAAAGACTCTGATTTGGTCTAGATCTGGACAAGGTTGGAAAAATCCAAATACTACAAAAAAGTTTTCCAACCCCACATTTAACCCCATTGCCTGTTCTATAATGATGAAAAAAGGTCGTTACAATAGATACCAATTTACCCATCACTCGTACCTGAGTGACAAAATTTAGGAAAATAGGCTAAAGAAGGAATGAAGTAGTACCTAAATTGATGAACAATTGGGGATACTTTTCTCTCATGTCTATCTTGTTTTCCCAAGTAGCTTCCTCAAGTAGATGATGCTTCCATTGAACTTTCATGGACTTAACCTCCTTGGTCCTCAACTTGTACACATTACGATCAAGAATTGCAATCGGTTCCTCCTCATATTGGAGGTCTTTGTCTAACACAAGTGAGTCCACTTAATGATATAATCTCCATCACCATGATACCTCTTCAACATGGATACGTGAAATACCGGATGAACACTTGATAAATTAGGAGGTAAAGCCAATCTATATGCTACCGGTCCTACACATTCAAGATCCTCAAAGGTACCAATGTATCACGGACTTAGCTTGACCTTCTTGCCAAATCTCATCACCCCTTTTATGGGTGATACCTTAAGAAGAACATTCTCACCGGTTTGAAACGCCATGTCTCTTACCTTATGATCCGCATACTTTTTCTGTCTACTCTGGGATGCTAAAAGCTTAGCGTGAATACTCCTCACCTTATCTTGAGCATCCTTCACTAAATCTACCCCCAAAGGTTTCACATCTCTAGCCTCAAACCATCCTATGGGTAATCTACATCCCCTCCCATAGAGTGCCTCAAATGGTGCCATATCAATGCTGAAGTGATAACTATTATTATAGGAGAATTCACACAAAGGTAAGAACTTATCCCAATGCCCTCCAAATTAATCACACATGCCCTCAACATGTCTTCTAACAGTTGAATAGTCCTCTCTGATAGCCCGTCTGTCCGTGGATAGAAGGCTATACTAAAAGTGAGTTGTGTGTTCAATTCATCATGTAACTTCCTCTAAAACATAGATGTGAATTGGGTACCATGGTCTCAGATGATAAAAAGGGGCACCCCATGCAACCTCACTATCTCTTTCACATACTCCTTAGCCAATTATTCAGCATTATAATCTATTCTTAATGGAATAAAATGGGCTGACTTAGTTAATCTATCACTACCCAAATAGAATCAAACTTCCCCAAAATCTTAGGAAGACCTACCACAAAATCCATGGCTATCCTTTCCCACTTCCATTTCAGAATTGGCATTCTTTGAAGCAAACCTGCAAGCCTTTGATGTTCATACTTCACTTATTCACAATTTTGACACTTCGTCACAAACTCTGCTATGTCTTTCTTTATGCCTGGCCACCAATAAATTCGCTTTAGATCTCTATACATCATGGTCACACCCGGGTGAATTGAATATCGCGAACCATGAGACTCTATCAAAAATTTCTCAATCAAGTCATCTACTCTTGGAACACATATTCTCACTTTACAATTGAGTACACCATCTGCATCAAAAGTGGTCTCTTGTGCCTTACCAATCACAGTCTTCTTTCTAAGCTCCTCCAAATTCTCATCTTCAAATTGTTTGGCCTTCATCTCTTTAATGAAAGTGGCCCTCACCTCAATAGTAGCTAACACCCTACCTCTATTTGAAATTTCCAACTGTATGAACTTAGACTCTAAGGTCAAAATTCTTTAGCCAAAGGTCACTTGGATACATTCAAGCAAGCTAAACTACCAATACTCACCTCTTTTAGACTCAAACCGTCTGCCACCACATTGGCCTTGCCTGGATGGTATTGGATGGTCACATCATAATTTTTATGAAACTTCATCCACTTTTGCTGTCTCAAATTCAGATCCTTTTGAGTAAACACATGCTGCAAAATACGATGATCAATAAACACTTCACACTCAACACCATAAAGGTAATGCCGCCATATCTTAAGAGCAAACACTACCACTGCCAATTCTAAATCATGTGTTGGATAATTCCTCTCTTGCACCTTCAATTGTCACGAGGCGTAATCTAAAACATTCTTATCCATCATCAACAAAACACCTAAACCCGAATGTGAAGCATCACAATAAACAATAAAATCTTTACCTTCAATCGGTAATGCTAGAATAGGTGCGGTGATCAAAAGAGTCTTGAGCTTTTGAAAGCTCTCCTCACATTTTTTAGTCCATTCAAATGATATCTTCTTTTTGGTCAAGTTAGTCAAGTGTGTGGCGATAGAAGCAAAGTTCTTCACAAATCGATGATAATAACTAGCTAGCCCAACAAAACTCCTAACTTTCGTCACAGAGCTAGGCCTAACCCAATTCTTAACCTCCTCAATCTTTTGGGGATCTACCATTACCCCTACTTTTTAAACTGCATGCCCCTAAAATGCAATCGATTTCAACCAAAATTCACACTTAGAAAGTTTAGCATATAGCTTTTTCTTCCCAAGAACACCCAAAACACTACAAAGATGGTTGGCATGCTCTTCCTCACTTTTCGAATAGACCAAAATATCATTAATAAAGACTATGACAAATGAATCAAGAAACAACTTAAACACCCTATTCATGAAACTCATAAAAGTTGCAGGCCCATTGGTCAAACCAAAAGACATAACCAAAAACTCATAGTGCCCATAGTGAGTTGTAAACGCCATATTGGACACATCCTCAGGCCTAATTTTCAATTGATGGTAACTGTATCTTAGATCAATATTAGAGAAAACTGACGCTCCTTTCAATTGGTTAAAAATATCATCTATTCGAGGCAAGGGATATTTATTTCGAATAGTGACACTATTCAATTGTCGATAATCTATACACATGCTCATACTACCATCCTATTTCTTAACAAACAAAACCGGAGCACCTCATGGGGAAGCACTAGGAAGAATAAATCCCTTATCAAGAATCTCTTGGATTTGAGCCTTAAGCTCTCTTAATTCTGTCGGAGCCATGCAAAATGGAGGGATAGAAATAGGATGCGTACGAGGCTTTAAATCAATGCAAAAACCTATATCTCTATCCAGAGTCATACTAGGAAAATCATTAGGAAACACTTTTATAAATTCCGACACTGTAGGAATAGACCCAATGGATGGAGCCTCAATCTCAACATTCCTAATATGAGCCAAATAAGCCAAGCAAACCTACCCTATCAATTTCTTAGCCTGAATGGAGGATGTGATCTTAGTTTGCTTAGGTTTGTACACCCCTTTTCACTCTAATTTTTTCCTTTCCAAAATTTCTAGAGTTACGGACTTAGTATTACAATTAAGTACGGCACAATAAGGGACAACCAAGTCATACCTAAGATTATCTCAAAGTCAGTCATATTCAAAATCACCAAATCAGCCCAAGTTTGAAAACCGATAAACAAAATAGGACAAGCACGATAGACATGGGTAACTATGACTGACTCTCTAATTGGGGTAGAAACATGGATAGGTGCATCAAGAATATCACAAATCATATCAAACTCTAAGGAAAATCGCACAGATACGTAAGAATAAGTAGAACCCGGATCAAATAACACATTAGCCATCCAGTCACAGAAAAGAATAGTACCTGTGATCACCATGTCAGATGCCTTTGCCTCATTCTTGCCCAGAAAGGCATAACACTGAGCCCTATCATCTTGATGAACCACTTCCCTACCTGGTTGCACATTACCTCTGCCTGCATTACCATTTTCTCTACCTCCATAGCCTCGCTGATTACCTCCTCGCCCACCTTGTGGATGTCCTCTACCATTATTACCATTCCCCGCAGTTACCATTCCTCTAGATTGCTGCTGTGTGGAATCTAACACACGTGGGTAGGGGAAAATCTCCTCATATGTCCAGGTTCCCCTCAGTTGTAACAGTACAATCGAAAGATAGTCTGCCACCCATCGAAGGCACAAATCCCAGGCTATCCTGAAAATTATAAGATGGAGTTTTCGAGTAACTACCTGTAGAGGTGGGCATAGCAGACTGAATTGGCTTGGATGCAAGTGCTGGTCTTTCGGACCCCTTGGAATAAGAACCTTGAAAGTTACCCAAGTTCTTGGCCCTTTTCACCCATGCCTTAGCTTGACCGTGTTGTCTCACCCTCTCCACATTCTTCACATAGTCGGTTACCTCATTAAAGCTCCTCCCTAAAGAAGTCATATGAACAGATAATACTTGCAGCTCAGAATTTAATCCCCTATTAAATAACCAAATTCTCTCTTCCTCAGTAGTCACCAATTGAGTAGCATATCTAGACAAAGCATGGAACTTTGCCTCATAAGCAGCCACAGTCATACCACCATGCTCCAAAGCTATGAACTCATCCTTCTTGAGATCCCTTAAAGTCCTAGACACATACTTCTCTAGAAAGAGCATGAAATGGGGTCCAAGGTAAATGGAGGTAAAGATCTGCATTCCATATAAGCTCTCCACCACTGCTTCGCCTCACCTTGAAGTTGGAAAGACACAAACTTAACCCCATGTTGATGAACAAAAACCAGTTTATAAAGCCTCTCATAGCAATCTAGAATGAAGTCATAAGCATTCTCATTCTCAGAACCAAGAAACACAGGAGGCTTTAGCTTCAGAAACTTGGTCAGCATTTCATGCTCATTACCAGTGATAACAGAACCCAACAAAGGACGGAAGAAAGCATCATTACCTCCAGTCCCACCCACTTTGGGCACAACAGGAGGATTAGTAGGAGCTTGAGTTGCTTGAGAAGAAGTAAGCACTCCAGGGCCAACCAATCCCTTTAAGAACAATATGATCTGTTGAGCTAACACTGGATCCAAAGGAGGAACACTTGTAGTCCAAGCCTGCACCTCTTCCTCTTGTCCCACATCCTTAACATCTTCAACATCAACATTCTCCTCTTCAATCAATTCAGGATGCACATGAGGGTTCTTATTTACAGGAGCATCCTCAACAGGGGATCTATTTCCAATAGGCGCTACTCTTCCACGACCTCTATCCTTGCCTCGACCGGGACCTCTTGCTGCAGATTCCTCAACCAAAGCATTGACTGGAGCTACGGGCCTAACACCATTAAATCTAGTGTTAACTATATTTAGATAAAAGAGTGAATGAGGTTAGATACCAATTTGAATCGCTACATACCAATTGGAATCAAGTCATAGCACGAAAGGAGACAAGAGAAAACAAAGAGATTTCCTAAAGTCCTATAGCCTCTCGAAGAAAAGTAAAGGCGTCCTCGTACCATTCCACGAGACTTTACTAGACTCGATTTGGTACATCAAGATCAACGAACCTAGGCTCTGATACCAACTTTGTCATGACCCAGATTGGCACCCATACTAACTCTCCAGTGGAGAACCACTACTACAACCCGAACCAACCAACTAAACCAAAACTAAGGCATTTAAGTATATTAATGAAAAAATAATAGCTAAACTAAAGTTCCCATAAACTTCAACAAAAGATCTAACAACTAACAATGCGGAAGAAATAACCTAGGACCTGACAGTCAATGTACTAAAACATCTAACAATGAACCAAGTCTACACAAGAAGGGATGCAACCCATACTAATGAACTAACTAAAACAAATGTCTAAGTCTGAAAATGGTGGACAAAGGTGAAAGAGAATTCCATGTCAGCTCGAAAGAATTGGCTCACCCTTGGATTCGAACGATGATCACTAATCTCCTAAGTGAGGCCTATCAGTAGCCGCTTGGAGATGTCCTTTACTTAACAAAAATAAGAGCAAGTGCAGTATCAATACACAACCATAGTGTAGTGGTAGGATCATGTAGCTATTCCAGTAGTGCAACATACATAAGTCATCACAACAATATAATTACATGCGTATATATCAACATATACAATATTATCAACATTTACAAACAACGAACAACTTCACATTTATATCAAATCATTGGCCCTCTCATGGAACCCAAACCCAAACAGTTGGCATACCAAAACGTGGTATCCGATCCCATAATTATGTCAAAATGTGGCAACCGATCCCATAGTTATGCCAAAATGTGGCAATCGATCCAAGTTAGTTATGCCGAAATGTGGCAACTGATCCATTCAGCATAACACAATCACAATCACAAGTATATCATCAAGATCATACATTTAAGTCATGATTACATGGTAATCATTATTCATCCATCTCATTTACAACAAGTGTGATCAATATTGTAATATTCATACATATACAAGTATCATAATGAAGTAAGAACAAACATACATCACACAATCATAGAATCACAACCATCGCCTACCTCGAAACAAGCTTGAAACCCTAAGAAACTTTATCCTTCTCTTTCCGTATTTGTTCCACTTGTTCATGGTCTACAAACAATCAATAAAATATGGGAATCAATAAACAATCGCTAATTATCAGAGTTACTAACAATTCTATGAACCCTAAATAATACCCATGATCCCAAATATCTAATTTAGTGTTGTTTCCACCATCGAATCTATAACAAAATCATCCCCTATCAATATTCACCTAATATATTACGTTGTACGGATCGAAAAATAGATTCGAGGAGTGAAATACTTACCTTTAGCCTCAAGAATGGTGATAAATGAGTAGGAGTCACCTGGGGTTCGTTCCTTAGCTCTAAAAGTTGAAAAGTTCATAATGAGGTCGTTTAGGGGTTTATTTACGACTTTAATTCGGGTTGAGCTTGCCACAACGTCCGTCACCCTGCTATAGCGGCCCTGCCAAAGCGCCAAAACCCAGTGCCAAAGCGGGTTACACGAGATAGAGAGCTAATCTAAGAATTTCAAAATTCTCATTTCACAACACATCTCTAACTCACGACGCTCAAAAAATACCCTTTACGCTAAGATCGATTCTGGGAGTTCTACTCGCCCGAACTCAAATCTATAAAGTCATGTGGATTCCTTAACTAATTATCTACCTACTCATCTAATCAAAATCATAAATGATTCACCCGATTGTTACCAGATTTTCCTACACCTCAAAGACTTCGATTTCGTCCAGATCTAGACAAGGTTGGAAAAATCCAAATACTATGAAAAAGTTTTCCAACCCCAAATTTTCCCCCATTGGCTTTTTTATAACGACGGGAACAAGCCATTACAATCTGACCTAAGGTTCCTCTTCTTATTCAAGAACACTAAAACTTTCAAGCCAAAAATTTAAGATACAAAGGTTTTTCCAAGTTCTTCCACTCTAAGACCCCCATAAAAGAATTTCTTTTATCAAGATCAAGCATCAAGATTCCAAGACTAGAGATTTCATCCAAGAAAGGTAGTGTTCTTACACGGCCTCAGAAAAAATCACGTCTCCACCATAATTTTCGGTCTAATAGCTTCATAATAAGGTATGTAAGACTATTCATAGTGTTTGACTAGTTCGCCTTCACACTCTACATCTTAATTCAGTAAGAAATCATTACATATAAAAGATCAATTCATAGTTCTTCGTATTTGAATTCAGTTTTTTAACAGTTGAGGTTTTGATTCCTATTTTCGCATCTAAATTTTATAATGTTGTTCGTGCTTAGTATCACATGAACCCTATTGATTTAATAAAGTTATGTTTTCAGAGGAAATTGCATGAAAGTTCCTCATATATTGATTTTAGGCTCGGAAGATAAGTTCATGAGCATACATTTTAAAAGTGTAAGTTTTGAAAAAATTCCTTGAAAACTAGAATCAAATGATTGCATAAGCACTTCGAGAGTTGAGAAAGTTAAAGTATGTGATTGATGTTTTTTAAAAGTACTTTAGGAAAGTTAAAGTCACTTTCTTTGTAAAGGATGGTTGAGAAAAGTGAAAATTAAAGTAAATTTATAGTCCCTTTTGGTTGTAATGGGTAATTGAGCATAAATGATATTGAATATTTTGGGAGTAGAATCGAGCACCGAATTGGGTAAGAGTCTATTTTTGACTCAAGTCCTATAATACTACGTAGTCAGTGTATGATAGGATAGCACCAATTTATCGTATAACTCCTTATTGCCTTTGAGAAGGCCTATTAAATGGATCCATAGTTACAGTAGCATCCTATAACCTTCCAAGGTATAGGATAGCCCTTGCAACATGGGTTTAATGTTGTACAATTGTTAGACTTATAGTAATGGTTGTCGATTAGAGAAACTCCCCATAAAGTAAAGTATATTATTTTCCTATTGCTTTTATTGCATCTCTTATTATAAAGTTTAAATGATTTTCACTTCATGTTCATGTATTGATTTAGTTGAGTTGTTCAGTTCAGTTATTTGTTTATTCAACCATATTACATACTCATACATTCAATGTACTGATTCAGATATAAGTGTTCAGGATCATTAGCATGTGCTTCGTTAAGATCACTTTACACTTCATATAGCTTGGGTGAGCCTCCTTGCATTTTTGGGGGCTTCATATTTATTATCTAGTGAGTTTTCTTGAGGTGTCGTGAGTCTTGTCTTGACATCCATCTTGAGCAATAGAGGCTTCAAGGTTAGATAGAGTGTAGGAGTCTATCAGTATTTAAGTTTCCTTGAGATGTTTTTGCAAACTACTATATTTTTGTCGTTGAGTATTTTACATACAATTTGAATTGATTATTTACTTTGAGTTTAATGCTCTAAATTTTATTTTTAAGCCTTCTATTGCACGAGTAAGTCTTCCGCTAAGTAGTTAGACAAGCCAAGAGTTCGCTTGGGGACCAACAATAGTTCTCGAGTGTCGGTAACATCCAAGGTAGAGTTCAAGTGTCCTAGGGTATTTACGAAGCTGTGTCAGTAGGATCTTATTCATGATTGTGAGGGCCCCACTTTTATAAGGGACTACACATAGTTATGAAAATTTTCCCTTCATTCATACTCTAAATTGTGCAATAGAACCATACCATAAGAAACTTATTCATACTCGCGCTTTCTCAAATCTATTCGACTACCCTTCCTACTCGAGGTGATAGCTAAACCTAAATTATTATTGATGGATTAATCTAAGATAAAATCTTAAGAAAGTAAATATATTGCACATGGCTTGAGAGAAGCCCGTTAATGTGCATTACATATATTGATTCAAAAGAATTCACCCTTCTTCATATGAATCGTGCGTTTGAGGTAAAAGAAAGATGTGCTCTCAAATTCTCTTCTCGAAACCTTGTTCCAGATGAGATCCTTAAAAGGAAGTGTGTTCTAGAATGCATGAGTAGTATAGTCACCCGAAAAGATAGTAAGAGTTAATAAGTTAACAGTAGTAGTAGTAAAAGTGACCAACGTTAGAAGTATGCATTTAGAGGAGTAGTAACCTAATAAATGGTAATAGTTATTAAGTAAAGTGTATAGTTGTAGTCATGTGCCCAGTAATTCATTAATGAGGAGTTTTCCCTTATATGTAGGCTAAGGAGTAATAAGTTTACGTGGATTTCATGATAGAAGGTAAGTGAATAGTTACTAGTTAAGATGAGTTAAAAGTATAATTTAACTAGAAATGAGTTTATGTCGATATGTCATGGTGTTAGTGAAGAATAAGTATAGGTGTTGAATATAAGAGTAGAGTATATATGAGGTGATAGATCTTAGCTAGGCTTATGATTTTTGAAGGAGGAGCCCCATAGTATTCAGAGGGTTATAGAACTTATTAGGAAACGATGTATAATGAATGGATAAATAGTTCTTAAGTTGTTTTCAAACCTCGAGGCTACCCCACTAGATGCAACATGGTGCTTAGTGTCACACCTGACCCCAAGCCAACCCACGACATGACATATCTATGTTGGTTCAATTAAAACATACATTGTGCGGAAGAAAAAAAAAGCATTTTAATATCAGAAATAGGGAAAAGCCCAAAATGTTTGAAAATATTTATAAAATATATGAAGAGTATAGTGGTGATTGAAAACAACACTAATAACTCAAGCTAAATCTTATCTATGTATGAAAGACTTTAATTAATCTAAGTTGCTGGGACATGCCCCCAACTAATTATAACAAGTCTGAAACTAAAAAGTAAATACTAAAAAGTAAAGCAAGTCTATAGTCCTGGAATTATAAGGACTCACCACTGAAGCTGTTGAATACGAACTGAAAGTCAAGCTAAGTGCAGTATGGATGTTGAGCTCCTGAACCTACATCATAAAACGATGTAGCACAAAAGTATACGTCAGTACTTTGAATTTATTGAGCATGCATGATATGTTCTAAGTTGAACAATATAAAAACTAACCATAACATGGAAATATATATATTGAAGCATATCTGAAAGTTAAATTGGATGCAATGACCAAGTACTAATCATGAAGATATAACATCCTGATCTGAAAACTAAAATAAATACTGAATACATGATCAATGCAACATGAATATGACTGTGGGAAATACTATTAACCGACATACCCCAAGCTAAGCTAACTATGGGGCCAATCTATAACCCTGGATCGAAGGGTGTTCATACCTTGACAAGGATATGAACAAGTCTAAAGTTGATCCACTAACTGATGTCCACAAGGAACAAGGGTCTCAAGCCTAATCTGAAAGGTGACCCCTTTATAACCTACGCTGGTGTGGTAGTTTTGGGACTCATGGATTGGTAGTAAAGGTCTCAACCTAAATTGACAGGTAAACCTTCATCCCTTTATCTGCTCGGTGCTAAGTTTACTCCCAACTAAATATAACACTAAAAAAGCAATTTTAATACTATATACCTCAAAATATTGATAATTATCTGAGAGTGTATCAATCATATACTGAAAGATACGATATTCGAATTCTGAAGCATGATTGTCTAACTAATCTGCCTAGAAAGTATAATTCAAGAAATACGAATAATTAAGACAAGCTCGGGTTTCTGAGTTTTATACGTGGAAATATACTAATTCTTTAACAAACAAGTAATTAATATCATAGACACTATAGCAGCTGAATTACAATGAATATCTAAGATTTAGGAACCCTAGTTTGAACAATTCATGAAGAAACTGAAGAGTTGACTGAATTTCTAGGGACCTAATGGGTGAAAGGAACCCACTAGTGAAATCCTACATACTTAATAAAGAAAACTATAGAGAAATCCATTGGATTTTGGGGCTGAACTTAAAGGTGAGATCTACTTATTCTAGAGAGAAACTATTACCTATTTCTCTTATGTTATTTCTAAGTCTGGTGATTTTAGGAGAATGAATGTTTTAGGTAGTTTTTGACTAATTAATTAGCCTTAGACAAAGTAAAAAGACATAGTTTATTCTTACAACAAGATTCAAATGACTTAGTTTAAGTAACAAATGCATAAGGGAAAAGACCAATACGACGAGGGGTCTAATGGGTCGTGAAGTTTCCCCACCCGACATGGATTCACTAAAAGGGAATAAATTTTTACTCTGGGCTCAGAATTAGTCAAACTTAGTGGCATTGGAAATAGGACTCAAAGTCCTTTAATTTGAGAGGTCATGGGCCACCTAATTCATTTTGTGCTGACTGATATCATCGCTTGAAGTTGAATCAAAACTCAAAAACTGATGAGTCCCTTTCACGGATGACTTCATGGTTCATGTGAAGCTTCATGGACCGTCTGAGTGTCCATGGTCATTCACATGGGTCTTGGGGGTTCTGTTCCCCGTTCGCGGGTGACTTCACAATCCATGTGAAGCTTCACAGTCCATGTGAAGCTTCACAGACTATTTAGGCGTCCACAACCCTTCACAGTAGCTGGGTGCAACTCCACAGATAGAATGACGGGTAGTGGACCTCTTCACGGCCTATGAAACCCGTTGTGGATTGCCCTTTTCTCTTTTTCATTCCAAGTTCAACCTTCTGAGGTGTTACAATTGTGAAAAGGAATGTGACGATAATTTGTAAAATATGTAGGTTATGATATAAAGACTGACTACTTGGAATAAGGTCTTAGTCGGCAAGTGTTTTTAATTTTATCTAGTAGTTGTAAGTTCGTATAGTATGTGAGAAATTATATTTATATATGTGTTTAGTACTAGACATTAAGATTGACTTTGAGATGAGTTTCATGATAAAAAGGATGGATATTTGACATAGATTAGATGAGGAATTAGGGTGTCACTTTGCAGTGAATGCGAGTGGTATAAGTGTGGTATTATGACCCTTAGATGAGAGCAATGAAGTGTGGCTAAGTCATTAGACTAACACGAGCATTAAGAGGTGCAGCCGAGATCGTATGTAGTCAGACGAGGTTCTAATTAAGTTTATGACTTTTCATGTGTGCCTAGATAGTATATTTGAGTTGTCAATGTGGAGTAGGATGATGCAAGCATTATTTATTACCCTTGAGAGTTTGGTCGGAGGGATCATATATAGCCAATGATGTAGTTCAAGTTTCATCTAGTTGGGTAGATATGAACTTAGAAGGGTGACATTAGTGGGACAAGAAGGAGAAGTTAGACTATTAAGAGTTAGATTAAGTAGCTTTATAAGCCAATGCGGGTAACAATTATATGAAGACTTCTATAAAAACAAGAAGATGTTAAGAGAAGTAGCTTAGAAAGAAGTCCTTGATGGAATCTTAGTACTTGTGCATGTAGAGTACCATAACCATGAGATTAGCATTTTCTGAGTATTAGAGTAAAATGCATAAACACTAGTTTAAAGAAGATGCAATATATCCATACCCTTAGAGTATCCACTTCAGACTTAAGGGAGAGATGCTAAGATGAGAAACAAAGTCCGGTGTTAAGAATAAGATAGTGATATGTTTAGAAAGAGTTATAGAGTTATATCGATCCATTCATACTCTAGTGTATTCCTCAAAGTTCAGTCCTTTCAACATCATGTCGATGTTTCTAATATTAGGATTGCGTCTATGACCTATGATCATATACTCCATATAGATTCAGATCTATGGTAACTTTCCAGAATAAGGGGAAAAAATATTAGCCCATTGATCTCAACCGTACTTCATATAGTTATAACTATTAGTCTTAAGATATGAACCTATTCTTATAAGCACTCGTGTCTTATATTATGCTCAGTTTCACAAATTCATGATTTACTCTCACTTGCAAGCAACATAATGTTATGTCATGCATATTCTTATGTCATATTTCTCGAATGAATTGTGCTTATGATCATTGTTACTAAGCTCTTTCAGTAATCCTTTTCAGTTTTAATAGAGATGTTAACGATTGTAGTTGAGTAATGATAGATGGATAGAGTTGATGCTCCTATTGTGATTCATCGAATGTTCATTTCATGACATGTAATCTTAAAATCTTATTGAACATTCATGCCTAACGTACTCTAGTCCAATTTTAAACTCTTAGTATTAATCAACTTCGCCTATATTAGTACGCAAGTTTATAAATCAGATAGATAGTAATAGGAATTCATTTCCCTTCCATTCTTAGTTCAACCATAACTCGAGGACGAATGATCCCAAGGGGGAGATATTATTACACCCTGAAAATTTATAAGCTAAAACTCATATCATTCTTCAACTTTGAAAAGGTCATGTCGATTGATTCAAAAATTGCTCTTAGGTTTTAAGGTCATTTCTTTAGTGTGATAATAAATTTGGAGATGAGTTATGGTCACAAGAAACCCTTAGCACAAAGTTGAGTTGAAACCTTCTTTATTGAGTAAGTTTTGGTGTAAGATTTTACTTAGGTCCACTTCAAAGGTACATATCTCCCAGCATATAATCAATTACGTTTCCCATGGCCTACTAAATAAAAGGTCATTGAGCCCTCTTTCTAATGCAACGAACTTTTCTCATTTCGAGTTCAGAGTAAAAAGTTATACCCATTTTAGTGAATCCCTCTCAGGCACTCGTAGAAATACGATCGGTAGATATTTCGACAATTGGTAGACCCTCCTATGAAGGATTTTTGCAATATTTTTTCAGCAACTTCTTGCACACGTCCTAGGGTCATTTTGATCGTTTCCTGAGCTTTTTGACACCATTCTAAGTCATTTTTAAGTGTATTAACGGTGTATATCATTTAAGTAACAAGTTTTCCTCTCAAAATCATTAATATAAACCTTCAAGTATCTAGAAATTCTCTTAAAATTCACCTAGGTTTCCTCTTCTCCATCAAGAACCCTAATATTTTCATGCCAAAAATTGAAGATACAAAGAGAAACCTTCTACCCAAGGTTTTCCCAAGTTCTTCCACTCTAAGAACTCCATAAAAGAATTTTTGTTTATCAAGATCAAGCATCAAGATTCCAAGACCAAAAATTTAATCCAAGAAAGGTAGTATTCTTACTCGGGCTCAAGAAAAATCAAGTCTCCACCAAAGTTTTTGGTCCAATAGCTTCGTAATCAGGTATGTAAGACTATTCATAGTGTTGGACTAGTTTATCCTCACGCCCTACATATCAATTCAGTCAGAAATTGTCACATATGAAAGATCTTTTCACTGTTCTTGGTAATTAAATTCAGTTTTTAACAGTTGAGGTTTTGATTCCTATTTTTGCATGTGAATCTTATTATATTCTTCATGCTTAGTATCACATAAATCATATTGATTAAGTAAAGTTATGTTTCAAAGTAAATTGCATAAAAGTTTCTCATTTGTTGATTTTAGGCTAGAAACATAAGTTCATGAGCATATGTTTTAAACGTATAAGTTTTGAGCAGGATCCTTGAAATAGAGAATCAAATGATTTCATAAGTACTTTGATAGTTGAGAAAGAGAAAGAGTGCGATTGATATTTTTGAAAAGTACTTCAGTAAATAGTTCCTTTCATTGTAAAGGGTGATTGAGCAAAGTGAAAAGCAAAGTAAAAGAATAGTCCCTTTCTTTGTAAAGAGTGATTGAGGATAAAGGATATTGAATATTTTGGGAGTAGTATCGAGCATCAAATTGGGTAAGATTCTATTTTTAACCCAACTCCGATAAAGCTACATAGCAAACGTAGGATAGGATCACACCAATTTATCATGTGACTCCACATTGCCTCTGAGAAGGCCTATTAGATGGATCCATAGTTATAGTAGCATCCTATTCCCCGACAAGGCATAGGATGGACCTTGTAATAAGGGCGAAATGCTATATCATTGATAGACTCATAGTAATGGTTGTCGGTTAGGGAAACTCCCCACAAAGTAAAGTATATTATTTTTCCTATTGCTTTTATTGCATATCTTATTGAAGAGTTTAAATTAGTTTCACTTCATGTTAATGTATTGATTCTGTTGAGTGGCTTCCAGTACTTCAACTCATTTATTTGTTTATTCACCCATATTACATACTTGCATATTCAATGTACCGATGTTATTCAAATTGTATCTTTTTATGATGCAGACAGGTGTTCAGGATCATCAACAAGCGCTTCATTGAGATCACTTCACACTTTGGGTGAGCCTCCTTGCATTCGGGGGGACTTTGTATTTATTTTCTAGTCAGTTGTTTTGAGATGTCGTGGGTCTTATCCCGACATCCATATTGAGTATTAGAGGCTTCATAGATAGATAAAGTTGCGGAGTCTCAATATTTACTTTTTCTTGAGATGTGTTTGCTATCTATTATACTTATGTCATTGAGTATTTTACAGACAGTTTGAGTGGAGTATTTACCTTGAGTTTAATGTTCTAAATTTTATTTTTAAGCTTGTTATCGCTTGAGTAAGTCTTCCGCTAAGTAGTCAGCCAGGCCAAGGGTTCTCTTGGGGACCAACAATGGTTCTCAAGTGCCGGCCACGTCCAGGGTGTAGGCTCGGGTTGTGGCACATATAAATTTCTACGGTCCGCACTGGTCAACCTTAGAATCAACTTTAGAAACTCAAATTTACCTTACTTTCCACAAGAATTTTCTATGTTCTGTTTAAATTCTTAGAGTCCCTTGACCCCATTTGTAGAACCCAAGTTTAGGTCCAAAATTCTACTAAGTCTGGAACCTTTCTATGCAACCATCATACGACTCGTCATGGCTACTCGCAGGTCGAACTTCAAAAAACTTAAAATTTCAAAAACTCAATCTCATTCCTATGAGTTCCATCTACGACCCATAAGAACTTCTATGGTCTGTAGACTTTTCTTGTAAGACACAAAAAGTAGCCAAAAATGAGACCTTTCCTTTCCTTCTTTGGTTTTCCAATTTCTGAGGTGTTACAACTTTAGTACAAATAGTGAATTCCTTGTGATCAAGAACCTAGTGATCCTCAATACCATCAATATTTTCTTTTATATTATAGCAAATAAATTAGAGATTTAAATCAAGTAGATAAGATGCACAAAAAAGGCTTATGCTTAAATTATGTATATAGTTTGACTAAAGTACAATAAGGAATAATATGGGGGAAATCATAGCTTACAAAGTATTCAAAAATGTTTACAAACAAAAAATCATAAAGAAAAAAAAAAGGTGTACTAACAATGTGGGAACAATCACAAATCTCTCACCCTCCTCTCAGGTTGGAGTAGCTAAACAACCATTAATTTACCTCTGGATAGAATGAAGGTCCATGTAATTTTATATGTGCAATATTAAATTTATGAATTTAGTGATATTAAAATCAATATATGATCTCAACTTTAATATTTAAATTAAACAAGTAAGTACACACAACAAAATGAACAAACCGAGAAACGTCTCAACCAATTGTTAGAACAACTTTATGGAAATACTATTTCAGAGATCAAATGATGCAAACATCTGATAAAAATGATTAATCTCCAAAAATAAGAGGTGGAACAACAAATTGAATTTATGAACCAATAAGTCTATCAAAATTTTGTCACAAAATAAAAAATTGTGAGACATATGTTGATAATTTGATAGATCAATGGATTTATTGAGATGTAAGTAAACTAGCTCATACACCAATGTTATAAAAAATAGAAAAAAAATGAAAGACAGTCAACATTCTTCTATTTCAGAAAGGAAGATTCTATCATAGGTCAAACATTTAGACAAAATATCGTTAAGAAAATCTGGTGTCACTGATGTTTGATTACACAATTTCTTTTATCTTTCATTTTACAAAGTTTGTATAGATTTAAATTAATTTTAAATGTATAATAATAAATTTACATGAATAATGTCATCTTTTTATTTGTATGGGACACATATGCAATGCACGTGTCTACATACTAATAATCTTAAAAGAAAAAAAGGATACAAGCAAATTTATATCAATTGTTGATGTGAAATTTTACATACATTACAACAACGCATTTACTTTTTTAGTAATCAATCTACCTCACAATATGGGGGCAATGATGATCTGAAAAGAGCTAAATTTTTTTATCCTCAGTTAATCTAAAATGAGAAATAAAGTTCAAGCATTTTTCTAATCCAACATAAACTTATACTCACTGTTAATTAATGTGTTTTTTCAAAAATACAAGGTAGGACCTAAAAGATTAAAATGAGATAAAGTCATTATGATGCAAAATTTATATGAACAAACATTTTCTCAACAAATGAACTATTGTAGACTTTAAATAAAGATTGTGTCTACTATTATATTATCACTATTTTTCCAAAAAAAAATTTCACTAAAAATTATTCCATGGATATTTCCACACATATTTGGATTGAAACAGTGGAAAAATAAAATATAATAATATTTCTACATGAAAAATTAGAAAGGTTACCTATATTTCATTGAGAATAGCTTTTCCCACATGAATTTTATTAGTGAGCAATTTATAGAGGGAAATTTGTGGAAAAAAACTATGTTATATAACACAAATTTCTCGCTAATTTTCGGTGGGAAAATCTTTTCTTTCTTGTAATGGTCCGTCCCGCTCTAAACTAATCAACAAAAAAAAGTATAAAAGTTGACTCAATTTAAGGGAGCGTTAACATAACTGGTAAAGTTGTTTTTATGTGATTAGAAGATTACAAGTTCAAGTTGTGAAAATACTCTCTTCCAAAAAAATACAAATTAAAATAGATTTTGGTGATCCTCTCTTTTCTGGATCTCACACATAGAGGACACTTACTACATAGGATTGTCCCTTTTAAGTAGATTGTTCAATAAATAAACATGATGGATAAATTGAATATTCTAAATTCAAATTTAAAGTTCCACCATCGCACCAAACACTTCTATATTAGGCCTACGAAAAAAATTAATTTTCAATAAGACATTTGAGATGAATAAACAATTAGAAATCGCCAAAGTTGATCATTAGAATCTTCACTAAAATGTAAAACAATAACCCAGAATTATGATTCATGACACATCATCATTTTCAACTATCAATAAAATGATCAATCACGGTTTTAGAATTCAATCAACTATCAAAATAATAACGTCACTACTTTTTTGAGATGCTGAAAAAATTGACAGAGTAATTAAATCTATGAAAGTTTCATAAGGTAATAATGTTACTAGTACTTTGGTAGAATAAAAAATCCCAAAAGTATTAATTACTACAATAGTTCATATTGAAAAGAGACCAAACTGAAAAAGTAAGAAATGACATTTTCCAGTCTAAAGTTGATAAAATGATTGATTTGATGGCTAATGCTGAAAGTAAAAAAAAAAAGACACCAAAATGAAAATGTATATCCATAGGTTTATCGTCTGGATAATTCTACTCCATCAATCAACAAGACACAGAAGTATGTAGTGTGTCCACCAAGCTAATCAACTGTAAAGGGGGCTTAAGAAATTTGTTGGTTTTAAATGAGAACCAAACGATCCTATCTTATGGAGTCAAAGCAATCCTTCTGCAAATAGGACAAGAATTGTTTCTCTTCAGCCACTTCCTAACGCATTGAAAATGAAATTCATGTCCACAATTAATTTTTTCTGTTCTCCCCCATCATCAGAAGTGCCTTATACATACCAAAATAGGAAAACATATAATTGAATAAGGTTTCAAAGAAGCTTAAAAGTGAAATGGGAAACAACCAAAGTTTTGTGCTCCTTACCAAACATATGCAGCAAGAATCACTAGAATTTTTCATCTTGGTTGATTGATACTGGATCTGCTTCAAAAGTTTAGAAGTAACGCTCTTTTTCAATGTTATTTGAAAAAAAATATTAAATTGATTACTCTAATCATATCACATGTTCATGTATTGTATCTCAGTGTATTACATCATATGACATTTCCCTATAATAAGAAATTTCATCATGCATCATCGTGTTCATCTTATTCATCATCCTGTGATTTTAAAGTCTGAGTACTAATGAACCTATTTTGCTTACTATCATTACCACACATTGCATGAAAGGTATGTGTGTCATGAAATAACATATTCAATATGTCAAGATTACTTTTGACAACTAAAAAATAAATGAAAACCAAGAGAATATACATATCCTTATATAGTTAGACAAAATAATTTGAAATACTCATACATGTATAATATGTATTGAAAAAATCATTTAATGACAAGTGGATATCATGTAATACATGTTTATCATACAATATTACTATTCAAGAAGTTGATAGTAAAATGAGAAGAGGTAAAAGTGACAAGTAAATTCATAGTAGATATTATAGAATGCTGACCTCAATAACAATAGGATCATCCCTATGACCGACCTCCTTGATATTTTCACCCTACATATCCAAATAAATTGGTGAGAATCTCATAATTATAAGAAAATAAATAATATGATTTAGATATGCCAAGAAAACTATAAGTGAAAATACAGACCATAATCACGGTATGATAAAAAGCTAACCACGATACTTTCACCAATTACAAGAGAACTCGATTGAGGATCAATATTATTTCTCAAGAAATTAACATGTCTTCCTGTGTCCCCTAATTCATGTTCTCTTAAATATCTCACTGGACCGCCTGAAGGCTGGATATTTTGCATTAGATTGATTTCTTAAAGTAGATGAACTACCACCACCAAAATTTGTATGTTGCTCAAAAAATGTTTGATGTGTACTACTTTCGACAAATTTCATAGTTGAAGCTCCATGAAAGTATGTATTCTGAGAAAATGAAGCACTTGGAGCATGCCATAAATTTTGCATTTGAAGAGAGCTGCTAGCATTATCTGAATGACTATTTAATGGTATGAAGCTAGTATTTGTGACACCCTCTACAAAATCACTCACAGTAAGAGAAGGTCCATGAAAGTTTGTACTATGAGGAAATGAAACTATTGGAGCATTCCATAAATTTTGCATTTGAGGAGAGATTCTAGCAGTACTTGAGTGATTTTCTGATGATATGAGGTCAATATTTGTGACACCCCCTACAAAATCACTCACAATACGAGAAGGTCCGTGAAAGTTTGTCCTATGAGAAAATGAAACTGGTGGAGCATTCCATAAATTTTGCATCTGAGGAGAGCTTCTTGAATTATTTGGACGATTATCTGATGATATGAGGTCAACATTTGTGACACCTTCTACAAAATCACTCAAAGTACGAGAAGGTCCATGAAAGTTTGTACTATGAGAAAATGAAATTGTTGGAGCATTCCATAAGTTTTGCGTTTGAGGAGAGCTACTAGCATTATTTGGACGATTTTTTGATGATATGAGGTCAGTATTTGTGACATCAGTTACAAAATCACTCACAGTACGAGAAGCACCATGAAAATGTAAACTATGAGAAAATAAAGTTGTTGGAGCATGCCATAATTTTTGTGTTTGAAGAGATCTTCTACCATTATTTGAAAGACTTTCTGATGGTGTGGAGTCAGTATTTGTGACACCACTTATAAAGGCACTTAAAGTGTGAGAAATTCCATGAAAGTGTGTACTCTGAAAAAATGAAGTTGTTAGAGCGATTTCATAAGTTTTGCATTTCAAAAGAGCTTTTAGTATTATTTGAAAGACATTCTGATGATATGAGCTCAATATTTTTAACATCACTTACAAGGTCACTCACCATATGAGAGGTTCCAAACATGGAAATACCTCCTCTGGCATAATTGCTCAATTCATTTAAGTCAATTTGATTTTCGTCAATACAATCAAGAAGATATGATAAATTCAAATTGATATCATTCAATGTTTGATTGAAGACTCTATTTCTCTCATTAGAATTGTATTTTCCCATATGCGAATTCATAAGAAATAATATTTTTCTGAAAGAGCTAAACAATTCAATCAAACTTAAACTAAGAAATTCCTCAACAAATCTGAAATATCACCTTAAAATGTTGTGTTAGTGTTTATAAAACTCACTTAAACATGACTTTGAAAATAAAATTAATCACATCTTCATATTGTAGTTTCAAGAATATATAATAGGTGCATGCTCAAAGACAAAAAATAGGAAGGTCGAAAACATGTGACATTTCTGAGTAAACTTTCTCTTTAAACATGTCATACACAAGGATGTAAGAATAAGTTCAATAAAAACTGACATTCACAAACATTCTAGAGTAAACACAAGATGTTCTAGATTTCAACGTGATACAACGAAGACTATATAGTATTCTTTTAAATTTTAATACACTACTATAAAAAAGCACTTAGCAACAATTATTTAACTACAGTTATATAATCGACTATATCATATTTAGCAGCTATAATAAATACGATAATATTTATAACTAACACTTTATAAATGAACTAAAGTTTTTAGTGACTCTGATTGCAATGTCATTAATTTAATTTTTTTACTAAATATGTTTGCTCCAAACTAAAAATCTATTTTCATTAAATATCTCTTTTGTTGTAGTGATATAGGTGTTAAAATGAGTATAATTTTTTAATGAAGACCTTCGCTAGAAAAAGCTGTCAGTAGAACATAACCTTCAGACTTTTTAAATTCTTTTAACATGAAATTGGCTTCAAAAAATAATACAATTCGGAAAATTTAGCATAACATAATCTTGCTTTACATGAAGCTAATAATCTAACCTCAACATCTACAGTGTTTATAGTTAACCTTTTTTTTTTTTTTTTTTTTTTTATAGAAATCAATTTTTTAAACTAAATCAAATGTGATGTGAATTTAGAAAATTATAGCTTAATTAAAATAAGGAAAAACAAAACTCTTTTGACATTATCTACTCCAACTAAATTAAATAGGGAAGAAAATTGAACCAACAAAAGCTAAATCCTAAAATATATGTGAAGAAAAATAAATAAATGTCTCTTTAAGATAGCTCTTCTTGGAAATATAAATCTAGGGAAAAATTTAAGGTTTGCGAGTGGGACTGCCTATTTTCTAAAGGATAGAACTTTTCATAAAAGATCCTTTTTAAAGCATTAGCAACACATTTTTTCTGGTCAACCCAAAATACACGCTTATTTATTTTGTTATCTAGGTCAAATTCCCCTTGCTCCCACCCCCGCTTCACCATAAAATAGGACATTAAAATAAAATAATTAATAAATTAAAAAGAAAAGAGTTAAAAGGCAAGTCTATAGAGTCATGACTACTAATTAGAGAAATAATCATTTATAACACTAAAATCCACTTTAAACTTAAATTGAATTTATGAAAATTATAAAACATGATCAATGAAAAATTTCACAAGAAAATCATTTGCCAAATAAAGTGTAATTTTTCTTTTATAATGATTGCTTCAAAAATTTCATATAGGGACACTGAACAAAGTTTACCTCAACAAAATATTTCATAAAATGGTGAACTCTAGTTGAACAATATTAATAAGGTAAGACTGAATATACCGCAAATCACTCAACGCCTTTGCTGTTGAAGAACCTGAGAATCAAGGAGTCTTGTCAATATCACTAGTCTACAACAAGAACAAAGGCAAGAAGCATTAGTATCTAGTAAATTAGTTATATAATTGAGTCTACAATCTATATGAGATAACAAAACGAAGGCAAGATACAACATCAATTTTGAAGTAAAAATGTCCTAGTTAATAAAAACAAGACAAAAATCATAAACATAAAATTTGAATCTCAATCATGAAGTTTGCCTCTTGAGAGAAGATAGACTTGTGTGAATTTAGAAACATAAATTAAAACTTATGGATCTAGTGATATTAAATCTAACATGTTGTCTTAACTTAATAATCTTAGTTTGAATTAGCAAGTACATAACCAAAAAAAAAAAATGAACAAATTGACTAGTGACTCAATCAAACATTAAAACATAAAGACGAGAATAGTTGTCATGGACCAAAGGATATGTCCTGATAGACATGATTTCTCTAAAAAAACACGGTTGCACAAATAACTGAATTTACGAACCAAGATCTACGACATGAGGTCACAGGCATGATTTCTCTAATAAAACATGGTGGCACAAATAACTAAATTTACAAACCAAGACCTATCCATACATATAACAGTCTAAAACTCTTATCCTAATTTCAAAAGTGAAATAAGCATACAAAAAAACAACTCACCATTTTCATAAGAATGTAATAATGAAGAAATTTTTTTCTGTTGTGAAAAATGAATGGTCAAAAGAGGTGAATGATGAACATATCATAATAAAAAAGATGTATTTCTTAATCAATGAAATGAACAGTTGAAGGGGGTAGTACTTAATATGTAGTAATTAGGTGGTTGTAGCATCCCATGGAAGCTCGTCCCAAAAACCAGTAGTCACTAGACCAAGGATCATGACCAGAGTGATGGTCTGTGGTCCCTTTGATAGTCCATTAGAGGGGTCGTGGTCAGCTGTGTTAGACTTTTAAGTTAGGGGTCATTTGGTCTTTTCCCTATGCGTTGGACCCCTAAACTACGAAGTTTATATCAGTTTTACCCTAGTGACTTAATTAGAACTTATCCTAATCGAGCATTCACCAAAAAATCATCGATCTTAGTTCAAAATAAAGGGAGAAAGTCAACCAACTCTTCGAGAAAATGCAGCAAGGTTTTCTTCAGTTCCTACACCGAAATCGAAAGATTTCTCCGTGAATTTCATCACTAGGTATGTGAGATATCATTAGTGGGTTCCTTTTCAGTCCCTAGAATTCATTCAGATTCTTGATTCTCAATATCATGTACAGACCTAGGGTTTATCAAACCTTGCAAAATTGTTGTGAATTAGTTGTTATAGTATTCCTAATCACATTATCATGTCTTAGTATTGTTTTTGCGTAGATTCTTGCATAAACTCAGAACCCTAGTTATGTAGTTATTTTAGTTCATGAATTACATTAACTAGGATAGATAAAAAGATATACATGCCCCAATTTTTGAATGTCCCATTATTGTAAATTAATGTTGCATTTTCAGATTTTCATGTCATATTTTTGAGCTATCATGTTACTTCAATTTTGTTATAATTTATACGTATTCAGTTGGGAGTAGGCTTTATACCGAGTTAGACTAGGGTCAGTCACCCTCACAGTACCAGAACTACGTGCCTCCGTAGGTTTATAAGTCCCCTATGTGGGAATTAATTTTAGTGATCACTCTAGTCATACCTCTATACGTCTTGTAGGGTATATTGGGTCTTCTCGATGGGGCGTATACATCGGACTCCACATATAGATCACGTGGTTTTCTGTCAGTTATTAGTAGCTCCCACAGTCAGATTCTAGTGCATTGTCCAGGTTACTATTTAAAGTTCAATATTCAGTTTCAATATGTATAAACTTGATCATTGTATTTAGTTAGTTCATGTTCAATATTTTGAGTATATTATCATGCTCATCTTATATCATTGCTCAGTTTTATGATTTTTTCAGTTATGTATATTGTTCAACTTTATTCTATCCTGCATGTTCAGTACCTTTCAAGTACTAAGGCATACTCTACGCTACATCTTCTCTGATATAGGTTGAGGTCCTCAGTATTCAGATAAAACATAGATCGGTTCTCGATATTGAGCTCAGAAGTATCATTGCTGAGTCCTCATTCACCGAGGACTACAAACATGTTTCTTTTACTTTTAGTCTATAGTTTCAGTTTTTGCTATATTTAGTTGGGGCATGTCCCAGCATCTCTAGTCAGTTAGATGCTTTATTTCAGACATAGTTAGATTCAGTTATAGCTTTGGAGTTTGATTTTTCAGTTGTCAGTAAACTCACATATTATTTATTTAGATAGTAATGGGTATTCCCCATCATTTCAGCTATATGATGATTTAAGCTTCCACATAGTACTTTCTTACTTTAGTTTATCTAGTATGTTTATGATATGCCAGCTTATGGTTAGCTTGGGGTCATTCGTGATCCTAGGTCCCTTTTTACACCCTGGGGGTACCTTCAGGGCATGACAAACTTCGTATCAGAGCATTAGGTTTAAGTGCCCTAAGATGTCTGTAAGGCCGCACTAAGTGGATTTCTTTTCATGGGTGTGAAGTGCACCACATATAATGAGAAGGAGGCTACATAGTGTTTTTGGAAAACTTCACTTTCTTGATATTCTTATTGTGCGTTGGTATGATCTCTCTTTCTAATCCATCGTTATGCGTTCTCAGATCATGCCTCCTCGTAGAGTTTATGGAAGGAATACGAATACCTGCAACACTAATGCAGCTTCTTCAGTCCTAGATCAAGAAGTTTTAAATGGTAAGTTTTGGAACACCATTCAACTTTTGGCTCAGAATGTGACCAATTAGAACAATGAGCAGGCCTCAGTTCCTACTAACACTAATGTTAGGTTAGCTTCAGCTAGTGCCCGAGATTTAATGAGGATGAATCCACCCGAGTTTATAGGGTCTTAGGTTGGTAAGGATCCACAAAACTTCATTGATAAGGTTAAGAAAATCTTTAAAGTGATGCAATTGTCTTGAAATGATAGGTTAGAGTTGGCATCCTACCAGCTTTAGGATGTAGCTCACATCTGTTTTACTCAATGGAAAGAAAATAGGGGTACGGATGCAATTCCTATCACGTGAGATTGTTTTAGTGAGACTTTTCTGGACAGGTTCTTCCCAAAGGAGTTGAGGGAGGCAAAACCTCAGGAGTTCATGAATTTTAGGTAAGGTAGCATGTCAGTCCAAGAGTACGGACTCAAGTTCACCCAACTCTCCAAGTATGCTCCTCACATGGTTGCTTATTCAAGGGCACAAATGAACAAGTTTCTGTATGGGGTTTCTGACTTAGTGAAAATTGAGTGCCGAAATGCTATGTTGCTGGAAGATATGAATATCTAGAGCCTCATGTCTCATGCTCAGCAGGTTGAGGGAGATAAGCTTTGGGAACAAGCTAAGGAGAATAAAAAGACTAGGACATGAAACTATGAGTATTCTCAACAAAAATTGCGTGGTGGAAATTGCTCATAGGTTTAGCAGAAATCTTTAACTCCAGCACCTCTATCAGCTAGTGTTCTATCTTCTAGGTTTCGACAGTATCAGAAAGGTAGGGCATCAGGCTCTAAGTCTCAGGGGAATGTTTCAGGAACCAGAACCTACCTAACTTGTCCAAAGTGTGGTAAGAACCATTTAAGCGAGTGTCTTGCAAGAAAGGAAGGATGTTTAGAGAGTGGTTAGTCTGGTCATAGGTTAAAAGATTTTTGATCTTCTATATAAGGTCAAGGAGGCAATAATGGTAGGGCTTAATTTACAACTTCAGCAGCACCAACAGGCCGCCTGACTCAGCAAGGTAGGTCATCTGGTACAGGTGGCGGTTAGCACCCGAACATGTTCTATGCTTTTCAGGCTTGCCAGGATCAAAAAGATTCCGCAGATGTGGTCACTGGTACGTTACGAGTCTTTAAATTTGATGTTTATACTTTGTTAGATCCAAGGGCTACTCTTTCCTTTGTCACTCCTTACATGGTAGTCAATTTTAGTGTGAGTCTCAAAATTCCCTTAGAACCCTTCTCAGTCTCTACTCCAGTCGGTGACCTAGTTATAGCTAGACGAATATACATAAATTTCCTTGTCACAGTATCATATAAAGTCACCTCAGCTAATCTTGTAGAATTAGAAATGGTAGACTTTAAAATCATTCTAGGCATGGATTGGTTACATTCATGTTATGCCTCAGTTAATTATAGAACTAGGATTATTCGTTTTCAGTTTCCAAGTAAACCAATCTTAGAATGGAAGGGTAGTAGCTTAACGCCTATAGGTCGATTCATTTCTTACCTTAAGGCCAGAAAGATAATCTCTAAAGGGTATGTCTATCATATAGTTCGATTTAAGGATTCAATCTCTGAAACTCTAACTCTTGAGTCAGTTCCAGTAGTTAATGAGTTCTCAGAAGTGTTTTCAGAAGATCTTACCGGAGTTTCTCTCGAAAGGGAAATCAAATTTGAAATTGATCTCCTTCCAGATACCCAACCTATTTCTATTCCTCCTTACAGAATGGTTTTAGCTAAGCTTAAGAAATTGAAAGAGCAGTTGAAAAACCTTCTAGATAAGGGCTTCATCTGACCCCATATTTTCCTATGGGGTGCACCAGTGTTGTTCATGAAAAAGAAAGATGGTTCTCTCAGGATGTGTATTAATTATAAACAGTTGAACAAAGTCACAATCAAGAATAAGTACCCTATCCCAAAGATTGATGACTTGTATGACCAACTTCAGGGTGCTAGACTTTTTTCGAAGACAAACCTTACCAGTCATGCCTCTATACCTCTAGAAGGTTATACTAGGTCCTCTCGATGGGGCGTATACATCAAACTCCACATAAAGCTCACGTGGTTTTACGTCGATTATTAGTAGCTGCTATAGTCATATTCTAGTGCATTGACTAGGTTACCAGTTATAGTTGAGTATTAAGTTTCAGCATGTATAAACTTGGTTATTGCATTCAGTTAGTTCATGTTCAGTATTTTCTGTATATTATCATGCTCATCTTATATCATTGCTCAGTTTTATGCTATGTTCAGTTATGTATATTTTTCAACTTTATTTTATCATGCATGCTTAGTACCATTCAAGTACTGATGCATACTCTGCGCTATATCTTCTCGTGATGTAGGTTCAGGTCTTCAACATTCAGATCATGTATAGATCGGTTCGTGATCTTCAGCTCAACAATATCAGTTGTGAGTCCTCATTCTCTGAGGACGACATACATGTTTCTTTTACTTTTAGTCTTTCGTTTCTATTTTGCTAGATTTAGCTGGGGTATGTCCTAGCATCTCTAGTCAGTTAGAGGCTTTATTTCCGATATTGTTCGAATCAGTTTTAGCTTTGGAGTTTGATATTTCAGTTATCATTAAACTCACAAATTATTTATTTTAGATAGTAATGGGTATTCCTCATCATTTTAGTTATATGATGATTTAAGCTTCTGCACAGTACTTTCTTACTTTAGTTTATCTAGTAAGCTTATGATATGCCAGCTCAGGGTTAGCTTGAGGTCACTCGTGATCCTAGGTCCTGTGTTTACGGCCTTGGGGTAGCTTCGAGGCGTGACATTTACTATGCAATGAAAATGAACAACCGAAGTAGTGATGCTTAATATATACTAATACAAGTGATTGCAAGGAGAAATTTATTCTATTCAATGAAAATAAATGATCAAATGGGGTGAGTGTTGAGTATAAATCAATACAAGTGATTGAAACAATTTAAATTTCCTAATTAGGACATGAAGTTAATTAATTTGCTGAATTTGTTTCAAATTATTTGTCTTATTTTTTAGATTCGCATAAGTTAGAATTTTGAGGGCTAACAAGATGCACGGAACAAGTTGATTAACATGAACTTGCGTTAATCTAATATGATTAGGAAAAGGTGAATATGATGGTAAATATAGGCGCAACCGTGTAGGAGTAGTTTAAAGTACTTCTAAGTCCTATAAGGAATAGGAAACATGTCAAACATATCAAGTTCAAGTCAAAGAAGGAAGGGTCTATCAGAATATATAAAGAGAATGGTTTTCTGTAGAAAGACTTGCGCACTTACAAAGGGAGGAACAAGAAAAACTTGATTAGAGATTGAGAGAATCTTGTACTTATCTTGGAGTAGAGCGTAAGATAGATTGATAGTATTATTATTCATTTGATGTTTAGTTAATTATTTTAATTACAAGTGAGTTCTGAGTGTGGGTGGGTCTAACAAGATGGTGCAACTTGTCGACCAACCTTGGGCTTCGTCTTGGGTATAGGAACTAGAGTTTATAATTCCTTAGATTACAGAGGTGTGTAATCGTTGTGTAATTTGAAGTTCTAATTAATAAAAGTGAAGTTTTGAATTGCTGCGTTATTGACTTGCACACTTATATACTTCAAATTACTATATAATCAAGGAACATATAGTTAGTACAAGTTCCTTAATAGAATTATAGAGGTCATAATCCAACAAATGGTATCAGAGTGAAGTTATCTTCATCAATAGTCTAAAAACTCAAGAAAAGATCACAATAAATTTTGCACTTCCTATTGGATATGGTCAAGGACAACATATATTGTCACGACCCAAGTTAAGAATGTGACCGGCGCTAAGGGGGGAGAATCTCAAAGGAAGCCTTACCAAAATTCTACCAAAAAAGGGGAAGAGTTTCCTTTGTTTCTAAGCCTATCCTGAATTTTTCCTGTTCAGAAAATCATAACACAACTAATAGAAACTATAAGCCATGACATAATATCCATCAATGATTTGATTGTCATAAAATAAAACCAATTCATCTCCAAATACGAAAAAGAAGTTCCAAAGTAGTCACTTGACTACAATATGAAAGGCTAATCATACCTAAAATAAATGGAATGACGAATGGAGCGACTCTAAGAGTTTATAAAAAACATAACAAACCAATAGCTCTCTTGGCACACGAAGCAATGCAGAGCTCACCAGATGCTACCAAATCACACTCTCTAGTTAATGAAATCCTCCTCAATACCACCTGAGCTCTCTGTAAAAATAATTAACGAGGACTGAGACACTAGCTCAATGACTAATAATACTTAAGAACAACCAATTTAATGAGGGACAAGTTAGAAAAAATGCTAGTATAATAATCATAATGATGAAATAATGCTCTTTCAGAGACTATAGCAGTATTCAATCTTATGTGCCTCATATAAGCAACATGAAAGTCAATACGTAACAGTAAACTCAGAAAAACATTTCCATATCAAATCTTATTGCTAGGAGGTTTCCAAGGATGAATCACATAATCAGTGCGACCTTTTTTTTTTAAGAAGTAACCAATAACACTGAACTCCTCATAAAGGAGTTAAATATTCATATCAGTAGATCCCTACTCGAGGGGAGGGATATCAGTAACAGTATACTAGTTCTACCTTCCCACTAGCAAGGGCTTTATCAATAATTTGTAACTACAAGGTGCACCAGGTCTAACAACCCCATCATTAGCTACGTGATTCATCAAGGTCTAGTCCTATTTATACTTTTCTTGTAATCAGTAGAAATATTTCAAAATTGAACACAACATTTAAATCTTATCAAATTATATCATTTCAAAGTTTAATACTCACTTGGTAAAACACTATTTCTCAAATAAGTGTAAAACCTTTCAATAACAGTAATCATATCTTGTAAGAATAAGATCATCTCAAATAATTTTTTCAGTATCATATCAAGTGAAAGACTTGTCCCATATGCAAGTTCAAAACATTCGGTAACACATTTACTTTATAAACCCTGTAAAAATCATGAAATTTATGAAATACAAATCATCGTAAGATTAGTGCTCATAATACTCATGTAGAAATACCAAGCTCGTCACTCTAGTGATCCATATGAATTCCATTGGTCAATCTATAATCACATCATATCGGTCTCGTGTTAAAATCTCGGTTAAGATAATTAATAATAAATGTAAAATACCTAACCCTCGAGTTATCATTATTAACTTTTCATTCATCAAATCATATCTATTCATGCTATGAATAAATTAATAAGTTCATATACTTAGCAATTTCAACCTATGTACAATTTTTTCATCCCATTCCATACCGAGAAGTATACCAAACTAGTGCTTAAAACAAAGAAACAACCCACTGCCAATTGATTTCTAACGATATCAAAATTATCTTTGTACCCAAAAACAAAAATCCATAATCATAATAAGATAACTCAAGTAAAATCTAGTAACCAATGATTGACCTTTCTACAGCATGAGGTCTTCTACTTGGAAGAAAGTGCGGAGTTCAAATTTCTTCAAAAGATCTCGCAATACTCGATCAATCTAATGCTATAAGTAGTTATAGGCTACTGTTGTGCTGCTCAATTATTAGCCTCTAGTAATTAGATTTCAACACCTAAAGTAAATGACCTAAACCAATAATCTGGGAAAGGTTGTAGAAGAATGAAAAATAACAAAGATTTACCTCAACCCGCTAAAATCTACATGCACGCCCTTTTCCTTTGTGTATGCCCCTTCCTTACACTTCCACTCTTTCTTCTCTATCCTTCTCTATTCGATCTTGTTAAAACAAAAAAATATTTAGCTTTGTTCTCTTTTTTTTAATTTCGGTCGTTGACGAAGACCCCTATCCCTATTCCCCCTTTCTTTATTTTCTTTTGATTGTTAACAAATACAATTTTCCAAATAGGTTTTAGCCAAACTTTTATTTTAAAACAACTCCATTGGCTCAAAATAACAACAACTGGCTTATTTCTTTTTGAAATAGTACCAAATGACATATATTCTCTTATTTTTTAATATAGGGTATTACATTCTCCCCACCTTATGAAATTCATCCTATAGACTAAAACAAGAGAGGATACTGGACTCGCATAACATTTTCCATCTCCCAAGTAGCTTCTTCGATAGTATGGCTTCTCCATATGACTTTCAACAAACACATTTTCTTTTGACCTTAACATTCTTACTTGTTTGTCCAAAATAGCCACATGTTCCTCTTCTTACGTTAAGTTCTCATCGATCGGTATAGTCAGTGCTTCAAGTACATGAGAGGGGTCTTAGATATACTTCCTTAACATAGAAACATTGAACACTGGATGGATGAAGGACATATTAGGAGGAAGTGCTAAATGATACGTCACTCCTCCAACACGGTCAAGTATCTCATATGGTCTTATCTATCTTGAGCTCAATTTACCTCCTCTTCTTTTTCTTTATTTTACATAACTTTGCACCTTCCTTAGAAGAACTCCTAGAGAAGATTCAATATCCAATTATGCACTCTAAATGTCATTTCCTTTAATATGTAAAATAAAATTTTTCATCTATTGGAACTACTATCAACAACTTTTGTCTTATTAACTGGACCTTGTCAAAAGCTTCCTATACCGAGTCTAACATCAAATTCTAATACGTTATCCTCATCAACTTTAAACCATTTGGTGGGGAAACAACATCACCTATTATATACGGCACTGTATAGAGTCCTTCGAAAGCTTGACTGATAGTTATTAATGTAGGCGAATTTTGATATCGATAAGTAAACATCCAACTATATTTACAATCAAGAGTACAAGCTTTTAACACATCCTCTAAGCATTGTACAGTATGCTTGGAATTCCTGTATGTCTACAATTGAAATGTAATACTAAGATCTATTCATGTACTCAATATTTCTTGAAGTAAACAATGATACTCGATTCAATATGATGGACACAGAACTCACAGAGTCCTAACATTTTTGTTCGTGTAAATTTCATTTGCAGATGCTCTCCATTTCATCATGTTTTTGAACAGTAAGAAGTGTCCTGACTTTGTATGCCGATCTATAAACACCCATACGGGGTCAACCTCCAAGGTTTCACGGTAGTTTGGTCATAAGATCAATAGTAACTCCTTTCAATTTCCATCCTGGAATCTTAAACTGTAATAGTAGTCATATTTGTTGTTTATTCTCATCTTTAATGAAGTTAACAATATCATTATTTATAAGTTTACATCCATACACATGCTTCACGTGTCTTAGATCATCTAGAATCTGTAATGTATTAAGAGTTGTAAGTTCCTAGAGAATAACCTCTCTCACATCATCTGTGTTCGATCGTCATAATCAGTCAATTATTCCAAGAGCGACATAACTATCAATACTCATATCCATGTCTTTACTATCTGTAATCTTATTTCAATATTCACACAATTCTCATCCTTGTATCAGGTGATCTCGATGTATTCTACCAATAAGACTTGGCCTGAACATAAGCCAACAATGTCTCTCAAGTTTCTCCCACTAATTTGATATCCATATCCTCGACTGTGTGCACATCTTAGGTCAAAAATATATTTGCAAGTGTTATATGTCAAATGGCCCATGGATTTGCTTCTTAATGCATCTGCCTTAATATTGTCATTTTTCAGATAACACCAAATAGTAAAGCTATCGTAGTCTGTATAATTTCATTGGTTTCATTGTAGATGTAGTGCATCTCAATCTCTACAATAATCATTGGGACTATCTTCAAATTATGAGCGGGATAATTCTGCTCTTACTAATTTAATTTTTCTTTTTGAAACATAAGCTATTACACAATCATTTTATGTGAAGACATATCCTAATTTTATCCTCAAATCATTACAAAGCACCGTGGATTTTTTAGAACCTAACAATAGCACTAAAACTGGTATGGTGGTCAATAGGTCTTGAGCTTTCATAAGCTCTACTTAAATTCTTTTTTTGCACAAAACTTTAAGTTTGAATCATTTTCTTTTTATGCTAACTTGGCCAGTTACACTATCTTTCGAAAGACATCCTCCAAAAAACATTAGTTGAAGACCGTCAAGCTCAAAAAGGTGATTTCTTATAGTATCTGAACCAAAGTATTGAGACTATCTTTGTATTCATTCTAGCCAAAAGAATACACTCATATATGATCACTAACCATTGACACATATCTTTCAAGTAACAGGAGCATATGTAAGTCCAAAAGATATTGCATAGAACCCTTTAATGCATCTGCCAAGTTTTTGAAAGTTATCTTAAAATATTACCTCCATTTCTGGACTTATGGGAACCAACCAAAAGATCAATATTTGAGAATTATGCAGCTTCATGTAATAACCAAATAGGTCATTTATACGAGGCAATGATATGCATTGCCTCTTATTACATCCTTCAACTTTTAGTAGTCAATATAAATATATACTCTCAAGTATCTATCCCTTTTTTTCCCACAAAGGTATTTGTGTCAAATTGGGTTCTGTAAAGCCCATTTCACTAGGTCGGACAACTATTTCTTATCTCTTTCAACTCCATTGGTGTCATATGATATGAAGGTATCTAGGTGTCAAGTATCAATCATTATAACAATACATTTCTCACATATGCGGTGATCATGAAAAATTCATATGATACACATAAAAATCAAATCCTCTTACTAATGGTTCTTTCCAACTAGGTGTGTGATTTATTTCACGCCTTACCATAGATAAGAGAGCATATCATTTTTTTTCTTCACCATAGATAGGAAGCCTATCAGTTTTCTTCACTGGTCGTTAATTCATTATGATAAAAGAAAAATCCTTCATTATTCATGTAACTTCCTTTCCTCTTCTTTTGGAAAAAAATAGATTCGTTGATTGTCTCGAACAACTATCTTCTCGGGACAATTAAAGTACTTTGGGAAGAAAATACCCATCCACATGCAATGACATAATAAATTAACTATGTATATACAATGTAAAGCCCCGAGGCTACCACCTTGACGTAAACACAGGACCTAGGATCACGAGTGACCCCAAGCTTACCCTGAGTTGGCATGCCATAAGCATACTAAAATATACTGAAATAAGAGATACTATGCGGAAGCTTAAATCATAAGTTAAACTGAATTATGGGGAACACCCAATAATAGTTTGAATATATGAAATGTTCTAAGAGTTCAATAAAAACTGAAAGATCAAACTCAAATCTAATATTATGTCTTAAATAAAACTCTAACTGACTAAAGATGCTAGGACATTCCCGAACTAATTCTAGCAAAACTAAAACTAGAATGAAAGACTTAATATAAAATAACATGTCTGTTGTCCTCGAAGAATGAGGACTCTTAACTAATAACGTTGAATACAGATCGGGAGCCGTACTACATGTGATATGAATGTTGAGGACCTGAACCTACATAACGAAAAGATGTAGCGCAGAGTATAGGTCAATACTTGAAAGGTACTGAGCATACTGGATATGATAAAGCTAAAAAAACATATAACTGAACAAACCATACTAAGCAATGATATAACCTGAGCATGACGAAGATTCTGAAATATACTGAATATGAACTAAATTGAATGGAATGACCAAGTACATAACATGCTGAAACTGAATACTGAAATATATCTAGAAACCTGGTCAAATTCACTAGAGTCTAACTGTGGAAGCTACTATTAACCGACACAAAACCATGTGAGATAATGTTGAGTCCAATGTATATGCCCCATCAAGAGGACCCAATATACCTTGCCAGGTGTATAAAGACATGAATGGCGTGATTACTAAAATCTGATGCCCATAGAGAGAATTACAAACCTGAGGAGGGCATGTAGTTCTGGGACTATGACATTTTTGTCCTTGGATCGGCAACCATATGTGGAGCATACATGGAGAGCTAGGTGAACTTGAGTCCGTATTCTTGGACTGACATCGAACCTTGTCTCAAATTCATGAACTCCTAAGCTTTAGCCTCTCTCACCTCTCTTGGAAAGAACCTATCCAGAAAAGCTCTGATGAAACACTCCTAAGTCACAGGAGCTACATTCTCACCCTTATGTTCCTTCTACTACATGAACCATATGTGAGCCATATCCTTATACTGGCAGGATACCAACTCTACCTTATTATTTCTAGTCACTTGCATCACTCCAAAGATCTTCTTGACCTCATCAATGAAGTTCTGGGGGTTTTCACCAACTTGTGACCCTAGAAACTCAGGTTGATTCATCCTAAGAAAATCACGAACCCTAGCTGTCACTGATCCACCACTAGTATTTGCAGGAACTAAAACCTGCTGATTGTTCTGGTTGGTTACACTCTGAGCCAAAAACTTAATAGCATTCTGAAACTCTACATTCAAAACCTCATGGTCTGGAATTGGAGGAACTATGTCATCATTATGGGCATTGGAATTCCTTGCGTAAGCCTTACGAGGAGGCATGATCTGAGACACATAATGTCGAGTTAGAAAGGAGATCATAACATGCACTATAAGAATAACAAGAAAGTGAAGTTTTTCCTAAAACACTTCATAGCCTCCCGCTCATAGGTGTGGCGCGCTTCACACTCATGAAAGGGACTCTACTTAGTGTGACTTTTCAGACATCCTAGGACTCTTAAACCTGGCTCTGATACCAAGTTTAATATAACACCCCATAGTCTAAAAGAGACAAAATATAGATTTTCGGAAGTTGCAGTGCCACCAACGGAGGCCACCTATGGATCGTAGGTTGACCCACGGAGCATTGGTGGGGTCCGTGGTTGCCCACCTGTAACTCCCTCCCCAAAACCCAAAAAATTCAGCCAAGCCATGACCCACGGCCGAACTTATGGACCGTATATCAGACCATGGGCCTTCGTCCAGGTCAGTGGATCGTGACCCCAAAAGCCAATCCTCTGAAGCTGAACGATGGCTGACCAGGACAAACCATAGGTCCATCTACGATCCATCGTTGGCCCCGACAGCTTTTAAGTTGGGGGTCATTTGGTATTTTCCCTTATACTTTAGACACCTAAACTACATCGTTTAACCCCTAAACTACGTTTTTTTGGTCAGTTTAAGCCTAGTAAGTTAATCAGATCCTACCCTAAGCAATTCATTCTCCAAAGTTCATCCAATTACAACGAAAAGATGAGAAGTAGTTGACCAAACCCTCTCCAAGAAAGCAACAAGTTTTCCTCAGTTCCAGCCCTAAAATCGAAAGATTTCTCTATGGAGTTCATCACCAGGTATGTGGTATTTCACTAGTGGGTTCCTTTCACCCATTAGGTCCCTATAATTCAGTCACATTCTTGATTCCCTATATAGTGCTTAGACATAGGGTTTCTAGAACTTCAGATAACTGTGATGATTTAGTTGTTGTAGTGTTCTTAATAAGATTATCATGTATGCGTAACACTTTTGCTTAGTTCCTGCATGAAACACAAAACCCTAGTTGTGTGGATTTGTTTAGTTCATGAATTACACTAGCTAGGACATATGAAAATATATACATGCCTCATTTTTCAAATGGTTCATTATTAGTTACATTAATGTTGCATTTTTAGTTAGCATGTCATAATATTGAGCTATCCAGTATATTTCAGTTATGTTCTATTGTACACATTTACAGTTAGGAGTAGGCTTAACACCGAGTTGGACTAGGGTCAATCACCCTCATAGTCCCCAAACTACGTGCCTCCTTAGGTTTGTAAGTCCCTTTTGTGGGCATCAGCTTTAGTGATCATGCTAGTCATGCCTTTATACCCCTGGAAAGGTATATTGGTCCTCTCTCTGGGCATATACATTAGACTCCATGTTAGCTCACGCGGTTTTATGTCAGTTAATAGTAGCTCCCACAATTAGACTTTAGTGCATTTGACCAGGTTTTCAAATATATTTCAGTATTCAATTTCAGCATGTTATGTACTTGGTTATTGCATTCAGTTTAGTTCATATTCAGTACATTTCAGTATCTTCATCATGCTCAGATTATATCATTACTTAGTATGCTTTCTTCAATTATATGTTTGTTTAGCTTTATCCTATCCTGCATGCTCAGTACCTTTCAAGTACTGACACATACTCAGTGGTGAGTCCTCATTCTTTAAGGACGACATACATGTTCTTTTACATTCAAACTTTCATTTTTAGTTTCAGTTTTGGTAGAGTTAGTTGGGGGCATGTCCCATCATCTCTATTCAGTTAGAGGCTTATTTCTGACATAGTATTAGATTCGGCTTTAGATTTGAGTTTGATCTTTCAGTTGTTATTGAACTCTTAGTACATTTCATATATTTAGATTATTATTGGGTATTCCCCATAATTCATTTTAACTTATGATTTAAGCTTCTCCATAGTATCTCTTATTTCAGTATATTTTAGTATACTTATGGTATGTTAGCCCACGGTTAGCTTGCGGTCACTCGTGATCCTAGGTCCTGTGTTTACGTCAAAAGGGTAGCCTCGGGGCATGACATACAATTAGTTTAGTCCTCATATCCCTTCTCTCAACTCAAACAAGGAAAGCTTTGTACGTATACTTGTCTAGCAAATTAATTTTCCCGTGGGAGCTGCAGGTATTGTCTAATGTCTGAAGCAATTATAATTTCCAACTCTTACTTTTACTAAAAGTCCAATATAAAGATTTCTTGATTTTTGGCCTTGTTGAATAAATGCTTGGTTGCTCACTTAACACATAACATATCTCCAATCTTTCTTGCAATAAAAACTACCTCAAAGTAGATTAAAGTCTTTCTATGTAGGGTTGTTCTAGGGACTAACCTACTTCTTAACAACCATAAACTATAAATACTTCGTTAGGTAATAAGTAAGGAGCATATCTAGACAATTGAAAAATCTGGAGTCATATATCAGTTCAATACATTATTTGGAACAAATTTCTTAAAACCCTTATCAAGTTACATATTTCCAACTATCAAGAAAGAAACAATCCATTAAGTCGTTAGTGTTCTGCTATAGGTATTTCGTACTGTACCATATTATACCATGAATTTTATCATGTTCACCATCTGAATGTTGCCAGTGTTGCAGTACACTTGTTGGAACATGTTAGAGCTCGTAAGGGTTTAAGTAATTCACCCATGAATCTATACCAAAAATTTAAGTATTGTTGAGTTGTAAGAACTTTAGAGGTTTCATATTTAAAATTTCTTGAGGCTACATTTTGTTTCTTTCGAGATAAACTAGAATCATTGTAGCAGCCTAGAACTGGTCTTGGGTTTTATTTAGTTGCCTAACTCTATTCATTATGTCCATTACTATATTTGGATCGGTACGGAAGGATAAGTGTCTTAACGGTAACACTCTCATGTTACTAGAGTGCAGAGTAGTACTCTTTTCAGAAACTGATATATTACCTATCATATAAGTGCAAGAAAATTCCTCACAATAACATAACAATCTCTTTCTTGACTTTTCCAACCACTTTTGTTTGTTCCCCTTAACTTGGAGAGAAAGGTGTTTACAAATGTGACCCTTAATGCCTCCATACATTTGTACTATTCTTGTTATTGGATGACTAAGTTCAAGATATGTGATAGAAAGATAAACAATAGTCGCACACACAAGGCGGAGTAAGAAAGAAATACAAGACACATTCTATCACATCCTCGTAGATCACAATTATAGAAATAGCTGGCAACAAAACCATAATTGAGATTCTACTACAATCGTATGCTCCACAATTCACAAGAATAATCTAGTGCTCTGATACCAACTTTTTCACGACCCAAGTTAAGAACGTGATCGACACTAAGGGGAAGAATACCAAAGCAAGCGTTGCCAAAATTCTACGGAAAATCGGGCAGCATTTCCTTTGTTTCTAGACCTATCCTGAATTTTCCCTATTCAGAAAATCACAACACTACTAATAGCAACTATAAGCCACGACATAATATTCATCAATGATCTGATTGCCATGCAATAAAACCAATTCATCTCCAAATATGAAAAAGAAGTTCCAAACAAGTCACTTGACTATGATACGAAAGACTAATCATGACTCAAATAAAAGGAATGACGAATGGAGCGACTCTAAGAGTTTTTAAAAAAACAAAACAAATCAATAGATCTCTTTCTAAGCAAATAAATGCGGGGCTCACCAGATTCTACCAAATCACACTCTCTAGATAATGAAATCCTTCTCAATACCACTTGAGTTCTCTGTGAAAACAATTAGCGAGGAGTGAGAAGCTAGCTCAGTGAGTAATAACACTTAGGAACAACCATTTTAATGAGGGACAAGTCATAAAATATGCTAGTATAATAATCATAATGATGAAATAATGCTCTTTCAAAAACAATAACAATATTCAATCTTATGCTCCTCATATAAGAAAAATCATTGTAAATACTTAATAGGAAACTCAAAAAAAAAAAATTCCATATCAAATCTTATAGCTGGGAGATTTCCAAGGATGAATCATGTAATCAATGTGGCCTTCTCTTTAAGAAGTAATCAATAACAGTGAACTCCTCATAAAGGAGTTAAATATTCATATCATCAGATCCCTACTCGAGGGATATCAGTAACAATATACTAGTTCTACCTTCCCACTAGCAAGGGCTTTATAAGTATTCCATAACTACAAGGTGCACCAGGTCTAACAAACCCAGCGTTAGCTTCGGGGTTCATCAAGGTCTACTCCCATTTATACATTTCTTGTAATCAGTAGAAGCATTTCAAAATCAAATAGAGCATTTAAATTTATAAAATCATATCATTCTAAAGTTTAACACTCAACTGTCAAAACACTATTTCTCAAATAAGAATAAGACCTTCCAATAGCAGTAATCATATCTTGTAAGAATGAGATCATCCCAAATAATCTTTTCAGTGTCATAAGTAAAATATTTGTCCAACATGCAAGTTCAAAACATTGGATAACACATTTAATTTATAAACCATGTAAAAATCATGAAATTTATGAAATACAAATTGTGGTAAGATTACTGCTCACTATACTCATGCCTAAATACCAAGCTCGTCACTCTAGTAATCTATATGAATTCCATTGGTCAATCTATAATCACATCATATCACTCTCTTGTTAAAATCTTGTTTAACCTAATTCATAATAAATGTAGAATACCTAACCCTCGAGATTTTATGATTAACTCTTCATTAATCAAATCATATATATTCATTCTATGAATAAACTAATAAGTTCATATACCTAGAAATTTTAACCTACTTAAAATTTGTTCATCTATTCCTTACCGAGAAGTATACCAATCTAGTGCTTAAGACCAAGAAACAACCCACTGCCAATTGATTTCTAACGATAAGAAAATTATCTTTGTACCCAAAAACAAAAATCGATAATCATAAGAAGATAACTCAAGTAAAATTTATTAGCCAGAGATTGACCTTTGTGTAGCATGAGGTAGAAGATAACTCAAGTAAAATTTATTAGCCAGAGATTGACCTTTGTGTAGCATGAGGTCTTTTACCGGAAGCAAGTCCGGAGTTACAATATCTTCAAAAATTCTCACAATACTCGATCAATTTGATGCTATAAGCAGTTATTGGCTACTGTTGTGCTGCTCAATTATTAGCCTCTAGTAATTAGATTTCAACACTTAAAGTAAATGACCTAAACCAATAATCTTGGAAAGGCTGTAGAAGAATGAAAAACAACAAAGTTTTACCTCAACCCGATAAAATCTACATATACGCCCTTCTCCTTTGTGTATGCCCCTCACTTACACTTCCACTATTTCTTCTCTATCCCTCTCTATTCGATCATGTTAAAACAAAAAAAGATTTAGTTTTGTTCTCCTTTTTTTTCTTCCGGTCGCTGATAAAGACCCCTATCCCTAATCCCCCTTTCCTTATTTTCTTTTGATTGCTACTAGGAGCAACTTTTCCAAATAGGGCTTTAGCCTAAATTTATTTTAAAACAACTCTAGTGGGTTAAAATAACAAACAATCAGCTTATTTCATTTTGAAACAGTACCAAATGACATATATGCCCTTATTATTTGATATAGGTATTACACTTATTTAACGGATAATACTACCCATGGTGGAAGGCAAGGATGGAAGATTTCATTGAAGCTGAAGACTATGAACTATGGATGAGAGTCACTGACAGACCATTAATACCTACAATCAAAGGCAATGAAGGAAAGGACATTCCAAAACTTAAGTCTCAATATGGAGTTGTTGATTTCAAGATGCTAGGAAAAACTGCCAAGGCTAAATATGTTCTTGTATGTGGGCTCGAACCTGAAAAGTTCAACCGAATCTCTGGATGTACCTCTGCCAAAGAAAGATGGGATACACTTCTAAACTCACATGAAGATACTACTCAAGTCACAAAGTTTCGAATTGCTAGACTTTGTACTGACTACGAGTCCTTCAAGATGAAGAATGTAGAATCCCTTCAGGATGTGATCATAAGATTCACTATAGTGGTAAACGAACTAATGTCTTTGGGAAAAATATACACTACAAAGGAACAGGTAGATAAGGTTCTTTGAACTCTACCGAGATCATGGAAAATCAAAGTGACTACAATAAAAGAGGCAAAAGACTTAACAAATATGACTATAGATGAGATTGTAGGAAATCTAAAGACATATGAGATGATGTCATAAGCGCCAAGAGAAGTGTAGTAAATAAAGAGTAAAGTCTTGCTCAAAGCTGCTGACGAAGATGACGAATCTAATCTAGATGACAAAAATATATCATTGATAAGTAGAAATTTCAAGAAATCCATCAAAAAGGGGTCTGAATTATGGAAACAAATCTCCACTTGAAAGGGAGAAAAGCGTAGAGAAGAGTCAAAATGGTGGTTGCCCCATGTGGGAAGTTGAGTGGAGAAAAGAAAGAGTTGAAAAGGAGGAAAAAGATCTGGCAAACAAAAGATAAGGCCAAAAAAAAGGGAAAATAATCAAGCTATGCATGCTGGCTGGGAACAAGTTCAAAAAACTCTGAGGAGCAGGATGACATGGATCTCATTGTCATAGAGGATTCAGAACCAGAATCTATGTATGAAAACGAAGTAATATACGTAAATTTTTCTGACCTAAAGCATAAGCTCAAATCATTCTCCAAGAAAAAAGTATCTTCATTAATGCATACTCTTATAAGTACTACACAAGAATTAAGTAGAGACAAGAATCAATTGTTAAAAGCTATGACTAGTTTAAAAATTGGGTACATTAATCTGGAAAAAAAAAAAACCAACACTGATTTAAAGGAGAAAGCAGACTTCTTCTAGAAAAGACTAAACAACTTGATTCTTACAACTCATCTCTCAAGATAGAAATTCTGAAATTCAGTGTAATAAATGAATAAGAAAGAATAAAAATTGAGTGAGTAGGATGCCGATAAAATCAAAAGAGAATTATTGTCACAAAAGGAAAATTCTAGGAGGATGAAACTTGAAATAGTTTGAATTAACTATGAGCTTCATCAGGAAAATAAATGGAAAAAATCCTCTATGGTTGTTACTCATCTAGGAAATAACAGCCATAACATCAAAATTGAAATAGGGTATGACAACAAAACCACAAAACAATCTATTACATTTTGCTCACTTTGTAGAAATATAGGCCATTCCAGGATTATGTGCCCACAAACCAGATACAAGCAAAATAAAAAATGATGAAACCAAAGACAAACAAAAAGAAAGGAACATGTATAAGCTGAAAAGAACCCATCTTCCTAAATGGATAAATAGGGATCTCATTCACCCTTTTGATCATAAGAGAGGAACAAGTTAATCTGAGTTCCTAAATCTAACCTTTAAATCTTTGGAGAGCACTTACACAAGACACATGAATGGAGATAAATCAAAATTCCTCTCACTTTAAGAAAGGAATGGTGAATTGGTAGCATTTGGTGGTGGAAAAAAGGGACAGATCAAAGGCATCAAAATAATTGGAAAACTGATGAGTACTTAATAAAAAATTTCTACCATTTTGAAGGCTTAAAACATAAACTCCTCGGTATCTCTCAACTATGTGATAGAGGAAACAAGGTAATCTTCCACTGTATAGGTGTTGGAGTAATCAGCCTAACAATGGGTGAGATTGTCCTAACTGGATAGAGGCACAAACATGTCTACACAGTAGAAACCTCTAAACTATCCTCAAAAAACCTAATGTGTTTGAGTGTGATTGAAGACGATCCCTTACTCTGGCATAAACGAGTGGGTCACGCAAGTCACATGTAATTAAACAAACTTATCAATGAGGATATAGTAATAGTTGTTCCTTAAAATAAGTTCAAAATAGATAGGATATTTGAAGCATGCAAACGAGGAAAATAAGTAAAAACCTCATTTAAATCTAAACATGTAATCAGGAGAACTAGATCCTTAATACTAATACACATGGATATTTGTGGACCCATCAGAGGCAAGAGTAGGGGAGGAAAAAGGTATGATTTAGTATTAGTTGACGATTATACTAGGTACACTTGGATAATTCTTCTCGCTTCCAAAGAGGATGCTTTCGAAGCTTTTTGTTCCTTGATAAGAAAACTTGAAAATGAACTTGAAAATAAACTAGTTGCAATCAAATACAACTATGGGACAAAATTTAAAAATTCTAAATTCATCCAATTATGCTCTTCTCATGGCGTTGAACATAATTTCTCAATACCTATGACTCCTAAACAAAATGATATAATGGAAAGGAAGAATGGAACTCTTTAAGAAATGGCTAGAACCAAGATGATTGCTTGTAATATAACTAATCAATTTTAGGTTGAGGCAATGAACACTGCTTGCTACATTATTAACAGATGCATGCCTAGATCTATTATAAATAAAAATGCTTATGAATTACTTCAAGCTACAAAACCCAGCATATATCACTTAAGAGCCTTTGGATGTAAATGGTTCATCCATAATAATGAAAAAAACTTGTTAGGAAAATTTGTTGCACGAAGTGATAAAGGAGCCTTCATAGGATATACCACACATAGCAAAGCTTATAGGGTACTTAACAAAAGAACAATGTGTATTGAAGTGAGTGTACATATAGTATTTGATGAAAACGATTCTACGTCTAGCCTAATCTAGCAGGACGATAACCAACCATTGAGAACATATATTGAAACTGCACAGGAGCAGGTGAAAGAAATAGGTGCATCTACTACAGAAGATACGACTATTGACTCCACTCATGATAATAACAATGATCCAGGAGAAACACTCGAAAAAGATCAACGAGAAGTTGGCGATAACTATAATGAGGAACAAAATGAGCATGTATTAAAGGGATACACGCATCAAGGTTCACATCCAATGGACAACTTACTCTCTGACCTTAACTCTGGGATAACCACTAGATCAATAATAAAAAATCATTGTCCTTTTAATACATTCCTATCTATTGTTGAACCCAAGAAGATAAGTGAAGCTATGCAAGATGATTATTGAATCATTTCCATTGAAGAAGAGTTGAATCAATTCAAGAGAAGAAAAGTCTGGCACTTGGTGCCAAGAAAACCAAACAGAGCCATTATTGGAACAAAATGTGTATATAGGAACAAGTTAGATGAACATGGTACTATAACAAGAAATAAAGCAATACTAGTAGGTAGTTCAAGGATACAATAAAGAGCTAGGGATAGACTACGATGAAACATTTGCACCTGTGGCAACGCTAGAAGCAATCAAGCTCCTTATAGCTTTTGCTGCCTACATAGAGTACACACTATAGTCAAATGGATGTGAAAAATGCCTTCCTAAATGGATTCTTAAAAGAAGAGGTACTTGTAAAATAGCCACTAGGGTTTGAAAAAAAGTGGCTATCCTTATCATGTGTATAAGCTTGATAAAGCTCTCTATGGCTTGAAACAAGACACAAGAGAATGGTATGAAAGATTGTCAAAATTCCTTCTAAACCATGACAACACAAGCGGTAAAATCAAAAGCCCTCTAATTCTGAAGAAAAAATGGATGGACTTGCTGATTGTGCAGATATACGTTGCTGATATCATCTTCGGAGCAACATATAAATCACTCACAAAAGAATTTGCAGCAATAATGAGCAATGAGTTCAAAATGAGCATGATTGGTTAATTGCACTACTTCTTATGTATCCAAATCAAGTAGACCCACAAGCAGACCCCATTAGGAACACCGATCCACCAGCAAAACTATTTGAAGTAGCTACTAAAATGATTCAAGCTGGGAAATGCAAAAAAAATTACCACGCCTATTGCCACATCCACATAGTTGAATCTAGAAGGAACATGTACATATGTGGAGCAAAAACCTTACAGAGCAATTATTTGTTCACTCCTATATTACAGAGCTAGCAGACCAGATATCATTTTTCAGTGTGGGAATCTGTGCTAGATTCCAAGAAAATCCTAGAGAACCTCATCAAAAGGTTGTTAAACAAATTCTTAGGTATCTCAAAGGAACCATGACCTAGGTCTATGGTATCCAAGAGGTAGAACTTTTGAACTAGTAGGATATGTTGATGCAGGTTACGTGGGATATTTGGTAGATCAAAAAAGTAATACAGGTATGGCACACTTCCTAGGATAAAGTTTAATATCATGGGCAACAAAGAAGTAAATATTCATAGCCTGATCTATCGCCAAATCTGAATATGTGGTGACTACCTCATTGGATTCTCAACTTCTATAGAATAAACAACTTAAGGGTTTGAAGTATGTATTGAATGTGTTCCAATTTTTTGTGATAACACAAGAGCAATCAATATTGAGAAAAATCTGGTCCAATATAAGAGAATAAAACACATTGACATCAGATATCACTTTCTAAGAGATAATGTAGAAAAAAAACACATTAGCATGACCTTTTGTACCACTAAAAAAACAAATCGATGATATCTTCACCAAGGTATTGGAAAGAAAACAATTTGAAAGAAACAAGTTGCAACTAGGGATAATCAATATGTCATAGGGAGTAGTCACATCTTCATGACGTTGATACTTCTATGTTCACCATTATCTATGTTTTACTACAATACTTTGTATTTTATAATTAATCATACATTATAATCATGCATGTCCAATCACACAGGAAAAAGAAAAAATTGGAGTCAGGAACACACACACATTGTTAAAGAATGACCAAAATCCCACATTGGTGGTTAATGAGATGGGTGGACTCCTTATAAGGTTTAAGAAATCCTCCTCTCTTTGAGCTAGCTTTTGTGGTGTGAGCTAAGACTAAGACCTAATTTAATATGGTATTAGAGAAGGGCCCATCTCACCCAATATTGGGGCCTCCAAAGTCAAAATTGCCCACACACAAGATGCTAAGTACTGGGCGTGATATGGGGTGTTAAAGAATGACAAAAGTTCCACATCAGTGGTTAATGAGATGGGTGGACTCCTTATAATGTTTGTACAATCCTCCTCCCTTTGAGTTACATTTTTGGCATGAGTTACGCTTATGACCTAATTTAACACACATCCTGTATATTTTATTAGGTATGTACATTACTCTAGCTCAACAAATTGAGAATAGTAGAAAGCTAATACACAAACTTGATCTATCCTACGTGCCTCAAAATCAAATCACACTACTACCAAGGTAAAAACCCCTCAGTTTCTTCCATCTATTAAGAAAATAAACAATCTTCTCTATCATGTCTTTCCATAAGTCTCAAAGTTTTTCCCTGAAAATAGATTCCACTCGTGAACTAGCTCTCATACCTTTCAATGACAATCCAACCTAAATCACACACCTGATGTTCTCCATATCGATGCCCTAGGCATAACTCACATTGTGTACCACATACTGATAGAGGGCTCAACTCAGAGGGAACTTATCATCCACGAGTTGAGTGAAATCAAGAATGTCAGGCTGATGCCCTCGATAGAGGGGGAACATACAAAGGGTTCTGATGATACTACTAGTGCTAAGGGTAACAGGGAATCAAATCTATCAGCCAAGGAACAAGTTAGAGTACCAATCTATTACTAAAACGCCCGAGGTCTTGTTTGAGGAAAGCCTCTAGGAAACAAGTTATAATACCAATTGATGAACAAAAGGATGAACCTCAATCCACACCTCCCATTACAGTACCTGTTCTTTTAAAAAGGCCTCTAAATGGGCTTCTGAAGAGAGTATCATTGCTATGGCTGCTAAAAGACCACATTCCTCCAGAGGTAAGTTCACTCTTCCAGTTGATCCTGTTGAGATTCATGATGAAACATTTGATTCAAAGAGAACTAGAAAGGGAAAGCGAAAGGTATCTTCTCTCAAACACAGGGAACAAGTCCAGCATAGTACATCAAAAGGGAGATCTAAAAGAGGATTTAAAGGGAGGGGGAGTTAGTTGATTAGTCTATTGACAACACTGGGAGTGAAAATAAGGTAGTCTCATCTGAAACTTTAGGAGACAATGACTCTGAGGAAGTTCAAGAAAACCTAGGGGATGAGGATGATACATGAAATATTAAAGATATTCTAGACTCCCATACATGCAGGATTATGTACTTTGCTCAAAAGAATTTAATCAGGGGATGGGTGATAACTAGGTTTGGTGGGGCTGAAATGGGTGAACTAATGGCAATTCTGCATGCTCAAGGATAGTCAGACTTGTTCCTTCAAGGAAATAAAATAAGGAAAATGGGACGAGAAGAAAACTAGGCAATACTATATTAATGCTACTGGATCAACCTCATCAATATCTGGTAGTTTTAGGGGAAATCCACTCGCTCTCACACTTGACGTCATCACATAGATATTGGAGATTTAAAATTCGGGCTGGTGTCACTATGTGAAAAGGGACTAGCCTCCTCTAAAGTTGGAGTTAATTGTTTTTATTACAGGTGAGTTCTTACCGTATGTGGGTCTAAAAAGTTGGTGCAGCTTTTCGACCTTAGAAGACTTACACCTAGGGTTTTGTATTGCTTATAGGAATTAGTGTTTATAATTCCTTAGATTATAGAGGTGTGTAATCATTGTGTAGTTTGAAGTTTTGATTAATAAGCGAAGTTGTGAACTACTATGTTAGTAACTTGCACACTTATTTACTTCAAATTACTGAATAATCAAGGAACTGATAGTTAGTACGTGATCCTTAATAGAATTACGGAGGTCATAACTCCAATAATTTACTTTTTAGTCAATTAAGAAAACGAAAGTCCATTTTCTAATTTGGATATCCTTAATTTTAATATCCACATGGAATATTTGTGGCCATAAGATTAAATGGTATTTTGGTACATTGTACATATTTTTAATCAAGGAAAAAAAATTTAAAAGTCTATTCACTTTTTATAAACTCCATTTTCCATCAAACTAAGACAATTAAATTGAAAGCGATGGACAACAACCTTTTCAAGAAGATAACAAACCAGAAACAAACATTGCCTTCTTTTGTATAACTATGTTGATGCGAAGTTGTGAACTGCCCTAGTTTTTGGAATCCATAGTGCATTTATAAAATTAAGATTTAAATTGACATTTTCTTGATCTTTTGTTTCCTCATCACCAAACGTAAAGATTAAAACAATCCAATTATTGGGTATCACTTCAAACACATTGATTCTTAAGAAATGTCTTTAATCATTTGATTTTTTCTTCACAAAGTGACAAGTCAGTCTTCTTTTTTGTCTCGATTTTGAGCTCATTGAATTTAATGTTTTGTATGAGAAGTGAATACACCACCAATTTAATGAAGTTTACTTTCAAATTTAAAAATAATTTGTCAAAAATAGTAGGGATAAGATGATTATAATTTCAACTGTTTTATACAAAAATCCTTTGCTAGTAAAAGTTTTTAGTGGGATATCAAATTTTAAAATAATTTTTAACATGACATTGACTACCATGAAATAATACAATAGTCGAAATTAATAGGCTAACCTCAATATCTACATTGTTTAGATTTTTTTATAGGTCAAATTTATAATTAAAACAAAATCTCTTGCAAATATAGAAAGTCTTAGTTGGTTAGGAGTTGACAGTTCAATGATATTATCTACTCTTATTAAATTAAATAAGGAATAACAGATCAAAACCACAACTTGTTTAAAACTTACCCAATATAACTAAATGGTAACACCCTCGTGAAGCGGAAGGAAAAAAGACCTCTTTAACATAGTTTTTTGGCAAAATAAAATTAGAAAATGATTAGGATTTGCAAGTAAGATTGCCTATTTTTTAAAGCATAAATCTTTTCAGAATAGACCCTTTAAAGATGTTGAAATTTACTTTAAGTAATTACAATAATCTTTTGCAAAATAATTTGCTTAGATTTAGAATCAGTTTGAATTTTAAATTTCTATAATGTTATTTTAGTTTGTTGAGATAATTTATACTTTTAAATTATGTAGATTTTTGTTGTAATTGGTTATTTAAATATAAAGCCTCAATCCTTCATTATTCAAAGGCACCTCGTGCAGAATCCCCAAAGTCTTTAAAATGCATTGCCAACCTAAAAATTGGGTACAAATTTTTTTAAATAAAAGTTGTATGTAATTTGGAATGACATCAGCCCACCATAGAGGGAAGCCTCCCTCTACGACAATGTTCCTACATGGCCACTATAGAAGAGCTTATGTGATCAAACCGTAGATAAAACAAAGTTTTTTTTTTTTTAATCTTTCCTCCAACTTTTTATGAAGAAAACAATAAAGGGTTACTCCAGAAATTTTACTAAGCCACCCTTAGCTTGGGAACCAAGAAGTGAAGAGATATCATTGCAAAGAGGTATAAAACCCAAGGATTTCTGGTTTAGGTTCATCCAAATTCGTCCTCATGAAGCCAAAAAGTTGTGGTCAACGCTCTTCAGCAAGTGCTTGGCGTCTAGGTAGGCTAGGTTTCTCAACTAAATAGTTAGACCTATCTTCTTTTTCATAATATTCTGGTAGACTAACGGAAGATTTCGTTCATCGCCTTCGGGCACGGAGTTTGGATTGTTGAATATGTTATTCACTGTGAATGTGATTATGCATGTTGTTTTTATTGCATGTTGGCTTGGATACCACATCGGTATAGAAATACTAATGGTTGGCTCACATACCATGCCTTATGTGTATTAACAATGGTTGGATCGAGTACCACACTGGTAGACTAATAGTTTTTGTGTGGATTCCTATTAGGATAAAAAAATGGACATGATGGTACTTGTCTTCTTCCACCAAGACAAGTCAGCCTATAACCAAATTGAAGAGGTAAATGCAGAAGTAAAATAAAATGTAGGATATGTAATACATTGTGTATAAATATAACATAACACAATAAACCCCAAAACCTAGTGTCATGCATAAAAACCTCTACTGTGTTACAATATATTTCAAAAGAACTATAAGTCAAAATGTCTTATTTTTTAGAACAAAACAAGAGCATTATAAAACAGCATAGGTGTTCGCCGATTTGACAAACAACTACCTCACAAACTCTTCACAATTAACCTTAGACATAGAAGAAAAGAAGGAATGATCATGATGACTAGGGCTCGTAACCTACATAAGTGTAGAAGCAAGGGAATGAGTACCAAATTACAATGATACTCAACATCAAACCTAACAACCCTAAGTAAAGCAATAATGCACATAAGTACTCAAACCACACTATCCAAACCTCAACAACTACTACCTGCAATAGTCAATCACCCCAATCTAGAACTTCTCTTTCAACTACAACAGCGTGTATAGAACATCACAACTTGCACCACAACGCATATAGTCAAATGACCAAAATCATTCACAATTCAATACCCATAATAAAATATCATCAATTACAACTGATAAGAATCAAATAAAGTGTAATGCAATGGAGTGCAGTGCCATATAAAGTAATGCATGTTTGTCCTAACGAAGCAGACGAGCCGCAACTCAGTTTAGAACCTATGGGGACATATCAGTCCATGCATCCTCTACAAACATGTGGCATACCCCTTCATAATATAACTTACCTCAGAGCACATGGTCTAACCTGTATTTATAGCACCTTCCACGGAGCATGTTGCCCCACCAATCATAATAAAATATACTGCACAAGGAACTATACCACATTATTAATGTACCAGAGATTTATTGTACTTTTTAATGCTTTAAAATTGGAGTTTTGCATGCGTCTTAAGTATTTTTTTAGTAAATGTGATGGTGTTTTCCTTGGATTTTTTTGCAGGAAATAGGTTTTGGATCAGTTGGTACTGTAATATTGAAGCACCAGTAATTTTTGGTGATTGAAGACTTTATCTTCAAGTTGTAGTTACTTCTACGAGCCATAGGTAGGAGTCATAGTTTGAAATACTAATATCTGGAGCTAAGTGTGAAACAAAGGAAGCTAATGATGAGCAATAGTAACTTCTACGAGCCATACATAAGAGTCATAGAAATATTTAGAGAAGTTGAACTCCTGTACTTGAATGACGGTTAGCCAGGACGCACCGTACAAAGATCTACGAGCCGTATATTATGTCCCTAGAAATTTATCTCAAGATGAAAGAATAACTGCTGATTGATGGATGATACGTACGAATAGTAGGAACTCCTACGAGTCGTAGGTGCCAAGCATAGAAACAACTTCCCAAGTGAAATTTACTTAGATTTCCTATTCCTACTGTGTTTAGGATTTGATGTGTATAAATATTAGTTGTAATTTTTATTTTTTGGGTTGTTAGATGTTTTGAAACATTTCTTTTTGGCTTTGAGAATTATTTTGCAAACATTTAAAGCATTTGAATCTTAGAGTGTAGGTGCATAAAATTTTCTTTTGTTCATCAATTCAAGATTCCAGATTTCATCTACCATAATTGTAAGTTCATGATTTAATTTATTAACCATATTATAAATAAGTGATCACCCTAGCATGAGTAGCTAAATCCACAACTTGGGTTGTGGGAACCATACGTAATTAACAAAGCAGACCTAATAGATATGTAGTTCTTGAATAATGTTTATGCATGTATTGTTTATCTCTTCATTTTTAATGCCTTTTAATGGTACATAATGTTAAAATTAACTTTATTCCTACTTTCTCGACCAAGGAAGTTATGAATGGGAAAGAGATTAAACAACAAAGATTTAGCATTCACAATCCCCTATCTAATAGCCCAACCCAAATATGTGAGGGTTAATTTGGGGTCAAGGGTATGGGTGAGTAAATCATACACCCGTAGACCGACCAGGTTGTGTAGTAAATTCCCTACATGGAAGACCAATCCCTTAGTATATACCTAACTTACTGACTATACATAACAAACACTAGGAAAGAGTTGCTATTAGAAAGATTTACTGCATTAAGACCTTGTGGGGAATACATACACCTTAGTTTCATCTCCTATTGATCTTACAAACTACTAATCTTGTTATTTGGCCACTTGTTACTAAACATCAGTCATCATATTTTTGTGTTACAAAACTCCCTTATATTACGGAAATAATTTGATGAAAAGTAAATTGGCCTAAGTCTAGATCATATTCCTTGTGAGATCGACCCTAACCTCTGTTAGGTTCATCCTAGGAAGACCAATCCTTCTACTGGGTGTGATTTAGTTGATATCGAAAGAGGGTAGATGAAGTTTAGATTGAACAATGAAGAGGTGACATTTAATATTTGTAAATCAATGAAGCATTAAAGTGACCTTAAATCGGAATCGACTATGAATTACACTATTGAGGAGACCCCATATGTATCAATTGATGAGAGATCACTTGTTGAAGCACTAGCTGGTTTGATCATGAATTTTGATGGACAGGGCATTAATGAGTATGATGAGTTAGTTGTTGCACTTGATGGGGTGGATTTCCCTTATCGCGCAACAAAGAAGATGGATTTGAATCTCAAGAATCGATAAACTATGCCTACAAAACCATCTATTGACGAGCCTCCAAAATTGTATTTAAAGTCTCTCCTATCTCATTTACAATCAGATCCAACCAAAGGACATAATTTGAAAATTCTGCTATTTTCATGGCGTTGAACATAATTTTTCCGTTCCCATGACTCCTCAACAAAATGGTGTAGTGGAATGGAATAATATAACTCTTCGAGAAATAGCTAGAACCTGAAGATTGCTAATAATATATCTAATCAATTCTAGGCTGAGGCAATGAACACTGCTTGCTACATTATTAACAAATGCATGTCTAGATCTATTATGAATAAAACTTCTTATAAATTACTTAAAGGTAGAAAACCTAACATATATCACTTAAGAGCCTCTGGATGTAAATGACTCATCCACAATAATGGGAAAATCTTGTTAGGAAAATTTGATGCACGAAGTGATAAAGGAACCTTCATAGGATACTTCACACATAGCAAAGCTTATAGGGTATTTAACAAAAGAACAATGTGTTTTGAAGAGATTGTTCAAAGAGTATTTAATGAAAACAGGATGATGATGAGCCATTGAGAACATATACTGAAACTGCACATGAGCAGGTGAGAAGATGCTACTATTGGCTCCACTCATGAAAATAACAAAGATGCAGGAGAAACACTCGAAAAAGATCAAAGAGAAGTTGGTGATGACTATAATGAGGAATAAAATATGTGTGGATTAAACGGATACACGTATCAAGGCTCACATCTAATGGACAACCTACTCTCTAACCTTAACTTTAAGATAGCCACTAGATCAATAATAAAAAAAATCATTGTGCTTTTAATACATTTCTATCCATGGTTGAACCCAAGAAGATAAGTGAAGCTATGCAAGATGAAGATTGGATTATTTCCATGGAAGAAGAGTTGAATCAATTTGAGAGAAGCAGAGTTTGGCACTTGTTGCCAACACAACCAAACATAACTATTATTGGGACAAAATGGGTGTTTAGGAACAAATTAGATGAACATGGTACTATAACAAGAAATAAAGCAATACTGGTAGTTCAAACATACAATCAAGAGGTAGGGATATAATACGATGAAACATTCGCACCTATGGAAAGCTTAGATGCAATCCAACTTCTTATATAATTTGCTATCAGCATGGAGTTCACACTATATCAAATGGATATGAAAAGTGCCTTTCTATATGGATTCTTAAAAGAAGAGGTATTTGTAAAACAACCACCATGGTTTCAAAAAAGTGACTATCCTCATCATGTGTATAAGCTTGATAAAGCTCTATATGGCTTGGAACAAGCCCAAAGAGCATGGTATGAAGGACTCTCAAAATTCTTTCTAAACCATGACTACATAAAAGGTAAAATCGACAACTCTTTATTTCTTAAAAATAAAAGGAAGGACATGGTGACTGTACAGATATACGTTGATGATATCGTCTTTGGAGCAATAGATAAAACACTCACAAATGAATATGCAGCAATAATGAGCATGATTGGTCAATTAAACTACTTCTTAGGTCTCCAAATTAAGCAAACCCCATCAGGAACACTGATCCATCAGCAAAATATGTGAAGTAGCTGCTAAAGTGACTCAAGCAAGAAGATGCAAAAATATTACCACACCTATTGCCACATCCACAAAGTTGAATCTAAAAGGAACATGTAAATTTGTAGAGCAAAAACTTTACAGAGCGATTGTTGGTTCACTCCTATATCTCACAGCTAGCAGACCCGATATCACTTTTTGGTGTGGGAATGTGTGCTAGATTCCAAGAGAATCCTAAAGAACCTCATCTAAAGGCCGTTAAACGAATTCTAAGGTATCTAAAGGAACCACTAACCTAGGTCTATGGTATCCAAAAGGTACAAACTTTGAACTAGTAGGGTATATTGATTCAGGTTACACGGGATATTTGGTAGACCAAAAAAGAACTATAGGTATGGCACACTTCCTAGGATCATGTTTAATCTCATGGCAGCAAAGAAACAAAACTCCGTAGCCTGATCTACTGCTGAAGCTATATATGTGGATGTTGGCTCATTTGATGCTCAACTTCTCTTGATAAAACAACAACTTAAGGATTTTGGATTAAGCATTAAGTATATTCTAATTTTTTGTGATAACACAAGTGCAATTAATATTGCAAAAAACCCATTCCAACATAAGAGAACAATGCACATTGACATCAGATATCACTTTCTAAGAGATAATGTAGTAAAAGAACACATACCATGAACTTTTGTACCACTGAAAAACAAATTGCTGACATCTTCACGAAGGCATTGGAAAGAGAACAATTTGGAAGAAACAAGTTGCGACTAGGGATGATCAACATGACAAAGAAACTGGTCACATCTTTATGACGTTAATACTGCTATTTTCACCATTATCTATGTTTTAGTACAATACTTTGTACTTTATCATTACTCGTACATTATAATCACGTATTTGCAATCATACAGGAAAAAAGTAAAAATTGGAGTTATTACCGCACGCACATTGTCAAAGAATGAAAAATATCCCATATTAGTGGTTAATGAGATGGGTGGACTCCTTATAAGGTTTGGGTAATCCTCCTCCCCTTGAGCTAGCGTTTGGGGAGTGAGTTTGGCCTAAGACCTAATTTAATATGGTATCATAGAAGGGCCCATCTCACCTAATGTTGCCCACACACAAGATGCTAAGCACTGGGCTTGAGATGGGGTGTTAAAGAATGAAAAAAGTCCCACATCGGTGGTTAATGAGATAGGTGGACTCCTTACAAGGTTTAGACAATTCTTCTCCCTTTGAGCTACCTTTTGGGGCGTGAATTAAGCCGATGACCTACTTTAACACACATCATGTAAATTTTTTTAGGTATGCACATTACTCAAGCTCTACAAATTGAGATTAGTAGAAAGCTAATACACAAACTTGATCCTTCAGAAAAGAAACCATCTTCTCCATCACATCTATCCAAATGTCTCAAATCTTTTCCCTGAAGATGGATTTCACTCGTGAACTAGCTCTCATACTATCATGCCCCGAGCCTACACTCATGGCGGGACTGGCACTCGAGAACCATTGATGACCCCAAGCGAGTCCTTGGCCTGGCTTACTACTCAGCGGAAGACTTAAAGCATTAATACAAGGGTTCAATGCATCTTTACTCAACTATTTAAAAGATAACTTAGAACGTTTAAAAAAATTAAACATTCAACTTATCCAAAGTGGCAACTCAAGATTCAACATAACCCAATAACAAGATAATGACAGATTAACTAACTAATTGTCTATGAAGCCTTTAAACTATGAGGGATTTCGGGAGAAGACCCCCGATCATCCTAACAACTGAAAACTACTAAACCAATATAGAAAGGGGTCCTTTGAAAAGCAAGGAGGCTCACCACTAGACTCAGAATGCTCAATTGGATCAACGAAGCACCGGGTACTGATCCTGATTACCTGTATCTACATCATAAAATGATGCAGGCCAAAAGGCATCAGTACATTGAATGTATGAACATGAGAGGCAAATTCTCAAACATGACATAAGCTTGAAAACGGAACTGAAAGAAGAAACTTAGTCTCAACTCAACTCAACTAAACTCATTTCAATATAAAGTAGTATAATAAATACGGTATAAAAAAAATCTTCAAAACATGGATAAAAACTCTGTGTACTGAGAAATGCAGTATTAACTTAGTCTGTATGCAAAAATACAATATAAACTCTGGTTGTATATGAAAATACAATTAACCCTGTGTATATGAGAATACAAAATACTTCTGTGGGATTTTCTCTAACCGACAACCATTATGTAAGATCTATTGTGATGAAACAATATTTTGCCTCACGCTGCCAGGGCCATCCTATACCTTGTTGAGGGTATAGAACCTGAAGCCACTAGTCTATGTGAAAAATCACTAAGTAATCATCTAAAAGGTATGACCCTTTTCTACCCATAGTGCATACATGGTTTATGCGGGCTCGAAGTTGTCTGAAATCTTCACCATATCGGTGCTCAATACTACTCCCAAAATATACTAGCTCATATTTTTAAAAGCATAACTCTGGTTTGATATAATTACTCAAAAACTAGCCTAAACGCTCTCTTGGAAATCAGGGTTTCCTCTCTTGCTTAATAGTGAAGGCATTTACTCTTTACTGAAAACTATCTCAAAGGCTCCTTTGGAAATCTCAGTTTCCTTTCTTATTTAAAAGTGAATACATTTTAACTCTTATGGAATACCTAGTCCCCATATACTCTTTTGAAGAAATGTACTTCAACCTCTACTATTTACTCAACTCAAAACTTAAGTTTCAAAACAAAGTTAAAACATTTGTAAAAGACCTTTGAAAAACTCTATGAAATTCTCTCGACTTGACTCTTAACTTTCCTTGAATTGAATTATGTACTTAAAACAACATCAGTTTTCATGAATTTAACTCAAGAACTTCTCAGCAACTTCAACAAATCAAGAACCTAATAGAACTTCAACAAAACCCATAAAGAACTCAATTTCTATACTTTCAAGAGCATAATTTTGCTCAATTAAATCATGATTGGTGCGTGGGTGAACCAACCCAATGCTATGTGATCTCACATACCTCGTAGGGATCAACCTTTGGCGAAATCCTCAAGCAAATCTTCAAGAACTCAACGATTCTAATCTTCTTTTCCTATTTTCTCCTCTTCTTTTCTCTTCTCTTAAAACTCTAATTTATTGTGATGAATTGTAAACTGAACCAAATCAGTTTAGAACCCAACTTAATTACCAAAAAATGAAATTAAATAATTGGGTAGTGAAAAGACCATAATACCCCTCTAAAATCAGGTTCTACCTTTCCTTATCTAGTAAGCCCAACTTCAAATAGACATATCTTCCTCATACAAATTCAAAATCGAGCAAACTCTGTGGCGTTGGAAAGATAATTCAAAGATCGTTCCTGCGGTTTCTTGTAGCACACCTAACTTATCCTGAGCTAAGAGTTATGGTCATTTGAAGTTGACCCAAAAATCACTTATCTGAACTTTATCAAACTTTCCAAATTTGATTATTTGCAAAAATGGCTTCTTTCTAATCCTAGTTCTTTATAGTTCTTTCAAATAGTGAGGTGTTACACATACTTCTCAAAGACAATCTGACTTAAACCACATACCTGGTGTTCTCTATATCGACACCCTAGGTATATCTTACACTTCATACTTGATGAGTCGGTGATTTCGACTCATTCTGAGCTTAATATTCAGAGTTTTGGTGTCCTCAATGCCTATTTTATGCTCTAAACTATTTAAATTTTAATTTGCAACAATGAAGGTAAAAGATCATGGCAAGGACATTACCAGGCAAAAAGGAGCGAAAGAGTAGAAAAAGTTAAAGAATTGCAAGGCTGATGCTCGCTAAAAGTTACAGCACACCAGCCCATGGACAAAGCAAACTTGGCAAGAAAATTGGAGTTTCAGCGACGCACCGAATGGATAGGTGATGGAAGTTTTGATCGACTAAAGTCATATAATGGAAGTGTGGAAAAGCCAAGTCAAGAAGATGATGAAAAAGAGCATTCGGCGCATCGCTGACCTGGTTGGCGAAGCCCGGCTTGTTTCACCAAATTTCTTAAAATTTGAAAATCTTGAAACATATAAATTGAATTTTAAAAGAAGAAAAAGGTTTTCTGAAGTTCTGGAGAGTTCCCATATTGTCTAGTTTTTGGTTTTTTGATCCCTCACATTGCTCTTTAAGTTTTTGAGTAGAGATTTAGGGTTTATTTAATTTTGCATTCAATTCAATCATTTTGAAGACTAGTGGATTGTTACCCAAGCTGATGGAAACCATAGTTGGTAACTATTTCTTGCTCTTTATTATGTCTGGCTAAGACACTCATTCTTGGGGGTGTGATTATGTGATTGAATGCTTCAATTAGCTTATGGGTATTAGTATTTACTGATTTGATTATTGATTTGATGTGGGTTCAATTAGTAGTTGAGTTTTAATTGATGAATTGTAGTTGAAAATACAATTCTAGCCTAGTATTCTAACCTTGCTTGAGAAAGAAGTTTTAGAGTTAAAACTATTGATTGATGATTGTAGTAATTGGGTTATTGTAGACTTAGCTTGAGAAAGTGGGTCTAAGTTCAATCCTACCAATCCAGCTTGAAAGAGTAGATTATTTGAGGTATTGGGTTGTTTATTTGTGTTATCCTTGTCGGGGTTCGTTAGAACTCACTTGATTCGTAATAGTTGATTGAGAAATGGCTATTACACCTAAAGCCTAGCCTACCCACTAAGATTCAATGACTTTTAGGGTTCGTTTGGTGTGAAGGATAAACACAAATAGTCCTGGGATAAATATTTAGTGACACTTAATCTAGTGTTTGGTTGGGAAGTTTGGAATAATTTATCCTGGGGTTAATAAGTAGCACCGGGATAAGTTATCCCTCTCAAGGGGTGGTACAATAATCCCATCATAATTTTTCAAGGGATAAACTTATTAAATGACAAAAATACCCTTCAAACCATTTAATTGATAACATTTCACAAGGGCTGCTTATGAACTTTTACTCCCACTTTAATAATTGTCACGTTACCGCTCAGGTTGGGAAAAAATGATTGGATTTTGTCTGTAATAATTAATTTGCAAATATTGGGCATTTTAACATATTTTTGAATATGGTTGCTTATCAAGACTTCATTTTTTGATATTTGTCTTCCATAATTTGTGCAAAAAATATATTTTAACACATTTATGTATGTGGGAACTTATGCAGATTCCATTTTTAATATTTGTGTCATTTATAATATGTGCCAAAATTGGTGGTTTTAACACATTTCTGTACATGGTTACTTATCGAGATTTCAATTTTTTTATCGTATTATGCTAATTTTACTCTCTTATTTTTTGACTAAATAATCAAATGGGTGTTTAGTATTTCTCATCTGAAAAGGGAAATGGATAATGGTTTGTTTCTCATGTTTGCATGTGTATTCAAGAGGGTCAAGGAAGAAAAGAATGGAAGGACTATGTGGATAGGTGAAATTTATTTTTAAAATGAGTTACTGGTGGGTTTCCTATGTTGAATGGATTGGGTGTGTGTGTGTGTGTGTATATATATATATATATATATATATATATATATATATAAAACTAATCCCAATATAACTAATTCCAGCATAACTTATCCCAATATAACTTATCACAGCATAACTTGTATTCAAACGAAACGACCCCTTAGTAAATAATAATCACCCATTTAGCAAAATTGGCTTTCAATCGATCACACTCCCAAGGATCCCTCTCTACTTGATTACCCTGTGTGTTCATAGTTAATAATTGTTCACTTTAATCCCCCAATTGAAATTAATTGTCAAACTCCTGCCATTTACTTTAATGTTTCAAAAATGACTACTTCTAGAATCGATTAGAACACTCCTTGCAGTTTGTAATCGAATTCTTTACCATATCATTCCTTGTGGGATCGACCCCAACTCTTCATTGGATTTATACTTGATTGCAACCGCCTACACATAGAATCAGATGAAGTGTAGTTGAGCATTATCAATACCACATACTGAAAGAGGGCTCAACTCAAGGGGAACTTATCATCCACGATTTGGGTGAAATCAAGAATGCCAGGATGATGCCCTCGATTGAGGGGGAACAGACAAAGGGTTTTGATGATTCTACTAGTGTTAATTGTAAGGGGGAATTGGATCTATCACCCACAGACAAGTTAGAGTACCAATCTAGTACCAAAACGTCTGAGGTCTTGTTTGAGGAAAGCCTCTGGGAAACAAGTCATAATGCTAGTTCATGAACGAAAGGATGAAAATAAATCCACACCTCCCATTATGATACATGTTCGCTTAATAAGGTCATTAAATAGGGCTCTTGAAGAGAGTATCAATGCTTTGGCTACTAAAATACCACATTCCTCCAGAGGTAAGGTCACTCTTCCAGTTGATCCTATTGAGATTCATGATGAAACATCTAACTTTGAGAGAATTGGAAAAGGAAAGAAAAAGGTATCTTCTCCCAAACAAAGGGAACAAGTCCAGCATAGTGCATCAAAAGGGAGATCTAAAAGAGGATTTACAAAAGGGGGGGGGGGGGGGGGGTTAGTTGATGAGTCTACTGTCAACATTAGGAATGAAAACAAGGTAGTCTCTTCTGACACTTTAGGAGGCAAAGACTATAAGGAAGTTCAAGAAAACTTAGAGGATAAGGACGTTACAAAAAATATTGAAGATATTATAGATGGTCGTACACACAGGATAGTGAGCTTTGCTCAAAGGAGTGTAATCAAGGACGGGTGATAAGGTCAATTCTACATGCTCAGGGATGATCAGACTTGTTCCATTAAGGAAATAAAAGAAGGAAAATGGACGAGAAGAAACTAGGCAATACTATATTAATGCTACTGGACTAACCTCCTCGGTCTCTAGTAGTGTTAGGGGAAACCCACTCACTCTCACACCTAACGTCATCGTAGATATATAGGAGATTCAAAACTTGGGCTGGTGTCACTATGTGAAAAGGGATTAGCCTCCTCTGAAGTTGTAGTTAACTGTTTTAATTACAACTGAGTTCTAAGCGTAGGTGGGTAAGTTGGTGCAAATTTTCAACCTTATAAGACTTAAACCTAGGGTTTTCATCTTGGGTATAGGAATTAGAGTTTACCTCTTCTTGTGTAACTAATGTATCTTGACTTAATGAACATTGATCGGTAGACCTAATGGTGGTAGCCCTTTCATGTGTTTAATAATGTACTTTGAATCGGTAGACCTAATGGTAGTAGCCCTTTTATGATGAGTCTATGAACTATTATGATGATGAACCTTAAATTGGTAGACCTAATGGTGGTAGCCCTTTCTTGAGGATTCAATGAGCTATCCTAATAATATACCCTGAATCAGTGACCTAATGGTGGTAGCCCTTTCATGTGTGTAATAATGTACTTTGGGTCGGTAAACCTAATGGTGTTAGCCTTCTCAAGTATAATAATGTTAATGAGAATGAACTACTCTATGGGAATTTAAAGATTATCACTGAAGGGATATTGTAAGGTGAGAGCTCTCCCCATGTTAGGTCAGGTTTCTATGAATACCTTCATTATCCCATAACTACGTGTTCACATAGCTTTTTAGCTAGTGGATCCACCTACAGTAAAATGTTACCGGTCCTACCTTAGGCAAGTAGACCATATATTTATGGTGTAGGATAGACACCGAATTCCATGATTTGCTCACACGGTCTATGTCGGTTACGGCTTATTCCCATCATGTGAGTTATGTGCTATGTTACTCATGAAGTTCTATGAAGTGTGGATGGTAGTATGGGATGCCATCCATGTATTGCATGAGTAGGCTTTGAGAGTTGCTATGGTGTGTTTCTGTAATGTCATAATGCTTAATTAAATAAATGTGCTCATAATGATGGTAATGAGAGTGTTGACTTAAAGGCTTAATGTAAAGATGCATGTTTAACTTGGATTGTTATTATGAGTTTCTTTCCTTGCCATGACTTATTTAGTGTGAATGTTCCTTATCCATGAATATTAACTAAAGATGAGAATTAAGAATGGTAAGTATGTTACGGTGGCCTCAAAGTGGTACTTATTATGAATGGTATTATGGGATGCCATTCTTACATTGCACAAATATAACTTAGGGTTACTTAAGGTGATGGTTTTAATGTGTTATAATGACTTACATAATGAATACGCTTATTTCTTATGTGTTTATACTAAAAGTTCATGATGTTTCTCAAACTTGGCATATAGCATCGTTTTCAACCAAAATGTCCTTTTTAGCATGATATTTGCATGGCTATCATACTTAGTACATTTTTGTGCTAACCCATATTTCTTCTACATTTTTACAAAGTATAAGGTTTTGTGATATCGGCTTCCATCCTCATGGATAGGTTCATAGTAGATCAAGAAGAGAAGTTATGGTGAGTCATCATAGTATCCGAGGGCTTGACCACCATATCCTTTACATTTTATTATTATGTTTAGAGCCTTTGTATGGGATGTGTCCCAAAGTTTTAGTCTTATGGTTCTAGATGGTTTGAGAGAAAGTATAGACTTCTGCTCATGTTTGTGAAAGATTTCAATTGTAAAAGAAAATGTTCTAAATTTCCACACCATATTCTATTGTCTTATGTTATGAATGCTATAAGGCTTGTATGAGGCTCTTCGGAGTCTTGTACGCCGTGTTACGTCTGGGGTGTAGGCGCAGGTCGTGACAAACATGGTATCAAAGCATAAGATTTTGGGATGGTTCTAGGATGTCTCAAACTACATTTAGTAGAGTCTTGTTCATAGTGTGAAGTGCGCCACATTTATGAATATGAGGCTATTGGATGATAGGAAAACTTCACTTCTTTATTCAACAAGTCGTGCCATAAAGTTTAACTCTATAAGGTCTCTCTCCTATTCCTTATCGGATGATCTTTAGGATATGATCACTTGAAGGGCTCATGCTACAAGGATTTAGGGAGAAAAAGCTAAGTAGTGATGCCAATTATGGCTATGTAACTAGATGAGTTTTGATATAATAGATTTTAGATTAAATCCTTTGGTATAGATGGGTTGCTTTATGGTTATGTGTTTTTTTGGAGGATTTGATGAATAATGGTGTTTTAAGTGATGCCTAGATATGTTGAGTGAGTAGACTCCTTTAAAAGAGGGTAGAAGTGTAATTCTTCTTAGTGTAGAATCATCTTATGTAAAGGATTAATGATAACTTGGGCCAACCTTAGAAGTTGAAAGAAATGGTGCTTAGAAAAGTCCGTGTAGGTTTACTCCCAAGGGGGAGATAATGTGCTTAGATAGCAAGGTCATTGAGTGTTCTAGATGTTCATGATTTGGATTGGCTTGAAATTCTCACTTTAAAAGGTGTAGTGAGTTTGAGAAGATTAGTTCCAGTTTGGTAGGCTTAAATGAGACCTTGAGTGGTGTTGGTAAGGTTGCTTGTGAGCTAGAGTTTCTTAATGAGAACCTCTCTAATTTAGAAGTGTCGGTTGGGATATTAGACTGGCAAGTTAAGAAATAGAAGAGTAAGAAAGTGATTCCATGAGAATTTTGAGAAGTGGTATTTTAGTAAGGGTTTTAGTTGAGGGTGCTACTTGGGAGGCCAATGAGAAATCCCGATATCCTCATTCTCTTCTTTCTATTCCTATTCAAGCTTAAGACAAAGAGTTCCGTGTGGCTTGTTTCATGTTTTGGAGTCATGTGTGATTTATGTGTTTCCATGGTCTCCTTATGTTATGTATGTTCTTGATGAATTCATGTTTAATGAGAAAATGATTTTTTATTATTTTCATTCCTCATGTTGATATGCATTTAGCATGAGTTGCCTATATGCTTCATGAGATAAACTGTTGAACATGCTTAAATGTGCTTTTCAGAGTAATTTCATAACTTGCTTCATGATGTTATGATGAGCATGCTTTGAGTTGGAGAAGGTAATTCCTCCAATGATATGAGAAATGTTCAAGTTTTCATGCATAATGGGTTTGTAGATGTAGTTCCTACTTCCTTGTGTTGCATTGAGTATATTGAGATGGAGTTGATGTTTCCTCCTTGTTTGATGTTTCATGCATGGTGGGCTTCTAGTCTTGAGTCTTTAATTTCAGAAGGTGTTTAAAGTGTCATTCGAGGACGAATGTTCCTAAGGAGGAGATAATGTTATGACTCGGAAAACTAGTAGTGAAACTAGGGCCTTACGTGTGAGTTGTTGAGTTTTATGTCGGGTTTGGAAGTTTAAATGGTTTCCTGAACTTAGGTTGAAGGGTTTAGGGGTTAAAAGTCAAGGTACGACCCCCCAAGGATCAACCAAGGGGTCCTTGAGGAGGACCCTAAAACCTAACCCCCAAACCTCCCCAAAACATCCCAAGCTGCCTAAATGTTGTGGGATATGGATGGGACCTATGGGGTGTAGGTCTATCCACACCTTATGGGGGAGGTACATAGGTCAACAGACAACATGAGGGGTTGCATACCACCACCCATGGACCTGCAGGATGGGGCGTAGGTGGACCAACGGTCCGTGGGTCATGGGCGTGGGTCACACCTGCACTTTCTGCCAAGGGTTTGGCAAATGGAGAGGCAATTAGGTAAATTCCTAGGGTGGTTAGTTAAGCCAAAGGTCATTTTATATTGATTAATTAGACCTATTTAAGACCTTTTAATTCATTGACCAGCCATTCACACTTCATAATTACCAAACCCAAAATAATAACCAACTCCTCTCCAAATAATTCTCTCTAAAACCTCCATTGAAGAAGAAGAAGAAGTCAAGGTCTAGGGCTCAAGGACTCATCTTTTCTACCCAAATTTATGAGGAATATTCAATTAAGGTATGGTAGTCTTGATTCATAGAATGCTTTCATCCATGAAACCCTCAAACCTTCACTTTCAAAGTTGAAAATTCTCCAAAACTAATGGTTTTCATTCTAGGTCATGGATTCTTTCTCAAAACGTTTTAAATGGTTTAATTATCATATATTAAGATTGAATTTCTATTTTATGGTGGTTTTAAGATAAAATGTCTGAATCCATGATTTTCCCATAACCCTAATTTTATGACTATGTGATGTGGGTGAATTATAGTAAAATGAATTCTATGCAATTGTCCTTGTAATGATTTAGTTACTTGAATTATGTCATTATTCATGCCTAAATTTTAGTAATTCTAGGTGTATTGATGAATTATGATTCATGGCCTTAAAGGGCAAATTATGTAGATTGATATAAAATCATGATGCATACGTATAGGCTTTGTGATTTCAATGAAAGTAATGTGATCATGACTACAATGCAATTGTGATATTGTTGAAAGGTTATTCTCAGTTATACAGTTGTGAATGATGATGACATGTTGTGAAAGTTTTCTACAATGTAATGATACACCATGAATTAGTAGGCTTAGGGCATCTTCTTCTTGTGTAATTGAAAGTGATCTTAATTGATGTACCTTTAATGGGTAGGCTTAGGGATCCTCTTCTTGTGTAACTAATGTATCTTGACTTAATGAAAATTGAATCGCTAGACCTAATCGTGGTATCCCTTTTATGTGTTTAATAATGTACCTTGAATCGGCAGACCTAATGGTGGTAGCCCTTTTATGATAAGTTTAATAACTACTATGATGACGATCCTTGAATCGGTAGACCTTATGGTGGTAGCCCTTTCTTGAGGATTCAATGAGCTATCCGAATAATGTACCTTGAATCGGTAGACCCAACAGTGGCAGCCCTTTTATGTGTGTAATAATGTACTTTGGGTCGGTAGACCTAATGGTGGTAGCCCTCTCAAGTATAATAATGTTAATGAGAATGACCTAGTCTATGGGAATTTAAAGCTTAGCACCAAGTGGATATTATAATGTGGAAGCTCTCCCCATGTTAGGTCGGGTTTCTATGAACACCTTCCTTATCCCATAACTACATGCTCACATAGCTTTTTAGCTAGTGGATCCACCTACAGTAAAATGTTATTGGTCCTACCTTAGGCAAGTAGACCATACATTTACGGTGTAGGATAGACACCGAATTCCATGATTTGCTCACAAGGTCTATGTCGGTTACGGCTTATTCCCATCATGTGAGTTATGTGCTATGTTACTCATGAAGTTCTATGAAGTGTGGATGGTAGTATGGGATGTCATCCATACATTGCACGAGTAGGCTTTGAGAGTTGCTATGGTGTGTTTCTATAATGTCATAATGCTTAATTAAATAAATGTGCTCATAATGATGGTAATGAGAGTGTTGACTTAAAGGCTTAATGTAAAGATGCATGTTTAACTTGGATTGTTATTATGAGTTGTTTTCCTTGCCATGACTTATTTAGTGTGAATGTTCCTTATCCATGAATATTAGATGAGAATTAAGAATGGTAAGTATGTTATGGTGGCCTCAAAGTGGTACTTAGTATGAATGGTATTATGGGATGTCATTCCTACATTGCACAAGTATAACCTAGGGTTACTTAAGATGATGGTTCTAATGTGTTATAATGACTTACATGATGAATACGCTTATGTCTTATGTGGAAGTTCATGATGTTTCTCAAACTTAGCATATAGCATGGTTTTCAATCAAAATGTCCTTTTTAGCATGATTTTTTCATGGCTATCATACTTGGTACATTTTTGTGCTAAACGATATTTCTTCTACAATTTTACAAAGTGTAGGGTTTGGTGATATCAGCTTCTATCCTCGTGGATAGGTTCATAGTAGATCAAGAAGAGAAGTTATGGTGAGTCCTCATAGTATCTGAGGCTTTGACCACCATGTCCTTTACATTTTACTATTATGTTTAGAGATTTTGTATGGGCTGCATCCCAAAGTTTTAGTCTTATGGTTCTAGATGATTTAAGACAAAGTATAGGCTTCCGCTCATGTTTATAAAAGACTTTGATTGTAAAAGAAAAAGTTTTAAATTTCCGCACCAGATTTTGTTGTCTTATGTTATTAATGTTATGAGACTTGTATGAGGCTCTTCGGAGTCTTGTACGCCGTGTTACATCATGGGGTGTAGGCTCGGGACTTGACAGTTTGTATGGACTACCACAAGTTGAATGCAAGACCAAGAAAAATCACTTCCGAATGCAATTCATGGACTAAGTGTTAGATCGCCTTGCTGGAAAAAATTGGTACTATTTTCTGGATAGGTATTCGTGCTACAATCAGATATCTGTTGCTCCAGAGGACCAAGGAAAGACTACTTTCACTTGTCCTTATGGGACGTTTGTTTCCAAAAGGATGACATTCGGTTTGTGTAATGCATAGTGACTTTTTAATGTTGCATGATTTCTATATTTTCTAATATTGTAGAAGACACTATTAAGGTATTTATGACTGATTTTTTGTGGTTGGTGACTCGTTTGATGATTGATTGACACATTTCATTGAAGTGCTGAAACACTTTGAAGAATGCAATCTTGTAATAAATTGAGAGAAGTGTCACTTTATGGTGAAAGAAGGAATAGTTTTGGGCCACTGGATTTTTTCAAGGCATCGAGGTTGATAAAGCAAAGGTCGAGGTGATTGAAAAGTTTCCACCTCCCATTTCCATAAAAGGTGTTAGAAGTTTTCTAGGTCATGTTGTATCTATAGGAGGTTTATCAAAGGTTTATCTAAAATTGCACACCTTTTGTGCAAGCTGCTCAAAAAGCAAATTAAGTTTGAGTTTTATAATGATTGTTTCAAAGAATTTGAGGGGCTGAAAAAGAAGTTGACTTCCGCATTCATCATCATTTCATCGGATATGGGACAACCGTTTGTACTTATTTATGATGTGTGGGGGCTGGCACTTAGCATAATATTAGGGCAAAGGCGAGAGAAGATTTTTTCATCCCCTATATTATGCAAGCAAAGCCCTTAATGTAGATCAAAAGAATTATACTGCCACTAAACAAGAACTATTTGTTGTATGCTTCACATTTGAAAAGTTTAGATCCAATTTGGTCGGCACTAACATCAGTGCAAGCAGATCATTTTGTATTGAGGTATCTTATGGTAAAGAATGATGCAAAACCAAGACTGATTCGATGGTTGCTATTGTTGCAAGAATTTTATTTTGAGGTAAAAGATAGATACGGAACAAAAAATCAAGTTGTTGATCACTTTTGTAGATTAGATGAAGAGTCAATGTTGAAGTTAGCTAATGGATTTGAAATAGATCATATGTTCCTAGATGAACAGGTTTTGGCTTCTTCTTTTGATCTTATCCCTTGGTTCACAACTTTTACTAATTATTTGGCGAGTGATGTGGTACCTTCGGATTTGTCATTTACTAAAAGAAGTAAATTCATGTTTGATGTAAGAAAATTTTTGTGGGAAGAGCCTTATTTTTTTATGCTTGTGTTGATGAGATTATTGGTCGTTGTATGTATAAGGTACAAATAATTAGTATATTAGAATCTTTCCATTTGTGTCCTTTTGGTGGACATCATAGTGGTATATGAACTGCTCATCTTACAGTGTGGGTATTATTGGCCTACTATCCACCAAGATGATCATGATTTCGCCAAGTGTTATGATCGTTTTCAAAGAGAAAGAGGTATTTCATGGAAGCAACACTAACTCCTACTCTGCTGATTGAACTGTTTGATGGTTGGGCCTTTGACTTTATTGGTCCATTTGTGAGTTTGAATGGGATAAAGTACATACTTGTAGCAGTTGATTATGTATCAAAATGGGTCGAAGGTGTCACATTGTCAACTAATGAAGGAAAGAGTGTCACCACATTCCTAAAAATAAATATCTTCTACAGATTTGGTACACCAAGGGCGATTATCAGCTATGGAGGTTCTCACTTTTATAATAACTTTTTCAAGGCATTTCTTGAGAAGTATGGTGTTTGACATGGCGTAGCAAGTCCTTTTCATCCGCAGTGTAGTTGCAAAGTTGAAGTCTCAAATAGAGAAATTAAGTTAATCCTTGTAAAGACTATAATGCAAATAGAACTAATTGTGTTTGGGAAGTCTTGTCACTTTCCAGTAAAGTTCGACCACAAAGCATTATGGGAACTCAAGAAATTGAATATAGATTGGGATGTCGCATCAACTCAAAGGTGGAATGAGTTGAATGAGCTTGATGAGTTTCACCTAAAAGCATATGAAATTTCAGCCTTGTATAAGGAAAAGATTAAAAATTACCATGATCGAAAGATCCAAAAGAGTGAATTTGCTCTCGATGATTTCGTACTTCTATTCAATTCAAGGTTGTATTTGTTTCTTGGCAAGATCAAATCAAAGTGGATGGGACTATTTAGAGTCGTACGAGTGCTCTTACACGGAACGGTTGAACATGAGAATGAGGAAGGAACAAGATTCAACATAAATTGTCAAAGGATCAAAATCTATTGGGGTCAACTGGAAGAGGTCAAAAAGGTGATTGAATAATGAGATCCTGACGAAGTCTGAATAGTCAAAGTGTTTGCATCGTGCCACAACGTTAAATATAGCGCAACTTGGGAGGTGACCCAAGATGGTTTGCTTCGTGCAGCGCCGTTAAATCAAGCACTACTTAGAGGGCGACCCAAGATGTAGTCTAGCTAGTTTAACAATATTCTAGTGATTTTATTTTTGAAAGTTTTGTAATGATTTTTATGTTTCCAAGGTTGAGTTTTGGCTAGATTAGGTTAGTCTAACGTCCGTCCAAAAAGAGTCAAGAAACTGTAAAAGGAAGTCCTAATGTTTTCTACATGTTCATGAAAAAAGAAAAATCTTGAAAATATCAAAGTGCAGAAGTAACTACGATTTGGACCTATGAGTCGTAGGGCAACCTATGGACCGTAGGTTTGATCCATAGAATCTTTGTGTCATGTTAGTCTTAAAGGACTAGTTCTACAGTACTCATCTACGAGTTATCATACATTCAATGAACTGTAAATAATATTCATAGAATTCAATGTCGAAGTATAGCTGTAACTTTAATTTATGGATGCAAAATACGTACCGTATAAACTTTGACGGTTTGTTGTTTGCACTCGTAGACCTAGGTAAGTTTATTGAATTTTTTCTAAGTGTTGAGTAGAATGCCAAAATCCATCTATGACTCATAGGATTGACTACGGACTGTAGACGGGGTTTCGTAAGACTTGTCTATTCAATTTTAATGACCCGACCCACAACTCATTCTAAATAAAACTCCCCATATTAAAAATAAACCCCTATTTCCTCCCCTCCAAACCATTACACCCCTCTGAAACTATTCTACCCCTACATTTCCCACCCTTTCACATACGAATCAAACATCTTCCAAATTCCTACTCCTACTATTTCTTCATTCTTCTATTTTTCACAAATCTTCATTCCTCCAAAAGCAAAGGATTTCCAGGTCCGGGAAATTATCAAGTTGGTCATATAATTGTAGGCATCTAAAGTTTGGAGATACGCTCACAAAAATTGGAAATTATTCTAATGGTATAGCAGTTACCTTAACTAGACTAAATTAGTTGAATTTGAAGGTGCTGCTGGACCTAGGATATGAGACACTCGTTTTGTGGTTGGTGACTCGTTTGATGATTGATTGACACATTTCATTAAAGTGCTGAAACACTTTGAAGAATGCAATCTTGTAATAAATTTGGAAAAGCGTCACTTTATGGTGAAAGAAGGAATAGTTCTGGGCCACTGGATTTTGCAAGGCATCGAGGTTAATAAAGCAAAGGTCGAAGTGATTGAATAGTTTCCACCTCCCATTTCCATAAAAGGTGTTAGAAGTTTTCTAGGTCATGTTGTATCTATAGCAGGTTTATCAAAGGTTTCTCTAAAATTGCACACCTTTTGTGAAAGCTGCTTGAAAAGCAGATTAAATTTAAGTTTTATGATGCTTGTCTCAATGAATTTGAGGGGCTAAAAGAGAAGTTGACTTCTGCATTGATCATTATTTCATCGGATATGGGACAACCGTTTGTACTTATTTATGATGTGTGTGGGCTAGCACTTAGCATAGTATTGGGGCAAAGGCGAGAGAAGATATTTCATCCCCTATATTATGCATTCAAAGCCCTTAATGTTAATCAAAAGAATTATATTGTCACTGAACAAGAACTACTTGTTGTAGTCTTCACATTTGAAAAGTTTAGATCCAATTTGGTCGGCACTAACATCAGTGCAAGCAGATCATTTTGTATTGAGGAATCTTATGGCAAAGAATGATGCAAAACCAAGACTAATTCGATGGTTGCTATTGTTTTAAGAATTTTATTTTCAGGTAAAAGATAGAAACGGAACGAAAAATCAAGTTGTTGATAACTTTTGTAGATTAGATGAAGCGTCAATGTTCAAGTTAGCTAATGGATTTGAAATAGATCATATGTTCCTAGACGGACAGGTTTTGGCTTCTTCTTTTGATCTTATCCGTTGGTTCACAGCTTTTACTAATTATTTGGCAAGTGATGTGGTGCCTTCGGATTTGTCATTTACTAAAAGAAGTAAATTCATGTTTGATGTAAGAAAATTTTTATGGGAAGAGCCTTATTTTTTTGTGTTTGTGTTGATGAGATTATTGGTCGTTGTATGTATGAGGTACAGATAATTAGTATATTAGAAGCTTGCCATTTGTGTCCTTTTGGTAGCCATTATAGTGGTATATGAACTGCTCATCTTGCAGTGTGGGTATTATTGGCCTACTATCCACCAAGATGATCATGATTTCGCCAAGTGTTGTGGTCGTTTTCAAAGAGAAAGAGGTATTTCAAGGAAGCACCACTAACTCCTACTCTGCTGATTAAACAGTTTGATGGTTGGGCCTTTGACATTATGGGTCCATTTGTGAGTTTAAATGGGATAAAGTACATACTTGTAGCAGTTGAATATGTAACAAAATGGGTCGAAGGTGTCGCGTTGTCAAATAATGAAGGAAAGAGTGTCACCACATTCCTAAAAATCAAAAATCTTCTCCGCATTTGGTACACCAAGGGCGATTATCAGCTATGGAAGTTCTCACTTTTATAATAACTTTGTCAAGGCGTTTCTTGAGAGGTATGGTGTTTGACATGGTGTAGCAAGTCCTTTTCATCCACAGTGTAGTTGCAAAGTTGAAGTCTCAAATAGAGAAATTAAGTTAATCCTTGTAAAGACTGTAATGCAAATAGAACTAATTGTGTTTGGGAAGTCTTGTCACTTTCCAGTAAAGTTCGACCACAAAGCATTGTGGGAACTCAAGAAACTGAATATAGATTGGGATGTCGCATCAATTTAAAGGTGGAATGAGTTGAATGAGCTTGATGAGTTTCACCTAAAAGCATATGAAATTTCATCCTTGTATAAGGAAAAGATTAAAAATTACCATGATCGAAAGATCCAAAAGAGTGAATTTGCTCTCGATGATTTCATACTTCTATTCAATTCAAGGTTGTATTTGTTTCTTGGCAAGATCAAATCAAAGTGGATGGGACTATTTAGAGTCATACGAGTGCTCTTACACGGAACGGTTGAACATGAGAATGAGGAAGGAACAAGATTCAACATAAATTGTCAAAGGATCAAAATCTATTGGGGTCAACTGGAACAGGTCAAAAGGTGATTGAATAGTTAGATCCTGACGAAGTCTGAATAGTCAAAGTGTTTGCATCCTGCCACGACGTTAAATCTAGCGCTACTTGGGAGGTGACCCAAGATGGTTTGCATCGTGCCATGCTGTTAAATCAAGCACTACTTGGAGGGCGACCCAAGATGTAGTCTAGCTAGTTTAACAATATTCTAGTGATTTTATTTTTGAAAGTTTTCTAATGATTTTATGTTTCTAAGGTTGAGTTTTGGCTAGATTAGTTTAGTCTAAGGTCCGTCCTAAAATATTCAAGAAACTGTAAATGGAAGTCCTAATGTTTGCTACATGTTCATGAAAAAAGAAAAATCTTGAAAATTTCAAAGTGCAGAAGTAACTACGATTTGGACCTATGAGTCATAGGGCAACCTATGGACCGTAGGTTTGATCCATAGAATATTTGTGTCATGTTAGTCTTGAAGGACTAGTTCTACAATACTCATCTACGAGTTATCATTTATTCAATGAACTGTAAATAATATTCGTAGAATTCAATGTCAAAGTATAGCTGCAACTTTAATTTACGGATGTAAAATACGTACCGTATAAACTTTGACGGTTTATCATTTGCACTCGTATACCTACGTAAGTTTCTTGAATTTTTTCTAAGTGTTGAGTTGAATGCCAAAATCCATCTATGACTCATAGGATTGACTACGGACTGTAGACGGGGTTTCGTAAGACCTGTCTATTCAATTTTAATGACCCGACCCACAACTTAGTCTAAATAAAACTTCCCATATTAAAAGTAATCCCCTATTTCCTCCCCTCCAAACTATTACAGCGCTCTGAAACTTTTCTACCCCTACATTTCCCAACCTTTCACTTACAAATTACACATCTTTCAAATTCCTACTCCTACAATTTCTTCTTTCTTTTATTTTTCACAAATCTTCATTCCTCCAAGAGCAAGGCACTTCCAGGTCCAGGAAATTATCAAGTTGGGTCATATAATTGTAGGCATCTAAAGTTTGGAGATACACTCACAAAAATTGGAAATTATTCTAAAGGTATAGCACTTACCTTAACTAGACTAAATTAGTTGAATTTGAAGTTACTGCTTCACCTAGGGTATGCGATACTCGTTTTGTGGTTGGTGACTCGTTTGATGATTGTTTGACACATTTCATTGAAATGCTGAAATCTTGTAATAAATTGGGAGAAGTGTCACTTTATGGTGCAAGAAGGAATAGTTCTGGCCCACTGGATTTTTGCAAGGCATCGAGGTTGACAAAGCAAAAGTCGAGGTGATTGAATAGTTTCCACCTCCCATTTCCATAAAAGGTGTTAGAAGTTTTCTAGGTCATGTTGTATCTATAGCAGGTTTATCAAAGGTTTCTCTAAAATTGCACACCTTTTGTGAATGCTGCTCGAAAAGCAGATTAAATTTAAGTTTTATGATGCTTGTCTCAATGAATTTGAGGGGCTGAAAGAGAAGTTGACTTCCGTATTGATCATTATTTCATCAGATATGGGACAACCGTTTGTACTTATTTATGATGTGTGTGGGCTAGCACTTAGCATAGTATTGGGGCAAAGGTGATAGAAGATTTTTCATCCCCTATATTATGCAAGCAAAGCCCTTAATGTTGATCAAAAGAATTATATTGTCACTGAACAAGAACTACTTGTTGTAGTCTTCACATTTGAAAAGTTTAGATCCAATTTGGTCGGCACTAACATCAGTGCAAGCAGATCATTTTGTATTGAGGTATCTTATGTCAAATAATGATGCAAAACCAAGACTGATTCGATGGTTGCTATTGTTGCAAGAATTTAATTTTGAGGTAAAAGATAGAAACGGAACGAAAAATCAAGTTGAAGTTAGCTAATGGATTTCAAATAGATCATATGTTCCTAGACGAACAGGTTTTGGCTTCTTCTTTTGATCTTATCCCTTGGTTCACAGCTTTTACTAATTATTTGGTAAGTGATGTGGTGCCTTCGGATTTGTCATTTCATCAAAGATGTAAATTCATGTTTGATGTAAGAAAATTTTTGTGGGAAGAGCCTTATTTTTTTGTGTTTGTGTTGATGATATTATTGGTTGTTGTATGTATGAGGTACAGATAATGAGTATATTAGAAGCTTACCATTTGTGTCCTTTTGGTGGCCATCATAGTGGTATATGGACTGCTCATCTTGCAGTGTGGGTATTATTGGCCTACTATCCACCAAGATGATCATGATTTCGCTAAGTGTTGTGATCATTTTCGAAGAGAAAGAGGTATTTCAAGGAAGCACCACTAACTCCTACTTTGCTGATTGAACTGTTTGATGGTTGGGCCTTTGACTTTATGGGTCCATTTGTGAGTTTGAATGGGATAAAGTACATACTTGTAGCGGTTGATTATGTATCAAAATGGGTCGAAGGGGTCACATTGTCAAATAATGAAGGAAAGAGTGTCACCACATTCCTAAAAATAAATATCTTCTCTGGAATTGGTACACCAAGGGCGATTATCAACTATGGAGGTTCTCACTTTTATAATAACTTTTTCAAGGCGTTTCTTGAGAAGTATGGTGTTTGACATGGTGTAGCAAGTCCTTTTCATCCACAGTGTAGTTGCAAAGTTGAAGTCTCAAATAGAGAAATTAAGTTAATCCTTGTAAAGACTGTAATGCAAATAGAACTAATTGTGTTTGGGAAGTCTTGTCACTTTCCAGTAAAGTTCGACCACAAAGCATTGTGGGCACTCAACAAATTGAACATAGATTGGGATGTCGCATCAACTTAAAGGTGGAATGAGTTGAATGAGCTTGATGAGTTTCACCTAAAAGCATATGAAATTTTAGCATTGTATAAGGAAAAGATTAAAAATTACCATGATCGAAAGATCAAAAAGAGTGAATTTGCTCTCGATGATTTCGTACTTCTATTCAATTCAAGGTTGTATATGTTTCTTTGCAAGCTCAAATCAAAGTGGATAGTACTATTTAGATTCATAAGAGTGCTCTTTCACGGAACGGTTGAACATGAGAATGAGGAAGGAACAAGATTTAACATAAATTGTCAAAGGATCAAAATCTATTGGGGTCAACTGGAAGAGGTCAAAAAGGTGATTGAATAATGAGATCCTGACGAAGTTTGAATAATCAAAGGGTTTGCATCATGCCACGATGTTATATCTAAAGCTACTTGGGAGGTGACCCAAGATGGTTTGCATCGTGCCATACCGTTAAATCAAGCACTTCTTGGAGGGCGACCAAGATGTAGTCTAGCTAGTTTAACAATATTCTAGTGATTTTATTTTTGAAAGTTTTCTAATGATTTTTATGTTTCTAAGTTTGATTTTTGGCTAGATTAGGTTAGTTTAAGGTTCGTATCCAAAAAGAGTCAAGAAAATGTTGAAGGAAGTCCTAATGTTTGCTACATGTTCATGAAAAAAGAAAAATCTTGAAAATTTCAAAGTGCAGAAGTAACTACGATTTGGACCTACGAGTCGTAGCGCAACCTATGGACCGTAGGTTTGATCCGTAGAATCTTGGTGTCATGTTAGTTTTAAAGGATTGGTTCTATAGTACTTATCTATGAGCTATCCTAAATTCAATGAACCGTAAATAATATTCGTAGAATTTAATGTCAAAGTATAGCTGCAACTTTAACTTATGGGTGCACAATACATACCGTATAAACTTTGACAGTCTGTAGTTTGCACTCGTAGACCTAGGTATGTTTCTTGAATTTTTTCTAAGTGTTGAGTAGAACGCCAAAATCCATCTACGACTCATAGGATTGACTACGGACCGTATACGGGGTTTCGTAAGACCTGTCTATTAAATTTTAATGACCCGACCCACAACTCATTCTAAATAAAACTCCCCATATTAAAAATAATCCCCCATTTCCTCCCCTCCAAACCATTACACCCCTCTGAAACTATTCTACCCCTCCATTTTCCCACCCTTTCACATACAAATCACACATCTTTCAAATTCCTACTCCTACTATTTCTTCTTTCTTCTATTTTTCACAAATCTTCATTTCTCCAAAAGCAAGGCACTTGCAGGTCCGGGAAATTATCAAGTTGGTCATATAATTGTAGGCATCTAAAGTTTGGAGATACACTTACAGAAATTGGAAATTATTCTAAAGGTATAGCATTTACCTTAACTAGACTAAATTAGTTGAATTTGAAGTTGTTGCTTGACCTAGGGTATGCGATACTTGTTTTGTATGCCTAAATTGATTAGAATATTCCCTTGGAATGAAAGTAGATGTGAGTGTTATCAATTATGTATAAATATGTGAACAAATTACTCCAAATTGTGTTCTTGACTATGGGTTCATGATTTTTGCTACTTGTTTTTTTAATTAAATGATAAGTGTAAACCGTAAGGATGATGGAATTACATGAAATTACGTTAAGATGCATAATCAGACAAGGATAGGATGGGTTGATGTTGAAAATGTGTATTGCATGAAAATTGGTCCTAAAAACTGCTAATGTTTTGGTTGATGACTTCTATCTACTCAACGTAAGAATTTCTAAGGATCGTAGGTCAAGCCACATCATCCTGAAGTGCAAAAAATAACCTTAGTAAGAAATAATGGTATGACTTATGGTCAGTATTAACTTTGACGGACCGTACTGGTGAACTGTCATTCCAACTTCGAAAACTAAAAAGTTGACTTCCTTTCCTATGCTTGGGTTCTATGGTCCATATAAGCTACTATGATCCGTAAGAACTAACCATAGGTCCAAAAAATAGTACCATTATAAATTTCTTTACATTTATTTTTGGATTCATAGTTTAATTTTCTTCATTCTTGTTTTACTTTGAATATTTTGGGTACTAACAAGTCTTCCCATGTACAATACCGCCAAAGAAATAAACCACGTACCAAAGAAAAGGGAGGTCTAAGTCCACTACTGCTTCGGTCAAGTTTCAACTAAGGGATGAGCCCACTGATGCAGAGTTGAGTAGGTATGAGTTCTATCGGGTTCCGGAAAAACAGCAGGCACATACTCTAAAAAAGTATGAAGCGTTTGCTGACGTTCGTGCCTTTCATTTTCAACATTTAGAATTCTTTGATTAATTTGAGAAAGTCTTTCAGTGGTAGCTGGATCCATATCTCCCTTTGCTTTGCCAAATAGAGAAAGAAGCTTCTATTTATAGGCATTGGAGGCCATTAACCCTTCTTATTATTAGTAAGATAGGTTGTCTTGGTTCCGTAACATGGTTCAAACCTGGCTTTTCATGAATATGGCTGTCGTCAGCTCGTGCCGTAAGGTGTTGGGTTAAGTCCCGCAACGAGCGCAACCCTCGTGTTTAGTTGCCATCGTTGAGTTTGGAACCCTGAACAGACTGTCGGTGATAAGCCGGAGGAAGGTGAGGATGACGTCAAGTCATCATGCCCCTTATGCCCTGGGCGACACCGATAATGACTCGCCAAAGGCAAACCAAACTACTCACCAACAAGCAAGACAACTTAAATAGTCTCATTGTCGGGGGTGTTGAACTACACCAGCATTCAAAATGCTTTCTAGTCTGAGAAGGGAGCACATAGCACAAGAGAAGGTAGTAGGGTGTTACAACATTACACACCGTCAAAGTTAGGTTTCGGCTCAGACTCAGTTGTAGCATCAACTCCTGAGTCATTTGAGTTCAGAGAAACACATGTTCCTCCTTCCACCAAGCTACCTAAGCCGATGTCGATTGCCAATGAGCCAAACCGATGGTGCGTAAGGGGAATGCTAAAAATCTACATAGATGTTATGCAGTAAAATGTGAATTTAAAGCATGCCTGATCCATTACTTAGGAGCGAAGGGTTCTCATAGGTAGCCTCCAGAATGTACCAGCCATACATGAGTTGTTTCAGAGGCGTAGGTGTGAGTGGATGATGGAGGAACCGAGAAAGTATAGTCCATTTATGGTTAGAGAGTTTTATGCCTCCTACGCAGCCACGGTAAAGAATACCTTGCCTCTGAGGACCAATGAGTTAGCTCAGCCTCCACTTTTGATTGCTCTAGTGTGGGGTATCTCTGTAGACTTATATGAGGCCACAATACACTGTTTTATTTATGAACTATCTCATATACAGTAAATTAACGCAGCCGAGTTTGACTACCATATGAGGATAGAGAGCGGCTATGAGTGATACTGAACAGCGAGAGAACTTGCTTCGATGTGTAGCTGGTACATTGTTAAAGCGGGGTTGGAGCAAAGAGGGTCCAGTACATTACACTTTCCATTAAGAAGGCAAGATTGAATTTTGTTGCAAAATTTTAGTGGTCAATTACCGAGCCAGATTGTCCTCACCATGGCGGACAACTAGTTCACATTGGATCGGGCTGTCATGATTGCATGTTTGATGGTACGACATGAGATTGATATCGCCTGTATTCTAATTTTTGAGATACATGAGAGGGAATTTTGGGAGAAGACCACACTACCATTCCATTGCTTGATAATTCGCCTAGTTAGATAGGCTATTGTTCTAGTTCTAGAAATTGATCGACTGGTAGAGGTGACTAAGACCATTAATGTTAGTCTAATTTGGGATAAGGCAAACCCAACAGCAGCATGTCAGGGTATTCAGATTGGCATGCCACATATAGGCGAGACCCTTGAGGAGATCGAAGAGGGCACTATTCCAGCCCGACTATGGATTTTTCTCTAATTTCTCCTCTGACCAAGCTACGAGCACACGACATGGTCTAATAACAACAGGTTTCACCTTGTGGCCTATAGCCTGAATCTAGAAGTAGGAGACACAAATGATGACCTTTTTGTAACATATTCGGCCTTCGATGAGAATGATCGTAGAGGATTCGAAAGTGAGGACAGAGAAGGTTGTTGAGGAAAAGATTCAAGTAGTGCATCATAATATTGATGCCTTCTAGCTTTGGATGCTAAATTTAGATAGGCCTAAACATGAGCCAACTGTAGATATCTCCACCTTCCCCTTTTTTAGTGATGAGTGGTGTATTTTCACTCATTTGAGGTCTATTTAGCTCAATAATTAGTGTCCTCCATTCCTATGTTTTTCTATTTTGATAAAATGTTGATGGTTTGCATTTATGAAGGCAATTGGACATGGTAATAATTGATTTTTCAAAGAATGGCCAAAAATACAAAAAGAAATGTAAAATATACATTGTTGATCACCTAACAAGAAGGGCAGATCATTGATTGAGCATGAGCTCGCCCAAAATGACAATACATAGCACTTGTGTCTATCGAATAAGGTCGGCAAACTCCAGTAGAGAAGGTGATAACCTCCTTAGTGAGCTAAGACAAGCCCGCTGAACAGGAAGTGTTCAGCCCAGTGCCTAATTTTTACAGCTAACCCTACATATACAACAAATGCATATTCCCCCATCATAACAATCAACCCATATGCTTATCTACCCTTGGTACGCGGACTTCCCCAGATATTGCTAAGTATTGCACGAATTAATGATTTTCCCTTAAGAAAATAGTCACTCTATCTAACATTGGGCAAAATCATGCAATTGGGTCAAAAATAGGCTTATCAAACTCCACCCATATCAAATTGGACTAAGAGCCAACATATTTATCAGTTCAATTTCAAATTTCAACCAACACAATCATGATTTGCATTAGGGTACAATTTAAATTGCACAATATGATTCTACCCATAAAAATATATCAAATAATAAGACTTATTAGCTTCAATCCTACAACTAATATGTTATTTAAATCTCAAAAATCTCAACAAAATATAAAAATAAACCTTAGTAGGAGCACAAGTCGAGAAAATCAAGGAAATGGAGTTGGGTTGATAGGAAATCCAAGCAAATGAACTCTTCAAACTTTCAAAAACACACACTAAAGGCTCTCAAATCACTCAAAAGAAAAAATGTCGGATAAAGGAGAGAACAAGACTTAAAAATATCAAAGGATTTGATTTTTGAATCTGAAAAGACCCTTCACCTTTTTATGTTAGGAGCAGTTCACGACTAACGTCACTGAATGTATTTGATGAATCACCAATTGAAGCTTAAGATCGATGAACATACTTGAACAAATATCAAACCTGAAAGCTAATTCCATAGACCCGATAAAGTCCGCATCATGCACTTTGGTGGTTCGCCTTTTGGAGTTCTGATCAACGATGTTAACAATACATTTTTTCACATTTTCAAGCTAAGAAGGCGGACACGAATGAGTTTTAATAATTCCTTTAGTGTATCCCATTGGCATTGCCACTACTTCCCTTTTAAACCTTTTAACTCCCTGTAGGCCTACACTCACAACACATGTTATTCGAAAGCAATAAAAACAAAAGTAAAGACTAGGGTTGCCTCCCAAGAAGCACTATATTTAACATCGTGGCATGACATAGTTCTCAATTTCAATAATTTTTTGGGGGGTTTGGGATAGTGTCACTATTCAATGTTCCCTTTTGCCTTTGATTGAGATGAGTGCTGATTTGGCCCTATTGGGTCTCCTGTTGCTTGATAGAAACTGAGTGAGAAGTCATTTTAAAAGTCGTTCAACACTTTACCGGACCCTCAAACTTATTGTAGATCTTTGCAAGCATGTATTTAGTCTGACTTCCTTCTGGACTAGCTAGTTCTTTTGGGAATAGATGATCATGGAGAGGCACGTACCTATCTTTTTTCATCATATTATTTCCCGAAAGTCCACCCCACAAGTCTTTCAATCTACTATCTCTATCATTGTTCCAACCTTGGCTCCAACCTTGTCATTGATAATTGGCATGAGAATCCCCCATTTGATTTCCTAAGTATTGAACATCCTTATTGCTCAATGCCTCAAATTTGGCATCATGCGGGCATTGCCTACTGTTGATTCCAACCACATTTACCGACTTGATTCCACCTTTCATGACACGTTTAGACAACCATTCAAGCTGGGTCATTATTTTGGCCATGTTTTCAACTTTCATGGTCCTTATTGACTTGTTTTTTTGCCTAAAATCAATTATAGAGTAGGCACTTGTCCTCTCTAGTGTTCCATGCTTGGTTAACCTTAGGTATATCAACTAGCAACAAAGAAACTACATCATACAATTATGTCGTTAATCCACCTTTGACTAACTGATAAGCCACATCTTTATTGACTGAATCAAGGATGCAATAGAAGTATTGCAGCAACAAATATTCCAAAACACCATACGTTAGACAAGGAAAAAGTAGCTTCTTGAACCTCAGCCACGTCTCATGTAGACGTTCACCTCTAATACGCTTGAAATTTTAGATTTGGGTTCGAAGTCTAACCATGTTCGAGGGTGGAAAGAATCTCTCTAAAAAAGCATCATTTAGTTTTTCCCATGAAGTGATAGAATCATTAGCAATTTTACCAACCATCTTGTAGCCGCTCCCATTAAAGAGAACAGGAATAAACTCAACCTTACGAACTCTTAAGAGACATTCTTGAACACAAAGGGTCCACATACCTTTATGAAATTCCTAAGTTTTTCGTGGGGATCCTCATGAGATAGGCCCCCGAAACTACCTTTCACCTAAAGTAATTATATCATTGTTCAAGTTATGTGAAACACAACCCTCCCAATTATGGGAGATATCTGGATTGCTCCCGTGGTTTGAATAACATTCATGTGCATATCATTCAAATAACCAATGTTGTTTTTTTGACCAAAGTGACTATCATTGTCACGTCCATGTTCACTCATTGTAGAAACCTGCAAATCAACCAACAACAAAACCGAACAAAAATCTACTACAACTATACAAAATTAAAATCTTATTTCTTAAGGGACAATGGCCGTAGTCAATAAAAATACCTAACGAAGAGTCTAGGTCAAATCCCATATAGAATGGTATATCGTGGAGAATTCCTATCAACAAATTTGGTTTAAGATATCGCATTTGTAATAGTAAGAACAAGTGGGTGGATAATTCCACATATTTAATAAAAAGATTTTGTTAGCAATTATCACAATTAAACTAAAATATTAAAGAATTAAAGAGTTAAGAAGCAATCTAGGGGTCCGGGGATTAGAAATCGATGTCACATAGGGGTGATTGTGCTACTCTATAGTGAGAAACATTCATGAAAAGGCTAAGTCATCTTCATTGATTCTAATCATCTTTTAATCTCCAAGCATCTATAAATAGAATATCTTTTCGGTCTCATCTAATTGCCAATCTATACATCCCAATACCTTAATCTATTCTCTCTTTTGAAGATAGGGCAAATAGATCTGACCCATAACCTTTATTTTCAAGAAAGTTACATCATAAAACCTAAATTGCTAGTATCAGCCTAATTACCTACTCCACTCAATCTCTTTCCAGCATCGACCAGAGATTGGAAGTAGGAATTACGTTTGCAACCTTAATCCATAAATTAAACCCATTCTAGTTAGACCAAATTCATGTATGAAGAGTAGTAAAACAAGGCATAGCACAATACGCACTATATTAAATCAACACCAACGACAAAATCTCATCCCTAAATCTTGGAGTTTTAGCCATCCATCACAAAAAATAAAGAGATTATACCTTCTATGAAAGAAGTCATGGTAATATGATGTCACGCCCCGAATTACCCCTGAGATGCGGACACAGGACCTAGGACCATAAGTGATCCCAAGCTAACCCTGCTTGCATGATCATGAGCATACTAAATATAATAAACTGATGTGGAATCTAAATCATAAATAAAATGAAAAGATGGGGAATACCCATATACTATAAGTGAGATAAATATAAACTAACGAATTTAATACAAAGAAGGTATTAACTCAATACTAAGCTGAATCTAACTATGTCTGAAAATAGTCTCTAACTGACTAGAAATGTTGGGACAGGCCCTAACTAAATCTAGAAAATCTGAAACTAAAGGACTAAAAATACTAAAAAGAAACTCATGACTATTGTCCTCAGAGAATAAGGACTAACCACTAATTTTGCTGAACTGGAGATCGGGAATCAATCTAAGTGTGATCTGGATGCTGAGAACCTAAACCTACATCATGAGAAGATGTAGCGCAGAGTATGCGTCAGTACTTGAAAGGTATTGAGCATGCTGGATAGAATAAAGCTGAAATAACATATAACTGAACAAAGCAAATAAGAAATGATATAATCTAAACATGATATAGATACCGAATACTGAGCTAATTGAATGCAATGACCAATTTATAACATGCTGAGACTGAATACTAAATATACTGATACATAGTCAATGTAATAAAATCTGACTGAACTGTGGGAGCTACTAATAACCGATAATAAAACCACATGAGCTAAATGTGAAGTCTGATGTATACACCTCATCGAGAGGACCCAATATACCCTGTCAAAGGTATAAAGGCATGTTGATGTGATCACTGAAATGATGCCCACAGAGGGGACTTACAACCTACGTGGCAAGTAGTTTTGGGACTATTTGGGTACGCTAAACCCTCGTCCAACTCGGTATTATGCTACTCCCAATGGATTAAGTGATTAACACATTATTACTGAATTTTTGTAAGTTCTTGGATAGCTCAAACTGGACATGCAAACTGAGTATGCAATAATTAACTGATATTGATGCATTAAAAATTGAGGCATGTATAACTAAATAACTGAAATATCTGACCTAGCATGTGTAATTCAATACCTAAAGAAATACATAGCTAGGGTTCTGGAATTCATGCAATAAACTAAATATTAACATACTAATTTGATTTGGATCATTCTAACAGCTAAGAACCCAATAACTAACATTCAAGGAACCCTAGGTCTAGTCATAATAAGGAAATCAAGAAACTAACTGAAAACTAGGGACCTATTGCACGAAAAGAACCCACTAGTGAAATCCCACATACCTGGTGACGAATTCCACGGAGAATTTTAGATTTTGGGGCTTGAACTGATAGACCCTTGTTGCATTCTTGAACTAGAGTTCTTGACTTCTCTTCTGCTCTTACACTATAATTTTTCTATTTTTTGATTAATGATTTGACTTACGTAAGTTATAGTTATGTTTCTAGGCATAAACTGACTAAAGCCTCATAATTGAGGGTCTAAATGATGTAGCTTAGGGGTCCAATGAAATAGGAAAAGACTAATAAATCCCTGACTTAACTGCTGTCGGAGTGACCGACGGACAGGACCTATGAGTCGTAGGTCAATCTACGGTCCGTAGGTTGGGGTCGTAGGTCAAGTCTGCCGACAAGGCCTCACTAAAACAAGCATAATTTTTTACTCGGAGAACAGATATTAGCAAACTTGGTGGTGTTGGAAAAAGGATTAAATTATCTATCATATCATAGGTCATGGGACACATAATTCCTTTTGTACTGGGAGTGATGACCATTTGAAGTTGACCCAATTAGCAATTTCCCCCTAATTGGCTACTTGCCTTCACCAATGATCAGACCTTCGGACCGTGGATCGAACAACGGTCCATGCGGGTCAGCCGTCATTTGCGTCAGAGGCTGGGTAAAAGGAGCCTCAATCCATGGACATTGACCATGAATCGTGGTCTGGCCTATGGACCATATCTGTAGGTCGAGACTTAGCCTATTTTATGAGTTGGGTTTGGGGAGGGGTTGCAATGGTGAACCACAGACCACCAGCACGGGCCGTGGTCTGACCTACGGTCTGTGGGTGGGAACTGTTGGTTGAACCTGCAACTTCTCAAAATCTATATTTCTAGTCTGCTTTCAAATATGGGGTGTTAAATTATCTCCCCCTTGGGACCATTCGTCCTCGAATGAAGACTAAACTATCTTATGTGGAGGGAGAGAGTTACAAACCCTACCACTAAACACTGAGAATTGAATTTCTAACTGAACTGAGTTTCAAGAACATGTAAATACGCTAAAAATGTAGGTACAAACTGAAGGAACGTGATACTAAGACTGAATTTGCGCATGAATGATTGAAAAATTTGAAGAGGAACTATTACCTCAAGCTAGAGTAGAATTGGAAGGAAAGAGGTGAGGATACTTGGACGTCATGGCTGCTTCTGCTTCCCAAGTAGCTCCCTTTACTGACTGACTCCTCCACAATTCCTTAACGGAAGTGACTTCTTTGTTTCTCAACCTTATAACCAGAAGATCGAGAATCTCAACTGGTACATCCTCATATAAGAGGCTATCTTTCACGGCCATACTCTCTAATGACACTATGGATGCTGGATCACCCATACACTTCTTCAAAAGTGAAATGTGAAAATCAGATGCACTGCTGCTAATTCTGCTGGCAACTTAACTCATAAGCCACTTTACCAATCCTCTTCAGAATCTTTAAGGGCCTACATATCTAGGATTGAGCTTCCCTTTCTTGCCAAATCCCATCACTCCTTTCATAGGTGACATTTTCAAGAAAACCCACTCATCAACTTGGAACTCTAATTCCCTTCTTGTCACATCTGCATAAGACTTCTGGCGACTCTAGGAAGTTTGAAGTCTATCTCTAATGAGTTGTACTTTCTCCATGGCAACATGGACTGAATCTAGTCCTATCAAGGCTGCTTCACCTACTTCAAACAAACCAATTGGAGATCTACATATACGCCCATACAATGCCTCATAAGGAGCCATTTAAATGTTGGAATGGTAACTATTATTCTAGGTGAACTCAATGAGATGAAGGTGATCATCCCAACTCCCCTTGAAATTGATCACAAAAGCTCTCAGCATATCCTCTAAGGTCTGAATGATACGCTCTTCCTGGCTATCCGTTTGCGGATGAAATGATGTGCTAAGATTAACCTGAGTACCAAGACCCTTCTGAAAGGACTTCCAGAAATGAGAGTTAAACTGAGTACCTCTATCTGAAATGATAGGCAAAGGAACCCCATGCAAACTGACTATCTCAATAATGTAACGCTTGGCATAGTCCTCCGCCGAATCTGTAGTCTTGACCACCAAAAAGCGAGAAGACTTAGTAATTCTGTCAACTATCACCAAAATAGAGTCATGATGTCTACGAGTACGAGGTAACCCTGTAATGAAATCCATGTTGATCACTTCCTACTTCCATGTAGGAATGTCAATCTCTTGAGTCATACCTCCGGTTTCTGATGTTCTACCTTCACTTGTTAGCAGTTGGGGCACTTACTCACAAAGTCTGCTATATCCTTCTTCATGCCATTCCACCAAAAGACCTCCCGCAGATCGCGGTACATCTTAGTGGTGCCTGGATGAGTAAAATATCTGGAATTGTGGGCTTCTGCGAAAATATGCTGTCTAAATTCACCCGCATCAGTAACACATGATCTACCCTAATAGCGAAGTACAACATCTCCCTCTTGGGAGAAAACCTCCACTCTCTGATTGTGGAATGCACCCTTAAGTTCAAGTTAGATTGGATCATTTTCTTGTTTTTCCTTAACCTCTACTACCAAAGAAGATTCTGACCCATTCTGAATTGTGACACCACCATGTGATATGCTCATAAGACAAACTCTTAGGCTAGTAAGTCCGTGAACATCCTTCGCTAACTCTTTTCTTTCTTCATCAATATGTGCTACACTACCCATAGATAGTTTGCTAAGGGCATCTACTACTACATTTGCTTTACCATGATCGTAATGCGCACTCATGTCATAATCCTTGAGAAACTCAAGCCATCTTTTCTGGTGAAGATTCAACTCTTTCTGGGTGAACACATACCAAAGGCTCTTATGGTCTGTGAACACATCTACATAAACACCATACAGGTAGTGTCTCCAAATCTTGAGTGCAAACACCACAGCTGCAAGCTCGAGGTCATGAGTAGGATAATTCTTCTCATGCACCTTAAGTTGTCTAGAAGCATAAGCCATAACCTTACCTCGCTACATCAATACACAACCTTGGCCGACTCTAGATTCATCACAATAAATCACATAGCTGTCTGAACCCTCTGGTAGAGTCAAAATAGGAGTTGTAGTCAACCTAGTTTTCAGTTCTGTGAATCTTTTCTCACAATCATCTGACCACTGAAACTTGACCATCTTCTGAGTCAACCTAGTCAATGGTGAGGCTATGGATGAAAATCCTTCCACGAACCTTCTATAATAACCTGCTATACCCAAGAAAATTTTAATATTTGCAGGAGAGGTAGGTTTGGGCCATTGTTTCACTGCTTTTATTTCTGAGAATCCACTTGGATCCCTTCGCTGGATATTATATGCCCAAGGAAAGTAATAGATTGTAACCAAAACTCACATTTGCTAAACTTAGCGAATAACTGGCTTTCTTTGAGAGTTTGTAGGACAACCCTCAAATGACTCGCATGTTCTTCCTCATTCCTAGAGTAAATGAGGATATAATCAATAAAGACGAAAACGAACAAGTCCAAGTACTTCTTGAACACTCTGTTCATCAAATCCATGAAATCTGTAGGAGCATTGGTTAGTCTAAATGACAAACCTACGAATTCATAATGACCATACTGAGTTATGAAGGCTATTTTCAGAATGTCACTATCTCTGACTCTGAGCTGATGATAACCGAATCTGAGGTCTATCTTTGAGAAATGGCTAGCACCCTGAAGTTGGTCAAACAAGTCATCAATCCTAGGGATGGGATACTTATTCTTGACTGTGACCTTGTTCAACTGCCTATAGTCAATGCACATTCTGAGAGAACCATCTTTCTTCTTCACGAACAACACTGGTGCAGCCCATGGCAAAATACTAGGTCTGATGAAGCCCTTATCTAGATGGTCTTTCAACTACTCTTTCAATTTCTTAAGCACTGATGGAGCCATTCTGTAAGGAAGAATAGAAATAGGTTGGGTATCTGAAAGGAGATCAACTCCAATGTCGATTTCCCTTTCGAGAGGAACTCCAAGAGGATCTTCTAGAAACATTTCTAGGAACTCATTGACTACTAGAACTGACTCAAGAGTTGGGGTTTCAGAGTTAGAGACCTTGACCTAAACTAGATGATATTGATATCCCTTTTCTTGGGGTTTCAAAGTTAGAGACCTTGACCTAAACTAGATGATATTGATATCCCTTAGACTTCATTTTTCTAGCCTTAAGGTAAGAAATGAATCGACCCATAGGCGCTAAGCTACTACCCTTTCATTCTAAGATTGGTTCATCTAGAAACTGAAAACAAACAGTCTTAGTTCTACAATCGACTGAGGCATAACAGGAATTTAACCAATCTATTCCTAGAATGACATCAAAGTCTACCATTTCTAACTCTACAACATCTGCTGAGGTGACTTTTTGAGAGACTATGACAAGGCAATTTCTGTGTACCTATTTAGCTATAACTAGGTCACCGATTGGAGTAGAGACTGAGAAGTGTTCTGAAAGAGTTTCTGGGAAAATACATAGGACCTAGGACCACAAGTGATCCCAACCTAACCCTGCTGGCATGATCATGAGCATACTAAAGATAATAAACTAATGAGGAAGATAAATCATTAATAAAATGAAAATATGGGGAATACCCATATACTATAACTGAGATAAATGAAAACTGATAAGTTTAATACAGAGAAGATATTAACTCAGTACTAAGTTAAATTTAACTATGTATGAAAATAGCCTCTAACTGACTAGAAATGTTGGGACAAGCCCCAGCTAAGTCTAGCAAAACTGAAACTAAAGAACTAAAAATATTGAAAAGAAACTCATGACTATTGTCCTCGGAGAATGAGAACTCATTACTGATTCTGCAGAACTGGAGATCGGGAATCAATCTAAGCATAATCTAGATGATGAGAACCTAAACCTATAAATGAGAAGATGTAATGCAGAGTATGCATTAGTACTTGAAAGGTACTGAGCATGCAGGATAGTATAAAGTTGAAATAACATATAACTGAACAAAGAAAATAAGCAATGATATAATCTAAACATGAAATAGATAATGTATACTGAGCTGACTGAATGCAATGACCAATTTATAACATGCTGAGACTGAATACTAAATATACTGATACATAGTCAATGTAATAAAATTTGACTAAACTGTGGGAGATACTAATAACCGATAATAAAACCACATGAGCTACATGTGGAGTCCAATGTATATGCCCCATCGAGAGGACCCAATATTACCTACCAGAGGTATAGAGGCATGCTTGCGTGATCACTGAAATGATGCCCACAGAAGGGACTTACAGCCTACGTGGCTAGTGGTTCTGGGACTATTTGGGTATGCTAAACCCTCGTCCAACTCGATATTATGCTACTCCCAATAGATTAAGTTATTAAAACATTATGACTGAATTTCTGTAAGTTGCTGAATAGCTCAAACTGGACATACAAACTGAGTATGCAACAATTAACTAATATTGATTCATTAATAACTGAGGAATGTATAACTGAATAACTGAAATATCTGACATAGCATGTGTAATTCAAGAACTAAAGAAATACATCGTTAGGGTTTTGGAATTCAAGCAATAAATTGAATATTAACATACTAATCTGATTTGGATCATTCTAACAGCTAAGAACCCAATAATTCTAACATTCAAGGAACCCTAGGTCTAGTTATAATAAGGGAATCAACAAATTGACTGAAAACTAGGGACCTAATGGGTGAAAGGAACCCACTAGTGAAATCCCACATACCTAGTGACGAATTCCACAGAGAAATCTTTAGATTTTGGGGTTGGAACTGATAGAACCTTGTTGCGTTCTTGAACTAGGGTTCTTGATTTCTCTTCTCCTCTTATGCTCTAATTTTTCTATGTTTTGATTAATGATTTGACTTAGGTAAGTTCTAGTTATGTTTCTAGGCTTAAACTGACTAAAACCTCATAATTTAAGGTCTAAATGATGTAGCTTAGTGGTCCAATGAAATAGGGAAAGACCAACAGACCACTGACTTAACTGCTATTGGAGTGACCGACGGACGAGACCTACGGGCTGTAGGTCAACCTACGGTCCGTAGGTTGGGGTCATAGGTCAAGTCTGCCTGACAAAGGTTCACTAAAATAAGCATAACTTTTTACTCGGAGGTCGGATTTTAGCAAACTCAATGGCGTTGGAAGGAGGATTCAATTATATATGATATTATAGTTGATGGGACACATAATTTCTTTTCTGCTGGGAGTGGTGACCATTTTAAGTTGACCTAATTAGCAATTTCCCCCTAATTAGCTGTTGGCCTTCACCAACGATGGGACCTACAGACCGTGGATCGAACGACGGTTCGTGCTGGTCAGCCATCGTTCGCGTCAGAGGCTGGGTAAAGGAGGCATCGATCCATGGACACAGACCACGGACTGTGGTATGGCCTACGCATCATGGGTCTGTCCGTGGGTTGAGACTTAGCTGATTTTATGAGCTGCGTTTGGGGAGGGGTTGCAGTGGTGAACCACACACCACCAGCACTCGCCGTGGTCTGACCTATAATCCGTGGGTGGCAACCGTGGGCTGCACCTGCAACTTCTCAAAATATGCATTTCTGGTCTGCTTTCAGATACAGGGTGTTACACATGAAATTAAGCAATTACAAGTAAAATCACTTTGGATTCAACTATAATTTTTCAATTTCAAGCACAAAGTTGTAAGACCCCAAAAGCTAGAAAGTGTTCTTCACAAAAGTAAAGTGTTCTCTCTCTATACTCTATTTTTCAGAACTTTCCATATACACTTTGATATGATATGATGTTTAATTTATATCTCCTTTCGATTTTTTATTATTTCCCAAAATTAGACCCAAAATCCAATAGATGACATTAGTCAAGCTCGTCGAGCTCGTTCGCCGAATCACCTCTTGCTGCTTAGCTTACCTTTTTATGCTCTAGGCTTTAGGTGTTTGAACCTCAATTGGTGAACTCACTTGAGTCAGCCTTTCACATCATCGAATCACCAACTACCAACTTGGTTAGCCTTTCGAGTAGTCATTCTTAACTTTTCATACTATTATTTTCTGCAGACTTGTCTTAGCCTATAGACACTGACTCGATGATTCACCAAGTTGGAATTGAATCTGCTTTTTGTTCCTCAATCCTAAGATATTTGCTATTGTCTGATTCAACGAGCTTACCAGAGCTCGTCGATCCTATTTGGCAATCTGATTTCATGATAGATGAGCCTTAGGAATATTTTTGAAGTTTGATTCAATGTGCATTTGATTTCACCTAACCTTCAATAATCTTACATTTGAATGTATGCTTTGCAGGAAATGACATGAATATTGGTAAAGCAAGTAGTTATGTTACGACCCAGGAGTACCCCCTAGACGTAACATGGTGTACAAGACTCCGAAAACCTCATACAAGCTCTTAGCATATCATTAACATAAGATAATAGAAAAGTACGGAAAATTTAAAACTTTTATCCATACAATCGAAGTATTTTATTAAAAATAAGCGGAAGCCTTTTTCTATAACTTTGTCACAAACCTCTAATACAACTTTGAATAAAACTCTTGGGACATAGCCCATACAATAGTCTTAAAACATGATAAAAGACATAAAGGAAATAGTGGGTTTGCCCTCGAAGCTATGAGGACTCACCAATCTTCCACTCTTTTGCTCCTTAGAAACCTAGCCTCAAGAATGGAACTCAATCTCCGAAACCCAACATTTGATTAGAATGTAGGCAACGTATGTGTTACTACAAAATGTACTAAATATGTTAGATTGCACAACATCATAAGAGCATAAGATAAGAAGGGTTAGTCAACATAAGACATAATCCAATCTTCATAAAAACATTAATTAAAGGCATAAGAGACAATATTATAATTACAAGTAAAATCTCCAATATAAACATCATATAAACATTATTTAACGTTTAGTCATTTATATCATAATAGCCACTCTCAAGTAACCTCAAAGGACACTTGTGCAATGCATAAAGGGCATCCCATAATACCATTCACACTAAGCATGACCTTGAAGTCACTATATTTATACTTACTATTCATTTGGTATCATTATTATCTTAACTAAGGAAATCTCTCACCTTTAGTCAATAATAACAAGGAAGACAACTATAGCACAATCCTATCTCAAGATGAATCACACAAAGGAATACTTTCTCGAATAACCTTAAGTCATACTTGTGCAATGAATGAATATCAAATCATAATACTATCCATGCTAAGTACCACTTTTAGGTCCTCCAACTAAGACTTCTTGGTTTGGAACCTAGTTCCTCTCTTTAGACCTTAGAACACTATAAGGTACTCTCTTAAGCTTAACTTAGTTCATTATAAGGTTGAACCCTATGAGATACTTCTTTTAGTATCTCTAATTTCATTATTAACATGGACCCTATGAGATACTACCTTAAGCATGTCTAAGTCCATCTATACTCTTGAACACTATGAGGTACTTCATTAAGTAAGTCTTAGTTCCTTTATGCTTTTGAACTCTATGAGACACTTCTTTAATCTTGTCTTAGTTCATTGAATATGGAGATTGCTACTAGAAACCTTAACTCAACTATGTGAAGGCTCCCATCTTATGAGACCTAACTTTGGTAAAACCCACACTCTACAACGTAAGAGTTCCCCTTTTAACTTGGATAGTCCCACATCAACTAGGTGTGGTTTTCCTTTCTACTTGGAGCCCGGACCCTAACTTGTGTGACACTCAATCTCATTGTCAATATCCACTTGGAGCCAAGCATACACCCCAAGATTTACTTGTTAAGACTTGATTAAAACTCATGTCTCATGAAAGGATGTCCTTGGCAATCAATCCATGTTCAAGTGATTCTATCACATTAAACTTTCAAGCATTTATATTGTAGGTTAGGTGAGTATAGGACTTTCACCACAATTCTACGTATTAGACTTCTATTCTCATTTATACTTTACTCTCAAAGTCTTAACATCTATATTTAATCATATAAGCTTCACTCTAAAGCCCTAGAGATCAACATTTACAACTATGGGTCTTCATTTTTAATAACTCTACACCATAAAATCATCTTATCAACCTAGATTACAAGGCATTCAATCACATTCTTCATTACTAGGTGATTCTAGCCACAATTCATCCTAAAGGTTCAACTTCAACATTACAAATCAAGATCCATCATATATAATAAATTCTAGTTCAATTCATGTCTATGTATTCCTAATCTTGAACAATTACTACCACTAACATTGATTTAAGTAGATCAATTCTAATTCTTCAATTTCACATTTCATGGCATAAACTCACAAAATATCAAATTCATCAAATAGACTAGGGTTAACCATAGAAATCACATAAATTCATCATAATATCATAGTTCAATGCTAATTCAATAATAATTAAGTATCATCCACTAGATTGGAATCATACTCAAACACTACCCACGATGTAGGAAGAAACCCTAGCTAGAATTGGGTTTTTCTTCACAATTTAGGGGAAATCTTGGGGGCTCTATGGGTGGAAGCACCCATAGATGAATAAGCTAACATACCTTAATTCAAAGCCTAGCAAAAGCTTGAAAAGATGGAGGAATTTCGACCTAGATTGCTGCCATCCTTCTTCTTCTTCTTCACTTCTAGGGAGAGGATTTTCTAGAGGGGAAAAGTTAGTTATGATGTGGGTTGGGGATTTTTATGAAGTATTAAGGGTTTTTTAATATCTTACTAACCCTTATATAAGCCTACTAAATCAATATAAACCGATCCTATACTAAACTAACTAAAATAGGAATTAACTAAACTAACCTCACCTTTGGCCGACTTTGGGAAGATTGCAATACCCCCATCCACGAGCCCCACCTACGGGGTGTGGGTAAGTCTACGGACCATACTGCACTTCATAGGTTCTAGTATGAAACCTTGACCCATGACCCTTTCCCACGGGGCATGGGTCCACCTACAGGACGTGAGTCCCAACCGTAGGTGGCCCTTTTAGGCTGTTTTAGGGGCTACTTTGGGGTCCTCCTCAAGAACCCCCTTTAGTGGGTCATTCGGGAGTCATACCTTGACGTTTAACCCCTAAACCCCTCATTCTAAGTTCACGAAGTCAATTTAATAACCTATCCCTCACATCAAACTCTAAAACCCTAGCACAAGGCTCTAGAACTCTCTAGTTTAGTTCACTAGTTTCCGAGGCGTAACAACATCTCCCCCTTGGGATCATTCATCCTCGAATGATGATTCTAAATACTACTTAAGGTCACCATTCTTAACTAGCAGCCCATCACGAATGCAACTTATCTAAATACACAAAACCAAACAAGAAAACTTCAATTCCAAACTAAACACATACAATGCAACACAGGGGAGTAGGAACTACCTCTAACAACCTAAAAAATGCATGAAATTCTATATTTACTCATTTTTAAGGAGGAACTAACATATCCTAACTAAAACATGCTCAATCAACACTCGTGGAGCATAAATGTAGTTTACTCTCAAAGAGAATCTATTCAACGTGGACTCTTTCAACTCCAAACTAAGGCATGCTCATTAATTAATCTCATGAAGTTTATATGCAATTCTGCTAAAATGCACTACAACATGAGGAAGACAATGCATATAAGTCATTTATAACAAGACCTAAGCATTTTCATGAACATGCATATAAGGAAATCATGGCAACACATAAACACACAATAATCTTACTTTCTAGGCGCACTATCTCCCCCTTGGGAGTAAGCATATACAATCACTTCCAAACATCATTCATACTAAAGGCAACTTTAAAGTCCAACATAAAAAGTCACAAAAGGCAAGAAATCTAGAAATTACTAAAGCATAATACACATAACGGAAGCAACATGAGCAGATCAGTCTTGATCTTCTCTATTTTGGAGGGCATAAAACCTATTCTTCTTTTAAGCACTCTCATCCGGACCACTAGAGGCAACTTTATTATCCTCCCTTCCCTTAGCCTTAAGAACCGGGCAATCTCTCATTTTGTGCCCATCCTTTCCACACCCATAACAACCCTCCATGCCGGCTAGGCATTTACCATGGTGGTTTCTCCTACACTTCGTGCAAATAGGCTTAGGAAATGGAAACCCACTACCCTTTTCTTGGTCAAACCTAGGGATGTTGGAAGACTCTTGACCGGATTACCTTTGTTTAGACTTAGGTTTACCTTGCCCATTAGACTTAGCATTAGGAAAGTCCCCATCATTGGTTCTAGCTCTCTTCACCTCCCTATTCATTTTCGTAAGTTTTTCCTCCTTAATTTATTGAGCATGCACAATGAGATGAGAAATATTCATACTTGGGATAAGAATTGCCAAACACCGTTCATTGACCACTAATTTGGAAAACCCCATCACAAACTTATTCATCTTGGCCCTTGAATCCCCCACTATGGTTGGAGCATATTTGGATAGTTAGGTGAACTTAAGGGAATACTCTTTCACACTCAAACCCCCTTGTCAAAGGTTTATGAACTCTTGCATCTTTAGTTCCCTCAACTCTAGGGGAAAGAACCTATCAAGGAATGCCTCTTTGAACCCTTCCCACTCTATTGGGCCCTCTTCAACTGACCTACTATCTTTCCATTGTTCATAACAAATTTTCGCATCCCTCAATTGGTAAGCGGCTAGCTTCGCTTTCTTTACCGAAGTTAATCCCATGATAGATAGCACCTTATGCACCTCATCTATAAAACCTTGAGGATTTTTCCTCCATTTTGGAGCCATAGAACTCCGGAGTCATCCCCCTTATTAGGTTTGCCGGAGCTACCACTTTTCTATTGGCTTGGGCAAACATTTTAAAGGCTGACCTACTCTCTGAATTAGACATATCTGGAGGATCAATTGGAACTTGAGGAGGAGCTTCGTGTGGCACTTGAAGAGGAACCTCTTGTTTCTCATTCCCTTCTTCTTCTCTCCTAAAATTTGCCCTTGTCTTAGCCATACCCTGAAAATCAACGAGCACGGATTCAAAGAAGGGCCTACTAGAGCCAAACTCTATGGCACAACTTAAAGAATGAAGGAGTGAGATTTCCTTAGCATCCAATATCCTCCAATTCATAAATGTGCCACGCTTAACATTTCTGAACAAGACTTTACTAGACGTGGTTTGAGAGATCCTAAAACCATACCAAAATCTTGTGATCTGATACCAAGTTTGTTACAACCCAGGAGTACCCCCTAGACGTAACATGGCATACAAGACTCTAAAAATCCTCATACAAGCCCTTAGCATATCATCAACATAAGATAATAGAAAAGTATGGAAAAATGAAAACTTTTATCTATAAAATCAAAGTCTTTTAATAAAAATAAGTTAAAGCCATATTCTAAAACTTTGTCTCAAACCATCTAATACAACTTTGAATAGAACTCTTGGGACACAGCCCATACAATAGTCTTAAAATATGAAATAAAAGACATTAATGAAATAGTGGGATTTTCCCCCAAGCTATGAGGACTCACCAATCTTCAACTCCTTTGCTCCTTAGAAACCTAGCTTAAAGAATGGAACTCAATCTCCGAAACCCTACATTTGATTAGAATGTAGGAAAAGTATGTATTAGTAAAAAATTTACTAAATATGTTAGCTAGCACAACATCATAAGAGCATAAGATAAGAAGGGTTAGTCAACATAAGACATAATACAGTACTTCATAAAAAAAAAACATTAATTAAAGGCATAAGAGACAATATCATAATCACAAGTAAAGTCTCCAATATAAGCATCATATAAACATTATTTAACTTTGAGCCATTGATATCATAATAAGACCACTCTCAAGTAACCTCCAAGCACAGTTCTGCAAAGCATGAAGGGCATCCCATAAAACCATTCACACTAAGCATGACCTTAAAGTAACTATATTCATACTTACTATTTATTTGATCTCATTATTAGCTTAACTCTCATAACTCAGATAATCTCTCATCTTTAGTCAATAATAACAAGGAAACTATAGAATCCTATCTCAAGATACATCACACAAAGGAACATTTTCTTGAATGACCCTAAGCCATAATTGTGCAATGCATGAATAGCATCCCATAATACTATCCATGCTAAGTACCACTATTAGGTCCTCCTACTAAGATTTCTTGGTTCTAGTTCCTCTCTTTAGACCTTAGAACACTATGAGGTACTCTCTTAAGCACATCTTAGTTCATAATAAGGTTGAACCCTACGATATACTTCTTTTAGTAAGTTTAAGTTCATTATTAACATGGACCCTATGAGATACTACCTTAAGCATGTCTAAGTCCATCTATACTCTTGAACACTATGAGGTACTTCATTAAGTAAGTCTTAGTTCATTTATGCTTTTGAACACTATGAGATATTTCTTAAAGCATTTCTTAGTTCATTGGATATGGAGATTGCTACTATAAACCTTAACTCAACTATGTGAAGGCTCCCATCTCGTGAGACCTAACTTTGGGAAAACCCACACTCTATTATGTAAGAGTTCCCCCTTTAACTTGGATAGTCCTCACATCAACTAGGTGTGGTCGTCCTTTCCACTTGGATTTCGGACCCTATCTTGTTTGACACTCCATCTTATTGTCAATATCCACTTGGACCCAAGCATACACCCCAAGATTTACTTGTTAAGCCTTGCTTAAAACTTATGTCTCATGGAAGGATGTCCTTGACAATCAATCCATGTTCAAGTGATTCTATCACTTTAAACATTCAAGCATTTATATGGTAGGTTAGGTGAGTATAGGACTTTCACCACAATTCTACGTATTAGACTTCTATTCTCATGTAAACTTTACTCTCAAAGCCTTTGCATCTGTAGTTAATCATATTAGCTTCACACTAAAGCCCTAGTGATCAACATTCACAACTATGAGTCTTCATTCTTAATAAGTCTACACCATAAAAGCATCTTATCAACCTAGATTACAAGACATTCAATTGCATTCTTCATTACTAGGGGATTCTAAACAAAATTCATCCTAAAGGTTCAATATCAACTTTACAAGTCAAGATCCATCATATTAATAAAGTCTAGTTCAATTCATGTCTATGTATTCTTAATCTTGAACAACTACTACACATGACATTGATTTAAGAAGATCATATCTAATTCTTCAATTTCACCTTTCATGGCATAAACTCACAAAATATAAAACTCATCAAATAGACTAGGGTTAACCATAGAAATCACATAAACTCATCTTAATATCATAATTCAATGCTAATTCAATCATAATTAAGTATCATCCAATAGATTGGAATCAAACTCAAACACTACCTAAGATGTAGGAAGAAACCTAGCTAGAATTGGGTTTTTCTTCGCAATTTGGGGGAAATCTAAGGGGATCTATGGGTGGAAGAACACATAGATGAATAATCTAACATACCTTGATTCCAAGCCTATAAAAATATTGAAAATATGGAGGAATTTCGACCTAGATTGCTGCCCTCCTTCTTCTTCTTCACTTCAAGAGAGAGGATTTTCTTGAAGGGAAAAGTTAGCTATGATTTGGGTTGGGATTTTTATGAAGTGTTAAGGGTTATTTAATAGATTAATAACCCTTATATAGGCCCACTAAATCAATATAAACCGACCCAACACTAAACTAACTAAAATAGGAATTAACTAAACTAACCTCACCTTTGGCCGACTTTGGGCAGATTGCAGGACCCCATCCACGACCCCCACCTACGGGGCATGGGTGGGTCTACGGAATGTACTGCACTTCGTAGGTGCTGGTCTGCATCACTTCAAATGGAGCCTTGACACACGACCCCTTCCCACGGGGCGAGAGTCTACCTACAGGGTGTGAGTCCCAACAGTAGGAGGCCCTTTTTAGGCAGTTTTAGGGGCTACTTTGGCTACTCCTCAAAGACCCCTTTGTTGGGTCCTTGGGGAGTCGCACCCTTAAGTTTAACCCCTAAACCCACTCATTCTAAGTTCAGGAAGTCAATTTACTATCCTATCCTTCACATCAAACTCTATAACCCTAGCACAAGGCTCTAGAACTCTCTAGTTTAGCTCACTAGTTTCCGAGGCGTAACAATATCTCCCCCTTGGGATCATTCATCCTTAAATGACGATTCTAAACACTTCTTAAGGTCACCATTCTAAACTAGCAGCCCATCATGAATGCTACATATCTAAATGCACATAACCAAGCAAGAAAACTTCAATTCCAAACTAAACACATTCAATGCAACACAAGGGAGTAGGAACTACTTCTACCAACCCAAAAAAATGCACGAAATTCTACTTTTACTCATTTTCAAGGAGGAACTAACATCTCCTAACTAAAACATGCCCAATACACAATCATGGAGCCTAAATGCAATTTTCTCTCTAAAAGCATTTATTCAAGGAGGAATCTTTCAACTCCAAACTAAGGCATGCTCATTAATTCATCTCATGAAGTATATATGCAATTTAACTCAAATGCACTACAACATGAGGAAAACAATGCATATAAGTCATCTCTAACAAGACCTAAGCATTTTCATGAACATGCATATAAGCAAATCATGGCAACATATAAACACACAAAAACCTTACTTTCTAGGCACACTATCTCCCCCTTGGGAGTAAGCATATACAATCACTTCCAAACATCATTCATACTAAAGACAACTTCAAAGTCCAACATAAAAAGTCACAAAAGACAATAAATTCAAAAATTACTAAAGAATAATACACATATCGAAAGCAACATGAGGAGATCACTCTTGATCTTCTCTAGATTGGAAAGCATAAAACATATTTTTCTTTTGTGCACTCTTGTCTGGACCACTAGAGGCAACTTTCTTATCCTCTCTTCCCTTCGCCTTAAGAATCGGGAAATCTCTCATTTTGTGCCCATCCTTTCCACACCCGTAAGAACCCTCCATACCAGCTAGGCATTTACCATGGTGGTTCCTCCCACACATGAAGCAAATAGGCTTAGGAAATGGAGACCCACTACCCTTTTCTTGGTCAACCTATGGATATTGGAAGACTCTTGACCAGAAAACCTTTGTTTAGACTTAGGTCTACCTTGCCCATCGGACTTGGCATTAGGAAAGTCCTCATCATCAATTCTAGCTCTCTTCACCTCCCTATTCATTTTCTTATGTTTTTGCTTCTCAATTTGTTGAGCATGCACTATGAGACGGGAAATATTCATACTTGGGATAAGCATTGTCAAACGGTGTTCATTGACCACTAATTCTGACACCCCCATCACAAACTTATTCATCGTGGCCCTTGAATCCCCCACTATGGTTGGAGCATATTTGGATAGTTGGGTGAACTTTAGGGAATACTCTTTCCCACTCAAACCCACTTGTCGAATGTTTATGAACTTTTGCATCTTTAGTTCCCTCAATTCTACGGGAAAGAACCTATCAAGGAATGCCTCTTTTAAACCTTCCCACTCTATTGGGCCCTCTTCTACCGGCCTACTGTCTTTCCATTGTTCATACCAATTCTGTACTACATCCCTCAATTGGTAAGCGACTAGCTCTGCTTTATCTACAAAAGTTAATCCCATGATAGCAAGCCCCTTATACACCTCATCTATAAAATTTTGAGCATCTTCCTCCATTTTGGAGACTTAGAAATCTGGAGAGTTCATCCTCAAAAACTCTCACTTTAGAAGCAGCAATCCCCCTTATTGGGTTTGTCGGAGCTACGACTTCTCTATATGCTTGGGCCATCATTGCTTGGGCCAACATTACAAAGTCCGACTTAATCTCTTCATCAGACATATTCGCAGGATCAATTGGAGGAAGAGCTTGGTGTGGAACTTCGAGAGGAATCTCTTGCTCCTCATTTCCATCCTCTTCTCTCCTAGAATTTTCCCTTGTATTAGCCATGCCCTGAAAATCAACGGGAAAGGATTAGAAGAAGGACCTATTAGAGCTAAACTCTATGGCACGACTTAGAGAATAAAGGAGTGTGATTTCCTAAGCATCCAATATCCTCTGATTGATAAATGTGGCGCGCTTCACATTTATGAACAAGACTCTACTAGAAATAGTTTGAGACATCCTAAAACCATTCCAAGATCTTGTGATCTGATACCAAGTTTGTTACGACCCAGGAGTACCCCCTAGACGTAACACGATATACAAGACTCTAAAAAGCCTCATACAAGCCCTTAGCATATCATCAACATAAGATAATAGAACAGTATGGAAAAATGAAAACTTTTATCTATAAAATCAAAGTCTTTTAATAAAAATAGGTGGAAGCCTTATTCTAAAACTTTGTCTCAAACCATCTAATACAACTTTGAATAGATTTCTTGGGACACAGCCCATACAATAGTCTTAAAACATGAAATAAAAGACATTAAGGAAATAGTGGGTTTTTCCTCGAAGCTATGAGGACTCACCAATCTTCCACTCCTTTGCTCCTTAGAAACCTAGCTTCAAGAATGGAACTCAATTTCCAAGACGCTACATTTGATTAAAATGTAGGCAAAGTATGCGTTAATACAAAATGTGCTAAATATGTTAGCTAGCACAACATCATAAGAGCATAAGATAAGAAGGATTAGTCAACATAAGACATAATCCAATACTTGATAAAAACATTAATCAAAGGCATAAAAGACAGTATCATAATCACAACTAAAGTCTCCAATATAAGCATTATATAAACATTATTTAACTTTTGGTCATTTATATCATAATATAACACCACTCTCAAGTAACCTCAAAGCACATTTCTGCAAAGCATGAAGGGCATCTCATAATACCATTCACACTAAGCATGACCTTGAAGTCACTATATCCATACTTACTATTCATTTGGTCTCATTATTAGCTTAACTCTCATAACAAAGGGAATATCTAAACTTTAGTTAATAATAACAAAGAAGACAACCATAGCACAATCCTATCTCAAGATACATCACACAAAGGAACACTTTCTTGAATAACCTTAATTCATACTTATGCAATGCATGAATAGTATCCAACAATACTATCCATGCTAAGTACCATTTTTAGGTCCTCCTACTAAGACTTCTTGGTTTGGAACCTAGTTTCTCTCTTTAGACCTTAGAACACTATAAGGTACACTCTTAAGCACATCTTAGTTCATTATAAGGTTGAACCCTATGAGATACTTCTTTTAGTATGTCTGAGTTCATTATTAACATGGACCCTATGAGATACTACCTTAAGCATGTCTAAGTCCATTTATACTCTTGAACACTATAAGGTACTTCATTAAGTAAGTCTTAGTTCATTTATAGTTTTGAACACTATGAGATACTTCTTGAAGCATGTCTTAGTTCATTGGATATGGAGACTGCTACTAGAAACCTTAACTCAACTATGTGAAGGCTCCCATATAATGAGACCTAACTTTGGGAAAACCTACACTCTAATACGTAAAAGTTCCCCCTCTAACTTGGATAGCCCTCGCATCAACTAGGTTTGGTTCTCCTTTCTAATTGGAGCACAGACCCTATCTTGTGTGACACTCCATCTCATTGTCAATATCCACTTGGAGCCAAGCATACACCCAAGATTTACTTGTTAAGCCTTCCTTAAAACTCATGTCTCATGGAAGAATGTCCTTGACAATCAATCCATGTTCAAGTGATTCTATCACTTTAAAATTTCAAGAAATTTATAAGGTAGGTTAGGTGAGTATAGAACTTTCACCACAATTCTACCTATTAGACTTTACTCTCAAAGCCTTAGCATCTATAGTTAATCATATTAGCTTCACTCTAAAGCCCTAGTGATCAATATTCACAATTATGAGTCTTCACTCTTAATAACTCTAAACCATAAAAGCATCCTATGAACCTAGATTACAAGGCATTCAATCATATTCTTCATCCTAAAGGTTCAACTTCAACTTTACAAATCAAGATCCATCATATATAATAAAGTCTAGTTCAATTAATGACTATTTATTCCTAATCTTGAACAACTACTATACATGGAATTTATTTAAGAAGATCAATTCTAATTCTTCAATATCACCTTTCATGGCATAAACTCACAAAATATCAAATTCATCAAACAGACTAGGGTTGACCATACAAATTACATAAATATATCATAATATAATAATTCAATTCTAATTCAATCATAATTAAGTATCATCCACTAGATTGGAATCAAACTCAAACACTACCCACGATGTAGGAAGAAACCCTAGCTAGAATTGGGTTTTTCTTCACAATTTAAGGGAATTCTAGGGGGCTCTATGGGTGGAAGAACACATAGATAAATAATATAATATACCTTGATTCAAATCCTAGCAAAAGCTTGAAAATATGGAGGAATTTAGACCTAGATGGCTGCCCTCCTTCTTCTACTTCTCTTCTAGAGAGAGGATTTTCTTGAGGGGAAAAGTTAGTTATGATTTGAGTTGGGCATATTTATGAAGTATTAAGGGTTGTTTAATAGCTTAATAACCCTTATATAGGCCTACTAAATCAATATAAACTGACCCTACACTAATCTAACTAAAATAGGAATTAGCTAAACTAACCTCACCATTGGCCTGACTTTGGGCAGATTGTATGACTCTCATCCACGAATCCCACCTACGGGGTGTGGATGGGTCTACGAACCATACTACATTTAGTAGTTGCTGGTATTCAGCCCTACAAATCGAGCTTTGACCCACGACCCCTTCCCACGGGGTGTGGGTCCACCTACAGGGAGTGAGTCCCAACCGTAGGTAGCCCTTTTTAGGCAGTTGTAGGGGCTGCTTTGGGGTCCTTCTCAAGGTCCCTTTTTGTGGGTCCTTGGGGAGTCATACCTTGACGTGTAACTCCTAAACCCCTCATTCTTAGTTATGGAAGTCAATTTACTATCCTATCCCTCACATCAAACTCTAAAACCGTAGCACAAGGCTCTAGAATTCTCTAGGTTAGTTCACTAGTTTCCAAGGTGTAACAGGTTACATCAGATAATGAGTCAGATAGAGACTCTCCTCTTTTTCCTTTTTGAAAGAGACAAGGGCCTATCCATTAACTAACCTTCAAAGGCTCCCTATCGTCAGTAATCCACCATCCCACAAGCATCCACCCAAGAAATGGTACAATTGAAAAATGGGGTGATGAGGAAGAGGACTGAGATTAGGTCCAAATTGGTGCATCTCTCCATAGTAAAAGCACTTGTTTCTAGAGTCTGCTCAGTTGTCATTCTAAGAGACCTCAATAGGCTCAAAACTGCTGCAAATAAGACCAATTTGGAGGAGAGATATTTCCATATATGGAGTCATCAACGACTACCTAACTATATGAGACACCAATTAGTTTCACAAGTTTGATGGGTTCGCACAGCCAAGAAACCCCTACATTCCTTCATGGGTTCATAAGTTCTACATTTCATATGCCCAGTCCCTCCCAAAGAAGTGGAAGGGGACAGTTCAAAAACTTAAAGAAGTGAAGGTACATGGCAAGAAAGTAAGATGCAATGTTGGAGCTATTAGCATTGCTTTGAGAATGCCAAAAATTGAGTCACATTTATATATGAATAGGTGATGACTTGAAATCCTTGAAAGGGTGGTTGTCCCCCTTGATTTCTGATTCTTCTCCCTCCTATCTGGTTGATGGTACCCATACTGCAAGAAAATATTTGACTGTAGTGGTAAGATCTTGGTTTGGAGTCATCAACAATAACATAATACCTTCGTAGAATAAGTTTGTCCTTCTCCATGACAAGGCAATCTTGGTAGGCATAATCATAGAGAGAGAGCACATACATGTAGGTGCGATTATAGCTAATGAGATTCTAATTATAGCTAGACAAGAGCAGACTTTTCTCCTATTTCTAGTACTGATTATAGAACTATGTTAGAGGAAATGAGTCCCTTTTATAGCATCTATAGATATGAGGATCACACCAGCCTCATCTAGTGATATCAGAAGGATTGAGGCTGAGTTCTTGTGGGATCACTACACCTCTTAAGGCTTCCCCACCATAGACTCTAGATGAGAGTGCTCCATAAGCATAGCCTGTCAGGAGGACCTTTTTATTCAAGCTTCTTGTACTTTTAGTTTCATTAGATTGAGGACACTACTTTATTTTTTTTCGTGGTGTGACGGCCTTTGAGCCAATATTCCTCTTTTTATTGTATTTTGTTAATTTGAGTTTTGAATAATTGTTGTACTTTACTTTTGTTTATAGTATAGTGCTCTTTTGGTTGAAGTGTGTCTTTTGTTTCTATTTCATTCTCTCTTGATTTTGCAACCCCCATGAGTTTTAAAAATTGTGAAATGCTTAGAGTTTTCATTGATATTAATTTGAGGATCAATTGTGTTCAATATCATGTCTTATATAGTAATCATAATGAGCATGGTGTAGAGTGTTGGTGTTGCGAGAATCAAATCTATGTGGTTGCACTTTTGAGTGATCTCTTTGAATCTTTTGTTGACTAGTTGTTTTTTGATGTGAGCCTTGCAATGAACATCACACATACAATTTATATATATTTTTGGATGTGCTAAATGAGTCTATTTTGAAGTGCCATGTGTGGTGAGGTCTTACTTGAAAGCATGTTTTTGGAGTCCTCGTATTTGTCTTGTTATTACAATTGTTTGAATGTGAGACATGATCTTAGAAAAAAAATTGGAAAGGGAACTGTCCATAATCCTTTGTATTTACCTTGTGAGGGTGTGCATCCATGTTGGCACCATTTGAGCCTAACCTATTTGTTGGAAAAACCAAAAGAAAGCCTTTTGAACCAAATTGTCTCTACCTTCTCACCAAAAATCCTTTTTGAAGCATTGTTATGTTTGGATAGCCAACTTAGGCCAAAATCTTAAATTGTGGTGTAGAAAGGAAGAAAGAATGTAATCCAAGTGAAGGGAAAAGAAAGATGAAATGTGCCTTAATTATGATAGTTCTTACAAATATAAAGTACCCCTTATTTTGAAGAAAAAGATTCATTGTGATGGAAATGCATTTGAAAAATGAAAATTAAAAAGAGAAATGGATGAAATAAAGGGTATTCCAAATAAATTGAGTGACAAGTCAAAGTTTGAGTTCTCAAATGAAAAATGAAGGTAAAGAACTTGAGAAGAGGTGAAAATGATTGCAACAATGCTTTTAAAAGGTGAAGTCACCAATACAAATTGACCATACCTTAACCCTTAGGCCCATTAAAAGCCTAAAAGACTTTTGAGATCTTGCATGAACTAGGTAATGTGAAGATTGAAAAATATGGGTTAATATATGAGACGAAGCTTGCATGTGTTTCTCTTTTAAGAGAGTGAGAGTTGCATGATTCTTAACACCTTTGTTGATTTGCCTTGTGAGAGCATGGAATCATTGTTCATGTGAGGGCACTTGAATGCATATGTTCAAACATGTTCTTCTATTAGATAAGAAGCTAAAGTGAGCTTGAGCTTGTGTTGAGACCAACTATTTATCATTTGAAGGTTTTTTTTAATCATGATTGATAGTATTCTTGTTATGGCACTTGTATGTTAGCTCTCATTGAATACTGTTGTAGACACCCTTATTGAGCGAATTGTGTTCTTGATTTATTTAGGATAAACAGAAGTTTAAGTTGGGGGTGAGTGGTAAATTTGCACTCATTTGAGATCTATTGAGTTGAATAATTAGTGTCCTCAATGCCTAATGTTATCCTGTTTTGATAAAATGTTGATGATTTGTAGCTATTAATTAAATTGGACAAGGCAAGGATTCATGTTTGAAAGAATGTCAAAAATGGCAAAAAGACGTGTAAACTATACATTGTTGATAGCCTAACAAGAACTGTGAATCTTTGGTTGAGCATGACCTCACCCAAAATGACCGGGCATAGCATTTGTGTCTATCGAATCAGGTCGGTGGACTCAAGTAGAGAAGGTGATGAACCGAATTAGAAAGTCGACCTTTATGAACATTTTTCAAAATGATAGTTTGAAATAAAAAGAATAACTGCTGGAAAGGCAAACTAAGGTGATACTCAGCGCTTTACCAAATGTGAAAGGCTAACTCAATCAAGTTTGCCAACTGATGTTCAAACACCTAAAGCCTAAAGCATTAAAAGATGGGCTGAGGAGCAAGAGGTGATTCATCGAATGAGCTTGGTGAGCCATACAATTGTCGCTGATTGTGTCACATATTAGATTTTAGGCCTAATTATGGGAAATTATAAATATCCCAAAGGAGAGGGAAATTAAATGTCATACCATATCATAGTGTGCATGAAGAGTTATGGAAAAATAGACTGTAGAGAGAGAGCACTTTACTTTTGTGAATAACACTTTCTAGCTTTTGGAGTATTGCAACTTTGTGCTTGAAATTAACAAATTGAAATTGAATCCATCGTGGGATTACTTGTAATAGCTTAATTTCATGTTACCCATGACTGCTTTCGTGGAAGGTATAATCTCTTTACTTATAAGATGAGTGGCTAAAACCCCAAGATCTAGGGGTGCAATTAAGGGGTTTGGTGTTGATTGATGTAGTGGGTATTGTGCTATGCTATTTTTAGTTGTTGTCATACCTGAATTTGGTCTTTTTGCATGGGGTTAATGTATGGGTTAAGGTTGCAAACTTAATTTCTACTTTTAATCTACAGCCGATGCTCGAAAGAGATTGATTATAGTGGATAATTAGTCTGATACTAGCAATTTAGGTTTGATATATGTAACTTGCTTTAAAATAGAGGTTAAGGGTCCAATCTATTTTCCCTATTTTTGAAACAAAGAATGGAATAAGGTATTGGATTGTTTAGACTCGCAATTAGATGAGACCGAAGGAGATTCTATGCATAGATGCTTTGAGATCAAAAGAGACTGGCATTAATGAAGATGACTTAGCCTATTCATGAATTTTCATCAATATAGAGCAACACAAATACCCCTATGTGACACTGATTTTGAATCCCCGCACCCTTAGATTGATTGTTAACTCTTGAATTCTTCAATATTTTAGTTTAATTTCTACAATTGATAGCCAAAGCTTTTTATTATATTGGTGGAATTATCCACGGACGTGTTCATACTATTTCAAATGTGCGATCTTAAAATCAAAATTTCTCTATATGAATTCTCCATGATATACCATTCTCTGTATGATTTGACCCCGACTCATCATCGAGTATTTTTTATTTACTATGAACCCTGTGTGTTTTAATTAGTTTTAAGGAGGACATTTGAGCGTTGCCTTTTAGCAACTCTCTTGTTGATATAGATGTATTGACTATTATTGGCTCGTTTGCCCCAGAGCCTTCCCCTAATGATGTCGGAAGTACTATTCTTGTTGTCTTATTTGGTGATGAGGCCCCCTCTATGGACAGTTGTCGTGCGCCAGGTTGCACACAAGAACTTCTAAGCATGCTGCTGATAAGGAGGAGGAGCGGAGTGCAAAGAAAAGAGAAAAGCAACAATTTGAGGATGCTAGTTGTTAGAGCTTCTGGTTCGATGAGCACTACTAATTCTTCTCCTCGGATGGTTAGAAGGATCACTACTGATGGTGCACCCCAGACTGCTCTAGAGGGTGTCACTGACGGCACCACACATGTTGATACATCGGGTTCAGGCGGATCAGACCACCAGCTTCTTGATAGTTCTTCGGTGCTTGAGCACCATATGTTTGTCTCACCCTATGTTTTTATTTTATATGTGCATTGACAGCACTGCATTATTTTTATATGGGGGGTGAACAAATTGTGAGTGTTAGGGTGAAGTCTAAACAATCCAGCTCACAATCCTTCCTTGGGGTTTTCTTGTGTGTATTCTTTTTTCTAAAAGGAACTCCTTAAGTTCTGTCAAGTTGCATGTTTATGATAGTAAATTGTGGAGGTAGACTAGAAATAAAAGCATGATGGAAAAAGAGCATGAAAATTGACACCCCTCCAAATTTTGAATTATGTGCTATATTTGTGTGATTGATAAGTTTAATGTGTAGGATCTTTATATGACATGATTGAAATAAATTAGACAACATGACTTAAGTTGTAACATGAATCAGATACACTAATGATTTGATATTGAAACAAGGTGTTATTTGTGTGTGAGGGTGTTTGTATATTCATACTATATGTGTCAATCTAGAACTTGCCCATTTAGTCTCGCTAAAATTATTTAATTGTGAACCGAAAAATTATCATAGGCCATTGTTGAAAATAAGTCCACTTAAGCCTAAAAACAATCAACAAATTAAACTATCTACTCCTATAACACCTCAAAGTTCAAGAAAGAGCTAGAAAGGACAAAAGGGCAAGTCCATGAACCCAAAATGGAACATGGACCTTTCATGACACCCTAGAGGGGACATTTATGGGTCCACGTCCCATTAAGGGCCTTATAAGACCATCCTATACTTCCCCTCAGTATGAGTCACCTGGACAATGCCTTAGAAGACCCGTATAGGGGTTTGTAAAAGTGACCCAGACAGTGCGATTGCACCCCAAGGTCACTGTGAAAGACCATGAAGTCGTCTATGAAAGGTACTTATCAGGTTTTCACCTATCATATTAAAGGTCTTTGAGTCCTCTTTCCAACGCCCCCAAGTTTGCCTATTTTCAAGCCCAGAATAAAAAGTTATACTCGTTTGGGTGAAGCCCTATCAAGTAGACCAAGATCAAGATCCACTAGATGGGCCATGATGCCTTAGAAGGGTCGTGAAGCCCCTTTTGACAATCACCTCATCAGGATTTAGTGAGGGTCATATTTGTCTTTTCCCATATGCGGTTTGGTACTTAAATGATGTTGTTTGGTACTATGAATACGTCGTTTTACTTTGTCTTAGCCTAGTAAATTAGTTAGAAACTACCTAAAAAATCATTCTCCTAAAATCATCACACTTAGAAAGAAAAGAAGAGAAAGAGGCGACAATTTTCCCTCAAGAACAAGCAGAGATCTCCTTCAAGTTAAGCCTCGAAATCCAAAGAATTTTTGTAGTTTTCTTCACTAGGTATATGGGATTTCACTAGTGGGTTCCTTTCACTCATTAGGTCCCTAGAATTTAGTCAATTCTTCAGGTTCTCCATAAACTATTCAGACATAGGGTTCCTAAATCGTAAGGATCCATTGGAATTTAGTTGTTATCTTTTATATGATTTTAATTACATGTTTCTTTAAGAATTAGTATAATCCCATATATAAAACTCAGAAACCCTAGCTCGTGTTAATTAAATGTATTTCATAAGTTATACTTGCTAGGCATATTAGTGAGACAATCATGCTTCAGAATTTGAAAGCCATGCCATTTAGTATATGTATGATGCATTCTTAGATAATTACCAGTGTTTTGAGCTATTCAGTATTACAGTTGAATTCTTAGCTTTATATTCAATTGGGAGTAAACTTAGCATCGAGTTGGACTAGGGTTTAGTGTACCCTCAACTCCCAGAATTATATCCCTCATAGATTTTTAAGTCCTCTATATTGGGCATCATTTTCAGTGATCATGCCATATTAATGCATTAATACCATGGAAAAGTATATTGGGTCCTCTCGATGGAGAGTATACATAAGAATCCACATTTGTTTCACGTGGTTTATGTCGGTTAATAGCATATCCCACAATCAGATTCATATTGCATTGACCATGTATTTTGTATATATTTCAGTATTTAGTTCTCCATGTTATATCTTCATGATTAATACTTGGTTATTTTATACAGGTTAGTTTTCAGTTATGTTTCACTATATCTATTTTCCTTGTTAATTTTATGTAACACCCTGAATCTATTAGTCTAAGCTAAGGGCTAAGTAAGAGGGCAAGAGCCAAAGAAGTGAGCTTGGGCAACCTTCACAAGGGCCCATACGGACCATGAAGAGCACCACGAGCCGTGGTGCTGCCCATGGTAGCTCACAGTAGCTAACCAAGTTGTGTTCACCTCCCAAGACCACCATGATACCTCGTGGTAGGGACCACAGATCATGGTGATGGGTGTGAAGTCTAGGTAATGAGCTACCAAAGACTGCCTAAAATAGAGACCCTCCCACGAGCCACTTAACGGCTCATGAAGGTCACTACGATGGAAATCAAGGGAGAGTGTCGTTTTAGAAAAGATACAATAGTTTCTGATTCCCCCGAGCTTAGGGGTCAATTACGGGGGGTGGAGAGGGTCGTGAGATGATAGTGGATTAAGGGTGTCAAAGCCTATCCATTGGTCAAAGACCACGGGCACCATTATGGGCCGTGTGGCCCTTGGTGGCTTGTGAAGAACCTCGTGAAGGGGGATTCATCAGCTTTTAGTTATGGGTGTTTTCCAATTTTAATTAAATTAATACTATGTTGTTTTACCCAAGCCTAGGACCCCTATATAAGTGATTTTAACCCCAATCGAAAGTTCTTCGAAAGTTCACGCTAGAATTAAGGTCAATTCTCCATTCCTTAAGCAATTGTAGGCATTGATATCAAGGTATGATGGCTTTCAATACATAAAATCCTTTCATCCATGGAGTCCCCAAGATTCCCTAATTGAAAAGTAGAAATTTCCCAATTTGAGTTAGGGTTTTTTTCTAATGTTGTGGGTCTTGATGAATATTGATAAAATTTATTGGGTTATGATTGTTTATGCATGAATTGATAGTATTAAATGTTTTTAGGATGAAATTACATGAACCCATGCTTAACCCATATTTCTAAGTTGGAATTGATGTAATTGGGTTTGATGTCATAAAAAGAGAATTTGAGGTTTAGATATTCTTATAGGATTGATGAGATACATTATAATTGCTTTGAGATTAAATCATTTATTAGTATAATGAGATGTAGTGCTCTGAGAGTAAATCTTATGTTATGAATTGTTGATTAATGATGTAATTCTTGTGGAAGGGATAGTTCCCACATAAATTGCTCAAGTATGAATGTGAAAGGCTTTCTCACATTGAATGATTCTAGCTTGAAAGATTTCTCACCTAAAATGAATCTAGACTAAAAGACTAAGAAATCGATGAGGATAGAGGTGATTACCCTTGACCTCTAAATGAGAGAGATATCAAGCAATTTTTCATATTCCTTAGAATTGAACAAGAGGCGACTCCCCACATTCCTATTACAATGTTGGGCATGGAGGCGAGTAACCATGACCCATTAGTGATAGATGTGGAGACGAGTACCTGTGTATTATGATGAAAGGGCATGGAGGCGAGTTCCCATGATTCCTTATGAAATAATGTGGAGGCGAGTACCCGTGTCATATAATGTTGGGCATGGAGGAGAGTACCAATGATCCCATAAGATGGGCATGGAAGCGAGTACCAATGACCATATATGTAAAGCAATAGGTGACTACCCATTCACTTTAAAGGAAGGCAATGAAGTGATTCCCCATGTCTATAAAATATAAGCTAAAGAAGAGAATGAAAGGTGAGGAGCTTGGATGATTGCTAAGGTTGCCTTCTATGATGAGTAAGACTAGTAGAGGATTTCCCATGTCTTGGCTAAGTATGCTTTGAGCTTACTTTAAGAAGTATTCCCTTATGTTGAAATGATCTATTATGTGCATTCATTATGCTTATGACTTATATTGTCTAATGCTTCTACTTATGTTGATGTTTATGCAAGCTATCATATTTAGTACATTCTTGTACTAACGCATACTCTTGCCTACACTTCTTATCCAAATGTAGGGTCCGGTATTCCCAACTCTCATCCCTGTGGGTAGGATCTTAGTAGAGGCAAGATTGAAGATTGTTAAGTCCTCATAGCATTCGAGATTTGGCCACCATTTCATTATGTTCTTTTGATTTAATGTTTTTGAATATTATTGTATGGATTGTGTCCTAATGAATCCTTCTATTAGATGGTTTTGAGATAATTGTATGAGACTTCCGCTTCATTTTGTATAGACTTTTATGTTGTGTGAAATGTTTTAAATTTTACTGATTTTCTATTATCTTGACTATGAAAGTTAAGTACATTATATGAAGCCTCTCGGGGTCTTGTATGCCATGTTACATCTAATGTGTACTCATGGGTTATGAAAAACTTGGTACCAGATCTTTAGGTTTAGAAAGGTTCTAGGATGTCTCCAAACCACGTCTAGTAGAGTCTCGTTCATGATTGTGAAGCGCCCCATATTTATGAATGAAGATGTTTAGAAAACTTGATTTCTTCATTACTCTAAGACGTGCGATAAAGTTTAACTCTATAAGGTCTCTCTCCTAATCCTTAACTGTTGGTCCATAGAATATGGCTACTCAAAGAGCTTTTGCTTAAAGGAATAAGAGAGAAGAGATTGGTGAAAGAGCTCCGATTGATCCTTTGGCAGAGCAAGTGACTAATGCAGAGTTCAGGACTGATTTTCAAGCATTAGCTCAAGTTTTGATAGCCCAAGCCAATATGGAATTTGTGAAGCATGTAAACCCAAATGTGGGTACGACGGCATCTAGAGTGAGCGACTTCACTAGGATGAATCCTCCGAAATTCTATGGTTATAAGTTTGAGGAAGATCCTCAAAAGTTCATTGATGAGGTTTACAAGATCTTGACTATCATGGAAGTGACTGTGGTGGAAAAGGTGGAATTGGCTGCTTATCAACATAAGGGGGTTGCTCAAATTTGGATCAACCAAAGAAATACTGGTAGATGCTGGTCCCCTTGAATGGGAAAGGTTTAAGTCCGCTTTTCTTGATGGGTTCTTTCCTCTTGAGATGAGGGAGGCAAAAGTGCTTGAGTTTATTAATATTCAAAAAGGAAATATGAGTGTGAAGGAATATGCTTTAAGGTTTACTTAATTGTAAAAATATGCTTTTTTAATAGTTGTCGATTATAGGGCAAGGATGAGCAAGTTCGTTTTGGGTGTGTCCTAATTAGTAGTGAAAGAGTGTCATATGGATATGCTTGTCCATGTCATGGATATTTCTCATCTTATGACTCATGCCCAATAATATTAATAATAGAAACTTAAGGAAAGATCTAGGGAGAACAAGAGGTCTAGAACCGGTGATGGTAATTTCTCTCATTATGGACATGGTCGTCCTAGATATCAACAAAGGTTTTCCAGGCAAGGTTCCTCTAATGCTCCTAAGTTCAATAAGGAGAGTGTGTCTAACCCTAAATCTCAAGGGGGAGGTAATGGGCCTTCTTTGCCTAATGGTGCTAAGTGTGGAAGAAACCATGAAGGTAAATGTCCAGCGGGTTCCAATGCTTGTTTTGGTTGTGGTAAGACAGATCACAAGATAAGGAATTGTCCTTCAGTTGCTAAGAATGAGGGAGATAGTCGTCGTACCGCTCAACCCTATACTTCAACCAGTCCAAGTGGTTCGGGTACTAGTGCTCCCAAGCAAAATAGGTTCTTTACAATTTAGACTCGTGGTGAACAAGAGGGTTCTCCCGATGTGGTTACCGGTATATTGAAAGTCTTTCAACTTGATGGTTATGCTTTACTTGATCCCGGTGCTATCTTGTCTTCTGTAGCGCCATATGTGGCTGTGAGATTTGATGTGCTCCCTGATGTTTTGTTAGATCCTTTTTTTGTCTCTACTTATGTTGGTGATTCTATTATGGCTAAGAGGGTCTATATAAAGTGTCCCATTTCCTTATCCCATAGAGTTACTCTTGTTGATTTAGTAGAGCTTGATATGCTAGATTTTGATGTTATTTTGGGTATGGATTGGTTGCACTCTTGTTATGCTTATATTGATTGTAGAACCTGTATAGTCAGATTTGTGTTTTCAAATGAGCTTGTCCTAGAGTGAAAGGGGGGAAACTATATGCCTAAGAGTCAGCTTATTTCTTGTCTTAAATATAGAAAGATGATTTCTAAGGGTTGCATGTACCATATAGTTAGGGTGAGGGATATGGATTCCAAAACCCCTTCTCTTGAATCAGTCCCCATTGTTAATGAGTATTCGAAAGTGTTCCCAAATAATTTACCCAGTATTCCTCCAGAAAGGGAAATAGATTTTGGTATTAACCTTCTCCCAGATGCGCAACCTAATTCTATTCCTCCTAATAGAATGGCTCCATTAGAACTTAAGGAATTAAAGGAACAATTGAAAGATTTGTTGGATAAAGGTTTCATCCGACCGAGTATCTCTCCATGGGGTGCTCCAGTTTTGATTGCTAAGAAGAAACATGGTTCACTCCGAATGTGTATTTACTACCGGCAATTGAATAAGGTGACCATTAAGAATGAGTATCCACTTCTGAGAATAGATGATTTGTTTGACCAACTCCAAGGAGCGAGTAACTTTTCCAAGATTGACCTTAGGTCGGGTTATCACCAATTGAGGATGAAAGATGATGATAATCCAAAAATGGCTTTTAGAACTCGGTATGGTCTTTATGAGTTTTTGGTGATGTCGTTTGGTTTGACTAATGCTCCGGCGGCATTTATGGATTTGATGAATAAGGTTTTTAGAGAATACCTTGATATGTTCGTAATTGTGTTCATTGATGATATATTGATTTATTTGAGAAGTGAGAATGAGCATATTGATCATTTGAGGATTGTGTTGCAATTTCTCAAGGACCAACAACTCTTTCCAAAAGTTTAGAAAGTATGAGTTTTGGCTAAGGTATGTAGGTTTTCTTGGCCATATTGTTTCAAGTAAGGTATTGATGTAGATCCTAAGAAGACTGATGCGATCAAGAGTTGGCCTAGACCTTTATCCCCTTCAGACATTAGAAGTTTCTCAGATTTGGCAGGTTATTACAGAAGATTTGATGGGTTTTCTTCGATTACCTCTCCATTGATATCTTTGAGTTCAAAAATAGGCTAAGTTCATATGGTCTGAATCATGTGAGAAGAGTTTTCAGGAATTGAAAGATAGACTTACTTCTGCTCCAGTGTTGACTTTACTAGAAAGAATGCATGGTTTTGTTGTTTGTTGTGATGCCTCACGAATTGGGTTAGGATGTGTGCTTATGCAAAATGTGAAAGTTATTGCCTACGCTTCAAGTCAACTTAAGGTTCATGAGAAGAATTATCCTACCCATGATCTTGAATTAGCGGCGGTGGTATTTGCCTTAAAGATTTGGAGGCATTATTTGTATGATGTTCATGTAGTTGTGTTCACCGACCACAAGAGCCTACAATATGTATTTAATCTGAAGGATCTAAATCTTTGCCAAATAAGGTAGCTTCAGTTACTTAAGGATTATGATACGAGTGTTCTCTAGCACCCCAGTAAGGCAAATGTAGTAGCGGATGCCCTTTGCAGATTATTAATAGTAGTGTTGCCCAAGTAGAAGAAGATAAGAAAGAATTGGTACGATAGGTACATAGATTGGCCCGGTTGGGTGTTCGGTTGATGGACTCTACCAAGGGTAGTATTATGGTTCACAATGGTTCATAATCATTTTTTGTGATGGAAGTGAAAGCTATGAAATGTATTGATCCGACTTTAGTAGAATTGAAAGAAGTGGTACTTAAAAAGTCCGTTGAGACTTTCTACCAAGGGGGAGATGGTGTGCTTAGAAATCAAGGTTGTTTGTGTGTTTACAATGTCAATGACTTAAGGTAACAGATCTTGTTAGAAGCCCATAGTTCTCGGTATTCCATTCACCCGGGAGCCACTAAGATGTACAGTGACTTGCGGGAGATTTATTGGTGGAATGGGATGAAGAAGGATATTACGGGATTTGTGGTTGTGTCCTAATTGCCAACAAGTAAATATTGAGCATCAGAAGTCGAGGAGTTTGTCCCAAGACATTAGTATTCCTACTTGGGAGTGGGAAGATTTGAATATGGACTTCATAGTTGGGTTGCCTTGCACTCGATGACAATATGATTAAATTTGGGTTATAGTAGACCAAATAACAAAATTGGCCCATTTCATTCTCGACAAAGTTTCTTATTCGTTGGAAGACTATGCTAAGTTGTATTTGAGGGAAATGGTAAGGTTGCATGGAGTGCCCTTGTCCATTATCTCCTCTAGAGGTACTCAGTTCACTTCTCAGTTTTGGAAGTCTTTCTAAATGGGTCTTGGCACTAAAGTTAAGCTTAGAAAAGCTTTTCAACCACAAACTAATGGGCAAGCGGAGCATATTATCCAAACTTTAGAAGATATGTTTAGAGCATATGTCATTGATTTCAAAGGAAATCCGGATGATCACTTGACATTGAATGAGTTTGCTTATAATAATAGTTATCAGTCTAGTATTGGTATGGTTCCGTTTGATGCTCTATTTGGTAGGAGGTGTAGATCTCCTATAGGTTGGTTTGAGGTGGGTGAAGTTTCTTTGATAGGACCTGAGTTAGTTCACGAGGCTATGGAAAAATTCCGACTTATTAGAGAATGGTTGAGAATAGCCCAAAGTCGACAAAAGCCCTATGGCGATGTTAGAAGAAGAGATCTTGAGTTTGATGTTCATGATTGGGTTTACTTGAAAATCTCACCCATGAAGGGTGTAACAAGATTTGGAAAGAAAGGAAAGCTTATTGCTCATTATGTAAGCTCATATCAAATTTTGAGACGTGTTGGTAAGGTGGCTTATGAGCTTGTTTTGCCTAATGATTTGGCATCGGTGCATCCGCCATTTGGTTTTCCATGTCTCTATGTTGAAAAAGTGTGTTGGAGATCTGACATCTATTGCTCCCTTCGAAGGTTTGGGAGTTGATAAAAATCTTTGTTATGAAGAAATTCTGGTAGAGATTTTAGACCGAAAAGTTAAAAAATTGAGAAACAAGAAAGTTGCTTCCATGAAAGTGTTGTGGAGGAATCACTTAGTTGAGGGTGCAACTAGGGAGGTCGAGGCTAATATGATGTCCTTATATCCTTATCTTTTTCCTTCTACTCCTACTCTAGCTTGAAGTAATGAGTTCCTCATGGTTTACTCTTTGTTTGGTGTCATGTGTGTGAGATGTTCCATGATTTCCTTATTTTATGCATGTTCATGAAATACTTGTGTTTTGAAAGAAATGAGTTTGCATGATTAATTTTCTTCATGTTATTGTGCATTGAGTGCCTATAGACTTCATGAGATGATTCGTTGAACAAGCTTTAAGCTATGCTATTGAGTATATATTGCATATAGGCTCCATGAGATTGTGTTGAGCATGCTTTTAGCTTGGAGATGGTAGTTCCTCCTTGAATATGAGAAATATTGAAATTTCATGCATATTGGGTTGCTAGGTCTAGTTTCTACCTTCCTTATGGTGCATTGAGTATGTTTAGCTTGGAGTCAATGTTTCCTCCTTGATATGTGCATTTAGATGAGAATGCATGCATGATGGGCTGGAAGTATTGAGTCTTTTCATTCAATAGGAATTCAAGGACGAATGTTCCCAAAGGGAAGATAATGTAACACCTCGAAATCTAGTAGTCTATGCTAAGGGCTAAGTGAGAGGGAAAGAGCCAAAGAAATGAGCTTGGGAAACCTTTACGAGGACCCATACCAGCGGTGAAGGGCACCACGAGTTGTGGAGCTGCCCATGGTAGCTCACAGTAGCTAACTAAGATGTGCTCACCTCCCACGACCACCATGACGCCTCGTGGTGGGTACCATGGGTCATGGTGATGGGCGTCAAGGCTATGAGCTAGCCAAAGACATCCTATTCGTGAAGGCCACTAAGGGCCATGGAGAGGATCGTGAGGTGAAAAATTATTAAGGGTGACAAAGCCTAGCCACTGGTCAAGGACCACAGGCACCACTACGGGACTTGTGGCCCTTGACATCTCGTGAAGAGCCCTGTCAAGGTGGTTCGACAACATTTAGTTAGGGGCATATGGGTCTTTTCCAATTTTAATTAAATTAATACTATGTCATTTTACCTAAGCCTAGGACCCATATAAAAGTGATTTAACCCCAAAACTCACCCATTCAAGCCATTATTCTCAAAACCCAAAAGAAATCCAAAGTTCTTCTCTCAAATATTTCTCTCTGTAGAACTTGAAGAAGAAGAAACAGTTCAAGATAGGATCAAGGTCAAGTCTCCATTCCTCAAGAAATTATGGGATTTGATATCAAGGTATGATGGCTTTCTATCCATGGAGTCCCAAGATTCCCCAATTGTAAAGCAAATATTCCCCAATTTGAGTTAGGGGTTTCTTCTAATGTTGTGGGTCTTGATGAATGTTGATCCAATTGATTGGGTTATGATTGTTTATGCATGAATTGATAGGATTTCATATTTTTAGGATGAAATTACATATACCCATGCTTAACCCACGTTTATAAGTTGGAATTGATGTAAATGGGTTTGATGCCATGAAAAGAGAATTTGAGGGTTTAGATGGATTCTTATAGGATTGATGAGATACATTAAAAGTTCTTTGAGATTAAATAATATATGATGATTATGAGATATAGTTCTTTGAGAGTAAATCTTATGTTATGAATTGTTAATTATTGATGTAATTGTTGTGGAAGGGATAGTTCCCACATGAATTGCTTAAGTATGAATGTGGAAGTCTTTCTCACATTGAATGATTCTAGGTTGAAAGTATTTCTCACCTAAAATGAATCTAGACTAAAAGACTAAAAAATAGATGAGGCTAGAGGCGATTACCCTTGACCTCTAAATGAGAAGGATATGAAGCGATTTCCCATATTCCTTAGAGTTTAACAAGAGGTGATTCCCCATGTTACTATTATGAAGTTGGGCATGGAAGCAAGTACACATAACCCTTTAGTTAAAGATGTGGTGGTGAGTACCCATGTCTTATGATGAAAGGACATGTAGGCGAGTACCCATGATTCTTTGTGAAATTATGTAGAGGCGAGTACCCATGTCATGTAATGTTGGGCATGGAGGAGAGTACCAATGATCCTATAAGATGGACATGGAGGCGAGTACCCATGACCATATATATAAGGCAAGAGGCGACTACCCATTATCCTTTATAGGAAGGCAATGAGGTGATTCCCCATGTTTTTAAAAGATAAGCTAAAGGTGAGAATGATAGGTGATGAGCTTGGATTATTGCTAAGGTTGCCTTCTATGATGAGTAAGACTAGTGGAGGATTGCCCATGTCTTGGCTAATTATGCTTTGAGCTTACTTTAAGAAGTATTCCCTTATGTTGAAATGATCTATTATGTGCATTGGTTATGCTTATGACTTATATTGTCTAACTCTTATGCTTATGTTGATATTTATGCAAGCTATCATATTTAGTACATTCTTGAACTAACGTATACTCTTGCCTATATTTATTATCCAAATGTAGGGTCCAGCATTCGCAACTCTCATTCCCGTGGCTAGCATTTTAGTAGAGGCAAGATTGTTGTATGGGTTGTGTTCCAATGAATCCTTGTATTAGATGGTTTTGAGACAATTGTATGAGACTTTTGCTTCGTTTTATATAGACTTTCATGTTGTTGGAAATGTTTTAATTTTTTCTGATTTTCTATTATCTTGACTGTGAAAGCTAAGTGTCTTATATGAGGCATCTCGGGGTCTTGTATTCCATGTTAGTTCTAGGGTGTAACCCCTGGGTCATGACAATTTATATTCTTCAGGCTAGAATATATCCCACATACTCAGTACATTCAAAATATTGACACATTCTTTTGCCCTACATCATTGGATGATGTATGTTCAGACACTAAGCATCCAAACCACGTTTAGCTCGACTTCCGGTCCGTACTCAGCAGCTTCATTAGTGAGTCCTCATATTTTGAGGATGATAGACATCGTTTACTATTTAGTATTCACTTTTCAATTTCAATTTTGTTAGAGTTAGTTAAGGGCATAACCCAACAACTCAAATCAGTGAGAAGCTTTCAAACATATGTTAGATTTAGTTTGAGTTGTTAGTGTTATTTTTAGTTATCACTATACTTTTCATATATTTTTTTATATTCAGACATGTTAGGATTTTCCACATTTTAGATATTAAACTGTTTTCAGCTTTCACACAGTGCATGTTTTAATTGGACTTGTATAGATATGACATGCCATAGGTTAGCTTGGGCTCACTTGTGATACTAAGCACTTTGTTGCTTTTAGGGCATGAAAAACTTAGTATCAGAGAACAGAGTTTAAGTGTCCTAGGGTATCTAAAAGTCGTGACAAGTAGGGTCGTCTTATTGGATATGAAGCGTGCCACACTAATAGGGGAGGATCTATGAGACGTCGTTAGGAAAAACATCCCTTCTTTATTTTTCAGCTCATAATATAGAGTATAATCTCTATTTAATCTCCTTCGAACTCCTTCTCTTTGCATTTCAGAAAATGCCTCCCAAAAAAGCTAACGCAAGGAATCAGCCAGCACCTCCAGCAGACACATTGAATGAGCAAGTCATGCATGCCGAGTTTAGGGATGCTTTCCAAGTGCTTGCTTAGTCCATGACATACTAAGTCAATTAGAAGGTTGTGGCCCCTGCTCCATTGCAGTCTAACACTACTCTAGCTATAATACAAATTTCACTCGGATGACCCCTCAGGAGTTTTATGGGTCTATGTTAGAAGAGGATCTGCAAGCCCTTCTCAGTCTTTACTCCAGTTGGTGACCCAATTTTAGCTAGACAGATATACAGAAATTTCTCCGTCACAATTTCCCAAGAAGCCACCTCAGCAGACCTTGTAGAGTTAGTAATGATAGATTTTGATGTAATTCTAGGCATGGATTGGTTACATTCATGTTATGCCTCAGTCAATTGTAGAACTAGGATTGTTCAGTTTCAATTTCAAAACAAGCCAGTCATACCATTGAAGGGTAGTAACTTATTGCTTGTAGGTCGATTTATCTATTACCTTCATGCCAGGAAAATAATTTCCAAAGGGTATATCTATAATCTTGTTCGGGTTAAGGATTCAAACTCGGAGACCCCAACTCTTGAGTTAGTACCAGTGATGAATAATTTTCAAGAACTATTCCCAAAAGATCTTCCTCGAGTTCCTTTTGAAAGGGAAATTAACTTCAGAATCGATCTCCTTCAAAATACCCAGCCTATTTTGATTCCTCCATACAAGATGGCTCCAGAAGAACTTAAGGAATTGAAAGAAAAATTGAAAAAACCTTCGGGACAACAACTTTATCAAACTCAATATCTCTTCATGGGGTGCTCCAGTGTTGTTCGTGTGTAAGAGAGATGGTTCTATTAGAATGCCCATTGACTATTGTCAGTTGAACAAAATCAACATCAGAAATAAATATCCCATCACCATGATTGATGATTTGTTTGACTAGCTTTAGGGTGCTAGTTGCTTTTCTAAGATAAACGTCAGATCCGACTACTACATTCAGAGATAGTGACATCTCAAAGATAGCTTTCAGGACTCGGTATAGTTACTGTGAATTTTTAGTTATGTCTTTTGGACTAACAAATGCTCCTCCAGCTTTCATGGACTTAATGAACACGGTGTTCAAACAATATTTAGACTTGTTCGTCATTATTTTTATTGATGATATCCTCGTTTATTCTTGGAATGAGAAAGAGCATGCGACTCATCTAAGAGTTCTTCTGCAAACCTTAAAGATCACCAGTTATTTGCTAAGTTCAGTAAATATGAATTTTGGTTACAGTCAGTCGCTTTTCATAGTCATGTGGTATACAGCAAAGGGATATGAGAGGATTATCATAAAATTAAGGCAGTAAAGTACTGGCCTTGAACCACTTTTTGACTGATATCAAAATTTTCTTAGGTTTGGGCGATTACTACACGAGTTTTGTTGAAGGATTTTCATCCATAGCTGCCCCATTGACCAAGTTGACTCAGAAAATGGTCAAGTTTTAGTGGGCCTATGAGTGTGAGAAACACTTCTTAGAACTGAAGACCAGGTTGACTACAGCTCATGTCTGGACTCTACCAGATGGTTCAAGACGGTTATGCAGTTTGTTCTGATGCATCCAAGGTCGGCCTAAGTGTTATGTCGATACAGTACTGTATGGTCATAACTTATGCTTCTAGACAACTTAAGGTCCATGAGAAGAACTACGTGAATCATGGAATCGAGCTTGCAACCATCGTGTTTGCCTTAAATATTTGGAAACACTACTTGTATGGTGTTGCGGTTGATGTGTTCACAGATCATAAGACCTTTCGGTATGTGTTCATCATGAAAGAGTTGAATCTTCACCAAAGGAGATGTCTTGAATTCCTCAAAGACTATGACATGAGTGTGCTCTACCATCCAGGTAAGGCCAATATAGTGGCTGACGCCCTTAACAAATTATCCATGGGCATGTAGCCAGAGATATTTATCGGCTTGCTCTCTTAAGACTTTACCTTATGGACAAGTCAAATGATTGTGTGATAGTCTAGAATGGATCAAAATCATCATTGGTAGTGAAGGTTAAGGAGGAACAGGATAGTGATCCTATATTGTTTCAGTTGAAGGGTGCAATTCATCAGCAGAGAGTTAACGATTTCTCCCAAGGGGAGGTGGTGTGCTTCATTACCAGGGTCACTTATGTATCCCTAATGTAGGTGAGTTGAGGCTGTAAATCCTTACAGAATCCCATAATTCCATATATTATATTCATCTAGTTGCCAATAAGATGTATCATGATCTATGGGAAGTTTATTGGTTGAACGACATGAAGAAAGACATCGCAGACTTTGTGGTTAAGTGTCCTCACTATCAATAGGTTAAAGTAGAACATCGAAAACAATGAGGTGTGACTTAGAAGATTAGCATTACTACATGGAAGTGGGAAGTGATAATCATGGATTTCATTACGGGTTTACCTCGTACTCGCAGAAAACATGAATCCATTTGGGTAAGAGTGTACAGAGTTACTAAGTCAGCTCACTTCTTGGCATTCAAGACGACAGGTTCAGTGGACGATTATGCTAGTCTCTACATTAATGAATTATTCAAGTTGTATGGGTTTCCTTTGTTTATCATTTCAGATATAGGTCCCCAGTTTACCTCTCACTTTTAGAGATTGTTTCAGAAAGGTCTTGGTAAAAAGGTAAATCTCAGTACTTTTAGCCGCAGACGGATGGTCAGTCAGATTGTACCATTCATGTCACGACCCAGAGGTACACCCTAGATGTAACATGGCACTTAGAACCCCGAAGGACCCAATGAAGCCACTTAGCATATCGCAACATAAGATAATAGAAAAGTACGAAAATTTAAAACATTTTTCAATACAATCAAAGTTTCGAAACACGAAGCGGAAGTATATTACACTTGTCTCAAACCATCTAATACTTGAAAAGAATTAGGGGAACATCCCATACAAAATCTAAACATAAAAGAAAGACATAAAAAGGAAAGGGTGATCAAGTCCTTGATGCTATGAGGAGTCACCAAAACTTCTCTTCTTGATCTACTATGAACCTAGCCACAAGGATGGAAGTCAATGTCGCCGAACCCTACATTTGATAAGAATGTAGGAAAAAGTATGTGTTAGTACAATAATGTACTAAAATGATGGCTAGCATAAATCATCCACATAAGCACATACAAGGCATTAGTCAACATAAGACATATACCATCATCATAAAAGGCAATAACATAAGTCGTAAGTAGAAGAGACATCATCATAAGACATAGGCTATAAGTATAAGAGACAATAATCATAACTAGTGAGCATAAGAGATAACACCATAGTCATAGGCATAATCAATACATTAAGAAAAACATAATGTAAGAGAAACACTTCATAAGTCACCTCAAGGCAAGCTTGTGCAATGCATGGATAAGACCTTATAATCCCACCTATGTTAAGCAAGTCATTTTAGGTTCTCATTCATATTTATCATATTTTGATCTCATCCTTAGTTTATTCCTCATAGACAATGGAATATTCACCTTTAGTCAAACATATCATGGAAGGCAACTATAGCAACAATCCAAGCTAAGCATACAATATACAACTAGTCCTCATATCAAGACATACTTTCAATACTTAACAACATATAGATCATCATGACATAAGAGAACATACAATAATTACCCTCAAAGCATACTTGTGCAATGCATAAATAAAACCCCATAATCCTACCCATGCTAAGCAAAGCTTCTTAAGTAATCATAGTTCATAATTCATATTCTTGTTGTGGGAATAAGCCTTAACGGACATAGACCATATGAGCTTAACATGGAATTTGGTGTGGTACCCCACACCAAAAAGGGGTTGCTCTACTTGCCTAGGGTAGAACCATACTCTTAGCTTAGGTAGATCCAATAGCTAAGTAACTTACAGGGGCACATAGTTTATGGGACTCAACTAAGGTAGAAGGTTTCCATCTCATGAGATACATATTTAGGGAACCCGGACTCAACTAGCATAGAAGGAATCCATTTGGAAAGCCGAACTCAACTAGTGTAAAAGCTTTCATTGGGAAGCCGGACTCAACTAGCATAAAAGTTTCCATCTCATATTCAATATCCACTCGGTGCTAGGCATTAATTCCCATTGAGTTTATATTAAGTCTTGACTTAAGTTCATATTCATGGAAGAATGTCTTGACACTCAATCCAACATAACTCATACTATAGCTCATTAGATCATGCGTGAGAATATCCTTTCACCGTCCATGTCTACATATAGATTCAATAGGTGAGAAAGCCTTTCAACCTTAGAATCACTATATTGTGATAAAACCTTTCACATCATATCATATTCATGCATAAGTGTGTATATGAGAATAACCTTTCAACAACACAACAACTAGATCATGAGCATATTCACTTTACTCTCAAAGTGTTCTTAAAGCATGTACATAACTTCATAAAACATGCATAACATCATATCCTTCACTTTCAAGGGTCAAAGCTCATATCAAATCAACACATCTAGAATGAATACATTAGACATAGATATAATCATAATTCAAGTAGTTTAATTACTACAAGCATAATCTCATACTTCACCTACTTGAGGTTCAAAACTTACTTTTAATCATCACTCTTAGGGTTCAAGCACTAGACATGGATATCATCCTAACTCATGTGATTCTATAAGTTTATGCATTCAAGCACTAGACATGGATATCATCCTAATTCATGTGATTCTTTAACTTCATGCATTCAAACATTTATGAGGTAGATTAGGTGGGTAAAGTCCTTCCACAACAATTCTATCTAATAGTCTACCATCATCATATAAGCTTCACTATCAAAGCCTTAACATTAATAATTCAACATATTAGTTTTTACCCTTGTGGCCCTATAAATCACATTCATACTACAAGCTTTACTCTCAATCAATACTTCACATGGTCATCATATATGCCTAGTTCTCAAGACAATCTAACCACACGCTTCATTCTTAAGCAATTCTAACCATATATCATCACATAAACTCAAACTCAATACTACTAATCATGATTCATCACATAAGCCCTAATCTAATAAATTCATGTCTACAAGCATCAATTTTAAGTAATTCATACCTAGGTGGTCTACTCTCAAGTAATTCATCAATCTTAGAAGATCACATCTAAGCCCTCAATTTCCCTTTTCATGGCATAAAACCAAATTATATCAATTTCACCCTAGAATCTTTAGGTTAATCAAGAATACATGTCTAATCATACTAAAAACATGTAATTATATCATAAACAATCATAAACACCATTATCCACCCAATTGGATTAACATACAACAATACCCACATTATAAGAAGGAACCGTAACAAGAATTGGGGATTCATCTTCACAATTGGGGGAAACATGGGGCTTCATGGATGAAAGAGATCCATGAATGAATAATCCATCATACCTTGCTTACAAAGACTAGCAAGCTTGAAACAATGGAGTTTTGACCTAGCTTGACCCTCTTTTTCCTTCTCTTTTTCTTCTTTCTAAAGAGAGGATTTTTTAGAGGGAATTGGGTTTCTTTTGGGGGTTTAGAAATAATGATTTAGGATGACTTAATTAAGGGTCTAAAGTCTTTATATAGGTGGTCAAAACTCTAGTAAAACGACACCACTTAATCCCTAATTAATTCTGTAAAGTTCCATAAAGCCCCCACTTAACCGTTTAAAACAAGGTCACTGCCTCACCCACAAAACCACGCCCATGGGCCGTGGGTGGACCCACCGGGCATGCTGGTCAATCGTGGGTTGATTGGCTGGGGCTTGTTATTGGGACCCTGACCCACGGCCCCTCACCCACGGGGCTTAGGTCCCTCCATAGGTCTACTTTTTTTTTAGGGCAGATTCTAGGGTCCTCCTCAAGGGCCCTTGATTGGTCGTTGAGGGGTTGTACCTTGACGTTCTAACCTGAAACCCTTCATTTTAAGTACAGAGAGTCATTCACGACTCTAACCCTCACATCAAGCTCTAGTTTAGCCTACTAGTTTTCAGGGTGTTACAATATCTCCCCCTTGGGAACATACTTCCTCGAATATCTAGACACCTTACGGAAGTAAAGACTCAAGACTAGCAACCCATCATGCATGCAACATCAACATAATGGATAATTCAAAGGAGGTAACATCAACTCCATCTCAAACATAATCAGTGCGTCACGAGGGAGTAGGAACAACATGTAACAACCCATTATGCATGAAAACTCAACATTTCACATGCTCATAGGAGGAACTACATTCTCCAACTAAAAGCATGCTCAACACAACTTCATGGAGCCTTATACAACATATTTTAAAAAACCATAACTGAAACATGATCAGCAAGTCACCTCATGGAACCTATATGCAATTCTTACTAAATCCAAAACAACATGAGGAAAATAAATCATGCAGCTCCATTTTCTTTCAAAACACAAGTTTTCATGAGCATGCACCACATAAATTATGGAAACATACACACATGACTTCACATAAAGCACAAACCATGAGAAACTCATCATTTAAATGCTAAAGGAGGAATAGAAGGAAAAAGGATGAGGATATCAGAACATCTCATTGGCCTCGAATTTTCAAGTAGCACTCTCAACTAAAACCCTTACTACAAGACCACTCCTCAACATCTCCATGGAAACAACATCCTTGTTCTTCTATTTCTTAACTTGCCGATCTAAGATCCCTACCGGTATTTCTAAATTAGAGAAATCATCATTAACTCCTAACTATTCTGAAGGAATTTATGAATGTCGGATCTCCAACACCCTTCTATAACCAAGAGACATGGAAAACCAGATACGTTGGTACCACTCATTAAGCAACTCTAGTTCACAAGCAACCTTACCAACTCCATTCAAGATCTTATATGAGGCTACAAAAATGGGACTAAGCTTCCCAAACTTACTACACCTCTCAAGGTGAGAATTTCAAGTCAACCCTTATCATGAACATCAAGAACACTCAACAACCTTGATATCGAAGCATATCATGTCCCACTTAGAAGTTAGCCTATACGGATTCTTCTAAGCATCATTTCTTTCAATTCTAAGGTTGAAGTAAGTCATCACTAAACTTTCACATCCATCACACAAGATGATTCTAAACCATAGTGGATTACACTTCTACCCTTTTTAGAGGAATCTACTTAATCAACACATCTAGGCATTACTTAAACATCCTATTCATCAAATCTATACACATACCCCAAAACTTATAATGACTAAGTCATGTTCTACAACCAAGTACTCATAACCATAATACAACCATGCATACTAAAGATAACATCAAGGTCTATCATGTCAAGTCTATCAAGTCACAAAACACAAGCAACATCGATATCTAAATAAGCATCAAACACATACTGGAAGCAACATACGGAGAACTTTCTCATTCATCTCTAGCTTGGAGAGCATAGAACCTAACTTGTTTTAGGGCATTCACACCCGAACCAATTGGACCGAATGAAGGGTAAGGTTGGTACCTACGACGACTATCCCCTTCATTTCTAGAAATCATAGGGCAATGCCTTATCTTTTGAACAACTCTCCACAACCATAAAAAATATTGGAACCCTCTAGGCATCTACCCACATATCTCCTATGGCCATAGGGACTCACTACAAATTCCATGCGGTCTAGGGTTAGACACCCTCTCTTCACTATTCTTAGCAGCATTGGAGTAATCTTGTCCGGAAGACCTTTGTCGATTCCTAGAACGACCATATCCATAAGGACCTCAATGAGAGAATTCATCATCATCATTTCTAAACCTCTTTTTCTCCTTATTTCTCCCTTCTAGTTTCTTTTCATCAATTTGTGGAGCATAAGCCATAAGACGAGAAATATTCATATCATGATCAAGCATGGCCGTACGACATTCTTTCATTACTAAATCGGACACTCCTGACACAAACTTACTCATTCCCGACCTAGGATTGGACACTAGAATTGAAGCATACTTAGACAATTGGGTGACTCAATGCGTATCCTATAACACTCATATCACCTTGCCTAAGGTTAATGAACTCAAGCACTAAAGCTTCTCTCATCTCTAAAGGGAAGAGCCTATCTAGAAAATCATTCTTGAACTTCTCCCACTCTATGGGACCCACTCCTATCGACCTATCCTCTTTCCATTCATCATACCATATTTATGCAACATCCCTCAATTGGTAAGCGGCTAATTCCACTTTCTCTACCGGAGTCACTCCCACAAATTCCAACACCTTAGAGACCTTATCTATAAACTCTTGAGCATCTTCCTCTATCTTTGACCCATAAAATTCTGGAGTTTCTATACCAGCCTAAGCCAACATTTGTAAACCAAACCTAAACTTCTCATTTGTTACTTTCTCTCCCAAAAGGTCAATTGGAGCTTAAGGAGGAACTTCTTAATCCACATTGTCTTCCTCATTCCTTATAACATTGGCCCTTGTAGTGGTCATTTACTGTAAACCATCGGGCACGGATTAGGATAAAGGCCTAATAGAGTTAAACTCTATGGCATGACTTAGACAAAGAAGAAGTGAAGATTCATAAACATCCAATAGCCTCATATTCATAAATGTGGTGCGCTTCACATTTATGAACAAGACTCTACTAGACATGGATTGAGGCATCCTAGAACCATTCTAAACCTTGTGCTTTGATTACCAAGTTTGTCACGACCCAGGGGTACTCCCTAAATGTAACATGGCACATAGAAGCCCAAAGGACCCCATGTAAGCCACTTATTATATCACAACATAGGATAATAGAAAATTACAGAAATTTAAAACATTTTTCAATACAATCAAAGTTTCGAAACACGAAGCGTAAATCTATTACACTTGTCTCAAACCATCTAATACTTGAAAAGAATTAGGGACACAACCCATACAAAATCTAAACATAAAAGAAATACATAAAAAGGAAAGGGTGATCAAGTCCTCGATACTATGAGGACTCACCAAAACTTCTCTTCTTGATCTACTATAAACCTAGCCACGAGGATAGAAGTCAATATCACCGAACCCTATATTTGATAAGAATGTAGGAAAAAGTATGTGCTAGTACAATAATGTACTAAATATGATGGCTAGCATAAATCATCAACATAAACATATAAAAGGCATTAGTCAACATAAGACATATACCATCATCATAAGAGGCAATAACATAAGTCATAAGTAGGAGAAACATCATCACAAGACATAGGCTATAAGCATCAGATACAATAATCATACCTAGTGAACATAAGAGATAACATCATAGTCATAGGCATAATCAATAAATTTAGAACAACATAGATCCTTCATGTCACCCTATACGGGCCGTTTAGTGGTCCATGGCCCATTAAGGGCATCGTGAGACCATCCAGGAATTCCCTAGATAGGACTCACCTTGATGGTGTCTTAGACGGCCTGTGTTGACATGGATGGGCTGTCTAGGGGTCCGTACAAGTCACCCAGACAGTGAGGTTGCATTATAAGGTCATTGTGAAAGATGGCGTACACCTAGGCAATCTGTCAAGCTTCACACGTACCATGAAGTTGTCTATGAAAGGGACTTATCAGGTTTAGAGTTTCGTGTTAAATTCAAATGATCATATCTTTTAGTACAAAATGAATTAGATGTCCCATTACCTATCAAATTAAAAGCCTTTTAGTCCTTTTCGCAATGCCTCAAGTTTGCCTAATTTCGAGCACGGAGTAAAAAGTTATGCTTATTATAGTGAATCACTATAGGGTAGGGAAATATCACGACCCACTAGATGGGCCATGATGCCTTAGACGGTTTGTAAAGCCCCTCTTGTCAGTCACCTTATTAGTTCTAAGGGAGGGTTGTATTGGTCTTTTCCCCTATGAATTTGGTACTTTAACTATGCCGTTTGGTACTTAAACTACGTCGTTTTACTTTGTCTAAGCCAAGTTAATTAGTTAGAAGCTTCCTAAAACATTAATTCTCCTAAAAACATCTGACTTAGAAAGTAAAGAAGAGAAAGAGGCGATCGTTTTCTCTCAAGAACAAGAAGAGCTCTCATTAAAGTTCTTTTCCAGGTGTATGGGATATCACTCGTGGTTTCTTGTTACTTATTAGTTCCCTAGTATTTAATCAATTCTTCATCTTCTTGTAAATGGTTCAGACAAATCTTACAAATCCATTGGAATTTAGATGCTATAGTTTGTATGATGTTAATTACATGTTTCATAGAGAATTAGTACAGTACTATGTATAAAACTCAGAAACCCTAGCTCATGTTAATTATCCGTGTTTCATGTAATACACTTGCTAGGCAGATTAGTCAGACAATCATCTTCAGAATTTGAATGTCATACCTTTCAGTATATGTAAGATACATTCTAAGATAATTATGAGTATTTTGAGCTATTAAGTATTACAGTTGCATGCTTAGCTTTATATTCAGCTGGGAATAAACTTAGCACCGAGTTGGACTAGGGTTCAACGTACCCTCAAGTCCTAGAACTATGTTCTTTCGTAGGTTTATAAGTCCCCCTCAATTAGGCATAAGTTTTAGTAATAAAGCCACAGTCATGCCTTTATACCTTGGCAAGGTATATTGGGTCCTCTTGATGGGGCGTATACATCGGACTCCATGTTTAGCTCACATGGTTTATGTCTGTTAAAAGCATCTCCCACAGTCAGATTCATTTCGCATTGACCATGTATTCACTATTTATTTCAATATTTAGTTTAGCATGTTATATATTCATGATTAGTAGTTGGTCATTGCATCCAGCTAGGTTTTCAAGTATGCTATAGTATATCTATTTTCCTTGTTCAGTTTATATTGTTCATCTTAGCCTATGTTTTGCAGACTCGATACATTTAAAGTACTGATGCATACTTTTGCGCTACATTGTTGTATGATGTAGGTTCTAGCACTCAACATCTAGACCACATTTAGCTCAACCTCCAGTCCGTACTCAAAAACGTTAGTGGTAAGTCCACATAGTTTGAGGACCACAGACATGTTTTACCCTACAGTATTCACTTTTCAGTTTCAGTCTTGTTAGAGTTAGCTGGGATATATCCCAGCAACTCAGATTAGTTAGAGGCTTTGAGACACAGATTAGATTCAACTTAAGTTGTTAGTGTTGTTTTCAATCATCACCATACTCTTCATATATTTTATATATTGGGCTTTACCCTATTTCAGATATTGAACTATTTTTATCTTCCACATAGTGCATGGTTTAATCGAACTTGTATAGATATGTCACACCATGGATTAGCTTGGGGTCACTAGTGATATTAAGCATCGTGTTGCATCTACGTGGTAGCCTCGAGATATGACAGCTCCCTTTGGTCAGAATTTTATAGCCTAAATTAGACCATTCTTTCATATCACCAAATTCACCTTCCCCTGGAAAATTGTTAACCTTTGTTTCGGCCCTGGTCCCTCCTTGGACATCGTGCACCTCAACTCAGGCTAAAAGCCTAAGTTGAGGATGGCTATTTCAAAGAAAAATGTTTACCTTTGTTTTGGCCCTAGTCCTTGTTTGTACATTGTGTACCTCAACTCAGGCTAAAAGCATATGTTGCGGGTGGCCACTAGAGAGGGGAACAAGAAGATGAAAGGGGTATGAAAAAGAGTTGGGTGGTGAGAAAAGAGATAATAAAGGATTAAGATGGTGTGGCATCTTTAAGAAAACAAAAGAATAAAAATGCTGAAGAAAATATTTGAATCAAAAAACAAATATGAAGAAAAGCCACACTGGACAATTAATGAACAAAGGAGGAGAAAAAGAAAGAAAAATGTGATACCCAGATTGATTGTAAATGAAGAAGCTAGCCAATGCAATGTTAAGGAGGGTAGAAAAGTCTTTGTAAATCCACATATATTATACCTGATTCTAAGCCTATATTATAAGCTAAGAATGTCCAAAATTGATCCTATTCATTAGTTGTAAAAGTCTAAGTGTAGAAAATGAGGGAAAGCCTATAGTAATGTGCATATATTGTATTAATTCAATATTGAGTACGAGTGTATATTGAATCCCTAAAAAATTTGAACTATAACTCAAATTATGTGTGAACAAAGGGACTTTTTTGTGGTAAGGCCACAAGTTACATTGACCTATGATGGTCAGTCAAGAAATACTAAAAAACGAACACGAAATTAATTTAAAGTGATAAGCCACAACCCCAGATCAAGGGTCTTTAGCTACTAAAGAAGAAGAAGAAGAAGAGGAGGAAGAAGAAGAGGAGGAAGAAGAAGAAGAAGAAGAGGAGGAAGAGGAAGAGGAAGAAGAAGAGGAGGAGGAGGAGGAGAAGAAGAAGAAGTAATTGAGTCCAAAATAAATTAGGAACCCAAAACCAAAACAAATTGGAATTGTTCTACATGTGAAGCTCTATCGGTTTGGTGTCAGGCGCTCAATCTTCTGTGATGCATTCAAAGTCACAAATTGGAATTGTTCTACTCGTGAAGCTCTGTCGGTTTGGTGTCAAGCGCTCAATCTTCTGTGATGCATTCAAAGTCACAAATTGGAATTGTTCTACACGCGAAGTTCTGTCGGTTTGGTGTCAGGCGCTCAATCTTCTGTGATGCATTCAAAGTCGTCCATGTGGCAGTAATTTTTTCACTTTGCAAATTGAAATTTAGAATTCGCTCTTAATATATTATATAATATTATATTTAATTTAATTTAATCTATTAAGTTGTGTGCTTGATTTCCTTTTATAATCTTGCATCTTCAGTTCATTTTAACTCCAAGCTGATTCAACTTTACATCAATTTACTCCTACAAATAAAATACACTATTTAGAAAAGTTCATTAATCCATTCTCAAAAGGGATAAATAAAAATACTAAATGTGACACAAATAATGATAAGAAAATACATCTTTGGCCTCACATCAACACACCACACTTAAACTTTTGCTCGTCCTCGAGCAAACATTAAAGCTCATCTACAAAAAATCAAACTAGGAATGTCATCACTTTGGTTGACACAAACAATTAGGCCATATACAAATTTCAAAACATCAAGTACGATTTTCGCTCATAATGCAAGACATCCAAATAAACAACAAACCTCTAACCTCCTAACCTCAAAGAAGGACTTTGAACACATCAAATTTAAGCTTGCTCCCCTATTCTCATTAAAGAAAGTTAATAAAATCACCTATACATAATGAAACAAGTGCCCTCACAAGAAGAAATAGTCCACACACTCAATTTAAAAGATTGAATATAAATTAAGGACTTAGCATGAAAGAGCAACTCACAGTCACAAAGAAAATTCAAATGTATGCACAAAGAACCATATGATTGCCCATTATGTATATCTCCCCTAATAAAGCATTCTCGAATAGAATCAAATAGGACTTAAACAGATTGTAATGTAGGCTAGGGGACGGGTAGGAAAACTATATAATAATGACTTACACTTCCTTAAGCACTTTGCACTTTAAGACTTTTTCACCCATTATTTTCTCCTATTTATTTTTAGCCCTCTCTTCAACAATTATTTCACAAGTAATTCCCATCATCTTAAGAATGCTTCAATCACATTTTATTTTCAAAGATTTTTTTTTTCATAGGATTTTTTTCATGTCACATTCTTCTGTTTTTCTCTTTCTTTTTTTCATCACATACATTCAAAGAGAGCTTTTTAAGCACTTTGTAGCTATCATTGATTACATTTTCACTCAACCATCCCTTTTTCTTAAGAATTAACAATTAGAATAAGCCTATGATATAATGTTCAAGTAAAAATGTGCAAAAACTAGGAATTTAACAAATGAGTTAAGGGCAAAATGTGGTAGCAACATAAGGTCACAGGCTCAAAATGGCTAACTAGTGATATAATATTTGAAAAACCTAAAATTCACAAGAAAAATCAAAGAAAACCTATTATTATCTCCTAAACAAAGCAACACTTTTTATTTCGCTTCGATAACATGCAGGGCAAGTTCTAGACTAGGATGCAAAATATGGAATAAGTAAATTCTCACCACACATAGCACAAGTATCAATCAAGAAGGATCAATTCCATTTCTAAGAGAGATTGTATCATAACAAACTACAAAATACGATAAGTTATATACAAAGTCACAACCATGAGCTTAGGTGTCAAAGAGTCTGCAATTTCCTTATCAATCAAACATTCACAAGAAAGTATTACTGAAAAATTAGGCCTAAATAGCAAGTATCATATCACTCAAAAGGTTCTTTTATTTTCTCTCCAAAAAAATTAAAAGAAAACTTATTACTAAAAGAATAAAAGAAACTTGGTTCAAGGGACTATCCTCAAGAAAAGAACTGAAAACTAAAGCCAAGGAATCCATCCAAAAAAAAAGGACTCAACAAAACAGTAAAACCTAGAAATTTATTCCTCTACCCAACACTTAAAGATATGCTATGTCCCCAAAGCATCAAATAAAATTTAAAACAAGGGTTGGAAAAACTTCCTGATGCCTTTAGGTCTAGCTAGTAACATGTTCTCTTAATTTTCATTAAGGGTCATACTCACCCCATACTTAATCTCAAACTTGCTCCTTCGCTTCAAATTTTTGGGTACTCAAACTTCCCCTAACCTGCAAAACCAACACTAAAAGATAAAAAAGAAGTTACACAGTAAATTGGATTGTCTCCCAATAAGAGCCTAATTTAATGTCGCGGCAAAACACAAGTTAGTTAACCACTTTTCTTTCCACTTTGAACTTATGAATTTTACCCCTAACTTTGCATCCATATTTCTGCTCCTCTTTAGGGGCAGTGGTATAAAAATAAATGAACCAAGTAATATATGTCACATCTTGCACTTCTTGCACTTCTTGGCTCTTAGGTGAGGAATGTCGTTTTGTCTACGTGGACTAAAAACCTTTAGAATGTAGGGGCCTTGTTCCTCATCTATACACTCATACATTAGTTCAGATGACTCGACTTTCGTGTCGACATCTAAGCGTGATGTATAAAAGTGTTTTGAATGAGATTCAAGTTGCCTCAACTCCAAAGAAGCATTGTTTACAACATTCTCACTTTTGTACTCTTTCTCAACATCGATATTGAGGAATAACATATAGTTGAATGGTTGGAATTCCTCTATTTGCTCCACTAGTTGGTCATCATCCACGACAATTGGTAATTGGGCTTCAGACGCCTCAATCTTTTTGTTCAAGTGAGCCTCCAAGTCATAAATATCTAAGCCAAATTGATCTATTTCATGTGTGAGCTCAACTCTTCCTTCAATTAGCTGGGTTGTCATGTATGTCAAACCATCACGAATAGACTCTTGAAACTTTAGAAGTTGAGTTTGTTCTTGTAGCCAAGATTGGCTCACTATTTGTGCTTCTCCATAACTTTCTCCTTGTTGGGCTTCAATTTCTTCTAATTTTTCTAGGACTATAATTTCTAATTGAATAACATCAAGCTTACCCAGCAGTTTCATGATTTTTGATTGCTCTTCTACACATTCAAATATTTGTTTCGTGATTTTTGAATTAACTTTGTCTAGAATGTACATACATTCCATTAGTGAATTCATATTGCGCGCCTCTTGTTTTGCATTCTCCACTTCATCACCCCTGCCAACATCACAAATAACAGAAGAATCATAATAGGGGTTCGGGGGGAAAGGAATAAGATTTAGGACAACCATTCCAAAGAATATATTGACAAGCACATATATGTCATATATGAAACTCGATATCCAGGTTGTATCCATTACAATAATTACACGAATATTTATAAGAATACGCATCACCCAACGATGATTTATCCCAATCATCCATATCAATAAGAGTACCAAATTATTCAAAGAAAGAAAAAAAAAATTAATCGTTCGGAAAAAAAAAACTAACTAAAAAAATAAATAAAATGAAAAAGTATAACCTAGAAGAATAGTTAATTTCTAGGTCCCCGGCAACAGCGCCAAAAACTTGTTGCTTCCAATTGCACATGCAAGTGTACATGGTCGCGCAAGTAATATAGTGGCTCTTAAAAGAATATGATTATTGAACCAAAAGGACTTGTTGATTAACTATTTTTACTAAATTATACTAGTCTAATTATTTATTTAAGAATATCAAAAGTGTGATTTTTATTTTTAAAGAAAAGAAAGCAAAAATGAAAATAATGAAATTACTTACAGTGAGTTGAAAAATTCCAGGGCTGCAGCATGTATTGGGTTTCATGTATTAACTACGGTAATCAAATTATTGATTTACATGATTGATTTTATGATCATGGTATCCCGATCTTTAATCGCCTACTCCAATAAGCTGTCTAACTACATTATTGAGAGGGCATAGGCAGTCCTAATTGGCGAGCATTTATATTTCATCATGTTTCGTAACCAAGCTAGGTGCTCGTCCGGGTGTCACTCCTAAACTCAAATCAACTCAATTTAATTGAAGCTCAATCTTTATGTATCTTTTGGTCTATCTACCTTAGTGTCTCCCGAGTTTAATAGTAGACAAGATATTTATCTTTATGATAGTCGGTCAAGAAATACTAAAACAAGAATACAAAAGTATAAATTGATAACCAACATTAATTCAAAAAAATTGATGTTCAACAATTACTCATAGCCACATCCCTAGAACAAGGATCTTTAACTACTAATGTCTAAGCAAAAAAGAAGAAGAGAACCCTAAAAAGTATTGATGACTTTGTATCTAATGCCTCCATAATAATTATTTCTATGAACTATTTATTGATGTAGAAAATCCTAAATAAAATAATTGAGTCCAAAATAAATTAGAAACCCAAAACCAAAACGAATTAAAATTGTTGTATGCGTGAAGCTTTGTCGGTTTGGTGCCAGACGCACAATCTTCTATGATGCATTCAAAGCCTGCCATGTGGCAACAATATTTTCACTTTGCAAATTGAAATTTGGAATTCACACTTAATATATTATATAATACTAGTACATGTGCCCGCGCATTGTGCGGATATCTAAATTAAAGCGGATACATAAATTAAAAAATAACTAATAAAATTTACTATAAACTTAGTAAATGTATATTTTAAAAATTAATGATACAAATCATTAACTTATTTATTTGTGCACATAAAATTATTATTATTAATATGTTTAATACACAATTTAATATTTTTTTTTAAACGTTTATAGCTATAATTTTTAGCTACATTTTAGTTTTTTCATATATTTTGTTTAAAATTTATTAAAGATAATATTAATTATTTTTTTTTTAGTTTACTTTGATTTAAAAAAAAAAACAGTTAATGTGTATTTACATGTTTGGTTTACTAAATTTTATTAATATTAATTGAAATAATATTATATCCTTATTAGTAAATTTTTAAATCTATCTTTTCACACGAAATGATTAATATTATAAGATTAGAGTACATTTTGGTATATTTTATATATAAAAAGTTTTACTCAAAAACAAAAGATTCAAAAAAGTAAATTATTGTTTTAAATTTGGCTAACATTAGATAGGAAATTAAATTAAAATTAAGTGAGTAATAAATAATAAATAATTTAATATTAAATACAAACATGAATTTTAAGTGAAAACTGCTCTTTAAATTAAGTAATAAAAAATTAAGTGAAAATTGCACTTTAAATTTTGCAGTATTTTTGTAGTGTTTGCAATTTTTATTTTTATTTTTATTTTTGTAAAGATAATACATAAATTCTTTTTTTCTTTTGTAGTGCTGACATCTAGAAGCTTTACCTCTTCTAAACTAAAATGTCATCAACACAGTTTGTCATTGATTATAAGACTTGTAGTAGATGGATAATTGGGAGTTATGAAACTATTTTTTTTCCATTACCGTACACTTTTCCATTCACGACCCAAAGTGCACCCAGACCTGAGATCAATCTTGGAAAACCATTGTGCACCCCCAAATTCATCTAGAAGCTCTTCAATAATAGAAATATGATATTTGTCTTTGATAGTAATTTGATTTAGAGCTCTGTAATCTACACAAAGTCTCCAATTTCTATCTTTCTTCCCGACTAAGACAATTGGTGATGCAAAGGGACTGCAACTATGTCGTATGAATCCTTGGTTCTTCAAATCTTTCACTATGTTCTCGATAACATCCCTTTTGAACTAGTGAGTATTTGTAAGGTCTTACATTCACAGGATTTGATATTTCCTCCCAGAGAATATGGTGATCAAAGGATCCCCTAGAAAGTGGTAATCCTTTCGGTTCCCCAAACACAGACCTAAACTCGTGTAGAACCTGTTGTACTTCTCCTGGCACCTCAACTAAAGGTGCAATTTTTGAATCTTGTGTAAACTTGTCTTCTTTAGGAGTAGCTTTGATCATAAACAACTGAATCTCCTCCTACTTAATATAGGTAAGAGCAACTGATTCAACTCCTTTCATCTTGGGTGTGTTACCCTGTAAGCACAACATTTTTCCTTCATATTCAAACTTCATTGTCATCTGTTTGAAATTAAAAATGATGTCTCCCAAGTTAGTTAACCATTGAACCCCCAACACCATATCACAAGTACCTAGGGGTAAAAGAAGGAGATCTGTCATGAAGACACTTCCTTGTAGTAACCATTTGATCTCATGACACATGCCACTAACAGGAACAAAATTTCCATCAGCTAAGCTAGCATCTCCCCAGTTACAGGGGCTCACCTTTTGGCCCATTCGAGCCACTAATCCATTGTCCATGAAGTTGTGTGTTAAACATGTATCAATGAGTATATTGAGGACCTTCTTATGACAATGTCCAGTAAGTCTCAAGGTTCTATATCCCTTGATTCCAGTCATGGCATGAATGGAGATCTCACAGGTCTCAACCACTTCGGGTAATTGCAATAACTCTCCTTCTTCCTCCAACACGACACCCTTTTCCTCCAACTCCAACAAGAATAACTATGCGTTGGTCTTACAGATATGTCCTTACTCATACTTCCCATCACAGATATAGCAGAATCCTTTGGCTCTCTTGTCACTTAACTATGCAGGAGTAAGCCCTGTCCTCCTAGGTTTGTTCGCAACAATAGATGGATGAGGTTTAGGCAAGTGTAAATTAGGTGTAGTTTGGGGCTTAGCATAAGACTATGGTTGACTTTTCATTGCTTCCCTCCACTATTTCGAGAAAATAGACTATTTTAATCGAGCTAAGTGATACACATGAAGTAATGAGTAGGGTCTATGAATCCTTACAGCATCCCCTAACTCCAGTTTCAGCCTATTTAAAAATACATTGATGGCTTGGTAGGGATCTAATGTCAACCGGGTCATGGCTCTATCAAACATCTCTTGGTATCTAATAACACTACCAGTTTACCTTAGACTCACCAACTCACTCATGGGGTAATTGAATTCAGCCCCAAACCTATCAGGCAAAGCATAGATGTATTCTTCCCATGTTGGAATAAGAAGATGATTACGACTCCTCATATAGGCCTAGTGCCATTGCAATGCAGGGTCATCAAAATGTAGAGCTGCAATGGTCACTTTCTGTTGAGACTGAACCTCATCGAAGGAAAAGAATTGATCTACCTTATACCACCAATCTTGAAAATCCTTTCCTTTAAATCGAGGAAACTCCACTCTAAATAGAGGTAAGAGTGAGGGGTTATTATGATTGGGGGAATATTTGGAGGTAGGGGGTATTGAGGTTGGGTGGCTTTTGGGTCATCTGTGGAGTGTGGTTGACAAAATTGGAATTGAAGGGAGTCAGTAATTGGGGACTTTGAGGCAATGGAAATCGTGTAGTGAACTAAGTTTGGATGAACTAGGGTTAAATTGGGTAGGATGAATCTGATTTTGGCTAGAAGTGACTAGGTTCACTGATGGGTAGGTCCCCCGAATGTCGGATTACTCGTCATGGTTATGGTAAATAGTGGAGAAGGAGGAACTAAGTTCATAAAACTTGGTATATCGAGAGGTCCGACAGTGGGAGAGTTGATTTCCTTGGAGAATTGAGGCGTTGTTACTAGTCACTTTCCTTGGCCATCCTCAATTGCCTTCTTCAACTCTGATAATGACTTCTCATTCACTATTTCCAGTTGATTTTGTCGTGCAGCAACATTAGCCATGTCAATGGCCATTCGATCTAGACGTGTCAAAACAATAATTCCAATAGGTTGTGTGAGAGAAATAGAAATGTTATATTTTCGATCTATTTTCCACAAAGATTAATTACTTGAATGCATTTGTCTCTCGTGTTTTTATAATATCCATACTCATACGTCACACATGCCTGAATAGATTTGTGAATATCATTTACAATGTCTCATAATGAAGATTAAAGGTGGCACATGAATAGGCATTCGGAAAATGGTACAATTGCATATGAAAAGATGGATGGTAATAACTAATAACTATTCTTGAAATGACATAATTGTATGCATTGAAGCTTATTATAAATTCATTAACTATTTTTCCTTTTATCAGCTAAAAATGAATTAAAATATCAAAAAAAACACATGAGAAAAAAAAAGTAAATACAAATCTAGGCCACATAGAGGTGTTACATAACTTATCTCTAGAGAGATTTGTCAATATAATTTTCTAATAAAAATAATTATTATTATTACCGGATGAAATGTAGCATCATAAGCTTTTCACCTAAAACAGCGGAGAAGTTGTTGGAGCTTTGTTCCTAAACTTATACTAAATTTTATTGAGTGTAAGAATTTGGAAACCTACAACATTTAATACGTATTAATAAATATTCCTAATAATTAGGAAGGGGAAGGGGTTATTGAAATGAGTTTTCTAGGCAAAAACTTCGTGCGACGTGCAACACTAATGCATATTAAATTACTACTCCCTTCGTCCACTTTTATTTGTCATATTGGACTTTTCGAAAATCAATTTGGTTAATTTTTAAACTATTACACTAATTCGATATTTTAAACAAACAAAATAGATATTCAAAAATAATATAAAAAGTACTATAAATTGCAATTTCTTGCATATCAATATGATGAAAAAATACATCGTGAAATGTTAGTCAAAGTTTTTATAGTTTGACTCTAAAAGAGAAAACTATGACGATTAAAAGTGGACGGAGGTAGTACAATACTCCCTTTGTCCCTAATTACTTGTCCACTTTTCCTTTTATAGTTATCTCTAATTATTTGTCCATTTTGACAAATCAAGAAAAGACAAAATAATTTTACCTATTATATCCTCAATTAATTACTTTGAAAAAAGTATAATTTCTTGAAAATCTTAAATTTTTAATCCATCCACTTCATAATTAATAAGGGTAAAATAGTAAACTCACTATGTCAATAATTATTTTTTTATAGATATGTCAATTCAAAAGTGGATAACTAATTAGAGACAGAGGGAATACCTATTAATAAAGGTTAATTATGTGAAAGGAGAAGAGACGATATTTTCTGCAACATTAATACATATTTCAAAAGTTAACGGTGAATTGTTGTTTCGAATTCTGTAATCGACGGCAGTTTTTACTACTCCCTCTTCCGTCCACTTTTATTTGTCATACTGCGCTTTTCAAAAATCAATTTGACTAATTTTCAAAGTTAAATTAGATTACATTAATTCGATATTTTAAACAAAAAATTTAGATATTCAAAAACTATATAGAAAGTACTATACGTTGCAATTTTTTGCATATTAATATGATGAAAAAATATATTGTAAAACGTTAGTCAAAATTTTTATAGTTTGACTCTAAAAATGGAAAGTATGACAATTAATAGTGGACGGAGGAAGTATTATGTACTAATGAGGTTGTGTTAACAAAAGTTAATGGTGAATTGGTTTTTCAAATTTTGTAATCAGCGACAGTTTTTCTTATTATGTATTAATGAGGAGAGAATTAAATATTATACTTTAATATTTTATGTCTTTTAAAATGAAGAAAAAATCCAAAACAACATAAAAAGATGAATAGGAATCCAGACTTTAGAGAGTGTCAACCTCACCATTTTCATATTTCTGCTTTATATATATATATATATATATATATATGGATGATAATGTGGAAACACTTATACAATTTGAGGGAATACAAAGTAAATTAATTTTTCAAAGAGTTTAGTAAGAAAAAACTCACATAAATGATCATTATAATGTAGTCGAAATACCACATCTATTATAAATACCACATCTATTATATAATAAATTCATAAGAAATGGTGTTTTTTAGTATATCCATTATTGAGAACCCAATAATTAAATTCAATTTATCAAAATAAGATCATAATAAAGCAAACAAATTCATACAAATAGAACCATGAGGAATTGAGTGAAAATCTAATCAAATGTTGGGAAATTGAATTGAAGAATTGAAGAAGCTTTGGGGGCTCAATGGGCTATTGGAACCCATTGATGAACTCCCTACATACCTTGATTGAAGCCCTAAGCAGTGATGAAGAAATGAAACTTGAACTTGAAGAACCCTAGCGTCTTCTTCCTTTATCTAAAGAAAAGATTTTTGGAGAGGATGACTTTGGCCATGTTTAGGAAATTTAAGAGAATGAATAGAAATTGAATAATTTGAGGGTTTAAAATGTTTATATAGGGTCTAGAATAGAAGGTAAAATGACATAGTATTGATTTAAAATAATTAGGTAAAGACCCAAAAGCCCCTTTTAAAATAACTGCTGACCACTATTGATGGTGATGCCTACGGTTCATAAGTCAATTTACGGACCGTCTTGTTCAACCGTCGATGGGGGTTTAGGAACATGTTTCTTGACACTCGAATGATGGGACCCATGTATGGTCCGTTGGTCAACCTACAGTCTGTACATGGCCACCATAAGTCAAACATTGGCCCTTAAAATTTCACTAAGTCTAGGAATCACCTACGAGACCTACCTACAACTCGTACATTGAACGACAGACCGTCTTGGTGAACCGCAAAAAGGGTACTGGAACTTGACATTTGAAAATCATTTGACTTTCCACCTACGGGACGTAAGAGGACCTACGGTTTGTCGATGGGGCCCGTACACACAGACACCAGCTCTAGAAAACCTGCAATTTTTCTTCTTTTCAAATCCAAGGTGTTACAATATCTGTCCCTTGAGAACATTTGTCCTCGAATGGAACTCAAAATATCATAAGGAGGGTAGGAACTCGATCTAACATCCCAATCATGAATGTAATCACATAAATGCACATATTCGAGAAGGAAATATCAACTCCAAGTTAAAGGCAACTCATACTCAAAGGCACAAAATCGAGGAAGAATATCAACTTCAAGCTAAAATATACTTTTTAAAAACATCTTTTCATAATAGCTATTTGCAAAGCAAATACAAATGCACATCATCATGAAGCAATCAAGAAGCTAAATCAAATCTCAAAAATCTAAATTTCTGTGAGCATGAATGCATGAGGAAACATGAAAATGACTAAAACACAAGAATCCTAAAGAGTGAACATGAGGGGCTAATGCCTCAAGCTAGATCCGGAGATAAAGGAAAGAGATAGGGATACTAAGACATCACATTGTCTCCGACCTTTCATATACCAATCCAAAGCAAGGAATCTTTCCAACAATTTAAATAGTCTAACACACACACACCAACTATGTAGCATACTATCTCCCTCTTGGGAGAAAACCTCTCTAACCCTTTCAAACCCATCTCCCTCAACCCAAGCATAGCACCAAAGTCTTAACAACCACGGAACCATTGATACAAGTAAACACTTAAGAAGTTTCCACAAGGATTTCAAGGTCGACCTTAAACACACTTACCGTACATGGAGTCATACCATAGCCAAAAAAACACCCAACATCAAACAATGCATAGCCACAAACTAAAAAGACCATAACTTACCAATTACCGTATCCGAGGAACCCTCATGATCTTGTCGAGTTTTATCTTACCTACCATCCCTTCCTTTAGCAGTACAAAGTGGGCAATCTCTTATCTTGTGACCACTCTTTTCACACCCAAAGCATGAATCTGAACCGGCTAGACACTCACTCTTATGTCTTATTCCACACTCCCAACACTTGGACACCATTTGCTCACTAAAACCAATACCTTGAGAACAATTACCTCCACCGGACCTTGATTTTGTGACAAATCACCATTATCACTTTTTCCCCTCTTTGAATCCCTAGTTTTCTCCTTAAGCTTCTCCTATTCAATTTGTTGTGCATGAACCATCAAACGAGAGACATCCATCTCCTTAACAAGACAAGAGGTTAGGCATTCTTTGACCATAAGGATGGCTCAAATTGTATGCGCCTGGTAAGGCACAACCGATGTGCGTCTTACAAGACGCTGACAATGGTGCACCTTACAAGGTGCATAGAAATTTGAGCCTTGTTCAATTTAACCTGATTTCAACAGCGTTAATTTGAACGTCAAAATGTTTCCCTTTTTATTCTTATTTGAATTTTGTTGTCCTTTTGGAATTTTTGACAAATTTTGTTGCCCTTTTGGCTCCGGACTCATGATGATAATCTCATACAACTTCTACTTCTCTTTCCTTCTGGTGGGAGTTATGTCTCATATATTTTGTAAATTGTACTGTTAGAAGCTCTTATACCTATTTAGACTAATATCTTGGGGATGTTAGTATGTTTCCTTGTAAAATAACTTTGGAGGTTTGAATCAATTTATGATAATTTCATAACCATTTGAGGTGTTAGCCTATGAGTTGTTTATTTTTTCGCATGTTATAACTAGTTTGGGTGTACTAGAGGATTCTCCTATCTAGGTGATAGAGTAGGTGTCTGCACGGCTCGGTGAGTTGGGTCATGACAGACTCCATTGAGGTATGTACTAGCTTGCATAATAGATAGAATATAGTATATTGACATACACTTGCTTTATACCTCTCTAGTGGTCACCTGCCTTAGGCATGTCTCGTCAAACACAGATTTGACCTTTTCCTCAAGCAACTTAACTATGTGGCTTACAATTTTAGTGAACTCCTTTATGGACCTCCGATAGAATGCAACATGATCCAACAGCTTGGGATACCCTACATGATGGTGTGCCTGGAAGCTTACCTATTATTTCAATTTTGGTTTTGTCCAAGGGCTTGTGAAAGTCGTCTTCACTTAGTCCTTCTGAGAATTTTGAATTTGATTGTATCTGAGTATGTATTCATCTAAAATATAATAATAAGTTTTTCCATCAATTGATCAAGCATTTGATCAATGAATGGAAGGGGAAAATAGTCTCCTCAATTGCTGCGCTACTTAATTTCTAGTAATTCATACACATTCATCAGTCGATCACTCTTTTTATTATAATCAATTCATTCTTATTAGTAGGTACATCGTGAAGTCACCCTTCTTTGATACACATAGCATTGAAGTGCAAGTTCATACACACTTTGGCATTCTTCACGAAAGTTAAGGCATAACTTATTAATTATTGGCAATATTTTCCATATAATACTGATTTTCGATTCTAATCTTCTAGAAAGGATATTGCACAGTATATTGAGTTTTTTTTTTCCGTTCAAATGTGAGTATTTTGTACTAGTTTATTGATAAAATAATATTATCTTGTGTTATAAAATTTATCCAATATATCCTTTTTTTAATTAAAAAAAAAAAAGGAATACTGTCGTTTACTTCAAAAGAACAAAAAAAAATATGAGTAATTGGAAAGTAGTTAAATTAAATATGCAATTGTCTGCATGAGACAAAATATCACTATATAAAATGAATTACATAAAATTCAGAACAAAAATATTTACACGTTTGCCATATGTTCAAGTAAAATTGATGTTGACTAAATATTTTGAACTTGAGGAAGTGACCTTTAGTGCTTCATTCATAAGCTTAAAAATCTAAATTATGAATAAAGAATATATAGCATAATTTGTCTTCATGTTGATTTTTCAAAATAACTTAATAACAAATCTTCCAACTTACTCAATTTTAGTGGACATTTAATTATATTTTATCGTGAAATTTGAAAGAAAAAAAAATATCATTTATTTTTAAAATGAAAAATAATATTTAAAATTTAATATCCATCAACGAATTACATTAGTTATAACTAGAAAACATAGGAACAAACATATAAAGAATTCAATATTGATCATTTCGAACCAAAAAATATTAATGGTTTATGTAACATTAGCCCTAAAAAGGTACAATTGAATTCATAAGTGAATTTAAAGAATGTGTAGATTTTTTGTTTTTTTTTTAAAAAAAAAGTAACGTTCGACATCATTCATGAGTCTATTTCATAACGGCTAAATTTTTCTCCAAATATCTTAAGTCTTGATTCGATATGTTTTACACTAAGTAAACTACACTACCGACGTTTATATAGCAATGTTGTTATTTTACTAATTATCTTTCAACACATTACTATATAATTCAATTATATGTCTTACCCAATTATACTTTAAATAACTTCTATTATTCTCGATGTATCATAATTTAATATAATCACATATATTAATTATTTTTTACCCTATACATTAAGAGTTTAATTAGGTGAATGAGAAATTTCAATATCATGACTAGTTTTTTTTGTGTAAATCAAGATGAGGTCATTGTCTATCTAATCATAATCTCCCTACCAGCCCTATATTATTATAAACAAAACATAAGATTATAGGTGATAAAAAAGATTTCAATTATTACATAGATAATATTTTATACCATATTTATTAACAATGTGTCCCCAAATCTAGATCAGCCAATATTGTCACGGCCTATGCTTTCTTGTCACGAGAAGCCTGTGAGAATAATTATTCAGACTCTAAAACTTTCTACTCGATCAGTGGATTACAAAATCAACAAAAACAAGTAGAGGATATTTATATATAATATATGCTATAATAAAAGAAAATTTTGATTTCAAATAAGATTTAACATATTACTATTCGTTTGTCCAATTAAGAAAAGCTAGATAATCAAATACTCTCTAGGCAAAAATTAAAAAATAATCTAATATTTTGCTAGAATCATCAAAGAATGTGGTGCAGTGAATGAAATTATTTCTCACTTAATTAGAAATTTTAAATTCGAATCGAAATATAAAAAAAATTCTTAATAGAAAGTGCTACCCCTCTAAATGAAGTTACACCCAATACAAATCTCAATTAGCCGAAATCCAATAAGGGATACACCAAACAAAATAAAAGGAATTCATTTTTTATCATTCATCGTAATAGAGAAATGGGAGAACAAGAAGAAGAAAAGAAAATAGGAATTAAAGTATAATGGCAAAATGTAATTATATGACAAATGAGGGGTGATTTAACAACAAATTAAACCCTTGTTAAACATATTAGCATAGTTTACGGACATTGAAATTTATTATTTGACACACCTTTTCTATTTTCCTCGTCTCCACCCACTTATTATAATTTACATGTACCCAAAAAAAACACATTACCTAACTCATTGGGACCCACACTTTCCATGAAAATGCCACATCATCACTTGTGATAAATTAGGTGATGGCACCAATAAAAACAACACATATCATGACTCTTTAATTTGACACGTGGCTTCGATAAAAATTGGAGTTATGTTTAACTCAGAATTTAAATTGAAATTATTTCTTTTGACCTGTTTATGAGTAATTAGAATAAAAAAGTGAAAACATTTTTGTTTTTTTAAAATTATTGAAAATTTTAAATTTATAATTCAAGTTGAATCTTAAAGTTGTATGATCAAACATATTTTCTGAAGTTCAACTTACAATTTTATGATCAAACATATTTTTCAGAATTCAACCACGGAAACATTGCCAAATACTCTCTTAATTTTACTACGGTTATTTTATGTAATTAATTAATATCAAATAACAATATGAGAATAAAAATTTATTTTTTTAATTTATTATTAAAATATAAATAAAGTAAAATGAATGAAAGAAAGTAGAGAATGTAGGGGGTTTGGAGAGGTGTAAAAGGAAACGGCGGAAAGTACATAATGGAGGGGTTTGGTGGAAACATTATCCATAAAACGTCGTTTTCTGAAAAGATACGTCAACAATTGGACTTCTTCCTTGGTCCTTATCCCAAACCCCTTCATTCAAGGGAAACTTTTTTCTTTTTATTTTGTCCAACATAAATATATGAACATAATACACATTTCATACGTGCCTTCTTCATTTTCCATGACAGACAAAATCGAGTTTGAATAGAAGTGAACAAGATTAGACGAATGGAAACAAACATCAGAGACACATTTGGAACTAAATTACGTATGTGTTACTACCCTTTTCACAAAAAGTAACACACCAATATTTTTGTAACACCTATCAATTCTATTACTAGAATTTGAATTATAATATGTGCCTACATAGTAAGTATATAAACTTGAATCGGGTAATGTTTTAGTTGTTTATGTGTGTTAAGATTTATTTTTAGGTGTGGAAAGGATATTGAAAGTGGTTTAGGATCATAAGAGACCTTTAGCACTAACTTGAGTTCAAGTTATACTGCCGGTTAAGTTTTTCGCATTAGTTCATGCAAGTGTTAACCTTAAGCGATCATATCTCTCTTAATATTAAGAGTTATTGTGTATCATAACCTATTAAATTAAAGGTATTAGGGTTGGACATTCGGTAATTCGATTCAATTTTTTTGTAATTCAATTTGATTTATTAAATTTAATTTTTTGTTATGGGCCTGCTTAATGGGATTTTTAAAATTTTATATTTTAAGATTGTTTTTGTTGGATTTTTCAGCTTGATAAGCTAAAAATAAGTGGTCCTAAAGTGTTAAAAACTAGAGTTCCCGAAAAACTTTTTTTTTTTTTTTTAAATTAAAGACCCCATTGGGCCAATTTATTTGAAATAAAATAAGGAAAATTGTATAAAATAGCAAATTATTAATTCAAATTAAATGTTATAGTCATAGTTTATTTTATTTGTAATTTGCAACAAACATCCCCTTTTTTTGTCGTTTGATTCAGTATACAACTATCCATTCAGTATACAAATGTATAAATGCGTTTGTGTTTGTATAAAGCGAGAAAAAAAGTGTATATACAAATACAAATACATATATTTTCGTCCTATACACTTATAATTATACAAATACAGATCTTATTAGACAATTACAATGTATAAATTAATTTATACAAAACTGAGCAATTTGTATAAAATTGGATGTATCTAGCGAATTATACAAATCTAAAGCTCCGTAGCAAACATAAAATTTGCTATGGAGCGCAATTATGCAAAATATAATTATAACATATAAATATGATTTTTATGTTTGCTACATGTGAAAGTAGGGGTGTACAAAATCGAACTGAAAACCGAACCAAACCGCAAAACGAGTCAAACCGGAAAAAAAAATCCGACTAGCAGTTTGGTTTGACTTGATTTGGTACTGGAAAAAAAACCCGACTATATTTGTGTTGGTTTGATTTCAACTAAAATAAACCAACCCGAGACCAAACCAACCCAACCTTATATATATAATTTTAAAATTTTATTTTATACGTAACAATATTTACTTTGATAAAAATTTTAAATATTTCTATACTTTTTCATAGTTTTTATCTTTTAATATATTATTTCATGTTGAAAGTTAGAATTCTCAATGGTCCAATAAAGACTATAATCAATATATAGATGTTGGTAATTATAATAAAGCTTAAATGAAAATCAAATTAATACTAATGCAAAAATAAAATCAATTCAACACTAAGAATGACAAAAATATTGAATATTTGTTCTTTAGTTTTACATAGGTTTAGACAATTAATATACATAATCTAATTTTAATTTCCTTTAATATTTACTCATGTAACTAATACTTATTAAACTTATTTTAGCATGATTTAGTACTTTTAAATTATGATCATTTTCAATATGACTTATTAATTTGCAATATTTGTTTTACGCGATTTCATTATTCTTTTTTTGTTGGACATTTTAGTGTCATTAATCATATTATATTTTGTGTTATTTTCTTAAGAAACACATTAGATAGTTGTATTTTGGTAGGTCTAAAGAAATATTTGAAGTACAAGTAAATTATTTGTTTGTATGAATACCTTACCGAAACAATCCGAAAATCCAAAAAACCCGAAAAAATCCGAAAAAACCCAAGTTTTATTGGTTTGGTTTGGTTTATAAATTCAAAAATCCGACACAAATGGTTTGGTTTGATATTTGAAAAAACCGAACCAACCCGATCATGTACACCCCTATGTGAAAGTTGGGAAAATTGTATAAAATAGCAAACTAATAATTCAAATTAAATATTATAAACAAAGTTTCATTTAATTCTAATCTGTAGCCAACTGTTTTGCCAGTCACCTCTCTCCCAGCGAATCTCGCTCGCCTCCCCATATATCGCTCGCCTCGCCTCTCTCACTCACTTTATACAAACACAAATGTATAATTTGCGTTTCTCTTTGTATAAAGCAAGATAAAATTGTATATACAAATACAAATATATATATATTTTTGTCCTATACACTTAAAATTATACAAATACAGATCTTCTCCTGCCCAGTTTTCTTTTGTCTTCCTCTCTTTCTCGCTTTATACAAACACATATTATACAATTGATTCGTATATGTATACCAAAATATACATATTAATAACCATATTCGTATATGTATACTAAAATATACATATTAATAGTCATTCATGTATAGCAAAATATACATATTAATAGTCATTCGTATATGTATAGCGAGTTATACAAATCACAAGCTTCATAGCAAATATAAAATTTGCTATGGAGCGCAATTACGCAAACCATAGCTATAACATATAAATATGATTTTTATGTTTGTTATATGCGAAAATTGTTCTATTTGTACAAAGACAGCCCAAAGTGGCATATCCAAAATAAATGAAGCAAAACAAAATACAAAGAAATGCAAAATAGGAAAGAGAATGAAACCAAAGAAATCACAGAGAAAAACCCATATCTTTCACCTGCTCTTCTTCCAAATTCTTCCAAAAAATAAGGTGAAATTCAACCTTTAAACTTGGAAACAAAAGATCCATCACTGAAAGGGCTTCTATGTCAACGATTCACTCTTGTTCTTCACGATCCAACCTCTACATCCAGATGCGAGCTAAATCAATGAAGTGAATCCTTGTGATTGCAAAGCCAAAATTTAAGAGGGTAAAGGTTGGATAAATTTCACCTTCAACATTCACCGAGTCTCATGAATACCATGAAATTCATTCCAAGAGAAGACTTCTTCAACTTCACCATACGATTTCCGGCCACCAACATGCCTAAAAACTATTACTCTTTTAAATATAAAGTGAGAAATTGTTTTGATGCTTTTAGTATTGAGTTTTGACTTATTATTGTACAGAATTGATACATGAAATTAGCCTAAGATAATGTTGCATCCGCATGATCATCATCAGTATGTGTAGGCCTCGAACATCATCAAACAATGTCCTCTGCCATAAAATTAAAAATATTAAATATGTGTATGATAACTCCCACAGCAAGCCATATCAAATCATGTATCCACGTTTTGAGCTCAGCAGTTAGCATTGTTAGTCTTTAGTAATTGGCATGTATATTTTACAAGTTCACAAGTTCTTAAGATAAGAAAATGAATATGAGGAAATGGAAGAGACGTGCTAAAGGTTCAGTTCAGAGAAGAAAAAATTTAAAGCCAAAAAGGCCACATGTGCATAAAACATCACAAATCTTCACAAATACAATGATCGAACTTGTGAACTTGTCAAATACAAAATTATATTTCGGTTAAATTGAATTGGAACAAAAATTAAGCACACCAATGTAGGTAATTGATATTCAATTGGTATCCAATTGATATCGAATTGGTATTTTTAAGTCTAACCATGTATGTCATTGGTATATAATTGGTATCAAGCTGAAAATATATTTGTATGTTATTTGTATCAAGTTGGTATCAATTGAGGAAAATTAAGTCTAATAATGTATGCAATTGGTATTTAGTTGAAAATACAACATATCATTAAGATTTCAATCGAGTGAGTCAAGCTAAAACTAATTGATTTTATCTAATTGGTATCCATTTTGAAAGTCTAGTTGTAACAACCTATGCGTTTGTTATCTAAATAGAATTTTAAAATATTTAATTCTTACTGTTCTGTGTATGCAATGTTTTTTAAAACTAAAGTCCCAATTTAAAACTGGTTACTCTTTATATCCAATTTGTATCCAACTTGTTGCAAAATTAATATTACCACCATATGAAATTGGTATTTAAGTGGTATCCAATTTGTATCCATCTGGATGAATTAAATCTAACAATGTATGCTTTAATACTCAACATAAAATATTCTTTTGATTTTCAAAAATCATGAACAAAATCAATAAATTCTGCTTAATACTGCATAGTAACAATAATGCATAGTATATATTGTTGTAAAAAACTGAAGCAAAAAATAAACAACATCCTAAAATCTAAATATTGAATAAAAATCTAAGTCAATCATCTATCTGACAATTGATCTCCTTGGTCTTGGTGTAGGATAATTGGTAGTATCCGAGACATGTTCTTTTGCTATGCGCAGTCCACCAAATTTTCTAACAATATAGTATAGTTTCTTTGCTCTCACTAATTACGTCATCGGCATTCTTGCTTTTTTCATATTGCCGTAGGATTGTGGCATACCTTTGACGATGATATTTTTCATCAATATCAATGTGACCCATATCAAAAACTACATTGCTAATAAATTCAACAAATAGACATGTGTACATGTCACAATCACTGAAAAAACATTGTAGAACAATCATTATGAGAAAGAAAGTGAATTGATTATCATAAACAAATTACAATAATTTAGGAATAGATACTTTGATCTTAGATCTTGTTGAGGTAAGTCATTGATAAATTCAACTTTGAGAGGATCAGCTTGAGGCTTGTCAATATATGCGGCAATTTACGTTTGAATGGAGAAGAAGAACAATGGAGAAGTTGGAAGAAAAAAAATCAGTGTGGATAGAACGAGAACGTGGATATGTGGAAGTGGAAATGGGGTGTGACATGTGATAAGGTAAAAAAAAAAAGTGCCTTAAAAGGTGTAATTGAAAATTGTGAACTTATTTTCTCTCATAATTTTCTCTTTCTCTCACCTATTAACATTGAATAAATTAATTAATTATATATAATTAATTAATTTATAAATTAAAATTGATCTGTTAATACTTGTAATTAAAACTTTATAAGTAGTAATAAAAAAATACATATAAAGGTGGTAATATTAATTCTTAAATCTATTATATATATATATATAAGGTGATTTTTCCATTGTTTTAGGCCATATTTGCCAAATATTTTTAGGCTATTTTGTGTCAGTTTATATTGAATATTGAATATTCATGTCAATTCCTCCTTAATTAAGCCACTAACACAAAAATAAAAATTATTTGGATGAGTACCTTTTAATAAATAATTATTAATTTTAATAATATTTTTTATTTATTATCATTTATAGCAATACATAGCAATATTATGATAAATTTGCAATATGTATTAAAAGTAAATTATGTATGCAATATATATGTATTATAACTGTTTTAAAATATACTATACTTGTTTGATAAGAAATTGGCATATTGTATTAAAATGTATGATAAATATATTATCCATTAATAAAATTTGTATTATATGTGTTATAAATTGTTCTTTGTAATATGTGTTAAAACTGTATTATAAATGAATTAAAAGTAAACAAGTGAATAAAAAATATTATTGCTATAAATGATAAATATTTTCTTAATATAGTATATTATGTAAGTTTCAAAAAGAGGTTACACCCACTTTGAAGAAGGAAAACAATATTTTTATTTTCTTTTAATTAACTCATTAAAAAGATTGTGACTATTTTTAAGGCATGAAAATATATTTTAAATCCCCAATTAACGCATATTAATTACCAGGTGATTAGCAATAATTAGTCAAATAATAAAAAATGATGATTTTTATTAAAAACAGCAATACGTATACATAATTAGTCAAATAATTTAGTGATCTCGAATCAAATATATTTTCTTTGCCTTTCGTTCCTTTTTTATAAAACACAAAATTAATTTTGACTTTGTCCTCTCATAACAATATCTGAACATCCCAAATACCCCTCACGGTGGATGTTCTCCTTTTTGGCTGCTAGGTCATTTCATAGTTGGTTAGAGTTATGTGTATTATATATTAAGGTAAGAATTAATTATGAGTGAACTTATATATTATTTTATACATGTATTAGTAATATAGAGAGTATATATTTATGCATATATTACTTATGTAGGGATTATTTATTCATGTAGTATTAGTTATATATATTAGTTATTCTACCTTCTATCCTGTATAAAATGATGCATGAATTCTCTCATATAACTTATACATGTATTAGTTATGTAGATTTTTAAATTGTCAACCAAATATCATATTAATTTTATACATAAATAACTTACTTCCTATCTACCTGTCAAAACTCGTATAAGTTATATACAAATTAATACATGAACAACTTATTTCTTATTCAGCTACCAAATAAACCTATGTATTAGACCTTCTATATATGTAATGGATGTCTTTTGATTCTACTGGCTTATTTGGTAGGAAAATTGCAGCATATGTTGCGGTTTTCATTGAGAAATTGACATGAATATAGAACACTCATTATAAATTGGCACAAAATAGCCCAAAAGTATTTGCAAAATTGGCCTTAGAATAATGAGAAAGTTGTGCATTATAATAAATTATTAATTCAAAATAAATGTTGTAGTTACAGTTTCATTTAATTCTAATTCGTAGTAAATATTTTGCCATTCTCGCCTCTCTCCCGTGAATCTCGCTCGACACTCTCAATTCTCTCCCTTGCCTCTCTCACTTTTATACAACACAAATGTATAAATTGTGTTTGTATTTGCATAAAGCGAGAGAGATTGTATATACAAACACAAATATATATTTCTTCGTCTTACACACTTATAATTATACTATTACAAATATATCCCTATTCAGTTCTCTTTTGTCTTTCTCTCTCGCTTTATACAAACACAAATTATACAAATACAATGTACAATTTGTGTTTGTATAAAGCGAGAGAGAGATTTGATATACAAATACAAATGTTTTAACTCGATTCAATTGTATATTAACTTGATTCAATTGTATACAAATTCAAATTTTATGCAGATATACAAACACAATCACTGATACATATACATAGTAGTTACATTTATACAATTATCTCACTGTATACATATACAATTCACCTCTCTTCAATTTCTGCCTTGTTTTGCTCGCCTATCTCCTCTCTCTCCTAATCTCGCTCACCTCTCTCGTCTAACACAAAGAACATATACATATACAAACACAATTTTCATAGACATAGACACTTGATTTATACAAATCACCGTGATTTATACAAATCAGATATGTTTGTTATGGAGTGCAAATAACAAAATTGTAGCTACAGAGCACTAATATAATTTTTATGTTTGCTATTCCTAAAATTTACTCAATAATAATTGATACAAAGTAGTCAGAACGATGTCTAATTTTAAGGATTGGTTTTTTAACCACCAACACTAATTAATTAATAGAGCAACTTTCATATATAGCAAGCATAAAAATCATATTTGTATGTTATATCTATAGTTTGTATAATTGCGCTCCATAGCAAATTTTATGTTTGCTATGGAGCTTTTGATTTGTATAATTCGCTAGATATATTCAATTTTATACAAATTGTTCGGTTTTGTATTAATTCATTTATACATTGTAATTTGTATAACAAGATCTATATTTGTATAATTATAAGTGTATATGACGAAAATATATGCATTTGTATTTATATATACATTTTTCTCTCGCTTTATACAAACACAAACACATTTTAGACATTTTATATCGAAATGTATAAAATATCTAATTGTATACCGAAAATGGCTAATTTTATACCAAATTAGATGGCAAAAAAATGGGATGTTTGCTGCGAATTATAAATAAAATAAACTATAGCTATAACATTAAATTCGAATTAATAGTTTGCTATTTTATACCATTTTCCCTAATTAATTTAATTAGCACATTGTCTCTAATTAGCCTATTAAAAAAGTTATTGCTACTTTTAAGGAATGAAAAAAAAATTATCCCTTAATTTGCCCGTTAAAAAAAAGTTACACCAAATTTGAAGAAGGGAAAAAAAAGATTTTTTTTTTAATCTTTTAATTAACTCATTTAAAAGAATGTGATTATCTTTAATGCATGGAAATATGTTTTCAATCCCCAATTAACGTGTATTAATTACCAGGTGATTAGCAATAATTAGTCAAATTATAAAAAATAATGACTTTTATTAGAAACCGCAATACCTATACACATTATATTTATTTGTATACATAAAAATACTAACAATTATAGTTGCAATTACTTATAAAAAAAATTAATAATAAGTATACATAAATTTATTTAAAAATTGACGTCTAAATTTAGTTAATGTATACGGTAACTGTAGTATGTATACATAAATTATATTTTGCTTATATACATAAAATTTTATTTTCTTTATATACATGAGAATATAAACAAAACTTATAATTGTAACTATATAATATATACGAGAAAATGATCAAAATGATCTTTCATGTACGAGGATTGCTTTATATTAATCATTAATATATTTCACATGATTATATGATCCTTAATGTATTATAAAGGAAGATAATTTTAGTCTTTTGCCCTAAAAACTAACTGAAAAGATAAAAAATGTAAACTTAACTATTGGTGGGCCCCTTCTTCTTACATCTTTCTAAATTGATGTAAATTGTTGTATATATGATAAATGATTACCCTTGATATATGGTTAATCTTTTAATTTCTTAATAACGACTATGGATTAGCCTGTAAATTTCTAGGATTCTTAGCCTTGATAGTCCGCTTAATGAACAAAGGACGAATTTGCTGCCAGATCTATATTCGGGGTGTGATTAAAGATGAAGTTGTTAAGAATAAAGGTTAAAAGGAAGAGATGAACAGGGTAAAAAAAAAAACCCCTTAGTATATGATTAACCTCTTAATTTCTTAATGACGACTATGGATTAACCTGTAAATTCATAGGATTCTTGGCCTTGATAGTCCGCTTAATGAACAAAGGACGAATTTGCTGCCAAATCTATATCCGAGGTGTGGTTAAAGATGAAGTTGTTAAGAATAAATGTTAAGAGGAAGAGATGAACAGGGTAAAATAAAATTAAAAAAAAAAAGTAAAAATGGGGAAATTAGAGAATTACATCATAAATAAACATGATCAAACTAAAGGAGAGAGAGAGTACTGAGTAGGATTTACAACATATTTGAAATAAAAGCTATATTCTTTAAACTATCGAAATAACCTAAGTCACCAAAGTGGCCAAATTAGATAAATTAACGTCTACACATATCATATTTATGATCACTTGATGTATGTATTATGTTTCTAAAGTTTGTTAGTCACCAAAGTGGCCAAACTAGATAAATTAACGTCTACACGTATCATATTTATGATCACTTGATGTATGTATTATGTTTTCATAGTTTGTAGTCACCAAAGTGGCCAAACTAAAATGTATAAAATTATTCACATGCATAAAATTTTATGATATTATATGTGCATTTGTATTTATATAGTTTGTTAGTCACCAAAGTGGTCAAACTAGTATGGTTAAGAAAAATATGCATTCATAAAATTGTCATTTATCTATGAAAGTTAATTAAATGCCTATATATTGAAAATAAATAGATAAATTGACTTTCACTATTGCTAGAACTTAAGAATTTACCCAAAGGTGAATTAATCATTCTACGAATAGTGAACATTATGAGGTAAATTAATATTTTCAGTCAAACATATATTGTATATCGAAAGATGTCGTATATGTTTGGTTAAATATATTTAATTTCCTATTAAAGATTAATATTGTGTCGTAGTATCTACCCAAAGGAGAATTATGATGTACTTTTATCATTTTACTGAATTCACAATATTTTTTATTTGTGAGCATGTATATCCATTTGCAGTTATTCCTCTTCATTCACATGCTTTGTTTGTTATTGTGTTCAATGGATTCAACTTCTCTGAACGGCATGAACAAGTCTAGTTCCACTTAGCTATGATGGATCTTGGCTTGGCTCTACTAAATGATAAATCTATTGTCATTATTTATAAGAGCAGTGAGAATGAGAAGTTTTTCCATAAATCATGGGAGCGCTCTAACAGATTGAGTCTTATGTTCATGCGAATGATTGTTGCTAACAACATTAAGAGTACTATTCCACCAACAGAAAGTGTCAGGGAATACCTGAAGTTTGTGGAAGAACGTTTTCGTTCTGCTGATAAGTCTCTCGCTGGTACACTAACAACGAACTCACAACCATGAAGTTTGATGGGTCACGCAGTATGCAAAATCATATTATCGAGATGACTAACATTGTAGCAAGACTTTCGACCTTGGGGATGAAAGTGGATGACACCTTCTTGGTTCAGTTTATTCTGAACTCATTGCCTCTTGAGTATGGACCATTCCAAATGACTATAACACTATTAAGGATAAGCGGGATGTTAGTGAATTGTCCAGTATGCTTACTCAAGGGGAATCAAGACTTAAGAAATAAGGAGGTCATTTCCTTAACCTCATGAGTCAAGGAGTTGGTAAAGGACTTAAAGTGAAGGCTAACAAGTTTAAGAAATTGAAAAAAAAAAGGCACCTGCTAAAGTTCCACAGAATGCTCATAAGGAACTCAAGGCCGATGTGTGTCGTTTCTGTAGAAAGGAAGGACACTTTCACTAAATGAAAGTTCTACTTATTTTTGGTATAAATGTTTGGGTCATATATCCAAAGAAAGCTTAAAAAGATTAGTAAAGAATAAGATTCTTCCGAATATGAATTTTATTGATCTTAATATATTGTTTGGATTGCATTAAAGGAAAGCAAACCAAGCATACCAAGAAAGGTACCACAAGAAGCACTCAACTTCTTGTAATTATACACACTGATATTTGCGGACCCTTTGATGTTCCATCTTTTGGTGGAGAAAAATATTTTATCACCTGTATCGATGAATTTTCACGTTATTGATTTATCTATTTGTTGAAAGAAAAATCTCAAGTAGCAAACACTCTCAAAGTGTATGTTAATGAGGTTGAAAGACAATTAGATAAAAGTAAAAATCATTAGGTCAGATAAAGGTGGTAAATATTATGGAAAGTAAAACGAATCAGAACAATGTCCAGGTCCATTTGTAAAATTCCTTGAGAATGGTGAAGTTAGTGGGAGTGTTGAACGACAAAAGATGAAAATTAATAAGGTAAGGTATTTCCCCACTAATCACAAATGTTGTTTCTATTGTTGAAGAACAATTAACAATGTTGAACAACATTTTGGTGAAACAATTCAAGTAGGAACTAACTCACAAGTATCTGACGTAAATGAGCCACAAACAGTGTCATTAAGAAAATCAGTCATTTCAGATGATTATGTGATTTATTTGCAAGAGTCAAATTTTGACATTGAAATTAATAAAGACCCGATTTTATTTTCACAAGCCATAGAAAGCATTGAGTTTGATAAATGGATTGATGACATGAATGAAGAGTTAAAATCCATGGAAAACAACAAAGTCTGGGATCTCGTTTAATTACCAGAAATTTCTAAAAGAATCAGGTGTAGATGGGTCTACAAGACCAAACGCGATTCAAATGGTAATATTGAACGATATAAATTCAGACTTGTTGCCAAGAGATACACTCAAAAAGAAGGCATTGATTATAAAGAGACCTTTTTACCAGTCTCAAAGAAAGACTCATTATGTTTTGGCTTTGGTAGCTCATTATGATTTAGAATTACATCAAATGGATGTGAAAACTGTCTTTCTTAATGAAGACCTCGAGGAGAATGTTTATATGGACCAATCAGAGGGTTTCAAAATTAAAGGAAAAAATCAAATGGTGTGTAAGCTAACGAAGTCAATATATGGACTCAAACAAGCCTCGCGACAATGGTATATAAAGTTTAATGATACTATAACATATTTTGGATTTAAGAAGATTACCGTTGATAGGTGTATATACCAAAAGATCATTGGGAGTAAGTTTATAATTTCAGTATTGTATAGTGATGACATTTTACTTGCTGCTAATGATGGCATATTGTGTGAGACGAAAGACTTTCTCTCTATGAACATTGAAATGAAAGTTATGGGTGAGATGTCCTATGTGATAGGGATAAAAATATTCCGTGATAGATCACAAGGATTATTGGTACTGTCTCAAAAGACTATATCGAAAGAGTTCTAGAGAGATTTGACATGAACAATTGTTTAGCAAGAATAGTTCCTATTCAAAAAAATGGGATAAATTTAATCTCATGCAATGCCCAAAGAATGATGTAGAATGAAAGGAAATGAAATCAATTCCTTAATCTTCTATTGTTTGAAGTTTGATGTATGTTCAAACTTGCACAAGACCAGATATTAGTTTTTCGGTCGGAATGCTAGGAAGATATCAAAGTAATCTTAGAATTGATCACTGAAAAACTGCAAAGAAAGTTGTGGCACGTTATGAAGCCACAACTCATGCATTATGGTTGCAGAACTTTATTTCAAGACTTGGGGTTGTCGACACCATTACCAAGCCACTGAAAATTTATTGTGATAATAATGCAGTAGTATTTTTCTCCAATGTGGGGGGTAGGTCGGAATTTGGGCTATGTTTTATTTTTGTCATAGGCTTTTGATTAAATGAATGCTTTTTTATAATATTCATCTTCTTTTTCCTTTTTATGTAAAATAATTTGGGCTCCTTCTATTAGTATTTTTAAGTATTGTAGGTCCTGTGTTTTAAAATACATTTTTAAATATGTTTTTATAATTTGTTCCCATGAATCTATTTCGGTTGATATTTCTTTCCAAAGTTGGAAATATTCTTCATTTATCATATTTATTTAATCACTATTATAATCTGATGTGTATATTAGGTCTAAATAATCTGTACTTTCGAATAATTCTTTCATTATCTGTCTTATATCATTAATCCATTCTTGTTTTAGTAAGTTATTTATTTCTTCTTCTTCGTATTTTATTATTTTTTCCCATATTAATTTTTCTTAAATCAGGTTCACTTATTTTGTCTAATATCTTAAAAATAAGTATCTTATGATTGTCGGTAAAATAATTATTATCAATTGTCATAGTTGGTGGGTTTATTATATTCATGTGCTTTTATCAAATTATTTATTATTCCTGCATTCCATGTCTACCATATGGTAATCTTATATAGCTTATTATGACCTAAAGTATCCGTATTTTATTATCTTGTCACTACTAGCATGATACCTTTTTCAGATATTATCTTCCTAAACAGTGCCTCAATACTTAGGTACTCCCCTAACACGGCCTTCTTGCCTTCACTGGTTTCCCAATTTTGGATGGCATAGTTCTAGAAGTTTTCTCCTACTTTTCTCTATGCTAGCAAACTAGATAATAAATTATTGGATAATTCTAAATAATAATAACAAGCATAAGCATATCACATAATATAATATGGTTGACAGGAATTAATTAATTTAACTAAGCATATTCATCAATATCATAATTATCATAATCATAAATATTATAATCATAAATCAAATGTTATAAATATCATAACTTTATAAGTTTCATAGATTATACCTGTTGTAAGTTTGCTGAGTTTTGCTCCATAAGTTGGGGATTTAACTTAAATTTTTATTGAGTAATTAATTTTACAAAGCTGAATATTGAAATATTTAGAGAGATTTTTTAGAGAGAAGTGAGTTCGGTGTGTCCTCTCTTCCTCTCAAATGCTAATCTACATGTGGTCTAAGGACTACGAATGCAAAATAAGAAAACTAATTTACAAGGTAAGTCCCTAAATATTTACATATCAGTCCCCCGACAAACTTTACATCTTTTCTCCTTTAAGTTGCTTTCTTCTTTATCTTCTTTTTTATCTTTCCATCTTTATGTCACATGTCTTTGTGGGAAAGTTTGAAAATTAATTCCTTCTTTAATTTGTAGTCGTCGATCTGTTTGTCCACGTATTTGTCTTTTTCTTCCTTTTGCAAAAGTAGATTCTTCTTTATATCTTAGTCAATAAGTGTGTCTTCTTTAATTGTTGTCCGTCCGCGTGTTTTGTCTTTTTCAGTCTATGTTGACAGCTGGTATATAATTATTAACTCCACTACATCTGCTGCATACATGTTCTGTGTATCTTGTCCCAATAATTTTGCAATATTGTTCTAGACTATCTTCTAAAATAAATCCTTTCCTGATAGCTTTTGTGATTGGCTCGTGTTTTGGTTTAAGTAATGATAAGGCCCAATTTTTTACTTCTAATTTGTCCATTGGCCGTAATTCTTTTATTGTTGAATAAATCAATAAGTGGTTCCTGGAATAATACTTCCATATATAATTTGTTTCATCATATGCATTAGATAATTCTGCTAATATTGTGCTAAGTCCAATAATTCGTTTGTTCGCATAGAATTCTGGTATCTCAGTTTTTTGTATAATCGGCTGTGTTGTAATTTCTTCTGGTATAATATAATCTTTTGTCATCTCTATTTTTATGACCGTAACAACTGGTTTAATTTCGTCAAATAATATCTCCGCTGGTGCTGAGTAAAATCTGACATAAAATAATTGTCCTTTTGTAACTCGTTTATAGTTCATAATTGCTTGATGTAACTCTGGTATATGGATAAGGTCATCTCCCGTAATTGTATATGCTGTTGAAATAAGTCCATAAGAGTAACACGTTGCTACTAAATTTGGTTTTGTTCCTGGCAAGACAATTAATTTATTATAGTTTTGTAATTTATTTGTGATATATCCTTGATGGTTTTTTAATTTTTCTGGGGCTTCGATAGATTGGGTATTTAAGAAAGTTTGGATTTTGTCAAGATTTTCGATGTATGTACGGGTTATGTGGTTGTATGTTTTCTTTGTTTGGCTAATTGAGGTTGCGTATGTATGTATTTGAGGTGGTATAAATAATTCATTTTTGGCTATGTGAGGTGGGGCATAAGGCTTTTCAAATATCTTATTCAAGTTATAATTTTTTCTTTTGGTAATAGTTGTAAATGATTCTTTTGTATCTTCTATACCTACAACAATAGGTAATTCATTAGTAACTTGGGTTTTTAGGTGTTTCCCATCGTCACCTTCTAGATCTGGTTTTTTAGAGTGCTCCGACTACACCGCTAGCTCTGGTTTTTTACTGTGGTCTGACTCCACATAACTTTCCTCCATGAGGGACACTCTATTATTGAGCATCGTAATTTGTTCCAATAGTTTTTTCATAAGTATTGTATTTGTAATTGTTTCTTCAAAGTCTGTTTGTACTGCCTTGTCTTGATAAGTAATTTGCAATAATATTCTTGTCAGTCTTAATCACTTCAATAGTAAAAGTAAAATTTAAAATGTTTAATACTAGTCTTCTAATTTCTTTTGTAGTAACTGAGTCTTGTACCTTTCTTGTTAGCCACCATTTAACTTGTGTATTATCTGTTCTAACAATAAATTTATTATATACAATATAAGGTTCAAATGCTAATAAACATTTATATAATGCAAATAATTCTTTTCTATTAATTTCCCATCTTACTTCTGTTTCTGTAAATGTTCCTGAGTAATATCTACAATGATGTTCTATTTTTTCATTTTCGTATTTATATTTTAATACTCCACCATAATTATTTTCACTTGCATCTGATTCTACTATGTAATTGAATTTTCTATTTTCATCTGGAAAACATAACTTTGGTAATTGTTTACATTGTTCTTTTATCTTTTTAATATGTTTTTTATCTTCTTCATTAAAATTATATTCTATATCTTTTTTCAATTTTCTTTGTAATGGTTTTAAATATTCTGCTAACCTAGGTATATATTTTCTTACTTGGTTTACTAATCCTAAAAACGATTGTAATTTCTTTTTTGTATCTAATATTTCTTCTGAATTGATAATTTTTTGTACTATGTGTTGCTGCATTTTTATTCCATTTTTATCTATTTGTATTACTAAAAATTCTATTTGATTTTTCATAATTTCGGCTTTAGTTTTACTTAAGCTTATTCCTGATTCTTCTACTATGTTTATAAATTGTCCTAGTAATTTTATATGTTCATTATATGTTTTTGAGTATAATAATATATCATCTATGTATACTATACAGTTATGTAATTTTATGAAATACGTATCCATAAAGTGTTGAAACCTACCTAGTGCATTTTTATATCCAAATGGTAATACATTTCATTCATAAAATCCATGTGGTACTGTAAAAGCTGTTAATTGTTTAGATTCGTCGTCTAATTTTAAGTGGTAAAATCCTGATTTACAGTCAAATTTACTAAAATAATTATATCCTTGTATTTGTCTAATTTTTAATATTTTATTTGGGATCGGGTAATTGTATGTTTTAGTTTTTGCATTTAAATTTCTATAATCTATAACCATCCTACTTTTTCCTCTTTTTTGTTCACTATGTTTATTAACTATGAATGCTGGGCTAGTATGTTTACTATTACTTTCTTGTATATATGCTTTTTCTAATAATTCTGTTATATGCATCGTAAATTCTTTTAAGTCATCAAAATTATATCTTAGAGGTTTTTGTGTTATTATACTATTTTCGTCTATTAATTCTATTTTTACTGTTGTTTTATGTTTATTCCATCCTTTTAATGGATCCTCACTATATAATTGTTCTAGTTTATTTTTTATTGGACTTAATTTGTCTATTGTGAATATTATATATTCTATATTATTGGTGCTATTTGGCATATTTTCTAATTTATGTGTAATTTTTTCACTTCCCTTAATCCATTCTGTATCTTTTCGTATTTTATTTCCTACTCTTTTTGCTCCTATTTTATGATTACATGGTGTTGTTAACCACCAGTGAGTTTTAGTTATTATATGTGGGTAATATTTATCTAAAAACGGTATTCCTAAGATTATATCTTTCGGAGGTAAATCATAATTATATATTTCATCTATCCTAAGTATTTTATCCCATATTTGTATTTTTACTTCTTTTGTTTTATGGTGTATTAAACTTCCTTCATTATTAAATCCTTTTATTATTATAGGGGTTTTTAATTTTATCCATTTATCCTTTGGTAAGCAGTTATATTTACATATGTTAACTTCTGCTCCTGTATCTATCATTGGTGTATAATATCTATTATAATATCCTTCTATTATTATTTTAATAAGTACATGTATTTTCATAATATTATTCTTTTTATTGTTATTGTTTTATTGTTATAGGTTATTATTATGTGAGTGGATTCTATTCTGTAAGGTTTTACTTCTTCTAACCAGTTTAATCCAAATATAATATCTGCTTGTAGTTCTTCTTTAATTTCTAATTTTATTTTCATAGGTATATCTGCTATTATTATTATGTCTTTTTCTATTTCTAATTGAGCTACTATTAATGCTGGTAAATCTGAGCATTTTTGTTTTGTTACTTTGTTTATTTCCATTTCTTCTTTATTTAATAATTTGTCTATTATGTAATTGTCTTCTTGTTTAGTATTTATTAATATTAGATGTTCTTTTTCTTTTATTATTCCTACTATATAGTATTTATTTGGGATTATGTCATATGCTAACTTTTTTGTATATTCTCTTTGCAAATTATTTTTAATTTTTCTAGCTCTTCCTATTTTTTCTTCTATGATATCTAAATTTTCAGTAGTATCTATTTCTTTATATGAGTAATTATTATTATCTATTATTTTAACAAATTGTTCAAATGGGGTTTCTATCTCTATTCCTTTTATTTTACTTTTTGCAGTTATTTTATGTTTAGTAGTTAATACATATAAATTTTCACATCTGGCTGTACATATTTTACTTCCTGGGGTTAAAGTTATTCCATTAATTTTCCAATATAATACTAATGCTTTATCTATATTTTGGTCTATTAATGCAACTGAACAATTAGTATTTATTGTAAATTTAAACTTTTGATAAATTAAATTTCCTCTTACTGCTGTTATTACGCTTTTTTCTATAGGTTCTAGTATCCTATCGTCTGCTAAATATCTTTTTATTGGGGTATCTATTCCTTCCTTAAAACAGGCTTTTATAAGTATTTCTATTCCTCCTAAACGTACATATTTAATTTGATCTTTACTTCTTTTTTTTTGTACTTCTTTATTTAATTCTCTTTTATTTATGATTGGTACTTCAGCTTTTCCTTGGGCATATTTACAATCTATAATATGTTCTTTTTGGCTAATTATATAAAATTCCTCTTTATTTCTTTTAAAAGGATTTTTTATTAATGGCTTATTAAATATTTTTTCTACACTTAAGTCAATTTCTTTTTCTTTTACTTTTTCAAATATATTATTATCAAAAATTATTTTTTGTTCAGAATAATCATCTGTTGTATATTCTTCTTGTATTATTTGTATATTTTCTTCAGTCATCTATTTGTTCAATTTCATTATCTGTTTGATATTCTTCTTCATTATCTGATATTTCATATATACTATCATCGCTTTCTAATTCATAATCTATGTATTCTAATTGTAAGCACACTTCTTCTTCTATTATTACTTCTGATATTTGTTTCTTATTAGGATTTTTTGGTATTTTACAGTCTTTTGCTAAATGTCCTAATTTTCCACAATTATAACATTTACATTCACTTATGCTTTTCTTTTTTCTGTATGGTCGTTTAGTTTTTGTATAGTATTTTTTTCTTGGATTCTTATATTTATGTTTTAGCTTTTTATATTTTTTAAATCTTTTCTTTTTATATTTTTTATAATATTGGTCATTACAACCAAATTGCGGTGCTACTTTATCTTTACAACATGCTAAATTTTTTATTATTGTTTTTTCCATTTTTATTTCTTCTCTATATTTTTCACACATATTTGCATACCATTGTTTTACAAATTTTATTATAGCTCCTAATGTATCTTGTAATCCTGCTTCTTCCCATGCTTTAATTATTTTTGAACTAAATGGTTCCGGTAATTTTGTAAAATATAAGTGTCTTATTCCTGGACTTTCATGTATATTATAAACTCCTTTATAATAATATTCTTTGTATGCACATGTATATTCATCTAAATAACACATATTACATATTCCTAATTTATTCATTAAATTTCTGTTTATAATTTTATCTTTTTGACGTTCTTCTTCCTCTGTTGTCATGCTACTGAATTCATTTCTTATAGCTGTTTCATATTTATAAAGTATATCCATTACTGATGTTGTTTCTTTAGCTTGTATATCTTTATTTGATCTGAGTGTCTTTTTACTATCTTCTTCTAGATTTAAGAACCATAATTTTACTTCTCCTATAAATGTTCTTTCTATGTATCCTGGTACTTCTGTTATGTTAATTTTATTGTCTATTATTTGTTTTGCTATGTAACCTATCCATAATTGTATAGTTTGATTTATGTCTATTACGCAATCTAAATCTAAGTATTCAGGTTGTGTATTTATTTGTTTAGGATTCCATTTTTTTATATTTAATCATTTATTCCATAAAGTTTCATTTCTATCTGAACTTGTATAATCTCGGGTATATATTTGTGGTTTTTTTCTGTTTTGGATATATTCTTGGATTATTAGTACTAGTTTCTGTTTCTTTCATTTTTTCATCATAATTTATTTCTACTTCTGTATTCTCTATTAGTTTTTTATTATTATTATCTATAATTTTTGTATATCTTTCACTTATTTCTGATTCACATATGTCTGAATTTTGGTCTATTTCCATATTTTCTTCTTCTATAGTTTCTATATGTAATTCATTTTTATTTTCGATTTCTATATTTTCTTGATTTCCTGTAAGTTAAAAATTAGACTTAGTCTCTCTTGAAATACTGAATATATGCCAATAAATAATGAATTGTACTAATCCACTTATGTAAAGTGATCATAAATATTATATGTGTAGCCGTTAATTTTTCTAGTTTGGACACTTTGGTGACTAACAAACTTTAGAAATATAATACACACATATTATTTATTAAATAGTATAACGACCACTTTAATCTATTGTACAATTTAAAAGCAAAACATAATTATTACATTATGGGAAGATTAAGATTTTTTTAGAGTTTGTGCAAATTAAACTTTGCTAACAACACTGAATCAACATAAGAGTCCAAACATCTTAAATAGTCAAGCACAAAATTACGATACTACAAAAGAATTCAACAAGAAGTTTGAATATAATTTGATTGCAGCGCTTAGAGTCAACTAAATCGAGTGAGTCGGGTGGTTGTTGGAACATCATTAAGTCGCACTAAATTCAAGTGTTGACCACTAAACTCCAACAAATTATTTAGATTCTTTTTTTTTTTAGTAGAAAAGTCTATTAAACTTTTCCAATCAAATATTAATTAATTAATTAATTAATAACTACAAAATTTCTAAGATGACATCAACAATAAATGCTATCCAACATTAAAGTGTCAATTTTGGTGGGCAAAGAAAAGGGAAAAAGAAATCTGACGTTTCAAGTTTTTTTTTTTTAATGAGAAATTAATCATCACATTGTTAAGCTGATGCAGTTATATAATTTATGAAGATTATCCATTCAAACAATTCAGGCTCGGATGCCACATGTAAGATTAAATACTTTAATAACATAATATCAGGATCTTGAATACGATAATTTTACATAGAGATCATTAGGGGCACATACCTGATGTGGAAGACATCATCACATAGAAAAGCGGAAGCGTTAGTCGTAAATTAGTTTCTACCTTCGTGCCCTAACTTTATGTTACCACAACGGTCAGCGATGAAATTAATGTAGAGAATATGTGAAACCCTAATGGGTGGAGGGAGGACCAATTTATAGAGGTTATGACTTAATCTGATACGTCCATCAAGTAACCATTGTACGGACGAGATCTATTTCTTATTAAATATTATTTATGGTATTACTTGAATTACAAGTAAGTTTGGGCCATAAGTAAGGAATAATTAATAATAATTAATAATAATTCTTACATCATTATCTTGTATTGTCGACTTGTATCTATTTTATTCTTGTGTTTTGGGTTAACATTTTTATTTGGATGTTTTTTGGATATTGCATGTGTTCATAAATTTTAGATGTTGTTGTATTTATATTATACTTATTTTAGATTCCTCAATTTTTATTTTTGGTTGTTTTTAGGATAGTCTCATTGAATCAGCTAGTTTTTATTTACGGACGAGACTTTTTTTAGGATTATGTTTGTTAGATGCATTAGAATGATGAAACTCATCACTAGTTAAATCTAGGTACTCTACAAAAATAGAAATTTCTAGATCTCATAGGAATTCATTCATACAAAGAGTATAATGTCACTCAATGTGATTATGTTCTGAAGATTGGAGTCTTAGGTAGCTATGTTCAAAATTATTAATGTGTCATCTGTGGTAAGCGTTTATGTATTCGTGTTTATTAGACATCTAGAATTTGTCATGTGTGTGTGAAAATTTGAACTTACTATTGAAATTGTTGGATGTGTTCAAGACATTTCTTGTTTAACATACTTTTTTGACCATATTTGTGATGCCTACATGAGCAGTTTTCTTAGTTAAGCCTCTTTGTGTTTATTGCCTATTTCTTCGTATAACCACACAGTCAAACAGACTGAAGAAAAGGAGTCTGATACGTGGGATACGCACCACGCATTGGCCTCAGCAACACCCACCAAATCGAATGAGATTTAGAGATCAATTTTTTTAGATGGACTTGCGACGTACTGAAAAGTAAATCGATGTCCATGGTGGACCTCGATGCGTGGGCCTTCTGCCCTGTGATGAATATTGGCCGCACACCCTTATTTTGAATATTGATCACACACCCTTATTTTACAGATTGAAGATTTGCAAAGGCAAAACAGAGTTCCAATGATATTTAAGTTTCATTCTACTATTATAAATAGATTACAAGGACATGTTTTGAGGGGGACACATTATCATTAGAATATAGTTTTTATCACTTCTGGCTATGAACTATTCTAGAATTGTTCTTAGGTTTACTTATTGTTTTCATAGAAGATCATTGAAACTGTTGGATGTGTTCAAGACATTTCTTGTTTAACATGATACTATTTTGACCATATTTGTGATGCCTACATGAGCAATTTTCTTAGGTAAGCCTCTTTGTTTTTACAGTCTATTTCTTTGTATAACCACACAGTAAAATAGACTGAAGAAAAGGAGTTTGATGCATGGGACACAAACCACACATTGGCCTTGGCAACACCCACCAAACCGAATGAGATTTAGAGATCAAATTTTTTTGTGATGAACTTGCGACGTACTGAAAAGCAAATCTATGTCTGTGATGGACCTCAGTGTGCGTGCCATCTGCCCTATGATGAATATTGGTCGCACACCTTTATTTTACGGATTGAAGATTTGCAAAGGCAAAACAGAGTTCCAATGATATTTAGTTTTCGTTCTACTATTATAAATAGATTATAAGGACAATGTTTTGAGGGGGACACATTATCATTAGAATATAGTTTTTTTTTTATCACTTTTGGCCATGAACTATTCTAGATTTGTTCTTAGGTTTACTTATTGTTTTCATAGAAGATTATTATGGTACGAAGAAGATACTTTTGCAAGAGCTACATTAATCAATGTTTCTTTCATCTTAATGTTCTTTAGTTATTACAATTATTTTTATTATGATTCACAACTAGTTATAACTAGCTAAATCTCATAACTAGATTTATAGAACTTAATGTAAGAATAAGGATAATAGATTTGTTATAGTAAAATCTTCACACGAAGGGTGATTATTGTACATCAAGGTTTCTTCATAAATATTACTTTTTTAATGATTGCAAATATTAGGAACTCGCCTATATTCTAACTAGAAGTTAAGATTAGGAAAAATAATTATTAACGGAGATTTGGGGCTATCAACTCTAATCTAATAGCTTGAGTTAGATATAAGATAGTTAATTTGAGGCATATGATGATGAACAAATTAATTCGACATCCAAGTGACGACGAGAATTCAAAGTGAAGTTCTCTTGATTGGGCTGAAAGGCTTTAGAAGACTAATAGATTCGCCAATTTTTCATAATTAGGGAAAAATTATCTTTAAAAATAATATTTATTAGGAAAGAAATGTATTTTAAAATAAAAAGAAAATATAGTTATTAAGAAAAAGGACTTTTTTTTAATCCAGTTAAATAATAACATGAGTATTTTTTTATCAAACAACTAACAACAAAAATATTTTGACCAAATGACATTTTTATTTAATTTTTAAATAATTTAAGGACATTTTTTTTTTTACCTTTTTTCTATTGAAAAAGTTATCTTGCTAATAAAGCAGGATTAAACTACACATTTAGTAACGCATGTATTAGTACTGTAGGGATTAACAATGCAAGGGTTATCTTTTATCAAGTTTTGGTTCATTGCTTTCCACTTCTTGAGATTAATTTAGAGCATGTTTGGCATTGGTGCTTAAAACTGTTTATTTTCATAAGCATGTTTTTAAAATAGCTTTTCAGAAAAGTGTTTTTGAAAAAAAACAATTTGTGTTTGGCTAATTCATTTGAATAATGTTTTTTATAAGCAAATTATGTTTGACTAAACTTTTTTAAAAAGTGCTTTTGAGAGTCAAATTATGATTAATGGCAAGTATTAATGTACATTTAATATTATGATTATTTTATAGAGAGAAACTAGTTTAAACAGCAAGTATAAAAAAATAAATAAATTTTTTATTTTATCAAATAAAAATGTTCATATTCAAATTTTCAATCAATATTATACATTTTTTGAAAGGTTGAAATCTTTAATTGTTTTTTTTCTTTTTTTCTAATCTTACAAAAATATTGTTGTTACATTCTTCTTGTTTTCTAATTCTGTAAAATAATACGTAAAATAAGAGATAAAATAATAATACGTAAACGTAAAATAAAATACAAAATTTATTGTATAAAAATAAAAAGTAAAATTATTAAATGGAACTTAACCAAACATATGAGATATGTTAATTAATTAATAAGACATATATAAGTAAATATATGTATATGGAAGGGATATTTTAGTCTTGAAAAAAATAAAATTAGTCTTGAAATTTTGAGCTTCTTCTCAACAGCAGAAAAACTGTTTCTGCTTCTATTTAAAAGCAGTTTTACAGGTTTGCCAAACACCTATTTTTTTTCTCAAATAAGTGTTTTTGAGCTTCCAACAACAATGTCAAACAAGCTCTTAAAACTCTACAAAAAGCCTTTTCCTATTATACCCTTGTGTTATTATGAGATTATTTATTTCATGTAATTGGGTCAAGGTAGATAACCGTTGGACAATATTTTATTTTTTAATAGGATTCTCTATTTCATTTAACTAGTTAAGTTAAACACACGCATATACACAAAAGCGCGTGCGCGCACACACATATATTATGTTATTAATTTTGAGGTGTGATGTACCACTATGGAAATCCTTGATGGCATGATGTATTTCTAATTTTTTTGTTGGTCAAATATATCTTAAACTTAACATAGATTTAAGGCTACTTAAATTGCCAATACCTAAAGCTTATTTTATTTTATTTTTTTAAAAAAAAACAAATAATTTAAGTGATTAATGACAAACTGCATTGAATAAAAAAATTAAAAAAGGAGAAAAAATTATATTAGTGAAATCATCAAATTACACTAAACGGATTTGGAGAATTAAAAAGAATATTTATAACCATTCCAATATAAATAAAAAAGAAATCAAATTACAAAATAAATTTAGGAAAATGAATAGGAGGATAGTTTAGTCATTTTGAGGTCTTATCCAAGGATTATCAAACCTTGGATTAGTTGTCCCTCATTTTCTAGGAATAAAATAAGACCACATATGGTGTATAACTAATTATTAAGTTAAATAAAATAACCAAACAATGTATTAGATGGATTAAATTTTAATCCATAAACTATTTTAATTAATACCGCCGGCCAAACGGGTCCTTAATGCCAGAGTAATAGGTTATCCAGTAAGAAATTAAAGTACTCATAAGGTATCAGGACTAGAGAGCTTTTATGAAGATATTTCTTTAGCTAACTGTTAGCACTTGTCTTGTCTTGTATTCTTACAGAAGAAAGTACAAACACATGTAGAGATTATTGTTATTTGTTTCTCTTGTATACACAAAATCTACACATGATACACCATTCCTACCTCTATGGTAGAAGCATGAGGTACAGTTAATGCATAGCATGGGGGTCTACTACTCCTTGTCAAGAAGTCATATCCAAAATTTATGACTATTCTCTTTAAGAAGCTAGATCCTTGCTTGGCGCGGACGTAGGAATGCCCCAATATGTAAGCTATGCCAGCTTCACTAGCTTCCATCAGTTCGCGCAACTCCTCTCTTGCATTTCTTTCAATTTTTGGAGATTCTGGGATGAAAAACCTCACTCTTTTCTTAGGCTTGGTTTTATGTGTAGTGTGCATTTCTCTAAGTTTCGATGTTCCAACTGATTCATAATTCAGTTCATTGTCCTCATAAAGCTGAACTCCAGATATATGAGTATTAGGGGTTCCAAGAACAGTCATGTCCTCCAAATCCTTTGATAAATCTTCAGCAGCATTACCATTCAACCCTCTCTTTCCTTTCCTTATAAACTCAGCTATGCTACATACAAGATCATTCTCAAACTGGAGATCATCCTTACGAGCATCACGATAACCATATCTAACAATGCATCTATAAAGGTGGTGCTCTCTTGGGCCAATGTGTCCAACAAGGAACCGTTCCTCGTGTCGAACATGAGGAATTGGGACAGATTTGACACAAATGAATACCAGGACCTGGTGAAAAGCTGGAAAATTGGTAACAAAGTGAGGGAAGATAGCTGGGATTCCGGATACCAGCTCAGTGTATATGAGGCCAATGCCACGGACCCTTACAATACCTAGACTGGGACCTACACTGAGAAGCCAGTCGATAGACACCTTATTTTGAACATCAAACTCGTACTTTTTCAGTGAGCCATAGTGCCAAATGCACATCACTATCATGAAAACTAAAGAAATGGCGATAGGCATCCATGCTCCTTCAAAAAATCTAATTAAAGAAGCAGAGAAATATAAAGCCTCGATTGTCCCAAAGAAGATCACAAAGCAAACTGCAAGGAGGACATTTTGGTGCCAACACAAAACAATAACCAATGACATCAAGCAAGTGGTTACCAACATTACAGTTATTACTGCCAAACCTGATGCAAAAAAACAAATAATTAGGGATGAATTAGTAAAGAAGTTCATTCATCATGGGCTTGTTAAGTGATGTGTCTTCGCTAATATCATTTGTCCATTGCGTAAACAAGGACAAAATGAATATTAAAAAGGAAAAGACGAGTATTTAAGCATGAGAAATTGAGAAAATACAGCAAAATGAAATATGAGAACTTGGGCCCATGCACCGGGGAAGGAAGGGGGGCGGGGGGGGGGGGGGGGGAGGTTGAAGTAAGTTATAGGATGGTAACTAGTACAGAAAAATCATAACAGGGATGGGAAAGAGAGGCTCAGTGAAATAGACATGTCCGTGAAGATGCAGACTACCTGCAACTGGACAGAAAGACCCTAATTTAATAAAGTTGATCTAGTAATGACATAATCCAATTCACTGAAGTGGCATATTAAAACTGCCACTAAATTCTACAAAGATAAAGTGATCGGCACTAGACAAATTCTTCCTTTGCTTTTTGAGTATGAGTAAATTATTCTTGTATTTTGTGTACGATTGAATCCATACCTGCAGCATTGCCCAGCCTTTTTGTGTCTCTGAAACCAATAGTAACAGCCAAGCATAGTATCATTAAGGTCCAGTTAATCTCAGGGATGTAAACCTGGCCATGTATTTTTGACGACGTATGAACTATTTTGACTCTTGGGAAGCATCCCAGGGCGCAACATTGTTTAATAATTGAGAAGGTTCCAGTGATAGCGGCTTGGCTTGCCACTACTGCAGCCAGTACAGCAATCACTAGAACAGGCCATCTTAGTTTGTCTGAAACAAAAGAAGAATATGTCAATCAAGAATTTGCCTATATTCTCCTGTCCTAGTAAAAGTAACAACTAAAATACATACCAGGTACAGAAACATAGAAGCCAATCTGATAGTCATTCTCCATAACATGATGCCGTGACAGATAAGCAGCTTGCCCCATATATGCAAGAACTAATGATGGATAAACCAAGGAGGTAAAAGCAATCTGCAAAATGGAACTAGTCTTATATACAATTGTACAGTCTCACGGTGATACGAACTGTACGAGTATGTACAATTCGCACAAGCGACTAGGTTTTGGTTTTCACTTTTTCTAGAACAAAAAGGAGAAACTTCAAAATCCAGTATTTAAGAAATCTATCTTCAAACTGTATTCATTCATGTCTCTATTTCAATATCATTTTCCCTTATACTGTCATCAGATTGTAAACACATCACTGGTGATACAAGTATTTTGGTACATCTATAACAATCTGGAATAAAAGTAAACCGAAGGGATCCTGAGACAATAAGGCAAACTAATGTCAACTGATATCAACATGGGAAGCAGTTGTAAGCATTTCAGCAGAACTAGCATTGATCCCTGCGGAAATTAAATAGATAAGTTCAGCGATTGAAAACAAAGGCTTCTCAAAGATTCTCTTTTGTGGAAACTGCGTGTTTTCGAATAAATTAATCACTTAAGATTGCTGCAAACCATTCGATTGACTATAACAGTTGCAGATCATTTATATTATCACAATTCACAGTTATTTGTAACTACTTTTGACATTTGAATAAGATATCATGATCAAGTTCTAACAATCATGCAAGACTGATTCTTCAAAGACTTACACGTATGAGGTTGCATGGAGACCAATCAGAAATGTTTTCTTCCTGAAGAGAAATCTCTTCCACACTTTCAATTAGGAAAAAAGATTGTATTAGACAAGGATATTAAACCATCTAGGTAAAATCTTCCTATTTAACGATTCATGCCTTTTGTATTTAACAGTACTGATCTTTCAGTTTTCCTGATGTATACTTTGCTGTCACTCCTCTCACTTTTACTCTTCATCCATACAACAAATTGTGGATTTACAATCCCTAGTTAGTAAATTCAAACTTTCGTTCCCTGAAAAATCATCATTTATGAAAGTTGACGAGCTACATCAAGTCTTTATGATGGTTAAAGAGGACACGCATCAGGATGGATGGACACATACCTTAATTGACAACTGGGAGAAGTGTCCAAGATCAGCAAACATTGCTTCTGAACCTGAAAGAACGAGTTTTGTATTAAGTGATCATGATACTGGGAGGAGTAATATATATCTATTCATTTGAGAGACACAGCTATGTAGTTGCCTGTTATGCACAAAAGGATTCCTCCCAAGGACATCCAGCCTCCTTTTCGAGTTTTTTTCAGGAACTTGTACACGTAATATGGAGACAGTGCTTGATACACAGTTGGATTCCAGTGTATAATATTATATAACCCAATGCCACTGATACACAAGAGCCATGTCACGACGATAGGCGCAAACATAAATCCAACCCTGTGGGTGCCATAATGTTGAAGGGCAAACAATGCTATCAGTACGACACAAGCAACTGGAACTTCTATATCTGCAAATTTTTCATATTTTAGGAGAAAAGATAGCAAGTCATTTTGGATGGAGGTATTAAGAGTTATATTTTATTCTAAATCCTTTAAATAATAGGAACTCAATCAACAAACAATGAAAAAAGGAAGAAAAAATATGAGTCAATTAAGCCCCAATCCCCAAGATTTCCGTGATTACCTTGATATCAATTCCATCTCATGGTGTATATGCAATCAAAATAATGCATATGCAATTAACATAACTCTCATCATGGTGGGATCATCCCATATCAACCATAACTACCATAACGATAACGTGAAGTGTGTCTGTTAGCACAGAATCCTTAACCAATCAAAACTCAATTTTGGTTTATACCTTCATCATTCCCTTTATATTATTCGGAGATATATCTGACAAATGAAATTTAGTGAGTCCAAAAGACAGTCAAGATTTATGAGTACAAATGTACAATCAATGGATTAAGCAAAGCAAACCTGAACTATTGCTCAAACTCTGAGATTCTAGAGGGATTAACATCTGCTAGCATTGAATCAATTTTTTTTGCATAAGTTCAATGTTTTTATCAGTGCAGTAGCATACTCCTCAGCAACCCACTTGAAGACTTTACCTTTTTAGTTTTTATAGTTTCTCAGCCACAAGACAGTTCTTTATGGTTGATGGATCTCATTTAAGATCAGCCAACATCTATTAGCCCAACCACCAATAGAAGAAAAAAGTATGGGTCAGTTTTGCTCCTCTTCAGACTGTAGCCCATTTACAGAACACATAGATGCTCCAGGAGAGTGCTACTTCCCCATCCATCATAAAGACAAAAGGGGGCACCAGTATTTATTTGAATTTTACTTGATCACTTCTGTGTTAAACGAGGAATGTTTCATAATATTAATTCTATTCAACAGGCATGACCTGATAATGAATGAATATCCAGAGCTTCTACTTCTTTCTTACAGCTTTATTTAACATAAAATTCAACCACAAAGTATAGGCATGAAAGTTTGTGCAGATCAAAGAAGGCAACACAAGACAATGTACGGTCAGAAGGGTCTAAACATTTTCTTGTGAGGATGTTTGATCAATCCTGCATGAGTGCAGTGTTCTAACTCGTTAGTTGAGATTCTTCTTTCAACTCTTGAATACATAGGACTTCAACTTAAAAGCACTGCAGGCAGTGCTCCTACTAGCATCTAATCTTTGACTTTAAATTGTATAGTAATCAACAGAATAACTATTACTGATTTACAGAACACAATGTAACAGTTTAAAGGATTTATGTTTGTCAAGTATTCTAATGACCAAATCTATCCGCAAACTATGGAATATGTTAAGAACAAAAGCTCACAGTCACTGTTTCCCATCATCAGTCAACTATTCTGTGGCCTGTGGGGTTCAGCAGATACTCCCTACGTTCCATTCTATCTCTTTTGGTCTGTCGCAAAAAACAATGACACTTTTCTATATTTAAAATTATTTAGTTTCAATATTCCTGTTTTACTTTTAATGGCATGATCTAATAAGAATGATATGGCATGCTCTATACATATTGAGCTTATGTATAAAAAGTCTGTCTTTCTTTCTTAAATTCCATGTCCAGTCCCCCGTCATAGAAGGTAAAACAAAGGGAGTTAAACACTGCATACACCAATAATAATCTCAGAAGAGGAGGTTAAGAGTCTTACATAAGTGATGTGCTTTTCCCAAAGAAAGTTCAGCACCAGAAATGGCAGAGAAAACTGCAATATTATTCCCACAAAAATGAATCAAATTATTCAGATAACTAACACAAAATGTTCCACAGAAAGGGGGCATACCTGAAATAGCAGGTGTAAGAATTCCATCACCTATTACCATAGAAGCTCCACCTAGAGACAAAACAAGCAATAATCTTTGTAACACTCTATGCCTCTCTAGAATTGATTTAATTTTTGCCCCAAAAGTAGTTTGTGCAGGAATATTAATATCATTCTTCTTGTACGTTGATAATTCCTCATCTGCTAACTGGGAATTAGGCAATGAATTAACTTTAGCATGTCTACATAAGAGTGAATAAAGAGCAAATGTTCCTCCTTCACCATTATCATCAGCTTTAAGCACAATGAACACATATTTCAAGAGAGGAATCAAAGTCAATGTCCAAAAGATAAATGATAAAACCCCATAAACTTCTTCATTTGTCTCTGAATGTTTAATGTCATCAGCAAAAGTACTTGTATATACATAGAGTGGTGATGTACTCAAATCACCATAAACAACCCCTAAACTTTGATAAGCCAATGTCAACACTGTCCTCCAAGATTCTTTCTGTAATGAAACCCCAAAAATTCCAAAAAAATAAATAATCAAGAAAACATTTTTATGAAAAAAATCTGAAAACTAGTATGACTTAATCACTAAGAAAGAAGTTACCTTTAAACGATTCTGATAAAACCCCGTTTCAAGATCCATAGCAAGTCCTTTCAAAACCTTGAAAAACCATTTACATAGCAAATTAAACAATTTAAACTGAACCCCAAGTACCAAGAATGGAACTTTTTACAATTTCGAATGAACCCCAAGTAGCAAGAATGGAAGTTTTGAAAAAATATAAGCAAAAAGAAGAAGAAAGTAATTTTTAGAGCATGAGAAAATTGTATAGCAGAGAAATAATGGCAGTGACAGTTTAACAACAGAGAGTTTTCTCTTCTGTTTTCATATGAAAGCCAAATTATGTATATTTTATTTTCTAAAGAAGGAAAAAGGAAGAACACGAGATACATATAGTTATGAATAAAATAGTAAAAATGTCCTTTAGCACCCAAACTTGTAATTTTTTCTTAAAAAAAATAAATTTTGTTTGACCAAGTTACCACCTAATTTTCAGTGCAACTTTGAATAAAACTAATTTGGAACTTGGAAGTATTTAAAATCAACATATTTCATTGGAATAGGGTTTTTTGAAATGTATTTTTAATGAGAAATAATTTGTGTTTGACTTATTAATTTGAAACATATTTTTGAACAATAATTAGTAGAAGAAAAATTGTTTTTGAGTAAATAGAAAATGTTTTAAAGTCCATTTGAATTGATTTATTTTAAGTGTTTTTAAATTAAAATAGTTTTTATGTATTTTTGAAGTGTTTGAGTAAGTTCAAAAAGTGTTTATAAAAACTTAATTTTAAATTAAAATGCTAAAACTAAGTTTAAAAAATCAGAAGTTAAAGTTTATTAACTTAACTTTTCACTTCCGTTTGGATTGACTTAAAAAATAGTTTTTAAGTTAAAAAATAAAAAGTCAAATTTAAATAACTTTTAAGTCAAAAAATAAAAAGTAGGATGATGCCTACTTTTAATTTTAAGCTTTTTTATAGTTATTTTCAATTTATTTTAAGTTATTTTTGACTTTGTCAAACACTTCCTAATATATTTTAAGTCATTTCTTACTTATTATAAGTTATTTTTATATTTATCAAACACTTGATTTAAAAATAGTAAAATCATAATTTTCTTATTCAATATTACTCTAATTTAGATAGTCAACTAATTGAATTATTATGATCCTGATTTTCTAATAGTATCTTTTGCTGATTTTATTTATATCTGCGCGCTCACGTATGCATAAGCTTAGTTGACTTTTTTAATATATGATAAGGATGGGCAGCTGCTCATTGGATATTCTCCAAATTAGAAAAAAAAACAGATGCTTTCTTTGAAAACAATTTGTCATTTGTTTATTCAAAGTCAGTTGAACTAAATTAGATTATGTTTATTTGTGGATTTTTCATCATCCGTTTGATATTTATATTAAAGTTTTACTATCTCAATTTATGTCACGTATGGATTTATTTGGGAAAAGGAGGAGTGAGCGTTTTATATCAAAAAAAATTTCATATTCAAGACTCGAATATAAAATTTCTGATTAAAGAAAAAATAGCTCTATTCATTACACTGTATCTTTGGTGGTTATAAATATCTAAATATCATGATAACCACTACAAGTTATAAATTTTTAATTATCAAAATAAAGAAAAGTTGGACATTTTTAAATATTAGTCAAATTTCATTAAATTATATTCTCAGAAACCTTATTGAAAACGAAAAGGGGATCAAGTGGGGAATTAGGTTTGGGTGAGTGGGGTGGGGTGGGGGAATTTCAACGTCAGTTTTTGCTTACAATAAAATAAATAAACAAAATCATTTTAAATCAAATATCATTCATATTTATTGACTTGATTGTTATCAATTTGATTTGATTTTAAAGAAATTTTAATTGTATTTCTCTCTTTCTTTTTTTCTATAGTTGAAAATATTTTTTCATTTTTTACCAACTTATGCTTCTTTAATACAATTTTATTATGATAGCTATAATTTTCTTTAATGATGTAGAAAATATCTTTTAGATTTAGATGATTTAACTATGTGAATAAATGCTATAAGAAATATTATGAAGTCTTGGTTAAAATGTCATAGTTATTTTTCATATGACTTGATTTTGATTCTTTGTCTTTTTTAATTGAGAAATGGGTCAGACCTAAAGTCCATTAGTTTATTCAATAAAAAATTAACAGAAAAGGATCAAAACATCCTTAAATTATGTGAAATGAACAAAAATGTCATTTGTTTATAGTTTGGCTAAAAAAATGCCCTTGCCGTCAACACTTTTGTCCAAAAATGCCCTCGTTGTTGAAAGTTTGGTCTAGAAATATCGCTACTGTTACTATTTTTGAATAAATGTATTTTTTCTTTTCTTTTTAAACACATCTTGTTCCTAATAAAAATATTATTGAAGAACCATATTCTTGTTTTCTGTATTTTAAAATCACTTTAAATAATAAAATGTCGGAAATGATTTTTTCTTCTTCTTAAGTTCATTTCATCAATTAAAATAGAATAACTTAATGTACTCTTTGAACGGATAATATTTGTCATAGTCCCTTACAATGGATAATATATGCCATATATATAAGATCATAGTAAATTCATTATTAATTTATATATATATATATATATATATATATATATAACAATAAAAACAATTATAATAAAATAAGAATTTTATTTTTATTTTTTTCAAATTGAAGTAGGATAAACATTTTCTAACTTAAAAAATATTCTTAGAAAAAAATTGTGTTAAAAAGAAAATAAATAATATAGTTACTTGGAAAAATGACATTTTTGACACATTAAGTAGTAATAAGGGTATGTTTGGACCAAAGTATTGACGACAAGACATTTTTAGACCAAACCATAAATGAAGGACATTTTTGTTCATTTCACATAATTTATATATATATATATATATATATATATATATATATATATATATATATATATATATATATATATATACAAAAAAAAATTATGTATACACTTGGTCCATTTCATTCGATTTTATCTTCTATTTAATTCCAATAAACTAAACAGTCAAATATTACTGATTTATTAAAAATCAAATCAAACTCAAAAGAATTATTAATTTATTTAATTAGTTCAATTTAATCTGCAATTAGAATTGTTTTTTTTTTTTTATCAAATTATGAACCCTCCTAGAACTAGGTATACCTCTAATTCTAATTAAGGTCAAAATAATACACAAACATTTTAGAGGAGAAATATTAGAGTTCAAACATATATAATTTAATATTTATGCTCTTTTTCCAACTAAATTTATTGAAATTAAGCCATAAAAGAGCCCATTTCATAAAATAAAAAAAATATCGATTTGACAAGGTAGGCATACAAAGGAAACATAATAAGACAAAATCCTACGTACAATGTATTCTAGAATTTTTCATTTGGTTTTGTTGTTTGGACACATAACATATCCACTCATTCAAGAGGCAAATGATAAAATAATAATAATAAAGGAGACTCAGATCAAATTGATGTCATTTTAGTTTTATTTCCTTAAAGTAGGAGTCAAAGCTGATTAACAAAAGCAACATGTAAATTTTTATATGCAAATTTAATTTGTATTTACCTGTTCAAAATTGTATGTCAACCATTATGGCAGATAAGTCCTTTAAATTTGATGAAAGTGTCCAATCACAAAGTTCTTTAGTCTGATCTCTATTGCTATTTCATCACCTCATGATGATTATATATTTTGACACAAGAAAATATTATTAAATAAGTGAGTCAGATGATTAAATGGTTGAATGGTCACTTAATTTATAATAATTGATCATTAAAAAAATTGCACGAACTATCTCTATTTTTTTGATGATTTTTTATTTTTTCATGTGAATGATCACTTAATTTATAATAATTGATCATTGAAAAAAATAAACGAACTATCTCTATTTTTTGATGGTTTTTTATTTTTTCATTTTTGTCCTTTAAATTTGTGATCCTTAACTTTTTCTTAGTGCTTATTTAATAAAAAATTGTAGGTCAAAATATCCTCTTTTTTTTTTTTTAAATGCAAATTATACATAAGTTGTGCTAGGAAAAATTAACTTCACAGGAAAAAACTTTTTAGAGAGTTTTGTAATATTTAATTGGAAAGCAAGACTCTTAAGAGACCTTTAGATGTGCATCGATCGGTTCGGTGTATTATCTATTTGGTTTAGCGGTTTTTGCTTTTTAAATATATTAAATCAATAACATATTCTTTATCGATTTTTGGTCATCAACAGTTCAGTTTTCGGTTTACCCACTAAGAAAATGCTCATAAAATAAATATATAATTTCTCACTTCTCTAACAATTTGACACGATACAGTGAAACAAGCAAATCAGCCGTAAATGCTTTGATATAGTGAAACAAGAGAATGAAAAAATGCATCAATAGAAATAGATGTAGTATGAAAGGCTACAATTACATATTAATTACAACAAAAGCATTACTTCCATGCTTTGCTGGTCATCCGCTACCTTGTAATTGATTTCCTCTGTGAAGCATGCACCACCTGCCTGCAATTATTTTGAATTCTTGATTTTGGGATTAGTTATACTTTCCTTCATGTAACACCAAGGAAGGTATAAGAGGAAAGAGTTAGTATGTTAGTTTATGATTTGAATAATTTAGAACTAATTATTGGATGCAGTACATACCTCGGAAAACAGATCTGTTGTTGATGGATAGAAGGATCTCTCTTCCCCGGCTTCTGCTCAAGGCGAGATCAATTGTATTCCAAAAAGATTGTAAGTCTTTCGTATGGATGATCTTCTTGTTGTAGACCTCAGAATGTTTGAGATGAAAAAGGAGAAACACGACGATTCTTCTCCAAGAGGAGTTATGGAAGTGAGCATCAGAAACCCAGAGAATGACTCCATTTCTCCTAAAGACAACCCCTCAAGTTCTCAAGTCGGTTTGTCAAATCCACGGATGTTCTCTCGCTAGCATAAGTTGTTCAATATGTGGAAAGGAAGCTCCGTCAAAAGACTACCTTCTTTTCCACCTTTAGCTGTGCTAAGGATGTCGACAAGGAAAATCAGAAGTTCTTCTAGGATGATCTGAAGGGATAGAAACACGTTGCTACATTTCCCTTACGCTTCTGCCTTTCCTTCTTGATATCCTTGCAAATGAAAGGAAGGCATTCTCTTGATGAAACTCTCTTCAACATTTTGAAGAACTTATGCCTAGTGAGGGAATCCGTGAATTCGACAAGCACAATTGATGAGAATATGAGGGTTCGGTTTAGGAAAATTAGATTCATTGCCTAGCTTCTTATGCACACTTCAATGACAACTCTTGGAAGAATATATTCTCTGCGTGTATAAATGGATAAAGCACCTACACTTAAGATTGACAAGAGTTGGAACAAAGTGTGGCATAGAATTCCTCATTGTATGTGGTGGGTGATCTGAAGAGAGGAACTCTAGATATTTGAAGACAAGCAAAATTCAGTCAAGATGATTAAGAATGCATTTCACTTTCCTGTGTAAGAAAGAACATGCAAATAAGTGAGTAACTCATTAGAATTTATAGAGTTTCTCTAAGATGAGAAGAAGACTTTATTTTTATCATTTACAAATATAATCGTATTATCGGTCAAGAAAAAAATTAAATACATGCGATTTCACATTTAGTCAAGAAAAATCAAAATGTATAATGTTCAAAACACATTGTTTTCCTCACTTGTATAAAAAAATTTCAGGACTGCTATTGTGTCGTTTATGAAAATATTATTACCATTTAAGAAAAAGGCAAATTAATGTGATATTAAATAAAATTCAACATTAACATTTTTTGTCATTTACGAATATAATCATATTACCAGTCAAGAAAAAATAAAATACAAGTGATATTTCACATCTTGTCAAGAAAAATTCAAATACATGTGATATTTCACATGTATAATGGTCAAAACAGGTTGTTTTACTCACTTGTACAAAATATTCTAGGACTACTATCTTATCGTTTATGAAACTAATTATTGTCATTTAAGATAAATGCATACTCACGTGATATCTCATATGTATAATGTTCGTAACACGCAATTCATGAACATCGTTTTGAAGAACAAACTTTCATAAAACATTCTTTTATTGAAAATTAGTTTGTTTGAACTTAATAGAGGTTTGAATGTGAATGGTTTAGAGTTCAAACGTTAAATCATTAACAACACTTGTTTACATTAAGATTTTTTTTAACCCTTATTTTTTGAGTGGATAATTTTCACCACCATTTCGTCCATAACAACAAACCACCATCACCATCACTATTGTTACCAACCACCAGCCACCACAATCAATCACATTTGTCATCACAACCATCAATAACAACAACTATTGTTGTGATCAACCACTTTTATAGTCGCTATTACACCTACCATCTCCATCACTACAATTTTATATACTGCTATCACCACTACCATCACTTTATCTGTCACCATTATTAGCCAATACCACCAATGCGGTTAATCATTACTACCAATCACCTCACCTCTACCATCACAACTAGTATCATTGCCAACTACAAGTCAATGATACCTGGATGTCACTTTTTATTATCTTAGAAAAAAGGCAAAGTATAGGAAGAGTCCATTAAAATTGACAACAGACAACTTTTTTAGTCAATAAATTACCAAATTGTATGCAATGATTGAGGCTGGAAAAAAATTCATAAATCCCTTGTTACAAAGGTTTTCGATATTCCTGGTAATACATAAACACTTTAGATAAGAAATATTATAGTTCAAGAGTAATAACAATGCTATGTAATTTCGGTATTTGCAATACGTATATAGTTTAAGAGATAATCAGGTATTAATGCTTCTTTTTTCCTACTAATGTATTGGAATTGAGCCATAAAAGAGCTCATTTCATGAAAGTTTTTTCTATTTGACAAGATAGGCAGGCAATGAAAACCTAATAAGACAAAATCGTACAATGTATTATAGAATTTTGCATTTGATTTTGTTGTTTGGATACATAACATATCACTCATCCAAGAGGCAGTTGATAAAAATTATAATAAAGGAGAATCAAACCAGATTGATGTCATTTTAGTTTTATTTTCTTGGAGTAGGAGTCAAAGCTAATTAACAAAAGTAACTTGTAAATTTTTATATGCAAATTTGGTTTGTATTTAGCTGTTCAAAATTGTATGTCAACCTCAATGGCAGATAAGTCTTTTAAATTTGATGAACATGTCCAATCGTAAAGTTCTTAAATTTGATCTCTATTGCTATTCCGTCACCTTATGATGGCCTTATACTTTGACACAAGAAAATAATATTAAATAAGTGAGTTCATAAATGGTTGAATGATTACTTAATTTATAATAATTGATCATTAAATAAATTTTTTTTATGAACTATATTTATTTTGAATAGTTTTTAATTTTTATCCTTTAAATTTATGATTTTTAATTATTTCCTAGTGCTCATTTTAAAAAAAAATTATAGGTAAAAATACCCCTTTCAAAAAAAATGGGGATAGGGAAAGGGGAAATGGGGAGGTAAAAATACCTCTTTTACAATGTGGGGAATCGAACCCTGCCAATAAGGTGGAAATTCAGGTAGCCAACCAACTAAGTTACTAAGAATCCCCAAAATACCCATAATTATGACATAGATTTGCTAGGCAAAGTTAATTTTACACGAAATTGTTTTTAGAGAATATTTACTTTGGGACATAAGTTCAATAATATTTGATTCTCAAGCAAGAGTCTTAGCAAACTTTTGCTTTATGACATAAATTGTGTCATTGAACTTATGTCTTTGGGCATAACTTGTGCTACTAATTTTTTTTTTGTTTTGGGGTATAACTTGTGTTTTGAGCTTAATTTCTTTTGTCTGCATATATAATTTGTGTCACTACACTTATGTCCTGGGCATTCTTTCTTTTACTTTGAGGCATAACTTGTGTCACTAAACTTATGTTTAGATATGACTTAAGTTATTGAAGTTATGCAAGAGGCATAAGTTTAACAGAATTTATGTCTTGCGATTTTTTTTCCCTATCAAGGATATTTATGGCTATTTTTTTGTTACTTAAAGCTCCAAAGGGTAAAAATTAAGGAAAAATTTCATAAATGACAAAGAGATTTAACTAAATAATGTCCCATAGCTATATATAGTGTATCTAATTACTCTTCATAGCTACAATTTAATATGCTATGGAGAATTACGTTTACATATATCAGTTTCATTTTAAAAAATTATACAAATTTTATTTTTTAAAATAATGACTACATGGGCAGTAAATCCGGTAACAAAGTACAACAGTCAATTATGTAGCATCTCGGACTTCGAGAAATGGCTAAAAAGGGTAAATGAGCAAGTCCACAAACCCAAAATGGACCATGGACCCTTCATGACACCTTAGACTGCCCGTTTATGAGTCCATGACCCGTCTTGGGCATCGTCAAGGACTGTCTAAGGCTGCCAAGGTTACGATCACCTAGACGAGACCCTAGACAGCCTGTGGTGACTTTTATGGTCGGTTTAGGGTTCTGTACAAGTCACCGATCAGTTTTTGAGTTTTGGGTCAACTTCAAACAATCATATCTCTAAGCACAAAATGAATTAGGTGGCCCATGACCTATCAAATTAAAGGTCTTTGAGTCCTCTTTCCAACTCCACCAAGTTTGCCTCATGTCAAGTTTGGAGTAAGCTGTTATGCCCGTTTTAGTGAAGCCCTATTGGGAAGGTGCAACTTAACGACCCACTAGACGGCCCATGAAGAGTTGCACGGACCGTGAAGCTTCATACGGTTCGTGAAACCTCCCGTTTGAGCCATGTTTTCAGTTTTAAAAGTTGAGGTTGTTTTGGTCTTTCCCCTATGTGTTTGGTACTTAAACTACTTTATTTTAACCCTTTTTTAAGCCTAAACCACGATGTTTTACACTTAATGAAGGGATTTAAAAATGTTAATAAGATCTTTTACATTCACTAACACTTCAAGACATTAGATCAAGGTTCCAAGGGGAGAAAAGCTAGGGTTCAAGCGTTCTATCAAGTTTCTTCGATTTCGCCAAAGAGCTTTGTTCTTCCATGTATCTAAGGCTATCATAGTGTTGAACTAGTTCATCCTCATGACCTACATCTACTTTTAAATCAGTAAAAGAGTAATCTAGGGTTCTATCCTTAGTTTTAAGTATTCTTGAAATGAGTTGATATTGAGTTTTGAATTCCTATTCCTAATCATTGAATTGTCATACAATGTGAATTGTGATTATTGAGTTGATTGTTCATGACTATTTTTAGTATGAACCCTATGTTGAGTATTCAGTGAATTCTTATTGAGAATCCTTTAACCAAAACATCATTGTTTAAACTAAGTTTGAGGAAGTAAAGAGTTGTTTGAGAGAGAGAGAGAGTATAAGGGAACTAAGTAGTTTCCCAAATGTTTCATTTTTACATGAAAGAAAAGAGTAGACTCTTTTTGAGAAAAGTTAAAAGAGTTTTCTAGAAAAATTAAGTACAGAGCAATTACCTCTTAAAGAGGCCCCTTTTGAGTAATTAACTCAATCCAGAATGTATTTTTACATTAAGAAAATAGAAATCTTGTTTTCTAAATGAAATATGTGTTTCCAAGACAGTTCAGAGACGTAGTTACCTCTTTTAAGAGGATAGTTTGAGCAATTATCTCAAACCAGAGAAAGAGTAACATTTTTATACATTTGAGAAAGAGTATATATTATTGGGAGTAGTATTAAGCACTGATATGGGGGAGAGTTCATACAACTCACAGCCCCCATAAACCATGTTTTACCAACATGGGTACAATATCATATTTTTTAGATGAACCCTTAGTGCCTTCGAGTAGATCTTCGTGGATCCACTTAGTTGAGGTGTTCTATATTCCGGCACAATATAAGACAATTCTGGCAGCATAGATAAGACGTTGTATCATCACTTAGCTCATAGTGCTGGTTGTCGGTTAGAGAATCTCCTAATAGAGTTAAAGTGTATTTTTATATATCACTTATTATGTTAAAGATCAGAGAATGAGAAAGTATATTGTAAAGTTAAATGGTTTCATACCTTTAATTCTTTGCATTCAGTTGAGTTTATGTTATACCTATTGTAGTTCTTTCTTTCCGTTATTTCGCCTCGGCTATATTACATACTCGTACATTCAAATGTACTATTATCATTCGACTTGCATCTTTTATGATGCATATATAGGTTTTCAGCATCACCAACAGGCGTGCCGTTGAGATCACTTTGCGCTTCAGATAGCTTTGGTAAGCCTCCTTGCTTTCTAGATAATTTTATTTTTTATTATTGTTGAGTTGTCGTGGGTCTTGTCCCAACATCTATCCTAGTATGAGAGGCTTCATAGATAGTTAGAGTTGAGGAGTCTCTTAATATTTTCATTTTATTTTGAGTTGTTTTGCAAACTGTCTCAATTATAACAATGAGTACTTTCAATATCTTTATTGAGTTTTACTCTGAGATTGACTTTTGTTTTAAGACTGTTATTGCTTGAGTGAGTCCTCTGCTAAGTATTTAGCCAAGCCAACGGTTTGCTTGAGAATCAGAAATAGTTCTCCAATGCTGGCCACGTCCAGGGTGTAGGCTCGGGGCGTGACAAATTAATCCCTTAATAGATGTAACAAATCAGTTTAAAAAAGGAAAATATCCCACGATTCATTCTAAGTGTGTTTCCTTACAATTTCTTAGCAAAAATGACTCTTCAATCGAGTTACCCACTAAAACATACTAGCTAACCAAACTGTGAGACAAAAAGATTGGGCAGCACAACCTCTGAAAAGTGAAATCTGGACCTTGAAGGTCATGACCTGGATGAGAATAAACCATACAAACAATGGTAGACAAGCCAAAAATAAAGATTTATAGCTAGCCGACGAAACTTACACACACACACATATATATATACATGCCAAATATAAGGGCTGGAGATTGAAACTTATGAAAGAAAACCCAAAATTGTATGTCCACAATAGCCTTTATGAGTGACATAAGCACTGTCGGGAAAAGGCCCCGACTATACTCAAACTGTACAACAAAAGTAACCATCCTCTGATAGCCCCAGGATAAGACGAAGCTTACTAACTCATAGCTGAACCCGAATCCTAGCGGGTGGGTCGATCAAAATCCCTGCCTGAACCTGCTCTCATGAAACAAAAAGCAGAGTTCCCAGGCAATAAGATGCCAGTACGAATATAAATGTATTGATATGTAAAACGGAAAGTAGAATCATAGATAGTTATTGTAAAAGGGTAACAAAGATACCACTTGAAATTGAAACTCAAATAATCTCCATTGCTGACATTTGGCCTCCTACTATTTAAATATGCACGGTATGCTCATATAATCATATGTCGTGAATACATATATATAGATGCAAATGCATGAAACCAAATGCTTGCAATTGTGGTGTTTCCCGGTAGCTAATCGACATCATAATCACCAACCTGTGGCCATCGGTGTCTCATACGTATAAATATAGGCAATAGGCCCCATACCTCCCAATTCTAGCTTGGGAGTAGAATGCATATCATGTCATGTCATGGATTTATCACATATATGTTATCGTTGTCATGTTGCCAATCTTTGCCCATTTGTAGTCGTGTTCTCATAATCCCATAATCACTTTCCTATGACATGTAACCATCTCATGGAACCTCATATATTCTTTCAAATAAGCTTGAAAGCTTAGCTCAAATTTTAGAAAGATAACTTAGTCTTGCAGATATTCATAATAAGTTTAAGGTGATTTACTTAGTTCCTAGACTTTGTTCCTAGATAATTTATAAAAGAAGTATTTCAAAAATCAAGTATTCTATTAGTTTAAACTTTTAAGTTATATTTGAGAGTTTTGAAGATCGTGAGTTACTTTAAAGATTTTTCATAATAACATTAGTGGGGAAAAAGGGTTGGTTACAAATAATAAGGGTCTCTCGTAATATTTTAAGTCACATCACCCAAAGAAGAATAAGAATTCATACATGCGTACATACAATCAAGGAAACCGATAAAATGACATGTTGATGTCAAATACTCTATTAATCCGAACGGGTGGAATATCAAAATAATTGAATCATGAAAATAATTCAGCTGAGATCTCAATGCCTTTCACAAAAGGTCTTTCTAGCAAGAGAATAGCAAAATATCACATTTGACGTTTTAGGAATTTCCCATGAGTGGTGCTAAAATGAATGACAAAGCTTAGCCTTAACATACCTTTCCAATGAACGCTCAAATGCCCTTAGTTTCTTCACGAAATTTGTTTCTTACGTCCCAAGCTTCGCAAAAACTATATATACATAGCTGGTACGCACCTATAAACAATTCATAATTGAGCTTAAATCTGCAGATTTGCCATATGGTCCCAACTTGACGAAACGTTTGTAGAGCTTCATAAAAACAATTATAAAAGAGTCCCGAGATGATTGCCTTAGCAAACCAAGTGTAAAACTTGAAGAAAAACCAATAACTACCAATTCATATCTTCAAAAACTAACTCCAAACGCAACTAATAGAAGGGGAAAATGATTGCCACGTGTAGAGATCACGTTTGTAGGCATCGGGATAGCCTTCAATGGTAGAAATCGTCAAAAACTAACCTTCATCAAGCAAGAACTCTATTAGAACCCTCTCTTTAGCTTTCTTTCTAGTTAGGGAGTAAAAAGAAATGTTTTCATGACTTAAAATGTCAAGTAAGCCGACATACCATATTTTTGACCCGACCCGGATTCTGCCTCGTTAGTCCGCAGTCAAACCCTCATAACTTTTTACTCCAATGTCGGCTGGATACGGGGTTTTGTGCCATGCAACCTAGACTCGTAGGCCTTCAATTGGATAGGTAATGGACCTTCTAACTCTCTATATATTGGGATAAAACATCAAAGACATTTGACCCAAAGTTAAGAAAATATTATTAGAGAAACTTCGATAACTTTTCCCGACCTTAGTTTCGCTTATTTTCTTGAATTAAAAACTTAATATACGATCCTTGTGCTCTTATAATACCTCGTAATACACTATTCTTAGCATGTTAGACACTCGTAGGCTTATCCCCAAGGTATGAGATAATTTAAACCTTTCAAACGGGCGAAGTTCTACCCGAGCCATTTCTTTAATCCTGAACTTTGTTTGAGGGGTCCCTTTGACCTAAAAATTTAGTTTAGTTCCTTGATATTGCCACCCATTTGCAATCTTAATCTCCAATGTACGATACCAAGTCATATACACCTCCTATAACCATACCATAGTACGCCACATATATTATGCAAGAATAAAGAAAAAAGCACGGGATCTTACATGTATAAAAATAAACAAATGATAAATGCTAGAGAACTATTAGTGTATATGCAACTGATGCATATATTCAAATAAACAATTGTATATTATTTCTAAAAAGTACAAATACATATATCATCTGATATTCAAATTAAAATGTATGTAAATATCATTAACAAATTCAATCGTATAAGATATACAATTGATAAATGGTAGATAACTATTCGTATAAAGGCAATTGACACTTTTTGTATATATGTAATTGATGCATATATACAAATAAGCAATTGTATATTATTCAGGATTTGAAAACTTTGGGTGCACCCGTATTATCTTAGCTCAAATATGAGCTCTAAGATAAACTTAAAATGAAAATAGTGAAATAAACACTTTAGTTGGATTTGAACCTAGGTCTCATGGGTGGATTCTCTAGCTTGTATCAGTAGCACAATGTCACTCCTATGCTTTTTATAGGAGCACTATTAATTATATTCTACTTTATGTCAATTTCTCAAGATAGATATACATATATATACATGATTTTTTTCGAAGTTAACGGGCGCACATGCACACCACCTAGAGGGGTGAGTTTGCCTCTGTCACGGACCCTTACTATGTCTAGACTAGGCCCTAGCTGATGAAGTAGCCTGTCAACAGAGACCTTATTGCCATGGCTGTTGTTTCCCATGCTCCTTCCAAAAATTTAATCAAAGAAGTGGAGAAGTATAAAACCTCAACTGACCCAAAGAAGCTCACAAAGAAAATTGGAAGGAAAACACTTTGGCGCCAACATAAAACAATTACCAATGAAATCAAGAAAGTGTGGTAACCAGTATGACAATTATGATTGTCAAACCTGATGCAAAGAGAAAATTTTGGAATGAGAGTCACTAATGAAGTTGAATCAACATAGACATTTTAAAATAAGCTTATATCCATACCTGCAACATTTCCCATCCTTTTGGTGTCTCGAAAACCAATATTAACATCCAAGCATAGTAACATTAAGGTCCAATTAATCTCCGGGATGTAAATCTGACCATGTATTGTTGACGATGTATGCAATATTTTAGAGTTAATATCACTCAACTAATAATTCTTTTCATAGAAAGTCATTATTGAGCTTTCTTTTATAACTTCAAAGTCACTCAACTAAGAATTCTTCTTGTAGAAAATCACTCAAATAATGATTCTTTTCCCTGAAAGTCACTCAACTTTCACTTATAATCTCAAAGTCACTCAACTATGAATATTTTCTCTATAAATTCACTCAACTATTAATATTTCATTTAGAATGTCACTCCACTAATTTTAATAATGTTTTCATTAAATATTATTCAAATACAATTTTTGTTTTAAACTAATTTTTTAGAAAATAATAAGATGCTCATTTTATTATTTTATTAAATTTTGTTGAAACATAATTTTTCTTTTTAACTAATTTTAAAATATAATAAGATACCCGTTTTATTTTATTAATTTTTTTTGAAATACTATTTTGTTTTAGATTATTTTAAAAAAAGAACAAGACATCAATTTTAGTTATTTTATTAAATTTTGTTGAAATACAATTTTTATTTTAAACTTTTTTTTTTTTTTTAAAATAATAACTATTGTGTATCCAATACAAATTAATAAGTTTACGCCTCAACAAGTAGAGGTTGTAGCAATTTTTTTTTTAGAAACGGAAATGATACACTGCATTTACAATGATTATGAAAAAGCACTGTCCATACTCCTTACCGTCGCCCGTGACTTTTTTCGACCTAAATCAATACGATGGCCATTCCGGCCTTAGTCAGCCTAGTCTTGGGGTTGACCAGTCATTGCTGCTACAAGAAGCTTCATATTCCACCACTATTGATAAGCACTAAGACTGATATTGTGAACCCTAATTTGCCTATCGAGCCTACTGCTATTGTTTTACCCGATAATAACAGTAATATGTTCCAAGTGAATTAAGTCAATGTTCTTAGGGAACCGTTCAGCTGTTCGACAAAAAATGTAGAACCAATTCCTATGAAGACAATCACTTATACAAATGAAATTCCTTGATTGATATGGACGAAGAGTAAAGTGAAGAGAACGAACATCATTGAGAATCTCCAATACGCAATAGTTAGAAAATTTTCATATGATTGGCCGGAGCTGTAAGAACTTAGGATGCTTATTCCAAAACAATGCAACATCAAAAGAGATTGTAAGACAGGTCTATTATGCCATAGACATGTCCTTATCAGACTTGATCAGGAAGAAGACTTCATTAATGTCATGTCCAATATATTACATATTGGCTAAGGATGAATATTTATATTCCCCAAAGCCTTTTATTTATGATGAAAAATTTCAGGTTACAGAAGAAACTATGTAGGCTTTGACTTGGATATCCTTTCGAGATCTCAAACCCACCTTTTTGTGAAGGAATCTCTATTCTCTGTGGCAACAACAGTTGGAAAGCCATTATATTTAGATATGGCCACAATAAATAAAACAAAATCAAGTTGTGCACGAGTTAAAATGCTGGTACATCTTATGTAGAATTTCCCAAAGTTTGTTGAAAAGGAGATTATGAATGAAGATACTAAGGTGTCAAGGATAGAGTAAGTGAAGATTCGATAAGAATTGTTGTCTAAATATTATAAACATTATAAGGTTCAAGGACATGATGAGGAGGAATGTGGAAACTTACCTCCAGAGCTAAGGATCGATAATGGTGAGGAAACGGGCCAGTCAAAGGGTAATGAAGTACTACATGAAGAACAAGAAGAAATAAGAGGACATAAGAAAAGGGAGGAGAAAAATAGTCAGAAGATACTGTAACCTACAAATAGAGCTTTTGCAATGAACAAAGGTGTTGGCATAAGTGACAAGGCAAGTACTTCCAACAAAACTTACGGTGGGAATGCCTTTGTTGCTTTAACAAATATTGATGAGGAACACCAGATTTAATAAAGGGAGGAAGATAACTAGAAAATGGACAAACAACATATTGAGAAAGAGAATCTAGTTCTTTAGACAAATAATGCAGATGATCAATAGAAAAGTAATGAATCCAATATAGACTTGATCGAGAGCTTCTACTAATCAGCAGAAAATGAATGTTGAACAAGTAGTACTACATCAATGCAACATGGGGCTAGTAAAAAAGATGGGGACATTGGTAATAAAGGGAACTAACAAAGTGAGAATAGATCAATTACTGAAGAGAACACAATAGAAGATGAGGCTACTGCCAACATGCAAGGAGACACATCTGCAACAGAAGTAAGAAACAATCAATCCAGTGAAAGTGTAAAGAAAAAAGAAGAGGTCCATACAAACGATGAGAACACATGGAAGAAAACACATGGAAAAGAGTTTGTGGCATACCAACAACATGAACCATATTTGAGATACGCTACCTATCAAGAACCCCTCCAAACAGTGGTTCTAGTGGAATGAGTTCTCCTCCTGCAAATACACTTCAAATAGGTGTGGGTGAAGTCAAATGAGAAGGAGAGAAACCTGCAAAAAACAAGTGCTCTAGCTAAGGTTCAGGCTATCACAATGGGCAGCAGAAGATCTGCACCTAATGAAGCTTTACATGCAATTGTTTCAGACCAAGTTTCACAGGAAAATGGTAAGACATCCATTCAAGGGAGCATAACCAGGGAATATTTTAATGAGGCAAGTATTGAAGATGTTGAATAAGAAGAAAGTGAGCAACTAGAGAACAATATTTGTAAGGAAGTTGGCTATCTCAGATAATGACCAGAGGGAAAAAAAAGAAAGGTAAAATGGCTAGTGACTCAAAGACAACAAGGATACAGGCTAAGAGGGGGAGAAAAGTGTTTCTCAATGAATCAAAAATTTTTATTTTAAAATATAAGGTTTGTGAGAACTCAAAATTCATTTCATAGAGTTCAATTGTTACATAGACACCAAAAATTCTTCCTAATTTCCTTGACGGAACCTTTTCAAGACACTAAGCAGATTCAAAAATACAAAAGAAGGATGTGCATGTGGTATGTCAACTATAACTCCAATGGTCAAATTTGGCTATTTACTCGGGATGGGATTCATGTAGGAGTAGTCTCAGATTCAGAACAACAATTAACACTACATCTATCATTCAATAATAGGAATCTGTTCTTGGTCACTCTAGTCTATGCTAAATGTACAACAGTTGAGAGATTGAGGTTTTGATATGATATTTATTCTATAGGATACAATCAATCACTACCTTGGATGAATCACTACCTTGGATGGTTGGAGGAAACTTCAATGTTGTTATGTGGAAGAAGAGAAAATTGGTGGCATTCATGTCTCTCCACATGAGTATGAAGATTTTGCTTTCTGTGGTATCTTTTTTACCTGGTGGATTGATAGAGAAGATGAGGGGTGTATATTTAAAATAATTGATAGAGTGGTCCCAAATCAGGATCTGCAGGATATGCTTGGTAATATGGAAATTATGCATTTGGATAGAGCTGGATCAGATCATGCTCCCCCTTTTACTAGCAACTGGAGGTCCTGCTCAAAAGTTCAACAAACTAGTTAGATTTATGAAGTTTTGGACTGAAAATGATGATTTTGTGGAGGTAGTTAGAAGATAATGCTCAAATGTACTTTTTCAAACTAATAAAAAGAGATAATGGTCTTAGTCAATAAAAATACCCAACTAAGAGTCAGAGTCGAATCCCATAGAGAAAGGTATATCATAATTAATTTTATCAAGAAATTTGGATTATAAAATCATTCATTTCTAGTAGTAAAATCAAGTGGGTGGATAATTCCACCAATTTAATAAAAGAATTTGGTTATCAACTATCATAATTAAACTAAGATTTTGGAGAATACAAGAATTAACAAGCAATCTAGGTGTGCGGGGGATTTGAAATCAAAGTCACATAGGGGTATTTGTGCTGCTCAATAGTGATGAACATTCATGAATAGACTAGGTCATCTTCAATGACACTAATCTTCTTTTGATATCATAGCATCCTTGCATAGAATATCCTTTCTGTATTATATGTATGACAATCTCAACAACCTTATACCTTACTCTACTCCCTCTTTTGATACAGAAGTAGGCAAATAGATCTGACCGATAACGTTTATTTTTAAATAAGCTATATACATCAAACTTAAATTTCTAGTATCATACTAAGTATCCACTCCAATCAATCTCTTTCGAGAATCGAACGAAGATCGAAAGTAGGAATTAAGTTTGCAACCTTAACCCATAAATTAACCTCATACTAATTAGACCAAATTCATGTATAAACAACAAAAAATAGAGCATAACACAATAACACTACATTAAATCAACACCCAGCCCCATAAGTGCACCCCTAGATCTTAGGGTTTTAGCCACCCATCACAAAAACAAAGAAAGTATACCTTTCATGAAAGCAGCCATGGGTAACATGAAATTAAGCAATTACAAACAAACTCATTTTGAATTCAACTTTAATTTTTCAATTTCAAGAACAATGTTGAAAAACCCCAAAAACTAGAAAGTGTTCTTTTAAGGGTAAAGTATTTCTTTCATGTAGATTCTCTAGCTATTCAACTCTCAAAACTCACCCAAATGTTCTCCTTCAAAAAACTCTCTTTTTCTCTCTCCTTTGACTATTTATAGTGTTCCAAATTTGGCCCAAAACTCAAAATGCTACCCTTTGAGTGACGTTAGTCAGGCTTGCCGATCTCATTTGACAAATCATTAATGATGCTTCAGCTCACATTCTCTTTCTCTAGGCTTTAAGTGTTTGGACCTTAGTCAGCGAGCTCGTTCGAGTCTGCCTTTCACATTCGCTGTATCATCGAGTACCACCTTAGTTTACCTTTCGAGCTGTCAATATTTCTCCTTGTACTGTTGCTTTCGGTGATGGATAACAAGGTCACCTGTTATTCGGAAAATTGCCATTGCTTTGGGAGTTCGCCAACCTACCTCGATAAACACAAGTGTTGTTCCAATCCCAGGTTCATTGATCTCGTTGTACCAGAATGATTCTAGTAGAGTCTTGCAAAATGGTATAGAGATGTTTGTATTTTTCTTGAAGAGGCTACAGGACTTTAGGAAAATCTCTCCATCTTCTTCTCCTTTCATGCTATATTTGATTCCAATTGGTATATGGTGATTCATATTGGTATCTAACCTCTTTCACTCTTCGGTTCGCAGATGGTTAACATGGAAAAAAATGGCGCCAGGCCAGTAACTCCCATCAATGAGCCAACAGGAGAGCCCGCAACGAGAGAAAGGGGTAGAGGCCGAAGAAGGGTAACACCTGCTAGGAATGAAGCCCAAGCTAAGAATGTACCTAGGGAAGAGGCCCTACCCACACCCCAGGACGAGGTAGAAGAGAATGTGGAGATTGATGTGGAAGAGGAGGATGCACAGGCTAGGACTGCAAGACTTTCCACTTTAGATCCAACTATAGCTCAACAAATTTTGACTTTTCTTAGTGGGTTAGTTGACTATGGAGACATTCCCACGGTTCAAACTACTCAAACTCCAATTATCCACCTTCGTTGCTTCTACAATCCCTATGATGGGTGGAGTGTTAGGTTCTGATTCCTTCTTCCGTCCACTTTTAGGCCCTGTGATGAGTGATACTCAGCACGAGATCCAGACCAAGTTTTTGAAGTTAAAGACACTAATGTTCCATGGTTCTAAAAGTGTGGATGCCGATGAGTTCATCCTAGATTTCTATGAGAGACTTCACAAGTTAGGCGTAGTGCACCAACTTGGAGTTGAGTTCTTGACCTTTCAACTTCAAGGTGAGGCTAAGCAGTGGTGAAGAGCCTTTATAGAATGCCGATCGCCAGTCTTACCTCCACTCACTTCGGTTCAGTTCAATTCATTACTCTTGAGAAGTATGTGCTCCAAACTTTGAGGCATCGCAAGAAGCATGCGTTCATGGCTTTAGAGCAAAGTGGTGTGATTGTAGCTGATTATGAGGCTATGTTCCATGCCTTGTCTAGATATGCTATGCAATTGGTGACTACAGATAAAGAGTGGATCTATTTGTTCGTTAAGGGATTGAGTCCTGAGTTGCAGGTATTGTCTGTTCATATGACCTCTACAGGTAAAACCTTTAATGAAATGAAAAAATTTATGAAAAAGGTAGAACGAGTTTGATGGAGCATGCATGCAAAGGATTTGGCTAAGACGCCAAGAATACATGTAATTTTAATAGCTCCTACTCCAGTGTAACACCCAGAAAACTAGTAGGTGAAACTAGAGCCTTACATAAGAGTTTTAGAGTTTGATGTGTGGGTTAGAATCGTAAAATCGCTTCCCGTAGGTTTAGGGGCTAAACGTCAAGGTACGACTCCCCTAGGACCAACCAAGGGCCCTTGAGAAGAACCCTAAAGCCTAACCCCAAAACTGCCCCAAGAAGTGAACCACAGATGGGACTTACGGGGTGTAGGTCCATCCACGCCTCATGGATGAGCTCCGTAGCTCAAGCCTCCTCCCTACAAGCCACAGACCACAAACCACACCCAACCAGGATGGTCCGTGGTCCCACCTATGGTCCGTAGGTGGGGGTCGTGAGTGGGGGCCTATAACACTGTCCCAAGTTGGCTAGTGTAGGCGCAGTTTAGGTAATTCCTTTTTAGGTTAGTTTGATGTTTGTCAATTTTTATTGTTTTAATAGACCCATATAAGATTTTTTAAGTCATTAACTAACCCATACACCTCATAAATCCAAAAAACCCAAAATTCATAACCAACTTTTCCCCAAATAAACTCTCTCTTGAATTCCAAGGAAGAAGAAGAAGAAAGGTGAAGCTAGGGTTGAACAATCAAGCTTTTCTCCAAAATTTCATGGTGAATGTTCAATAAGGTATGGTCATCTATGGGTAGCCTTCACCCATAGAGCCCTTCCAAAACCCCCAATTTAAAAACTAGAAAACCTAAAAGTTAGGGTTTGACTTCAATCTCATGGATTTCTTTCAAATTCATTTTAAATGATTGAATTATGTTTGTTTATGAATATATTTGATGATTTTAAATGATTTTAAGTTGAATTACTTAAGAATCCATGAATTATCCTATTTTTCCAAATTGGATCTTAAAGTGTGGGTATTGATTGATGATTGTAGAATGCTATAGAGTTATGAATATTATGAATTTATTACCTGAATTATGTTATTATCCATGCCTAATGTAATAATTCTAGGTGTGTTCATTGACTGTGATCCATGGTCCTTGAAGGGAAAATTATGAGAGTTTTTTATGATCATGATGTTTATGTATGTGCTTTATGTATACTTTGAAAGTAATGTGATTATGAATATAATGTAATTGTGGTGTTGTTGAAAGGCTATTATCAATAATACACTTATGAATGAGGATGACATGATGTGAAAAGCTTTCCTCACCTAAATAAATTGGTAGGATAACGGCATCCCTTTCATGTGTGAATAAAAGTAATGTTGATTGATATACCTTAAATCGGTAGGCTAAGGGCATCCTTTTCATCTGTAATTAAAAGTTATCTTGACTTAATGAACTTTGAATCTGTAGGCAAATGACACCCCTTTCATGAGTGTCTAACGACGTGTTCTAAGACTTTGTCTTGAATCGGTAGATCAATGGTACCCCTTTCATGATGAGTCAATGAACTATTATAATGATGAACCTTGAATCGGTAGACCAATGTTACCCCTTTCATGAGGATTCAATGAGCTATTCTAATTATGTACCTTGAATCGATAGGCTAATGGCATCCCTTTCATGTGTAATGATGTACCTTGAATCGGTAGGCTAATGGAATCCCTTGCATGTGTAATAATGTACGTTGAATCGGTAGGCTGATGGCATCCCTTTCATGTGTAACGATGTACCTTGAACCGGTAGGCTAATGACATCCCTTTCATGTGTTATAATGTTAAAAGAGGATTAACTACTCCATGGGAATTTAATGCTTAGCATCGAGTGGATATTGTGAGGTGGAAGCTCTCCCTATGTATGGCTGAGTTTCTAGTAACAACCACCTTATCCCATAACTATGTTCCCACATAGGTTATTAGCTAGTGGATCCACCTAAGCTAAAATATTACCGGTTCTACCTCAGGAAAGTAGACCTAATCTTTTCGGTGTGGGACATGACATCGGATTCCATGATTTGCTCACATGGTCTATGACGGTTAAGGCATATTTCCACCGTGAACAAGAATATGCGTTATGTACTATGGTTACTCAAGAAGCCCTATAAAGTGTGGGTGGGGGATGGGACTTCATCCATGCATTGCACAAGTAGTCTTTGAGAGTAGTTATGGTGTGTTCCTCAATGTATAATGACTTATGAAATGATGAATGCTTAACTTGGATTGTTACTATGAGTTGCTTTCCTTGACATGACTTATTAAATGTGAATGTTCCTTGTCTATAAGTATAAACTAAAGATGAGAACAAAGAATGGTAAGTATGATTATGGTGGCCTAAAAGTGGTACTTAGTATAAATGGGATTATGGGATCTTTATCTATACATTGCACAAGTATAACTTAGGGTTAGTTATCATATGGTTCTATTATGTTATAATAATTTAGATGATGAATATGCTTGTGACTTATGCTTTTATATTAATGTGCATGATGATTTCTCAAACTTAGTAAAGTGCATGATTTTCAACTAAGATGTCCTTTTTAACATGTTTTAAAGGTTTTTATGCATGGCTATCATACTTAGTGCATTTTTGTACTAACCCATATTTTCTACATTTTCCCCAAAGTGTAGGGTTTGATGATATCGACTTCCATCCTCGGGGCTAGGTACATAGTAGATCAAGAAGAGAAGTTATGATGAGTCCTCATAGTATTCGAGGGCTTGACCACCATGTCCTTTGCATTTCATTTTATGTTTAGAGATTTTGTATGGGCTTCGTCCCAAAGTTTTAGTTTTAATGGTTATAGATGGTTTGAGACAAAGTATAGATGGGACTATGGGATTTTTATCTATACATTGCAGAAGTATAACTTAGGGTTACTTATCAGATGGTTCTATTATGTTATAATGATTTACATGATGAATATGCTTGTGACTTATGCTTTTATACTAATGTGCATGGTGATTTTTCAAACCTAGTAAAGTGAATGTTTTTTAACTAAAATGTCCTTTTTAGCATATTTTAAAGGTTTTTATGCATGACTATCATACTTAATGCATTTTTGTACAAACCCATATTTTCTATATTTTCCCCAAAGTGTAGGGTTTGGTGATATCGACTTCCATCCTCGGGGCTAGGTTCATTGTAGATCAAGAAGAGAAGTTATGGTTAGTCCTCATTGTATTCGAGGGCTTGACTACCATGTCCTTTACATTTCATATTATGTTTAGAACTTTTGTATGTGTTGCGTCCTAAAGTTTTAGTTTTAATGGTTATAGATGGTTTGAGACAAAGTGTAGATTTTGTCTTATTTTTATAAATGACTTCAATTGTAAAGAAAAGTTTAAAATTTCCACACAATTTCCTATTATATTATGTTATGATATGCTAAGCGGCTTGTATGAGGCTTTTTGGAGTCTTGTACGCCGTGGCACATCTAGGGGGTACTCCTGGGTTGTGACTAACTGGTATTAGAGCACAAGGTTTTGGGATGGTTCTACGATTGTCTCAAACCATGTCTAGTAAAGTCTTGTTCATAGTGTGAAGCATGCCACATTTATGAATTGAAGGCTATTGGATGTTAGGAAATCTCACTTCTTCATTCTTTAAGTCGTGCCATAAAGTTCAACTCTATAAGGTCTCTCTCCTACTCCTTATCTGATGGTTTTCAGGATACGAGCACTTGAAGGGCTCATGCTACAAGGGTCGAGGGAGAAAAGGTTGGTAGTAATGACAATTATGGCTATGTTACTAGATGGAACTTGATCTGATATATTTAGATGATATTATTTGGTATAAATGGATTGCATTATGGATATGTGTGTTTGATGGTAGAACCCAACTTAGTCATGATATGTTTTAGGGTGTGTTCGAGGATTTGATGAATAGGGTATTAGAGCACAAGATTTTGGGATGGTTCTACGATTGTCTCAAACCATGTCTAGTAAAGTCTTGTTCATAGTGTGAAGCATGCCACATTTATGAATTGAAGGCTATTGGATGTTAGGAAATCTCACTTCTTCATTCTTTAAGTCGTGCCATAGAGTTCAACTCTATAAGGTCTCTCTCCTACTCCTTATTCGATGGTTTTCAGGATACGAGCACTTGAAGGGCTCATGCTACAAGGGTCGAGGGAGAAAAGGTTGGTAGTAATGACAATTATGGCTATGTTACTAGATGGAACTTGATTTGATATATTTAGATGATATCATTTGGTATAAATGGATTGCATTATGGATATGTGTGTTTGATGGTAGAACCCAACTTAGTCATGATGAGTTTTAGGGTGTGTTAGAGGATTTGATGAATAGGGTGTTTAAGTGATTCCTAGAGGTGTTGAGTGAGTAGACTCCTCTAAAAGAGGGTAGAAGTGTAATTCACTATGGTTTAGAATCATCTTGTGTGAAGGATTAATGGTAAATTGGGCCGACCTAAGAGTTGGAAGAAATGGTGCTTAGAAAAGTCCGTATAGGCTTACACCTTAGGGGGAGATAATGTGCTTATATAGTAAGGTCGTTGAATGTTCTAGATGTTCATGATTTAAATTGGCTTGAAATTCTCATCTTGAGAGGTGTAGTGAGTTTGAGAAGTTTAGTCCCGGTGCGGTAGACTCATATGAGATCTTGAGTGGTGTTGGTAAGGTTGCTTGTGAGCTAGAGTGCTTAAATGAGAAACCCTCTAATTTAGAAGTATCGATAGAGGTCTTAGACCGGCATGTTAAGAAACAGAAGAATGAGGAAGTTGTTTTCATGAAAGAGTGGTCTTTGTGTGAGGGTTGTAGGTGAGGGTGCTACTTGGGAGGCCAAGGGCCAATGACATGTCTCGATATCCTTATGTTTCCTTCTATTCCTCTTTTAGCTTGAGATGATAAGCTTCCCTTGACTTGTTTCATGATTGAGGAGTCTTGGATATTGTATGTGTTCCATAATTTCCTTGTATTAGGTATGTTCTTGATGAAATCCATGCTTATTAAGAAAATGAGTTTTAATGATTGAAGTTCCTCATGTTGTTGTGTATTAACTATGAGTTGCCTATATGACTTCATGAGATAAATGGATAACATGCTTTAAAATGCTTTTGAGTGTAATTTGTTGTTGGCCTCATGATACTGTGTTGATCATGCTTTAAAGCTTGGAGAAGGTAATTCCTCCTATGATATGATAAATGTTGAGTTTGCATGCATAATGGGTTGTTAGATGGAGTTCCTACTTCCTTGTGTTGCATTGATTATATTCAAGTTGGAGTTGATGTCTCCTCCTTTAAATGGTGCATTATTTTGATGTTTCATGAATGATGGGTTGCTAGTCTAGAGTTGTGACCTTAAGAAACACCTAGAGTGTCATTCGAGGACGACTTTTCCCAAGGGGGAGATAATGTAACACCCCAAAAACTAGTAGGTGAAATTAGAGCCTTATGTGAGAGTTTTAGAGTTTGATGTGTGAGTTAGAATCATAAAATGGCTTCCCATACTTAGGATGAGGGGTTTAGGGGCTAAACATCAAGGTACAACTCCCCAAGAACCAACCAAGGGCCCTTGAGGAGGACCCTAAAGCCTAACCCAAAACTGCCCCAAGAAGTGAACCACGGATGGGACCTACGGGGCGTAGGTCCATCCACGCCTCGGGGGTGAGCTCCGTAGCTCAAGCCTCCTCTCAACAGGCCACAGACCACGAACAACGCCCAACCAGGACAAGCCTTGGTCCCACTCATGGTCCGTAGGTGGGGGTTGTGAGGTGGGGCTGTAACACTGTCCCATGTCGGCTCGTGTATGGGTAGTTTAGGTAATTAATTTTTAGGTTAGTATGATTTGGGGTCATTTAATATTGTTTTAATATATAAGAGTTTTACACCTCATAAATCCCAAAACCCAAAATCCATAACTAACTTTTACCCAAATAAACTCTCTCTAGAATTCCGAGGAAGAAGAAAAAGAAAAAAGATGAAGCTTGGGTTGAATAATCAAGATTTTCTCCTCAATTTCATGGTGAATCGTCAGTAAGGTATGTAGCTTTTTATCTATGGTAGCCTTCACCCATAGAGCCCCTCCAAAACCCCCAATTTCAAAACTAGAAAACCAAAAGTTAGGGTTTAACTTCAATCTCATGGATTCCTTTCAAATTCGTTTTAAATGATTGAATTGTTTGTTTATGGAAATATTGATGATTTTATATGCTTTTAAGTTGAATTACTCAAGAATCCATGAATCCTATTTTCCCAAATTGGATCTTAAAGTGTGGGTATTGATTGATGATTGTAGAATGCTATAGAATTATGAATGTTATGAATTTATTACTTGAATTATGTTATTATCCATGCTTAATGTTGTAATTCTAGGTGTGTTGATTGAATGTGATCCATGTTCCTTGAAGGACAAATTATGAGAATTTTGTATGATCATGATGTTTATGCACATGCTTTATGAATACTTTGAAAGTAATGTGATTATAAATATCATGTAATTGTGGTGTTGCTGAAGGCTATTCTCAATTACACATTTATGAATGATGCTGACATGATGTGAAAGGTTTTCCTCACCTAAATGAATCGGTAGGCTAATGGCATCCCTTTCATGTGTGAATAAAAATAATCTTGATTGATATACCTCAAATTGGTAGGCTAAGGGCATCCTTTTCATGAATAGTTAAAAGTTAACTTGACTTAATGAACCTTGAATCGGTAGGCCAATGGCATCCCTTTCATGAGTGTCTAATAAAGTATTCTAAGGCTTTGTCTTGAATCAGTAGATCAATGGTACCCCTTTCATGATGAGTCAATGAACTATTATAATGATGAACCTTGAATCGGTAGACCAAATGTACCCCTTTCATGAGGATTCAATGAGCTATTCTAATTATGTACCTTGAATCGGTAGGCTAATGGCATCCCTTTCATGTGTAATGATGTACCTTAAATTGGTAGGCTAATGTGGCATCCCTTTCATATGTAATGATGTACCTTGAATCTGTAGACTAATGACATCCCTTTCATGTGTAATGATGTACCTTGAATCGGTAGGCTAATGGCATCCCTTTCATGTGTAATAATTTTAAATAAGAATTAACTACACCATGGGAATTTAATGCTTAGCACCGAGTGGATATTGTGAGGTGGAAGCTCTCCCTATGTATGGCCGGGTTTCTAGTAACAACCTCCCTATCCCATAACTATGTTCCCACATAGGTTATTAGCTAGTGGATCCACCTAAGCTAAAATGTTACCAGTTCTACCTTAGGCAAGTAGATCAACTTTTTTCGATTTGGGACATGACACCGTATTCCATGATTTGCGCACATGGTCTATGTGAGTTAAGACTTATTCCCACCATGAACAAGAATATGAGTTATGTACTATGGTTACTCAAGAAGTTCTATAAAGTGTGGGTGGGGGTATGGAACTTCATCCATGCATTGCACAAGTAGGCTTTGAGAGTTGTTATGGTGTGTTCCTCAATGTATAGTGACTTATTAAATGATGAGTGCTTAACTTGGATTGTTACTATGAGTTGCTTTCCTTGACATGACTTATTAAATGTGAATGTTCCTTGTCTATAAGTATAAACTAAAGATGAGAACAAAGAATGGTAAGTATGATTATGGTTGCCTAAAAGTGGTACTTAGTATAAATGGGATTATGGGATCTTTATCTATACATTGCACAAGTATAACTTAGGGTTAGTTATCATATGGTTCTATTATGTTATAATAATTTAGATGATGAATATGCTTGTGACTTATGCTTTTATATTAATGTGCATGATGATTTCTCAAACTTAGTAAAGTGCATGATTTTCAACTAAGATGTCCTTTTTAACATGTTTTAAAGGTTTTTATGCATGGCTATCATACTTAGTGCATTTTTGTACTAACCCATATTTCCTACATTTTTCCCAAAGTGTAGGGTTTGATGATATCGATTTCCATCCTCGGGGCTAGGTACATAGTAGATCAAGAAGAGAAGTTATGATGAGTCCTCATAGTATTCGAGGGCTTGACCACCATGTCCTTTACATTTCATTTTATGTTTAGAGATTTTGTATGGGCTGCGTCCCAAAGTTTTAGTTTTAATGGTTATAGATGGTTTGAGACAAAGTGTAGACTTCCGCTCTTTTGTATAATAGACTTTGATTTTAAAGAAAAGTTTTAAATTTCCACACCATTTTCTATTATCTTATGTTATGATATGCTAATAGGCTTGTATTAGGATATTCGGAGTCCTGTATGCCGTGTCACATATAGGGGGTATTCCTGGGTCATGACATCCAGAGGTTCAGGTAGGTCGACAATTGCAGCCCGTCCAATTCAGTAAGCTATGTCCGCTTCTACAGGTGGTTACTTAGGGACTCTGCAGCAAAATCCTACTCATGATGGTTTGGGAGACTCTTTTTCGCCGTGCAACATGCTGTCTCTTGATCGTAGTTGTTACAATTGTGAAGAACCAGGACACATAAGGAGAGATTTTCCCCACCCGCGTATGACTGAACCTATGCAGCAATTGACCAAAGCAGTGGTATTGATAGGCGAAGGTAATTGTTGCTTCCAATTGCACAAACAAATGTATAGGGTCGTACAAGTAATATAGTGGCTCTTAAAAGAATCGGATTATTGAACCCAAAGGGCTTGCCAATTAATTATTCTTACTAAATTATATCAATTCTAATTATTTATTTAAGGGGAGGATTTCAAAAGATGAATATATTAACTAAACTAAAAATAAATATAAAATAACTAAAAAAACAATTAACTAAAAAAAGATAGATGTTTACACAATCAATGAATGAATCGATCTAGGGTTATAATTTAACTAACAATCATGTTTAGCATCAATTTCATCAACTTATTTGATTATCTAGTTATTGATTCACAGGGTTAAATGTATGATCATGGTCTCCCGACCTCAATCACCTACAATAAATGACAACCTAACTATATCGTTGAGCGAGGATAGGTTGGACCAAGTACCGAGCATTACGATTTCTTCCTGTATAGTGACCAAGCATGGTTTTTAGGTAATCCCTATCCTAGATACAAATTAACCCTAATTATTAAGAGAAAAAATAATGTACCTTATATTCCACTTATTCCTCTCCCAAGTTCAATTCGGACAATATGTTTATTTCAATGGTGATCAAGCATCAAAATAGTAATCACAATAATATAAGAACAACCAATATGATAAACAAATTATGCCGAATCAAAATCACTAAACAATCATATTGTAAGTAATATAATCCAAGAACGAGAAGTTTAACTCCACATATACATAGAGCAATTACAACGAATCATTCAAATAAAATATGTAAAATAAAATAAAAGAGAAGAAAAGAAACCCTAAATCAAAAGGTAATTTCTACATTTATCCCCCTCCCCTAATAATTATTCTTATGGACTATATATAGATGTAGAAAATCTTGAACAAAATAATTGAGTCCAAAATAAATTAGGAATCCCAAACCAAACAAAATTGGATTCCGTTTGAAACACTGCTCGTCCGTCGCTTCAAATTAGAACTCTGGAGATGCTGGCACGTGGCACAACTCCAAAGTTCACCTCTTTGATTTATCATCACTTGCTCCATATATATAAATATTAATATAATATTCACTTTAATTCATTAAACTGTCTGCTTGATTTTCTTCTTCAATCTTCCATCTTTAATTCTTTTTAGCTCCAAACTTCTTTATTTTTCCATCAATTTAATCCTACACATAAAATACACTAATTAGCACAATCTATAAAATTTATGCTCAAAAAGGACTAAGATAAATAATAAATATGAGGCAAATAATGATTAAAAATATCTATTTTGGCCTCACATCAGTAATAATGGTAGAGGACGTCCACAAGGTTGGCGAAGTGGAAATCAAAGAGGCCATGGAGGCCTGGGTAATGGTAATGTAGGTAGGGGAGCACTGCCGCCACCAGGTAGAGAGGTTGCTTGTTAGGATAACAGGGCTCAATTTTATGCCTTCATGGGCAAGATCGAGGCCAAGGCGTCTCATGTAGTGATCACATGTACTATTCTTTTTTGTGATTGGATGACTACTATTTTGTTTGATCCGAGTTCTACTTACTTTATGTGTCAATATAGTTTGCCTTGGGATTAGATGCAATTTGTGATGGGGTAATTGCAATTGATAGTGAATAGCTATAAATCAGTGAATAAGCTAGACTTTAATGGGGTAAACTTTCTCTCGAACAATTTACCTCGATTCAAATTGGTTTCTCTCGAACACCAATAAGCAACAATTAAGAACAACCTTTACTTTGGTCCATTCCCTCTCTCGAGCTGAATGTGTGGAAAATGGTTTAAGGCCACTCTCTCGAGCTGAACCCATGACAACCCATTACCCACAGACCATCGATTCAACAATTTTGGATTTAAACCTCTCTTGAGCAAGCCAAAAACATAAAGTTAGCAACTACAACCCATTAATTTCAACCATAATTATTGAACAAATTCACTTTTAAACAACATTTACACTATCAATTAACAATACCCAGCAGCTAAATCAACCAATAATCACATAATCACACCCCAAGAATTGGGGTTTTAGCTAGACATCATAAAAAGGTAAAAATCGTTACCAAGTTGTGTTTCCATAAAGTGGGTAGGATTGATATAGTATTTAGAAAGGTCTAAGATGAAGAATCTTCAACACTCACTTCCAATTTCTCGGAATTGGAAATCTTCAAATCTTCAAAGCTAAGGAAATATTTCCTCTAAACTTAGTTCTAAGCTCTCAACTTGAAAACTGAAAAAAAATGAAAACTATTGAATTTTTGATATTAAACTAAGAATTTAAAAACATATTTATAGTCACCCAAAAATGTTCTACAAAGGACCATTCGGCGCAATAAGTTGGGATCGCCAATCCACCCTTTGGTCAATTACATCACCTTTTTGCTTTGGCCTTCAGCATCTTCAAGTTCTGAAACTTTGGGCGATATGGTACTGCATCACGAAACCATTCGGCGACTTGCCAACTGCTCCTTTCTATCACCGACTTGGTTTTCTCCTTCAGGTCTTGGCACACTGGAACATTAGACAAGACCATGGCTGTTAGGCTACTCTCCTATTGGGTTAGGCGATCCTCAGACCTTCTTTTCTTTGTTTTTCAGCTGTTTTGTTGCTTTTTGCTCAATAGTGTCCATACTTTGCTCCTCAATCCAAATACCTAAAATTCAAGTATTTACATAAGTTATTGACACAAAATATGCATTTAAGGACACTATATATATTAAAATAAAGCTCTAAATGAGTCTAAATTATGGACTCATCACCAAGCGAACCCTTGGCCTGACTCAATAACAGTGGAAGACTTACTCGACAATATATGAACTCAAAAGTAAAGGTTTACTCATTTGTCTTAAAATAAATAAACTCATAAATATCTGGAAACATTCAACTAGCCAAAAGAAGGCAACTCAAGTTTTATATATTAACAATGGAAATGGAAAAGACTCCTCAAAACACTATTGTCTATGAAGCCTCTAAATATTATGATAGACGTTGGGACGAGACCAACGACATCTTAACAAGACTGAAAGGTAAATGCAAAATCCTCCAGAAGCAAGGAGGTTCACCAAAGAAAATTTGGAACTATAAATGGTATCAACGGAGGGCCTGTTGATGACACTAAATACCTATATTTGTATCATGCAAAGATGTAGACCAAATGGCATCTATACATTGAATGTCCGAGCATGTAAGGGTAACTCTAAAACATAAACATAAGCTGGAAGTGATAAAAAGGAAACCATACTCACCTCGAATCAACTCAACTCAATCGAAAGGCAACAATAAAGATGCAGTATATATAAAAATTTAAAACAGTAGATAATGACTCAATGTATATGAAAATACAGTAATAAAATCCTTACTCTTATTTGGGAGATTCTCTAACCGACAATCATAACTATGAGCAACATGATGATACAATCTTTCCCACACTACCAGAATTGTGCTATACCTTGCCAAAGTATAGGAAATCCTCAAATAAGTGGATCCACTAAGTTATGCTTAAAATAAATAAGGAATCATGTAAAAAGTATGATCCTTTAGTCATGTTGGCATACATGGTTTATGAGGATTTTGAGTTGTTTGAACTCATCCCCATATTGGTGCTCAATACTACTCCCAATAATATATATAACTCATGCTTATATGTTTAAAAACATAACTCTTCCTCAATTTGAGATAATTACTCAAAAGACCCTCTTAAAAGAGGTGATGCTTAAGACTCCTCATAAACCCATTTAGAAATCAGTGTTTCCCTCATTTTAAATGTAAAAGTATTATACTTGGGAACACTTAGTTCCCATTTAGAAATCAGTGTTTCCCTCATTCTCATACTCATTTACTCAAGTGTTAAATCAACTTATAAATGATTGCAAAAGACTTCTCAAAATGACTCACAAGAATTTTCTTGAACTTTCCTCTAAATTTTATTTTGATTTGAAATATGAATTTAAGATCTATGATTATGATATAGCATCTCTCAATGATTCATGAAGGCTTAGATAGTTAGTAATATGAAGAGAGCGATGATATAAATTATAAAGCACTAGCACAATACTAAGGGGGGATTTAATTTTTGGTCGCGAAAATAAATTTTGAGACAGAGGACTTCGTATCCTCTCCTTGATGTAGAGAGAGGTTGATCGATTAGAAGCTGAAAGTTTTTAAAATGTCTTCGGAACGCGGACTTGGGTGCAGATTTTTTTTTGGATCTTTTCTTCCTCTCCCAAACTCGATTTAACTCATACCATAAGAAATTTCATTGTCCAAACTCACGAAATTTCACAAACCCATAATAGTTTCAATGAAACCCACACAAATATCTATCAAGTGACTCAACTCATTCGCAAAACCCTCACCTCAAGAACTCAAAGACCTCCATTGTCAACTAAAACTCAAGAACCTCTCAAGAACTCTATAAATCACATCAAGAATGAATTCATGGGTAAAAATCTACATGATTGGCATGATGACAAAAAACCCCAACACTATGAAAGCATACATACCTTGTAAGAACTAAGTTCTTGGCAAAAATCCTCAAAGCTTGCAAGAATCTTGAACGATCTTCTTTTTCTCCTCTTGAATCTTTCTAAAAAAACCCTATGCTCTTTTGGAATGACTAAAACTGATTCCAATCAGTTTAGACCCCTAAAATGGTGAGAAAACGTGTAGGCCTAGTGGGCTAAGGAAAAGAACAAAATACCCCTTCTTAAAACAGATGAATTTCCTTAACTAAATAGGCTGAACTCAAATGGACATATCTCCTTTATCTAAACTTAGATTTTAGCAAACTCAATAGCGATGGGAAGAGGACTCAACGAACTTTGATTTGATACCTCATGGTCCATCTAACTCATGTTGAAAGCTATGGTCATATGAAGTTGACTTAAAACTCATAGTTGAAGAGTAAATTGTACCAATTCTTAATTTAGCTCTTTCTAAGATCGAGGTGTTACATTCGGCCTAGTTCTGTGACTGAGGTTAGGAGTTTTATGGGGCTTGTTAGCTACTATCGATGGTTTGCGAATAATTTCACCTCCATTGCCACACACTTGACAAGGTTGACTCAAATGAAGGTGCCTTTTGAGTGGACTGACATATTTGAAGAGAGCTTCTAAAAGCTTAAGACTTTTCTGACCACAAAACCTATTCTGGTATTGCCAGTGGAAGGTAAGGATTTCATTATTTATTGTGATGCTTCACATCTGGGATTGGGTGTTGTGTTGATGCAGGATAAGAATGTGATACTTATGCCTCACAACAATTCATGAGAGGAACTACTCGACACGTGATTTTGAGTTGACAATGGTAGTGTTTACTTTCAAGATTTGGCCTTTAGGAGGTCAAGTGTGAAGTGTTCACTGATCATCATAGTCTACAACATGTGTTCACTCAAAAAGACTTAAACTTGAGAAACGAAGATGGATAGAGTTACTTAAAGATTATGATGTCACTATTCAACACAATCTGGGTAAGGCAAATGCATGTGGTAGAAGACGCATTAAGCTTGAAGACAGTGAGTATGGGCAGTTTAGCTTGCTTGGGTGTGTCCAAGAGAACCTTGGCTAGGGAGATCCAGAACTTGGAGTCCAAGTTCATGACGTTGGGCATATTAGAGAAAGGCAGGGTGTTAGCCAACATTGAGGTTAGGCCCACTTTCACTGAGGAGATCAAAGCTAAATAGTTTAAGGATGAGAGTTTGAATGAGCTCACAAAGAAGATAGTGTTTGACAAGGCACAAGATGCTGCTCTTGATGTAGGTGGTGTTCTTAATTTTAGTGGGAGGATTTGTGTTCCCCGAGTGGATGACTTGATTCAGAAAGCATTGACAAAATATCAGGGTTCGTGAACACTATTCATCCAAGTGTGAACAAGATGTATCGAGACTTGAAGCGACTTTGTTAGTGGCCTAGCATGAATAAAGACATAGCTGAGTTTGTGGATAAGTGCCAAAATTGTCAACAAGTAAAGTATGAGCATGAAAGTCATGTCGGGTTGCTTCAGATAATGCCAATACCTGAATGAGAGGTGGAAATGATAGCTATAGCCTTTGTTGTTGGTCTTCTTTAGACCCTTGGAAAGTTTGACTCTATTTGGGTTGTGGTTGACAGACTGACTAAGTCTGCCCACTTCATTCCAGTCAGAGTAGACTATAATGCTTAGTAGTTGACAAAGATTTATGATAAGGAGACAATAAGGCTGCACGGGGTGCCCTTTTCAATCATCTCAGACCATAGTATGCAGTTTACATCAATGTTTTGGGGAAAGTTGCATGAAGAGTTGGGCACTCAACTCACTTTCAGCACAACTTTTCATCCACACATTGATGGACAACCAGAGAGGACAATTCAAGTGTTGGAAGACATGTTAAGGGAATGTGTAATTGACTTTGGAGGGCATTGGGATAAATTCCTACCTTTTTGTGAGTTAACCTACAACAATGGCTATCACTCTAGCATTGACATGGCACAATTTCAAGCACTTTATGAGAGGGGATGTAGATTACCCATAGGATAGTTTAATGCTGGAGATGTGAAACCTAGGGTGGAGTTAGTAAAGGATGCTCATGATAAGGTAAGGAGTATCCAAGCTAAGCTTCTAGCAACTCAGAGTCGAAAGAAATAATATGCAGATCGTAAGGTAAGGGACATGACTTTTTAGGCTAGTGAACAAGTTCTTCTGAAAGTGTCACCCATAAAGGGGGTGATCAGATTCGGCAAGAAGGTCAAGCTCATTCCTCACTACATTGGCCATTTGAGATCCTTGATTGTGTATGGCTAGAGACTTACAGGTTGGCTTTACCTCCTAGCTTATTTGGAGTCCATCTAGTATTTCATGTGTCCATGTTGAAGAAATATCATAGGGATGGAGATTATATCATCAAATGGGACTCAGTTTTGTTAAACAAAGATCTTCACTATGAATAGGAATCGATTGTAATCCTTGATCATGATGTCCAGAAGCTGAGAACCAAAGAGATTAAGTTATTGAAAGTTCAATGAAAGCAACGTCTGGTTCAAGAATCTACTTGGGAAATCGAGAAGGACATGCGAGGCAAATATCCGTAATTATTTGATGATTTAGGTACTACTCTATTCTTGCCTTAGCCTATTTTTCATAGTTTGTAACTCGAGGATGAGTGATGGGAAAATTTATATCTATTGTAAGGACTTATTCCTGTTGTTATGGATAAGCCAATGAGGAAGGATTTTGGGCCATAAAACTTCTGAGTAGTAACTTGGAAATTTCCAGCCTAGGCGAGACTTGGGCAAAATCTGAGTCAGGAGACGTATAGGGTAATATGGTAATGAATGGAGGATTTAATTATGAATTTAATCATTTGAGTGGATACACAAGACAATGAGGAGCATGTACGACTTTACGGAATCAAATTCAAGCAGGTAGAGCTCTCGTAATTGATCTTAGCATGAAAGGGTGGTTTTAGAACATCAAGGTTTAAGCCTATGTAATAAAATGGTAACTTGGGACATAAATTCTGAGTCTTTGTCTCCGTGCAATCCACCACAATGGGATTATTCCTGCTATGGCGGGATTGGCCCACTATGGCGGGCAAGTCTCGAGTAAAACTGATAAAAGTCCCAAAACATTATTTTTCTTAAAATTTCATTCTTGGAAAGAAAAAGAGTGACCTAGGCTATTTATTTAGGTTTTCATTAATTCTCGTGCTAAAGGTAAGTCAATAACTCCCCTAATTCATAAATTAATTCTATGAACTTAGAATCCTTGCTATTTATCCTTGGGGGAGGGTTTTGGCTTGAATTTAATGGTGGAAAAAGCCCTCGTTGGGTTTTAGGATCATGGGATTAGCCAAGGGTTTGTATTTTGATATAATTCGGGTAAACTAGGCCACTATTATTGATTCTTTGCATTAATTACTTGTTTCAGACCAAAAACAAACTGAGAGACTCCGGAAAGGGAAAGCTCATGTTCCTTAAGAGTGTTCAGGCTTGGTTTCGAGGTAGGTGATAGTTTGATTTCCCGTCTATGTTATATATGCCTGCTAACTGCTTCATTATATTCATACATGTATGTGAAAGGAAAGATGTAATGAATCTAATGTAATGACTATTTGTGATTCCGTAGCATGCAATGAAATTGTTACCTTATTGTATGATACAAGTGTGTAAATCACTCATTGTAGTGCTGATTGTGTTTGTGATTGTGTTTAATTGAATTGGGTGTCATATTTCGATACATGATTGGATTGGGGGCATGTTTCAACATATTGGATCGGGTGTCACATTCTGACAAATTATTGGATTGGGAGTCAAGTTCCGGCAAACTAATAGTTTGAGTTTGGGTTCCATGAGAGGACCATGTTGCATTTGAGATTGATATTGTGAAACTGATATATTGGCATGAACTAGTAAATTGTTATCCTTTCTGTATATGTGTGTTACTATGTTGTAATTACTTGTGTATGTCTCACTTACTGGAATAGTTGTGTGAGCCTACCAGTACACCGTTGTTTGTGTAATTATACTGTACTTGCTCTTTCTTTGTTGAGTATAGGGTATCCTCGGGAGGCTGTTGAGAGACCTCATCTAGGGGATCACTGACTTGTCGAGTTCAAGGGTGAGCCAGTTCCTTCAGGCTATCATGGATTTATCTAGGGTCTTAGTCCATTTCCTTCAGACTTAGAATTTTTAGAATCTTTACTTTATGTTTAGTTGTTTTTGGGGGTCATCTTCTCATCCTAGACTATTTAATTAGAAGTTTTGGTACAATAACTTTCAAGTTCTAGGGGTTGAATTTCCGCTTGTTTATGTTTGTTTTTGATAACTTATTGTTTTAAATTGATTATTTAAACCTGTTTCCATATTTTTAAATGCATGTCTTTTGGTTAGTATTGTTTAGTTGGGTTGTAGTAATGGTTCTCCCACCGGAGGGTTAGTGTGGGGCCAAACACGACTGTTTGGGTCGTGATAGAAAAACAACAAAACAGAGCATAATACAATATCCACACATTAAATCAACACCCAACCCTATAAGTGCACCCATTTATCTTGGGGTTTTAGACATCTATCACAGAAAGCAAAGAAACTATACCTTTCATGAAAGCATCCATGAGTAACATAAAATTAAGCAATTACAAGCATACCCACTTTTAATTCAACTTTAATTTGTCAATTTCAAGAACAAAGATTTAAACCCCCCCAAAACTAGAAAGTGTTCTTTCAAGGGTAAATTATTTCTCTCTATTAGATTCTCTTACTATTCAACTCTCAAAACTCACCCAAAATCTCTTACTCAAAAAACTCTATTTTTCTCTCTCCTTTGGGATATTTATTGTTTCCCATAATTTAGCCCAAAACTAAACACACTACCCTTTGGGTGACATTAGCTGGGCTCGTCGAGCTCATTCAGTGAATCCCCAATAATGTTTCAGTTCACCCTATCTTGCTCTAGGCTTCAAGATTTTAAACCTCAGTTGATGAGCTCATTCAAATTTGACTTTCACATTCAACATATCGCCGAGTACCACCTTAGTTCACCTTTCGAGCCTTCAATTTTTCTCTTTGCACTGTCACTTTCGGTGATGGATAACAAGGTGTCCTTTATCATTCATAAGATCACCATTGCTTTTGGAGTTCGCAAACCTACCTCGATATACACAAGTGTTGTACGCTGTCACTTTGGCAAAATCATGCTCGCTAGGTGATCCCTTTTTCTTGTTTGACGATCATTAATGTATAGTTTGCACTTCTTTTTGCATTTTTGGTCATTCTTTCAAAAATTCATCATTTCCTTGTCCATTAGTCTTCATAGTTACAAATCATGAAAATATCATCAGAATAGGACATATTTAGGCATTAAGGACACTAATTCTTGAGCTAAGTAGGCCTCAAATGAGTGCAAATCTACCAGTTATCATTAGACAAAGTTATGAGGCTAACTTCTCTGAAGATGTGTTTGTATAATGGAATTTGAGATAGAAGAAGACCAAATTAGCCTTGTCTAGGTGGATTAGGGCTAAATTTGGGGATATCTTCAAACAATTGCAAATTAGAGAGGAAAGTGTTAGAATGAAAGAAGTGTTATTTGAAACTGATCCTATTGCCAATAATAGAATAGTGCTTCAACAAGCTCAGCCAGGCCATAAACTTTATTTGTATAATGAGGAAGAATTTTGGAGGCAAAAGGCTAGCATCCAGTGAAATACTGAAGGAGATAAGAATACCAACTTCTTTCACTACATGATAAAATAGAGGAGAAACAGATTAGCTTTAAAGAGAATTCTCAAATCTGATGGTACTTGTGTTGAGGTGATAATGATATTTATGGGGAAGCCTTGAAATTTTACACCGTGTTAGTTCGCTGGAATTGAGTGTAATGAAGATTATAGCCCGTTACAACAAATTCAATCAAATGTCACTCCACAAGACAACTATTTTATCAAAACAATGTCAGGAGAAGAAGAAATCAAGTATGTGGTCTTTAAGCTGGATGGAGACAATGCTTGTGGGCCTGTTGGATTTACTAGCAACTTTTATCAATCTTGTTAGCAAATTGTGGGGTTGATGTTAGGAATGTTGTACAAGCCTATTTTCAAGGTCATACTCTACCAAATCAATAAATTATATTAATTTGGTCTTACTTTCGAAAGGGAGTTTATTCAAACCTTTTCAGACCTAAGATCAATTAGTTTAAGTAATTTCATTAATAATGTAATTTCGAAAATTGTATGTGATAGACTAGGAGGTCTTCTACCCAGGTTAATGTCACGACCCAGGGGTACTCCCTAGATGTAACATTGCGTACAAGACCCCAAGAGGCCTCATACAAGCCATTTAGCTTTCATAACATAAGATAATAGAATTTAGTGGAAATCTAAAACATTTTCAACATAATCAAAGTCTTTATAAAATGAAGTGGAAGTATAATTCACTTTATATCAAACCATCTAAAAGATGAATAACTTTGGGACACAACCCAGACAATAGTTCAAAACATAAAATGAAAGACACAAGGAAATGGTGGTGTAATCCTCGAATGCTACGAGGACTCACCATTATTCAAATCTTGATCTACTATGATCCTAGCAATAGGGATGAGAGTCGAAATCCCCGAACCCCACATTTGGATATGAAATGGTAGGCAAGAGAATGCGTAAGTAAAAACATGTAATAAATATGATAGCTAACATAAAACATCAACATAAGCATAAGAGATAACAACGTAGGTCATAAGCATAATCGATGAACATAAATCATCAATCATAAGAGGAACACTTCTTGAAGTAACCTCACTTAACCTTAATCAAGACTTGGGTCATCCACCTCTAGTCATACATATACAAGGAATGCAACTCTAGCAATAATCCAAGCTAATCTATCATCATAACAAGCAATTCTCATATTAAAACATACTTACCATACTTCCTTGAAGTAACCTTGTTTCATCCTAACTACGCTATTTTGATTGGGGACTTTTCCTTCCTTAGCTATTTCTACTAACCATGGAAAGCATATCATCTTACCAATCCAAGCTAAATCAGTATCCATGGAAGAGTACTACTTTACTAATCCAATCTAAGACATTATCCATGAATGATTACTATTTACCAATTCAAGGCTACCAAGGAAAAACACCTCTTTATGCTAGACCAAGCTATCATGGAAATCACCTCATTATGCAAGTCCAAGCTTTCAAAGGAAGGTGACTATTGCTCAATCCAAGCTATCATGAAATGGTATGGCCATATCAAGTCAAACAATCATGCAAGCATCTCCTCATGCTAGTTCAAGCTATCCAAAGAAGGGTACCATTTCTCAATCTAAGCTACCATGAAATGCTGTGGTATCACCAAGAAAAGCTACCATGCAAAGCACCATATTGTGCTTGGTTCAAGCTAATCATTGGAAGGGTACTATTGCTCAATCCAAGTCTATCCATGAGGTCTACTAACTCAAGCTACCATGAAATGGTCTTGTCTTACCAATTCATAGTCTCATGAAGGGATACCTTATCACTACTTCAAGCTACTATGGAGTCAATCTAATCATGCCAACCCAAGCTAAGTCTTATCTATCATAGTTCATAAATGCTTTGATTCATTTTAGCTGAATAAGTCTTTCAACCTAGAATCATTATATGTGACAAAACCTTTCACATTCATACATTTGTACATTCATATGGTAGATCATGGGGGTAAATCCTTCTACAAAAATTCTATCTACTAATCAACATTCATCATATAAGCTTTACTCTCAAAGCCTTACTAATCATATTTCAACATATAAGCTTTACTCTTAAAGTCGCACTAGTCATAATTCTTCATATAAGCTTTACTCTTAAAGCCATATTATTCATAATTCATGTCTATATACTTCACTCTCAAGAAATTTATGTCTATATGCTTCACTCTCAAGCAATATATAATGTACCATATTAATCCTATATGAATACATCTAAATCCTCAATTTCCCCTTTCATGGTGTAAAACCCATCTATATCAAATTCATCTTAGAATCATGGGTTAGGAATGGGTACATGTAAATTCATACTAAAGCCAATGAATCCACTCAATTCAAGCATAAACAATCATAATCCACTCAATTGGATCAACATACATCAATACCCACAACTTTAGAAGAAACCTAACTCAATTTAGGAATTTCTACTTCTCAATTGAGGAATCTTAAGGGGATCCATGGATGAAAGGATTCCATGCATGGATGAAATCTATCATACCTTGATTACAAAGCCCACAAATTCTTGAGGATTGAATACTTGACCTTGAACTCTTTATTCTTCTTTAACTTCTAGAGAGAAATATTTGAGAGAAGAACTTTGGGATTTGTTTTGGGGTTTTGGAAATAATGACTTGAATAGTTAGTTTAAAGGGTTAAAATTACTTATATAGGTGTACTAGGCTTGGGTAAAACGACCTACCTTTATTCTAATTAAAATCGAAAAGACCAAATTTACCCTCCACTTAACTGTGGACTGCCCACATTCACAAACTGCTCCACTAGCCGTGGTGCCTACCATGAGCCTTGGTCCATCTCGTGGTTACTAACCAGTGGCTAGGCAATCAATCCTCGACCCCTAAAAGAATAAGGCACCACCACGACCCCTCCCACGGCTCGTCAAGACCTTTACGAGTTGTCTAGTGGCTCGTGGGACGGGTCCAACTTTTGGACAGCCTTTTGAAGCTACTACCTCACCAACACGAGTGGAACTACGATCTGTGGTGGCCACCATGAGCCATCTAGACTCTCGTGGGAGGTGAGCAGCCTTGCTTGTTCATTGCCTAAGGTCTATGGGCACCACCATGACTCGTGGGGGCTTCCATGAAAGGGTTCCAAGGATAAATCTCTAGTTCATGGCTTGCACTTAGCCCTAACTTAGCCTACTAGATTCAAACATTATCTCCCCCTTGGGAACATTCATCATCGAATGACATTCTAGGCACCTCTTAAAGGAAACGAATCAAGACTAGAAGCCAATCATGCATGCAACTTATCTAAATGCACACAACCAAGGAGGAAACATCAACTCCAAGCTAGACATACTCAATGCGTCATATGGAAGGTAGGAATTACATCTAACAACCCAATATGCATGAAATTTCAACATTTCTCATGTTCAAGGAGGAACTATCATCTCCAAGCTAAAATCATGCTCGACACAATCTCATGGAGCCTATATGCAATCTATACTAAAAAAGCATACATCCAAGGTGGAATCTCTCAACTCCAAGCTAAGGCACGTTCATCAATTCATCTCATAAAGTCTATAGGCAACTCATACTCAATGCACTACACATGAGTAAAATCAATCACATAAACTCATTATCTTTAAAGAACACAAGTTTTTCATGAACATGCATAATCATAAAAAAAAACATGGGAACATCTAAAACACACATGACTTCAACAAAGAGCAAACCATGAGAAATTCATTATCTCATGGGAGCAGTAGAAGGAAAAAGATGAGGATACTGGGAAATCATATCGGCCTCGGCCCCCCAAGTAGTACCCTCAACTAAATGATTCCTCCACAACACTTTCACGAAAGCAACTTCTTTGTTTCTCAATTTCTTAACTTGCCAGTCTAAAATCTCAACCGGTACTTCTTCATAAGAGAGATTCTCACTAACTCTCAACCCTTCTAAGGGATCTATAGATGTCGGATCTCCAAAACACTTTTTTAACATAGAGACATGGAAAATCGGATGCACCGAAGCCAACTCATTAGGAAACTCTAGCTTATAAGCAACCTTACTAACATGTCTCAAGATCTAATATGGGCCTACGAAATGGGGACTAAGCTTCCCTTACTTCCCAAACCTCATTACACCTTTCTTGGGTGGGAATTTCAGGTAAACCAAAATCATTAATATTAGGAACATTCTACGACCTTGCTATCTAAGCACACCATCTCCCCCTGGGGAGAAAGCCTAAACGAACTTTCTAAGCACAACTTCTTTCAAATCAACTAAGGTCGAATCAAAATATAACTAAGCTTTCACCTCCGTCACACAAGACGATTCTAAATCATGGTGAACTATAACACCACCCCTTGGAGGAGTCTACTAACTAAACATCTCAAGGTATTATCTAAACACTACATTCATCAAATTTATACATGCCACTGGGGCATTAGTTAAACCAAATGACATTACCAAAAAATCATAATGAAAATATCGGGTTCTAAAAGCCGTTATCGGGAAATCATCATCCTTCACCCTTAATTTATGGTAACTTGACCTAAGTTCATCCTTAGAAAAGTAACTAGTTTCTTAGAGTTGGTCAACACTAAAATCTATTCCTCTCACCCTAATAAGGTGATAAAAGCAACCATTAGAAATCATTCTTCTTGCTTTCATATAAGGAGCACACTAGCCTCTAGGCATAGAATTTCCCCCCTTCCGCTCTAAGATAGGCTCACTTGGGAACTGAAACCTGACTACACAGGTTCTACAATCAATAGAAACATAACCAGAGTGCAACCAATCTATACCGAGGATGACATTAAAGTCTAGCATATCAAGTCTATCAAGTCACAAAAGACAAGGTAGCACCGGGATCTGATAAAGCGTAAGCAATCAATTTGAAAAACTTTCAACATACATTGCCATATCTGGAGGACACTCTTGTTCATCTCTAGCCTTGAGAGCATAGAACCTATTCTGCCTTGGAGCATTTGCACATGAACCACCATGAGGATCTTGCTTACCCTCTCTTCTTTTTGCCTTAATCATTGGACAATTCCTTATTTTGTGACCAGTTTCACTACAACTGAAGCAACCCTCGGTGCTGGCTAGACACTTACCCTCCTGCATCCTTCCATACCTACCACAAGTAGGCAATGTGGATTCACTACTAATTCCTTGCGCTTTAGGGTTAGACACCTTATCTTCATTATACCTAGGAGCATTGGAGGAACCTTGTTCGAAAAATCATTGTCTATACCTAGGACAACCATGTCCATCGGACCTTGCATGAGAGGAATTATCATTATCAATTATAGACCTCTTTTTCTCCCTAGATCTCCCTTTAAGTTTCTCCTCTTCAATCTGTTGGACATAAACCATAAGACGAGAAATATCAATATCATGGACAAGCATAGCCGCACCACATTCTTTCACCACTAAATTAGACACTCCAGACACAAATTTACTTATCCTCAACCTAGGGTCGATAACTATAGATGGTGCATATTTCGACAACTTAGTGAACCTCAAAGCATATTCCTTAACACTCATATTACCTTGCCAAAGGTTAGTGAACTCAAGTACTATAGCCTCTCTCATCTCTAGAGGGAAGAAATTATCTAAAAAAGCTATGGGACCCGCTTCTACCGGCATTGATTCTTTCCATTGGTTAAACCAAATCTGAGCAATCTTTTTAAGTTGATAAGCGGCTAATTCTTCTTTCTCTAGCAGAGTCACTCTTGTAATGTCCAACACCTTATATACCTTATCTATGAACTCTTGAGGATCTTCTTTAATCTTTGAACCATAAAATTCTAGAGGGTTCATCATCGTAAAGTCCCTCACTCTCGAAGCCGTCGTACCCATATTTGGGTTCATAGGGTTCACAACTTCTCTATTTTCTTGAGCCATCACAACTTGAGCCAACACTTGACAAACATACCTAAACTCCGCATCAGTCACATTCTTAGCCATAAGGCCAACCAGAGCTTGTGGATCTTGGGGAGGAGCTTCTTGATCAACATTGTCTTCCTCATTCCTTCTAACATTAGCCCTTGTAGTTGTCATATCTTAAAGATCATAGGGTAAGGATTAGGAGAAAGACCTTAGAGAGTTACACTCTATTGCACAACTTAGAGCAATGAAGAAGTGAAGTTTCCTAAGCATCTAGTAGCTTCTCATTAATAAATGTGGCGCGCTTCACACTAATGAACAAAACTTAAATTGACATGGTTTTGAGACATCCTAGAACCATTCTAAACCTTGTGCTATAATTACAAAGATTGTCACGACCCAGGGGTATGCCACAGATGTAACATGGCATACAAGACCATGAGATGCCTCATACAAGATACTTAGCTTTCATAACATAGGATAATAGAATTTAGCGGAAATTTAAAACATTTTCAACATAATCAAAGTACTTTATAAAATGAAGCGGAAGTCTAGTACACTTTGTCTCAAACCATCTAAAAGATGAATATCTTTGGGACACAATCCATACAATAGTTCAAAACATAAAATGAAGGACATAAGAAAATGGTGGTCTAATACTCGAATGCTGTGAGGAGTCACCAATCTTCAAATCTGGATCTACTATGATCCTAGCCACAGGGATGAGAATCGAAATTGCCGAACCTTACATTTGGATAAGAAATATAGGTAAGAGTATGCATTAGTACAAACATGTGCGAAATATGATAGCTAGCATAAAATCCAAGCTAATCTATCATCATAATTTCAAGAAAGGCAACTCTAGAAACAATCCAAGCTAATCTATCGTCATAACAAACAATTGTCATATTAAATATACTTACAATACTTCCTTGAAGTAACCTTGTTTTATCATAACCAAGCTAATTTGATTGGGGACTTGTCCCTCCTTAGCTATTCCTACTATCCATGGAAGGCATATCATCTTACCAATCCAAGCTATATCATTATCCATGGAAGAGTACTACTTTACTAATCCTAGCTAAGACATTATCCGTGAATGGTTACTATTTACCAATTCAAGGCTACCAAGGGAAAACACCTCGTTATGCTAGAAAAAGCTATCATGGAAAGCACCTCATTATGCAACTCCAAGCTTTCCACGAAAGGAAATCATTGCTCAATCCAAGCTATCATGAAATGGTATGGCCATACCAAGTCAAGCTACCATACAAAAATCTCCTCATACTAGTACAAGCTATCCAAGGAAAGGTACAATTTCTCAATCCAAGCTACCAAGAAATGGTGTGGCCTCACCACGTCAAGCTACCATTCAAAGCACCCTATTGTGCTTAGTTCAAGCTAACAATTAGAAGGGTACTATTGCTTAATCCAAGGCTATCCATGAGATCTACTAACTCAAGCTATCATGAAGGGATCTCTTATCAATACTTCAAGCTATCATGGAGTGCATCTAATCATACCAACCCAAGATAAGTCTTATCTATCATAGTTAATAAATGCTTTGATTCATTTTAGGCGAGGAAGCCTTTCAACCTAGAATAATTCTACGTGAGAAAACCTTTCACATTTATGCATTTATACATTCATAGAGTAGATCATGTGGGTAAATCCTTCCACATCAATTCTATCTACTAATAAATATTCATCCTATAAGCTTTACTCTCAAAGCCTTACTAATCATAGCTCAACATATAAGCTTTACTCTTAAAACCATACTAGTCATAATTCATCATATAAGCTTTACTCTCAAATCCCTAATATACATAAGTTATGTCTATATGCTTCAGTCTTAAGCAATTCATGTCTATATACTTCACTCTCAAGCAATCTATAATGTACCATATCAATCCTATATGAATACATCTAAATCATCAATTTCCCCTTTCATGGAGTAAAACCCATTAATATAAAATTCATCTTAGAATCATGAGTTAGGCATGGGTACATGCAAATTCATACTAAAACCATTTAATCTATTCAATTCAAGCATAAAAAATCATAATCCACTCAATTGGATCAGCATATATCAATACCCATAACATTTGAAGAAACCCTAACTCAGTTTAGGAATTTCTACTTCTTAATTAGGGAATCTTAAGGGGCTCCATGGATGAAAAGCCACCATACCTTGATTACAAAGCCCAAAATTGCTTGAGGATTGGAGACTTGTCCTTGATCCTAGCTCCAACTCTTTCTTCTTCTTTAAGTTTTAGAGAGAGAAATATTTTAGAGAAGAACTTTGGATTTCTTTTGGATTTTTGGAAATAATGACTTGAATGGTGAGTTTAAAGGGTTAAATCACTTATATAGGTGTACTAGGCTTGGGTAAAATGCCCTAGCTTTATTCTAATTAAAATTAGAAAGACCCAATTTACCCTCCACTTTAAAGTGGACTACCCATTTTCATGAAGGGCTCCACGAGTCGTTGTGCCTACCACGAGCCATGGTCCCTCTCGTGGTCACTAACCGGTGGCTAGGCAACCATTCTTTGACCCCTAAAAGACTAAGGCCCCACCACGACCCCTCCCACAAACCGTCAAGGCCTTCAGAGCTGTCTAATGGCTCGTGGGGAGGGTCTAACTTTTGGGTAGCCTTGTGAAGCTACTGCCTCACCACCACGAGTGGCACCACGATTTGTGGTGGCCACCACAAGCTGTCTAGGCTCTCGTGGGCGGTGAGCAGCCTTGTTTGTTCATTTCCTAAGGTCTACGGGCACCACCACGACTCGTGGTGCCCTTTACGACTCGTAAAGGCTTCCATGAAGGGTGCCAAGGCTAAAATCTCTAGTTCATGCCTTGCACATAGCCCATAGCTTATCTTACTAGATTCTGAGGTGTTAGAGTTAACCGCACAATACCAATCTAGTTTTGTAAAATGAGGGAATATTTTGAGAATATTTTACTGGAACATGAAATTATAACTAATATTGGAAAGAGGGGGAAACCTGATAATGTTGTTATCAAACTTTATATGGTCAAAGGCATATGATAGGGTAAATTTCAAGTTTTTAGACAGAGTTCTAACTCATATGGGCTTTAATAATATAGTTGTTGATATGGTATGGAGAATTGTGGCTAATAGCTGGTGTTTCATTCCTATTAATGGACAAGCTCAAGGCTTCTTTCATTCCACAAGGAGTGTTCCTTTATCATCTGCTTTATTTATACTAACTACTAAGGTTTTGAATAAGGCACTAAGCCAATTATTTTATTGCAATGAGTTCAAATGTTTTGGTATGGCTAAATGGAGTGAAAACTTAAATCATCTGGCATCTTCAAATGAACCATTACATTCTCATCTATAGACAAGAAGTTTTGGATTTAAAAATGAAGGTATTGTAGGAATATAAAGCACAATTTGGACAGAAAATCAACAAGGACAAGAGTTTCTTTTACATGTCTAACAAGGCTGCAAATGCTTCTATGAAGGTGGTGGAAGATGCTATTGGTTTTCTAAGAGGTAAATTTCCTCTAATGTATCTTAGGTGCCCTATTGGTCATACTAAGAAAATTAAAGTTGATTTTATAGATTTGATTAAGAAGATCTAGAATAAACTTCACGTTTGAAAAGGCAAATTGTCATCCTTTGGAGGTAAGTGAGTCCTTGTTAAGCATGTACTGCAAAGTAAGCCCATATGTCTATTGTCTATTTTGGTTTCTTCTAAATGCATCATATATGACATCTATAGAATATTTGCTAAGTTTTTATGGAATTTCATAGAAAATGGGAGGGAAAAACATTGGATTTCCCAGGATGACATCTGTGTACCTAAAGAAGAAGGAGGTCTTGGTTTTTGGTCCTTCTTAAATTTTTCTAAAGCTCTGTTTGCTAAATTATGGTGGAGCTTTAGAACTAAAATACTTTGTGGTCCAATTTCTTATGGGATAAATATTGCAAGAGGTAGGGACCACAGACTGTGGAATGGATAGGGGGTCTCAAGTTTGGAAGTTGATCCTTTAAGTAAGAGATAATCCGAGAAGTATGGTGGTAGCCTAGAAGGGTTCATGCTAGCCTCTGGCATGACAGTTGGACTCCACTTGGGGTACTGCACTATGTTCTACCTTTGTCTCATACAATTGCTGATGAATTTACAGAAGTTAATTATGTTATGAATACTGATGGTTGGAATATGAATATGATGAGAGACGTTTGGTGAAGAAATATATGATCATGTGAGTACTAACTTTGGTACTAGTCTAGCATTTAATGAAAGGGACAAACCATGGTGCATGTCCAACAGTAAAGGAAATTTAACTATTGGAAGTGCCTTGGAAATGTTGAGACAAAGGAAGGACAATTAGCAGGATATTATGATTATTTGGAAGAAAAAGACTCTTTTCACAATCTCTTTTATTTTATGGAGAATGTGGCTTAAAAGAATCCCCATTAGACAGGTATTAGTTAGGTTCAAAATTGTTCATTCAGCTGTGTGTGTTTGTTGTAACAACTCAATGTCACCATTTGTTTGTAGCATTCCCTGATGCCAATTTCTATGGAGAACTTTATCAAGAGATGCAGGGATACATGGGCCTTATATATAGTTGAAACAAACACTTGAAAAATGGTGTGGTGCTGATTGTTATGTTAACCTGAGACCTCTTTTTAATGTAGTTCAAATATTTATCATATGAAAGATTTAGAAAAGAAGAAATGCTCTTAGAAATTATGGAAAATTATCTTGGTTTGCTATGGTTAGAAAAGTCAACATGAATATCCATTTGTTTGTTGTAAATAGATATCCTTGGCTATCTAATATTCCAAACTCTTGTCCTTGGATAAGTTTTTTTTTTTTTTGAAGAATATACCCCCTGTCCCTCTTGGAAAGTAGCGAGTTGATCCTAACCTAGAGTATTTGAATGCAACACTAATGGTTCTAGTAGAGATCCCTTATCCCCAACTCTAAGGCTTTTTGTGTGAGAAACAATCATGGAGATTTGGTCTATGTAAAAGTTGAAGTGGAAGTACTGTATTGTGTAGAGAACAACTATCTCACTCTTGTGATAGAAACAAACTCCCTTATAAATAAGAAAGTCCTTGACGAAATATGGGAAATCCCTTAGGGAATATCAGTGGATACAAAGTGTATTATGGAGGTTTTCAAGAAGAAGGAAGTGGCGGTGATACATATTTTTAGAGAGGGGAACAAACTAGCTGATTCTTTTTAACTAACCATGCCTTTGGTTTAGCAGGTACAAATAACATTCATTTGATTTCATTAGAAGATCTACCAGGAAAAACTAAAGAAATACTACAAGGTGATAAACAAGTCACACGAAATCTCAGGACAAAAAAGTATAAAAATGCAAACTACAATATCTAAAACAAAAACCTTTATACCGAGAATGGTTCAAGAGTCGATAGAAATGGGTGCACATATCAACAAAAATGGATATCAGGCCTACAACAACATCTATATAACATCTATGCAAGAGGGTATCATAGTCGTGGAACATCAGCTTGAACCACAACTAAATCAGGGAAGAATTATTGTTGGATGCACTGAATACCACGAAATCAAAGAGGTTGACATAATAAGCTTTTTAATCATTGTAGTGGTATTAACTTCTCGAAGCTCAGCCAGCATGATTTAGGGATTTGTTAGTTAAATCTCTTTGTAATATCTGTGTCAAGGTATAAAACTCTCTTATTTGGTCTTTACCTTAAAAACAAGTTGGATGAGTGTTACGAGTTGAAGAAGTCTTCATCAAGTCGGATCCATGGCGTTTGTGAGAAGTTTGAAAGCCAAGGTGGATGCGACTTAAGCTCTATAACTTTTCATGTCTCACTATATGCAAATGGAAGGGGATTAAAGTTGTTGGTCTCGATGATTACGAAATTGCTCTTAGAATCTGCAGCTGCCAAGGAAGAAGACGAGGGTTCCTCAGCTTCTTTGATATTTCCCTTTCCTTAGCTTTTTTGTCTCCTTTTTGCTTATTTTGTCTCTGTTTTTGTGGACTTGGTTTTATTACTTTTAATAAAAGGGCTATCCCGCATTCGTTTTTTTTTTTTTTTAAATGATGCATTGCATTGGCATCTACCATTATGTTGGCAGTACAACATTTTAAAAAGGCAGAACCTATCGGTAGCCCCCTAAATTTGGCACCAATTTTCACTTAGACACCTCAAGTAGGCTTTGTTCATTTTAAATACCTCAAGTAGGGGTCCGTTGTGTCATTTTGACACTTCTTCTATTTTCAAAATCACATATTAAGTGCGTACATCCAGACGCAAGAAGAAGAAGAAAGAGGTGAGGGCATGGGGTTTGGGGTCTAGAATAAAGAAAAAAAAGAAAGTAAAATTGAGTTTTTAAAAAATAAAATAAAATTTCCACGTGTCACATATCAATTCGTTTATTTTTTGACATAAGAGCGTCTGGATGTACACACTTAATATGTGATTTTGAAAATAGAAAAACTGTCAAAATGACACAACAGACCCCTACTTAAGGTGTCTAAGTGAAAATTGGCGCCAAATTTAGGGGGCTACCGATGGGTTCCCCCTTTAAAAAAAATAGAGAAAACGGTCAAATACCCTCTCAACCTATTACCCGATTCTCAACTACACACTTATATTTTACGGAGGTCCTATTACCCCCTAAAGTATTTTAAACACAAATATTGATACACTTAAAACGTCACCCCCAAATCTTTGTTGCAGAGTGTAATACACACAACTATTTTTTATAATTAATTTTTTTTAAAAAAAAATCATCACCAAAATATAACAAGTTTGATGTTTTCATTTTTTCTCCATCATTCTATTCATCTTCCTAAATCATCCCATTTTTTCTCCATTGTTTCCAAATTTCTCATCTCCTCCAATCCACCTCCATCTCCATCACACCCATCATCCTCCGTCTTTCTTCTATCTTTTCGATCATTTATTTGCACAAAATCTAGTTGTCATTGTTGAATTCAATAAATTGACTCAATGTTTAATCTTTTTATCATGTATGTTACTGCCATTAAGGTTCTCCAGTTACATTTTTTTGATGAATTTGAAGATGAAAATTTTCTTGCCCAATTTCAAATTCTAATACCCACTTTCAATTCCAATCAAGAAACTCACAAATTTCAAATTTTAATACCCACTTTCAGTTCCAATCAAGAAACTCGGGTTGCTACTATAATCGAAAAGATTTCCATAGCAGAAGCTGTAATATCATTTTTCAATATTGGATTGAAAGTATTTTCCATTGAGGTGAAATAAATTAAAAGATCATCATTTTCTTTTTTTTGGTTATGCTGTCTATTTTTAAGAAAGATTTGAAGGTGATGACCATGAAAAAGGTCATTATGGACTAAAAGTGAAAAAAATAAAAAAATAAAATATTGTATTACCATGGCAGCCATGGCAAAATTCAATTGCAGATGTGTAATTTTTTAAGGAGGTAATTGTTCGAGAGAGAGAGTACGTGATTGTAATTAATTAAATCTATTTATTAATTATATTGAATTCAATTAAGAAATGACAGTTGTCCAATCATTTAATTTTGATTAATTTATTTGCCTTACACTTGCTTTCAGGAAAGTGAACACACTTGATGTGCAACATCAGCACTTAAGGATGCCAATATCTCTATTTAAAATACTTCAAGGGGGTAATAGGACCTCCGTAAAGTATTGATGTGTAGTTGAGAATTGAGTAATAGGTTGAGGGGGTATTTGACTGTTTTCTCCAAAAAATAGTTTAAAATAAATTGGTAAATCAACAAAATTTTTAATCAAATGATTAAAATAAGTATCTTATTATTCTTTAAGAAATTAGTTTAAAACAAAATTCATGTTCCAATAAATTATTAAAATGAGAATTTTTTAATTTTTTTAAAAAATTAGTTCAAAACAAAATTTATATTTCAAAAAAAATTTAATTAAAGAATTGTTTAAATTGATTAGGTGACTTTTTAAATGAAATATCAATATATGAGTGAATGTAATGACCCTCCAGGTCATTTTTGCCTTAATACCTTCTTTTCATCATTTAGAGTGTTCCTATAGTGACCCCAAGTCATTTATGACTTGCTGGCACTGACTGTTCGGTCGCTTGGTCGTTCATTTGAGTTTTATGCCCGTTCCCCTATTTTGAAGCTTTTGAAACTTGAATACTTGACTTTAGTCAAAACGTCAGGTAAACAACCTCAAAATAGAATTTTGACAGTTCCATCAGCTTCAGAATTGTCATTTTAGGCTAGTGGCATGGTATGCTCGAATCCCGAGGCTTTCGACGTGAGCTTGTACCATTAGGTGTTTCAACTTTTAAGCTTTGGCCTAAGTTTGACCTTGGTCAAAATTGTTGGTAAACGTGCTCAGATTGAAATTCCAGAGGGCGGTTAGCTCTGGAACGTCAAGTTTGGTCTAGAAGGTCCTTTAGTTCGGGTCCTAAGGCTTCTAGTGTGAGTTTCAACACTTAGACGAGATGTTGGAAAACTTAAAGACCTAGAGTTGACTTTGATCAACATTTGGAGAATTAGTTGTCGTATGAGAATTCTGTCAGCACCATTAGCTCTGGAATGTTGAATTTGGTCTAATAAAACCTTTCATTTAGATCTTGAGATCTTCTTTTTGATTTTTGGATGTTTAAGCGAAAAGTTGAATTTTTGGCCTAATGGGTCTTGAGGGCGTATTTCTATCATAAAAATCTTTTTACGAACATCCAACCATTCCATTGAGTCTGGAATTTTGGATTTAGTAGGGGTAGTATATTTGGTTTATTTTTACTGGGTCTCAAATGAATCCCAAGGGTCTGCTCAGAGAATTTGAAAGACAATAGAAAAAAAACTGATATTTGGTGCAAACTTTTAGCGACTGGAAAATGTCCTTTTTTAGCGACAAGATCTACCATTATTTAAAGCCGAATATCACCATTCAACCCTCATTTCCTACATGCTAATTCTCTCTCATTTTATCTCTATTTTGGGTGATTCAAGCGCAGGATTGCTTGATATTGGCATGGCTATGCATTGGAGTGCTTGCGGACTATCAGGGGACCTTCGTTTGAGGTAATGTTTGAGTTTTAGCTGTTATTCTCTCTCCTTCTTTAGCTTTAATGGTGATTTAAATGCATGGACTAATTCTGGGCTGTTTTGAGCCCAAATTGTGTTCTGTTTTGGGACACAAGTTTAGGGAGGTAAAATAAACCATTCACAAAGTCAATTTTGGGATTCCTAGTGTGGGTCCCACAATCCCAGTTAAATCCAATTTTGGGTCCATTTCTAAAAATACAATTTTGGTGTCAAAATGACTGTATTGATGTTGTGATTCTATTTTTGTTAGCGTGGCAGTGTTCCAAGTCCGTGCGGAAGGGAAAAGCTCCGGTAATGTGATTTGCAGTGCGCACGATCGGCCTACAGGTAGGCTACAGCTTCCCTCTCCTTATACTAAGCATGATTAAGTAATTGTATGTTGATTTGTATGAATTTGGGGTTGAATTGGTGGTTAATCATGTTAAATTCCTAGAATCCATGCTTTAGGCTACTTTTCGGGCATACCAAGCAGTTGAAGCATGTCTGTTGTATTTGTTGATCATCCTCACCTTGTGTTGTGCCTGATTTGTGATTTGTGAATATTGTTGGAGCATTTTTGACCTTAGTCTAGGCTTAGGCTTATGATTGCCATAGACTTGCGTCCTTTTCGAGCCGTTAGGCCTTGTAATATCCCTGAAGTCGCTTCAGACGACTTAGCTCCATGTAGCTTGATGTATCTAACCTGAGTCTGATACTTTGGGCCTTAGCTACATAGTAACATCTCTCTTGGAACCATATATCCATAAATCCCCTATTTTCATCGGTTATGGTGTTTCTGAAGCTACTCGTTGACTCTTGTTGGATGTGGTTAGGGCTAGAATGATTTATTGATGTGACTAGGATCGAGGGTACTCCCATGATGCTCGGTTGGCTGCTGATCCTATTTCTAGCCGATTCACCTCTATTTGTGGTTCAAGTCCCCCAATTTACTTTACCGAGCGTGGTTCAAGTCCTCTCCTTGGTATTATATTGCCCAGGTTCAAGTCCTAACTTTCTTCTGTTGTGGTTCAAGTCCACTCCCATTTGCAGTTGTGGTTCAAGTCTACCGCTCCTTACATCTTGGTTCAAGTCCATAGCTACTCTCACCTCGGTTCAAGTCCTTAGTCATATTTATACGTGGTTCAAATCCACGATTATCCTTAGCCTTGGTTCAAGTCCTCAGCTACTCTAAATATTGGTTTAAGTCCTTGATCCTCCATCTTCAATTCAGTTCAAGTCCTTAACCCCTATCGGTTCTGGATGAACTTTAGGCATATGGATTGGTTAAGTTCGAGTTCCCAAAAAGTTGTGGAAATCTTGGAAACTTCGTCGGATCCTCTTATTTCATTCTAAACTCTTCTTTGTACCTGTCAAGCTTATAAGAGTCCTCTCGAGTTTTACTTTTAGCTTGCGCACGTGTACTCGTCGGGTTAATGAGACCTCGGTCGGATTTAATTAGTTGTTCACCTTTTCTTTGTGTGTTAGTACACTCGTGTGCATACCTGTTAGATTTTTCGTTCCAGTTTCTGGTAATGTTTTAGATTATAACATTTCATATTACTTTTTGATTTTCTTGCTTAGTCGGTCTATGAGGCTTACTGGGGACTTGTTGTTTTGGTTCTCATACTACACTCTGCACTTGTTTTCGTGACGCAGGTCCAAGCACCAGCTACAAGCATCGACATCGAGCCTGCTTCAATTTGATCCTGAGACGGGATGATCACTTGGAATTTTATGCTATACTAGTCTCCATCTACATATATTGACTTGTCTTTTGCTTTTTGAGATAGTCTTGTTTTTGTGGTCCACTTTTGGGACTTGTACTCATTTTGTTAGTAGCTTTGTATATGTGACTTCCAAGTTCTGGGAGCGTTCTCTTATTTGTATATATATTTTGTCTTGCTTCCGCTTCTTCATCTATGATTCATGTTATTTATGTTATTGTTTTAGTTTGAGTTTCGTTTTCTGCCCTCAATCCCATTACTTGTAGTTCTGGGATACGGGTTGACTTATCTACTGGTGGGTTATAGTAGACGCTATAATGACTCGAGCAATCGGGTTGTAACACTTTCTAGGTTAACTATTCATAGTCGAATGCCTTTGAGGTTATAAAATAAAGTTGAGTGACTTTCTGTGAGAAGAATCATTAGCTGAGTGACTTTTGGTGAGAAACGTTCTTAGTTGAGTGACTTTGAAATAAGTTGAGTGATTTTCTGTGGAAAAATTTATTAGTTGAGGGACCATATGAGATATTAAGTAGGGGTCTGGCAATGCGACACTATATCACGATACAAAATTGTGAGATGAAATTAGCGTTTAGACATGCAATGTCACGCTGATTCTATCTCATGATTTCATATAATGAGATGGAATCTCATATTCTCCAAAAATTATGATTTGAGAATTCCATATCATGAGATGAAATCTTATATTCTCCAAAAATCATGATTTGGGAATTCCATATCATGATTTTAATTTTTTAAATATAAAATTGACCGACAAATTTATATTTTGTTAAAACAACCTCACATTTATATCTACTAACAATTTATTTCATATGTAAATAAAATTAATAATCACATCATTACTTTTTAAAATTAATTATTTTCACCAACTTAAAATTTATTATTACTTTAAATTTGGTGCATATAAAAGATAAAATAGGAATTTATTTGGTGAATATAAATAAGAACGGAGGAAGTAATACTTTATTTGTTTTTTCATAGCAAAAAGAACTTCTCTTTCGGCTACACATGAAAATGTTTAAAGCAATTAAATATGAAAAATGACAAAATTGGTGATATATGTTTGATAATCACTACTTCCAATATGTTTGATTTTAGTACGAAATTAATGTACTGAAAATGTGTAATTGCACACAAGTGAAATAAGGCATGAAGCATTATGATATTGCCACACAAATGAAAATTGTCATTGCTTGTACAATGTTACATAATTATATGCGAGAATACCAGAGGAGTGATGAAATATTTATGGTCTATGAGCATGAAAATATTGTTGCGAATGACATTGACAAACAAATGGCTCCAAGTAACAATGTTAGTTCGTCTTCTCACTAGTAGTAGAAGTGCCCATAGTTAAAATTATACATTTGGAAGTGTAGTAACTTAAAAGATGGGAATAGGTATTGAGTACAGTACGTAAGTTGTACCAATGCACCTATTAAATAATTAATGAGGAGTTTTTCACATATGTGTGGGCTAAGGAGGAGTAATTTTGTGTGGATTTCCTGGTAGAAGTTAGAGGAGTAGTTGTTGGTTAGGATGAATTAGAGTATATGTTAACAAGAAGTGAGTTTATGTTGATGTTTCATTATGTTAGGGAGGATCAAATATAAGTGTTGAATAGAAGAGTAGAGTATTCATGAGGTGATAGATCTGAGTTAGGCTTATGACTGTTGAAGGGAGAGCCCATGATATTCAGAGGGTTGTAGAACCCATTAGGAAATGGTGGGAAAGAGAATATGTTGATAGGTCATAATTAGTATAAGGCAAGAATCCACTATTTTGTCACGAGGTTTTAGGAGTATAGTGTTTTATTTATTTTATCTACTAGTTGTAAGTTAGTGTAATATATGAGAAATAGTTGTTGCCCATATTTTGTGCTAGACACTAAGCTTGAATTTGAGGCGAGTGTCATGATAAAAAAAAGGATGGCAACACGAGGGCGACGATGTTAGTTTTGAGATTTGACATAGCTTAGGTGAGGAATCAAAGTGTTACTTTTTGATAAATGTGAGTGGTATAAGTGTGCTATTATGACCCTTAGATGAGAGAAATAAAGTGTGGCTAAGTCATTAGATTATCAAGAGCATTAAGAAGTATTCCCGAGATCGTATGTAGTTAGATGAGGTTTTAATTAAATTTATTATTTTCTATGTGTGCCTAGATAGTATGTAAAAGTTATCAATATGGAGTAGGCTGATGTAAGGATTGTTTATTGCTCTTAAGAGTTTGGTTAGAGGGATCATATATAGTCAATAATGAGCCTCTTAAATAACTTCAAGTTTCCTCCAATTAGGTAGAAATGAACATGGAAGGACAGTATTAGTGCGCTAAGAAGGAGAAGTCAGACTATTAGATTAAGTGGCTTTATAAGCCAATATGGGTAATAATTATAGAAAGACTTGTATATGAGCAGAAAGACATTAAGCGAAGCAACTTAGAAAGAAGTCCTAGAAGGAATCTTAGTATATGCAGATGGAGAGATCCGCAAACATGAGATTAGCTTTTTCCCAAGTATTAGAGTAAATCAAATATAGACTAGTTTAGAAAAAAATGGAATAGATCCATAGATTTAAAGTATTGGCTACAGACATAAGGGAGAGATCATAAGATGAGAGACCAACTCAAGTATTAAGAATCATACAGTGATGTGTTCAGAACAGTTATAGTGTTATATCATTCTATTCATACTCTAGCGTATTCCTCAAAGTTCAATCATTACAACATCTTGTTGATATTTCAAACACTAGAATTGTGTCCATGATGTATGGTCACACACTTTAAGCAAATTCACATCTATGCTCAATTCCCGTAATAAGGGGAAAAGTCTTTAGCTTATTGATCTCAATCTTACTCCATAAAGTTATGGATATCAGCCTCATGATATGAACCTATTCATATAAGAAATCATGTCTCATAGTATGCTCAGTCTCGCGAATTCATGACTTAATCTCAATGGATAGCAACAAAATATTATTTCATGCATATTCTTATATAATATTTCTCAAATGAATCATGCTTATGATTTTTCTCCCTAGGCTCTTTCAGTGATCCTTTTTAGTTTTGAGAGTGATGTTGTTGTTAGTAGTTGTGTGATGATAGTTAGGTGAGGTTTGATGTTTCTTATTGAGGTAGTGGTGGTAATCTTATTCCATCTAAAGTTATAAATGTGGAGGAAGAAAGAGATGAGGTTTTCTGATGAGTAATAGTTAGATGAGACTAATTAGTCGGTTTCCTGGTAGTAATGCATGGAATTTCAGTTGGTAGAGATGATAGGAAGGTGGAAAATTTTGAGAGGAGTTGGTTACTTAGAATCCCATGAAGTGGGTATAGTAATAAGCTTGAATGTGGTGTTTAAAGTAAGTGGATGATTGCATTATGCAACTAATGAATTCTTGATTTGAACTTGAGGTTTGTTGAAGGAGGTGTAAGAAGAAGCAGGATTGTTGCAATAAAATTGTCGACATGTATAGATCATGATTATGTGATTTAGATTAGTATAATCATGTTTTGGGTAGCATCTTGAGATTTAGAGTTAGGCTTCAAGCATAGTACGGAGAGAGCGAGCATGCAATTAGACTTAGATGTTGTAAGAGTAGTGATATAATTTTGTAGGAGCTATGAGTTACAGCTTGTCATGCCCCAAGCTACCCCCGAGATGCGGATAGAGGACCTAGGACCACAAGTGATCCCAAGCTAACCCTGCTGCATGATTATGAGCATACTAAAGATAAAGTGAGAAATGAAAATGTTGCGGAAGCTAATAATAAGTAAATCTGAAAAGATGAGGAATACCCATATACTAAAACTGAATATCATATTTGAGATTTTAATACAAAAGAACATCACACTCAAATACTAAGATGAATCTAATTATGTCTGAAAATAGCCTCTAACTGACTAGAAGTGCTAGGACATGCCCTAGCTAAGTCTAGCAAATCTGAAACTAAAACATTGAAATAATGAAAAGATAACATGTCTGTTGTCCTCGAAGAGTAAGGACACACCACTGATGCTGCTGAACTGGACATCGGGAACCGATCTAAACGTAATCTAGATGCTGAGAATCTGAACCTACATCACAAGAAGATGTAGCGCAGAGTATGCATCAGTATTTGAAATGTACTGAGCATGCAAGATAGAGTAAGCTGAAATAGCATCATAACTGAATAGAACAATAAAGCAATAATATAATCTGAACATGATATAGATATTGAGCTAAATAAATGCAATGATCAATTTATAACATGCTAAGACTGAATACTGACTGTACTGAAATGTGGTCAATGCAATGGAATCTAACTGAACTGTGGGAGCTACTAATAACCGACAATAAAACCACATGAGCTAAATGTGGAGTCCGATGTATATGCCTCATCGAGAGGACCCAATATACCCTACCATAGGTATAGAGGCATGATTGGAGTGATCACTAAATGTTGCCCACATAGGGGACTTACACCTACGTGGCTTATAGTTCTGGAACTATATGGGTACGTTGAACCCTAGTCAAACTCGGTATTATGATACTCCCAATAGATTAAGTGATTAACACATTATGACTGAATTTCTATATTATACTGGATAGCTCAAACTGACATGCAAACTAAGAATCCACAATAATATACTGATAAAGACACATTTAAAACTGAGGCATATATATCTGAAATAACTGAAATATCTGACCTAGCATGTGTAATTCAAGAACTAAAAAAATACATAGCTAGGGTTCTGAAATTCATGTAAGAAAAGTAGAAATAACATGATAATTTGATTTGGAACATGATAATCGAGACTTTGCCAATTTTCTGAGCTGGGTTTGGGAAGGGGTTACAATGGTGAACCACAGACCACTAGCACGGGTCGTGGTCTGACCTACTGTTCGTGGATTGCAACTGTGGGTTGCACCTGCAACTTCTCAAAATCTACATTTTTAGTCTGTTCAAATATGGGGTGTTACATTATCTCCTGCTTGGGACCATTCCTCCTTGAATGAAGACTAAACTAGCTGAAATTGAGGGAGAGGGATGTAATACCTACCACTAAACACTGAGAACTAAATTTCCGACTTAACTGAGTTACATGAACATGCAAATACACTAAAAATGCAAGTACAAACTGAAGGAACATGATTCTAAGACTGAATTTATGCATGAATGACTAAAAAACTAAAGAGGAACTATTACCTCAAGTTGGAGTGGAATCGGAAAGAAAGAGATGAAGATACTTGGCATTCATGGGGTCTTCTACTTCCCAAGTAGCTCCCTCTACAAACTGACTCCTCCATAAAATCTTGACTGAAGCGACTTTTTGTTTCTCAACCTTTTAACCTGATGATCGAGAATATTAACTGGTATATTCTCATACAAGAGACTATCTTTCACGGCCACACTCTCTAATATCACTATGGATGCTGGATCACCCACACACTTTTTCAAAAGTGAAATGTGAAAAACCGATTGCATTACTGCTAATTATGTTGGCAACTCTAACTCATAAGCCACTTTACCAATCCTTTTCAAGATACAATAAGGGCCTACGTATCTGGACTAAGCTTCCCTTTCTTACCAAATATCATCACCCCCTTCATAGGTGACACTTTTAGGAAAGCCCAGTCATCAACTTGGAACTCTAGTTCCCTTCTCTTTACATTTACATAAGACTTCTGGCAGCTCTGGTTTGTCTTAAGTCTATCTCTAATGGGTTGCACTTTCTCCATAGCATAAAGGACTGAATCTGGCCCTATCAAGGTTGCTTCACCTACCTCAAACCAACCAACAGGAGATATGCATCACACAAGCTCTCAACAAGTCCTCTAAGGTCTGAATGGTACACTCTGCCTGAACATCCATCTGTGGATGAAATGCTGTGCTAAGATTAACCTGAGTACTAAGACCTTTCTGAAATGACTTCCAAAAATTAAAGGTAAATTGAGGACCTCTATCTGAAATGATAAAGAAAGAAACCCCATGCAACCTCATAATTTCATTAATGTAAAGCTTGGCATAGTCCTCCGCCGAATCTGTAGTCTTGACCGCCAAAAAGCATCAAGACTTGGTAACTCTGTCAACTATCATCCAAATTGAGTCATGGTGTCTACGAGTACAAGGTAAACCTATGATGAAATCCATGCTGATCACTTCCCACTTCAAGTAGGAATGTCAATCTCTTGAGTCATACCTCCTGGTTTCTGATGTTCTACCTTGTCTTGCTAGCAATTAGGGCACTTAGCCACAAAATCTACTATATCTCTTTTCATACCATTCCACCAATAGACTTCCCGTAGATCGCGATACATCTTAGTGGTGCCTGGATGGATAAAATATTTGGAGTTATGGGCCTCTGCAAGAATATGTTGTCTTAACTCGCCCACATTAGGAACACATAATCGACCCTGGTAGTGAAGCACATCATCTACCCCTTGGGAGAAAACCTTAACTCTCTGTTAATGGATTGCACCCTTGAGTTTGAGCAAAATTAGATCATTGTCTTGCTTTTCCTTTACTTCCACTACCAAAGAAGATTCTGCTCTATTCTGAATCATTACACCACCATTTGATATGCTCATAAGACGAACTCATAGGAGAGAAAGTCTGTGAACATCCTTCGCTAGCATTTTTCTTTCTTTCTCAACATGTGATACACTATCCATAGATAGTCTGCTAAGGGCATCTGCTACTACATTTGCCTTACCAGGATGGTAATGCACACTCATGCCATAATCTTTGAGGAACTCAAGCTATCTTCTCTGGTGAAGATTCAACTCTTTCTGGGTGAATAAATACTGAAGGCTTTTATGGTATGTGAACACATCTACATGAACACCATATAGGTAGTGTCTCCAAATCTTGAGTGTAAACACCACAATTTCAAGCTCGAGGTCATGACTTGGATAATTCTTCTCATGAAACCTTATGCTGTCTGGAAGCATAAGCTATAACCTTACCTCGATGCATTAATACACAACCTAAGCCGACTCTAGATGCATCACAATAAATCATAATCATCTGAACCCTCTGGTAGAGTAAAAACAGGAGCTATAATCAACCTAGTTTTTAGTTTTGCTAAGCTTTTCTCATAGTCATATGACCACTAAAACTTGACCATCTTCTGAGTCAACTTAGTCAATGGTGAGGCTATGGATGAAAATCCTTCCACGAACATTCTGTAAAAACCCGCTAGACCTAAGAAATTTCTGATATCTGTAGCAGAGGTAGGTCTGGGCCATTGTTTCACTACTTCTATCTTCTGGGAATCTACTCAAATTCCTTTACTAGACACAATATGCCCAAGGAAAGCAACTGATTGTAACCAATACTCACACTTGTTAAATTTTGCAAATAACTGGTGATCTTTGAGAGTTTGCAGAACAACTCTCAAATGACTCGCATATTCTTCCTCATTCCTAGAGTAAATGAGGATATCATTAGTAAAGACAATAACGAACAAGTCCATGTACTTCTTGAACACTCTGTTCATCAAATCCATGAAAGTTGCAGGAGCATTGGTTAGTCCAAATGACATAACTACAAATTCATAATGACCATACCGAGTTTTGAAGGCTGTCTTTGGAATGTCACTATCTCTGGCGCACCCCATGGTAAATACTAGGTCTAATGAATCCCTTATCTAGAAGGTCTTTTAGTAGCTCTTTCAGTTCCTTAAGCTCCATTTGAGCCATTCTGTAAGGAGGAATCAAAATAGGCTGGGTATCTGGAAGGAGATCAATTCCAAAGTTGATTTCCCTATCGGGAGGAACTCCGAGAAAATCTTTTGGAAACACTTTTGGAAACTCATTAACAACTAGAACTGACTCAAGAGTTGGGGTTTTAGAGCTTAAATCCTTAACCCAAACTAGATGATAGAGATAACCCTTAGAGATCATCTTTCTGGCCTTAAGGTAAGAAATGAATCGACCCATAGGCGCTAAGCTACTATCCCTCCATTCTATTATTGGTTCATTTGGAAATTGAAAACGAACAATCCTAGTTCTACAATCAACTGAGGCATAACAGGAATGTAACTAATCCATGCCTAGAATGACATCGAAGTCTACTATTTCTAAATCTACAAGGTCTGCTGAGGTGACTTTCTGGGAGACTGTGATAGGAAAATTTTTGTATACCTGTCTAGCTATAACTGGGTCACTGACTAGTGTAGAGACTGAGAAGGGTTCTGAAAGAGTTTCTACACTGACACCTAATTTTACAAATACAAAGGTAAGAATAGCCCCTGGATCTTTCCACTGAGTGTACCATATGTGAGCCACATCCTTAAGCTGGTAGGATGCTAACTCAACCCTACCATTACCAGTTACCTGCATCACTTCAAAGATCTTCTCCAACCTGTGACCCTAAGAACTGTGGCGGATTCATCCTAACAAAGTCTCGAACCCTAGCTACAGCTGACCCAACATTTCTATCAGTAGGAACTGGAACCTATTGATTGTTCTAGTTGGTCATACTCTAAGCCAAAAAGTGAATCGTATTCTAAAACTTTGCATTTGAAACCACATGGCCTGGGACTAGAGGAATTGTATTAGCATTGCGTGCATTAGCATTCCATGAGTAAGCTCTACAAGGAGGCATGATCTTCATCGCAAAACGACGAGTTAGAATGGAATTAGATCATGCCTTACGCATGATAAAAGTAACAAAAAAATGAAGATTTTTTCAAAAACACTTTGTAGCCTCCCTCTCATTAGATGTGGTGCATTTCACACCCATGAAAAGGACTCTACTTAGTGCGGCTTTTCAGACATCCTAGGACTCTTAAACCTAGTCCTCTGATACCAAGTTTGTCACGCCCTAAGCTACCCCCGAAACACGGGCATGGAACCTAAGACAACAACTGATCCCAAGCTAACCCTACTAGTATGATCATGAGCATACTAAAGATAAAAGGAGAAATAAAACTGTTGTGGAAGCAAATAATAAGTAAATCTGAAAAGATGGGGAATACCCATATACTAAAATTGAATATTAGATCTGAGAGTTTAATACAAAAGAACATCAAACTCAAATACTAAGTTGAATCTAACTATGTCTGAAAATAGCCTCCAACTGATTAGAAGTGGTAGGACATGCCCCAGCTAAGTCTAGCAAAACTAAAACTAAAAGAATGAAACAATGAAAAGATAACATGACTGTTGTCCTCGAAGAGTGAGGACTCATCACTGATGCTGCTGAACTGGAGATCGGGAGCCGATCTAAATGTGATTTGGATGTTGAAAATCTGAACCTACATCACAAGAAGATGTACTGCGCATGTAGGATAGAGTAAAGCTGAAATAACATCATAACTAAATAAAGCAATAATATAATCTGAAAATGATATAGATACTGAGCTAACTGAATGCAATGACCAATTTATAACATGCTAAGACTGAATACTGACTGTATTGAAATGTGGTCAATGCAATGGAATCTGACTGAACTGTGGGAGCTACTAATAATAGACAATAAAACCACATGAGCTAAATGTGGAGTCCGATGTATACGCCCCATCAAGAGGACCCAATATATCCTACCATAGGTATAGAGGCATGACTGGAGTGATCACTAAATGCTGCCCATATGGGGGACTTACACCTACGTGGCTCATAGTTCTGGGACTATATGGCTACGTTGAACCCTAGTCAAACTCGGTATTATGATACTCCCAATAGATTAAGTGATTAACACATTATGACAGAATTTCTATATTATACTGGATAACTCAAACTGATATGCAAACTAAGAATACCCAATAATATACTGATAAAGACACATTTAAAACTGAGGCATATATATATATATGAAATGACTGAAATATCTGATCTAGCATGTCTAATTCAAGAACTAAAGAAATACATAGCTAGGGTTCTGAAATTCATGCAAGAAACATTGTAATAACATGATAATCTAATTTGGAACATGTAAATAACTAATTCATGATAACCTGCTGAAGTTCTAGAAACCCTAAGTTTATTTCTGATAAGGGAATCAAGAATATGACTGAAATCTAGGGACCTAATGGGCGAAAGGAGCCCACTATTTAAATTCCACATACCCGGTGATGAATTCCAAGGAGAAATCCTTGATTTTAGGGATGGAACTGGAGGAAACTTGCTACGTTCTTGAACTAGGGTTCGTGACTTCTCTTCTCCTCTTAGGCTCTAATTTGCTATGTTTTGATTTAGATAAGTTCTAGTTATGTTTCTAGGCTTAAACTGACTAAAACCTCATAATTTAAGGTCTAAACGACATAGCTTAGGGGTCCAACGAAATAGGAAAAGACCAACAGATCCCTGACTTAACTGCTGTTGGAGTGACCGACGGACTGGACCTACGGACCGTAGGTCAACCTACGGTCCGTAGATTGCGGTCGTAGGTCAAGTCTGCCTGACAAGGCTTCACTAAAACAAGCATAACATTTTACTCGGAGGTCGGATTTTAGCAAACTCGGTGGTGTTCGAAAAAGGATTCAATTATCGATCATATAATAGGTCATGGGTCACATAATTCCTTTTGTGCTAAGAGTTATGACCATTTGAATTTGACCCAATCAATAATTTTCCTCTAACTGGCTGCTGACACCCTCACCTATGATCAGATCTACAGACTGTGGATCGAACGACGGTCTATGCTGGTTGGCCGTTGTTTGGGTCAGAGGCTGGGTAAAGGGGGCCTCAATCCATGGACACAGACCTAGGACCATGGTCAGACCTACGGTCCATGGGTCGATACTTTGCTAATTTTCTAAGATGGGTTTGGGAAGGGGTTGCAGTGGTGAACCACAGACCACCAGCATGGGCGGTGGTCTAACCTACGGTCCGTGGATGGCAACCATGGGTTGCACCTGCAACTTCTCAAAATCTGCATTTTTGGTCTGTTTCGAATACGGGTTGTTACACATCTAATGAGGTATATCATAAATACACTCCAACTCAAGCTCCAAGATAATCCAAACATAGACTCAAGCTCCAAGAAATACACTCGTATTCGAATTACAATCTGCACCACAAAAGTGTGCATCAAGTGTAGTATGAGTATGAAACCACATGTACTCAGTATATCTCATAGAGGGATAAGAAAGAAGTAGTGACAGGTGTATATAAGAAAATAATCCTTTAATTTTTACAAGTCCATATTATACTTATCAACCAAGTTTTCATCAATAGGGATAATCCAATGTCACGTAATGTCCAACCACCAATAACACACATAATTAACAAGAATGAGGGATGTAATGAAATGCAATGCAATGTGACACCATGAAATGATAAGCCTCAGATGCCAAGTACTCTCTCAACCATATATATAAGATACTCCTCGGAAATGCATTGAAAGTTCATGAACCATGGGGGACTCATGAGGTCCATATACTTACACGGACCCACGTGTATGTGCCTACGATGTCAACACACTATCATAAAATCAAACAAACCCCAGCACGAACGATCTCCACGTGCCTAACTTATAATCATAAGCAATCTCTCGGATGGACGATCACCATGTGCCCAAATTATAATCATAACTCGATTTCAACGTGGACGATCTCCATATGTTAGACCTTTACTCGTACTCAATCTCATGTCAATGCATGTGCATAATATGATATCAATAAAAGGAGATGATGAAACATCTCAATAAATCAAATGTCGCTATGACATATAATCACCTCAACTATTATAAATATATGGGTTCAATAAAGAAGCACAACCACATAAGGAAATTAAGTTGCTAAATACATAAACTAATGCCCATATGCTTTGACATTCTCGAATTATAATCTATCATATTATAGTAATAAACTTTCCTTTAATAATACTGGTACTCGTACCAAATTCACGTCACACCATTGGTACGAGACCGCATCTTTCACTCTTTCCCATTGTCTATTCCATTTTTAATCTTTAATTAGACAAACGTCCATTAACGAAGTCTAGGAAATCTTAATAGACCTCAAAAGTCGATACGTGCCACATATTCTTCAAGATTTCATCTTTCCTTTTTGTAAATCTTCAAAATCTTTCAAATCTATTAAATATGTAATCCTCATAAGAATACAAATCTAATGACACCCATATTACTATATTTAGTTTCGGCTCGAAAATCGAGTCAAAAAGTCTTCTCGAGCCACCAAATTAGAATATGAAATTTTCTTTCAGCTGATTATGTTCACCCATAATAAAATAAAATCGTATGTAAAATTTCAGCTAAAACGGATCGTTATTCGACCCCCAAATCAATTTTGTTCTAAGAACCCTATGGCTATATTATCTTGATTTAGTACAAATCCTACATATTTTTACCCTAAAAATTTGTTCATAGTGACATAAAAATTTAATAGAAAGAACAAGAATCATTACTTTAATATTTTGGGATGAAATACCTATTTTCCTCCTCTCGTTTTTCTTTTCATTTCTCCCTTTCTTTTCTTCTTTCTTCATTGCGTTTATCTCCTCTCTTTCTATGTTCTCTTTTGTTTTCGCTTGTCATCGTTGCTGACTTTTATTTTTGGGCTTTTGTCCTTTTTTTTCTTTTGATTTTGGGCACTTTTCCTACTTTTTCTTTTATTCTTTAATAAATGGTTTTTTTATTATTGTTTTAGGTTTGGCACACTTTACTTTTTTTTTCTTTTTCTTAATTAAATTTTAAAATTTCTCCCCCCCCCCCCTCCCTCACTATTTAGTAAAATAAATAACTCTATTTAATTCAAAAATTGTATCACTCATTCTTGCAAGTCATAATTTTTTTTATTAAAGTTACTAAAAGGATTAAAATAAAATATGAGTAAAATTCATAAAACGATTAAGAGGGTCGTTACATCATCCACCACTAAAACATATGTTCGTCCTCGAACGTATAGAGAAATAAAGTACAAGGCGTATCAAATAGTTGAGAATAGTTGCTATCTATGTTGGACTCAACCTTCAAAGTGGATTTCTAACCTACCTATCCATAATAACTCTAGGACCTTCCTTAGATGTCGAATTCTTGGTCGAACTCTTTTGAGTCAAATTGAATCACATGAAAATCATTAACACAATATGTCTTCAACATCCAAAGATGGACAATCCGATAAACACCTTATAAGGCTGGTGGCATGTAACACCTCGAATCTCAAAATGAAGAAAATCTTAGTTTTCACAAAACTAGTTCTAGTACCAACGGAACCACCCACAGACCGTAAGTAGAACCACAGACTGTAGGTGGGGTTCCACCGTTAAGGTCCAAATTTTGATGGTCTCTGATCCACCCATGATAAACCAGTACCCCTGTTTGGACCTACAGACCATAGGTGAGGGTCAACAACCAATTAGAGGAAAATTGTTGTTAAGTCAACTTCAAATGGTCATATCTTTTAGCACAAAATGAATTAGGTGGCCTATCACCTATCAAATTAAAGATAATTGGATCCTCTTTCCAACGTCACCAAGTTTGCTAAAATTTAATCTCGGAGTAAAAAATTATGCTCATTTTAGTGAATCCCTTTTGGGTAGACCACGAACCACGACCACAATCGACGGTTGGTAAAACGACTGTCTGTCGATATCTCCGTGGGTGGCATTCGTCAGCTTTTAAGTCAGTCATTTTGGTCCTTTTCCCTATGCATTGTGCACTTAAACCACATTGTTTGATGTCTATACTATGTTGTTTTACTCAGTCTAAGCCTAATAACCTAGTCAGACATACCTAGAACCCTCATTCTCCTAAAATCAGCCAAACATAGAGCAAAAAGAATAGGAAAATTCGACCAAACCTCCCAAGAACAAGCAACAGTGTTCTTCAGTGGGTTCCTTTCATCCACTAGATCTCTAGAATTCAGTCAGTTCCTTGATTCTACATAGCTTGTTTATACCTAGGGTTTGTAAAATCTTGGTAATTATTGTGATTTTAGTTGCTATATAATCCATAGTCTAAATAAAAGGTTTTCTTGGAAACGTGGCTTAATTCCTTGTATAAAACTCAGAACCCTAGTTTTTATAAATTCTCTTAGTTCATGAATTATACTTTCTAGGTCAGTTAAACAGATAATCATACTCCAGATTTCGAATGTCACATTATCAGAATGTAAATATTACATTCTCAAATTGCATGTTAGTATTTTGAGTTATTTAGTATTTCAGTTACATTTGTGTCATACATATTCATTTGGGAGTAGACTTAGCACCGAGTTAGAGTAGGATTCAGTGTACCCTCATAGTCCCATCACTACCTGCCCCCATAAGATTATAAGCCTCCTCTGTTGGGAATCAATATTAGTGATCAGGCCACAATCATGCCTTTATACCCCTGGAAAGGTATATTTGGTCCTTTATATGGTGTGTACATATCGGACTCCACATTTAGCTCACGTGGTTTATATTGGTTAATAGTAGCTCCCACAGTCAGACTCTTAGTGCATTGACTAGGTTTTCAACATTTATATTAGTATACAGTTCAACATGTTATCTTCATGATCAATACTTGGTCATTGTATTCAATTTAGTTTTTTAATTATATTTCAGTGTCTATATCTCTGCTCAGATAACATCATTGCTCAGTTATGTATTGTTCATCTTATATATCTTTTATTGAGCTTAGTATCTATATCATGCATATTTAGTACATTCCAAGTACTAACACATACTCTGCACTACATCCTTTCATGATGAAGGTTCAGGTACTCAGCATCCAGATCACACTTATATCGATTCTCAATCTGCATTTAGCAGCTCCAATGGTAAGTCCTCAAATTCTGAGGACAATAGACATGCTTTCATATTAGTCATTATTTTTAGTTTTAGTTTTGTTAGAGTTAGCTAGGGGAATGTCCCAGCAACTCAACTCAGTTAGAGGCTTTTCAGACATATAATAGGTTCAGCTTGAGTTGTTAAGTGGTTGTCAGTTATCACTAAACTCTTAGTATGTTTTATATATTCACACTATTTGGGTTTTGTCCTCACACCAGATATTTATTGATTTAGCTTCCGTATTGTTCATTCTTTTCTTGGTTATTTTCATTATGCTTATGATATGCCAGACTCAGGTTAGTTTAGGGTCACTCGTGATCCTAGGTCCCGTGTTAAGTCAAGGGAGTAGCCTCGGGGTGTGACAATCTTGGTATCAGAGCATTAGGTTCAAGATTCCTAAGCTGCCGAAATCTGCACTAAGTGGAGTTACTTTCATGAGTGTGAAGCGCACCATACTATGAGGGGAAGGCTACGTTGAGTTTTAAGAAAAACTTCACTTTCTTTGCTATTCTTGTCATGCGTGGGTATGATCCAACTTCTCATTTCTAATCCGTCTTTATGTATTTTAGATCATGCCTCCTCATAGAGCTAACACACGAAATGCTAATGCACACAATGCTAACGCAGTTCCTCCGGTCTCGAACCATGAGGTTACAAATACAGAATTTTGGAATGCTATCCAGCTCTTGGCTCAGAATATAGCACATCAGAACAATCAGCATGCCATATTTCTTGCAAACACTAATGGTGGATCCGCAGTAGCTAGGGTTTGAGACTTTGTTCAAAAGAATCTGCTTGAGTTTCTAGGGTCGAAGGTTGGTTAAGACCCATAGAACTTCATTGATGAGGTTAAGAAGATTCTTGGGGTGATGCAAGTGACTGGTACTGAGAGTGTTGAGTTAGCATCCTATCAACTTTAGGATGTGACTCATATTTGGTACATTTAGTGGAAAGAAATCAGGGGTACGAATGTAGCTCCTATTACTTGGGATTGTTTTACTGGAGCTTTTCTAGATAGGTTCTTTCCCAAAAGAGTTGAGAGAAGCTAAGGCATAAGATTTTATGAACTTGAAGCAGTTCAATGTTGGTCCAAGAGTCCGTGCTGAAGTTCACTCAGCTCTCCAAGTATGCTCCACACATGGTTGCCAATCCAAGCGCACAAATGAGTAAGTTCATGTTTGGGGTATATGATCTAGTAAAGACCGAGTGGAGGAATGCTATACTTCTAAGGGTTAAGGAGATCTCTAGACTCATGACTTATGCCTATCATGTTGAGGGAGATAAGCTGAGTGAAATGGCTAAAGATAATAAGAAGGCTAGAACAATGAATTATGAATACTCTCAGCAAAGATCGAGTGGTGGAAGTCTCTCACTGTTTCAGCAGATTTCTATAGCCCTAGCACCTTCATTAGCTAGTGATCCATCCTCTAGGTTTTGATAGGATCAGAAAGGTAGGGTATTAGGCTCTAAGTCTCTGGGGAGTACTTCAAGTAACATGACTTTCCCAACTTATCCAAAGTATGGTAAGAACCATCCGGGTGAGTGTCTTGTGGGCATGGAAGGGTGCTTTGAGTGTGGTCAGTTTGGCCATAGGTTGAAGGATTGCCCTTCTGCCAGGTAAGGGCAAAGAGGTTACAATAATAGGGCTCAACCTTCAGCTCCAGCACCACCAGCAGATCGCCCAAACTCAGTAGGGTGATTCACCTAGTAAATGTGGCGGTCAGTGCCATAACAGGTTGTATACTCCCCAAGCTCAACAAGACTAGGAAGATTCTCCTGATGTGGTCACTGGTACATTATGAGTCTTTCATTTAGATGTTTATGAATTGTTAGATCCAGGGGTGAAAATGTCTTTTGTAACTCCCTATATAGCAGTAAACTTCAATGTCAGTCCAGAAACTCTTTCAGAACCCTTCTTAGTATCTAGTCCAATTAGTGACCTAGTTATAGCTAGACGGGTATACAAAAATTACCCTGCCACAATCTCTATAAAAGTCACCTTAGCAGATCTTATAGAGTTAGAAATAGTAAATTTTGATATCATTCTAGGCATGGATTAGTTACATTGCTGTTATGCTTCAGTTTATTGTATAACTAGGACCGTTCGATTTCAGTTTCCAAATGAGATAGTTTTAGAATGGAAGGGTAGTAGCTCATTACGTATAGGTCGATTAATCTCTTACCTTAAGGCCAAAAAATTATTTCCAAAGGGTATATCTATCATCTTGTTTGATTTAAGGATTCAAACTCCAAAACCCCAATTCTTGAGTTAGTCCCAGTAGTAAATAAGTTCCCGAAAGTGTTCCAAGAAGATCTTCCCAGAGTTCCTCCTGAAAGGAAAATCAACTTCATAAAAGATCTCCTCCCAAATACCCAACCTATTTTGATTCCTCCTTACAGAATGCCTCCAGCCTCCAGCAGAGCTTAAGGAATAGAAAGAGCAGTTGAAAGATCTTCTAGATAAAGGCTTCATCAGACCTAGTATCTTCATGGGGTGATTCAGTGTTGTTCATGAAAAAGAAAGATGGTTCCCTCAGAATGTGCACTGACTATTGGTAGTTGAACAAAGTCACAATTAAGAATAAATATCCCATCCCTAAGATTGATGACTTGTTCGACGAACTTCAGGGTGCTAGTTGTTTTTCTAAGATAGACCTCATATTTGGCTATCATCAGCTCAGAGTTAGAGATAGTGACATCCCGAAGACAACCTTTAGGACTCGGTATGGTCACTATGAATTTGCAGTTATGTCTTTTGGACTAACAAATGCTCATGCATCTTTCATGCACTTAATGAACATGGTGTTCAAGTATTTGGACTTGTTCATTATCGTCTTTATTGATGATATCCTCATTTATTCTCGGAGTGAGAAGGAGCATACAACTTATAATCTGAGAGTTATTCTGCAAACTTTCAAAGATCGCAGTTATTTGCTAAGTTCAGAAAATGTGAATTATGGTTATAGTCAGTCGCTTTCCTTGGTCATGTGGTATCCAGCAAAGGGATCTGAGTGGATTCTCAAAAAATTAAGGCAATACAACACTGGCCCAGACCTACCTCTCCAACAGATATCAGAAGTTTCTTGGGTTTGGCCCCTTTTTATAAGAGGTTTGTTGAAGGATTTTCATCCATAGCTTCCCCGTTGACCAAGTTGACTTATAAAAAGGTCAAATTTCAGTGGTCAGATGAGTGTGAGAAAAGTTTCTGAAAACTGAAGACTAGGTTGACTACAACTCCTGTCTTGACTATATCAGATGGTTTAGACAGGTATGTATTTTATTGTGATGCATCCAAGGTTAGCCTAGGTTGTGTGTTGATGCAGCGAGGTAAGGTTATAACTTATGCTTCTAGACAGCTTATGGTCCATCAGAAGAACTACCTAACTTATGACCTCGAGCTTGTAGCCGTAGTATTTTCCCTACAAATTTAGAGACACTACTTGTATAGTGTTCATGTTGATATGTTCAGAGATCATAAGACCCTCCAGTATGTGTTCACTCAGAAAGAGTTGAATCATTGTTAGAAGAGATGGCTTGAATTCCGCAAAGACTATGACATGAATGTGCTTTACCATCCGGGTAAGGCCAATGTAGTGGTTGATGCTCTCAGCAGGCTGTCTATGGGTAGTGTAGAACATGTTGAGGAATGGGTCAGAATCTTCATTGGTAGCGGAGGTTAAGGAAAAAAAAGTTAGTAATCCAATATAATTCAATTGAAAGGTGTAGTTTATCAGTAGAAAGTTAAGGTTTTCTCCTAAGGGGGAGATGGTGTGCTTCGTTACTAAGGTCACTTATGTGTTCCTAAAGTGGGTGAGTTGAGGTAGTAGATCCTTACAGAAGCTCATAACTCTAGGTATTCCATTTATCTAGGTGTCACTAAGAAGTATCGTGATCTAGGGAAGTCTTTTGGTGGAACAACATAAAGAGGGACATAGCAGATTTTGTGGCTAAGTGTGCTAACTGTCAACATGTTAAGGTAGAACATAAAAAATCAGGAGGTATGAATCAAGATATTAACATTCCTACATGGAAGTGGGGAGTGATAAACATGGACTTCGTTATGGGTTTACCTCGTACTCGTAGACAACATGACTCCATTTGGGTGATAGTAGATAGATTCATTAAGTTTGCTCACTTCTTGGTTGTCAAAACTACAGATTCAGTAGAGGACTATGCCAAACTCTACATCGATAATATAGTCAGGTTGCATGGGGTTCCTTTGTCTATCATCTCAAATAAAGGTCTTCAGTTTACATCTTATTTCTGGAAATCGTTCCACAAAATTCTTGGTACTCAGGTAAATCTCAGTACAATATTTCATCCACAGAAACATAGTTAAGCAGAGCATACCATTCAAATCTTAGAGGACATGTTTAAAGCTTATGTGATCAATTTCAAGGGTAGTTGGTATGGTCACCTACCTCTTATAGAATTCTCCTATAATAATAAATTTCATTCTAGTATTCAGATGACCCCATATGAGGCACTATATGGGCGTATATATAGGTCCCCAATTTGTTGGTTTGAATTAGGTGAAGCAACCTTGATTGGGCCATATTCTGTTTATGAGGCTATGGAGAAAGTTCAACTCATCAGAGATAGATTAAAAAAAGACCAGAGTCGTCATAAGTCCTATGTAAATGTGAGGAGAAGGGACTTAGAGTTCCAAATCGATGATCGGATTTTCCTTAAGGTTTCACCTATGAAGGGGGTGATGATATTTAACAACAAAGGGAAGCTTAGTCCTTGATATGTAGGTCCTTACAAAATCCTGAAAATGGTTGGTAATGTAGCTTATAGTTCGAGTTGTCAGCAGAACAAGCAGTGGTTCATCCAGTCTTTCACATTTCCTTGTTGAGGAAGTGTGTGGGTGATCCGGTATCAGTAGTACCATTAGAGAGTATGTATGTGAAGGATAGTCTCACTTATAAAGAGGCACTAGTTGAAGTTCCTGGCCGTCAAGTTCGTAGGTTGAGAAACAAGAAAGTCGCTTCAATGAAGATTTTGTGGAGGAGTCATTCCGTAGAGGGAGCTACTTGGGAAGCAGAACCAGCCACGATGGCCAAGTATCCTTACCTCTTTTCTTTCGATTCCATTTCAGCTTGAGGTAATAGTTCCTCTCTAGTCTCTTATTTTACTCTTGTTTAATTCAATCTCTGTTTCTTGTTCCCTCAGTTATTCTTACATCTCAGTATAATTTAATTTTCTTGGAACTCAGTCCAGTTAGATATCAGTTTCTAGTATTTAATGGTAGGGATCAAACCTTCTTCCCTTCATACTCAGCTTGTTTAGACTTCATTCAAGGACGAATGTTCTAAGGGGGATATAATGTAACACGTCGGATCTCAAAATGAAGAAAATCCTAGTTTTTAGAAAATTGATGCTAGTACCAACAGAACCACCCATGGATCTTAGATAGGGTTCCATCGTTCAGGTCTAAATTTTGATGGTCTCTGATCCTACCCAGTATGGTGGTTGGACCTATGAACTGTAGGTGAGGGTTAACAGCTAATGAGTTCGAGATTTGGACTCATTTAGGGATTTATTTACAATGATTTAGTGTCCTCAAATGCTTATTTTGTGCCAATAACTGATGTAAAACCCTTGATTTCCAGGTATATGGATTGAGGAACCAAGCAAGGACACTAATTTGCGAAAAGAAACGAAGAGAGCTGAAGGAGTGAAGAAAAAAAAGCCTGGTGATCTCCTACTCCACTTGGCGAGTTACCGAATGGCTATTTGACCGCCTAAAGTTCCAATATGCCAAGCCTTGAAGGAGAAAACTAAGTTGGCGAGAGAAAGGAGCAATTGGTGGATCACCGAGTGGTTCCGCGATGTAGTGTTGGATCACCCAAAGTTATAGAACTTGAGGCTGATGAAGGCCAAGGAAAAAAGGACGATGGAAATGACCGAAGTGTGGATCGCTGAGTTGATAGACGAGCCCAACTTACTTTGCCAATTGGCTATTCACAGCACATTTTTTGCGACTGTAAATACATTTTTGAACATTTAGTTTAGTATGAATTAGCAATTATTATTATTATATTATTCATATCAAATTCTGAGTATTGAGATAGTTTTTTCCACTTTTTCCTTAGCTATGAAGAGTTGAAATTTCTTCACTTTTGAGAAATTGGAAGTGGGTCATTGAGATTCTTTAATTTGTACAATTGTAAGAACGTAATCAATCTTACCAAGTTGATAGAACTCAATTTGGTAACAATATTTATCTTTTTATGTTGTCTAGCTAAAACCCCAATTCTTGGGGTGTGATTATGTGATTATGGGCTTATTTAGTTTATGAGTATTGCTAATTGTTTGTTTAAATGTTGTTTAGAAGTGATTTCAATCAATAATTGTGGTTTAATTTAAGAATTGCAGTTGCAAATGCAATTCTACCTTTGTGTTTTTGGCTTGCTCGAGAGAGAGGTTCTAAAACCAAACTTATTGATTGATGGTCAGTGGATATTGGGTTGTCATGGGTTCAGCTCGAGAGAGTAAATCCTAAACCAAATTCCACACATTCAGCTAGAGAGAGTGAATGGACTAAGGTGTGGGTTGATCTTATTTTGCATGCTTGTCGATGTTCGAGAGAAATTTACTTGATTTGGGGTAAATTGTTCAAGAGAAAGTTTACTTCCTCTATAGTCTAGCTTACTCAATAATATCTAGCTATTTTCTAATAGTTGCAATTACCTATTTGTCTATATTAGCCTATAATCGAATCACATCCCAAGAACTCATCTCACTATTATTATTTCGTATTGTTCTCTGTTGTTTGTAGTTGGTAATTACAACCAAACCCCCCCCCCCCTATTTGACATTCATGTTATCCCCTAATTTGAATTTTATTTTTATTCGATAAATTCTAGTCCTATTGCTGATTTGACTATGTTTATTCTTTTCTATTGAATCTCAAACACATACTGCTCCTTATGGGATTCGACCCCAACTCATTTAGTTGGATTTTATACTAACTAGCGATAGTTGACACTTAGAATTGGATGAAGTGTCCTTGAAATGTTAATCAAAATGGCGCCGTTGCTGGGGAGTTGTATTGTTTTAGAATTTTTGGTAAAGTTGAATTTTGTTCTTTTTAGTCATAGTTGAATTTACTTACTTTTAGTTTTGGTTTATGTGTTGCTGTCTGAAACGGAGGAAATGAGTGTCAACGAAAGCAATGGTAGCCAAGATTATATCAACAACCTCAACGATGTCAATGAGCCGAATGTTAATGATCTGCATCTAATGGGTGGTGTTAATGATCCGCATCTAATGGGTGGAATTGGTGCCATTCTCTTTCCTCCGGCTGAAGGGAATGTTGTGTTCCACATTACAAGTACCATGTTGCAGCTCTTGCAATTGAAGGGTTGTTTTGTGGGTTGGCTCATGAGGATCCCCATGAACATATCAAAAACTTTGTTGATGTTTGCGGGTTGTTCTCCTTCAAGAACATATCCTAAGAGTCGGTACGGTTAAGGTTGTTCCCATTTTTTTTAATTGGAGAAGCATGTAATTGGTTAGCTGAATTGCGATGCAACTCAATTACTTTGTCAGAAGAGCTTGTCACTGTCTTTCAAGTGTGATTTTACCCTCTTTCGAAGAAGATGACACTTTGGGACAACATCCAAAGCTTCAAGCGTTTGGAGGGTGAGCAAATTCATAAGACTTGGCTATGATTCAAGAAGTTGGTGCTGCAATGCCCAACTTATGGCTTGCCCGACAATGTTTTGCTGCAATACTTTTATCGAAGCCTTGATTTGGTTAACAAGGGAGTAGATGACCAACTTTCTCTGGGATGTTTGATGCAACAACCTTACATTATAAATGCCCAACTCTTGGATGGTATGACAAAAATCAACTGGGCGAGGTACATCCGTGAGGATCAAGTCTCCCCTCACTTTTAAATTCACCAAGGATCAGCTTGAGAAAGACATAGAGAGGGACCCGAACATGGAAAAGATCATGACCCAACTTGACATTTTGTCCAAAAATGTCATGGGAGCTGGTGTTAGAAGTGTCAATGTTGTGGGTGTCGAGTGTGCAAACCCTAAGGAGGCCAAGTTTGAAGCATTATATAATGAGGAGGTGAACTTCCTTGACAACTAAGGAAGTGGTTATCGTGCAAACTACCCGAGGTAGGGTGGTAACCAAGGTTGGAACAAGGTTGATGGATAGAGAGATCGTGATAGAGAGTGGAGGGATCGTAACCCCACTTGGAAGGGAAGGGATAGGGAGAAGGACAAGTACATTCCTCCCCACGAGCATAAAAAACCAAAGGATTCTGAGGGTGGTCATTCTGAGGATATGTTCTCGCATATACTCAACAAGGTTGAGGGGTCCAATAAAATCTTGAAAGAAATGAAGGTCGATGTATCGAACCTTAGCCAAACGGTCACCTCTCATCCTCAAATAGATGGAGACCCAAATGGGTCATATCTCATCTCATTTAAACTCGAGACAACAAGGAGGGTTGCCTAGTGACACTATGGCCAACCCTAAGAATGAGGTTTGAGTGAGGACTTGCGTCGTGCTACGACGTTAACTAAGGCTCTGCTTGGGAGGCAACCCAAGTTTTTATTTGCTTTCTTTTTGTTTTAGGAATAATCGTGTGTCGATTTTGTAGGTGAAGTGTAGAATGTATTTGAAAAGTGCAAGTTGGCGAGAAAAAGTCGCTGAAGAGGTTGGCGACTCATCGAGAAGGCCGGCGAGCCCGACTTGGATCGTTGTTGGACTCAAGAACTTCTAAGGTTAGAGTCTGTAAAACTTGACAAGCCCAGGAGCAAATCGGCGTGTCACTGAACAGGTCGGCGATCATGACTTAGTCTGCCGTTTGGACCCCCACATTAGCTAGAAGTCCTATAAAACTCGGCGAGGTAAGTGCCCACTCGGTGTGCCACCGAGTGGGGTCAGCGAGCAAAATTAATGTCACCAAAAGGGCAAAAACTAGACAGTTTTAAAACCCAAAGGTTCAAATGTTTAAACTCTTTCATATTCCCTCACTTTTTAACTTCCTAAAATCACACCCACACTATATTTTCCCATATTTTTGTGTTTTTACAACTTCTTAGTTGTCGATTGTGTGTTTGGAGTTGGAATTCCTTGCCGCCTAGCTTTCCAAAGTATATATTCGACACAAAAGGTTGGTTTTTCGAACCCCGAACTTGTATTTAGCAATTTTACTCATTTTCAATTGTGTTTATCTTAGTGATGTGTGTTGGGCCTCTCTGAATCGTAATTTTTTGCCTATTTTAATTTGATTATCATTCCTAAAATGCCTATTGTTGATTTCCCAAATTTTGTGCTTAAAATTTGTTTTAAATTATTGGATTTGGCTAAGTTGTTGTTGGGTCTAGTTGGGTGAAGTCTGAGTAACCCATAATTATGCTAAATGACATATTTTGCATAATGGCAGAACGCTTGACGTCATCCTTAAGGGCATAAGTCATCAAATGACCAATTTTGACAAAATCAGGAGAAGTCTGAGTATCCCGGGAGCATGGGTCTAATGGATCTAAGTTTAATTAAATTAGTGTGTGTTTTGATTTTGTTTTTGGGGGCTGCAGGGTTGATTTTGGAAGTAGGGGTAAAAATCAGGCACGTTCGACAGTTTGGGGGGCTGGGTCGAGCTCGCCGAACCACTCAACGGTTCACCGAACCTCCCTAAATCGCCTTTATTTTTATGCTAATTGTGAGTTTAGGTTCTGTAAATTTTGGCGAGAAGCCTGAGTTTGCCGAGTGCACTCGGTGACTCATCGAAAGTTTTCTTTGATCGCTCTGCACCCCTAACCCTTAAAATACATTGTAACTTTCGACGGTCTAGTCCATGCTCGCCGAAAGGCCCCTCCCATTGCCAACATGCTAATTTTTCTGGGAATTTTTGTGTCAATCCTTTTGTCGAGCCCGATCTGGCTCGCCAAAGTGATTCGGCGACTCGCCGATTGGTTCAGCGAGTCTGTCTACAACTATTTTTCTGCAACTTTGATTGAAATGAATCTAACTCTTTTTTATGTTTTTGTAGATATGGCTAGAACCAACCTCGATATGCCACCCCGTAAAAGAGCACGGGGCATAGTGATAAATGAAAGTGGAACCAATCCTCCTAAAAAGAAAAGGACGGAGCCTCCAAAAGGAGGCAAGGGCAAGGACAAAAGGCCCATTATTGAGGTTTCGAAACACAACTCTGGCAGCGAGGGAGAGTCCTTTGACTCCCAAGATGTATTCTCCGAACCGAATGATGACCAGCCACTACAGTCCAGGAGAGCAGAGATTTGGGCTAGGTCTCGTCCTAACTCATCAAGAGATCCAACAGCAATCCCTCCTACATCAGATACAGTGCCAGCTTTGGCACCTACTGTGGCCCTAGTGCAAGCAGCACATGTTCCTCCTCCTCGGTTACTCAACAAATTAAGAGTCGAGGGACTGAGGATGATGGAAGAGAAATTATTGTCCATAAAGGGCCTAGAGGGAAAGTACCTTCTATTATTGGACACACTCACCCGATAGATGGAGCGACTGTGTAGATAGGACCCCTCTTTAAATCCTTCTCTATCATTTCGATTGATTTTTTTAGTGTTTTTATTGCATTTAAGGACAAATTGTTTTTTGTTTGTGGTAGGGTGAGGTTTTCCATACCTACCTCTTGTGATTATTGTTTTGTTTATACATTGGGCTTTTGTGTTGTAAATTGTGTTTTGGCACTATTTTGTGAGTGTTTGAGCTTGTGGCTCCTAGTTTGAGTGTAAATGATTTTTGACCTTTTTGAAAAATTTGCCACCTTTTGATTGTGTTTGAATGTGGCTGTTCTTGTGCAAATTTGAATGTCAGTCTTGATCAATACCGATGACTTAAATAGTGCTCTTAATTGAACAAAGATGAATTTGCGGCTATGATAAGGCCAAATGAAGTTCATAGACAATATGTGAAATTTTTGCATCTTGTTGTGACTAGCAGGTTATCGAATGGAGGCTCTTGTGATGAACATTGCTCACTAGCAAAAGTGTAGAGTCTTGTTTGATATTGGTGCCAATGTCTTGTATGATGAGCTTACCGTGAACCATGTGTGATGACACCTAGAATTTGGCCCATTAGTCCGGTTGACTAATTGATGCAATCTCTTAAAATGATCTTAGGCAACAATTATAAAGAGTGAAACAATTTGACATTATACCTCTTTTGTGGCCAACTTTGTGAGTGTGTGAACTTTGCTTGAACACACTTTGAGCCTTAGCCTTTTCTTGGAAGAAACTTGATGTAATAGTAACCCTCTCATTATCCATTCACCCATAATCCTCATGAAATGTGGTTTGTTTGAATAACCAACTTAGGCCAAAATCCTAAGTTGGGGGTGTGGTGACAAGAGAAGGTAAATCAAGAAATGCAAAGAAGTCTCCCTTAATCCATGATTTTAAGAAAAATAGAACCCCTCCATAGAAAAAAAAAAGAGAAGAAAATAAAAAGGAAACAAAAATGAAAAAAAAAAGATTGAAAAAGTTGAGAAATAAATGTTGTGAAAGTTTCAAAAGAAATGGGGTGTCCAATATTCCAAGAGAAATGAATAATGGGGTGAATTTCGAGCAAGGGTGTGAATGTTGAAGAAAAGGATAGAAAGTGAAGTTCTTACCACATTTCATGAGGATAACATCCACTGAGCCTAAATGACCATATATTTACACTCAGCCCCTTTACAAGTCTTGAAAAGACCTTTTTGATCTTGAGTGAGCTGAAGCGAGTGTTGATTGGAAAATAAGGGCAAACCTATGGGTGAAGTCATGCATGTGTTCATCTTTGTGAGTGTGAGAGTTGTATGTGATTCCGGAGCTTCAAATTGTTGAATAATAGTGTGTGAATATGAAATCATTCTTTGTGTGAGGGCATTGAGTACCTTTTTTGAGCTTGAACTTGCACTTGAAGCAAGTATTGTGTGAAGTTGAGAGTCTTTGGTAATTGTGAGTCACAACTTGAACCTTTGAGTGCACAATTGATCCTTGCATATGTAAGTTGACTCTTTTTGTGTGCATTCATGATTGAGTCTTGTGTAGCATTGTTTGAGACATCCTTTCTAAACTACTGAACTTGAGTTTTACTTGAGGACAAGCAAAAGTTTAAGTTGGGGGTGTTGATGAGTCCGAGATTTGGACTAATTTAGGGCTTTATTTACAATGATTTAGTGTCTTCAAATGCTTATTTTGTGCCAATAACTGATGTAAAACCCTTGATTTCCAGGTATATAGATTGAGGAACCAAGCAAGGACACTAATTTGCAAAAAGGAATGAAGTGAGCTGAAAGAGTGAAGAAAAAAATGCCTAGTGATCGCCTAGTCCACTTGGTAAGTCACCGAATAGCTATTTGACCACCTAAAGTTCCCGTGTATCAAGCCTTGAAGGAGAAAACCAAGTTGGTGAGAGAAAGGAGTAGTCGGCAGATCACTGAGTGGTTCCACGATGTAGTGTTGGATTGCCTGAAGTTATGAAACTTGATGATGCTGAAGGCCAAGGCAAAAAAAACAATGGAAATGATCAAAGGGCTGATTGCCGAGTTGATTGGCGAGCCCGACTTACTTGGTCGAGTGGCTATTTACAACACATTTTTGGCGACTATAAATACATTTTTGAACATTTAGTTTAGTATCAATTAGCAATTATTATTATTATTATTATTCATATCAAATTTTGAGTATTGAGACAGTTTTCTCTAGTTTTTCCTTAGCTTTGAAGAGTTGAAATTTCTTCGCTTTTGAGAAATTGGAACGGGGTCTTTTAGATTCTTCAAATTGGACCATTGTAAGAACATAATCAATCTTACCAGTTGACGGAAACTCAATTTGGTAGCGATTTTTATCTTTTTATGTTGTCTAGCTAAAACCCTAATTCTTGGGGTGTGATTATGGGCTTATTTAGTTTATGGGCATTGCTAATTGTTAGTTTAAATGTTGTTTAGAAGTGAGTTCAATCAATAATTGTGGTTTAATTTAAGAATTGTAGTTGTAAATGCAGTTCTACCTTCGTGTTTTTTGCTTGCTCAAGAGAGAGGTTCTAAAACTAACCTTATTGATTGGTGGTCAGTGGGTATTGGGTTGTCATGGGTACAGCTCTATAGAGTGAATCCTAAACCAAATTCCACACATTCAGCTAGAGAGAGTGAATGGACTAAGGTGTGGGCTGATCTTATTTTGCATGCTTGTCAATGTTCGAGAGAAATTGACTTGATTCAGGGTAAATTGTTCGAGAGAAAGTTTACCTCCTCTATAGTCTATCTTACTCACTAATATCTAGCTATTTTCTAATAATTTCAATTACCCATTTGTCTATATTAGCCTATAATCGAATCACATTCCAAGAATTCGTCTCACTATTGTTATTTCGTATTGTTCTCTGCTGTTTGTAGTTGATAATTACAACCAAATCCCCCTTATCTGGCATTCATGTCATCACTTGACTTGAATTATGTTTTTATTCGATAAATTCTATTCTTATAGCTGATTTGACCATGTTCTTACTTTGATATTGAGTCTCAAACATGTATCGCTCCCTGTGGGATTCGATCCCAACTCATTTAGTTGGGTTTTATACTGACTAGTGATCATTGACACTTAGAATTGGATGAATTATCCTTGAACATTAATCAACAATCAATTAGAGGAAAATTGTTGTTGGGTCAACTTAAATGGTCATATATTTGAGCATAAAATGAATTAGGTGGCCTATGATCTATCAAATTAAAGATAATTGAATCCTCTTTTCAACTCCATCGAGTTTGCTAAAATCCAAGCTCAGAGTAAAAAGTTGTGCTTTTTTTAGTGAAGCCATGTCGGGAAGACCACGAACCACGACCACAGTCGACGGGGGCTAGTCCAAACAACGGTTTTTTGATCCCTCCGTGGATGGCCTTCATTAACTTTTACATTAGGGTAGTTTTGGTCCTTTCCCCTATGCATCAGACACTTAAACAACGTCATTTGATGTCTAAACTACATCGTTTTACTAAGTCTATGCCTAATGGCCTAGTCAAACATACCTAGAATCCTCGTTCTCCAAAAATCATCCAAACTTGGAGAAAAAAAAAGAGGAGAAATCGACCAAACCTCCCAAGAAAAAGCAGCAGTGTTCTTCAAAGTTCAGCCTCGAAACCCAAAGGATTTCTCCGTAGATTTCTTCACCAGGTATGTGGAATTTCACTAGTGGGTTCCTTTCATCCACCAGGTCCTTAGAATTCATTCAGTTCCTTGATTATATATAGCTTGTTTAGACCCAGGGTTCGTAAAATCTTTGCAATTTATTGTGATTTCAGCTGTTATATAATCCATAGTCTAAATAACAGTTTTTTTTTTTTTGAAACATTGCTTAATTCCTTGTATAAAACTCAGAACCCTAGTTTATGTAAATTCTCTTAGTTCATGAATAATACTTGCTAGGTCAATTAAACAATAATCATGCTCCAAATTTCGAATGTCACATTAGCGGTATATAAATGTTGCATTCTTATATTGCATGTAAGTATTTTAGGCTATTCAGTATTTCAATTACATTTGTGTCATATACATATTCAATTGGCAGTAGACTTAGCACCGAATTGGACTAGGGTTCAGCATGCCCTCATAGTCCCAGAACTACGTGCCCAGTAGGATTATAAATCCCCTGTGTTTGGCATCAGTATTGGCTATCACGCCACAATCATGCCTTTATACCCCATGCTTGGTATATTGGGTCCTCTCGATGCGGTGTATACATCGGACTCCACGTTTAGTTCACGTGGTTTATGTCAGTTAATAGTATCTCCCACAGTTAGAGTCTTAGTGTATTGACCAGGTTTTCAACATTTATATCAGTATACAGTTCAGTATGTTATCTTCATGAATAGTACTTGGTCATTGCATTCAATTTAGTTTTTCAGATAAATTTCAGTATCTATATCTCTACTCAGATTGCATCATCTCTTCGTTATGTATTGTTAAGCTTATATATCTTTTATTCAGCTTAGTATCTATATCTTGCATGCTCGGCACATTCCAAGCACTGACGTATATTATGCATTACATCCTTTCATAATGTAGGTTCAGGTACTCAACATCTAGATCATGCTTAGATCGATTCTCGATCCGCATTCAGCAGCTCCAGTAGTGAGTCCTCATATTCTGAGGACAATAGACACGTTTTCATTTTAGTCATTATTTTTAGTTTCAATTTTGTTAAAGTTAGCTGCGGGGCATGTCCCAACAACTCAACTCAGTTAGAGGCATTTCAAACATAGTTATAGATTCAACTTGAGTTGTTAAGTGGTTGTCAGTTACCACTAAACTCTTAGTATGTTTAATATATTAAGACTATTTGGGTTTTGTTGCCACACCAGATATTTATTGTTTTAGCTTCCGCATAGTTCATGTTTTACTTAGTTATTTTCATTATGCTTATGATATGCCAGACTCAAGGTTAGCTTGGGGTTACTCGTGATCCTAGGTCTTGTGTTACGTCAAATGGGTAGCCTTGGGGGGTGAAATGGTATATCCATTTCATAAGTCATTTCTCCTAACTATAGTAGTACATAAACAGATCAGTGAAACTAGGGCTGAGTTTGTCCTTCTTTTCGAACCTCATAACACCTTTTATGAGTGATGCTTTCAACAAAACTTTCTCTCCTATCATGAACTTCAGATCAAAAACATTTCAATCCCTATAAATTATGTTTTATCCTGGACAGTGAGAACTCTATCTTAAATCAACTTGACCTTATCTAACAAATATCTCAAAAGATACATGCCTAAAATTCTAACCACAAATGCGTCAAATCAATAATTTGGAGAACAACATTTTCTATCATACAAAGCCTCAAATGAAACCATTTGGAAGCTGAAATGGTTACTATTGTTATACGTAAACTCCTAAGGGTATGAATTTTGTCCCAATGATCACTAAAATAAATTACACATGTTCGTAGAATATCCTCCAACACCTGAATAGTGTTTAAAATTAGGCATTCATTTGTGAATGAAAAGTTGTGCTAAGCTATACCCGACTACCCAACTCGTTATACATAAACTATTGAAAATTGAATATAAACTCATTAAATTTGTATTAAATGATGAAAATAGACACATCATGAAAATAAACTATCTTTTGAATGTAAATTCTAAGAAAACTTTTCGCATGTATGAAGTCTAAGCCGACCTAAAGTAAGCTTATTTGATCATCTTATGCATGATAAGTCAAATGTCACTGATCTTTCTCAAAGTGTTTGTCAATCCTTTCACAAAATTGATGGCAATTCATTCCAGCTTTCACCCATGTATAGACATTTTCTGAGTCTCACCACCTAGTCTCTAGTGCTTATACTTTACATTCTGACAGTTCAAACATCAAGACAGATACTTTATAATGTTCCTCTTTATTAGACATCACGGTAATGATTCAGATCATAATATATCTTCCCTCCTCATTGTTGAATAAAATATTTAAAGTTATGAATCTCTTTCATAATCTACTTGATCAAATAACCAACTCTTAAGACACCCTTCGAACCACCATTCCATCCTTATATTCACCCTTTAATACCATGTCAAGAATTATATTCAACTCCTCATCTTCGAACTATCTAACATTGATCTAACCTCCTAGGAGGGAGTGTAGCTCAATATGAACAAGAACCTTTCCAAGCTCTAGAATATAAAGTCTAGAAAATCTATTAGCCAAGTATTGAACATGTATTCTAGTCGCAATATAATCAAGCTATCCACACTAACTTCTTACTCAACACATTTTCTACTATATTTACCTTTCCCAAGTGATATACGATAATGATATCATAATCCTTGAGCAACGTTAACCATCTCCTCAATGTTAAACTTAGATCTCTCTACCTAGAAATATATTCAATACTGCGATAATTCATGAACATCTCATATTTCTCTCTAAGTATATAATACCTTCAAGTTCTTAAAGAAAAAAAAATCTTTGTCAATTCTAAATAATAAGTAGGGTAGTTATTTTCCTACACCTTCAATCATCTCAAAATATACTTTATTACCTTTTATACATCCAAACATTTCAAAGATCAACATGTGAACCATCATAATACTTCGTAAACTCCTTATATTTTATTGGCAAGGTCAAAATTGAGACAAAAGTCAACAAAGCCTTAAGTTTTTGAAATCTAGTCTTAGACTTCTTAGATCATTAGAAAGTTAAAAATCTTTTGAGTTAGCTTTGTCAATAGAAACACAAACAAAGAGAAGTCATTCAAATTTCATTTGTAGTAACCGTTCAAACACAAAACTCTGGATCTTTATAGGTGAAGTAGACCTAGCCCAATCTCTAACTGTCTCAATACTTTACAAATCTACCATATTTTCATCCTTAGACACCACATGCCCAAAAATGTCACAAAACAAAAATATAATTCACACTTAGAAAAATTTACATAAGGTCACTCATTCTTCAAATCTTAAAGAACAATTCTTAAGATTTTTCTTTACTATAAGAGTATATCAAAACAACATCAATGAAAACTATAACGGAGGAAATCAAAATAGAACCTAAATATCCTATTCATCAACTTCATAAATATTGCTCAGAGTTAGTCAGCCCCAAATACATAACCAAAAGCTCATCGTGGCCATAATGGGTATTGAAAGTCATCTTATGCATATCCTTTGTACTAAACCTCAGTCTATAGTAACCAACCCTCAAATTAATATTACAGAATACCAGACTCCTTAAAGTAGATCAAACAAGTTATCAATGTGCGAAGTATGATACTTTTTCTTATTCATTACTTTTTTCAATTGTTTGTAGTTGGTGCACATCCTTGAGTGTCATCCGTATTTTTTCACAAATAGGACTAACGTGCCCCAAGAAAAATACTTGGCCTAATAAAGTCTCTACTCAATAAATCATGCAACTACTCTTTCAGATCATTCAGTTTTGCCAGAGCCATTTGATATGAAAAGATAAATTTGGTTTAGTGTTTGGCTCTAAGTCAATATTGAAATCAAAATCACGATCAACTGAAGCACCTTCAGAAACCCTTTCATTACTATTTCTGATTCTAAAGGAGTATCACTACTTATTTCATGAACATAAGTCAAATGGGGGGGGGGGGGGAACATTTCTTCTCAATCACTGAGTCTTTGAAAATGATAATACCTTCATCAAATAGGGGCTGAGAGTCTGTTGTCACTTATGTTTAAGAGAATCCGACATATCTAACATAACAATATAGAACTTCATAATATGGATGAAGTCAATCTATGCCTAACGTGATATAAATATCTACCATATCCAAAATAATTAAGTATATCCACGCATTTTGTCCTACCAAATCAACAACTTAAGATCGATGTAATAGATCCACCACTAAGAATCATCTAAGGGTGTTTGAATACGTACAAACCTACAAGGAGAGTCACAAAACATATCCAAAATAAGGTACATAAAAGAAAGTAGTTTCATAGTCGAAATAAAATTTCCAAAAGTCGAGAGCATACTGAACAATACTCGTGACAACCTTGGTTTTCCCAATTGAGTTAGTTGTTTGTCAATATAATACATCCAACCACGAAAATATTAGTCCATGAATTGTAGGGCGATCCTTTACCACTATAAAGATGTCACTATGAATGTTCATACATAGTTTCATACTAGTATCCTTGCCAAAAGTCAAATTTTGTTTTCTATTAATTTCAACTCATATTGTTGATCCTCAATTCAATCTCTAAGAGATATCTCATAGTTGAATATGTCAATATATATTATTAAGCAGCACTTAAATGTCTCTGATAATTGGAACCTAACTTAGCTCATATCTCTTGATGTATTATATTGAGACCATCTCGTGACTTACATTAAATGGACACTATATCAACATGGTCATTATGTCATTGAAATTGAACTATCAAACTTCTTTTTAGTACACCTCTACTCTAAAGGAGAGTAAGAAAATCTTCCATACAAATCTTATAATAATTCATGTAACCTCAAACGTCATTATAAAGAATCATCATTTACATCTTTGCCAACCATTAACTTTTTATCATATCCTTTCCAAGATAACTATTCTCTCATTTGGTTAATCAATCCTCCCAAGCTTACTCTTGTCTTTAAGACACTAATATATAGCCATTCTATTGCTCAATTATTGACTTGTCATTAATACATATGTGTCATAAAACTGTTGTAATAAATCTGAATTCATTTAAAGTATTTTCATCCAGATCACACCTCAAACAAACCATCGATACTATGCCAAACATTCTCAATGTCACAACTCTTATTACGTATTTATTTTTTTAACCACATCATAACATCTCGCACCATACCACGTAACGTCAACCCTCACCCGCTCAAGTACAAATTTGAGAACCTATCTCCATAATAGATGAGAGAATGAAAGAACCTAGATCTTAAAGTGAACCACATACACACGTTAAAGAATGAAAGAATGAAAGTTTCCTAAAGTCCCATACCCTCTGGAAGATAAATAATGGATGTGTCCACACCAATCCGCTAGAATCTACTAGACTCAACTCTTGTACTCTTAAAACCAATGAACCTAGGGATTTGATACCAAATTGTCACGATTCAAATGCATAAGTAGTGATGGCACCTATGTTCACAATCTATAGCAAAGCTAACCCAATAAGTTATGCAAATCCACTTAAAATATGGAAAAGTAAGTAGCAAGCAAATATCTTACATACTAAGTCTTTTAATTTAAAATCTGGAAAACTGAAATACCACCCCCAAGATTTAGAGTCATAAGTACAAAAGTTTCTAAAAGTCAATATAATTCTCTAATTATATAAAAAGTCTAAACATAAGAAATATCCTATTAGAATATCAAAACAGCCGAATAAGACATATGAAGGTATGTGATAAAGAATATCCAAGCAGCTCACCACAACTCCAAGATAATTCAAACTCAGACTCAAGCTCCAAGAAAAATGCTCGAATTCGAAATACAGCAAGTGTAGTATGAGTACTAAACCATGTGTACCTAGTATATCTCATAGACCGACAACGAAGAAGTAGTGACAGGAGTATATAAGAAAATAATCCTTTAATTTACAAGTCCACATTATACTTATCAACCAAGTTTCATCAATAGGGATAATCAAATGTCAGGTAATGTACAACCACCAATAACACAAATAATTAGCAAGAACGAGGGATGTAATGAGATGCAATGCAATGTGAAACCATGAAATGATATGCCTCAGATGCACAGTGCTATCTCAACTGTATATACATGAGACTCGTTGAAAATGCATCGAGAATTCATGACCCATGGGGGACTCATGAGGTCCATATACCGACACAAAAGTTGTCCACATGTCTTTGTGGATGATCTCAATGCACTATCATAAAATCAAACAATCAACACTGACAATCTCCATGTGCCCAACTTATAATCATAACCAATCTCTCGCACGGACGATCTCCAGTGCCCAAATTATAATCATAACTCAATCCAATACGGGTGATCTCCACATGTTAGACCTGTACTCATACTCAATCTCGTATCAATGCATTTGCACAATATGATATCAATAAAAGGGGATGATGAAGCATCTCAATAAATCAAATATCGCTATGACATATAATCATCTCAATTATCAGAAATATTCGGGTTCAATAGAGAAACACAACCACACAAGGAAATCAAGTCATTGAATACATCAGTTAATGCCCATATGCTTTGGCATTCTCGAATTATAATCTATCAATCTATAGTAATAAACTTTCACTTTAATAACATCGGTACTTGTACCAATGCTTGTCACACCATTGCCAGGAGACCCCATCTTTCGTTATTACCCATTGTCTATTCCATTTTTTATCTTTAATTAGAAAATGTGCCTCAACGAAGTCTAGGAAGTCTTAGGATACATCAAAAGTCAAACATGTGCCACAAATTCTTCAAGATTTCGTCTTTCCTTTTTGTAAAGCTTCAAAGCCTTTCTAATCTATTAAATATGTAATCCTCATTAGAATACGAATCTAATGACACTTATATTACTATATTTAGTTTCAACTCGAAAATTGGGTCAAAAAGTCATCCCGAGCCACCAAATTCAAATATAAAATTTCTTTCAGATTATGTTCACCCAATATAAAATAAACTGCATGCAAAATTTCAAATAAAATGAATCGTTATTCAACCCCCAAATCAAGATTTTTTTCTAAGAACCATAGAGCTATATTTTCTTAATTCAGTACAAATCCTACATGTTTTTACCCAAAAAATTTGCTACAGTGACATAAAAATTTAATAGAAAGAACGAGAACCATTACCTTAACGTTTTTGGATGAAATTCCTATTTTCCTCCCTTTTTTCCTTTTCCTTTCTCCCTTTCTTTTCTTCTTTCTTCTTTCTTCACTGCGTTTATCTCCTCTATTTCTGCGTGGTCTTTTGTTTTCGCTTGTCAGCGTTGCTGACTTTTATTTTTGGGCTTTTGCCCTTTTTTTTCTTTTAATTTTGGGCACTTGCCCTACTTTTTCTTAGATCATTTATTTATTTATTATTTCTTATTCTTTGATAAATGCTTATTATTATTATTATTATTATTATTATTATTATTATTATTATTATTATTATTATTATTATAATGGGTTTGACCCATTTTAATTTTTTTTCTTTTTCATTTAAATTTTCTTTTTTTCCCACTATTTAGTAAAATAAAATAACTCTATTTAATTCGAAAATTGTATCACTAATTCTTGCAAGTCATAATTATTTATAAACGCTACTAAAAGGATTAAAATAAAAAAATGTGTAAAATTCATAAAACGACTAAGAGGGTCGTTACAGTAGCTAATCGTTCATATTTAATAAACTATAAAGTGAACAAATAGAGTTTTAAAAATTTACTTTTAATTTTTTACAATGGTAACGATAGCAACGAGACATAAGAACAAAGAGTAGAATCAACCAATTTTTTTTAGAGACACATTCATTTGGAATTCAATTGGCAATTGATACATTTGTTCATTTTTATCGATTCTTACATTTTACGTCACTAATTACTAATTATTTTATTAAATAACAAATTTCTTAACTATTATAATTACTTAATTAATAGATATAGAAAGTAATAAATTATTATTATTTTAAAAGGTGAGATATTCTGAAAAATAAAATAATTACTTCCAACAAGGGGATCGAAACTGCAAGTAACTAATTAATAATTATTTTAATAAACAACAAATTTATTAACTATTATAATTACTTAATTATCTGATATAGAATGTAATAAATTATTATAATTTTAAAATTTGAGATATTTTGCAAAAATAAAATAATACTATTATAATTACTTAATTAACAGATATATAATATAATACATTACTATAATTATAAAAGGTAAGATATTTTTAAAAAATAAAATTATTGCTTGCAACAAGTGGGGATCGAACTTGCAAAACACAGCCAACACGTAACCTTGACTCTTCAAGAAGGCTGTCTACCACTGAGCTACTCCATTTAGTCGTAGTTAGGGTGTCCAAAACATAATATATAATCATATTAAATAATATTTTATCTATATACATGGTATAATTTTTCTTTGAAGGGTGTCCAATTGGACACACTCAGCCCACTGTAGCTCCACCCTTGTGTATCAAAAGCAACACTAAATAACATTTTAACAACATACTTTATTGTAAATAATAAAAAAAAAAAATCATGTCCATAAGCTCTTAATTCTCCATTGCTTTTCGATCAAGACTTTATTTAGTAAAAGAAGATAGTGTTAGTGAGGGAGAAGCATTATAAATAGTTCTACAAAGACCTTTCGATCATTTTTTTAGTTAGATGAACGAAATTCAAATATCCAAAGGACCATTTAATAGATAATAGATAACTAATCCAGCATGAAACAATTGCAAAATATAATGATCAAATAATCACTTGGCTGGAAATAAATACAAAATTAGAGTTTTCAAAGAAATGATGACGATTTCTTCAACTGATTTCTTGTCATGTCACCACTTAGCAAAGGGGAAATCCTTCTGTCGACCCTTCATAGCAGAAGCTAACTTTTTGGTTTTCTCCACAATCATATTCTGTGATTCCCTTAATTGTTATTTATGCCTTACTTTTTCTAATTCTCTCTTCTTCCTTAACCTCCTTTGTTCCTCAGTCTCATTGAAAATTTTCACCAATAATGGAGGTAAGAGAATGACATGTCCATGTATGTCTACTTCATTAGGATCCATGTATTTCTACTTTGTTACCAGTGAAAAATTTCAATGAGACTGAGGAAAAGAGGAGGTTAAGGAAGAATAGAGAATTAGAAAAAGTAAAGCATAAACAACAATTAAGGGAATCACAGAATAGAATTCTGGAGAAAATAAAAAAGTTAGCACCTGGTATGAAGGGTCGACAGAAGGATTGCCCCTTTGCTAAGTGGTGACATGACAGAAAATTGATTGAATAAATCTTCGTCGTTTCTTTGGCAATTCTCATTTTGTATTCATTTCCAGCAACATGAATGTTTGATCGTTTATGTTCCAAATGTTCTATGTTGGATTAATTATCTATTATCTATTATCTGCTCCTGTGAGATTAGAGTTCCGTTCATGTAATTAAAAGAATGATCCAAAAGTCTTTGTTACAACTATCTATTATGCTTCTCCTCACTAGCACTACCTTGTTTTTCTAAAAAAAGTCTTGATCGAAAACCAATGGAGAATTAAGAGCTTATGGACATGAAATTTTTGATCATTTGCAATAAAGTATGTGGTTAAAATGTGATTTTGTGTTGCTTGTGATACAACACTTAATATGGTTGATGACACTAATCTTATCACAAGAGGTGATCAAATGAAAATAAGTTTCGGTAGAGTCTAAAATTTTTATTACATTGTATAGTAATTGTTATACAACGCAACAGTTTAGATTTTGAAGGATAAAAATAAAATGACAACGAGTTATATAAAGAAAACTTTATATACATACATGACAAAATTTCAACTCAATCACGAGGAGAAAAAGATTTGAGTTAAATTGACAATTATGAAGGGTATTTTTATTAATTAATCATCCTCAAAGAACGATACATTATTTTTCATTGTGTTAAAGGAGTGGCGTTTTGCCCCAATCGATTTGATTCTAAAATATATTGTTTAAAAAATAAGTAGACATTTAATCCATTCAAAAATTGAGCTAATATAACCTAAATTTAATTAGGTCTCATTTAATTATGTTGAACTTTGTTGAAATATTTTGTTTTTATTTGATATTAATATTATATAATATCATAATAAAGAAAATTAAATACTCAAAACGTTATAAAATAAATTAAAATTCATTTGATAGCTCTTCAACTACAATATAAAATTAAAATAAAAAATTACAGCAATATAGTCGTGACTATCAATTCTTCAAATTTTACCGAAGTTGTCCTAGCAATGAAAAAAACTTGCAACTAATAACTAAACTATAAAGGGGTAAGATTATACTAAGCAAAACGTTTATACCTAAAAATAATTTATTTCATCAAATAAGTATCAAAATATCAATACAATATTATTTTTTATTCTGAAAATGTCCATTACCGTTCTTGAGAGTTGAGAATCCCTAATTTTGAAAATACCGATGTAACATCTATTTCATGAAATTAAATATCAATACAATATTTTTTTATATGCTATACGTTGTTTTATGTTCAAGTGCAAAATATCAATCAATCAATTAATAATATGGATCTGTACCATAGATCTTTACTGAAATCATCGGAAAAAAGTTACCATCCATTTTTAAGATCAAAGATTCAAGAAAAATCCTCTGTTTCTGATTCTCCTGCACTTAAGAACCACAATAATCTTAAATTAGAATGACATTTCAACTTTGGCTAAAAATATCAATCAATCAATTAATAAAATGAATATGTACCACTAATACTTACCGAAACCAACGTCCATTTCTAAGATCAAAGACTCGGCAAAAACCCTCCATTTTTGTTTTTCCTGCACTTAAGAACCACAAGAACTTAAGTTAGAATGAGATTTCAAATCTGGAAAAAAATATCAATCAAATCAATTAATAAAATGAATCTTTACCACTGATACTTTCCGAAATTCCTAGAAAAGAAAATCAACGCCCATTTTATGATTAAAAAGTCGTCAACACCCCTTTGTTCATGATTCTCCTGCACTCAAGAACCACAAGAATCTTAAATTAGAATAAGATTTCAACTCTTAGCTACAAGGTTATGATAGAAGAAATCGAAGAACTTACGAAACGAAAAGATATGTCATTGAAATCAAATGATTTTGTTGTGTCTTTTTATTTCTCGGGATGAGCCGACCCAGTTCGAACATTATTTATAAGAAGTTCAACGGTTATTTACCCGGTGACTCCCATAAAAAATGCAAGTTGAGAGAGAACTTAATAAAAAAATATGATAGAAGTGGTTCGTGAAAATTTATGACTCTAGTACTAATAATATGTAAAGAAAAACCTATATTTAAACACCAAAGTACACCCTAGACGTGACATGACATATAAGACCCCGAGAGGCCCTACACAAGCCAATTGACATACATATACACAACATAATAGAGAAAATCAAGAAATCTCATAAGAAGTAAAGAGTTTGACATATAAAAGGTAGTATATCAAAGTCTAGACAAGTCATCTACTACATCAAAATGAGTGGTCAGAACATAACTCGTACACCACATACAAGTCTAAAACACAAAAGACACAAGAAAGCAATAAAAGTAACATGATCCTTGGAACAGAGGACTCACCAACTCTTGTTCTTCAAGTCGCTAATGTGATCAACTAGCCATGAATGGAGGGAGAGGAATCGTCAAGCCCTACATTAGTGAAACAGTGTGGGCACAATCAATGTTTTAAAATGCAGGGGCGTGAGACAAGACGTTTTACTTATTATAGGGCGAGGCGTAATCCTCGAGACGTGGTGCGTAAGCCCTATGGATCTTTAAATTTTTAATTTATAATATAGTATAATTATATAATAACACAAAAAAATAAAAATACACCAATAGATTGAAATAGATACAAACGTGATTAGAGAAACCTATAGAAAATAATACTTCTAACATGATTTGAAGTATAAATAATCTAATATCTTAGCTTTCTAATAATAAAAGATTCATTATTTCGAAAAATATTATCATACTATGCAATCCCTCCCCCCCCCCCCCCCCCCCAACATAAAGAAAATAATCAATAAAACTTACTAGTATTATAAAAAACACTTTCTTCAACATTTTGAAGAACTTATGACTAGTGAGAAATCCGTGATTTCGACAAGCAGAATTGAGAATCTGAGGGTTCCGTTTAGGAAAATTAGTGTCATTACCCAGCTGATCTGAAGAGAGAAGAACTATAGATATTTGAAGACAAGCGAAATTCAGTCAAAAGGATTAAGACTGTATCTAACTTTTTTGTGTAAGAAGGGATATGTAAATAAGTGAGAAACTCATTAGAATTTATTGAGTTTCTCCAAGTTGAGAAGAAGACTTTACTTTTGTCATTTACAAATACAATCATATTACCAGTCAAGAGAAAAAATTAAATACATGTGATAATTCACATTTAGTCAAGAAAAAATCAAAATATATAGTGGTCAAAAGAACGTAGTTTTGCTCAGTTGCACAAAAAAATCCAGGACTACTATTGTGTTGTTTATGAAAATATTATTACCATTTAAGAAAAGGTAAATTAATGTGATATTACATATAATTCAAAATTAAAATTTTTTTTTATTTACGAATATAATCATATTACCAGTCAAGAAAAAATCAAAGAGAAGTGATACTTCATATCTAGTCAAGAAAAAAAATCAAATACATGTGAAATTTCACATATATAAGGTCAAAACAGGTTGTTTTACCACTAGTATAGAATATTCTAGGACTACTATTGTATCGTTTATGAAACTAATTATTGTCATTTAAGAAAAAGGAAAACTCACGTGATATCTCATATGTATAACGTTCATAGCACACATTTGAAGAACATCATTGTGATGTACAAATTTTCATAAAACATATTTTTTATTTGAAAATTAGATTGTTTACACTTAATGAAGGTTTGAATGTGAATGGTTCAAAGTTCAAACCTCAAACCATTAACAACACTTGTTTACATTAAGATTTAAACAATTATTTTTGTGTGGATAATTTTTACCACCACTTCGTCCATAACCTCAAACCACCACCACCATCACTATCGTTGACAACCACCAGCCATCACAATCAATCACCTGTGTCATCAAAACCATCGCTAACAATCAACCACTGTTGTTAGTCTCTATCACAATCAACCACTATTGTTAGTCTCTATCACTCCTACCACCTCCATTATTATAATTTTGTACACTGCTATCAGCACTACCATTACTTTATCTGCCACCATTATTAGCCAGTACCACCAATGCAGTCAATCCTTACTACCAATCACCTCAACCATCACAACTAGTATCACCGCCAACTACAAGTCAATGCTACTTGGATGTCATTTTTTATTATCTTAGAAAGAAGGCAAATTATGAGAAGAGTCCACTAAAATTGACAACCAAAAACTTTTATAGTCAATTAATTATCAAATTGTATGCAAAGATTGAGGTTGGGGAATATCAGAAATCTCTTTTTGCAAAGGTTGCTGGTATTCTTGAGTAATACATGAACATTTTACATAAGAAATATTATAGTTCAAGAGTAATAAAACTACTATGTAATTTAGGTAATATGTAGATACGTCTATTGATATTGTAATGCAACAAGAATCACCGAAAATTACATTTTGTACAAAAACATATCATCTATACACTAACAGTTGTTCATACAGGATTACTAAATCCGAAATCTGGATAGAACTTCTCCTGTGTTGCGTCCCATATTTCAAATCCATAACAACTAAATTAGAGTTTCCCATAAACATAAGAATTGTAGGTTTGTGAAGCATCTTTCCAAAACATATTTATTCACTGTAAAATAATCTCTATAGAACAAGATATACACAACTTACCAACCACTACCTAGCTCAGAAATAGATTTCAGCACTTACCAACAAAGCAGTATGTCTCTCGAATTCCAGCCAAAAGAATCAAGTTTTTCTCTTGTGATTTTGATGAACAAATGGTTAATCAAGGTTATAAGGTTTTTAGGCTTTGAAGGAACCGAAATTCACTAGAGAAGTGTCAATATATAGCCACACAAGTGATGTCTATCACTTGGACAACTAACCTTAAAAGGTGCTGCCCAAAAAGTTTTTGTGCTGCCCAAAAAATACATATATACATATTTATATGTATATGCCTCACCACCATTTAGTTATACATAATTAGAATAGAATATTATGTAAATACCCCAATAAAATACCTTAAACTACGATTACAATTTATGTTAAGCAAGTTTGCAAATATCACAAAATTTCAAGTTTCCAACATAAAAGTAAAACATATTGTAGTAATAAGAAACAGTCAATCGACATGCGACTCTTGTTAGCATTTAGGGGTGTTACAACTCTCTCCCGCTTAAAGAAATTTTGTCTCGAAATTTACCTTACATTAGTCTTAAAACAAGTGCGGATACTAGGTCCTCATGTCTTCTTCTCTCTCCCAGGTAGCTTCTTTTCCCGAATGGTTCCTCCAAAGTACCTTTACTAAGTGGATTTTATTGTTTCTAAGTTTCTTCACTTCCCGAGCTTGAATTAAAATAGGTTCTTCATCATACGTCAAGTCAGGATTAACTTGAATAGATTCAACTGGAAGAACATGAGATGGATCAGAGCGATATCTTCTCAGCATAGAAACATGGAAGAAATTGTGGATCTTGTCTATCTCAAGTGGCAAAGCCAATTTATATGCAACCGGTCCAACCCTTTCAAGTATCTCATAAGGTCTAATAAATCGGGGACTAAGTTTTCCCTTTTTGCCAAATCTCATAATTTTTTTCCCTGCAGACACCTTTAAAAATACTTTATCTCCCACTTGATATTCAATGTCAAGCCTTTTAAGATCAGCGTACGACTTTTGTCTATCCGAAGAAATCTTTAGATGATCCTTGATAATTTTTACCCTATCCTCTGTTTGTTGCACAATTTCAGGACCAATGAGTTTCCTATCACCAACTTCACTTCAACAAAGAGGGGTCCAACATTTCCTTCTATACAAATCTTCATAGGGAGGCATTCTAATACTCGATTGGTAACTGTTATTGTAAGAAAATTCTATCAAAGCCAAGTGTTTGTCCCAAGTACCCTCAAACTCTATAATGAAAGCTCGAAACATGTCCTCCAAAACTTGTTTCACTCTTTCCGACTGGTTGTCTGTCTCAGGATGGAACGAAGTGCTAAATTTTATCTTAGTACCCCAAGCTTCCTGCAAGCTACCCCAAAATCTAGATGTAAACCTTGGATCTCGGTCAGATACAATAGACATAGGAATCCCATGTAGTCTTACGATCTCATTAATGTGCAATTCAGCTAAACGATCAAGTGAGTAATCCATCCTAATTGCTAAGAAGTGAGCACTCTTGGTTAGACTATCCACAATCACCCATATTGCATCATGATTTCTTTGACTGCGAGGAAGTCCAGAAACAAAGTCCATTGTTATTCTCTCTTATTTCCATTCTGGCATCGACAAGGGTTGTAGTAAACCAATTGGGACCTGATGTTCTGCCTTTATTTGTTGACAAACAAAACATTCAGAAATGAACTCCGCAATGTCTTTCTTCATACCATTCCACGAATAATTTTCTTTGATGGTCTGGTACATCTTTATACCCCTAGGATGCATTGCATATGGTGAGGTATCTGCTTCACTCAATATTTCTCTCTTCAATTTGTCATGATCGGGGACACATAGTCTATCTTGATAAAATAAGACGCCATTCTTTGTTAATGTAAAATCAAGTTTTTCCCCATTCTAAACTTTTCTGGTCAATTTTACAGATTTCTCATCTAATTTTTATGCTTCTTTCACCTATTTAAGTAATAATGGCTTTACTTGCAAGTTGGCAATGACTGAACCATTTGAATCAATTGCGAAACAAACATTGATAGCTCTAAACTCAAGGAGCAAGGGTAAAAGACTCAAAGAAATGCTTGCGAAGGATTTCCGACTTAAAGCATCTGCAACCACATTGGATTTACCTGAATGATAATCAATTGTGCAATCATAATCCTTGATGAGTTCAGGCCATCTACGTTGTTGAAGATTTAGCTCCTTCTGAGTACCCAAGTACTTTAATCTCTTGTGATCAGTGAATATATGACATTTCGCTCCATACAAATAATGCCGCCATATTTTCAAAGCAAACACTACAGCAACAAATTCAAGATCATGGGTAGGATAATTCAATTCATGCTGTTTTAATTTCCAAGGGTTGTAAGAAATAACCTTCCCTTCTTGCATCAAAACGCATCCGAGACCATTGTGAGAAGCATCACTATATGCTACATACTCCTTCCCTTCAATTGGTAAAGTAAGTATAGGTGCTTGAGTCAATAAGGATTTGAGTGTTTCAAAGCTTTCCAGGCATTTGTCATTCCAATTAAACTTCACTTCCTTCTGCAAGAGTTTAGTAAATGGAGAGGCGATAATAAAAAAAACCTATCACAAATCTTCTGTAGTATCCATCTTAGCATAAGAAACTTCTTACCTCGGTTTGACTTTTGGGAGGTCTCCACTCAACAACTGCTTGTATCTTACTAGGATCCACCTTTACGCCTTCGGTAGATATAACATGTCCCAAAAACTTCACTTCATCAAGCCAAAATTCACACTTGGAAAGTTTAGCATAAAGTTCCCTCTCCTTCAAAATTTGCAAAGTAATCCGAAGGTGTTTATCAGATCTTCACTACTTCTGGAAAATATTAAAATATCATCTGTAAAACAACCACAAACTAATCAAGATAAGGCTTGAATATTATATTCACCAAAAATTCATAATGACCATACTGAGTTCTAAAAGCAGTTTTAGGAATATCATTCTCTCTAACACGCAGTTGGTGACATCTCGACCTTAAATCAATCTTCGAGAATACTTTAGCATTCTTTAGTTGATCAAACAAATCATCGATCCTTGGTAGAGGATATCTATTTTTGATTGTTATTCTGTTCAACTGTCTATAGTCAACACAAAGCCTGAGAGTTCCATCTTTCTTCTTTACGAATAAAATCGGGGGCCCCAAGGAGAAACACTAGGTCAAATAAAACCCTTCTCAAGAAGTTCTTTCAATTGAGATTTCAATTCTCTTAATTCTGCCGGAGCCATTCTATAAGGAGTGATAGAAATAGGGGTAGATCCATGAATAAGCTCGATTGGAAATTCAACCTCTCTTTTCGGGGGCAATCCCGAAAGGTTTTCTGGGAAGACTTCTGGGAAATCACGTACAACAGGTATGTCCTTGATACCAGGAATCTCCAACTGTGTATCAACTATGTGAGCAAGGTATGCCCTACTACCTTGATATATCAACTTTTTTGCCAAGGCCGCAGAAATAATACTAGATGTCAATGATTTTTCACCTTATACAATGATGTGTGAAAATGTAGGATCTTTAAAAGTCACCTGCTTAGACCTATAATCTACCACTGCATGGTACATATAAAGCCAATCCATTTCGATAATAATATCAAAATCCTTGAAGGGAATTTCAATCAAATCAGCAGTGAAGACTAGATTTTGAATCATGAAGGGACAATCTTGATAAACTCGATTACAAACAACTTGATAACCCAAAGGACTTTCAACTAGCACATCAAAATTAAGTCTCACAGATTTCACTTTTTCAGGAAGAGCAAGTGATGAACAAAGATAGGAATGTGTAGAACCAGGATCAAACAATGTAAACACACATAAGTCAAATAAGTGAAATTTACCGACAACCACGTCTTTTCCATCTTGATCCTACCTCTGCCTCATAGCATAAGCGCATGCAGTATCCCTTAGTCCAGTAGCTTTATTCGCTCCACTTACACCTACTGCTTATTTATTTTTAGGTCTTGCACCTTCATTAGTTCGAGGAGGATTAATAGAAGGTTTATGAACTGAGCCTTCAGTTCTCAAGGAAGGAGCATTATTAGGATTAGGGCAATCCTTCACTTTATGATCAATGCTCCCACAATTGAAATATGCACTAGAAGCTCTCCTACAAGTACCATAATGATTCTTTCTACATTGTGGACAAGTGGGAATACTAGACCTGCCTTGGCCATAATTTAGAGTGCTAGCAGTAGAAAATTCTAATCTATTTTGTTTTTGCTGAGGTGGCCTGTTAACACTACCAGTCTTGGAATCATCAAACCTTCCCCTTTTAGATGGACCTCCAAAATATGGTCTAGACTTTCGAAATTTGTTTTCATTTCGACTAGGTTCTTTTTTATCAAGTCATTCCCAAGTAAAAGGAGTAGATACTAACTTACAAAAGTTCTCATGTTGCAAGAATGCCACATTCTTCCTAATGGAATCATTTAAACCATTTTCAAATTTCCTGCACTTGTCTTTTTCCTCTTTAATAATACCTGCAGCATAATGAGAGAGCCTTAGAAATTTATGTTGATACTTAGCAATAGACATGCCTCGTTGCCTTAAATTCAAAAACTCCTTTCTCTTTGCATCACAATAAGCAGGTGGGACATACTTCATACGAAATTCCCTAAGAAAATCATCTCAAGTAAGAAAATGAGGTTTTACTTTGGCATTCGGAACACTTACCCACCAATCATAAGCATCATTTAGTAATAGTGAAATAACATACTTGAATTTGGCAACATCTAAACATTCTAATTGCTCAAATACCCTCTCCATGTGCTCCAGCCATTGTTCAACATCCGTGGGATCAATGGTGCCTTCAAACTCCACTCCACCCATTTTCCTTATTTTCTTAAAGTTAATCATGTCGGGATCATGCATCGCTATAGCGATGTGGTGGAAAAATTCATCCATTTGTTGAAAAGGAGGATTCATGGCTTGAGTACCACGACTCATGTGAGGATGTGAACCAGCTCTTACACCTTGATGGTTCCCCACTTCAGACCCACTAGTGTGGGGAACATAATGATCCGATAAAGGTTCTCCAACCTCTTCTAGTGCATGAGGTTGGGAAACCGAGGCACTAAACCTTCACGAGCAGCTTGCATAGGTCAGTCAGCAAAAGAAGCCCTAATTTAATTCCTTCAAAAGGGAAGATCACATTGCATTATGGGCATGTATATGATGCATGTTCACTCTACAAGCGATAAAATATTATAAATCATGTAAGTGAACAAGTAGTCCAAATAAATCTTTTTTTTTGTTTTCCTAAAGTGAACAAGTATACAAATGATTGACAGCAAAAGTCCTAGAACCACAAACCTAGGCTCTGATACCAAACTTGTAACGACCCTTTCGAAATACATAAACCAATAACTTACAAGAGTTTTACGCATGTATTGTCCTCACTCTAGTAACATAATAAACAACAAATATTATCAATTTGCAAGTACCCAACCAAGTGGTTCAAGTTTCATACAACCATTCAAAACAAGTAGTAAAATTTATCTATTACATGACTTGGATTTACACATCCCAAACGAACAAAACAAGTAGTCATACTTATATTACAAACCATTGTGACATGATCTGATTAGCCCTCAAAATTACATGCAAATATACACCACAAAGATCGGGTATAAGTCCCAAAGTTTATACAAAATATAGATGCCTATATGCAAATGTGATCTTCTTTAAAGTTCTCAAAATTTCCATCCTCAATGGCCAGCTTCACGCCTCCTCTCGATCAGCCTCTACGATAGAAACAACTATCGCTAAACATATAACTTAGTGGTGTAAAACTATAGGGTTGGAGTACTTAAAAATTCACCAAGCTACCTTTTTTCAAGTCAATGAGCAGCATGTATCAAGTTCGATATTCAAAGATACAAATGTCAAGAAAGCTCATAGCATCATTTTCCAAGAGATTCACTAACAAGGAACGCCCCATATATACCTCATGTCGTCACACCCGGCATAAGGAAGTATCAAGAAGGGCCAATGCCCTGTATCAAGAAGGGTCACAACCTGATAATCAAGAGAACCAAGAACCATATTAAAAATGGCTTTCTAGTTCGTACTTAAAATGGACAACTTCCATTCTTAAGACGGACTACAAATCCAGAATCAGGATGGCAAATGATTCGAATCAAGAGGCATGCCAATAGTGACAAAGTCACAGCCACAAGAAGGACAAGGTCCCAACAAGAGTGTCAAGTGATCAAACAATCCATATAAGTGGGCAAGTTACACAAACATCATACCAGCACGACAATGCGAAATGACAAGAGGTAACCAAGGTATCGAGATCAACTTTCAAATATATAACAGTTAAAATAGTGCAAGTACAAGTTTATCCACAAACCTCAATACTTTAGCGTAGCAACAGTCCAACAAAACTGCGCAAGCTTAAACCGTAGACCAACCAACGTATCATGGTCCTCAACTTGTTCACAAGTATATACAACCTTAAAAATACAATCAAGTAACTTCTTTAATTCCTAATATCTCAATAATGTCGAAATAAAAAAGATTATCATCACAAGTAAGCTTAGCCTGCACAAATACAACTATGTTCCCAAAACAGTGATTCTAGTCAATCTAGTACCCCATGTTACAACTTAGATTTGAATAGGAAAACGGCATAAACTAGACTTTATAACCTTCATGAAAGATGTAGATATATATCCTAATATTGCAAATCAACAAGAATCATCTAAAAATAAATTTTTTACAAAAATATATCATCAATACACTAACAGTTGTACATATAGGATTTCTAAATCCGAAATCTGGACAGAACATGTCCTGTGTTGCGTCCCATATTTCGAATCCATAACAGATAAATTAGACTTTATAACCTTCATAAAAGGTGTAGATACATCTATTGAGGTTGCAACGCAACAAGAATCACCGAAAATACATTTTTTACAAAAAGATATCATTGACACACTTACAGTTGTACATACAGGATTTCTGAATCCGAAATCTGGACAGAACTTCTCTTGTGTTGCATCCCATATTGTGAACCCATAAACGCTAAATTAGAGTTTCCCATAAACATAAGAGTTGTAGGTATGTGAAGTATATTTCCAAAACATATTTATTCACTGTAAAATAATCTCTATAGAACAAGATATACACAAATTACCAACCACTACCTAGCTCAGAAACAGATTTCAGCACTTACCAACAAAGCAGTGTGTCTCTCGAATTCCAGCCAAAAGAACCAAGTTTTTCTCTTGTGATTTTGATGAACAAATGGTTAATTAAGTTTCTAAGGTTTTTAGTCTTTGAAGGAACCAAAATTCACTAGAGAAGTGTCAATATATAGCCACACAAGTGATGTCTATTACTTGGACAGCTGACCTTCAAAGGTGCTGCCAAAAAAGTTTTTGTGCTACCCAAAAAATGCATATATACATATCTATATGTATATGCCTCACCACCATTTAGTTATACATAATTAGAATAGAATATTATGTAAATACCCCAATACAATCCCTTAAATTACAATTACAATTTATGCTAAGCAAGTTTGCAAATATCACAACATTTCAAGTTCCCAACATAAAAGTAAAACATATTGTAGTAATAAGAAATGGTCAATCGACAAGCTACTCTTGTTAGCATTTAAGGGTGTTACAACTCTCTCCCCCTTAAAGAAATTTTTTCTTGAAATTTACCTTACATTAATCCTGAAACAAGTGCGGATACTGGGTCCTCATGTCTGCTTCTCTCTCCCAGGTAGCTTCTTTTCCCAAATGGTTCCTCTAAAGTACCTTTACTAAGTGGATTTTCTTGTTTCTAAGTTACTTCACTTCCCGAGTTTGAATTAAAATAGGTTTTTCATCATATGTCAAGTCAGGATTAACCTCAATAGATTTAACTGGATGAACATGAGATGGATCAGAATGATATCTTCTGAGCATAGAAACATGGAAGACATTGTGGATCTTGTCTAACTCAAGTGGCAAAGCCAATCTATGTGTAACCGGTCCAACCCTTCCAAGTATCTCATGAGGTCCAATAAATTGGGGACTAAGTTTTCCCTTTTTGCCAAATCTCATAATTTTTTTCCCTGCAGACACCTTTAAAAATACTTTATCTCCCACTTGATATTCAATGTCATGTCTTTTAAGATCAGCGTACGACTTTTGTCTATTCGAATAAATCTTTAGATAATCCTTGATAATTTTTACCTTATCCTCTGTTGCACAATTTCAAGACCAATGAGTTTCCTGTCACCAACTTCACTTCAACAAAGAGGGGTCCGACATTTCCTTCTATACAAATCTTCATAGGGAGGCATTCTAATACTCAATTGGTAACTGTTATTGTAAGAAAATTCTATCAAAGCCAAGTGTTTGTCCCAACTACCCTCAAACTCCATAATGCAAGCTCGAAGCATATCTTCCGAAACTTGTATCACTCTTTCCGACTGGCTTTCTGTCTCAGGATGGAACGAAGTGCTAAATTTTATCTTAGTACCCCAAGGTTCCTGCAAGCTACCCCAAAATCTAGATGTAAACCTTGGATCTCGGTCAGATACAATAGACATAGGAATCCCATGTAGTCATACGATCTCATTAATGTGCAATTCGGCTAAACGATCAAGTGAGTAATCCATCCTAATTGCTAAGAAGTGAGAACTCTTGGTTAGCCTGTCCACAATCACCCATATTGCATCATGATTTCTTTGACTGTGAGGAAGTCCAGAAACAAAGTCCACAGTAATTCTCTCCCATTTCCATTCCGGCATCGACAAGGGCTGTAATAAAACCAACTGGGACTTGATGTTCTGCCTTTATCTGTTGACAAACAAAATATTTAGAAATGAACTCCGCAATGTCTTTCTTCATACCATTCCACCATTAATTTTCTTTGATATTCTAGTACATCTTTGTATCCCCAGGATGTATTGCATATGGTGAGGTATGTGCTTCACTCAATATTTCTCTCTTCAATTTGTCATCATCGGGGACACATAGTCTATTTTGATAAAATAAGACACCATCCTTTGTTAATGTAAAATAAAGTGTTACCCTATTTTGAACTTTTCTGGTCAATTTTACAAGTTTGTCATCTAACTTTTGTGCCTCCTTCACCTATTCAAGTAATATTGGCTTTACTTGCAAGTTGGTAATAACTAAACCATTTGAATCAATTGTGAAACAAACATTCATAGATCTTAACTCAAGGAGTAAGGGTAAAGGACTCAAAGAAATGCTTGCAAAGGATTTCCGACTTAAAGCATCTGCAATCACATTGGCTTTACCTGGATGATAATCAATTGTGCAGTCATAATCCTTGATGATTTCAAGACATCTACGCTGTCGAAGATTTAGCTGCTTCTAAGTACCCAAGTACTTTAAGCTCTTGTGATCAGTGAATATATGACATTTCGCTCCATACAAATAATGCCGCCATATTTTCAAAGCAAACACTAGAGCAGCAACTTCAAGATCATGGGTATAATAATTCAATTCATGTGGTTTTAATTTCCGAGAGGCATAAGAAATAACCTTCCTTTCTTGCATCAAAATGCATCCAAGACCATTGTGAGAAAAATTACTATATACTATATACTCCTTCCCTTCAATTGATAAAGTAAGTATAGGTGCTTGAGTCAACAAGGATTTGAGAGTTTCAAAACTTTCTTGGCATTTGTCATTCCAACTAAACTTCACTTCCTTCTGCAAGAGTTTAGTCAATGGAGAGGCGATAATAGAAAAACCTTTCACAAATCTTCTGTAGTATCCTGCTAAGCCTAAGGAACTTCTTACCTCGGTTTGACTTTTAGGAGGTCTCCACTCAACAACTGCTTGTATCTTAGTAGGATCCACCTTCACGCCTTCGGCCGATATAACATGTCCCAAAAACTTCACTTCATTAAGCCAAAATTCACACTTGGAAAGTTTAGCATAAAGTTCCCTCTCCTTCAAAATTTGCAAAATAATCCAGAGGTTTTTATCATGATCTTCACTACTTTTGGAAAATATTAAAATATAATCTATAAAACAACCACAAACTAATCAAGATAAGTCTTGAATACTCGATTCATTAGATCCATGAATACCGCAGGAGAATTTATCAACCCAAATGGTGTCACCAAAAATTCATAATGACCATACTGAGTTCTAAAAGCAGTTTTAGGAATATCATTCTCTCTAACACGCAGTTGGTGATATCCCGACCTTAAATCAATCTTCGAGAATACTTTAGGACCCTTCAGTTGATCAAACAAATCATCGATCCTTGGTAGAGGATATATATTCTTGATTGTTATTCTGTTCAACTATCTATAGTCAATACAAAGCTTGAGAGTGCCATCTTTCTTCTTTACTAATAAAATCGGTGCTCCCCAAGGAGAAACACTAGGTCAACTAAAACCCTTCTCAAGAAGTTCTTGCAATTGAGATTTGAATTCTCTTAATTCTACCAGAGCCATTCTATAAGGAGTGATAGAAATAGGGGTAGATCCAGGAATAAGCTCGATTGGAAAATCAACCTCTCTTTCCGGGGGCAATCCCGAAAGGTTTTCTGGAAAGACTTCTGGGAAGTCATTTCAGAAAGGTCTTGGTACTCAGGTTAATCTTAGCACATCATTTCATCCATAGAAGGATGGTCAGGCAAAGTGTACCATTCAAACGTTAGAGGACATGTTGAGAGCTTGCGTGATCGATTTCAAGGGTAGTTGGGATGATCACCTTCCTCTTATAGAGTTCGCCTACAGTAATAGTTACCATTCTAGCTTTCAAATGGCTCCTTATGAGGCATTGTATGGGCGTAGATGTAGATTTCTAATTGGCTGTGGTTTGAAGTAGGTGAAGCAGCCTTGATAGGGCTAGATTCAGTTTATGATACCATAGAGAAGGTGCAGCTCATTATAGATAGACTTAAGATAGCCCAGAGTCACCAGAAGTCCTATGCAGATGTAAGGAGAAGGGACTTAGAGTTCCAAGTTGATGATTGGGTTTTTCTGAAAGTGTCACCTATAAAGGTGGTGATGAGATTTGGCTAGAAAGGTAAGCTCAGTCTTAGATATGTAGTCCCTTACAAGATCTTGAACAGAGTTGGTAAAGTGGCTTATGAGTTAGAGTTGCCAGCAAAACTAGAAGTAATGCATCCAATTTTTCACATTTCGTTGATGAAGAAGTGTGTGGGTGATCCATCATCTATTATACCTGTTGAAAGTGTTGATATGAAAGATAGTCTCCCTTATGAAGAGGTACCAGTTGAGATTCTTGATCGTCAGGTTCGAAGGTTAAGAAATAAAGAAGTCGCTTTAGTGAAAGAGTCAGTCCGTAGAGGGAGCTACTTAGGAAGCAGAAGTAGCCATGAAGGCCAAGTATCCTCATCTCTTTCCTTTCGATTCCACTCCAGCTTGAGGTAATAGTTCCTCTTTAGTTTTTTAGTCATTCATGCATATTTTCAGTCTAACTATCATGTTCCTTCAGTTTGTACTTGTATTTTCAATGTATTTGCATGTTCTTAGAACTTAGTTCAGTCAGAAATTAGTCCTAGAAATTAGTGGCAGGGTTCACAGCCCTTTCCCTCCCTAACTAGCTAGTTTAGACTTCATTTAAGGAAGAATGTTCCCATAAGGGAGATAGTGTAACACCTTAGAACATAGACTTATAAAATGCAGCAAAAAAACTCCAAGACTAGTAAATCACGGCAGGGTTCACGGACCGTGAAAGGGACCACAATTCACGACCTACCTGTGGTCTCAGTACCCTCTTAGCAGAGGTGGACCACGTAGCCCTTCACGCATCCTGGATATCTCATGGTCTGTGCTGGTGCTCGTGAAAATCAGATGGAATCCACCAGGCTCAGATGTCAGACCACAGGGCTCTCCATGGGTCGTGTTCTCGGCGATGAGCCATGGTGGCTTTTGCTAAGTTGAGCCAGTGCAGCCCCTAAACCAGGTGAAGGATGACAAGGACCTTCATGGTCCATGATCCTTCACACGGTATGTGAAGGGGACCATAGTAGGGAGGCCTAAAAATTTTCAGCTACTGGACCAAGGACCACAACCAGCCCTATGGTCCATGTTCCCTTTGACGACCCATGATAGGGGTTGTGGTCATCCCGTCCGACTTTTTAAGTAGGGTTGTTTTGGTCTTTCCCCTATATGTTGGACACCTAAACTACGTGGTTTTTTGTCAGTTTTAGCCTAGTAAACAAATTAGAACCTAACCTAATCAATTATTCACCAAAAATTCATCAATCTTAGAAAAAAATAGAGGAGAAAAGTCGAGCAACCCTAGTTCAAGAACGCAACGACTTTTCATCAGTTTCAGCCCCAAAATCGAAAGATTTCTCCATGGAATTTGTCACCAGGTATGTGGGATTTCACTAGCGGGTTCCTTTCACCCATTAGGTCCTTAGAATTCAATCATATTCATGATTTCAATCATATTATCAAGACCTAGGGTTTCTAGAATTTTAGCAGATTATTATGAACTCATTACTGTAACGTTCCTAATCAGATTATTATAAGAAATTAATGTTGCATTTTCTATTAGCATGTCAATATATTGAGCTATCCAGTATTACAGAAATTCAGTCAAAATGTGATAATTGCATAATCAATTAAGAGTAGCTTAATACAGAGTGGACTAGGGTCAGTCACCCTCAAGTTCCAGAACTACATGCACCGTAGGTTTAAATTTCCTCTATGGGCATCATTTTAGTGATCACGCCAGTCATGCCTCTATACATCTGGCAGGGTATATTGGGTCCTCTCGATAAGGCGTATACATTAGACTCTACATTTAGCTCATGCATTTTTATGTCGGTTATTAGTAGCTCCCACAGTCCAATCAAATTTTATTGCATTGATCATGTAATCAGTTACAGTCAGATTTCAGTCTCACCATGTTATAAACTTGGTCATTGCATTTGGTTAGTTCATGTTCAGTATTCTCAATATAGTATCATGCTTATCTTATATCATTACTCAGATATATGCTTTTTTTTAGTTATGTTATTGTTCAGCTTTACTCTACACAGTACCTTTCAAGTACTGACGCATACTCTGTACTACATCTTCTCTTAATATGGGTTCAGGCTCTCAGCTTCGAGATCACCCATAGATCGATTCCCGGTCTTCAGTTCAACATCATCAGTGGTGATTCCTCATTCTTCGAGGACGATATACATGATTATCTTCCTTTGTTTTAAGTCTTTAGTATTCAGTATTTGCTAAATTAAGTTGGGGCATGTCCCAACACTTCTAGCCAGTAAGAGGCTATTTTTAGACATAGTTAGATTCATCTTTAGTATTTGAGAATTTTTAGTTGTTGTTAAACTCTCAATATTTATATATTCAGATGTTGTATGGGTATTCCCCATCATTTCAGATTATCTTATGATTAGCTTCCACACAGTATTTATTGATTGAGTTTATATTTAGTATGTTTATGATATGCCGACAGGGTTAGCTTAGGGTCACTCGTAATCCTAGGTCCTGTGTTCGTGTCTTGGGCGGGTATCGTCGGGGCATGGCTATGATATAGCTCGCATTGTCTTATTGTTGGTTGAATCTAAGATCCCACAAAAATGACTATGTTTCTTTAAAGCTTTCCTATGTTTCTTATTTTAAATGCATTGACTATATTTCATGCTTTATATGCCATTGCTTCTTTAAGATTTTAAATGCACAAATGTTGGTCATGCACTACATGGTTTAAGCCATTCATACTACCATGCCTATATGATGCATATTTCCCCATACTAAGTACATTCCATGTACTAATGCATACTCGTGCCTACATTGTTACACTAATGCAGGGTACGACGCTCGTACCTCCTATACTTGTGGCTAGTTGATTTCTTTGACATTGAAGATTGGTGAATCTTCATGTTCCGAGGAACGAGATACTTTAACTTGGTCATATCTTTCTTTAGTTTTCATATTTGTATGTGATGTAGGGTTGTGTCCCAATCAATTTCCTTATTATGTAATAGATGGCTTACTAAGACTTAGGATTAGACTTCTACTTTGTTAAACTCCTTTATGAGATAAAACCATGATTTTCAACTCTTTACTTTTATTATTTTATATGATGTATAATAAGCATCTTGTGTAGGGCCAGTTGGGGTCCTATACGCCATGTTACACCTAGGGGATACTTTGGATCGTGACATAATCACATTCTCCTTTTCAATACATTGTAGCAGTAGCAATACGACGGAGTGAATTGGTGGACTCAAATAATTGACATACTTATTTCAATTTAGAACATGAACATGGTAAAAGGAGGACGCTTGTAACCTGAATCTTAAGAAAATTGTGGACGACATCATATACTACAATAAGAGGGATGGAATCCAAATCACTTAGTATTACTAAATAAGGAAACGAAGTAAGTTTTTTTCTTGATAAATTCTCATCAAGCAATAACGAGAACTTGAATCAATTCCTTCCAACATCTTACAGTGAAGAGAAACTTCAACTTGACAAGTGCCAAATGCCCAGCCTTAGGTCAAAGTATAGCAGAGCTAGTGTTTTTGTAAGATGAGTTTTTTGGGTACATAGTTAGCACCACAAAACTGTATAATTTGTTAGGCTTTTTATACTTTTGGTGATGGTGTCACGAAATAATTACAAAGTTGTGTTGTATTAATGACCCATTTTTTGATAATAAATCGACAAAAATATACATTTAATTTCAATTCCAAGGACACAAATTTATTGTAATGTGCCAAAAAGAAAATACTATTGTGCCTACTATAACAAAACATGGAAGGGGAGGAGGTGGAGGAAGTTGAAGTATGTCAATGAAGGATACAAGTTAGATATTTTGAAAAAGAATATATAGCATTAAAAGCTTGATGGCCGTTGACCACATTATTAATTCTTACGTATAAGTGCATCCAATCATGAATGTTATACATACTATTACTACACTAGATTTGACTTGCAAAATCAGAAAGTCATGAAATTCGTACATGGCAATGAACAAAAAAAAGTATTTGTCAAATTGAGCAGGAAAATACAGAGACTTTTTTTGATAATTTGTCAAAACAGGCTAAATTAAGTTACCAAAGAAATGAGAAATCTCACATTTAGTCTATCAATATAAGATATAATTACAATAAAATATCTCACTGTCTTGAAAATATCATAAGACACAAGAAGAACAACCATCATCCTTACATTACGAAACTAAACCATTATAATCCTTACTTAGAGCAATCCAATATTGTCTTGATTTTTAAAACTGTAGAGCTCAAAAGGGTATGAACAAAAGTTATTGCACTCTTCTGTTCCTTCTAAGAGATTGAATTATCATTGGGATGGCCAATAATTAATATTTGAAAAGCTATTGTCAAAATTGAACCATTTTCTAAATTTCCATTATTGTCTCTGCACAAGGGGTAGTGACCATCAGGACTTATGATGAAACCTGAAGGCAAAGTGGTAACCTTTTTGGCATCACTTCCATTGACAATTGAATTGACTATTAGTGAATCTATGGGTGCATAGATTAAAAATGCTCCAATTTCATCATTGTCTGACTCTTGAAGAACTAACATGTTGTTCTCTTTTGATATATAAGGCTGCATATACATCACAACAATTGAAGAAATGTTAGTGTAAGAACTAAAGAAATAAGAATTAGTGAAAGATTATTTTTTTACTTCTTAACAACAAAATATGTCATTACTAATCTCATCTACGAACACAGTATCAAAGAATCTTGTTTGCTACATCCTATTGGCAATAGTTCAATTACAAATTTCATTGATAAATCCTAATCTAAGTTAGTTTATTTGATTATTGAGAAATAGTGAAATACAATTATTTGACAATTCAAGCAAAAAATAACAAATACCTGAATGATTGTAATTTTGTTTCCTGGAATAGTTCCTGTATTTATTCGAGCTAACTCAATCACATTATTCCCATCGGTCAAAACATCCCACTAAAAATCAAAATCAAAATCAAAATCAAATGATAAACAAAATCATAAAAAAAGTGATAAACAAAATTATGATGTAATAGTAAGAAGTTAGTTCATGAGATGATTATTTAAAGATCATATGTTAAAAATTAAAAAAAAAAAAAAAAAAAAAAAAAAAAAAGTTATGTAGATAACATAATATGACAGTTGAGTATGGGTATTAGTAGATTGGTCGAATTCAAGACTATTACTTAACGGTTTCGAAGATTCTTAACAAATAACTAATTTAACTTTTAAAATTATGAGTTCAGATTCTCTTACTTTTTATAAGTGTAGGTTTAGGGTTTGTTTTGTTTAAAAAAAGTTGTACAAGAATTGACAACACAAAATTTATTTTTTTATCAGACGTTTAGTTCAATGCATTAAAAATTGAATCTTCAGAGAAAATATACATACAATCAAACCTATATATAACAACATTCAAGTATAACATATAAGTTTTCCTTAATATCGGTATCAATATCATATTTCAATACAACAACTAAATAAATATTTGAACAAACCACATCACTATAAAGATGTTCAAACATACCTGACACCTTGTATTATCATCTTTGAGAAAATTAAAAACAGTTTGGAATGAATGAGGATGCCATATGGAAGTAGAAGCAGTGACAATGAAGCCTTTTTGTTGGGTAAATTCTTCATTTTTTCTTATCGATACTCTATCTTCACTGTTCAACTGTGATGAAGTTGGATAAACTAAATTTTTTGTCGTGCTTAAGATTTCACAAAACCTCTTTACCATCCTTAGAAATATTTGCATCACATTGTCGAGACCTTTTGGATCATTAACCACTGAAAATACAAAATTTTTTTAAAAAAAGATAAATGAATATTGACTTATCAAATAAGTGTGTGATAGAAGACATTTTTGAGAGAATAATTTATTTTTGGAAAAGTATTTAGAAAAAAATATTTAAGATTGATCCTATTGATAATAATATTATCAAATTTGATAGTGTTTTACTATATCTTCGAGTGTTAAAGATGATAATAGTATCTGAGTGACGTTAAAGCATTTGCTTTAACGTTAAAGTTGAGATGAGAGTGAAGGAAAATGGCTTCTCCCAAAATAAAAAACAAGTTATCATTTTTCCTACCTACTTTAGTAAGAAAAGATTTCTCTAGAACTTCAACAGGACATGTTTTGAAAAAGAAAATGACTTATGCCAAAATATAATAGAAGTGATCATTTTCAACCACTTTGGAAAACTACCATTTTCTTTAGTCAAATTATGATAAATAACTTATATTTTCAAAAAGAAAAAATAATAAAACTTTCATGTCAAGAAACATTCATAGAAAAAGACCCTTTTTAAAAAAAAAAAAAAAAAAAAAAAGGTTATGTTTCAAACAAATAAAGAAAAGAGGATGAATTTGGACCCCATCAAGATTTTATTTTCTTAATCAAAACCTCCTTGAGATGACTAACATTTTTTTTTTTTTTTACTTATCTTATCATATAAATTTAAATCTAATTCACTGTAAATATATAAAGAAGGGTACATAAAACATAACCTCCTTTGAGATCATTCCTAGTAAAGCAATGTGCACCCACTTCAACATTGTATCTCTCAGACATCCTTTGAAGTGTAATGATCCATCTTTTAGCTTCATATGTCTCAAAATCAATAAACAAGCTTCTAAAGATATGATGAACCCAAACTTTTTCATCTACTTGAACATGTTCAATCCAAGTAACCTACAAGGAAAACAACAATCAAGAAAGCAAAAAAGTATATCTATTTAGCTTCACCATTGGAAACATTTATGATAGGAATGTACATTGAAATTTTTTATGTTTTAGTAATCGTTTATAAGAGGAGGATTCTATACTATCATATAAGGAGAAAACCATTCATCCACTCTTGTTTTGATTTCAACATCTTAGGCATGAATAACATAATGTGAGCTAGGTTCAACACTATCAAATTAAGATTAATAAAAAAATGTATTGAATCTAATACAATCCCAAAATACAACTTATAAGGTTGTTGAGACAAACAAACTCCTACAGAAATACAAGGTAAAGTTGCGTACAACAAAGAAAGTAGATGATTCTTATCATACTTTCACCATTGTCCATATCTCGAATTGCACAACCAGAAGGAAATTTCCAAACATGAGAAGGTTCACCACTTTGAATCTCTTTGATTAAATCATATGAAACATCCATCATAATTCATGTTGTTTGATCAAGTTTTCTACAATAATGTATAAGGAAATAATCCCTAGCTTCCAACAGAGGAGATAGAATATGCAACTTTTCATACATCTGTTTCATGAACGAAGAAAAAATTAATTCATTTTTATGAATGAAATTTAATATTTAAGCAAAAATATATAAAGATGAACTAATATACCAATTGTATAGAGCCTCCCACATTTCCTGAATCAAGTACTTCAATAGTCCTAGCTTGTGTGACAATAGTAGGAAACATGTTCATCCATTTAATATGCATATACAAAATCAATCATTTTTAAGTATATGATTAATGATTAAGTAAGAGCAATAGTTACACTTCAAAATAGATTCAACTAATCAGAGTCATATAAAACCAAATAAATGGATTATTAATCCAAATTTCAGTTTGAAACTCATGTAATTAACGTATTTTTCTTTTGGTTAGCCCTAAAACTCCTATATAAAAACTCATTGTTCATATTTGTCAGTCTATTTGAACTCATCTTAATTAATTATATTATGGAAGAAAATTTTTTAAAAAAATGACCAATTTAAAAATAGTCAGAAATTCTAAGTCAATTAAAATGTCGATAAAATTCAAAAGTCATTAAAACATAAGAAGTCATACTAGTATCTTTGATCTCTCAGTTTCCCAAGTTTGAAAGCCATGATTCTAGCTTGGTATGTTTCAGCATCAAAAACTTTTAGTTTATAGCAAATTCTAAATCACTAGCTACTTCCGATAAATCTATCCAAAAAGTTGTTAGCACGTATATTTTTTGCCCTTTTCAACACATGAGAGGGAGCTAATATATATATATATATATATATATATATATATATATATATATATATATATATATATATATATATATAATGAATCAAGACAGAAACCCTAGTACTAACACATTGAAACGTTGTATCAACCTAGGTCCAAGGAAAATAATATGTACCACTCACGAGGTGAACAAGCATAACAGGAAAACGTTCCAGAAACTTACCGGATCAAGAAAATTTTGAATCAACTCAATTTCACTCATTGGCACAACTCCACAAACCTTCGATGATTCAAATTGAGTAGTCGGTGATTTACAAGGTCGATATTTATTTGGATATAACTTGTCATGAACCTCACGATGAATAAAACACCCCCCATAACATGGTGATTCTATCCAAATTGGATTATTCAATTTCAAAAGTTCAACCAATTCATTCATAGCTGCAACACCAATCTCAAAAATAGTTTATTTATCACTATTATCATGATGAAATCCATAATTTTCTTATAGTGATGAGGAAATTATTGGAATATTATTAGTATTTACTGGATGTTCTCTAACATAAGCATTATTTTTTTGATGAAAAGTAGAAGGATATGCATTGAGAGATCCACATATATTTTGTCTCAACTAATTTGATGGAGATCTGAGAGAGGATTTTTGTGGTGCAAAATTTGAACCCATCACAGAAGACCTTTCGACAACACTTGGGATGATATTCAATATTCTTTCGTGCTGCAAAACAAAAAACCAATTCTTAAGTTACTATACTAAGTAATCATATCACATTATCATCATATATTTTATTAAACTTATCTACAAGTTATATTAACGTAATTTTTTTTTATGTTGTTCTTAAGAGTCCCTTGTGAATTTTATGTACGTGAAATTGATATGATCTAATAGACATTCTAAAGAAGACATATATTAATTGTTTTTTTTTAACTCTTAGAAAATGCTAAATTTATTTGGTGAGAACTTCTTGATATTTATTCTACTTTAGGAGGAGACTGTATTTCTCAAAGACGAGCCATAATTGATTAGACATGAAATATCTACAATAATAACTAAGTTTGCACATATTCAAATATAAATTGTGTATTGAAATATCAAAATGAGAAATTTATCAACCGAAATATTTGATATAAAAGAAGAAGTACATAATAAAGTTATTATTTGAAATTTTACTTTGCGTGGACGCTTATAGGTTCACCATTCGTCAGATTGAGTTCTTGTATACAATTTCATTAGGAATAAATAATAAATACTACATGATTTAGAAAACCTTTCACTGATAGTAAATTGAGTGGCAAAAATGCTTGAGAGTGTTGAAAATAATAAGGACATATCATCCATGTCTTAGCGTAGATAAGGCATAAGTGATTCCTTTCAAAATATCCGTGAAGAAATTAGCTATGAAAGAGATATTACATATAACCATGAAGAAAAGATTAATTAATTCTTTTTTTCTTAGTAAAGAAATAACAAGAAAAAAAAACTAAGAAAATAAAATTATGGCTAAAATTAGAAAATTGGTTGTGGTTCATTTATAACCCAACTCAACCCAAATAATCTTTAACCCACTCATTTGTTTATTCAAACTATCTTGACTTGACTAGGAAATAAAGACAGATCAACCCTTTCTTTAAAGTAGATAACGTGTGAAATGATTCTTTTCAAAAGATTAATTAATTAGCTAGAAAACAGATATGAAATATGATCATGATAAAAAAAAAATTAACTAATGTGTTTGGTAAATAAACAAATAACAACAAAACAAACTAAAAAAAGTAAATTTTGGTTTGAGTTGGAATATTGGGTTGTGGTCTATTTTAAGCCCAGCTCATCCCAAATAATTTACTAACCCGATCATTTGTTTATTCAAACCATTTTGACTATCTTGTACTTAGTTCAAACCACACATTTAATAATCCAAGATTTCTTTAATTAGTAAAAGAATTCATAAAAGGAAAATCATTAGTTCCTACCTGTAAAACCAATATTTTTTTTACTTTCTTTATGAAAAAGTCAAAATCGATAATAATAGAATTGATTGTAAATGGAGGGAAGAAAAATAAAAATAAGGAAGTAAATGTACTAATTCTTAGTAGAAGAATAAATTGTTGTATTAAATCACACATTCAAACAATGTAAGCAAGTTTGAAGAAGAAATTTTGGGGCCTAACAAAAGAGATGTACTGGCCACACCATGGAGTCTTCCCTACTTTAAATTAGTCATTCATTTCTAATTATTTAATAACAAGAACAAGAACAAGAATAAAAACAATAATAATGATAACAACAATAATAAGCCATCAATTAAGTATAACTACATTTATAGAAGAAGGACAAATTAATTAATATTACCTCTGTTTAAGTCATTTTGTTTTGATACCAAATCATGATTTGCTTAGGGTCAAGCCCTATTTTCCTACCCAGCTGATTTCGTTGGTTTTCATTTGGATTCGAACATTCATTGAAGAATCTTCATTTCAAAATTCACAAAAAAGAATAATGATCATTAGTCGCTTTTTAAAGAAATAAACCTAAAACGAAAAGAATAAAAAGACTTTATATATCATCAAAAATATATGCTTAGTTGGTAATTATTTCTCTATCATTCACTAGAGTCTCAAATTTGAGTGTCAAAATTAATGTTATCCTTGGTAGAGAATGTTTTACCTCAAAAAGAGGCTTAATATCCAATGTGAATTTCGATTTTTCATACCTTCGAGAAGGTACCAGATACTCATCAAGGATTCGTGAGAGGTAAGTACTCATTTAACCTTAAATAAGAAGTCTCGTGTATGTGTTCATGTCCTGAACTGGGAGTTGTCAGTTGCACCTATAGTAGGGAACATTTTATCCCAAAAATGACACTTTACAACACCAGTCTGAATTACTTGGGCTCTAAAGTGAATTTTTTCAACGCAAATCTAGGTTACATGGGACTTAAAGTTGATTTTTTTTTTATTTAAATCAAGATTAGTGGAACACTAAAGTGGGACTTTTTAATGTGAATCTAAATTAGTCAAGCCCACACAAAACGAAAAAGAAACACATGAAATTAACAACAATTAAACATAAATTGATGTACAAAAAACAAATATAGAAAATTAATTATTATATCACTAATTAATTTTGATTTCTTCACTCATGCCTCTTAAAAAATAACATCATCTCTTTAACAAACAAGCAAAAAATCAAACATATATGAATGTTCAAGTTCTTTATTTTTAATTAAAAAAATTTATCTTACACTTCAAGTTGATGATTTTGTGCCACGGTGAGGCTGTGGCATTGCCTTTCCCTTTCTAATCCTTTTTGGTACATTGGTGATTCTCCAACATATTCTTTCTCAGAATCTGCCATTTTTCTTTGATAATTTTCTTTTCAAAAAACATAAACAAAGAGATCAGAAAAAACCATGTTTTAATCGTTTTAATTTATGATTTACCCAATCAATTTGTCTATGAAACAACTAAAATAGAACAAAGAGAAATAAGATATATAGAAGAAAAATCTTTACACACTTTTGATTGATGAATAGAGATAGAGAGAAACACTAATAATTCATAGTAAGTGATATATTTATATAGAAGTTGACTTAAACAAGTGATAGATACATAGAATCTAATAAGGTAAAAAATTGGTGTAATACATAAATGTGCTCTTTAACTTTGCCTCATTTAACATTTATCCCCTTAAACTTTGAGTGTGCACAAGTAGAGACTTAAACTTCTACAAAGTTCAATAAGTAAACATATGAGTCCTATGTTCCATAATATACGTAGGATACAAATAGTCATGTCGGACATGTGTATTTATTTGTTCAACTTTATACAAGTTTCAATGTCTATATATGCACACCCAAAGTTGGATTACATAAATGTTAAATGAGACCATGTTAAAAAACATATTTATGTATTATGCCTAAAAAATTAGGAGGAAAATTATAGAGAATAGAATGTGTGAACACAAGAATTGTGATTTGTTTGTTTATCTTTCACAAAATATTTTGTTTGGGATTAGTAAATATGGTTTTCTATTTATACATTTTCTATGAAAATAGAATCATATGTTAAATTTCAAAAATAGACATATAATTATATCTTTTTTCTATCAAATTTTTTTCTAAAAGAAAAATAATATTTTTTTAAAATCATATTGTAATGTCCTAACATACTACGCCAAGGATTCCATTCAATTAACTTATTATTTTGATTTCTTTAATTAGTGTGCTTACAATCAATACTATGACAAAAAACTCTATGTCAAGCTAAAGTCTGGAGCACAAAATGATGGCAGAGTAAACAAAAGAATCATTTCCATAGTAATATTATCGCATAAGCCCTATATTTACCTACTGGGAGTTGTGGAGATTTATTTGTTCCATAGTAAAATTAGAGACATCAACAATTGTCATCATGATTTTTTTATGGAGGTGGACCCTTTGGTAGTCCATAACATGACCGCCAATGTTCTATTAGCATCAATTACATAGAGGTTTAGTCGCTGACCAACTTGCCAAATTAGCTAAAGAGATGAACAGTGGGATCAATGAAAATTACCATCAATGAAAGATCTGTTATTTAAAATATCAATTACAATTACCATCTATGAGGATCTGTTATGCAAAATATGTCACAGGAGGAGGTTAAAAATCTATACACTATATTTTTTCACTTTAGATTACTCCTCTAGCCATATTTTTTTATAAGATCAAGAGTACGGTTCGATGTCTCCCTCTTAAGTTTAAATAAATTCTATAAATAGAAAATTTTGGGGTCTTCACAGACCCCCTAACACCATCGGACCACAACCCTGGTGTTTGGATTATTTGGATAAGAAGAGATTTAAGAAAATCTAATGGTATTAATCATCTTGAGAACTCATCCAAGACAAAATAGATATATAGCTAGATAGGTCGTGACTTCCATGGAACAATAATAGTAGTGGTTTTTGACTAGGCTTAAGAAATGTGATGGGAGACTAGGTTCACTTGTTAGAGGAAGGAAATGGTTTAATATGATGTTGTTTATCTATATTACTAAGATACATAGAATAATAACTTTGCAGAATTTCGTAAAACACAAACAACAAAGTTTGAAGTATATTTTCAAAACAAAAAAGTAAGAACCAATATTGACAATATAATATGCAACAAAACAAAAGTAATGTTGGGAAAAAAAATCAATGCCACTGAATGCACAGTGTGTCCTTAGGTAATATTCTCCTTAAGTACTAGATTTTAATGGGATATAACCTCACAAGACAGAACAATCATACTCACCAGTATATTAGTATCTAAAATTACGGAGTCAGTAAATTACTCAAAGTTAGTAAAGTACACTTGAATTTGTATTTTGTGAAGAATAAAAAGTTCACAAAATTTGTTGTTTGAAAAATTAGAGGAAACCCCTCTATTTCTAGACATAATGGATAGTATGAACATGTACTTATTCTACCTTATTTGAAAGGTCACAACCCTTTGGAATATTCACAACCTTTTTGAAAAGGCACAACCCTTCGAATAAGTCAAATCCTTTCAGAAAAATTGCATCTCTTAAGAAAAGTCACAATCGTTCAGAAAAGTCACAACTCTTCATAAAAGTCACAACTCTTAAGAAAATTCGCCACTCTTTAGAAAAATCACAACTTTTCAATTTCCATTCACTCCTTTTAAAATCCAACAATGCCCTGCATGAATGGGGAAAGACTCTAACAAAAAGAAATAGACAAGTGTATTTTACAAGTAAGGATTAATTGTATCCAGAAAAGTAGGTTTTCCTTTGAACCTTTCGTAGTGTGATGGGTGGTGGATTTCCACTTATTTGAGGCTCTTTTCGTATTAATTTTGGCTTGCTTCAGGTTAGAATTGGTGCTTTTAATATGAGTTTATTCATAATTGTAGGAAAATAAAATTGAGAGTTGATTTAGAAGATATTTGAAGAAACCAAGTGGAATTGAGGCAAGGAGAGGTCAAAAGGAAGAAACGTGATTTGGTATACTGAAGTACTCATCGCGACCACATGAAACGGGGTCGTGATCGCGTTCACCAAGAATTTAAAACCTTACGTTAGTGTGGTGAAAGTCCACAATTGTGTGACCCAGCGACACTACTTATTGAGATCGCGTGAGTTAGTTATTGCGGCCGCGAAAAGCAAATGCCTGGCCTCTAGAAAAAATGGGAATTTCACCTAATTGATCCCAACATCCCTCTTTACACTCACAACAGTCATTATTCACATAATCCTTCATAGAATAGAGAGTTGTTTATCATTAGAAGAGAGTATAGAGAAAATCTTGTAGTGTTCTTATTTTGGGTTGAGATTTTGAAGGCAAGTTGCCTCACAATTCATATTTAGGTTTCAAAATTATGTGATTAAAAGTAAAATCTCTTGTTCCCCTTCTTCATTTCATGTGATTCTAGAATTATGGGTGCAATTGTGCATATGAAATTGAGGTTTTGTGGTAGAAATAGACAAAACTATTTGATTATTGGATTTATCATTCTTTTGCTTTTGTGATTCCTTGATTTCATGCTTAGATTCATGAAATGATTTAATCTATTAACCATGTTTAACCTATGATTTGAGAGTGCACACTCGAATCAACTTTAGGACTTAGTGGGTTGCTCGAATGAGAATTCGTGAAGAGATTAATAGTCATATTTCGGCTTTGAGTTCTAAATTTGAGACTGAAAGGAGAAGATTTGGGTCTACTTTGTTGAATGCTAAACTTGTTAGAAATAGGGGTTTATATCAAGGTATTAGATTACTTTGTCATTAATACGTCTGAGACCAAAATGAGATTTGTTGATATAACACTTTGAGACCGAAATGATATTAGTGTTGATTGATGATTATCTAGCTTTTCTATGATTAATTTTGTATGTGTTGAAATGCAATGGATTGTTTGAGTGTGGATTGAATTCCAAATTTCCCAATTCCCATATATCCCTTGCTTGATAATGTTTTTTCCCAAATCCATCGTTTTGTTAAATTGTAGCTTTTTATTCTTTGTCCCTTCAATTGCAGACAAATTATTCCTTGTGGGATTCAACCTTGACTATTGTTGGGTATTTTTATTGCTCACGACTACTTACTCTTTTACCTTGTTTTAAGTCTAATTTGAGTGTTATCAAAAAAGACACCACTATAGGGGAACAATTAGACGTACTGAATTAATTTAGCATTAATAAATCACTTGTTTCTATCTGAATTGTGAATATTCTATGGCCTTTTGTGATTATTGATGAGTGATAGATTTGCACTCATTTGAGGCCTAATTTGTTCAACAATTAGTGTCCTCAATGCCTAATTATTTCCTATTCTAATGATATTTTAATGATTTGCAGCTATTAAGGCAAATGAACAAGGCAATGATGAATATTTCAAAGAATGGCAAAAAATGTAAAAAGAAGTTTAAACTATAAATTGATGATTGCCAAACAAGAAAGAGGGATTGCCTAATGAGCATAACCTCACCCAAAGAGATAGTGCACACCAGTTGTGTTTATTGCGAGGCAGATCAGTGGAAACTAAGAGGAAAGGTGATTCACCGAACGACAAGGGAGACCTTATTGACCATCACCAAAAGTGACTACAAGGATAAAATGTGAAGGCTCGAAAGTAGAACTAAGATGGTACTCAACAATACACCAAACATGAAATGCAAACTCAAATGAGCTCGCTGACAGAGGTTCAAACACCTGAAGCCTAGAGCAAGAAAAGGCAAGCTAAAGAGGAGAGGGTGATTCACCCAACGTGATCGACAATCCCGAATAACATCGCTCAAGGGTTATGTATTGAGTTTTGGGACAAATTTGGGGAAAATATGAATAACCCGAAGGAGAGAGAAAAAGTAGAGATATACAATGAGAGAATTTACAAGAGAAACTTACATCGCAAAGAACACTTTCTAGTTTTTGGGGAGTTTTCAACTTTGTTCTTGAAATTGACAAATGAAAGTTAAACTCAAAGTGGGTTTGCCTGTAATTATTTAATTTCATGTTACCCATGGTTGCTTTCACTAAAGTATAATTTCTTTGCTTTTTGTGATGGGTGGCTAAAGCCCCAAAATCTAGGGGTGAAATTATGGGGTTGGTGTTGATTTAATGTAGTGGGTATTGTGTTATGATCTGTTTTGCTACTGTTCATACATGGATTTTCACTAATTGGCATGGGTTATCTTATGGATTAAGGTTGCAAATTTAATTCCTATTCCCTATCTCTGGTTGATGCTCGAAGGAGATTGATTGGAGTGGATAATTAGTCAAATACTAGAAATTTAGGTTTGATGTCTGTAACTTTCTTGAAATAGAGATTATGAGTCTGATCTATTTGCCATATTTTTGCATCATATAAGATAATAGAGTAAGGTATTGGGTTTTTTAGTATAACATATAGATGACTGAAAGGGTATTCTATGCAAGGATGTTATCAGTGATATTGAAGATAACCTAGCCTATTCATGAATGTTCATCACTATAGAGCATCAAAATTACCCCTATATGACATTTGTTTCCAATCCCCGCACCACTAGATTGCTTGTTAATTCTTAAATTTTCTGAATAGTTCAATTGTGCCAATTGATAACCAAATCTTTTTTTATTAAATGGTTGAATTATCACCCCACTAGTTTTTAGTAATACAAATGAATTACTTTCCAATCTAAATTTCTTCATAGAATTATATACAATATAATATTCTCTGTGAGATTCGACCTCAACTCTTAGTTGGGTATTTTTATTGAATATGACCGTATCACGCCCCGAGCCTACACCCTGAATGTGGCCGACATTGAGAACCATTACTGGTCCCCAAGCGAACTCTTGGCCTGACTGACTACTTAGTAGATTGTCACGCCCCGAGCCTATACCCTGGGCAAGACTTGCACTCGAGAATCATTATTGGCCCAAAGCGAATCCTTGACATGTCTTGCTACTCAGTGAAAGACTTAAACATAAGAAAATAACCTCAAATAATTAACTTATGAAATAAACTTATAATGTCTTAAAAGAAACATTCAACTAGCCAAGATGGCAACTCATGTCTCAAAACATAAGCAATTAACAAAAATAGTAACAAATGAACTAACTAACTGTCTATTTATGAAGTCTCTAAAACTGGGAGGGATGTTGGGACAAGACCACCGATCATCCTAACAACTGAAAAACTACTAAAGCAACGTAAATAGGAATCCTCTGGAAAGTAAGGAGCCTCACCACAAGACTCTGAATGCTCAACTGGATCAACGAAATGCTGGATGCTGATCCTGGCTACCTGTATATGCATCATAACAACTATGCAGGCCAAATGACATCAATACATTGAATGTACGAGCATGCGAGGGGAATACTAAAACAAGACATAAGCTTGAAAGGAACTGAAAGAACAAACTTGGTCTCAACTTAACTCAACTGAACTGAACTCATTTCAATATAAAGCAATAATATAAATGCAATATAAATAAAAGCTTTTAAAACATAGATATCAACTCTGTGTATTTAGAAATACAATAGTAATTTTGTATGTATGCAAAGATACAATATAAAATTTGGATGTATATAAAAATAAAAGTAACTCTATGTATATAATAATACAAAATACATCTGTGGGAGTTTATTTAAGAGCTATTGTGATGATACAACATTTTGCCTCACGCTGCCAGGGCCGTCCTATACCTTGTCGAGGGTATAGAACCTTACTACTAAGTGGATCCACTAGTTTATGCTAAAAATCACTAAGGAATCATCTAAAAAGAATGACCCTTTCCTACCCATGGTGGCTACATGGTTTATAGGGGCTAGGAGTTGTCTGAACTCTCCCCTATATTGGTGCTCAATACTACTCCCAAAATATATTACTAGCTCTTATGTTTATAAACATACTTCCTTCTATGGTTTGAGATAATTTCTCAAAACTTACCTCAAAGGCTCCTCTTGGAAATCAAAGTTTCCTCTCTTGCTTAATTGTGAAAGCATTTACTCTTTTCTGAAAACTAGCTCAATGGCTCTTTGGAAATCTCAATTTCCTTTCTTATTTAAATGTGAAAGTATTTTAAACTCTTTGTGAATACATAGTCCCTATATGCTCTTTGAAGAAATGAACTTCAACCTTTAATCTTTACTCAACTCAAAAACTCAAGTCTTAAAACAAAGTTAAAACGTTTGTAAAAGACTTTTGAAAATCTCTATGAACTTCTCTTGACTTGACTCTTAGCTTTGCTTGAATTAAATTATGGATTCAAGGCTCATGATCTCATGTTATTGATGATTTCATGTTGTTTGGATGTACCATAGAGTGTAAGAATCAACTAGGAAATATAGGTATGTTTCAAGGGAACTAGTACAGAAAGCGGTGGCAAAAAGTAGAAAACCTTGCGTCCCTGGCGCTCTAAGTGGTGCGGGGTGCCAGAGGTAAAACTTCATAACTGAAGTTGGGGTGCTCTGAGTGGTGCGGCGCCCCAGAGCCCAAACTTCAGAAACTAAAGTGGGGCGCTATGAGTTTTGCGGCGCCCCATGCCTCTGCCCAAAAAATCCCCAATTTTTCTTGCTCGTTTTTCATCTCTAAACCATCTAGATTCACTGGGTTCTTTCCCCAAACACTTAGATTCGACTACATAATCAAAATATGCAAGAATATACTCAAAACGACATTTAATTTCATGAATTTGAATCAACAGCTCCTCAACAATTTCAACAAATCAAAAACTCAATAGAATTTGAACAAAACCCATCAAGAACTCAATTTCTACACCTTCAAGAAGATAAATTTGCTGAAATAAATCATGAATGGCGTGTGGGTTAACTAACCAAATGCTATGTGATCTTACATACCTCTTATGAATCACCCCTTGACGAAATCCACAAGCAATTCTTCAAGAACTCGAGATTTCCTTGCTTCTCCTTCTCTTTTCTCCTCTTCTTATTTCTTCTCTCAAAACCGTAACTTATTTTTCAATAGTGAAAACTGAATCCAATCAGTTTAGACCCTAACTTAATTATCAAAAATGCAATTAATTAGTTGGGTGGTGAAAAGTCCATAATACCCTTCTAAAATCCGATTTTGACTTTCCTTATCTAGACAACCCAACTTCAAATGGGCATATGTCACTCATACAAACTCAAAACTAAGCAAACTTGGCGGCGTTATAAAGATAATTCAAAGATCGTTCTTACGGTGTCTGTAGCACACGCAATTCATCCTGATCTAGGAGTTATGATCCTTTGAAGTTGACCCGAAACTCATACTTAACTTAATTTTTATCAAATTTCCAGATTTTTCATCCTTTCCAAAAATGACTCTATCTAATTCTAGCTCTTTCTAGTTGCCGGGTGTTACAATATCTCCCCCTTGGGAACATTCGTCCTCGAATGAGATCAATCTTAGCAGGCTAAGGGTGTAACATCTAACATTTAGTTCAAACACCCAACAAACAAAGATGAAATTACAAAATACCAACTTATAAATGAATACCAAGAAAAAGATTAGTACCTTAATTTTGAACTTCTCTGGATTCGAAGAGACGTGGATATCTCTTCTTCATATCCTCTTCAACTTCCCAAGTGGCTTCCTCAACAAACTGATTTCTCCATAGAACTTTGACTGATGCTACCTCTTTTGTTCTCAACTTGCGAACTTGACGATCTAGAATCTAAACAAGAATCTCCTCATAATATAATCTATCTTTGATACCAATATATTCAGTTGGTATGATCAACGAAGGATCTCCCATACACTTTTTCAACATGGAGATGTGGAACACTAGATGAACTACTGCTAACTCTTGTGGTAGCTCTAACTCATAAGCTACATTGCTAATCCTTTTGGATATTCTGTAAGGACCAATATACCGGGGACTAAGTTTCCCCTTCTTACCAAATCCCATAACACCCTTCATGGGTGAAACTTTCAAGTAAAATCGATTATCTACTTCGAACTCTAAGTCTGTTCTCCTAACATCTGTATAGGATTTCTGATGACTCTGCGCTGTTTTGAACCTCTCTTGAATAACGTTCACCTTCTCCATAGCTTGATGAGCTAAGTCTTGTCCTATCAACCCAGCTTCACCAACTTCAAACCATCCAATAGGAGATCTGCATCTTCTCCCATAAAGAGTTTCATAAGGAGCCATCTAGATACTAGAGTGGTAACTATTGTTGTAAGAAAACTCAATGAGAGATAGGTGATCATCCCAATTACCCTTGAAATCAATCACGCAGACCCTCAACATATCTTCTAAAGTGTGAATAGTGCGGTCTACTTGACTATCTGTATATGGATGGAAAGTAGTACTCAAGTTCACTTTTGAACCCAAGCCTTTCTGAAAAGATTTTTAGAACTGTACAGTAAATTGTGCACCTCTATCTGATATAATCGAAATTGGCCCCCCATGAAGTCTAACTACCTCTTGAAGATCTAAATTGGCATAGTCCTCTGCTGAATGGGTAGTCTTTACCGGCAAAATATGGGCTGACTTTGTCATTCTATCGACAATCACCTAAATAGATTCATGTTGCCATCCAGACCGCAACAACCCAATGATGAAATCCATATTGATCATCTCCCACTTCCATTCCGGAGGTTCTACATTTTGAGCCATACCACCTAGCCTTTGGTGCTCTACTTTAACTTGTTGACAATTCGGGAATTTAGCAACGAACTCAGCAATACCTTTCTTCATAATATTCCACCAATATACTTCCCTCAAGTTGCGATACATCTTTGTGGAACCCGATTGGATAGAATATTTGGGGCTATGAGCTTTCTCCATTATCCTCTCTTGGAGTTCATTGACCCTTGGTACACACAATCTACCTTGATACCTCAATACGCCATCTCTCCCTTGTTCAAAAGCCATTACTTTTGACTTATGAACATTTGTCTTCAATTCTAGAAATTAATATTTTAAAAATCCCAGAAAAGTGACGGACTAAAGGACACTGTTCGTCCCTTTCCTTGAAATTTATATTTTAAAAATACTAGAAAAGCGACGGACTAAAGGACACTATCCGTCGTTTTTCTGGAAATTAATTTTTTAAAATACCCAAAAAGCGATGAACTAAAGGACCCTGTCCATCGCTTTTCTGAGTTTATTTGAAAAAATTTATGCAAAAAAGCGATGGACAAAACCACCCTGTCTATCGCTTTTTTCTGCAATATTTTGATAGCAAAAATTGCTAGTTTCTGCTGCCCACCTGCAAAAACATATTAATTCAATTCAATTCATATTCATCAGCCCCACATCAAACAATATAATCTAAACATCACACAACATATAAAACATAAACCTTAAATCAATCTTCAAAAATATCTAAATCACAATACAAAACTTATAAAGTTATTCAAAATTAGTTTCAAAAAGTTCATGAAAGAGACCTAAACTAGGGAGTGCGATCTATAAAATCATCATCCTCGTCACTGTCGTCATCCGTGTCCTCGGTAAGAGATGTAGTAGGTCGACGAGCGAGGTCCAACACTTGTTCTTTGATCTCCTGAATGGTCGCACTAATGCTTTATTGTCCAGCTAATCTTCTCCACTCCGACTCTGCCAGTGCCAATGTAAGTTGTGCTATTTGAGCCGATATAGCAGCAATCTGAACACCGCAAGTGCCTCGGCTTGACCGATCCAATACCTTCTAAGACTGACTGGAGTCATCTTACATCGTTTCAAGAGCCTAGACCATAGAATCTACCCTTGTCTGTCCCTTCTACCACCTTTTATTTCCAAATTTTGGGTGGCCACTTCAGGTATCATTTGGACTGAACTATGTAGATTCTTAGTGACTTACTGATGAAACTCATTCTGCATATTAAATATAAAAATTGACATGACTATATATACATATCATAAATATATTCACTGTTAATATACATTTTTCATATTAAACAACTTACAAACATTCGTTCGGCCCTTTCCTCCACCCACACATCTGAATCCGACTCATTTTCTTTCTTCTTCACATGAGTCTTCTTGAAAACCTTCGGTTCAATGGGAGGGCACCCCAATTCTTTTTCCTATAAATAAAAAATGAAATTATAATGATATATATGAATCAACTAAATAATTATTTAAAAGTTTGAATTAGAACTTTCCATCTCTTTTGTAATTGTTCCAATAGTCTTTGCACCTCTGATGTGCAACGAGCCACCCTTAAGACTGCCTCTAGCCTTTTTGGCTTGTTTGGACATTGCCTTAAACTTATCTGTGTTCCAATATAGACGCAAATCATCAAAAACATGAGGCAACATCCAACTCAGATGTTCATCACTATCCTAAACTTTTTTTAGCCAGCTAGACAGTCTCGCAGATGCTCTTCTCTCAAATGGGTCCAAATGACCAAATTGTACCTAGACTCCCAAGTAAACATAGTCTGAAATTTTTTTTGAATAGAGTTATTTAGATTGATAATAAAAAAAAGATAAAGTATACTAAAATTATTAAACTCAACTAAATAATATATACCTTAAATTCATTAAACATCTCCTGCGTATATTGTTTGGAATCTCGCTCCAAGAGTGATAAGCTTGTGTATAAAGTCTTCTAACAAAGTCTTTTAAAGCCCGAGCAGCATCCTTTACAGGATGCCACCTACAAAACACATAATAAATATGTTATTTCATGAATAATATATTAAAGTATAAGAAATAAATAAAATAAACTAACAAATAGATAACAAAACAAACTTACGATGATCCATCCGGCTCAATCATGACTCTACCAAGTCTGTCCTTTTGACCAGGAGCTAGAGCAGGTATCTCAACATCTTGTGTAGCACTAGGTGTAACTATGAAGGTGATACACTAGGATGCACAAAACGCTGAGTCAATGGAGGCGTACCGGCCATAGCATCTAACTGCTCGCTACTAGAATCTCCAATCCTCATGGCAGATAACTGAGGAGACGCACTTTTGGATAATAGAGTACCATTCGATATCCTACCTGTCGATAAGGGTCATGGTCGACGAATAGCATCGAGGATCCGCCGTACCAAACAGAACAACAAATAAATAAGTACCATGATTGATGCACTCTGACGCAAAATAAATAGATCCTAGAATATCCTCAGGATCTATAGGTCTCCTAGCTGACTTCTTCTTTTTAGCCTTATTAGTCTGGCTAACTCCAAGATAGTTGCGATGTCTATCGCCGTTATCGCCTGATGACATCTGTATGCAAATTTACATGTATAATATATAAAAATCATAAATTAAATAAGATTAGCAAAATAAATTAACTTACATACACTAGCTTTCATTCTTCTACTATACCTCCTCGCTTGTTTCAATTCAATCATTCTCCCATTCGTCCTCCTCAGCTATTTCATTTTCATTATCATCCTATTCTTCGTCATCAAATGATTCATTTTCCTCATCAGATACTTCTTCTAATATGTGTTGTGGATGTTGTATTGTGGTTTCCAATTCAACATCAACTTGTTGAACAATTGCAACATCATTTTGATACGCCATATCTAAGACGTTGTCAATTTCAATTTTTCTCATATGCTTACTTTTTATGAAAATCCACCAATCAACTTTGTCTCTACGCAATGGATATGGAGCGTAATACACTTGTTTAGCATTTTGTGCAATAATAAAAGGATCATAACTTATGTATTTCTTGGTGTGCTTAACTTCAATTATATTATATTGATGGCCCACCTTTGTTCCTCTATGTGATGGGTCAAACCACTCACACCGAAACAATACAATCTTCTTCTTAGGCCAACCTAAATATCTCACTTCAATAATCCCATGAATGACACAATAATATTCAATAGTTTGGCCAGTACCATCAACATCACCTTGTATGTAGACACCGCTATTATTTGTTTTCTTGTTCCTAGAAACTTCTTAAGTTTGAAACTTAAAACCATTGACACAATACTTATTCATTGTCAGTACTTGAGATTCAGGTCCAAGTGCTACTTCTTTCACTAGTTGCAAATGTTGGACACTTGAGTATTCATCGTAAACCTACGTGATTGTTATTTCAAGTAATATAATTTAGTATAATATGAATATATTATTAAATACTTAGTGATTGCACACTTATATAGTTCCTCAACCATGTGGAAAATTCTGTATAGATGGCATCATTATCCCATGTGTTTACGAACAAGCTGATCATTTTACATTCAAGTATTTCATTAGTTAATGAACACTTATTAGTATGTAATTTGATAACATATTTTTAAGCACTTACATGCAATACAAGGACACCTAACCAATCCATTATTCTTGAAAATGTCAAGTGTCATTGTATGTTCAATAAAATCTCTAACACCGTCAATAAGCTCAGGTTTCAAACCAGCACCAGTTTCATAATGCATATTATTCATCCACAAACGATGATCCATCTACAAAAATATAGATATTCAATTATATTATAAATTAAATTTAATAATAATTTTACTACATTAATTAATTGTTAATATATATTTATAATAATTACTTAATAATTTTAATTATTATTACTTATATACCTAATTAATTAGTTCATAAATACTACATTTCAAGATCTACAAAGTTCAAGCTTAATTAATTAATAAATTTTAATTAAGTTTAAGATTTTAAATAATTAATTATATTTCTAATTAAGTTCAACTTATTATAAATTAAGTTGAAAGTTATAATTGAGTTCAAATATTTTAAGGTCAATAAGATTTTAATAAGTACTTCAAAGTTCACTTATTAAGTTCTAATCAATTGAGGTCATCAAGAATTAGTTATTAAGTTCTAAGTTCAATGTTCCAGTTCTAAATTCAAGTTCATATCAAAGTTCTAAAATTAGTCATACATAAACTTCAAATCCAAAAATTAGTTAGTTATTATATTCAAGTTCAAGTTCAATACCGAAACTCAAGTTCATATATAATTTCTAAACTTAGTTATATATAAACTTCCAATCCAAACATTAGTTATATTCAAATTCTAAGTTCAAATCAATTTCTAAATTCAAGTTCATATAATCTCTAAAATTAGATATATATAAAATTTTAAGCTAAGATTAATTATTTATATTCAAGTTCTAATTAAGTTCAACAACTTCAAGTTCTAATTAAATTCATCATATACATCCAATTGCTAAAATTAGTTATACATAAAATTCTAACTCAAGAATTAACACTCCACTAACTTATAACAATAAATCAATCCCAACTAAAATAAAAAACCCTAAATCATTCACGAACTAACTAAAAATCAATCAAACTAACAATCAATAAAAAACAAATTCAAAACTAATTAACAAAATCAAAAACCCTAAATCATTCTCTTACTAACTAACAATCAATAAAAAAACCAATTCAATTCACTAATTAACAAATTCAATACTCAAATTGAAAGAAATTTAAAATAATTTCATGAAACCCTAACCTTGAATTAAAGGAGAAGGACAGTGGGGACGGGGTCGGGGTAGGGGTCAGGGCTGGGCAGCGTCGGCGTCAGCGTCTAGAGAGAGGAAGAGAGAAGGAAGAGAAGAGAGAAGGAAGAGAGATAGAAAAATAGGGAATTTCGTGTCTGTTGTTCAGATATTTTACAAAAGCGATGGACAATGTCTCTTTGTCCGTCGCTTTTTTAAAAATATTTGACCAACATTTTGACAAAAAAGCGACGGACCAAGACACACAATCCGTCACTTTTATTAATGATTTGACCAGTATTTTGACCAAAAAGCAACGAACTAAGAGATGATGTCTGTCGCTTCTTTAAAAAATAACTAATCAGTTTAAATTAAAAAAAGCGACGAACAGCGAGGTTATTTTTTATTTTATAAATAATTATTTTTAATAAAAAGTGATGGACAACATCTCTAACTGTTTTTAATAATTATATATATATATATATATATATATATATATATATATATATATATATATATATATCTATTTGGCGCAAAAATCTGCGAAATAAAGCGACGGACTAAGAGATGTTGTCCATCGCTTTTTGTAAAATAATTTTTAAAAAAATATTTTTATTCAAAAGCGACTGACAGTGTGGCAATTGAAAAGCGACGCCGTCCGTCGCTTTTTCGTTCGTCGATTTTTGGCAGTTCACATCATAATCCTTGACTAACTCTAACCACCCCCCTTGTCTGAGGTTAAGCTTTTTCTGACTAAACACATACTGAAGACTCTTGTGATCGGTGAACACATCCACATGAACAGTATAAAGATAATGCCGCCATATTTTCAAAGTAAATACTATGGCAGCCAACTCTAGATCATGAGTTGGGTAATTCCTCTCTTAAACCTTCAACTGTCTGGAGGCATAGGCTATAACTTTACCAGTCTGTATTAACACACAACCCAAAGACTTACGTACCTTCTGGTAAGGTCAATACTAGGGTATTAGTCAACCTCTTTTTCAATACCTGAAAGCTCTTCTCACAAGCTTCAGATCCTTGAAATTTCACTGTTTTCTAAGTTAACTTGGTCAAAGGGGATGAAATAGATGAGAAACCCTCTACGAACCTTCTATAATAGCCAGCCAAACCCAAGAAACTCCTAATATCAGTTGGTGATGTAGGTCTAGACAATTCTACATTGCCTCTATTTTCTAAGTGTCAACTCTAATTCTATCACCGAAAAAAATGTGGCCTAAAAATGCCTCAAACTCAAGCCAAAACTCACACTTAGAGAACTTGGTATACAACTCCCTATCTTCTAGAGTTTGGAGAACTATTCTGATATGATTAGCATGATCTCCCTTATTCCTCGAATAGATTAATATGTCATCTATGAATACAATAACAAACATATCTAAATAAGGCTTGAATACTCTATTCATATGGTCCATAAATGCTGCAGGTGCATTTGTTAAATCGAATGACATGACCAGAAACTCATAATGACCATAACAGGTCCTGAAAGCTGTCTTTTGAATGTCACATTCCCTTACTCTTAATTGATGGTAGCCAGATCTAAGGTCTATCTTAGAGAAAGCGGCACCTTGAAGTTGATCAAAGAGATCATCAATTCTCGAAAGAGGATACTTGATCTTAATGGTAACCTTGTTCAATGGATGGTAATTTATACACATCCTAAGGGAACCATCCTTCTTTCTCACAAATAAGACCAGAGAGCCCCAAGGTGAGACACTTGGTCGAATAAAACCTTTCTCTAGTAGATCTTTCAACTGTTGTTTCAAATCTTTCAACTTTACTGGTGCCATCCTATATGGCGGAATTGATATAGGACGACTATCTGGAAAAAGGTCTATACCGAAGTCTATTTCTCTCTCAGGAGGGACTCCGGGAAGATTATATGGAAAGACTTCTGGAAACTCTTTTACTACAAAAACTGAATGAATATGAGGTAGCTCAACACTAGATTCATAACTCGGACTAAGTGATAGACACACCTCTTGGAAACTAACTTTCTTGCCTTAAGGTACCAAATAAAATGACCCATAGGCACTGTTGAACTACTTTCCCACTCTAAGACTGGCTCATTTGGAAACTGGAACTTGACAATAACAAGCATGAAGCCAGTCCATACCAAGAATAAAATCAAAATCTACCATGTCTAACTTAACTAAATCAACCATGGTGCTCTTATGATTGACAGAAATAGTACAATCACAATAGGATCTCTTTGCTAGAATAGACTCAGCAACATGTGTAGAAACATTAAAGGGCTCACTATATTTTTCAGGAAGAATATCAAAATTCATCGCGATATACGGAGTTACAAAGGATAAACTAGCCCCTGGATCTAACAAAGCATAAACAGTAAAGTTAAGTACTTGGATCATACCAGTGACAACATTTGGCGAATCCTCTTGCTCTTGGTGACTAGTGATAGCATAAAGGCAACTTCCTCCTCCACCTGCCCCTGAAGTAGCTCCTCTAGATACAGCTCTGTCTGGTGGAGCAGCTGAAGAAAATTGGGCTCTATTGACCTCATTATCATTGCTGTACTTGTTATTTGGACACTCTCGCATAAAATGACCATTCTGGCCACACTTGAAGCAACCAATGGAGCCATCACGACACAACCTTGAGTGGTTTCTACCACACTTAGCACATGCAAGAGGATTACTACCCCCTTTTGTCATACTACCCCCTTTTGTCATACTACCCTGAGAATAAGCAGGTTTAACTCTGAAATTCTGACTATTGTACTCACTTTTGTTCTTTGGTGTAGGTGCACTAGCAGATGATGGAGCATATCCCTTTTGTTTCTGTTGGAGGGAAGACCGATTCACATTACTCTTTTGTTGCCCGGACTCATTCCCTGATGTGTTTGCCCTGTTATTCTTAAACTTTTCTCTATCCCAACTTGTTGCACATGGATCATTAGCCTTGCTATGTCCATATACCCTATCAAGATAGTTTCCTTGCCTTCCTTACTTGACAGGCGAGACAACCCAGTACCGAATAGACTCATCCTGCTCCTAATCTTAGCAACCATCTCCGGAGCATAGCGGGAAAGTTGTGTGAACTTCAGAATGTACTCATGAACCCTCAAAGAATCCTGCTTGAGAGTGATAAACTCTCGTACCTTTGCTTCTCTCAGTTCTCAGGGAAAGAACCCCAAAAGGCCTCCTCAAAACATGCTCAACTCACAGGTAGTGCTCTCTCAGCTCGGTTCTTCCTCTATTGGTCGAACTATATCCTAGCAATTTGGTATACAACTAGTTTTACCCTCTTAGTATCAGCAACGTGCATGATCTCAAAAATCTTCTGAAGCTCTTTAATAAAATTCTTTGGATCCTCAGTAACACTTGAACCTCTGTAGCTTGGTGGATTCATCCTTAAGAACTCTCGAATCCTTGAAATGCGAGCCACTTCCTCTCGATTCCCTTTATATTGTCTAGTTTGATTGGTCACAACTTGGTTAAACATTTGGATAGCGTCACAGAACTCAGCATTGGTGACCTCTCCTTGGGGTTGCACTTCTAGTGCATTAGGTACCCCTTGTTCCTATGGTTCAACATTCCTTCTAGTTGGACGACCTCAGACAACTCTTCATGGAGGCATGATCTGAAAGACACGTGTAAGCACGAGTGAGACAAAAACTTTTATAGAGATACACTTTATCGCACGAAATGAATATGAAGAAAGTGAGAACATTTCTAAGTGTCACAGCCTCCTAATTATAGATGTGGCGTGCTTTATAACGATAACTATAACTTTACTGACATGGTTTCATAGACTCCCTAGGACTCTTTAACTTTTTCCTCTAATACCAAGTTTGTCACGCCCCAAACCTACACCCTGGGCGGGATTGGTACTCGAGAACCATTGTTGGCCCCAAGCCAATCCTCGGCCTTGCTTACTACTCAGCGAAAGACTTAAACACAAGAAAACAATCTCAAAAAATGAACTCATGAAATAAACTTAGAATGTCTTAAAAGAAACATTCAACTAGCCAAGATGGCAATTCAAGTCTCAAAACATAAGCCAATAACAAAATAGTGGCAAATGAACTAAGTAACTATCTATCTATCATCGTAACAACTGAGAAACTACTAAAGCAATGTAAATAAGGATCCTCCAAAAAGCAAGGAGGCTTACCACAAGACTCTAAATGCTCAACTGGATTAATGAAGCACTGGATGCTGATCCTAGTTACCTGTATCTGCATCATAATAACGATGCAGGGCAAATGACATCAATACATTGAATGTATGAGCATGCGACAGGAATACTAAAATAAGACATAAGCTTGAAAGGAATTGAAAGAACAAACCTAGTCTCAATTGAACTGAACTGAACTCATTTCAATATAAAGCAATAATATAAATACAATATAAAGAAAAGCTTTTAAAACATAGATATCAACTATGTGTATTAAGAAATACAATAGTAACTCTGTATGTATGCAAAGATACATTATAAACTCTAGATGTATATAAAAATACAAGTAACTCTCTATATATAATAATAAAAATACTTCTGTTGGAGTTTCTCCAATCAAAAACCATCACACTAATGTGCATCTAGATTTTCACATTTCGTTGTTGAAGAAGTGTATAGGTGATCCAACATCTATTGTACCTTTAGAAAGTGTGGCTATGAAGGATAGTCTCACTTACGAAGAGGTACCAGTTGAGATTCTTAATCGTCAGGCTCGAAGGTTGAGAAAAAAAGACGTAGCTTCAGTGAAGGTCAATCCACAGAGGGAGCTACTTGGGAAGTAGAAGCACACATAAAGGCCAAGTATCCTCATCTCTTTCCTTCCGATTCCAGTCCAGCTTAAGGTAATAGTTACTCTTCAGTTTTTTAGTCATTCATGCTTAGTTTCAGTCTGAGTATCATGTTCCTTCAATTTGTACTTGCATTTTCAGCATATTTGCATGTTCTTGGAACTTAGTTCAATCAGAAATTAGTCCTAAAAATTAGTGGCAGGGTTTGCTGCCCTTTCCCTCCCTAACCAGCTAATTTAGAATTTTTTCGAGGATAAATGTTCCCAAGGGGGAGATATTGTAACACCTCAGAACTGTGACTTAGAAAATGCAGCAGAAAAACTCCAGGACTAGTGAACCACGATAGGGTTCACGGACTGTGAAAGGGACCACAGTCCGTCAACCTGTGGTGGTCTCAGCAACCTCCCAGTAGAGGTGGACTATGAAGCCCTTCACGCTCCGTGGACCATCTCACGATCCATGCTGGTGCTTGTGAAATTGAGATAGAATCCACCAGGCTCAAAAGTCATACCACTAGGCCCTTCATGGGCCGTGGTCTCGACGACGAGCCGTGGTGGCTTTCGTTATGTTGCACCAGTGCAGCCCCTAACCCAGGTGAAGGAGCACGAGGACCTTCAAGGTCCGTGATACTTCACACGGTCTGTAAAGTGGACCGTAGTTGGGAGGCCCAAAAAATCTTCAGCTATTAGACCAAGGACCACGACCGGCCCTACAGTCCGTGGTCCCTTTGACGGCCAGTCATAGGGGCCTTGGTCAGCCCATCAGACTTTTTAAGTTGGGTCGTTTTGGTCTTTGCCCTTATGGGTTGGACACCTAAACTACGTTGTTTATCCCTTAAACTACATGGTTTTGGTCAGTTTTAGCCTAGTAAACAACTTAGAACCTAACCTAATCAATTATTCACCAAAAATTCATCAATCTTAGAGAAAAATAGAGGAGAAAAGTTGAACAGCCATAGTTCAAGAACGCAATGAGTTTTCTTCAGTTCCAGCTCTAAAGTCAAAAGATTTCTCCATGGAATTCGTCACCAGGTATGTGGGATTTCACTAGTGGGTTCCTTTCATCCATTAGGTCCTTAGAATTCAGTTAGATTCTTGATTTCCTTCATATTATCTAGACCTAGGGTTTCTAGAATTTTAGCAGATTATTATGAATTAGTTACTGTAATGTTCCTAATAAGATTATTATGATTTCAGTATTGTTTTGCTTAGATTCTTGCATAAAATTAGAACCATATTTATGTAGTTCTTTTAGTTCATGAATTACATTAGCTATGATATATAAACAGATGTACATGCTAACATTTTCAAATGTTTCATTATCAGAAATTAATGTTGCATTTTCAGTTAGGATGTCAGTATTTTGAGCTATCCAGTATTATAGAAATTTAGTCAAAATGTGATAATTACATAATAAATTGGGAGTAGCATAATACCGAGTGGACTAGGGTCAGTCACCCTCAAGTCCCAGAACTACATTCCCCGTAGGTTGTAAGTCCCCTCTGTAAGCATTATTTTAGTGATCACGCCAATCATGCCTTTATACCTCTGCTAAGGTATATTGGGTCCTCTCAATGGGGCGTATACACCTGACTCCACATTTAGCTCATATAGTTTTATGTCGGTTATTAGTAGCTCCCAGAGTCCAGTCATATTCAATTGCATTTACCATTATATCAATTACAGTCAAATTTCATTTTCAGCATGTTATAAACTTAGTCATTGCTTTTAGTTAGGTCATGTTCAGTATTCTCAGTATAGTATCATGCTTATCTCATATCATTATAAGATATATGCTTTGGCTCAGTTATGTTATTTTTCAGCTTTACTCTATCCTGCATGCTTAGTACCTTTCAAGTACTGATGCATACTCTGCGTTACATCTTCTCGTGATGTGGTTTCAGGTTCTCAGCTTCCAGATCATGCATAGATCGGTTCCTAATCTTTAGTTCAGCAGCATCAGTGGTGAGTCCTAATTCTTCAAGGATGATTTACATGATTATCTTCCTTTGTTTATAGTCTTTAGTATTCATTAATTTCTAGATTTAGCTAGGGTATGTCCCAACACTTCTAGGGAGTAAGAGGTTATTTTCAGACATAGTTAGATTAAACTTTAGTATTTAAGTTTGACTTTTCAGTTGTTGGTAAACTCTCAATATTTATATATTCAGATGTTGTATGGGTATTCCCTATCATTTTAGTTTATCTTATGATTAGCTTCCGCACAATGTTTATTGATTCAGTTTATCTATAGTATGCTTATGATTTACCGCAGGGTTAGCTTGGGGTCACTCATGATCCTACGTCCCGTGTCTACATCCTGGGGGGGTGGGTTGCCTCGGGGCATGACAATGATATAGCTCGCATTGTCTTATTGTCGGTTAACGCTAAGATCCAACAAAAATGACTATGTTTCTTTAAAGCTTTCTTATGTTTCTTATTTTAAATGCATTAACTATATTTCATGCTTTATATGACATTGCTTCTTTATGATTTTAAATGCTCAAATGTTGGTCATGCGCTACATGGTTTAACCCATTCATGCTACCATGCCTATTTGATGTATATTTCCCCCTACTAAGTACATTCCATGTACTAATGCATACTTGTGCATACATTGTTTCACTAATGCAGGGTCCGATGCTCGTTCCTTCTATACTTGTGGCTAGTTGATTTCTTTGACATTGATGATTAGTATGTCATCAATGAAGACTATAAAAAACATATTTAAATAAGGTTTGCAAACTCAATTCATAAGGTCCATGAACGCTGCAGGTGCATTAGTTAAACTGAACGACATGACCAGAAACTCATAATGACCATAACAAGTCCTGAATGTTGTTTTGGGAATATCAGATTCCTTTACTTTCAACTGATGGTAGCCAGATCTAAGGTCTATTTTTGAAAAATAAGAAGCACCCTGAAGCTTATTGAAAAGATCATTCATTCTCGGAAGAGAGTACTTGTCCTTGATTGTAACCTTGTTCAACTGACGGTAATCTATACACATTATAAGGGAACCATCCTTCTTCCTCACAAATAAGATCGGAGCACCCCAAGGAGAGACACTTGGTCGAATAAAACCTTTCTCTTAAAGATCATTCAACTCTGCTTGTGCCATTCTATACAGTGGAATAGAGATAAGACGAGTATCTGGAAGAACATCTATACCGAAGTCTATCTCTCTCTAAGGAGGGACTCCAGGTAGATCATCTGGAAAAACTTCTGGAAACTCTTTTACTACAGGAACTGATTATATAGGAGGTATCTCAGCACCAGAGTCATTAACTCGAACTAAGTGATAGACACACCCCTTGGAAACTAACTTTATAGCCTTAAGGTACAAAATGAAATGATCCTTACGCACTGCTGAACTACTTCTCCACTCTAAGACTGGCCTATTAGGACTTTGGAACTTGACACCTCGAGTTCTACAATCAATGGGAGGCATAACAAGAATGAAACCAATCCATACCTAGAATGACATCAAAATCTAGTATGTCTAACTCAATTAAATAAGCCATGGTGTCCTTGTGATTGATGGAAATGATATAATCACGATATAATCGTTCAACTATAATAGACTCCCCAACAAGTGTAGCAACACAAAAGGGTTCACAGAGTTTCTCAGGAATAACATCAAACTTATTTGCAACATAAGGGGTTACAAAAGATAAACTTGCTCCTAGGTTTAGCAAAGCATAAACATCAAAAGTAAAGACTTTGATCGTACCAGTGACAACATCTAGAGAGTTCTCTTGTTCTTTGCAACTAGTAATTGCATAAAGGCGGATTGCTCCTCCGCCAATACCGAATGTAGCTCCTATAGGTGCAGCCTTGTCTGGTGGAGCAACTGATGAAAATTGGGCTCTGTTGCCCTGATTTCCACTACCTTTCCTGTTATTAGGGAACTATTTCATGAAGTGTCCCTCTTGTCCACACTTGAAGCAACCTAACTGGCCATCACGACACTTACCTGGATAGGTTCTACCACACCTACCACATGCAGGACCCCAGTTACCTACTTGTACCACACTACCCTGAGACTACATAGGTCTAGCTCTGAGGTTTTGCGAATTTTGACCATTATACTCACCTTTGTTTCTGGGTGCAGGTGCACTACTAGATGATAGAGCAGGTCCCTTTTGCTATTGCTGAAAGGACGGACGATTCACATTGCTTTTCTGTTGTCCGAACTCATTCCCTATCTTAGCCTTCTTGTTTCTAAACTCCTCCATATCCCTCAACTTCTCATTTTCAACCTATTGCACATAGACCATCAACTCTATATATCCATGTCCCCAATTAGCATCATTGCCCTGCCTTCCTTGCTTGATAGAAGGGACAACCCAACAACAAATAGACTTATTCTACTCCTCAAATCCATAACTATCTCTGGAGCATAACGGGATAGTTGGGTGAACTTCAACCCATACTCATGAACACTCAAGGAATCTTTCTTAAGGGTAAGAAATTCTCGTACCTTAGCCTCTTTTAGTTCTCCCAAAAATAAGCGCCCCATGAAGGCCTCCTTAAAATATGCCCAACTCGCACGTGGTGCATCCTCATCTCTACCCTCTTTCCACTAGTCAAACCAAGTCCTAGAAACATTCTTTAATTGATATGCAGCTAGTTCAACTCTCTCAGTATCGACAATATGCATAACCTGAAATACCTTTTTCAGTTCCTTAACAAAGCTCTCTGGATCCTCAATAGTACTTTAAACCATGAAACTTGGAGGATTCATCCTTAAGAATTCGAGGATCCTTGAAGTATCAGTCACTTCATGTATAGCTCCTCTTTGTTTCCCAGCTTGGTTGGTCACAACTTGACTCAACATCCGAATAGCCTCACGGAACTCAACATTGGTAACCTCTTCTTGGGGTTGCACTTCAGGTGCATTGGGTACCCCTTGCTTCTCAACATTTTTCCTAGCAATACGACATCTGATAGCTCTTCCTGGAGGCATGGTTATCTGAAAACACGTCCAAGCACAAATTAGAAGGAAACTTTTTAGAGATCAAACTCCAACGCACTAAATGAGTGTGAAAGAAATGAGATAATTTCCTAAGTGTTTCAGCCTCCTAATTATAGATGTGGAGTGCTTCACACCGATAACAAGGACTCTATAGACACGGCTTCATAGACTCCCTAGGACTCTTGAACTCTGTGCTCTGAGAACCATTGTTGGCCTCAAGCGAACCCTTGGCCTGACTTACTTACTCAGCGGAAGACTTTAAGCATTATTACAATGATCAAATGGACTTACACAATTGTTTAATAAAATAACTTAGAATATTGAAAAGTCAACATTCAACTTGGCCAAAATGGCAATTCAAGTCTTAACATAAAAAATGATAATGTAAAGACAACTGAACAACTAACTGTCTATGAAGCCTCTAAAATAAAAAAAGATGTTGGGACAGGACCCCGAATCATCCTAACAACTAAAAACTAGAAAGCAAATGATAAAAGAGTCCTCTAGAATGCAAGGAGTCTCACCAACTGACTCTGAGTGCTCAACCTGATCAACGAGGAGCTGGATGCTGATCCTGGTTATCTACGTCTGCATCATAAGATGATGCAGGCCAACTGACATCAGTACATTGAATGTACGAGTATGCGAGTTGGAAGGCTAAACACAACTTAAGTTTGAAAAGGATCTGAAAGGAACACTTACCTTGGCTTTACTCAACTCCTGAATAACTTAACTCAATATAAAGTAATAAACATATGCAATATACAGAAAGCTTGTAAAAATAGTGGAAAATAACTTAGTTTGTTTAAGAAAAATGCAATAACAAACTCACCTTTACTCACATAATAAAGTAATATAGTTTTTGTGGGAGTTTCTCTAACCGAAAACCACCACTATGAGCCAAAGTGGTGATACTTTGTCTTGCCTATGCTGCCAGAACTGTCCTACACTTTTCCATTATATAGAACGCTTAACTAAGTGGGTCCACTAGTCTATGCTAAAAGAATCTTAAGGAGTCATCTAAAAAGTATGATCCATTACTACCCATGATGGCTACATGGTTTATGGAGACTTGAGTTAATATGAACTCGCATCCCTATATCAGTGCTCAATACTACTCCTTAAATTTACTTAGCTAGTATGTTTTTAAAACAAACTTCTTTCTTTGGTTTGAGATAATTACTCAAAACTTAGCTTAAAAGCTTTCTTGGAATCGATGTTCCCTTTCTTGTTCAAATGTGAAAAAATTTTAAACTCTTGCGAATACTTAGTTCCCTTATAGCTTTTTTTTTAAAAAAAAAAATGAACTCAACTCTTTACACTTTGCTTAACTCAAAACTTAAGTCTTAAAACAAATGTAAAATGTTTGTGAAAGACTTTTGAAAAACTTTAATGAACTTCTTTTGACTTGCTTCTTAACTTCTAAACTTGACTCTTAACTTTCGTTGAATTGAATGATGGATTCAAGGATTGTGATTTGTGATAGAAAAGATCTCATGATGTTTAGGAGTGTTTTTAGATAGTTAAATTGTCTGAGGGTAGGTCCGCTATGCGGAGATGTATTTAAATTTTGGTCACGAAAATACTTTTTGAGGCAGAACAGTCTGTGACTGCTCCGTGACACAAAGGCATTTTTCCAAATCTGGGGAGCAGGTCCATGACACAAAGCCAGTGCCCAGATTTGCCCGACTAAATTTCTTTTTCGTTTTCCAGCTCCAATTCGCCCAAACTCAGTTCTTTTTCCCAAATTATTTTTAGATACATATATCAAGCAAATGTACCTAAGAACCTAACTCCAACCAACTCAATAATTTGACATAACGATCTCATAAACTTCTCAATTTCAGCCAAACTCAAGAACATTATCAAATTCAAAAATGGATATCAAGAACATCAACTTTCAAACTCTTTTAGGACGAATTCACGATGAAATAAATATGTTTGGCACGTGGGTGAATGAACCCAACGTTATGAAAGCCTCACATACCTTGTAGGATTAAATCCTTGGCGAAATCCACACGAATATCTCCAAGAATCGACGAACTTTGAACTTTTCTTCTCCTTTCTCCTCTTTTCTCTTTTCTTCTCCTTTCTCCTCTTTTCTCTTTTCTCCAAGCCCTATTGTGAACTTCAACTTTTCTAAACTAGTCTAATTCTGATTGGACCTTAACTTAATTACCAAAAATGAAATAAAACAATTGGGCAAGGAAAAGACTAAAATACCCTTCAAAAATTCAGACTAGACTTTCCTTATCTAAACATCCCAACTTCCAAAAGGCATATCTTACTCATATGAACTCAGAATTACGCAAACTCCACGACATTGGAAAGATTATTCCAAGATCTTTCCTAGGATATCTAGAAACACACCTAGCTTCTCCTGAGGTAGGATTTATGGTTGTTTAAAGTTGACCAAAACTCATCCTTAACTTAAACAAATTTCCAGATTTTCATTATTTCCTAAAATCACTATTTCCAATTCTTGGCTTCTTCCTAGTTATTTCAATTTACGAGATGTTACAGTTAGCACCACAAAATTATATAATTTGTTAGGCTTTTTGTACTTTTGGTGATGGTGTCACGAAATAATTACAAAGTTGTGTTGTATTAATGACCTGTTTTTTAATAATAAACCAAAAAAAATATACATTTAATTTCAATTCCATGGACACAAATTGATTGTAATGTGCCAAAAAGCAAATACTATTGTGCCTACCATAACAAAACATGGAAGTGGAGGTGGCGGAGACGGAGGAAGTTGAAGTATCTCAACGAAGGATACAAGTTAGATATTTTGAAAAAGAATATATAACATTAAAATAATGATGGCAGATGACCACATTATTAAATTATTATGTATAAGTGCATCTAATCATGAATGCTATACATACTATTAATACACTAGATTTGACTTGCAAAATCAGAAAGTCATGAAATTCGTACATGACAATGAACAAACATAATGAACGAAAAAAAATATTTATCAAAATGAGCAGGAAAATACAGAGAAATTTTTTGATAATTTATCAAAACAGGCTAAATTAAGTTACCAAAGAAATGAGAAATCTCACATTTAGTCTATCAATATAAGATATAATTGCAATAACATATCGCACTGTCTTGAAAATATCATAAGACACAAAAAGAACAACCATCATCCTTACATTACGAAACTAAACCATTATAATCCTTAATCAGAGCAATCCAATATTGTCTTGATTTTTAAAACTGTAGAGCTCAAAAGGGTATGAATAGAAGTTACTGCACTCTTCTGTTCCTTATGAGAGATTGAATTATCATTGGGATGGCCAATAATTAATATTTGAAAAGCTATTTTCAAAATTGAACCATTTTGTAAATTTCAATTATGGTCTCTGCACAAGGGGTAGTGACCATCAGGACTTACGATGAAACTTGAAGGCAAAGTGGTACCTCTTTTGGCATCAGTTCCACTGACAATTGAATTGACTCATAGTGAATCTATGGGTGCATAGATTAAAAATGCTCCAATTTCATCAATGCCTAACTCTTGAAGAACTAGCATGCTATTCTCTTTTGATACATAAGGTTGCATATACATTACATCAATTGAAGAAATGTTAGTGTAAGAACTAAAAAAAATAAGAATTAGTGAAAGATATTTTTTTACTACTTAACAACAAAAAAAGTCGTCACTAACCCATCTACGAACATATTATCAAAGAATCTTTTTTGCTACATCCTATTGGCAATAGTTCAATGACAAATTTCGTAGATATCCTTATCTAAGTTAGTTTATTTGATTATTGAGAAATAGTGAAGTACAATTATTTGATAATCCAAGTAGAAAGTAACAAATTAATAAATAAGTATGACAAATACCTGAATGATTGTAATGTTGTTTCCTAGAATAGTTCTTATATTTATTCTATCTAACTCAGTCACATTATTTCCACTGATCAAAACATCCTACTAAAAATAAAAATCGAAATCAAATGATAAACTAAATCATAAAAAATAATAATAAACAAAAGAAGTTAGTTCATGAGATGATTATTTAAAGATCATATATTAAGAATAAAAATAAAAATAAAAAAAAGTTATGTAGATAACATAATATGACAGTTGAGTATGAGTATTAGTAGATTGGTCGAATTCAGGACTATTACTTGCTGGTTTTGAAGATTCTTAACAAATAACTCATTTAACTTTTAAAATTATGAGTTCAGATTCTCTTACTTTTTGTAAGTGTAGGTTTAGGGTTTGTTTTGTTTAAAAAATAAGTTGTACAAGAATTGATAACACAAAATTTATTTTTTATCAGATGTTTGGTTCAATGTATTAAAAATTGAATCTTCAGAGAAAATATACATACAATCAACCTATAGATGACAACATTCAAGTATAACATATAAGTTTTTCTTAATATCGATATCAATATCATCATTTCAATATAACAACTAGATAAATATTTGAACAAACCACGTCACTATAAAGATGTTCAAACATACCTGACACCTTGTATTATTATCTTTGAGAAAATTAAAAACAGTTTGGAATGAATGAGGAAGCCATATGGAAGTAGAAGCAGTGACAATGAAGCCTTTTTGTTGGGTAAATTCTTCATTTTTTCTTATCGATACTCTATGTTCACTGCTCAACTGTGATGAAGTTGGATAAACTAAATTTCCTGTCATACTTAAGATTTCACAAAACCTCTTCACCATCCTTAGAGATATTTGCATCACATTGTCGAGACCTTCTGGATTATTAACCACTGAAAAATACAAAAAAAAAAAAAAAAAAAAAAAAAAGATACATGAATATTGACTTATCAAATAAGTGTGTGATAGAAGACATATTTGAGAATAATTTATTTTTGGAAAAGTATTTAGAAAAAATAATTTAAGATTGATCCTATTGATAATAATATTATCAAATTAGATAGTGTTTTGATTAGATCTTCGAGTGTTAAAGATGATAATAGTATATGAGTGACATTAAAGCTTTGTTATAACGTTAATGTTGAGATGAGTGTGAAGGAAAATGGTTTCTCCCAAAATAAAAGACAAGTGATCATTTTGTCTACCTACTTTATTAGGAAAATATTCTCTAGAACTTCAATAGGACATGTTTTGAATTAAGAATTGAGATAATTGGAAAGAAAATGACTTATGCACAAATATAATAGAAGTGGTCATTTTCAACCACTTTAGAGAACTACCATTTTCTTTAGTCAAGCTACGATAAATAACTTATATTTTCAAAAAGAAAAAATAATAAAACTTTTGCGTCAAGCCACATTTATAAAAAAAAATATTTTTAAAAAAAGGTTATGTTCCAAACAAATAAAGAAAAGAGGTTGAATTTGGACCCCATCAAGATTTTGTTATCTTAATCAAAACCGCCTTGAGGTGACTAACTTTTTTTTGTTAAATAAATCCTTATCTTATCATATAAATTTAAATCGAAAATGCTGTAAATATATAAATAAGGGTGTACAAAACATAACCTCCTTTGAGATCATCCCTAGTAAAATATGCTGCACCCACTTCAACACTGTATCTCTCAGACATCCTTTGAAGTGTAATGATCCATCTTTTAGCTTCATATGTGTCAAAACCAGTCAACAATTTTCTAAAAATATTATGAACCTGAATTTTTTCATCTACTTGAGCATGTTCAATCCAAGTGACCTACAAGGAAAAAAAACAATCAAGAAAGAAGAAAAGTAAATACATTTAGCTTCACCATTGGAAACATTTATGATAGGAAATTTTTCTTTTTTTAGTAATGGTTTATAAGACGAGGATTCTGTAATATCATATAAGGAGAAAATTGTTCATCTACTCTTGTTTTGGTTTCAACATCTTAGGCATGAATAACATAATGTGAGCTAGGTTCAACACTATTAAATTAAGATTAATAAAAAAATGTATTGAATCTAATACAATCCCAAAATACAACTTATAAGGTTGTTGAAACAAACAAACTCTTACAGAAATACAAGGTATAGTTGTGTACAACAAAGAAAGTAGATGATTCTTACCATACTTTCACCATTGTCCATATCTCGAATTGCACAACCATAAGGAAACTTCCAAGCATGAGAAGGTTCACCACTTTGAATCTCTTTGATTAAATCATATGAAACATCCACCATAACCCATGTTGTTTGATCAAGTTTTCTACAATAATGTATAAAGAAATAATCCCTAGCTTCCAACAGAGGAGATAGAATATGTAACTTTTCATACATCTATTTTCGTGAACCAAGAAAAAATTAATTCATTTTATGAATGAAATTTAATATTCAATTAATTTTTAGGCAAAAAGATATAAAGATGAACTAATATAATTTTACCAATTGTATAGAGCCTCCCACATTTCCCAAATTAAGTACTTCAATAGTCCTAGCTTTTTTGACAATAGTAGGAAACATGTTCATCCATTTAATCTGCATATACAAAATCAATCATTTTTAATATGATTAATGATTAGACAATAGCAATAGTTACGCTTCAAAATAGATTCAACTAATCAGAGCCACATAAAACCAAATTAACGGATAATTAATCCAAATTTCAGTTAAAAACTCATGTAATTAACTTATTTTTCTTTTGGTTAGCCCTAAAATTCCTATATAAACACTCATTTACCATATTTGTCAATCCATTTGAACTCATCTTAATTAATTATATTGTGGAAGAAAACTAAAACAAAATGACCAATTTAAAAATAGTCAGAAATTCTAAGTCAATTAAAATAGCGATAAAATTCACAAGTCATTAAAACATAAGAAATCATAATAGTATCTTCAATCTCTCAGTTTCCCAAGTTTGAAAGTTATGATTCAAGCTTGGTATGTTTTAGCATCAAAAGCTTTTAGTTTATAGCAAATTCTAAATCATTGGCTACTTCTGATAAATCTATCCAAAAAGTTGTTAGCACGCACATTTTTTGCCCTTTTCAACACATGAGAGGGAGCTATATATATATAATGAATCAAGACAGAGACCCTAGAACTAACACATTGAAAAGTTGTATCAACCTAGGTCCAAGGCAAATAATATGTACCACTCACTAGGTGAACAATCATAACATGAAAACGTTCTAGAAACTTACCTGATCTAGAAAATTTTGAATCAACTCAATTAGTGTCCTCAATGCCTAATCATTTCTTATTCTAATGATATTCTGATGATTTGAAACTATGAAGGCTAATGGACAAGTCAATGATGAATATTTGAAAGAATGGAAAAAATGTAAAAATAAGTTTAAACTATGCATTGATGATTGCCAAACAAGAAAGGTGGATCGCCTAATGAGCATGACCTCACCTAAAGTGACTATGCACACCACTTGTGTTTATCGATGCAGGTAGGCGGAATCCAAGAGGAAAGGTGACTCGTTGAACGAGAAGGGTGACCTTATTGACTATCACTAAAAGAGACAATACAAGGATAAAAAGTGAAGGCTCGAAATTTGAACTATGGTGGTACTCAGCGATGCACCGAACATGAAATGCGAACTCAAACGAGCTCGCTGATTGAGGTTCAAACACCTAAAGCCTAGAGCTAAAAAAGGAAAGCAAAAGAGTAGAGGGTGATACACCCAACATGATCGGCGAGCCCAAATAACGTTGCCCAAGGGTCATTTATTGAGTTTTGGGCCAAATTTTTGGAAACTATGAATAGCCTAAAGGAGAGAGAAAAAAATAGAAATATACAATGAGGGAATTTACAGGAGAAACTTACCTTGTGAAGAACACTTTCTAGGTTTTGGGGGTTTTCAACTTTGTTCATGAAATTGACAAATGGAAGTTAAATTCAAAGTGGGTTTGCTTGTAATTAGTTAATTTCATGTTACCCATGGTTGCTTTCATGAAAGGTATAATTTCTTTGTTTTTGTGATAGGTGGCTAAAACCCAAAAATCTAAGGGTGCAATTATGTGGTTGGATGGTGATTTAATGGAGTGAGTATTGAGTTATGCTCTGTTTGGCTATTGTTCATACACAGATTTTGGCTAATTGGCATGAGGTTAACTTATGGGTTAAGTTTGTAAATTTAATTCCTGTTTTCGATCTCTAGTTGATGCTCGAAAGAGATTGATTGGAGTGGGTAACTAGTCTAATACTAGCAATTTAGGCTTGGTGTCTATAACTTGCTTGAAATAAAGGTTATGGGTCGGATCTATTTGCCATATTTCTGCATCGTAAGAGATAATTGAGTAATGTATTTGGTTTTTTAGTATAACATATAGATGAGACCGAAAGGAGATTCTATTGAAGGATGCTATGAGATACAAAGAAGATTAGTGTCATTGAAGATGACCTAGCCTATTCATGAATGTTCATTACTATAGAGTATCACAATTACCCCTATGTAACATTTATTTTAAATCGCCGCACCCCTAGATTTCCAGTTAATTGTTGAATTTTGTGAATAGTTCAATTGTTAAAATTGATAGCCAAATCTTTTTTATTAAATTGGTTGAATCATCCACCCACTAGTTTTTACTATTACAAATGAATGACTTTCTAATCCAAATTTCTTAATAGAATTCTCTACAATATACTATTCTCTATGGAATTCGACTCGGACTCTTAGTTGGGTATTTTTATTCAATATGACCGTGTCAAGCCCCGATCCTACACCCTGGATGTGGGCTGACATCGAGAACCATTACTTGTCCCCAAGCGAAACCTTGGCCTGATTGACTACTTAGTAGAAGACTAACTCAAGCGATAATAGGATTAGAAATAGAATTAGAACATTGAAACTCAAAGTAAATACTCAACTCAAACTGACAAAAAAAACATAATAATGTAGTTTAATGGTTTGCAAAATTACTAAAGAAAAAGTAAATACTGAGAGAATCCTCAACTGTATCTATGCTACAGTTCAACATGGATGTCGGGACAAGACCCGCAACAAACAAAAATTACTAAACTGAAAGGAAAAAAGAGTCCTCCAAAATGCAAGGAGGCTCACCAAAAGCAAACTGGAGTGCTAAATGATCTCAACAGAGCGCATGTTGATGATCCTGGACACTAATATCTACATTATAGAAAGATGCATGTCGAATGATATCAGTACATTGAATGTATGAGTATGTAATAAAGTTGAATGAACAAATAACAAAATTGATTAGGCTGGAAGAATACCCACCTCAACTCAACTCAATACAAAGCAATAATAAGAGATAAAATATCTAAAGCTTTATAAAAATAAGATGATAGCTCAAGCATGTAAAAAAATACAATAAATTACTCTTTACTCTTATTTGGGACATTCTCTAATTGACAACCATTATTATGAGCTATGTGATGATACATCATTTCGTCCACACTGCCAAAACTTTCCTATACCTTGTCGAGGAATAGAACACATCAACTAGGTGGATCCCCCAAATTTTTGCTTTAAAGAAATAAGGAGTTTTCTAAAATGTATGGTCTTTTACCCATGTTGGCTGCATGGTTTATGAGGAATGTGAATTTTCTGAACTCATCCCCATATCGGTGCCAATATTACTCCCAATAAATATATACTCATGCTCAAATGTACAAAGCATACTCTTTCTCAATTTGAGGTAATTGCTCAAAATATCCTCTTAAACGAGTTAACTGTTCTCAAATAACTCTATACTCATTACTCGCTTAGAAATCAATTTTTCTCTTTTCTCAATGTAAAAATGATAAATTTTGAAATCAATAGTTCCCTGAAATTTTACTCAAAAAGTCTCATTATACTTTCCTCAAAACTCCTCTTTACTTTCTCCGAAAATCAATTTAAGATAATTGTTCTGTTAAAAAGATTCTCAATAATAACTCAATGAATACTCAAATAATAGGGTTCATGCTGAATAATAAACATGAAGAATCAACTAAAAAAACTCATTACATAATATATAGCAACTTCAAAATTAGGAATCACAACTCGGAATTCAACAAAAACTCATCTCAAGAATACTAAAACTAAGGGTAAAGCCCTAAATTACTCTTTTACTGATAGAATGTAGATGTAGGGTGTGAGGATGAACTCAATCCATCACTATGACAACCTTACATACCTGGGAAGAACAAAGTTATTAGAGAAATCGACAAATTTCGAAGAACATTACAAAACCCTAGCTTTTCCCCTCTTGAATCCTTTCTCTAAGTCTTTGAAGTGTTAAATAATATAAACGAATGTTTTAACATTATTTATACCATTAATTAGGTGAAAAGGGGTTGTGGTTTAGGCTTAGAAGTGGTGGGAAAGGCCTAAACTACCCTTCTTAAAAACTAATGAAAAACCTTATATGGGTCCATATAGGTTCGTGGTTTGTTCTACGGATAGTAAATCTCATCCATGGAAATTATATTTAATTTTAAGACTCAAAATTTCATCCTACGGGTCCAATATACGACCCATATATGTTTGAACAGACTATATATCCAATCCGTTAACTTTATTCAATTTTTAGGCTGAATTGGTCGAAAAGGTCATCAATTCTCGAAAGGGGATACTTATTCTTTATGTTGACCTTATTAAACTCTTTTAACTCAACTGGAGCCATTCTGTATGGCAGAATAGAAATGGGTTGGGTGTTAGGAAGAGTATCTATTCTGAAGTCTATTTCTCTCTTAAGAGGGACTCTGGGAAGATCGTTTGAAAGACCTCTTGAAACTCACCCACAACTGTAACTAATTTAATAGGGGGTATCTCAACACTAGAGTAATTCACTAGGACTAAGTGATAGATACACCCCTTAGAAACTAACTTTCTGGCCTTAAGGTACGAAATGAAATGATCCTTAGGCACTACTAAACTTAATCGACAATGAAGCTTTCAACTCAACTTTGTGCTAGGGGGTTCATGCGACCTTAAGTCATATCCAAACCATTGGAATACCAAAGAAATGACCTTTACACATATAAGTAACTTAAGAATCATTGGATACAATTTTACATGCAAATAAAGAATGGTTCAAGCCTTAGCTTAGAAATTTTTTAGGTGTTACAATATCTCCCCCTTGAAATCATTCGTCCACGAATGATAGATAAAATAAGCATAAAGAAGATTATCAAATTCAAGTTTATACTCTAACCTCCTAAGGCAAAGGTGGGAATAACAAGAATGGAGGTAGATACTACTCCTTATCCAATGGCCAAAAAGAGCAAATAGGAGTCTCACAACTTGCACTTAGCTAGGTCTTATGGGACGGTCCGACTTGAGTTTGAGATCGTAAATTTGGAAGCTAATAAGAGAACAAAAAAAAAAGGGGTTGTAGTGGACATAGAACATATTTTGGGCATTTGCAACCAATCAAAACCAATAATAATCCAAGAAGCTGAAATAAATGAGACAATACTAAAGTCGCAAGAAAATGAAAAGAAGATCATTCATGGAAACTTTGGTTCATGCGGAATTAAAAGTGCCACTCAATTGAGGGCCAACAATCATGAAAATCAATGCTCAAGTGTCCTAATAACTATCTCACTCTTGCCCAAGAATCAAAAATGAAAGAATACTACAAAGTTGGGTTAGAAACTCAAGTCTTCAAAGTGGAGAGATCGAGTGAAATTCTTGATGTTCTCATGCACTCCCCATGCTAATTTGAGAGAAATTAATCTAAAATTATGGAGAAAGTTCATTGTCTCGAAGTGGAAACACAAAGGGTGATATACCCAACATCACAACACAATGTTATATTGTGTGCTTGATAGGAGGCAACCCATTGGTATCCAAATAAATTTATTTCTTAGTTTACTTTCATGTTTTTGATTTTTAGAATAGCTTAGGATTTTTGTTTTTGACTAACCTTCATAATTCCAAAGTTTGCAGAGGTTGTTGATAGGTTTAGAAGCAGAAAAATAGGGTTGATGTTTGGGTTGAAAACACCTTCAAAATAGGAATTGGAACATTTTTAGACGCTCAGGTTCCCCTAAGAAGATTGGGCAGATCCCCCTTTTTTACCCTGCCATCACCAAAATTGACAATAGCTTCAGCAGATGGCATCAAAGTATTCATCGCGATACTGAGAGCCAATGGCCATGATTGTGATGCATGCAAACTCAAGCGACATGATCTCGAGAGCCTGGGTCACATTCACGAAAGGTAAAAAAACTGATTTCTCTATTGCGAGGAGTGGGTCGTGACCGCGATGAATCGCGTGATTCAGAAAGACAACAGTCTTTTAAACATCATAATTGGTGAAAGGCTTTCTCATACACGCATGATTTATGATTTAAGGAACTACTCTATAATGATTTAAGCTTGGATTAGTAACTTAATTGTGTTTTTCCATGTATGATGATATGTTTATGAATATGCGTATTCCGTTGGGATTTTACTTAGCATGAAGAGGATATTGAGATGGAGGCTCCCCCAGTTGTAACGGCTCAACGTGCCTATTTTCAACCCAACTTCTTGAATTCAACCCTGCAACCCTCAAAAACAAAATCAAAGCATGCACTAGTACAATTAAGCTCAGACCCATAACACCCATTTCCCCGAAATACTCAGACTTCTCTTGATTTTGCCAAATTTGGCCATTTGACGACTTTTGCCCTTAAGGATGGTGTAACCCACTCCATCATTGTGCAATTTACACCATTTAGCACAAATACAGGCTACTCAGACTTCATCCCATAAATCTAACCTATATGCAAGCATACCCCACAAAATTTGACTTAATTTGATGCACAAAAATATGGGCTTTTGACGATTAAAACATTACGGGAAAGATTATCAAATTAAAACTAGCCTTTAAGCATTCTAATCCTATCAAATAGGCCCAGAACACGACAATACAATACGATCATTGCAAATGAGTACCAAATTTTTGAAAGTAAACTCGGGGTTTGGAAAACCAACCTTTATGCCAATGAAAGTACCCTTAAATGCTAGGCGGCAATGAAATTCAACTCCGAGCACAAGTCAAAAACCAAAATACTTATGGAATGCAAAAGTATTTAAAATACTAACTTGGTGTGAGTTTGTAAAGTTTAAAAGCTAGGGAAATTTAAGAGTATGAAATTCTAAAACCTTTTGGCTATAAATAACCGTCTAGTTCGTATCCATTCGGTGACATTAGTATTGCTCGCCGATTGTTACAAACTCTAATGTGAGAGTTTCTTGAGTCTAACGGTAGGCTGGGTCGGCATCGCCGACCTCCTCGGCAATTCGCCGACTGGACTTATGTTCACCAACCTGCACTTTTCAAACACTATCCACACTTCAACCTACAAAATCAAAACACCATTATTTATAAAACGATATTAAAGAATTGAAGGGTTTTGGGTTGCCTCCCAAACAACGTCTTAGTTAAAATCGTGGCACGATGCAAGTCACCATTCAAACCTCTTTATCGGGGTTAGCCCTAGTATCACTACGCAACCCCTCTTGGTGTTGTGAGTAGAGACAAGACAATATTTGCCCTATTTGGGCGTCTTATAGCTGAAAGATCATTGAATGGAAGGTCGTCATCTGATTCCGCATTTCAGCATTCTCTTTTATCTCATTCAACACTCTATCTTGTTCCTCAATTTTGTGTAGAATGGGTGAGAAAACCTCTCCATTTTGTTCACCCTCGTGTTGATTCATCTTTTTACACTTGCAAGGGGGAAGGTACTTGCTCTTCTTCTTAGACATTGCTTCCAACTAAATTACTCATATGGATAGATCGTCCAGCTGAATCAACATGTCGGCCCCTTCTTGACCTTTCTTTATTTCCTTGTTGGCTTTAACCAAGCCATCAAGATGCTTGACTACTACTCCATAGGGTCGTTGCCCTCCAAACAGTTGATCAACCACACTTCTATGCTCTGGACTAAGACCTCTATAAAAGCATTCCAGCAATAATTTTTCTGGCAGTCCATGTTTCGAGCATTGTTGTAGTGATTCCTTAAACCTTGGCCACATATCATGGATAGCGTCGCCTTCCAATTGTTGGACCGTTATGAGGTTGTCCCTAAGATTCAACAAACTCAACAGGGGGTGATCTATTTGGGTAGCACATTCACCCTTTACACTCATTTTTCTTGTTTCAACACGAAAACAACCAAGACAAAACTACAAATTAAGTAAGTAAAATACAACTGAGAAGAACAAAAATTTTACTAAACTAAAAATTCTCAACTAACATCACTCCTCGGCAGCGGTGCCATTTTGACTTCACATATCAACATACTACTTCGATTCAAGTGCCAACGAACGCGTGTAGTGATATAACCCAACCAAGGGTTGGGATGGTTCCCACACGGAGTGGTTTTGAGAATTTATAGAAAAGTAAAATCAAGTTCTACTCAATCATAGCTATAAATATTAATGAATAAAAACATACTAAATCTAAGGGGTGATGCAAACATCAATTATGAATGGGGGTTTGTATTAGCTAATCAACAAAGACAACAAAAATGTAAGGAAATGAGATAGAGAGACAAGATTCTTGGGATGTGATAGGAATATGGTATAAAAGACACTATCGGGTAAATGTTATTGGTTGTACATCGTTGAATATTTGTAACTAGGCCAGACTTTAGTAGGGGTAAATTCTCTTTCGAGCAACTTACCATGAATCAACTCGGTTTCTCTCAAACACCGATTTGCAGCATTTAAGCATACCCTCTGCCTTAGCCCATTCACTCTCTTGAGATGAAAGTGTGGGAGAGGGCCTATGGTTCACTCTCTCGAGCTAAACCCACGATTACCCAATAACCATCGGCTATCGATTTAGTAGTCTTAGTTCTAAAACCTCTCTGTCGAGCAAGCCAAAAACACTAAGATGAAATCATATTTGCAAATACAATCTTATTAAGTTCAAACACAACTACTAAATGAAATGACATTTAAACAACAATTATACAAACAATAAGCAACACCTAATAGTAAATTTAACCCATATTCACAAAATCACATCCCAAGAATTGGGGTTTTAGCTAGAATAGAAAAAGGGATGAAAACGATACCAAATAGATATGACATCAACTGGGTATGATTTATATTCACTTTAAACGAGTCTAGGATGAAGAATTTTCAACACCCACTTCCAATTTCTTGGAATTGGAAGTCATCAAGCCTTCATGCTCATTGTCTCCAAAAACTCTAAGAACTAAAACAGAAAATATTCTAGGTCTCCAAAATAAAATTTCTCTAAAGTATGATTACTAAATTAACAATTTAAACAAGTATTTATAGTGTTCAAAATTTTATGCTGCGAAGGACCACTCAAAGCAGTTAGTAAGGATCGCCGATACACTCAGCGATTTGCCCTTTGGTCTGGTTTATCACCTTTTTGCTTTTGCCTTCAGCATTCTTGTATTTTAAGGCATTGGGCGATAGGGTGCTGCTTAGCAGAACTGCTCGGTGATGTGCTGACTGCTCCTGTTCATCGCAGATTTGACCTTCTCGTTTAAGGCTGAACACACTGGAACATTTGGCAGGATTTAGGGCCTCTCGGCGACTCACCTAGTGGATTAGGTGATCCTTAGGACATCATTTCTCCATTCTTTCAGCCACTTTGTTCTATTTTGCTTGATAGCATCAATGCTTTGTCTCTTAATCCAAATACCTGAAACTTAAGGGTTTACATCAGTTATTGTGACAAAATATGCATTTGAGGACACTAATTCTATCAAAATATTGCCCTAAATGAGTCCAAATTATGGACTCATTAGTAATTACTAATTACTTCAAGTTGCTTAATCTCACTGGGTGGGATAGGTTTTTAATACAATAGTCATCTCTCGATCAACTATCATATTTAAACTGAGTTCAGTCGAACCTTAACAAGTTTAACACTACCAAACAACCTAATTCCTACATTAACACACTTTCTCAAGCTGGGTTTTTAAAGATACAACTCAATACAACTATCAATAGATCATTCTACTTTAATACCTCTTTCTCAAGTAAGCATAGAGAGCTAAGCTAGAATAGAATTTGAAACTTCAATTCATCAACTAAAACGTGAACAACTCATTTCAAAACAACAATAAATTTAGTAATTAATAATACCCATGAGTTAATTAATGCATTCGACTACATGATCACACCCTTAAGGTATGTGGTTTTAGGCAAACATAACGAAAAGTTAGAAATCGTTACAAAAAAGATTTTCCATCTAAATTGCTATGAATCTACAATACCTAATGCCAAAATCAAAGCTAAAATCCTATAATCTCAAATCCAAGATCCAAATCTTCTCCAAGATAGTTTAACAATGTGAAAATGTAAAAACTCGCAAAGACTCGGGAATACACTCTTGGCAAAAAAAAAACTCTTTTTTCAATAAATGAATTTATACGTTACCAATAGCTCAACACGGAATCCAATTGGTGAGGTTATTCGAGCTTGCCGAGCAACTCGGTGATCTGCCGAGTTGTGCTTCTTCTCAACTTTTGGGTTGACTCCTACATCAAATTATTGTGAATGAGTAAGTGAGCTAGACCCTAATCACTGATCCATTTGGCATAGCAGAATAATCCTTTTCCTCACCAAGTTGTCTTTGTACATGGACTACATTTTTAGAGCTTTTGCTGAACCGGAGGCTCACTAGGCGAATCACCGAGTGATATTTGGGAGCTTCGACATATGTTTTATTTAGCTTTTCCAATATTTCACTCTTTTTTGCATCGTATTGCCATTTCCTTATTCTTAAACCTGCATTACTACATATCATCACATTTAAATTAGTTATGAGCATAAAGTAGGCATTAATGACACTGATTCATTGAATAATAAGACTCATATGAGTCAAAATTATTGAATCATCAACTATATATCGTATTAGACATGGATCACCAGAATTTGGTGAAAATGATATCGTATGAGATTAGCTTTTTCCCGAGTATTAGAGTAAATCAAATATAGACTAGTTTAGAAAGAAATGGAATAGATCTATAGATTTAAAGTATTGGCTTCAGACATAAGGGAGAGATCATAAGATGAGAAACCAAGTCAAGTATTAAGAATCAGATAGTGATGTGCTTAGAAGAGATGTCATTCCATTCATACTCTAGCGTATTCCTCAAAGTTCAGTCATTACAACATCTTGTTGATGTTTCGAACACTAGAATTGTGTCCATGATGTATGCTCATACACTTCAGGCAAATTCATATCTATGCTCAATTCCTATAATAAGGGGAAAAGCCTATAGCTTATTGATCTCAATCTTACTCCATAAAGTTATGGATATCAGCCTCATGATATGAACCTATTCATATAAGCACTCATGTCTCATAGTATGCTCAGTCTCGCGAATTCATGACTTACTCTCAATGGATAGAAACAAAATATTATGTCATGCATATTCTTATATCATATTTCTCAAATGAATCGTGCTTATGATTTTTCGCCCTAAGCTCTTTCAGTGATCCATTTTAGTTTTGAGAGTGATGTTGTTGTTTGTAGTTGTGTGATGATAGATAGGCGAGGTTTGATGTTTCTTACTGAGGTAGTAGTGGTAATCTTATTCCATCTAAAGTTATAATTGTAGAGGAAGAAATAGATGAGGTTTTATGATGAGTAATAGTTAGATGAGAGTAATTAGTCGGTTTTCTGGTAGTAATGCATGGAAATTCAGTTGATAGAGATGATAGGAAGGTAGAAAAATTTGAGAGGAGTTGATTACTTAGAATCCCATGAAGTGGGTATAGTAATAAGCTTGAATGTGATGGTTAAAGTCAGTTGATGATTGCATTATGCAACTAATGAAATCTTGATTTGAACTTGAGGTCTGTTGAAGGAGGTGGTAAGAAGTAGGATTGTTGCAATGAAATGTCAACATGTATAGATCATGATTATGTGATTTAGATTAGTATAATCATGTTATAGGTAGCACCTTGTGATTTAGAGTTAGGCTTGAAACACAGTACGGTTAGAGCGAGCATGCAATTAGACTTAGATCTTATAAGAGTAGTGATATACCTTTGTAGGAGCTATGAGTTACCGCTAATGAGGTATATCATAAATACACTCAAACTCAAGCTCCAAGATAATCCAAACTTAGACTCGAGCTCCAAGAAATACACTCGTATTCAAATTACAATTTACACCACAAAAGAGTGCATCAAGTGTAGTATGAGTATGAAACCACATGTACCTAGTATATCTCATAGACCGATAAGAAAGAAGTAGTGACAAGAGTATATAAGAAAATAATCCTTTAATTTTTACAAGTCCACATTATATTTATCGACCAAGTTTTTATCAATAGGGATAATCAAATGTCACGTATGTCCAACCACCAATAACACACATAATTAACAAGAATGAGGGATGTAATGAAATGCAATGCACTATGACTCCATGAAATGATGCCTCAGATGCCAAGTAATCTCTCAACTGTATATACATGATACTCCTCAAAAATACATTGAAAGTTCATCAACCATGGGGGACTCGCGAGGTCCATATACTTACACAGACGATCTCCATGTGTATGTGCCTATGATCTCAACACACTATCATAAAATCAAACAATCCCCAAAATGAATGATTTCCACATGCCCAACTTATAATCATAAGCAATCTCTCACACGGACGATCTCCACGTGCCCAAATTATAATCATAACTTGATCTCAACACGAACGATCTCCATGTGTTAGACCTTTACTCGTATTCAATCTCATGTCAATGCATGTGCATAATATAATATCAATAAAAGGAGATGATGAAGCATCTCAATAAATCAAATGTCTCTATGACATATAATCACCTCAACTATTATAAATATGCGGGTTCAATAAAGAAGCACAACCATATAAGGAAATCAAGTCTCTAAATACATCAGCTAATACCCATATACTTTGACATTCTAGAATTATAATCTATCATATTATAGTACTAAACTTTCACTTTAATAATCCCGGTACTCATAATGAATTCCCGTCACACCATTGGTATGAGACTGCATCTTTCGCTCTTACCCAATGTCTATTCCATTTTTAATAATTAATTAGACAAACGTCCCTCGACGAAGTCTAGAAAATCTTAACATACCTCAAAAGTTGCTCATGTGCCACAAATTCTTCAAGATTTCGTCTTTCCTTTTTGTAAAGCTTCAAAGTCTTTCCAATCTATCACATATGTAATCCTCATAAGAATACAAATCTAATGACACCCATACTATATTTAGTATCAGCTCAAAAATTGGGTCAAAAAAGTCATCCCGAGCCACCAAATTAGAATCTGAAATTTTCTTTCAGATTATGTTCACCCATAATAAAATAAAATAGCATGCAAAATTTCAGCTAAAACGGATCGTTATTCGACCCCCATATCAGTTTTGTTCTAAGAACCCTATAGCTATATTTTCTTGATTCAGTACAAATCCTACACATTTTTACCCTAAAACTATGTTCATAGTGACATAAAAATTTAATAGAAAGAACAGGAATCATTACTTTATTGTTTTGGGATGAAATACCTACTTTCCTCCTATCTTTTCTTTTCTTTTCTTTTCTTTTCTTCTTTCTTCATTGCATTTATCTCCTTTGTTTCTGCGTTCTCTTTTGTTTTCGCTTGTCAGCGTTGCTGACTTTTATTTTTGGGCTTTTGCCCTTTTTTCTCTTTTGATTTTGGGCACTTGCCCTACTTTTACTTTTATTATTTAATTATTTATTTCTTATTCTTTGATAAATGGTTTTTTTTTATTATTGTTTTGGGTTTGGCCCACTTTACTTTTTTTTCTTTTTCTTAATTAAATTTTAAAATTTCTTCCCCCCCCCCCCCCCCCTCCCCCACTATTTAGTAAAATAAATAACTCTATTAAATTCAAAAATTGTATCACTAATTCTTGCAAGTCATAATTTTTTTATTTAAGCTACTAAAAGGATTAAAATAAAAAATGAGTAAAATTCATAAAACGACTAAGAGGGTCATTACATCATCCACCACTAAAACTAAAACATATGTTCGTCCTCGAACATATAGAGAAAGAAAGTACAAGGCGTATCAAATAGTTGAGAATAGTTGCTCTGTATGTTGGACTCAACCTTCAAAGTGGATTTCTAACCTACCTATCCATAATAACTCTAGGACCTTCCTCAGATGTCGAATTCTTGGTCTAACTCTTTTCAGTCACATTGAATCACATGACAATCATTGACACAATACGTCTTCAACATCGAAACATGGACAATCGGATAAATACCTTATAAGGTTGATGGCATGTAGCACCTCGAATCTCAAAATGAAGAAAATCTTAGTTTTCATAAAACTGGTTCCAGTACCAATAGAACCACCCACGGACCGTAACTAAAACCATGAACCGTAGGTGGGGTTCTGCGGTAAAGGTCCAAATTTTGATGGTCTCTGATCCCACCCATGATAAACCAGTATGGTTCGTGGTTGAACCTATGGACCGTAGGTGAGGGTCAGCAGCCAATTAGAGGAAAATTATTGCTGGGTCAACTTCAAGCAGTCATATCTTTTAGCACAAAATGAATTAGGTGGCCCATCACCTATCAAACTACATATAATTGGATACTCTTTCCAATGCCACCGAGTTTGCTAAATTTCAAGCTCGGAATAAAAAAAATATGCTCATTTTAGTGAATCCCTTTTGGGAAGACCATGAACCATGACCACAGTCGACGGTTGGTAAAACGACAGTCCATCGATCCCTTCGTAGGTGGCCTTCTTCAGCTTTTAAGTCAGTCGTTTTGGTCCTTTTCCCTATGCCTTAGGCACTTAAACTACATTGTTTGATGAATAAACTACGTTTTTTTACTCAGTCTAAGCGTAATAACCTAGTCAAACATATCTCATTATCCAAAAATCATCCAAACATGGAGCAAAAAGAAGAGGAAAAGTCGACCAAATCTCCTAAGAACAAGCAGCAGTGTTCTTCAAAGTTCAACCACTAGGTACCTTGAATTCAATCGTACATTTGGTCACTAGGTAAGTGAGATTTCACTAGTGGGTTCCTTTCATCCACTAGGTCCCTAGAATTCAGTTAGTTCCTTGATTCTACATAGCTTGTTTAGACTTAGGGTTTGTAAAATCTTGACAATTATTGTGATTTCAGCTACTATATAATCCATAGTCTAAATAAAAGGTTTTCTTGGAAACGTTGCTTAATTCCTTGTATAAAATTCAAAACCCTAGTTTGTATAAATTCTCTTAGTTAATGAATTATACTCTCTAGGTCAGTTAAACAGATAATCATACTCCAGATTTCGAATGTCACATTATCAGTATGTAAATATTGTATTCTCAGATTGCATGTCAGTATTTTGAGTTATTCAGTATTTTAGTTACATTTGTGTCATATACATATTCATTTGGGAGTAGACTTAGCCCCGAGTTGGAGTAAGGTTTAGCGTACCCTCATAGTCCCACAACTACGTGCCCCCATAAGATTATAAGACCCCTTTGTTGGGCATCATTATTAGTGATCAGGCCTCAATCATGCCTTTATAATTCTAGCAAGGTATATTTGGTCCTCTCGATGGGGTGTATATATCGGACTACACGTTTAGTTCACGTGGTTTATGTCAGTTAATAGTAACTCCCACAGTCAGACTCTTAGTGCATTGACTAGGTTTTCAACATTTATATTAGTATACAGTTCAACATGTTATCTTCATGATCAATATTTGGCCATTACATTCATTTTAGTTCTTCAATTATATTTCAGTATTTATATCTCTGCTCAGATAACATCATTGCTCAGTTATGTATTGTTCAACTTATATATAATTTATTCAGCTTAGTATCTATATCATGCATGCTCAGAACATTCCAAGTACTGACGCATACTCTGCGTTACATCCTTTCATGATGTAGGTTCAGGTACTCAGCATCCAGATCACACATAGATCGATTCTCGGTCTGCATTCAACAGCTCCAGTGTCGAGTCCTCATATTCTAAGGACAATAGACATGCTTTCATTTTAATCATTATTTTTAGTTTCAGTTTTGTTAGAGTTAGCTTGGGGGCATGTCCCAGCAACTCAACTTAGTTAGAGGCTTTTCAGACATCGTAATAGATTCAGCTTGAGTTGTTAAGTGGTTGTTAATTATCACTAAACTCTTAGTATGTTTTATAAATTCACATGTTTTGGGTTTTGTCCTCACACCAGATATTTATTGATTTAGCTTCCGCATTGTTCATTCTTTACTTGGTTATTTTCACAATGCTTATGATATGCCAGACTCAGGTTAGCTTGGGGTCACTCGTAATCCTAGGTCCCGTGTTACGTCAAGGGAGTAGCCTCGGGGCGTGACAATCTAGGTATCAGATCATTGGGTTCAAGAGTGTCTAAACTCCGCACTAAGTAGAGTCACTTTCATGAGTGTGAAGCGCACCGCACCTATGAGGGGAAGGCTATGTTGTATTTTAAGAAAAACTTCACTTTCTTTGCTCTTCGTACCATGCATGGGTATGATCCAACTTCTCCTTTCTAATCCTTCGTTATACATTTTAGATCATGCCTCCCCATAGAGGTAACGCACAGAATGCTAATACATACAATGAATGCTAACATAGTTCCTCCAGTCCTGAACCATGAGGTTACAAATGCAAAATTTTGGAATGTGATCCAGCTCTTGGCTCAGAGTGTATCAAATAAGAACAATCAGCAGGCCAGATATCCTACAAACACTAATGGTGGATCAGCTACAACTAAGGTTCAAGACTTTGTACAGATGAATCCGCCTGAGTTTCTAGGGTCGAAGGTTGGTGAGGACCCACAAAACTTTATTGATGAGGTTAAGAAGATTCTTGGGGTGATGCAAGTGACAAGTACTGAGAGTGGTGAGTTAGCATCCTATCAACTTTAGGATGTGGCGCATAGCTGGTACACTCAGTGGAAAGAAATCAGGGGTGCGAATGCAGCTCCTGTTACTTGGGGTTGTTTTACTAAAGCTTTTCTGGATAGGTTATTCCCAAAGGAGTTGAAAGAAGCTAAGGCACAAAAGTTTATGAATTTGAAGCAGTTCAATGTGGGTCCAAGAGTACGGGTTGAAGTTCAGTCAGCTCTCCAAGTATGCTCCACACATGGTTGCCAATCCAAGCGCACAAATGAGTAAGTTCTTGTTTGGGGTATCTGATCTAGTAAAGACCGAGTGGAGGAATGCTATGTTTCTAGAGGATATGGATATCTTCAAACTCATGACTCATGCCCAGCTGATTGAGGGAGATAAGCTAAAGGAAATGGCTAAAGATAACAAGAAGTCTAGAACAAGGAATTATGAATACTCTCAGCAAAGATCGAGTGGTGGAAGTCGCTCACAATTTCAGCTAAGTTCTACAGCCCTAGCACCTTTATTAGCTAGTGCTCCATCCCTAGGTTTCGATAGGATCAGAAAGGTAGGGCATCAGGCTCTAAGTCTCTAGGGATTACTTCAAGTAACAGGACTTACCCAACTTATCCAAAGTGTGGTAAGAACCATCCGGGCGCAGCAGCACCAGCAGGTCGCCCAAACTCAACAGGGTGCTTCGCCTAGTACAGGTGGCGGTCAACGCCAGAACAGGTTGTATTCTCCCCAGGCTAGCTAGGACCAAGAAGATTCTCCTAATATGGTCACTAGTTCGTTACGAGTCTTTCATTTAGATGGTTATGCATTGTTAGATCCAGGAGCTACACTGTCTTTTGTAACTCCCTATATAGCAGTAAACTTCAGTGGCAATCCAGAAACTCTCTCAAAACCTTTCTCAGTCTCTACTTCAGTTGGTGACCCAGTTATAGCTAGACAAGTATACAGAAATTGCTCTGCCACAGTCTCTCTGAAAGTCACCACAACAGATCTTGTAGGGTTAGAAATGGTAGATTTTGATATCATTCTAGGCATGGATTAGTTACATTCCTATTATGCCTCAGTTGATGGTAGAACTAGGACTGTTCGATTTTAGTTTACAAATGAGAAAGTCTTAGAATGGAAGAGTAGTATCTCATTGCCTATAGGTTCATTCATCTCTTACCTTAAGGCCAAAAAAATAATTTCCAAAGGGTATATCTATCATCTTGTTCGAGTTAAGGATTCAAACTCCTAAACCCAAACTCTTGAGTCAGTCCCATAGTAAATGAGTTCCCGAAAGTGTTCCCAGAAGATATTAGATAACTAATCCAACATGAAACAATTGGAACATATAATGATCAAACAATCACTTGGCTGGAAATATATACAAAATTAGAGTTGTCAAAGAAATGATGGCGATTTCTTCAACTAATTTTTTGTCATGTCACCACTTAGCAAAGGAGAAATCCTTGTGTCGACCTTCATACCAAAAGCTAACTTTTTGGTTTTCTCCACAATCATATTCTGTGATTTCCAAAATTGTATTTATGCCTTACTTTTTCTAATTCTCTCTTCTTCCTTAGCCTCCTTTGTTCCTCAGTCTCATTGAAATTTTTCACTAGTAATGGAGGAAGAGAATCCATTAGGATCCATGTATTCCTACTTCATTGCCAGTGAAAAATTTTCAATGTGATTGAGGAAAATAGGAGGTTAAGGAAGAAAAGAGAATTAGAAAAAGTAAGGCATAAGCAACAATTAAGAGAATCACAGAATAGGATTCTAGAGAAAACCAAAAAGTTAACATCTGGTATGAAGGGTCGACAGAAGGATTTCCCCTTTGCTAACTGGTGACATGACATAAAATTGATTGAATAAATCTTCGTCATTTCTTTGGCAATTCTCATTTTGTATTCATTTCTAGCGACATGATTGTTTAATCATTATATGTTCCAAATGTTCTATGTTAGATTAATTATCTATTATCTATTATCCATTATCTGTTATCTATTATCTATTATCTATTATCTATTATCTATTATCTGCTCCTGTGAGATTAGTGTTCCGTTCATGTAATTAAAAAAATGATCAAAAATTCTTTGTTAGAACTATCTATTATGCTTCTCCTCACTAGCAGTACCTTCTTTTTCTAAAAAAAAAGTCTTGATCAAAAAGCAATGGATAATTAAGAGCTTATGGACAAGAAATTTTTTATCATTTGCAATAAGGTATGTGGTTAAAATGTAATTTTGTATAGCTTGTGATACAACACTTAATATGGTTGATGACACTAATCTTATCACAAGAGGTGATCAAATGAAAAATAAGTTTCGGTAGAGTCTAAAATTTCTATCACATTGTATAGTAATTGTTATACAACGCAACAGTTTAGATTTTGAAAGATAAAAACAAAATGGCAACGAGTTATATAAAGAAAACTTCATAAACATACAGTACAAAATTTCAACTCAATCATGAGGAGAAAAATATGTGAGTTAAATTGACAATTATGAAGGGTATTTTTATAAATCAATCATCCCCGAAGAATGATACATTATTTTGCATTGTCTTAAAGGAGTGGCGTTCTACCCAAATCGATTTGATTCTAAAATATGTTGTTTCAAAAATAAGTAGACATTTAATCCATTCAAAAATTGAGCTAATATAACCTAATTTAATTAGGTTTCATTTAATTATGTTGAACTTTGTTGAAATATTTTGTTCTTATTTGATATTAATATTATATAATATCGTAATAAAGAAAATTAAATACTCAAAACATTATAAAATAAATTCAAATTCATTTGATACCTCTTCAACTACAATATAAAATAAAAATAAAAAAATTACAGCAATATAATCGTGACTATCAATTCTTCAAATTTTACCCAAGTTATCCTAGCAATGAAAAAAACTTGCAACTAATAACTAAACTATAAAAGGGTAAGCTTATACTAAACAAAATGATTATACCTAAAAATAATTTATTTCATCAAATAAGTATCAAAATATTAATACAATATTATTTTTAATTTTAAAAATGTCCATTACCGTTCTTGAGAGTTGAGAATCCCTAATTTTGAAAATATCGATGTAACATCTATTTCATGAAATTAAATATTAATACAATATTTTTTTTATATGCTATACGTTGTTTGATGTTCAAGGAAAGTGCAAAATATCAATCAATCAATTAATAAAATGAATTTGTACCATAGATCTTTACTGAAATTGTTGCAAAAAAGTTACCGTCTATTTCTTAGATCAAAGATTCAGTAAAAATCCTCCGTTTCTGATTCTCCTGCACTTAAGAACCACCAGAATCTTAAATTAGAATGAGATTCCAACTTTGGCTAAAAATATCAATCAATCAATTAATAAAATGAATATGTACCACTAATACTTACCGAAATCGTCGTCCATTTATAAGATCAAAGACTCGGTAAAAACCCTCCACTTTTGTTTCTCTTGAACTTAAGTCATAAGAACATAAGTTAGAATGAGATTTCAAATCTGGAAAAAAATATTACTCAAATCAATTAATAAAATGAATGTATACCACTGATACTTCCCAAAATTCTTGGGGAAAAAAATCACCGTTCATTTTTATGATTAAAAAGTCGGCAAAACCCCTTTGTTCATGATTTTCCTGCACTCAAGAACCACAAGAATCTTAAATTAGAATGAGATTTCAACTCTTAGCAACTAGGTTATGACAGAATAAATCAAAGAACTTACAAAACGGAAAGATATGTCATTGAAATAAAATGATTTTGTTGTGTCTTTTTTTTCTCGGGATGAGCCAACCCGGTTCAAACATTATTTATAAGAAGCTGAATGGTTATTTACCCAGTGACTCCCATCAAAAATGCAAATTGAGAGAGAACTTAAGAAAAAATATGATAGAAGTGGTTCGTGAAAATTTATGACTCTAATACTGATAATATGTAAAGAAAAACCTATATTTAAACACCAAAGTACACCCTAGACGTGACATGACATATAAGACCCCAAGAGGCCCTACACAAGCCACTTGACATACATATTCACAACATAATAGAGAAAATCAAAAAATCTCATAAGAAGTAAAGAGTTCGACATATAAAAGGTAGTATATCAAAGTCTAGACAAGTCATCTATTACATCAAAATGAGTGGCCAGAACATAACTCGTACACCACATACAAGTCTAAAACACAAAAGACACAAGAAAGCAATAAAAGTGACATGATCCTCGGAACAGAGGACTCACCAACTATTGATCTCCAAGTCGCTAATGTGATCAACTAGCCTTGAATAGAGGGAGAGGAATCGCCAAGCCCTACATTGGTGAAACAGTGTGGGCACAATCAATGTTTTAAAAGGTGGGGGTGTAAGGCAAGACGTTTTACTTAGTATAGGGTGAGGCATAATCCTCGAGACGTGGGGCGTTAGCCTTGTTTATCTTTAAATTTTTAATTTATGATATAGTATAATAATATAATAACACAAAAATAAAAATACATCAATAGATTGAAATAAATACAAACGTGATTAGAGAAACCTATAGAAAATAAAACTTCTAACATGATTATATAAGTATAAATAATCTAATATCTTAACTTTTTAATAATAAAAGATTCATTATTTCGAAAAATATTATCATACTATGCAATTCCCCCCCCCCCCCCCCCCTTCCCCCATAAAGAAAATAATCAATAAAACTTACTAGTATTATAAAAAAAAAAAAAAAAAAAAAAAAAAAAAAAAAAAAAACTTTCTTCAACATTTTGAAGAACTTATGACTAGTGAGGAATCCGTGAATTCGACAAGCAGAATTGAGAATCCAAGGGTTCGATTTAGGAAAATTAGAGTCATTACCCAACTGATATGAAGAGAGAAGAACTATAGATATTTGAAGACAAGCGAAATTCAGTCTAAAGGATTAAGATTGTATTTAACTTTTCTGTGTAAGAAGGGATATGCAAATAAGTGAGAAACTCGTTAGAATTTATAGAGTTTCTCCAAGTTGAGAAGAAGACTTTACTTATGTCATTTACGAATACAATCATATTCCCAGTCAAGAGAGAAATTAAATACATGTGATATTTCACATTTCGTCAAGAAAAATCAAATTATATAATGGTCAAAAGAACGTAGTTTTTCTCACTTGCACAAAAAAATCCAAGACTACTATTGTGTTGTTTATGAAAATATTATTACCATTTAAGAAAAGGTAAATTAATGTGATATTACATATAATTCAACATTAACTTTTTTTTTCATTTACGAATATAATCATATTAACAGTCAAGAAAAAATCAAAGACAAGTGATATTTCATATCTAGTCAAGAAAAAATAAAATACATGTGATATTTCACATATATAAGGCCAAAACAGGTTGTTTTACTCACTAGTAAAGAATATTCTAGGGCTACTACTGCATCATTTATGAAAGTAATTATTGTCATTTAACAAAAAGGCAAACTCATGTGACATCTCATATGTATAACGTTCGTAACACGCATTTCAAGAACATCATTTTGAAGAACAAATTTTCATAAAAAATATTTTTTAATTGAAAATTAGATTGTTTGCACTTAATGGAGGTTTGAATTTGAATGGTTCAGAGTGCAAACCTTAAGCCATTAACAAATACTCGTTTACATTAAGATTTAAACACTTATTTTTGTGTAGATAATTTTTACCACAACTTCGTCCATAACCACAAACCACCACCACCATCACTATCGTTGACAACCACCAGCCATCACAATCAATCACCTCTGTCATCACAACCATCGCTAACAACGACTATTGTTGTGATTAACCACTGTTGTTAGTCTCTGTCACTCCTACCATCTCCATTATTATAATTATGTACACTACTATCACCACTACTGTTACTTTATCTGCCACCATTATTAGCCAGTACCACCAATGCGGTCCATCCTTACTACCAATCACCTCAACCATCACAACCAGTATCACCGCCAACTACAGGTCAATGATACTTGGAAGTCATTTTTTATTATCTTAGAAAGAAGGCAAATTATGAGAAGAGCCTTAAAATTGACAACAAACAACTTTTCTAGTCAATTAATTATCAAATTGTATGCAAAGATTGAGGTTGGGGAATATCAGGAATCTCTTTTTGCAAAGGCTGTCGATATTCTTGAGTAACATGAACATTTTACATAAGAAATATTATAGTTCAAGAGTAATAAAAATTCTATGTAATTTAGGTATTTGAAAAAAATACATATTTTAAGATATTTCCAGGTATTAATGTGTCACAACCCAAACTACCCCCGAGTTGTGACATGACGCATAAGATCTTGAGAGGCCCTACACAAGCCACTAATTATACATCAGACAAGAATATAGAGTTTAAGAGTTTAAAAGACAGTTTAGTATCATAATGAGTTTTTCAAAAATGAAGCAAAAGTCTAACATAGTCTCAAGCCATATATTACATCAAGAGTGATTGGTACATAACCCATACATCACATACAATATCTGAAAAGTAAAGACGATAACCAATAAAATGTTTGGTCCTCGAAACATGAGGACTCACCACTTCTCAAAACCACTAAAGTGATCACTAGCCACGAGGATGCGAAATCGGAGCGTCAGACCCTACATTTTGAAAAAATGTAGGCAAGAGTATGCGTTAGTACAAAGAATGTACCAAGTACGATTGCAATGCATAAGAGTAATAAAATCATGCTAAAAAAGACTTTTCATCACATGCAAAGACCAAGTTAAAACATAAAATAAGAGATTAGAAGCATAATCATGACCATGGTGAATGAAAGTAAAAATCATCTTTCAACACATGTGAGATACTTCTAGAAGTAACCTTAGTTCATTATTTTTGTGGGAAGTAGTTGTTAACCAACATAAGACTATGTGAGTAATAACATGGAATCCAGTGTATAACTCACACTGAAAAGGGATCTCCTTACTTACCAAGGTAAGAACCATAACTTCTAACTGAAGTGGATACACTAGCTAATGTCTATATGAGACAACCTATGGTGGCACATAGTTTATACGACATGGGTAATAGCCTCTTCTCCACTCTGCTAAGCATAAATCCCATAGAAAAGTTAGTCTTTACTTGTCTTTTCATTACGAGACACGGGTAAACGTCGTTTGTCCTATCATCCAGGGAAAGCACATAGAGTAGCCAATTCAAGCTAGGCTTCATTAGAATAGCTCTTAAATCCTTATTCAAAGTTTAGTTGAGAAAACCTTTTAGCTCTAAGAATCCATTATTTGAGAAAACCCTTTCACATTCATGTACTGAGTAGGATGTGATAAATCCTTTCACAACAACATTGATATTTCACTCTCAAATCAACTTAAATCATTTTCATCAATTTCAAAAGTACATGCATATCTTCACAAGTTCCTCTTTCATAGTTCAAAACCCTCATTATATCATCAGTCTAGAAATCATGGGTGATGCATGGGTTCATGGGAATTCATTTTAAAAGTATGCAATTACTCATGCGTAAAAAGGCATTAAACAATCAATTGGATCAACGTTGAAGAAACCTATGGCAATTGAATAAAACCCTAGATTGATTAGGGAATCTATATTTGCAAAATTAGAGAATTCAAGAGACCTACAGAGGAAAGAGCTACATACCTTGATGCCAAAAGCTTGCAATTAATGGAGGATTTCGAGACTTGATCTTGAAACCCTAGACTTCTACTTCTTCTGAGAAACATTTGAGATGATGAAGTTGATCAACTTTTGGGATTCAAGGAGAATGAATTGAATTGGGTGATTTGGGGGTTTAAAATCATTATAAAGGGCCTAGGGTAGAGGGTAAAACTACATAGTATTGGGTTAAAAAATTAGGAAAAGACCCAAAGTCGTTTTAAAATAATTGTTGGACCTTACCGACGATCTGACCTACGGTACGTAGGTCCTACCATAGATCGTCCTGGTCAACTGTTGGTGGGCTTAGAGAACACAATCTTTGGACCCCAATGACGGGACCCCATGTACGGTCCATGGGTCCATATACAGACTGTACACCTCAACCATGGGTCCCAACTTTTGATCCTAAAATTTCACTAAGTTTGGGACTTACCTTACAAGAACTACGTGCGACCCGTACATTGAATGACGGACTGTCCTAGTGAACTATAAAAGAGTATTGGGACTAGAAATTTTCTAAACTTTTGAACTTGCCAACCACGGTTCCACCTACGGTCTGTGGTCCAACTTTTGGAATTTCGGTGGTTCCGTTGAAACTAACACCAGATTTTTTAGTAACTGCAAATTTTTCCTTCTTTTCAAATCTGAGGTGTAACAATATATTCCCCTTGTGAAAATTCATCCTTGAATGGGATCTAAGAAAACATAAAGAGGGTAAGAACTAAATCTAACAGTCCAACATGAATAAAATCACAAAAAAATGCACATGTCCAAGGAGGGAACATCAACACCAAGCTAAAGCATGTTCAAAACATCATTTCATAAGGTCTATATGCAACTCATACATAAATGCACATAAACATGAAGAAATCAATCAAGCTAACTCACTTTTCTCTAAAATCAATTTTTCATGAATATGCATAAATGAGGAATCATGGGAATATCTAAGACAGGTGAAACCAAAAGAGTAAACCATGAGAAATTGGATACCTCAAAATAGAGTAGGGACTGAGGGAAAGAGATGAGGATAACGCAATATCTTATTGGCCTCGGCCTCCAAAGTAGCATCCTTAACTAACTAATTCCTCCAAAAAACCTTCATTGAAGCAACTTCTTTATCTCTCAACTTACAAACTTGTCGGTCCAAGATCTCCACCGGAACTTCTTCGTAAGAAAGGCTATCCTTTATGCCAAGACTCTCCCATGGTAGTATAGATGTCGGATCACCAACACATTTCTTCAACAAGGAAACATGGAAAACCAAATGCAGTGCTACCAAGTCATTAGAAAATTCAAGTTCATAATCAACTTTACCAATACGCCTCAAAATCTTATATGGGCCCACATAACGGGGACTAACTTTCCCTTTCTTTCCAAATCTCATCACACCCTTCAAGAGTGAAATTTTCAAGTAGACCCAATCATTCACATCTAACTCAAGATCCCTTCTTCTAACATCGACATAGGATTTTTTTCGACCTTAAGTCATTTTCATCCTTTCTCTATCAGGCCGAACTTTTTCCATAGCCTCTTGTACCAACTCGGGATCTATCAAAGAAACTTCACCCACTTCAAACCATCCTATAGGAGATCTACACCTCCTACCGTAAAGAGCCTCAAATGGAGTCATGCCAATGTTTGAGTGATAGTTATTGTTATATGCTAATTCAATCAAAGGCAAGTTAACATCCTAACTACCGTTGAATTCAATGATGCAAACTCTCAACATATATTCTAAGGCTTGGATAGTACGCTCCACTTTCCCATAGATTTGCGGATGAAAGGTCGTACTAAGCTTAACACGAGTACCAAGCCCCTTTTGGGAGGATTTCAAAAACTGAGAAGTGAATTGGGTACAAGGATCGGAGATAATGGACAAGGGCCCTCCGTGCAACCAAACCATTTCTCTCAGGTACAACTTAGCACAGTCCTTTTCCAAATAAGAAATCTTAATGGGAATGTAGTAAGCTAATTTCGTCATACAATCTACTATAACCAGATCGAGTCATGTTTGCACTGTGTGAGGGGTAAACCAACAACGAATTCTATATTCAAATCCTCCCACATCCAAGTAGGAATACTGATATCTTACAACAAACCTCCGACTTCTGATGTTCAACTTTCACGTGTTGACAATTAGGACACTTAACCACAAATTTTGCAATATCTTTTTTCATCCCATTCCACCAATAGACCTTCGTGAAGTCACAGTACATCTTGGTGGCTCCTAGATGAGTAGAATATCGAGAACTATGGACTTCTGATAAGATCTACTCTCTCAAGTCATCTATATTAGGGACAAACAAATGACCTTGATAACGAAGCATGCCATCTCCCCCTTGGAAGAAAGCCTCAACCGAATTTTTAAGCACTACTTCCTTCAGTTAAACCAAAAGTCGGATCAAGACCTTGCTTTGCTTTTACTTCCGACACAAAAGACGACTCAAAACCATTATGGACCATAACACAACCATTACTAGAGTCAACCAATAGAATACCCTTTCAGGCCAATCTATGAATATCTCAAACCAATTCCTTCTTACTATCCTCAAAATGAGCAAAACTGACCATTGTGAATCGACTAAGATCACTCACCACTACATTCGCTTTGCGCGGATGATAGAGAAAACTCATATTATAATCCTTTAGTAACTCTAGCCACCTTCTTTGGTGAAGATTTAGATCCTTATGGTTAAATATATATTGCAAACTTTTTTGGTCGGTAAAAAGATCGACGTGAACACTTTAAGTAATTCCTCCAAATCTTTAAAGTAAACACAATTGACACTATTCCTAAATCATCGGTAGGATAGTTCTTTTCGTGCACCTTAAGATTTCTTGAGGCATAGGCAATGACTTTCCGATCTTTCATAAGGACACATCATAGCCCCTATTCTTGAAGCATCACAATAAATAACAAACATGTTGGTTCCTTCCGGTAAAGTCAACACCGGAGCGGAATTAAGTCTATCTTTCAATTCTTGAAAACTCTACTCACAAGCTCCCGACCATAAGAATTTGACTTACTTTTGGGTCAACACTATCAATGGAGAGGCAATTAAAGAAAACCCTTCCATAAACCTTCTATAGTAACCGGCTAAGCCCAAGAAACGTCTAATATCCAAAGGGGATAGAGGTCTAGGCCAACCTTAACCACACCCATCTTCTTAGGATCTACCACAATACCTTTTTCGGAAACAACGTGACCAAGAAAACCCACAGACCTTAACAAATACTCACACTTACTTAACTCTTCAAAGAGTTTTGGTCCTTGAGGACTTGCAACACAATCATCAAATGATCGGTGTGCTCATATTCACTCCTTGAATAGATTAATATATCATCAATAAACACAACTACAAACATGTCAAGGTATTGTCTAAACACCATATTCATAAAATCCATAAATGCGGCTGGAGCATTAGTCAAGCCAAAGGACATTATAAAAAACTCATAATGACCATATTGAGTTTGAAAATCCATTTTCAGAATATCATCCTCTTTCACCCTCAGTTGGTGATAGCCCAACATGAGGTCAATCATAGAGAAGTAACTTTCTCCCTGCAGTTGATAGAAAAAAATCATCTATCCTTGGAAAAGAATACTTATTCTTGATGGTAACCTTGTTCAAATAATGGTAATCGATACACATACGAAGCAAACCATATTTCTTTCGAATAAACAACAGTGGAGCACCCCATTGAGAGATACTCGATCAGATGAAACTCTTATCCAATAAATCTTTCAATGCTTTTTTAATTCCATAAGTTCTGTTGGAGCCATTCGGTAATTAGAAGTACAGATAGGTTGCATATTTGGGAGAAGGTCAATACCAAATTCTATTTCCCTTTCGGGAGGAATACCGGGTAGATCATTAGGAAACACTTTCAGAAACTCATTTACAATGGGGAGTGACTCAAGAGTAGGGGTTTCGAAATCCATATCCTTCACCCTAACTAGATGGTATATGCAACCCTTAGAAATTATCTTTCTAGCTTTAAGAAAATAAACAAACCGACCTCTATGCACAGAATTTCCTCATTCCCCCTCTAGGATGGGCTCATTTGGAAATTGAAACTTAACCACTTAGGTTCTACAATCAATAGAAGCATAGCAAGAATTCAACCAATCCATACCAAGAATAACATCAAAATCTATCATGTCATGTAAAAGATCAACATGGGTGACTCTAAGGGACAAGGATACATGACAATTTCTATAGACCTTCTTAGCCACAATAGACATAGGAGTAGAGATAGGAAAAGGGTCTAACAACACATCCAAAAGAATATCAAACCTCATAGCTACATATGGCATCAAAAAAAGACAAGGTAGCGTCGGGATCAAGAAAAGCATAAACATCAAGATGATAGTCTATCAACATACCTCTAACTACATCGGAAGAACCATCTTGCTCATGACGAGCTTGGAGCGCATAAAACTTGTTTTGTTTCTTACTCCCACAAGAACTAGACAAAGAATTAGGTTGAGCCCATCGATGATTATCTTCTTCATTCTTAGCAACTAAGGGACATTCCCTTATTTTGTGGTCCGTCTGTCCATAATCAACACATGCATTAGAATCGGCTAGACATCTACCTTCATGCTTCCTTCCACATTTAGCAAAAGTAGACAATGAAGATCGACTACCATTTCCTCCTTTAGTTTTAGGGTTAGACACCCTATACTTGTTGAATCTAAGAGGAGCATTAGAGGAGCCTTGATCGAAAAACCTTTGTCGGAACTTAGAACGACCATGTCCATCAAACCTTAAATATGAAAAGTCACCATCACTAGTCCTTGCTTTTTTTGACTCCTTAGATCTTTCCTTAAGTTTCTCTTCTTCTATTTGTTGAGCATGCACCATTAATGAGAAATGTTCATATCATTGATAAGTATGGTGATACGAGATTCCTTGACTACCATCTCGAACACTCCCGACAAAAACATACTCATCCTTGCCTAGAATTGGCAATCATAGTAGGCATACCTACACAACTGTGTGAAATTCAAAGCATATTCCTTCACACTCATGTTTCCTTGAGGAAGTTTAATGAATTCAAGTACCTTTTTTCTCCCTCATCTCAAAGGGAAAAACCTATCAAGAAAAGCAACCTTAAACTTTTCCCAATCGAAAGGACACGCATTAACCACCCTTCCTTCCTTCCATTGTTTGAACCAAACTTGAGAAACATCCTTAAGTTAGTAAAAGGAAAATTTTGTCTTTTCCACTGGCGTCACTCCCATGATCATCAACACCTTATACACTTCATCAATGAATTCTTGAGGATCTTCCTCAACCTTAGAACCATGAAACTCTAGAGGATTCATTCTAGTGAAGCCCCTCAATTTAGATGACGTTGTACCCACATTCGGGTTCACAAGGACCAAAACATCCATATTGGCTTGAGCCGTCATGGCTTAGGCCAATACTTGAAAAACATCCCTAAACTCTGCACTAGTCAGTTGCTTGGCCAAAGTGTTGACCAAAACTTAAAGAGCCTGAGGAGGAGCTTCTCATTCCATATTCTCATTCACATTCCTCCTAACGTATACTCTTCAAGGGGCTATATCCTTAAATGCATCGGATAGGGATTAGTAGAAAGGACACATAGAGTTACACTAAATCGCATGAATTTAGAGTAATGAAAGAAGTGGAGTTTCCTAATCATCTTATAACTTCTTGTTGATAAATGTGGCACGCTTCACACTCATTAACAAGACTCTACTTGACGTGTCTTAGAGACTTTCGTAGGACCTTTCTAAACCTTTTGCTCTAAATACCAAATTTGTCACGACCCAAAGTAACCCCTAGACGTGACATGGTGCATAAGACCCTGAGAGGCCCTACACAAGCCACTTAGCATACATCATACAAGATTATAGAGTTCAAGATTTTAAAAGATAATTTATATCATATGATTTTTTTCAAAAACGAAACAAAATTCTAACATAGTCTCAAGCCATCTATTACATCAAAAGTGATTGGGACATAATCCATACATCACATACAATATCAAAAAAGTAAAGATGGTAAGCAATAGAAGGTTAGGTCCTAGGAACATGAGAACTCACCACTTCTCAAAACCACTAAAGTGATCACTAGCCACAAGGATACAGAATCGGAGCGTCAGACCCTACATTTTGAAAGAATGTAAGAAAGAGTATGCATTAGTACAAAGAATGTATCAAGTATGATAGTAATGTATAAGAGTTATAAATCACGCTAAAAAGAACTTTTCATGACAAGCAAAGACCAAGCTAAAACATAAAATAAGAGATTAAAAGCATAATCATGATCATGGTCAATGCAAGTAAAAATCATCTTTGAACACATGTGAGATACTTCTAGAAGTAACCTTAGTTCATTTTTATTGTGAGAAGTAGCCTTTAACCGAAATATAGACCATGTGAGCTACAACATGGAATCATGTGTATATGCCACACCAAAAAAGAATGTCCTTACTTGCCAAGGTTAGAACCATAACTTCTAGCTTAAGTGGGTCCACTAGCTAATGTCTATCCTAGACAACCTATGGTGGGACATAATTTATGGGACATGGGTAACCACCTCTTGTCCGCTCCCTGAAGCATAAATCCCACGGAAAAGTTATTAGTCTTTACTTGTCTTTTCATTAAGAGACATGGGTAATCGCCACTTGCCTTATCGTCCATGGAAGGCACATCAAGTAGCCAATCCAAGCTAGGTTTCAATAGAATAGCTCCTAAGTCTTGATTCAAAGTTTAGTTGAGAAAATCTTTAAACTCTAAGAATCCTTCATGTAAGAAAACCATTTCACATTCATGTATTTAGTAGTATGTGAGAAATCCTTTCACAACAACATTGATGCTTCACTCTCAAAGCAACTTAAATCATTTTCATCAATTTCATAAATAACATGCATATCATCATAGTTCACAACCCACATTATATCATTATAGTCTAGAAATCATGGTTCATGCATGGGTTCATGGTAATGCATCGTAAAAGCATGCAATTACTTCAAATCATGCGTAGAAAGGCTTAAACTAATCAATTATATCAATATTGAAGGAAACCATGTCAATTGAACAAAACCCAAGTTTGATTGGGGAATCTATCTTTGAAAAATTGGAGAATTTAGGAACCTATAGAGGAAATATCTCCATAGGTTAATACTATCATACCTTGAAGACAAAAGCTTGCAATTAATGGAGGATTTGGAGACTTGATCTAGACTTATTTTTCTTCCTTAGAGATAAAAATATTTGAGAGGAAAAACTTGATCAAATTTTGGGATTTTAGGTGAATGAATTGAATTGGGTGATTTAGGGGGTATAAAATCATTATATGGGGCCTAGAGACATAGTATTGGGTTAAAAAAAATTAGGAAAAGACCCAAAGCCCCTTTAAAATAATTGTCGGACCCTCACTTACAGTCTGACCTACGGTTTGTAGTTCCTACCACAGTCCTTCCTAGTCGACCATTGGTGGGTTCATAGACCACCATCTTTGGACCCCCAACGACAGACCTCATGTACGGTCCGTGGATCCACTTACGGACTATACACCTCAACCGTGAGCCCTAACTTTTGATCCTAAAATTTTTCTAAGTCTGGGACTCACCTACAAGACCTACATACGACTCGTGCATTGAATGATGGACTAACCTGATGAACCGTAAAAGAGTACTGGGACTGGAAATTTTTGAACATTTAAACTTGCCACCAACCTACATTCCGTCAATACTTCTGTCGGAACTAGCACTAGATTTTTTTAGAAAATTTAAATTTTTCCCTCTTTTTGAATATAAAGTGTTACATAATGCTTCTTTTTTTCCTACTAATTTATTGGAATTGAACAATAAAAGAGCTCAATTCATGGAAGTTTTATCTATTTGATAATTTAGGCAGATAATGAAAACCAACGAAGATAAAATCCTATAATGTATTCTAGAATTTTGCATTTGATTTTGTTGTTTGGATACATTACATATACACGCATTCAAGAGGCATAGTTGATAAAAATAATAATAAAGGAGACTTAGACCAAATAGATATCATTTTGGTTTTATTTTCTTGGAGTGGGAGTCAAAGATAATTAACAAGACTAACATGTAAATTTTTATATGCAAATTTTGTTTGTATTTACCTATTCAAATTTGTATGTCAACCTCGATGGCATATAAGTCCTTTAAATTAAATAAAAGTGTTCAATTAAAAAGTTTTTAAATCTAATCTCTAATGATAATCCATCACCTTTTGATGGCCATATACTTTGACACAAGAAAATACTATTAAATATGAATGGTTGAATGATCAATTAATTTATAATAATTGATCATTAGATAATTTTTTGTACATTTTGGATGGTTTTTAATCTTTATCCTTTAAATTTATGATTTTTAATTTTTTTTCCTAGTGTTCATTTAATGAAAAATTGTAGGTAAAAATACCCTTTAAAAAAAAAAAAAAATGGGCGTAGGATAAGGGGAAATTAGGAGGGGATTACAATGTGGGAAATCAAACCCTCACCAACAAGGTGGGAGTTTAGGTAGCCAACCAACTAAACTACTAAATGTTGGAATCGTAATTCAAAGTTAGAGTAGGAATCCTAAGTTGTTTAGGATTTGCTATTTATGATATTTACTTATTTATGTTTAATTAGAATTTGTTATTCAGAGAAGCTCCTAGTCCTAGTTTACTTTGGTTGTTAGTATTATAAAAAGGATACCTTATTACATATTTTTAATTTAGTGAAATACAAGAGTTTTTATAAATAAAATATTTTCCTTTAAATTGGTATCAGAGCTTCTACAAACCTGGTAGAAGATCTAAGAGGTGATGCATGTTACAGCTATTGAGCATGTGGAACTAGCTGCATACCAACTGAAGGGTATTGCTAGAGTCTTGTACGACTAATGGAAGAAGGGTAGAGCTGAGGGTGCACCAATTGTGAGCTGGGTTATGTTCGAAGATGTCTTCTGGGGGAATTTCTTTCCCCGTGAATTGAGGGAGGTGAAGGAAAGAGAATTCCTTAACTTGAAGCAGGAATCCATGAGTGTGCATAAGTATAGCCTCAAGTTCACTCAATTGTCCTGCTATTCTTCGGAGATAGTTGCTAACATGAGGAGCAGGATGAGTCTATTTGTATTTGGATTGTCTCGCTTGTCAAGTAAGGAGGGAAAGGCAACTATGCTGATAAGATACATGGACATAGCAAGGCTTATGATTCATGTGCAACAGGTTGAGGAGGATAAGTTGAGAGATAGAGGAGTTCCGGAACAAGAAGGCCAAGACAATAGGTAATGAGTTTGGGTTGCATAATGGTAATGCGAACCAGTCATCTTTATAACAAAGCCAACTGGACCTGCTCCATCGTCTGCTAATGCACATGCACCAAGGAACAAAGGTGAGATTCAGAATCACATCTCTCAGAACATCAGAGCTAGACCTACACAATTTCAAGTAATGTGGCACAAGAAGGTAATTGGACTCCTGTATGTGCTAAGTGTGGTAGGAACCACCCAGGAGTGTGCCGTGATGGCTCCACTAGTTGCTTCAAGTGTGTTCAAGCATGTCACTTCATGAGAGAGTGCCCTAAGAACAGGCAGGGTAACGGTAATGGGGGCACTAGAGCTTAATCTTCTAAGTGGCTCCGCCAGACATAGCTACACCTAGAGGAGCTACTTCAGGGACAGACGGAGGAGCAAACCATCTGTATTCCATCACTAGTTGCCAAGAGAAAGAGAACTCACCTGATGTTTTCACTGGTATGATCAAAGTCTTTACTTTTGATGTATACGCATTATCCATGTATGAGTCTATATTTTGTGGCTCCATATATTGCTATGAGATTTGATATCCTTCCTCAGCAACTTCTTGAGCCCTTCAGTGTTTCCATACTTATTGGTGAGTCTATTCTAGCTGAGAGAGTTTATCGTGATTTTACCATTTCTGTCAATCACAAGGACACCATGGCTAACTTAGTCGAGTTTGATATGGTGGACTTTGATGTTAATCTAGGTATGGACTGGCTTTATGTTTGATATGCCTTAGTTGATTGTAGAACATGAGTAGTAAAGTTTCAATTTCCTAATGAGCCAGTTATGGAGTGGAGTAGTAGTTCAGCATTACCTATGGGTTATTTTATTTCGTACATTAAGGTCAGAAAGTTAGTTTTCAAGGGTGCATCTATCACTTAGTCCGAGTTAATAACTCTAGTGTTGAGACACCACTTATTCAGTCAGTCCCAATTTGAGTGAGTTTCTAGAGGTCTTTCCAGATGATCTTTCCAGAGTCCCTCCTAATAGAGAAATAGACTTCGGTATAGATATTCTTCCTAACATTCATCCTATCTCTATTCCACCGTATAGAATGGCTAAAGTTGAGTTGAATGAGTTGAATGAGTTGAAAGAGTAAAAAGAGTAGTTGAAAGATCTTCTTGATAAAGGTTTCAGTCGACCAAGTGTCTCACCTTGGGGCACTCCGATCTTATTTGTGAGAAAAAAAAATGGTTCTCTTAGTATTCGTATTGACTACCGCCAATTGAACAAGGTTACTATCAAGAATAAATATCCCCTTCCGAGAATTAATGATTTTTTTTATCAACTACAGGTGACACTTGTTTTTCTAAGATAGACCTTAGAACTGGCTATCAACAGTTGAGAATAAGAGAAAGTGACATCTCTAAGACAACATTCAGGACCCATTATGGTCACTATGAATTTCTTGTCATGTATTTTGGCTTGACCAATGCTCCTGTAGTGTTCATGGATCTTATGAACAGAGTGTTTAAGCCTTATCTCTATATGTTTATTATAGTATTCATTGATGACATTCTTATTTATTCGAGGAATGAGGAGGATCATGCTAGTCATCCCAGAGTAGTTCTCCAAACTCTAAAGGATAAGGAGTTGTATGCTAAATTTTCTAAGTATGAGTTTTGGCTCAAGTCAGTGGCATTCTTAGGCCACATTATTTCTGGTGAAGGGATTCGAGTTGATACTCAGAAGATTGAGGCAGTACAGAACTAGCTTAAACCCACATCTCCAACTGATATTACGATTTCTTGGGATTGACTGGTTATTATAGAATATTTGTCGAGGGGTTCTGATCGATTTCGTCCCCGTTGAAAAAGTTAACTCAGAAGATAGTAAAGTTCCAATGGTTAGAATTTGGAGGTCTTTCTGAAGGGCTTCTGGGACAGTAAAGTTCCAATGGTTAGAAACTTGCGAGAAAAGCTTTCAGGAATTGAAAATACAGTTGACTACCACCCCTATGTTGACCTAATCGGAGGATACATAGGGCTTTGTTGTGTATTGTGATGCGTCGAGAGTTCAACTGGGTTGTGTATGGATGTAGAACGGGAAAGCTATAGCTTATGCCTCCAGACAGCTTAAGATTCACGAGAAAAATTACCCAGCCCATGATATAGATTTGGTTGTTGTAGTGTTTGTTTGAAAATATGGTGTCACTATCTATATGGTGTTCATATAGATGTGTTCACCAATCATAAGAGTCTTCAGTGTGTATTAGTCAGAAAGAGCTTAATCTCAGACAGATGAGGTGATTGGAGTTACTCAAGGATTATGACATGAGTATCATCTATCACCAGGTAAGGCTAATGTTGTTGCTGATGCTTTGAGCAAGTTGTCTATGGTTAGTACTTCCCATGTTGAGGAAGGCAAGAAAGAGTTAGCCAAAGACATGCACAGACTTGCACGATTTGGAGTTTGGTTAATGGATTCCAATAAAGGAAGAGTGGTGGTGATGAATGAGGCTAAATCATCACTAGTGTCTGAAGTGAAAGAGAAACAAGACCAAGACCTTCTCTTGCTTGAACTGAAGGTAAATGTTCATAAGCAAAAAGTGATGGCTTTTGAACAAGGGTGAGATGGTGTATTAAGGTATCAAGGTAGATTGTGTGTACCAAAAGTGGATGAACTCCAAGAGAGGGAAGCTCATAGCTCCAGATACTCTATCCATCTTGGTTCCACAAAGATGTATCGTGACTTGAGAGAAGTCTATTGGTGGAGTAATATGAAGAGGCATATTGCAGAGTTCGTTGCTAAATACCCAAATTGTCAACAAGTCAAGGTAGAGCACTAGAGGCCCGGTGGTATGGCTCAAAACATAGATCTTCTGAAATGGAAGTGGAAGATGATCAACATGGATTTTATTACTGGTCTACCGCGGTCTCACAAGCAGCATGATTCGATTTAGGTGATTGTAGATCAGATGACTAAATCAGCCCATTTCTTACCAGTAAAGACTACCTATTTGGTAGAGGATTATGCCAGATTATATATTCAAGAGATAGTCAGACTTCATGGAATTCCGGTATCCATCATTTCAGATAGAGGTGTGCAATTCACCACACAATTTTGGAAGTCTTTCCAAAAGGATTTGGGTTCGAAGGTGAACTTAGTATTGCTTTCCATCCTCAGACTGATAGTCCAGCAGAGCGTACGATTCAGACTTTAGAGGATATGTTGAGGGTGCGTGTGATCGATTTCAAGGGTAGTTGGGATGATCACTTACCATTAATAGAGTTTTCTTACAAAAACAGTTATCACTCTACCATTCAAATGGCTCCCTTTGAGGCTCTTTATAGGAGAAGATGTAGATCTCCTATTGGATGGTTTGAGGTTGGTGAAGATGGGCTGATAGGACCAGACTTGGTTCATCAAGTTATGGAGAAGGTGAAGACTATTCAAGAAAGGTTAAAAACAGCATAGACTCGTCACAAATCCTATATAGATGTTAGGAGAAGAGACTTGGAGTTTGAGGTAGATGATTGGGTTTACTTGAAAGTTTCACCCATGAAGGATATTATGAGATTTGGTAAGAAAGGGGAGATTAGTCCCCGGTATATTGGTCCTTACAAGGTATCCAAGAGAAATGGCAACGTAGCTTATGAGTTGGAGCTACCACCAGAGTTAGCAGCAGTCCATTCGGTGTTCCACATTTCAATGTTGAACAAGTGTATGGGTGATCATTCACTTATTATATCGACGGAAAATATTGATAGTAAGGACAGGCTATCTATTTTATTCATAAGTTCTTGAATTTCACTACAAATTCTCTTTATTTTTCTCTAGTTCTTTCTGTTGAAAATAACTAGCAACATTTCTATTTATAATAATAAGAAACCAAATTAAACTAGGAGTAAAAAATATTATTTTAATATGAACTAGGACAAACAAATCCTAACTTGACATGAATTAAAATATACTGACAAATTCTAAACATTTTAGAATTCCTAGTCCAACATTGAATTTTTATTTCAACATTCTCCTCTAATTTAAAGTTGTGTGCTCTTGCATTTTTCTTCTTGTCATTGTTATTCCATTTGAGCACTTCTTTTCAATCTTCAATTTCATTTTTGTCATAGTTGTTGTATTGGAAAACTTCTCTTCAAGCTTCAACTGTTGAAGTACTTCTCTTCAACCTTCAATTATTGGAACACTTCTCTCCAATTTCCTTTTTTTCTTGGTTGTGTTTGAGTACTTTCTCTCCAACTTCTAAGTGTTGGAGCACTTTCTCTCTAACACACATTTATTTGTTTTTTTCTCGATTGTGTTGGAGCACTTCTCTCCAATTTTCAAGTGTTGGAGCACTTTCTCGCTAACCCACATTTTTTTTTCTTAACTGTGCTGGAACACTTTTCTCAAACTTTCAAGTGTTGGGGCACTTTCTATCCAACATTTATTTTTCTTTCTTGATTGTGTTGAAGCACTTTCTTTCCAACTTCCAATAGTTTATGCACTTTGTCATGAACATTCAATTGTTGAAGCACTTGTCTCCATCAATCGTTGATGCACTTTGTCACCAACACCCAATTTTGTTGATTCTCTTGTAATCAACTTTCAATTTTTTTTTCAAACTCTCTAATTTCAGAGAAGAATTTCTCTGATACTTGTTTATGTTTACTTGCACTTCTTTAAATTTGCATTATTTTTATAAGTCCTTCTTCTCAGAATGAATTTTTTTCATGCATATATCATTCTCCCTGACTTTGTCAACATGATCATTGGCCAGAGGACGGTATATATGGGTCATAGCTACCCACCGGCAATAGAGACTCTTTGATTTTCTACCAAATCATGGAAGCTCTGATATCAATTTGAAGAAAAATATTTTATTCATAACTCAAAAGCTCTTGAATATCATTACAAGTTTTCTTTATTTCCCTATTTAGAATAGTACGAAACCTAATTAAATTAGGACTAGAAAACATATTTTGATATGAACTAGCACAAACAAATCCTAACTATACATGAATTAAATAAATACTGAATAAAAATTATAAACAACTTAGGATTCCTACTCCAACTTTCAGTTATCATTCCAACAACCTTAACGTCCCTATGGTTATGGAATAGAACTTGAAGAAAATTATTTGGATACCTAATTTCATAAAGTAATTAGAACATGAAAATACAAGTGATGGTAGATTGGTAGTAATCCACTTTAATTTGGCACAATGTATTAAGAAAGATAGTTGGCACAAACTAATATCAAAAAAAACTTGGACTCAGAGCATAAGACTATAAGACCAGTGATCACAATAAAATAATATACTCCCTTTGTTTTAAAAAAAATGACTTGCTTTCCTTTTTGGTTTATTTCAAAAAGGAATGACTCCTTTCCTTTTTGGCAATACTTTAACTTCTGTTTTTTCACGTGGCATGTTTAAGGCGATGAGATTAAATAACATTTTGGTTTATTTGATATAACTTTAATTTAGGACCACAATATTAAAAAATCTTTTTAATTTTCTTAAACTTTATGCCAATCCGAACTAGACCATACTCTTTTGAAATTGAGATAGTATATATTTTCAACATAAGTTTACATTTTGGAGTAAGCTAACTGAAAAAAGCCTTTATTTGTTTTTGAATTTGTTGAATTCTTGCTTACTTCAATACACTTGGTTGCTGCAAAGGGCAAAGATGTAGTGTTTATGTGTGTTGTTATGCTAGGCAAACATATACAAATTTCTTTTGCTCATTCTTTGCAATCTTTTTTCTATGATGTCTGTATTTAGCTGAATTGACGTTCTTACTTTATGGAAGCAATGTATTTTACCAATGCATAGTATTCTCCTTAGATAAAAGATCATAAAATTATTTTATATAATTTAATCAAGATTTATCATTTGCTTAAATTGACTCAACTTAATATTTTTCTCCATAATGAAACTCCACCATTAGTAATAACATATTTTTATTAATTTTTCTTTCACAAACCAAAACAGAGAATTGGTGCTCAATCATTGTTGAAACTCGAAGTTTCAAAATTTGAAAATGGATTTTCACAAATATGCTCAGTTTCAATTGGATATTGTTGTAAAAGATTGATTATATATTGAGAAGTATAAATCTTAAATTCTAGGTGGTATTAGGGGTGGACGTTCGATTCTTTTATTTAGTATAAGCGAATTTCGGTTCGATTCTTCGGTGTTTGATTTTGAAATATTGTGCACTGCATATCAAACTAAACTAGTTCGATTCAGTTCAATTTTTTTAAATTCGATTCAATTTAATTTGGTACTTTTAAAATGATATTTTAGTGCAAATTAAAAATAAAATGAGAACAACATTATCAAATTATTTAACTAAATATAAAGTTTGAATCGAAGAAACATATTTAGTAATTTGATGTTTCGAACAATGAAATACTTTCTCTTTTTGTTTGTGAGCTACAAATCAGCACACGTCCCTTGTTGTTAAATGGACAAGACTGCACATGGGGTGAAAATTGAAAATGAAATATTTTCTTAAATTAGAGGACTACAAATTATGGAGATTAGCTAATGAAAGTTCATAAGTTCCCACCAAGAAAATGAGCAACAATAGAAATAAGGGGATAGAGCTTCAATTTCTGAAATGTGTTGGATAAAAATTAAATTTTGATATTAATATAATTTAATATCATCTTAAATTTATCTAATAAAACTTCTGTTATTCGGGGCACTGAAGAATCATGACCCTTACACCAAACTGAAGAATCAAATTTTCTAAAAAAGACGCTAACATCAAACCGAAACACCAAAATCAAATTTACATCGATTTGATTTGATTTTTTGGTGTTTCTATCCACCCCTAGGTGGAATAGTATAGTTTTTGAGGTATTTTTGGATGAATTTGGTGCTTGAATTCAAGGAAGGAGATGCAATTAGTTTTTTGTATAATAGTGTATAAAATTGAATATTATTATATATGAATATATAAATACCGTTTATAATTTAAAATACTATATATAAAGTGTATAATATTGTATATCACGTTTTAAAACGCTTTTGTTGTAATGACCCATATTTTTAAGGGTATTGGCGGAAAATTCCTTATATTTATCTACGTATTTATTAGTCGTTAATTTGAAAATTAAATAATGATATGACAATAATGATGAGAATTATCATATTAAAGTTATTAGATAAAACAATTTGAGATTATGGGATTTGAGTTTGGCTATTACGAAGCTATTGTTTAGCATATGTATTATTTCATTGTAATATTGAATTGAATCCTTATTTAATGATGCAGGTTTTGATTTTAATTTATGATGAATATTAATTTATTAGGGTGCAATATTCATTAATAAGTTTATGGGATGGTGATATCGAGATGCGCTTAGTGTAGATGTTAAGATTTAACTTTAAAATTTAATGAAATTGATATTTGAACAGATTTTTTATTCAGAAATTAAATATAGCAATATGGGTGTCATTATAATCATAATTGTATTTTTATGAGGATTATATATCTGAACAGATTTTGACCATCCGAAAGCATTACAGAAGGACAAATTTGGAATTTGATGTTTGAGCTTCCATTTGAGGCAAGCAGAGATTTCTTACTTCTTTAAAGTGCTAGTTTTAATGTTCCAAATAAATATAAGGGTAATGGATAATCAGGGGTCCCGTATTAATTAGATAGCGAGCATTTATGTGGATACTAATATCATATCATGGGGGATTTACATGAAATTGATTATTGGTTGATAGTATCCCAAAAGTTGTGATATGATTGAATTGTTAAGACTTGTGAATTATGTAAAACTGATAGGGATTGGTGATCCTTAGTTGCAGGATTGATTAATGACACCATATTATATATTTGTTCATACATATTCATTTCACTCTTATTGTTGCATGATGATTATTGGTTGATAGTGTCCTTTGAGTCATTTATGAGACTCGTATTCTCATTATGCCGATGAAAGATGATTCTGGCAAGTGACATCATGCAAAGTCGGTGGAAAATGATTTTGGCGAGTGCATTTATGCCAATGAAAAATAATTTTGGTGGTATTATTATGTCAATGGAAAATAATTCGGGCAGGTATATGAACCTCATGAGTCCCCTGGATCCTGACTATCTGGTAGAGGAAGCGGTGTATATCGAATTTTTGTCAATGCATTACATTTAACCTACATATCATTTCATATTGATTTGGTATTGAGTTATTGAGATGATTGTGGTATTGATTTGATTTGATATATCTGAGACACGTTGTGTTATCATCAGTTACAATAGTTTTAAAAATATATGTTTTAATTGTTATGTTAAAGTGATTTATTTTATGAAGTAATTATACTTTTGGAAAATGAATATTTTAGAATACACATTGTTATCGCTTCTAAGAAAGATAAGTAATCAAAACTTGTTGAGTATACATGTTTTTCATTCACTCTATACTTGTTGCACCTTTTTACATTTAGGAAGTAAGCCAGATACTGGCGGTACTTGACTTGCTGCTGTGAGTGAGATTTCTGATTGTTAGAATTCATGGTGAGCTGCTTTCTCTTCAGCTTCTTTATTTTCAGTCGTATTTTCTTCTAGACAGCTATTTTAATTTTCAGGCTTGTTTCATATTTAATAGATGCTCTTAGGACATCAGATCCTTGGGTAGTTTGATTTTAACTCGTTTATCCTGCACTTATACAAGTTAGTTGCTTAATTCAATATTATTTCTGCATTAGCTAAATTGTTAGTTGGTAATAAAGGAACAAAATTTGTCTATTGGGTAATAAGTGCCCTCACAACCTAATGAAAATTTGAATCGTAACATTTGTAAAAATAAGTAGATGAAAGTTTTGTATATTGTTGAATATTGGATGCATGTTGTTGTATATTGAATTGAATTTTAGACTAAATATTTGTAACGTAAATTTTGCGATAGATTTTTACAATATAAGTTAAATAATTTTTTTAAAAAAGTCCTAATTCTTATTGGTTATGCACTGATTAAGAGTCCGCTACCTGAAGTAAGAAAAGACCATGTGAACATAAATAATGGATGAAAAAAGAGTTGATATTTTCTACCCAATAATATTTTTTATGTGTTCTACAAGAAAAAGTTAACGTCCCCCATTAATTATGTTATCGGATTCTCTCAAAAAATTAAAAATCTACATAACCACTTAAAAAGTGTGTTATGCGAACCTCCATGTAGTTTTTGGAGGTTTGATTGGAAAAAACTGTCTATATGCTATACATATTTTATGGTCCAAGCTCAAACTCAAGAGAAGAAAAATTGAAGCCCAAAGAAGTTGATTTTGCATGTCTAAGTAGAGGCCTAAAGAGAGTTCTAAAAGAGAAACTTCTCAAATAAAAAACATATCTCAAATAGCACAGAAATCCTACTTTTATGAAAATAATAAATAGAAAAAACCTTAAATAAAAAAATTTAAATTTGAACTAAAAAACATTTAAATTAGAAAAATTCTAAACTGAACAAATAAGTAAAATGAATGTCAAACTTCTTTCTCAACAAATAAGGAAAGAAGTGTCAAAAGAAAATTCTTTGACTTCTTGGGCACCAAAATCTCATGTGTAATGCTCCGTCGATGTGCCTGCTTCAGCGTGTTTCGGAAAAAAAAATTAGAATCTATTTCTTTTGTTCTACTTTAATTTAATTAGTTTAAGAAAAATTTTAAAAATTTATTTCTTTTGTTCTACTTTAATTTAATTAGTATATATTTTTTTCAAAATTATGAAATATGTTTTACCTATGACTTTTAGTTTTAAATTTAAGACCGGAGACGTACCTGCTTCAGCGTGTTTCGAAAAAACTTTTAAGATATTTTTTATTTTGTTCTACTTTAATTTAATTAGTGCATAATTCTTTCGAAATTATGGAATCCGTTTTGGGTATGACTTTTAGTTTTAAATTCAAGACTTCACGCCTACATGTCTACTTTAGCGTGTTTCGGAAAAAAAAAATTTAAAATTATTTCTTTTGTTCTACTTAAATTTAATTAGTGTATACTTTTTTCGAAATTATGAAATATGGTTTAGCTAAGACTTTTAGTTTTGAATTCATATTCTTTAGCTATAGTTTTATTATTTTGAATGTCGGTAATATTTATTTATATCTTGTAACTACTTTGTGTAAAAAAATCGACGATCCATGATGAAAAATACTTTAATCATGGAGATCTTAATGGACCTCTTCACATTAAATTTACGCAGACAAAAAGTAATTAACAACTTAAATATTTAAAAATCATATTAAAATTCAATCAACTTTTTAAATTTTATCTATATCACATAAATTAAAATAAAATAATACTAAGATAAGCCGTGCTGACACGAGCACCTCTGTCTAGTTACAATAAGAAAAATCAGTTTCTTGAACTCTGTTTGGGCCTCCATTTGGACATGCAGAATCAATTCCTTTTGGGCCTCAATCGCCTCCTCTTGGGTTTGGGCCTTGGACCATGAATATGTGTAACATTTAGCTTATTTTTGGCTTTTTTTCAACAATTAACTTCTTGATTTTTTTAAGGGAAAATTTTCAAAATAATAATATTTTAGCATCTAATAGGATCTCTTGTCAATACTTTCAATATTTATTTAAAATGTCAATATTTTGGTTTGTTATAATGTTGACTGTATTTATTTAATTTGAAAGAATTCAAACTTTTAATAACAAAACAGAGAGAATCATGAGAAAAAATGTTTCCCTTAATTTTTTATCCTTAGTTGTTTGAACTTTTTTAAATATTATTTTATCTGAAATGCATTTTGATGATCTTCTTTAAATATTATTTTTGTGTATTCGGATGAACTTCTTTAAATATGATTTTATGTATTCGGATGAACTTCTTTTTACAAACTGAGCACGATAAATACTCATTTCAATTGAAAAGTTAGACCATACAATTCAAAACTTGATTGTATACCATCAGGACGAATACAAATTCAAATCTAAATACAAGCTAGCTGGTATACAAAGTAATATTGAAAATACAAAATGAGTCAAATAAAATGCAAAATCTATTTTACTAATGCAATTAGTATGAATACCTATATAATGAATACGTAAATAAACTGTATTTTGGTTATTCAGAATAGAAAATGAATATAAAATCAAATCTAAATACAAACTATCTGGTATACAAAGTGATATTGAAAATACAAATGAGCAAAATAAAATACAAATTTTATTTTATTGATGCCTATATAACATAATAAACTGTATTTGGTTATTTTGAATTGAGAATGAATACGAAATCAAATATAAATACAAAACTTGATGGTATACAATTAGGACGTATATGAAATCAAATCTAAATGCAAACAATTTGGTATACAAAGTGATATTTTAAATACAAAATAAGTAAAATAAACTAAAAAGTTTGTTTTACATATGCAAATAGGATGAATACCTAAATAATGAATACGTAAATAAATTGTATTTTGATTATTTAGAATTGAGAATGAATGGGCAATTAAGCACTTCGATACGACAATTGATTCATCAAGTTCTATGGATTTAATAAGAGTCTTTTCGGACCCATACATAGAGCGGCGGTGGAGATTCGGAACCCGACAGGGAAACTGCTCAAGCCCAATAGGTAGAGAAGTTGTGGAGTAGGTCCGACTCCTGATCAGGCTTAAGAGAGAGCTAATCCGTTATTGTACCCCAATTTGCACGAAGAATTGTCAGATATTGAAATCGTACAAGTAGAAGAAATTTCTTAACAAGTATAAAAGATAACAATGGTAGAAACAGTAGAGAGAGTGGAGAGACTTGGGATAAAAACCTAGAGAGAAAATATTAGAATGTGGGGTCTTTTTTTTTTTAACTTTTAACGGTAGTAGAGTAGAAGAAATTTCTTAAACAAGTATAAGAGATAACAATGTTGGAAACAGTAGAGAGAGAGTGGAGGGATTTGGGGTAAAAATCTAGAGAGAGAATATTAGAATGTGGGGTCTTCTTTTTTTTTTAACTTTTAACCGGTAGTAGAGTCAAACTAGGTAACTGATTTAAGAAATAAAAGGATAGTAAATTAATTATATTAGGATACATTATATTTGCTAAAACAATGACATAAATCATAATGACATTTTCAATAATTATTTTATAATATAGATGTTTTAGCTAATTATGTTAGGAATTTTGACTACTTTACTAATTTTCCCTTTTCTTAATTGAAATTCATCAACTTTAATAAAGGTATCCCACCAGGGGCGGATCTACGTGGAAAGGTGGGGGTGCCATGGCACCCAGTGATCTCGGAAAAAACGTTGTGTGTGTATATATATATATATATATATATATATATATATATTAACTTTGCCACTCAATAATTGATATGCTGAACAGTTCAATTGGTGAAGGAGGCCGCCTGCCACACAATGTGGGTTCGATCCTCGCTCCAAGCACCTATTCTTTTTGCTTGCTCCTTTTTTCCTTCTTTTTTTTTTTTTTTTTTGGTGTTTTTCATTAATGAGTAAAGGGTTTAATTTTTTTTTTCTCCATTCATTCTTATTTATTTACTATTCTTTATTAATTCAAATTGACTCATTTTCACAATTAATTTTTAATTTTTTTTTTACTTTCTCTTTCACTAATTATTAATCTCTTGATATGAGTGTTACGTATTTATTCTTTATCAATTAATGACTACTGAATTATGAACGTCAAATAAATATTATTAAGAATATATTTAAATAGTTAGTTTTTTAAAAATATAAATTTTAAAAATGATGAATATTATTATTAGATTTTTTTTTTTAATTTAAAGGTTCTTTCTATCTTCACGACGTTCTTGCTAAATAAGATGACTAGGTTGAAACTATATTTTTTATTTTTTCCCTACTACATATCTCCAACAACACATAAAGTCAATGGAATATGAATATATTAAGTTCATACTATTAGATGGTTTATACAAGCTCAAATTTTAATGTGAATCTTTTTTTTTCCTCAAAGTTTCAGCGAATAAAACATCTAATTTCAAAAAGTAAATAAAACTTGAATTGTTTAGTTATCTCTAATCTCAGAATGTCTAAAAAAAATATATCAATAACATGCATATATGATTGATTTGTTTATAAAAATAAAAAAAGATTAATAACCCGAATTGTAACCCAAAATTAAAGTAACCGATCCTTTTATCTTACTTGAACGATGTGGCACCCACGACCTCTAAATCCTAGATCCGCCTCTGTATGCCACCATGTATGTATCAAATTACTCATGTCTTTAATAATGCTAATGCATGCATTGAAGCCTCTTGTATTACTAATATCATGCATTTTCATGCATTAGTTTCATCAAATAGTTATACATATTTTTTAATGCACTCTATCAAACGTCTGTTCTCTAAAAAATAATAAATAAAAGAATGGATAAGAAATTTTAACGGGGACATTCACTTTACTTGTATGGTGCACAAGAAAATGTGTTGTAGGTTTTTTTTAAAAAAAATTAAAAAAAAAAAATAAATAAATAATAAAAAAAAAAAAAAAAATATATATATATATATATATATATATATATATATATATATATATATATAAAACGTGTGACTTTATTTAGTATCAAAAAATAATAATTTTTTCATCCATTATTTGTGCTCACATGGCCTTTTCTTACCCCACTTAGGCCCTAGACTCTATTTAGTATCTAAAAAATTTTTTTTTTTCATTCATTATTTGTGCTCACATGGCCTTTTCTTACCCCATTTAGGTTCCTGACTCCGTTTTAGTATCTAAAAATTATTTATATTATAGCGCTCTTTAATATCCTTATTAAAACATTGTTTGCTATTTTTAATAATGATAAGAGGGGTTGCTTAAAATTTAGATGATAAACATCCTCTACCACTTAGAAAGTAACAGTGATTCGGGGAAAACAAAGAAGTAACAAATGTTTTTTTTTAAAACTTATTGGAGTAAGTGCTCCTCTCCATTACTCATTCTCTCCCCTTCTCGGAATTCTTTCTTAGACGGGAGCCACAAGTCATAATTAAAAATTAAAGATTGAGATTAATTATCTAAATCAAGGTTCTAACAATAATTAGAAAAACAAATAATTTGTATATTTACTTCTTAAAAAAAAAGAAAAGGTCAATCTCATAATTCTAGCAAAAATTCTCTCATTCATAAATTTAGAAAGAAAAAAAACCGTATAGGGAGACATCAATATCAGCATACGAGTGTAATATCATAAGGGTGAGAATCATTTACTGCAAAAGTCTATACTGGAAGATGGCAAGTACATCCATGAGCAGAAAATAATTAGTAGACAATCACTTGAACATGCAAGAGTGTGGTATGTTTTTGAAACATCATGCTTTCTTTTATGCCTTGATTTGGCATCAAGAAATTATAATGCAGCAATTATACAAGTAGCTATGTGGCACCAAGATCAAACCATGTATGTCATTCCTACTTGGATAATATTCATGTGAGGAACGCGCATTGTTGCAGCACCTCCTCTACAATTCTTCCTCATGAATGCATAGAAGTAATTTATGCTCAATTTCTTGAAGAACCAAGACTTTTTCTTTGCCCTCACGTCCCCGTGTCCAAGCAAGTATGTAAATCCAGATTCTGTGGCTTCTCGGAGAGCAGAGAGCTCATATTCCAGACTAGGATCTTCATCAACTGGCATAACACTGGCAGGTAACGTCAGGGATGCTTCTGATGTTGATGCCTCTGAAGTTTCCAATCTTTGATCACGCATTAATGGAATCTTAAGCTCGTCCATCCCATCACCATCTTGTATTGCAGACTCATCCCTTGACCTCACAGAAATGCTATCAAGGTCTGGTTGATTCAGGTTGATTTCCAAAGCAACATCCAGGGCCTCCTTTCTTAGAAACTTCTCAAGGCAATCTACCAAAAGTTGCTCAAATGCATGATGATCCTCTTTTCTGACATCTTTATAGCCATATCTAGCTACACAACGGAACATATGATAGTCCTTCGGACCAACTCTTCGAAACAAAAACCTTTCTTCCTGAGGGACAACAGGTACTGGCACATATTTGATGCAGACAAAGACTATCACAGAGTGAATAGCTGGAAGATCTAATAGAAACTGAGCAAAAATAGATGGAATCCCTTGAACCAGCTCATTGTATAGTAAACCAATCCCTGGTACCCTTACCGTCCCAAGAGAAGAGCCAAGCTCATGCATGAAATCCATTGAAATCTTCTGCTTGACCTCACTCTGGTACTTCAAGACACTCCCATAGTTCCAAATATACATCACACAGAGGAACCAAGAGGCAAAAACTAGCGGAAGCCAACCACCCTCGAAGATCTTGGATAGAACAGCAGACATATAAATAAGCTCTATTGTTCCAAATATAAGTGGAAACAAGATAGCCAGAAACAAATTTGTTTGCCATATCAGTAGCATTACGACTGTAACCAAAGTCGTGCTAACCATCATGACACCAACTTCAGCTATGCCTGCAATAGAGAAGGATAACTTCATAGTGAATATGCTCAAGGGGGATATCTAGTAATGTTTGGAACTCATTTCCCTACTCAATAACTTGAATGAATAATTCAATAGAAAAATGAAATAGCACTCAAATGCCAAGGAGCAAGCACCCCTAGAACCTTTCTCTTTTCTTTTTTTCATCTCTCTTTTCTTCTCCGGAAACATTTGTTATAATATATTGGTATAGCAAGAGCTGCTTGATGAAGTGAATGTGGAAGAAGGAATGCAATTGAAAGGGAGGTAAAACGGCGCTGATTCAAGCAAGTACTCCTATCAGTTTTATTTTGTATGATACTGTTTGACTATAAACAGAGTCAAGAAAGAAAGAAGGAATTTGACGCATAAGATATATACCAAAACTACCCTTACTATTTTGTGGCCTTCAACATGTCATGCCACTTCTTAGGAGAGCATCACGTTAAGGGAAAAATGGAATATTAAGATTAAAGAGTTTCCCAATATAGTATATATCAATCTTTCTAAAATGGACAAAAAAGGGAAAGAGTTCCATATAGAATGGAAAGAAAGGATGGAGCATTATTAACTAAATACTGAAAAATCTTTTGTTCGTTTTAAGAAAATCCACAAAGTTGCTAAAATGAGGTACCAACCATAGGCATTAGATATGTCTGTCGTGCTCTGGAAGGTAGCAACCACAAGCATGCACATTATCATCAAAAACCAATTAATGACAGGAATGTAAATTTGACCCATGTGCCTCTTTGAGGTGTGAATAATCTTCAATCTTGGGAAGCATCCAAGAGCCATAGCTTGCTTAACACATGAAAATGAAGCAGATATCATGGCCTGGCTGGCAATTATAGCAGCTACCGTTGCTAACCCAAAAACTGGCCAAAAGAGACCATCTGTTGTTGGAAAAAACTTCTAGTGTCAAAAAGTAATCAAAAACCAAAACCGTTGAACATTTGAATCTTGAGAAAAAGGAAGCAGCAAAGAGAATATTTAGAAGCTTCCTCTTAGCACTAATACCTGGCACAGAATCATAAAATATTCTCTCAGATGAATTTGGGAATTTCATTAGATAAGCAGCTTGGCCGAAGTAGGCCAAAAAAAGGCAGGGGAACACAACGCTTGTGAAAGCAATCTGCAGCAGTCAACTTAAATCAGAATGGAAACAAATGCTGCAGACATCATAATTAAGGTAGCTAGCTGAAACTTCAAGTGAGGGCACAATAAAGAAAAATACCTGTATAGACTTCACAGAGAAATGGCCTAAATCAGCAAACATTGCTTCCGCTCCTGCAGCCATTCATTAAATAACATATCAACTTACCAACAACAGCTACTACTACCACACCTCAATCCCAAACTAGTTTGGCTCGGCTACAGAATACTTCTGCCCATTCCACTCTATTCAGGCCCACTTTATTCCAATACTTGATAATTTGTCTTTATAGAAAATGTGTTCTATAAAATTAAATGGAAGCATTTGCTAGAGCAGCCCGGAGAAAAGAATGTTCATTGCTTTTGAAAATTGTTCCAATCCTTGTTTCTTATGAATCAGACAATGCACGCATGCACCTTTTAGAAGACAAGGAATTCTTAGGTCACCAACTAAAACTTTGCAAATGTCTCGATCATCATACTTCCCGTTAGTCCGTTACACACACAATAAGACAAAAAAAGAAGACAGCTCCATATAGGTGTATATAAAGTGAAAACTCGGATATCTTCATGCACTAAACTAATTTAGGAACTTTAGACCATACCAAAGGAGAAAAGAATTTATTATACCTGTGATGCATAAAACACAGCCACCAAGAGCTGACCATCCATTGATTGAGTTCTTCTTGAAGAACAGATATATATAAGCTGGATTTAAAGCCCTTAAGACAGTTACATCATGCTTCAGAAGATTATAAACTCCTATAGCCCCTAGACTGAAGAACCATAAAGCCAGGGCAGGTGCAAATGTAAATCCCACTTTGCTTGACCCATATCGCTGTATACTGAACAATACGCCAAGGATGATAATTGAAGTGAAAACAAGAGCATCTGCAAGCAACATTAATAGGGTATTACAAATATAACTACCATGCTACATCTCGTCGTGATTGTTGGATATTAAAATGTTCGTGCAAAGAATTTGCACTGAGAACTTCAACACATTTCATTGGAGAATATTTAAAATGAAGGCCTGTAATCCTACATATACTGAACTGGCAAATTTTGCCGTTCCACTAAGATTAAAGGTGGTAATTTTCCATATTGCATGAGACCTTAGTTTCACCGCAGTAGATTAATAGCTAGAAGAGCTATTTAAAATGACTGAAATCTTTCTATTGTTGTCTTGGATCCAGAATTAATATCACAGATCCTTAGCAATATATTGTCCCTTTTGTTCCATGTTGAGATAGAACCTTAATTTATCACTCGTTTTTATGTAGTTTCGGCACCTTATTTATCACTAATTGTTATGAAGTTTCGGCATCGTAAAACTAATAGCTAGAAAAGGCATGCTATTTGGAACCAATTTAGCATTTCCAATATAGCACAAATTTTGCAGTTTAATTCTCAGAAGTAGCTAGTAGCAGCAATTACAAGAAGAAAAGAAAACTCACTTGTGCCGAATCCCGGGACCCTACCTTGCAGCCCACTTACAGCAGACATAACTGCAAGAAATGAGGATCATTAAGAGACTGGATTGGTAGCAAAGAGCACTACCAAATTAGAGAACTAATTATGGTGCCAGACAACTAAAAAGCATAGTCAGAATCCTATTTTAGGGGATCTGGGTCACACAACAAGGCAACAAGCTTATGAGGAACTAGAAAGAGCAACTGATGAATAATTGCAGAACCCATAATTCTAGTCTTCTAAAAAACTTCTGCACAAGTAAGATGGAATTTCGAGGCTATTATCATATTAGCTAGCTCTAAGTTGTTCCTTTCTATTGACTATATTACTGAGGACCTCAATATTTCAATCATCCACTAGTCCACTTCAATATGTATACAGAAATTTAGGGAATCAGAATCAAAATTGTCCATCATATGCCAGTGATTGAGTGGACCACAAGTACAGTTAAAATCAGTCTTTTGTTGATATTCTCCTTCACCTTTGAGCTAAATAAAAACCCCCTTTTCCAAATTAACTTGGTCATCAAGTTATTATGGCAACTCTGTTTCCCACAAGAACATCTAGTCAAACATACATTTTACCCCTGAATTTTACAACTGCCCAGTAATATTTCTTAAATAGATGGCATAATTTCATTTCTCCCTGCTTATTCTTTGGTTCTTCCACTCTGCCCCTGTTAGGTATATACTATTAAACCCCAACAAAGATAGTGATAAGCATTTGTAATGAAAACGCAAAAGATCAAAACTGGTCATTGAAATGTTCACTAAAGCTTGGTTTTTGGCCACTTATTGAGAATTTTTGCAAAGTTGCTTCTGAACCTTTCAAGGACAACCAAAAGTATAAAAAAAAAAAAAAAGAATACCTGACATTGCTGGGGTCAAGATACCATCACCTATGATCATTGATGTTCCCGTTAGAACCAATAGCAAGACAAGGGTTTTCAGAGAAGATTTACGTTCCAAGACTTCCTTTATATTTAAAGCCCTTTGCAGTTCCGGAGTAGGTAACTTGAGCTTAAAACTTGAGATGTGTTCATCAGCTGGCTGTCGATTGGGAAGAAGGTTCACATTTGCATACCTGCAGATCAATGAATACAGTGCAAATGTTCCTCCTACCATCAAAATTATTGTAGTTGTTAAGGAAACCATCATTTCCCAGAAGATAAGCACATGAAAAGTCATAAACGGAAGACCCTTGTAGGAATAAATGATATACCTTCTCCACTGTCATTAGCCTTGAGCACTATAAATACATATTTCATTAGTGGAATGAGAGCAATTGTGTATAACACAATGGATAATGCCCCCAAGACATCAACTTCCGATGTGATGGGCACCTTGCTGAAAACGCCTGAGAAAACATATAAAGGGCTTGTGCCCATGTCACCATATACCACACCAAGCGTTTGAAATGCTAGAGCAAGTGTACTCAAAAGAGAAGCCTCCTGATTTTTGGAAGAGACATAAATTAGTAAAGGAAGACGTAGACCCCTTGTAGAAACTCTTTCCTCCCAAAAAATAATAAGTACAAGCTGATAGAAAAACAAGCATTTGCATCCCTATGATTAATATTGTTTTCGTAAGAACCTTATCATGACACGTTGTTAGACAGTACTATCTGTAAATGTATGTTGCCTTGCTAATCATTATGCAGAACCAAAAGAGAAAAGTATACAAGTTTTTCTCAAAGTTTGACCTTAGCTCCATTACATCCATGCCATATATAAGGGATCAAAACCTAAAAAAACTACTTCCAGAAACTGTTACAAATTATAGTTAAATCAACTAACAAGTCGCCTAGGGCGAAAAGGAATAGAAAAAAGAGGGGAATAAAGTTTCCTTGGCCTCTAAAAGTTGTTCTCAATACTCTTCCTCTTGTGTCATCCTTTTGAATACATAGCTTCTTCTTTTTTTCCCAATGATTGCACAAAAACTGCATATAATATAAACTCATGTTTCATACCTAAAGGAGAAGAACTGCAGTAAGTTGCCAGTGTAAAACTAGTCTATTTCTAATGAAATCACATGAATAACATATATCAGCTAGCTATTTGAATTAAACAAACTTTAAGAACGACATCTCGGAGATTTAATCCTAAATTTCCAAGTCAAAATTGCTGCACTTAAGCCCAGAAAGCTTGCATTCATCCGTTATAGAATCTTCACTTCATTTCCCATAAAGCATAAAGTTATCCAATCCCAAATAATATTAGGGTCCCACAGTGCTCTAATAAAGAAGCTTATTTGTTCATACTATTTCATAATAAGAGGAACCAATAAAACAATTGAATGAATAATATACACAAACAGACAGGTAGCAGTTTTACCTTTTTATGGTGGCTTCCATGGGCAACAGAAATCTCCATGGCTTCAACATCAAAAGAATCAACTCTTTTAGGTTTTTTAACCAATCTTCTTCTAACAGATCCATAACCTTGTTTAATAATTTCTTCATCACCAAAAATTGACCATGATAGTGATGATTCAGAGTCCACTTCACTACCATCTACCCACCTTGTTGACCCTCCACTTCCTCCAGTAGTACATCTCTTCAACAACCCCACTCTATTACTGTTCTCTTCTTCAATCTCTTCTTCACCCATTCTTCTTCTTCTTCTTTGTTACCACAATGAATGAATGAACCAGATTTGTCACTCAAAACTTGGTAATCAATAATTAATGTGTCTCACTATCATACAATATGATGTCTTCTGAAATATCAATAATAAAACCTTTTTTGGTAAAATACATATTCCTTTCACTCATTTTCTGACAAATTCAATAATCTTGAAACCTGTTGTAATTAGACCAGGGTCAGGCCGGCTGCTCCGTATATTGTATTGTTAGTTTAAATATAATATTTATTTTGCTAATTAAATATTTAAGTAGATTTTATTGTATTATATCTTTAAATCAATTGTTAGTTCATAATGTAAAGTCTCATTTACTTATTAGTTACTTATTTTATTTTATTTTTTAATTATTCTATTTTTTTTTAGTAGTTCTATTGTAGGCTTTGTTTACTTTTGTTAGTTTTCATCATTGGTACGAAAATTAATACAATCTATCCAAAATGTTATATTAACTAAAATAATATAATAGTACAATAAAATAAATATTACTCTCTTCGTCTCATTTTATGTGGCACCATTTTTTTTTTGTCAGTCTCAAAAAGAATGTCACATTTCCTTATATGGTATGTATTTAAAGATTCAATTCTTCTTTTATCCTTGTTGTTCTCACTTAATCTTAAAGATAGTACTCAAATACATTTATGAGGAGAGAGAAAAATTGACTATTTTTTGAAAGAGTAATTTGGTAAACATTTCAAATTCTTCATTTATTTTTTAACATCCGTGTCCGATCAAATATTACCACATAAAATGAGACGGAGGGAGTAATACATTGTAACAAAAGGTATGTATCAGTCCTCTAAATAGATAGAGCAATAAGTAACTATATTTTTATGGAAAGCAACAGAATATGCGAATTTATCGAATTTTTTTTTACTATCATAGTGTTTAGATTAGCTTTTTATATACTTGACAAATTTAGAAGAAACACCTAATATTTTTATCTCTAATTAAATTAAAATTTAAAATCTCAAAATTCTCGATTGCTTCATTGATAACTAGACAAGACTGAACGCCAAAATTGACATTTTCCTCAGCATGATTTTTGTTACTCCTAAATTACTCTATTACTTAGTGACAGCTTGTTTGATGTAAGGTGGTAGGTTGTAAAATAATAGGACGTGATAAATAGGTAGTTGATAAGAAATAGAGAATATATGTGGTGAGCCAAAAAAAAAAAAAAATTGTGGTGAGCTTGGTTTGAGTCTCACTTTTTAGAGTACATATTGGGATTTAAATTTCTAATGTATGGGTTCTTATTTGACTTTTATTTTATTTTGATACTTTTAATTATTCGTACTTTAATCTTTTTACTTATTTTACAAAATTATAAAAGTCTTTCTTTTTTTAATTATTTTACAAGAATAAAATTCTACCAATAATATAATTGATTATTCTAGTCTTTCTTTCTTGATACACATATAAAGGCAGATAAAACAAAATTGAAACAAACATTTTGGTTTGTCACGACCCATACAGTCATGATTGACACCCACACTAACCCTCCGGTGGAAGAACCATTACTACAACCCAACAAAACAACCTTAACCAAGATACTACACATTTAAAGATACAGAAGCAGGTTTAAATGCAGAAATTATATAGAGTTCCCATAAACTCCAAAGGTTTAAATGAACTAGCCAAACTAATGCGGAAGAACAACCCCTAGAATCTGGAAGTCATTGTATCAAAACTCTGATTAACCAACAAGTCTAAAAAAAGGGATACAACCTCAAAAACTAAACAACTACTAAAACAATGTCCAAGTTCGAAAAGAGTGGACTAAACAAAATATGAAGAATCCATGGCAGCCTAAAAGAACTGACTCACCCTTGAATCCGGTCTCGATTAGTGATCTCCTAAATGAGGTCTGTCAGTAGCCACCTGAAGATGCCCTATACTCAACAAAGAAATAGCAAGTGTAGTATCAGTGCACAACCACCGTGTATTGGTAGGATCACACGACTATTCCAGTAAACGCAGCATGTATAAGCAGTCACAACAAAGTAAACATGACATGCACGGAATATACATACATAGTGATTATCATTTTAGAGCAACATACAGTCTTCCAATATCAATCATCATTAAATATGAATGTAATTATCACAAGTAGATATACAACACCATTCAATGGTCCTCTTATGGAGCCCAATTCAATAGTCCTCTCATGGAACACATACCTAAACTGTTAGTGTACCGATACGTGGTACATGATCCAAGTTAGTGTGCCGGACATGACACCAGATCCAAGTTAGTGTACCGGATGTGACACCTGATCCCATATATGCGCCGGAACGTGGCACTAGATCTAAGTTAGTGTGTTGGAACGTAACACCGGATCCATTCTACAAGCCACAATACAATCACACTCATATGTACATTCTCATAATCATACAATCAAGTGTTGAATCATGGCATACATTTGTTCATTCATACTTATTTCATTAGGTTTGATCAACAATGCTACATTCGTATACATTCATGTTTTACAATGAAGCAATTACCAACACATATCACATAAACATGAAATCACAACCATCACTTACCTCAAACAAAGCTTGAATCCCCAAAGAAACTTGATTCTTCCCTTTCCGAATTTTTTCTACTTGTTTTTGGTCTACAAACAATCAATATAACGCAAGGATCAATAAACAAGACCTAATTACCTAGATCATAATCAATAATATCAACCCTAGGTCAAACCCTTGATCCCCATACCCATATCAGGGCTTTTTCCACCATAATTTCCAGATAAAACCCCTTTCCCATTGATAATTAGCCAAGAAACTAAGTTCTACGGATCGAACAATGGATTCGGGGAGTGAAAATCTTACCTTTTGCCTCAAGAATGGTGAAAAACCATCAAGAACACACCTAGGATCATCTCCTCTCTCTCAAGAATGAAACTTGTAGAAAATAACGATTTTGGGGTTTATTTTCAAGTTAAGTCGCGACTGTCCCGCCACAGTGGACCTCATTCCGCTACAGTGGCCCCGCCCTAGTGGGATTAATCTCGCCCTAGCGGCTTATACGGAGACAGAACCTCAGAATTTGAGTCCCAAACCCCCATTTCACAACATACCTTCAACCCATGACACTCAGAAAATATCTGTTCACACTAAGATCAGTTTCGGGAGTTCTACTTGCCCGAATTTGATTTCGTAAAGTTGTAAGGGTCCCTTAACACCTTAGCTATCTACTCATGTGATCACATTCATATTTAGATCTCTCATTCATTACCATATTTCCCTAGACCTCACTAACTCTGATTTCGTTCCAATCTGGACTAGGTTGGGAAATTTCAAGTTACTACCAAAAAGTTTTCTAGCCCTAATTCTTTCCCCATTGGCTTTTCCTTAATAACGAAATCAGGTCGTTACAATAGATACCAATTTATCCATCAATCATCCCCAAGTTATCAACTAGGAAAGACTAACTAAAGTAAGGGTAGAGTAGTACCTGAATCGCTGAACAACAGGAGATACTTTTCCTGCATATTCTTAGCTTTCGGACATCGTGGTCAAGAATTTCAACCGGTCCTTCCTCATACAGAAGGTCTTTTTTAACAAAACTGAGTCTCACTTTATGATATAATCTCCATCCCCAAACCAACCAATTGAATACCTACACATCCTCCCATACAATGCCTCAATAAAGTCATCACAATACTCGAGTGATAATTTTTGTTATATGTACACTTAACTAACAACAAAGTTATTCCCAATAACCACCAAAGTTGATTGTACACATGTCTGCAACATGTTATCAAGGACTTTGACACAAACATCAGGATGAATCATTTATCACATAACCATGATAAAATCCTAAATCAAAACTCACCACAATTAGAGGTGAACCTAAACCGACAAACACACACTCATAATACCCAAACATTCATAGTTCTTATTAACGTCTTCATCTCACAACCCTAATTCCCATGAGCTTAAGTTATACAAATTTGATCTTTAGAAATCAGATACTCATCGAGGGATATGTCCAAGCATACAAACCCTCCAACAACACTATCGAAATGCTAGATTTAGTAATTGTAGATTACCTCTTAAGAACAGTAGAATTGGACCCAATGATCCTCACATTCAACCACACATAATTGATACGTGACCTCAACGACTAGATGAATATTAAGATTGTCAGACAACCATAGATCCGCATGGTAGCTCTTCTATAAACTCTCATAAGCAAGGTGGTACATGTAAAACCACTGAAATACTTTAACAACTCCAATACAACACTACATAAGTCATCCGAAATAACCACGTCTTCCCAAATCATCTCACTCGACCAAGAGAATATCACAAGATCGGTACACCTGATATACCACTAGAGATCCACCATCAAAAGTGAAAACATGCGTGAGCATAGCTAGTGTATCATACTCACAACCATGTACAAAATGAAATAGATGGTCACCTAAGAATTTATCGAATAACACTAAAGGTTTTCCTCTGAAGAGTCGATACCAGCTATTTCCATTCACTTGACTCCATATACTCTTCACATCTTTCCATTGAAGCCTACATTCTCAATACTAACAACCAACATAACTACTCCAACCATTTACCTTACTCTAAACCAACACTTTTTAAATGAAAACCTTTCTTAGGTACTTTAACAATCAAGAGTAATCAATTTTATGACTCAACCCAGATGTAAGTCCTTTCAAATGTTCAATACCTGATACAATTGATCATTTCTCACCTTGCAAATTCATACCTTGAAAAAATATATCACCACGAATGTAGACTTACAATGAAAAAATCTGAATTGTAAATTCAACCGTATAACATAATCCACTTATCTATCAACATTAGCTTGCACCTTGAAGATTTTTATAAAATCATAGATCTTCGCTTATCATTGATCACATCTCCATCGATCTTACAATATCTTTCGTTAAAAACTCAATCATACTCATTACTAAACTCAAAACAAAATAAAGCACTTATCATCACACTCGAGCTAATGTTTGTACACTTCTTTCTCAAGTTCTTTCTAATAGTTTTTAACCAATCTGATGGACTTGTGACACTATTATCATAGCCACAGCAAAATGAATGAAATCATGCATCTCTGAACCCAATTATCTACCCCTCTGAAGATATCTCTTTAGCATTTGCAATCAAATAAATACTCTTGCTCTCGCTTCTCTCTAAATGTTTTACTACATCCCACTATTTTTCTTCATTATGACTCTAGCTCTTTAAAATTTATTCGAGTGGTGTCCCGCCATCTCTTAAAACTTTCCATACAACCTCGTTACTCACCAAATATTAGAAAACCACAACCTTAGATACTCGCAAGTCATAATTACTGTACAAATTTTGTTTAACCAACAATCTTATTATATATTTGCATTCCGTCACAATCCACAACGAACTCTTATTACCATAATGCTAAGTTAGCTCTGGTTGTTACTACGAAGTCAACCTTTTCATTGACATGACACATCAAAATCAAGTATACTCATCAAATTCAAAGGACTAACCTAATTTATACGCACTTTCTTACTAAAATACTTCAGTTGTCTTCCCCCAAGTATACTCACTAGGACTTTATTTATCCATAAGCTTGTCATTCTAGTATCAATCCACTCCTTTATGGCTTAAGATAAAATCACTGGTCCTCATACTACCATCATTATTCTTAACAAACAAGACATGAGCACCTCATGGGGAAGCACTAGGACGGATGAAAACTTTATCAAGAAGCTTTTGGATTTGAGCCTTAAGCTCTCTCAACTCTATCGGAGCCATGCGATAAGGAGGGATGGAAATGTGGCGAGTATCCTGTTCCAAGTCAATGCAACAATCTATATCTCTATCCGAAGGCATTCCAGGCAAATTGGTAGGAACGCTTCCTTAAACTCAAACACTACATGAATAGACTCAATAGAGGGAGATTTGACCTCAACATCCCAAATATGAGCCAATTACTCCAAACAATCCTTCCCCATCAGATTCCTACCCTACACGAAAGATATGACCTTAGCGGACTTAGGCTTGTACCTCCTTCCCACTCTAACCTTTCCCTACTCGGGATCTCTAGAATTACCGACTTAGTATTACCATTAAGCACAAAATAATAAGGGACAACTAAGTCATGCCTAAGATTATATCAAGTCAGTCATATCCAGCATAACCAAATCAACCCAAGTCTGAAAATCCATAAACACAATACGACAACACGATATACATGGGTGACTATGACCGACTCTTCAACTAGGGTAGAAACATGGATGGGGGCATCAAGTATATTACAAATCATATCCAATTTTTTAGGCAAATCGCATGGGCACATAAGAATTAGTATTACCCAGATCAAACAACATATTAGCCATCCGATCACAAACGATAATAGTACTTGTGATAACTTCATCAGACCTTTGACCTCGGTCTTGCCCTGAAAGGCATAAAATTAAGCCTTTTCATCTTGACGGGCAATCTCTTTGCCAGCTGCACTGCTCCTCTACTTGCATTACCATTTCCCCTGCCTCACTGATTTTCTCCTCGTATGCCCAGATTTTCCATAATTTTAACACACTCAATAACTTAACCAAGTAAACATTGTTGCTATTAGAGCAGTTATATCCTGACCCTCCTTGATATACAATCAATCCAGGAAATCATAGTATAACTTCTAACCTCAATTGGCATAACTAAATGTCATCATTCGCTAAACAACCCATATATGTTATGACAACAATATTAAATGCATTTTTCAAAGTAATGGTGTTCATTATCTTGTTGTCCCTTACCAAAACTTCTTGAATGTTGTCACCTATAAACTTGAATCTGCAAATCTAACCTTAATCCTTTCACAAGCGATGATAGTAGCTAGCGAGCCTTACAAAACTCTTAATTTCATTCACAGAACTAGGTCGGACCCAATTTCTGACTGCTTTAATCTTTTGCGGATCTACCATTACCTCTTCCCTTGAAACTACATGCCCCAAAAAGGCAACCGAAGTCAACCAAAATTCACACTTGTAAAATTTTGCATACAACTTTTGATTCCCAAGAACACCTAGAATAATACGAAAATGGTCGGCATGCTCTTTCTCACTTTTCTAATAAACCAAAATGTAATCAATAAATACTATAACAAACGAATCAAGAAATGGTTTGAACACATCATTCATCAAACTCACGAAAGCTGCAGGTGCATTTGACAACCCAAACGACATAACTAGAGACTTATAGTGCTCATAGCGGGTCTTAAATGTCTTTTTGGTATATCCTCAGGCCTAATATTTAACTGATGATAGCCATACCTTTGATCAATCTTAGAGAAAATTGATGCAACCTGCAACTGGTCAAACGATCATCTATTCGAGGAATCAGATACTTGTTCTAAATGGTGACCCTATTCAATTGTCGGTAATCTATACACATCCTCCTTTGCTAGTAATGGTGTTACCACTTTTGTTGCTCTAGTTCAGACCATAGAGTGAAGGAGGAAATATAACAATTTGTATCACCCAGATACAAATTGGATTCAAGTCATAGTACAAAGGACTAGACAGAAGTGAGTTTTTCCTAAAGTCCTATAGCCTCTCAAAGAAAAGCACGGACATCTTGATTGGCACCCACATTAACCCTCCGGTGTGAGAACCATTACTATAACCCAACTAAGCAGCCTTAACCAAGATATTATGCATTTAAAGATACAGAAGCATGTTTAAATGCAGAAATTATATAGAGTTCCCATAAACTCCAAAGGTTTAAATGAACTGGCCAAACTAATGCGGAAGAACAACCCCTAGAACCTGAAAGTCATTGTACCAAAACTCTGATTAACCAACAAGTCTAAGAAAAGAGGTACAACCCCTAAAACTAAACAACTACTAAAACAATGTCTAAGTCTGAAAAGAGTAGACTAAACAAAATGCGAATGATCCATGGCAGTCTGAAAGAACTGGCTCACCCTTGAATCCAGTCTCAATCAGTGATCTCCTAAATGAGGTATGCAAGTAGCCGCCTGAAAGTGTCCTATACTCAACAAAGAAAGAGCAAGTGCAATATCACTACACAACCACAATGTACTAGTAGGATCACACAACTATTCCAATAAACGTAATATGTATAAGCAGTCACAACAAAGTAAACATGACATGTATGAAATATATATGCACAATGATTATCATTTTAGAGCAACATACCATTTTTCAATATCAATCATCATTAGATATGAACGTAATCATCACAAATAAATACAAAACAAAATTCAATGGTTCTCTCACGAAACCCAATTCAATAGTCCTCTCATGGAACCCTACCCAAACTTTTAGTGTACCAGTACGTGGTACCCGATCCAAGTTAGTGTGCCGGACGTGACACCCGACCCAAGTTAGTGTGCCAGACGTGAAACCCGATTCCATATATGCATCGGAATATGGCACCCGATCCAAGTTATCCATTTTATAATCCACAATCACAATCACACTCATATGTACATTCTCATAATCATACAATCAAATGTTGAATCATGGTATACATTTGTTCGTTCATACTTATTTCATTAGGTTTGATCAATAATGCTACATTCGTATACATTCATGGTTTACAATGAAGCAATTACCAACACATATTACATAAACATGAAATCACAACCTTTACCTACCTCGAACAAAGCATGAATCCTCTAAGAAACTTGATTCTTCCCTTTTTGGATTTGTTTTGCTTGTTCTTGGTCCATAAACAATCAATATAACATGAGGATTAATAAACAAGACCTAATTACCTGGATCATAATCAATAATATCAACCCTAGGTTAAACCCTTGATCCTCATACACAGATTAGGGATTTTTCCATCCTAATTAACCTCTCCCGTCGATAATTACCTAAGAAACTAAGTTCTATGGATCGAATAATGGATTCCAGGAGTGAAAACATTACCGTAGCCTCAAGAATGGTGAAAAACTATCAAGAACACTTGGGGTCGTCTCCTAGCTCTCAAGAATGAAACTTGCAGAAAATAAAAATTTTGGTATTTATTTCCGACTTAAGTCATGACTGTCCCGCCACAGCGGACCTGATCTCGCTACAGTAGCCCCACCCTGGCGGGATCAATCCTGTTATAGCAGCTCCACCCTGGTGGGATTAATCGTGCCCTAGTGGCTTACACGGAGATAGAACCTTAGAATTTGAGTCCCAAATCCCTATTTCACAACACACCTTCGACCCATGACACTCAGAAAATACACATTCACGCTAAGATCAGTTTCGTGAGTTTTACTCATTTGAATTTGATTTCGTAAAGTTGTACAGGTCCATTAACATCTTAACTATCTACTTATATGATCAAATTCATATTTAGATCTCTCATTCTCTACCAGGATTCCCTAGACCTCACTGACTCCAATTTCATCCCAATCTGGACTAGGTTAGGAAATTCTAAGTTACTACCAAAAAGTTTTCTGGCCCCAATTTTTTCCCCGTTGGCTTTTCCCTAATGAAGGAATCAGGTCGTTACATGGTCGACTTACAAACAAAAAAAACTTCACATAACAAAAAAAGAAAGAAAAAAAAGAAACTTACAAAAATTTGAATTTACTTTTAATAACTTATATAGATCAAAAGAAGAAAATGTATAATGAATTGATGGCGTAGCAATGCTACTAGTTATGTAACACCTTGCTTTTTGAAAGAACTAGAAAGAGCTGGAATTAGAAAGAGTTTTTTTGGAAAGAATGAAAAATCTGAAAAATTTGTTAAGTTATGTTAAGTTTGGGTTTTTGGTCAACTTCAAACGATCATAACTCCTATGTCAGGATGAGTAAGGTGTTCTTTAGATACCGTAGGAAATATCTTGAATTATCTTTTCAACGTCGTCGAGTTTGCATGATTTTGAGTTCGTATGAGTGAGATATTCCCATTTGAAATTGGGATGTTCAAATAAGAAAAGTCTAATCTCGATTTTAGAAGGGCATTATGGTCTTCTCCATACCCCATGACTTAATTTCTGTTTTGGGTAATTATTTGGGGTCTAAACTGATAGGATTCAGTTTACGCTTTTATAATATTGAGTTAGGGTTTTAGAAAAGAGAAAAGAGAAAAGAAGAAGAGAAGAGAGGAGAAGAAGCAAGAATCATCAAATTCTCGAAGCTAAGATCGCAAATTTCATCAAGGGGTGAACCCTACGAGGTATGTGAGGCTTTCATGACGTTGGATTCGTTCACCCATGTGCCAAACATGTTTATTTCAGCGTGAATTAGTCCTAAAAGGGTTGAAAGTTTGATGTTCTTGATATGTATTCTTGAATTTGATGTCGTTTTTGAAATGGGTTGATATTGAAAAGTTTCTGAGATCTTTGTGTCGAATTATAGAGTTGTTTTGAGTTAGGTTCTTAGATACATTTGTTGGGTATCTGAATCTAAAGATAATTTGAGAAAAATAACCGAGTTTAGATGAATTAGGGCTGGAAAATGATGAAGGAAAATTGTCGGGCGAATCTGGGTGCCAGATTCGCGTCGCGGACCTGTTCCTCAGAATGGGAAAAATCTCCTCGTGTCGTGGAGCGGTCAGGAACTGTTCTGCCACAAAAATTATTCTCGCGACCAAAATTTGAATACATCTCCGCGTTGAGGACTAGTTTTCGGATAGTGATTTCTTGATCTTTTCTCATGTTTAACTATCTAAAAATACTTCTAAACATCATGAGATCTTTCCTATCACAAACATAATCCTTGAATCCATAATTCAATTCAAGGAAAGTTAAGAGTCCAGTCAAGAGAAGTTAAGAGTCAAGTCAAGAGAAGTTCATAGAGTCTTCCAAAAGTCTTTTACAAATGTTTTAACTTTGTTTTAAGACTTGAGTTTTGAGTTGAGTAAAGATTAAAGTTTAAAGTGCATTTCTTCAAAAGATTATATCGGGACTATGTATTCTCAAAGAGTAAATTATTTTTCACATTTAAAGATGAAAGGAAACCTTGAATTCCAAAAGAGCCTTTGAGCAAGTTTTCAGTTAAAGAGTAAATGTTTTCACATTTGAGCAAGAAAGGGAACATTGATTCCAAGAGAACTTCTAAGCTAAGTTTTGAGTAATTATCTCAAACCAAAGAAATAAGTTATTTTTTTTAAACATATGAACTAAGTATATTTTGGGAGTAGTATTGAGCACCGATATGGAGATGAGTTTGAGTTTAGATAAATCATGTCTCCATAAACCATGTAGTCATCGTGGGTAGTAAATGATCATACTTTTTAGCTGACTCCTTAAGTGCCTTTTAGCATAAACTAGTGGATCACCTTAGTTAAGGCGTTCTATATAATGACAAAGTATAGGACAATTCTAGCAGAGTGGACAAGACGTTGTATCACCACTTAGGCTCATAGTAGTGGTTGTCGGTTAGAGAAACTCCCACATCAGTATTATTTTGTATTTTTATATACATTTTAGAGTTATATTGTATCATTGCATACACATCAGAGTCACTATTGTATTTTTAAATACACAGAGTTGATATCCATGTTTTAAAAGCTTTTCTTTATATTGTTTTTCTTCAGTTCCTTTGCAAGCTTATGTCTTGTTTTAGAATTCCCCTCACATACTCGTACATTCAATGTACTGATGCCATTTGGCCTGCATCTTTTTCTGATGCAGGCACAGGTAACTAGAATCATCATACAACGTATCGTTGATTCTAGTTGACCTCCAAATTTTGTTGGTGAGCCTCCTTAATTTTGGAGGATCCCTTTTTATTGCTTTTCAGTATTTATTTCATTAGGATGTCGTGGGTCTTGTCCCGACAACTATCTCAGTTATTAGAGGCTTCATAAATAGACAGTTAGTTAGTTCATTTGTCTTTACTTTGATAGTAGCTTATGTTCAGATTTGAGTTGCCACTTTGGCTAAGTTAAATATTTATTTTGAAAACGTTATGAGTTTAGTTTGAGACAGTTGAGTTAGCTTGCATTTGAGTTATTTTCTTAATGCTTAAAGTCTTCCGCTGAGTAAGTAAGCCAGGCCAAGGGTTCTCTTGGGACCAGCAATGGTTCTCGAGTGCCAGTCCCGCCCAAGGTGTAGGCTCAGAGCGTGACAAACTTGGTATTAAAGCACAGAGTTCAAGAGTCCTACGAAGTCTATAAAGTCGATATTTATTGGTATGAAGCATACCACATCTATAATTAAGAGGCTGCAACATTTTAGGAACTATCTCACTTTCTTCATACTCATTTCGTGCGATAAAGTTCATCTCTATACAATTTCTTTCTAACTCGTGCTTGCGCGTAACCGATTGTGAGTTGGACTTTTTTTAGGATGCTTCCATGGGGCATTTATTTCTCCGTGAGCTAATATAAGCAAAGAGATGGTTGCTGACATGAGGATCAGGATGATTTTATTCGTTGTTGGGTTGCCTCGTCTGTCAACTAAGGAAATTAAGGCAACCATGCTAATAGGTGACATGGGCATAGCAAGGCTAATGATCCATGTGCAACAAGTTGAGGAGGACAAGCTAATGGACAGGGAAGAGTTTAAGAACAAGAGAGCTAATACATCAAGGAATAAATCCGAACAACAAAAGAGTAAGGTGAACTGGTTTTTTTTTCCAACATAAGCAGAAGGGACCTACTCCATTATCTATTAGTGCACTTGCACCAAGGAGCAAATGTGAGTACAATAGTCAGAATTCTCAGAACTTTTGGGCTAGACCTGCCCAATCTTAGGGTAGTGTGGTACAAGAAGGTAATTGGGCTCCTGCATGTGCCATGTGTGGTAGAACCTACCAAGGTAAATGTCACGATGGCTCTACAGGTTGTTTCAAGTGTAGACAAGAGGGTCACTTCATGAAAGAGTGCCCTAAGAACCGCCAAGGTATGGAAATCACGGCAATAGAGCCCAATCTTTATCAGTTGTTCCACCAAATAGGGCTGCACCTAGAGGAGCTACTTTCGGTACTGCGGAGGAGTAAATCGTCTTTATGCGATCACTAGTCGTCAAGAGTAAGAGAATTCTCCAGATATTGTCATTGGTATGATCAAAGTCTTTAACTTTACTGTTTATGCTTTGCTAGACTCAGGAGCGAGTTTATCCTTTGTAACTCCTTATGTTGCTATGAATTTTGATGTTATTCCTGAGAAACTTAGTGAGCCCTTCAATGTTTCTACACCTGTTGGTGAGTCTATTATAGCAGAAAGAGTGTATCATGATTGTCTCGTTTTCGTCAATCACAAGAGCACCATGACTGATTTAATTGAGTTAGACATGGTAGATTTTAATGTCATTCTTGGTATGGATTGGCTTCATGCCTGTTATGCCTCAGTTAATTTTAGAACTCGAGTTGTCAAGTTCCGGTTTCCTAATGAGCTAGTCTTAGAGTGGAAATAAGTTCAGCAGTGCTTAAGGGTCATTTCATTTTGTACCTTAAGGCGAAAAAGTTAGTTTCCAAAGGGTGTGTCTATCACTTAGTTCGAGTTAGTGACTCTAGTGTTGAGATACTTCCTATTCAGTCAGTTGCAGTAGTAAAAGAGTTTCCAGAATTCTTTCCTGATGATCTTCCCGAAGTCCCTCCTGAGAGAGAAATATACTTTGGTGTAGACATTTTTCCAGACACTCATCCTATATCTATTCCACCATACAGAATGGCACCAATAGAGTTAAAGGAGTTGAAGGAGCAATTGACAGATCTCCTAGATAAAGGTTTCATTCGACCAAGTGTCTTACCTTAGGGCGCTCTGGTCTTGTTTTTGAGGAAGAATGATGGTTCCCTTAGGATATGTATAGATTATTGCCAATTGAACAAGGTTGCCATCAAGAATAAATATCCTTTTTCGAGAATTGATGATATTTTTGATCAGCTTCAGGGTGCTACTTGTTTCTCTAAGATAGACCTCATATCAGGCTACCATCAGTTGAGGGTAAGGGAATGTGATATTCCAAAGACAGAATTCAGGACCCGTTATGGTCATTATGAGTTCCTAGTTATGTCCTTTGGTTTGACCAATGCGCCTGCAGCATTCATGGACCTTATGAATAGAGTATTCAAGCCTTATATAGATATGTTTATTATTGTCTTCATTGATGACATACTAATATATTCGAGGAATAAACAAGAACATGCTAGTCATCTCAAAATAGTTCTCCAAACTCTACAGGATAGAGAGTTGTATGCCAAGTTCTCTAAGTGTGAGTTTTGGCTTGAGTCTGTGGCATTCTTAGGCCACATTGTTTCTGGAGAGAGAATTAAAGTTGATACTCAGAAAATAGAGGTAGTGCAAAATTGGCCTAGACCCACATCTCCAACTGATATTAGGAGTTTCTTGGGTTTGGCCGACTATTATAGAAGGTTCGTAGAGGGGTTCTCATCTATTTCATCCCCTTTAACCAAGTTAACTCAGAAGACAGTGAAATTTCAATGGTCTGAAGCTTATGAGAAAAGCTTTCAGGAATTGAAAAAGACGTTGACTATTGCCCAGTATTAAAATTACCAGAAGGTACGCAAGGCTTTGTTGTGTATTGTAATGCGTCTAGAGTTGGTTTGGGCTGTATGTTGATGTAGAATGGCAAAGTTATAGCTTATGCCTCCAGAGAGTTAAAAGTTCATGAAAAGAATTACCCAACCCATGATCTAGAATTGGCTATCATAATATTTTTTTAAAAAAATATGGCGCCATTATTTTTATGGTGTTTATGTGAATGTGTTCACCGATCACAAGAGTCTTCACTATGTGTTTACTCAGAAAGAGCTTAATCTCAGACAAAGGAGGTGGTTAGAATTACTCAAGGATTATGACATAAGTATTCTTTATCACCTAGGTAAGGCTAATGTTGTTGTTGATGCCTTGAGCAGGTTATCTATGGGTAGTACCGCCTATTTAGAGGAAGATAAGAAAGAGTTAGCAAAAGAGGTGCATAGACTTGCACGACTAGGAGTTTGACTAATGGATTCCACAGAAGGAGGAGTAGTGGTGAAGAATGAGGAATAATCATCATTAGTGTCAGAAGTAAAAGAGAAGCAAGACCAAGATCCTTTATGGCTTGAATTAAAGCCAAGTGTTCATAAGCAAAATGTGATGGCTTTTGAACAAGGGGGAGATGGTGTATTGAGGTATCAAGGTAGATTGTGTGTACCAAGGGTGGATGAACTCCAAGAGAGGATCATGGAGGAAGCTCATAGCTCCAGATATTCCATTCATTCGAGTTCCACAAAGATGTATCGCAATTTGAGAACGGTCTATTGGTGGAGTAGTATGAAAAAGACCATTGAAGAGTTTGTTGCTAAGTGTTCAAATTGCCAACAAGTTAAAGTAGAGCACAAAAAGCCTGGTGGTATGGCTCAAAAAATAAAACTTCCAAAATGGAAGTGGGAGATGATCAATATGGATTTCATCATAGGTTTGCCACGGTCTCGCAAGCAACATGATTCTATTTGGGTGATTGTTGATAGAATGACAAAATTAGCTCACTTTTTATCGGTAAAGACTACCCATACAATAGAGGACTATGCCAAGTTTTGTCTTCAATCGATAGTTAGACTTCGTGGGGTGCCAGTTTTGATTATTTCAGATAGAGGTGCACAATTTACTACACAGTTCTGGAAATAATTTCAGAAAGGCTTGGGTTCAAAGGTGAACTTAAGTACTACTTTTCATCCTCAAACAGATGGTCAAGCAGAGCACACTATTTAGACGTTAGAGGATATGTTGAGGGATTGTGTGATTGATTTCAAGTGTAATTAGGATGATCACCTACCCCTTATTGAATTTGCATACACAATAACTACCCCTCTAGAATCCAAATGACTCCTTATGAAGCACTTTATGGGAGAAGATGCAGATCTCTTATTGGTTGGTTTGAAGTTGGATTGATAAGACCAAATTTATTTCATCAAGCTATAGAGAAGGTGAAAGTGATTCAAGAGAATGCAGAGTCATCAGAAATCCTACACTGATGTTAGGAGAAGGGAGTTAGAGTTTGAAGTATATGATTGGGTCTACTAGAGAGTATCACCCATGAAGGGTGTTATGAGATTTGGTAAGAAGGGGAAGCTTAATCCCCGATATATTGGCCCTTACAGAATATCCAAAAGGGTTGGTAATGTAGCTTATGAGTTAGAGCTACCCCAAGAGTTAGTAGCGGTTCATCCAGTATTTCATATTTTCGTGTTGAAGAAGCGCATGGGAGATCATTAACTTATCATACCAACTGAAGATATTTGTATCAGGGACAACTTATCTTATGAAGAGATTATGATTCAGATTCTAGATCGCCAAGTTCGCAAGTTGAGGACTAAGGAAGTAGCATCAGTCAAAGTCCTTTGAAGGAACCAGTTTGTTAAGAAAGCAACTTGGGAAGCTGAAAAAGATATGAAGAAGAGGTATCCACATCTCTTTGAAACAGGAGAAATTCCAAATCAAGGTACTAATCCTTTTCTTGGTATTTATTTATAAGTTGGCATGTTGTATTTCCATTGCTTGTTAGGTGTTTGAGTTGAATGTTAGATGTTACACCCTTAGCCTATTAAGAGTAATCTCATTTGAGGACGAATGTTCCCAAGGGGTAGATATTGTAACACCTTTCTTTTTGAAAGAACTAGAAAGAGCTAGAATTAGAAAGAGTTGTTTTTGGAAAGAATGAAAAATCTGGAAAATTGTTATGTTAAGTTTGGGTTTTTTGTCAACTTCAAACGACCATAACTCCTAGTTCAGGATGAGTTAGGTGTGCTTCCAGATACCGTAGGAAAGATCTTAGAATTATCTTTCCAATGCCGCCAAGTTTGCACAATTTCAAGTTTGTATGAGTGAGATATGCCCATTTGAATTTGGGTTGTTCAAATAAGGAAAGTCTAATTTGGATTTTAAAAGGGCATTATGGTCTTTTCCAGACCCCATGACTTAATTTCATTTTTTGGGTAATTAATTGGGGTATAAACTGATAGGATTCAGTCTACGCTTCTACAATATTGAGTAAGGGTTTGAGAAAAGAGAAAAAAAGAAGAGAAAAGAGGAGGAGAAGCAAGAATTGTCAAATTCTGGAAGCTAAGATCGCAGATTTCATTAAGGGGTGATCCTTACAAGGTATGTGAGGCTTTCATAATGTTGGGTTTGTTCACCCGCGTGCCAAACATGTTTATTTCAGCGCGAATTTGTCCTAAAAGGGTTGAAAGTTTGATGTTCTTAATATGTATTTTTGAATTTTGATTTCGTTCTTGAATTGGCCTGATATTGAGAAGTTTCTGAGATTTTTACGTCGAATTATAGAGTTGTTTTGAGTTAGGTTCTTAGATACATTTGTTGGGTATCTGAATCTAAAGAGAATTTGAGAAAAAGAACCGAGTTTAGACAAATTGGGGCTAGAAAACGAAGAAGGAAAATTGTCGGGCGAATCTGGGTACCAAGTCCGCAACACCTCAGAATGGGAAAAATCTCCTCGCATCGCAGAGCGGTCACGGACCGTTCTGCCTCAAAAATTATTTTCGCAACCAAAAATTTAAATACATTGCCGCGTCACGGACTAGTTTCTAGACAGTGATTTCTCAATTTTTTCTCATGTTTAACTATCTAGAAACACTCCTAAACATCATGAGATCTTTCCTATCATAAATCACAATCCTTGAATCCATAATTCAATTCAAGGAAAGTTAAGAGTCAGGTCAAGCGAAGTTAAGAGAGTCTTCCAAAAGTCTTTTACAAATGTTTTAACGTTGTTTTAAGACTTGAGTTTTGAGTTGAGTAAAGAGTAAAGTTTGAAGTTCATTTCGTCAAAAGAGTATATCGGGACTATGTATTCCCAAAGAGTAAAATATTTTTCACATTTAAAGACTAAATGAAACCTTGATTTCAAAAAGAGCCTTTGTGCTAGTTTTCAGTTAAAGAGTAAATGTTTTTCATATTTGAGAAAGAAAGGGAACATTGATTCCAAGAGAGATTTTAAGCTACGTTTTGAGTAATTATCTCAAACCAAAGAAAGAAGTTATGTTTTTTAAGCATATAAGCTAAGTATATTTTAGGAGTAGTATTGAGCACCGATATCGGGACGAGTTTGAGTTCAGATAACTCATGTCTCCATAAACCATGTAGCTATGGGTAGTAAAGGATCATACATTTTATATGGCTCCTTAAGTGCTTTTTAGCATAGACTAGTGGATCTACTTAGTTAAGGCATTCTATATTACGGCAAAGTATAGGACAGTTTTAGCAGTGTGGGCAAGACGCTGTATCACCACTTAGGCTTATAGCGGTGGTTGTCGGTTAGAGAAACTCCCACAACAGTATTATTTTGTATTTTTATATACATTTCAGAGTTTTATTGTATCCTTGCATACACATCAGAGTTACTATTGTATTTTTAAATACACAGAGTTGATATCCATGTTTTAAAAGCTTTTCTTTATATTGCATTTATGTTATTGCTTTATATTGAAATGAGTTCAGTTGAGTTGAGTTGAGTTGAACCAGGTAAGTTCTTCAGTTCCTTTCAAGCTTATGTCTTGTTTTAGAATTCCCCTCGCATACTCGTACATTCAATGTACTAATGTCATTTGGCCTGCATCTTTTTATGATGCAGACACAGGTAACCAGGATCAACATACTACGCATTGTTGATTCTAGTTGAGCTCCAGAGTTTGTTGGTGAGCCTCCTTGCTTTCGGAGGATCCCTTTTTATTGCTTTTCAGTATTTAGTTCATTAGGATGTCGTGAGTCTTGTCCCGACATCCATCTCAGTTATTAGAGGCTTCATAGATAGACAATCAGTTAGTTCATTTGTCTTTACTTTGTTATTGGCTTATGTTCAGATTTGAGTTGCCACTTTGGCTAAGTTAAATGTTTATTTCTAAAACATTATGAGTTTAGTTTGAGACAATTGAGTTATCTTGCATTTGAGTTCTTTTCTTAATGCTTAAAGTCTTCCGCTGACTAAGTAAGTTAGGCCAAGGGTTCTCTTAGGGCCAGCAATAGTTCTCGAGTGCCAGTTTCGCCCGGGGTGTAGGTTCGGGGCGTGACATGTTAAACACCACAAATACCAATTGGTTGGAAGAAATAATTGTTTAGCCTAAAACAAAAGAGATTTATCTTAAAAAATTAATGATGTCCCCTTCGAGATAGATTAATATTGAGAGAAAGAGCATATTTGACACTACTGCTAAAAACTGCTTATTTTTAGAAGCGTTTTTTTTAAACTAGCTTTTCAGAAAAATGCTTTTCAAAAAAAGCAATTTGTGTTTGACAAATTCATTTGAAAAGTGTTTTTGATAAATAATTTATGTTTGACTAATTTTCTTTAAATAGTGCTTCTGAGAGTCATATTACAATAAAGGACAAATATCGATGTGCTTTTAATATTAGATTGTTTTATAAAGAGAAACTATTTTAAACATCTAATATAGAAACTTTAATCATTTTCAATCTAATTTTTTGAAATGTACATATTCAAATTTTCAATCAATATGAAACATGGATAAATATTGTTGACATTTTTTGAAAAGAAGAATTTGTTTGCTATTTATTACCTATTTTTTGGATTCAATCTTTGCTATTATCATCTTCTTCTTCTTTTTGTTGTTATAATGCTCTAAAGTTTTAAAAATTCAAACTAAAATAAAATAATACATAGATTAAAAAAAAAAAGAAAATTTGTTATTAGTTACTTTTTTGGGAGGGTCTAAATCTTTAATTGCTATTTTTTTCTCTTTTTTAATCCTACAAAAATATCGTTGTTACTTTTATTTCTAATTTTGTAAAATAATACATAAAGTAATAGATAGAATATAATATATAAATAATAATATAACACATAAATAAAAGAATAAAATTATTATATAAAAATAAAAAATAAAATTCTTGAATAAAAATCAACCAAACATATGAGATATGTTGATTAATTAATAAGGGATATATCGATAAATATGTATATATGTAAGGGATATTTTAGTCTTAAAAAAATAATTTTCTATTTCTGTTTCTTCTTTTTTTTTAACAAGCAGAAATTTTTAGCTTCTTCCCAACACTATAAACACTACTTCTGCTTCCATTTAAGAGCAGTTTTAAGAATTTGTCAAATACTTAATTTCTCAAAGTAAGTGTTTTTTCTTAAAAAAAAAATAGAAAAGAAAAGAAGGCTTCCCAATAGCAATGTCAAACAGGCTTCAAACATAAATAAATACTAGAAACAACATTCTTCATTTTCATGGAAACAACTAGTATTTTCAAAGGGACAAAAGGTCATTTTCAAAGTTTGGTATTGTAACAGCAATTTCAGCCAAAGTTGGAGTATTTTTCAAACCTTTATCCCTAAATAAATGAAAGGGTATAAGTTTCATAAAACCAAACTTAAAAAATAACAAATATATAATATAAGACGTACAAAGAAAAATTGAAAAAATATTCAAATATGTTAATTAAGCTTAAAGAAACATTTAAGGAAGAAAATAAAAAAATGTATGCAATAACCATCATAAATGTATATGTAACTACCATTGGGTATGCAATAATTGAGAAATATGCGGTCAAGAAATGTGGGTTTGGTTATTAAAATTTAGTAGGTTGTAGTTATTAGAAAATGTTCTATTAATGAAGCTAATTGTTTAGGTTATTAAAATTTGAGGGTTGTAGTTGTTTGACTTATTTCTAAGTATTAATGCAACCAAGAAATGATGGGTTTCGGTTATTGAAATTTAGGGTTTGTGTATATTCCAACGTGTAAAGTTAATCAAAATTTGTAATTCATTTAACGCATTAAGATGAATGTATGCTACTTCATGAAAACAATAATGTCTTTCTAATTCACCAACCTTTACTATGATGTGGAAGTTATGAAATGAAAAGGTGTGAATTATGGAGTTAATATTTTAAATAAAGTAATTAGAAATAAGAAATACTTTAAAGTAGATTATCAAAATGCCTACTTTATATATATTTCTATTATATAGAAACATGAAGGGGTAGGACGACCAATGGCATTTCTGTAATATATTTGTTATTTAAGGGTAAAATGATAAATATGTATGAGATTTTTTTAGCAAACCACGTGCCCTTTTTCTTTTCAATTCCAGATTGTTCATTTGTCGCTTTCTAGGCAGAATCTCAGTGATCTTCTTAAACCTTTTCTTCTCCAAAAATATAAAATCTTTTTGGTATTTCATGTCCATCGTGCCTTACCATAGCGACAATTGTACAAATTCCTTTTTTTTCTTCACAAATCTCTCCAAACCCTTACTCCAATTGAATCCAAACATCACCAAAGAGTACCCTCTCTCGAGAGTGAAGCCAAGGACGATCGAGGTATGCTACCTACAAGTAGGGGTGTCAAAAATGAACCTAAACATAGGTAACCCGCCCAATTCGTACAAAATTTAAGGGTTGGTCTCAAGATAATTTGAATTGGGTTCAATCCCAACCCATTCAAGCCTAACCCATTTTAAGAGAATCCTCAATTGAGCCCAATTCAATTTCCAATTTCAACCTGTTTTAAAACTCTTTACTAAAGTATGTTCCTATATTGAATGTATGAATTATTATCTATTTAACATCTTTTAGAATTTATCTATCCATTTATTGCTTTTTTAAAAAATAATCTTGAGCCGAAATTCGAATTGTGATTATAAAAGTTCAATATCACTATGTTAAAATTATTGAGATTAATCGAGTCAAATTAGGTGGGTCAAGACCCAACCCCTTTTTTAGCCCATTTGAGCCCAAAGTAAATTTGGGTGGGACAAGACCCAACCCGATTTCTATTTCAACCCATTTTAATATCTTCAATTTCAACCCAACCCGCTCATTTGACACCCCTACCTACAAGTATTGATTTTCTATGGCTTACTTGAACAGAGACCAGAGACGTCTCTTTGATTGTAGGAACTTTCAGAATGTCAAAAAATACTCACTTTTCTTCATACCTTCAACTTCTTACAAGTCGGGTATTCTCCTCTTAATTTCGTTCCCTAAACATTCTGTTTATTTTTCCTTATCGTTTTTTCTGCATTTTTTTAAATTATTAATTCCGTCTTTTTAAGTTCTCTTTGAATTTTTCATTTTTGGAGCTGAATTTCATGGTTGTTTAGGTTAAATTGAACTCTTAGTTAAAACATATTACGATTGTAATTTCGCTTGTTTTAGAATTCTTCTCAAATTTTAAAATATGTCTGTTCAGATTATGTTCATGTTCGTTGCTTTTTTTTTTTCAGCCACAAAAAATCACTTTTCGTTTCCATTATTTGTATTTTCACCATTTGCACTTATTTGTGGAGGTATACTATGTTAATTTTGTGTTAATACTTGAGTTCTTGAACTAATGTTTATGTCGACTCATTATCAAGCTCATTGAGAGTTATCCTATGCCTATTGTAGATCTCTAGATGCATGTCTAATTGTCCTCTCCTCCAATTCTCTTGCCTTCGGTTCTCTCTACAATTTTACTTTTTTAATTATCCTACTCTATAAAAAGTGTTGACCAAGTCTTCATACAATACCCATCTTTAAGAAAGAATCGCTTCTTTAACTAACAAGTACTTAAAACTTCTTAATAGATGCTCAAACCAAGTTTAGATTACCATTCCTAAAGACCATAATGGCTAGAAGAAAGCCCTTGAGGAGGATTTTGACAATGAGCACAGTGGGTTCGAGTCGATGTTTTAGGAGCCAATGATGGATTAGTCTCCATTGCATCCTTTATCAGTCTTCTATTTTGTTTCTCTCTTCCTCTTTATTATTTCCTCACTATCGATTTCAACTTTCTCTGCTATTTCTTTAAACTTCCATAGAATATATTTCCAGAGTTTTAGTTTTTTCTTGTGCATGCGCTGACTAATGCTACTTGTTTGTGCTGGTTACAAAAATGTGGATGTATTTGGATGAAAAAGATTTAAGTTTGTTTCAGATATTGTAATTCTTGGGTCCTCTCAAAGATGTTGTGACAAGCATATGTCTTACTATTTCTGTCCAGCCTACTCCCAATATATCTCCCCATTTTCTCTCGTGTTATAATCAAGATACTAGAAGGATAGAACAATATGTTAATGACAGTAATTTAAACTTGTTGCTTAGAGCTTAGAAGTATAATTAAAGCCATTTGTAATGTAAAGATCAGCAAACGTTGATTCATGAGAAATGAGAGCTTCCAACTGTTTGAAAGTTATGTTAGACAACAACAACATACCCAGTGTAGGCCCACAAAATGATGTTTGCACTTTGTGGAGGGCAGAGTGTATGCTAGACCTTAATTCTACCTTAAAGGTGGAGAGAATGTTAAGTTGTATTATTGATGACATGAAATTAATGATATTAAAGTTGATTTGGCTTTGACCTACTTAAAGGAAGGAATGTTCACTACAAATATACTTCCGTACTTTTTTTTCAAACTGATAACTTTATATGCTTTCCTATTTTGAGTATTGGTTCTTCAATGTTCTCCTTTATGCTCCACACATTACAAAAAGGCTTTTCTAGAATCACAGTTTAGACACAAATAAAGAGACCTTCTCTCTATTACTCCTCGCTTCAGTGCTATCTCGGTGACTTCTCTTTCAATCAGTAAGTGTCTTCCTCTTTTGATTTTGTTTTTAATTTTCAGTTTTCTTCTTTCATAAAATGGATACTACTCCAATTTTACCAAGAAAACCACAATTTTCATATGTTCTTTGATGTGGTTAGGTAGGAATCCATGATTTATTCCTATTATCTCTTTGACACCCAATTTATTTGTCCAGACTTCTTCTGATTTCTCTTTAATAATATTCACCAATAAATGTGTTGATGAAGAGCTGAATTATGCAGTAAATTCGGTGCGTCAGTTTTCATTAGATAATGTGGCTTCTTATTATGTACATTGTTATGTTAAAGGATAAAATGAAAAATAAAAGTTGATGCCATATTTTTGATATTGGTGCTTGGGCAGAAATTATCTCCTAATTTCTTGTTTGCTCCTATTTGTAGGTTGACTATATATTTGATTGTAGTCTTGAAATCTTTGATGATCAGTGTGTTATACATTATTAGAGGTAATTTTTACAAGTCACTTTACCTTTTTCTATTGGGATATGTCTCTGCTTTTTGCAGTTCATTTTTGTCCCGATTTTGATTTTCTTCGAATGGTTCCTATGAACATTTGTTGTATTTCAGTTGTTCTAGAATTATGTAAATATAATGGCATCTCGATAAAAAATTATGTAAAAAATACTTGCCCCTCTGTGGTTCATGGTTCAAAGAGGTAACAAATATGTCAAAATAACTAAACTATTAAAGTTATACCTAACGCACTATCTAAATGTTATGATTAATTTTTTCTAGGTCAATATGCGGCATCCACAAAGGAATTCATGATTCCTTCGTTGAATTTGTCAAAATATTCAATGATGCTTTGTTCAATGATTAAATGTGCATCGTCATTCGCTCAGCTTAGAACAGGTAAGATGTTTGTGTAACCTCTTTCTATTGTACTACTTTGGCAGCCACATTGTATGAAGTAGAATCCAAGTAGCTGATGGACGCAATTATTGCTAATAAAACTTTATTTTATAGAAAGTTAGAGATTTTATTATAATGCTAAATGAAAATTTTGAATTAGTTAAGGGTGTTGTAAAACATATGTCTATATATGGATAGTCTCATTCATGCTATGAACTTACCTTTTTGTTAAATCACCCTGAGTTTACATTGTCTTTGCTATCTGATATACATTTGTGTCGTAATTCACCTTCTCCTTAGGTTGTTGAATAGAGCAATGTAGAAAGCCACAATTATTTTTATTCAGTCCTGCATCTAAATGTTGTATTCTACCTTATTTCGATTTTATTGTGCTTTTTGATGGTCACACTATGTGTATCATGTGGTCTAATTATATACATTCTAATGAATTAATTAGTATTGGTCATTTATTTAGATGGATCTTTACTTTGATTAGACTTTGATAGTTTTTTTACTCTATAGTGATACTTGGCTCTCATTTATAACTACATTTCAGATAGTTTGAGTCAAACTCATGCTAACAATGATGATGTCCTTTGATAACTAAAATTTTATTGTAAATAAATCTCAAAGACAGTGTCCTTTGATAGTTTTGGATTGAGTTCGTTGCCTCAACAAGTTCACCTATGGCAATTTCTTATTTCTTGCAAAGTCGTTCTTTACTCGATTTGATCTATCAAGTATCAACACTATTATATAAATTTGCCAACATTAACTGTATAACTGAATCTAAATGTATATTGAGTTCATTGATGTGTTTTTAAGGAAGATGGGCTGCTACCGACAACTTGTCGAACACTAAATTATGTGACTCTAAAGGTGCTCATTAGTTTGTCCTATAAGTTGTTTCATTTTATATCCTCCGAACAATAACTTTCATTTCTGTTTTGCTTCTTGTTAATGATGTAATCTCTTTTATACCTATGTCTGGTTATCTGCCTTATGAAGAGTCAAATCTCACGGCATTATATAAGAAAGTGTGTTTATTTGTTACTGGTCATTCCAAAATGCAATTTGTATCATACATTTTCCTTGGAAGAGAATGTTCAGGTGAGTATTATTGACAAAACTCGACCAATGACACATAATGAGGAATTGATTTAATTTACATGTCCATCATAATTTTCTTCTTACGCAAAGAAACTGAACAAAGAAACCTTGGATTTAAATCCACCGACGATATGTATATCTCATTATCTCCTTATCCAAAACAAAGGAGAAATAAAGCAAAAAAGTTAATTGGTGTAATGTGTTTATAGATAATAGTTGTGTTTAGTGCATTTGCATTTAGCTACTCATTCATTACCGACATACAATTTGATGGCAACATATGTTTGTATTAGAAAGCCACAAGTTTTGCACTCTCCATTGTGAATCATTTGGTATTTGATACTAGGTAACGGTCATCAGATCTGTTTGCACATTTTTATATGCAATTTTCTTCGCAAGCGGATCGATTATCTCGCATGAGTGGAGTAATATGACTCTACATATGGCTGAAAACATTTATAATGCACATGTGTGCTATCTTAAAGTTGAAAATTAGTGTCGGTATGCACATGTTTATTTTATTGCTATAATTTGACCTTACCTGATTATGCAAAAAAAAATATATGTAAAGTTGAAGGTGAGACTAAATTGTATTTTCATTGGAATTGATGTTGTGAAGTTTGTTAATGTTGAATTAATTTTTCACAGCATTTACTTCATCTTTCAGCGAGAAAGTCTAACACATGATAATTTCCATTCACTTTGTAAATGAGGAAGAAAATAAGGTCTTCTATGATGAGCTTGAAGCTTGAGTTTGAGCAAAGAAAGACAAAAGTGGTTGTTCAAGCTCTATTTGGAGAGGTCTATTGCTTAAAAAGTTAATCACACATCTTGTAGAGTACAATCACATCCTCTCCATTATTTGCTCCAATAATATTTCTTGAATTTTAATTGAGATGGTAACAAATTTAACTCGCTTTTGGAGTAGTGTTAGTCACTTGATGATGTATTAATTCTTGATTTTGTAGCATAGAATAAATTGTAAATTCTTAAACAGTAGTGACGAAATGTGTTTTTTACAAGTAGATTTTTTGCAGTGCATTCAATATCTATGTAATAATAATCGATTGCCTTCTTATTATGCATGTGTTTGATAATCTTTGAATGTGGATACTAAATTGTGAATGTTTGACCAACTTATTATTGAACTAATTGTTGAAACTTGAAAAAAAAATGATGGTGCATATCACTTGTTTCTTATTTGATGTGAATTATTTTATTGTGCAAGCTAAGAAATGTGATTTGCTACTAAATGATGGACATTGTGTTTTTGAAATTACGGTTATTTAAAAATATTTATTGCTACGTTGGATCTTGAACATATTTTATAGGTAGATCAAACACCAGGAAAATTATATCAGAATTTTAAATGTTGGGTCCGTGCATAGCATGGACATTGCCAATCTAGTGTGTGTATATATATATATATATATATATATATATATATATATATATATATATATATATATATATATATATTATGTTAAGTAAATTGAAGGAGAAAAATAAAGTAAATACAGTTTTTTTTTTTTTTTTTGAAAAATGTAACTACCTTAGTTTTTAAAAGGATAAAAATGTCTAATAATTTTCTATGAATATTTTCTTCTATAAATTTTTGACTTAACACCTTTCCACATTTAGAATTTAGTATAATATAATAATAATAATAATAATAATAATAATAATAATAATAATAATAATACTAATAATATATAATTAGTATATTTAAATAGAATTTCAACTTTTAACTCTTTTTTGTTCCCACTAATATATGATATGATGTGTTCTGCATGTAATCCAGCATCAAACAAGGATTAACAATTATTTGCTATACAATTGAATCTCACTACAGTAATGATTACCAATCCTGAATGTACAGCATCCATCCCCTTTACTTTAAAGAAACGTGTCAAAAACACACCTAAACTATTTTTTTTTCTAAATTATTGGGAGTGTGAGTTTAGGTATGAAACTCACACCTAAACTCAAAAAAGGGATAAGTGATAATTTAGGTATGAAACTCACTCTCAACAGTTTAGATATAAAGCTAAAAAAAAAAAATAGTTCAAATATGTTTTTGATTAAAACAATAATAAAGTAAGACAAAGAAGGAAGTCGGCGCTGGAACAAAGGTTTTTGCAAAAGATATTGACATCAATCAGCTCTTTAACTAGAGTAATAACCTCCCTTTTTTTGTTTTAGCTAACTTCTTCCACAAAACACATGCTCCCAAGCTGTAATATCCTCCCTTTTTTTGTTTGTGCAAGAGCAACAAACTTCCAATTGCCGCCAACATATATAGCAAAATTGCACAATGTAAATATTTGTCTGTACAACACAAAATCAACAAAACACAATTGGAACATGGCAATAGCATATCAAATGACCAGACCCTGCACTCTAGAATGACATTTATCTTTCAGAGCAAAATGTGTGGCTCCATCTAAACAATGAGAGAAGAAACAACAAGATATGTTGGTGGCTCCATGAGTGGATCTATTTTCCTGGTATCAAACCAGCTAATTCCCATTACTGTAAGCGACTTCAACGACAAAACAAAAATCATTGCAAGCTAAGTAAGAAACATTCAGAGACACTTGAGAACTAAAACAACCACAATTGATTGGTCAAATCCTTTCTACCAACTTAAGAAATAAGAATCTCAAAGATACTGAGAAATAGTCTGTAAAATTTCTCACCTCTGCAGAGGATACAGTCATGCAATACTTAATATCTGCCATTACCTTTTTGGTGTAATTTAAAACCAGTAAGCAAGGGAAAATGCAAGAATAAATAAACTAATCATTTCAATATGATGCTAGCAAAACAAATGATTAGCCAACCATAAAACAAATTAAATTGATTAACTTAAAGCAACATGAATAAGGCTGGCTTACACTTTGCAGGCAAGGTCCATTGAAAATGACAATAACACTGGCCTTTTCCAAGTTACAAGAATCCATATGTAATCTGGTAAAACCAACCAAAACTGATACAAGAGCAATTACATATTTCCTTTTATCATAATTAACGATATACAACTGATACAGGTGCAGTTACATATTCAAATTCTGAGAACAAAGCATCTTAAAGAATGGATTCCTACTCTGTAGACCTAGTAATAGTCTAATAGAATCTATTCTGTTGGTAATGATACTGTTGCTCATGATCTGAATCTGGAGCGAAATTGTGTGATTCCAAGGAACTCCTGAGGCGCCAGCCCTCAGGTTCATTCAGGAACTGATTTGACTCTAGATAACTCCGGAGACTCACAATCACTTTGATCAACTTTGCATCACCTCGATCTTTCAATGCAGTTAGAAAATCTCTAGCAATGATATCCAGCAGCTTTCTGAATTGTGTCTTATATCTTTTGTGTAGAGCAAAACCTGCCATCTGGTATCAAAGACATTTTCTTTTAAGTCCTACCCACATTTCATCAACTTAAGAGGAGCTAATAAAGAGCTTTTTCAACTTACTTCAAGAAAAGCCTGCAATGCAGCTGCGGTGTATAAATTTGCAGGGAAAACATTTAAGAATCTGGCTATCCATGCCCAACCTTCTCTGAGGCCATGCAAGTTTTGGCAGCCATCAACTTCAGTCTGCCATAAAATGCAGTTTACTACTAAATCAGTTACTATATGAAATCATTAAGGGAGAAAAAAGCAATTTTGGTCCCTGAAATATTGTGAGACATTTTGTCCTTGTGCTATTGGCCTGAGCAGATCTGACCTCCAATTAAACAAACTGAGCAGTTTTAGTCCCATCACCAAGTAAATTTAACAGGATTTCATATTCAACTATAGGAAACTAATTTGGGATTCTGTCATTTCCATCAAACCTCAGGCAAAAGAAGCTCTGAACCAAACAAAATTACTATACGTGAAATGCAGATATTAGTTTCGCTAAGCTCAACCAAATGGCTTTGATCATTTCTGGCAGCATACATCTCTCTGCTCATAACCTGTAGTATTGGTACTTAGTATTGAATAAAAAGGCATCTTATGCCGAATATGTTTCCTGCTCTGATTAAGTTTGTTGTATTTGTGGCCAATGATTCAGATAATAAACTTACTAGAACCATTTGGAATATTGTTGTTTAACTGGAGGATTTCAATTGAAACGGTCATCGGGATCATGTCCTAGTTCGGGTGTTAGGGTCAGGTCCTAGATCGATTATAGGGTCGGCAATTATTTTCCTAAAAAATATTTTCTAGTCTCAAGCCAAAAATAAAAGATGTTTCCTAGAAAGTGTTTTTCATTCACCAACCAAACATTAAAAAATATTTTCTAGAAAATATTTTCTACTCATCAACCAAACATGAGAAAATAAGTTAGAAATTCACTTATTTTTTAAGAAAACATTTTCCTTCATACCAAACACACCCTAAAAGATGATGGGCACGAATTATGATGATTATATGTATATTTGGTATTCCCTTTATTATCAAGTTGAAAGCATTGATGCGTCGAAACTGCTGATGTCGCTGCTGACTGAAGTAGGAAGAATGTCTAGGTTGTTAGAGAAACTACAGAACCCAAATATGCCCATTAGTGACGATAAAAAAGTTATGTCTGTTAGTAGAAGATTAACATTTGTTAGTTCTAATAAGTGACTGGAGTCTGGACTAAACAAGCACATTTTGTCATTGGTCAGATATGCTCACACGAATAATCCAAGTCTTAATACCGGAATAAAGCAATAACTCAGACCAAAACCCCAATTTTCCCAAAAGGAGTAAGATACTTGAGAGCATCAGCAACATAAGCATTGAGGATTTTGAGGATAAAGTAACAAATGTCTAAGCAACTGACCTGAACAAGAGCACCATATAATTTCATACATCCACTTAAACGATCCACATAACTATCAGTACTTTCTATCTTCCCATCTTCCTCTGCATAGCCAATAGCTTTGTAATAAGCTTCTTTAGTCTGGAAGGCTGCCTGAAGTGAAAGAACAAATCAAAGTTATTTATGTGGAGGTAGTAATATATGATGTGAACCATGGGATGAAGAAAGTTAACTAATGTCTGAGACAAGTTCTGTTTTCAGCACTTACAGAAAGCGAAATCATGCTCCAAGACAATCAAGTAAGAAAAATCCCAGAAAGGACAAAATAGTGGCATGTGTTGATGTCAAACAGGTAATACTAAGGTAAATACCAAGGTTGATTACCTCTGAGTAAATAATGTACTTAGGAACTGTGTAAATGCAAACTTTGTTCAACTCAGCTATGAGAATTTCCATGGCAAGAGGGACCTGTGATGAAAAGCAAACCAATACGTAAGGATGGTAATCTGTACATTAGTTAGTACTTTCCGACCCACATTCGTGATCTCTTTTCAAACACCAAGTTCTTTGTCCTAAATTAAACATTTTTATGTTGTTTAACATTCCTAGAGACCATCCCACGGAATTAATACAACCTCTCAATCCCCTTTGGTTATTTTAAATAAGGCATTTTGTTAATAAAGGTTCAGTACGAAACTAGTACCGAGACAGAGTACAACATCCAAATATCCTTCGGATAGAAATTTCTGACTTCTATTTTAAATTCAAAAATATTCCCCTGTATTTTCTGCAATTCACCTTTTGAGCTCAGGTATGAATATTGTGTTTGGATAGAAAAGAATTTTTGTTTTTGGTGGTTTTAGGAAATTTATCTTCCTGTTTGAGTTTGGATTTGTTTTTTGGTAAAAGAAATCATCAAATTCCTAAGGGCTCGCTTGGTACGAGGGATAGGGGGATAACTAATCCTGGGATTAATTTTAGGATGAGTTTATCCCATGTTGGTTGGGATAAAATTGCGGGATAAATTATACCGAGATTAATTATCCCAGGATTGTAGCATTATTTTTATCCCACATTGAGGGTGGGATTGTAATCCTGGAATAATTAGTCTTGGCATAACTTGTATCCCAACCAAATAAGCCCCAAGAGGTTTTGAAGCAGCCTTCAAATGGGTGAAAATTACAATCCCCTAATAAAAATGTGGAATAAAAAAAGAAACAGAGCTTTAAGTGCAAAGTGGAGAATGTGACAGCAATTTACCAATCACTGTACTAGAAGGGCAGTTTGCTTGACAATTTGCGGCCCCAATTTGTTTTGGTTTCAGGAGAACATTGTTTAATGTAGAAAGTTATTATGAAAAAAAAGCACCCACAATATGATATTCAATCTAGGATTGAGGCAAGACAGGTTTTCGAGGGAGCACGTTGGTATTTTACTCCCTGACAATGAAGGAATAAAAAAACTTTTATTGCTTTCTTTGCAGTTATTGATGTCAACCTCCTACTTATAAGACAAGAACTATCATGGGCCTATAATAGCAAGAAGACTAAGAACAATAACATAATTACCTTTGATGTAACATGGACAATTACACGACCATAAGCATAGACTGCACTGTTAAAGCTTCCTGTAGGTTTCACACACAGGGACACCACCTATACAAGTGAAAACCAGAATCACAGTAAATACTTTATATGTTTTACACAAAGCTCCAATAGTAGAATATTCTTAATATACACAACTCAACTGCTACATCAAGAACCCACAATTTTCTACAAGCATAAGCACATGCAAACCACAAATCCCCACCATCATCCCCCGGCCCCTCCCGAAAAGAGGAAAGAAAAATGAAGAAGAAGTAAAAACATCACAAGAGACACCGAAAGACGAAACCCCAGATAAAGAACTACTTCAGGATTTTACCTTCTGCGCGAACATTGCAATGCTGATGGATTGTGGACATGTGGAACCACTAATTAGCTTAATTAATTCATCTGCTTTCACTCTGCATAGGGAAAAGTAGTACATACGTATCAAAGAGCAATATAGAGCTTCCACCTTGAAGTTTATTCCCAAAAATGGTTTGAAAATGCACGTCAAAGCAACTAAAAATGTGACTGAAATATGGAAGATAGACAATGATTTTAAAAAAAATAAAAATCTATAGGAGATGGGGTTAATAATCCAAGAAATAGGTATGCAGATACCTGACATTTTCTTTTGAACCAGTGATAGTTCTGATTCGTCTGGCAATTTCCATTTCAAACTTTCGGTAAGCCTGTGAAGAACAGAGAATTTGTGTTGTGAACTGTAGAATATCAGAAATTACTTAACCCAAATTAACATCCTTAGGATCATAAATAGAGGCCCCGCCCAAAGTTCTGTACACTAGGATGGAACATAATATTTCAACACATCAAGCAACAGAAAAATGCATCTGATCACATTCCAACTAAAGAAGCAAGTTTTTGAACATTACACTCAAAAAACAAATTGCCAAAATTAAACAGCATTAATCAAACACATCAAGTAACAACATGACACATCTAGTAACGTTTCAATCAATCTCTAGAAAGAAGGTCTTCCACAGACCTAGAAGAGTGAGAACCAATTAGAAACAATTTCTCAGCAATGAGTTCAGAGTGGATGCACATGGGAGGAGGTGCACAATGGAGGATAGAGGTCTCCAAAACCTACAGTGACCAGCACACCATTATTTCTTTGTTTTGTTATTTCAGCTATAAGAAGATTCAAATGCACTTGTCAAAGTGTCTCAATTAGTTTCCCAAACATGCAAGGCTCGCATAATTAAATGAAAGAAGTTCTAAGAACTTGGACCAACAACTCCCAGAGCACAATTGGATTGGTTAATGACTATGTTAGCAGGGAAGAGTTTACTTTCAAAGGGAATACTTTCTCTGTTACATCATACATGAAATGTGACACTGCTTCACTGACCATGGAGTTTAAGATGTTAATTTGAGTTTTTCTTTAGACAAATATTAGGAGTTGTGAAAGAAAATATAAAACCAGTTGTTGAAAAGTTAGTCTGATATAGCAAATCACATCCATGTAATTCTAACAGTTAAATGGTTTTTAAAATTGTGAAAGTAGAACAATTACCATTTTCAAAAAAAAAAAAAAATTGTGAAAGTAGAATAGAGTAACAATATTAATACAATGGTGTCACATATTTTGGGATATGCCATAAGGGAGAATACAATAGAGATTAGTATAGAGGGCCTTTTTGACTAGTACACTTTGCTGATGCCCAACTGTTTAGGAACCCCCATTCGCAAGCCTCTGCAAAGAACACTTCACTTTATGCAGCAAGAAGCATAATAGTCCAATAAATCTGGAATGAAATTTTAAATACTGATTTGCATGGTTACCTTGTTTGAACCCAATCCAAGTGATTCATTCTGCGCAGCTATTTCATTGTAAACGGCCAATCGTTTCTCCTCCAGTTTTTGAGCATTTTCTGTCACCCTGATTGTATTTCCTGCTTATTGGAAATTTCAAAGTCGAAATCAAGGCATAGATTTACAAGCACTAGAAACAGAAAGAAAAACAACAGTACATGTTTCATCTTGGCAGTTGGAGGTTAGGGTACCATACACTATCTGTTAAAGGATATAATCCAGTTGACTCTACAAGTAGTAAAAGTTTTGCCAATAACTTTTTATAGTAGACTATGGTGAAAAGGCCCAAAATAGTCCCTTAAATTTAGGGTAGATCTAATTTGGTCCTTTATATATAACACTCTCAAGAGACACTACCAGAAAAGATAACACCAAGGCAAAAAGAAATAAAGAATTAATGGGACTAATGGAACTAATAGGAAAGACACAACACTGTAAAGGAACATCCCTTTCTAGAAGCCCAGGGTTAGAAAAAAGCAGCAGGTATTAGCTCGTGGAAATTCACTTAATAGTAGCTGAGATTCAAACTAGAGAATCATGTTTCTCCGTGCTATCTAACCAAAAGATATCTATTCTAAAAAAAGCATATGTATTAGCAAATTATGACTTATGACGAGTGCATGCATTCGTTTGTTTAGGTATTAGTAATACTTTGTTTTGATAAAGGTAAAAGATAGATCAATATTACTAATATTATCATTATTATTTTTACTTTGATGAATTAATTGTTATGTTGATTGGCATCAAGAAGATGCTGAAAACAGTACAGAGAAATTAGGGAAAGCTCCTAGATACAAAATCTACAGATAGAGCATTGAGCAATTCCCTAAATGAGCAAAAAATCTGGTTGTTAAGCCATAGACAGGGAGCTAATGAAATCTACAAGAAAAATAACATCATTTACAGGGATTAAACTGCTCCAGCTGAAAAGAAGCATCAAACATAGAAAGAGACGAGTTCTTACCTAATCAAATTTGAATGCACAGATACTCGATTCCAAGAGGAGGAAACTATTGAAGCTGATTTCTTGATATTTCTTTCATTAAAGGTGGTTTTTTAATTTATTTTTCTATATAAAATCAAGTCAAAATATGTGTTAGTGTACATGTTACACATCCAACACATATATGGCCATCAATATTTTACTTTTTCTTTTTCTCATCCTTCACTTAAGTTTTTCTGGACTACTCTTTTGTTTTTGATTCAGTTTTTGTCCATATTGATCTCAGAAGGAGCGTCCTCTATCAGTCTCTTTGTTTTTTCTTTTTCTTTTGTGGCCATACTGGTAAAAAGAAATCTCTTTTTTTGGATACTTTTAAGCTAGACTACAACCTATGAAAATAAAAGAAGTCCATTTATTTCAGTCAGCAGTAGCAATTTCAGAACACTATCCAGAATAAAGATTGACATTTTTCTCTTGTGAGATGATATAACAGAAAGGAAGGCAAGGTCAGTGAAATGATATCTTCATATCCATGTTTCTCCCTTCGAACAGGTCAATAGATTTGTTGACGAACAATACAAACGATCTCTGCTTCATCATGCACTCCATCTGCATTGGTTCTCATAAACTGGCAAAATGTAATTGCATGGCCCTTGGCCACAGAGAAGTTTCACAGCTTCAAGGTGAATTGTGAAATGCCACTGGTTCGTCAGATATGTATATTTGTTTTTTGAGAACGTTCATCAGACACGTATACACAGATCACTCACCTGCTTATAATGTCCAAAAGCATGGGTGTGAACAGTTGAGACGGACAATCCCAGGTAAGACTATTTCATGAGTATATTTTCTGGAGTGTTTCTTGGACTTTTATCTTCACAGTTACTCTTTTCCATTAGCCTAATTCCAGGCTTTTAAATTCAGTTATCTTTTCCATCAGTGAATAGCCTCCAATCAAGCCCTGGATCAAAAGTTTCATTTTCTACAAAGTTAAAGGACTGTTTATGTCCAACTCTATATATAAGGGATCAAAATTAATTTACCCATATGGCTTATAGCTAAAGCACTGATTAGGTTTCTCCTCTCAGATTATGCATAGAGCATTTTGTTTAAGTTATTATTTATTTGAAATGATTGAGAAAAAAATAAAAAGAAGAAGAGTAGGAGGTCGGTCAAACACTTACAGTTAAAGCACTGATTAGGTTTCTCCACTCAGATTATGCATAAAGCATTTTGTTTAAGTTATTATTTATTTGAAATGATTGAGAAAAAAATAAAAAGAAGAAGAGTAGGAGGTCGGTCAAATACCTGTTGAATGTTTCTGCCCATCAGAAATGGGTCTCACAGGCCGACTAGTGGCATCCCTTGAAACCTTGCTAGCCTCTGAAGAAGCAGTCGTCACTGACTCAGATGACTTCTTCTCCGACGCAGCTGCAGCTTCTTTTGCTGCTTTCCTCTCAGCTTCCAGTGCAGCAGCTTTTTCCTTTTCAACTCTTTCAGCTTCCAGCCTAGCCTGCACCTGATGGAATGGAACTTATCATTACCCAAAAGGAGAAAATTCAATTACAAAACTGCTTCAATTCTTTCCAGAATCATTAATAACAAGTGGGAGTTAATAGTTCAGACAACTGCATTAGGCAACAGATGCATCATGAGGGGAGACAAATAAGCAGTCAGATTATGCAAGAAAGCCAGGGATGCTAGAACCAGGGGAATGAGAGCATTAGCAATTACAGCAGTACGCCACAAGAGGAAAAAACAATATCAATTAAGTTATTAAATCAACACAAGCACTATTACTTTCTCTTTTACTGATGATTCTCACAAATATTTAACTTTGTAAAATCTCAAGAAATCACAAGACGGCAGGTGACAGAAATGCAATTGGATAATAGTTAAAAACACAAACCTTGGTTTCTGCTCTGATCCTTTCTTGCCGGGCTTTTTCTTCTTGAAGAACTTTTTCTTTCCTCTTGGCCTCTTCACGAGCTGCATCATCTCTTATTCTCCTTTCTTCAATTTGGGATCTGTGTTCGTGATCCCTTTGTACCGTAGTTAGGTGATCATCAAGTGCTTCTGCACTATACTAATACAATTAAGTCAAAAGTACATCCCCACTAAACCTAAAATGTAAGAACATGTAAATGGTGATTTAACTTCAAACTCTGAGTACTCCTAAGGAGTATAGAGTGAACAAGAAACATCAAAAAAAGTTAAATGTTTATCAGTCACAAAGTATCGTATTGAGAGTGCATTCCTCAACTGCTAACAAGGGTGTGCATGTAGTTTGTATCAAAAATAACCACTTGCAATCCAAGTGGCATGCTTACTGCAAGTGCCCTCTTTATATAGAAACTCAACTCGCTTGCCATACCCCTGTATCTGGTCTACACCTTCATGTGTAATTTTCATGTCAACAAGAAAAGATCACACTCACTTTCATTTCCCACCTAAACCACATAATTCTTGTGGTTCAAGATTAATTGTCAATCTACCATCCTTCATTGAATTATTTGTAAGTGAATTCTTTACACCAACTTCTATTTAAAATAATTGAGATTTGTTTGGCATGTCATCAGCAGCTTTTTGTATTTTTTAAAAAAAAAATCCATTATGTCCATTGGTACTAATTGCTAGAGCAAAAGCTGAAGTGAAATCCACAGTATGGATAAAACAAATATTCTGATTTTAGTGGCCAGATAGTGAAATAGACAAATTTTCCATCAGTTCCAGCCGACCGCCTTTTGTTGTCTGCCAAGCTTCCGCTTTATCATCTATTGGCATTGAATTAAACCCACTGAGAAACATCTACCTTATACATCATTGAACAATGAGAAAAATGTTTAATCATGATGAATAAAACTTAATGCAGAAACAAGCTTTTACTTGCAAAATAAGAATAATACACCTTACATTTTACGCTGGTACTGCATGTCAAATTTTCTGTTCATTTCCCTTTGAGCTTCAGTGTTTCTCTCAACTCGTTCTAGTGTGGAGGCAAGCTTCTCACTTTCATCCGTCAACTGAGCTTCAAGTGCTGATAGTTGATCTCTCATTTCCTCCTGTTGTAAGATAGCAATAGAAAGAGATTGGGTTCAATATTTTTTTGTTTCCCAAGTGAAGCAAGGTTGGGGCATGGTCAGAGAAAGTTAACGAAGCATACAACTTAAGTTACCAACCGCAATAGTAAGCTGATAGTCATGAGCTAAGTCAGATAAAGCACTTTCCACTAATCCCACTTTATCCATTAGATCATGTTGAAGTTCGATGTTTAGGCCTTCTTCAGATTGGTCGCTATCACTGAAACAACGTGAAAAATGCTGCATTAATCAAGAATAAATAAAACACACTTGCAATGTGGTGGCTTATGACTTGCTGTACAACATGAAGTCCATGAATTTAAGGAACTATAGGACTAAATGTAAGTTTTTGCTGGAAGAAATAAGATGCACATCCATTCATGGATGTAATTTATTTTTGAAAAAACTTTATGAGGAACCTATCAAAACAAAAAGAACTTTATGAGGTAATATGAAGTGACCACCACCATTACCACACACACCTCTCCTCCTGATTTGATGAGTATGCCGTAACTGTTGGCTCAATAAGTAACTGCTATAAACATGTAGCGGCTTCAATAGGCATATGGCCAAGTAACTGTGAGATGTGTAATTAGGGTAAGGGCATTCATGCAACATATTTTACACCGTGTTTCTCTGTTTCAATCAACATCCTCGCATTCTTTCACTCTTTAATATTTGCAGTTATTGAGTAGTTACCTCAGATAGATTTCATTACAGGCAAACCGTTTTCCTCCCACAAGTAAATGATCACCAACTTCAAGCTTAGTATCTCTGTCCATATCCTCCAAATCGTCATCAGACACTTGCATAACAAAGCCTCTCCGAGAATTATTCTTTGAAGCCGAGAGTTGTCTGAGCAAAGACAGATTAGAACAAAATATAAAACATTTGCTTTCTAGATGAAACAAAGAAGCTTGAGGTTATTTTCACTAAGAAACCTCATTACAAGTACATACTGAGATTCTGTTTTCGTAAAAGGTATAGGAAATTTTGATGATGCATTGAGCTTCTTCTCAATTGAATTGAGCTCAACCAATAAAGCATCAAAGGTCCAATCAGGATTTGGATCCAGGGTGACTCCATCAACACTTTTAGGCAACGGAAGTTGCAGTTTAACAGCACCCCTGAAAAATAACCATAACCATAAATCAGGATAAACCAAACAGTTCCTTAATATATTGTAGTTCCAGAAACTTCCATAAGCTTGTTATAATGAATGAAAACTGAAATATGAAGTTGTTATCACTAAAATTATGAGAAGGTATCTTGTGTAACATATGAAGTCACATGAACCAACACCTCCCTCAAAAAAACAATAATAAAATAGCACCAACATTTTTGTGGAGTATTACAAACAGAAAAGAGAAGAAAAAAATGGGTACAGGAAGAAAGTAACTTACATTATTCTTTTCCTGCCTAAAGAACACCTTTGAATAAAGTTGTTGTTTCCAACGCTGGCTTCACACACTCGAGTCTTGAAATTTAAAATATAATTAATTACCTGTTACAATTGAAAAGGCAAAAGTTACAAACAGAAAATGTAAAGATCATAATAGGAACAACCTTAAGGGGAATCTGAAAACTAAACCCTAATAACTAATACAGACTAGAGCATGGATTGAGGGACCTTAAAAAGGAATAAGGAGGCACTGATTTCAAATAAGAGGTAAACAGGATATGGTGGGGGATACAGAACTTTTTGTTGATTTTATAGGGAAATCGTACAGCTCCATAGACTAGTTCTTATGGCCTTATATTTTTTACCCTATGGGAAGTAAGTGCTCACTCTTATCATTGTTTGGATGATGGAATTTTGTGAATACACAGTTACCTGTTCCTCAATGTAATCCCACAAGTGGGGTCTAGAAAGGGTGGTGTGCACGCAGCCTTATTAGTAATATTGGGGGGAGCTTAAGAAGGAATAAGGAGGCATTGATTTCGAATAAGAGTTTCCAACAACAAGGTACCAGTGTAATCTCACAAGTGTGGTGTGTACGCAGCCTTACCTCGTAGAGAGGTTGTTTCCGATAGACCCTCTACCTTTATGGAATAGAGCATAAAGAGATGCTTAAAAGTTTTTTCCCATGGACAAAAGTAACTAGATCTCAAAAGTAGATCTTTTGTGGAGCTTCAAATCTCAGAATCACCCCAAAAGATAAATAATGTATATGTGAGAAATATATTATTGAATTGTATATCTAAATTGTTACATTGAGACCCTATTTATAGACACTACATTGGAATCCTTTTCCAACTAGGATTCCTATTCTTATTCCTATTCCTATTCTAAGTAGGAAATACTTATTTCTATTCTAACACTCCCCCTCAAGCTGGTGCATATAAATCATATGTACCTAGGTTGTTACAGATGTAATTAATACGAGGACATGTGAGGGACTTGGTGAAGATATTTGCAAGCTGATCATTTGACTTCACAAATTTTGTAACAATATCTCCCGAGAGTATCTTTTCTCTGACAAAGTGACAGTCAATCTCAATGTGCTTGGTCCTTTTATGAAACACTGGATTTGATGCGATATGAAGAGCTGCTTGGCTATCACACACAAGTTCCATCTGATCAATTTTGCCAAATTTTAGTTCTCCCAGCAACTGTTTGATCCAAACTAGTTCACAAGTTGTTGTCGCCATTGCTCAATATTCTGATTCTGCACTAGATCGAGCAACCACATTCTGTTTCTTACTCTTCCACGACACCAAATTACCTTCTACTAAAACACAATATCCGGATGTCGAACGTCTGTCAGAGGGTGATCCTGCCCAATCAGCGTTTGTATATCCAATGATATGCTCATGGCCTTGATCCTCAAAGAGTAGCCCTTTACCGGGAGCTGACTTTATATATCGCAGAATACGAACAACTGCTTTCCAATGACTATCACAAGGGGAAGTCATAAGCTGACTTACAACACTCACAGGAAAAGATATGTCAGGTCTAGTCACTGTGAGATAATTCAACTTTCCAACAAGCCGTCTATACCTTTCAGGATTACTAAGCGGCTCCCCCTGTCCTGGAAGGAGTTTAACATTTGGATCCATAGGAGTGTCAATAGGTCTACATCACATCATTCCTGTCTCCTTAAGAATGTCTAAGGCATATTTGCGTTGAGAAATAACAATACCTGATTTAGACTGAGCAACCTCAATACCTAGAAAATACTTCAATCTACCAAGGTCTTTAGTCTGGAAGTGCTTAAAGAGATGTTGCTTCAAATCGGTGATACCATCTTGATCATTACCGGTGATAACAATATCATCAACGTAAACAACCAAATAGATACATCGACTTGGTGCAAAATGCCGATAAAACACAGAGTTATCAGCTCCACTATGAGTCATGCCGAACTCCTGAATAACTGTGCTGAACTTCCCAAACCAAGCTCGAGGAGATTGTTTCAGACCATAGAGTGACCTACGCAATCGACATACAAGGCTACTAGACTCCCCCTGAGCAACAAAACCAGGTGGTTGCTCCATATAGACTTCTTCCGCAAGATCACCATGCAGAAAAGCATTCTTAATGTCCAATGACGAACGGCAGCCATAGATAGAAAAAGACGAACAGATGCTATTTTAGCCACAAGAGTGAACATGTCACTATAATCTAGCCCAAATATCTGAGTATACCCTTTGGCAACAAGGCGAGCCTTAAGTCGATTAACCTAACCATCTGGACCAATTTTGACTGCATAAACCCAATGACAACCAATAGTAAATTTACCTGCAAGAAGGGAGACAAGCTCCCAAGTACCACTCTTATGTAAAGCAGACATCTCATCAACCATAGCCTGCTTCCATCCAGAATGAGAAAGTGCTTCACCTGTAGTCTTAGGAATGGAAATAGAGGACAAAGACGACACAAAGGCATAATGGGGTGATGATAGACAATGATAACTTAAGAAGGTATAATGTGGGTTAGCATTTCGAGTGAATCGTATACCTTTTTGAAGTGCAAGTGGTTGGCTAGGAGGAGGCAAGTCCGCAGTAGGAGCAGGGTCCGGCACATGACATGAATCATCTGGAACTAGGGTTGGACGTGGCACTACAACTAGAGATGTAGAAGTAACCGTAGATTCCTCAAAGGTTAGCACAGGTAAAACCTGAGGTATGGGTAAGACCATATATACATCAGGATGATCAGAAGATGTATAGTAAGGCTGAGACTCAAAAAATGTAACATCAGCAGACATAAGATATCGATGAAGATCATGTGAATAACAACGATACCCTTTTTGGACTCTAGAGTAACCAAGAAAGACACATTTGAGAGCACGAGGAGCTAATTTATCTTTTCCTGGGGCTAAGTTATGAACAAAGCATGTGCTCCCAAAGACACAAGGGGGGGATAGGATAAAGATGTGACTGAGGAAACAATATGGAATGTGGAACTTGATTCTGAATAGAAGAAGAGGGCATTCTATTTATCAAATAACAAGACGTCAGAACTACATCTCCCCAAAAACGCAGCGGAACATTGGATTCAAGGAGAAGAGTACAAGTGGTCTCAATAAGATGCCGATTTTTTCTTTCAACTACACCATTTTGTTGAGGGGTGTATGGACAAGTAGTTTGGTGAATAATGCCTTAGTGAGTCATAAACTCCTGAAATTGGGATCAACGTGTCGAATTCCTCCATGACTGCCTGTACCTGTCCCAAGTAAGTAGACATATCGGATTCTTGTTTCTTTAAGTTGGTCAATCGAGATATCACATCATAGAATCGAAATATGTCATTAGTGTATAAAGCACGAGCCTTTTCCCAAACTGTATAACACGTCTGGAATGGGCGAAACAAGGGCATCAATTTGGAATCAATAGAACACCATAGGAGACTACATAATTGAGCATCTACTTTCTCCCATTGTGCTTTGGCTTTTGCATCTTCCTCACTAGTCTTTGCCTTTACATCTACCACATAAGTCTTGTTCGTTAAGTGATCTTGGACACCTTGACCCTTGCACCACAGCTCAACCGAGGAAGCCCAAGATAGATAGTTTGAACTTCCCAATAAAAGTTCTGAAGTGATTATAGGGCTAGAACTTCTAATCCCTATATTTTTAGAACCAAAAACATCACACCCAAAAGACATTATACTAAATTTGTCTTGGAAACAACAACCCAAAAAAAAAAAAAAAAAAAAAAAAAAAACTTGATAATTGAGAAACAGCCTGGAATAGTCGGAACCTTAATTCCGGCGATCAAATCTGGTCAAAAACAGTATGGGCCTGGTCGGAATGGCTGGACAATCCTAACTGTCAAAAAATCTCTCAAAAAATATGATCAGAAAAGGCCTCACGCGCCAGATCTCGCTGGAAACTACCACCTCCGATCGGCGCGTGAGAGCGCGTGGGGTGATATTTTCCGGTGGTTCTGGCTGGGGTTTGGTCGCGGGGGCTTTCCGAGCCTCGTGGTGGTGTTAATTTTTTTCCGCACAACATCCACAGAAGGAAAACAAAGAATAACAAAATCAGATCCAACAGTCACCGGAAATTGACATAGACATAAGGTGACTTGTTTGTTCTCACCAATGCTCTGATACCATGTGAGAAATATATTATTGAATTGTATATCTAAATTGTTACATTGAGACCCTAATTATAGACACTACATTGGAATCCTTTTCCAACTAGGATTCCTATTCTTATTCTTATTCCTATTCTAAGTAGGAAATACTTATTTCTATTCTAACAGTATATATAAACGATCAAAAATTAATAAACAAAAGCCAGGATGGGCTTGGCATCAGAAACTTAAAGATACAAAACAATTGTCTCTTGATGAAGTGGCTATGGAGGTTCCATGGAGAGGAATCAACTTCATGGAGGGAGGTTATCCAGCATAAATATGGCCAAAGCAGTCCTTGGTACTCTAATGAGGTTAACACCAAATATGAAGTGGGAGTCTAGAGATCAATCAGAGCTCTATGGACAAACTCCACTATAGGACTCTTTTCCTGATCTATTGGTGCTATGCAACAGGACTGATGCTACTATCAATGAGCGCTGGTATCCTCAAGGCTGGAATCTCTCATTCAAGAGGCATTTGAATGATTGGAAAGTGGAGAGGGTGGCTAGTTTTCTAAAAGATATTGAAGTTTTCCCTGACACATACTTTTTTAAAGAACTGGTAATGTTGTATTCCTCAGCATTAAGAATATGCTAGAGACCATTAAAAGAGGAACAAAAAAAAAGAGAATTAAGGGAGAAACTACTTACAGAGAGTCTAACAGATCTACAAGCTCTAATTCCTCTATATTTGTTGTTTACACCAAAAAATTAGAGATACAATACAATTTAGCTCTATAATGGAATTGGACTTATCTTCAAAACATCTGTTATTTCTCTCTCTCCACAAGTCCACCAGATGCAATGTGGAATGATTATCCACCATCTCTTGTTTCCACCCCTTCTAATCCAGCAGCTGAGCAGATCTGCAGTGTGCTCGGGCATGGTCCATTTTGTATCTGTGAGAATAAGAAATAAATTCCACAACTGAGCAGCGAATTTACAAAGCAAGAAAAGATGACTATTTGTCTCATCTATTTCCCCACAAAGTTGACATCTGGATACTACAATTCTCCTCTTTTTCTTCAAAACCTCGTGTCAAACAAGCTTTTCTGACAACCAACTATGTGAAACATTTTACTTTTGTTGGTGCGATGTTTTACCAATAGAAGTAAAATATGTTTCACATGGTTGGTTGTCAAAAAAGCTTTGAGCTTGTTTGACACAAGAGGTTTTGAAGAAATAGAGGAGGAATTGTAGTATCCAGATGTCAACTTTGTGGGGAAGTAAATGGGACAAATAGTCAACTTCTCTTGCATTGTAAATTCACTGCTCAGTTTTGGAATTTATTTCTTACACTCACAGACACAAAATGGACAGGAGAAAAAGTGGCCATGTTATTGGGCAAGTGGGATGAAGCAATGTATTATGTGTTGGGAGATCCAACTACAAAGCCTATGGGTTATGATCCCATGACTGATCCAACTACAAAGCCTACGGGTTATGATCCCATGATTGAAACTGTTAGAATATAAATAAGTATTTCCTACTTAGAATAGGAATAGGAATAGGAATAAGAATAGGAATCCTAGTTGGAAAAGGATTCTAATGTAGTGTCTATAAGTAGGGTCTCAATGTAACAATTTACAACAACAATTAAATAATATTCTTTTCCTATATTTCTCACATGGTATCAGAGCATTGGTGAGAACAAACAAGTCACCGTATGTCTATGTCAATTTTCGGTGACTGTTGGATCTGATTTTGTTATTCCTTTTTCTTTCTGTGGGTGTTGTGCGAAAATTAACACCACCATGAGGCTCGGAAGGCTCCCGCGACCAAACCCCAGCCAGAACCACCGAAAAATACCACCCCACGCGCTCTCACACGCCGATCGGAGGTGGCAATTTCCGGCGAGTTCTGTCTCACGCGCCGGCGCGTGAGGGCTTTTCTGATCAGATTTTTTGAGAAATTTTTTGACAGTTAGGGTCGTCCAGCCATTCCGACCAGGCCCATACTGTTTTTGAGCAGATTCGATCGCCGGAATTAGTTTCCGGCAATTTCCAGGCTGTTTTTGGCGACTTTTCCAATAATCAGATCTCAATAATCAAGTTTTTTTTTTTTTTTTTTGTTTCCAAGACAAATTTAGCATAATGTCTTTTGGGTGTGATGTTTTTGGTTCTAAAAATATAGGGATTGGAAGTTCTAGCCCTATAATCACTTCAGAACTATTATTGGGAAGTTCAAACTATTTATCTTGGGCTTCCTCGGTTGAGCTGTGGTGCAAGGGTCAAGGTGTGCAAGATCACTTAACGAACAAGACTTATGTGGTAGATGTAAAGACAAAGACTAGTGAGGAAGATGCAAAAGCCAAAGCACAATGGGAGAAAGTAGATGCTCAATTATGTAGTCTCCTATGGCGTTCTATTGATTCCAAATTGATGCCCTTGTTTCGCCCATTCCAGACGTGTTATGCAGTTTAGGAAAAGGCTCGTGCTTTATACACTAATGACATATCTCGATTCTATGATGTGATATCTCGATTGACCAATTTAAAGAAACAAGAATCCGATATGTCTACTTACTTGGGACAGGTACAGGCAGTCATGGAGGAATTCGACACGTTGATGCCAGTTACTACGAATGTGGAACAACAACAAGAACACAGACAAACATTGTTTCTAGTTCTTACTCTTGCTGGACTTCCTCCTGATCATGATTCTGTGCGTGATCAGATTTTAGCTAGCCCTACAGTTCCTACAATCGATGAATTATTCTCTCGTCTCCTTCGTCTTGCGGCACCTCCCAGTCATAAAGTAGTTTCATCACCCACTATTGACTCCTCTATTCTCGCATCTCAAACCTTTGAAAAGCGTACATATCAGTCTATGGAGAATCGGCGAGGGGGAGGGCGTTTTGGGAAACCTCGATCCAAGTGTAGTCATTGTCATAAGCCTGGACACACTCGTGACATATGTTATATTTTGCATGGTCCACCACCCAGTTATGATCCTATTGTTCTAAAGGAATATAATGAGTTTCTTCGAAATCGCGCAAGTAAACAGACACCTCCACCAGTAGCATATGGTGCTCAACCTAATCAACCATCCAATAATGCTCATATTGCTCAGACAGAATATGATGAGTTCCTTCAGTATCGTGCAAATAAGCAAACGTCTCCACAAGTAGTTTCAGTTGCACAACCTGATGTGTCTGTTGCGAGTAATTCTTTTGCTTGTGTGTCGCAATCTAGTACTCTTGGAACATGGGTCATGGACTCTGGGGCTTCTGATCATATCTCTGGTAACAAATCACTTTTATCTGATATTGTTTATTCACAATCTCTTCCATGTATTACTTTAGCCAATGGGATCCAAACAAAACCAAAAGGGGTTGGAAAAGCCAAACCCCTATCTTCTGTCACCCTAGACTCTGTTCTTTATGTCCCTGGTTCTCCTTTTAATCTAGCATCTGTTAGTCGTTTAACGAAAGCCCTACATTGTAGCATAACCTTTTTCGATGATTTTTTTCTCATGCAGGACCGCAGTACGGGACAGATGATTGGAACAGGACATGAATCACAAGGCCTTTACTATCTTACCTCTTCAAATTCCTTAACAGCATGCGCCGTTACAGATTCTCCAGATATAATTCACAAACGTTTGGGACATCCCAGTCTATCCAAACTGCAAAAGATGGTGCCTAGTTTGTCTAGTCTATCCACATTAGATTGTGAGTCATGTCAACTTGGGAAACACACTCGTGCTACGTTTTCTCGTAGTACTGAGGGTCGTTCAGAGTCTATTTTTTCATTAGTTCATTCTAATATTTGGGGTCCTAGTAGAGTCAATTCCACCTTAGGATTTCGTTATTTTGTTAGTTTCATTGATGATTATTCAAGATGTACTTGGGTTTTCTTAATGAAAGATCGTTCTGAGTTATTTGCTATTTTCAAAAGTTTCTTTGCTGAAATACAAAATCAATTTGGTGTTTCTATTCGTACTTTTCGTAGTGATAATACATTAGAATACTTATCCTCCCAATTTCAGGAGTTTATGACTCACAAAGGCATTATTCACCAGACTACTTGTCCATACACCCCTCAACAAAATGGTGTAGCTGAAAGAAAAAATCAGCATCTTATTGAGACCGCTCGTACTCTTCTCCTTGAATCCAATGTTCCACTGCGTTTTTGGGGAGATGCAATTCTGACGTCTTGTTATTTGATAAATAGAATGCCCTCTTCTTCTATTCAGAATCAGGTTCCACATTCCATACTGTTTCCTCAGTCACATCTTTATCCTATCCCCCCTCGTGTCTTTGGGAGCACATGCTTTGTTCATAACTTAGCCCCAGGAAAAGATAAATTAGCTCCTCGTGCCCTCAAATGTGTCTTTCTTGGTTACTCTCGAGTCCAAAAAGGGTATCGTTGTTATTCACATGATCTTCATCGATATCTTATGTCTGCTGATGTTACATTTTTTGAGTCTCAGCCTTTCTATACATCCTCTGATCATCCTGATGTATCTATGGTCTTACCCATACCTCAGGTTTTACCTGTGCCAACCTTTGAGGAATCTATGGTTACTTCTACATCTCCAGTTGTAGTGCCACCATTACTAACTTATCATCGTCGTCCACGTCCAAACCCAGTTCCAGATGATTCATGTCATGCGCCGGACCCTGCTCCTACTGCGGACTTGCCTCCTCCTAGCCAACCGCTTGCACTTCAAAAAGGTATACGATCCACTCGAAATACTAACCCACATTATACCTTCTTAAGTTATCATCGTCTATCATCACCCCATTATGCCTTTGTGTCGTCTTTGTCCTCTATTTCCATTCCTAAGACTACAGGTGAAGCACTTTCTCATTCTGGATGAAGGCAGGCTATGGTTGATGGGATGTCTGCTTTACATAAGAGTGGTACTTGGGAACTTGTCTCCCTTCCTGCGGGTAAATCTACTGTTGGTTGTCGTTGGGTTTATGCAGTCAAAATTGGTCCAGACGGTCAGGTTGATCGACTTAAGGCTCGCCTTGTTGCCAAAGGGTATACTCAGATCTTTGGGTTAGATTATAGTGACACTTTCGCTCCTGTGGCTAAAATAGCTTCTGTTCGTCTTTTTCTATCTATGGCTGCCGTTCGTCATTGGCCTCTTCATCAGTTGGACATTAAGAATGCTTTTCTGCATGGTGATCTTGCGGAAGAAGTCTATATGGAGCAACCACCTGGTTTTGTTGCTCAGGGGGAGTCTAGTAGCCTTGTATGTCGATTGCGTAGGTCACTCTATGGTCTGAAACAATCTCCTCGAGCTTGGTTTGGAAAGTTTAGCACAGTTATTCAGGAGTTTGGCATGACTCGTAGTGGAGCTAATCACTCTATATTTTATCGGCATTCTGCACCAAGTCGATGTATCTATTTGGTTGTTTACGTTGATGATATTGTTATCACCGGTAATGATCAAGATGGTATCACCGATTTGAAGCAACATCTCTTTAAGCACTTCCAGACTAAAGACCTTGGCAGATTGAAGTATTTTCTAGGTATTGAGGTTGCTCAGTCTAGATCAGGTATTGTTATTTCTCAACGCAAGTATGCCTTAGACATTCTTAAGGAGACAGAAATGATGGGATGTAGACCTATTGACACTCCTATGGATCCAAATGTTAAACTCCTTCCAGGACAGGGGGAGCCGCTTAGTAATCCTGAAAGGTATAGACGGCTTGTTGGAAAGTTGAATTATCTCACAGTGACTAGACCTGACATATCTTTTCCTGTGAGTGTTGTAAGTCAATTTATGACTTCCCCTTGTGATAGTCATTGGGAAGCAATTGTTCGTATTCTGCGATATATAAAGTCAGCTCCCGATAAAGGACTACTCTTTGAGGATCAAGGCCATGAGAATATCATTGGATATACAGACGCTGATTGGGCAGGATCACCTTCTGACAGACGTTCGACATCCGGATATTGTGTTTTAGTAGGAGGTAATTTGGTGTCGTGGAAGAGTAAGAAACAGAATGTGGTTGCTCGATCAAGTGCAGAATCAGAATATCGAGCAATGGCGACAGCAACTTGTGAACTAGTTTGGATCAAACAGTTGCTGGGAGAACTAAAATTTGGCAAAATTGATCAGATGGAACTTGTGTGTGATAACCAAGCGGCTCTTCATATCGCATCAAATCCAGTGTTTCATGAAAGGACTAAACACATTGAGATTGACTGTCACTTTGTCAGAGAAAAGATACTCTCAGGAGATATTGTTACGAAATTTGTGAAGTCAAATGATCAGCTTGCAGATATGTTCACCAAGTCTCTCACATGTCCTCGTATTAATTACATCTGTAACAAGCTAGGTACATATGATTTATATGCACCAGCTTGAGGAGGAGTGTTAGAATATAAATAAGTATTTCCTACTTAGAATAGGAATAGGAATAGGAATAAGAATAGGAATCCTAGTTGGAAAAGGATTCTAATGTAGTGTCTATAAGTAGGGTCTCAATGTAACAATTTACAACAACAATTAAATAATATTCTTTTCCTATATTTCTCACATAAACCATATTGTTGTGGGAGAGGGACACAGATACTGAATCAGCCTCTTTGAGATGGTGGCACACCTTGGATGGAATTTTCTGATTTACAAGAAGGAAAAAGTTTGGCACCACCAAAAGTGAAATGCTTCACACGGCTTTGCCTCACACGAGAAGTTCTACAGAAGAATGAAACTGGTGAAACAAACAACCACTTATTCCTTCATTGCAAATTTACAGCTCAACTTTGGAACCTGTTCTTTAGTCTCACAGAGATCAAGTGGACAATGGACATACTGTAGATCTGATGAGCTGTTGGATTAGAAGAGGAGGTAGCAAGAGTCGGAAAAAGTTGAGGATAATACCTTCCTACATATGGTGGGCAGCATGAAAGGAGACAAAAGGTAGATGCTTTATTATAAATTAAGTCCACACGATGTGAAATGGAATTTCATAGTTTCCCTATTTTTTTGAAGTAAAGAGAACTGTATAGAGCAAGTATATGATCTTGTAGAATTCTTAGGTAACTGTGAATTTGGATTTATACTTACTCTCTTTTGTAACACTTTTTGAAAGCGGACAGCATATCCTTGATGCTGATGAATATATCAGTACTAGTTTTAAAAGAAAATACTTAATTAACAAAATCAAGTAGTTGTATTCCTAACAATTGACATGGAATTAGCATAAAGTACAGTAATGACCATAAGTCATCAATGTTTATTTTGTTGTGTAGCTTGGGGGAAATATAGATAATGAATGGTCAGTTGATGGTCGTACATATCTCCTATTTTTGTGATAGCCAGGCTGCTATGCATACTACTAGGAACCCCAGATTTTCACGAGCACACAAAGCACATTGAGATTGATTGCCACTATGTCTAAGGATTGTTTGCATTCTGGGTTGGTTTCCGTTCATTTTATCAATAGCTAGGATCAATTGGATGATATTTTTTCACTTCATCATTTCACTCTTGGGCAAGCTTAGTGTGTTATCCCCTCCAGCTTGAGGGAGGTGTTAACAGAGGCCAATGTGCTGTGCACAGCCCATAACATAGGTCCATACTATTAGTTGTCGTTTGTCTTACTCACATAGAAACTTTTACATCTGTAACCAATTTTCTTACTGTCCATTTGTGCAAAGTTGTGACTTGTGGATAATTGGATCAAAAGGATCCAGAATTAGATCAGATTCAATTTTCATTATAATAACCTCTCTCCTCTCTTCTCTCTACTTACTCTTTGATCTAGGGTTTTCCCATTACAATTTTGCTTCCACATTTTGTCCTCTATAATCAAACAGCAAAATATAAAAGAACCCTTCTAGATAATATACAGACAACTACATGAAAATAGTGTGAGATTTAAGAATCCTTGTGTCCTATTGTATCTTTAAAGGAAAATGATGTGGTGTTGGAATGGAATGAACCAAAAAAGTAGAACAGATAGCCGACCCCAACTAATTTTGAGATGAGGCTTAGTTGAGTGCTTGATCTGGATGAAAATCAGGAATATGGCTTACCCTGGAGCTATAACCCCAATACTAAAAAAATTGCATTCTTTGCAGAAATTCCAAAGTAAGAACCTTTAACGTATGCAGTCCATGAACAATCCCAGAGAACACAAAAGAAACTAAACCCAAATCGAATTTTAACAAAATGAATTTGCAGCAGCACAAAAGGGGAAATGTACCTTAAAAATTAAGCCAACGACGGTAGTACCAGTCTTGAGAAAAGAAGGAGAACGAAGTCCTTTACTGACCAACATCTCATTCCTTCTACACAAATCAAAACTACATCCACATCCATTGTTGCCATTTTACCTCCAAATTAAACCTACCCAGATAGCAAAAATTAAAAACAAAGTGTAGATTAGTGAATTGTGAATAGTTAAGAGCCTTTAAACTAAGCTTGTTAACAGAGACTTACTTGTTGCACATGAATGATGAACTGAAAAAGCAAAGTTGGGAATCGGGAGAGAAAATAGCCGAGACTTGAAGAAGAACAAGAAGAAGAAGAAAAGAGATGGATTTAGTGTGGTTTTGCTATGAATCGTTCAAAAGTTCTCCCCTTTCAAGCTTTTGCACCGAGTTTTTTTTTTTTTTTTTTTTATAAACCCCCGTAGAGCTCCCACCTTTTGTGACCAAACTCACAACCTTGAATTGGAAGTGAGGATAGTCTTCAATTTTTAGGAAAAACTACACTTATAACACAAAACACAAATTGACAAACATCTATAGTTTATTATTTAATTTAGTTACAGTTTTGAATATTTAAGATTTGTGGTTATAGTTTTGTAAAATTTCTCTATGAATTTGTACAGTTTGATTTATGATTGTACTTTTATTTTATTTATCTTGGTTATTTGTATACGATTTGTTGATACATTTGGTTCGTATAAATTCATAATAAATTATCTTGTTAGTATATTTAGCAAGTCAAATATACAAATGGAGTTCTGAAAATTTCTAAATCTATAAATACAAAATTTATGTATACTTACCTTGTTTGTATATTAATAAGCGAAATATACCAACAGAAATATCTAGAGCAAACGAAACTATAACTATGAAGTGTAATTAGACAAACCATAGCTAAGAAGCTTATTAAGTTAGTATCTTTGCTATTTATGAAATTTTCTCCAAAACAAGTTGATTACTCGTCCTTTCTTTGTGTCCATTTGGTCCAGATAAATTACCATGTGTGCCCCCTTCCTAGCCTAGGTTCAATTCGCCTTTAATTTGTTTGATACCACCACAATATGAATATATATATATATATATATATATATATATATATTTGTTATTGTATCATTCAACATTTGTGCAATTTTTTTTAATATATTTGTTATTGTATCATTGAGGATAAGTGTCTTATTAAGGGTTGAGGATTGACTTGGTGAAACAATGGTTGTTACTCAATTATACAATTTCAACATCATGATAATATATGAATATATTGTGCTAGTACCATTCATATACCATTGAATGGCTTAGGATAACCTTTATGATATTGTTACAATATATATATATATAGACACACACTATGATGGTATCATACAGTATTTATGCAATTTTATGTTATGCAATGTAACACCACAAAAAATTCTAAGCTAAGGCCCGAACATTCTTTATTTGCGTGTAAGGTTGTATCGTATGATTCTTAAATTGTTTTTAGGTGTTACGGTCAATTCTTTAGTATGAGAATGAATATGGATAGGTCACAAGAATCCACCAGCACAAAGTTGAGTTGAAAACTTCCTTATCGATTAAGTTTTGACATAAGATTCTACTTAGGTCGATTTCAAATGATCATATCTCTCGGCACATAATAAATTAGGTAGCCCATGACCTATAAAATTGAAGGTCTATGCGTCCTCTTTCCAACGCTACCAAGTCTGACTCATTTCAAGTTTGAAATAAAAATTTATGATCATTTTACCAGAGACTACTGCAACAGAGTTCCGTAGTCCGTTCCTACGAATCCTTTCTACAGGCTGTAGAAATTTCTATGACCTGTACTGTCAATTGGTAGAAAACTTCTAAGAAGTCAAATTATGGGGTCCCATTCCTACGGATCCAACTACAGATTGTAGAACTTTCTATGGGTCGTAGTTTGGACCTGTAGAATGAAATTCTGAGCCTTAAAATTCAATATAAATTTCATGGATGGAATCTAAGGTCCGTAGAACAAACCATGAACCATAGATGGTCCTGCGAAAGATTTTCGCCAACTTTTTAAGAAGGATGTTTTAGACTTTTCCCACCAATTCTACACCTAAAACCTGACTTTTGACTCTAAGCTAAGGGTTAGAACAGTGTTAGTCAATCTTTTATGTTCATTAACACTTCAATTCATTAAAGCAAGATTTTCAAAGGAGAAAAGTTAGGGTTCTGAACGTTCTGTAATTTGAATTTCACTAATTTCGCCAAGAACTTTATTCTTCCAGATATGGAGCTTTGAATATCCATAAGCAAGGCTATACTAAGGCACTGCTCATGACCCTAGAAGACTTGTGAATGTAATGCTTTGATACTAATTTTTCACGATCTAACTACAACAAAAGGGGAATTTAACGACCATTAAAAATGGTATTAGCCGCCATAACTATGGCCGCTATAGCCTTTACCAGCCAATGCACTTTGATCGTTGTATCAGGGATCGACAAAGGCTTTTGTGGCCATTCGTACAAGCTTTTTTAGTTAGTGATAGGAATGGAGACAGTTATTCCATCTATTTTGATATTGAAAATCAGATTTTTGAGGTTGACAACGATCATTCTTTTCTGAGTGAACTAGAAAGTTCTTCTTTCTCTCCTATTAAGTCACGTGAAGATGCAGAATCAAAAAGAATTCGTTTATTCGTCTTATTTTATTTATATAAATAAATTATTTATTATATATATATATATTAATTAATATTATAATGTTAGACAATTAAATATTAGCGATGGGGTCTTACTAAGACTTCTTCAGAAAAATATTTATCCACCTATATCTATAGTATTATTTATATCTATATACTATAGATATAGAAGATATAGAAAAGATATAGAAGATATAGAAAATACTTTAGATTATGGTGTTTATACATCAGCCCAAGCTCTTTTGCCTTTAAAACTCATTCTGGCGGCAATTATTTGCTGCAATTTAAAAGGCTGTTAAATCCAATCCAAAGCGGTTAGTTATGCTCATGTAGCGTCAGTTATTATGGCCAGTAAAACCAACTGAATTGACACTAAAATGCATTTGTTGTAGCAGCTATTGGTTGCGGCAATTTAGATGATTGTTAAATTAATCCAAAATATTTAGTTCTGCTTGTGTAGTGTCCATTTTTATAGCCGATAAATTCAACTAAATTGACGTTAAAATGCATTAGTTCTAGCAACAATTAAAATAGTTGTTAAATCAAATCTGAAATGACTAATCATGCTCATGTAGCGTTCATTTTTATAACTAGTAAATTCAATAATATTGTCGCTAAAAGTTCATATCTTTAACGACAATAGTTCGGTGGCAATTATAAAGTCTAGAATATCCTTTAGAAAGCATGAGTTATGTTGTTAGAGATGTAGCTATTGTGTTTGCGTTGGCGGCTACTGCTGCTTATTTCAACAATTGGGTTGTTTGGCCTCATTGTTACTTTGCACAAATCACAACTCTTAGAAAAGAAACCCTAAATCCTACTGCCCTCTTCTTCTCATTTTCACCAAAAAAATCACCGTTGTTACTCTACAAAACTAATCGTCACTCCTTCGTGTGAGATATGTGGTGATTTTTCTAATCCTTCTCATCCTTCATTCGAATAACATGAGAAAAAGCTTGAAGAAAACTGGCATCTTTTGGTGGAATCCGAATATATACGAGAGAAGATACAAGATGCGGCAACATAAATAGATTTTGTCACTTTGATCATATAGACGAACCTTCTTCTTGTTCATCAGTCTCGCCATGTTGCTGATATTCAAAAATTTTAACTTATATGACTATCTCTTCATTTTTTCCATTTTAAAATGTTTGATGCTATTTTGAGCTGACTAATTTAGGATCGATTTGATTAAAAAGGCAGGGAATACTCATTAATGTCGTTCTTTTGCTTGATGATTTACTTTCAGTGATGCTCCTCTTTATTATAGCAAACGAAGAAAGTGATGCTTCCTATTAATTGTTTGGTTGTGTTGGTTCTGTCATGGTAATGTGTAGGCAGTTAAAATGTCAACTCATTCAAGGAAGAGACTGATGAGGGATTTCAAGAAGTTACAACAGGACCTCTTGCGGGTATTAGTGGTGCTCCTCGGATTTGCAATTTGATGTTGTCAATACACTTCAGAGGTTTCTTTATTCAATAGCTTAATTCATGGGTTTCTTCCACAAAATAGAAGTAATGTTATGTTTTACCAGACTATTGTTTATTTCAGTAGTGACTTATGTCTTCTACAGACGTTTTTTCCTGATAATACCTATGGTGTTGACAGTGGTGGTGACCCACGAATAATTCCAAGCCTTTCTTTTGAGGAATTTAAGGTTGGTAGTCTTTTTCCCATTAGTTTTGCTTGTTTCAAGGATTGTGAACTTCAAAATATTTACATTACTCATAAAAAAGAACTTCAAAGCATTCACAAGTTTTTGTTATTACAATCATATAATGCTAATCTTTCTTCATAACATGATTATGTCAATTCTTGGATTCTTCCCATTGACGTTTCATAGTATTTTCCACTGTTTCTTGTCATGCTTGTTGTGAGTGTGTAATTTGGATATTGTTGAAAACTGTGGGCCAGAGTTGTTTTTGGTGGTATTACTTGCTTCATATATACAAATGCTCCATTAATGTATTATAACTTATAAGTGTACCTGTATTTTCAACTGCGAAGAGAAAACTTGAGCTGCTACTATTGTGTGGCTGATAATTAAATCATATATTATATGGTTAACTATCATCTTGTAGCTGCCCCAGTATGCTAGAGGCTAGAGTTATGATGTTCAATGATTCTCTTGCTTACAAGTTATGCAAAAGCTTGTATATGCTCCATGCACAATTAAATGGCCATCATTGTTGTGAATTGTCATCATTCTATAGTCAAATTGTGCAGATGTGCTTGTTCTTTATCATACTGTTTTCATCTTGTTTTCAAGGGTTTTGAACACATTAGAATCTAGGGACCACGGGCTTTAATCTTCAAGGTGAGAAACCATAAGCTTCTCAAATGAAGTGCTTAGCAACATGCTATGGGCCATACAAGGTCGAGATATCACACAAATATTTGTTGAGGCTCTTGGAAGGATCACAGTTAGTAAAGGCGTGCACAAACCTTGCTATCAGGCATAATAAAAGCTGGACGATTTGCTCTAGTAAGGTAGCGCTTCACTACAAGCATTAAGGTGAAGCGGTGTGTGTCTACAAAAGCTAGCTAACTAATCTATGGACCCTGCATTGAGATGGATTGGTATACTTTATTCTTAATAAAAGTTATGAAAAAATTGCAAGAGATATTATAAGTTATTATAAGAAATCTAGCCACTACATTTGAATAGAGGTTAAAACTATTTATTTCCGTCTAAGTTACAAAAATTAAAGTAGTTTTGAGTTTAACATGATTTTACTTCACATGTTTTACACAAGTAGTAGCTTTGTCGATTCTTTGGCCATATGGTTGTTTTCATTAGAGTTTTTTTAAAGAATGGTAACAATGTTGTTTTTAACTTTTTATTATAGTTGGTTTTAGCATTATGTGTGTGGTTGTGTGTATGTTTTCTTCATGTACGCCATTCTTCACTAACACGACTTTTGCTAATTACCAAACTAATACTAGCTAACTTGTTGGTGCTTCTACACTTTGCTTTTGACAGCACCTAGAAGGACAAATGAAATCATGGTTTTTAGTGTAAGATGTCAGTACTTAGATATCAGGAAGAATTACGTTGGCCATTGTCGTGATTCCATTGTCTTAAATTAAACCTGGTTTAAAGGTTATGCTGATTGTCTTTTTTTTTTTTTTTGAAATGGTTGAAAGTTTTGTTGATTGCTAGAATGTTAAGTTTTAATGTTAGATTGTTTAGTTATAATATATGAAGAGTTAAGTTCTAAAATTGGATATTGTACTGCATGGACAATATTATATGTGTTGTGTTCGACCACCAATACGTAGATGTTTTGTATTCAATTAAAATCTTATTTTCTCTCATACACATAGTTTAAGAATTTCTTCAATTTTGTAGAGATTTAAGTAGCTTCAACTTTCACTATACGGTCTTACGCTACTTGTTGGCCAAAGTCTTACCTCTCTTTCTCTTTCTGGTGGCTGATTTGATGGCGCCTCACCTCTTCACTCGTGTACATTCCTTCTGATCATTTTTAAGACATTAGCCTTCCATTAGATTTCGACAACCAAGGATTTTCCTGGAAGTTTCTGATGATGACTTTCACCAAAGTTAATATTATTTAATGTGACGAATCTTTTGGTGTTCATGTATAAATGTTAAGTTAAATTATTGGATGAGTTATGTCCTTAAATTAGATGTTGTTACACATTGAAAAAATATCTTGTATGGTAACCGAGCCGTATATATAGTTGCATTAAGGAATCAAAAAGAAAACAAGATGCACAACGAGACAACTGCAATTTGAAACTATGCATATCTACTGTATAGGTTAGTAATGCTGGCAAAAGGGAAAGTAGTCGTGACTAATTAACTAACATGTCTGTCTGCCACTAAGAGTTGATTACTTAGCCCATTAGTGTGACTGATGTTTTCTGTTCTATATTTTTACAGGAGTTTCACAGAAAATTTTACCATCCAAGCAATGCAAGAATATGATTTTATGGAGACGATGACCCAAATGAACATCTGCGGATCTTAAGTGGTACTTATTCGTTTGCCTCTTACAATTTCAAATGAACATGAACAATGCTAATTCATGTGGTTTGCCTATACTAGGTTTCCTTCTTATTTTAGATTGCTTTTTTCTAGATATTCTAAAAATTTGATTAAATACAAATTGAATAGTATGATTAATAAGATGCTTTGTTTTCCAATATACCATACTTGTTTAACTTTTTTTTTTTGCTAAACTTTTTCACCTTTTTACTCTGTTATTTTTCATGAATTTGGTATTCCGTTGAATTTATATACTCTATTTAAGTGTATGTCTTTTGTGTGTGTATTCTATATGTATTTACAGAATATAATTTGTCATGTGTAGACACACTTTCACATGTCGACGTCTCAAAACTAGCAAATATGAACTGTACAATACGAAGATGAGTAAATTCAATATTTTATTATTTATAGAAAAAAATATCAATTTTGATTTTGTATCTAGTCTAATTATAACTCTTTCCCTCCTAACTTCTACATGTGCTTATGGATCTGTGTATTACATCATGTATAATCTGCTTTGTTTGCATGTTGTATGCACTAGTTTTTTTTTCTAAATTTTTTTTATATAGTAATAATTTTCGTATAATTTCTTTTATTGAAATAAAATTTTATCTTTTTGTCGTGTTACTTACAATCTTAGCCTTCGGAAGTCTTAATTTTGATACTTGGTTTGTACTATGCTCTGTTTTATATGGTGTGTGAGAATTGATTTTTAAGAAGTGATTTTTATAATGAGGAATCGGAAGATAAAAACAATGTACATGGTTTCTTTCTAATGTTTTATTTGTTGAACATGGTTTGTTTCTGATTTTTATTTTATTTTGGATGTGTAGGAAAGTGTCAGCAATCAAATTTGAATTGTGGCCACAAATCAATTCGATTGATTGAGGCAGATGATGAAGAGTTTTTGAACTATTGCAGAAGTTTGAATTATTATAGTTGATTTTGTGAAATTTATTGCTAGTACATAAGATCTTTATAAGTATATGTAGTATAAAGACATTGTTTTTTGATGTTTATTGGAGATCTATACATTTCAATTATTTGTTAGCCAATTTAATCCTTATTAATTGTAAAACAATATTGTAATTTTTCAATTAAAAAATTGTGGCATCTAATTATTTTTATAGCCAAAATTACATTGCAACACTTAAGTGTTGCCATAGCGACGCTAATTGTGTAGCTTATTAAATGGAAATTTTCATATGTATATTGGCAAAGACTACACTTCAAAGTGTTGTTGTAGATAAGCTAGAAAATGCTACGCTTCAGAAGCGTAGCCAATAAGGAAGCAAAGGCTACACTTGAAATTGTAGTTGTAGGAGATAGAAATGTTGCTACAAGAAGTGTGGTCTTTTTACCTTATAGCGTAGCTGATAAGGCGACACTTGAAAAGTGTGGCCTAAAGTCTAAGGTTATGCTTCTTTAGGCCACCCCCTGAAAAGTGTAGCCTAAAGTCAAAAAATGTGGCCTTTGATCAAATGCTACATTTTTTGATAGTTTAGGGCACACTTTTCTAGGGTAGTTGAAGGCATAAAATGTTGTAGTGGCATCCTAATTTTGCCCATTCAACATCCAATTTTATGGCTAGTAAAGTTACTTAGTTTGATGTTTAAAGTCACAAACTTTAACTAGCAACTGGTTAGTGTAGCACCCGATGTTAGAACGATCTAAAAATAGAAGGAAATAATTTGGAAAGAGCAAAAATCTAAAATTTTACAAGTTAAGTTTAAGATATGGGTTTGGGTCAACTTCAAACTACCCTAACTTTCAGTATTAGGTGGCCCATAAGATATCAAATGTAAGGTCTTGGAATCCTCTTTCCAATGCCCGTTTAAAGTCAGGCTGTCCAGTTAAGGAAAATTACCCAAAAATAAGAGAGGTATTTTAGTATTTTCCTTACCCAATCAGATTAGTTCATTTTTAGTAAAGTTTTAGTGGTCTAAACTGAATTGGTTTAGTTTTACAATCGTAATTCACGCTTAGGGTTTTAGAAAAGAGTTCAAGAAGAGAAAAGAGGCAAAAGGAGGGAAGATTCAAGACGTTCATCAAGTTCTTGAAGTTTTATTGCGGAATGTTGCTAAGGGTTTGATCCCTAAGAGGTATGTGAGTTCTCATAGTATTGGTTTCGTTCACCCAGACGCCAATCATGTTATTTTCAGTGCAATTTCGTTCTCAAAAGTTGAAGGATTTGAATTCTTGATAAGTGTTCTTGAAGTATTGTTTCCGTTCTTGAATAAGGATGGGTTTGATCAGTTCTTGAGATAATCGATTCGAGTTTAAGAGTTGTTTTGAGTAGATTCTTGTGTACTTTGTTTTGGGTAATTGAATCTAAGAATAATTTGAGAATAGAAATTGATTAGAAGTTATTTAGGATCAGAAAATGAGAGATTTGTCAAAATTTGCCTAGGGAGGGGCTGGGGTGGCACGCCCCAAATGCGCCAGAGGGGCTGGGGCGCTGCCCCAGCAATGCATCAGAATCCAGTCTCTAAAGTTTAAGGGTTGGCGCCCCATGCCAGCAATGCGCTAGGGTCGCTTGCCCCCACCCTTTTTTCGTCGTTTGCTCTGGCTAAGTTCTTTTAAAGTATACCTTTACTCCTGATTCTAATCACTCTAAACTACTTTGAAACATCTAGAAATTGTTCATAACATGAATCATAACCTTGAAATTCATAATTCAAATTCAAGGTAGAGCTAAGAGTCAAGTCTTGAGAGCTATTCCAAGTCTTTTTAATAAGTTTTTTACAATCGTTTTAAACTTGTTTTAAGACTTGAGCACATGAGTTTGATGAAGAGTAGAGTTGAGTTCATTTTCTTTAAAATGATACATGGGAACTAAGTATTCTCAAGAGAAAATATTTTCACATTTAAGATGAGAGGGAACAGTACCGATTTTCAAAAGATTTTTTGAGCAGTTTTGAGTACCATCTCTTTTAAGAAAAAGATTTTTGAGTAATAATCTCAAACCACAAAAAGAGTTATGTTTTTAAACATATGAGCTAGTTACATTTTGGGAGTAGTATTGAGCACCGATATGGGGACGAGTTTTGATAACTCAAAGTCCTCATAACCATGTAACCAATGTGGGTAGAAAGGGTCATACTTTTTAGATGATTCCTTAATACTTTTTAGCATAGACTAGTGAATCAACTTAGTATTAGGTTCTATATCCCGACATAGTATAGGACAGTTCTGGCAGCGTGGTCTAGACGTTGTATCATCACATAGCTCATAGTGATGGTTGTCAGTTAGAGAAACTCCCACAGAGATATTTTGTATTCTTATATACACAGAGTTATTTGTATTTTTACATACAAACTGAGTTACATTGTATTTTTTAATACATTGAGTTATTGTCTACTATTTTAAAAGCTTTTCTTTATAATGCATCTTTACTACTGCATTATATTGAAATGGGTTGAGTAAGTTGAGTATCCCTGAGTTGAGTTGAGACGAGGTAAAATGTTTCTTTATTTCTAGTTCGAGCTTATGTCTTGTTTAGATTTACCCTTACATGCTCATACATTCCTTGTACTGACGCCATTTGGCCTGCATCTTTTATGATGCAGATAGATATAGGTAACCAGGATCAGCATCCAATTCTTCGTTGATCCAGTTGAGTTCCAGAGTTGTTTGGTAAGTCTCCTTGCTTTCGGAGGATCCCTTCTTTACTTTTTAGTATTTCAGTTTATAGGATGATCGAGGGTCTTGTCCCGACATCCCTCATAGTAATAGAGGCTTCATAGATATATATACACTAGTTCATGAGTCTGTCCATTTTTAGTTGTTTATGTTGAGACTTGAGTTGCCTCTTTTTGCCAGTTGAATGTTTCCTTTAAAACATTCCAAGCTTATTATAAGAGTTTTTCTTTTGAGACTATTCTATGTTAAGTAAGTCTTTCACTAAGAGTTAAGTCAGGCCAAGGGTTCGGTTGGGGCCATCTATGGTTCTCGAGTGCCCGTCGCGCCTAGGGTGTAGGCTCGGGGCGTGACAGTTAGCAACCACCATTAATAATGACTACATCCATTCATGAAATTTGCTAATTCACACTTCTACTAATAAGCTTATAACTAGTAAATCCAACAAAATTGTAATCAAAAGAGAGCCTATTAGAGGCGGATTAAGTTTGCCAAATACTAAATAACATATATTATAATTCATAAAATATAATATATCTCATCAAATCTAAAGAGAAAAAAAATATATTAATCCAAACTATAGTATCACAACTTAAAAATTAAACTTATATTTTTTGAACGAAATATATAATATCATTATATAAATCAATCCAATAAAATAAAGTCTTCAAAGAATTTCCCCAATGATTCGCCATATTGAGGTAGTTCATATACTGTATGGCCTGGAATAATAAAATAAATGTGTGAAAAGATGAAATCCAATTGATAAAAACATCATGAGATACGATTATATATCATATAAAAAATCTCAGAGATCCAAAGACACTTTTTGTTATTCAAAGACACTTGAATCTCCCGTGGAGATTTTAATTGAAAGTTCTTTCATGTCTTTATAAAATTAAGGCAGGTTGAATCAAGATTACTAAAATATTGCACGTCTTTCATGCCCAAAGTTCATTGAATCTAGCTAAATTTGAATTAACATATCTTTTCGACAATATTGATTAATTTGAGATGAGGTGTGTAAGGACTAGTTCCAGTAATCATACCACTAATACTCATCTATACAGATAGAACCTTTAGATAAAACAAACTACACTTCATGAATTAGAAACAATGTTATTGAATCTCGGATGAAATGCAACAATTGGCAAGGAATCAACATGAGTTATCTTAATTGGAAAATATAGAATCCATGGTATACATCATCTAAAATAAAGAAAGTAAAGAATGAGGTGTATAAGGTGTAGTTTCAACAATCAGACCACTAATATGTAGTTATACAAACAAAACCTATAGATCAAACTTACTACACTTTATTTTAAATTATATATGCTATGAAGAATGAAAGAAAGACTATTAAAATTAACTTGTTTGGATGTTGTTACCTATTGTAATTGTAATTCAATATTAAGTTAAATTGCAGCTTTGTTACTAAATTATAATTGTTCTATATGTTTCAACTAGTAATGAATCTTCATATTATCAACGAAGAATCAAACTACATTAAAGCCAAGAAATTCATAAAACACGCTTCAAAGTTAGTTAACTTCGAAAAATCAACAAAGTATATGAAATTATGAATGATCAGAACAAACTTGAATTGTATTTACTGTACAAACAAAGAAATTAAAGATTTCAACTCTATGAAATGGGTAACAATGGAGGAATTTTTTGGTCAGGTTATGGAGCTACCTGGCAACAATGTTGATGAATTTGAGATAAAATTTCTAGGGCTCTGACAAGGCATCAACAAAAGTCATATCAATTGCAAAATGAAGAATTGATTATCTATAGATCATCTAAAACAAAGAAAGTAGTGGATGATGTGTATAGTGATTAGTTCGAGTAATTAGACCACTAATACTAATCAATACAAACAGAACCTATAGATAAAACTAACTACACTTCAGGGGTTGACAACAATGTTGGTGAATTTGGAATAAAATTCAGGGACAGACAAGGCATCAACAAGAGTTATCTCAATTAAAAAAAATACATAATTGATGGTATATATATCATCTAGAACAAAGAAATTAGGGAATGAGGAGTATAAGGATTAGTTCGAGTAATCAAATCACTAATACTCAGCTAGACAAACAAAACCTAATAAATTATTGAAGCCTAGCCAATCCATTTTATAATAGCTATGCCTCTAGCATTGCTACTATGCCAGACATTAATATAGAATCTATCACACCCCAAGCCTACACCCTGGACGTGGCCGACACTCGAGAATCATTGTTGGTCCCCAAGCGAACCCTTGGCTTAGCTGACTATTTAGCAAAAGACTTACTCAAGCACTAGAAGGCTTAAAAACAATTATTTTGAGCATTTAAACTCAAAGTAAATATTCAACTCAAACTGTTTGTAAAAATACTCAATAACATAAGTATAATAGTTTGCAAAAACATCTCAAGAAAAAGTAAATAATGAGAGACTCCTCAATTCTACCAATCTATGAAGCCTATATTACTCAAGATGGATGTCGGAACAATACCTACGACATCTCAAGACAACTGACTAGAAAATAAATGTGAAGTCCCCAAAATGCAAAGAGGCTCACTCAAACAATCTGAAGTATTAAGTGTTCTCAACGAAGTGCCTATTGATAATCCTGAACAGATGTATCTCATCATAAAATGATACAAGTGGAATGACATCAATACATTGAATGTACGAGTATGTAATATAGTCGAAGCAAAATAACTGAATGATAGGATTGCAATAGATAAAATATACTCAAGCTGAATGTAAAGAAACAAATGAGTTAAATCATTTAAAACTTTACAAAAACTTACTCATCTATGAATTCAATATAATAAGTGTTATAATGAAAATACTCTTTTAACTCTATTTGGGAGATTCTCTAACCAACAATATCACTATGAGCTACGTGATAATACATCGTCTTCTCCATGCTGTCAGAACTGTCCTATATCATGCCGGGATATATAACCTCTCAACTAAATGGATCCACTAAGCAATAAGGATTCATCTAAAAAGTATGATTATGTACTCATATTGGCAAGACATAGTTTATGGAGGCTATGAGTTGTTTGAACTCTCCTCCATATCAGTGCTCAATACTACTCCCAATAATATATATACTCATGATCAAATGTATAAAACATATTCTTTCTTTGGTTTGACAGAATTGTTCAAACTATCCTCTTAAAAGAGGTAATTGCTCTAAAATATCTCTGAACTCATTGCTCATTTAGAAAATAATGTTTCTCTTTGATCAATGTAAAACTACTTTCTCTGGTTGAGATAATTACTCAAAAAGACCTCTTTAAAAGGTAACTACTCTGTATTCAATCTTTCTGAAAACTTTTTTACTTTTCTCAAAATAATACTCTCTTTATTCATGTAAAAATGAAACATTTGGGAAATACTTAGTTCCCTTACACTCTTTCTCAAACTCCTCTTTACTTTCTCAAAAACTTAGTTTGAAACATAAATGTTGGCTTTAAAAGATTCTCAAAATTTATAAATCAAAAGACGATTCATGTTGAAATATAGACATGAACGAATTAACTAAAGGATCTCAATAACAATATAGCAAAACTCAAATATTCAAAATTGAAGAACTCAAAACTCAACATTAACTCATCTCAAGAATACTCAAATCTAAGGATAGAACCCTATAATAATCTTTTATTGATTTGAAAATAGATGTAGGGCGTGAAGATGAACTAGTCCAACACTATGATAGCCTTACATACCTGATTATGAAGCTATTAGACTGAAATTTTTTGTGGAGACTTGATTTTATCTTGAGCTTGAGAAGGAACATTAGATTTTTGGAGGAAACCTTTGATCTTGTAATCTTGGTGCTTTCTCTTGATAAAAGAAACTATTGTATGAAGTTCTTAGAATGGAAGAACATGGAAAAACCTTGGTGAAAGGATTCTCTTTATATCTTGGATTTTTGACTTGAAGGTTTTAGAGTTCTTGTTGGAGAAAAGAAACTAGTTACATGAATGTTTTGATTGACGAAAAATAGTTAGTTGAATGATATACTCAGTTAAAACACTAAAGAAATGACTTAGAATTGGGTTAAAAATGACATAGGGGAAAGACCAAAATGACTCCAACTTAAAAGCTGACATAGTGCCTTAAAAGGAAGGTTTCACGGACCGTTTAAGTCTTCACGGGCGTATAGCTGTCCCTGAACCTTCGTCTGTCTGACAGGGCCTTATTAAAACGGGCATAACTTTTTACCCTAAACTCAAAATGAGACAAATTTGGTGAAGGACTCAAAAAACTTTAATTTAATAGATCATGGGCCACCTAATTCATTATGTGCTGAGAGATATGATCGTTTGAAGTTGACCTAAGTAGAATCTTACATCAAAACTTAAACGATAAGGAAGTTTGCAATTCAACTTTGTGCTAGAAGATTCTAGTGACCTTACTTGATATCCAAAATCATTCCCACACTAATGAATTAACCTTAGCATCTAAGAACAATTAAGAATTACTCGGTACGACCTTATACGAAATTCAAGAATGGTTTGAATCTTAATTCAGAAATTTTGGGGTGTTATAGAATTAACAAAAGTAGTACACAAATATATTATTCTGTACTAAAATTAGTACATAGTAACTGAATTCAAGGATAACTAGTGACAAAGATAGCTAATCCCTATCAAATAACAAAATTCAGCCCATCTTTGATCGTACATTGTTCTCTTATTATAATACTGATGCATATAAATATTTGTAAACTAATGCATATGATGAGGTATCAAAGATATTTTATTAACTTGGACTCGAATAGTAAATCAAATAGTAGCACCAAAGGATAAATGTGAGTAACATCATGAGAAGTTGGAGTATTTTCAGCAATAATAGGTATCCATGTAAACTAGTTCTATTGTTCTCATGATTGTTACATGTTGGACCATTCTAAACATTTTGTTAATGGTACACTAAATGCATTTTAACCTTCTAGAATGTATATCTCCTCTTGTTTTTGTTTTGGATGAAATTAAACATGACTCATTAATTCTTGATAGCCGTGAACAATTTGGTGACATAAAGGACAATGGAGCAATGATGAATGAGTGAAAATAATTTTGAAGAACAAAATAGAACATGAAGCAACGTAAAAAATGTTTATAATTGAGGTCAAACAACATAAAATATAACTTTAAAAGAGGTCAACTTCACATATTTTTTTACGGATATTAACTTCTAATCAACATGAATTAAGAATTATATTTTAATTTTTTAGAACCCGAGATAATATGCATTCGTTATAACCTCTGTCATATCCTCTGTATGATAGCTTGACTCTGTCATGCCCCAAATTCAAGGGGCGCAATTAGCTCCTAATGCCAGAACTCAGGCCCGATCTGACCCTGCTGAACCATTTGTAACTAGCACATGGCAGCCACACACAATCAAGAAAAAAAACAAGTGTATCTCGGCTTAAAACTAAGCCCTCGACCGGCAAGGCTCCTGTCAATAGATCTATAAAAGAAACAGCTACTCCCAAGAGTTTATATAAAGAAATAGTCAAGTAGCACAGAAGTCCTGATTGGGCCGTCGAGGCCACCATGATCTCTATACCAAAACTAAAAGTAAGTATATATCAAGACAATACATCAAACAGCTCACAAGATTCAGCAAACTAACAAACTAGGCAAGCATGGCCATAATGTAGCTATACACCTTACACACTAGTCTGCAAGCCTCTAAGAGTAATAAAGATTGGCGAGACAGAGCCCCAGCCTACCATAAAATATATACAACAAAAGTTAACAAACCTCCACACTCTAGCAGCTCTGGAGAAAAGGGGCTAGCCAACAAGATAGAAGTCAATCCTGCTGCTGAGGAGGTCTTCTGGGTCATCTGTCGAGACCTGTATACATGAATGAAATGCCCCTAGGCAATGGGGCATCAATAAAAAATAATGTATAGAGTATGAAAGGCTATAGACTAAATGAGCAAGTATCATAATATACCAAAAGCAATCAGGTAAGGAAATCAAAATTTAGATAAGCATGCTAACCCACTAGTGAATCTAAAAAATACAAAAATGATCAAACATCAACCTAACAGAGCCCCCATAAGATCAGTATGTACAAACAACATACCACCTACCTAGGCCCCCAATAAGCCCAGAAGGTGCCAAATCAATCTACATAACCCTATCGGTAGCCCCTTATCTTTGTATGAAGTCACATAGCCCTTTTTGGCAATGATATGACCTCGTAGGCAACACGTAGCCCTCTTAGGCAAAAACATAGCTCTGTGGGCTGCACGTAGCCCTATTTTGCATCAACATAACCCTGTAGGCAGCAGATAGCCCTCTTTGGCGTCAAAATAGCCCCGTAGGCAACACATAACACTTTTTGACATCAATATAGCCGCGTGGGTAACACATAGACCTCTTAGGCAATAACATAATCCTATTAGACAATATCATAGTCCCCATAGGCAGTTCATAGCTCAAAAACTAACCATGATAGCCCTAAGGGTGATAACAAACAATTGATTAATCTAAAGGCGAGTAATTTAGCTATAAACAATACATATATATATATATATATATATATATATATATATATATATATATATATATATATATATATATATAGTTTCCAAGTCGTTCCTAACTTAGGGTCGTTCTTAACATATTATGAGTCCCTATAATGAGGGTTTATAACCACTCAATCAACCAACTACTCACAATTACATCTACAAGATCACCAACATTAACTACCCTACTATATCACTCCCAACCTCTAATGAAACATGCTGAACGAAGGCAATAGCCTTAACATACCTTTTCCTTTATAATTTATGCTGAAAATACCTTTATCCGCACCACTACAACACTAAATAAAAAGGTAAAATCAATCAGTAATTAAGGATAAAATTACTACAACAATTTGACAATTGATACAGATTTCTATAGTAAATTACTATCCAAGACCTAAGATATCCGTAAACTGCTAAAAAGATGGTTCCTACCTTTATTTACACACCCAGAACACTTGAATAAATCAAAGTACTAAAAAAAAGTCTGCTACCATAACCTCCACGGAGCTACACTGCTCAATTCATCGTGAAAATTATACTAAAATGACGAGCTCGCACGTAGGGAAATTTTTGATAAGGAGCCAAGAAGAGATCATGCACACACAAAGATGATTTGAGGAGTAATTCTCGGATTTTTGTGGGTTTCTTACGAGTTGGAATGAAGAAAAATGAAGTAGATGATATCTTATAATCTTCCACCGACCTAGGGGACCCACCTCATGTGCCTGCTTGCGCAGTCTTGCGAAAACACAAATATCTCTCTTTTCTGAAGTTGCATGAACAAACTGTTTAATGCGTTGGAAACTAGACTCGTAGACCTTCGATTCAATAGGTTGTGGGCCCCATAAATCTTTATAGATTGGGATAAAACCTTCGAGACGTTTGACCCAAATTTTAGAGAAATCTTTAAAGAGGAACTTACGATAACTTTCGTCAACTTTGATTTTGCGACTTACCTAACTTCAAAACTTTAGATATAACACTTGAACACTTAAAATATGTCATACCACATCATTCTTAATTTATTACTCCCTCTCTTTGTCTTTCCACGATGGTACGAGTTAATTTAGACGTTTTGAAAAGTCGTGGTGTTACATCCTTCCCCTCTTAGAAACATTTATCCTCGAATAAAAAATCTGAGTCACACGGTTAAGTCCTTAGGAGTTGCCAAAATTTAGGCAGAGTATCCTTTGTAAATGTGACTATCCAGGAACCTGAAATGTAGAAATTCTAACTTTAGCGTCTCACAGTACGACATAAATATCTAAGCACTATAGCAACGCACTAATAGTGCGAGCAAAATACAATGGCAACAACCATAATAATAGGCAATAATATAAAAAATCAGATAGGTATCCTACCACACTGCACTAATATAAACTGATATGCCATCACCCTGGGGTACGAAACAAGTGAGGATATTTGGACCTCATGCCATCCTCAACTTCCCAGGTCACCTCTTCTCTAAACTTGTTTCTCCACAATACTTTAACCGAAGCCACCTCTTTGTTCCTCAATTTACTGACCTGACGATCTAATATGGCAACTGGAGTTTCCTCGTAGGATAACTCCTCTATGATTTGAACATCCTCAACTGGGACAACCCGAGAAAGGTCTCCTACGCACTTTCGTAGCATCGATACATGGAAAAATGGATGAACATATTCTAGCCCCGAAGGTAATTCTAACTCATAAGCCACTCGTCCTACCCTCCGAAGGATCCGGTATGACCCAATGAATCTTTGACTAAGCTTTCCTTTCCTGCCAAATCTCATAATACCTTTCATAGGCGAGACTTTTAAGAATACCAAGTCATCGACACAAAACTCTAAGTCCCTTCGTCGCACATCTGAGTATGATCTCTGTCGGCTTTGAAATGTTAGCAACCTCTCCCGAATTATCTTAATCTGCTCCACTGTCTGTTGTACTAAATCAGGTCCAATCAAACCTGACTCACCTACCTCAAACCATCAAATGGGGGATCTATATTTTTTACCATACAAAGCCTCATAAAGTGCCATCTCGATGTTAGAATGATAATTATTATTGTATGCGAACTCAATAAGAGGTAAATGGTCATCCCAACTTCCATTAAAGTCCAGCATGCATGCCCCTAACATGTCCCTAGGTGTTAAAATGGTGCTCTCAGCTTGGCCATCTGTCTGAGGGTGAAAGGCGGTACTGAGATTAACTTGCGTCCCTAATTATTTCTGGAAAGACTTCCAAAAGTTAGTGGTAAATTGTGCTCCTCTATCCGAGATAATAAATATTGGGATGCCGTGCTACCTAACAATCTCTCGGATGTAATGCCTGACATAATCTTCAGCTGTGAAAGTAGTCTTGACTTGTAAGAAGTGGATTGATTTTGTTAGTATGTTAACAATTACCCAAATAGATTCAAACTTACGATGCGATCGAATAACCCTATAATAAAGTCCATATTAATTGCTTCCTACTTCCACAAAGGAATGACTATCTCCTGGACTAGCCCAGCGGGCTTTTGGTGCTCAACATTCACCTGTTGGCAGTTAGGACACTGTGCCACAAACTCAGCAGCGTCCTTCTTCTTCCCGTGTCACTAATAGATCTCCTTAATATCATAGTACATCTTTATTGAACCAGGGTGAATAGAATAACGGGAATGATGTGCCTCTTCCATAATCTGATGTCGAAGCTCTGCAACATTCGAAACACACAATCGATCGCTATATCTGAGGACTCTATCTCCTGCTATATCAAATGCTAAAGACTGTTGATCCCAAGCCTTGGCTTTGAGCTGCTCTAAGCTAAAATCCTCCTGTTGCCGTGCTTTTACCTCCACAACTAGAGATGATAAGGCGGTGTCCTGAATTGTGACCCTACTGTCATCTACCTCTAACAATCTAACCCCTAAGCTAGCTAACTGATGTAGCTCTCGCGGTAGCTCACGTTTCTCAATACCTAAATAGGATAAACTACCCATAGATCTTCGACTGAGGGCATCAGCTAGCACATTCGCCTTTCCTGGATGATATAAAATATCCACATCATAGTCTTTCAGTAACTCAAGCCACCGACATTGTCGCAAATTTAACTCCTTCTGTCTAAAGATATATTGAAGGCTCTTATGATCTGTGAAGATGTCAACATGAATATCATACAAATAGTGTCTCCGGATCTTTAATGCATGCACAGCTACTGCCAACTCTAAATCGTGGATCGGATAGTTTTTCTCATGCTTCCTCAACTGCCTTGAAGCATATGTGATAACCTTACCATGTTGCATTAGAAAACATCCCAACCTAATACCAAAAGCATTGTAGTACATTGCATAGCCTCTGAACCCTCTGGCAATGCTAGAACTGATGGTGATGTCAGCCTGTCCTTCAGCTCCTGGAAACTATACTCGCAAGCCTCAGTCCACTAGAACTTAGCTGCTTTTTGAGTCAGCTTCGTTAATGGTGCTGAAAGTGAAGAAAACCCCTTTACAAACCTTCTTTAGTACCCAGTTAATCCTAAGAAAATACGAACCTCAGTCGGAGTCATGGGTTTGGGCCAAGTCTTTACAGCCTCAATCTTTTGTGTATCAACCGTAATGCATGCATCTGATACAATATGGCCTTGGAAAGACACAGAGCTCAACTATAACTCACACTTAGATAACTTTGCATAAAGTTCTTGCTCTCAAAGAACCTGAAGGGCTGCTCGCAAATGATCTTCATGCTCAGCTTTTGAATGTGAATAGATCAAAATATCATCAATAAATACAATCACAAACATATCTAGATACGAACAGAATATATTATTCATCAAGTCCATAAACACTGTCGGGGCATTAGTCAATCCAAAAGATATAACCAAAAACTCAAAATGCTTATATCTAGTTCTAAAAGTTGTCTTCGGAATATCTTTCTCTCAAACTCGTACCTAATGGTACCCTGATCTCAAATCAATCTTTGAGAAGTACTTAGCACCTTATAGTTGATCAAACAAGTCATCGATCCTCAGAAGGGGATATTTATTCTTTATAGTCGCCTTGTTCAGCTTTCGATAATTGATACACATCTTTAGCGAGCCATCTTTTTTTCTTACAAATAATGCTGGTACACCCCATGGTGAAGAGCTGGCCTAATAAAGCCTTTATCAAGCAAATCTTTCAGGTGATCCTTTAACTCCTTCAGCTCAGCAGGAGCCATTGTATAAGGAGAGATAGTTATGGGTTGTATACCTAGTAGAATATTGATAGCAAAATCAATTTCCCATTCTTGAGGGAAACTAGGAAGCTTGGTTGGAAATACATCTACAAACTCATTAACTACCGAAATAGACTGAAGAGTTGGTGGTTCTGCATCCATATCATGAACGCGAACAAGATGATAAATACAACCCTTAGTAATCATCCTCCTAGCCTTAAGATAGGAAATAAAACTACCTTTCGGCGTTGCTGTATCGCCTTTCCATTCCAAAATTGCCTTTCTTGGAAAGTGGAATATAACAATCTTTGTCCGACACTCATCATTAGCATAACGAGACACTAACTAGTCCATACCTATAATGACATCAAAATCGACCATCTGTAACTCTACCAGGTCTACAGAGGTATGACGGTCGATAATTTCTACCGTGCAACCTCAATAGACTCACCAACTGGTGTAGATACAATAAAGGGTCGATCTAATGACTTTGCTACTATGCTTAACTTCCCCATAATAAATGGGGTAACATAAGATAGAGTAGATCCAGGATCTATCAAAGCATAAACACCATGGGAGCAAATAATTAATGCACCTGTCACAATATCACAATATCTGGTGATGACTCTGAGACCTGTTGGCTGGCTAATGAATATGTACGGTTCTGGCCACTACCGGAACTAGATTCTCCCTTTCTGCCTCTACCTCTGCCTTTACCTGCTGAAGTCTAGGGTCCATGCCATATAGACTGTGCTGATGAGGAGGAACCTAATATTGACCTGGTCGACTGACCTATACCACCCTGACCTATGGTCGGGCAGTTCCTCCACCCATGTCCCTGCTATCTACAAGAATAACAACCTGTGGAATCCTGCCTGCACCTCTCTAAACGCATCCTACTGCAAGTAGCGCAATGCGATGGTGCTGTCCTAGTCTGGCTTAAAACCCTCTATTGCTATAAGCCTGATGCTCGTGAACCCTTACCTGGGCCTGACTATCCCTCACGATCAAATGTACTACCCTGGAATTGCTGTGGTAGAGGTCTAGGTGGCGTACTAGAATATCAGGGTCTGGGACCACCCTGAAAATCTCTCAGTGAACCCCAACCCTTACGACTCCGCTCTATAACACACGGTGAGAGAAAGAGGGATAGTAATTCTAACATGCCCGGTAGCTTCTTGTTTATCAAATGTGGTGCACAACACATTTATAAATAAGACTCTACTAGACACGGCCTGCAGACTCCCTAGGATACGACGTTGCTCTGATACCAAGTTTGTCACGCCCCAAACTCAAGGGGCACAACTGACTCCTAATGCTAGTACTCAGGCTCGAGTCGACCCTGCTTAACCATTTGCTACTAGCGCATTGCAACCACATGCAATCAAGAAAACAAACAAATATATCTCGGCTTAAAACTAAGCCATCGACCGATAAGGCCCCTGTTAATAGATCTATAAAATAAACATCTAATCCCAAGAGTTCATATAAAGAAATAGCCAAGTAGCACATAAATCCTAATTGGGTCGTCGTGGCTACGATGATATCTTTGACAAAACTGAAAGCATGTATATATCAAAACAATACATCAAATAGCTCACAAGCTTCAACAAACCAACAAACCAAGCCAACATGGCCATAACGTAGCTATGCACCACACACACTAGTCTGCAAGCCTCTAAGAGTAGTAAAGATTAGCGGGACATGGCCCCAACCTACGCATAAAAATATATACAACAAAAGCTAACAAACCTCCCAACTCTGGCAGCTCTGGAGGAAAGGGCTAGCCAATCAGATAAAAGTCAATCTTGCTTCTAAAGAGGTCTATTAGGTCGTCTGTCGGGACCTGCATACATGAATGCAGCTCCCCCAGGCAATGGGGCGTCAGTACAAAATAATGTGCATAGTATGAAAGGCTATAGACTAAATGAGCAAGTATCATAATATACCAAAAGTAATCAGGTAAGGAAATCAAAATTTAGATAAGCATGCTAACCCACTAGTGAATCTAAAAAATACAAAATGATCAAACATCAACCTAACAGAGCCCCCATAAGATCAGTATGTACAAACAACATACCACCTACCTAGGCCCCCAATAAGCCCAGAAGGTGCCAAATCAATCTACATAACCATATCGTAGCCCCTTATCTTTGTATGAAGTCACATAGCCCTTTTTGGCAATGATATGACCTCGTAGGCAACACGTAGCCCTCTTAGGCAAAAACATAGCTCTGTGGGTTGCACGTAGCCCTATTTTGCATCAACATAACCCTGTAGGCAGCAGATAGCCCTCTTTGGCGTCAATAGCCCCGTAGGCAACACATAACACTTTTTGACATCAATATAGCCGCGTGGGTAACACATAGACCTCTTAGGCAATAACATAGTCCTATTAGACAATATCATAGTCCCCATAGGCAGTTCATAGCTCAATAACTAATCACAATAGCCCCAAGGGCGATAACAAATAATTAAATAAGCTAAAGGCGAGAAATTTCGCTTTAAACAATATATATACATAGTTTCAAAGTTGTTCCTAACTTAGGGTAGCTCATAACAGATTTTGAGTCCCTATAATGAGGGTTTATAACCACTCAATCAACCAACCACTCACAATTACCTCTACAAGATCACCAACATTAACTACCCTACTATATCACTTCCAAGCTCCAAGGAAACATGCCGAACGAAGGGAATAGCCTTAACATACCTTTTCCTTTATAATTTATGCTGAAAATACCTCTGTCCGCACCACTACAACACTAAATAAAAAGGTAAAATCAATTGGTAATTAAGGATAAAATTACTACGACAATTTGACAATTGATACATATTTCTATCGTAAATTACTATCCAAGACCTAAGATATCCGTAAATTGCTAAAAAGATGGTTCCTACCTTTCTTTACTCACCCAGAACACTTGAATAAATCAAAATGCTGAAAAAAAGCCTGTTGTAACCTTCACGAAGCTACACCGCTCAATTCACCGTGAAAATTATACCAAAACGACGAGCTCGTGACGTAGGACAATTTTTGATAAGGAGCCAAGAAGAGATCATGAACACACAAGGATGAATTGAGGAGTAATTCTCTGATTTTCGTGGGTTTCTTATGAGTTGGATTGAAGAAAAATGAAGAAGATGTTATCTTATAAGCTTCCATCAACCTAGGGGACCCTCCTCACGTGCCTTCTTGCGCAGTCTCGCGAAAATGCGAATATCTTTATATTCTGAAGTTGCATGAACAAACGGTTTGATGCATTGGAAACTAGACTCGTAGACCTTCGATTCGATAGGTCGTAGGCTCCATAAACCTTTATAGATTGGGAGAAAACCTCCGAGATAATTGACCCAAATTTTAGTAAAATCTTTAAAAAGGAACTTACGATAACTTTTGCCAACTTTTATTTTGCAACTTACCTAATTTCAAAACATGAGATATAACCATTGAACACTTAAAATATGACATACCACATTATTATTAATGTATTACTCACCGTCTTTTTCTTTCCACAAATGTACGAGTTTATTTAGACGTTTCGAAATGTTAGGGTGTTATAAACTCAGAAGATATTGAGGAAGGATTGATCTTGGGTCATCCATGTGGATAACTACCCTCCAAATCAATTGAGTCAATCCGAATTAAAAATTATATCATCACAATAAATTCCTTGTAAATACTTATGACCAATCTTTTATCATCCTTCCAAAGAGAAATTTTTAGGATTAAAGTAATATTGCAAATCTTCACATTTGCAAAACTGGATCCAACAAAAGAAACAAAATCATAGTATACTAAAAAGATTTTTTCACTCCATATTTTTCGAATTCATTTGTTTTCTTAAAGTAGAAATAATCACCGAAGAAAACTTGTGATTTTTCTATTTTATAAGTCAAATAATTTATATACCTATATATATGAGTATTACGTAAAATTAGTTTTCATGTCTTATATCTATCTTTAAGAAGAAATTCTTTATCACGGTCCAAATGTGTGTAGCTGAGACAAGCAATTAAACATCTACCCACAAAGTAAAATCATGATTTGTTATTAAGTTGACATTTTGCATCGCATACCATCAATAGTTAGATAAAGATGAATATTATAATGTTTGAGAGAAGATTGTATATCAAACATTTCCAAACTAGACATAGAACATCTATTATATCTTAATACAAAGAAATTATGTAAAAAAGTAAAAATAATAAGATGTTAGCTCTACATAAGAAGTGGATGATTCAACTACATAAATGAAGCAACTTAAGAATCACTTGTAGAATTCACAAAAATTATTTGTACTATGAGTAATGTGATAAATAATAATGAGTAAGTAAGCATCAATGCTCTAATTTAAATTCCTACGATAAGCATTTCATAAAAAAAGATGAATGCATGTAATAATGTAAATGTAACGATCGGGTTCCATCGTTATAGAAAAGCCAACAGGGAAAGTTTTTTTTGGGTCGGACAACTTTTTTGTAATAACTTGGAATTTCCCAACCTAGTCTAGATTTGGACGAAATCAGAGTCGTTAAGGTATAGGGAAATCTTGTAACACTCGGGTGACTTATGTATGATTTTCATTACATGAGTGGTTAGATAAGTTATTAAGGAATTTGTACGACTTTACGTAATTGAATTTAGGTGAGTAGAACTCCTGGAATTGATCTTAGTGTGAACGGTATTTTCTGAGTGTCATTGGTTAAAGATGTGTTGTGAAATGGGGGTCTTGGAATTATTAAAATAGTTCACTAGTTCCGTGCAAGCCACTGGGGCAGGATTTCTACCACCAGGGCGGGGACGCTGTAGCCGTGTGAGGACCGCTGTGGCAGGTCCGATGCGACTTAAGGTTGAAAATAAATCCAAAATGTCTTTATTCTATACTTTTTGATTTTTAGCGCTAAGGAATGAACCCAGACGATTCTTGACAGTTTTCCACCATTCTTGGGGCTAAAGGTAAGATTTGAACACATTGAATCCATTTTCGATCTGTTGAACGTAATCTAATGGGTAATTATCGATGGGGGAGGGTTTTGATCTAGAATCTATGGTGGAAACAACTCTATTTTGGGTACCTGGGATCATGGGTATGATCTAGGTTTATAGAACTGTTAGCAATTCGAGTAATTAGCGATTGTTTATTGATTTCTATGTTATTATGATTGTTTGTAGACCAAGAACAAGAGGAACGAAACCGAGAAGGGAAGGATCAAGTTTTTTAGGGTTTCAAGCTTGTTTCGAGGTAGGTGATGGTTGTGATTCTATGATCATGTGATGTATGTTTGTGTTTGCTTCATTATGATGCATGTATGTATGCGAATATTGCATTATTGATCACACTTTTTGTAAATGAGGATATATGACTATGAATGCCATGAATCATGACTTGATTGTATGATTATGAGAAAGTACTTGTGATTGTGATTATGACTTGTTGAATGGATCAAGTGTTGCGTTCCAACACACAAACTTGGGTTGATTTCCACGTTTCGGCATAATTATGGGATCGGTTGCCACATTTTAACATAAAAATTAGATTTGATACCACGTTCCAGTATGCTAACATTTTGTGTTTGGGTTCCATGAGGAGACCAATGATTTGATATAATTGTGTATCTTGAGAAATGTGAAACTGATCATTGTTCGTAATTGTTGATTGTATTGTATATGTTTGATATATATATGTGATTATGTTGTTGTATTGACTTATGTATGTTACAATTAGTGGGGTAGCCACGTGATCCTACCAGTACACTGTACTGATACTACACTTGCTCTTTCTTTGTTGAGTACATGACATCTTTAGGTGGCTATTGACAAACCTCACTTAGAAGATCAGTGATCACTTTAGAATTCAAAGGTGAGCCAATTCTTTCGGCTGCCATGAGTTCTCCTTTTGTTTATATCCATATTTCGGACTTAGACTTATATAGTTAGTTGGTAGTTCATTAGTTTGGGGTTGTAACCCTTCTTGTTTAGACTTTGGGTCATTGTTAGATGTTTTGGTACATTGAATTTCAGGTTCTAGGTGTATTTTCCTCATTGTTTAGTTGTTAGATCTTTTGAAAGTTTATGGGAACTTTAGTTTTTAGATATTATTCGTGTTTTCATATCCTTAAATGCTTTAGTTTTTTATTTAGTTGCTTGGTTTGGGTTGTAGTAGTGGTTCTCCCACTGGAGTTTTAGCGTGGGTGCCAATCACGACGGTCTGGATCATGACAAAAGTTGGTATCAGATCCTAGGTTCGTTGATCTCGATGTACTGAAACGAGTCTAGTAGAGTCTTGCGGAGTGGTACAGGGACGCCTTTACTTTTCTTTAAGAGGCTATAGGACTTTATGAAATCTCTCTATTTTCTCTTGTCTCCTTTCATACTATGACTTGATTCCAATTGGTATCTGGCGATTCAAATTGGTATCTAACCTCCTTCACTCTTCTGTCCGCAGATGGTTAATACTAGATTCAACGGCGTCAGGCCCATTGCTCTCGTCAATGCTCCGGCTGAGAAATCTGCAGCGAGAGGTCGCGTTGAGGTAGGGGTAGAGGAAGAGCTTAGGGTAGATTCCGAGGAAGAGTGGCACCTACTAGAGATGGGGTACCGGTCGAAATTGCTCCCCAAAATGAGTCCCCTCACATATATCATAAAAAGATAGAAGTGGCTATTGAGGTTGAAAATGTTGAAGAGGTTGGACAAGAGGAAGAGGTGTAGGCTGAGACTAGTGGTGTTTCTTTTATAGACCTAGTGTTAGCTCAACAGATCATGTCATTCTTGAAAGGGTTGGTTGGTCCTATAGTTCTTCCTTCTGTTGAAGCAACTCAAGCTCCTACTAATCCCCCTATTGCTAGCATTGCGTCCAAGAAGGGTGGAACGGGAGGTAATAATGCTTTCTTCTATCCTTTGTTGGGTTCTGTTATGACCGGTAATGAGCATGGAATGTTAACTAAGTTTTTGAAGCTAAATCCTCATGTGTTTCTTGGTTCTGAGAATGAGGATGCTTATGAGTCTTCATAAGTTGGGAATTGTCCATAAACATGGGGTTGTGTTTGTGTCCATTCAACTTCAGGATCCGTTATTTATTAGGGGACTAAATTCTAAGTTGCAGGTTTTATATGTTCATATGACCTCTGCATGAAGGAGCTTTAATGAGGTGACAGACTATTTTAAGAAAGTGGAGGGGGTGAGGCGAGACGGTCAGTCTAAGTCATTGGTAAAAAGGGTCAAGAACTCAGGTAACTTTCAAGGTTCTTACTCCAGGGGTTCCCGAAGGCCAATGCTTGTAACCAAGACAATTCAGTTCACTATGCCCGCCTCTACAGGTAATTACTCGAGAACTCCACCTCATAATTTGATTCAGGATAGACAGGGAGTTGCACCTTCAGTGGGCAACATGCCATATTTTGATGGTACATGTTACAACTGTGGTGAACTTGGGCATATGAGGAGAGATTGTCCCTATCCATGAATTTTAGATTCTGAACAACAGTAGACTAGACTGGTGGTACCCATGAAAAATGGTAATAATGGTAGTGGACGTCCACAAAGTGGGCAAGCAGGTAATCAGCAAGGCCGTGGAGGTAGAGGAAATGGTAATGCAAGCAGAGGTAACATGCAACCTGGCAGCGAAATGGTTCATCAAGATGATAGGGCTCAGTGTTACGCCTTTTCGAGCAAGAATGCGGCAAAGACATCTAATGTAGTGATCACATGTATTATTCTTGTCTGTGACCGGATGACTAATGTGTTATTTGATCTGGGTTCTACTTATTCCTATGTATCTGTGTGATTTGCCTCAGAATTTGCTACGATTTGTGATATACTTGATGTCCCTATCCATGTTTCTACCCCAATTGGAGATTCAGTCATAGCCATCCATGTCTACCATGCTTGTCCTATTTTGTTTATGGATTTTCAGACTTGGGCTGATTTGGTGATTTTGGATATGACTGATTTTGATATAATCTTAAGCATGATTTGGTTGTCTCTCTATTATGTTGTACTTAATTTTAATACTAAGTCTATAACTCTAGAAACTCTGGAAAGGGAAAAATTAGACTGGGAAGAGGTGTACAAGCCTAAGCAAGCTAAGATCATATCCTCCATTTGGGCTAGGAAATTGATAGGGCAGGGTTGTTTGGTTTATTTGGCTCATATTAAAGATGTTGAGGTTAAGACTCCATCTATTGAGTCTATTCCTGTGGTGTCAGAATTTAGAGAAGTGTTTCCTAATGATTTGCCTGGTATGCCTCTGGATAGAGATATAGACTTCTGCATTAATTTAGAACCTGGTACTCGTCCCATTTCTATCCCTCCATAGCACATGGCTCCGGCAAAATTAAGAGAGCTTAAGGCTCAAATCCAAGAGCTTATTGACAAGAGATTTATTCATCCTAGTGCCTCCTCATGGAGTGCCCTAGTTTTGTTTGTGAAGACAAAAGATGGTAGTATGATAATGTGTATAGATTACCATCAATTGAATAGGGTCACTATTCGAAACAATTATCCTTTGCCTAAAATAAATGATCTTTTTGACCAATTGGAAAGTGCATCAGTTTTCTCCAAGATTGATCTAAGGTCTGGCTACCATCAATTAAAAATTAGGCCAGAGGATGTGCCCAAGACAGCGTTTAGAACCCGCTATGGGCACTATGAGTTTCTGGTTATGTCTTTTGGTTTGACTAATGTGCCTGCAACTTTCATGAGTTTAATGAATGGGGTGTTCAAGCCATTTCTTGATTCTTTCGTCATAGTCTTTATTTATGATATTTTGGTCGATTCAAAAAGTGAGGAAGAACATGCCGACCATCTTCATATAGTTTTGGGTGTTCTAGGGAAACAAAGGTTGTATGCTAAACTTTCTAAGTGTGAATTTTGGTTGATTTTAATTGCATTTTTGGGACATGTAGTTTCAAAAGAAGGGATAATGGTAGATCCTCAAAATATTGAGATGGTTAAGAATTGGGTTCAGCCTAGCTCTATGACGGAAGTTAAGAGTTTTGTAGGGCTCGCTAGCTAGTATCGTCGAGTTGTGAAGAACTTTGCTTCTATTGCCACTCACTTGACTAATTTGAAAAAAAAATGAGATATCATTTGAATGGACTAAAAAATGTGAGGAGAGGTTTCAAAAACTCAAGACTCTTTTGAGCACCGCACCTATTCTAACATTACCGATAGAAGGTAAAGATTTTATTATTTATTGTGATGTTTCACATTCTGGTTTGGGTGCTCTGTTGATGTAGGATAAGAATGTTAGAGCTTATGCATCGCGTCAATTGAAGGTGCATGAGAGGAATTACCCAACACATGATTTGGAGTTGGCAGCGATAGTGTTTGCTTTTAAGATCTGGTGACATTACCTCTATGGGGTTAAGTGTGAAGTGTTTACTGATCATTGTAGTTTGCAACATGTGTTCACTCAAAAGGATCTGAATTTGAGACAACAAAGGTGGATGGAGTTACTTAAGGATTATGATGTCACCATTCAATATCATCCGGGTAAGGCTAATGTTGTGGTGGATGCTTTGAGTCGAAAAACGGTGAGCATGGGTAGTCTAGCTTGCTTGAGTGTAACCAAGTGACCTTTGGCTAAGGAAATTCAGACCTTAGAGTCTAAGTTCATATAGTTGGGCATCTCAGAAAGAGGTGGGGTGTTAGCTAGCATTGAAGTGAGGGCCACGTTCATTGAGGAGATTCAGGCCAAACAGGTTGAGAATGAGAATTTGGAGGAGCTTAGAAAGAAAATTGTTATTGGTAAGGCACCAGTGACCACTCTTGATGCAGAAGTTGTGCTCAATTTTAAAGGAAGAATCTATGTTCCTAGAGTAGATGACATGATTCAGAAATTATTGGCAGAGTCTTATGGTTCTCAATATTCCATTCATCCGGGTGTGACCAAGATGTATCGAGATTTGAAGCAAATTTATTGCTGGTTGGGCATGAAGAAGGATATAGCAGAGTTTGTGGCTGTGCCAAAATTGCCAACAAGTGAAGTATGAACATCAAAGGCCTGCAGGTTTGCTTCAAAGAATGCCAATTTCGGAATGGAAATGGGAAAGGATAGCCATGGATTTTGTGGTTGGTCTTCCCAAGGCTTTGGAGAAGTTTAATTCTATTTGGGTAGTGGTTTATAGATTGACTAAGTCAGCTCATTTTATTTCGGTAAGAATAGATTATAATGTTAAACAATTGTCTAAAGTTTATGTGAAAGAGATAGTGAGGTTGCATGGGGTGCCCCTCTCTATCATCTCAGACCATGGTACCCAATTCACATCCAAGTTTTGGAGGAAATTACATGATGAATTGGGCACACAACTCACTTTTAGTACAACCTTCTATCCAGACCGTCAGAAAGGACTATTCAAGTGTTAAAAGATATGTTGAGGTCATTGGGATAAATTCATACTTTTGTGTGAGTTCTCCTACAATAATAGTTATCACTCAAGCATAGATATGACACCATTTGAGGTGCTCTATGGGAGGGGAGATGTGAAACCTTTGGGGGTTGATTTAGTGAAGGATGCTCAAGATAATGTGAGGAGTATTCAAGCTAAGCTTCTAGAGGCCAGAGTAGATAGAAAAAGTATGCAGACCATAAGATAAGAGATATGGAGTTTTAGACTGGTGAGAATGTTCTTCTTAAGGTATCACCCATGAAAGGGGTGATGATATTTGGCAAGAAAGGAAAGCTAAGTCCGCGATACATTGGTCCCTTTAAGGTTCTTGAATGTGTAGGACTAGTAGCGTATAGATTGGCCTTACCTCCTAATCTATCGGGTGTTCATCCTGTATTTCATGTGTTCATATTGAAGAGATATCATGGTGATGGGGATTACATCATTAAGTGGGACTCAATTGTGTTAGAAAAAGACCTCAAATATAAGGAGGAACAGGTTGCAATTCTTGATCGTGACGTGCGTAAGCTGAGGACCAAGGATATTAGGTCCGTGAAAGTTTAATAAAAGCATCGTCTAGTTGAGGAAGCTACTTAGAAGATCGAGAGGGACATGCGAGACAAGTATCCCCAATAATTCATCGATTCAGGTACTACGTCATTACTTTCTTAGCCATTTTTCCTATGTTTTTCACTCGGGGACGAGTGATGGGTAAATTGGTATCTATTGTATCGACTCTGTTCCGTCGTTATAGAAAAGCCAACAGGGAAAATTTTTTTTGTTGGAAAACTTTTTCGTAGTAACTTGGAATTTCCCAACCTAGTCCAGATTTGGACGAAATCAGAGTCATTAAGGTGTAGGGAAATCTTGTAACAATCGGGTGACTTATTTATGATTTTGGTTGCATGAGATAAGTCGTTAAGGAATCTGTATGACTTAACGAAATTGAATTCGGGTCAGTAGAACTTCCAGAATCAATCTTAGCGTGAACGGTATTTTCTAGGCGTCATTGGTTAAATGTGTGTTGTGAAATGGGTGTCTTGGAATTATTAAAATACCTCACTGGTTTCGTGCAAGCCGTTGGGGCGGGATTTCTGCTGCCAGGGCGGGGCTGCTATAGCAGGGTGAGGACCGCTGTGGCGGGTCGGACGCGACTTAAGGTCGTAAATAAACCCCAAAATGTCTTTATTCTGTACTTTTCAATTTTTAGAGCTAAGGAACGAACCCCAGGCCATTCTTGACAGTTTTCCACCATTCTTGGGGCTAAAGGTAAGACTTTAACTCTCCACATCCATTTTTCAATTCGTAAAATGTATCTAATGGGTAATTATCAATGGGGGAGGGTTTTGATATAGAATTTATGGTGGAAACAACCCTATTTTGGGTACTTGGGATCATGTGTAATATCTAGGGTTCATAGAATTGTTAGCAATTAGGGTAATTAGCGATTGTTTATTTATTCTCGTGTTATTATGATTGTTTGTAGACCAAGAACAAGCGGAACAAATCCGAAAAGAGAAGGATCAAGTTTCTTATGGTTTCAAGTTTGTTTCGAGGTAGGTGATGGTTGTGATTTTATGATCGTGTGATGTATGTTTGCCTTTGCTTCATTATGATGCGTGTATGTATGCGAATGCAACATTATTGACCACACTTGTTGTAAATGAGGATATATGACTATGAATGCCATGAATCATGACTTGATTGTATGATTATGAGAAAGTACTTGTGATCGTGATTATGGCTTGTTGAATGGATCGGGTGTTGGATTCCGACACACTAACTTGGATAGGTTTCCACGTTCCGGCACACTAACTTGGATAGGTTTCCACGTTCCGGCATAATTATGGGATCGGTTGCCACATTTCGGCATATAAATTGAATCGGATACCACATTCTGGTATGCTAACAGTTTGGGTTCCATGAGAGGATCGATGATTTGATATAATTGTGTATCTTGAGAAATGTGAAACTTCTTGTTGTTCATAAATGTTGATAATATTGTATATGTTTGATATATGCATATGATTATATTATTGTGTTGAGTTAGTGGGATACGCGCGTGATCCTACTAGTACACTGTGGTTGTGTACTGATACTGCACTTGCTCTTTCTTTGTTGAGTACATGTCATCTTCAGGTGGTTATTGACAGACCTCACTTAGAAGATCAGTGATCACTTTTGAATTCAAGGGTGAGCCTATTCTTCCGGGCTGCCATGAGTTCTTCTTTCGTCTATATCCACATTTCGGACTTAGAGTTTTCTAGTTAGTTGTTAGTTCATTAGTTTGGGGTTGTAACCTTCTTGTTTAGACTTTGGTTCATTGTTAAATGTTTTGGTACATTCACTTTCAAGTTCTAGGTGTATTTTCCGCATTGTTTAGTTGTTAGATCTTTTGGAAGTTTATGGGAACTTCAGTTTTTTGATATTATTCATATTTTTGTATCCTTAAATGCTTTAGTTTTTGGTTTAGTTGCTTGGTTTTGGTTGTAGTAGTGGTTCTCCCACCAGAGGGTTAGCGTGGGTGCCAGTCACGATGGTCTGGATCGTGATAGTAAATCACCAATGATTTATTTTATATATATATATATATATATATATATACACACACACACACACACATGTACACTCAGTATGTTAAACATTTTTCTATTTCATTGTAACACCTCGGTCTTAGAAAGAGTGAAATTTAGAAAGAACTAATTTGGAAAGAGCCAAATTGAAAATTTTGCAAGTTATGCTTAAGTTGTGAGTTTTGGGTTAACTTCAAATGACAATAACTTTCATTACAGGATGAGTTAGGTGGCCCATAAGATATCAAATGAAAGGTCTCTGAATCCTATTTCCAACGCCACTGAGTTTGCTAAATTTTGAGTTTGGATGAAGGAGATATGCCCGTTTGAAATCATCCTATCCAGTTAAGGAAAGTTACCCAGATTAATACAGGGTATTTTGATCTTTTCCTTACCCCATCAGCTTAAAACAAATTTAGTAATATTTTTGGGGTGAAATCTTATTTGGGTCAGTTTTCATAATCCCAAATACGCTTAGGGTTTTGAGAGAAGTTCAAGAAGAGGCAAAGTGGAAAAGAGGAGAAAAGGAAGAACGATCAAGGTTCTTGCAAATCGAGGATTTGTTTCGCCAAATCGAGGTATGTAAGCTTTCATAGTGTTGGGTTTGTTCGCCCTCACGTCAATTATGTAAACTCTTACCCATGAATTCATTCTTGTAGTTTATTATTGAGTTCTTGAGTTAAATTGATAAATTGAGGTATTTGAAATCCTTAAGGTAAGGGTTTTGTACAATAGTTGAGTTGTTTGATTAGTTCTTGGTGTGGGGTTCTGTTGGAAATGTTTTGGGTTGTGCGAATTCATGAATTTTGACCTTAGAATTGCAGTGGGTATGAGTTGAATCGAGGTTAGAAGGAGAGGAAAAGATCGGGCATATAATTTTGCCCAGGTCCACATCGCAGAGGTGCTTAGAATTTCAGTCCCCAGATAATTACCCCCCTCTCTACGTTGCGGAGAGGATACAAAGTCCTATGCCTCAAAAAAATTATTTCATGACCAAAAAACTGATTCCATCTCCACGTCGCGCCAATGTTATTCAAATTGGGTCTTCGCTCATTCTTATGATCAACTATTTGAACCCTCCTAAATCATCGAGAGGTCTCACATTCCAAAGTATAATTCTTGAATTTACATTTCAAATTAAAGATTGAGTTAATAGTAAAGTTCAAGGGAGTTCTTTCGAATCATTTTGTGAAGTCTTTTACAAACTTTTTAAACTTGTTTTAAGACTTGAGTACTTGAGTATGAGGATGAGAAGATTTGAGTTTCATTTTTCAAAATGAATATATGGGAACTAAGTATTTCGAAGAGTAAATATTTTTACATTTAAAATGAGGGGAAACACCGATTTCCAAAGGAGTTCATGAGGAGTTTTGAGTACTATCTCTTTCAAGAGAAATCTTTTGAGTAATAATCTCAAAGTTGAGGATGAGGATGTCATGACCTAGACCGTCGTGATTGGCACCCATACTAACCCTCCGGTGGGAGAACCATTACTACAACCCAAATAACAAATTTTATGAAAACTAAGGCATTTAAAGATACGGAAGAAGGTTTAAATGACAATAAAAATGGAGTCCCCATAAACTCCAAGGTTTTAACAAACAACTAACGAAACTAGCGCGGAAGAACAACCCCTAGAACCTGAAAGTCATTGTACCAAAACTCTACTAACTATTAGTCTAAGAGCAAGGGGTATAACCCTGACATTAAACAAACACCTGAAACAAAAGTCTGAGTCCGGAAAGAGTGGACTTAAACAAGAAAGATCCATGGCAGCTTGAAAGAATTGACTCACTCTTGAATCCGGTCACGCTCAATAGTCACCTACCTGAGGTCTATCAATAGCCGCCTGAAGATGCCCTGCACTCAACAAAGAAAGAGCTAGTGTGGTATCAGTACACAACCACAGTATACTGGTAGGATCACGACTACTATTGTAACATCCGACAATTTTAAATAGCTATAAAGAAGCTTGAAATTTGAAAGTAGCTATTTTTGGAAAAAAATACAGAATCTGGAAAATTAGAATCTGGAAAAATTTGGCTAAGTGTGGAAATCAGTGATTTTTGGCCAACTTTGAGCAGTCGTAACTCCTAGATCACGATGAGTTAGGAGTATTTCCAGTTATGGTTGCGAAGCTTGTGGAATGATCTTTCCAACTCCACTGAGATTGCTCAATTTCGAGTTCGTATGAGTGAGTTATGGCCATTGAAAGTTGGGCAGTTGGCAGGGAATCCGTCCCGGAAATTTTAAGGGCATTTTGGTCTTTTCCCTAGCCATTTCTTTTGAGGTTATATTGTGTGTTAGGCTGTTTTTGGATCATTTTTATCCTATTCTAAAAGAGAAAGAGTTAGGGTTCTTGAGAGTGAAGAAGAGAAGAAGAAGAGAAGAAGAGGAGAAAGGAGACCAACTAGTTTCCGTCGTGGATTTTCGTCGGGGGTGATCCCTATCAAGGTATGTGAGTTTTTTTGTGTGGTCTGATCCTTTCCCCCACACACCAAACTCTTTTTTTTTATGATTTGAGAAAAGATTGGATTGGTGTTGAAGTTGTTGAAGTTGTTAGTTGTTGTTGATGTTGTTAGTTGTTGTTGATGTTGTTAGTTGTGTTGTTGAAGTTATTGTTGGTTGTGGGACATGATTGGATTGTGTATTTGAGTTGTAAATTATTGTATGTTGGGAGATTGATGATCCCTAGTGGTTGGGGTTAAATCCATTGAAGTAAGGGTGGTTTAAAGTTGAAGAAAAGAGGGAGGAAAGTTGTGTTTTTTTTTTTTTTCTGGGAACAGGGGCTGGTGCCTGGCAGTGTGGCCAGCAGCCCCGTTTGAAGTTGAGGGCTGGCGCCCCGTGCCTCGTAGAGCGCCAAGGACGCAATCCTTCCCATTACCTTAATTCCCCATTTGTATTCTATTTTGTTCCTAGGTATTATACCTATGTTTCCTAGTTGTTTCCAACACTCCAAGGTACTTCTAAAAGTCAAGAACTTATCCGTAACATGTGAGCAAACACCTTGAATCCAAATTCCATTTTAAGGAGAGTTAGTTAGAAGTCAAGTGAAGTTAGAAATTAAGAGTTAAGCTTAGAAGTTAAGCAAGTCAAGCTAGTTGTAAAGTTGTTCAAGAGTCTTTATTAAACGTTTTAACTTTATTTTTAGACTCAAGTGTCAAGTTAAGAAAAGAGTTTAGAGTTTCAAGCTAAGAGTCTCAAGTTTCAAGTTGAGTTCATTTTCTCAAAGTTATTAGGGAACTATGTATTCCCAAAGAAGTTTTAAAGAAATGTCTTTACATTTAAACAAGGTTGGAAACTGAAATTTCCAAAGAGCCTTCGGGATAGTTTTTTTTGAGTAATTATCTCATGTTAGCAGGAAGAAATGTGTTTTAAAAACATAAGAGCCAGTACATTTTTGGGAGTAGTATCGAGCACCGAATTGGGGGAGCGTTCAAAGAACCCACAGCCCCCATAGAACCATGTTAGCCACCATGGGTAGAAAAGGATCATACTCTTTAGATGAATCCTTTTCATATTAGACTAGTGGATCCATTAGACAGTTCAGGTCTTATACCTTTGGCCGGGTATAGGATGCTCTGGCAGCGTGAGGTTGATCGCTGTATCATCACTTTAGCTCTTATGTGATGGTTGTCGGTTAGAGAAACTCCCACAGCAATTATTGTATTTTTATACACGGAAATTATTGTATTTTATATACATCAGTTTAATTGTATTTCTATATACATCTCAGGTTTATTGTATCCTTGTATACACACAGAGTTTTATAGCATGTTTTAAACAGTCTTTCTTTATATCACATTTGTTTTAAATTGCCTTATATTGAAAGAAGTCAGTCAGGTTGAGTTGAGTTGAACAAGGTAAACTTTTCAGTTTCTTTCAAATTTCCTTCTAGTCCTTGTTGCTTAGTTTTCCAGCTCGCATACTAGTACCTTCCATGTACTGATGCCAGTGGGCCTGCATCGTCTTATGATGCAGATACAGGTACCCCGGATCAACATCCTGCACGTCGTTGATCCAGTTGAGCACTCCAGAGTCAGTGGTGAGCCTCCTTGCATTCCGGAGGACTCAAATATTTTGTGTTCTTAGTTTTTGTTTTATTAGGATGTTGCGGGGTCTGTCCCAACATCCATCTCAGTATTTAGAGGCTTCATAGACAGTCAGACAATCAGTCAGTTAATTTGGAGTCTCTCATGCATGTATATATTTAAATATCCTATTTTGAGACTCGAGATGCCTTGTTGGCAAATTACTTTCAGTTGAGTTGTTTTATAACTTTTCATTGCATTGAGTTATCCTGTTGAGTTAAGTTTCCGTTGAGTTAAGAAAGCCAGGCCAAGGGTTCGCTTGGGGGCCAGCGATGGTCTTCAAGTGTCGGTCACGTCTGGGGTGTAGGCTCGGGGCGTGACAAACTTGGTATCAGAGCACAGAGTTCAAGAGTCTTAGGGAGTCTATGAAGCCGTGTCTGTAGAGTCCTAGTTATCGGTGTGAAGCGCGCCACATCTATAATTGGGAGGCTGCAACATTTAGGAAGATTTCTCATTTCTTTCACACTCATTTCATGCGTTAGAGTTGACCTCTAAAAAGTTTCTTTCTAATCCGTGCTTGCACGTGTTTTCAGATAATCATGCCTCCACGAAGAGTTGGTAGAGGGCGTCTTCCTAGACGTTATGTTGATGAGCAAGAGTTACCTTATGCCCCGGGAGTGCAAGATCAAGGGGAAGTTTCTAATGCCGAGTTTAGAGAGGCAATTAGAATTCTGAGTCAAGCTGTTACTAATCAAATTGGTCAGCAAAGAGGAGCTCGACATGAAGGAGCTGACACTTCAAGGATTCGTGAGTTCTTGGGGATGAATCCTCCGAGTTTCATGGGTTCAAGTACTACTGAGGATCCAGAGAACTTCACTGAGGAGTTGAAGAAGATTTTTGATGTGATGCATGTAGCAGATATTGAGCGGGTTGAACTAGCTGCATATCAATTGAAGGATGTTGCTAGAACTTGGTTCGACCAATGGAAAAGAAGTAGAGCTGAGAATGCACCACCTGCGAGTTGGGCCGATTTTGAGGAAGCTTTCTTGGGGCATTTCTTTCCTCGAGAGTTGAGAGAGGCCAAGGTACGTGAGTTCCTCACACTTAAGCAGGATTCTTTGAGTGTTCATGAGTACAGTCTGAAGTTCACACAATTATCCCGCTATGCTCCGGAGATGGTTGCGGACATGAGGAATAGAATGAGCTTATTTGTTGCTGGGTTGTCTCGGTTGTCGAGCAAGGAAGGTAGGGCTGCAATGCTTATCGGGGACATGGACATATCAAGGTTGATGGTTTATGTGCAGCAGGTTGAGGAAGAGAAGCTGAGGGACAGAGAAGAGTTTAGAAATAAGAGAGCAAAGACCGGGAACGAGTCCGGGCAGCAGAAAGGTAATTCAAATCGTTCCTCCTTTCAGCAAAGGCAAAAGGGACCTGCTCCATCATCTGTTAGAGCACCTGCATCCAGATACAAAGGTGAATTTAATGTTCAGAATTCGAAGGACTTCAGGGCTAGACCAGCACAATCTTTGGGTAGTGTGGCGCAAGGGAGTAGTAAGCCTCCCGCCTGCGCCAAGTGTGGTAGGAACCACTCAGGTATTTGTCGAGAGGGCTCCGTTGGTTGTTTCAAGTGTGGTCAGAATGGACATTTCATGCGAGAGTGTCCAAAGAATAGGCAGGGTAATGGGGGAAATAAAACACAGTCTTCTTCAGTTGTTCCCCCAGACAGGACGACACCTAGAGGAGCTACTTCTGGTACCAGTGGAGGAGCAAACCGCCTTTATGCAATCACCAGTCGCCATGAGCAAGAGAATTCTCCAAATGTTGTCACTGGTATGATCAAAGTCTTTACTTTTGATGTGTATGCTTTGTTAGACCCAGGAGCAAGTTTATCTTTTGTAACTCCTTATGTTGCAAATAAGTTTGAGGTTCTTCCTGAAAGACTTTGTGAACCCTTTTGTGTTTCTACACCTGTTGGGGAATCTATTCTAGCAGAAAGAGTCTATCGTGATTGTCCTGTTTCCATCAGTCACAAGAGCACCATGGCTGATTTGGTTGAGTTAGACATGATAGATTTCGATGTCATTCTAGGTATGGATTGGCTTCATGCTTGTTATGCATCGATAGACTGTAGAACTCGAGTGGTCAAGTTTCAGTTTCCGAATGAGCCAGTCTTAGAGTGGAGTAGTAGTTCAGTAGTGCCTAAGGGTCAATTCATTTTGTACCTTAAGGCGAAAAAGTTAGTTTCGAAGGGTTGTATCTATCACTTAGTCCGAGTTCATGACTCTAGTGTTGAGATACCTCATTTCCAGTCAGTTCCTATAGTAAGAGAGTTTTCAGAAGTTTTTCCTGATGATCTACCCGGAATTCCTCCTGAGAGAGAAATAGATTTCGGCATAGATCTCATTCCAGATACTCGTCCTATCTCTATTCCGCCATATAGAATGGCACCAGCAGAGTTGAAAGAGTTGAAAGAGCAGTTGAAAGATCTCCTAGATAAGGGTTTCATTCAACCAAGTGTCTCGCCTTGGGGCGCTCCGGTCTTGTTTGTGAGAAAGAAAGATGGTTCCCTTAGAATGTGTATAGACTACCGCCAGTTGAATAAGGTTACCATCAAGAACAAGTACCCTCTTCCGAGGATTGATGATCTTTTCGATCAGCTTCAGGGTGCCACTTGTTTTTCAAAGATTGACCTCCGATCAGGCTATCATCAGTTAAGGGTAAGGGAATGTGATATCCCAAAGACAGCTTTCAGAACCAGGTATGGTCATTATGAGTTTTTAGTCATGTCCTTTGGTTTGACCAATGCACCGGCAGCTTTCATGGACTTGATGAATAGAGTTTTCAAACCTTATTTAGATATGTTTGTTATTGTCTTTATTGATGACATACTAATCTATTCAAGGAATGAAGAAGATCATGCTAGCCATCTTAGAATAGTTCTTCAAACTTTGAAAGATAAAGAGTTGTATGCCAAGTTCTCTAAATGTGAGTTTTGGCTTAAGTCTGTGGCGTTCCTAGGCCACATTGTGTCCGGTGATGGAATTAAAGTTGATACTCGAAAAATTGAGGCAGTGCAGAATTGGCCTAGACCCACATCTCCAACTGAAATTAAGAGTTTCTTGGGTTTGGCTGGCTATTATAGAAGGTTTGTTGAAGGGTTCTCGACTATTGCATCTCCTTTGACAAAGTTGACTCAGAAGACGGTGAAATTTCAATGGTCTGAAGCTTGTGAGAAAAGCTTTCAGGAATTGAAAAAGAGATTGATTACGGCTCCAGTTTTGACGCTACCAGAAGGTACTCAAGGTTTTGTGGTGTATTGTGATGCATCTAGAGTTGGTTTGGGTTGTGTCTTAATGCAGAATGGCAAAGTTATAGCTTATGCCTCCAGACAGTTGAAGGTTCATGAGAAGAACTACCCAACCCATGATTTAGAGCTAGCTGCTGTAGTATTTGCTTTGAAGATATGGCGTCATTACTTGTATGGTGTGCATGTCGACATATTCACTGATCACAAGAGCCTTAAATATGTGCTTACTCAGAGGGAGCTTAATCTCAGACAGAGGAGGTGGTTAGAGTTACTCAAGGATTATGACCTGAGTATTTTTTTACCACCCAGGTAAAGCTAATGTTGTTGCTGATTCTTTGAGCAGGTTGTCTATGGGTAGCACCGCCCATATTGAAAAAGGAAGGAGAGAGTTAGCAAAAGATGTGCACAGACTGGCATGCCTAGGAGTCAGATTTACAGATTCCGCAGAAGGAGGAATAGCAGTGACGAGCAGGGCCGAGTCATCATTAATGTCAGAAGTGAAAGAGAAGCAAGATCAAGATCCCATTTTTCTTGAGTTGAAGGCAAATGTTCAAAAGCAAAGAGTATTAGCTTTTGAACAAGGGGGAGATGGTGTTTTGAGATTTCAAGGTAGATTGTGTGTACCTATGGTAGATAGACTCCAAGAGAGGATTATGGCGGAAGCTCACAGCTCCAGATATTCTATTCATCCGGGTTCCACCAAGATGTATCGTGATTTGCGTGAAGTTTATTGGTGGAATGGCATGAAGAACGGCATTGCTGAGTATGTTGCTAAGTGTCCAAATTGCCAACAAGTGAAAGTTGAACACCAAAGGCCCGGTGGTTTGGCTCAGAGGATAGAACTTCCAGAGTGGAAGTGGGAGATGATCAATATGGATTTCATCACAGGGTTGCCAAGGTCTCGCAGACAGCATGATTCTATTTGGGTGATTGTCGACAGAATGACAAAGTCAGCTCATTTTCTACCGGTAAAGACTACCCTTTCAGCAGAAGATTATGCCAAGTTGTATATTCGAGAGATAGTGAGACTTCATGGAGTCCCAATCTCCATTATTTCAGATAGAGGTGCACAGTTTACTGCACAGTTCTGGAAATCTTTTCAGAAAGACTTGGGTTCAAATGTGAACTTAAGTACTGCCTTTCATCCTCAGACTGATGGGCAAGCAGAGCGCACTATTCAGACTTTAGAAGATATGCTGAGAGCTTGTGTGATCGATTTCAAAGGTAATTGGGATGATCACCTACCTTTCATTGAGTTTGCCTACAACTACAGTTATCACTCTAGCATCCAGATGGCCCCATATGAAGCTCTTTATGGGAGAAGATGTAGGTCTCCTATTGGATGGTTTGAAGTGGGTGAAGCACAGTTGATAGGACCAGATTTAGTTCACCAAGCTATGGAGAAGGTGAAAGTGATTCAAGGGAGGTTGAAAACGGCACAGAGTCGTCAGAAATCCTACACTGATGTTAGGAGAAGGGCGTTAGAGTTTGAAGTAGATGATTGGGTATATTTGAAGGTTTCACCCATGAAGGGGGTTATGAGGTTTAGTAAGAAAGGGAAACTTAACCCCCGATATATTGGACCTTATCGCATAGTCAAGAGAGTTGGCAATGTAGCTTATGAGTTGGAGCTACCACAGGAGCTAGCAGCGGTCCATCCGGTATTTCATATCTCCATGTTGAAGAAGTGCATAGGCGATCCTTCATTGATCCTACCGACTGAAAGTATCAAGATCAAGGATAACTTATCTTATGAGGAGATTCCTGTTCAAATTTTAGATCGGCAAGTTCGAAGGTTGAGAACTAAAGATGTAGCCTCAGTCAAGGTCCTTTGGAGGAACCAATTTGTTGAGGAAGCTACTTGGGAAGCCGAAGAAGACATGAAGAAGAGATATCCATATCTCTTTGAATCCGCACATCAAGGTATTAATTTCCTTCTTAGTGCTCTTTAAATTATAGTGGGCATATTGTTGTTGTTGTTGTTGCATAGTTGCTTGTTGGGTGTTTGAGTTGTTGTTGCACCCTTAGCTTAGTAAGAATCACTTCATTCGAGGACGAATGTTCCCAAGGGGGAGATATTGTAACATCCGACAATTTTAAATAGCTATAAAGAAGCTTGAAATTTGAAAGTAGCTATTTTTGGAAAAAAATACAGAATCTGGAAAAATTTGGCTAAGTGTGGAAATCAGTGATTTTTGGCCAACTTTGAGCAGTCGTAACTCCTAGATCACGATGAGTTAGGAGTATTTCCAGTTATGGTTGTGAAGCTTGTGGAATGATCTTTCCAACTCCACTGAGATTGCTCAATTTCGAGTTCGTATGAGTGAGTTATGGCCATTGAAAGTTGGGCAGTTGGCAGGGAATCCGTCCCGGAAATTTTAAGGGCATTTTGGTCTTTTCCCTAGCCATTTCTTTTGAGGTTATATTGTGTGTTAGGCTGTTTTTGGATCATTTTTATCCTATTCTAAAAGAGAAAGAGTTAGGGTTCTTGAGAGTGAAGAAGAGAAGAAGAAGAGAAGAAGAGGAGAAAGGAGACCAACTAGTTTCCGTCGTGGATTTTCGTCGGGGGTGATCCCTATCAAGGTATGTGAGTTTTTTTGTGTGGTCTGATCCTTTCCCCCACACACCAAACTCTTTTTTTTTATGATTTGAGAAAAGATTGGATTGGTGTTGAAGTTGTTAGTTGTTGTTGATGTTGTTAGTTGTGTTGTTGAAGTTATTGTTGGTTGTGGGACATGATTGGATTGTGTATTTGAGTTGTAAATTATTGTATGTTGGGAGATTGATGATCCCTAGTGGTTGGGGTTAAATCCATTGAAGTAAGGGTGGTTTAAAGTTGAAGAAAAGAGGGAGGAAAGTTGTGTTTTTTTTTTTTTTTCTGGGAATAGGGGCTGGTGCCTGGCAGTGTGGCCAGCAGCCCCGTTTGAAGTTGAGGGCTGGTGCCCCGTGCCTCGTAGAGCGCCAAGGACGCAATCCTTCCCGTTACCTTAATTCCCCATTTGTATTCTATTTTGTTCCTAGGTATTATACCTATGTTTCCTAGTTGTTTCCAACACTCCAAGGTACTTTTAAAAGTCAAGAACTTATCCGTAACATGTGAGCAAACACCTTGAATCCAAATTCCATTTTAAGGAGAGTTAGTTAGAAGTCAAGTGAAGTTAGAAATTAAGAGTTAAGCTTAGAAGTTAAGCAAGTCAAGCTAGTTGTAAAGTTGTTCAAGAGTCTTTATTAAACGTTTTAACTTTATTTTTAGACTCAAGTGTCAAGTTAAGAAAAGAGTTTAGAGTTTCAAGCTAAGAGTCTCAAGTTTCAAGTTGAGTTCATTTTCTCAAAGTTATTAGGGAACTATGTATTCCCAAAGAAGTTTTAAAGAAATGTCTTTACATTTAAACAAGGTTGGAAATTGAAATTTCCAAAGAGCCTTCGGGATAGTTTTTTTTGAGTAATTATCTCATGTCAGCTGGAAGAAATGTGTTTTAAAAACATAAGAGCCAGTACATTTTTGGGAGTAGTATCGAGCACCGAATTGGGGGAGCGTTCAAAGAACCCACAGCCCCCATAGAACCATGTTAGCCACCATGGGTAGAAAAGGATCATACTCTTTAGATGAATCCTTTTCATATTAGACTAGTGGATCCATTAGACAGTTCAGGTCTTATACCTTTGGCCGGGTATAGGATGCTCTGGCAGCGTGAGGTTGATCGCTGTATCATCACTTTAGCTCTTATGTGATGGTTGTCGGTTAGAGAAACTCCCACAGCAATTATTGTATTTTTATACACGGAAATTATTGTATTTTATATACATCAGTTTAATTGTATTTCTATATACATCTCAGGTTTATTGTATCCTTGTATACACACAGAGTTTTATAGCATGTTTTAAACAGTCTTTCTTTATATCACATTTGTTTTAAATTGCCTTATATTGAAAGAAGTCAGTCAGGTTGAGTTGAGTTGAACAAGGTAAACTTTTCAGTTTCTTTCAAATTTCCTTCTAGTCCTTGTTGCTTAGTTTTCCAGCTCGCATACTAGTACCTTCCATGTACTGATGCCAGTGGGCCTGCATCGTCTTATGATGCAGATACAGGTACCCCGGATCAACATCCTGCACGTCGTTGATCCAGTTGAGCACTCCAGAGTCAGTGGTGAGCCTCCTTGCATTCCGGAGGACTCAAATATTTTGTGTTCTTAGTTTTTGTTTTATTAGGATGTTGCGGGGTCTGTCCCAACATCCATCTCAGTATTTAGAGGCTTCATAGACAGTCAGACAATCAGTCAGTTAATTTGGAGTCTCTCATGCATGTATATATTTAAATATCCTATTTTGAGACTCGAGATGCCTTGTTGGCAAATTACTTTCAGTTGAGTTGTTTTATAACTTTTCATTGCATTGAGTTATCCTGTTGAGTTAAGTTTCCGTTGAGTTAAGAAAGCCAGGCCAAGGGTTCGCTTGGGGGCCAGCGATGGTCTTCAAGTGCCGGTCACGTCTGGGGTGTAGGCTCGGGGCGTGACAACTATTTCACTAAGTGTAACATACATAAGTCATTACAATAATATAATAACATGCATACACCGAATACACACAATATTGATATCATTTATGAACAAATAACAATTCCACATTTATCAAGATATACAGTTATGTCAAATCAATGGTCCTCTCATGAAACCCACACCCAAACTGTTAGCATACCGGGACGTGGTACCTGATCTAATGTTTATGATAGAATGTGGCAATCGAACCCATGTTTAGGCCGGAACGTGGAAACTGATCCCATGTTTATGCCGAAACGTAGCAAACAATCCAAGTTAGTGTGTCAGAAATAACACCTGATCCATTTAACAAGCCACAATCACAATAACAAGTACATTCTCAAAATCATACAATCAAGTCATGATTGATGGCATTCATCATTCATCTATCCTCATCCATAAGTAGTGTGATCAATAGTGCAACATTCGCATACATACACATATTATAATGAAGCAAGAACAAACATATATCACACAATCATGAAATCACAACCATCACCTACCTCGAATCCAAGCTTGAATCCCCTAAGGCACTTGAATCTTCCCTTTTCAGATTCTTTCCGTTTGTTCTACGTCTACAAACAATTAATATACGCAAGGACCAACAATCAAAGGTCTAATTATCCGGATTATAGCAAGCCCGATAACGCTAGACCAAACCCAAGGTCCTAATACCCTATTTAGGGCTTTTTCCACCATTTGTTTCAGATCAATACCCTCCCCCAAAATTAATTAACCAAGAATCCAAGTTCTACGAATCGAACAACGGATTAGGGGAGTAAAGTACTTACCTTTAGTGCTAGAAGAGGTGGAAAACCTTCAAGAAATAGCCCTGGGTCGTTTCTTAGCTCTCAAGAATGAACTTTTGCAGAAAATAACACTTTTGGGGGGTTTTACCCTATTTAAGTCTCGAATTTCCCGCTACGGCGGCATGCATGGAGACATAATGCTGGAATTTGAATTCCAAGCCCCCATTTAACAACACACCTTCAACCCTTGACATTCAAAAACCACCTGTTCACGCTAAGATCATTTTCAGGAGTTCTACTCGCCTGAATTCAATTTCGTAAAGTTGTACGGGTTCCTTAGCATCTTAGATATCTATACATATGATCAAAATCATAATTAAATCACCCAATTATTATCAGATTTTCCTAGACTTTACTGACTCCAATTTCATCCAAATTTGGACTAGGTTGGAAACTTCCAAGTTATTACGAAAAAGTTTTCTGACCTCAACTCTTTCTCCATTGGCTTTTACCTAACGACGGAAATCAGGTCGTTACTGAGGAAATGTTTTTAAACATATGAGCTAAGTTATATTTTAGGAGTAGTATTGAGCACCGATATGAGGGTCGAGTTCAGACAACTCAAAGTTCTCATAAACCATGTAGCCAATGTGGGTAGAAAGGGTCATACTTTTTAGATGATTCCTTATTGTTTTTTAAGCATAGCTTAGTGGATCCACTTATTTTCGAATTTCTATATCCCGGCAAGGTATAGAACAGCTCTGGCAGCGTGGGCGAGATGTTGTATCATCATAGTAATGGTTGTCAATTAGAGAATCTCCCAAACAGAGTTATTTTATATCTTTACATACAAACTGAGTTATTATTATATTTTAAAATATATTGAGTTGTTATCTACCATTTTAAATGCTTTACATAAACTGCACTCTTATTGTTGTTTTGTATTGCATCAAGTTGAGTATCCATGATTTAAGGTCGAATTGAGTAGAGTCGAGGTGAGTATGGTTCCTTCTTTCCAAGTTCAAGCTTTTATGTTATGTTTAGTATTCCCCTTACATGCTCGTATATTCAATTTACTAATTCCATTTGGCCTGCATCGTTTCATGATGCGGATACAGGAGATTAGGGTCATCAACAGGCGATTCATTGATACTATTTGCAGTTTTAGAGTTGTTTGGTAAGCCTCTTTGCTTTCAGAGGATCCCTTATTTATTTTCATCTATTTCACTTTTTTTAGGATGATCGAGGGTCTTGTACCAACATCTTTCATAGTATTAGAGGCTTCATAGATAGATAGACAGTAGTTCATGAGTCTTCTTATTTTCAATTGTTAATGTTTGCCTCTTTAGGTAGTGAATATTTTATTTCTAAAATATTATAAGTTTACCTTTTGAGACAGTTGAGTAAAGTTTACTTTTAATTTCATCTAATATTGAGTAAATCTTCCGCTGAGAGTTGAGCCAGGCCAAGGGTTCAATCGGGAACCAGCAATGGTTTTCAAGTTTTGGTCACGTCCAAGATATAGGCTTGGGGCGTGATAGTCATACATCATATTTATTTTGTTGTTAAGTAGACTAAGATGTATCAAATCTTTCTCTTATATGAAAATCCAACACATAAATGTATGAACATTCAAACTCAAAAGAGATTTTTATTTATGTTTATAATTTAATATGTACACTTTAAACATGCTTCTTTCAATTGAAGCAATTGTTGATGTTGGTTTACATATATGTTTCGATTAGAGTTTTTATAACTAATTGAACATGGACGAAAATGTGGTTTCAGTGAAGAATTTACCAATGATATACGAGGTTTACGCTAAGGATTCGATTGAACGTAGTCGTTGAATATTTGATAGACGCGAACAATTTGGTAGCATGAAGGATATTGAAGCAGTTTCAAAGTGAGTAAGTAAAAATAAAGATTTGAGGTCAAATAAATCTTTAAAATGTGAATTTTTGACAACCAAAAAAATAACATTATTGTATATTACACTACTAAAAATGTGAATTTCGACTGAAGTATCCATTTGAATGTAATAGGAAATATGAAACTTTTTATTAGAAGTCCATTGGAGACATTTTCGACATGTCAATTTTCACTGAATTTCATCAAAATTCAATTGTAAATACTTGAGAAATTCATTTGTTATCCTTTATAAGAGGATGAACAATTTATTTTGAAATAATATCATGAATATTCACGCGGTGGAGAAATTATAACTCAATCTCGTTCAATATAACTGTAGATTTTATTTTAGTTATGATTATATAAAGCATAGTGTTAACCATTTTGTTGGTTTCTATTTGTTTAAACAATAACTGATCTATTTTAGAAAAATATATTATGTGATATATAGAATTATAGAGCGAGTGATATCAATATATATGACACTATATTTTAGTTTATAGTGATATCACACCCAAAAAAAATTCAATAACTGCAAGAAATGTCATTTTAAAATTTCAAGGGGAATACAACTTTGTAAGTAAGGAAAAAACTTAAACAAAATTATCCAAGCAATTGGTGGTTCAGACAATTTATGATAAACAAAAAAGACACAAACACTTTAGAAATGGATACTCTTGGATTTAAGGGCTTGAACTTAGATTCACCCCACTAGTTTCATGATCACATACTAACCGAGGTTTGAATTTCAACTCAGATAGATTCGATCCATCCAAAATAGGAAAATGTGCCTCCTTTATGTGCGTTTTTTCAACTCAGGAGCAATTTTATTTAAGTCAATCACTATTGAATTTAAAATCAAAACATAGGTCCTTCTTGTCAATTGAAGCATTTTTGCAACCGGTTTGTTGACATGCTTTTCACAATAAATTTTAAAGTAACAGAAAATTAATTACAATCATAAATAAAATATGATGAAATAAGAATATTTTATTGATAAACATTGGAGGTGCAATTCTGTTCCTCCCTTGATTCTTCTCTTATAAGATTTATCTATGATATTTCGAGAGCCGTTAGTGGCATATTTCTCAAATTGGGATGATTTGAATTTAGTCTCTTTATGAATATTCCATTAATTGTTTTGATTATTTGAGATGTCTTCTCAAGGGTATATAGTACCTATTATATAGGCATGAACTAGGATTTAGGATAGAATAGCCTCCAAGAATCCTAATTGGAATTGCACACACCTTGTTGAGTTCCATAAATTTTCAATACCTGCAATGTCCCTTGCTTCAAGGATTGTCAGAGTGTAGACTTGATGAAACTCAAAGACGAGACTTAAAGTACTGATAATTCTTCCACATTTGAGGCTTCAGATTTGCAAATTTGATTTATGAGCGAAGAGATGAAGGACAAATTTGATCCCACTGGATGTGTTAATTTGTTTGCAACAAATTTTAAAGTGACAAAATAAATTACAATCACAAATAAAATATGACAAAACAGGAAATTTTATTGATAAACATTGTAGGTACAATTATGTTCCTCTTTTAATTCTTCTCTCATAAGATTTATCCATGTACGAGGGTCGTTAGTGACGTATTTCTCGAATTATGATAATTTGGATTTGATCTCTTTATGAATATTCCATGAATTTACGAAATATTTGAGATGCATTTTCAATGGAATATAGTGTAACAACCAGAACCTTTGTTAATAGAAAAAAGGGTAACGTCTAAGGAAAACTGGGCCACCCTCCTACCAGAGCGGGCCAGCTGTCGCTACAGCGGTGGTGATCTAGCGGGGTAAGATGGCGCCTGAGCGGGATAGGTGGGACAAAATGTAAATAACGCGAAATCTTATTTTCTCCTTCTTCCTAAAACACTTAATTTAGACGTAAACCACTAGAGAAGCCCTCAAAAAGCTGCTCTAAGCTCGGGAAGGTAGGAGAAGGAGATTTCTAGCGAAGGGAGATCAATGGATTGAAAATTTGAAGTCCGAAAACAACTCACAACGGAGGATGGTTAGAGTCTCAATTTGAAAATTTTCTGGGTGTTACATGTACTCTTAGTAGCTCTTGTACTTGTTTAGACTAGATCCTTGGGGATGTTAATTACCTTATAAGTCTTAACCCGAAATTGTTTTAAAAGTTCTTATTTATGAAATCCTGTTATTTCATTTATCTTTGTCTTTCTTTAATTTTCCACATGTTGTAACTATTGGGATATGAAGGTTCTCCTACTTAGGTGTTAGAGTAGGTGCCCGTATGGCCCGGTGAGTTGGATCGTGACATATAGTACCCTTTATATGGGCATAAACTAGGGTTTATATTTGAGTAGCCTCCAAGAATCCTAATTGAAATTGAACACACCTTGTAGAGTCCCACAAATTTTCAATGTCTACACACGCCTATGTCATTATTATTTCCTCTACGTGAGAGATGATGATATAATTGTGGTGGTGGTAGTTGTTATTGATTTGTATGCACACCTTTATTGTTTGAATATTCTACTACGTCTATCTCCATTTCATAGTTAATTGGATGAGATAGAACATGATTCATGAATTCTTGATAGCCGTAAACACTTTTGTCACATAAAGAACAATGAACCAATGATAGAAGAGTCAACATTCTGAAAAAATAAAATAGTAAAGGAAGCAACATAAAAAAATGTTAATATTTAAAGTTAAACAACCTAAAACGTTTACCTAAAAAGAGGATAACTTTACCTATCTAATGAGAATGGTGGTGGTGACAATAATAATGATTGTTGTTGGTTTACATGCACATTTGTATCACTATCATTACCTCTAACTCAACGGGGATAACTTAACGGTGGTGATGATGATGATTGTAGATTAGGTCTTTTGTTCTCATGGTTCTTACACGTTGGAACGAATCTAAAGGTTTTGGTAATGATTTACTTGGGTTGTTTGAACCTTCTACTATGTTTATCTCCATTTCATAGTCAATTGGATGAGATAGAACATGATTCATGAACTATTGATAGTCGTAAATACTTTAGTCACATAAAGAATAATGAACCAATGAAAGATGAGTCGAAATTCTAAAAAACAAAATAGAAAAGGAAGTAACATAAAAAAATGTTAATATTTGAGGTCAAACAACATTAAAAAATTTACCTAAAAAAGACAACTTTACCTATCTGATGAGGATGGTGGTGGAGATAGTGACAATGGTAATTGTTGGTTTACAGACATATCTGTATCATTATCATTGCCTTTAATCCAGCGGGGATGATATAACGGTGATGGTGATAGTGGTGATGGTTATTATGAATCAGCTCTTTCATTTCTTGTGATTGCTACATATTGGATCGATTATGTAGAATTTTATAATGTTAAACTAAGTATGTTTGAACTTTCCACAGTGTATATCTCCTTTTGTTGGTGTGTTTGATGAGATTCATCTTGTTCCAGTAAATAATTTGATTAGAATAATGACAATGAAGTAAGGATAAATGAGTTGACATTGTAAACAACATAATAGAAAAAAAGCAATATAAAAAATATTAATATTTGAGGTCAAGTAACATAAATTTGTACCTAAAAAGAGGTGAACTTCACCTATATGATTTGTTCTGAACAAGGAGATGAGATTGAATTGTGCAAGTCAACTCTAGAAACTGTACAAAGAATTTATAGGCGAGTGCACTACTCACCTTCAGACTAGTATATTTCACATCTCTTATAATGGTCTGTTTATTAAAGTGAGAGTTCAGTAATCAAAATTTAAAAATTATTGTTATTTTTTTCCTTTTGGATATACTATCCAATTTATATATATTAGTTAACTTGTTAAAAAATCTTCTAAACATGTGATAAATGTTTTCTCTTTTTTTGACTTTTTATTTTTTAAAACCTTCCATCTACATGAATTTAGAATTAGATTATCACGATAGTTTTATAGTAAGTACTTATGGCAAGTTTTTTATTATTCTTTCACTATGAGTAATTATGAAGATCAAAATAATATTGCAAGCTTTTTAGTTTTAATAAATGTACCTACCAAAAGAATGGTATACTAAAAGAATATGTTACTCCACATTTACTGAATTCATTTTTTTGTCAAAGTAAAAAATCTCAACCATAAAAAGTTAATTATTTTTATACCTATGAATGTTCAGTACATAAAAATAGTTTTCACTTCTTATTTTCATCTCTAATTTTTTGTATCGCAATTCAAATATGTGTAACTAAGACAAGCAATTGAAAATTTATCCGATCACTAAGTAAATATATCCATTGTTATTAAATCATCATTTCAAAATGCATAACATCAATAACTAGATAAAGAGTTTGAGAGAGCATTGATGTCACTCTCCGACCATGGGCCTAGGTGAGACCAACACTTAATGGCTTAACTTGCCTAAGAGAACATGACAAAACTTATAGCATATGACCATATGCAAAAGAATGAGGTATTGCAATGCATACCATCAGAATGATTTTTTTCATTGAAAAATCTTTATTTAGTTAAAAAAATTAAATATTCAATACATAAAAATAATTTAAGTTTACATCATAAATAAATATACTAGACTCGATCAATCTCTGAGGCCTTAACATGAATAACTCTTTTGTCGTGGAAAAGGTCATACATATAAACAAAACTAAAAAATATGAAATAAATGTCATGCCCCAAAAGAAAAGGAGGCTCATCAATAACTAAGTAAGTAGAATGTAACATGCTGCTCGACCATCTGTCTAAGTACTTGAGTCTACATTATTTAAAATGCAGTGTCCTTGACAAGAGACATAAGTACATTCAAAATTATATTGTATGTAAAATAGATGAATGAAACATCAAGTATAATTAAAGAAGAAAGGCAGCTCAAGAAAACATAGGCATATCTTGAAAAATAAAAAAAGTTCAAAACAACAACAAATTGACTTTCATATATATCTTTCATCATCATTAAGTTAATTATGAGAGATTTTCCATCAAATTGACATAAATCCATCATGCAAGAACATGGAGTCTGATCTCTATTTGATCATTTAAACCATCTCATACCTTGACGGGATATGAGACATACATAACATATTTTGCTAGCAAAGGATCTATAATAAGTTACATCTCAAGGCATCATGTAGTATTCATCAGAACTAACAATGATCCTAATCCTACATTGATTTGCATAGTTTTTTTAATCATTATCGTGTAGACCTATGCTTTCTCGATTGTTAATACTACTCATATTAAATACATAGATTAGGTCATAATCACATTTAGTTCCATAAGTTCCATATATTCTAAAGAAAATTATGGTGTTCTCTCTTTTGAAGAAAAATTATAAATCAGTATTCATACTTGTAAAATCTCATAGTGAAAGTGAGTAGATTCTCGAGACAAGAATACCATAAATAATGAATAATCACATGGAGAGAAGTCCAGTGGCGGATCCAGGATTTAGAGTCCGCGGGTGCCAAATAGACTTATCGATTAAATTAATTTTATATTTGATTAAATTATTCGTCTTTTCGATATATATCATTAATCAATCAATAAAATATAAATAATAAGATATTACAAATCCACACTCCACACTCCACACTAAAAGCATGAAGTTAACAAATTTAAAACGTTCAATAATATTACTAATATTATAAATACTCATCATTCATTTACAATTGCCCTCGACGAGTTTTCATATTCTGAAAACGATTGATAATAACATCATTACTAACATTTATAAATACATCACGCTCTATGTAACACACTAGACAATCATTTAAATATTGATTACCAATACTATTCCGCACTTCATTTTTTATGTGCTTCATTGACGAAAATGCTCTCTCCACAGTAGCCGTAGCAACAGGTAAAATTAAAGTCAACTTTACAAGTAAATAAACAAGTGAATAAGTCTCCACAAGATTTGCTTCAACCATTGCCTTCGCCAAATCACGAATTCCTTGCAAGTTGGAGAACTTGGGATTACCACTTCGCATATGAATAATGAAAGTATCGAGTTGGTAGCTCAAATCTCGAATTTTTCCATCATCAAACTCACTTGGATAACACTTTGCTAAAGTCATGATTTTACCTTTGCCAAAATTAGAGAAAGAATTGACCGGATTCAAGCTACCCATCCCAAGAAGCAAATCACTACTCACTACATCAAAACGGTCATTAAGCTCTTGAAGTTGCACATCAATAACAACAAAAAAGACTTCAACACACAAGTGGTGCGCATAACTAACACCCGAAGACTTACGTTTTGACTTTTCAGGAAAATAAGACTCATCCAACTTGGGAATCAAGATATCATGCACATTACAAAATGAGGAAACATCATCCAACAAAGATTCCCATCCATTTTCCCTCATATCTTGCAATCTTTTCTTTGTAATATTAAGAAACTCCATGGCATTAACAATATCTTGATCTTTTTTTTGTAAAATCATACTCAACTCATTTGACATTGCCAACACTTTCAACATCAAGTGAAGCACAAAAATAAATTTAAATGTTTTAATCTTTGTCAAAAGATACTCCGCTTGATTTCTATCACTTGATGTGGACCCTTCAAGTTCAATCACTTCAAGAACATGAACAATAGATGAGAAAATAACAATAAAGTTATCTAAAGTTTTGAAATGTGATCCCCAACGAGTATCACCTGGTCCTTGAAGCCCACGTTCTTGATGTAATCCTTGGCCTTTTTGAACTTCACCGGATTCAAATAATTGCTCTAACTTTTTGGCTTGGTGATCACGAAGTAAGTCTCTACGCTTGAAAGATCCTCCAACAACATTCAACACATTACTAACATGATCAAAAAAGTCTTCAACATCCAAATGTTTTTTTAGCAATAGCCACTAGTGTTAGTTGCAATTGATGAGCAAAACAATGAATGTAATATGCCGATGGACTATCTTTCATAATCAAAGTTTTGAGCCCATTTATCTCTCCTTTCATATTACTAGCCCCATCATAACCTTGTCCACGTATTTTGGATGGACTTAGTGAGTGAACGGAAAGCAAAGAATAAATCGCTTTCTTCAATGAACACGCCGATGTATCACTAACATGGACAAGACCGATAAATCGTTCAACTACTTCACCATTCTTATTAACAAAACGCAAAACAAGAGCCATTTGTTCTTTGTGAGAGATGTGTTTTGGCTCATCAACTAATATACCAAAGTAATCTCCATTCAATTCCCCAATTATTGGTTTCAAGGTTTCTTTTGCACAAGCATTGGCAATATCTTTTTGAATCATAGGACAAGTTAAAGTATCATTTTGTGGGGCATTTTCTAATATCACTTTTCCCACATCTGGACGTTTGTCCCCATGCCATCGCAATAATCCTAGAAAGAAGCCTTGATTAATTAAGGATTCACTTTCATCGAGTCTTGACACATCAATTGAGGCTTCCAAACGCATTCGATACTCATTTTTTAACTTTTGAGAATGCTTATCAATAACAACTTGAATTGATTGATGATGATTTGACAAATCTAGCATCTTGTTGAAGCATTTGTCATGACTACTATTAACATCACCAACATGTCCGTTTTTGTGTAAAACTCACTTGTACTTCCATGGAAAAAATCGTCTTTGAATAAATAACAACATAGACAATACACAAAATCTTTCTCCACGCTATACTCCAACCATTTAGAATATAGACCTTCAAACCAAATTTTACAAAATTGACGCGTTCTTTTTCCAATTTTAGTTGGAGGATATGAATCCATTTTAGGTTGACAAGGCCCTTTTTGAATATAATGTTTCCTCACTTCATCCCTTATTCGAGGGTTATTATAGTGAGCAATTGGTACTCTTTTTCCTGGATCGGCTTCAAGTGAATCTAAATTAAGGTCATCTATAAGACTAGAAGGATTGCCATTCGTACTAGAACTTGCTTGAGAATGATTAAATTTCGCAAGAAACTTCTCCATCTCAATTCACAAAACTAGAACACTGAACACTTTCCTACAAAAATTAAAATTTAATTCAACTCACAATTAATTCAAATTTAATAGGGTAAGTCATAGTTAATTCAAATCAACATGGTTCATATCACACAATTTTTAACCAATAATGTCTTACGACTTACAATGTTCATTAGAAATTTAGAATATCAAAGTAAAATCAAAACTCTTGTCTAATATAAAATCAATCATCACTCATTTAAACTTAAAAGAACTCAAGAAATAGAAATAAAAAAATCTTACAAAAATAGAATTACAAACTTACAATCTATAGCAGGTTGTGGATGGTTGGAGAAAAGTGAAAACAATAGCACCCAAATGAGGCTTAACCGTTGTACGGAATGCTAAAACGGGCGGCGAGCGGCAACGACAACAAGTGATTTGGGTTTGGAATGGGGCAATGAAAATTTTGGGGAAGTTGAAACTTGGAGGAAGAAGGGTTTGGAAATAGTTGAAGAGAAAGAGAACATTTTATTTGTATTTAATCAAATAAAAGAAAAGTCAAAGGAGTAATAGTGTAATTAATTTAATTTAAGTCAAAAACAATTATAAAAAAAATAAAAAATAATGTGCCAACTTTTTTCTTAAAAAAAAAGGTGCTTGGAGCCTTTTTTTTTCCTTAAAGAATATTTGCAGTAAATTTCTCAAAAAGAATAGGTACAAATGGGATTTGAACCGGCAACATTAGTCATCTAAAGTTGCCTTCCAACCGTAGCACCACAAGCCCATTTTGTTCACTGGATGCCACACTTTATATTTATATAAATATTATATATATATATATATATATATATATCTAAGTATATATAAAGTTTCCGTCGAAGTTGGGGGTGGCGTGGCACCCCCCGACCACTACATAGATCCGCCCATGGAGAGAACATAAAGTTAATACGGAATCACCAAGAACAGAGACACAACCTTTTCATCATAAATCCTATACTCATATACATGAATAACACAAAGTGAGAAAAAATAAAGATGTTCTCGTATATAGAGAGAGCATTGCATACCTCTAACTGTTTATAATTATGGGTAAAGAATTAGTGTTTTTCAAACTCTAAGCTAGACATTTTTTAGAATAATTTCTTCGAGGATCCTATGATCATGGATTAAAATTGCGTTACAGATTTGCATATGGTGTTAAAAATACTTGAATTAATGTATGAAAACTTACCGTAATGTGGGTAAGTGTTGAGAGGTGAGAATACTCATGTTTGGTCTCCAAAAAAAAGAAACAAGTGCAAACTTTGAAAAAGTTAAGTAATATTTATAGACTTGGACTATGTCGGGACATTCACCATGGCATGGTCCCCATTGCAGTGACTTGAATAGTGCGTTGCAGTGACCATCACGTTGACCTTCACTACTAAGTGTGTTGTTTTGTGAACTTTATACTAGGCAACTCTTATTTCCAATGATTTTGAGTACAACATGGTGATCATTGTGGTGAACCTTACTATGTTGAGTATCGCATTGTGGTGTCTAGTACATCTCTGTTTTAGTATAAAATTTAGAGTCTCTTATTTCTTTCATCGTGGCACAGCATCTATCAAGGTGAACTTTAATGTTTTGAGTATCACATCATTGATGGTATACCAACACTTAGAAAATATATTGTCTCCTTGGTAGAATGTGTATAACTTCTTCTATTAAATCCAAATAAATAAGTGTTAGATGTGTTGGAATTCAAATAATTACGATATTGAGCATGATCGTACATTTATTTTAATGTCACACATCTCACCCTAATCCTTCATGATCTATAGTTTCAACATGTAGGATGGAAGTTTGGGGATGATTCTGAGCTTACTTGATCACCTATTTATACCGATTTATAGTTGAATTAATTATATTACATACAATTGTATACACTTTTTCTCTTTGAAGAGTGGATTTGAACATTATCAATAAGATAAAGGACATTGGAGCAGCTTCAAGTGACTAATTGTTCTAAAGAACAAGAATAAACAACAAAAATAATTTTCAATTAATTTAATATAAAATGAAATTATTGTATGTTACACTATTAAAAATGGGAATTTTTGGTGATTGTCAAATCGAATGTCATAGAAAATATAATTTTTTTTATTAAAAGTCCATCGAAGATATGTTTCTGACACATTAATTTTTTATGGATTACATTAAAACTCAGTTGAAAAATCATGTATTTTATTAATGTTAGTTTTTATATAATAACGTGTTTAAGTTAATACATAAAATTGAATCTATAACTAAGATTATAATAATAGTTGACATAATAAATGCTTAGGATAAGTCATTTGTTTTCCTTCATTAGAAAATGAACTATTTCATTTTGAAACAACATTAAGAATATTCATGGGGTGGAAAAATTATTAGTCAATCTCGTTCATTCAAACTACAAATTTTGTTTCAATTATGATTGTATCAAGTATCACTGACTGACATTCTAATGGCTTCTATTTGATTAAACAATAATTTATCTATTTTAAAAAAAAATGTTATGTAACACATAGAATTCTGGAATAAATGGTATCAATATATATAACATTAGATTTTAGTTTATAATGATAACACACACAAAAAGAGCAATGACTCCAAGGAATGTCATATTAAAGTTTCAAGAGGAGTACAATTTTGTAAATGATTAGGAAACTTGAACAAAATTATCCAAAAAATTGACGGTTGAGACAATTTGCGATAATAAAAAAGGACGCAAATGCTTTAGGCATAGATACTCTTGACCTTAAAGCTTTAAACTTAGATCCACCTCACTAGTTTCATTATCAGAAATTTCAATAGTAATGGATCAGATTTATTCAAAATAGGAAAATCTACCTCCTTTTTATGTGGTCCTTCAAATTCTAGAGGGATTTCATTTAGGTCAATAACTACTGAGTTTAAATCTCGTACATAAGTTCTTCTCGTCGATTGAAGCATTTGTTGCAATTGATTTTCTTCCACACCAATGTTATTATCATTAATTGAGGGAAGACGATATGATGGTGGTGGTGATAGTAGTTGTTGATTTGTATTCACATCTCCGCCTTCATTGCTAACTCTAATTGAGCTGGTGCGATATGAGGATGGTGATAGTAGCTGTTGATTTGTATGCACACCTCTGTCATCATCGTTACCTCTAATAAAATGAGCATCATATGACAATGATGATGGTGGTGCCATTGATGTCGTTAGAAGCAATGATTCGTGTGATTTATAAGCACATATGTATTACTATTATAATCTCTAACCCATTGGGGACAAAATAACGGTGGTGGTGATGCTGATTATGAATTAACTCTCCTTTCAATGTTCTTACATGTTGGACTGATTCTGAAGGTCTTGGTAATGGTTCACTTAGGTTGTTTGAACCTTCTACAACGTCTACCCCCATTTCACCGTCTGAATGAGAATTAACATGAATCATGAATTCTTGATAGCTACGAACAGTTCCCCTACATATAGGACACTCGATCAGTTCTAAATGAGTCAACATTCTGAAAAACAAAAATAAAAAAGAAAACAATATAAAAAAATGTTAATATTTAAGGTCAAAGAACATAAAATTTTTACCCAAAAGGGAAAAACTTCACCTATTTTATTTTTCCAGAACGAGGAGATAAAACTAAATTGTTCATCTAAATTGTGGAGACTATATAATGATTTTATAGGCTGGAGGCTCAGACTTGTATATTTACAACTATTAATAAGTTCGTTGAAGTGACAGCTTGTCAATCAAACATGAAAGTTATTGCTATTGTTTTCTTATTAAAAATAATATTATCCTTTGGTTATTACAGATATTCTCCAATTTATTCATATTAGTTAATTTATTTAAAAAATAATCTAAACATTGCGATAATATTTTCTTGCTTTGTTGAATTTTCGTTTTTCAAAAGAAAATTAGCACTAACAAACTAAAATTGTTTTTTTAATAAAAATTTCTTGCATTTATTTCTATTGCACTATTTATTCTAGTTCCGACCATTTTTCTTTTTATCATTTGTGTAACAACAATCAGTCAAAATGATTAATTATTAGCTTATAAAGAAAACTTGACTTTTGAGTTCTAAAATATTTGTTTGTATAATATTCAATGTGGTTCTAATTTTTTTGAGTTAATAACCAAATAATAATATAAATAATACATCATGATTTAATAGAAAATAAATTTTGTAGTAATTAGTTGTAGCCCTTTTTTTCTTTTTCTTTTTACAAAGGTGTACCTTTCAATCTATATAAATTTCGAATTAGTTTATCACAATAGTTTCATAGTAAATACTTATGTCCAGTCATTTAATATACCTTCAATAAGAGATATTTGAAAATTCTAATATTATTGTAAGATTTTTAATTCTTGAAAATATACCTATCAAAATAAATGAAATCGTGATATACTAAAAAAGATCATCTTATTCCACTACACTAGTATCCCGAATGTGTGCTAAGCAAGTCAAACACTCCTTCTCTATCATCCTCCTTACTCCAAAAATGATATCACACTTTTAGATACATAGTTAAATGTACCCTTCCACACCAAATGAGGAAAATTAGGCATAACCAAAGTAACAATCTTAGCATACAATCCAAAACTCTATGATAAAGAGATAATCAATTAATACCTAAAATCACATCAAAATCCACCATATCAAGAATGATAAGGTCCACCCATGTATCATTCTCCAACAAAATCATAGCACCATATAAATACACTACTAATAAATCATATGCATGAGTATAAACATGTATAGGCACTACCAAGGAATCATATGTCATATTTAGGTACGTAGCAAAATATGCAGATACGTAAGATCAAATAGATACTGAGTTAAATAAAATAGCAACCTGTCAATAAAAAATCAAAATAGTACATGTGATAACTGCATTTGAAGCCTTAACCTCTTTTCAACCTAGAAAAGTATAGCAATAACCACATCAACTCCCGGACTGTATGCCTCCATAACTACCTACACGACTTGTCTATGCTCCATCCCTATTTTGTTTTTAACTTTTTTTTATATCGATCCAAATTTGTGTAACTAAGAGCCTACACAACCAATCAAACATATATCCACCAAGAAAAAAAAAACATCATTTGTTATTAAGTCAATATTTCACAAGGCATAACATCAATAACTAGATAAATCTGAATTTCATAACAAACAAATAAAATTGGACTGAACATCATAAATCGAATCATATATCCAAATTAGTTATAGAGCATCTATTAGATATGAATACAAAATAAGTAAAGGTAAATCATATGTAAAAGAAAACTGACATAAAATGACATTAACTCTACATGATAAGTTGACGATTCAACTTAAAAGAAGAATCAACTTAGGAATAAATTTAACATTCACAATTTTTTTATACAATGCGCTAAGTGGTGAATCATAATGACTAAGTATGCATCAATGATATGTATTTGTACTTTAGAGATAAGTCTTTAGTAGAAGAGGAATCAATTTAGCATTCACAATTTTATTTTATACAACGCACTAAGTGGTGAATCATAATGACTAAGTATGTGATCAATGGTGTAGCCAGGAATTTCATGAAGGGTGTCCAAACTTTTAATAGTAATTTTTTTAAAAATAAATGCTGATTTAAATTACCAAAACAAATAATTAAGTTAAGCAATATTTAATTAAATATAAGAATATTTTTAATAGAATTACAAGTGTATAATTCAAAACTAACATAAAGACAAAATAAATTACTATTGAAAACATAATTTAAATATATTATTACACAATTTAAATATATTATTACAATTGTACTCGATGAGGTTTCATATCCTGAAACGTTTTTATACTTGGAGTTCTTTTTGCTGGATCAACTTCTAAAGTATTTAAATCAATGCTTGTTTTTGAGAAGAATGTGACAACATCTATAGATTGATCTACCGTTGTTTCTTTATTTGGTTTTTTTTTTTTTTGTAAATCAAGTATGCATAAGGCTATTTCATTAAATAAAAATGCAGTCATCTGGCCAGCAAACTAAAAAAAACAAATAAAATACAAACAAGACCATAATAGAAAGGCACAAAAAAGACCGATTCAAAAGAAAAAATAATTGGTGATGCTACAGACAGGAGCTTAGAAGCTTCAGAGGCTTTCTCATTTCTCCATCTAGCTGCCTTTGCCGTGAAACTGCCGATTCCGGCGATTAAGAGTGCGAATGTCTTGTCCTCCGCCTCTATGTGCTCAAATCCTTTGAAATCCAAACTCTAGAGCTCTTACCCATCTCGAAAAAAGTGTAATCTCTCCCTCCATTCCCGGCGAACGGGTGCAATCTCTTGGAGAAACTAAAAGCTTCAACTATGGAGCATCTATAGTTGACGGTCGACCTCCTATTTAAGATCAGGTACATTTTAGTTAACTTTCTTAGATCTAATTTCCAATGGGTTGAATCCCATAAAGGGGATTGATACAACCATTTTCATTTAAATCCTCAAAAATTTGCTAATATGTATTGTTCCTGATCTCCGAGGCACACAGGAAACCATGGAAAGGCTTCTCGTGCTGGCTTGTTGACTGTTCTTCGACTATCGCAACTCATTCTCATCAAGGATTAAGGTACCACTGAAAACTTGATCGAAATTCATTATACACACCTTATTCTCAACGCCCTCTACTTAAATGGAATGAATCCGACTATATTAATACCACCATTTAAGTCAAGAGCATTGAAATTAAAAATGTTTATATGATGCCAATTCCAACCTTGCATATAAAATTGGAACCTTTGTTAAAGAGCAAATGTACTAATACCTCATGAGTCCTGGTTTTATACCATTTGTAACACCTCAGAACTCTCACCAGATGCATGGTATTATAACCAACCGAAATTATTTCAAACATCATATGGAAAGTAGTAATTTTGACTCTCTTTCAAAGGTTCTATTATTTATAATGAAACAAAGTACCAATGCCTATAGTTATTGCACTGTACTTCTTGTATGATCTGAATGTTTGACTCTCAAATTTGGAACACTGTGCTTATCCATATTGATGATAGTTTTTCCTTTACTTGGAATCTCCTGAAATGTTTTGAATTCAAATGTACCTGCAAGATCAAAAACTAGGTTAGCAAAAAAATAAGCAAGAGTATTTCCCTCCCTTAAGGAGTGTTGTACTCTTACTGATAACGTTTCCTTAAGGCTATTAATGGAATTGACCACCATTGTCACACTCCAAGGGACCTCCCAGACACCATTAAGGATCTGTACTAATGGCATAGAATCTGTTTCAATAATGACATTTGAGAAATTATTCTCCCAGCAATAGAATAGACTTCTCTAATAGCAACAACCTCTGCTATAAAATTAGTAGTATCAGCAACTTGCAAGCCCTTAGCAACCATTAGATCTCCATCAGAATTTCTTACACAAAATGCAGCTGAACTAGGCCTAGGATTACCTCTTGAGGCCCCATCAGTGTTACACTTCCACCAACCAGTAGGAGGTGGCAACCACTTCACCATCATGTATTGCAGCCTTGGTTTGTATCCATCCAGTAGAGCTAGCATATGTGGCCTATATATTGGAACATCAGAATACTTAAAGTTCAATTTAATTAATTTGTGGACAGTATTGTTAATATCCCAAATGACCTTATCTACTGAATATACTACCCCATGCATAACTGAGTTCCTTCTCTTCCACAAAAACCATAGAATGATAATAGGAACAGCTTGAAAAATTATTTTCTGCCTTGAGTTTCCTTGCGCATCCCATCATTTCTTTATAGCTTGTTTCACCTGAATCCAAGGACCAAGTATACCAGTGGCCTTTGAATAATAATTCCACAGTCTGATAGCTATCTCACCCTTAAGAAAATGGTGTTCCATTGTCTCTCTAGATGGCACAGAACAACAAGAGCAACATTGTGAGACATTTGGGTTCCAAGTAGCCAAAATTGCTGCTACAGGAACCCTATTAGTCCACACTCTCCAACCAAAGAAAGATATCTTAAATGGAAGATTTTGTACCCAAATCTTCTTATAAAATTCAGTAGCTTCATCTTTTCTCCTCAGGATCTCCCATGCACTCTTTACAGAAAAGTTTCCAGAACTTGTTTTAATCCACCATAGATTATCACTCATGTTAGAAGACTTTACATGTCCCATATAACTTTTAATATGCTATACGATATGATCAGGCAAATGACTCTTCATTTCATCATAGTCCAATCCAGACTCCTTCATGAAAAGATTCACCTCTGTCAATGGATAGCATGACATCACCTCTGAATGGTGATTGTGAAGTGGACCAAGCATGGTCCAATTGTCATACCAAATAGAAACTGAACCTCCCTTAGGTTCCCATCATATATATTGTTCAAGGCGTTCCCTATTTAGTAGCATGTTTTTCCACTGCTGAGATCCTCTTTTCCACGCACAAGTGCTGGAATTAGTTTTTTTACAATACTTATTCCACATAAAATTAGCCCATAAGGAGTTCTGAGTTCTAAACCTCCACCAGAGTTTAGCGTAATGGTTATTGATTATAGGAATCTAAACGCAAAAACTAAAACATATAATTACCCTATACCTAATAAAATATTAAAAGTACGACAAATACAAGGATATAATTACTTTAGTAAATTTGACTGTAAATCAGGATTTTACCACCTAAAACTAGAAGAAGAATCTAAACATTTAACAACATTCACTGTACCACAAGGATTTTACGAATGGAATGTTTTACTATTTGGATATAAAAACGCACCAGGTAGAATCAACATTTTATGGATACATATTTTAACCAACTAGAAAATTGTATAGTATATATAGACGACATATTATTATATTCAAGAACAAAAGAAGAACATCTAAAGTTATTGGAAAAATTTATATATATCATAGAAATATCAGGAATTAGCTTATCAAAAAAGAAAGCTGAAATTATGCAAAACCAAATAGAATTCTTAGGAATACAAATAGATAAAAATGGAATAAAAATGCAAACACATATTGTACAAAAAATATTTAATTCTGAAGAATTATTAGATACTAAGAAAAAATTACAATCATTTTTAGGATTAGTTAATCAGGTAAGAGAATATATACCAAAATTAGCAGAAAATTTAAAACCATTACAGAAAAAATTAAAGAAAGACATAGAATATCACTTCGATGAACAAGATAAAAAATATATCAGAAAAATAAAAATTATGTGTAAAGATTTACCAAAATTATACTTTCCAAATGAACATAGACAATTTACTTATATAGTGGAAACAGATTCTAGTGATCATAGTTACGGAGGAGTACTAAAATATAAATATATAAATGAAAAAATAGAACATCACTGTAGATATTATTCCGGATCATATACAGACCCACAAATAAAATGGGAAATAAATAGAAAAGAATTATTTTCCTTATATAAATGTTTATTAGCTTTTGAGCCATATATTGTATATAACAAATTTATTGTTAGAACAGATAATACACAGGTAAAATGGTGGATAACCAAAAAGGTACAAGACTCAGTTACAATAAAAGAAATAAGAAGACTGGTAGTAAATATATTAAACTTTTCATTTACAATTGAAATTATAAAAACTGATAAGAATGTGATTGCAGATCACCTCTCAAGGAAAAGATACTGAGAAAACAAATACAATGGATCAAATACTCAACCTCCTAACTACACTTTGTAAAAAAGTGGATAGTATGGATGGTGAGATACAGAAGCTAAAGGAGCAAGCTAGCAGTCAGCAGCATGACGTTAAATATGCGGAGCTACGTCGATCGGAAGACGTTAAAATTCCAGACCTAGAAGGAGACATTGGAAAACTCCATAAAATCCATAACGTTTGTGTAAATACAGCTGTAGGTACATCAGGATCTGCAAGAAAAGAAAAAGCTACGGAAGAAAAAAGCTATATAAATACAAATATGAACAAACTATTTGATAAACTATATACAACACCCAAGATACAAAAATCTGTACCTACTCCACAAACCACTACATACAGAAACAGCCTAGCTCAACAAAAGAATACATATAACCACATTACCCGAACCTACATAGAAAATATTTACAAAATCCAAACATACTTGAATAAAAACCCCAGAGCCACAAATATAAAAGAACCAAATACAGATTATATTACCCAACACCTACAGGGATACAATAAACTAATTGCCTTGCCAGACACAAATACAAACTTGATTACCACTTGTTATAACTACGGATTACTTAGCACCGTATACACAGCTACAGGAGATGAAATCTCAAAGATACCAGAACTATATAAAGCTTTCCTAACCTACAAAAGAATTACCAAAGGAACGCTATTCTTTATTAAATTCTATATAGCTACTGCAGAGATATTATATGACGAGATAAAACCTGTCATACAAGTCATAAAGATAGGATTGACTAGAGATATGCTAATACCAGAAAAAATAGAAAAACAAAACGAGATATCTATTGTAGATATTCCAGATTTTTATGCCAACAAAAGAGTTATTGGAATAGCTACAATACTGACGGAACTAGCAAACAATTATTTAAACAACAATACAATATGGAGCTATTATAGTAGAGATAATACTATGATATACTCTAATTGTAGGGAAACTAGAGAAGGAGATATGGAGGAAATAAGACAATGGATATTAAGTCTCCTTAAACCAGAAAATATACCAACAACACGAGCTATCAGAAAAAACTTTATTTTACCAGCACTATTAACCATATACTGTACAACTATCAGTAATAAATATTTAGAGCATATATGTTCAAAATGCCAAGGAGAAGATAATAACGTCCCAACCGTACAGCTGGAATAATCTATCCGGCAGCCTGATAAAGACAGCCGACAACAAAGAAGATAAGAAGATTCCTACTTTTGACTAATGTACATAGGTGTCTTCTTCATATCTTTTTTGTTGTCGGCTGTCTTTATCAGGCTGCCGGATAGATTATTCCAGCTGTACGGTTGGGACGTTATTATCTTCTCCTTGGCATTTTGAACATATATGCTCTGAATATTTATTACTGATAGTTGTACAGTATCTGGTTAATAGTGCTGGTGAAATAAAGTTTTTTCTGATAACTCTTGTTGTTGGTATATTTTCTGGTTTAAGGAGACTTAATATCCATTGTCTTATTTCCTCCATATCTCCTTCTCTAGTTTCCCTACAATTAGAGTATATCATAGTATTATCTCTACTATAATAGCTCCATATTGTATTGTTGTTTAAATAATTGTTTGCTAGTTCCGTCAGTATTGTAGCTATTCCAATAACTCTTTTGTTGGCATAAAAATCTGGAATATCTACAATAGATATCTCGTTTTGTTTTTCTATTTTTTCTGGTATTAGCATATCTCTAGTCAATCCTATCTTTATGACTTGTATGACAGGTTTTATCTCGTCATATAATATCTCTGCAGTAGCTATATAGAATTTAATAAAGAATAGCGTTCCTTTGGTAATTCTTTTGTAGGTTAGGAAAGCTTTATATAGTTCTGGTATCTTTGAGATTTCATCTCCTGTAGCTGTGTATACGGTGCTAAGTAATCCGTAGTTATAACAAGTGGTAATCAAGTTTGTATTTGTGCCTGGCAAGGCAATTAGTTTATTGTATCCCTGTAGGTGTTGGGTAATATAATCTGTATTTGGTTCTTTTATATTTGTGGCTCTGGGGTTTTTATTCAAGTATGTTTGGATTTTGTAAATATTTTCTATGTAGGTTCGGGTAATGTGGTTATATGTATTCTTTTGTTGAGCTAGGCTGTTTCTGTATGTAGTGGTTTGTGGAGTAGGTACAGATTTTTGTATCTTGGGTGTTGTATATAGTTTATCAAATAGTTTGTTCATATTTGTATTTATATAGCTTTTTTCTTCCGTAGCTTTTTCTTTTCTTGCAGATCCTGATGTACCTGCAGCTGTATTTACACAAACGTTATGGGTTTTATGGAGTTTCCCAACGTCTCCTTCTAGGTCTGGAATTTTAACGTCTTCCGATCGACGTAGCTCCGCATATTTAACGTCATGCTGCTGACTGCTAGCTTGCTCCTTTAGCTTCTGTATCTCACCATCCATACTATCCACTTTTTTACAAAGTGTAGTTAGGAGATTGAGTATTTGATCCATTGTATTTGTTTTCTCAGTATCTTTTTCTTGAGAGGTGATCTGCAATCACATTCTTGTCAGTTTTTATAATTTCAATTGTAAATGAAAAGTTTAATATATTTACTACCAGTCTTCTTATTTCTTTTATTGTAACTGAGTCTTGTACCTTTTTGGTTATCCACCATTTTACCTGTGTATTATCTGTTCTAACAATAAATTTGTTATATACAATATATGGCTCAAAAGCTAATAAACATTTATATAAGGCAAATAATTCTTTTCTATTTATTTCCCATTTTATTTGTGGGTCTGTATATGATCCGGAATAATATCTACAGTGATGTTCTATTTTTTCATTTATATATTTATATTTTAGTACTCCTCCGTAACTATGATCACTAGAATCTGTTTCCACTATATAAGTAAATTGTCTATGTTCATTTGGAAAGTATAATTTTGGTAAATCTTTACACATAATTTTTATTTTTCTGATATATTTTTTATCTTGTTCATCGAAGTGATATTCTATGTCTTTCTTTAATTTTTTCTGTAATGGTTTTAAATTTTCTGCTAATTTTGGTATATATTCTCTTACTTGATTAACTAATCCTAAAAATGATTGTAATTTTTTCTTAGTATCTAATAATTCTTCAGAATTAAATATTTTTTGTACAATATGTGTTTGCATTTTTATTCCATTTTTATCTATTTGTATTCCTAAGAATTCTATTTGGTTTTGCATAATTTCAGCTTTCTTTTTTGATAAGCTAATTCCTGATATTTCTATGATATATATAAATTTTTCTAATAATTTTAGATGTTCTTCTTTTGTTCTTGAATATAATAATATGTCGTCTATATATACTATACAATTTTCTAGTTGGTTAAAATATGTATCCATAAAATGTTGATATCTACCTGGTGCGTTTTTATATCCAAATGGTAAAACATTCCATTCGTAAAATCCTTGTGGTACAGTGAATGCTGTTAAATGTTTAGATTCTTCTTCTAGTTTTAGGTGGTAAAATCCTGATTTGCAGTCAAATTTACTAAAGTAATTATATCCTTGTATTTGTCGTACTTTTAATATTTTATTAGGTATAGGGTAATTATATGTTTTAGTTTTTGCGTTTAGATTCCTATAATCAATAACCGTTCTGCTTTTTCCTCTTTTCTGTTCACTATGTTTATTTACTATAAATGCTGGACTGTTATGTTTACTATTGCTTTCTTGTATATACTTATTTTCTAATAATTCATTTATATGCATTTTAAATTCTGATTGGTCTTCAAAATTATATCTTAATGGTTTCTGTGTTATTATACTATTTTCATTTATTAGTTCAATTTTTACTTTTGTTTTGTGTTTATCCCATCCTTGTAATGGGTTTTCGTTATATAATGAGTTTAATTTATCGTTTATTGCTTGTATTTTATCTACTGTGAATATTATAATTTCTATTTTATGATCATTAGTTGTTATATTTTCTAATTTTTGGGTAATTTTTTCACTTCCTTTTATCCATGGTGTATTTTTTCTGATTTTATTATTAACTCTTTTTGCTCCTATCTTGTGATTACATATGGTAGTGAACCACCAATGCGTTTTTGTTATAGTATGTGGATATAGTTTTTCTAAAAAAGGCATTCCTAATAATATATCTTTATTTGTAAATTCATAATTATAGATTTCATTTATTAATAATATTTTATCCCATATTTGTATTTTTATATTTTTAGCTTTATGTGTTATCATGCTTCCTTCATTATTAAATCCTGTTACTATTAATGGTGTTTTTAATTTTTTCCATTTACTATCTGGTAGACAATTATGTTTACACATATTTGCTTCTGCTCCTGTGTCTATCATAAGTGTGTAATATCTGTTATAGTATCCTTCTATAATTATTTTTGCTAAAATGTATATTTTTGTCATTATATTAAGATATTAAAATGTTAGTTTATCATATAATTGTTCTTTTAATGAGTACTTTCTTGTTTTCGTAATGTATTGTTAGTTGTTTATCATCTATATTATATGGTTTAACTGTTTCTAACCATTTTATTCCTAAAGTAATATTATTATTTCCTTGATGTATTTTAAATTTAATTTTTATTGGTATTCCTCCAATAATTAGTTCTTGTTCAGTAGTTTCTTCTATGTTTACTAAGGCTCTAGGTAATTCTGTGTTTATATTTTCTCCTGTAATTATTTCATGTTCTTTGACTAGTTCCCTTATAATTTGGTTTTCTACTTGCCCTGTATTTATAGAATATTTTCTTTGGTCTAAGATTCCTGTGATATAATATTGATATGGTTGTATTTCATCTTTCTTTTGCTCTAATAACTTAGGTACTAAGTCGCAATCTAATCTTCTAGATGTACTAGTTCTTGATGATGAAGGTGTATCGTAGCTTACTCTTTTAGATGTACTTAATCTTTCGTTTACTATCTCTAGATCTTCTTCTTTATAACTGTAATCATTATTATCTATTACTGTAATTATTTTATCAAATGGATTTTTTATTTTAATTTTTTGAATCTTATTTCTTGCTGTTATTTTATGCTTTGTAGTTAAAACATATAAATTTTTACATCTTGCTGTAAATATCTTACTTCCTGGTGCTAGTTCTATGCCTGTCATTTTCCAGTATAGTACTAGTGATTTATCTATGTTTTTGTCTTCTGTTGCTACTGAATAGTTTGCACTTATAATAAATTTAAATTTTTGATATATTAAATTTCCTCTAACTGCACTTATTATACTTTTTTCTATAGGTTGAATTATCCTATCGTCTGCTAAATATAGTTCTATAGGTGTATCTATTCCTTCTCTAAAACATGCTTTTATCAATATTTCTGTTGCTCCTAAATGTACATATTTTATTGGATTTTTTGATTTCAAATCATGGATTTCTTTATTAATTATCTTTTTATTTATGATAGGTATTTTAGCTTTTCCTTTAATATATTTACAATCTATTACATGTTCTTTTTGGCTTACTATGTAATATTCTTCTTGGTGTAATTTGAATAAGTTTTTTAATCTAGGTACTTCTAATATCTTATCTATGCTTAAGTCTAATTCTTTTCCTTTTATTTGTTCAAACATATTATTGTCAAATATTATTTTTTGTTCTGTATATTCATTATCTTGATGTTCTTCTTTACTTATTATTTTTATATCGCTTTCAGTCATAATCAGAAGATGGTTCTATTATTTCTTCTTCATTATCCGTTAGTTTGTATATGCTATCTTCATTTTCTAATTCATAATCTAAATAATCTATCTGTTTATATTTATCGTTTTCTATTATTACCTCTGTTATTTGTTTTTTCTTTAAATCTTTTGGGAATTTACAGTCTCTAGCTAAATGTCCTAGTTTTCCACAATTATAACATTTACATTCTGTTATATTTTTCTTAACTCTATGTGGTCTTTTTTGTTTATAATTTTTTATATAATATCTTTTTCTTGGGATTTTGTCCTTATATTTTGTTTTGAAGGGTTTGTACTTCTTTATTCTTTTCTTATTTTTATATGGATTTTTACATCCAAATTGAGGTGCTAACTTGCTTGTACAATATGCTAGATTTTTTACTAATATTTTTTCTAGTTTTAATTCTTCTTTATGTTTTTCACATAATTTTATAAACCATTGTTGTAAGAATTTTATTCTAGCTCCTAGTGTATCTACTGTGTTTGATTCTTCCCAATCTTTTATTATTTTTGAACTAAATGGTTCTGGTAATTTTGTGTGATATAATTTTCTTATTTCTTTACTTTCATCATTTGTATATATTCCTTTATAGTAATATTCTCTAAATGCACATGTATATTCATCTATGTAACTCATTTTACATATTGCTAATTTATTCATTAAATTTCTGTTTATTATTTTATCTTTCTGTTGTTCTTCTATTTCTGTTGTCATACTACCAAATTCATTTCTAATTGATATTTCATATTTATTTTATATGTCTATTGCTGATGTTACTACTTCATTATTAGATTTTGTATTATTTCTTAGGGTTGCTAAGCTTGCTGGTGTTAAATTTTGTAACCATATTTTTGCTGTTCCTATAAGCGTTCTTTCTATGTACCCTGGGGCATCTATTATTGATATTTTGTTGTCTACTAATTGTTTTGATATATAGCCTATCCATAATTGAATTGTTTTATTTATATCTGCTACACAGTCTAAATCTAAGAAATTATTTTGATCTGTAGTTTGTCTAGGTATCCAAGTTTTATTCAATCTTTTATCCCATAAAGCTTTATCTCTATTTTCTCTTTCGTAAGTATAATATGTTGGGGTTATATCCATTTGTGTTTTAGGATTTGAAGTACTAGGTTTTTCATCTAAATTTCCTACATTTATTTCTATATTTTTATCTTTTTCTATAAGGTCAGTATATGTTTCTGAATATGATTTAGAATTATGTTCTGAAATATTATCATTTTCTTCTTCATTTATTTCATCTATTCCTAACTCGTCTATTTTTAATTCAGGTAATTCTTCTGTTTCTTCTAACATTGTTTTAAATTTTTTTATTTCTTGATTTAACTTTAATTCTTCAGTTCTTTTCTTGTTTTCTTCTTTTGCTTTTAATTTTTCTTCATATAGTTGTTTAAGTCTTTCTAATTCTTTTTGTAATTGTTGAATTCTAGTATCTTTTACTTCCTCTATTTGTTTAATTTCTTTTTTAGCTTGTTCTCTAATTTTTTCAATTTCTTTTTTCCTATCGATTTCTTCATTTTCTTTATTTAATCGTACCATTGTTGTTAGACTATCTTCTAATTTTGCTGATTCTTTATCTGGCATTAGGTATAATTGGTTTCCTATTTTTTTATATCTTCTTTCTAAGTTTGAATGTATTATTTTTATTTCTAGCCCTTCTTGACTTTTATATATTTTTTCTTCTACAGCATATTCTTCTTTATTCATTATAAATTATGTTGATATTTATATTCTAAGTGTTGTAATTGTAGATCTAATAAGAATATCGTTTTTCTTTGTGCTTTTATAGATTTTTGGCATACTCCTGCCCATATATTATCTTCTAGTCTATTTTGTCTAAATAGTAATTCTTGTTTTATTTCATTAATTTTTTCTAATAATTGTTCTCTATAAGTTTTATCCATTATAATTTTCTGGTGAAAATATCTTTTCATAATTTTCTCGTTTCTTTATCATAAGATTTTGTATTTTCTGAAATATATTCTAAGTATTCTATATCTTGGGTTCTTCGGTATGTTATAATATTACTTATTAAAAGTTTATTGAGTAGATCTAAATTTTCCATAGTTTGTAGCCAATATGTTAGATATTCGTAGTTTATCATTAATCTGAATATGAGTCATATAGTTCATATATACGTTGGATAGTTAGTTCCTGCCAATTTTGTTCTATTAGTTCCATTATCTGGTTTAGTTCTGTCATTTCTTCAATAATTGAAAGGTCGTAAATTTTTCTTTTTATGTCAATATTAAGTGTTTTAAGGACATATAAAATAAGTATCTTATAATTATAATCTTCATCTAGTAAGTATGTATTCATCATTTTCATGATTTCTAAACAGATTTTATTCCTTCTAACCTCTGTGTTTATTATTATCAATTATCAAATTATCTTAAAGTTATTCTGAATAAATTCTTTTGGTCACTACTATGACTTTTTGGCCTCAATTAGTTACCCTAACAGCGCTTTCAACAAGTTCGTACTTCCCCTCAAACGGCTTCTCTTTTGCCTAAACTGGGTTTCCATTTTAGGATGGCATAGTCTGGGCTTACCTATTCTCAGCCTACCTTCGTTCATAGCAAACTACTTTGAATTTATTCAGTATAACAATACTATAACATGATAATAATCAAATAATAATCAAGAGATTATCAGGAATATAAAAGTTTAGCTATTCATATTGAAATATGAAAATACCTCTGTTTGTAGATTTTCTGGAGTTGATTCCTTCATAGGTTCGTGGTTGTTGGTTTTCTCCATTAGATTTTTTTCTTATCTAGCTCTGATACCAATTTAGGGGGGTGCGGAAGTTGAGAGAGAATTATCAGAAGTGGGAGTTGAGGGATGATCGTCCCTTTCTCCTTAATCTTATTTATAAACAAATTTACATGACCCTTACTATTCATGAATGACTTCTACTATTCATGAACAGTAACTGACTCTTACTATTTGTACAGTAACTTGACCTTTACTATTTACATAATTGACATTTTACTATCTAAAACCTAAACCTCCTTCCTGTTTAGGTAGACACACCTTCTCCCAATTAGCCCAGTGTTTACTCCTACTATTAACCATATTACTCCAAAAAAATTTAGCAATAATTCTGTGTAACTCCTTAACCAGACATGTAGGAGGCACAATAGCTGATAACACATGCATAGGGACACTTTGTAGAACACTAGAAAGCAAGACCTCTTTACCTCCGTATGAGAGCATATTCCCTTTCCAGGCTTGTAGTTTAGCCTTAATTTTATTCAACAAATCATCATAATGAGATTTTCTTTTCCTGGAATGTGTTATGGGACACCCTAAGTATTTAAAAGGAAATTGTGCCCTTGAAAAACCAATACACACCTCCACTACATGCATCACTTCTGTTGCTGCGTTTCGATGAACATAAGAGGCACTCTTATCCTTGTTAACCTTCTGACCTGATTGTGCTTCATAAGCCTGTATAATAGCCATAATTTTATGCAAAGAATACTTATTAGCTGAAGCAAAAATGATAGTGTCATCAGCATATGCAAGATGATTCCGATTTGTACTCCACTTAGGTAAACCATACCCTACAAATTGACTTTCTTCAATTAAGGAATTTAGGTCCCTGCTTAGAACTTCTGTTGACAGGATGAATAAAGCAGGAGATAAAGGATCCCCTTGTTTTGCTCCCCTAGTTGAATGAAAGAAACCATGAGAGTGACCATTAATAAGGATAGAATACCAATTATTAGAGAGTAAACTCCAAATAATGTCAACAAACACTTCAGAAAAACCCATTTTCCTTAACACTTTCATTAAAAAGAACCAGGAAACTCTGTCATAAGCCTTAGCCATATCCAATTTAATGACTACATTGCTAGGCTTACCCCTCTTTCTAATATCTGAAACAATTTCTTGAGTTAATAAGACATTCTCAATGATGCTTCTCCCCTTAACAAAACCTGATTGATTGCTGGAGATCAATTTGGGGAGAAGGCTTTCAACTCTGTTAATGAGCAATTCTAGATAATATCTTATTGATGAAGTTACTCAAGCTAATAGGTCTCAAATCAGCGAACTCCCAAACTTGCTCCTTCTTTGGCACTAAAACCAAATTAGTGTGTGTAACTGACTTAGCAAGGGTATTACCTCTGAAAAAGTCATGAACCGTTCTGAGAATATCTCTCCCCACAATCTCTCAGCAGCTTTGATAGAATTTACCTGTTAGACCATCTTGACAACTCGCACTATCTCCATTTAATTCAAACACCACCTTTTTAACTTCATTCAGATCAGGAGGTCTACAAAGCTTTAAATTTTCTTCCGCACTGATATACTCGGGAATGTGTCTGAGCAGCGAGAAAGATGAAGCATCTTTTTCTTGAGAAAATTGATTGTGATAGAAAGATACTGCCGCAGTTGCAATGTCCTCTTCTGTCTCTAATCAATTACCTTGAGAGTTCTGAATTCTTTGAATATGAAGCTTTTTTCTTCTGCTCTGCACAACACTATGGAAAAATCTTGTATTTCTATCCCCATTTTCAAACCAATCATAACCTGCCTTCTGTTGCCAAAATCTCTTCAAAGTGAAGATATTTTTTATACTCAGCTTGAGCTCTCTGTAGCACTTCTCTGTTTGTAGCAGTAGGAAACTCATCAAACAACTTTTCCTTAATCTTGACAATATCTTCTCTGATGATAATGCTTAAATATATCTCCATAGGTTTCCCTACTCCATTTTGTCAATGCAGTTTTTACTCTCTTTACATTCTCCTTAAAGTTCAGAAAAGGATTTTGAGTCATTGGTTCACCAATTCTGACTAACTATATCTTGAAAAACATTATTTTCTGTCCAAAATTTAAGGAATTTGAAAGGTTTCTTGTGTTTGACCTCGTTAACATCACAAGAAAGTAACAATGGAGCATGGTCAGAACATGTTCTAGGTAAGTGTTCCACCTCAGTGTGATTAAACCGTCCTTGCATTTGTTGATTGATCAAAATTCTGTTTAATCTTTCAAAAATGCAATCATCTCCAGCCCTACCATTCCACCAAGTGAAAGGGCTCCCCTTAAACTTAACCTCTGTTAGATCACATGATGAGATGCAATTCTCAAAGTCATCATAATCAGCTACAATAACTGGTAAACCCCCTATTTTCTCTTCCGCATTCAAGACCACATTAAAGTCACCCCCAATCAACCAAGGATCATGCATCCCTATTGCTAGTTGATCTATATCATCCTATAGGACCAGTCTTTGGCCTGCATTACATTTAGCATACACTAATGCAATATAAAAATTGTTAATAACTGTATGTTGCTTCAGTTTCATAGTTAATTGTTGCTTTGTATCTTGTATCAGTGTTATATCTATGTCCCGGTTTATAAAACACCAGATCTTGCCGTTACAATTAGTTAAAGCATTTTGCATCTTCAATCTCCTTTTGTATTTGTTAATCTGCCTAGAGTTCTGAAAAGTCTCCATTAATCCAATAAATGAAAAATTATGAAACTTGTGTAACATTTGCACCCTTTGAAAAACTTGTTGGGATTTTACTGATCTAATATTCCATATAAAGCCTTCATTGCTTATTGGATGTTGTTTAGGATCTCTTCGGCTGAACTCTGATAGGTTGACTATGATCTCCACTTCCTTGCTTCTTCCCTTTTCTAGCAATCTTCATAATCCTTGGTGATAAGTCTGCTTCTGTGGCGATGTTCTCCAGTAAGTCATCAGATTTTTCTTCTTCTGTAATCCCCATATCAATCTGATTTGCATTAGATGAATCACCTCTATGTTTTCTTCTAAATTATGTGTTATAATATTATGAAGTACTCTGTTAGGAGACTCAATTTGAATCATTTGTGTTTCATCCACTTGCATTGCCATGGGAACTTCCACTAGTGCCATACAATGGTCCTGAAGCTGAGAATACTCTTCTTCTTCCTCCCTACTTGTACTCACCAAACATGCCTGATTGTTGCATAATTTGTCATCATGATGTTGCTGCTTATTGTCATCACCTGTTACAATTTCTTGTGACCGAAGGGTCCCCAGAACTGTGCTGATCCACCTGCATATCTTTAACTTTTTCATCTACCTGGAGGGCGATCTTTTCAATTTGTTCCCCTACAATCAGTTCTCGATTGGAAGGTTGTAGTTGATGAAGTACATTAACTGGAACTGAATTTTACAAACTTCCAATCACATGTCCTTTATTGATGTCTTGAGCTTCTTTTTGTTGGTTTTTTGCAGGTTCATCAGGGTTGCTGAAAGTGGAGACTCGCCATGCAAATCAGTTTCAAAAGTTGTTGCCACCCATTCCTTTGTTGACTGATTATTTTGTTCACCCTTTTTAACTTGTAATTCGGCATTATCACTATCAATGTTATGACGGGATTATTCTGAAAGGTGGTCTTGAGCTAGAACCTCAAATTTGTTCTCCACTCTGGTGGTTAGTTGAGGAGCAAAGACCCTTTTATCCCTAACAATATTCCATATCCCTGGATCTCCAACTACTTTCCCGCTTGACAGTATTTTTGCCTTCCCTTTCTGCATGTGGTGACCACAAGGAATCTGATGTTCTAGGCTAATCTGTGGCTCTATCTTATCGTGCTGATAGTTATGATCTTCTTTTCTCCTCATCCTAACCTTACAATTTTCCTTGTGACCTTGCATCTTGTAATCAAAGCAGTATTTAGGGACATAGTCATATTGGATTATAATCGTATTAAATCTTATTTCTCCAGAAGCTACATTCTCAATATTCATTTGCACTGCTTTAGGCAATTCTCCTACAAGGTCTATCAAAACTTTCACCCTCGCACAACTAGGCCTTGTCTTGTTGATGGTAGCTTGGTCCAGCTGTATTGGTTTGCCCACTGTGGATGCAAGAGAAAATAAACACTCCTTGACAAAAAAGATAGGCAATAGATTTGGAAAAGATATCCATGCCATTGGTCATTGTTGTTTCCTCATAAACCTTAAATTTCGAGTCGTAAATCAAGGTACGCATCAAGTAAGAGTACCCATCCTTACTAGTAATATAGTAAGCCCCCTTTGAGATAAGGTTAACGAAATCCTCCTGCCTGGTTAGATGTATAAGAATATGTTTACTCCGAAGTAATCCAATCTGACAACTACCTTTAACATTGCATTGTAGAGGAATTATTTTCCTCAATTCTTCAAGATCCGACCACTCATGTAAATTTCCCAACTACAGCGAATTGAAGTTTTTCAATATGGTTCATTTAATCACTTCCTCCTCAGTCCATTTGATTTGTGGGATACCCCCAACTACTGTGAATTCCTTCCTGAGATCGTCATGATGTTGATTCTGCCTCGTTTACTAAAATAGACTCTACAAACGATTTTTCCAACGGCAAGTTAGCTATGATTGAAGCAGAACTGGAACTGATTGGTAAGGAAGGGAATTAAGAATTTGAAAGTTGATAACCAATCCCCATAGAGGATTGGCCGCCGTCCTGCAATATCATGGTCTAGGTTTTCCCCATAAATGACATAATCTCCCATGTGAGATTGTGAGTTCTTTCTTAGAGAAGTCCAACTTTTTTTTGGTCCTCTATTATAATAATTTCTCATGTCAATTGAAACTTGAAACTAAAATATTAAGTTGGTTATTTTTGTTATAAAATAAAAGAAAGAGAAGAAAAACTAGAGAGAATTATTGAGTTTCTATCCTTAATAATATTGTGATATAATTTGGGTGAATGAGTCTCCTATTTATAAAGAAAGAAAACCTTATTCTAGAAGGAAAAAGTATTAAAATTTAAGAAAATCATATTCCACAAGGAAAAGTATTAAAATTTAAGGAAATATTTCAATTTTAATTGAAAAAATCCACAAGGAAAAAGTATTAAATTTAAGAAAATCTTATTCCACAAGAAAAAGGTATTAAAATTTAAGGAAATAATTCAATTTTAATTGAAAAACATCCACAAGGAAAGAGTATTAAATTTAAAGAAATCTTATTCCACAAGAAAAAGATAATAAAATTTAAGGAAATAATTCAATTTTAATTGAAAAAAAAAAACTTAGTGGAGGTAAGATTTGAACTTGGGTCCTTTAAGGAAACACTCTTGCGGGGAACCGAATAAGGGCAGAGAGTAGGTTTGCGACGGGTATTGCCAACTCCACTACACTTTACTTTGTTATTTCAGGGTGTCCAAATTCTATATATACCAATATAAAGTAAAAACTTTACGTGTACATACCGTATTATTTTTTAGCGAAGGATGCCCAATTGGACACCCTGGAACCTATGTGGCTCCGCCCCTGTATGTGATGAGTCGGGAATTTTGACTCATTTAGGGCTTATTATTCAAAGATTTAGTGTCCTCAATGCCTATTTTATGCTCATAACTGACGTTAATTTGTTGATATGCAACAATGAAGGCATAAGAGTGAGGCAAAGACATTACGATGAAAAAAGGAGCGAAAAAGTTGAAAGAGCTGAAGAAATGAGAAGTTGAAGCTCGCAAAAGCCACTCGCCGAGTGAGCCTCCAGCTCGCATAATTTTCCAGCAAAGTAGCAAATGAACAAAACTTGGCGAGAAAAAACATGATTCGGTGACGCGTCAAATGGATCAGCGACAACAACCAAGCTCGCCAAAAGTTCTAGAACACTTTGATGAAGGAACCAAGGCAAAAGGTGAGAAGAAGAGCAACTCGGCGATTGTGGAATAGGTCGTTGATCCCAACTAACTTTGCCGAGTTGTCTCCGTACTGAGTTTTCGAGAATGTATAAATTCAATTTTTGAAAGAAGAAAAGAGTCCCCATATTGTGTATTCTTGGGTTTTTGAGAGTTTTTCACATTTGTTACATTGTTGAACATTCTTAGAGAAATTTTGAGATTTAGATTTGGAGATTGATAGATTTTAGCTCAAATTTCAACATTTTGGGTATTGCAGATCGTTAGCAATTCGGATGGAAAACTTTGTTGGTAACGATTTCTTGCTTTCCGGTATGCTAAGCTAAAACCCCTTACCTGAGGGATGTGATCATGTAGTCGAATGCATTAATTAGCTAATGGATGCTATTAATTGCTGATTTTAATGTTGTTTTAAAGTGGGTTCAATTATTTGTTCATGTTTTAATTGAGGAATTTAAGTTGCAAATTTAGTTCTAGCTTAGCTCTCTATGCTTGCTTGATAAAAAGGTTATAGAGTAGAATGATTGATTGATAGTTATATGGATTGTGTCTTTAAAATCTAGTTTGAGAAAGTGGGTTTGATTGCGTTTTTACAAACCCAGCTTGATAGAGTGGGTTAATTAAGGAATTGAGTTGTTTAGTAATGATAAGCTTGTCTAGGTTTGAGAGAACTCGCTTGAAACATAATAGTTGATCGAGATATGACTATTGTATTCAAAACCTATCCTACCCATTAAGATTCAACAACTTTGAGCAACTAGTAATTATCCATTACGAGAAATTAACATTCGACTGATCACATTCCTAAGGTTCGATCTCTAATTGTTTACTTCCCGTGTTAAATATTCTTTGTCATAAATTAATTATTAATTCCTCCATTTGATATTAATTGTTGAAACTGCGTGATTTAATTTCATGGTACGCAGCCTTTACTTCTACAAATGTTTAGAACACGTTTTTACTTCCTAATCGAATTCTTTACGGTATCACCCCTTGTGGGATCAACCCCAACTTTTAGTTGGATTTTGTCACGACCCAAAATTCACCAAATCTATAATCACGTTCCTAATCTTGATGCCAATTAATATATCAACTCTCATATTTTCAAAATTTCAAGCCTAGAGTTAAGTCTCAAAATCCCCCCCCCCCCACTAATATCAATATAACAGAGTTAAAAAGTGATTTCAACAAAGCTGTTCACTGATGATTATCAACCCAACTTCAATTCTTTCCCTCCCTTTCCAACATATGAGTCAATCATTTATATGATTAGTACTCTTAATTAATTATTTATCCTAAAAATAAAATAAAACTACATACTTAGCAATTTGTAACAAGAGACAATTAAAAATTGATTCTTTTTCTTCCTGTATCAAACCCATTCTTATAACAATAATTTCTAATGATTACTCCCTCAATTACACCACTTTCTTACCCCATGTTCCAACCGCAGTTCAATAAAATTTTCATTCAATTCGCCCTTAACAATTTAATAATTAATTTCTCTAACACACTACATATCTACATATTATATTGTATATTATACACCATTCATGTAGTTACTTGAAAAATTTAAACACAACATATATACCTGATGGTCATAATTTTTTTGATGTCGCAGCCCTGTCTTCATCTATTCCTTTTTTTCCTTTTCTGTTTCTTTTATGAATTAATTATGTACTAAAAGTGATAAATTTTACTCACTTATTTTATTATATATGGGCTAAATGGTATAGAGTCTTAAATAAATTAAAGACTTGGCTCATTAACCATCAACTAAATAGATAAATTATTTAATTTAAAATCACCCATCAACTAAACAATCGTAATTAACAAATAGCTCAAAAATTTCCAAACCAACTTCACCGACGGATTAAAATTGGCTCAGACAACTATCGGGAGGGGTAAAATGGTAATTTTAATAAGTTCCAAAATTGATTTTCTGGGTCATTACATTATCCACCACTAAAAACCATGTTCGTCCTCAAACATAAGGAAGAATAACCAACGTTACCAAAAGCTTTAGTTATGACCTACCTATCGATGTTTATCTCTCCAAGTGAGCTCCTCTTAAGACAATTCCATCAAGATCAACTACTAAGAACTGAACTTTCGAATCAAACTTTAGAAGATCTATAAATCAAGAGTGATTTTCAAGCCACATACTAACCCATGAACCTAATCTACACTGAAACCCGTTGGACCATGACACAACTATCATGACAATTTTTTTTTGTCTAAAATAACCATAAGAAAATTCTAAACCAATATCAGCTACAATCAAAAGTGAACCTGAACCAACCACCAAACACTTAAAATGTACAAAACATCACCGATCTTATCAAGATTCCCTTCTCAAAACATCATCTTTCCAAGAGCTTAAGTTATATGATCTGTAGACATCGGGTACTTATCAAGAGAGAATCAAACTTATCTAACCCAAAGAAGAAAATGATTAAGTAAACACTAACAAGCGATGCACTTCAAAATGTAGAACCTCTAACAACACTCTTAGACAATTGTAACTCTTCCTAGTTCTTATATAAGTTCTCATAAGCAAGGTTAGGTTGCGCGTGTAGAACTACTGATGTACTTCAATTATCCCAAACAATGCCAAATCTGACTTAACTGAAATGACTAAGTCTGCCAAAGAATGTCACTCTACTAAGAGAACAATTATATGATCGCTACATCCGATCCACCACTAGGGATCCACCCATAGAAGTGAAAACACGTATGTGCATAGGTAGTGAATCAAACTCTAAATAATGTCCAAAATGAAGAAGGTGGTCACATAATAAAGTACAGAACCAAGGTCAAATAACACAAGATAATCCTTCCATAGTGCCTATATCAAATATTTCCATTCATCTAACTCCATCTCATTGATTTTTAGCCACTCACAATCAACCAGTGTAGTCCCCATTACAATCATACACATACTCAATTCATCAAACGCCACATACGTCTCACAATAATCCGCTAATACCCACACTCTTAATAATAACAGAACATCATAACCACTCCGGGCATTAATCTTACTCTCAAATTGTCACTAGTTTCAAGTATTTTTAGAAAACACATTATCGCCTCCAAAATTTCAGAACTATGGATCCCTCTCTTTCCTTGTAAGCATTATGTGATAGATATGGATTCTACCATAGACTGATAGCACTAATTTTAAACCTGATAGTACCTTTCCATTGAGATAAAATTATTAAATCACACAAAATTTCAATTTCAAGCAATCTTTCACATACCATGTTCGAAGTACCATTTTATACCATCACATGCCTAAAGCCAACACTCAGAGAAATCTGTATACTATAAGTGTCACGACCCGAGTGTGCACCCCGGACGTGGCCGGCACTCGAGAACCATTGTTGGTTCCTAAGCGAACCCTCATCCTAGCTAACTACAAGCAGAAGACTAACTCAAGCATACAAAACATAAAATTGAATAAAATCCATTGACCTCAAATACAAAGGTTTAACTCAAATGATAAACTCTGAATATAATATAATACTCAAATACCCAAAAATAGGCAACTCAAGTCTTTAAAACATTTAACAAGATAAATGAAACATACTTCTCAAACTCTACTTTCTATCTATGAAGCCTCTAAGTGACAAAGATGGAAGTTGGGACAAGACCCATGACATCCTAACAAAATTTAAAACTAAATGGAATCCTCCGGAAGCTAACTCGAATTGCAAGGGGTATCAATGAAGCACATGTTGATGACCCTAGCTATATGTATCTGCATCATGCAACGATGCAGGCCTAATGGCGTCAGTACATGGAATGTATGAGCATGTAAGGGGAATTATAAAGCATAAACATAAGCTTGAACTGATAGAAAATAAACATACTTACCTCTTCTCAACTTACTCAACTCAACTCAACCCAACTCAAAGAAACATAGTTCAACTCAACTCAAAGAAAATAGAGCTTAACTCAATAAAAAGAGACTCAACTCTGTGAAACATAGTTCAACTCAAATCAGAGAAAATAAGGCTCAACTCAATAATAAAAGACTTAACTATGTGAAACATAGTTCAATTCAACTCAAAGAAATATGGCTCAACTCTACGATAAGATACTCAACTCTGGATACATGATTCTAGATACTCAACTCTGGATATAGGACTCTGGATACTCGATTCTCGATACTCAACTCTGGGTACTCAACTCAAGATAAATTAACAATAAAAGATGCAATATATGGAAAACTTTTTAAAACAATAGATAGCAACTAAATTTATTGAAGAGTACAATATTAACTCAGTTTGTATATAAAAATACAATATAACTCTGTGGGAGATTCTCTAATCGACAACCATCACTATGAGCTATGTTATGATAAAACGTCTAGCCCATGCTTCCAGAACTGTCATATACTTTGCCATGGTATGAGACCTACTACTAAGTGGATCGACGAGTCTATGCTTAAAAGCAATAAGGAGTCATCTAAAATGTATGACCCTTTCTACCCACGGTGGATTCATAGTTTATAGAGGTTGTGAGTTTACAGAACTCTCCCCCATTTCAGTGCTCAATACTACTTCCAAAATATAACTTATCTCATATGTTTAAAAACATTTCTATTCCTATGGTTTAAGATAATTACTCAGAAGATTTCTCTAAAAAGAGATAGTACTCAAAACTTCTCTTAAAAATCTTTTGAAAATCTCAGTTTCCTCCTCTTTTAAATGTGAAAACATTTACTCTTGGGAATACTTAGTTCCCATATAGTTTTAAAAAATGAACTCAACTTTACTCATCCTCATACTCGAGTACTCAAGTCTTAAAACAAGTTCAGAAAAATTTGTAAAAGACTTCTCAAAATAGGGTTCATGCCGAATTATGGACGTGAACGACTCAATTCAAGGTTTGCAATAACCATACACATAACTCAATACTCGAAACTCAACAAATCTAGAACTAAAGAACTTCAGTGATACTACTCATTTCAAGAATGCTAAACTTAGAGGGTTCATGTGGAATTATAGGCATGAACAACTCAACTCAAGGACTTCATGATACTACTTCATCTCAAGAATGCTCAACTCATAGGGTTCAAGATGAATTATGGGCATGAAAAACTCAACTCAAGGACTTCATGGGTAATATATAATAGTCCCGTGATTATGAATATAATCTCAAAGGGATTAGGAACTCAATACTCAAGACTTAGAACTTGACGATATTACTCCTCTCAAAGATACTCAACTTATGAAGTTCGTGCGGAATTTATGGGCATGAAAGACTCAACTCAAGGGTATAAATACAACATGGAACTCATGTGTACGACTCTTCTTATTTTCATACATACTTCCTCAAATCTTATCTCAAAATTGATAGTTGATCTCAAAGGATTAACAATTGAACTCAAAGGCTTTCTTGAGCTCTACTCTTAACTCTCTCTTGAATTTGAATTATGAATTCAAGATTTGTGATTCATGATATGAAGGATCTCGTTATGATAATGTAGACTCATGAATACATTCTCGTCATTCAAACACACACTTGCTCGAGTCTTGAAACAAGTCATTAGAAATTGTAGAAGATTCCTCAAAAGACTCAAAGGGACTTTCTCAAAATGTTCGAAAAAAATCTCAAGACTTGACTCTTAACTGTACCTTGAATTTGAATTATGAATTCAAGGTTATGATTCATGTTATGAATAATTTCTAGGTGTTTAGAAGTAGTTTAGAGTAGTTAGAAATAAAGGGAGTAAAGGTACCCTTTGAAAGAACTCAGACGGGCCAAACACCGAAAAAAGGGTGGGGGCAGGCGACCCTGGAGCACTGAGTGGTGCAAGGCACCAGCCCATGAACTACAAACACCCTCTTTTGGCGCAATGGTAGGGTGGCGCGCCATCCCATGCCTAGAAAACCCCGATGAATTTCTTTACTCATTTTCTCAACCTAGTTCACCTAGATTCGAATAGTTTATTCCCCACTCACTTAGATTCGAACACCCAATCTAAGTACACAGTAATCTACTCATAAAAACCCTCAAATCACTAACTTTCATCTCAAGAATTCATCAAAACCCCAATGAAGCAAGATTTAGAATGAAACTTCAAGAACACTTATCAAGAACTCAACATACCCAAACTTATGGATGAAATTCGTAAAAGAAACTCATGATTGGCATGTGGGTGAACTAACCCAACACTATGAAAACTTACATACCTCTTAGGGACCAAATCCTTGGCAAAAATCCGTAACAAAACTCAAGTATCTCAACGAATGCCTTGAACCTTTCCTCTTTTCTCCTCTTTCCTCTTCTTAAACTCTCTTCTACAACCCTTAGTGTATTGAGGTTGAATGAAACTGATTCTAATCACTTTAGACCCATAAAACCTTACTGAAACGTTTTAAGCTGAAGGGGTAAGGAAAATACTAAAATACCCCTCATAATTTTGGGTAACTTTCCTTAACTGGATAGACTGACTTCAAAAGGGCATATCTCACTCATCCAAACTCAAAACTTAGAAAACTTGGTGGCATTAGAAAAAGGATTCCAAGACCTTTCATTTGATATCTTATGGGCCATCTAACTCATCCTGTATGGAAAGTTATGGTTCTTTGAAGTTGACCCAAAACATAAAATAACTTACGAATAACTTGAATGAATTCTCTTTAGTTCTTTCTAGAACTCAAGATGCTACATCTATTAACCTTAACACTTAGGAAAATTTAAATTCCTTCGTATAATAGTACTCACAACAAAGGATGGTTTGAGTCTGAGCTTAAAATATTTTTGGGGTGTTACAATATCTCCCCCTTGGGATCATTTGTCCTTGAATTATGGCTAGACTAGGTATGGAACGGGGTTATTCTTATCATCTCTACCATACCAACTAGAATTGCCCGTATTACTATTAAGAACCAACTAAGGGCTCTCATTTAGCTATTTCTCATAGCAAAACATCATCCTTCTCTTCCTCCTTATTTATAACCTTACACAAAATTATCACACCATTATTATCACAATAAGATAATTAACCTTCTCCTTCTAACATCACTCCACTACTAAAAGGACTCTAAAAAGATATTTCCCATATTCTTTGGAACTCACTACTATCTTATTCTCAAACACTTGACTTGATTTCTCATCTTATCATCTACCCCTTAGGTCTAAAGATGAAACTTGAAAGTTATGTACCTATTCCATCATCTCTAAATTGGTCTACATCCCCCTTTACTCTAACACTCGGGAAAAGTTTATCTCATGACTACCGAACTCTCCATAAGCAGGTACTAAGACCTCTTTCTAAGATATTTCTCTTAACCTCAATTGGTACCTCGTCTGGTCACATACACTCTCGAGTTTACCACTTACTGCTCTATCTTCATCTCTCTCCTCTATGGGTTATAATGCCACAATTTCATTGCAAGGTACCACTTTGATCTCCTCACCTATTTCAGGTCAAACCTACTAGATCAGATCTCAAAACTAACACCATCATCCTCACGTTGCCATCTTTTGATCACAACACTCATCACAAATTCAAGCTTAGTGTTTATCACTAAACCCGGATATCAATATTATTACTCGCTTACTATACTAACTTACAACTACTAGATACAAATTAATAAACATTCGCCCACTTAAACCTCATGTGAAGTAATCAATCTTTATCTCTCAGTCTCCATACTTACAATTTACCATCACATTCCACTTCACAGCGTAAGTACTACTTAATCTCTTACTGGGCATTATCTCTCAAATATCTCTATCATCCTATGAATACCATGGGGTTCCCCCTTTAAAGTTCATAAGCCTAACTTGGGTCAATCACCTTATGAATAATCTGCTATCTGATTCCATACATAAATTTAGTCTCCTCTAACACGGTGACACATGAACATCAACTCTATTATGGTTAACACTATACTTTAACTTATCTTGACTAGTAACTATTCCTCTACCTTCTATCAAAAAGTCTCTACAACATTGTTATTCCTTATTCTACTCATAAAGGAACTCATCACTTATAACTGACTAGGTACACAATTTCAACAACATAGTTTGCCAAACTACTGAACCTCTGTATACTTTCCTCTAACTCTGGGCGCTTTCACTAATACTACTCATAATCTCGTAACTCATGCTACCTTTTTCAAGTGAAAATACTACCCACGCTCCACAACACACTTCCTCATAACAATCTTATCTGAAACAAGATTTAGAGAAAGGAGTACAACTCGACTTTTAGCTCAAACGCACGATTCATATGAATATGAGTGCATTCTTTCAAATTCAATAGTTTAATCACTCATAGGCTCCTCTCAAGCCCCTCTACATTCTCATGACTTACTCAAGATTTTTGCTAAGAACAACTCATCAATAAAGAACTGACTTTCCTTTTCAACCACCTATAGTATAAGGGGTAGGAAAATGAATCTGAGAAATGCACGAGTATGAATAAATCTCAATGACATAGCTCTATTGCACGATTAAGATTTTGAAAAAAGGGAAACTTTTTTAAATGCCTGTAGTCCCTCGTTTATAGAAGTGGAGCCCTCACAACCATAAACAAACCTTACTGACAAGGCTTCATAGCCATCCTAGAAAACTTGAACTCTGTGCTCTGATACCAAGTTTGTCACGACCTGAGTCTATACCCTCGACGTAGCCGACACTCAAGAACAATTGCTGGTCCCTAAGTGAACCCTTATCGTGGGTGATTACCAGCGAAAAACTAACTCAAGCAACTTAAAATTGAATAAAATCTATTGAACTCAAATACAAAGCTTTAACTGAAATGATTAACTCTGAATATAATAGAATATTCAACTAGCCAGAGGCAACTCAAGTCTTTAAAACATTTAACAAGATAAATGAAACAGACTTCTCAAACTCTACTATCTATCTATCACGCCTCTAAAGGACTAACATGGAAATTGAGACAAGACCCATGAAATCCTAACAAAACAGAAAAGTAAATGGAATCCTCCGGTAGCAAGGAGGCTCACCATAGCAAACTCGAACTGCAAATGGTATCAATGAATCACCTATTGATGACCCTGGCTACCTGTATCTGGATCATGAAACGATGCAGGCCAAATGGTGTCAGTACGTGGAATGTACGATCATGTAAGAGGAGTTCTAAAGCATAAATATAAGCTTTAATTGATGGAAAAGAAATATACTTACCTCTTCTCAACTCTCAACTCAACTCCACAAAACTCAAAGAAACATAGTTCAACTCAACTAAGAGAAAATAAAGCTCAACTCAATAATAAGAGACTCTGCTTTGTGAAACATAGTTAAACTCAACTCAGAGAAAATAGGGCTCAACTCAATAATAAGAGACTTACCTCTGTGAAACATAGTTACACTCAAGTCAGACAAATAAAGCTCAACTCAACGATAAGATACTGAACTCTGGATACTGAACTCGAGATACTTAACTCTGGATACTCAATTTTGGATACTCAACTCTGGATACTCGACTATGGATACTCAACTCTGGATACTCAACTCTGGGTACTCAACTCAAGATAAAGCAACAATAAAAGATTAAATATATGGAAAACTTTTTAAAATAGTAGATAGCAACTCAATATATTGAAGAATACAATATAAATTAAGTTCGTATATAAAAATCCAATAAAACTCTGTGGGAGATTCTCTAATCGACAACTATCACTATGAGCTATGTGATGATACAGTGTCTTGCCCATGCTGCCAAAACTTTCCTATACTTTGCCAGGGTATAGGACCTATTACTAAGTGGATCCACTAGTCTATGTTTAAAAGTAACAAGGAATCATCTAAAAAGTATGACCCTTTCTACCCACGTTAGCTATATGGTTTATGGGGGCTGTGAGTTGTTAAAACTCTTCCCCATATCGGTGCTCAATACTACTCCCAAAATATAACTTAGCTCATATATTTAAAAACATTTCTCTTCCTCTGTTTGAGATAATTACTCAAAAGATTTCTCTATAAAGATATTGTACTCAAAACTTCTCTTAAAACTCTTTTGGAAATCTCACTTTCTTTCTCTTTTAAATGTGAAAACAGTAACTCTTGGGAATACTTAGTTCCTATATATTCATTTTTAAAAAATGAAATCAAAATTTACTCATCCTCATACTCGAGTACTCAAGTCTTAGAACATGTTTAGAATAATTTGTAAAAGACTTCTCAAAATAGGGTTCATGACGAATTACGTGAACGACTCTATTCAAGGTTTTCATAAACATACATAGAACTCAATACTCGGGGAATAACAACTATAGAACTGAAGAATTTCAGTGATACTATTCAAAGAAAGCTCAACTTAGAGGGTTCTTGCGGAATTATGGGTATGAACAAGTCAACTCAAGGACTTCATGATATTACTTCATCTCAAGACTGCTCAACTCATAGGGTTCATGGGGAATTATGGGCATGATAAACTCAACTTAAGGACTTCATGGGTAACATATAACAGTCCCATGATTAGGAATATAATCTCAAAGGGATTAGGAGCTCAAAACTCAAGACTTAGAACTTGAAGAAATTACTCCTCTCAAAGATACTCAACTTATGAAGTTCATGCGGAATTTATGGGCATGAATGACTCGACTCAAGGATTTAAATATAATATGGAACTCATTTATACGACTCTTCTCATTCTCATACTTACTTCCTCAAATCTTAACTCAAAATTGATAGTTGATTTAAAAGGATTCACAATTAAACTCAAGGGCTTTCTTGAACTCTACTTTTAACTCTCTCTTGAATTTGAATTATGAATTAAAGAGTTATGATTCATGATATGAAGGATCTCGTGATGATAATGTAGACTTATGAATACATTCTCCTCATTGTCATACTCACTTGATCGAGTCTTGAAACAAGTTAGTAGAAATTGTAGAAGACTCCTCAAAAGACTCAAAGGGACTTTCTCAAAATGTTCGAAAGAACTCTCAAGACTTGACTCTTAACTCTACCTTGAAATTGAATTATGAATTCAAGGTTATGAATAATTTCTAGGTGTTTAGAAGTAGTTTATAGTAGTTAGAATCAAAGGGGAGTAAAGGTACCCTTTGAAAGAACTCAGACGGACCAACCGATGAAGAAGGGGTGGGGGAAGGCGACCCTGGTGCACTGAGTGGCGTAGGGCGCCAGCCCATACGCTACAGACACCCTCTGCTGGGGCAATGGTGGGGCGGCGCGCCATCCCATTCTTAGAAAACCTCGACGAATTTCTTTGCTCGTTTTCTTACCTTAGTTCGCCTAGATTCAAATGGTATTTTCCCTGCTCAGTTAGATTTGAATACCCAACACTATGAAAACAACCCTCAAATAACAAACTTTCATCTCAAGAATTCATTAAAACCCCAACAAAACAAGATTTATAATGAAACTTCAAGAACACTTATCAAGAACTCGTAAAGAACTCAACATACCCAAACTTATGGATGAAATTCATAAAAGAAACTCATGATTGGAGTGTAAGTGAATTAGCCCAACACTATGAAAACTTACATACCTCATAGGGATCAAAACCTAGGCAAACATCCGCAACAAACTCAAGAATCTTGACGAACGCCTTGAACCTTTCCTCTTTTCTCCTCTTTTCTCTTGTTGAACTCTTTTCTAAAATACTAAGCGTTTTGGGGATGAATGAAACTTATTCTAATCATTTTATACCCCTAAAACCTTACTAAAACATTTTAAGTTGAAGGGGTAAGGAAAATACTAAAATACCCCTCACAATTTTGGGTACCTTTACTTAACTGGACATACTGACTTCTTAAGGGCATATCTCACTCATCTGAACTTGAAACTTAGAAAAATCAATGGCTTTCAAAAAAGGATTCTAAGACCTTTCATTTGATATCTTATGGGCCACCTAACTCATCCTGAACTGAAAGTTATAGTTCTTTGAAGTTGACCCAAAACTTAGAGAACTTAAGTTGAATGAATTGTCTTTAGTTCTTTTTGGAAATCAAGGTGGTACATCTAGTGACCTTAACACTTAATAAAGATTAAATTTCTCGGAAAATCCCACTCACAACGAAGGATGGTTTGAGTCTTAACTCAAAAATTTTCTGGGGTGCTACAATATCTCCCCCTTGAGATCATTAGTAAGAATTGCCCGCATTACTATTCGAAGCCAACTAAGGCTCTCATTTAGCTATTTCTCGTAGCAAAACCTCATCCTACTCTTTCTACTCATTATAACCTTAGACAAAATTAACACACCATCATTATCACGATAAGATCATAAACATTCAAATTCACATCACTCCACTACTAAAATGACTTCTGAAAAATATCTCCCATATTTTTTGGAACTCATTACTATCTTATTCTCAAACACTTGACTTGATTTCTTATCTTATCATCTCCCCTATATGTCTAAAGCTAACACTTGAAAGCTATGGACATATTCTATCATCTCTAAACTAGTCTACATCCCCGTTTACTCTAACTCTCGAGAAAAGTTTATTTCATGACCAACGAACTCTCCATAAGCAGTTACTAAGATCTCTTTATAAGATTTTTCTCTTAACCTCAATTGGGACCTCGTCTGGCCACAAACCATCTCAGGTGTACCTCTTACTGCTTTACCTTCATTTCTCTTCTCTATGGGTCATAATGCCACACTTTCATTGCAAGGTACCACTTTGATCTCCTCACCTATTTCAGGTCAAACCTACTAGATTAGATCTCAAAACTAACACCATTACCCTCATGTTGCCATCTTTTAATCATGACACTCATCTCAAATTCAAGTGTAGTGTTTATCATTAAACCTGAATATCAATATGATTGCTCGTTTACTATACTAACTTACAACTACTAGACACAAACTAAGAAACACTCGCCCACTCAAACCTCATGTGAAGTAATCAATCTTTATCTCTCAGTCTCCATACTTAAAATTTACCATCAGATTCCACTTCACAACTTAAGTACTACTTAATCACTTACCGCGCATTATCTCTCAAATAGCTTTATCATCCTCTGAATACCATGGGGTTCCCCCTTTAAAGTTCATAAGCCTAACTTGGGTGTATCACTTTATGAATACTCCGCTATCTGATCCGACACATAAATGTAGTCTTCTCTAACACGATGACACATGAACATCAACTCTATTCTGGTTAACAATGCACTCTAACTTATCTAACTATTCCTCTTCCTTCTATCAAGAACTCTCTACAACATTATCATTTCTTATTTTACTCATAAAGTAATTCATCACTTATATTTGACTGGGTACATAATTTCAAAAATATAATCTGCCCAATAACAGGACCTCTGCATACTTTCCTCTAACTCATGGTAGTTTCACTACTACTACTCATAATCTCCTAACTCATGCTACCTTTTTCAAGTGAAAATACTATCCAAGATCCACAACACACTTCCTTATAAGGATTTCATTTGAAACAAGATTTAGAGAAGGGAGTACAACTCAACTTTTAGCTCAAATGCACTATTTATATGAATATGAGTGCATTCTTTCAAGCTCAATAGTTAACTCACTCATAGGCTACTCTCAAGCTCCTCTACAATCTCATGACTTCCTCAAGCTTTTTGCTAAGAACAACTCATCGGTAAAGAACTAACTTTACTTTTTCACCACCTCTAGTATTAGGGGTAGAAAAATGAATTCGAGAAACACACGAGTATGAATAAGTCTCTATGACATATCTCTATTACACGATAAAGAGTATGAAAGAAGGGAACGTTTCTTAAATGACTTTAGTCCCTCGTTTATAGTAGTGGGGACCTCACAACTTTAAACAAGACCCTATTGACAAGGCTTCATAAACATCCTAGGAAACTTGAGCTTTGTGCTTTGATATCAAGTTTGTCATGACCCGAGTCTACACCCTTGATGTGGCCGATACTCAAGAACCATTGTTGGTCCCCAAGCAAACTGTCATCCGGGCTGACTACAAGTGGAAGACTAACTCAAGAATACAAAATTAATGAAATCCATTAAACTCAAATACAAAGCTTTAACTCAAATGATTAACTCTCAATATAATATAATATTCAACCAACCAGAAATAGGCAACTGAAGTCTTTAAATCATATAACAATATAAATGAAACATACTTCTCAAACTCTATTGTCTATCTATGAAGCCTCTAAAGGACAAACATGGAAGTCGGGACAAGACCCACAACATCCTAACAAAAGTGAAAAGTAAATGGAATCCTCCAGAAGCAAGGAGGCTCACCATAGCTAACTCGAACTATAAGTGGTATCAACAAAGCACCTGTTGATGACCCCAGCTATTGTATATGCATCATGGAACGATGCAGGCCAAATGGCTTCAGTACATGGAATTTACGAGCATGTAAGAGAAATTCTAAAGCATAAACATAAGCTTGAAGTGATGAAAATTCAGTTTCCTCCTCTTTTAAATGTGAAAACATTTATCCTTGAGAATACTTAGTTCCCATATATTCATTTTCAAAATATGAACTCAACTTTACTCATCCTCATACTCGAGTACTCAAGTCTTAAAACAAGTTTAGATAAATTTGTAAAAGTATTCTCAAAATAGGGTTCATGTCCAATTATGGACGTGAACGACTCAATTAAAGGTTTTCAGTTACCATACATAGAACTCATTACTAGGAACTCAAGAACTTAAGAACTTCAGTGATACTACTCATATCAAGAATGCTCAACTCAGAGGGTTCATGTGGAATTATGGGCATGAACAACTCAACTCAAGAACTTCATGATACTACTTCGTCTCAAGAATGCTGAACTCATAGGCTTCATGCAGAATTATGGGCATGAACAACTTAACTCAAGGACTTTATGGATAACATATAATAGTCCCATGATTAGGAATATAATTTCAAAGAAATTAGGAATTCAATACTTAAGACATAGAACTTGAAGCTACTACTCCTCTAAAAGATACTCAAGTTATGAAGTTCATACAGAATTTATGGACATGAATGACTCAACTCAAGGGTCTAAATACAAAATGGAACTCATGTATACGACTCTTCTCATTCCCATACTTACTTCCTCAAATCTTAACTCAAAATCCATAGTTGATCTCAAAGGATTAACAATTGAACTAAAAGGCTTTCTTGAACTCTACTCTTTAACTCTCTCTTGAATTTGAACTATGAATTAAAGAGTTATGATTCATGATATGAAGGATCTCGTGATGATAATGTAGACTCATGAATACATTCTCCTCATTGCCATACTCACTTGTTCAATTCTTGAAATAAGTTATTAGAAATTGTAGAAGACTTCTCAAAAGACTTTCAGGGACTTTCTCAAAATGTTTGAAATAACTCTCAAGATTTGACTCTTAACTCTACCTTAATTTTGAATTACGAATTCAAGGTTATGATTCATGTTATGAATGATTTCTAGGTGTTTAGAAGTAGTTTAGAGTAGTTAAAATCAAAGTGGAATAAAGGTACCCTTTGAAAGAACTTAGATGGGCCAAACAACGGAGAAGGGGTGAGGGCAGGCGACCCTGGTGCACTGAGTGGCGCATGGCGCCAGCCCATAAACTATGGACACCCTCTACTGATGCAATGGTGGGCGGCACGCCAACCCATGCCCTAAAAACCTGATGAATTTCTTTGCTCATTTTCTCACCCTAGTTCACCTAAATTCGAATGGTTTCTTCCCCACTCACTTAGATTTGAATACCAAACCTAAGTACACACTAATCTACTCAAATTAACCCTCAAATCGCTAACTTTTATCTGAAGAATTCATCAAAACCTTAACAAAACAAGATTTAGAATGAAACTTCAAGAACACTTATCAATAACTCAACATACCAAAACTTATGGGTGAAATTCATAAAAGAAACTCATGATTGGCGTGTGGTTGAATGAACCCAATACTATGAAAACTTACATACCTCTTAGGGATCAAACCCTTGGCAAAAATCCATAACAAAACTCAAGAATCTCGATGAACGCCTTGAACCTTTCCTCTTTTCTCTTCTTGAATTATCTTCTAAAACCCTAAGGGTATTGGGGATTAATGAAAATGATTCTAATCAGTTTAGACCCCTATAACCTTATAAAACGTTTTAAGGGGTAAGGAAAAGACTAAAATACCCCTCATAATTTCGGGTAACTTTCCTTAACTGGATAAGCTGACTTCAAAAGGGCATATCTCACTCATCCGAACTCGAAACTTAGCAAACTTGGTGGCATTGGAAAGAGGATTAGAAGACCTTTCATTTTATATCTGATGTGCCACCTAACTCATCCTATACTGAAAGTTAAGGTTCTTTGAAATAGCTCGAAAACTTGGAAGAACTTACGAATAATTTGAATGAATTCTCTTTAGTTATTTTTGGAACTCAAGGTGCTACATCCAGTGACCTTAACACTTAAGAAAATTTAAATTCCTCAGTAAAACCCTACTCACAATGAAGGATGGTTCAAGTCTTAGGTAAAAAAATTCTTGGGGTGTTACAATAAGCTCATAACCTCTACTCACCATCAAATGCCTATATAATGCATCATAATAGTATATGTCGTCGTAGAAACAAAGTAGTCTCAATCCCTCCGAAATCCTCTTTAACCATGTAGAACTATAGGTCCACACTAGTTAATATCCATAAGTTACCTATCATAATTTGAACAATCTAGCTTGACATAACCACATAGAATCTTCCACACATCATTGCTTGTCACCCAAAACAAAACTCAATCTTTATAAAAGTCAATAATAAACCCCAAATAAGTATGTGCTGAACCAGTTCACATCTCATAGTCACATCTAAACTAAAAGGCGAAAATCCCTACAGCCTTTAACTCCGAATCAAGAGTCTATACAAGAGGTATCCTTCACCTTTGTTAAATTCTTTCCATGAACCAATTTTCAAATACCCGAACTCTTCAATACACCAAACTATTATTTCACAATTTATCCTTTTACCAACGACCCATTACATTTTTACCTTATACTCTAAACCAACACTTTTAAGTGAAATCTTTCGTTAGGTCCTTTAACAATCAAAAGTAAAAAATAAACTTTATGACCAAAACTATGCACAAATCCTTCAAAATGGTCAATATCCAATGCAATCAATCATTTCTTACCTTACTAATTCATACCCTAAAAAAACATAATACCACGAACGTAGACTTTTAATGAAAAACTTGAATACTGATTTGAACTATATAGCCCAATCCCATTATATATCAATATTAGCTCATACATTAAAGATTTTTATGAATTCATGTATCTTAGCTTATTATTGATCGCCTCTTCATCGACCTTATCATATCCTTCGCTAAAAATCCAACCATACTCATTATCAAACTCAAAACCACAAAAGAACTTATCATCACACTCGAGTTGAATGTCTGTACACTCCTTTATCAAGTCTTATCCAATAGTTTTTAACCAATTTGATGAATCCATGACACTATTACCATAACCAGAGAAAAATAGATGAAATCATGCATCTCTGAATCCAATTCTCAATCCTTTTAAAGATACCTCTTTAGCCCTTGCAATAAGAGAAAATATTGTTGCTCTCACCTCTTATCGAAGGATACACTACATCCCACTATTTCTTTTCATTATGATTCTAGCTCTTTTCAATTTTATTCGAGTTGTGTCCTAGCACCTTCTACAACTTCCCGTACAACCACACTATTCACCAAGCAAATCACAACCTTAGATATTTGCAAGTCGTCATTACCAAACAAAATCCATTTAACCAACAATCCTTATCATATAGTTGCATCTCAATAACAATCCATCCCCAACCCTTATTAACATCATGCTTAGTTAGCTCTTGCCATTAGCACGAAGTTAACCTTGTCATCGACATGACACCTCGAACCCAACTATACCACCCAAATCCAAAGAACTAACCAAATTTTATATGAACTTTATTACTAAAATTCTTAATTACCTTCACAAAATTATACTTCCTTGGAGCTTATGATGAAATCACCAGATCTCATTTAGAATCCTCAGGGTACACTTCACTACCTAAACACATTAATACCGTATCAAAGGTCCACCACTAAAATTTCCCTTATAAACAATGCTTAACCCATTCGTCCGTAGTAATAAGCTACTTAGCTTCTCAAATGTGAATGCAACATCAAATTAGATCATACGAGCATGTTATACAACTGATAACTCCTTAAGTAGTTCGTATTCACGCTTAACAATCAACGTATCCATTTCCATACACCACTAGTACAACCTCATGGAAGTCCGTTAGATCCACCACTAGAACACATCATACCTATCGAGAAGGTTGTACCCAAATAGCCCACACATTTCTATCCATTGAATAATTGGAAAACATTATCAAGTTCATTCCATCTCTATCCAAGCGATATGCATTTTTCTGTAGATCAGGTCGATAGCAGAAGTAACTCACTTCGTAACTCTAACCAAGTAAGCATTGATACTATTGTAGTAGATGTATCATGACCTTATTTGATATTCACACAATCTATAAAATCGTAGTAGAAATGCTGACCTCAATTGGCGCAACATCATTCTCATCATTCGCTAAGTAGTCCATACATGTTATGACAAATTTACTAACTGTATTTTTCAAAGTTATAGCGTTCATTATCAAATCATCCTTTTAACCATTCCACTTCCAATTGTAAAGACACTCCAGATATTGCCCATACCACACAAGTACTGATCCCACTACTAGATGACTATCCTAAAAAAGTATAAGATGCTCATGAAGTCCCTTAAATCCCTGTTTAATCTAATTGTTTATTTATCCTCAAAGTTCATCTTCAAACCATAACTTCACACAATTTCATCGAATCACTGAACATTCTAAATCTAACCACACATCATCTCCACAAGTATATCACTTCAACATTAGTAGCAGATCTAACATCCAAGCCATACACAACATCAACTACTCACATGAGGAATTACACACGGATCATCACATAAGTGAGAGAGAATGGAATGAAACGATACAAATCAAAATGGACAAAGGATGCATGACAGAAATTCAAAAAGTGGACATTTTTCCTAAAGTTACCATAGCCTCTCAAAGATAAATACAGATATTTTTGTACAGATCCTCGAGACACTACATAGACTCGGCTTGTATATACGTGAGACCAATGAACCTGGGGCTCTGATACCATTTTTTCACGACCCAAAATTCACCAAATCTATAATCACGTTCCTAATCTTGATGCCAATTAATATATCAACTCTCATATTTTCAAAATTTCAAGTCAAGGCTTAAGTCTCAAATTTTTCCCCACTAATATCAATATAACAAAGTTAAAAATTGATTTTAACAAAATTGACCACTGATGATTATCAACCCAACTTCAAATCCTTCCCATGCTTTCCTAGACATGTGTCAATCATTTATATGATTATTACTCTTACTTAATTAATTATTTATCCCAAAAATAAAATAAAACTGCATACTTAGCAATCCATAACAAGAAACAATTAAAAATTGATTTTTTTTCTTCCTTTATCAAACCCAATTCTTATAAAAATAATTATTAGCCAATAATTGCTAATGATTACTCCCTCAAGTACACCACTTTCTTACCCCCAGGTTTCCGTCGTATTCAACGAAATTGTCATTCAATTCACCCTTAACAATTTGATAATTAATTTCTCTAAAACACTACATATCTATACATAATATATTGTATATTATACACTGTTCATGTAGTTACTTGAAAAATTTAGAGACAACATATATAACTGATGTTCATAATTTTTTGATGTCGAAGCCTTGTCGTCGTCCGTTCCTTCTTTTCCTTTTCTATTTCTTTTCTAAATTAATTATGTACTAAAAGTGATAGATTTTATTCACTTGTTTTAGTACTTATGGGCCAAATGGTATAGAGCCTTAAATAAATTAAATACTTCTCTCATTAACCATCAACTAAATAAATAAATTATTTAAAATCACTCATCAACTAAACAATCATAGTTAACAAATAGCTTAAGAATTTCAAAACTAACTTCACCAACAAATCAAAATTGACTCAGGAAACTATTGGGAGGGGTAGAATGGTAATTTTTATAATAAGTTCCAAAAATTCTTTTTCGGGTCATTACAGGTTTATACTTGTTAGCGAATGCCTACACATAGAATTGGATGAAATGTAGTTGAGCGCTATAAAAAATGGGGCAGCTGCTAGAGAGTGGTGCTAAGAATTCTTTTATTGAAGTCTTTTTGTGAACTAATTTTATTATAGTTGAATTATATTATTTTTGTTCTTTATGATTGCTCCAAAGCAGGTGAAGAAATGAGTGTGAACGGGAGGAATGTAAGTCAACTCGGGAACAATGATGACATTGAATAGTTTTACGATGTCAATGACGATCAGTTGGGAAGTGCGGGTGCTATTTGATTTCCTCCAACTGTAGGCAATACGGTGTTTCATGTGACCATCACAATGTTGCAGTTGTTGCAAATAAAAGGTCTCTTTGGAGGGCTTGCTCATGAGGACCCTTATGACGACAACTAAAATTTTGTAGATGTGTGTGGACCGTTCTCCTTCAAGAATATCACCCAAGAGTTAGTCCAACTTCGTTTATTTTCCTTTTCTCTAATGGGGGAAGCAACAAAGTGATTGACCGAACTACCAAGGAAATCAATTACTTCTTGGGACGAGCTCACGAAAGCCTTTTATGAAAGGTTTTTCCCTCCTTCGAAGATGGTTAAGTTGAGGGATAATGGTGAGCACTTCAAGCAAATTGATGATGAGCCTATCCATGAAACACGATTGAGGTTCCCAAAATTGTTGCTCCAATGTCCAACTCACAGGTTGCTGGATAATGTGCTATTGCAATATTTTTATCGGAGTCTCGACATGGTCAACAAAGGTGTTGTTGACTAGCTCATTCGGGGTGGAATCATGAGACAACCATTTGACATAACTTCGGCCCTACTTGATGAGATGACGAAAATTTGTCATGCATGGTACACTAAGGAATATCAGATGTCTCCTTTGAATCTTGGGCTGACAACGGAACAGATGGAAAAAAGAACCAAGAACAGGATGAGAATTTTGCCAAGATAATGAAACTAATAGACCTATTGACGAAGCATGTCATGGGAGGTGGTTACAAGGTTGTAAATGTTGTTGGTTCTAGTAGTGGTGCGAGTCTTGATGACGTATAATTTGAGACCATGTACAATGAAAGAGGTGTAGTTCTTATCAAACCAAGCAGAGGGGTTCTCGTCCGAGCTATCCAATGTCGGGCGGGAATTAAGGTTGAAATAGAGATCGTGATGATGGTTGGAGAGATAGAGACTGTGAATGGAGTGACCGCAGTGTAAATTGGAGAGATATAGATGGTGGAAAAGATTGTAATGTGCCTCATCATGAATGTCAAAATCCAAAGGAACAAATGGCTGATCCTAAAAACTTTTGAACGGAAGATATGCTTGATCGTATCTCGAACAATGTGGAAGGATCAAACAAGGTGCTCAAGAATATGAAAGATGATGTTTCTTCTCTAAACCAAAGGGTTACATTGACCTCGATGTCCACAAGCAGCTTGAAATGCAGATGGGTCAGATCTCGACTCATTTAAATCCAAGGCTGCAATGGGGTCTTCCGAGTGATACTTTGGTAAATCCAAAAAATGAGGCATGATCACATGGCCACGTTGTTCCACAACGTTAAATAAGGCACTTCTTGGGAAACAACCCAAATTTTAGTTTTTGTTTTGAATAATGATTATTGAATGTGTAGGTTAAAATTTAAATTTTAGAGAAAAGGGAAATTGGGTGAGCTAAAGTCCATTTGGTGACATGCCGAGTGGTTCAGCGAGCCCGACGTTGATCGCACTTTAGACCAACTGAATGATCAAATTTCTATTATTTCGGCGAGCTAAAATCCACTCGGTGCATCGTCGAGTGAATAACGGTATTAATGACCCTCTCTGATCGAGGCGCAAACTGAAGGGTTAAGGGTCTTTCAACCATTTTAAATTCAATTCTTCTCCTTATTTTGAACTTTTTGACTCGTGCACTCTTACAATCATATTTTGGATCATAGTTTTTACTTAGATTTTCGCGGGTGTCCTCATGTGGTTGGAATTCGATGTATTACTCTTCTCTGTCTTTTTGCTTTAGTGTCCTTTGTCTTCAATTGAGGTTGGTTCTCTGAATTAGCTTTACTTTCATGATTTTTACTGAGCAAGATTATGAGTAGTTAATGGATCTATTATGTGCCTTGATTATATGCCTAATTTCTTGTTGAATGGTAAATTAAAGTCAATCTTGCTTGATAAATTATTTAGCCTAAATTAGTTTGAATTTCATGTTAAATTTGCGTGAAATGTGGGTTTGCATGTTAGGTTTTGTGTGGGTAAAGTCTGAGTAACCCGATTTCAACCAAACCACTTGAACTTTCCCAATGATAGATTGGGTGACACCATTCTTAAGGGTAAAGTTGTTATTTTATTGAATTTGAATCGATTGGGGGAATCTGAGTACCTGCTTAAGTTTGTGTAGTGGGTAGGCTAGAATTGCATAGAATTATGTTTGCAATTGGTTTTTGTAGGTTGTGCGTTGAGAATGGAATTTTGGGGTGAAAATCTGGCACGTTGGGACATTCGACGAGCTTAGTCGAGCTCGCTGAGTGTGACTCTGTGGTTCGCCAACTAACTCCCCTTATCCCCTTCTTGACTTAATTGTTGCTGAATTATTCTGTGATTTTTGGTTATATGTCTGTGTTCGCCGAGTTGACTCGGAGACTCGCTGACTAGACTTAACTTCGCCTTCTTGAGGCCTAATTTTTGCTAAATTGTTCTGTGATTTTCGGGAAGACACCTTTGCATCACTGATTAGGTTCAGCGTCTCACCGAATGATCTTTTGTCTCGCCCTTTTTGTGTTGAATTTTTGTTGTGTTGTTGTGTTAATTTCGGCAAGCCTTCTATTGCTCGCCGAATGATCATAGCAACTTGCCAAGTTATTTGGCGAGTTTTCCTGCAACTTTTTGATTATGATAATGTGCTGACCAATTGCAATAGCATGTGTTTTGTTTGTGTGTTTCTATAGACATGGTTAGAACAAAGCTTCCGGTGAGAGGTCCTACGCCCCAAAAGAAGGCAAAAGTGGTCAAGATCACCCATAAAGTCACACCTCCACGAGTCACTTGGTCTAAACCTCCCTAGAGAATGTAAAAGGGAAAGGAAAGAAAAAGTTGGTGGCTAGTTCCAGCTCAAGTTCGAGCTCATCAGATAGCATGGGTATAGACTCCACTCACCTTAGCACCTCAGAGTTTGAGAGAGAAGTGGATACGGGGTCCAGGAATCTAGTACATACAATAGCTACAAAGGGGGAGTTGCTTAAACGAAACTTCTTTGAATTGAGATCTAAGGCAATTCATGATCTAGCATGACTTCCATCACTCGCGAAACCTTCAGCACCTCCAGTAGCTCAGGCACCTCAAGTGCCCCTAGCCCCAGCACAACTTCCTAGATCTATGAATCGCCTAAAAGTTGTCGGGTTGCAAACAATCTTAGAGGAGAAGCAGCTGCCGACTGATGGTGTTGTGGAGATTTGGACTCATTTAAAGCTTTGTTTTGATAGTATAAGTGTCCTCAAATGCCTCATTTATGCTATAAACTGATGTAAAAGCCATGATTTCCAGGTATGTGAGCTAAGGAGCAAGGTAAGGACACTAACATTCAAAAAGGAGCAAAACAAGCTGAATAAGTGGAGAAAAGCGATCCTAGTGATTGCCAAGATCACTCGGCGAACCACTGAGTGGATCTTCAGTTCGCCTAAAGTTACATTGTACCAGTGATGGGGGAAGAAACTAAGTCGGTGACAGAAATGGGCAGTCGGCGAATTGCCGATTGGTTTCGCGACAACAAAAGGGATTGCCCAAAGTTACAGGACTTAGGATGCTGAGAACCAATGCAAAATGGTGATGGAATAGAGCAAATGGAGGATCGCCAAACCACTTGGTGAGCCCGACTTATCTGGCCTAATGGCTTTTCAGGACAAATTTTGGGCAACTATAAATTAAGTTTTGAACTGTAGATTTATTACCATACGATCATACAATCATTCAAAAGAGTTTTCTTTGAGTTTTAGAGTTCCATTTTTGACTTTGAAGCTTTTGGAGGCTCAAACTTGAAGATTTGCAAGTGGGTCTTTGAATTTATCCTTTGGAAAACATTGTAAAGGCTGGAGACTATTACCCAGCTGATGGCTAATCAAGTTGGCAATTGTTTTTATCTTTTTATGATGTTTGGCTAAAACCCTAATTCTTGGGGTGTGATCATGTGATTATGGGTTGAATTAGCTTATTGGTATTGTTAATTACTGATTTAAATGCTTAATGAAGTGTGTTTTAATTGACAGTTGTGTTTTAATCGAAGAATTGTAGTTGCAAATGCAATTCAAACTTAGAATTCTTGGCTTGCTTGAAAAAGAGGTTTTAGAATCAAATCTTTCAATTGATGATTGTAGTTATAGTGGTGATATGGGTTTACCTCGAAAGAGTAAATCCTAACCTTAATTTTACCTTTCTAGCTAGAAAGAGTAGATGAATTAAGGTGTGGGCTATTCTTATTTTCTAAGCATGTTGATGTTCGAAAGAAATCACTTGAATTGTGGTAGTTATCTGTCACGCCCCGAGCCTACACCCCAGACGTGACCGGCACTTGAAGACCATCGCTGGCCCCCAAGCGAACCCTTGGCCTGGCTTTCTTAACTCAACGGAAACTTAACTCAACAGGATAACTCAATGCAATGAAAAGTTATAAAACAACTCAACTGAAAGTAATTTGCCAACAAGGCATCTCGAGTCTCAAAATAGGATATTTAAATATATACATGCATGAGAGACTCCAAACTAACTGACTGACTGTCTGACTGTCTATGAAGCCTCTAAATACTGAGATGGATGTTGGGACAGACCCCGCAACATCCTAACAAAACAAAAACTAAGAACACAAAATAATTGAGTCCTCCGGAATGCAAGGAGGCTCACCACTGACTCTGGAGTGCTCAGCTAGATCAACGACGTGCAGGATGCTGATCCGGGGTACCTGTATCTGCATCATAAGACGATGCAGGCCCACTGGCATCAGTACATGGAAGGTACTAGTATGCGAGCTGGAAAACTAAGCAACAAGGGCTAGAAGGAAAATTGAAAGAAACTGAAAAGTTTACCTTGTTCAACTCAACTCAACCTGACTGACTTCTTTCAATATAAGGCAATTTAAAACAAATGTGATATAAAGAAAGACTGTTTAAAACATGCTATAAAACTCTGTGTGTATACAAGGATACAATAAGCCTGAGATGTATATAGAAATACAATTGAACTGATGTATATAAAATACAATAATTTCCATGTATAAAAATACAATAACTGCTGTGGGAGTTTCTCTAACCGACAACCATCACATAAGAGCTAAAGTGATGATACAGCGATCAACCTCACGCTGCCAGAGCATCCTATACCCGGCCAAAGGTATAAGACCTGAACTGCCTAATGGATCCACTAGTCTAATATGAAAAGGATTCATCTAAAGAGCATGATCCTTTTCTACCCATGGTGGCTAACATGGTTCTATGGGGGCTGTGGGTTCTTTGAACGCTCCCCCAATTCGGTGCTCGATACTACTCCCAAAAATATACCGGCTCTTATGTTTTTAAAACACATTTCTTCCTGCTGACATGAGATAATTACTCAAAAACACTATCCCGAAGGCTCTTTGGAAATTTCAGTTTCCAACCTTGTTTAAATGTAAAGACATTTCTTTAAAACTTCTTTGGGAATACATAGTTCCCTAATAACTTTGAGAAAATGAACTCAACTTGAAACTTGAAACTCTTTACTTAGCTTGAAACTCTAAGCTCCTTGCTTGACTTGACACTTGAGTCTAAAAATAAAGTTAAAACGTTCAATAAAGACTCTTGAACAACTTTATAACTAGCTTGACTTACTTAACTTCTAAGCTTAACTCTTAATTTCTAACTTCACTTGACTTCTAACTAACTCTCCTTGAATTGAAATTTTTGGATTCAAGGTGATTGCTCATATGTTACGGATGAATTCTTGACTTTAGAAGTACCTTGGAGTGTTGGAAACAACTAGGAAACATAGGTATAATACCTAGGAACCAAAATAAAATACAATAAAATAAAAATGGGACTGCTGGCCAGCTTCAACAGGGGCTGCTGGGCACTCTGCATTCTGCCCAGTTGCCAGCCCTTTCCCCAGAAAAAACCGACTTTTCTCCCTCTTTTCTTCAACTCTAAACCACCCTTACTTCAATGGATTTAACCCCAAACACTAAGGATCATCAATCTCCCAACATACAATAAATTACAACTCAAATACACAAACCAATCATGTCCCACAACCAACAATAACTTCAACAACACAACTAACAACATCAACAACAACTAACAACTTCAACAACTACTAACAACTTCAACAACTTCAACACCAATCCAATCCTTTCTCAAATCATAAAAAAAAGAGCTTGGTGTGTGGGAGAAAGGATCAGACCACACAAAAAAACTCACATACCTTGATAGGGATCACCCCCGACGAAAATCCACAATGGAAACTTGTTGATCTCCTTTCTCCTCTTCTTCTCCTCTTCTTCTCTTCTTCTTCTCTCAAGAACCCTAACTCTTTCTCTTTTAAAATAGGATAAAAATGATCCAAAAACAGCCTAACACACAATATAACCTCAAAAGAAATGGCTAGGGAAAAGACCAAAATGCCCTTAAAATTTCCGGGACGGATTCCCTGCCAACTGCCCAACTTTCAATGGCCATAACTCACTCATACGAACTCGAAATCGAGCAATCTCAGTGGCGTTGGAAAGATCATTCCACAAGCTTCGCAACCATAACTGGAACTACTCCTAACTCATCGTGATCTAGGAGTTACGACTGCTCAAAGTTGGCCAAAAATCACTGATTTCCACACTTAACCAAATTTTTTTCCAGATTCTGTATTTTTCCAAAAAAATGGCTACTTCCAATTTCAAGCTTCTTCATAGCTATTTCAAATTGTCGGATGTTACAATATCTCCCCCTTGGGAACATTCGTCCTCGAATGAGGTGATTCTTACTAAGCTAAGGGTGCAACAACAACTCAATCACCCAACAAGTAACTATGCAACAACAACAACAACAACAACAACAATATGCCCACTATAATTTAAAGAGCACTAAGAAGGAAATTAATACCTTGATCTGCGGATTCAAAGAGATATGGATATCTCTTCTTCATGTCTTCTTCGGCTTCCCAAGTAGCTTTCTCAACAAATTGGTTCCTCCAAAGGACCTTGACTGAGGCTACATCCTTTGTTCTCAACCTTCGAACTTGCCGATCTAAAATTTGAACAGGAATCTCCTCATAAGATAAGTTATCCTTGATCTTGATACTTTCAGTCGGTAGGATCAATGAAGGATCGCCTATGCACTTCTTCAACATGGAGATATGAAATACCGGATGGACCGCTGCTAACTCCTGTGGTAGCTCCAACTCATAAGCTACATTGCCAACTCTCTTAACTATGCGATAAGGTCCAATATATCGGGGGTTAAGTTTCCCTTTCTTACCAAACCTCATAACCCCTTTCATGGGTGAAACCTTCAAATATACCCAATCATCTACTTCAAACTCTAACGCCCTTCTCCTAACATCAGTGTAGAATTTCTGACGACTCTGTGCCGTTTTCAACCTCTCTTGAATCACTTTCACCTTCTCCATAGCTTGGTGAACTAAATCTGGTCCTATCAACTGTGCTTCACCCACTTCAAACCATCCAATAGGAGACCTACATTTTCTCCCATAAAGAGCTTCATATGGAGCCATCTGGATGCTAGAGTGATAACTGTTGTTGTAGGCAAACTCAATGAGAGGTAGGTGATCATCCCAATTACCTTTAAAATCGATCACACAAGCTCTCAGCATATCTTCTAAAGTCTGAATAGTGCGCTCTGCTTGCCCATCAGTCTGAGGATGAAAGGCAGTACTTAAGTTCACATTTGAACCCAAGCCTTTCTGAAAAGATTTCCAGAACTGTGCAGTAAACTGTGCACCTCTATCTGAAATAATGGAGATTGGGACTCCATGAAGTCTCACTATCTCTCGAATATACAACTTGGCATAATCTTCTGCTGAAAGGGTAGTCTTTACCGGTAGAAAATGAGCTGACTTTGTCATTCTGTCGACAATCACCCAAATAGAATCATGCTATCTGCGAGACCTTGGCAACCCTGTGATGAAATCCATATTGATCATCTCCCACTTCCACTCTGGAAGTTCTATCCTCTGAGCTAAACCACCGGGCCTTTGGTGTTCAACTTTCACTTGTTGGCAATTTGGACACTTAGCAACATACTCAGCAATGCCCTTCTTCATGCCATTCCACCAATAAACTTCACGTAAATCACGATACATCTTGGTGGAACCCGGATGAATAGAATATCTGGAGCTGTGAGCTTCCGCCATAATCCTCTCTTGGAGTCCATCTACCATAGGTACGCACAATCTACCTTGAAATCTCAAAACACCATCTCCCCCTTGTTCAAAAGCTAATACTCTTTGCTTTTGAACATTTGCCTTCAACTCAAGCAAAATGGGATCTTGATCTTGCTTCTCTTTCACTTCTGACATTAATGATGACTCGGCCCTGCTCGTCACTGCTATCCCTCCTTCTGCGGAATCTATAAATCTGACTCCCAGGCATGCCAATCTGTGCACATCTTTTGCTAACTCTCTCCTCCCTTCTTCAATATGGGCGGTGCTACCCATAGACAACCTGCTCAAAGAATCAGCAACAACATTAGCCTTACCTGGGTGGTAAAGAATACTCAGGTCATAATCCTTGAGTAACTCTAACCACCTCCTCTGTCTGAGATTAAGCTCCCTCTGAGTAAGCACATATTGAAGGCTCTTGTGATTAGTGAATATGTCGACATGCACACCATACAAGTAATGATGCCATATCTTCAAAGCAAATACTACAGCAGCTAGCTCTAAATCATGAGTTGGGTAGTTCTTCTCATGAACCTTCAACTGTCTGGAGGCATAAGCTATAACTTTGCCATTCTGCATTAAGACACAACCCAAACCAACTCTAGATGCATCACAATATACCACAAAACCTTGAGTACCTTCTGGTAGCGTCAAAACTGGAGCTGTAATCAATCTCTTTTTCAATTCCTGAAAGCTTTTCTCACAAGCTTCAGACCATTGAAATTTCACCGTCTTCTGAGTCAACTTTGTCAAAGGAGATGCAATAGTCGAGAATCCTTCAACAAACCTTCTATAATAGCCAGCCAAACCCAAGAAACTCCTAATTTCAGTTGGAGATGTGGGTCTAGGCCAATTCTGCACTGCCTCAATTTTTTGAGTATCAACTTTAATTCCATCACCGGACACAATGTGGCCTAGGAACGCCACAGACTTATGCCAAAACTCACATTTAGAGAACTTGGCATACAACTCTTTATCTTTCAAAGTTTGAAGAACTATTCTGAGATGGCTAGCATGATCTTCTTCATTCCTTGAATAGATTAGTATGTCATCAATAAAGACAATAACAAACATATCTAAATAAGGTTTGAAAACTCTATTCATCAAGTCCATGAAAGCTGCCGGTGCATTGGTCAAACCAAAGGACATGACTAAAAACTCATAATGACCATACCTGGTTCTGAAAGCTGTCTTTGGGATATCACATTCCCTTACCCTTAATTGATGATAGCCTGATCGGAGGTCAATCTTTGAAAAACAAGTGGCACCCTGAAGCTGATCAAAAAGATCATCAATCCTCGGAAGAGGGTACTTGTTCTTGATGGTAACCTTATTCAACTGGCGATAGTCTATACACATTCTAAGGGAACCATCTTTCTTTCTCACAAACAAGACCAGAGCTCCCCAAGGCGAGACACTTGGTCGAATGAAACCCTTATCTAGGAGATCTTTCAACTGCTCTTTCAACTCTTTCAACTCTGCTGGTGCCATTCTATATGGCGGAATAGAGATAGGACGAGTATCTGGAATGAGATCTATGCCGAAATCTATTTCTCTCTCAGGAGGAATTCCGGGTAGATCATCAGGAAAAACTTCTGGAAACTCTCTTACTATAGGAACTGACTGGAAATGAGGTATCTCAACACTAGAGTCATGAACTCGGACTAAGTGATAGATACAACCCTTCGAAACTAACTTTTTCGCCTTAAGGTACGAAATGAATTGACCCTTAGGCACTACTGAGCTACTACTCCACTCTAAGACTGGCTCATTCGGAAACTGAAACTTGACCACTCGAGTTCTACAGTCTATCGATGCATAACAAGCATGAAGACAATCCATACCTAGAATGACATCGAAATCTATCATGTCTAACTCAACCAAATCAGCCCTGGTGCTCTTGTGACTGATGGAAACAGGACAATCACGATAGACTCTTTCTGCTAGAATAGATTCCCCAACAGGTGTAGAAACACAAAAGGGTTCACAAAGTCTTTCAGGAAGAACCTCAAACTTATTTGCAACATAAGGAGTTACAAAAGATAAACTTGCTCCTGGGTCTAACAAAGCATACACATCAAAAGCAAAGACTTTGATCATACCAGTGACAACATTTGGAGAATTCTCTTGCTCATGGCGACTAGTGATTGCATAAAGGCGGTTTGCTCCTCCACTGGTACCAGAAGTAGCTCCTCTAGGTGTCGTCCTGTCTGGGGGAACAACTGAAGAAGATTGTGCTTTATTTCCCCCATTACCCTGCATATTCTTTGGACACTCTCGCATGAAATGTCCATTCTGACCACACTTGAAACAACCAACGGAGCCCTCTCGACAAATACCTGAGTGGTTCCTACCACACTTGGCACAGGCAGGAGGCTTACTACTCCCTTGCGCCACACTACCCAAAGATTGTGCTGGTCTAGCCTTGAAGTCCTTCGAATTCTGAACATTAAATTCACCTTTGTATCTGGGTGCAGGTGCTCTAACAGATGATGGAGCAGGTCCCTTTTGCCTTTGCTGAAAGGAGGAACGGTTTGAATTACCTCTCTGCTGCCCGGACTCGTTCCCGGTCTTTGCTCTCTTATTTCTAAACTCTTCTCTGTCCCTCAGCTTCTCTTCCTCAACCTGCTGCACATAAACCATCAACCTTGATATGTCCATGTCCCCGATAAGCATTGCAGCCCTACCTTCCTTGCTCGACAACCGAGACAACCCAGCAACAAACAAGCTCATTCTATTCCTCATGTCCGCAACCATCTCCGGAGCATAGCGGGATAATTGTGTGAACTTCAGACTGTACTCATGAACACTCAAAGAATCCTGCTTAAGTGTGAGGAACTCACGTACCTTGGCCTCTCTCAACTCTCGAGGAAAGAAATGCCCTAAGAAAGCTTCCTCAAAACCGGCCCAACTCGCAGGTGGTGCATTCTCAGCTCTACTTCTTTTCCACTGGTCGAACCAAGTTCTAGCAACATCCTTCAATTGATATGCAGCTAGTTCAACCCGCTCAATATCTGCTACATGCATCACATCAAAAATCTTCTTCAACTCCTCAGTGAAGTTCTCTGGATCCTCAGTAGTACTTGAACCCATGAAACTCGGAGGATTCATCCCCAAGAACTCACGAATCCTTGAAGTGTCAGCTCCTTCATGTCGAGCTCCTCTTTGCTGACCAATTTGATTAGTCACAGCTTGACTCAGAATTCTAATTGCCTCTCTAAACTCGGCATTAGAAACTTCCCCTTGATCTTGCACTCCCGGGGCATAAGGTAACTCTTGCTCATCAACATAACGTCTAGGAAGACGCTCTCTACCAACTCTTCGTGGAGGCATGATTATCTGAAAACACGTGCAAGCACGAATTAGAAAGAAACTTTTTAGAGGTCAACTCTAACGCATGAAATGAGTGTGAAAGAAATGAGAAATCTTCCTAAATGTTGCAGCCTCCCAATTATAGATGTGGCGCGCTTCACACCGATAACTAGGACTCTACAGACACGGCTTCATAGACTCCCTAGGACTCTTGAACTCTGTGCTCTGATACCAAGTTTGTCACGCCCCGAGCCTACACCCCAGACGTGACCGGCACTTGAAGACCATCGCTGGCCCCCAAGCGAACCCTTGGCCTGGCTTTCTTAACTCAACGGAAACTTAACTCAACAGGATAACTCAATGCAATGAAAAGTTATAAAACAACTCAACTGAAAGTAATTTGCCAACAAGGCATCTCGAGTCTCAAAATAGGATATTTAAATATATACATGCATGAGAGACTCCAAACTAACTGACTGACTGTCTGACTGTCTATGAAGCCTCTAAATACTGAGATGGATGTTGGGACAGACCCCGCAACATCCTAACAAAACAAAAACTAAGAACACAAAATAATTGAGTCCTCCGGAATGCAAGGAGGCTCACCACTGACTCTGGAGTGCTCAGCTAGATCAACGACGTGCAGGATGCTGATCCGGGGTACCTGTATCTGCATCATAAGACGATGCAGGCCCACTGGCATCAGTACATGGAAGGTACTAGTATGCGAGCTGGAAAACTAAGCAACAAGGGCTAGAAGGAAAATTGAAAGAAACTGAAAAGTTTACCTTGTTCAACTCAACTCAACCTGACTGACTTCTTTCAATATAAGGCAATTTAAAACAAATGTGATATAAAGAAAGACTGTTTAAAACATGCTATAAAACTCTGTGTGTATACAAGGATACAATAAGCCTGAGATGTATATAGAAATACAATTGAACTGATGTATATAAAATACAATAATTTCCATGTATAAAAATACAATAACTGCTGTGGGAGTTTCTCTAACCGACAACCATCACATAAGAGCTAAAGTGATGATACAGCGATCAACCTCACGCTGCCAGAGCATCCTATACCCGGCCAAAGGTATAAGACCTGAACTGCCTAATGGATCCACTAGTCTAATATGAAAAGGATTCATCTAAAGAGCATGATCCTTTTCTACCCATGGTGGCTAACATGGTTCTATGGGGGCTGTGGGTTCTTTGAACGCTCCCCCAATTCGGTGCTCGATACTACTCCCAAAAATATACCGGCTCTTATGTTTTTAAAACACATTTCTTCCTGCTGACATGAGATAATTACTCAAAAACACTATCCCGAAGGCTCTTTGGAAATTTCAGTTTCCAACCTTGTTTAAATGTAAAGACATTTCTTTAAAACTTCTTTGGGAATACATAGTTCCCTAATAACTTTGAGAAAATGAACTCAACTTGAAACTTGAAACTCTTTACTTAGCTTGAAACTCTAAGCTCCTTGCTTGACTTGACACTTGAGTCTAAAAATAAAGTTAAAACGTTCAATAAAGACTCTTGAACAACTTTATAACTAGCTTGACTTACTTAACTTCTAAGCTTAACTCTTAATTTCTAACTTCACTTGACTTCTAACTAACTCTCCTTGAATTGAAATTTTTGGATTCAAGGTGATTGCTCATATGTTACGGATGAATTCTTGACTTTAGAAGTACCTTGGAGTGTTGGAAACAACTAGGAAACATAGGTATAATACCTAGGAACCAAAATAAAATACAATAAAATAAAAATGGGACTGCTGGCCAGCTTCAACAGGGGCTGCTGGGCACTCTGCATTCTGCCCAGTTGCCAGCCCTTTCCCCAGAAAAAACCGACTTTTCTCCCTCTTTTCTTCAACTCTAAACCACCCTTACTTCAATGGATTTAACCCCAAACACTAAGGATCATCAATCTCCCAACATACAATAAATTACAACTCAAATACACAAACCAATCATGTCCCACAACCAACAATAACTTCAACAACACAACTAACAACATCAACAACAACTAACAACTTCAACAACTACTAACAACTTCAACAACTTCAACACCAATCCAATCCTTTCTCAAATCATAAAAAAAAGAGCTTGGTGTGTGGGAGAAAGGATCAGACCACACAAAAAAACTCACATACCTTGATAGGGATCACCCCCGACGAAAATCCACAATGGAAACTTGTTGATCTCCTTTCTCCTCTTCTTCTCCTCTTCTTCTCTTCTTCTTCTCTCAAGAACCCTAACTCTTTCTCTTTTAAAATAGGATAAAAATGATCCAAAAACAGCCTAACACACAATATAACCTCAAAAGAAATGGCTAGGGAAAAGACCAAAATGCCCTTAAAATTTCCGGGACGGATTCCCTGCCAACTGCCCAACTTTCAATGGCCATAACTCACTCATACGAACTCGAAATCGAGCAATCTCAGTGGCGTTGGAAAGATCATTCCACAAGCTTCGCAACCATAACTGGAACTACTCCTAACTCATCGTGATCTAGGAGTTACGACTGCTCAAAGTTGGCCAAAAATCACTGATTTCCACACTTAACCAAATTTTTTTCCAGATTCTGTATTTTTCCAAAAAAATGGCTACTTCCAATTTCAAGCTTCTTCATAGCTATTTCAAATTGTCGAATGTTACATTATCTGAGAGAAAACTATCTCACCTATAGCCTAGCCTTCCTATTGATATTTAGCTATTTATTAGTAGTTTCAATTACCCATATAGTGAAATTAGCTTATAATCAATCACATCCCGAGAATTTCTCTTAATATTATTAATTTCTCTGTGTTTGATTGTGTTGTAGCTGACATCCGTTATTACCCCCTTAGACTTGTTTACATGTCTATTTCGATAATTTCTATTCCTATAACTGATTAGACCACGTTTGTACTTCATACTTGAATTTGAACACGTACTAGTCCCTGTGGGTTCGACCCTAACCTTTCGTTGGGCTTTATACTGAAGAACTTTATATATGATAGACAAAACCTTAGAAGCCACACTATTGGCCAAGACCTTGCCACTTTGTATGAGAGTCGCGCACCAACTACTGCAGACCTACATGTGACGGAGGTTTCGGTGTACTTTTTCCACCTATCCCTTTCTCTCTTAGGAACTCCATTCCTATATGGGATCAGGCCCCCTTATCAAAATCCTTTGTTTGTTAAATCATCATAACTAAAAATAAACATTCCCCCATTTTTGATGATGACAAAAATGTAAGTAATAAATATCAATTTCCCCTTATCACCAACAATCTACAACACTTCCTCTACATCACCCTTCGCCACTTCCTCCTACTACACTTCCCCCTATCAATAGCTTCCCTGTGAACTAGCCAAAAATTATATTATACATAATCAATAAATTCCCCCTTTTGGCAACATAAAAAAGAGAAGAAGTAAACCAGGGTTAAGACTAAGCCTGCAAAGTAAGATCATAACCAATTGGCGACACAACCATAATTGAAAAGCAGAGAAGTAAGAATGATCATAAACAAAACAAGGATCCATTTCATTGCATAATAAAAAGCATTCAATACATTAGAATTAAACTTCTATAAAACCCCAGGACACTACCCACACAAGAACAAAAGGAAGAAAGAGAAGAGGATTAGGAGGAGGGAGGCTTTTGAGTAAGGGATTGGATGACAAGAGTAAGTCGATCATTGGATACTGAGCATTTATTAACTTTTATTTAAGATCAACATTTTGGGTCAAGAGTGTTTTATTATTAACCCTCAATTCAGTGACTTTTACTGAACGAGGTCACTCTATTTGTGCTTTTGCCAACTAAGCATTCAGTAAGGCTATCTCAGCATCCTTTTTGCTCACCAGCACAGTCATCTTCTCCAGTTAATGATTTAATTGACTCTGCTCAACCACCAATTGAGACATTTTGCTCAATTGCCCTGTTTTGCCTTCATACATTCACACTCAACCAAAGTATTTATAGAGAAGGAATGTTTTATTGTTCCTACAGTACCTGCTTCTAAAAGAACCTCCAAATGCTTGAACACCATGGTGAGGAAGTAACCATACCCCATGCCATGCTTTACTTTTTTGCTCTACCACTATCTTTTGCATATTCTCTAACATAAAGGCTGGAAGATTCAGGCGATCAAGCTTGCAAAGTGCATCAATCAGAGATAGATCAGCAACAGAGGTAACTATTCTTTTCTCCTATCTTGGAAGAATCAGCTTGTTCACAAACTCAAACAACAATCGATAGTATCCCTTTAAGAGTTTCTTGGGAATACCTGCACAGTTCATCTTTGGGAGTTTGACACATTCTTTGGCAAAGCTTTTGCCGTAGGTTTGTCCTACCACAGATCTAATCCCTTCTCTAGGCACATTAAAGATCTCACCCAATCTTTCTTCACTAAGATAAAATATTATATCCCCAACCTATGTATTGAGGCTTCTATCCTCATTGAACTCAACATTGTAATAAAATTCTCTCACTTGTTCCTCATGCATTACAGGAGATTGGGTCATGAACATATGAGTCCATGATTGGATTTCAACAGCATCAGCCAAGGTGCTCATACCAGGCTTTGTGATGATCTCAGGATCAAATACTCTTCCACTTAAGACCTTCTGCAATCTTAGATTGTCAACTATTTCCTTTTTTGTTACCTTCTATTCTTTTATTTTCTTCCTTTTTGAACATGGTCCCTTGTTAGACTTGGACTCAGATTCCACTATGGGTTCCTCAGTGTCAGGCGACACTTCTCTTATCTTTTTGGATCTTTCCTTGCCTATCTTATTCACTGGCTCCATACCCTTTCCTGTCTTTGAACCATCTGCCCTTTTGACTACAAGTTTTCTTGATTTAGGTGTTTTCTTCTTCTTTTCTTGAGCTTCCTTCCTTCTCTTTTCTACAACATATATGATGTATTCTGACATGTATCACTTTTTTATAGTCTATTTGAGACTTCCACAACCCCTTCGACTGGGATCACGATCTCCTCTTCCCCAGTCTCTCTTCTTCTTCTATTCTCAGTGGTATTGACCTTGCTTGCCTTTATTGCATCACTCATAAGTTGTTACATGGTGCCTTTGGTAGAAGGTTTCTTTGTTGGTGTCTCCTCTACAAATTTCTCCTTTTCTTTGTTTGTAATAGGGGCCATCCTTCCCTGTATGGCCCAACGTAGAGGAATCTTGTCCTCATTATCCTCCTCAGCAACATTAGAAGGGGGAGGTCTAACTTTCGTAGTTCTATCAAATCTAGGTTCAGTATTCTCAAGCAAGTCCTCCTCAAATCTCTCTTGTTCCTCAGTTCTTACTCCTTCTCTCATTTGTGTAAGACTTTCCACCACTAACTTCTCACTTGCCGCCGGAACGTTTGATTCAGAATACTTATTCTCTGGAGGATCTCCCTCAAACAAAAAATTACACAATATAGATGGAGGAGGACTAGGTTAAGATGAAGTTACTAGATCATATAGATTTAAAGGAGATTTTAGAGTAAGAGGAAAGGATTTAGGAATGTCAACCGGAGGAATGGTTGACATTTTTGTTTGGAAAGGAACACATGAAGAGGTGTAGAAGGCTACTGGGTCTATTTCATTCAGAAAGTATATCATCTTTTGGGATGAAGATGGTGATTGAGACATTTGAGGAGAGAATAAGAGAACAATGAAGAGAAATAGATTAGGCTTTTCTGAAAACTTAGGGAAAAGGGTTTGAAAACTTTGGAATGAAAAGAGAAGGGAAGGAGTATAAAAGGAAATGAAAGGGTGTGTCAGGTCTCTTTGATTAGATGCGTCTCTTGGACTTAAAGCAATGGGACAACGGTCAGAATGACCGATGACTGACACGTGGAGGTCATAACTGTTCTCATTATCAGTTTAAAAATAATGTAAAGACTTCTAACCTTTATACAAGACCAGGTCCCTGTCTGCAATTTGAGTATGTTGATCCCTAAAATGTTATGCCCTTTCTTTGTTCCTACAATTCTTTATGAGTGTATACCTGCAAAAAATACATGATTGATCTTACCAAAACAAAGCATTACAAATAACAAGGATACATACCCCTCTAATCATAGCCAATTAGGGCTGGATGCTTTGGATGAAATTAGCTCAGTCCATTTTCATAATTCCCAACTTCAACCTGTTACTTTCAAACTAATCCTTGCTCAGAGCTTTAGTGAAAATGCTAGCAATTTGATCTTCAGTCCTGTAATATTGCATACCAATGTTCCCCTTTTCTACATTGTCTCTCAGAAAGTGATGTCTCACATCAATGTGCTTGGTCCTTTTATGTTGGACTGAATTCTTCCCCATATTGACAACACTTGTATTATCACACAAAAGTGGACTGGTGTGAGTGAGTACTCCAAAATATACAAGTTGATGCTTAATCCATAGTAACTGAGCACAACATGATGCAACTGCTATATATTCTGCTTCAGCTATAGAGAGAGCCACTGAATTTTGTTTCTTGGTTCCCTAGGATATGATTGAGGATCCCAGAAAGTGAGCCATTCCTGAGTTGCTCTTTTTATCCACTTGATACCTGCATAATTTACATCTGCATATCCTACCAGTTCAAAGGAGTCTCCTGCAGGATAGAATAGAACTAGGTCCCCCTTCTTCTTCAAATACCTTAGAATTTTCTTGGCAACTTTTAAATGTGACTCCTTGGGAAAGGCTTGAAACTTAGCACACGCGCCCACACTAAACACAATGTCAGGTCTACTTGTTGTCAAGTATAACAACGATCCAATAATACCTCTATTCATAGTTTCATTCACCATAGGACCAGCATCATCTACACCCAACTTTGAGTTTGTACCAATGGGAGTATCAATAGGCTTGGCATCCATCATGTGAAATTTCTTCAGCAGCTTATTTATGTACTTTTCTTGACAAATTGAGGTACCATTTGAAGTTTGCTTGATCTACAACCCCAAGAAAAAACTCAACTCTCCCATCATACTCATTTCAAATTCACTTCCCATCAGTGAAGCAAATTCCACACACAAGACCACAGAAGTTGCTCCAAAGATAATATCATCAACATACACCTAAATGATGAGCAATTATTTGCCTGTTGTCTTCAAGAAGAGAGAATTGTCTATTTTTCCTCTTTTGAATCCATTTTCTAGAAGAAATTTAGACAATCTTTCATAGCAAGCTCTAGGAGCCTGTTTCAGTCCATAGAGATCCTTCTCCAATTTAAGCATATGATTTGGATAATCAATATCCTCAAAACCAGGGGGTTGCTTTAGATAGACCTCTTCCTTCAAGTAACCATTCAAGAATGCACTTTTTACATCCATTTGGAACAATTTAAATTCCATGAAAGCTGCAAAAGCAATTAGGATTTTGATAGCTTCTATTCTAGCCACAGGAGCAAATGTTTCATCATAGTCAATGCCTTCTTTTATATTATATCCCTGAACCACCAACCTTGACTTGTTTCTTGTGATGATACCATTTTCATCAAGCTTGTTTTTGAACACCCATCTGGTCCCTATTACAGTTCTATTAGGGGGTCGAGGTACCAGGTGCCACACTTTACTCCGCTCAAATTGAAGAAGTTCCTCTTGCATGGAATTTACCCAATCAATATCTTTCAAGGCTTCCTTAATATTTTTGGGCTCAACATTAAATATGAATGTTGAGAATGCCACCAGATTTCTAGTTTTGGACCTGGCATGCATTCCAGAATTCAAAGGAGAAATGAGATTATCAAAAGGATGAGACAACTGTGTTTCCATCCTGACTTAGAATTTAGAGGTTGAGGTTGATCAGCTTGCTTCTCTTCATCTTCAGAATCGTCATTACTAGGTTGAGATGCACTCTTCAATTCAGCATTGTCAAATAAATCAGGTCCTTCTTTAAGCTCATCATCTTCATTGTCTTTTTCTGTTGGAACAGGTGCAACACTGTTAGAATTTTGACTTCGTCCAGCTTGTGACTCATTTAACCCATCTCTCTAAATCTGAAAAAGTTCTTCCAGCTCATCATCATCCTTGTTTTTAGATCTGTGAGATCACCAGTGTCATCAAAGATCATATGAACACTTTTTTCAAATGCACAATGTTCTCTTGTTGTAAACTCTATAAGCTTTACTTGAAGAGGAATAACCTACAAGGACTCCTTCATCACTTCTAGGATCAAATTCTCCTAGATCATCTTCCCCATTGTTCAATACAAAACACTTGCACCTAAACTCCCTTAGATAATTCAGTTAAGGCTTTCTGTTGTTGAGCAATTCATAAGGAGTTTTGTTCAATAAGGACATGATCAAACACCTGTTGGTCACACAACAAGCCATGTTGATTGCTTCAGCCCAAAACTTCTTAGGAAGATTTGAATCTATATGCATGGTTCTGTCAATATCGACCATAGTTTTGCTCTTCCTTTCAACAACACCATTTTGCTGAGGTAATCTAGGAGCTGAAAATTTGTGATGAATGCCATTTTTAGCACATAAATTGTCAACCTTGGTATTTTCAAAGTCAGTACCATGATCAGACCTGATCCCTACATTCTTGCAGTTTAGCTTTGTCTGAATCGTCTTGACAAAAATCAGTAGCACATCATACATCTTATCCTTAGACTTCAGAAATATAGTCCAAGTGAACCTAGAATAATCATCCACAATCACCAGAATATACTTCTTTCCACCTCTACTTTGAATTTTTACAAGACCACACAAATCCATGTGAATTAACTCAAGAGTTCTTGATGTACTCACTTGCTTCATTGACTTGAACGATGATCTGATTTGTTTTCCTTTGACACAAGCATCACACACCTTGTCATCAATGAATCTTAGCTTTGGTAATCTATGAACCAGGCCCCTGGATACATAATTGTTTATCAGAGAGGAGCTCACATGACCAAGTCTTCCGTGCCACAAGTTAGCATTTTCACTTTAGGCACTCAAACAGGTTAGATCATCTCCCTGAGCAGTGTTCAGGTCAGCCACATACATATTATTGCGCCTTCTAGCCATTAGAATCACTTCTTTTGTTGAAAAGTTAGTAAGAATGTACTTTATTTGATAGAAATCTGACCTCATTGCCTTTACCACATACTTGAGACACACTGAGAAGACTATATTCAGATCATTTACGTAGTAAACATTCTCAATAGAGTGTTCAACATATTTTCCAATTCTTCCAACACCAAGAATATACTCTTTCTTTCCATTACAAAAAGAGACACATCCACCTTAAAGTGCCTTGAGCGAGAGGAAGTTTTCAATCTTTCCAGTCATATGCTTTGAACATCCAGTGTCCATCAACAAGCACTGACTGCTACTTCCTCCACTCCCCTACAACAAAGATTACTTGTTAGACTTGGGAACCCATTTCAGTCTGAGTTCCCAATAAGCAAATAGAGGCGTAATAAGAGAGCTTCTTGTCCAATGAGGCAGAATAGTCTTTCTCATATTAGAAGATTTAGAAATGGGAGAAGGTCCCTTATTCTGTTTGACTTTCTATCTGGAGTATACTGAAAGTTTCTCTTGAGAACTTTTCCAAGCTGGACAATCCTTCTTCAGATGACCATTGCAACCACAATGAAAACACAACAAATTGTCAGACACAAACACATAATTGCTATGAGGATTGTAGGGAGGACTTATGTTCAAGCTTCCTAAACCCTTCCTATTATTTTGACCCTGACTGGTAATATTGGAATGTAATTTTGAGGAGTTAGTCCATCTTAGAGAATATTTTAGTTCTTCTCTGAGACAGACCAGTTCCCTTTCCAACTGATCATTTTTCTCTAAGGCCATTGCAAATTTCATTTCAGTAGTATTCAAGCTAGTTTTTAGCTATATTTGAAAGCTGCTAGCTTCTCCCTTTCCTCTGCCACATTTCTCACTTAACATCTTTAATTTTTCACTGAGTTATAGATTTTCAGTTTCCAGAATTGTCAATTGTTCTTCCACAACAAATATGTGGTCAACCAAGGCTACTTTTTCTTCATGAAGAATATCTAGGTTGTTGTTCATCAAATCCTTTTCAGTTGTTAGCACAGTGATAGAGTCAATCAAAACAGCTGCTAGATTTCTCAATATCTTAATAGAGTAAACATGTAAGTTTTGTTTAAGATGAGAAAGGGTTGCCTTTACTTCAGCTTCTTTATCATCAGATTTTGCCATGAAAGCAAACAAGGTATCAAACATATCTTCATCATCTTTAACTTGCAAGCATGGATGTATCTTCAGAATGTTCTGACTCTTCTGAGTCACTTAAGGAATCACCCCAGACAGCAAGAGTCTTCTTCAAAACATTGTTAGCAGCAACTTATCTTCCTTTCTTATCAGGGATCGGGACCCTTATCTTGTCTTTATCTCCTCCAGGCCTTGGGTAGTCTTTATGTTCAACCTTATGCATAGGTCGTTTGCATTTGCAACTCTAGTGGAGTTTCCTGCTTTTCGAAAACCTCCATGCTTTCTCACAATTTTCTGAAACCTCTTAGTGAGGTATGCCATGTCTTCAACTTCTTCAGAGATTTCTCGTGATGTCACTTTGAGAGCTAGTGACTTATCCTTTTTCACCTCTTTCTTTAATGAATCTTGATTCCTATTCATCTCGTGAGTTTGAAGGTTTCCAATCAGGGCATCTATGGTCAGGACTTTCAAGTCCTTAGGATTCGAAGGATCTTCCTAACTTGTTTGCTTGGATTAATGGGCTCTCCCTTACAGCGTAGCTCATTTGTGATGGACAAGAACCTTGTATGCATATCAAGGATGGTTTCACCCTCCTTCATAGTGAAGTTCTCATACTGAGTAGTGAGCATGTCCACCTTCGACTCCTTTACTTGTTGAGTTCCTTCATGATTTGTTTTAAGGCAGTCCCATATCTCCTTGGCTGACTCACAAGCAGAGATCCAATTGTACTCCTCGGCTCCGATTCCACAAACCAACAACATTTTAGCTTTATAGTTTTTCTCGATCTTCTTTCTATCAGCCTCATTGTATTATTGGCGGGTTTTGAGAATCACCCTAGTGATTTCTCCTTCTTTAACCTCAACAGTTGGAATATACGGACCATTGAGCACTACGTCCCATAGCTTACTGTCTTCAGCCATCAAGAAGTCGTGCATTCTTGACTTCCACCAGCTACAGAACTGGCCATTGAACCTCGGGGGCCTTGTTGATGATTGTCCTTCCTCCAGATTTAGTGGAGCATCCATTCTTCCACCGGATTCTCTCTAGGTGCTAAACAATTAAAGAGCCCAGACTCTGATACCAATTGTTAGAATGTAAGCCTCCACTATCAGTCAATGGACCAGGTCCCTTGACACAACAAGAATAGTAATAATACGCGTAAGTAGTAAAGTAAACAACACAAACAATTTACGTGGAAACCCCATTGGTCAAGGGTGGTGAAAACCATGACCTGTACTCATTGGATTTCAACCCAACTCCATTTAACCGTAAAAGGAACGATGATTCATATTACAAACTCTTGCAACATAGGAATTTAACTCTATATCCCTTCCCCCCTCAATGTATCAACTCTACTACAAAGAAAAAACTAAACAATAACTCTTTTGCCCACTAAACCACCTAATTGTAGCTGATTTAAACTTCAACTCTTACTAAGCAACAACTCTGTTGCCCACTAAACCAATTAACTCTAATTTATTTAGACTTTTTCACTAAATAAGACACTGATCTAATTCCTTTATAGAACAGGAATAGACCTACAATGATAAGCACTGAAATATAAACCCTAAGACAACTAAGACGCTAACAACTCTATCAGGTCCCTGTTGTTCTTGAGGAAAATGTTAGGACCGAAATAAGCACGTGTAATGCGGAAGCTAGCAAAGCAAACCTCGAAAGACCACGAGTAAGAAAACAAACAAGAAACACACCAAATGAGACAGATTTAACGTGGTTCGGTCAATCGACCTACGTCCACAAAGGAGATGAACAATCAACTATAAATATAAGAGTACAAAATATTGAGAGAAACAACCTCAACCAATTCATTCGGAATACAAGGAGGTACATAAAATTCTCCTCCATAACCGCAACCCTTAAAACCCTAGGACTACATTGTGAATGCTGATTAAGTTAGAAGGAGCAGACCTATATTTATAGAGTCCTAAACCTTTCCTACAAGAAAAGGACTAGTTAAAATATTAAAATATTTTCCTAAAAGGAAGACCTATTTATTGTAAGAAATCAGGGCAAATAAATGCCAACAAATCTCCCCTTTGGCCTGAATTTCTGACAAAATAAATTTGTCCACCTTCTTCACATAATCTTTAGGATCTTGCATATCTTCTCCATAATATCCTCTATCAAATCTATGTCTCGACACAGATAACCTCTCTAAAATAATTTCTCCAACAAAGATCTTAATTACTGTCAAAAAGGTTGCGGCTAGAACTACACCCTTCAAGATGAATATCTATTTGTAACCTAGTTCCATCATTAAACCATGGCTCTGATACCACTTGTTAGGACTGAAATAAGCAAGTGTAATGCGGATGCTAGAAAAAGCAAACCTCAAAATACCAAGAGTAAGAATACAAATGAGAAACACGCCAAAAGAGACAGATTTAACGCGGTTCAATAAATCGATCTACGTCCACAAAGAAGATGAGAAATCTACTATAAATATGAAAGTACAAATATAGAGAGAAACAACCTCAACCAATTCACTCGGAATACAAGGAGGTACATAAAATTCTCCTCCATATATGCAACTCTCAAAACCCTAGGACTACAATGTGAATGTTGATTAAGTTAGAAAGAACAATCCTATATTTGTAGAGTCCTAAACCTTTCCTACAAGAAAATGACTAGTTAAAATATTAAAACATTTTCCTAAAAGGAAAACCTATTTATGGTAAGAAATTAGGGCAAATAAATGCCAACAGAAAATACTTATGGAAAGGATGGTTTTTGGTGTGTTCTTGAACATTTCAGGAATGCAAAGACTGAGGTTGTGTCTATTAAGAAGAACCTTATATATGATAGACACAAACTTATAAGCCACACTATTGGCCAACGACCCTGCCACTTTGTACGAGAGCCGCACACCAACTCCTGCAGACCTACAGGTGACAGAGGTTGCAGTGTACTTTTTCCACATGTCCCTTTCCCGATTAGGAAACCCATTCCTATATTGGGTCAGGTCCCCTTATCAGAATCCTTTATTTGTCAAATCACCCAAACTAAAAATAACACGTTGGAATAAACTTTATGGGGTTCTTTATTTTAGCTGGGTATCAATTTTCTGGGCTCTTGTGGATTTATTTTGGAGTTTTTGTGGGTGCCAACCTATGCATATAACTTACGTTAGCATATTGTTTTGTTTTGGTTTTAGTATCTCTTTTATCTCTTTATGATGTTTTCAACAAAAGAAAATAGCAACATATGAATAGTCATAAGGGGATGGCCTAACAACTGAGAAATTTGTGGGGAAATTGGGAACCGAGGTTGGAATCCCAATAGAGGAATAACTGAAAAGTGCAGAAATTCCTTGCATCTACCTAAGCTTAGTGGATGGAGCTACTCGATATTTATGTTGCTAGGTCCCTATAGAGGAATAACTAAAAAAGTGCAAAAATTGCTTGCATCTGCCTATGCTTAGTGGACGGAGTTACTCGATATTTGTGTTGTTAGGAGCTTAGTGGACGGAGTCACTCGATATTTGTGTTGCTAGGCAGTAGTAAGTACCCAGTGGATTGGTCGAGGCTCACACAAGGTAGCCTAGATACCGCAATTATAAAGAGAAAAATTTATATTGCTTTGGTAAAGTTTATAAGAGTAAGTAGCTTGTTTTATCTTTACTTTGTCATATGAGGTTACTAGGTTCTGTTGACATAGGTGTTATGAGGAGACATTACCTTCCTAGATTACGATTTGCTTAATGGTGAAATAAGGATGTTTTAAGTGGTTGTTTTCGCTGCATCTCTCAGATGCGGCTTTTCGCGACGTGGTCAGAATATGCAGAGGTTAAGGATTTGTAGTTACTTATACTCAAATTGACCTATTGATCTGTTAGTAGATCTAAGATAAGTCTACTAACCTCTAGAATTTAAATTATCGCTAATGTTTGAATTTATGATAATGTTGTTTTTATGCAAGTAATTCACTTCTTAATCAATTGGTTGTTTTATGACGTGAAGGAAATATTGAACTTTTGAATGATAATGAAGAACAACTCTGTAAATTTCCTTGCTTTGGTCTGTCCTTTTTCTTTTGTCCAAAACTCAAAAAAGAGTTATCTCCTTAAAAACCTTAAAGAAGTGTCCTCGATTTAATAAGTGAGAAAGGATGTACGGACTGGTAAGATGGGAAACTTATTGCAACCATGTTAGTTGATTCTTGACATTTCAGTTGCAGACTTGTTGCTTAGTTTTTCAATGCTACAATTTCTGTTTTTACTATTAACTTTTGATTTTTGATGGTCTCTGGCAAGTGGAGTCGTGTAGTTTATGTTTTTTTGTGGTTTCGTTTTCATAGTTGATTTCTAGGATGCAGTTGACATTGTGCCTTCTCACACCCGTAGTAAAGCAATTTGAGCAGTAGTTAAAGGTATGGCCAGCAATATTTTTTGGGTCAGTGATCCAGTTGCCATTGTCATCTTTAACATAAAAGATCATGTCATTTAACAACTGAAAGGTGAAAGAATTTCATATTTACATCTCCCTTGAAAAGTTAGTTAATACGAGCTTATAATTTCCAGAAGTCTTTCCCAATTTTAAGGGTATTATTATATTCTTTCCTTATGCTTAATTTAAGGTTCTGGAGGAAAGAACTGGCAGGTAAAGTACTAGCGTTTTGTTTTTTTCAATTAAACCTTTCCTCTTGCTATATTTGGTAGTGTTAGTTGGAATATTGTTGCTTCTGAATTTTGATGAGGAATGCTTGTTGTTGATAAATGACATTCAACTGGCAGAGGCTATAAATTTCAAAAATTATATGCTTTCATGCAAGGGAAAGGATTTGATGGGTTGATCTTCACAATGGTTTTCTAGATATTGAGAGAAAAATTAGAGTGAGGAATGTGCACTCACAACTTTGAAATCGATCCTTGATCCAAAGTCAGGAAATTAGAAGTATTTAAGTGGGATCATAATAGAGAGTTTGAACTCTGTCCATATCCATACTGTTGAGTTTTCCCGATGAACAATTGAGGTTTGGCTAGCTAACTAGCAAGGGATTCTTTGACTATTAAATAAAAACAAGTCTTTTCTCGACTAGAAGGATCTCTCTTAGTTTTTATCCATATAGCTCAAACTCTTTAAAAATGTTTTATTAGTTCTCTAATCTTATGATGTGGCTTCAAATTTTTACTTATATGAACCAGCCTCGTTGTGAAACATGATTATAGGACTTTGATCTTAGGTGTAAGAGTTGTAGTACAGAACCCTATTCTAGAATAAGCGACAAATTATTATCTTTTTAGAATACCATTTAAAACACAGGCAGCTCACACTTTCAAACACACAAGTTTTGACTTTTTTATATTTTCCTATGTAAGTAAATTTATTATTTCAATTTTATGATGTTGTGCTTCCTTTCTTGAATCTTACTGTGATAGCACCACATTGAAATGCACTGTGTATTTACTTTTTCCCAATCAAAGTTAGAAAAGTGCATTAGGAACATTCAGTTGACTATATGACATTTCGATTATATTCAGACGTTTTAGCATGGTTCAACTTTTTTTACGCAATCTGCAATGTGTTTATTTCAATTTCACTTATATAAGGGAAATTTTGGTTTAGGCCGTACTCTTTTGATTAAAGGAGACGACATACTGAAATACGAAGAAAATCCATCAATGGAAAAAAAAGAAAAAGAAAGAAAGATTTGTATGAACTGTATGAGGAACAACTACCCAAGACTTAAAATGACAAATATCATAGAATAAATGAAATCTTATCCCCCTATTGCTATGCTGGAAAAGAGTGTCGTTATGATTTATTACTTGACACTAATATTTCCATTTCAGTATTGAAACCTAGTAGCTCTATTGTTTTGTTTGTCTACACTTTCATAAATTCACACTAATATCAGAAAATACTAAATTCATTTTACAATTATTTTCCTGTGCAGATTGAAGTTAGGGATTTACAGCTATTACTATTGAAGTTTCAACTACAGGTATATTTTTTCCCACCCGTTATTGTGATTTCTTTTTTCCCCTACATTAATTATCTCCAACTTTAGTGAGTTCTAAAAAGAATAGTTTGATTTGTTATCATTATTTAGAAGTTTTTTGTGCGTTGAATAAAAACAATTAAACATATAATTTATATCTCACATTCTGAATAGATAAGAGTTCTCAAATATCTATAAAAAAAAATGCATGAACATAGAGACAACTAAAGGAACCGTTGAAATGCTATGTTTATAAAAATGAAGATATAAGGTTAGTCAGTTGGAAACAAATTTAGAGAAGTAGAACATGAAGAAGGAAGGTTCAAGTTGTATTTTTTTTTTATATGATGTAACATTTTAGTTGGTAACTTCTTTTACTCTGGTGAACAATCATCGTTCAAGGGTATGTTCCTGAAGATACATAGAAGTGGGCTTTGATGAGCCTTAGATGTAAAGGAGTTCTTGAATCCTTCTATTTTTAAGCAAGTAGAAGAGCGCATAATCGAAAATAAATGAATGAAGACAGCTTACAGCCAGTAAAAAGCAAACTACTATTGTTTCGATGAAGAGAAGAACCTATGATTAGCTTTTCGAAAAGTTTTCAAATGAAAAATTTTAATGAAATCTTCAATTTCTTATTAACTATGTTCTACTCTTACAAGAAGCGCCCCTAAAAACCTATACTCATATGCTCAAATTCCATATATATGAAATATAGCTTTTCTGAATAATTCAAACAACTTTTGAATGTCTATATTAACTATCTGTTATTTCTGTTACCTTATATTTTTCTAACTTTATAAATTTTCTAACATGAAACTCAAATACAAGTTGCCATGTACGGTGCAAATATCACATATTATGAAAAACGAGTATGTTCCTTTCCAAACATATTTGGTATCGATGACATATGTCATCAAATCAACCAAGGCGTACAGAAATCCTATCCATCATTTCACCTGGACCATTGATAAGGGCCGAATTGTTGAACCAATAGAACATGTTATACCCCCTGAACCACCAGTGTTGCCACCAATGCTGCTAAAGTTTACATCGTTTGACAGTTTCGACTATCAAGCAAAGGCTTTGAATTCGGTACATCTCAACACATCTTTACACTATACTTACCGCATATATAATCCATTTTTCATAACTATTCTAACATACTAATAACTCTTTACTTTATGCAAGATTTCCTTGCCCTCGTGATAAATGGTAGCCCTCCATCATATGCCTCAAATGGGAGCAAAATTCAAGAATTCATCATCATTGACTATCAGTAAGTATAATTTTACTTCCCAACTTTTCAAAAATGAAAATTTTGATCTAATCCTGGAAATGTTAAGACATATACATCAATTAATATTTAATACAAAAAGAGGAGCAATCATCTTTTCCTTTATGGCTATATACCAACTGTTTTATCTTCCCTTTATAAAGTACAACTGATCATGCAATATTTTATTTAATCTAACCAGACATAGCTTTGAAGTTTGCAAGCTTTATGGAATAGCTAATTGATTGATTTATTGATATGTTATACCTATCCAATATAGCTGACCCTGAATTCGATTATATGGCTGGATATACTTACTCATGAAACATTCCAAACCTTTGCTTTAGAAATCGTCCTTGCGCATCTCCTTATTATATAACAATTGTTACTTGCTTTCAGTTTCGGCTGGATGATTGTGCTTTCCCTATTTTGCTTCGAATTGTCAGGAAACAACATTCTTGCTTATTCCTATTTCATATTACTCCACCAAAATAGGGAAGAAATAATTAATGAATTTACCAAATTGGTGATCAATCAAAGCTTCAAAACTAACTAATGTCATTTAGTTCTATTAGAAACTATGAAATATAGAAAAGAAAATTAGGTGGCTTCTAAGAATGAATACTTCATCTACAAGTATGTTTCCTGAGACAAGTGTTGCATCGAGTTCTAATATGTTATTTTATTTAGTTATACAATCTTTTGAGTTCTCAGATATTGGTCCAACAATAATTTTATGATGGTAATATCAAATATATACCTTTTAGTTGTGATTGTTTGAAATCTGTATGGATACCAATCTATTTAAGAAATACATTTCTTCTTTTCAGCCACTGTTACCTAAGGCTTAAAACGACCGAGGATAAGCGAAATCTACTGTAAATAGTAAGGGAGGACCGGTGCTTAGAGATCATAGAACAAGTGAAAATCTCATAGAATTAGTGAGAGAGAATCAATGCTTAGCGAAATCGTCTGTCAACAGATTTTGTAGATATACAGGAAAAACTTGAAAGGCTCATGAAAACGACAACACGTTATTAAACTGCCTTCCTTTATGTTTCCTGGCATAGAACTAATGCTCCTTATATTGATAAAATCTTCCAAAGCTTCACTATCTTCTTATAGTGTAAAAAGAGATGACTTATTGTCTCTTTCTCACATTTACAAAAAAAACATCTGAAACACAAATGGAGGCCCTTCTTTATACGGTTGTCCTATGTGAGAACAATCTGTTTTGCTAAGAGCCAAGCAAAACAGACACCATTTTGTTTTTCCTATGAAGATAGATCCTAAGGCTTTTTTCTCAAAACATTTGCATTGGCCGCCTAAGAGCTTCCCCTTTCCCAGACTTGAGAGTTTATGCTTTTATCCTTCCTTTGATGGCTGATGCCTTTCAATATGTTGCTTCCCCATATGTATATTGCAGTTATTGCCTTTTTTAGTCTTCACAGCATTTCGTACTCTAAAATTATTGTCACTAGGATACCAGTAGTAGCAATCTATGGTTTGTTACTTGATGATGACTAAGAATCAATGAGATTGGAAATTCATCTTTTTTGTGAGATTACTCAAATTACAAATCCTACAACTGTGATTTGGTGATGATATGTTGTACACAGACGTTAGTGAAGTTGTTTCGTCGGCTCAAGTGCATACTCATATTACATTGAGATAAAATGTTGCTATTTTTTTGGCTATGATTAAAAAGAGAGAGAGGATACAGTGAAGAATTTCTCATTTTTGAATGAGATTTGGTAGATAAATTTGCATAACAAAGGGTTTCTCATATAGTTGCCGCCAAATAGATGTTGGTGGCTTTATTATTAACTCTACTGTGCATCTTTGTTTTATGAGTTTTCTTTACAATGAACCTTCTATAAAATACACTTGATATGAGCCCTTTGCACTCTAATAAAACATATGAGCCCTTTGCACTCTAATAAAACAATCACAAATATAAACAAACTGTATTTTTCATGCCCAACAGCTTGGTTGAGTGTGTCCCCCCTGAGTTTATGTAAGCTGCTTCAACTAAGAATCTCCCCTGTTTATTCGGAGCCCATAACAAATTTCTTCACTAGATTCAAAAGTCTTCTTAGAAAATTGTCATGTTTTCATAGAAGCATATTAGCCTCCAATTTTTGTGAGAAATTTTTTAGCTCTAAATAGTTGTCCGCAAAACCATGGCTATACACGAATATCAAATGTTCGGTGACATTTGCTACACCTAACTACAAAAATCAAACGTGAGAACATGAATAAAAGATTTACTTGGTGTTTTTCTAATTAGGTTGTCGCATGGTATTGTGCCTACTACCTTTCGGTCATTCATAAATGTCATAGACTGGTATTCAAAATGCTTATCAAAATGCCTTACAACTAAATTCTACATTGCTCCCTGCAATTTTGCACATTCTTATTGAAAAGATGTTTTTATACTCAATTTAAATGGCAATTGTAGCACACTTTCTTTCGTAAACTTTTTCCCATTTTACCTTATATCTATGCTAGGATATATTATAACATTGTTTATCTTTTTTTCTATGTAAACAGGAATAAACAACCAAAACTCACTCTCTAGGAAGAATTCATACACTTATATGGGAATAAACTTCTCACACATTTGAAAGACAGCTTCAAGATTTTCCAGTAATCCTTGCCAGAAAAGTGGTCAAACCAAAATCATCTTAAGATAAAGTACAGACATATTAACAGTTTCTCCTATGCTGAAACACTTATGGCTCAAATTAACACCACATATTCAACAACATGCAGGCCTTTCAAATAGATTTGACACAACAATCTAGATAACAATTGTTTTCACTCATACGCGTGCAACACAAACTGTAGGGAAGACATTCACTATCCAAATGAAGAAGTTGTTCGCAAAAAACAAGGATGCATCTTCAGCAAAGTTGTTCATCTTGTCAATCACCGAGAAACATATTGCTATCAACTTGCCATCGCCAGTCACTGCACCAGCTACTCCATAAAAGCAGCAAACACAAGTTGAAGCAAATCATGACAAAGGAAGACTAAAAAGATATTCTCTGTACATAATTTCTAATCTTTAACCAACAATATTACACAGTCAGTCCTCTATGTTCTTTTGCTGCACCACAAAATTTCAACTAGCATAAAAATTGTTGCTATGGCTATGGCATTTTTAATCTTTCTATTCAATATCCCCTTTTAAACTCACTTCTTATGTTTGACTTTCTCCTCATTCTTTCTCTTCTCGCACTTTTTGGGCTTCTTCTGGTAAAGTCCTTCACAGATTTGACTTTTTTCCTCACTAAAGTTTCATTCTTTATACTTTATGTTATGCAATATGTGATTATAGTAATGTTTTGAAAAAGTTTCTGTCTTTAGACTTTAACATCTTGTTCTTTTGTTTTACTAATGTTTTGGAAACTTTTCTTATGTGGAAGCTTATGTTTTGTTTTATTTGGTTATTCCATGACCCCTTTTGGACTTCAGGATTAATAATACTGTTTGGGTTATCTTATTTTGTAAAATGCTTACAGAAATGAGTTTTTGTTTAGTTGCATTTTCTTGAAGGATTTTGATGATCTGCTAGACTAGAATAGGTGATCTTATAAAAGTGTCTTGGGTTGATCACTTTGAACAATTAAGAAACCTGCCCAATGTCTGATTTGATAGTAATATTGTTTTGTAATGGATCATGTGTGAAACCAATTGAAGTAACAATTGTTATGTCACTATTATAACTTACTGGCAGGGCATTGAGTTCAAAAGCCATTAGTTTATGCCTAGCTTTGAATCTCAATAAGATGCCTCATAGTCAAATATCCTATTGATTCTAAATTCAATGATTGTATGTTAATATCACAACCTGCCGTGACACTCACCTTATTCCTAGCTAAATAATCAAATTATGGAACTTAGTATATATTTTGTCAACACTCTATTTCTTCAACAACTGATGCTTTCTCCTTTTGTTATCAACATAGTATGTACTACTCTTTTTGCAATATGGTTGGCACCACCCTTTTGTCTACTCAACTACTACAAATGTTGATGGTGTTCACTTTTGCTGTTGATAGCATGGACTCTACTGCCTATTTCTCAGGTACTTAGATCTTGCAATCACTCATAAATTCTTAAATGATATGCTACTATACTCCACTATTACTCCTCCCCATAACTACATACTAAATTCATTTTTTCTCTTATTTCACAGATACTTTCTGTTTGGCGCTGAGTAACACTGAAAAACAGTTAAAATGCAGCATTATGTAAATATTCAATATAAATAACACAACCATGACAACAAACAAAACAACGGCCAACCATATTTATAATATATATATATATATGTGTGTCTCCATGTATGCACTATCCTTACATTCAACTCACAAAAATTTTACAACGTTGGGCCCGTGCTTGCACGGGCAACTCTTACTTAGTTGTTTATATGCTCATCATTATCTACTCTTCAGTAGACATCCGTAGATACTAGTAATGTACATGATAATTAAATCAGCGTATGAAGTGAAATAAGTCTAATATACTATATCAATATAATACCATTTATAGCAATAACATTTTTTTTGCTGGACACTTATAATACAATTTTAAACATATTATAAAGGAGAATTTATAAAAAAAAACACATACAATACAAGTTTTATTCATGAATAATACCTCTGTCACACACTTTATTACACTTATTATTTATTGTGTCAATTTCTTACCAAACACTTATAATAATACATCTATTTCATGCATAGTTCACTTTTAATATATAATAGATTTATCAATAATATAGCTATGAATTGAATATATAAAAAATACCACTAAAATCAGTAATTATTTATTAAAAAATATCTTTTTTTTTTTGTTTGATTTGTTCGAATTTATGATTTTCCCTGAACACTCGACTCATCCCAAATCTCTTCTCAACAACCCCTCATTAATCTATAATATTTTCAAGGTAGTCTTGTGTAGTATTGATATACGCGGCCTGAAAAAATCTATTTTCATAGATACCGCCTCAGCTAAAAATAATGAGTTACTCCATCAATATGGAAATGGTTTTTATTGTCTTTCACTAAATATATATTGCATAAGGCTATAGCATTAATTACATCACACATTCAAATATCAAAACAAGTAGATAAATATCAAAAAGTCAAAAGTAACAACAATAATAATACTACTCATGTCACTCACTTCATCTCTCCAACGATCAAATCCCTTCATAACTTGCACTATGAGTCGGATCACCTTTACCTCTAGTCATTTCAGCCAATCATCCAACGTCACTTAATTCCATCATATATAGCTCAGAATCGTCACAATTTCCTGAAGGATATATGTCTTGTTGAGTCCTGGAGCCTTTCCCAAAAGAACCAAATGAGCTGTTCTTCCAGCCAGACTCTTTCCTTTGGGTTTTTATTTTTTTCATCTCTGGCAAGTGGAACGCTGGCTGCATTGGCAACAGCCCGCATTGCAGAGGTGAATGATCTGATCCATTCAATATCTTCTCCTCCGTACAAGCATATGCATTTGTCTGTGAATAATTTATAAGACACATAATTGTATCATGGTCTACAATTTCGTATTATAAATTGTTGTAAGTAGATGTATTATATATACGTACCCAAGTGAAAATGTTTTGATCAATGGAATCAGCTAAGAGTTCAATATTCCAAGTTTGTATGTTCCTTCCGTAGAGCTTTGGTAAAAGGGAAATCCATAACATATGGTAAGCATTGTTATATTCTTTTTTTCCTTAGCTGAGGCTTTTTCTTGAATCCCCACACTTGTTTAATGAACCTTATCACTGCTGGATCGATCATCGAAGGATGTGCCACTCATGAGTACCACGGCATCAGTGTGGGAATAAAACAACTACTAATTTGGCAGTCACATTTGTTGAAATTACTTACCACAAATGTGAAAATTGCCAAGCAACAAATGTGAAAGTTGGTAGCCACATTTGTGGAAGTTTTGACCAAAATAAGCTATTTTTAAAACCAATTTACCTAACTAATACGTTTTTAAATTTTTTTACAAAAGTAGTATAAATGTACTTCATGGTAACGTTTTAGGTTATATTTATTTAAAAAATTCAATGGACAAAAACTGACGGAGCTGACGACGTTAAATGAATAAACGTTACTGCGAGTAACGTTTTAGGATTAAAACGTTATTCACAATAACGTTTATTGAGAATCCAATCACATCCAACCCTACAAATGCAGAATCAAATCCTGCAAAATTAAAACGTTACTATGAGTAATGTTTACTAAGAATCCAATCATGGGTCTTCGACTCCTGCAAATTTAGCCTAAAAAACGTGACTGTCATACTGGTAAAGTCATATTCCTCCATTTTTTAAACTGACCACAAGTGATTATAAAATAAATGTTGTTGTAAGGAAGGTTTTGCATATTACAATAATTTTCAACAAAACTTTTAATTGTGTTGCCCATTGTTAAAATAATATTCACAAAACTTCATCAGGTATGAATTAAATAAGTCAAGTTTATCATATTATGTTAAGTTCTTACTATAGCTTTAAAATTATTTTTCTAATTTATTAATATTATTTTTAAAAAATATCTTATTTGTATGTGTAGGATAAAGATGACGAGCTTTGAACATAATGTGATGGTGGCTTTGTATTGGGGTGGCGAAATAATTACGGATATGAATGGATTTTGGTATACTGAATGTGGTAGAATGATTATTAGCATGTCTACCTCAACTAACTATGTTGAGTTGGTTGGATTGTTGCATGAGAAAATGGGAACAAATAGTGAAAATATTCTAATGAATATTTCTGGAAAATATTCATGTTCAATTCAAGGTAACAATACAAGGTTCATTAAGTTTAAAATTGAGAATGACCAATTTTTGTTACAATTTCTTTTCATTCCTCAAAAATTTGCGGATAAGATTGATATAAATGTTTTGGAGATGTATGTAAAGACCAAATCAACAGATCAAAATGGTGTATTTCAAGTTAGTGGTCATCATGGTTATCACATGAATTTATTGGCTCAAAATTATGGTTTTACCACAGCCAATCATTCTGGAAATTTGAAAATCTGGAAATCTGGAAATTTGGAAATCTAGAAATTACATTACAAATTACAGTAGATAACTGAAAGGAAATCTGGAAATTTGAAAATCTATAAATCTGGAAATTTGAAAATCTAGAAATCTGGAAATTAACACTAATAATTTTTCCTCTATTAGCAATTTGGAAATCTGGAAAAATTTATGCACTAATAACATAATTGCAAAAGATTAATGATTATTTAGTTACATTACAGTAGCTAACTGAAAGGAAATTAACACAATTATACATCGACCCATAACTATTCACTTAAATTTAATTAAGATTGGGACATCGATGCCTATCATGTCCAGTCTGCCTACATAATCCACAAGCTCGCTCATACACTATAGAACCACGATCCATTTCATTAGCAGCATTTACATCATTATATAGATCAACGTTGGTCTCATTATTTATGTAAAAAAATATTAGTTAAATTCTAGAAAAATTATGAATATAGAAGCTTGTTTTAAAAGCGATAATTTATACTCTAAAAGGTTATTTCTTCTAATAATAAGAGATAATTTGTGTACACTGACAATAAAAATTATCTTATTGAATTGTTACACTAAAATTCAATAAAATATAAATTTGTTGTTTTACCTGGCCTCATATTCCCTTTGACTATTATCAATATGCATTTGACTACTTGATCCTTCACCATGCATCGACAATTGTTGGAATGGTGGTTGAACAATCGGTTCTACAAAATGATGTTGATTGGCCGTGGTAAAACCATAATTTTGAGCCAATAAATTCATGTGATAACCATGATGACCACTAACTTGAAATACAACATTTTGATTTGTTGATTTGGTCTTTACATACATCTCCAAAACATTTATATCAATCTTATCCGCAAATTTTTGAGGTATGAAAAGAAATTGTAACAAAGATTGGTCATTCTCAATTTTAAACTCAATGAACCTTGTATTGTTACCTTGAATTGAACATGGATATTTTCCTGAAATATTCATATGAATATTTTCACTATTTGTTCCCATTTTCTCATGCAACAATCCAACCAACTAAACATAGTTAGTTGAGGTAGACATGCTAATAATCATTCTAGCACATTCAGTATACCTAAATCCATTCATATCCGTAATTATTTCGCCACCCCAATACAAAGCAACCATCACATTATGTTCAAAGCTCGTCATCTTTATCCTACACATGCAAATAAGATATTTTTTTAAATAATATTAATAAATTAGAAAAATAATTTTAAAGCTATAGTAAGAACTTAACATAATGTGATAAAGTTAACTTATTTAATTCATACCTGATGAAGTTTTGTGAATAGTATTTTAACAATGGGCAACACAATTAAAAGTTTTGTTGAAAATTGTTGGAATATGCAAAACCTTCCTTACAACAACATTTATTTTATAATCACTTGTGGTCAGTTTAAAAAATGGAGGAATATGACTTTACTAGTATGACAGTCACGTTTTTTAGGCTAAATTTGCAAGAGTCGAAGACCCGTGATTGGATTCTTAGTAAACGTTACTCATAGTAACGTTTTACACCTAAAACGTTACTGTGAGTAACGTTTTAAATTTGCAGGATTTGATTCTGCATTTGCAGGGTTGGATGTGATTGGATTCTCAATAAACATTATTATGAATAACGTTTTAATCCTAAAACGTTACTCGCTGTAACGTTTATTCATTTAACGTCGACAGCTCCGTCATTTTTTGTCCGTTGAATTTTTTAAATAAAAATAACCTAAAACGTTACCATGAAGTACGTTTATACTACTTTTGTAAAAAAAATTTAAAACGTATTAGTTAGGTGAATTGATTTTAAAAATAGCTTATTTTGGTCAAAACTTCCACATTTGTGGAAGTTCGGTAGAGTTTTGATAGTCAAAGTTTGGTAGAATTTTGGTAGAGTTTAGCAGTCACACTTTGTGGAAATTGGCTACCACATTTATGTCAAAGTTGTTTACCTACAAGTTTAAATTGTTAGTTTCCATTGATGTCATTAGTGACATCAAATTGACAGAAATTTTCTTATAAATAGAGCAATTATGCTCATTTGTAAGGACACACCAAAATAGAAAAGCAATAGAGAGTAGAGAGAGCAATCCACAAACTACTTCTTAGTTTGTGAGAAAATAGTGTGGAAGTAATATAATTGTGAGTTGTAAGAAATAAAAGAGTCGTGAGTAGTCTTTTGACACTACCAAGTTTTTCATCAATATTATTGTATTACTTATTCGAATATTATATTTACCTATTTTAATATTTGGTGTCGTTGTTACTCTCTTCCTATTGCTATTTAGTTTGGACATTATCCTGGGAGTGATTATTATTTTTGTTGGACACTCATGAGTACCATGGCATCAGCTAAAAGATAACTAACGTTTCACTTATATGCATGGAGTATATAAATGAAACTCGTATAATACCATTCATCAATTTCATGCTTGGTAATCTCAATTATTATGAAGGACGATTGAGTGTTGAAAAAGTGAAGAAAACATATATACTCGTGGCTGGCTGATGGCAATGAGATTCAGAATCATTGCTGCACATACACATGACATGAGCAGCCCTCATAGTCCAGTGGAAATATGGGCAGTATATGTTGACTGTGAGACGTTCGAACGTCTCTAAATTAAACTCGATAATAAACTTTAATTTGTCACATCCAACATTTTGTCATAATTTCTGCAAGTTCCATGATGATTGCAACAATGGATTTAATTTGTAGTATATATACTAATGAACAAGCAGACCAAATTCACCATATTGCTGGGCAAAAGCCGTGTTATCGCGACTTTGGTGTCCCAGGCATACAGGGGCGGCTCTATGCTTATTTGAATAAGGCATTGGCTTTAGGCCCCAATTTTATGGGGCCTCAATTTTTTAGCAATAATAAATTATTTGCTAATTTTTTTTTTATAGAAAAGATTAATTATTTATGATAAAATATATATTTTTTAAAAAAAAACTATTATTTTATTCTCTTTAATCCCATTTAAATAGAAGAAATCAAGAAAAATTATTTTATTTTCTTACACTTTCTGTGCTAATATTCAAATTACTTTATTCTTTTTAACTCCTTTTACGCTCTTTTCTTTAATTTTTTGTTAGCACATTTGCTGATCAACTGTAATATATGAACCATTAAATAACTTGCCTAAATTGTATTGATAGTGTTAAAAATATTTTTATCACTAATTATCTCCATACTAAATAATTCTATGAATAGGATATGCCAAATAGTTGAGTATTTCACTGAGCCTTCTCTTCCAATGCTTCCAAATGTGCTTGAACTTATATTTTTTTCTTGTATATTAACAAAAATAATTATATTTCCTCTATTTAGTGCTTATACTTTACAGTGAAGAATGCAGGCTTTTGGGGCACAGCTAATTGGCTTCTTTCAACAAATTGAAGCTTCTCTTTATTTTATATATATATATATATATATATATATATGGCATTTGTAGACTACAAACTTCATTATATTGTTCCACGTATTTGAAGAGATATAAACCTGTGGAGTACGTATACTATATATTTACAATTCCATTTAATTGAAGAGAGTTTGGTATCACATATATTTGTTTTTGGATATAAAATAGTTTATAAAAACTTAAATATACAATTAAACACCTAAATAACCTTTATATAGCAATAGTTTAACTTTTTGCCTACATAGCAATAAAAACAAAATAAATAAAAAATAAATAAGAAATACATTGTTATAAATAATACAACAATACACGTTCATATATTAAATAAGATTTCATTCCTTATTTTTCTCTTATTTTGTTATTTACCTTCCACAAATCTCTCAACAATTAATCCCTCAATATTTTTATTTCCTTATTTTCTCCCCTTTTCTAATTTTCTTCTTAAAATATTAAGCAAATGATTCTCTTCTCTCCACCTTTTTTTTTTCTAAATTAGCTCTTCGCTCGTCTCTTCCTCCTTTTTTTTTTCTTTTTACCTCATTTTATTTTATGAAAAATTTCTCTGTTTTTCTTTAATTCTCTCCCTTCAATTTTTTTGTTTAAATCCTTTGTTACACCAATGTAGTTGGAACATATAACCAATAATAAATTTATCATCAATGTATAGATTTATTTATTTTAATTTATTTGGTTATAATTTGGTATAATTCATTCATTATGGTAAAATTGAATTAGATTTATTTGAACTTGACACCAAAGTTAAATCATATTGTACATCATGTAAATTAATTTAATGATACTAAAAAATTGATATATACTTGATTAGATTATGGTATTAAGTATGATATGGTTGTAACATAACTAAAATCAACTTTACCATCAATTATAAATCAATATCTTTTATAGTTCGTAACCAACATATCACCAAAAAATTAGTCATACTTTACATCAAAGTATATATATACTATAACATATTGCAACTTTAAATCAACAAATTACCATTATTTTTTAACCAACAAATCCACCAATTATTTTTAGTTGTTATAGTTATTAAAATTTGAACTTGACACAAAGGTTACACCACATTGTACACCATGTAAATTAATTTGATGATTCTAAAAAGTTGGTATATACTTGATTAGATTATGGTGTTATGCATTGCAGGGTTGGAACATATAACTAAAATAAACCTTATCATCAATTGTAAATCAATTTCTTTTATTGTTCTAAATCAATATATCGCCGAAAAATTAGTCACACCATCCATCAAATTGAAATCAACAAATTACCAATATTTTAACTATACCATCCATCAAAATATATACACTAAAGCATATTACGGTTGATAACCAACAAATCACCAATTATTGAACCGGATAAGCTACCAAAGTATATTCCTTAATACATATCACTATTTAAAATAGCATATCATCAATAATTGTACTAAATCGACCACCATCCATCAAATTAAAATCAACAAATTACCAATATTTTAACTATACCATCCATCAAAACATATACACAAAAACATATTACAGTTAATAACCAACAAATCACCAATTATTATACCGAATCAGCTACCAAAGTATATTCCTTAGTACATATCACAATTTAAAATAACATATCATCAATAATTGTACCAAATCGACCACCAAAGTGTACAAAAAAAAATGTATTTAAAATTTTTTCAGATAATTTATGGACCACATGATACAAATCATATTCACTATGATAATGCGGATCTTCTTCAAATTAACAATTGTAATTTTTGGTTTTGAACAAACAATCGGGCTCTTGACATTGATATAAGCCTTCATCAAATGAGGACTTTTTCCAGGAGCATTATCAAAAGCAACTTTCTTACTCATAATCGATTTATTCAAGGATTAAAAAAAAAATTGTGTTATAAGAGATGATTTTAAAAAAAAAAAAACAAGGAGAAATATTTTCAAGAAGGAGTTTCAAAACTTTTTCTTGAAAAAAGATGGGAAAAACAGTGTGCAGCAATGCCAAGGAAAAAAAAGTGCATCAATGGTATTTCTTCCGTGTAAGGTTAACAGGAAAGAGAAAGTAACATATTTATTAAAGAAAACGTATCCAAATATAATTGTGATTGAGATTCTAACAATTAATTAAAATAAAAGATAAAATATGACTCCCAAAAATTTAGTCCACTAACCAATAAAATAGGACATAAAATTGTGTAGATTTTTAATTTATAATAAAATGTCATATTTGTAATTAAAATGCTAATGTTGTAAATAAAAAGACTAAAATAATATTAGGTAAATTAAGGTCTTAAATAGTATATTCTTGTAATTTTTCCATAAAATATCACGAGTTCAAATTCTGTCCATTTTACGTAAGGAGTATCAATTAAAAGAAACACAACTAGGGCTTAATTTAATTAGATATAACTTTTGAGTATTGCTCATGCTATCATTTACGTTTATGCATACAAAATATATTAGGATCATGTATCATATTCATATGTATGTAACGTTTGATACTCAATTATGAACCACATTGGAATATACTCAGAGGCGGAACCAGGCACGTGCATCCATTAACTTCAGAAAAAATCATGTGTATATATGTATATCTATCTTGATGAAACTAATAGAAATTAAGATATAATTAATTAACAGTGCACACATGAGTAGCATAAGAGGATCATTATGTTGCTAGTACAAGTTAGCGAACCACCCGTGAGATGTGAATTCGAATCTAGCTAGAGTGTTATTTCTTTATTTTATTTTTTTAAAAAAAATGTTTATCTTAGAGCTTATATTTCAGCTAAGATAATATTGGTGCTCCTGAAATCTTCAAATCCTAACTTCACCTCTATAGATACTCCCTTTGTTTCACTTTGTGTGATACAATTATGAGTACGAGAATCAAATTGATTAATTCTTACACCCCTTTTAATGAAAAATAATTATAACTGGATTTCCATCTTTTAAAGCACTTGCTCTTATGTGCAATATATGACAAGAGGTGGTTACACAAATGATAAACTCCATCATCTCCAACGGTAGGATTATAGTTACGTTCGAGTACCTAGTGAAGAAAAATGCAATATATTTATTTTCTTCTCTTTTTTGTTTGTTTGTTTTTTCTATAGCTTTTGAAAGAAAATGAGGTACTTTATTTTGTGCATTTGAATGTACAAATTCTTTTTTCTGAATCCGTACAAAAAATTAGTAATCATTTTATAGTCACTTATTCTTTACGTGCCCAAGTGCTTGTCCTTATTAACTATGACAAACACATTTAAACGGAGCTACAATTTTGGATAAAAATAGATTTTGATAAACAGTATTGTCAATATATATATATATATATATAGAAAAAGAAAGCCTCAATTATGAATATTTTTAATTTGAAAAAAGAAAGATATATCTCATTCAAATTTCACGATCGGGCACTCATGCCCCGACATTGTCATTGTATACTCCCGCGGGTCGGAAGGCAGCGGGGGAAGGCAGTCTGTTCAGGGTTCCAAACTCAACGATGGCAACTAAACACGAGGGTTGCGCTCGTTGCGGTAGACGCTCCCCCACCCAAATCCTTTGAAGAAAAATAAGAAAAAAAAAAAAAAAAGTGGAACCATGATGAATAAAAGAACCTGGAATCCCTGCAAGAAGGTGTATAGGCATCGAGAAAAGAACATGTTTACAAAAGAAAGATTACCAATTCCCTACTACTTTATGTATATTATCTTGTCCCTACAATTTTCCATTGTATAAAAAAGCTTGTGAAATAATATAAGTGTGTTTGAGTATTGAAGTTTTTAAAGTTTTTTCAAAGTCCTTCGGGGTTCCCGAAAGGGAAACCTCTCTCCGTTTATCATGTAAGTTTTACGATGTTTACTTCCCAAAATTCTCCTAAAAAATATGTTATTTTTCTAAATTGTTAGTTTCAATGTAATTATTGTGCATGTGTTAAAAAATTACCCTTAGTATATGGTTAGCTTCTTAACTTCTTAATAACGACTATGGATTAACCTGTAAATTCCTAGGATTTTGGCTTTTACAGTCCGCTTGATGAAAGGACAAATTTGTTGCCAGTTTTTATATCCGGGGTGTGGTTAAAGATGAAGTTGTTAAGAACACAGGTTAAGAAGAAGAGATGAACTGGGTAAGTTAAAAAAAAAAAACAAAAAATACAATTAAAAATGGGGAAATTAGGGAATTAAGTTGGAAATTAGCATGATTTAGCTAAATGAGAAAGGGAGTACTGAGTAGGATTTACAAAATATTTGAAACAAAGCATAAACACGGAACCACTTGTCATATCTTGCCATACTACTAAATTAGATTATATTTATATTATATATATTTGACTTCTTAAATAAGTGTTTATTATTATATTATATATACTATCTACCATATTACCTACTAATTATTATATGATATAATATATTCATACTACTTATTATAATATATTCATACTACCATATATTAAATACCTACGTATTATATTATATATTATATTTTATTTGGTATTATATTTACTGTAGTTGTTGCATTTATTGTTTTTACTGTATTTACTATTTTTATTGTATTTCCTGTATATTTATAGTATTTACTGTATTTACTGTTTTTAGTGTTAATACTACATATATTTTTAATATACAATCTAAGTGTCCATATATTTGGTATCATATATCTAAGTGTCCATATATTTGGTATCAAAGCGAGAAGTTTTTGGGATCATATTAGTATATAATAATATATGAAAAAACATCCTTCGTTTAGAAATATAAGATTTATATATTGGAATTTATATAGATAATATAATCTCAAAAGAGTAGCTGTAGCAAAGAAAAGACAAATAGAAAATAAATATAATATTAAAAATACTATAGATTTAGATAACATCTTAGATCCAGAATTTATTAATAATATAAGGTGGGAAATACAAAGTTACTATAGTGATATAAATTGGTGTAATATTAGAATAGATTGGATATATAAAAATTTAAAAAAGAAAGCAATTTTATTAGGATAGTAAATGCAAGCTTTAATCAAAAGATATAAACAATTTTCTCAATGGCTTCAAGACGAAACAATTCATAAAGACATACTAGGTACTACAGAAAAAGATCTTAAACAACAATTAGTAATAGAAAACCAATTAAACACGGAAGAATCAGAACATAATATAAAATATTTTAATAGAAGATTAGATTATACTATAAGACAAATAGATATCTCTAAATTACACATTAAAAGATATAAAAAGGCACTTGACTATATACACTTTGGATAAAATAAATGCCTCTAGAATATATTAAGAGAATAAAACAACGATATAATTGGCTTTACGACGAAATACAATATAGAATTAAGCTTAGACATACTTTAAAAAGATTAATAGAATTCCTAAGTTGGATAGAAAAAGAATTAGAAAAAGAAGAAATAAGCGAATTTTTAATTTGGTCAAAAGAAGAATTAGCTAACAAAGAAATATCTAAAACTTATACTATAGACTTGTTACTAGAACATAAAGATAACTTAGTTAAAGAAATTAGTAACATTAAATTAAATATAAAATATACTACTAATAGAATAAAATATTATAAAAGAATTAGTCAAGTTAGAAGTTCATTAGGATAGAAAACATTGATTCTTTAAGACATTTAGAATATTTAGACTTAAAAATACACCCTGAGAAAAAATATAGATCATTATATAAAAATAATATTTTAAAGTGTAATTTTTCTGAAGGAGAACATATACTACATTCTGAAGACAAACAATATAATACCTTAATAGACTTAATAATAAATCTTAGTGAAAAAATTCAACAACAAGATAAAATCATAATAAAATCGTTAGAAGAAATAGAAGTAGTACAAAACAAACAATTTAAAATACTAGATAAATTAGAAAAGAATTTAGACTTCTTAAAAGCACAAGAACTAGAAATAGATAGAAAAATTCAATATCTAAATACAAAATTTAACTTAGAAAAAATACCTACTAAAATAGAAATAGGAAAACTGATAAAAACTATAGTAGAAAAGCCTAACAAATTAGAAATTAAAAATACTCAAGTAATAACAAAAATCATAGAACAAGTAGAAATAATTACTACTGAAATAAGTAATCTAAAAGACATAATTATAAGACTTGAACAGATATCACTTTTATGAGTGAAGAAGATATAAATTATAAAAAAGCATTAGAATACACAACCAACTTCCATCAAGAACCAATAGGATATTCCAATCATATTCCTTCAAGCCAAACAGACAAAGTAATTTTAAAACAAAATAATACAATAATAGCATTACTGATAGAATTAAATATAAAATTAGATAAAATATTAAAAGAAAAACAACCGGAACAAATTCATAAAAATACTGAAATAGACGAATTAATTACTCAACTTAAGAAAGTAGAAATATCACCTAAACAAGAAAAACAAAAGTTAATTAAAAAACCTCAAAAATGGACTTTCTTTCAAATAAACGAACAACCCAAGAAAGTAGACCAAGTTTCTCAGAAAATAGAATAGGAAATAACTTAATTTCAAGAATATTATTTAGGAGACCTTCCACTATAGAAGAAAATCAAGAATTAAATGAAATCATAGCTATAGACAAAGATATACAAATCTTCCAACAAAATCAACTTAAATTATTAAATCCTAAAACATTATATAATACAAAATACTTCTCAAAAAATAATCAACTATACCGACACTATAGAGAAGAACAAATATCTGCTATAGGAAAAGACTTTGCCAGGCTAAACTTAGTAAACCCAAGTTTCATAAAGACAGTTAAAAATCCAAAATTAATGCTAATACATATGGGACTAATAGTTATAGGAATAAAAGGAATAACTAGAAAAAAATTAGGATCTAAAGTACTAATAGTATTATACGACGATAGATGGCCAGATTTAAAGAAATCTATAATAGAATTAACTGAAGTAGACATGACAAATAATGGTGGAATATTTTATATTAGCCTAGATTTTTTAATCAATCTAAAAGAATTTGGAAAACATATTAAAATAGGAATCCAGACTAAAGGATATGAAGAAATGAATAATGGAAATAATTTATTAATGTGTGTAGGATTTATAGGGAAAATGACTTTAAGTAGTAACACAAAATTTAGGCTCCAAATAAATGATGTAGTAGAAGTAATGGGTAATAAAGGAATAAAATTAATAAAACCAATAAAAATAAATTCAGAAGAATATGTAGGATTAGAATGGAACTTAGATAAATTAAGTGAGCCAAAGGTATTTGCTCCTGAGCAACATTTAATGTATACTAGTTCTAAAGGAGAAACATCAATTAGGTTTACCGACTATAATTATACAAGTCAAAAAGAATTAGATGATAATGAAATAGAAAGTACCATAGAAACAGAACAAGAAGAATTTATGAACATAGAATTAATACAAGAAGGGTACGAAGTAGAAAAAGCTACAGAAGAAGCAAAAATACTATATCGAGAAAATAATATGATAGTTTTTAAGTGTAGAGGATGTAAAAAGGGTAAAATGGATATAATGGAAACAATAGAACATTTTAGACTATGTAAAGAAAGAGATGATAATTTAGCATATAGAATGGATGAACTAGACGATAATAGAGAAGAAGATAATAATAGAGAAGAAGACATTTTGTCCATAAATAGTTATACTGAACTAATGGAAGAAACAACTAGTTCACATAGTGCTGGTCCATTCCAAAGAACTAGTGCAGCTCCAAGTATTAGCTATAGTACAGGTAATCTACCTAGAAAACCATGGACAAGACCTGATTAAGAAATAAAAAATAATATTAGACCAGCAGAAAAAAAAATGCCTATAGAAGAACCTATTAAACTACAAGAAGGAGGAAATAAAGGAAAAATATTAAATATAGCTACACACGATCCACAAATGTGGAATACGGTAATAGATTTATGGAAAGGTATCGTAGTAGCAGACTTCATTAAAAATTATCAAGAAACTGATGCAGAGACTATGTATAGATATTTAGAAACCTTTTTAGGAGAATCTTGTAAAGCAGTATGGGAATCATACAAACAGTCTTACCCTCAAGAATTTCAAAATTTAATAGAATTAGGACCAAACCCATACAATTTTACAAATAAAATATATGTATTACTAACAGGAGAAGATCCCAATAGTGGCTTAGTAGCATTACAAAGAAATGTTGTAATTAAATTAGAACAATTAAGTATATCTAATTGGATGCACATAAAGAATTTTCTTAAAGATTATTTTTACTATTGTACAATTAGTGGAAATACATTTAATGAAGAATTAGGTAAAAAATTATTTAATAACCTACCAGGAGCTTTAGGAAGAGAAATAGAAGAAAGATGATATAAAAGAGAAGGAGTGGTGCAAAACCCCACACTCTCATTGCCTATACGACAAAAAATAAATCACATAATGGAAATACTAACAGAAAAATGTACAAATATCCAAATACAAAAACAGTTAAAACAAAATAATGAAATGAACTTTTGCAAAACAATGATATATACTACCCAAAGTTATGGCAAAGAACCTAGTAGAACAAGAAAATATAAAAGAAGAAACGAATATAACCAAAGACCTTATAGACGTAAAAAATATTTCTTAAGAAAATCTTCAGCTAGAAAACCATATTTAAATAGAGATAGACATGTTAGAAAATATAGAAATGATAGAAATTACAAAAATAAGTTAGAATGTTGTACTTGTGGAAGCATCGAACACTTAGCAAATACATGCCCTAAAAGAAATAATATGAAAACTAGAAATTCTCAGTTAATAGAAGACTTTCAAGAAACCCTATTAAATGTAGATGAATATATGTCAAACACGGAGAGTATATACTCAGTTGTTAGTATGGATATAATAGAAGAAAGAAATCAATCAGACTCATCTGATTCGGAAAATGATAATTTAATTAATGAAATAGGAATTGAAAGAAATGAAGATTACCTAGACAATATATTAATAGATACTATGATGAATATTTCTCAAGAATGTAGACATGAGTTTAAAAGACTAAAAGGAAAAGATAGTAACCAATGTAATATATGTAAATGGTATCCTAGTAAAATAAATAGAGCCAAATGTAAAAATTGTTATATGGAAGCTTGTATTAATTGTATAGAAGTAAAATTAAAACAAAAAGTAAATAAAATTGAAGAACAAGGCAATATAAAAGACCAGTCTATTAATTTAAGACTAATAACTCTAGAAACAAGAATAAATGACTTAGAACAAAGATTAACTAAGTTAGAAAAAGGTAAACAAAAAATAGATATAGATATTGCACAATCACAAGGTACAATACATTTAGACCAAATAGAAGAAAGTGAATTAATGAACATAGAAGAAAATAATACTAGTTTTATATGCAATGAAGATAAAAAATTTGGAACAGTAAAAATATTAGTAAGAATAAAAATAAAAGACGTAGAAATAGAAACTTTAGCATTAATAGACACAGGTTGTACTAGCTGCCTACTTAATAAAAAGATACTATCACATAATGTATTGTTAACTCTAAAAAATTTTAAGGAACCTATACAAGCAATACAAATCGACGGAACTTATAATCTTTATGATCAGTATATAGAAAAAGCACAAATAAGTTTTATAAATACATGTAGTAAATTCTATAAACCCACATATAATATGTATAAGATATTAGTAAGAGATCTTAATATTAAAACTAACTTAGTCTTAGGTTTACAATTCCTTATACAAAATAATGGAAGTTGTCTAATTTTTAGAGATGAAATAATGATGTTTAGGAATACAACATATACTCCCGTACAAACTAGAAAAATTCCAACTAAGGAATTAAATAAAGATAATAAAATAAAAAATATAACTCCATGTTGTGACGATTGTAAAGATAAGGGCAGTTGTTGTTCAAATAACCTATATGAAGAAAAACAAGAAGAAAATTATTTAGACAATATATACCTAGAAGATACAGAAAAAGATTATACTTTAATAAATATAGAAATAGAATTTTACAATTTTCAAAAAGGAATAAATATTATAGGAAAAATAAAAAATCCTAAAGACTTAGAAAATATAGTAGCAATATTAGATGAAATGGAAATAATAGGGGAAAAACCCTTAATACATTGGGGAAGTAATAAAATAATGTGTAAGTTAGACATAATAAACCCTGATTAATTATACTATAAAAACGGCAACAATAGAAGCTAATAATGAAGATACAGAAGAATTTAATAAACAAATAAAGGAATTACTAAAACTAGAAGTAATAAGAAGATCTACATCTAGACATAGATCGATAGCATTTATAGTTAGAAACCATAGTGAACAAGTGCGAGGAAAAGCTCGCATGGTAATAAATTATAAAAGATTAAATGATAATACTAGAACAGATGCATACAAATTACCCGATAAAAGTGAGTTAATTAATAGAATACAATGTAAAAAGATTTTTAGTAAATTTGATTGTAAGTCAGGATACTGGCAAGTTAAAATGCATCCTGAAAGTATAGAATGAACATCTTTTACTTGTCCCGAAGGTCATTTTGAATGGCTTGCTATGCCTTTTTGTTTAAAGACAGCTCCGCCTATATTTCAAAGAAAGATGAATGAGATGTTTGGAGATTATAAGAATTTTATACTAGTATATGTAAATGATATTTTAGTATTTAGCAAAGATATACAAGAACACTTAGGACATTTACAAACAATATTTAGATTATTTGTTAAGTATGGAATAATAATAAGTAAAAAGAAAATGGAACTGTGTAAGACAAATATAAATTTCTTAGGAGTAACTTTAGGAGAAGGAAAGGTAAAATTACAACCACATATAGCCAAAAAAGTGTTAGAAATGCCAGATAAATTAGACAATACTAAAGAACTACAAAAATTCTTAGGATTAGTAAATTATGCTAGAAACTTTATTCAAGACTTAGGAAAAATAGCAGGACCTTTGTATGCTAAGACATGTATTAAAGGACAAAAACATTTTAACATAGAAGACATAAAATTAGTTCAACAAATAAAAGAAAAAGTTAAAAATATACCAGACTTACAAATACCTTTAGAATCAGACTGCCTAATAGTTCAAACAGATGGAAGTAAATTAGGATGGGGAGCTATTTTAAAATCCCGACCTAATAAATATAGTTCAAACAATGAAGAAAAAATTTGTGCATACCAAAGTGGAAAATATAAAGAAAAAGGTAATATGAGTAGTATAGACACCGAAGTATTAGCAGTAATATATGGACTAAATAGTTTTAAATTATATATCTTAAATAAATAGGAAGTATTAGTTAGAACAGACTGTGAAGCAATAATAAAATTTCACGAAAAAATAAATAGTAAGGCTAGCAGTAAAAGAAGATGGCTAAATTTTATGGATATAATATCTATATATAATAATATTGTTTTTGAATATGTTAAAGGAAAATATAATGATCTAGCAGATAAATTAAGTAGATTACAATTGAAGACTAACTAATTTATATTTCAGTATGAGACCAAGCATGCGACCAACTGGTCAACTGCCAGCAGACAAAGGCAAGGGCATAGCCCAGTTAGACACTTATGCTCAGACATTATTAGGAAGACAAAATTTCAGATTATTAAGTACCACAGACAACTTAATGGAGAGAATTTATTTTGGTAAGTACAATTTAATTTCATACCCTAAGTGTAATTTATCATTTAGAGTAAATTCAGACTGTAATTTAGACAAAAGTCAACAATGTTTGATAGATAATTTATGGATAGCCTATAATAAACAAGATACTAAATATTTTATAGCAGCTTCTAATGCTTTGTGTCAATACTTTTCAGACAAAAATAGAGACAACAAATTTAAATATTATGTAGTTATACATGGAAAAACTAAAGGAGTTTTCCAAACATGGATAGAAGTAATTGATTCTATAAATGGGGTTAAAAACCCACTTTTTAAAGGATTTAATAATTTTACTAAAGCTTTAGACTATGCAAGAGGAATACTTGGGCCTAATTATTATATTTCACCAGCCCTCAGACAAAGCCCAAACCAAATACCACAATATAATATTAAAAAAAACTCAGACAAAATAATTTTTTGTGACCATTGTTCAGCCATGACAGAGGATTTCAAAAGACTCAATACAAAAAATGAAATCCTTATCCAAGAAAATATGAGACTTATGAAACAGCTAGAGACTTTTCAGAATATATATGTTCCAAGAACATACAGTACTCAGACACAAGAAATGAGTTCTCCATCTCCTTTAAAAATGGATGAGACGGGTGTGCATTCCCCTCTGAATGCTAAGAACTCTACTGTATTGGAGTATGATACAGCTAGTCCGGTTCAAACGGTGACTGATAAAGACTTATCAAATCCGTTAAAGGCTGTCACTTTGCCAAAAAGTGAAGAAGAGGAGTCTTCTTCCTCACGAAGGAGATTACCTAAATATTTTCAAAAAGACTCATTAAGAAAAAATGAATTATTAAAAAAGAAAAAAAATGAAAAATTAGAAAAAATAATTAAACAAACTTTAGAAAAAATTTTCAAAGACAAAAGCCAAGACAAACATATTATCAAAGACATTCCCAGTCCAAGTAATGGTTCAAAAGACAACATTAACAGTCCTTCTTTATCAGACGAAGAACAGATAAATATTATTCAAGACTCTCAAGATCCTTATGAAGATGATGATTCAGGCATGAGTTTTGATACTATTGTTTTACACAACTTAAACACTTAACCATATTATAGAAGACTTCATTACTTATTACAAGGAAGAAACTATGGAAAGACACTTCAAAAAAATAAATAAATAGTCAACAAAATTTGGCAAAGATGGAAAGTTACGGCAATGTGGAAAATAGAAAGTGGCATGCTAAAAAGTATGGAGCAAGTATAGACAAAAAGACATATATATATGTTAGGTATGAATCATCAAAGAAGACAATATATATATATATATATATATAAAGTTAGGTGGGAATGCCCACTACGTGTCTTGTAAAAAATGAGTGTGTTGTCACTTTATCACTACCCTCCAAAAAAGGGAAAAATTGTTGACATAACACGCGTCCAATAATATATATATATATATATATATATATATATATAAAGTTAGGTGGGAATGCCCACTACGTGTCTTGTAAAAAATGAGTGTGTTGTCACTTTATCACTACCCTCCAAAAAAGGGAAAAATTGTTGACATAATACGCGTCCAATAATTATGTCAGTCTGTAAAATAAGTCCAATAAGATGAACTTAATGATGCATGTGACGATGGGGCCCAATGAGTACCCGACTTGCATTATTAAAAGAATCTTATCAAGTTGTTGACCACTAATAATTAAGGCCACATAGCAATTAGAGTCAGTTTATTTGCCTATATAAGAAGGCAAAAGATGTGAAGTAGAGACAGAGTGAAAATAGTAGAGAGCAAGTTGGAAAAACAGAGAGGAGTGAGAAAAAGAAAGCTTACCAATTCCCTACTACTTTATGTATATTACCTTGTCCCTACAACTTTCCATTGTATAAAAAAGCTTGTGAAATAATATAAGTGTGTTTGAGTATTAAGGTTTTCAAAGTTTTTTCAAAGTCCTTCGGGGGTTCCCGAAAGGGAAACCTCTCTCCGTTTATCATGTAAGTTTTACGATGTTTACTTCCCAAAATTCCCCTAAAAAATATGTTATTTTTCTAAGTTGTTAGTTTCAATGTAATTATTGTGCATGTGTTAAAAAATTACCCTTAGTATATGGTTAGCTTCTTAACTTCTTAATAACGACTATGGATTAACCTGTAAATTCCTAGGATTTTGGCTTTTACAGTCCGCTTGATGAAAGGACAAATTTGTTGCCAGTTTTTATATCCGGGGTGTGGTTAAAGATGAAGTTGTTAAGAACACAGGTTAAGATGAAGAGATGAACTGGGTAAGTTAAAAAAAAAAACGAAAAATACAATTAAAAATGGGGAAATTAGGGAATTAAGTCGGAAATTAGCATGATTTAACTAAACGAGAGAGGGAGTACTGAGTAAGATTTACAAAATATTTGAAACAAAGCATAAACACGGAACCACTTGCCATATCTTGCCATACTACTAAATTAGATTATATTTATATTATATATATTTGACTTCTTAAATAAGTGTTTATTATTATATTATATATACTATCTACCATATTACTTACTAATTATTATATGATATAATATATTCATACTACTTATTATAATATATTCATACTACCATATATTAAATACCTACGTATTATATTATATATTATATTTTATTTGGTATTATATTTACTGTAGTTGCTGTGTTTACTGTATTTACTGTTTTTACTATTTTTATTGTATTTCCTATATATTTATAGTATTTACTGTATTTACTGTTTTTAGTGTTAATACTACATATATTTTTAATATACAATCTAAATGTCCATATATTTGGATATATATATTATAGAAGCGAATGTTTTGGAGCTTAGGATCAGCCGATTAATTGATTGGTTTGGCCTTCTCCTCAACTTCTTTTATTTATATTTCGTATTTTATCTGTTTTAATTTATTTTATTTTAATATATTTTCTTTTTTATATTCTATGTATTTATAAAAATAGTATTAAAAATTAACATAAAATATTATAAATTTGATTACCTCTCGAAATTTCACATGTACTGCATAATTAGGACTGGGATAGTACAATCTATTATTTGAAAATCACATTAAGAGTTCTATAGATCACAATAATTAACAACTTAAAATATTTGAAAATCATATTAAAATGTGATTAACTCTCAAAATTTCACATGTGCCACATAAATTGGCACAAAGGTACGTTAAGGGTGCTATTAAGCACAACTTAAAATATTTTAAAACATATTAAAAATTTGATTAAATCTCAAAATTTAACATGTGCCATATTAATTCGGACAGGGGAAATAACATATATATATATTATTTAAAAATTACATACTTGAAGTATTTTTTTAAAAAGTATATTAAAAATTTAATTAATTCTCAAAATTTCACATGTGCCACATAAATCACAATAATTAACAACTTAAAATATTTTAAAAATATATTAAAAATTAGTTCACTCTCGAAGCACATGCCAAAGATATTATTTGAAAAGTACGTTTAAAATATAATAAAAATAATAAACAATAAAAATGTTTAAAATTTTTAATTAACTCTTCTAATTTTATTTGTATCACATAACTTAAAATAACTAAATTAATATATATTGGGCCCGGGCTTTTATATCTAGTATATAAGCTCCATTCATTTTTTTCTTTCTCTTTATATTTTGGTTTAACATGACACTTAATTAGTTTTAAGACAATAAATTAATTTGGTTTTATAAAAAACTCATTTTTCTTCCTTATCTCTCTAGTTTAGAATGCAAAATGAGGATTAAAATACTCGATTTCCGTCCATTATTTATTTGACATGCCTTTTAAGGAGTTATTTCCTAGTTTTTTTCTAGACTAAACAAATTAATAAGAATATCTAAGTTTAGTATAACGGACAAATAAAAATAAATTATGAAGTATCATTAAAATTTTATAATTATAAGAGGGAACATTATGTTTAACATGCCTTGTTTAATTTGTAATTATTGTATGCAACATGACCCATATTGGACTCTAGGGTTTGTTTAGTACAAAAGAAAAACGTAAGTAGACTTGTTACTTATTTTTTAATAGGAAGTACAAATACGTAGGATGTGATGGAAAAGAGATAATCTATGTGGACTATCACTATAAAACTAGCTTAATTTTTCTTTTTTCTTTTTTTAGGGCTAATGTTTTCCAAAAGTTTTGTTTAATCTAAATAGAGAAGATTTTAGGAAACATATTTTGGTCCGTACAAAACATACCCTAGATATGGCATGAGAGAATGGATATTCCCACAAAGAAAAAGATGTCATTAGTTGGATAAAAAGATAGGAGTAGATCGATTGACAACACAATGCTATTACTGGTCATCATGTGTGTTACTATTTCATTTTTAACTTGCCTAGTAATTGCATTACATATATATATATATATATATACTACAAGGAAAAGCCCATGCGATGCGCGACCCAACATGACAATTTGAGCATCTTTATATGTTTAACAAAATTTTCTGTTGTGAAAAACCAACTTGTAGGTGCATCAACTTTATAATGTTTTACTATCGGCTTATGTATTTCGAATAACAAAACATATAATTACATATTTGAAAAACCTCAAACGACAAAGCAAACGCCCCAAAAGGACTCCAAGTTGAACATTTGGACTCTGACCTCAACAGATAACTTCAAACAGCTAAAAGAATTCACACAACTTATGAATTAAGTGTATCATGTGGCACATCTCATTCTATATTTTTCCAACTATAAAAACACTACTAGATAACTATTAATTCCCGAAAAGACTCTGAGACTCTGTATTATCAGTTCAGTCTCTTACTCTTGGTGGACTGAAATTTCTTGCAGTGAATAAATCCTTCCAAATGACTCCTGGAGAAGTTGATAAAGATTTTTCAGATGTCTGGATAAGATATATAATATGCGACTATGATCAAATGAAAGCATCAAACTACCTTTGAGGTTCCAGTGATAAATTAAAGAAGGTGAGCTTTGTTTTGCCACTAACTCATTACTAATGCTTCGTTTTCTCAAACAGCTATTATCGGATAAAATGGTGGAGCTCAAATATAACTTCCTCCTTACCTTGGAGAATTAAAAGGTTAAATCAATATTTACAAATCGAGAACAAACAACACATGTTTTCTCCAACTCTCTATTTTTTATCATATTGATGAATACATGTTTATTCATACTTTTTTCAAAATCATGGTGTTCGATCCAACTTGCGTGCACCTTAACTGATTCCATAGGATACCTGCAAACATTCATTCCTACAAGTTCCCTCAACGGACCAAATTCTGCTATATCGGATTTCAAACTCACCTTCAACAAGCGAAGTCAAAGCAGCATTAACCAGCAAGTCTCTACTTCCTTCCATTGATGAACCCTCACATTCCTCCACAACTTGCTCAAGAAATTTGCCAAAACTCTTACAGCTAGCTAAAGCCTCTTCCAAAATCAACATATATACATATATATATATATATATATATATATATATATATATATATAAACAAAAATCATCAAAAACCAATCAATTTACAGAAATCAAGAAATGCTAAATCAAACAAACCCCACACCAAATTTGCTAAACCTCTACCATCTGATTAAAAAGAAACCAAAGTTTCATCAACAAAATTCAAGAAAAGATGAAATCTTTACCTGTAAAACAACATTCAAAAAGCAATTGTTACCAAGATTTTGCAATTCAGGTATTGTCAAATAATTTTTTTTTGAACTGCTTTTTTCGGATACCATGATGTTTCTGATTTTTCCACCATCTTTTATAGCAAATATTAAACCACCAGCAATACTTAATAAAGTAGCAGCAACTGAAACTTGAACCCCATGAGCAGTAACCCAATGGGAATTAAATTCTCACTACTATAATTGAATTTGTGCAACACATGTGGTTTGGCAAAATTACTCATAGCGCATGTGTCCTTATGAAAAAACACAAAAAATGAACATTAGCAACAATAATTAATCACCACAAAAGTAAAATAAAAAAAATATAAACTCTTATCTCAAGATTTACATCAGTTCAAACTTGAACGTAACCATATTTGATTGGACAACTACATGTAAGTAGAGAAAAGTAGGGATGAAATAATTCAAAAAAAAAGTGTTACTATGTGCTTCAGGTACAAAATGTAAGTTAAAGTAGAAACACAATAACTTGAACATTAACCAGCTGAAAAAGTGTAAGAAATTTCAGAAAATCTGAAAAGGAGAAATAGAAGTCGAGTGAAATAGATCTAGTTCAATGACAAACATACTATGCTCACCCCTAATTGTAAGACTGGAGATAGTGACTTCTAATTCTTCTTCCGGCCACACAGTCTATTATTATGACCATTGAACTGTGTTGTTCAAATTTTCGATCAAACCACCTGGCATAATTCAATTCATACACACACACATATATATAAAGAAGATGAATTTTCTAATATAAATATAGAGAATAATGAAGGTGATATGACAAAGATTTGAGAGCAGCACTACACGTCAATGTGAATAAACACAAGTGAATACAGTAATGTGAGAAGTTAATTAATAAACGAAGAGAGAAAATACTGAAAATACACTCAACAAAGCTAAGAGCCTTAATCGGTAGAGCATTGTGACTGAAAGTTTTGTTTACCTTATTGTCATTTATTTCCGTTTGAATTATTTCTAATAAAAAGGTTTGAAGCCTTAGGAGATAGGTCATCTATGTCATTTCCTTCGGCTAGAACTATAGAGGCAATTAACCTTGATAGAAAGAGCTAAGCAACCAAAGGAATTTTACCAATCTTCCTGCAATGTTAGCATTTAGGTCAGTCAAAAGTAAGCAATTAAAATTTAACTAATTGGCCAAACATAAAATGAATTGAAAGGTGAAATTTAAAACTTAAAATCTTGAACTGATATGATCGTGACCTAACTCTTAGCTAGCTAATTAAAAGCAGAAAAAATCAACTATAGCACTAATATGAAAAAAATAATGGATCGTCCTTAAAGAGGAAATTACTCGGACTCTTCAAACGAATGTGTGTCAGATTTGTCAAAAGCAGTACATTTTTGGTGAATTCGATATGGGTAGGGCATCAAACGTAAAGAGTCCGCACAATTTCAAGGAAATATACCAAAAAACAGATGAAATAAAAGAAATTTAGAATTTCACAATGTGCAGCGGGAGGGTGCTTACTTGTTACATTTCTTGCTTTTAAAGGTATCATAAGAATGCCAGTAACTGATAGCTTTGTAGATGGGGAAGCTTTAACTATAAAATGGAGAAAATAACTCTAGTAAGAGTAGGTGAGTTGAAGCATCTAACTATAGCTATAGATATTCTGAAGACACCACACTACATATAAATTTAATTTGTATCAAAATATTTCACAAAAGAAAGATAACAACCTGGTTGGATAACCTTCTTTAAGAGATAACGAAGAAGTGTTAATTGTAAGAGAGCCAGTACTATTTGATTGATGAAGGAGTTTTCTTCTTTTTGATTCAACCCTTTTTCTATTACATGAGACAAAAATAATTGCTTTCTCTCGGGTGACATTTGTGCATATATAGTATGACGATGCAAATTTCCATCAGTAGTTCTTTCTTGGACAGTCACAGTATCTTTATTTCCATCCATTCCTGTTTCAAGTAATTTACATTAAGCTATAAATTACGCTATAAAAAGTTAGACAATAGTAAATGACTCTTACAGAACAACCAATGGGATCAAATGACATATATTTGAAACATATTTTTCATAAATTTTGAAGATTTGAGCCTCCAACTTATATAGGATTTGTTATCATGACCCATAATTGATGAGTAATTGACATCTTTTCTAGAATGGAGTGAATACCAATACCAATATCAGTCTCACACTTAAGGTATAACCTTTGTCAAATTTAACTGAATCATTTTGAATTTTTGTGAAAACGTCAATGTAGCATTCACTGTAGAGTCCAAGTAGTAGTATAACGAAAGACGTGAAGAATTTGAGAACATATAAAGAAACTATATCTCTTACTCAGCATGACAGCTTGCGTGAGATGCAATACTTGATGCAAAATTAACGGGAATATTGGGTCTGACCAGCGGGAGCAACAACATGAAGGTAAAATTAAAATTAGCAATAGAAAAAAATGAAGGATAAAAGGAAGACAATCAGAGAAAATAGTGTAATTTGTTTTCTTGGCAAATTGTCTTTGAATATCTAATATTGCACAAGAAACATATAAATATTGTTTCACTGAGCACATTAATTTTGCTGAGTCAAAATCTTAAGCTTAGTTCAGTAATTTCAGTTGTAATAGTAAGTCCAGTAATTAGAGAAACCTAGAGAATTGGGTTTGGGAAAATAGGTAATAGGGAAGGCAATAGGAGCGGCAAAAAAATCAATCCAAAGCTTGATCAACACTTTCAAGCTAGAAACAAATTTATTTCTATTTTCAAACATGCATGAACAAATTACCCTTACGGTCAATGATATGCATACCTAAATATCCAAAGAAGAATGAAAATAACTATCAGTATAGGTCATTTTTCAAGAGTTGGACACAATAGGAGGAAAAATTGTGGGAGAAGGGGAAGAAAAACTTACTGTTGCCAATGAATACAACAACAACAGAGAAGAGAAATTTGAGGCAAAGCAGAGATTCCAAACAAATATTGCATATTCTAGAGGATGAAGAGTCTCAGAGCGTACGGTTCTGGAGACCGTAGAAGTAAACAATGAAGAAGGAAAAAGTGGATACATAGCACAGGAAAAGTCAATTTACAGATTCACCCTAAAGTAATATTAATTCAAGTTTTGCCCTTGTTCGTCCTTTAAAAGTCCCACTTTTAGGTAAGGCTATATATATATATATATATATATAGTATGTCAAAAAGCAGTAATGTTTAGCCTTTCTTTGGTCTTTACAGATCGAAAATAAACTCAATGGTTACCTACAACGTATTGTAGATCAGAATGTTATATTAGTATATACGTTACGAGGGACACAAATTAAAGTTTAATATGAAGAAGCTTAATTTAGATCATAAAATTAAATTAATGAGTAATTTGACAAATATAAAAAGATCAAAGTGTTAATATGCTAAGCGCTTAATAGAGAAAACGAACTATTTGTTAGGATGGCAAATTAGTGTTTGTTAGGAGCAAGAATATTACTTTTTCAATAGTTTTAGTGGGACAAAAATTTATGAGTGGAATATTGATGGTTTTACTGATAGATAAATTTATACTCTGACATATAGAATTCTTCTGTATAGTAAGATCTGTAAGGCAAACAAGAATTCTGAAAAGGATACAACCAACATGATTATTTTCGAATTTACAGGTCAATTAAAGGGTTGGTGGGATAATTCTCTTAGAATCCCAATGTATGGCCATTTTGAATGTTGTTAAGGATGAAAATGGAATGATTCCAACTGTAGTCTACACCTTGGTCCTAACCATTATAGAACATTTTTTTGGAAGATGGTCGGATAATAGTGAAACCATTAGGACAATGCTCCAAAATCTTAGATGTGAAACTCTTACATCATTCAGGTGGTACAAGGATGTCTTCCTATCTTGAGTTATAGAACTATCTAAATGTAATAACTTCCACTGGAAGTCCAAGTTTATAGATGGACTCCCTGCATTATTTGAAGAAAGGGTTAGGAAATTCCTTAGAGGAGATGGGGTGAATATTAACAACGATGACTATACTTATGAAAAATTTATAAGTGTTTGCACCCAAAAAGGTCTCTCTTTGTGCAATGAGATTAAGTTGAATCAACAAATTAAAAGATATCATTTGAATGAGAGACAACAATTAGGAGAATTTTATGAACAATTCGTAATCGATATGCCTGAATCATCTAAGAAGTCTAATAGACATAGATGAAAAAGAGATTATAAGGAAAAGCCTCATAGGTAGTATAGAAAAAAGAAACGCTTAGACAAGCGTGAAAAAAGAAAAATGAATTACAAGGAAAAAATGGATTTTTTTAGAAATAACAAATCAAATGCCTGTTACAAATGTGGTAGAATAGGCCATTATGCCAGAGATTGTAAGGTAAAAGGTAATATTAAAAGTCTTGATTTAGAAGATAATATTAAAGATTCCTTATGTAAGATCCTCCTAAATTCATCTTCGGGTGATTCTAGCCCTAATTGTAGTGATGGAGAGGAGTCCTCTGATCTGAGGGTTCTTCATGAAGAAAATTATATGACCTCTTCTGAAGAAGAATGTATATCTTGTCAGATTGGTCAACCTTGTTATAATAAGGGCAAGAAAGAATTCTATCAGTTGTATTCTCAATTCAAAGATTTAAATATCAATGTTATCAGTAATGATAATTGGGTAGAGATGCTCAAGATGATTGACAAAATTAATAGTAGTAGTACCTCCCCTAGTAATACTAGAATTCCAAAAGAAAATCTCTCTCATAATAATGCTTATACTATGGCAGAAGTAAGGAGACAACTAAAACTTAGGTCTCAAAGGGATCATATTCCCACTTCAATTCAAGATTTGATTGAGAAGATTAATAATCTCAAAAAAGAAATATCTTCTCTCAAAAATCATAATATGGTTCTTGATGAAAGAATTACTTATATAGAAAATTAGGATGATAATAATCATCATGGGAAACAGGTTATGGTTGAAGGTAATCTTTTTGATATTCCTAATGAGGTTACATATAATAAGAATTTATTTTTAGAAACTATCAAGCTCAATACACCTCATAAACCCTTGACAAAAATAACTCTTTTTATTGATTATATTTTGAAAAAAGATTTTATTGTTGTTATTGATAGTGAAGCTGATTTAAATTGTATTCAGGAAGGATTAATTCCGTCAAGATATTTTAAGAAGACTACTCATAGTCTTCGAAATGCTAGCGGTCATAAAATGGATATTGAATATAAAATTCCTAAAGGTTATATATGTACAAATAATATTTGTATGCCTAAAAATTTTGTGTTGATAAAAAACATTTCTAATGAAATTATCTTAGGAATGCCTTTTTTCTGGCTTATATACCCTATAACCCTATGGGATGAGACCGGAATAAATGATACTTTTGAAGGTAGAAAATAAAGAATATATTTTATATCTCAGCCATTTTCAAAATTATTAAATGAAGTTAAAGATATGATTTCTTTAAAAAGTAAACAAATTGATATTCTTAAAAATGAGATTTGTAGTTGCACTATAGAAAAGAATTTACAAAATTCTAAAATCCAAGGAAAAATTGAAAATTTAAACAATCAATTCTCTCTACAAATATATGGGGACCATCCAAATGTGTTTGGGGAAAGGAAAAAACATATAGTCAGCCTTCCATATGAAGAAGAGTTTTTTGAAGATAATGTTCCCTCTAAGGCAAGACCTTGCCAAATGAATTTCGAATATCTAGACTTATGTAAAAAAAAATTAATACTCATTTGCAGAAGGGATTGATAAGGCCCTCAAAGTCTCAATGGTCCTGTACTGATTTCTATGTTAATAAACATGCTGAGAAGGAACGAGAAGTACCTAAATTGGTCATAATTTATAAACCTCTTAATAAAGTTTTAAAATGGACCAGATATCCTATTCTAATAAAAAAAATTGCTAGATCGACTTCATGATGCTATTATATTTACAAAATTTAATATAAAATCGGATTATTGGCAAATCCAAATTTCTGAAGAGGATAAATATAAAACAACTTTTAATGTTCCAATGGGACAATATGAATGGAATGTCATGCCTTTTGGTTTAAAAAATGCCTCTTTAGAATTTTAAAAGATTATGAATGATATTTTTAACCTTTTTAGCAATTTTACTATTGTTTATATAGATGATATCTTAGTATTTTCAAAAACATTGAAAATGCACTTTAAACACCTTGATTTATTTAACAAAATTATTATCCAAAATGTCTTGGTCATATCTAAACCAAAAATGCATATTTTTCAAAGAAATATCAGATTTTTAGGGCACAATATATAAAAAGGAAAAATAATTCCTATTCAAAGAAGTATAGAATTTGCTTCCAAGTTCCCTGATATCATAATAGATAAAATCCAGCTCCAACGATTTTTAGAAAGCTTAAATTATATTTCTCCTTTTCTAAAGGACCTAGCCAGAGATACAACCATTTTATATGATAGACTCAAAAAGAATCCTCAAGCTTGATTGAAGGACCACATAGAAGAAGTAAAGCATATTAAGACAAAATTTAATAACCTGCCCTCTCTTACTTTAGCTAATTCGAATTGGCAAAAGATAGTGAAGACAGATGCTTCAGACATTGGATATGGAGGAATTTTAAAATAATTTTCTCCTAATAAAGGGCAAGAGTATCTTATCCAGTTTTATTCTGAAAAAGGAAATAACAGCCAGAAAAATTATGCCACTATAGCTAAAGAGACAGTGGCTGTAGTCAAAAGAGTTTTGAAATTTCAAGGAGACTTATATAATCAAAAGTTTGTCATAAAAGCTGATTGTCAAGAAGCTAAATTAATCTTTTATAAAGACGTAAAACATGATGTTTCTAAATAAATGTTTGTAATATGGCAAGCTTTATTGACACCGTTCGATTTCAAAATACATTATAAAAAGGGAACATATAATAGTCTTCCCAATTTTCTTACTAGAGAATATTTAAGTTTATAACTCTTTATCTCTCAATAGCAGGAGTGATGAGGCCGTCTGGAAGTTCTTCCTCTAATAGAGGAAGAGGGAGAGGAAAACCACCTATGGGAAGAAATAATATTTTAGTTCAAATAGGAAATCAGAAGCTAATAGCTTCGACATTGCAAAAGCATACACAAGCACATTGGGAATTAATACTGAACATTCGATGTACAAGAAATTCATGATTTTTTACAATCTAGACAAGTTCAGGGTAATAATTCACCATCTTATTCTTCAGTCGTTGCTGAGGAAGGAAATGAAAATATTGAAGTATTTGATAAAAAGGTAAAAGATGAAGTAATACTTCTTCTTAAGCCAATAGACTTACAATGGAAAGACAATCCCTAGAAGATTATGACCAGATATTTTGATATAGCATCATATGATGTCCCAACTTATAAATATAGAATGCATTATGAGATAATACTCTCATCCATTGGGTATGTTGAATTCTAGCACTTTTACCTAGACAATACTAAAAAGGTTTATAACTTTTCAAAATTTATTATAAAAAAAATATTCACCCCTGAGGAATGGGGAATAAGCACAGTGATGGAAAGGGAATACACCCATCCAGAGCAAAAAATTACTGTCAATACAGCCTTGTTATATGAGCATGCTAATAAAAAGCACTTATGGTTTGTAAAAATATACTCCCATCTCTTTAAATAGCATATATCAAATTGGTTTTGTGAGTGGTGGATTTTATAGGGCCAGTCTGTGAATATATTCTTGAAAGAATACAAAAAATTATATGTTGAATGGGTTGATGTATCTCCCAAACTAATAAAATTATAAAAAGATGATATATATTTTAAAGGAATGTCATTAATGTACATTTTCATAGAATTATCTATTCCGTGGATAATGAAATGAACAATAAAAGTTCAAATGAATGAAGAAGGATTCCCTTGCTTAAGGAAAAAATTTCATACAAAGTTTTGGAGTAAATTACTCCAGAGAGATGCTGAAGGAAAGGTTCATGGACATGAGATTATAGACTCCATTAACGACTCTATTGAGATTAGTAAGCGTCAATTAGAAGTCATACAAGACAGAGATGATATCAGTCCCTTTAAACAGATAACAAGAAAACTACAAATGAAGAAGCGGGCTATCTCCAAATTAGAACTTCTGGCATCATACATGGAAGAAGTCAAGAAAGATTTAATAAAAATATGGGCATAGAATTTTTGTACAATATATCTATGGCTATATCCAATGAGGAAGAAGACACCTGTATAGAAGGAGAATCCCAAAGTGTTCATAGCACGAAAAAAATGGACATTGAATCATTTCTTCAATAGTTCAAGAACCAGATAGAAGAATCTTCTAGTTCAGACAAACTAAAGGGAAATGAGGCTAGAAAAGACTAGATGATAAGACACTATCTTTTATAAAAGTTAGAATAATTGTAAAATTTTCCAATGTTACGGACCCAATATCAGTCCAATAATATAACATGACGGAGCCCTTATGTCATAAATTTTAGATTTTTCTTCAGGTCCTTTCTATATAAGGATCGCTTTGTATGAATAGGGGACAGGCTTTGGCAAACCTTTATTGTATTACTTCCTTTGTATTCCATTAATACCTAAATAAAATATTGTTGTTGCTTTATACTTTGGAGAGTTATTGCTAAAAGATTCCCAATTAAGGTATTGCTCTTTCCTGTTTTATTATTTAAAATGTTTTAAAGATTTTAATAGCCTAAATGAAAGGCTAAGCAACTCGTGTTGGACTAACAACTTAAACTATTAATACATGGTGATAAAAAGACCGTTCCGTTGTCTCTAAGGTCGAGGCATGATGAGTTTGAGATTTGGACTCATTTAGGACTTTATTTACAATGATTTAGTGTCCTCAAATGCTTATTTTGTACAAATAACTAATGTAAAACCTTTACTTTACAGGTATATGGATTGAGGAACAAAGCAAGGACACTAATTTGCAAAAAGGAACGAAGCGAGCTGAAAGAATGAAGAAAAGCAAGCTGGTGATCACCAATTCCACTTAGGGAGTCGCCGAATGGATACTTGACCGCCTAAAGTTTCAGTGTGCTAAGCCCTAAAGGAAAGAACCAAGTTGGCGAGAGGAATGAGCAATTGGAGGATCGCCGAAGTGGTTCCACGATGCAGTGTTGGATCACCCAACGTTACAAACCTTGAGGATGCTGAAGGCCAAGGCAAAAAGGTGATGGAAATGACCAAAGGGCGGATTGCCGAGTGGTTCGACAAGCCCAACTTACTTCGCCGAGTGACTCTTTGCAACACATTTTTGGCGACTATAAATACATTTTTGAATTTTTTGTTTAGTATCAATTAGAGTGTCTGAGATATAATTTCTTAGTTTTGAACTATGAGACAAGTTTTCTTTAGTTTTCCTTTAGCTTTTGAAGAATTGAAGTTTTACAATTTTGAGAAATTGGAAGTGGGTCTTTGAGATTCTTCGAATTGGATCATTGCAAGGATGAAATCAATCTTACCCAGTTGATGAAAACTCAATTTGGTAACGATTTGTTATCTTTGTATGATGTCTAGCTAAAACCCCAATTATTGGGTTGTGATTATGTGATTATGGGCTGATTTAGTTTATGGGTATTGCTAATTGTTAGTTTAAATGCTATTTAGAAGTGAGTTAATCATTAATTGTGGTTTAATTTAAGAATTGTAGTTGCGAATGCAATTCTACCCTTTGTGTTTTTGGCTTGCTCAAAAGAGATGTTTTAAAACCAAGATTATTGATTGATGTTCTGTGGGTAGGGTTGTCATGGGTTCAGCTTGAGAGAGTGAATCCTAAACCCTTTTCCACACATTTAGCTCAAGAGAGTGAATGGACTAAGGTGTGGGTTGTTCTTATTTTGCTTGCTTGTTGATGTTCGAAAGAAATCAACTTGATTCAGGGTAAATTATTTGAGAGAAAGTTAACCTCCTCTATAGTCTAGCTTACTCACTAATATCTAGCTATTTTCTAATAGTTGCAATTACCCATTTGTCTATATTAGCTTATAATCGAATCACATCTCAAGAATCCGTCTCATTATTGTTATTTCATATTGTTTGCTGCTGTTGTAGTTGATAATTTCAAACCAAAACCCCCAATCTGACATTTGTGTCGCCCCCTGATTTTAATGATGTTTTTATTCGACAATTTCTATTCCTATGACTGATTTGACCATGTTCACACTTTCCTATTGAATCTTAAGCACGTACCACTCCCTATGGGTTTTGACCCCAACTCATTTAGTTGGATTATATACTGATTAACGATTATTGACACTTAGAATTAGATGAAGTGTCTTTGAAATGTTATTAATCAAAATGGCATCGCTATCGGGGAGTGGTATTGTTTAAGATTCTTTTGGTGAAGTTGAATCTTGTTCTTTTTAGTCATAATGGAATTTACTTATTTTTAGTTTTGGTTTTCATGTTGATTGTTTAGAACAGAAGAAATGAGCATGTCTTGTAGCAACTGTAACCAAGTGAACCACCCTTCATAAAAAAATGATGATTCTTAGGGATGACATCTTAAGTTTCAGGCAATTGGAGGGTAAGGCAGTCCATGAGTTGTGGCTGAGCTTTAAGACACAATTGCTGCATTGCCCAACTCATGGAATTCAAGACAAGATGCTACTGGAATACTTCTATAGAAGTCTTGGTCCTGAGAATAGAGGAATGGCTGACCAAATTTCTCTAGGTGGTCTCACAGGACTGCCCTATGCAATACCAGCCCAACTACTTGATCACATGGCCAAGACCTACAAGGAGACAGAGAAAGACTAGAATTTGGCCACACTGTTGACTCATCTAGATCTCTTGGCCAAAAATATTATGGAATTGGAGGTACCGTACAAGAAGAAAGATTAGTACATTTCCCCTCATGAGGGTAGAAAGCCCTAGGAGTACGAAGGCGGACAAGTAGAAGAGATACTCTCACTCATTCTCCACAAAGTCGAAGAACACAATAGAGTGTTGAAAGAGATAAAAGAGAATGTCTCAATGGTGAATCGGATGACTGCTTCTCATTCCATATCTATTCAGCTACTGGAGACCAAAATGGGTCATATGCTATCTCATCTCTACCCCTAAACGAAACAGGAGACTACCTAGTGACACTAGGGCAAACCCTATGAATCAAAATTGAGTGGGGACTTGTGTCATGCCACGATGTTAACTAAGGTGCTTCTTGGGAGGCAACCCATGTTTTTATTGCTTTCTTTTTGTTTTTGAAATAATCGTGTGTTGATTGTGCAGGTTGAAGTGTGGAATGTGTTTGAAAAATGTAGGTTGGAGAGCCAAGAGTCTAGTCGGCGAGCCAAACTTAAACCGCAATTAGACTCAAGAAATTATGAAGTTGGAGTCTGTAAAACTTGGAGGACCCTTGGACTAGTTGGGGGATCGCCGAGTAGGTCGGCGATCCTAACTTAGTCCGTCGTTTGGACCTCTACATTAACTGGAGGTCCTGTAAAACTCAGCGAGGTAAGTACCCACTCGACGTGTCGCCAAGTGGTTCAGCGAAGAGAATTAATGTCACCGAAAGGGCGAGAACTGGATGGTTTTTAAAAGGCCAGAGGTTTAAAATTTCAAACTTTTTCACATTCCCTCACTTTTTAAGTTCACAAAAGCACACTCGCACTATATTTCCTTCATTTTTATGTTTTTACCACTTTCTAGTCGTCAATCTTGTGCTTGGAGATTGAAATCTTTGCCGGCAGAATTTCAAATTTATATTCAACATAAAAGGTTGGTTTTCCGAACCCCGAACTCGTATTTAGTTGTTATATTCTTTTGCAATTGTTTTGTTCTTAGTGATGTGTGCTATGCCTCTTTGAATTCATCTACGTATGTTTGCCTACCTATTTTAATTTTGATATTGTGCTGTAATCCCCTAAGTTGTTAATTTCTCGAGTTTTGTGCATTAAAATTGATCGAAATCTTGTTGGGTTGTGCTTAACTGTGTTAGGTCCAGTCTTGTGAAGTTTGAGTAACCCATAATTGTGCTAAATGACGTACTTTTCCTGATAATGAAGCGTTTGACGTCATTCTTAAGGGCTTAAGTCCTCAAATAGTCAATTTTGGCCAAATCGGGGAAAGTCTGAGTACCCCGATGGCATGGGTCTTATGGTTCTGAGTCTAATTGTATAAGTACATAGTTTGATTTTGTTTTTGGGGGCTGCAGGGTTGATTTTGAGAGTTGAGGTAGAAATTAGGCACGTTAGGCAGTTGGGCGAGCTTGGTCAAGCTCGTCGAACCACTTGGCGGTTCGCCAAATCCCCATTGATTGTCTTTAATTTTGTGAAAATGTTAAGTTTTGGTTCTGTAACCTTCGGTGAGAAGCCTGAGTTCGCCAAGTGCACTCGGCGACTCAACAAAAGTCTTCTTTGATTGCTCTTTTTGCGCCCCTAACCTTTAAAATGTATTGTAACTTTCGACGGGCTAATCTGAGCTTGCCAAATGCTGTAGACGATTTGCCGAGTGGGCTTTCCCATCACCGACATGCTATTTTTCTGGAAATTTTTGAAGCCAATCCTTTCGGCGAACCCGATTTGTCTTGCCAATGTGATTCAACGACTGGTCGACCGATTCGGTGAGTCTATCTGCAATATAATTTATGTGATTTTTCTTGTGATGTTTCTAACTTTCTATGATGTTTTTATAGATATGGCTAGACCAAAAGTGGCAGGTAGAAACATGTCGCCCTACAAGAGGGATAAGGGAATCATAATTAATGAGGATCTGACTGCATCCAGGGCAAAGGCTACCAAATTCCTACCACAGGTGCGAAGGGAAAAGGGAAAGGCAAGACACCTACTAATGCATCACCAGAGGTCAGCTCTGATAGTGATAGTATATATGCCACTCACCTCACCACCTCTGAGAGTGAGCGTGAGCACCAAAACCCTCAAACTACCACTTCTGAGCCTGAGGATGATGAGATATTGATGGCCCAGAGTGCTGAACTGCCCTCCAAGAGGATGCATGATCTGTCTAGGATCAGGGTACCAGACACTTATACTTCTTCTCCCGCTCCAGCACATGCCGTAGTCCCAATGCCACCGGCACATGGTCCTCCTCCCCAGTCTATGAATAGACTGTAGATTGAGGGATTGAGGACCATTATCGAGGAAAAGAGGCTGATGGGGTAATAGATACCCTGAGATTATGAGCTGCTTGAGGTCTCACAAGTTTCAGATCTTCACAAAACCCCGTGGCTCTTACATTCCTAATTAGGTCCGAGAGTTCTATTCTTCTTACAGAGCATTAGTGCCACAAGGGAAGAAACATGCGGCCAAATTCAAGCCAATAGACTATGTGGTTGTCAGGGGAAGAAAGGTGATGAAATGTGATAGTGATTCTATCAATGCAGTCCTGGAGAGTTCAGAAGAAATTGATGATAACTGTCAATACATGATCAGGAAAAAAACACTGGAGAATATGGAAAAGTGGTTTGCTCCTCTGGTACTCCTAAGTGGATCGAGGTTAGAGCACCTATTGAAAAAGAAGGAACTTAATATAGCAGCAAGGTTATTGTTTGGCTTCATCAATAATACTATTATGCCATCTTAGAATGAGTCGATTCTCCACCATGCAAAAATAGCTTGCCTTGCTTGTATCATTGATGGGACAAGGCTTAATTTAGGTATGATCATTGCACAGGAGATAGTCATGAGGGACAAACAGTGCCAAACCTCTCTTCCTTTTTCGGTGTTGATCATTGAGTTGTGCAGATGGGCTCAGGTGCCTCGAGATGAGACGAAGGATGTAGAAGTGATTCCTACATCTTTTATTAAGATATGGAGGATTTAGGTAGAGTACCTGAAGGATGAGGCCAAGAAGAAGAGGGCAGCCCCGATGGATACATCCCTGGTTTGTGGATACTGATGCATTACTTGTAGAGGCACCTTTACATACTTTGGCCCCTAGGCATTCAGGTATATCTAGCACTGCTTTTCCATGACTCCTAGTTACTCTGTAGCTCCCTTGCCTCCTATGTATGGTGCCTCTGCTGCTACTTCCCGACCTCCACTCACCTAAGCTGCATTACTACTGATGGGGCAGCTAGCCCATAATGTTGATAGGCACACCTCCAAGCTTGAAGCCACCATTCCTAGCATGATTGAGAGGGCCCTTGCTAATGATGTGACACCCTTGAGTGTGACTATTGATGCCCTTGCAGCACGATAGTGGTGTTTGAGCAAGGCCAAGGGGCTATTGAGGAAGTGACGACTCTTAAGGCCGCTATTGCTGAGCTGAGAAAGGTATTGGGCCAACTGAAGTCCATAGATATGTCCATGATATTTAGGACTGTGGAGATCCCCGATATGCCTGTTGATACAGATATGCCTCCGGCTACCACCGGAGATGAGGTTCGAGTTGAAGAGACAGCTGCTGCAGAGTCCGAGGCTAAGACTAATAAGGAGAAACTTGGGGTCGATGAGGAGGCGACCTATGAGGGCCTGACAGAGGTTGAGGAGGCGATGATAGATTCAGCCTTGCAGATTTCTTTGGCAGATACCACCATGGCCGAATCTAGTGTAACTGATACCCCAAGCACTGATGCCCAAGATCAGAGTTTTGTACCAGGCATTGATGCCCCGACAGATGGAGCGACTGCGTAGACATGGCCTTTCTTTACCTCCCTCTCTATCATTTTTATTGATTTTCAGTATTTTGTTGCATTTGAGGAATAACTGCTTTTTATTTGTAGTTGGGAGAGGTATTTTTATACCTACCTCTTGTGATTACTACTTTTGTATATATTGGGTTTTTGTGTTTGAATTGTGTTTTGACACTGTTTTATGGATGCTTGAGCTTGTGGCTCCGTATTTTGAATGCAAATGGTTTTTGGACCTTCTAAAAAAAATTTGCCACCTCTTGATTGTGTTTAATTTTAGTTGTTCTTGTGAAAATTTGAGTGTCAGTAATGATCAATACCGATGACTTAAATAGTGCTATTAATTGAACAAAAATGAATGTCAGGCTACGATGAGGCCAAATGAAGTTGCATAGACAATATGTGAACCTTTTGCATCTCGTTGTGACTAGCCAGTTATCGAATGTCTCTCTTGTGATGAATATCGCACACTAGCAAAAATGTAGAGTTTTGTTAGATATTGGTACCAATGCCTTGTGTGATGAGCTTATCATGAACCTTGTGTGATGACACCTAGAATTTGCCCCGTTAATCCAGCTGACTAAGTGATGCAAGCTCTTGAAATGATCTTAGGTAACAATTTTAAAGAGTGAAACAATTTGACATTATACCTCTTTTGTGGCCTACCTTGTGAGTGTGTGAACTTTGCTTGAACGTCCTTTGAGCCTTATCCTTTTCTTGGAAGAAAATTGATGTAATTTCAACCTCTCTTTATCCATTCACCTATAATCCTTATGAAATGTGGTTTGCTAGAATAGCCAATTAGGCCAAAAGCCTAAGTTGGGGGTGTGGTGAAAAGAGAAGGTAAATCAAGAAGTGCAAAGAAGTCCCCCTTGATCCATGATTTTGAGAAAGATAGAACCCCTTCATACAAAAAAAGAGAGAGAAAAAAAAGAAAAAGAGAGAAAAATTTGTGAAATAAAATTGTGAAAGTTGCAAAAGAAATGAGGTGTCCGGTATTCCATGAGAAGTGAATAATGGGTTAAATTTTGAGCATGAGTGAAAATGTTGAAGAAAAGGAAAGAAAGTGATATTTATACCACATTTCATGAGGATAGCAGCCACTGAGCCTAAATGACTATACCTTTACACTCAACCCCGTTACAAGCCTTGAAAAGACCTTTTTGATCTTGAGTGAGCTGAAATGAATGTTGATTAGAAAATAAGGGCAAACCTATGGGTGGAGTCTTGTATGTGTTCATCTTTGTTAGGGTAAGAGTTTTATGTGATTCCAGAGCTTTAACTTGTTGAACAATTGTGTGTGAATATGGAATCATCTTTGTGTGAGGGTATTTAAGTACCTTTGTTGAGCTTGAACTTGCATTTGAAGCAAGTATTGGGAACTTGAGAATCTTTGGTAATGGTGAGTCACAACTTGAATCTTTGAGTGCACAATTGATCCTTGCATAAGTAAGTTGAGTCTTATTGTGTGCATTCATGATTGAGTCTTTTGTAGTACCGTTTGAGACATCCCTTTTGAATTGCTGAACTTGAGTTTTACTTCAGGACAAGTAAAAGTTTAAGTCGGGGGTGTTGATGAGTCTGAGATTTGGACTTATTTAGGACTTTATTTACAATGATTTAGTGTCCTCGAATGCTTATTTTGTGTCAATAACTGATGTAAAACCTTTGATTTCTAGGTATATGGATTGAGGAACAAAGCAAGGACACTAATTTGCAAAAAGGAACGAAGCGAGCTGAAAGAATGAAGAAAATCAAGCTTGGTGATCTTCAATTCCACTTGGCGAGTCGCCGAATGGCCATTTGAATGCCTAAAGTTCTAGTGTACCAATCCCTGAAAGAAAGAACCAAGTTGGGGAGAGGAATGAGTAGTCGTCGGATTGCTGAAATGGTTCCACGATGCAGTGTTGGATCGCCCAAAGTTACAGACCTTGAGGATGCTGAAGGCCAAGGCAAAAAGGCGATGGAAATGACGAAAGGGCAGTTCACTGAGTGGTTCGGCGAGCCCGACTTACTTCACCGAGCGTCTCTTCGAAACACATTTTTATCGACTATAAATATATTTTTAAATTCTTCGTTTAGTATCAATTAGAGTATCTGAGATATAATTTCTTAGTTTTGAACTGTGAGACAAGTTTTCTGTAGTTTTCCTTTAGCTTTTGAAGAATTGAAGTTTTACACTTTTGAGAAATTGGAAGTAGGTTATTGAGATTCTTCAAATTGGACCATTGTAAGGACGAAATCAATCTTACCCAGTTGATGGAAACTCAATTTGGTAACGATTTGTTTATCTTTTTATGATGTCTAGCTAAAACCCACCCCAATTCCTAGGGTGTGATTATATGATTATGCGCTGATTTAGTTTATGGGTATTGCTAATTGTTAGTTTAAATGCTGTTTAGAAGTGGGTTCAATTATTAATTGTGGTTTAATTTAAGAATTGTAGTTGCAAATGTAATTCTACCCTTGTGTTTTTGGGTTGCTTGAGAGAGAGGTTTTAAAACCAAGATTATTGATTGATGGTCTATGGGTAGGGTTGTCATGGGTTCAACTCGAGAGAGTGAATCCTAAACCCTTTTCCACACATTCAGCTTGAGAGAGTGAATGGACTAAGGTGTGGGCTGTTTTCATTTTTCTTGCTTTTTGATGTTCGAGAGAAATCAACTTGATTTGGGGTAAATTGTTTGAGAGAAAATTTACCTCCTCTATCGTCTACCTTACTCACTAATATTTATCTGTTTTCTAATAGTTGCAATTATCTATTTGTCCATATTAGCCTATAATCGAATCATATCCCAGGAACCCGTGTCATTATTGTTATTTCGTATTGTTTGCTACTGTTGTAGTTGATAATTTCAAACCAAAAGCCCCCATCTGACATTCGTGTCACCCTCTGATTTGAATGATGTTTTTTTTCGACAATTTCTATTCTTATGACTAATTTGACCATGTTCACACTTTCCTATTGAATCTTAAGCACGTACCGCTCCTTATGGGATTCGACCCCAGCTTATTTAGTTGGGTTATATACTGACTAACGATCATTAACACCTAGAATTGGATGAAGTGTCTTTGAAACGTTATTAATCAAGGCAGTGTAGTCCAGCAATGGTAAAATCTTGGCTTAGTCTGGTGTTCCTGGTAAGAGCCATGTTAGCCATTATGGAGGTATTGTTTGGGCTATGTTAGAACCGTAAAAGTTCTTTCCATCCTAATATTACATGAATCGTAAATGAACCTGTAATTACATCAAAGCGATCCTGCCAACTTTATGGTATCAGAGCTATGTTCATAGTAGAAAGAGGTGTTGTTAGTCTGACACATCTTAATTTTATGTAAATAATTAAAAGACATACTACTGTTAAAAACAATAGAAAAGAGGAATATGATATGCCTCAACAAATAGATCTTCATAATAAATGGATTATTCCCAAAAGTCAGCCCAAGGTTATCTACCAAATGGGTACTTATGAAAAAAAGGGATTTAAACAAATTGTTAAAACCACAGAAGAAACTATTAATGTGATTTTGGTCATGGTAGTTTTAGATTATTATCTGAATGTCACGACCCAGAAGTACCCCCTAGATGTAACAATGCACATATAACCCTGAAAGGCTCCATGTAAGCCACTTAGCATATCATAACATAAGCATAGAACAATAAAGAGTAAAAACACATTTCAAGTCCAAAATTTTTATTAAGGAAAGCGGAAGACTTAACTTGTCTCAATATAACAATATATTACAATACTTGAACCAAATAGGGACAGCCATCCCACACAACATAGTCCGAAAGGGGAAATACAAGAATGAAACTACTAAATGAAAACATCCGTCCTCGAACCATGATGACTCACCAACAAGCTAGGAGAAATGAGCAATTCCAAGCTTTAGCCACAATAAGGACCACCTAGAGAATTGGACCCTACACTTTGGAAAAATATAGGAAAATATGGGTTAGTACAAAAATTGCACTAAGTATGATAGCCATGTATAAAAACCTTGAAAACATGCTAAGAAGGACATTTTAGTTGAATGCATGCACTTTACTAAGTTAAAGCATCAGTTGAAGAAAATGGAAAAACATAAGTCATGAGCATAGTCACCATATAGATCATCATAACATAAGAGAAACATATCATAAGTACCCTAAAAGCATACTTGTGCAATGCAAGAATAAGATCCCATAATCCCACCCAGGCTAAGTAAAACTTCTTGAGTAACCATAGTTCATAATTCATACTCTTGTTCATATTGTTGTCATAGTGGGAATAAGCCTTAACTGACATAGACCATATGAGCTAAACATGGAATCCGGTGTTACCTACACCGAAAAGGGTTGTCCTACTTGCCTAAGGTAGGACCATGGTTTGTTAGCTTTAGGTGGATCCACTAGGTAAATATCCTATGGGGGCAAGTAGTTTATGGGATAAGGAAATTTCTACTAGAAACCCTGACTCAACTATGGTAGAAGGACCCCATCTCATGAGATACATACTTTGGAAACCCGGACTCAACTAGTGTAGAAGGTCCCATTGGGAAGCCGAACTCAACTAGTGTATATGCCTCAATCTCATATTTAATATCCACTCGGTGCTAAGCATTACTTCCCATGGATTACATATTAAGTCTTGATTTAAGTTCATATTCATGGAAGAATGTCTTGACACTCAATCCAAAATAATTCATAAGATAGCTCATATATTCAATAGGTGAGAATAATCTTTCAACCTTAGAATCATTATGTTGTGAGAAAACCTTTCACATCATATCATATTCATCCATAGGTGTGTAAATGAGAATAGCCCTTCAACAACACACAACAAGATCATAATCATAATCACTTTACTCTCAAAGTGTTCTTAAAGCATACACAAAAATCTCATAATCATGCATAATTCTCATACTTTACCCTTGAAGGATCAAAGATCATATTCAATCAACACATTTAGAATTCACTTCATTAGACATGGATATAAGCATAATTCAAGTAATCAAATAACTACATGCATAATATAATAGTACTCTTCTTTTATCAACAAAGCACATCTCAAGATCATAATTGAGTAATGTGGGGATTTCGTGGGTTCTTGGGGGATTCAACATAAAATCCATAGGAAATCATCAATTCATACAAAATACATCATAATTCAATCATTAGAAGCATTTTTGAAAGAAACCCATGAGTGTGAAGTCTGACCCTAACTTTTGGGGAATTACTAGTTTTGAAATTGAATTTGGAGGAACTCCCTGGATGAAAGCTATCCATGGAAGAAGGACTACCATACCTTAGCTATGAATCCCAATGATTGGCACCACGACTCGTGGTGACCACTAGTGGTCATGAGGGTCCTCGTGGTTATGGGGCAGTGCCTTGCCAAGGCTTAGGCAGCCTTGGCCCTTGCCTTTGCCGTTTCTCTTTTTCCCTTGGCCCTAACCGTTCTTCCTTGACGTTAACTCTCTCATTTAGCTTTAGTTTAACCTACTAATTTTTGGGGTGTTACAATATCTCCCCCTTGGGAACATTCATCCTTGAATGACTATCTAGACACCTTACAAAAGTAAAGACTCAAAACTAGCAACCCATCATATATGCAACATCAAAATAATGCACAATTCAAAGTAGGAAACTTCAACTCCATCTCAAACATAGTAAATGCAACACATGGAAGTAGGAACTACATCTAACAACCCATTATGCATGAAACTCAAAATTTCTCATAATCATAGGAGGAACTACTTCTCTGACTAAAAGCATGCTCATCACAATATCATGACGCCAATATACAATTTCTCTCAAAAGCACACTAAAGCATGTTCATCAATTCATTTCATATAGTCAAATAAGCAACTCTTACTCAATGCACAACAACATGAGGAAAATCAATCATAAAAACTTATTTTCTTACTAAACATGAATTTCATCAAGAACATGCATAACATAAGGAAATCATGGAAAAACACATATAGCACACATGACTCCCAAAACACTAAAACTCAAGAGAAACTATTTACCTCAAGCTTGAATAGGAGTAGAAGGAAACAAATGAGGATATCGGGACTTCATATTAGCCTTGACCTCCAAAGTAGAACCCTCAACTAAGTGATTTCTCCATAAAACCTTTATGGAAGTTATTTCCTTGTTTGTCAATCTCTTGACTTGCCAATCTAGGATCTCTACCAAAACCTCTTCATATGAAAGATTTTCGTCAACTCCCAACCCTTTAAGGGGAACAATGGATGCCACATCTCCAATACACTTCTTAAGCATAGAAACATGAAATATCGAATGAACCGGGGCCAACTCCTTTGGAAAATCCAACTCATAGGAAACTTTACCAACTCGTTTCAAAACTTGGTATGGTCCTACATACCAGGGACTAAGTTTTTCTTTCTTGACAAATCTCATCACACCCTTCACGGGTGAGATTTTTAGATAGACCCAATCATTAACTTCAAATACTAGATCCCTTCTTCTCACATCGGCATAAGACTTTTGTCTACTTTGAGCCATTCTCAACCTCTCTCTAATAAGCCAAACTTTATCAATGGCTTGATAAACTATCTCGAAACCTATCAAAGCAAATTCACCTACCTCAAACCAACTAACTGGAGACCTACGTCTCCTACCATACAAGTCTTCAAAAGAAGCCATAACAATACTTGAGTGATAGCTATTATTTTAGGCAAACTCTATTAAAGGAAAGTGGTCATCACCCTCGAAGCCTATAACACATGCCCTCAACATATCCTCCAATGTTAGGATGATACGTTCCACTTGCCCATCGGTTTGGGGATGAAAAGTCGTGTTAAGCTTAACCTTAGTGCTAAGACCTTTTTGGAATGACTTCTAAAAGTGTGAAGTAAATTGAGTACCCCGATCTGAAATAATAAATAAATGAATCCCATGTAACTTCACCATCTCTCATATGTACAACTTGGCATAGTCTTCCGCTGAAAAAGAAACCTTGATGAGAATAAAGTGGGCTGATTTTGCCATCCGATCTATAATGACCCAAATAGAATCATGTTGCCTTTGATTGCGAGGCAAACCCATAATCAAATCCATATTCACCTCTTCCCACTTCCAAGTAGGAAGACCTGTATCTTGGGACATGCCTCCCAACCTTTGATGCTCAACCTTAAGTTGTTGAAAATTCAGACATTTGGCAACAAATCCCACAATATCTTTCTTCATCCCGTTCCGCCAATAGACTTCCCATAGGTCACCGTACATCTTGGTAGCTTCCGAATGAATTGAATACGTAGAACTATGAGCTTTCTCTAAAATTTCTTCCCTCAAACCATTAACATCTAGAACACATCAACGACCTTGGTACCTAAGCACCTCATCTCCCCCTTGGGAGAAAGCGTGAACAGACTTCTTGAGTACCAACTCTTTCAACTCAACTAATATAGGATCAAAGACCTGTTTAGACTTCACATCCATCACAAAGGATGATTCAGAACCATTATGGACCATGAAGCAACGCTTGGTGAAATCCACTAGTTGAATATCTAGTCGTGCCAATCTATGCACGTCACGAACCAATTCTTTCTTTTTATCCTCTACATGAGCCATACTACCCATGGATAATCTACTAAGTGCATCCGCTACTACATTAGCTTTGCCAGGGTGGTAAAGGACACTCATATCATAATCCTTTAATAATTCTAACCACCTTCGTTGACGAAGATTCAATTCCTTTTAACTAAATACGTATTGAAGACTCTTGTTATCGGTGAAAAAATCTACATGAACCCCATACAAATAATGCCTCCATATTTTTAAGGCAAACACAACTGCCACTAATTCAAGATCATGGGTTGGATAATTCTTCTCATGGACTTTAAGTTGCCTTGAAGCATAGACAATCACTTTACCATTTTACATAAGCACACATCCCAACCCTACTTTAGAGGTATCACAATATACCACAAAGTCATATGTACCTTTTAGTCAGGTCAACACCGGAGCGGAAGTAAGTCTATCTTTCAACTCTTGAAAACTTTTCTCATAAGCTTCCGAACATAAAAACTTAGCCTTCTTTTGAGTCAAAGCCGTCAAAGGAGAAGCAATGGAAGAGAATCCCTCAACAAACATTCTATAGCAACCAGCTGAACCCAAAAAACTTTTAATGTCGGAAGTAGTTAGAGGTCTAGGCCAACTCTTGACCTCATCCATCTTCATAGGATCTACCTCAATACCCTTTCATGACACAATATGACCTAGGAAAGCCACGTACCTTAACCAAATTTCACACTTACGAAATTTTGTGAAAAGTTGTCGGTCCTTAAGAACTCGCAATACAATTCTCAAATGGTGAACATGCTTATTCTCACTCCTTGAATAGATCAAAATATCATTGATAAACACAATCACAAACATGTCTATGTATTGCCTAAACACTCTATTCATCAAGTCCATGAACGCCGTCGGAGCGTTGGTCAAACTAAACACATCACTAGAAATTCGTAATGACTATACCCTGTTTGGAAATTCGTATTTGGGTATCTTCTCCTCTCACCCTCAATTGGTGATATCCCGAACGAAGATCAGTTTTAGAGATACTCGGTCGGATAAAACCCTTGTCTAGCAAATCCTTTAGTTGCTCTTTCAACTCTTTTAACTCTGCCGAAGCCATTCTATAAGGAGGAATAGAGATAGGTTGCGTATCTGGAAGAAGGTAAATACCAAAATCTATTTCCCACTCGGGAGGAATACCGAGCAAATCATCAAGGAAAACTTTCGGGAACTCATTAATCACCAGAATTGACTCAAGAGAAGGGGTTTCAGAAACTACATCCCTTGCTCTAACAAGATGGTAAATACACTCTTTGGAGATCATCTTCCTAGCTTTAATACAAGAGACAAATTGACCTCTAGACATAGAATTTTCCCCTTTCCTCTCTAAAACAGGCTCATTTGGAAAATGGAATCTAACCACCTGAGTTCTACAATTGATAGAGGCATAACATACATGCAACCAATCCATGCCCAAAATTACATCAAAGGCTAACATGTCTAATTCTACCAAATCCACTAAAGTAACTCTATGAGACAAGGAAACAAGGAAACTTCTATAAACCCTCTTAGCCACCACCGAATCACCTACCGGGGTAGAAATCAAAAAAGGTTCTAATAACACTTCGGGGAGCATATCAAACTTCATGGCCACATAAGGTGTCACAAAGGAAAAAGTAGCACCGGGATCTAACAAGGCATATATATATCAATAAGAAAGACTTTTAACATACTGGTCACCACATCTGGGGAGTTGTCTTGGTCACCTCGGGATTGAAGAGCATAAAAGCGGTTTTGCTTTAGAGCATTGGAGTTTGAATTGCTTGGAGGAGCTTGCTTATGTTCCCTTCCCTCAAGCTTGAGAATCAAATAATCTCTCATCTTGTGGCCACTCTTTCCACAACCATAGCAACCATTTGTGCCAACTAGGCACTTACCATCATGTTTCTTCCCACATTTGGCACAAGTAGGCCCTGTCATAGAAGATCCCTTACCATTACCTCCTTGAGGTTTAGGGCTAGACACTCTATCCTTGTTGACCCTTGGGAATTAATTTGAGGAAACTTAGTTGGAGAATCTTTGTTTGAACCTTGGTCGACCTTGTCCATCGGACCTAGCATTGGAGAAATTCCCATCACAAGTTCTAGCTCTTTTCACCTCTCTATTATTTTCCTTGAGTTTTGAATTCTCAATTTGTTAAGCATACACCATAAGCCTTGAGATATCCATGTTATGGAGGAGCATTTCCGTACGACACTCTTTTTGAACCAAGTCAGACACACCCGACATAAACCTACTCATCTTAGTCCTTGAGTCTGCCGCCATACTTGGAGCATATTTGGAAAGTTGGGTGAACTTTAGAGCATATTCCTTAATACTCATACTTTCTTGGTGAAGATTGATGAACTCTTGTACCTTAGCCTCCCTCAACTCTAGGGGGAAGAACCTATCAAGAAATGCCGATTTGAACAATTCCCAATCTACCGGGCCCAATCCTACGAGTCTCTCACCCTTTCACTGATCATACCACACTTGAGCAACATCTTTCAATTAGTAGGTGGCTAACTCAGTTTCTCTTGTGGAGATACCCCCATAATATCAAGTACTTTATAAACCTCATCGATAAGCTTTTGAGGATCCTCTTCCACTTAGGAGCCATGGAATTCGGGAGGGTTCATTTGAGAAAAAGCCCTAACCCTTGAAGCAGCCGAATTCACATTAGGATTCATCAGAGCAACAACTTCTCTATTGGCCTGAGCCATCATGGCTTCAGCCAACATTTGGGAAGCAGACCTAAACTTCGCATGGGTCACATTCTCAACCATGGGATCAACCGGAGCTTGATTAGCTTGGGGAGGAGCTACTTCATTCACATTGTCACCCTCCATCCTTCTAGCATTAGACCTTCGTATATTCATATCCTAAAGACACAAAAAAAGGATTAGAAGAGGGACTTTATAGATCAAAACTCTATGGCACGACTTAAGAATAATGAAAAAAGTGCAGTTTCCTAATCATCTTGTAGCCTCTCATTCATAAATGTGGCGTGCTTCACATTTATAAACAAGACTTTACTAGAGATGGCTTATGAGACATCATCCTAGAATCATTCTAAACCTTGTGCTTTGATTACCAAGTTTGTCACGACCCAGGGGTACCCCTTAGATGTAACAAGGCACATAGAACCCCAAAAGTCACCATGTGAGCCACTTAGAATATCATAACATAAGCATAGAACAATAAAGAGCAAAAACTCATTTTAAGTCCAAAATATTTATAAAGGAAAACGGAATTCTAGACTTGTCTCAATGATGCCATCTATTACAATACTTGAATCAAATAGGGACATATCCAATGTCTGAAAAGGGAAAGACAAGAATGAAACTACTAAATGAAAACATCTATCCCCGAACTGTGAGCACTCAGTAGGAGAAGTGATAAATTCAAATCTTTAGCCACAATAAGGACCACCTTGAGAACCAGACCCTACACTGGGAAAAATGTAGGAAAATATGGGTTAGTACAAAAATTACACTAAGTATGATAGCCATGCATAAAAACCTTGAAAACATGCTAAAAAGGACATTTTAGTTGAATGCATGAAATTTACTAAGCTAAAGCATCATTTGAAGAAAATGGAAATGCATAAGTCATGAGAATAGTCACCATATAGATAATCATAACATAACAGAAACATTCATAAGTACCCTCAAAGCATACTTGTGCAATGCATGAATAGGATCCCATAATCCCACCCATGAAGTAAAGCTTCTTAAGTAACCATAGTTCATAATTCATACTCTTGTTCATAGTGTTGTCATAGTGGGAATAAGCCTTAACCAACATAGACCATGTGAGCTTAACATGGAATTCGGTGTTACCCATACCGAAAAGGGTTGTCCTACTTGCCTAAGGTAAGACCATGGTTTGTTAGATTTAGGTGGATCCACTAGCTAAATATCCTACGGGGTCACGTAGGTTATGGGATAAGGAGATTGCTACTAGAAACCCAGACTCAACTAAGGTAGAAGGTCTCCATCTCATGAGATACATACTTTGGGAACCCGGACTTAACTAGTGTAGAAGGTCCTATTGGGAAGCCGGACTCAACTAGAGTATAAGCCTCCATCTCATATTAAATATTCACTCAATGCTAAGCATTACTTCCCACAGATTACATATTAAGTCTTGATTTAAGTTCATATTCATGGAGGAATGTCTTGACACTCAATCCAACATAATTCATAATATAGCTCATAGATTCAATAGGTGAGAATAACCTTTCAACCTTAGAATCTTCATGTTGTGAGAAAACCTTTCACATCATATCATATTCATACATAGGTGTGTAAATGAGAATAGCCCTTCAACAACACACAACAAGATCATAATCATATTCATTTTACTCTCAAAGTGTTCTTAAATCATACACATAAATCTCATAATCATGCATAATTATCATACTTTAAACTTGAAGGATCAAAGATCATATTCAATCAACACATCTAGAATTAATTAGACATGGATATAATCATAATTCAAGTAATCAAATCACTACATGCATAATCTCATAATACTATTGTTTTATCAACAAACCCACATCATGGGGGTTTCACGGGTTCTTGGGGGATTCAATATAAAATCACTAGGAAATCATCAATTCATAAATAATACATCATAATTCAATCACTAGAAACGTTTTTGAAATGAACCCATGAGTTTGAAGTCAAACCCTAACTTTTCAGGAATTACTAGTTTTAAAATTGAATTTGGAAGGAATCCATGTGTGAAAGATATGCATTGATAAAGGACTACCATACCTTAGCTATGAATCCCAATGAAATTGGTGTGAAAACTTTGCTTCTTGAACCCTAGCTCCACCTTCTTCCTTTTTCTTCTTCCTTGAAGTTGTAGAGAGAAATTTTTTGGAGAGGAGATGAACATTGGGAATTCTTTGGTTGTTTGGGAAATATGAATTAGTTTAGGTGAATTTGACTTTAAAATGCCTTATAGTGACCCTAAAGTGAGTTGCCAGGGACCACGTGGGGCTCCACGAGCCGTGGTCATGACCACGAGATGTGCTCCACTTTGTGGACTTGAGGCAGTGGCTAGGCAACAAGCGTCTTTAGCCCACAAGCCCAAGGCACTTTTACGAGGGGCTCCACTAGCCGTGGTTCATGCCACAAGCCGTGGTCCCTCTCATGGGCCTTGAGTTAGTGGCTTGCCACTTTCTCACCAAGGCATGACCAAGGCCACTCCTATGAGTTGTCTAAGGCTTCATGAGCCGTGAAGTCACTTGTGCGGAGGAGATAATTTTAGGCAGCCTTAGGAGGCTGCTGTTCCCCTTCACGAGTGGCACTACGATTCTTGGTGACCACCACTGGTCTTGAAGGCCCTCGTGGTCATAGGATAGTTCCTTGCCAAGACTTGGGCAGCCTTGGCCCTTGCCTTAGCCCTTTCCCCTTTTCAAGGCCCTAACCCTTCTTCCTTGACGTTAACCCTCACGTTTAGCTCTAGTTTAGTCTACTAATTTCCTGAGTGTTATACTGAAAATGATTTTTCCCTGTGTAGAGAAACATACAGATTTATGTATATTGGTTTGGTGCAAGTTGCTTTTAAGCCACTCACTTTAAGAGGTTTACTTGAGAGCTTCGTAGCAGCTCTAAGGGATGGCAGAAATCAAAATTGGAAAAAATCTGTGATAGGGACGGTTCAAACTAGTTTGGCCTATGACCCTGTGAAACCATAAAGTTGGCAGGATTGCTTTGATGTAACTACAGGTTTGTTTACGATTCCTGTAATCTAAGGATATAAATAACTTTTATGGTTCCAACATAGCCCAAACAATACCTTCATAATGGCTAAAATGGGCCTTACCAGGAACACTGGACTAAGCCAAGATTTTCCCATCCCTGGACTATACTGCCTCGACCTTAGAGACATCGGAACAGTCCTTTGCTCACCATGTCTTAATAGTTTAAGTTGTTTTTAGTCCAACACGAGTTGCTTAGCCTATCATTTAGGCTATTAAAATCTTTAAAACATTTTAAATAATAAAAAGAGGAAAGAGCAATACCTTAATTGGGGATCTTTCAGCAATAACTCCAAAGTATAAAGAAACAACAATATTTTATTTAGGTATATGTGGAATACAAAGAAAGTAATACAAGAAAGGTTGGCCAAAGATTGTCCCTTATTCATACAAAGAGATCCTTATATAGAAAGGAACTGAAGAAAAATATAAAATTTATGACGTAAGGGCTTACGTCATGTTACATTATTGGACCAACATTGGGGTCCGTAACTTCATAAAAGCTTACAATTATTTTAACTTTTATAAAAGCTAGTGTACTAGTCTTTTCTAGTCTCCTTTTCCTTTAGTTTGTCTGACTGAAAGATTCTTCTATCTGGTTCTTGAACTGTTGAAGAAATGTTTCAATGTCCATCTCTTCCGTGCTATAAACACTTTGGGATTCTCCTGCTATACATGTGTCTTCTTCCTCATTGTATGTAGCCATAGATTTATTGTCCAAAAATTCTATGCCCATATTTTTTATTAAATCTTTCTTGACCTCTTCCATGTATGATGCAAGAAGTTCTGATTTAGAGATAGCCCCCTTCTTCATTTGTCGTTTCCTTGCTATCTATTTAAAAGGATTGATATCATCTTTGCCTTGTATGACTTCTGATTGACGCTTACTAATCTCAATCGAGTCGTTCATGGAGTCTATAATATCCTATCCATGAACCTTTCTTTCAGCATCTTTCTAGAGTAATTTACTCCAAAACTTTGTATGAAATTTTCTCCTTAATCAAGGGAATCCTTCTTCATTCAATTGGACTTCTATTGTCCATTTCATTATCCACGCAATAGAGAATTCTATGAAAAAGTACATTAATAACATTCCTTTAAAATATATATCATCTTTTTGTAAATTTATTAATTTGGGTCATACATCAACCTATTCAACATATATTTTTTTGTATTCTTCCGGGAGTATATTCAAAGACGGGCCATATAAAATCCATCATTGGCAAAACCAATTTGGTATATGCTATTTAAAGACATGGGAGCATATTTTTATAAGCCCTGAGTGTTTTTATTAGTATTCTCATATAACAAGGCTTTATTAAAGCTTTCGATATAATCCCAATAGTTAAATCTGACCACAATATTTTGCTCTGGATGGATGTATTCCCTTTCCTTCATTGTGTTTATTCCCCATTCCTCTGGGGAGAATATCTTTTTTATAATAAATTTTGAAAAGTAATAAACCTTTTTAGTATTGGCTGGGTAAAAGTGCTGGAATTCAGCAGACCCAATGGATGAGAGTATTATCTCATAATGCATTATGTATTTATAAGTTGGGACAACATATACTTCTATATCAAAATATCTGGTCATAATCTGACATGGATCGTCTTTCCATTGTAAGTCTATTGGCTCAAGAAGAAGTATTGCTTCATCTTTTTCATTTTTATCAAATACTTCAATATTTTTATTTCCTTCCTCAGCAACGACTGAAGGATAAGATGGTAGGTTGTTACGCTGAACTTGTCTGGATTGTATAAAATTCATGAATTCCTTGTACATCAGATGTTTAGTATTAATTCCCGATATGCTTGTGGATTCTTCTGCAATGTTCGAAGCTATTAGCTTCTGGTTTCCTATTTGAGGCAAAATATTATTTCTTCCCATAGGTGCTTTTTCTCTCCCTCTTCCTCTATTAGAGGAAGAACTTCCAAACGGCCTCATCACTCCTGTTATTGGGAGACAAAGAGTTATTAACTTAAATATTCTCTAGTAAGAAAATCGTGAAGAGTATTATCTGTTCCCTTTTTATAATGTATTTAAAAATCGAACGGTGCCAACAAAGCTTGCCATCTTGCAAACATTTATTTAGAAACATCATGTTTTATGTCTTTATTAAAGATGAATTTAGCTGCTTGACATTTAGTTTTTATGACAAACTTTTGATTATATAAGTTTCCTTGAAATTTCCAAACACTTTTGACTATAGTCAATATCTCTTTAGATACAGTGGCATAATTTTTCTGGCTATTATTCCATTTTCCAAAATAAAACTGGATAAGACACTCTTGCCCTTTATTAGGAGAGATTTGTTTAAAAATTTCTCCATATCCAATGTCTGAAGCATATGTCTCCACTCTCTTTTCCCAATTTGGATTAGCTAAAGTATGACATGGCATGTTATTAACTTTTCTCTTAATATGTTTTACTACTTTCGTGTGGTCCTTCGACCAAGCTTGAGGATTTTTTTGAGTCTATCATATAAAATGGCCGCATCTCTTGCTAGGTCCTTTATAAAAGGAGAAATATAGTTTAAGCTTCCTAAAAATCGTTGGAGCTGGGTTTTATCTGTTATGATATCAGGGAACTTGGAAGCAAATTCTATACTTCTTTGAATAGGAATTATTTTTCCTTTTTCTATATTGTGCCCTAAAAATCGGATATTTGTTTGAAAAATCTGCATTTTTGGTTTAGATATGACCAAACAATTTTGGATAATAATTTTCTGAAATAAATCAAGGTGTTTAAAGTGCATTTCCAAAGCTTTTGAAAATACTAAGATATCATCTATATAAACAATAATAAAATTGCTAAAAGGGTTAAAAATATCATTTATAATCTTCTAAAATTCTGAAGGGGAATTTTTTAAACCAAAAGGCATGACATTCCATTCATATTGTCCCATTGAAACATTAAACGTTGTTTTATATTTATCCTCTTCAGAAATTTGGATTTTCCAATAACCCAATTTTAAATCAAAATTTGAAAATATAATAGCATCATGAAGTTGATCTAGCAAATCTTTTTTTATTAGGAATAGGATATCTGATCCATTTTAAAACTTTATTAAGAGGTTTATAATTTATGACCAATCTAGGTACTCCTCGTTCCTGCTCAGCCTGTTTATTAACACAGAAAGCAGTACAAGACCATTGAGACTTTGAGGGCTTTATTAATCCCTTCTGTAAAAGAGTATTAATTTCTTTTTTACATAATTCTAAATATTCAGAATTCATTTGGCAAGGTCTTGCCTTAGTGGGAATATTATCTTCAAAAAATTCTTCTTCATATGGAAGGGTGACTATATGCTTTTTCCTTTCCCAAAACACATTTGGATGGTCCCCACATATTTGTAGAGAGAATTTATTCTTTAAATTTTCAATTTTTCCTTGGATTTTAGGATTTTGTAAATTCTCTTCTATAGTAAGACTACAAATCTCATTTTTAAGAAAATTGATTTGTTTATTTTTTAAAGAAATCATATCTTTAACTTCATTTACAACTTTTGAAAATGTTTGAGATATAAAATCTATTCTAATTTTTCTACCTTCAAAAGTACTAGTTATTCTGGTCTCATCTCATAGGGTTATAGGATATATATGCCAGAAATAAAGGCATTCCTTAGATAATTTCATTAGAAATATTTTTTATCAACACAAAACTTTCTGGCACACAAATATTATTTGTACATATATAATCTATTGGAATTTTATATTCAATATCCATTTTTATGACCACTAGCATTTTGAAGACTATGAGTAGTCTTCTTACGAAATTAATCATTCCTAAATACAATTTAAATCAGCTCCACTATCAATAAGAGCAATAAAATCCTTTTCCAAATTATAATCAATAAAAATAGTTATTTTTTCCAAGGATTTATGAGCTGTAATCAGCTCGATAGTTTCTAAAAATAAATTCTTATTATCTGTAATCTCATTAGGAATATCATGAAGATTACCTTCAACCATAACCTGTTTCCCATGATTATTATTATCATCCTAATTTTCTATATAAGTAATTCTCTCGTAAAGAAGCATATTATACTTTTTGAGAGAGATATTTCTTTATTGAGATTATTAATCTCCTCAACTAAATCTTGAATTGTAGTGGGAATATGATCCCTTTCAGACCTCTGTTCAAGCTGGCTCCTTACTTTTGTCATAGTATAATCATTATTCTGAGTGAGATTTTCTTTAGAAATTCTAGTATTACTAGTGGAGGTACTACTACCAATTTTGTCAATAAATTGAGACCTTAACGTTGGATCATCAATCATATCTTAAACATCTCTACCCAATTATCATTACTGATAATATTGATATTTAAATCTTTGAATTGAGAATACAACTGATAGAATTCGTCCTTGTCCTTATTATCACAAGGTTAGCAAATTTGACAAGATATACATTCTTCTTCATAAGAGGTCATATAATTTTCTTCATGAAGAACCCTCAGATCTTCGCTTGTAGAGGACTCCTCTCTATCACTACAATTAGGGATAGAACCTGTAACATCTCACAATTTGTAATAACTAGGAAGAAGCTTATACTTGGAAATAGTCATTTTTAGAAAGAATGAAAATCCGGAAATTTTTTTAAGTTAGAATAAGTTGAGTTTTGACCTACTTCAAATGGCTAAAACTTCTAGCTCAGGGTGAGTTCAGATATGGTAGGAAAGCTCTTGGAATGCTCTTTCCAACTCCGCTGAGTTTGCGTGATTTCAAATTTGTATAAGTTAGTTATGCCCTTTGGAAGTTGGGCTGTTGGAATAAGGAATGTCCAATCCGAATTTTGAAAGGGTAGTTTGGTCTTTTCCATGCCCAATTATTTTATTTCAATTTTGGTAATTAAGTTAGGGTCTAATCAGAATTAGATCAATTTTCGATTTTACCAAAATACGCTTGGGCTTGGAGAAAAGAGAAAAGAAGAGGAGAAAGGAGAAGAGAAGAAAGATTCATTAAGATCGTCGAGTTTAGCTTGTAGATTTCATCGGGGATGATCCCTACAAGGTATGAGAGATCACATAGCGTTGGATTAGTTCACCAACGTACCTAACTTGATTGAATTTCAGCAAAGTATTTTGATTTGAAAGTAAATCCCTTGAATTCATGATGAAGTTCGTTTGAATCCTTGTGGATTGTGTTGTTGGAGTTTTCTTGAGATTGATTCACGTTTTTAGTTGTGTTTTTGAGTAGAATCTAATTTTATCTGAGGGTATAAATGATTCTAAATGTTTGGGGAAAGAAACAATAGAGTTTGTAGCTGGAAGACGAAGAAGGAATTTCCATTGGGCAAATCTGGCAGTGCCTCCGTATCGCGAAGGTGCTCCTCCCCAGATTTGGAAAAAATTATTTCGCGTCGCGGAGCGGTCACAGACCATTTTGCCTCAAATGTCATTTTCGAACCAAAAATTTAAATACTTCTCCGCATAGCAGACCCACCCTCAGATAGTGATTTCTTGATCTTTTCTCATGTTTAGCTATCTAAAATCATTCCTAAACATCATGAGAGCTTTCCTATCACAAATCACAATCCTTGAATCCATAATTCAATTCAAGGAAATTTAAAAATCAAGTTAGAAGTTAAGAAGCAAGTCAAGAGAAGTTTTTAAAGATTTCAAAAGTCTTTCACAAACATTTTAGCTTTGTTCTAAGAATTAAGTTTTAAGTTAAGCAAAGAGTAAAGATTTGAAATTCATTTCTTCAAAGAAGTATATGGGGACTATGTGTTCCCAAAGAGTTTAAAATGTTTTCACATTTAAGCAAGAAAGGGAACATCGATTCCAAGAGAACCTTTAAGCTAAGTTTTGGGATGCGAATTCACATAAACTCAAGTCTCCATAAAACATGTAGCCATCGTGGGTAGTAAAGGATCATACTTTTTAGATGATTCCTTAAGTTGATTTTAGCATAAGCTAGTAGATCCACTAAGTGAAGTAGTTTTATATGACGTCAAAGTATAGGACAGTTCTTGCAGCGTGGATAGGACGCTGTATCACCACTTAGGCTCATAGTGGTGGTTGTCAGTTAGAGAATATCCCACATAAACTATATTACTTTATTATATGAGTAAAGTTGAGTTTGTTATTACATTTTCTTTAATGAACTGAGTTGTTTCCACTGTTTTTACAAGCTTTCTATATATTGCATATATTTTATTGCTTTATATTGAATTAAGTTATTCAGGAGTTGAGTAAAGCCAAGGTAAGTGTTCCTTTCAGATTCTTTCAAGCTTAAGTTGTGTTTAGCATTCCAACTCACTTACTCGTATATTCAATGTACTGATGACAGTTGACCTGCATCTTATTATGATGCAAACACAAATAACCATGATCAGCATCCAACACTTCATTGATCCAGTTTGGGCACTCAAAGTCTTGTGGTGAGCCTTTTTGCTTCCAGAGGGTCCCTTTTATTACTTTCAGTATTATTATTAGTTAATTAAGATATTGTGGTTCTGTCGCGACATCCATCTCAGTTGGTTAGAGACTTCATGGACAGACAGTCAGTTAGTAAAATTCATTTGTCACTTCTTTATTATTGGCTTATGTTTTTGAGACTTGAGGTTGCCATATTGGCTAAGTTTGAATGGTTATTTAAAGACATTCTAAGTTATTTCACAAGTTCCTTTTTAGACTATTTCTTGTGTTTAAGTCTTCCGCTGAGTAAGTAAGCCAGACCAAGGGTTCATTTGGGGCGAGCAATGGTTCTCGAGTGCCAGCCACGTCCAAGGTGTAGGCTCGGGGCCTGACAAACTTAGTATTAGAGAACAGAGTTCAAGAGTCCTAGGGAGTCTATGAAGCAGTGTTTGTAGAGTCTTAGTTATCGGTGTGAAGCAGGCCACATCTATAATTAGGAGGCTGTAACACTTAGGAAAATTTCTCACTTCTCTCACACTCATTTCGTGCGTTAGAGTTTGATCTCTAAAAAATTTCTTCTAATTCATGCTTGTGCATGTTTTCAGATAATCATGCCTCCATGAAGAGCTCTTTGAGGTCATCTTGCCAGAAGGAATGTTGAGCTGCAAGAGAAAAGGGTATCTAAAGCACCAAAGGTGTAACCCCAAGAGGAAGTCACCGATGTTGAACTTTTGGAAGTAATCCGATTGCTAAGTTAGGCTGTGACTAACCAGGTTGGGCAGCAAAGAGGAGCTAGACAGGAGGAGGCTAATACTTCAAGGATTCGTGAGTTCTTGATGATGAACCCTCCAAGTTTCACTGGTTCAAGCACTACTAAGGATTCAGAGAACTTTGTTGAGGAACTGAAAAAGGTATTTGATGTGATGCATGCTCCCGATACTGAGCGAGTTGAGCTAGTTGCATACCAATTGAAGAATGTTGCTAGGACTTAGTTTGACCAGTGGAAGAATGGTAGAGCCGAGGAAGCACCACCTGCGAGTTGGGCATGTTTTAGAGGAAGCTTTCTTGGGGCATTTCTTTCCACGAGAATTGAAAGAGGATATGGTACGGGAATTTCTTACTCTTAAGCAGGATTCCTTAAGTGTTCATGAGTATGGGTTAATGTTCACCCAACTATCCCGTTATGCTTAGAGATGGTTGTGGACATGAGGAGTAGAATGAACTTGTTTGTTGCTGGGCTGTCTCATCTGTCTAGTAAGGAAGGTAGGGTTGCGATGCTAATCGGGGACATGGACATATCAGGGTTGATGGTCTATGTGCAGTAGGTTGAGGAAGAGAAGCCAAGGGATAGAGAGGAATTTAGAGATAAGAAAGCTAAGATAGGGAATGAGTCTGGGCAGCAGAAAAGTAATGTAGACCGTTTGTCCTTTCAGCAAAAGCAAAAGGGACCTACCCTATCATCTACTAGTGAACCTGCACCCAGAAATAAATGTGAGTATAATGGTCAGAATTTGCAGAACTTCAGAGCTAGACCTGGATAGTCTCAAGGTAGTGTGACACAAGGATAAGTGTCGTGATGGCCAATCAGGTTGTTTCAAGTGTGGGCAAGAGGGTCACTTCATGAAAGAGTGTCCTAAGAACAGGCAAGGTAGTGGAAGTCAGGGCAATAGAGCCCAATCTTCATCAGTTGCTCCACCAGATAGGAATGCACCTAGAGGAGCTACTTTCGGTACTGGCGGAGGAGCAAACTGCCTTTATGCGATCACTAGTCGCCAAGAGCAAGAGAACTCTCTAGATGTTTTCATTGGTATGATCAAAGTCTTTACTGTTGATGTTTATGCTTTGCTAGACCCAAGAGAAAGTTTATCTTCTGTAACCCCTTATGTTGCAAATAAGTTTGATGTTATTCCTGATAAACTTTGTGAACCCTTCTGTGTTTCTACACCTAATGGAGAGTCTATTTTAGCAGAAAGAGTCTATCGTGATTTTCCTATTTCTATCAATCACAAAGACACCATGGCTAATTTAATTAAGTTAGACATAGTAGATTTTGATGTCATTTTAGGTATGGAATGGCTTCATGCCTGTTATGCGTCAATAGATTGTAGAACTCGAGTTGTGAAATTCCAGATTCCTAATAAGCCTGTCATAGAGTGGAGTAGTAGTTCAGCGGTGCCTAAGAGTTGTTTCATTTCATACCTTAAGGCGAAAAAATTTGTTTCTAAGGGTTGTATCTATCACTAAGTCCGAGTTAATGACTCTAGTGTTGAGATACCTCCTATTCAGTCAGTTTCTATAGTGAAAGAGTTTCCAGAAGTCTTTCCAGATGATCTACCCAGAGTCTCTCCTGAGAGAGCAATAGACTTTGACATAAACATTCTTTCAGATACTCGCCCTATCTCTATTCCGCCATATAAAATGGTACCAGCATAGTAGAAAGAGTTAAAAGAACAGTTGAAAGATCTGCTTGATAAGGGTTTCATTTGACCAAGTGTCTCACCTTGGGGCGCTCTGGTCTTATTTATTAGAAAGAAAGATAGTCCCCTTAGGATGTGTATAGATTACCGTCAGTTGAACAAAGTTACCATCAAGAATAATTACCCTCTTCTGAGAATTGATGATCTTTTCGATCAACTTCAGGGTGCTTCTTGTTTTTCTAAGATAGACCTCAAATCTGGATACCATCAGTTGAAAGTAAGGAAGTGTTACATTCTAATATAGTATTCAGGACCCGTTATGGTCATTATGAGTTTCTGGTCATAGCGTTTGATTTAACTAATGCACCTATAGTGTTCATGGACCTTATGAATAGAGTTTTCAAACCTTATTTAGATATGTTTGTTATCGTCTTCATTGATGACATACTAATCTATTCAAGAAATGAAGAAGATCATGCTATCGATCTTAGAATAGTTCTTCAGACATTGAAAGATAAGGAGCTATATGCTAAGTTCTCTAAATATGAGTTTTGTCTTGAATCTGTGGTGTTCTTGGGACACATAGTTTTTGGTGATAGAATTAGAGTTGATACCCAAAAGATAGAGGTAGTATAGAGTTGGCCTAGACCCACATCTCCAACTTATATTAGGAGTTTCTTGGGTTTGGCTGGCTATTATAGAAGGTTCATAGAGGGGTTCTCGTCTATTTCATCCCCTTTGACTAAGTTGACTCAAAAGACAGTGAAGTTTTAATGGTTTAAAGCTTGTGAGAAAAACTTCTAGGAATTGAAAAAGAGGTTGACTACTGCCCCTGTGTTGACCTTACCAGAAGGTACACAAGGCTTTTTTGTATATTGTGATACGTCTAGAGTTGGATTGGGTTGTGTAATAATGCAGAATGGCAAAGTTATAGCTTATGCCTCTAGACAGTTGAAGGTTCATGAGAAGAATTACCCAACCCATGACTTAGAGTTGGTTGCTGTAGTATTTGCTTTGAAGATATGGCGTCATTATTTGTATGGTGTTCATGTTGATGTATTCACTGATCACAAGAGTCTTCCGTATGTGTTTACTCAGAAAGATATTAATCTCAGACAAAAGAGGTGGTTGGAATTACTCAAGGATTATGACATGAGTATTCTTTATCACCCAGGTAAGGCTAATGCTGTTGCTAATGCCTTAAGGAGGTTGTCTATGGGTAGTACTGCCTATGTTGAGGAAGAAAAGAGAGAGTTGGCGAAAGATGTACATAGACTTGCATGCTTAGGAGTCCGACTAATGGATTCCACAGAAGGAGGAATAGTGGTGATGAATGGGGTTGAATCATCATTAGTGTCAGAAGTGAAAGAAAAGCAAGACCAAGATCCTATTTAGCTTGAATTGAAGGCAAATGTTCATAAGCAAAAAGTATTAGCTTTTGAACAAGGGGGAGATAACGTATTAAGATATCAAGGTAGATTGTGTGTACCGATGGTGGATGGACTCCAAGAAAGGATCATGGAGGAAGCTCATAGGTCCAGATATTCCATTCATCCGGATTCCACAAAGATGTATCGCGATTTGAGAGAAGTTTATTGGTGGAGTAGCATGAAGAAGGGCATTGCAGAATTTGTTGTTAAGTGTCCAAATTGTCAACAAGTTAAAGTAGAGCACCAAAGGCCCGGTGGTTTGGCTCAGAATATAGAACTTCCGGAACGGAAGTAAGAGATGATCAATATGGATTTCATCATAGCTTTACCAAGGTTTCGCAGGCAACACGATTCTATTTGGGTGATTCTCGACAGAATGGCAAAATCAGTCAACTTTTTGCCGGTAAAAAATACTCATTTGGCAAAAGATTATGCTAAGTTGTATCTTCAAGAGGTGGTAAGACTTCATGGGTCCCGTTCTCCATCATTTCAAACATAGGTGAGCAATTTACTGCATAGTTTTGGAACTCATTCCAAAAAGGCTTGGGTTCAAAGGTTAACCTAAGTACTGCCTTTCATCCTCAGACAAATGGGCAAGCAGAGCATACTATTCAAACCTTAGAAGATATGTTGAGGGCTTGTGTGATTGATTTCAAAGGGAATTGGGATGATCACCTACCTCTTATTGAGTTTTCTTACAACAATAGTTACCACTCGAGCATCCAAATGGCTCCTTATGAAGCTCTTTATGGGAGATGATGTAGATCTCCTATTGGATGGTTTGAAGTTGGTGAGGTAGGGTTGATAGGACCAGACTTAGTTCATCAAGCTATGGAGAAGGTGAAAGTGATTCAAGAAAGGTTGAAAATGGCATAGAGTCATCAGAAATCCTACACTGATGTTAGGAAAAGTGAGTTAGAGTTTGAAATAGATGATTGGGTATACTTGAAAGTTTCTCCCATGAACGATTTTTTGAGGTTTGGCAAGAAGGGGAAACTTAGTCCCCAGTATGTTGGTCCTTACAGAATTTCCAAGAGGATTGGCAAGGTAGCTTATGAATTGGAGCTACCACAAGAGTTAGCAGCAGTTCATTCGGTATTTCATGTATCCATGTTGAAAAAGTGCATGGGATATCCTTCATTGATTATACCGACTGAAGATATTGGGATCAAGGGTAGCTTATATTATCTTATGAAGAGATTCCTGTTCAGATTCTAGATCGCCAAGTTTGCAAGTTGAAAACAAAAAAGGTAGTGTCAGTCAAAGTTCATTGGAGGAATCAGTTCGTTGAGGAAGCTAATTGGGAAGGTGAGGAAGATATGAAGACGAGATATCCACATCTCTTCGAATCCGGAGAAATTCCAGATCAAGGTACTAATTCTCTTCTTAGTACTCTTTAATTTATAAGTTGGCATGTTGTGTTGCATTTGCTTGTTGGGTAATTGAACTGAATGATTGATGTTACACATTCAACCTAGTAAGAGTAATCTCATTCGAGGACGAATGTTCCCAAGGGGGAGATATTGTAACATCTCACAATTTGAAATAACTAAGAAGAAGCTTATAATTGGAAATAGTCATTTTTGGAAAGAATGAAAATCTGGAAATTTTGTTTAGTTAGAATAAGTTGAGTTTTGGCCAACTTCAAACAGCCAAAACTTATAGCTCACGGTGAGTTAGAGGTACTTCCAAATATGGTAGGAAATATCTTGAAATGATCTTTCCAACGCCGTTGAGTTTGCGCTTCCGAGTTCGTATGAGTGAGTTATGCCCTTTGGAAGTTGGGTTGTTGGAATAAGGAAAGTCCAATCCGAATTTTGAAAGGGTAGTTTGGTCTTTTCCTTGACAAATTATTTTATTTACTTTTTGGTAATTAAGTTAGGGTATAATGAGAATTAGATCAGTTTATGCTTTTACCAAAATATGCTAGGACTTGGAGAAAAGAGAAGAGGAGGAGAAAGGAGAAGAAAATCAAGATTCGTCAAAATCATCGACTTTAGCTTGTGAATTTCGTTGGGGGTGATCCCTACAAGGTATGTGAGATCACATAGCGTTGGGTTAGTTCACCCACGTGCCCAACTTGATTCAATTTCAGCAAAGTATATTGATTTGAATGTAAATTCCTTGAATTCATGATGAAATTCGTTTGAATCCTTATGGGTTGTGTTGTTGGAGTTTTCTTGAGATTGATTCATGTTTTTAGTTGTCTTTTTGAGTAGAATCTAATGTTATCTAAGGGTATAAATTATTCTAACTATTTGGGGAAAGAACCAATGGAGTTTAGAGATGGAAAACGAAGAAGGAATTTCTGTCGGGAAAATCTGGACAGTGCCTCCGTATCGCGGATGTGCTCCCTAGATTTAGGAAAATTGTTTTGCGTCGTGGAATGTTCATAGACCGTTCTGCCTCAAATGTCATTTTTGAACCAAAAATTTAAATACTTCTCTGCGTCACGAATCCACCCTCAGACAGTGATTTCTTGATCTTTTCTCATGTTTAGATCTCTAAAATCATTCCTAAATATCATGAGATCTTTCCTATCACAAATCACAATTATTGAATCCATAATTCGATTCAAGGAAAGTTAAGAGTCAAGTTAGAAGTTAAGAAGCAAATCAAGAGAAGTTCTTTAAAGTTTTTAAAAGTCTTTGACAAACATTTTAGCTTTGTTTTAAGACTTAAGTTTTAAGTTAAGCAAAGAGTAAAGATTTGAAATTCATTTCCTCAAAGAAGTATATGTGGACTATGTATTCCCAAATAGTTTAAAATGTTTTCACATTAGAGCAAGAAAGGGAACATCGATTCCAAAAGAACTTTTAAGCTAAGTTTTGAATAAATTTCTCAAATCAAAGAAGGAAGTTTGTTTAAAAAACTTATGAGCTAAGTATATTTTGGGAGTAATATTGAGCACTGATATGGGGATGCGAATTCATATCAACTCAAGTCTCCATAAAACATGTAGCCATCATGGATAGTAAATGATCATGCTTTTTAGATGACTCCTTAAGATTCTTTTAGTATAAGCTAGTGGATCCACTAAGTTACGTAGTTCTATATGACGGCAAAGTATAGATAGTTCTGGTAGAGTGGACAGGATGCTGTATCACCACTTAGGCTCGTAGTTTTGGTTGTCGGTTAGAGAATCTCCCACAGAAGCTATATTAATTTATTATAAGAGTAAAGTTGAGTTTGTTATTACATTTTCTTTAACGAGCTGAGTTGTTTCCATTGTTTTTATAAGCTTTCTATATATTGCATATGTTTTATTGCTTTATATTGAGTTAAGTTATTTAGGAGTTGAGTAAAGCCAAGGTAAGTGTTCATTTCAGATTATTTCAAGCTTAAGTTATGTTTAGCATTCCAACTCGTATACTCGTGCATTCAATGTACTAATGCTAGTTGGCCTGCATCTTATTATGATGTAGACGCATGTAACCAGGATCAACATCCAGCACCTCATTGATCTAGTTTGAGCACTCAGAGTCTTGTGGTGAGCCTCCTTACTTTCGGAGGATCCCTTTTATTGCTTTCAGTTTGATTATTAATTCATTAGGATGTCGTGGGCCTATCCCAACATCCATCGTAGTTGTTTAGATCTTCATAGACAGACAGTCAGTTACTTAAATTCATTTGTCACTACTTTATTATTGGCTTATTTTTTTGAGACTTGAGGTTGCCATATTGGCTAAGTTTGAATAGTTGTTTAAAGACATTATAAGTTATTTCACAAGTTCCTTTTTAGACTATTTCTTGTGGTTAAGCCTTCCGCTGAGTAAGTAAGCCAGACCAAGGGTTCGCTTAGGGCTAACAATGGTTCTCGAGTGCCAGCCACCTTGAGGGTGTAGGCTCGGGGCGTGACAGAACCACCCGAAGATGAATATAGGAGGATCTTACATAAGGAATCTTTAATATTATCTTCTAAATCAAGATTTCTAATCTTATCTTTTACCTTACAATCTCTAGCATAATGGCCTATTCTACCACATTTGTGGCATGCATTTGATTTGTTATTTCTAAAAAAATCCCTTTTTTCCTTATAATCCATTTTTATATTTTCACGCTTGTCTAAGAATTTCTTTTTTCTGTACTGCCTATGAGGCTTTTCCTTATAATCTCTTTTTCCTCTATTTCTATTAGACTTCTTAGAGGATTCAGGCATATCGATTGCGAATTGTTCACAAAATTCTCCTAGTTGTTGCTCTCCTTCAAATTATATCTTTTAATTTGTTTATTCAACTTGATCTCGTTGCACAAAGAGATACCTTCTTGGGTGTAGGGATGGCAATGGGGTGGGGCGGGTGAGGAGCGAGGCAGGTTTTACCTTATGTGGGGTGGGGCGGGTATGGCTTTATGCGGGTGCGGTCCGAGGTGGGGCGGGTTGAAACTTCTTTTAAGGAATGTAAGGTGGGTGCGGGATGGGTGGGTTGTGGAAATTGCAACTTCCTCTCAATATATACTCGTCAGTTTCTTCTACTTTCTTTTGCTTTAAATTTTTGGTGGAGTTCACTTTACAAAACTTAACATTGTTTTATATAATTATATTTTCATTGATATCAATCATTTATATAGTTCTCAATGAAATGTTCTACAAGATTTCGAACTACTCAATTTCACTTAATTAGTTTCTAATATTGAGAAAAATATTTATAAGTTAGTCTAGGCTTTTCTCTTTAGTTACTTTGTCATTGCTTGTTTTCAAATATTTTGACACTTAAGCGACACTATAATATTCTGGAAACACTTTAGCTACACTATACTGAAGCCTTATAATTTTCTTGAAATTGTATTATTTGTGTGTGACAAAAAAATAATTTAGAAAACATATAAAACATAAGCTTGACTCAAAAATTCACTAACCCCTTCTAATAAAAAAGAAAAAATAATTTATATCGCCAACAACATGATTGAGACAATGATCTCTCTCTATATGTATATGCTAGTAGGAAATAGTATAACAGTTACAAGTTTATTTATTTAGCAGAAAAATAAATAAATGTTTTATGAATTTTATTTGTTGTGTGAAACTCAATTAAGAAAGAAAAAAGACTATGCGGGGTGGAGCGGAGCGGGTCTATGTGGGGCGAGGCGGGGTGGATTGAAAACATAATTTTTTGCTATGTGGGGCGGAGCAGGGCGGATTAGTATGTTTTTGGGTCTATGCGGTTTGCCCCGTAACCGTCCCACCCCGCCCCGCCTCATTGCCATCCCTACTTGGGTGCAAACACTTATAAGTTTTCCATAAGTATAGTCATCCTAATTAATACTCACCACATCTCCTCTAAGGGATTTCCTAACCCTTTCTGTAAATAATGCAGGGAGTCCATCTATAAACTTGGACTCCCAGTGGGAGTTATTACATTCAGGTAGTTCTATAACTCTAGATAGGAAGACATCCTTGTACCACCTGAATGATGTAAGAGTTTTACATCTAAGGTTTTGGAGAATTGTCCTAATGGTTTCGCTATTATCCGACCATCTTCCAGAAAAATGTTCTATAATGGTTAGGACCAAGGTGTAGACTACATTTGGAATCATATATTTTCATCCTCAATATCATTCAAAATGGCCATGCGTTGGGATTTCAAAAGTTAATTATCCCACCAACCCTTTAATTGGCCTGTAAATTAGTCAATAATCATGTTAGTTGTATCCTTTTCAGAATTCTTGTATGCCTTGCAGATTGTACTATACATAAGAATTCTATGAGCCAGAGTATAAATTTGTCTATTAGTAAAACCATGAATATTCCACTCATAAATTTTTGTCTCACAAACTATTTGAGATGTAATATTCTTTCTCCTCCAAGAGGATATCTTGAGGAATCGACCTAAGATAGTAATACATCTTTTGAACTGGTTTTCTAGCATGTTTCTCCGAGATTTTATTAATATCAGTTGTGATATTATTCCAATAAACCTTTTTTGAAGCAATCTTTCAATATTATGAAGCTTTGATAATTTAAATTCCTTAATTTCTGAAGGGGGTTGAATAGTAGGAGTAGCCTTCTCCTTTCCTTTATCAGGGATTTTAGACTTCTCTAATTGAGAACATAAATGGCTAATTTTATCATGTAAAGAAATAATATTCTCTCCTAGAATTCTCACATAGAAATTTGTTTAATTATTTTGCCTTATCAATGTTTTAATATGCTTATAAAAAATAAGAGCTATATTGTCACGACCCGAGCCTACACCTTGGACGTGACCGGCATTCGAGAACCATTGTTGGTCCCAAGCGAACCCTCATCCTGACTTACTACAAGCGAAAGACTAACTCAAGCATACAAAGCTTAAAAACTGAATAAAATTCCTGAAACTTACATATCTTTAACTCAAATGAATAACTCTGAATAAAAACAGAATATTCAACTAGCCAACAATAGGCAACTCAAGTCTTTAATACATTTAATAAGACAAATGAAACAGAATTCTCAAACTCTACCATCTATCTATGAAGTCCCTAACTAACAAAGATGAAAGTCGGGACAAGACCCACGATATCCTAACAACTGATATAACTGAAAAGTAAATGAAATCCTCTGGAAGCGAGGAGGCTCACCATAGCTAACTCGAACTCCATGTGGTATCAACGAAGCTCCTGTTTATGATCTCGAATACCTAAATCTGCATCATGAAAGGATGCAGGCCAAATGGCTCAGTATATGGAATGTACAAGTATGTAATGGGAATTCTAAAGCATAACATAATTTTGAAACTTGATAAAAAAGGAAACATACTTACATCCTCTCAAACTTACTCAACTCAAGGAATACTCAAGGATACTAAAAACTACTCAAACTTACTCAACTCAGAAGTACTCAAAAATAAGATACTCAACTTAGTAATAAGGTTCTCTACTCAGTGAAACTCAATAATGAGGTACTCGACACAATGAAGAACAAATCAACTAAAGATACTTAACTCAAGATACTCAACTCGAAGGTACTGAACTCAATATACTCAACTCAAGATACTAAAGGATAAATCAATAGTAAAAGAGGCTATATATGGAAAACTCTAAAACTGTAGATAGCAACTCAATGTATTGAAAAATACAATAATACTCAATGTGTATATAAAAATACAATATAACTTTGTGGGAGTTTCTCTACCCGACAACCACCACTATAAGCCTAAGTGATGATACAGCGCCTTGCTCACGCTGCCAGAACTATCCTATACTTTGCCATCATATAGAACACCTTAAATAAGTGGATCCACTAGTGTATGCTAAAAAACACTAAGGAGTCATCTAAAAAATATGATCCTTTCTACCCATGATGGCTATATGTTTATGGAGACGTGAGTTATCTGAACCCAAGCTCGACCCCATATCGGTGCTCGATGCTATTCCCAAAATATTCATCTTATATGTTTAAAAGCATAACTCATTCTGTGGATTGAGATTATTACTCAAAATCTTTCTCTGAAAAGAGATGTTACTCAAACTGCTCAAAACACTTTTGGAAATCTCAGTTTCCTCCTCTTTTAAAAGTGAAAACATTTAATCTTGGTAATACTTAGTTCAAATATATCATTTTAAGAAATGAACTTTACTCTTACTCTTTGCTCAACTCAAAGCTTAAGTCTTAAAACAAAGTTAAAACGTTTGTAAAACGCTTCTTAAAATATGGTTCATGCCGAATTATGGACGTGAACGACGAAATGCAAGGATTTCAATAACCATAGATAGAACTCAATTCTTGGGACTCAAGAACTTCAATGATACTACTCATTTCAATACTGGTCAACTCAGAGGGTTCATGCAGAATTATTGAACTACTAAACTCAAGGGCTCAAAGATACTTCTCATCACTTATAGGGTTCATGCGAAACTATGAGCATGAAAAATTCAATTCAAAGGCTTCATGGGTAATATGAAATAGTCCCATCATTAGGAATATAATCTCATAGGGGGTTTAGGAACTCAATACTCAAGACTTAAAACTTGAAGATACTACTCTTCTCAAAGGTACTCAACTAATGGAGTTCATGCAGAAGTTATGGGCATGAATAACTCGACTCAAGGGTCAAAATATCAATAAGGAACTCATGAATACTACTCTTCTCATTCTCATACTTACTCTAAACTTAGCTCAAATCGATAGTCGATCTCAAAGGATTCATAATTGAAGTTAAAGACTTTCTTGAACTCTACTCTTAAATCTCTCTTGAATGTGAGTTATGAATTCTAGAGTTATGTTTCATGATATGAAGGATCTCATGAAGATCAAGTAGACTCATGAATACATTTTACTCATTCGCATACTGACTTGCTCGAGTCTTGCAACAAGTTACTAGAAATTGTAGAAGACTCCTCAAAAAGACTCAAAGAGACTTTCTCAAAAATGTTCGAAAGAAATCTCAAAACATGACTCTCAACTCTATCTTGAATTTGATTTATGAATTCAAGGTTGTGATTTTTGATAGGAAAGATCTCGTTATGTTTATGCATATTTTTAGATAGTTAATCATGAGAATTGGTTGAAAAACACTATTTGGGGAGCAAGTTCACGACGCGGAGATGAATTAAAATGTTTGGTTGAAATAATTTTTGAAAAAATAGAGTCTGCGACCTCTCCAAGACGCAGAGAGAAAAATTTTCACATTGAAGGAACAGGGGTACCTGTTCCTTGTCTTACTTTTTCTTCCTCGTTTTCTAACCCCAATTCGCCTAAATTTGATTCTTTTTCTCAATTTCTCTTTAGATTTAGATACCTAATACATGTACTCAAGAATCTAATGAAACACAATAAAATTGACTTGATTTCCTCAAGAACTTATCAATCTCTTCTTAACTCAAGAATGAAAGCCAATTTCAAGAATACAATTCAAGAACATTAAACGTTCATCTTTCTAGAACGATTTAACGCTGAAATTAATATGTTTGGCATGTGGGTGAAAAAACCCAAGACTATGGAAGATGACATACCTTTTAGGGATGAAACCCATGACGTAAATCCGCAAGAGAATGCAAGTCTCTTGACGAACGCTGTGATCCTCTCCTCTTTTCTCTTCTTGAACTCTCAACTAAAACCCTAGGCATATTGATCTTAGGCATATTTATATGCCTAATTCTTCAATATTTACCCATGTTTTGATTTAATTAAAGAATTATCTTTAGCTATTTGCTTGATTTTTGTGTAACTTGTGATGATTGTGCACTAAAACACATGAGTAGTCGTTTCAGGAACTTTCAAGGAGATTGGAGTTGATACGAGGAAGAAGGAGCTAGAAAATAAGAAAAAATGACTACGGCTGGAAGCTACAGGGCTTGGAGCACTGCTAGGCGCGTCGCACAAAGGGCCAAATGTTAGAGATCCTTTTCAGGTGTGCTGATAAGGGAGACGCGTGAACACCTGAACTTCTGAGGCACCTGCCTGGTGCTCTACTAGGCGCGGCGTGCCAAGGGAGAAACTTCAGAATTGATTGCCAGGCGCGATGCCAGGTGCAAAGCCCCACGAAAGTTCTGACTTTTTCAGTTAAAAAAGCTTAAATTAAGAATCCTAGTTGTTGTAGACTTTGACTCTAACTTTCCCAACTATTATAAATAGACCCCTTGGGCTACATAGTTAGGGTTCAACTTTTTATTGGTGTGCAAGAGCAAGTATCATCACTTGTATTAGGTTTTGATCTTATAACTCTTCTATTTTCCAGAAATCGCATGAACAATTGTATTTTGTAGTTTTCTAATAGCATGAGTGGCTAAACACCCTAGTTTTGGGGCTGTAGCTACGAATCGAATGTGATTATTTAAGGTTTATGAATTAATTCTTAGTTGTCATTATAAGTTACTTCTATATTCTTGTTTTAGTGTTTTATGCTTGCACATCATAAGATAAGTCTATTGTCTAATCTTAAAATCGAGAGTGGAGGGATTAGATAGACAAGAGATTATAGAGAGCTTGATCGACCCATTAAGTTGAGGTGATTTTTGTTCATGAGTGATATCCCGATGAACAACTCACTTGGTTACGAAACAAGATGAAATATAAATGCTTGTCAGTTAGTCTGTTTATCCCCGCTCAATGATATAGTTAGACAGCTAATTGGAGTAGGCAACTAGAGGTGTGTAACCCGACTCATACAATTAACCAATCAGTAACTTGTTAACTAAAATTAGTTCTGAGCCGATAATATGATACATGAGATTCATTTCATGCTGCAGCACTGGAATTGTCTTTTACTTTCTTGAAACATCATCTTAAAGTCATTCACAATTAGTTACTTTTATTTGTTGCATAATTAGTAGTAGTTAACAATCATCACAATTTTTGAAATAGATAATGTTGTTTTATTTATAGAGTTAAGTGTCAAATATAAGTTGATCATAAGTCCCTTGGGAACAATAAGTCGTTTCTTTAAGAATCTATATTACTTGAGCAACCACGTATGATTGCGTGTATACTGGGGAGCAATAAGTTTTTGGCACCGCTGCCGGGCACTTAGAAATTGATTTATATTTGATCTTCTTAAGTATACAATTAGAATATTCAGGTGTTAATTACTTGATCTTAGCTTGTTTATTACAGGCAGTTGACTCTCAAGTCTGGCTCGGAAAGGAGAACTTGTTGAACCAGATAGGGAGCCCAAAAGAGCCTTAACGCTAAGGTAGAAAAATGAATCGAAGGCCTCAAGAAGAATTGGGGTTAGGACTTTGCGGTAATAATGAGGAGAATACCAAGATAATGTGAACAACCAAGGGAACTTGAATAACCAAGAGGTACCCCCTCTAGTACCAACAAGACCAGTCTGTGATGTGGTAGTCCCATTCACTGCCAATATGGTGTCTAGCATTAGGAAACCTCCACTGGGGGGTATATTTGATCTAAAATAGGGCATGGCACAACTCATTCACGCTAGTGGGAAATTCACCGATCTCCCCCACAAGGATCCCCAAATCCACATTAGGAACTTTATAGAGATTAGTGATACATACGTCTAACTGGAGTCTCATCATACTATGTGAGGTTGGCTTTGTTCACATACTCATTGTTAGGAGCCACAAGACATTGGTTAGATTCTGAGCCACCCAAGTCCATCACTACCTGGGATTATCTAGCAAACAAGTTCTTAAGTCGATCCTTTCCATCCAAGAAAACTGCACGGTTGAGAAGTGAGATATTGAGCTTTAAGAAAAACCTGGGGGAGGACATGTACCAAGCATGGGCTCATTTTAAACAAATGTTGAATGCCTGCCCTCATCATATGCAAACTAATGAGGTACTTGCTCACACGTTCTTTGAGGGTTTAGATTATAATGCTCTTGTTCTTCTTAATAGTGTAGAAGGTGGACAAAACCTAGCAAAAACCTGTGAAGAGGTATTCGACTTAATCGATAGACTCTCAGAAGGAAAACCAGGGTATGATGGGGAAATGCCTAGAACCACAACCCAAAGGGCCGCGAGAATCTTAGATGTAGATCAAGACACCACCATAAATGCCAAATTGGATGCTATGCAACATAATATAGCCATGTATTTCAAACAAATTTCCTTAAACCAAGAACCAATTAACATGGTACAACAAGAATCCAATTTGTGTAGGGTATGTGGTAGTGGAGCTTATGAAACCGAGCAATGTGAGGCAAACCTGGATTCTGTAAACTATGTGGGTAATGCGCAAAGGGGTGTAGGTCAGCAAAATTATGGTAATACCTACAATTATAGTTGGAGGAACCATCCTAACTTCTCATGGGGTGGGAACCAAAACCAAAATCAGGCGCAAAGGGCTAACCAATACCGTTATCAAGGGACTGGGCAATCATTCCAAAATCCTAACCAAAGCACAAATCCTAATGCACCAAAAAAGGGGATTACTAATGAGGAGCTACTCTAAAAGCTCATGGCTGAAATAGGGACAAAGATCAATGCTAGGATATATAAGCAGGATGAGAACATCAGAAACATCCAAATGTCCCAAATGAGTTTAGAGAAACAACTTGCGCAAGTAGCCAATACTTTGAACTTGCGTCCCCAAGGTGGGCATCTTGGTGATACTGAACCTAATGCCAAGCAACTAAATGCGGTGAGTACTAGAAGTGGGTTACAATTAGAGGAACTAGCTCTAAAGAAGAGAGACACTGAGGTAGGTACTAAAGAAAAGAAGGTGGAAGAGGTAGTAAAGATTTCCAATGTTGAGGTACACATTCCTCAAAATAAACTACCACCTACGTTTCCACAAAGGTTAAGAAAGAAGAATGAGGATGAATTTTTCAATAAGTTTCTATTTCTCCTTAAACAGGTGCATATTAATCTACCTTGGTTGACATTTTGAAGGGTATCCTGAAGTATGCTAAATACGTGAAGGAGGTAGTGGCTAAAAAGAGGAGGCTCACGGAGTATAAATGTATGACACTTACTGAGGAGTGCAGCTCCAGAATCCAAAATAGAATGCCCAAAAAGTTAAAAGAACCGGGTAGTTTTACTATGCAGATTACAATTGGGCAAAGTGTTCATGCCTGGGGGTTGTGTGATTTGGGGGTGAGTATTAATCTTATGCCCTTATCATTGTATATAAAGCTTGGGTTGGGTAGTCCTAAACCAACAAATTTTATTCTCCAACTTGCTGATAGGTCCATTGCTAGGCCAGAAAGGATAGTAGAAGATGTGTTAATACAAGTAGGTTCCTTGATTTTTTTGGTAGACTTTGTGGTCTTAGACTTTGAACCTGATTCTGAAGTTCTATTCATCTTGGGACACCCATTCTTGGCCACGGGGAGGGCATTGATTGATGTAGCAGCCGAACAATTAACCATGAGGGCATATGATAAGGTAGAAGCGTTTGATATTAACAAAAGGAATGAGTTGATTCCTACTAGAATAGTGACCGGATGAAGAATTTGTATGGATTACCGAAAACTAAATGATGCCACCCGAAAATATCACTACCCTATTCCCTTCATTGATCAGATGCTTGACCAATTAACAGGGCATGAATACTATTATTTCTTAGATGGGTATTCCAGATATAACCAGATCTTAATTTCCCTCGAGGATCAGGAAAAGACCACGTTCACTTGTCCTTATGGTACCTATGGTTTCAATTGCATGCCATTTGGACTTTGCAATGCACCAACAACTTTTTAAAGGTGTATGATGGCGATTTTTCGTGATATGGTTGAAGACTTTGTAGAGGTGTTCATGGATGATTTCTCTGTCTTTGGGAAGTCTTTTGAGGTATGTCTCTGGAATCTTGATAAAGTTCTGGACACTAACTTAGTGCTAAATTAGGAAAACTGTCATATTTTGGTTAGAAAGGGGATAATGTTGGGTCACAAGGTGTCAAAGTCGGGTTTAGAGGTTGATAAAGTAGAAGTTATTGAGAAATTTCCCCCTCCTATTTCTGTAAAAGGGGTGCGTAGTTTTCTTGGTCATACAGGTTATTACCGGTGATTCGTCAAGGATTTTTCGAAGATTGCAAGACCTATGTGCAGTCTTTTGGAGAAGGATGTGAAGTTTGACTTTGATGAGATGTGCTTGAAAGCTTTTGAGATATTGAAGAGGAGCTTAATTGAGGCTCCCATCTTAATTACGCCTGATTGGGAATTACCATTTTGAACTCATGTGTGATGCAAGCGACATAGTAGTGGGTGAAATGTTGGAATAAAGAAAAAGAAAGGTGTTCCACTCGATCTATTATGCAAGCAAGACCATGGACTCTACATAAGCTAATTACATAGTGACTGAGAAGCAAATGCTAGCTCTAGTGTTCACCTTCGACAAGTTCAGATCATATTTGGTAGGTACTAAAGTTATTGTTTATACTGACCATACAGCTATTGGTTACCTATTCAATAAGAAGGATGCTAAACCAAGGCTGATTCGATGGATATTGTTTCTCCAAGAATTTGACCTTGAGATTAAAGATAGGAAAGGTACTGAAAATCAAACAGCTGATCACTTGTCTAGGTTGGAGGATTTTTCCCATGTGAATGAAGGTGATCAAATCTGGGAAGAGTTTTTGGATGAAAAATTGATGGTATTAGATATCTCTCAAGTGCCATGGTATGCATATATTGTGAATTTGATAGTAAGTGGAGATTACCCTCCAGGTGCAACCACCCAACAAAAGAAAAAACTCAATCATGATGCTAAGTTCTATATCTGGGATGAACTGTTCTTGTTCAAGCAAGGTGTGGATCGGGTAGTGATAAGATGCATTCCGGAGTATGAGATTCAAAAAGTGCTCGAAAGTTGTCATGCTAGCCCATATGGAGGTCACCATGGAGGAGAGCGCATGACGTATAAGGTACTTTAATCTGGTTTCTTTTGGCCCTCATTATTTAAAGATTCTATTGCTTTTGTGAAGGGTTGTGACAAATGCCAAAGGTTGGGTATTATTTCAAGAAGACATGAGATGTCACTAAGTAACATTTCGGAGGTGGAAATTTTTGATGTGTGGGTTATTGATTTCATGGGTCCCTTACCGCCATCTAGTGGAAGCCAATACATTCTTGTGGATGTGGATTATGTGAGTAAATGGGTAGAGGCTGTCACACTTTGTTCGATTGATTCAAGGGTGGTGATCATGTTTATCAAGAAGCACATCTTCACTTGCTTTGGCACTCCAAGAGCAATCATAAGTGATGGAGGCAAGCATTTCATTAATCATCTAGTTAAAAATCTTCTTGCTAAGTATGGTATTCGACATAAGGTTGCTATAGCTTACCATCCTCAAACGAGTGGCCAAGTGGAAGTTTCAAATAGGGAAGTGAAGCAAATTTTGCAGAAAATGGTGAATGCGTAGAGGAAAGATTGGTATGAGAAGTTAGATGATGCGTTGTGGGCATATAGGACTGCTTATAAGACACCCATAGGGACTTCTCCCTACATAGTTTTTGGTAAAGCATGTCATCTTCCGGTGGGATTAGAACACCAAGCTTATTAGGTGATTAAGAAGTTGAACTTGGACCCCGAGCTAGCCTGTAGAAAAAGAGTGAATCAATTGCATGAACTTGAGGAGTTTAGGCTCCACGCGTATGAGAATGCCAAGCTTTACAAAGAAAAGACGAAAAGGTGGCATGACAAACACTTAGTTACTGGTACTTTCACTCCGGGAGAAAATGTACTACTCTTTAACTCTAGATTGAGGTTATTCCCCAGAAATTAAGGTCTAAATGGAGTGGTACTTTCAAAGTGGTAAGAATGACACAACATGGGGCTGTTGAACTTAAAGGTGAGACTGGCCCTACGTTCTTGGAAAATGGGCAAAGGGTGAAACACTACTTTGGTGTGGATTCGGATCATGATCGGGAGGCTCTTGAGCTAAATGATGAATGTTCCAATCTGCGTTGTGCCGCGACGTTAAATCAAGAGCTACAAGGGAGGCAACCCGTGAACAATATGTAATAGATAGGTAGTTCGTTTTGCATTTTAATTTTTGTTCTACCGTAGTTTTAATTCTTAGAATCTAGGAAGTATTTTTATTTATTTATTAGTTCTAGCTAGATAATATTTTTCATTATTAGTAACTTAGTTTTTAATAGTGAGAAACGAAAAAGAAATAAAATTTCTAGGTCGGCGTACTGGCTGCCGCGCCGCGCCAGGCCATGAACTTTAAAAGCATGGTTCTTGGCGCTCTTAGCGCAGCGCCGCACCACAAAGTGAACGTCAAAATGCCTCTTCAGGCGCGGTGGTGAGCATGTCGCTCCTCCTAACGAGCCCCTACCCAGATCATCCTAAATGGGTCGAAATCAACCCATAGCCCAACCCACTACCTTTAAAACCCCCCAAATCCCAAATTCATCACTCATTTTCCTAAACTCCACCGACCTCCCAATTCTTCTTCTTCAACCTTTCCTCTTCTTCCTTTTCTTTCCACATTCCTCCATTACAACCCACCCTAAACTCTTCTTTTCCCAAACACCTCCCCATCTTCTTCAACTCTTTTGTCTTCCACAATCTCTCCCTTAAATAACCATCACTCCACCATTTTCATCCCTCCCTCACTCTTTTTCTACAACCACAACAAAACAAACAAAATATTTTTTCTCCTTCTTCCACCCACTAACTGCCCAACCCGACCCCCCCTAATTTTTCTAATTTTTTTATTTTCTCCATTTTTCTTCCTAACAGGTGGTAATGGCTCCTAAACCTAAAAATGTGGCAGGTTCCAAGCATAGTAGGAAGGGTGAAGCTTTCGGGTCCTCTACTGGTTGGGAATCGGTGCAAAAGTTCAGCAAAAAGGCTGTGCAGAGATATGGATGGGAGTGGTTCGAATTCCAAAAGGAAGCGAAGTATATGGGCGATGAATATGTGAATGAGGTATGCTTACAATAACAATTTTCTGTGATTTACAATACTATGGTTACTCTGGGACTGTGATTTATCTTTGAAAATCTGGGGGATTGCCACTTGACATTGGTTAGGGAGTTCTATGTGAAGTGGCTGGCTTATTGAGACTAAGTATAAAACTGTGCATGTTAGGGGTAAAGATGTGAAATTTTCTAGTAGAATTCTGAATGAGATTTTGGGAACCTCGAGCTGTGACACAGATGAGTTTAATAGCTTGAAGGATAAACCTCCTTATAGGAATATCTGACATACATTGTCTGGGGTTGATTCGACTGCTAGGGGGGAGCGAAGCAAGGATACTGGGAGGCATAATACCCTCCACTTTGCTAATTTTAATCAGGTAGCCTGGGTGTGGTTGAAAATAGTGTGTAGTGTGTTGCTACCCACTAAAAATCTTACTGAGGTTACGTAGGATAGGGTGGTTCTAGTGTATATGTTGATGAAGGGGATGCCCATTCATGTTGGGGCAATTCTGAGGCAAAATATGATGAAATTCAGAAATAATTTAAGGTGGCGATTTTGTTACGGGGGGTTGATAACCCGTTTCCTTAGGGCTGAGGGTATTAAAGAAGAAGCGGTGGACATGACTGTTGCTTACCACCCCAATTTGATGGGCAAGATAGTTGATGTGACTAGGACAAAGGAATTGGACACGTCTCATGGACTTGTCTTGTCAACCCAAGAGAGGCAAGTCCGAGATGACAGTATTATGGCTAGGACGTTCGGCATGGCAGAATTGTAGTTATGGATAGGAAGACGTGTATATTAAGATTATAAAATTGAAACTAATAGGATTAGACCCTTAGAACCTTACTAAAAATGAATTAAATCTAATTGGGTAAGGAAAAGACCAAAATACCCCTTACTATTTTCGGGTAACTTTCCTTATTTGGACAGCTCGACTTTAAAAGGGCATATCTCACTCATCTGACCTCGAAACGTAGCAAACTCAGTGTAGTTGGAAAGATAATTTAAAGACTTTTCATTTTATATCATATTGCACACCTAACTCATCATGTACTAAGAGTTATGGTCATTTGAAGTTGACCCAAAACTTAAAGGAACTTAGGAATGATTTGAATGAACTCTCTTTAACTCTTCCATGAACTCAAGGTGCTACATCTACCGACCTTAACACTAAAGAAATTTTTAATTCCTTGGTAAAATCTCACTCACTATGAAGAACGGCTCGAGTCTTAGCTCAAAAATTTTCTTGGGTGTTACAATATCTCCCCTTGGGATCATTTGTCCTTGAATGACGACTGGACTTGGTATGGAACGGGGTTACTATTAGGTCTGAGTATAACGGTATACTCTTACTATATTCAAGCTTAACTGAAATCCTTAAGTTCGGGTTCTATACTTCTCTATAGGGAATCTCATCCCAAGACTATTACTCTTTACCACCACATTAGGCTCTTTTCAAGAACCACCTAATGTTTAACAACACTACATTCAAGCTTAGTACTCTAACAACTCCATGGAATCCTACTAACCAACTCCTTTGAAACCAACTAAGGGTTCTTATTTAACTATTTCTCATAGTAAAATCTCATCCTCTTCTTCCTTCTCATTTATAACCTTAGATGGAATTATCACACCATCACTATCACGATAAGAACATCAACCTCCTTTATCTAACATCACTCCATTACTAAAAGGACCTCTGAAAGGATATCTCCCATACTTTTTGGAACTCATTACTATCTTACTCTCAAACACTTGACTTGATTTCTCATCTCGTCATCTCCCCCTTAGGTCTAAAGTTGACACTTGAAAGCTATGGACATTAGATCTAAACTATTATACATCTTTTTTTTTACTCTAACACTCAGGAGAAAGTTATTTCATGACTACCAAACTCTCAATAGGCAGGTATTAAGACCTCTTTCTAAGGTATTTTTCTTAACCTTTTTCGATTGCGCATCCTCTCAGTACACATCTTAATGTTTCTTATTACTCTTGTGACTTAGACACACTTCACTGCCCTTATCTAAAGGTTAGGGTCTCTCACTTGTACCACTCATATTTATTGCAGCTTATCACCTCAATTCCTCACCTACTCTATGTCAAGTCTTCTAGATCAAATCTTAAGACTAACATCATCACCCTCATGTTTTCATTCTTTTGATAATGACACTCATCTCAAATTCAAGCTTAATATTTATTACTAAACCCGAATATCAATATGATATCTCGCCTACCATACTATACCTCATTACTTGATCAATTCTATAACCTTCTAAACATCATGACCCTCTCAAACAAATCATAAGCCTATCTTAGATCTACCACTTCATAAATACTCTGCTTTCTTATTCAACACATGAATTTAGTCTCCTCTAATATGATGGCACATCAACATCAATTCTATTCTGGTTAAAAAATATATAATCTATCTCATCTTGACTAGCAACTCTTAGTCTACCCATAAGGGAAAAATCCTCATAAATAACTTACTGGGTGCATGACTATAGTAATAACACTCTTCAAAACACTATCTCCCTTTCTAGGATTACTAAGCCTCTGCATACTTTCCTCTAACTCGGGATCTTTCACTACTAGTGCTCATGATCTCGTAACTCATGCTACTTTTTCAGGTGGAAATACTACCCAAGCTCTAAAAATACTTTCTCAAAAGGATCTCAGCTGAAACAAGACTTAGAGTGGAGAGTACAACGTGCTTTTAGCTCAAATCCATGATTCATATGAATATGGGTGCATTCCTCTGAAACTAAACACTTAACTCACTCCTGGGCTTCTCTCAAGTCCTTCTAGAGTCTTATGACTTCCTCAAAACTCTTGCTAAGAATTACTCATCAACAAAGAACTTATTATGCCTTTCAACTACCTCTAGTATGATGGTAGTCGAATGAATCTGAGAAACACACAAGTATGAATAAATCTCTATAACTTAGCTCTATTTCACGATTAAGAGCATGAAAGAAGGAAAAATTTTCTTAAATGTACGTAGTCTCTCATTTATAGAAGTGGGGCCCTCACAAGCACAAACAAGATCCTACTTGACACGGCTTCACAGACACCCTAGGACACTTGAAATTTGTGCTCTAATACCAAGTTTTTCATGAGCCAAGCCTACACCCTGGACGTGGGGCCGGCACTCGAGAACCATTGCTTGTCCCCAAGCAAACCCTCATCCTAGCTGACTACAAGTGGAAGACTAACTCAAGCATACAAAGCTTAAAAACTGAATAAAACTCATGAAACTTACAAATCTTTTAACTGAAATGAATCATTCTGAATAAAAATAGGATATTCAACTAGCCAACAATAGGCAATTTAAGTCTTTAATACATTTAAAAAGATAAATGAAACAAACTTCTCAAACTCTACTCTCTATCTATGAAGCCTCTAACTAAGAAAGATGGAAGTCAGAAAAATACCCACGACATTGTAACAACTGATATAACTGAAAAGTAAATGAAATCCTCCAGAAGCAAGGAGGCTCACCACAGCTAACTCAAACTCCATATGGTATCAAAGAAGCTCCTGTTGATGATCTCGAATACCATGAAAGGATGTAGGCCAAATGGCTCAGTATATGGAATGTATGAGCATGTAAGGAGAATTCTAAAGCATAACATAAGCTTGAAACTTGATAAAAAAGGAAACATACTTACATCTTCTCAAACTTACTCAACTCAGGGAATACTAAAGGATATCAAAACTACTCAAACTTACTCCACTCAGAAGTACTCAAGGATAAGATACTCAACTTAGTAATAAGGTTCTCAACTCATTGAAACTCAACAATAAGGTACTCGATACAATGAATCCAAATCAACCCAAGATACTCAACTCGAAGGTACTCAACTCAAGATACTCAAGGAGAAAACAAAAACAAAAAGATGCAATATATATGGAAAGCTGTAAAACTGTAGATAGCAACTCAATGTATTAAAAAGTACAATAATACTCAATGTGTATCTATTGTAAAACTGTAGATAGCAACTCAATGTATTAAAAAAATACTATTCTATGCTAAAAAACACTAAAGAGTCATCTAAAAAGTATGATCCTTTCTATCCATACTGGCTACATGGTTTATGGAGACGTGAGTTATCTAAACCTAAACTCGTCCCCATATTGGTTCTCGATACTACTCCCAAAATACTTAGCTCTTATGTTTAAAAATATAACTCTTTCTGTGGTTTGAGATTATTACTCAAAATATTTCTCTGAAAATAGATGTTACTCAAACTGCTCAAAACTATTTTGGAAATCTCAGTTTCCTTCTCTTTTAAATGTGAAAACATTTACTCTTGGGAATACTTAGTTCCCATATATCATTTTAAGAAATGAACTTTACTCTTACTCATTACTCAACTCAAATCTTAAGGCTTAAAGAAAAGTTAAAACGTTTGCAAAAGACTTATCAAAATATGGTTCATGTCGAATTATGGACGTGAACGACGAAATGAAAGGTTTTATATAACCATAGATAGAACTCAATACTTGGGACTCAAGAACTTCAATGATACTACTCATTTCTAAGACTTCTCAACTCAGAGGGTTGATGCAGAATTATGAGCATGAGCTACTCAACTCAAGGGCTCAAAGATACTTCTCATCTCAAGACTGTTGGACTTATAGGGTTTATGTGGAATTATGAGCATGAAAAATCCAAATCAAGGAATTCATAGGTAACATGAAATATTCGCATGATTAGAAATATAATCTCAAAGGGGATTAGGAACTCAATACTCAAGACTTAGAACTTCAAGATACTACTCCTCTCAAAGGTACTCAACTGATGGAGTTCATGCGGAAGTTATGGGGATGAATGACTCTAATTAAGGGTCAAAATATCAATAAGGAACTCATGAATACTAGTCTTCTCATTCTCATAATTACTTACTCAAAAGTTAGCTCAAATCGATAGTCGATCTCAAAGGATTCACAATTGAACTCAAAGGCTTTCTTGAACTCTACTCTTAAATCTCTCTTGAATGTGAATTATGAATTCAAGAGTTATGTTTCATAACATGAAGGATCTCAGAAAGACCTAGTAGACTCATGAATACATTTTCCTCATCCTCATACTCACTTGCTCGAGTCTTGAAACAAGTCACTAGAAATTGTAGAAGACTCCTCAAAAAGACTTTCTCAAAAATGTTTGAAAGAACTCTCAAAACATGACTCTCAACTCTACCTTGAATTTATTTTATGAATTTAAGGTTATGATTTGTGATAGGAAAGATCTCGTGATGTTTCAAAGTGTCTTTAGATAGTTAATCATGAGAATTGATTGAAAAATACTGTCTGGGGAGCAAGTTTGCGACGCGGAGAGAAATATTTTCACACTGAAGGAATAGGACCGCGACGCAGACCTGGTACCTGTTCCTTGTCTGACTTTTTCTTCCTCGTTTTCTAACCCCAATTCACCTAAATTCGATTCCTTTTCTCAATTTATCTTTAGATTCATATACCCAATACATGTACTCAAGAATCTAATAAAGCACAACTCTAAAATCGATTCGATTACCTCAAGAACTCATCAATCTCATCTTAACTCAAGAACGAAAGTCAATTTCAAGAACACAATTCAAGAACATTATTAAACCTTCATCTTTCTAGAACGAATTTAATGCTGAAATTAACATGATTGGCATGTGGGTGAACAAACCCAACACTATGGAAGATTACATGCCTCTTAGGGATCAACCTCATGGCAAAAATCCACAAGAGAAGTCAAGACTCTTGACAAACGTTTTGATCCTCTCCTCTTTTCTCTTCTTTTCTCTTCTTGAACTCTCAACTAAAACCCTAGGCGTATATTAGGATTATAAAACTGAACCTAATAGAATTAGACCCTTAAAACCTTACTAAAATTGAATTAAATCTGATTGGGTAGGGAAAAGAACAAAATAGCCCTTACTATTTTCGGGTAACTTTCCTTATTTGGACAGCCCGACTTCAAAAGGGCATATCTCACTTATCCGACCTCGAAACATAGCAAACTCGGTGGCGTTGGAAAGATAATTCAAAAAAATTTCATTTTATATCATATTGCACACCTAACTCATCATGTACTAAGAGTTATGGTCGTATGAAGTTGACCCAAAACTTAAAGGAACTTAGGAATGACTTGAATGAACTCTCTTTAGTTCTTCTTGGAACTCAAGGTGCTACATCTAGCGACCTTAACACTAAAGAAATTTTAAATTTCTTGGTAAAATCTCACTTACTACGAAGAAGGTATGAGTCTTAGCTCAAAAATTCTCTGGGGTGTTACAAGTATCACTTTCAAACATTTTTGCAAATGCCATAAAATACACAGTCTTATTATCTTTTTCAACTTGGCAAGATTGTTGAGCAGGAAAAGAGATTTGGTAATAGTACCATCAAATAATTTATTATCTTGTTCTAAGATGGAAATATAATCATACCTTGACATAAATTTCTTCTAACTTTAAGTTAGAGTTTTCTTCGAATATTGTAATAAAGTATTCATGTCAAATTGTGTTGATAATATTAATTTTTATTCCCATCACAATCAATCATTCAAATAAATTGTTCATTGCTTGAATGAATATTTTACTAAGGAAATTTATAATTTAAACAACGAAAAATTAGGTCTAGATATATAGATTATGCTTGTTGAGTTTATGTTAAATAATATTTTAAAGTTTTGACATGGTTTGATTTGATATAGTGTTTAAGAAAAAGAAAAAAAAGATTGACATGAAATTTATAGGATAAAATAATTCTTAAATATTTGTGTAGTTGTAAATCATTTCATTGAGAATAAAACTGAAAAGAGAATTTTAAAGTTATATATTTCTATATTTCTAATTACAGTAAGATACCTACTTTTTGAATGAACTGAATTGAAAAGGGTGTCAAATAAAATAAAATAGATGGAGCACCATAATAGCGAATCAACGTGAAAAGAATTTTGAAAATAGAAGAAAACATGTGGAAGGCTGATGCGCAGAAGAAATCCAAGCTTAACTTGGAGTATGTTCGTGTCTTACTGCTATTATTTTTAATATAAGGGATAAGACATAAGTACCCCCTAGACTATGACCGAAATCTCAGAGAACATCTAAACTTAATTAATGTCCTATTACCCCCCTTGAACTCATTTTTTTCGTATTTTTGTGCACCCTTTGTGCTGACATGGCACCTTCAACCGCCCAAGTTGGTTGTGTTTGTACACACTCGCCCGCCACGTGTGTAAATATAAATATATTTTTTTAATTAAAAATTAAATTTTTTAAAAAAGTAAAAAAAATTAAAAAAAATATAAAATTTTTTTACAAAAAATTTAAAAAATAATAATATTTTTCTTAATTTTATTTACAACAATTAAATTTTTGATAATTTTCAAAAAATATTCTTATTTTCTTTATCTTGTTTTTAAATTAAGTTAATACACATTTTTTTACGTTGTAACAATACTTTTTTTTTACCTACATTCGTTGTTTTTCCTCATTTATTTTTCTATTGTTTTTTATTTACTTTGTCTTTTGTTTTGATTTAATTTCAAAATGTCTTGTATTTAAAATAAGTTAATTTTGAACGAACATCAAAATAATCGAAGAAAATCAAAGAAACATAAAAAATTAAAACATTAAAATTAAAGGACACTTTTAAATTATTTTTTAAAAAAGTACACACAATTTTTAAAAAGAATTAAAAGTGAAAAGATGATAAATGTAACGACCCGAACCGTCGTTATTTAGGAAGCGAAAAATGTCAGGAAAAACAGGGCCCCTAAACCCGCCAGAGCGGGCCAGATGCTGCTAGGGCGGTTGCGCTCTAGCGAGATAAGTAGTCGCCAAAGCGGGATGGGCGGGACAAAATTTAAATAACGCGAAGTCTTATTTTCTCTTTTTTCCAAAATCACCAAAAAAAAGCGGGAATCACCCCAGAAACCCTCAAAAGGCTACTCTATGCTTGGGAAGAAAGGAGAAAGAGATTTCTAGCATAATAGTGTCGATAGATTGCGGATTTCCGATCAAATCAACCGTCTTGATATACAGAAAACCAGATTCAATCTACAATCCCTCTGAGAATGCTTGGCGCCTAGGTAGGCTAGGTTTATTAATTAAGTAGTCATAAATTTTTTATTCACTATATAGTATATTGGAATTTGATGGTAGAATTCATGCGTAAGCTTTTGTGCACCAAAACAAGATGAGTGTACTTGAAACTTAGGTGTTACGTCAGACGTATACCGTAGGAGGTGTCCTTAGTCGATAAACTAGGGCTAGGTGATGGTTGTGATTTCATGTTTAAGTGATCGATATGTGTTGGTAATTGTTTCATTTTGTTGCATGAACGTATATGAATGTAGCATTGTTGATCAAACCTAATGAAAAATGAGTATGAATGAATTAATTATGAACAATGCATGCCATGAACTAGCGTATTTGGCTATATGACTTGAGTGATGTACATTATGGATGTAATTGTGATTGTGGCTATACTAACTCGGATCGAATGTCACGTACCTACATATATATTGGAACGGGTGTTATGTTCCAACACACTAACTAGATTGGATATCACGTACCGACATACATATTGGAACGGGTGTCAGGTTCCGACACACTAACTGGGATCGGATGTCACATACCGACATGTATATTGGAACGGGTGTCGCGATCCAACACACTAACTTGGATTAGGTGTCACGATCCGGCATACTAACAATTTGGGTATGGGTTCCATGAGAGGACTATTGACTCGTCATATATGTGTATCATTGAGAATGTGGAATTTACATTGGATCCTGAAATGATAACTGTGTTGTGCAGTATATATATAGGAATATGTGTGGGTTGCGATGTTGTTAGTTAATTTGGGTATGTATGTTTGTGTAATAAATTGTGAATGGTTAGGCCCAATCAGGATGTGACTTGATAAGTGGAGGCTAAGGGTGTAGGAGTCACTACGGGTACCCTAGAGAGGTGGTAGTGCATATTATTATAACACTCCGGAAACTAGTAGGCTAAAACTATAGCTAAACGTGAGGGTTAACGTCTAGGGAGAAGGGAAAGGATCAAGGAAAATGGGTGTGGGCCAAGGCTGACCAAGATTTGGCCAAGGCACTGTCCCCACCTCTACAAAGGTCTTCACGACCCGTGGTGGTACCCGTGGAGGGCTAGGTAGTAGCCTTCCCAAATGTTGCCCAAAATGAGACCCTCCCCCATGAGCCATTTGATGGCTGGTGAAGGCAACCAAGGGCTGTGGGAGTGGTCTTCACTTAACCTCAAGTGGGCCGAGTCATGAAGACCTTGACACTGCCTCAAGGCCCACGAGAGGGACCACGACTCGTGGCCTTGACAACGGCTCGTGGAGCCCCTCATGAGATTGCCTTGGGCTTGTGAGCTAAAGGCACAAATTGCCTAGCTACTGCCTCAAGACCACGGATGGGACCGCAGCTCGTGGTCATGACCACGGCTCATGGAGCCCCACGTTGTCCCTAGCAGCTCAATTTAAGTGAGGGTGTTTTGGGTAATTTCGATTTAAGTCTTATTAAAGTGAAGTTGTTTTGCCTTAGTTTTATACATCTATATAAGTATTTTTAAGTCAAAATACACCCATTCATCCCATTATTGCCAAAACCCCAAATCAAATCCCAAAAGTCCATTTTCTCTAAAAAAAAGTTCTCTCTCTAGAACTTCAAGGAAGAAGAAGAAGAAAGAAGGTGGAAGTAGGGTTCAAGAAGCAAATATTTCACAGAAATTTCATTGCGATTCATTGCTAAGTTATGGTATTCCTTCATCCATAGATAGTCTTCCTCCATGGAGTCCCTTCAAACTCAATTTTAAAGATAGAAATTCCACCAATAAGCTAGGGTTTGACTCCAAGTCATGGGTTTCTTTCAAAAATGATTTTAATGATTGAATTACTTTATATTATGATTAAATTGATGATTTATGATTGTTTTTATGTTGAAACCCCCAAGAACCCATGAAATCCCTAATTTCCCCAATTATGATCTTGTGATGTGGGTTTGTTGATTTTATAAGGATGTTATAAGATTATGCTTGTGATAGTTGGGTTACTTGAATTATGTTATTATCCATGTATAATGTAGTAATTCTAGATGTGTTGATGGAATATGATATATGGTCCTTGAAGGGCAAAGTATGTGAATTATGCATGATTATGAGATTCATATATATGTTTTAAGAACACTTCGAGAGTAAAGTGATTATGATTATGATCTAGTTGTTGTGTTGTTGGAAGATTATCCTCATGTACACACTTAAGCATAATTATGATATGACGTGAAAGTTTTTCTCACAATATGATGATTCTAAGGTTGATAGGCAATTCTCACCTATTGAATCTATGAGCTATAGTAGGAGTTATGTTGGATTGAGTGTCAAGACATTCTTCCATGATTATGAACTAAAGTGAAGACTTATATGGACTCTGTGGGAATTATTGCTTAGCACTGAGTGCTATTGTCAATGGGATGGAAACTCCTCCGTTAGTAGAGGGCATATTTCTAGAAGATGTCTCATGAAATGGAAGTTCCTCAATTAGTTGAGGGCGGGTTTCTAGTACCAATCTCCTTATCCCATAAACTATGTACCCTCATAGGTTTTTAGCTAGTGGATCCACCTAAGCTAAGAGTATGGTTCCACCTTCGGCAAGTAGGACAACCCCTTTTCGGTGTGTGGTAGACACCGGATTCCATGTTAAGCTCACATGGTCTATGTCGGTTAAGGTTTATCCCACTATGATAGTATGAATAAGAATATGAATTATGAACTGTAGCTACTCAAGAAGCTTTAGTTAGTATGGGTATGACTGTGGGATCTTATTATGCATTGCACAAGTAAGCTTTGAGGGTACTTATGGTATGGTTTTCTTATGGTATGATGATCTACGTAATGAATATGCTTATGACTTATGCTTTTCCATTATCTTCTAAATGATGCTTGAACTTAGTAATATGCATGCATAAAACTATGTCCCTTTTTGCATGTTTTCAAGGTTTTTATGCATGGCTATAATACTTAGTGCATTTTTGTACTAACCCATATTTTCCTACATTTTCCCCAAGTGTAGGGTCCAGTTCTTAAGGCGGTCATCATTTGGTTCAAGCCGACTATTCTCCTAGCTTGTGGTGACTCCTCATGACTTCATTTTCGGATTATGTTGTATAGGTTGTGTCCCTTTTCATTTGAACTATTGTAATAGATGGCTATATTGAGACAATTCTAGACTTCCGCTTTCCTTTATAAAGATTATGGACTTGAAATGCATTTTTACTCTTTATTATTCTATTTCATTATGTTATGATATACTAATTGGCTTACATGGGGCCTTTTGGGGTTCTATGTGTCTTGTTACGTCTAGGGAGTACCCTTGGGTCGTGACAATTATCGTGGAGGATCGGGGTGGTGTTACGTTGTAAATATTGAATAGTAAAGTATTACTAGGATGGGGGATTAGTATTGAAATGGTTAATAGGCTTGATAGAAAGTACTATGGTGTCAGGGGTTGAATGGTGATGTGGCAAACATAAGGGCGTATCGTGAAGGGGTTGGCCAAGTTGGTAGTAGTTATATTCAGAATCCCCTCTGAGAGACAGAATGGTTAAGTCATGATTAAGAATGGAACGAGTAAGAGGTTAGAGTCTTGTGTACTATTGTGGTTTAAGTATCAGGATATGGTAAGGATAGGGAAATATAAAGGTGGAAAAATGAATAGTCCTATTGCATGTTTTGCTTGTCGATTTCTTATATTATACGTTGGGTATTCTGGTTGATCAATAATGCCTACCAGTACGTGTGGTTCGTACTAATACTTCTCTTGGTATGCCTTTCTGGCATAAACTAGTTGTAAGATCAATGATGTTTCATAGGCGAAGATGAAGGCAATCTCCAATAGCTTTTACTCTTCCTTCCGCATGGTGGGAGTTGCGTCATTTATAATTTTGCTATACATTGTACTCTTAGAGCTCTTGTACCTGTTTATACTAGATCCCTGGGGTATTAATTACTTTATAAGTCTTAACTCGAATTGTCTAAATCTTAAATTTATGAAAATCTCCTTGATTTGTTTTTTTACCTTAGTTTCCTTAAAATCTTCTGCATGTTTAAACTGTTTGGGAATTTAGGGTTCTCCTACTTAGGTAGTAGAGTGGGTGCCCGCACGGCCTGGTTGGGTCGGGTCGTGACAAATTGGTATCAGAGCCTAGGTTACCAGTCTCCCAGTACAAGAGAAAATGTGGAATAGACTCTTGCGGATTGGTGTGTTGACGTCCATATCGAATCTTCAGGAAGCTATGAATATTCTAGGAAGTCATTTCATTCCTTCTCCACTTTCGTGCGAACAGTCACTTGTGGTATGAGTTGAGTCCAATTGGTATGTTTCAATTCTAATTGTAATTTAACACAATAAACTAGACGTCGTGGTCTCGGCTGAAAAGACACAAGCAAGTTAAATTGGAACTGAGAAAGTTCGAATTGGTATATGTCCTTAAAGGTTGTGTAATTGCATGGATGATCAGTAATGATCACCTATGGAATGAACTAAATAAATAAATTGGACTGTTCATGAATTGTGGTTTGTCTTTAAATATGTACATATGATTTACTGAATTAAATGTTGGTGTGTGGAATGTGTTTTATTGGATGCTATTATATGATTGTGTGCATAATAAGTTGTTGCCTGAACTTTGATATTTGTAGCATCTTATTCAAAACTGTGCGAGTTGTGGTTGCTTGAGTTTCATGAGCTTATTGTTGGAAAGATAGTCATCTCTGGATTAGGTGCAAGGGTCTAGATAATCTACGATGAGATTCGCAACGTAATATGGACGTATTTTGTGACCAACTATACCCGTGCGAGTGTATGGGCACATCTCGGGGATGTGCGTGGTCGTGGTGTAGAATTAATGAGAATAGATTCTGGAGTGTGTACCACGGGGTTGATTTGGGGTAGACATTGACCATCCTAGCTAGGGGAATTATCCTAAAAATACATAGTTATAACCTGGGAATCAAGGAAAGCCCCAAAATTTTTTCGGTATAGGTTCTGTTCGGTTTGAGCCGTTGGGACAGGATCATTCCCGCCAAGGCGAGGTCACCAGAGCAGGACTCCTCCCACTAGAGCGGAACGGGGCAAGATAGGACCTCAGCCCTGTATCCCCTATTTTTTTATACATGCATATGGACCCCGAATTGTGTATGGGATGATCTTTGCAACTCAACCAGTATTCAGTAATAGAACAATAACCTATAAAACCATAGCTTTCACACATTAGCTGCGATAATAGAAAAAACCAGCATTCATGTGCTTACAAAAAGGTAAGGAAAACAAAAGAGAATTTAGTATTGTTCATTACATGCCAATAAGGGTGAAAACCAAATAAGGGTCCATGGGATGAGAGGTGTCGCTCTCGGACTCATGTGCTCGGGTGCTGTCTCGCCGGCCCATGCATCACTCAACCAAGGAAACTCCCAGAAGTTATTCGGCTTAAGTATGGAGAGCTCCTGCTGGGGGTGACGCAGGAGAAAATAACCTTCAGAGTCTTCCACATCCGGCCCAATAGACAATCCCTCACTAATTCTTCTTCCTCTCCCATCGCAGCGGGTGGTGAAGCATCTCCAACTCAAGAGCAGTGGAGGGTGGAATCTACATCAAGGCATGAGCTTAGAAGCCTCCAAGTTTCCTCAGGACAGCCGCCAGGTCCTTCTGCACTGGTGCACCAGAGAGTAGGGGCTAAACTGGGTGGGAAGAGTGTTGGCGCCTGCACCATCGTCTCCTCCCTTGTCGTCTACCTCCGCAGCTGCCTGACTGTTACCGGCCCTGTCTATCCTCCTCTTCTTATTCCTAGAGGTTGAACCCTGCCTAATTAAAAGAGGGTGAAGGAGAGATCCATAGGAAGTACCTCGTAAGTATCAAGGAGTGGAACCCCCGCCCGCTTGAACATCGCGTTCACCAATCCAGGTAGGAAGAACCCCTTTTTATTACCCCGATAGAACACCTTCAATTTTGAGATGACCTGCACTCCCACATTTTGTCCTATGCCCTGCATCACGCACGCCACCACCAAGGCCCGAGGAAATGTCATATCGGTGCGGTATCTCGAAGAGCAGATCCTCCTAGTAACCAAGTGCATCCACCTCTTAGCATCCAGTGAACAATCAGTACTAGTGATGCCCTTCGCAGTAGCCCAGTAACCCAGTTCCAGCACATAGGCTCTACCAGCGTATCCCTCAACCAACCCAAGTCCATCTCTCTCAGTTTGGCCTTGTACTCCATGTTGGGAACCTCGAACACCTCAAGTACATCATTGACGAATGGGGCATTGATTTCACGTATCAGGATACTTCATCCAATACTAAGTGCCACCGATCGTGAGTAGTAATATAACCCAACTAAGTGAGTTGGGGTCGAGTCCCAAGGGAGTGGTTCGTAATTGAGAATCAATAGGAAAGTAAGAATATGCTCTAGTTAATCATAGCTAAAAATATTTACGAATAAAAGCATGGTTTAAATTAAGTGTGACACAAGTGTCAAATATCTAGGGGGTTTTGTTTGTATTATCAGCTAAAACAACAAATAATACGAAAATAAGACTATGAAGATGTGATTCTTGGGATGTGACTGGATTATGGGCTAAGGTAATCAACCAGGTAATTACAATTAATAGTCAACAGTTGTGAATCGGTTAATAAGCTATACTTTAGTGGGGGTAAACTTTCTCTCGAACAATTTACCCCAAATCAAATTGGTTTTTCTCGAACACCAATAGGCAGCAATGATGCACAACCTTCACTTTAGTCCATTCACTCTCTCGAGCTGAACGTGTGAAAAAGGGCTTAGGGTTCACTCTCTCAAGCTGAACCTATGACAACCCAATACCCGCAGACCATCGATTCAGTAATTTTGGTTTTAAAACCTCTCTCTCTCGCAAGCCAAAAACACAAAGTTAAGATTGTATTTGCAGTTACAACTCATTAAATTCAACAATAATTACTGAATGAAATCACTTTTAAACTGCAGATAAACTATCAATTAACAATACCCAGCAGTTATATCAACCCATAATCAAATAATCATACCCCAAGATTGGGGTTTTAGCTACTCATAGTAAAAAAGTAAAAATCGTTACCAAGTTTTGTTTCCATCAATAGGGTAGGATTGATATTGTCTTTACAAAGTTCTAAAATGAAGAATCTTCAACACCTACTTCGAATTTCTTATAAAATAATCTTCAAATCTAAGGAAATATTGTCTCTAAACTCAGTTCTTAGCTCTCAAACTTCAAAAACTGAAAAATAGTATGTTTTAACACAAAAATCACTCTTACAAAAAATCCATATCCTTAAGCTAAAAATTTAAACAAGTATTTATAGTTGTCAAAAAGTGTGATGCGGAGGTTTAGTCGGTGCAGTTATTCGGGATCGCTGACCCAATCGTCGATCCCCCCTTTGGTCATTTTCATCGTCGTTTTGCTTTTGCCTTCATTATCTTCAGGTTCTGTAACTTTGGACGATATGGCACTGCATCGCAGAATCATTCGACGACTCGCCGACTGCTCCTTTCTCTTGCTGACTAGATTTTCTCCTTCAGGGCTTGGCACTCTAGAACATTAGGCGAGACCCTGGTTGTTCAGTGACTTGCCTAATGGGTTAGGCAATCCTCAAGCCTTCTTTCCTTCATTTTTTTCATCTGCCTTGTTCCTTTTTGCTCAACAGTGTCCATGCTTTGTTCCTCAATCTAAATACCTGAAATTCAAGGATTTACATCAGTTTTTAGTACAAAATATGCATTTGAGGACACTAAATCTATTCAAATAAAGCCCTAAATGGGTCCAAATCGTGGACTCATCCACACCCCCAACTTAAACTTTTGCTTGTCCTCAAGTAAAACTCAAGTTCAGCAGTTCAAAAAGGATGTCTCAAATAGTACTACACAAGATTCAATCATGAATGCACACAAAAAGACTCAACTTACTCATGCACAGATCAATTGTGCACTTAAAGAGTCAAGTTGTGACTCACCAATATCAAAGAATCTCAAGCTCACAATACTTGCTTCAAATGCAAGTTCAAGCTCAACAAAGGTACTCAAATGCCCTCACACAAAGAATGATTCCACATTCATGCACAATGGTTAAACAATTTAAAGTTGTAGAATCAAATGCAACGCTCACACTCACAAAGATGAACACAATGTATGATTTCACCGATAGGTTTGATCGTATTTGCCAACCAACATTTGTTTCAGCTCACTCAAGATCAAAAAGGTCTTTTCAAGGCTTGTAATGGGGCTGAGTGCAAATGTATGGTCATTTAGGCTCAATGGCTATAGTCCTTATGAAATGTGGTGTGAACATCACTTCTTTTCCTTTTCTTCATCATTTTTCATTCGTGCTTACAAGTCATCCCATTATTCACTTTCCATGGATTATTGGAAACCCCATTTCTTTTTGCATTTGACAACTTTATTCTGCAACTTTTTCTTTTCATTCTTTTCTTCTTTTTCATTTTTTTTGTATGGAGGGGTTTCATTTCTCTCAAAACATGGGTAAAAGGGGAGTTCTTGCACTCCTTAATTTACCTTCTCTTTTCACCACACCCCCCAACTTAGGCTTCTGGCCTAAGTTAGCTATTCAAAAAAAACCATAAATCATGAGGATTTTGGGTATTGGATCAAGAAAGGTTATGTTTTCATCAAGTGTCTTCCAAGAAAAAGGCTAAGGCTCAAAGGGTGCTCAAAAAGAGTTCACACACTCACAAGGTAGGCCACAAAAGAGGTATAATGTCAAATTGTTTCACACTCTTTAAAGTTGACTAAGATCATATCAAAAGATTGCATCACTTAGTCAACCGGACCAACAGGGAAAATTCTAGGTTTCATCACATATGGTTCATGGTAAGCTCATCACACAAGGCATTGACACCAAAGCAAACCAAGACTTCACACTTTTGTTAGTGTTCAAAGTTCATCACAAGAAACTCAATTTGATACTTGGCTAGTTACAACGAGATGCAAAAAGTTCACATATTACCTATGCAACTTCATTTGGCCTCATCGTAGCCGCACATTTATTTTGTTCAATTCTGAGCACTATTCAAGTCATCGGTATTGATCAAACCCGATACTCAAATTCGCAAAAGAAAAACCATATTCAACACAAATAAGAGGTGGAATATTTTTTCAGAAAGGTAAAAAATCATTTACATTTAAAACAAAGATCCACAAGCTCAACTATCCACAAAAGCAATGTAAAAACACAATTATGGCTTAAAAACCTAAATATATAAATAAAATCAATATTCACAAAAGGTCACACAAAAGGTGGGCCCTTACCCCACCACAAATAAAATCATTTGTCCTCAAATGCAAACAAAATAAATTTTCCACAAGTCAAAATAAAGAAAGACAAAGAAGGAGGTAAAGAGGGGATTCTGTCTACACAGTCGCCCCGTCTGTCTAGGCATCAGTGCCAGGTGCATCAATCTGGACTTGGGCATCAGTGCCCGGAGTCACCTAAGAAGGAACAACAGTACTAGACCCACTAGGAGCTTCCATAGAAGTCTCGGTCAGTGATGTATGGATCACCGACTACATGATCTTCTACACAAAATCCGACAAGTCTCCATATATGTTCTCCTCTCGTATCTCAATCTACTCCTCGTCGGTCTCAGCATCCGACTCATCAACTGTTGTCGCATCCCTAGGTACATCTCTGGTGGTAGCTGGAGGAATCTCTTAAGTCTCAGGAGTGTCCAAATCATCTGTAGCCTCCACTAATAAAATGAATTCGATAGGCTTTGGATAGTCTATGTCCTTCCTTAAGTCTGCTACCTTGGCTTTCAAAGACGTAACCTTGGAGTTCTCCCTCTGCCTGCTCTCACAAGCCTTGACTCTCATGGTAAGAGTGTCAATGGAAGTCTGAAGGGGGGTCAGTGTAGCTAAAATGGCAGCCTCAATCATAAAAGAGACATCTCTCTCAAGTCTGTTAGCCCTCAAGTCAGCTGAATGGGCTAGAGGCCCTATCTTCAATATCATCACCTAAGTAATCTTGTTCTGTTGGGAGGAAGCAGATGTGCTAGAAGCGTGTGAAGAAGTGGTAGGGGCAGAAGTACTTGAAGGCCCAGAGGTTAGAGTAGGCAAAGATGCCTCTGCAGGTATAAAATCAATATCAACCTATGGAAAAGTATCTGCTGGAGCTGCTCTCTTCCCATCATCCTCCCCACGAGTATACTCGACCTCAATGTGCCGGATATTAATGGAGGAAGACAGAGTAACCTCAATATCTCTCGTATTGTCTCGGGGCATTCTAGCACACCGACATCATTCACTGACCAGGACTGGGACTGGCAAGGAGATCTGACTCTGCTTGGCCCTCATGGCCATCTCCTACTCAATAAGGAGTCCTATGTCAATGCTCCTCCAGGATATGATAGACCCAAGGCAAGCAGCCTTATGATGGTGGAGGATAGACTCGTTCTGGGATGGCATAATAGTGCTGCTGATAAAGCTAAACCAGAACCAGGCAGCAACACTCAAGTCCCTCTTCTCAATAGGGGCTTCAGCCTCGATCCACCTTGGGGTTGTATAGGAAATCAAAGGTGCCAACCAGCCCTTCAAATCATCTAAGGACTGAGCAAAGGGAAATCCATCATAAGGGTGCGTAGAGTGTAGAGCTCTACCTAGTACGGTGTTTATGTACTCACTATTGCACCCAACTTCCTTTCCCCTACCATGACATACTTCACCAGTTTGAACTCGCTCGCCTTTTTCTTGATCTTTGGGACTAATTCACCATAGGCTATATAGAACTCTCGGACCCATGAAGGAATGTAAGGGTTTTGGAGCCTGGTAAACTGATCAAACCTATGGTAGTGGAGGGTGTCCCTCACATATGAGTACTTACCTTCTAGGCCTTTTGACGAGAGCAACTTCTCCTCTAAGATGGTTCACAAACCATCACCTTTTAACTAGTTTAGAAGCTTGGGAGGAGGAATGACAGGTGGCATAGGAGCTACGAGAGGTGTCAGAGCTGGTACTGAGTTTGCTGATGTGGGAACTGGAGGGACTTTGGCTGAGTCAGGGTGAGATTTGGCTCAGAGCTTAGACTGCCGAGACTATAGAGGCTGGTCTACCTCAGGCTCAGATAAAGCAGCCTGGGAACCAGTAGTCACCCATATGGGCCTTTTGCCCTTGCCTTTGTCACCTGGAGGAAGCTCTTGTATGCCCTTCTTTGGAGGATTTGATCCCCCTTCATGTATAGTGATACCCCATTACTCTTTTCCGGGGTGGCCTCTCTACATTTGTTTGTACCATATCTTTAAAACATCGAGAAAAAGTTAGAAACAAATCAATCAAATTCACAGAAAAATAGTTGCATACAGACTCACCGAACCAGTCGACGAGTCGCTGAATCGCTTTAGTGAGCTAGATCGGGCTCGCCAAAAAGATTGGCTTTAAAATTTTGGCAAGTCGGTGATGGGACAGGCCTATTGGAAAATTGCTGACAACTTTTGGCGAGTAATGGTTAGCCCGCCGAGAGTTACAGTGCAAAAAGGGTTTAGGGGTAAAGACAAAAGGCGATGAAGAAGTCTTTCGGTGACCTCAGGCTTCTCGCCTAAAGTTATAGAGCCCAAAAACACATTAGACATGTAATTAAAGGTGAGATGGGTACCTTCGGCAAACCGCTGAGTGGTTCGGCGAGATCAACCCAGCTTGTTAAACAACCCAACGTGCCTACTTTTAACCCAACTTCTCGAATTCAACCCCACAACCCCCAAAAACAAAATCAAACCATGCACTAGTTAAATTAAAGCATGACCCATAACACCCATCACCCTGAGATACTTAGACTTCCCTCGATTTTACCAAATTCTGCCAATTGACGACTTTTGCCCTTAAGAGGGACGTCACCCGCTCTATCATTGGGCAAATTATGTCATTTGGCACAAATACGGGCTACTCAAACTTTACCCAACCAAACTAAACAACATGAAAGCACAACCCCACAAAATTTAAATCATTTCAAAGCACAAGAATACGAGATTTCAACAATAAAAACAATACGGGAAAGATTATCAAAATAAAATAGGCATTCAAACAATCTAATCTTATCACAGAGGCCCAATACACTTCCACAAGATAATATCATTTGCATAAGAGTATAAAATCATTAATAATAAACTCGGGGTTTGGAAAACCAACCTTTAATGCCGAATAAATTGATATTGAAATTCTAGCCGGCAATGTAATCCCAATCCCGAGCACAAATCAACACTTAAAATACTTATAAAAAGCAAAAATATTGAAAAACTAAGTAGGTGTGAATTTGGGAGGGTTAAAAGTTAGGGAAAGTGAAGAGTTTGAAAGTTTAAACCTTTTGCCCTTTTAAAAACTGTCCAATTTTCGCCCTTTTGGCGACATTAGTCGTGCTCGCCGACCCACTCGGCAATCCGTTGAGTGGTCACTTAATTTGCCGAGTTTAACTGGATCTCCAATTAATATGGGAGTCCAAACGGCGGACTAGATCGCAATAACCGACCTGGTCGGTGATTCACCAAGCTTCTCCTGGGCTTGCCGAATTTTATAGACTCCAATTTGAAGATGTCTTGAGTCAAATGGCAGATTAGGTCGGGCGCCGACTAGAACATTTCCTCACCAACCTGTACCTTTCAAACACTTTCCACACTTTAACTTGCACAATCAACACACCATTATTTAACAAAACAACAATAAAGTAATAAAAGGGTCTTGGGTTGCCTCCCAAGCAACGCTTAGTTAATGTCGTGGCACGATGCAAGTCCACGCTCAAACCTTATTGTCGGTGCCCGCCATAGTATCACTTGGCAACCCCTCTTTATGTTGTAGGTAGAGACACGACATCACTTGGTTTATCTGGGTGTCTTGTAGCTGAATGATCATGGAATGGTAGGTTGTCATCTGATTAAGCATTAAGACATCCACTTTTATCTCATTCAACACTTTATCTTATTCTTCGATTTTTTGTAGAATAAGTGAGAGGACCTCTTCTTTTTGTTCACCCTCTTATTGCTTCATCTTTTGACACTCGTGAGGGGGAAGGTACTTTTCCTTCTTTTTAGACCTCACCTCCAACTCCATGACCTTCTTGGACAAGACATCCATTTGAGTCAACAATGCGGCCGATTCTTGGTCTACTTTTGACTCCTTATTGGCTTTAATCATGCCATCAAGGAGTTGGACTACTACTTCATAGGGTTGTTGTATAAAACAACCTGCAAAAATTTGATCAACAACGCTTTTATTTTCGGGGCAAAGACCTCTATAAAAGTATTCCAATAGCAATTTATCTAGCATTCCATAAGCTGGGCACTGCTGCAGTAATGCCTTAAATCCTGGCCACATCTCATTGATAGTCTCACCCCCCCTCCCCCCCCAAATTGCTTGAATGTTAGGAGGTTATCCCTAAGATTCAAAAATCTCAAAAGGGGGTGGTCCATTTGGTCACCATTTACACTCATTTTTCCTGTTTCAATACAAACAAGAAAAACAAAACTAAAAATTAACTATCACTATAACTAACAAGAACAACATTCAACTTATCTAAGAATTCTCAACAAACACTACTCCCCAACAGTGGCACCATTTTGATTTCACATATCAGGACACTTCATCCAATACTAAGTGCCAACGATTGTGAGTAGTTATATAACCTAACTAAGTGTGTTGGGGTCGAGTCCCAAGAGAGTGGTTCGTAATTGAGAATCAATAGGCAAGTAAGAATATGCTCTATTCAATCATAGCTAAAAATATTTACGAATAAAAGCATGGTTTAAATTAAGGGTGACGCAAGTGTCAAATATCAAGGGTTTTTATTTGTTTTATTAGATAAAACAACAAATAGTATGAAAATATGAATATGGAGACGGGATTCTTGGGATGTGATTGGATTATAGGATAAGGTAAACAACCAGACAATTGCAATTAATAGTAAACAACTATGAATCAGTGAATAATCTAGACTTTAGTGGGGGTAAACTTTCTCTTGAACAATTTACCCAGAATCAAATTGGTTTATCTCGAACATCAATAAGCTGCAATGAAGCACAACATTCGCTTTAGTTCATTCACTCTCTCGAGATGACTGCATGGAAAAGGGTTTAGGGTTCACTCTCTCGAGCTGAACCTATGACAACCCAATACCCACAGACCATCGATTCAGTAATTTTGGTTTTAAAACCTCTCTCTCGCAAACAAAAAACATGAAGTTAAGATTGTACTTGCAACTACAACCCATTAAATTCAACAACAAATACTGAACAAAATCACTTTTAAATAGAAAAATAAACTATCACCTAACAATACCCAGCAGTTAAATCAACCCATAATCACATAACCACACCCCAAGAATTCGGGTTTTAGCTAGACATAGTAAAAAGGTAAAAATCGTTACCAAGTTATGTTTCCAGCAACTGGGTAGGATTGATATTGTCTTTACAAAGTTCTAAGATGAAAAATCTTTAACACCCACTTCGAATTTCTTAGAAAAAAAATCTTCAAATCATCAAAGCTAAGGAAATATTGTCTCTAAACTCAGTTCTCAGCTCTCAAACTTCAAAAATTAAAAAATATTATGTTTCAACAAAAAAATCGCTCTCACAAAAAATCCAGATCCTTAAGCTAAAAATTTAAACAAGTATTTATAGTTGTCAAAAAGTGTGCTGCGGAGGTTCAGACGGTGCAGTTTGTTAGGATCGCCGACCCAATCAGCGATCCACCCTTTGGTCATTTTCATTGCTGTTATTCTTTTGCCTTCAGCATATTCAGGTTCTGTAACTTTGGCCGATATGACACTGCATTGCAGAACCGTTCGATGACTCGCCGACTGCTCCTTTCTCTCGCTGACTAGTTTTTCTCCTTTAGGGCTTGGCACTCTGGAACATTAGGCGAGACCCTGGTCGTTCGGTGACTCTCCAAGTGGGTTAGGTGATCCTCAAGCCTTCTTTCCTTCATTCTTTTCGTTGCCTAGTTCCATTTGTCTCAATAGTGTCCATGCCTTGTTCCTCAATCCAAATACCTGAAATTCAAGGATTTACATCAGTTGTTGGTATAAAATATGAATTCAAGGATATTAAATCTATTCAAATAAAGCCCTAAATGAGTCCAAATTGTGAACTAATTAGGCGTTCAAGGGGGTTTCAACTACCCGAATGCACATGGTAGGATGGGGATCATCCCAGCGAATGGTAGGCAAGATGGCATAGACCTTTCTCACCCACGTGGAGCGTGCAGCAGAAGGAGCCTCTATCAGTGGATTCCAGCCAAACTCCATTTGCCGAGCATAAAAGGAAGGTGCCTTCTCCTCTAGATTCAGCAAATAAAAGCCCCTCTCGCAGCAGAATTTTGTGTTTCGGTGGTCATGGTACCTTTCCTGAATAGCACCATTAGGGAAGCGGACAAAAGGTAGATTCTCTTTATCTACACCAGCCATTTAGAGAAGCCTGCAAAAGTTTGAAGGCATACGTTAAAAGTCGATAGGATTAGACATATTGGGTAAAATGAAAATTTTCTATTCTTAAAGGGGGCACCGGCCATTGTTCCCTAAATCCCACCACAGCGGCCCAAGTACTGCCAAAGCGAGATGATGGAGGCCGCCACAACAGAATGAAGGTCGCCAGAGTGGCCTTCATCTAGGATGAACCTCAGGCACGATCATGGCGCGTCTTCATCCCAAAACTCTTATTTTTCATAGAATTTTAGCAGATCAAAGTATACCAAGTACCCTAGTACCTAAATATGCAAATAATCTAGTAAAATAACCCCTAAATGGTGTCCGAATCTAAGTTTTACACCAAGAAACCTTTCAACTTCCCTCACCCATTTCGAAACCTTTTGACCACAGTTTTTGTGAAATCCTTACGCCCAGAACGTTGTGGAACCATTGGAAACGTAAGGGAAGTGTACATGTTATGTTATTTCAACAAAACAAGCAACCTATGTTCATTTTCAAAAACTACCCCCCAAAAACTATTCTACTCAATCCGTTATCAGCATGCAATCGCAGTTAAGTAAGTATTGAAGTAAAGAGCATAAGGGATGATAAAATTACCTTGATTTAGACGTCCGGAGCGAAGTCTTTGAGCGAACTTTTGGAGTTTTGAGTGGAGAAGGAAGAAATAGGGGAAAATATACCCTTTTCCCTTTTAAAATATCTACGGCCTCGTGCTACAGTGGGAGTATCCTCGCCATAATGGCCCTGCCTCAGCGGAAAGGCTGCCGCACTGGCGGGGTTAGGCTGTATGACTTGGATGAACTTTCTTTTTCGTGTGTTGTGCCATCTCCTTAACCGGTCCTTTGAGTATAGAACCTTTCGTGTTTTAACTTTGAAGAGTCCCCATCCTTAGTATATTCTTAATGGACCGATTCGTTAGTTTAGAAGCAGTCCAAGTCCAAGAAAGGGCACATTTTGATCCTTTTGCTAGTCGTTCGGAGATGAATGAAGGGTAAATTGGTATTTATTATAATGACCCAAACCATCGTTATTTAGGAAATGAAAAATGTTAAGAAAAACTGGTACCCTCAACCTGCCAGAGCGGGCGAGATGCTGCATAGAATAAGTGATGAGTCCATAATTTGGACTTATTTAGGGCATTATTTTTATAGGTTTAGTGTCCTCAAATGCTCATTTTGTGCCAATAACAAATGTAAAGTCCTTGATTTTCAGGATTATAGATAAAGAAGCAAAGCATGGATACTAAGTTGCAAAAGGAACAAAGCTAGTTGAAAGAAGGAAGAAAAGACAGCTTAGTGATCGCCAAGTGGCCTCAATAACTGCCTAAAGTTCTAGTGTGCCAAGCTCTGAAGGAGAAACTCAAGTTGACGAGAGAAAGGAGCAGTCGGTGGATAGCCGGGTGGTTTCGCGATGCAGTATTAGATTGCCCAAAATTAGAGACCTGAAGGATGCTGAAGGCCAAGACAAAATGGCAATGAAATTGGCTAAAGGGCGCAACGCCGAGTGGATCGACGAGCCCGACTTACTCCGTTGAATGGCTCTTCGCATCATATTTTTGGCGACTATAAATAAGTTTTTAAACATTAAGTTTAGGATCAAATATCAGTTTGTAAAAAGTTTTTTTTATCATTATCAAGTATCTTATTTTTGATTAATGAGTATTTTGAATAGAGAGACAAGTATTTTCTTAGCTTTGAAGAATTGAAACTTTCCATTTTTCAGAAATTGAAAATGGGTCTTCGAGATTCTTCAATTTGGACCTTTGTAAAGATGAAATTAATCGTACCCAGTTGATGGAAACACAATTTGGTAATGATTTCTATCTTTTTATGATGTCTAGCTAAAGCCCCAATTCTTGAAGTGTAATTATGTGATTATGGGCTGATTTAGCTTGTGGTTGTTGCTAATTGTTAGTTTAAACGCTATATAGAAGTGATTTCATTTAGTAAATATGGTTCAAATGTAGTTGGATTGGTCGAGAGAGAGGTTTTAAAACCAAGATTACTGAGTTAATAGTTTGTGGGTATTGAGTTGTCATGGGTTCAGCTCGAGACAGTGAATCCTAAACCCTTTTCAACACATTCGGCCCAAAAGAGTGAATGGACTAAAGCATAGGTTGTTCTTATTTACATGCTTGTTGGTGTTCGAGAGAAACCAACTTGATTTGGGGTACATTGTTGGAAAGAAAATTTATCCCTTCTAAAGTCTAGCTTAGTCACTAATTTACAGATTAACAGTTTCAATAACCTATTTCTCTACATTTGCCTATAATCCAATCACATCTGAAGAACCCGTTTCATTATTATTATTCTTGTATTAGTTGCTATTTTTGTAGCTGATAGTTAAAACTAACACCCCCTTATTTGACATTTGTGTCACCCCCTAATTTTCATTATGTTTAATATAGTAAATGTTTATTTTTATGACTGATTCAAGCATATTCTTACTTTACTCTTGAATCTTAAACACGTACCACTCCCTGTGGGATTCGACCCCAACTCATTTAGTTGGGTTTTTATACTAACTAATGATCGTTGTTGCTTAGAACTAGATTAAGTGTGCTTGAAACATTAATCAAAATGGTGCCGCTGCCGGGGAGTGGTATGGGTTAACATTCTTTAGTTAAGTTGAATTTTGTTCTTGTTAGTTATAGCTGAATCTATTTACTTTCCCTTTTGTTTTTCTTGTTTGTGTTTTGAAATAGAGAGTATGAGTGTGAATAGAAGAAATTGTAGCCAAATGGGCGACCAAGATGACATCGGAAACCTCAACGACGTCAATGAGCCTAATACGAATGACCCTCATCTAATAGGTGGGATTGGTGCCATTCGCTGGCCTCCAGTGGAAGGGAACAATGTGTTCCATATTACAAGTACTATATTGTAGCTCTTGCAATTGAAAGAGTTTTTGGTTGGATTGGCTCATGAGGATCCCCATGAGCACATAAGAAATTTTGTTGATGTTTGCGGGTCGTTCTCCTTTAAGAATATATCCCAAGAGTCGGTCCGGTTGAAGTTTTTCCCATTCTCTTTAATGGGAGAAGAATGTAAATGGCTGGCTGAATTACCAAGAGAATCAATCACTTTGTGGGAGGAGCTTGTCAGCGCATTTTAAGTTCGATATTCCCTCATTCGAAGATGATGACACTTCGGGATAGCATCCAAAGCTTCAAGCATTTGGAGTGCCAGGCAATTCATGAGACTTGGCTATGATTCAAGAAGTTAGTGTTGTAATGCCCAACTTATGGTTTGCCCAACAACGTTTTGCTGTATTATTTTTACTGAATCCTTGATTTGGTAAACAATGGTATCGCTGACCAACTTTATTCGGGAGGTCTGATGCAACAGCCTTATGTTATAGCAGCCTAGCTTTTGGATGGTATGACCATAATTAATCGGGCTTGGTACACCCGTGAAGATCATGTCTCCCCTATCACGTTTAAATTGACCAAGGAGCAGTTGGATAAAGACTAAGAGAGAGACCAGAGCATGGCCAAGATCATGACACAACTTGACATTTTATCCAGAAATGTCATGGGAGCTGGTGCTCGAAGTGTCAATGTTGTGGGTGTTGGGTGTGCTAATCTTGATGAGGCAAAGTTTGAGGCTTTGTACAATGAAGAGGTGAACTTCCTAGCCAACCAAGAAGGTGGTTATTGTTCAAACTACCTGAGGCAGGGTGATAACCAAGGTTGGAACAAGGATGAAGGTTGGAAGGATCGTGATAGAGAGTGAAGGGATCGTAAGCCCACTTGGAAAGAGAGAGATAGGGAGAAGGATATATATGTTCCTCCCCAAGAGCGCCAAAAGCCTAAGGATTATGAGGGTGGTTGTTCTGAGGATATGTCGTCTCATATTCTCAACAAAGTTGAGGAGTCAGACAAGATTTTGAAAGAGATGACAGAAGATGTGTGAACCCTTAGCTAGACGGTTACCTCTTCTTCCGTCTCAATCAAACTATTAGAGACCCAAATGGGTCATATCTCGTCTCATTAAACTTGAGACATCAAGGGGGGTTGCCTAGTGACACTCTGGTCAACCCCAAAAATGAAATTTGGACCTTAATTGAACTGGAGGTCCTGTAAAACTTAGCGATGTAAATACCTACTTGGTGTGTCGCCGAGTGGGTTGGCAAGAAAAACTTATGTCACCAAATGGGCGAGAACTGGACGATTTTTAAAGACCAAAATTTCAAAAGTTCAAAATCTTTAACTTTCCCTCACTTTTCAACTTTCCAAACTCACACCCGAAATAGTATTTTCCTAAATTCTTGTGTTTTATCGCGTATTTGTCTACGATTGTGTGTTCGGAATGGATTTCTTTGCCTCCTAGCATTTCAATTGATTTATTCAGCTTCTAAGGTTGGTTTTCCAAACCTCGAATTTATATTTAGTGATTTTGACTCAATTGCAATTGTTTTTATCTTAGTGATGTGTGTTGCGCCTCTCTGAATCATAAATGTGTGCGTGTGTGCCTATTTTAATTAAATAACATGCTGTAATTACCCATATTGTTGAAATCCCAAAAATTTTTATGCTTAAAATGGACCAATCTTGTTGGGTTGTGCTAATTTGTCATTGGGTCTAGTTGGGTGAAGTCTATGTAACCCACATTTGTTCTAAATGATGTATTTTTCTCGATGATGGAGCGTTTGACTTCATTCCTAAGGGCTAAAGTCATCAAATTCTCAAATTTGGCCACGGGAGAAGTCTGAGCATCACGAGGGGCATGAATGTAATGGGTCTTAGTTTAATTGAAGGTATGCATGTTTTGATTTTTTTTTCAGGGGTTGTGGGGTTGAATTTTGTAAGCTGGATTGAAAGTAGGCAAGTTGGATCGTTTGGCGAGCTAGGTCAAGCTCAACAAACAACTCGGCAGTTCGCCGAATCCCCCTAGATCCCCTTTAATTTCATGCTATATTTGAGTTTGGGTTCTATAACTTTTGGCGAGAAGCCTGAGTTCGTCGAGTACACTCGGCGACTCACCGAAAGTCTTTCGTGATTGTTTTTTTCTGCGCCCCTAACCCTAAAATGCACAGTAACTTTCGGCGACTAGTCCTTACTCGCCGAATGCTATCGGTGATTAGTTAAAAGGCCCTTCCCATTATTGACAAGCCATTTGTCTGATAAATGTTTAAGCCAAAACGATTCAGCGACTTACCAATCCTTTCGGCGAGTCTGTTTGCAGCCATTTTTTTTTGCATTTGCTTGAACTATTTCTCACTTTCTATAATGTGTTTGCAGATATGGCTAGACCTAAAGTAGCTAGTAGAGACATGCCATACCACAAGAGGGCCAAGGGAATAAAAATCAATGAAGATGTATCTCCATCCAAGGCTAAGGCTACCAAACTTCCCACAACTGGTAGGAAGGGAAAAGGAAAGGGCAAGGCTCCTGTACTTGCATCACCGGAGGCCAGCTCCTATAGTGACGGCATCTATGCCACTTACCTCACCACTTTTAAGAGTGAGGGTGACCACCAGGATCCTCAAGCTACAACTTCTGAGCCTGAGGAAGATGAGCTAGTAGCATCCTAGAGAGCAGAGATACGATCCAAAAGGATGAATGATCCATCTAGGATCAGGAATCCCCAGGCCACCACTAATCCTCTTGCTCCCGCACAGGCAGTGGTCCTAACACCACCGGTATAGGGTCCTCCTTCTCGGTCTATGAACAAATTGAAGACAGAGGAATTAAGGACCAACTTAGAGGAAAAGAGGGTGTCTGCTCATGGTGTCATCGATAGGTGCCCTGAGATCATGAGCAGCCTGAGGTTACACAAATTCCCGCTATTCACCAAGCCTCGTGGCCCGTACATTCCAAGTTGGGTTAGAGAATTCTACAGTTCTTACATTACCTTGATACCACTGGGGTAGAAGCCGGTAGCCAAATTCAAGCCGGCTGACTATCTGGTTATTAGGGGTAGAAAGGTAAAGTGTGATAGTGATGCCATCAATGCAGTCCTGAAGTGCTTAAATGACATTGACGATGACTATCAGCGCATTATCAGGACAAAAACGCTGGAGAACATGAAAATATGGTTGGCTCCTGTGATATTAGACGGTACTCCCAAGTGGCTTGAGTTTAGGACAGCTATTGAAAAGAAGGACCTCAATGTAACAGCGATGTATTGGCTTGGCTTCATCAGCAGTACCATTAAGCCGTGCCAGAATGAGTCGATTCTTCACCACACCAAAGCATCCTGTCTTAGTTGAATCATTGATGAGATGAGGCTGAACTTGGGGATAATTATTGCACAAGAGTTGCTTATGAGGGCCAAGCAGTGCCAGACTTCAATCCTATTTCCGATGTTGATCACTGAGTTGTGCAGATGGGCTAGGTTGCCTAGGGATTAGAAGAAAGACGTGGAAGTGATTACTACATCTTCTACAGACATTCATAGGATAGAGGCGGAGTATTTGAAAGATGACGTGGAAAAGAAGAAGGAAGCCCCGCTAGACACTTCCCTGGTTGTGGATACATATGCACTACCTGTAGAGGCACTTTTCCCTACTCCGACCCCTAGTCTTTCACGTACATCTAGTGCTACCCCTTCTGTTACTCCCAGCTCCTCTACTGCTCCTATTCCCCCTAAATCTAGTACTGCTGCAGCTGCTGGCCTACCTTCACTTACCCAACCTGCATTGTTATGGATATGGGCAGCTAGCCCATTCGACTGATCTTTGTGCTGCCAGGCTTGAGGCCATCATTCTAGGCATAATTTAGACAGCCCTCGCTGATGTTGTGACACCTTTGAGTGCTATCATTGATTCCCTTACAGCTAGGATAGCGGTGTGTGAGCGTGGCCAAAGGCTTATTGAGGAGGTGACGACTCTAAAGGGGCGTTATTGCTGTGTTAAGGAGAGATGTGGACCAGCTAAAGTCCACCGACATATCTATGATTTTTGATATGGTGGAGATTTTGGATGTGCCAGTTCAGCTAGATATGCCTCTGGCTATCACCAAAGATGATGTTCGAGCTAAGGAGGTAGCTGATCCCAAGTTTAAGGTTGAGACGGATGAAGAGATGTTTGGGGTTACTGAGAAAGTCTCTTGCGAGGGCCTTACAGAGATTGAGGAGGTCATGGTAGATGCAATTGTGCAGACCTCTTTGACAGACACACCCTTATTTGACCTTAGTACATCGAGTGCAGTTGATGTGACTCCGAACATTGATGCCCTAATTCAGAGTGTTGCATCGGGCACTGATGCCCAGATATATGGAGCGACTGCGTAGACAAGACTTTTCTTTACCTCTGTCTTTTTAATCTTTATTTACTTTATGGGTATTTTGTTTTTATTGCATTTGACGGAAAATTGCTTTTTGTTTGTAATGAGGTGAGGCATTTCCACACCCACATCTTGTGATTAGTGATTTTTGTGTATATATCAGGCTTTGTACTAATATTGATGTTTCTAATAACGTTTTTGTAAATGCTTGAGCTTGTGGCTCCTTGTCTTAATTGCAAATGGTTTTCGGACTCTTCTAAAAATTGTGCTACCCTTTTTAATTGTGTTTAATTGTGGTTGTTCTTGCGCAAATTTGAGTGTCGGTTGTGATCAATAGTGATGACTTGAATAGTGCTCTCAATCGAACAAACATGAATGTACAACTAGGATGAGGCCAAATGAAGTTGCAAAGACTATATGTGAACTATTTGCATCTCGTTGTGACTAGCTGATTATATAATTGAATCTCGCAAAAGAGTGGAGTCTTGTTTGACATTGGTGTCAATTCCTTGTGTGATGAGCTTACCGTGAACTATATATGATTACACCTAAAATTTGCTCCACTGGTCCCGTTGACCAAGTTATGTGAGCTCCTGAAATGATCTTATGCAACAATTTTAAAGAGTGAAACAATTTGACATTTTACCTCTTTTATGGCCTACATTGTGAGTGTGTGATCTTTACTTGAACACCCTTTGAGCCTTACCCTTTTCCTTGGAAGAAACTTAATGCAAATGAGACCTCTCTTTATCTCTTCACCCATAATCCTCGTGAATTGTGGTTTATTTGAATAGTAAACTTAGGCCAAAAGCCTAAGTTGGGGGTGTGGTTGAAAAAGAAGGTAAATCAAGAAATGCAAAAAAATCCCCCTTGATTCATAATTTTGAAAAACATGGAACCCCTCCATACAAAAAAAAAAAAAAAAAAGAGAAGAAAAAGAAATGGTGAATGAAAAAAAAAAAAAGAACGAAAAAGTTTTGAAATAAAGTTGTGAAAGTGCAAAACAAAATGGGGTGTCCGGTGTTCCATGGAAAGGTAATAATGAGGTGAATTGTGAGCTTGAAAGAAAATGATGAAGAGAAGGAAAGGAAGTGTTGTTCACACCACATTTCATGATGATAATAGTCACTGAGCCTAAATGACCATACATTTACACTCAGCCCTATTACAGGCCTTTAAAAAACCTTTTTGATCTTAAGTGAGCTGAAACAAATGTTGGCTGGAAAATAAGTGCAAACCTATGGGTGAAGTCATGAATGTGTGTATCTTTTTAAGTGTGAGAGTTGTTTTTGATTTCGGAGCTATAAATTATTGAACCATTGTGTGTGAATATGGAATCATTTTTGTATGAGGGCATTTGAGTACCTTTGTTGAGCTTGAACTTGCATTTGAAGCAAGTATTGTGAGCATGAGAATCTTTGATATTGGTGAGTCACAACTTGAATCTTTGAGTGCACAATTGATTCTTGCATAAGTAAGTTGAGTCATATTGAGTACATTCATGATTCAGTATTGTGTAGCACTATTTGAGACATCCTTTCTGAGCGGTTGAACTTGAGTTTTACTTGAAGACAAGCAAAAGTTTAACTTTGGGGTGTTGATGAATCCACAATCTGGACTCATTTAGAGCTTTATTTGTATAGGTTTAGTGTCCTCAAATGCTCATTTTGTGCCAATAACAAATGTAAAGTCCTTGATTTTCAAGATTATGGATAAAGGAGTAAAACATGGATACTAAGTTGCCAAAGGAACAAAGCTAGCTGAAAGATGGAAGAAAAGAGAGCCTAGTGATCACCAAGTCTACTTGGCGACCCGCCGAGTGGCCTCAATAATCGCCTAAAGTTCCATGTGCCAATCCCTGAAGGAGAAAGTCAAGTCGGCTAGAGAAGGAGCTGTCGGCAGATTGATGAGTGGTTTTGTGATGCAGTATTAGATTACCCAAAGCTATAGACCTGGAGGATGCTAAAGGCCAAGACAAAATGGCGATGAAATTAGCTAAATGGCGCATCACCAAGTGGATAGGCGAGCCTGAATTACTACGCCGAATTGCTATTCATAGCATATATTTGGTAGCTATAAATTCATTTTTGAATATTAAGTTTAGAATCAGATATCAGTTTGTAAAAAGTATTTTTTTATCATTATCAAGTATCATATTTTTGAATATTGAGTATTCTAAACTGACAGACAAGTTTTTTCTGAAGAATTGAAACTTCCATTTTTGAGAAATTGAAAGTGGGTCTTCGAGATTCTTTAATTTGGACCTCTGTAAAGACGAAATTAATTTTACCCAGTTGATGGAAGCACAATTTGGTAACAATTTCTATCTTTTTATGATGTCTAGCTAAAACCCCATTTCTTGGGGTGTGATTATGTTATTATGGGTGGATTTAGATTATGGGTGTTGCTAATTATTAGTTTAAATGTTGTTTAGAAGTGATTTCATTTAGTAAATGTGGTTCAATTTAAAGAAATGTAGTTTCAAATGCAAATCTACCATTGTGTTTTTGGCTTGCTTGAGAGAAAAGTTTTAAAACCAAGATTACTGAATTGATGGTTTGTGGGTACTGAGTTGTCATGGGTTCCGCTCGAGACAGTGAATCATAAACCCTTTTCCACACATTAGGCCCGAGAGAGTGAATGGACTAAAGCATTGGTTGTTCTTAGTTGCATGCTTGTTGGTGTTCGAGAGAAACCAACTTGATTCGGGGTAAATTGTTGGAATGAAAATTTATCCCTTCTAAATTCTAGGTTAGTCACTAATTTATAGACTAATGGTTTCAATCACCCATTTTTCGACATTAGCCTATAATCCAATCACATCCCAAGAACCCGTTTCATTATTATTATTCTCGTATTATTTGCTATTGTTATAACTGATAGTTAAAACCAAAACCCCCTTATTTGACATTCGTGTCACCCCCTAATTTTCATTATGTTTTTGATCGTAAATATTTATTTTTATGACTGATTCAAACATATTCTTACTTTACTCTTGAATCTTAAACACGTACCACTCCCTTTGGTATTCGACCCCAACTCATTTAGTTGTGTTTTTATACTGACTAATGATCGTTGATGCTTAGAACTGGATTAAGTGTCCCTGAAACGTTAATCAAAATGGCACTGCTGCCGGAGAGTGGAGTGGGTTAAGATTCTTTAGTTAAGTTGAATATTGTTCTTGTTAGTTATAGTTGAATCTACTTACTTTTTGTTTTGTTTTTCTTGTTTGTGTTTTGAAACAGAGAGTATGAGTGTGAACGGAAGCAATGATAGCCAAGTGGACCACTAAGATGACATCAGAAACCTCAACAATGTCAATGAGCATAATGCGAATGACCCTCATCTAATGGGTGGAATTGGTGCCATTCGCTGGCCTCTAGTGGAAGGGAACAACATATTTCATATTACAAGTACTATGTTGCAGCTCTTGCAATTGTAAGGGTTTTTTGTTGGATTGGCTCATGAGGATCCCCATGATCACTTAAGAAATTTTGTTGATGTTTGCGGGCCGTTCTCCTTCAAGAATATATCCCAAGAGTCGGTCCGGTTGAGGTTGTTCCCATTCTTTTTAATTGGAGAAGCATGTAAATGGTTGGATGATTTGCCAAGAGAATCAATCACTTCATGGGAGGAGCTAGTCACCGCATTTCAAGTTCGATATTCCCTTATTCGAAAACTATGACACTTCGGGATAGCATCTAAAGCTTAAAGCATTTGGAGGGCCAGGCAATTCATGAGACTTGGCTATGATTCAAGAAGTTGGTGCTGCAATGCCCAACTTATGGTTTGCCCAACAACGTTTTGCTACACTATTTTTACTAAAGCCTTGATTTGGTAAACAAGGGTGTCGCCGACCAACTTTATCCGGGAGGTCTGATGCAAAAACCTTATGTTATAGCAGCCTACCTTTTTGATGGTATGACCACAATTAATCGGGCTTGGTACACCTGTGAAGATCATATCTCCCAGATCATGTTTAAATTGACCAAGGACTAGCTGGATAAAGACCAAGAGAGGGACCAGAACATGGCCAAGATCATGACACAACTTGACATTTTATCCAGAAATGTCATGGGAGCTGGTGCTCGAAGTGTCAACGTTGTGGGTGTCGGGTGTGCTAATCCTAATGAAGCCAAGTTTAAGGCTTTGCACAACGAAGAGGTGAACTTCCTAGCCAACCAAAAAGTTCAAACTACCTGAGGCAGGGTGATAACCAAGTTTAGAACAAGGATGAAGGTTGGAAGCATCGTGATAGAGAGTGAAGGGATCGTAAGCCCACTTGGAAAGAGAGAAATGGGGAGAAGGATATATATGTTCCTCCCTACGAGCACCAAAAGCCTAAGGATTATGAGGGTGGTTGGTCTGAGGATATGCTATCTGATATTCTCGACAAGGTTGAGGGGTCAGACAAAATTTTGAAAGAGATGAAGGAAGATGTGTCAACCCTTAGCTAGACGGTTACCTCTCATTTCGTCTCGATCAAACAGTTAGAGACCCAAATGGGTCATATCTCATCACATTTAAACTCGAGACAACAAGGGGGGTAGCCTAGTGACCCTCTGGTCAACCCGAAGAATGAAGTTTGAGTAAGGACTTGCGTCGTGCCATGTTAACTAAGGCGTTGCTTGGGAGGCAACCCAAGTTTTTTTTTATTTGCTTTATTTTTTAATTTGAAATAATGGTGTGTTGATTGTACAGGTTAAAGTGTGGAATATGTTTGAAAAGTGAAGATTGGCAAGCAAAAAGTCTAGTCAGTGACTCACCGAAGAGGTCGGCGAGCCCGACTTGGACCGCCGTTGGACTCAAAGAATTTTGAAAATTAGAGTCCGTAAAACTTGGTAAGCCCAGAAGCAAATCGGCGTGTCACCGAACAAGTCGGTGATCGTGAATTAATTCGTTATTTGGACCCTTGTTTAACTGGAGGTCCTATAAAACTCAGCGATGTAAGTACCGACTCGGTGTGTCGCCTAGTGGGTCGGAGAGAAAAACTTATTTCACCGAATGGGCGAGAACTGGACGATTTTCAAAGACCAAAATTTCAAAAGTTCAAAATCTTTAACTTTCCCTCACTTTTCAACTTTCCAAACTCACACCCGAAATAGTATTTTCCTATATTCTTGTGTTTTATCGCGTATTTGTCGACGATTGTGTGTTCGGAATGGATTTCTTTGCCTCCTAGCATTTCAATTGATTTATTTGACTTCTAAGGTTAGTTTTCCAAACCTCGAATTTATATTTAGCGATTTTGACTCAATTGCAATTGTTCTTATCTTAGTGATGTGTATTGGGCCTCTCTGAATCGTAAATGTGTGTGTGTGCCTATTTTAATTGAATATCAAGCCGTAATTACCCATATTGTTGAAATCCAAAATTTTTTATGCTTAATATGGACCAATTTTGTTGGGTTGTGCTAATTTGTTGTTGGGTCTAGTTCGGTGAAGTCTAAGTAACCCACATTTGTGCTAAATGATGTATTTTTCTCAATGACGGAGCGTTTGACTTCATTCCTAAGGGCTAAATTCATCGAATTCTAAAATTTGGCCACGAGAGAAGTCTGAGCATCACAGGGGGCATGATAGTAATGGGTCTTAGTTTAATTGAAGGTGTGCATGTTTTGATTTTTTTTTTTCGGGGGCTGTGGGGTTGAATTTTGGAAATTAGATTGAAAGTAGGCAAGTTGGATCGTTTGGCGAGCTAGGTCAAGCTCAACAAACCACTCAGCGATTTGCCGAATCCCCCTAGATCGCCTTAAATTTCATGATATATCTGAGTTTGGGTTCTATGACTTTCGGCGAGAAGCCTGAGTTCGTCGAGCACACTCGGCGACTCGCCGAAAGTCTTTCGTGATCGCCCTTTTCTGCACCCCTAATCCCTAAAATGCACAATAACTTTCGGCTGGCTAGTCTTTACTCGCCGAATGCTATAGACAATTCGCTGAAAGGCCCTTTCTATTGTCGACAAGCCATTTGTCTGAGAAAAGTATTAGCCAAAGCGATTCAACAACTTACCAATCCTTTCGGGGAGTCTGTCTGCAGCTATTTTTCTGTGCATTTGCTTGAACTATTTCTAACTTTCTATAATGTGTTTGCAGATATGGCTAGACCTAAAGTAGCTAGTAGAGACATGTCATCCTGCAAGAGGGCCAAAGGAATAAAAATCAATGAGGATGTAGCAACATCCAAGGCTAAGGCTACCAAACTTCCCACAACTAGTGGAAAGGGTAAATAAAAGGGCAATGCACCTGTACTTGCATCACGGGAGGCCAGCTCCAATAGTAATGGCATCTATGTCACTCACCTTACCACATCTGAGAGTGAGGGTGACCTCCAAAATCCTCAAGCTACCACGTCTAAGCCTGAGGAAGATGAGCTAGTAGCATCCTATTTAGCGGATATGCGATCCAAAAGGATGAACGATCCATCTAGGATCAGGAATCCCTAGGCCACTACTACTCCTCTTGCTCCTGCACAGGCTGTGGTCCTAACACCACTGGTATAGGTTCCTCCTCCTCGGTCTATGAATAGACTGAAGACAGAGGAATTAAGGACCAACTTAGAGGAAAATGGGGTGTCTATTCATGGTGTCATCGACAGGTGCCCCGAGATCATGAGCAGCATGAGGTCACACAAATTCCAGCTATTCATCAATACCCATGGCCCGTACATTCCAAGTTGGGTTAGAGAATTCTATAGTTCTTACAGTACCTTGATAGAACAAGGGAAAAAACCGATAGCCAAATTCAAGTCGGTTGACTATCTGGTTGTTAGGGGTAGAAAGGTAAAGTGTGAAAGTGATGCCATCAATGCAGTACTGGAGTGCTTAAATGATATTGACGATGACTGTCAGCGCATGATCAGGACAAAAACGCTGGAGAACACGAAAATATGGTTGTCTCCTCTGATATAAGATGGTACTCCCAAGTGGCTTGAGGTTGGGACAGCTATTGAAAAGAAGGACCTCAATGTAACAGCGAGGTATTGGCTTGGCTTCATCAGTAGTACCATTAAGCCATCCCAGAACGAGTCAATTCTTCGCCACACCAAAGCATACTGTCTTAGTTGCATCATTAATGAGATGAGGCTGAACTTGGGGATGATTGTTGCACAAAAGATGCTTATGAGGGCCAAGTAGTGCCAAACTTCCCTCCTATTTTTGGTGTTGATCACTATGTTGTACAAGAGGGCTAGGTTCCCTATGGACTAGAAAAATGACATGGAAGTGATTCCCATATCTTCTACTGACATTCGGAGGATATAGGTAGAGTATTTGAAAGATAATGTGGAAAAGAAGAAGGCAGCCCAGTGGACACTTCCTGGTAGTGGATACAGATGCACTACCTGTAGAGGCACTTTTCCCTACTCCGGCCCCTAGGCTTTCACGTACATCTAGTGCTACCCCTTTTGTTACTCCTAGTTCCTCTAGTGCTCCTATTCCCCATAGATCTGGTACTATTGCTACTGGCCGACCTTCACTCACCCAACCTGCATTGCTATGGATAGGGGCAGCTAGCCCATTCGACAGATATTTGTGTTGCCAGACTTGAGGCCATCATTCTAGGAATGATTTAGATAGCCCTTGCTGATGCTGTGACATCTTTGAATGCTACCATTGATGCCCTTACGGCTATGACAGCGGTGTGCGAGCATGACCAAGTGCCCACTGAGGAGGTGACGACTCTAAAGGGCGCTATTGCTGTGTTAAGGAGAGATGTGGACCAGCAAAAGTCCACCAACATGTCTATGATTTTTTATATGGTAGAGATTTTGGATGTGCCAGTTGAGCTAGATATGCCTCTCGCTATCACCGAAGATGATGTTCGAGCTGAGGAGGTACCTCATCTCGAGTCTAAGGCTGAGACGGATGAAGAGATGCTTGGAGTTACTGAGGAGGTCTCTCATGAGGGCCTTATAAAGACCTAGGAGACAATGGTAGATGCAGTTCTACAGACCTCTTTGATAGAAACACCCTTGTTTGACCCTAATACATCGAGTGCAGTTCATGTGACTCCGAGCATTGATGCCCAAGTTCAGAGTGTTGCACCGGGCACTGATGCCCTGACATATGGAGCGGCTGCGTAGACAAGACTTCTCTTTACCTCTATCTCTGTCATCTTTATTTACTCTATGGATATTTAGTTTTTATTGCATTTGACGGCAAATTGCTTTTTATTTGTGGTGGGGTGAGGCATTTTCACACCCATATCTTGTGATTAGTGATTTTTGAGTATATATCGGGTTTTGTACTGAAATTGATGTTTCCAATAATGTTTTTGTGAATGTTTGAGCTTGTGGTTCCTTGTTTTAATTGCAAATGGTTTCCGGACTCTTCTAAAAATTGTGCCACCCTTTTTAATTGTGTTTAACCGTGGCTGTTCTTGTGCAAATTTGAGTGTCGGTTATGATCAATACCGATGACTTGAATAGTTCTCTCAATTGAACAAACATGGATGTACGGTTAGGACGAGGCTAAATGAAGTAGCATAGGCTATATGTGAACTCTTTGCATCTCGTTCTGACTAGCTGATTATATAATTAAATCTCGTGAAAGTGTGGAGTCTTGTTTGACATTGGTGTCAATGCCTTGTATGATGAGCTTACCGTGAACTATATGTGATTACACCTAGAATTTGCCCCATTGGTCTGGTTGACCAAGTTATGCGAGCTCCTGAAATGATCTTATGCAACAATTTTAAAGAGTGAAACAATTTGGCATTTTACCTCTTTTATGGCCTACCTTATGAGTGTGTGATCTTTACTTGAACAGTCTTTGAGCCTTACCCTATTCCTTGGAAGAAACTTAATGCAAATGATACCTCTCTTTATCCCTTCACCCATAATCCTCGTGAATTATGGTTTGTTTGAATAGCAAACTTAGGCCAAAAGCCTAAGTTGGAGGTGTGGTGGAAAAAGAAGGTAAATCAAGAAATGCAAAAAAATCCCCCTTGATCCATGATTTTGAAAAACATGGAACCCCTCCATTCAAAAAAAAAAAAAAAAAAAAAAAAAAAAGAGAAGAAAAATAGATGGTGAATGAAAAAAAAAACAAGAACGAAAAAGTTTGAAATAAAGTTGTGAAAGTGCAAAACAAAATGGGGTGTTCGGTGTTCCATGGAAAGTTAATAATGAGGTGAATTGTGAGCTTGAATGAGAATGATGAAGAAAAGGAAAGGAAGTGTTGTTCACACCACATTTCATGATGATAATAGCCACTGAACCTAAATGACCATACCTTTACACTCAGCCCTATTACAAGCCTTTAAAAAACCTTTTTGATCTTAAGTGAGCTGAAACAAATGTTGGCTGGAAAATAAGGGCAAACCTATTGGTGAAGTCATGCATGTGTGCATCTTTTTGAGTGTGAGAGTTGTTTTTGATTCCGGAGCTATAAATTATTGAACCATTGTGTGTGAATATGGAATCATTTTTGTATGAGGGCATTTGAGTACCTTTGTTGAGCTTGAACTTGCATTTGAAGCAAGTATTGTAAAATTGAAAACCTTTGATATTGGTGAGTCACAACTTGAATCTTTGAGTGCACAATTGATTTTTGCATAAGTAAGTTGAGTCTTGTTGTGTACATTCATGATTGAGTCTTGTGTAGCACTATTTGAGACATCCTTTCTGAACTGTTGAACTTAAGTTTTACTTGAGGACGAACTTAAGTTTTACTTGAGGACAAACAAAAGTTTAAGTTTGAGGTGCTGATGAATCCACAGTCTGGACTCATTTAGAGCTTTATTTGTATAGGTTTAGTGTCCTCAAATGCTCATTTTGTGCCAATAACAAATGTAAAGTCCTTGATTTTCAAGATTATGGATAAAGGAGTAAAAGATGGATACTAAGTTGCAAAAGGAACAAAGCTAGCTAAAAGATGAAAGAAAAGAGAGCCTAGTGATCGCCTAAAGTTCCATGTGCCAAGCCCTGAAGGAGAAAGTCAAGATGGCTAGAGAAAGGAGCAGTCGGCAGATTGATGAGCAGTTCTGTGATGCAGTATTAGATTACCCAAAGTTATAGACTTGGAAGATGCTGAAGGCCAAGACAAAATTGCGATGAAATTGGCTAAAGGGCGCATCGCCAAGCCCAAATTACTGCGCCAAATGGCTATTCGTAGCATATATTTGGTAACTATAAATACATTTTTGAACATTAAGTTTAGAATCAGATATCATTTTGAAAAATGTTTTTTTGTTTTATCATTATCAAGTATCTTATTTTTGAATATTGAGTATTCTGAACTAACAGACAAATTTTTTCTGAAGAATTGAAACATCCATTTTTGAGAAATTGAAAGTGGGTCTTCGAGATTCTTTAATTTGGACCTTTGTAAAGACGAAATTAATTTTACCCAGTTGATGGAAGCACAATTCGGTAACAATTTCTATTTTTTTATGATGTCAAGCTTAAACCCCATTTCTTGGGGTGTGATTATGTGATTATGGGTGGATTTAGCTTGTGGGTGTTGCTAATTATTAGTTTAAATGTTGTTTAGAAGTGATTCATTCAATAAATGTGGTTCAATTTAAAGAAATGTAATTGCAAATGCAGTTTGACCTTCGTGTTTTTGGCTTGCCCGCGAGGGAGGTTTTAAAACCAAGATTACTAAATTGATGGTTTGTTGGTATTGAGTTGTCATGGGTTCCGCTCGAGACAGTGAATCCTAAACCCTTTTCCACACTTTCGGCCCGAAAGAGTGAATGGCCTAAAGCATAGGCTGTTCTTATTTACATACTTGTTGGTGTTCGAGAGAAACCAACTTGATTCGGGGTAAATTGTTGGAATGAAAATTTATCCCTTCTAAAGTCTAGCTTAGTCACTAATTTACAGACTAACAGTGTCAATCACCCATTTGTCCTAATTAGCCTATAATCCAATCACATCCCAAGAACCCGTTTCATTATTATTATTGTCGTATTATTTGCTATTGTTGTAGCTGATAGTTAAAACCAAAACCCCCTTGTTTGACATTCGTGTCACCCCCTATTTTTCATTATGTTTTTAATCGTAAATATTTATTTTTATGACTGATTCAAACATATTCTTACTTTACTCTTGAATCTTAAACACGTACCATTCCCTGTGGGATTCGACCCCAACTCATTTAGTTCTGTTTTTATACTGACTAATGATCGTTGATGCTTAGAATTGGATTAAGTGTCCTTGAAACGTTAATCAAAATGGCGCTGCTGTCGGGGAGTGATGTTGGTTAAGATTCTTTAGTTAGGTTGAATTTTGTTCTTGTTAGTTGTAGTTGAATCTACGTACATTTTGTTTTGTTTTTCTTGTTTGTGTTTGAAACAGAGAGTATGAGTGCGAACGGAAGCAATGGTAGCCAAGTGGGCCACCCAGATGACATCGAAAACCTCAACGATGTCAATAAGCCTAATGTGAATGACTCTCATCTAATGGGTGGAATTGGTGCCATTCGCTGGCCTCCAGTGAAAGGGAACAATGTGTTCCATATTACAAGTACTATGTTGCAGCTCTTGCAATTGTAAGGGTTTTTTGTTGGATTGGCTCATGAGGATCCCCATGAGCACATAAGAAATTTTGTTGATGTTTGCGGGCCGTTCTCCTTCAAGAATATATTCCAAGATTTGGTCCGGTTGAGGTTGTTCCCATTCTCTTTAATGGGAGAAGCATGTAAATGGTTGGCTGAATTGCCAAGAGAATCAATCACTTCGTGGGAGGAGCCTATCACTGCATTTCAAGTTCGATATTCCCTCATTCGAAGATGATCACACTTCGGGATAGCATCCAAAGCTTCAAACATTTGGAGGGCCAGGCAATTCATGAGACTTGGCTATGATTCAAGAAGTTGGTGCTGCAATGCCCAACTTATGGCTTGCACAACAACGTCTTGCTGCAGTATTTTTATTGAAGCCTTGATTTGGTAAACAAGGGTGTCGCTGACTAACTTTATCTGGGAGGTCTGATGCAACAAACTTATGTTATATCAACCTAGCTTTTGGATGGTATGACCATAATTAATCGGGCTTGGTACACCCGTGAAGATCATGTCTCCCCTATAATGTTTAAATTGACCAAGGAGCAGCTGGCTAAAGACCAAGAGAGAGACCAGAACATGGCCAAGATCATGACACAACTTGACATTTTATCCAGAAATGTCGTGGGAGTTGGTGCTCAAAGTGGAAATATTGTGGGTGTCGGGTGTGCTAATCCCGATGAGGCTAAGTTTGAGGCTTTGTACAATGAAGAGGTGAACTTCCTAGCCAACCAAGAAGGTGGTTATTATTCAAACTACCTGAGGAAGGGTGATAACCAAGGTTGGAACAAGGATGAAGGTTGGAAGGATCGTGATAGAGAGTGAAGGGATCGTAACCCCACTTAGAAAGAGAGAGATGGTGAGAATGATATATATGTTCCTCCCCACGAGCGCCAAAAGCATAAGGATTATGAGGGTGGTTGGTCTGAGGATATGCTATCTCATATTCTCAACAAGGTTGTGGGGTCAGACAAAATTTTGAAAGAGATAAAGTAAGATGTGTCAACCCTTAGCTTGACGGTTCCCTCTCCTTCCATCTCGATCAAACAATTAGAGACCCAAATGGGTCATATCTCATCTCATTTAAACTCCAGACAACAAGGGGGGTTGCCTAGTGACACTCCGGTCAACCCCAAGAATGAAGTTTGAGTAAGGACTTGCGTCGTGCCTCGTTAACTAAGGCGTTGCTTGGGAGGAAACCCAAGTTTTTTTTATTTGCTTTATTTTTTATTTCGAAATAATGGTGTGTTGATTATGCAGGTTAAAGTGTGGAATATGTTTGAAAGGTTCAGATTGGTGAGCAAAAAGTCCAGTTGGCGACTCACCGAAGAGGTCGGCGAGCTCGACTTGGACCGCTGTTACACTTAAGGAATTTTGAAAATTAGAGTCTATAAAACTTGGTAAGCCCAGAAGCAAATCGGCGTGTCGCCGAACAAGTCGGCTATCATGACTTAATCTGCCGTTTGGACCCTAGTTTAACTAGAGGTCCTATAAAACTCAGCGATGTAAGTACCCACTCGGTGTGTCGCCGAGTGGGTCGGTGAGCAAAACATATGTCACCGAATGGGCGAGAACTGGACGATTTTTAAAGACCAAAATTTCAAAAGTTCAAAATCTTTAACATTCGCTCACTTTTCAACTTTCCAAACTCACACCCGAAATAGTATTTTCCTATATTCTTGTGTTTTATCGCGTATTTGTCGACTATTGTGTGTTCAGAATGGATTTCTTTGTCGCCTAGCATTTCAATTGATTTATTCAGCTTCTAAGGTTGGTTTTCCAAACCTTGAATTTATATTTAGCGATTTTGACTCAATTGCAATTGTTCTTATCTTAGTGATGTGTGTTGGGCCTCTCTCAACCGTAAATGTGTGTGTGTGTGTGCCTATTTTAATTGAATATCATGCCGTAATTACCCATATTGTTGAAATCCCAAAATTTTTATGCTTAAAATGGACCAATCTTGTTGGGTTGTGCTAATTTGTCGTAAGGTCTAGTCAGGTGAAGTCTAAGTATCCCACATTTGTGCTAAATGACGTATTTTTCCCGATGATGGAGAGTTTGACTTCGTTCCTAAGGGCTAAAGTCATCAAATTCTCAAATTTTCCACAGGAGAAGTCTGAGCATCACGGGGGGCATGACAGTAATGGGTCTTAGTTTAATTGAAGGTATGCATGTTTTGATTTTTTTTTCAAGGGTTGTGGGGTTGAATTTTGTAAGCTGGATTGAAAGTAGGCAAGTTGGATCGTTTGGCGAGCTAGGTCAAGCTCAACAAACCACTCGGCGATTCATCGAATCCCCCTAGATCACCTTTAATTCCATGCTATATTTGAGTTTGGGTTCTATAACTTTCGGCGAGAAGCCTGAGTTCGTCGAGTACACTCGGCAACTCGCCGAAAGTCTTTTGTGATCGCCCTTTTCTGTGCCCCTAACCCCTAAAATGCACAGTAACTTTTGACTGCCTAGTCCTTACTCACCGAATGCTATTGGTGATTCGCTGAAAGGCCCTTCCCATTGTCGACAAGCCATTTGTCTGAGAAAAGTTTGAGCCAAAGCGATTCAACAACTTACCAATCCTTTCGGGGAGTCTGTCTGCAGCTATTTTTCTATGCATTTGGTTGAACTATTTCTAACTTTCTATAATGTGTTTGCAGATATGGCTAGACCTAAAGTAGCTAGTAGAGACATGTCATCCTGCAAGAGGGCCAAAGGAATAAAAATCAATGAGGATGTAGCAGCATCCAAGGCTAAGGCTACCAAACTTCCCACAACTAGTGGAAAGGGTAAATAAAAGGGCAATGCACCTGTACTTGCATCACGGGAGGCTAGCTCCAATAGTAATGGCATCTATTTCACTCACCTCACCATATCTGAGAGTGAGGGAGACTACTAGGATCCTCAAGCTACCACGTCTAAGCCTGAGGAAGATGAGCTAGTAGCATTATAGAGAGCAGAGATGCAATCCAAATGGATGAATGATCCATCTAGGATCAGGAATCCCCAGGCCACCACTACTCTTCTTGCTCCCGCATAGGTTGTGGTCCTAACACCACCAGTATAGGGTCCTCCTCCTCGGTCTATGAACAAACTAAAGACAGAGGAATTAAGGAACAACTTAGAGGAAAAGAGGGTGTCTACTCATGGTGTCATCGATAGGTGCCCTGCGATCATGAGCAGCCTAAGGTCAAACAAATTCCAGATATTTACCAATCCCCTTGGCTCGTACATTCCAAGTTGGGTTAGAGAATTCTATAGTTCTTACAGTACCTTGATACCACAGGGGAAGAAGCCGGTAGCCAAATTCAAGCCGGTTGACTATCTGGTTGTTAGGGGTAGAAAGGTAAAGTGTGAAAGTGATGCCATCAATGCAGTCCTGGACTACTTAAATGATATTGACGATGACTGTCAGTGCATGATCAGGAAACAAATGCTAGAGAACATGAAAATATGGCTGGCTCCTATGATATTAGACGGTACTCCCAAGTGGATTGAGGTTGGGACAGCTATTGAAAAGAAGGACCTCAATTTAACAGCGATGTATTAGCTTGGCTTCATCAGCAGTACCAATAAGCCATCCCAGAACGAGTCGATTCTTTGCCACACCAAAGCATCCTGTCTTGGTTGCATCATTGATGAGATGAGGCTGAACTTGGGGATGATTGTTACATAAGAGATGCTTATGAGGGCCAAGCAGCGCCAGACTTCCCTCCTATTTTCGGTGTTGATCACTGTGTTATGCAGACCGGCTAGGTTGCTTAAGGATTAGAAAAAAGACGTGGAAGTGATTCCCACATCTTCTACTGACATTTGGAGGATAGAGTCGAAGTATTTGAATGATGACGTGGAAAAGAAAAAGGCAACCCCAGTGGACACTTCCCTGGTTATGGATACAGATGCACTACCTGTAGAGGAACTTTTCCATACTCCGGCCCCTAGGCTTTCACGTACATCTAGTGCTACCCCTTCTGTTACTCCCAGTTCCTCAACTGCTCCTATTCCCCGTAGATCTGGTATTCCTGCTGCTGGCTGACCTTCACTCACCAAACCTGCATTGCTACGAATAAGGGCAGCTAGCCCATTCGACGGATCTTTATGTTGCCAAACTTGAGGCCATCATTCTAGGCATGATTCAGACAGCCCTTCCTAATGCTATGACACCTTTGAATGCTACCATTGATGCCCTTACGACTAGGATATTGGTGTGCGAGCATGGCCAAGGGCCCACTGAGGAGGTGACGACTCTAAAGAGCGTTATTGCTGTGTTAAGGAGAGATGTGGACCAGCTAAAGTCCATCGACATGTCTATGATTTTTGATATGGTGGAGATTTCAAATGTGCCAGTTGAGCTAGATATACCTCTAGCTATCACCGAAGATGATGTTCGAGCCGAGAAGGTAGCTGATCTCGAGTCTAAGGTTGAGATGAATCAGGAGATGCTTGGGGTTACTGAGGAGGTCTCTTACGAGGGCCTTATACAAACTGAGGAGGCCATGCTAGATGCAGTTGTGAAGACCTCTTTGATAGACACACCCATGGTTGTCCCTAGTGCATCGAGTGTAGTTGATGCGACTCCAAGAACTAATGCCCAAGTTCAGAGCGTTGCGCCGGGCACTGATTCCCCGACATATGGAGCAACAACATAGACAAGACTTCTCTTTACCTCTATGTCTGTCATCTCTATTTACTTTATGGATATTTTGTTTTTATTGCATTTGACGGCAAATTGCTTTTTGTTTGTGGTGGGGTGAGGCATTTCCACACCCACATCTTGTGATTAGTAATTTTTGTGTAGATATCGGGTTTTGTACTGAAATTGATGTTTCCAATATTGTTTTTGTGAATGCTTGAGCTTGTGGCTCTTTGTTTTAATTGCAAATGGTTTTCGGACTCTTCTAAAAATTGTACCACCCTTTTTAATTGTGTTTAATTATGGTTGTTCTTGCGCAAATTTGAGTGTCGGTTATGATCAATACCGATGACTTGAATAGTTCTCTCAATTGAACAAACATGGATGTACGGTTAGGACGAGGCTAAATGAAGTAGCATAGGCTATATGTGAACTCTTTGCATCTCGTTCTGACTAGCTGATTATATAATTAAATCTCGTGAAAGTGTGGAGTCTTGTTTGACATTGGTGTCAATGCCTTGTATGATGAGCTTACCGTGAACTATATGTGATTACACCTAGAATTTGCCCCATTGGTCCGGTTGACCAAGTTATGCGAGCTCCTGAAATGATCTTATGCAACAATTTTAAAGAGTGAAACAATTTGGCATTTTACCTCTTTTATGGCCTACCTTCTGAGTGTGTGATCTTTACTTGAACAGTCTTTGAGCCTTACCCTTTTCCTTGGAAGAAACTTAATGCAAATGATACCTCTCTTTATCCCTTCACCCATAATCCTCGTGAATTATGGTTTGTTTGAATAGCAAACTTAGGCCAAAAGCCTAAGTTGGCGGTGTGGTGGAAAAAGAAGGTAAATCAAGAAATGCAAAAAAATCCCCCTTGATCCATGATTTTGAAAAACATGGAACCCCTCCATTCAAAAAAAAAAAAAGAGAAGAAAAATAAATGGTGAATGAAAAAAAAAAAAAGAACGAAAAAGTTTGAAATAAAGTTGTGAAAGTGCAAAACAAAATGGGGTGTCCGGTGTTCCATGGAAAGTTAATAATGAGGTGAATTGTGAGCTTGAATGAGAATGATGAAGAAAAGGAAAGGAAGTGTTGTTCACACCACATTTCATGATGATAACATCCACTGAGCCTAAATGACCATACCTTTACACTAAGCTCTATTGCAAGCCTTTCAAAAACCTTTTTGATCTTAAGTGAGTTGAAACAAATGTTGGCTGGAAAATAAGGGCAAACCTATGGGTGAAGTCATGCATGTGTGCATCTTTTTGAGTGTGAGAGTTGTTTTTGATTACGAAGCTATAAATTATTGAACTATTGTGTGTGAATATGGAATCATTTTTGCATGAGGGCATTTGAGTACCTTTGTTGAGCTTGAACTTGCATTTGAAGCAAGTATTGTGAGCTTGAGAATCTTTGATATTGGTGAGTCACAACTTGAATCTTTGAGTGCACAATTGATTCTTGCATAAGTAAGTTAAGTCTTGTTGTGTACATTCATGATTGAGACTTGTGTAGCACTGTTTGAGACATCCTTTCTGAACTGTTGAACTTAAGTTTTACTTGAGGACAAGAATAATTTTAAGTTTGGGGTCTTGATGAGTCCACAATCTGGACTCATTTAGGGCTTTATTTGTATAGGTTTAGTGTCCTCAAATGCTCATTTTGTGCCAATAACAAATGTAAAGTCCTTGATTTTAAGGATTATGGATAAAGGAGTAAAAGATGGATACTAAATTGCAAAAGGAACAAAGCTAGCTGAAAGATGGAAGAAAAGAGAGCCTAGTGATCGCCATGTCTACTTGGCGACTTGCCGAGTGGCCTCGATGATCGCCTAAAGTTCCATGTGCCAAGCCCTAAAGGAGAAAGTCAAGTCGGCTAGAGAAAGGAGTAGTCGGCAGATTGATGAGTGGTTCTGCGATATAGTATTAGATCACCCAAAGTTACATACCTGGAGGATGTTGAAGGCCAAGGCAAAATTGCGATGAAATTGGCTAAAGGGTGCATCGCCGAGTGGATAGGCGAGCCCGAATTACCTCACCGAATGGCTATTCGTTGCATATTTTTGGTAACTATAAATATATATTTGAACATTAAGTTTAGAATCAGATATCAGTTTGTAAAAAGTTTTTTTTTTATCATTATCAAGTATCTTGTTTTTGAATATTGAGTATTCTAAACTGACAGACAAGTTTTTTCTGAAGAATTGAAACTTCCATTTTTGAGAAATTGAAAGTGGGTCTTCGAGATTCATTAATTTGGACCTTTGTAAAGACGAAATTAATTTTACCCAGTTGATGGAAAGCACTATTTGGTAACAATTTCTATCTTTTTATGATGTCTAGCTAAAACCCATTTCTTGGGGTGTGATTATGTTATTATGGGTGGATTTAGATTATGGGTGTTGCTAATTATTAGTTTAAATGTTGTTTAGAAGTGATTTCATTCAGTAAATGTGGTTCAATTTAAAGAAATGTAGTTGCAAATGCAGTTCTACCTTCATGTTTTTGGCTTGCTCAAGAGAGAGGTTTTAAAACCAAGATTACTGAATTGATAGTTTGTGGGTATTGGGTTGTCATGAGTTCAACTCGAGAGAGTGAATCCTAAACCCTTTTCCACACATTCAGCTCAAAAGAGAGAGAATGGGCTAAAGTGTAGGTTGTTTTTATTTGCATGTTTGTTGGTGTTTGAGAGAAACCAACTTGATTCGGGGTAAATTGTTTGAGAGAGTTTATCCCCTATAAAGTCTAGCTTATTAACTAATTTATAGCTACTTAGTAACATTTGCAATCACCCATTTGTCTACATTAGCCTATAATCCAATCACATCCCAAGAACTCGTCTCATTATTGTTATTCTGGTATTATTTGTTGTTGTTATAGCTAATAGTTAAAACCAAAACCCCCTTATTTGACATTCGTGTTATCCCCTGATTTATATTATGTTTTTAATCGTAAATGTTTATTACTATGACTGATTCAAACATATTCTTACTTTACTCTTGTATCTTAAACACGTACCACTCCCTATGGGATTCGACCCCAACTCATTTAGTTGGGTTATTATACTGACTAACAATCGTTGACGCTTAGAATTGGATTACGTGTCCTTGAAATGTTAATCAATAAGTAGCCTCCATAGCTGGATAGACGGGGCAAAATTTAAATAACGCGAAGTCTTATTTTCTCTTTTTTCCAAAAACACCAAAAAAAAGGTGAGAATCACCCTCAAAAACTCTCAAAATGTCTATCTAGGCTTGGGAAGGAAGGAGAAAGATATTTCTTACGTAATAGCATCGATAGATTGCTGAGTTTTGGTCAATTCCACAGTCGCGACTTCCAAAAAATAAGATTCAAGCTGCATCCCTCTGCGAATGCTTAGCACCCAGGTAGGCTAGGTTTATTCATTGAGTAGTCATAAATTTGTTATTCACTAAATAGCATATTGGAATTTGACGATAGAATTCATGCGTAGGCTTCCATGCACCGAAACGAGATGAGTGTACTTGGAACTTAGGTGTTATGTCAAACGTATACCGTAAGAGGAGTCCTTAGTAGATGAACTAGGGTTAGGTGATGATTGTGATTTCATGTTTATGTGATATGTGTTGGTAATTGCTTTATTATGATGCATGAACATATATGAATGTAGCATTGTTGATCAAACCTAATGAAAAATGAGTATGAATTAATTTATTATGAACAATACATTCCATGAACTAGCGTACTTGGCTATATGACTTGAGTTATGCACATTATGGATGTAATTGTGATTGTGGCCATACTAACTAGGATCAAATGTCACGTACTGACATATATATTGGAACGGGTGTCACATTCCAACACACTAACTAGGATCGAATGTCACGTACTGACATACATATTGGAACGAGTGTCACATTACAACACACTTACTGGGATCGAACGGCACGTACTGACATATATATTGGAACGGGTGTCGTGATCCAACACACTAACTTGGATCGGGTGTCACGATCCGGCACATTAACAGTTTGGGTATAGGTTCCATGAGAGGACCATTGACTTGTCATATATATGTATTATTGAGAATGTGGAATTGTACATTAGATCTTGAAATGATAACTGAGTTGTGTAGTATATATACATATAAGCATATGTGTGGGTTGCGATGTTGTAAGTTAATTTGGGTATGTCTGTTTGTGTAATGAATTGTGAATGGTTAGGCCCAGTCGGGATGTGACATGATAAATGGAGGCCAATGGTTTAGGAGCCACTACGGGTACCCTAGAGATGTGGTAGTGTGTATTGTCGTAGAGGATCGAGGTGGCGTTACATTGTAAATATTGAATAGTAAAGTATACCCAAATGGGGGATTAGTATTGAACCGGTTAATAGGCTTGATAGAAAGTACTATGGCGTCAAGGGTTGAGTGGTGATGTGGCAAACATAAGGGTGTATCGTGAAGGCGTTGGCTAGGTTGGTAGTGGTTATATTCGGAATCACCTCTGAGGGACAGAATGGTTAAGTTATGATCAAGGATGAAACGAGTAAGATATTAGAGTCCAGTGTACAATTGTTGTTTAAGTATCATGATATGGTAAGGATAGGTAATATAAAGGTGGAGGAATGAATAGTCATATTGCATGTTTTGCTAGTCAATTTGTTATATTATGCGGTGGGTATTTGGGTTGACCGATGATGCCTATCAGTACGTGTGGTTTGTACTGATATTACTCTTGCTATGCCTTTTTGGCATAGTCTAGTTGTAGGATCAGTGATGTTTTATAGGCGAAGACGAAGACAATCTCCAACAACTTCCACTTTTCCTTCTGCGTGGTGGGAGTTGTGTCATTTATAATTTTGTTATATATTGTACTCTTAGTAGCTCTTGTATCTGTTTAGACTAGATTCCTGGGGTGTTAATTACTTTACAAGTCTTAACTCGAATTGTCTAAAGCTTAAATTTATCAAAATCTCCTTGATTTATTTTTTTACCTCAGTTTTCTTAAAGTCTTCCGCATGTTTATACCGTTTGGGAATTGAGGGTTCTCCCACTTAGGTGGTAGAGTGGGTGCCTTCACAGCCCGACGGGTTGGGTCGTGACAATAAATTAATTAAAAAAAAGTTTAAAGTGAAAAGAAATTAAAATAAATATTTTACAAAGTAAGAAATAAAAATAATTAAATATATCTAAGTTTTAATATCAATAAAAATGTGTACTAACTAATTATAAAGTTACTAATAAAAAAATGACATGTGTCCAATTTGTGCACTCATCACTTGACTTCAAGAGTGTGCACACTCTCTATGCCATGTCAACGTTTGTGGTGTATTTATTCCATTATAAATTAGGGGGGTAATAGGACCCTAGTAAAGTTTAGGTGTGTCTCTGGCATTTTGGTAATGGGGGGTGGGGGGGGGGGGGGTTTACTTCTTCCTTATCCCCATTTTAAATGTAAAACATTTACTTTTGGGAATACTTAGTTCCCTTATATTCATTTTAGAAAATATGAATTAAACTTTCCTCATACTCTTACTCAAGTATTCAAGTCTTAAAACAAATTTTAAGAATTTGTAAAACACTTCTTAAAATGACTCAAAGGACTCCCTCGAACTTTACTCTTAACTCTATTTTGAACTTGAAATATGAATTCAAGAGTTATGATTCATGATATATAGGATCCCTCGATGATTAATGAATGTTTAAACAGTTAGGATTAAGAAGAGAAAGAAAGTTTGACTCAACGAAACAAGTGTGGGACGAGAACAAAGAAGAAAAGTGGCATGCCTCTTGTGGTGCAGGGGTGGCGCACTACTCTAGGCATCTCCTTACTGGGCTGATTTCTGGCGCACTACTGGCGCATCGGGGGTGCGGCATCCTAGCGTGTTTCCAAAACGTTCTAACAAAAAAAAAATTCTTGATTTTTTGCCCTAATTCATCTAGAATCGATTGATTTCTTCCGAAATCTCTTAGATTCATATACCCAACATAAGTAAACAAAAATCTACTCAAATCCCCTCAAAAACAACCCTCAAACTCAAAACCCTCATTTCAAGAGCTCATTAAAACCCCAATTACAAAGAATGAAAGAATGAAACCTCAAGAAATTCATCAAGAACCTCAATACATGGATTTTCATGGACGAAATTTAATCAAGAATCTCATGATTGGCTTGGGGGTGAACTAATCCATCACTATGAAAACTTACATACCTCGTAAGGATCAAATCCATGGAGAAATTCCTCAAAGATCGCAAGAATCTTGAACGCTTGAAGCTTTTCTCCCTTTTCTCCTCTTGAACTTTGCCCTAGCCTTCCAAACATTTTTAGGCTTTAGCATAAAATTATTTTAATCACCTTTGACCCCTACTTTCGGTGGAAAAACGTGTGGACTTAGTGGGGTAATTAAAAGACCAAAATACCCCTCATTAAATTGGATGAATTTCCTTAACTGGACAGGCTAAACTCAAATGGGCAAAATGTAGAGAACTTGTAGGCATTGGAAAGAGGACTCAAGGATCATTCATTCGATATTTCATGGGCCACCTAAGTCATCTTATACTGAAAGTTATGGTCGTTTGAAGTTGACCCAAAACTCACAATTTAAGAATAACTTGCACTACTCTCAAATTGACTATTTCAATTTAGTACTTTCTAAAATTAACTCTTTCTAAAGACGAGGTTTTACATACAATATCCCATAAATCATATATTTTAAAATATGATTTTTTTTATCACTACAAAAATTTATAGTTTTCACTGGTGAAAATTTGTGGGGCATTGAAATAGAAACCTGACATAGCCTATGTGTGTCTCAATTCATGCAAGCGCCATCAGACCTTCACTGGACAGTTGTGAAGTATGTCCTTCTATATTTGTCTTGTACCATTCAACTTCAACTATGTTTTACTCCCATTAATTACTTCAACCTACATGTATACACTTATGCGAATTGGGTTGGAGACCTCATTAACAGAGTTTTAACATCTAATTACATCTTATTTCTTGGTCACAATTTGATTAGATGGTCTTCAAAAAACCAAAATATTGTCTCATGCTCCTCCAGTGAGTCTGAGTATCGGGCGGTGGCTAATGCCCTTTCTGAAAACTTGTGAGTCACCAATTTCCTAAATGAGATTCAACTTCCAGTACATCATTTACCCACCATCTATTGTGATAATATTATAGCTACATTCCTAAACAAAAATCTTTTCCTCCGTAGTCCCGTAAAGAATGTTGCAGTTGACTTTTACTTTGTCTTACACCATGTCGATACCAAAATGGTTTGTGCTTTTCACAAGAAAATATGCAATATGAAGGTTACACTATCCCAAATCTTTATCCACATGCTCATACCATCCCAGGTATAATAATTATAACGAGTACACTTAATATTAAACATTAGACCATCTTATCACTCTAAGGCTTTCCAAGCCTACCTGTTATTACCAAGCCTATCTTGATCAAATAAATCCTAGATCACTTTAACAGATACACGGAGGCAACGTAAACCAACATGATCACACACATGAAACATGTCCCACATGATCATACACAACCCATACCTAATTCCAACTCACCTTTCAAATAACTGGACCATCCAAGGATCCTCTAAGAAATAGTTTATCGTGTTTAACATGTATTATAAGTCTACATAAGAACAATCCTAGAATCTAAACATAACAACCCAGCCACTCAGTGGAAGACAAGTGATGAATATATTGCAGTAAGTAACTATGGTTCTTTCATGGGAACTCTAATGACCCTAAAGGTCATTTTTGAATCTTTTTGGAAAATTACCATTTTACCTCCATAGTGACCGCGAGTTTGTTCTAATCAGTTTGAGATGTTGTTTTTGAAATTTGATTGAAAAGTTATAGTTTTTGGAAGGTTTAAAGTTGTTAAAAGTAGTTTTTAGCTACAACCTGAATTATGTGTCTTGGAATAACATTCATTCAATTCCATTATCTTTAGAATGTAGAATTTGGTTTAGAAGTGTTGTTGTTTTCTATTTTGGAGTTATTTCATGGATTTGAGCCCTTGAGCTGGAAGTTTAAGTGTATTTAGGAAATGAATTGATTTTTGTCAATATTTGGAGTTCGGACGCTTGAAATGTATTTTTGGCGATTCTATTAGATTTGGGGATAATTTTAGGCCTAGGTGAGGTCTTTGTTTAATTTTCAGTGGTTGATAATGCTCAAACTACCCTCGAAAACAAATTCAAAGAATAAGCAATAATTTTCAATAAAAATACCTAACTAAGAGTTGGGGTCAAATCCCTCAAGGAATGGTATAATGATAAGAATTCAACTAATAAATCAAGAATGTGAACTTTTTCGTTGTAGTATGTTAGGAAAAATGGGTGGATGATTCCACCAAATTTACAAAAGAGTTTTATTATCAAATGTAACAATTAAAACTAAAATTTTAGAAATTCAAGCAATTAACAAGTAATCTAGGGATGTGGGGATTGGAAATTAATGTTGCATAGGGGTAATTGTGTTGCTCAATAGTGCTAAACATTCATGAATAGGATAGCTCATCTTCAATGACACTAATATTCTTTAGATCGCATAGCATTAGTTTATAGAATATCCTTTTTATCTCATTGATGTGCGTAACAAACAACCCATTACCTTACAATAGATCTCTTTTGTCACGACCCAAAGTACACCCTAGACGTGACATGGCGTATAAGACCCAGAGAGTCCCTACACAGGACACTTATCATACATCATACAAGATAATAGAAATAGAAATTTCAAGAAAAGTAGTCTTATAAGAGTTTGACAAAAGCAAAAATCTAACAGTCTCAAATAGCTATCTATAACATCAAAAGAAGTGATTGAGACATCACCCATAACTCACATACAAAGTCTAAAAATGGTAATACGAAAGAAACATATCAGAGTGACATCATCCTCGAAGTATGAGGACTCACCAAGTCTTCAAGTCTCTAATCAATCAAGTAGTTGCGAACGGGGAGAATAAGAGTCGTCAAGCCATTAGTGAAATAATGTAGGCACACATATACATTAGTACATGGAATGTACTAAAATGTACTAAGTATGAGAAGAATGTAATAAAACATGAGACGTGATCATAAGGGGACATAATCAAAAAAGGAAATGCATGACCGAGTTAAAACATAGTAAATCATTTAGGAAGATACATAAATCTTGAACATGGTCAATGCATCTTTAAATCATAAGGGAATCTTCATAAGAAATTAGTAATTAACTTAGCTAGTTATGTGGGGAGTTTCACATAAACCGACATAGACCATGTGAGGTATAACATGGAAACCAATATATCCCTCATACCAAAAGAAAGGGAAATGACTTGCCAAGGTGAAATCCCTACACATCATACCATATACTATATGTGGATCCACTAGCTAGGTCATATAAGACAATCCTATGGTGGCACATAGTTTATGGGACATGGGTAATCACCACTAGTCCACTAGGTGATAAGTATAACTCCCATGGAATAGTCATTTAATCATATTCATATTATAATCCATGGAAAATTACAATTACTATACTAATCCAAGCTAGAAACATCATAGAGTAGCTCCTTAGATCATGCGTGAGAAAACCTTTCACCATCTATGATCTTTTCATAATATTTTTTTAAGGCTCATTGTCATTAACTTCATACTAAAACTGTCCTACTACTAATGGAAATAGTTTTAAAAGTGTGATCTATAAACATTGATGGCATATCCGGATATCATACTAATCAAGACTTAATTTAGGAAAATAGCCCTAAAACATTGAGGGAAATTCTAGATGTCATTCATGTCATTTGGTCAAGCGTCATAGAACATATATATACCTTCATATATAAGCTTACTTAAGTCATACACATTCATTTCATGGAAATATGCATGATTTCATAAAGAAATATTCATAGATTCAAGCTTCTTTACATATTCATGTAAGTTAGGGTAAATAGTCAAAATTCATAGATCAAGGCATCAGATCACATGGAAATATTATTTCCAAATCATCAAAATAAGATCATAATAAAGCAATTTAATCCATACAAATAGAGCCCATGAAGAATTGAATGAAAACTGAATTAATTTTTGAGAAATTGAATTGGAGAATTGAAGAAACTTTGGGAACTCAATGGGTGCTCGGGACCCATTAATGAACTCCTTACATACTTTGATTGAAGCCCTAAGCAATGATGACGAAAGGAGACTTGAATTTGAAGAACCGTAACTTCTTCTTCCTTTATCTAGAGAGAAAATTTTGGAGAGGCTTTAGGAATTTGAGAGAATAAAAAAGTTAAGGGAATTTCTAAGGGTGAATGGTATTTATAGGGCTTATATTTAGGGGTGAAAATACATAGTATAGGGTTAAAACAATTTTTAAGATAAGACCCAAAAGCCCCATAAAAATAATTGCCAAGTCAACCTACGAACCATAGAACTTTCTACAGACCGTAGAACATTTTGTGGACCGTAAAACTTTCAACGGTCCATACTGTTCAACCATAGACCAAGTAGTGGGACCTTGATAATCTCTTATCTTTAAAGAAATCCATGTACGCCTTGTAGGTCTTCCTACGGTTCGTACATGCCAATCGTAAAAACCAACTTTAATCTTTAAAATTTCACTAAATGTGAGACTTACCTACAAGATCTACCTATGACTCGTCAAACAACCTATGACTTGTCTTATCCATTCGTAGGTCAACCACTAGGACTTGGTATTTCAAAAACATAAACCCAAGCCTATGAGTCCCTTTCTACTATCGTAGAACTTCGTGCAACCCATATATAGGACTCATAAATCACCATAGTGCACAAAAATCAGGAAATCCTTAAGGCCATTTCTATGACTCCCTTCGACGGACCATAGAGCCTTCTACGTTAGTAAATAGGACTTGTAGACTTGAACCTACAGTCCACTATGTAACCTTTATTTTTTGGAGGTGATACAATAGCTCCCCCTTGGAAAAATTCATCCTCGAATGTGAATCAAGCTAGCATGAATAAAGTAGGAGTGTAACTGACAAATCAATCATGAATGCAATTTCATAAAAATGGACATAACCAAGGAAGAATATCAACTCAAGCTAAAACATACTTTTAAAAAATCTTTTTAAAAACATTCATGCAAATCATACATCATCATGAAACAATCAATAAAGCTAAATCATTTCTTAAAAAAAAAATCAATTTTTCATTAGCATGCATGCATGAGGAAACATGAGAATTACTATGAACGCAAGTATCCTAAAGAGTGAACATGAGGGGCTAATGCTTCAATTTAGACCCAAAGATGAAGGAAAGAGATAACGATACTAAGACATCACATCGCCTGCGGCCTTTCAGACCAATTCAAGCCAAGGAACCTTTCCAACAATTTAATTACTATGTTACACATACCAACCATGTAACACACACTCTCTCCCTATTATGAGCAAACCTCACTAGTCTTTTCAAATCCATATCCCTCAACCTAAGCGTAGTATCAAAGTCTTAGTAACCGCATAATCATTGTTACATATAAGTAAATGCTTAAGGAATTTCCACCAAGAGTTCAAGGTTGACTTCAAACATAATAATCATACATGAAGTATTCCCATAGACAATGAAACACCCAACACCACACAATGCTAAACCATAAGCTAAAAGACTACGACTTACCAATTACCACAGTCGGGGAACCCTCGTGATTTTGTTGTGTCTGAAGAACATAAAACCTACTATGTTTCTGACCACCACTAGAACCCGAAGAAGGGTATGGTTGAGCCCATCAACGATTATCTCCCTCATTCTTAGCAACCGAAGGAAAATCCCTTATCTTATGATCCATTTTTACACAACCAAAACATGCATTAGAACCGTCTAGATACTCACCTCTATGGCTTCCTCCACACCTCCGACACTTGGTCACCCTTTGCTCACTAGAACCATTTTCTTAAGAATGATAACCTCCATTGGATCTTGAATATGAAAAATCACCATTATCCCTTTTTGCCCTCTTTGACTCCATAGACTTTTCCTTATGCTTCTCCTTTTCTATTTGTTGAGCATGTGTCATTAGATGGGAAATATCCATTTCTTTTATGAGCATGGTAGTACGGCATTCTTTATTTCGGACACACCCGAAACAAACTTACTCATCCTTGCTCGAGTGTTGAAAAATATAGAAGGAACATATTTGGACAATTATGTGAATTTTAAAGCATACTCTTTACCACTCATATTTCCTTGATGAAGGTTAATAAACTCCAGTACATTTGCCTCTCTCATCTCAAGGGGAAGGAACCTATCAAGAAAAGAAACCTTAAATTTCTCTCGATCAAGAAGACCCAAATCTATTTCCCACTTTTCCTTCTATTGGTTAAAAAAAATTGAGTTGGTAAGCAGTAAATTTAACATTTTCCACCGATGTCACTCCTATGATTATCAACACCTTGTATACCTTATCAATGAAATCTTGAGGATCTTCCTCAACCTTGGAACCATGAAACTCTATATGATTCATCTTACTTAAGTCCCTCTCTATTGGCTTGGGCCGCCATGGCTTGGCCAATACTTGAAAAGGAACCCTAAACTCTACACTAGTAACTTGTTTCGCCAAGGATCAGCAGGAACTTGTGGATCTTCTTGAGGAGCTTCGCGTTCAACATTCTCGTCCACATTCCTTCTAACGAATGCTCTTCTAGGGGCCATATCCTAAAAATATCAGATAAGGATAAGGAGAGAGACATAAAGAGTTAAAATCTATTGCACATTAGAGTGATGAAAGAAATGGAGTTTTATAAACCTCTTACAGCCTCTCATTTATGAATGTGGCGCACTAAACATCTTACACTCATGAAAAAGTCTCTACTCGACGTGGCTTATGAAACATCCTAGGACTTTTCAAAACCTTGTGCTTTGAATACTAAGTTTGTCACGACAAAAAGTACAACCTCGATGTGACATGGCATATAAGACCCCAATAGGCCCTACACAAGGTAGTTAAACTACATCATAAAAGATAATAGAAATAAATATTTCAAAGAAAATAGTCTTATAAGAGTTTGACAAAAGCAGAAGTCTAACATAGTCTCAACTAGTCGTCTATTACATCAAAAGAAGTGATTGGGATGTAACCCATACATCACATACAAAGCCTGAAAACGGTAATATGAAATAAATATATAAGAGTGACATCATATGTGAAGTATGAGGACTCACCAAGTCTTAAAGTCTCTAATATAATAACTAGCCATGAACGGAGGGACAAGAGTCATCAAGCCCTACACTAGTGAAACAATGTAGGCATTAAGTATGTATTAGTACATGTAATGTAATATGTATGAGGGGAATGCAATACAACATGAGGCGTGATCATAAAGGAAAATAATCGAAAATATGAAATGCATGACGAAGTGAGCTTTAACATGGAATCTTGTATATCTCTCATACCAAAATAGGGGTAAACTACTTGCCAAGGTAGAATCCATACACATCATATCATTTGCTATGTGTGGATCTATTAGCTAGGTCATTTAAGACAATCCTATGGTGACACATAGTTTATGGGACATGGATAATCGCCCCTATTTCACTGGGTGTTAATTATAAATCCCATGGAATAATCATTTAATCATATTCATATTATCATCCATGGAAAAGTACAATTACGATACTAATCCAAGCTAGAAACATCATAGAGTACATCCTTAAATCATGCATGAGTAAACCTTTTACCATTAATGATCTTTTCTTAATATCTTTATAAGACTTATTGTCATTAACTCCATACTAAAATTGTCCTACTACTAATGTAAATAGTTTTATAAGTGTGATATGTAACCATTGATGGCATATCTGGATACCATACTAATCAAGACCTAATTTAGGAAAATAGCCAAAAGAATTGAGGGAAATTCTAGATGTCATTCATGTCATGTGGTCAAGCTTCATAGAATATATAGATACCTCCATCTATAAGCTTACTTAATTCATACACATTCATTTCATGAAAATATGCATGATTTCATAAAAAAATATTCATAGTTTCAAGCTACTTCATATATTCATGTAAGTTAAGGTTCATAGTCAAAATTCATAGATCAAAGCATAGGATCACATGGAATTAGTTGAAAAGTATGTAATTAAGTCCAAAACATCAAAATAAGATCAAAATGAAGAAATTGAATCCATAAAAAAACAACGCATGAGGAATTGAATGAAAACCAAATTATTTTTGGTGAAATTGAATAGGAGAATTGAAGAAACTTTGGGGACTTAATGGGTTATTGGAACCCATTGATGAAGTCCCTAAATAAATTGATTGAAGAACTAATCAATGATGAATAAAGGAGAGTTTAACTTGAAAAAACCTAACTTCCTCTTCCTTGCTCTAGAGATAAGATTTTTGGAGAGACTTTAGGAATTTGAGAGAATGAATAAGTTGGGGGAAATTTCTAAAGGTGAATGGTATTTATAGGGCTTATATTTAGGGGTAAAATGACGTAGTGTAGGTTTAAAAAAAATTAAGGAAAATACCCAAAAGGCCCTTAAAAATAATTGTTGTCTCAACCTACGGATTGTAGAACTTTCTATGGTCCATATTGGTTTATCGAAGACCAAGTACTGGACAGAACCCATGCATGGCTTGTAGGTCTTCCTATGATTTGTAAATACCAACCACAGAAACTAAATTTAAGCTTTAAACTTTCACTAAGTCTGAGAGTTACCTATGATTCTTCCAACAACCTACGACTCATCCTGTCCATTCATAGGTGAACTACTAGGACTTGGTATTCAAAAACTCAAACACAAGTCTACGACTCCCTTTCTACGAACTGTAGGACTTTATAGGGCCAATAGACATGACTCGTAGATCACCATAGTTCCCAAAAATAACGAAACCCATAAGGACATTTCTACGACTCCCTTCTATAGAACGTAAGTCTTCTATAATGCGTAAATAGGACCCGTAGACTTGAACCTGTAGTCAACTATGCAACCATTCTTTTTCTAAGGTGTTACATCTTTCAAGAAAATTTAAAGGCAAATAGATCTGACTTATAATCTCTCTTTCAAGCAAACTATAAGAATCAAACCTGAATTTCCCGAATCAAACTAATTACCGATATCTTTCAAGCATCAATAGGAGATATAAAATAAGATTAATTATGCAACCTTAACCCATAGTTATCCTCATACTAATTAGCCTATATCCATGGATGAGTAGCAATAAATCATAGATAAATACAATACCGGCTTCATTAAACCAACACCCAACCCCATAATTGCACCCCTAGACTTGGGGTTTTATCGACCCATCAAAGAAAGTAAGGAAATAATATCTCTCATGATAACATACACAGATGTGATGAAATTAAGCAATTATAATCCACACCCACTTTGATTTCAACATCATATTGTCAATTGCAAAAGTAAAATAAAACACTTAAAACTAAAGATATTCTTCACAAGGCAAAATATCTCATACACAAAATATCTCCAAAATATTCAATATTTGGAAGTCTAATTCTCTATATCGAAACTCCTTTTTTCTCTCTCCTTGTGGCTATTTATATTTTTTTGAAATTCACTCTGTGACCAACTCGGTGATGTTAGTCGGGCTTACCGAACATGATTGGCATATTGACATATGTTCTTCAACTCAACTTTCATTTACTTTAGGCTTAAGGTGTTTGAACCTCAGTTGGCGATCTCACTTTAGTCAGCCTTTAACATTAGGTAGACTGTCAAATACGACCTTTATTTTCCTTTTAAGACTTCATTTTTCATCCAAGTTTTGTCACATTCGATGATGGTTATCATGTTCGCCTTATACATTCGGTAAGTGACCATTTCACTTCACGTTCATCCATCTGCCTTAATTAATTGAAATTATGAGCATTATCACATTGTGCAAGGTCGTGCCAATTGGGCAATCCGCTCTTTTAGTTAGGTGACTCCAGTGTGGAGTCTACACTTCTTTCAATATTTTTGGTCTTTCTTCCAAGTATTAAACCTCGCCTTGTCCTTTAGCCTTCATAGCTGCAAATCCTCAAAATATCATCAGAATATGGAATAATTAGGCATTGAGGACACTAACTGTTGAACTAAAAATGCATAAAATGAGTGTAAATCTACACCTTATCAATGGTTCTGAGGGTAGTTTAATCTTTTTATGGTAAACTTAGCTTATTGTGACTTTAACGAGTTTTAGGTCAAGGAGACCTTAGATCCATATTTCAATTTCATTGAGTCTAGAATGTCGATTGTGTAGCGAACCTGATTTGTGTATTTGTGGTTCCAAACAAATCTCGAGGGTCATTTAGTAATTTGTTGTTGAGCATTGTATTGCTGACTCACCTTTGATCTTGTGCCAAGATTATCTCTATTGGCAATTTGTTGTGTGGATTGTTATTATTTCTCATCAAGCACTAATACAAATATATATATATATATATATATATATATATATATATATATATATATATATATATATATATATATATATTTGTATTAGTGCTATGATAATTGATATGGCCAAATTACACTTCCCTAAAGAAGTATAAGCGATTATTATCAAATAAAGAACCTAACAGAGGTTAGGGTTGATATGAGGCCAAAACTATTTTTTCTTATCATTATTAGCCTCACATTTATTATTTTTATTTATCCTTTTTGAGCATTGATTTTATGAATTGTGCTAAATAGTGTATTTTATTTGAAGAAGTAAATTGATGCAAAGTTGAAGAAGTTTGAAGCTAAAATGAATTAAAGATGGAAGATTATAGAAGGAAATCACGAGTGACACGAGACTTAGGATCACGAGTGACCCCAAGCTAACCCTGAGTTGGCATATCATAAGCAAACTAAACAAATCTATGAAAAGATAAACTAATGCGGAAGCTAAATCATGAGATAACTGAATGATAGGGAATACCCAATACTGGTCTGAATATATATAAATACTAAATGTATAGTGATACTGAACAATCACTCAAAGACTAAAGCTCAATCTAAAACTATGTCGTAAAATGCCTCTAACTACCTAGAGTTACTGGGGCATGTCCCCAGCTAACCCTAGCGAAACTAGAACTAAAATGAAAGAGTGAAATGGAAAACATGTTTATTGTCCTCGAAGTATGAGGACTCACCACTGATGTTGCTGAGTGTGGATCGAAAACCGATCTTTGCGTGATCTGAATGCTGAGGACCTGAACGTATATAATGAATAGATATAGTGTAGAGTATGCTTCAGTACTTGAAGGGTATTAAGCATGTAGTATAGGATAAAATATGAACAAAACATATTAATTGAACAAAGCACATTGAACAATGATATAATCTAATCATGATGGAAATACTGAAATATATTGAAATGGACTGAACTGAATGTAATGACCAAGAACATAACATGCTGAGACTGAATACTAAAATACAACTGAAAACCTAGTCAAATGCACTAGAGTCTGACTATGGGAGCTACTACTAACCGACATAAAACCACGTGAGCTAAACGTGGAGTCTTATATATACGCCCCATCGAGAGGACCCCATATACCTTACCAGGGGTATAAAGGCATAACTGGCGTGATCACTAAATATGATGCCTACAGAGGGGACTTATAAATTTACGGGGGAATGTAGTTTTGAGACTATGAGGGTACACTGGAACCCTAGTCCGCTCGCTGTTATGTCTACTCTAAACTGAACAAGTATATAACACTTTATGACTGAAATACTGAAATTATGAATAGCTCAAAATACTGACATGCAAAATCTAAGAATGTAACAATTATATACTGATAATGTGACACTCGAAGGACTGAGGCATGTATAGCTGTTTAACTGACCTAGCATGTGTATTTCATGAACTAAAAGAATTTATGCCACTAGGGTTCTGAATTTCATGCAATGAACTAAGCAATGATTCCACGAAAACATGATAATCTTATTAGGAATATTCTAACATATAAATCACAACCAATATCTAAGGTTTTAGAAACCCTAGGTCTAAGCAAGATTTAGGAATCAAGATTCTGACTAAATTATAGGGACCTAGTGGATGAAAGGAATCAACTAGTGAAATACCAAATACTTGGTTACGAATTTCACGGAGAAATATTTCGATTTTGGGACTAGAACTGAAGAAACCTGATGTGTTATTGGAAGGGTTTGGGTTGCCTCTTTCTCCCCTTTTGTTCTAAGTTTTGATGAATTTTGGTGAATGATTGTTTAGGGTAAGTTTTGATTAAGTTACTAGGCTTAAACTAAGTAAAACGATGAAGTTTAGGGATTAAATGATGTAGTTTAGGTGTCCAACACATGGGGGAACAAACCAAAATGACCTCATTTAAAATCTGATGTGCGCCTTCCAAGGCACCTATGAAGGATCATCAAAGGGACCACAACTCGTCAAGTCGGTCGTTGTCTGTTGTCCAGTGACTACTGGTCCTGGGGGCCTTCCCTCTACGATCCATTTTACGGACCGTGTGAAGGATCATAGAGACCGTGAAGGTCGCCAGGGTCCTTCACTTGGGCTAGGGGACTACTGGCTCTGCTTCACGAGCCTCACCACAGTCCGTCATCAAGACCACGACCCTTGGAGGGCTCCATTGTATGATGTTTGGGCCTAGTAGGTTCTGTCTGGCTCACACAAGCCTTCTCATGGCTCGTGGGGTGGTCCACAGCTCGTGAAGGGCTCCATGGTCCACCACTATTGGGTTGGGTGTGAACCATGGACAGGTCGACGGACCGTGGTTGCTTTCACAGTTTATGAACCCTATCGTAGTTCACCTATTTTTATGTTGTTCTGGTCTGATAAGTTTTGAGGTATTACAAAGAAATCACTTGTAATTAAACAATTAACTATAAATATAGAGAAGGCTAGTCCCTTTTCACATAGTGACACCAGCCTCAATTTTGAATCTCCAATATCTCTGCGATGACGTCAGATGTGAGAGTGAGTGGATTTCCCCTAACACTACTAGAGATCAGGGAGGTTGATCCAGTAGAATTAATATAGTAGTGCTTTGTTTCATTCTCGTCCCATTTTCCTTCTTTTATTTCCTTGAAATAACAAGTTTAACCATCCTTAAGCATGTAGAATTGCCATTAGTTCATCCATTTCAGCCCCACCAAACCTAGTTACCACCCATCCCCTGATTACACTCCTTTGAGAAAAGTTCACTATCCTGTTTTGTATGGTCATCTAGAATATCTTCAATATTTTATGTAACGTCCTCATCCCCTAAGTTTCTTGAACTTCCTCAGAGTCATTGTCTCCTAAAGTGTCAGAAGAGACTACCTTGTTTTCACTCCCAGTGTTGTCAATAGACTCATCAACTACCCCCCCCCCCCCTCCCTTGTGAATCCTCTTTTAGATCTACCTTTTGGTGTACTATGTTGGACTTGTTCCCTCTGATTGGGAGAAGATACCTTTCACTTTCCCTTTCTAGTTCTCTCAAAATCAGATGTTTCATCATGAATCTCAATAGGATCAACTGGAAGAGTGAACTTACCTTTAAAGGAATGTGGTCTCTTATCAGCCATAGAAATGGTACTCTTTTCAAAAGCCCTTTTTAGAGACCTTATTAAGCGAACATGTATCGTAATGGGAAGTGTGGATAGAGGTTCATCCCTTTGTTTATCAACTGGTATTATAACTTGTTTCCCAGAGACTTTCCTCAAATAAGACCTATGACGTTTCGGTACTAGATTGGCACTCTAACTTGTTCTTTGGGTGAAAGATTTGATTCCCCCTTACACTTAGCACTAGTAGTATCATCAGAACCCTTTGTCTATCCCCTCTCAATCAAGGGCATCATCTTGGCATTCTTGATTTCACCCAACTCGTGGATGATAAGTTCCCCCTGAGTTGAGCCCTCTTTCAGTATGTGGTATACAGTATGAGATATGCCTAGGGCGTCGATATAGAGAACATCAGGTGAGTGGTGTAGGTCAGATTATCTTTGAAAAGTATGAGAGCTAGTTCACGAGTGGAATCCATTTTCAAGGAAAAGCTTTGAGACTCATGGAAATATGTGATGGAGAACATTGTTTCTTTTTTGGATAGATTCGAGTAGTTGAGGGGGTTTTAACTTGGTAGTAGTGTGATTTTATTTAGAGGCAAGTGGAAAGGATCAAATTTGTGTATTTGCTTTCTAGTATTCTCAATTTGTTGAGCTAGAGTAATGTACATACCTAAATAAATTTACATGATGTGTGTTAAATTAGGTATTAGGCGTAACTCACACCCCAAAAGGTAGATCAAATGGAGGATGATTGTCCAAACTTTATAAGGAGTCCACCCATCTCATTAACCACCAATGTGGGCTTTCTGTCATTCTTTAACAATATGTGTGCGGTCCTGACTCCAATTTTTCTTATTTTTCCTCTATGATTGCAAATAAGTGATTACAATGTATGAGTAATTATAAAGTACAAACTATTGTGGTAAATCATAGGAGTATCGGCGTCATGAAGATGTGACCAGTCCCTATGTCATCTTGATCATCCCTACTTGCAACTTGTTTCTTTCAAATTGTTCTCTTTCCAATGCCTTGGTGAAGACGTCAGCAATTTGTTTTTTAGTGTTACAAAATTTCATGGTAATGTGTTCTTTTTCTCCATTATCTCTTAGAAAGTGATATCTGATGTCAATGTGCTTTGTTCTCTTATGTTGGACTGGATTTTTTTCAATATTGATTGCACTTGTGTTATCACAAAAAATTGGAACACATTCAATGCATAATCTAAAATCCTTAAGTTATTGTTTTATCTAGAGAAGTTGAGAATCCAATAAGGCAGCCGCCACATATTCAGCTTCGGTAGTAGATCAGGCTACAGAGTTTTGTTTCTTTGTTGCCCATGAGATTAAACTTGATACTAGGAAGTGTGCAATACCTGTAGTACTTTTTCGATCTACCAAATATCTTGCGTAACCTGCATCAATATACCCTACTAGTTAAAAGTTGCTACCTTTTGGATACCATAGAACTGGTTCAGTGATTCCTTTTAGACACCTTAGAATTCGTTTAACAGCATTTAGATGAGGTTCTTTAGGATTTGCTTGGAATCTATCACACATTCCCATACTGAAAAATGATATCTGGTCTGCTAGATGTGAGATATATGAGTGAATCAATAATCTCTCTATAAAGTTTAAGCTCCAGATATGTACATGTTCCTTTTATATTCAACTTTGTGGGTGTGGCAATAGGCATGGTAAATTTTTGCATCTTTTAGCTTGAATCGTTTTAGTAGCTACTTCACATCTTCTTTTTGGTGGATCAGTGTTCCTAATAGGGTTTGCTTGATTTGGAGACCTAAGAACTAGTTTAATTCACCAATCATGCTCATTTTGAACTCATTGCTCATTATTGCTGCAAATTCCTTTGTGAGTGTTTTATCTGTTGCTCCCAAGATGATATCATAGGTATATCTTCACAATCAGCAGGTCCTTCCCTTTATTTTTAAGAAATAGAGTGTTGTCGATTGTACCTCTTGTGTAGTAATGGTTTAGAAAGAATTTTGTCAATCTTTCATAACATGCTCTTGGGGCTTATTTCAAGCCATAGAGAGCTTTATCAAGCTTATACACATGATGAGGATAGTCACTTTTTTCAAACCCTAGTGGTTGTTTCCCAAATACCTCTTCTTTTAAGAATCCATTTAGAAAGACACTTTTCACATCCTTTTGATATAGTGTGAACTCCATGTAGGCAGCAAAAGTTAGAAGGAGCTTGATTGCTTATTGCCTTGCCACAAGTGTGAATGTTTCATCGTAGTCTATCGATACCTCTTTATTGTATCCTTCAAATACCAATATTGCTTTATTTCTTGTTATAGTACCATGTTCATCTAACTTGTTACTAAAGACCCATTTTGTCCCAAGTGCCACACTTTTCTTCTCTCGAATTGATTCAACTTTTCTTCCATGGAAATAATCCATTCTTCATCTTGCATAGCTTCACTTATCTTCTTGGGTTCAACCATAGATAGGAATGAATTAAAAGCACAATGATTTTTTTATTATTGATCTAGTGGTTATCCAGAGTTAAGGTCAGAGAGTAGGTTGTCCATAGTATTCCTTTAATCCATGCTCATTTCATTCCTCATTGTAGTCATCACCAACTACTCTTTGATCTTTTTCGAGTGCTTCTCCTGGATCATTGTTATTGTCATGCGTGGAATCAATAGTCGCATCTTCTGTAGTATGTGCACATGTTTCTTTCACCTGCTCCTCTGCAGTTTCAGTATATGTTCTCAATGGTTCGTTATCATCCTGCTATATTAGGCTAGACGTAGCATTGTTTTCATCAAATACGATATGTACACTTTCTTCAACACACATTGTTCTTTTGTTAAATACCCTATAAGCTTTGCTATGTGTGGAGTATCCCTTGAAGGTTCTTTTATCACTTTGTGCATCAAATTTTCCTAACAAGTTTTTTCTATTATTGTGGATGAAGCGTTTACATCCAAAAACTCTTAAATGATATATGTTAGGTTTTCTACCTTTAAGTAAGTCATAAGGAATTTTATTTATAATAGATCTACACATGCATCGGTTAATAATGTAGCAAGCAATGTTCATTGCCTCAACCTAGAACTGATCAGTTATATTACTAGCAATCATTATGGTTCTAGCCATTTCTTAAAGAGTTCTATTCTTCCTTTCCACTACACCATTTTTTTGACAAGTCATAGGAACAGAGATATTATGTTCAACGCCATGAGAAGAGAAGAATTGGATGAATTTAGAATTTTTAAATTTTGTCCCATGGTTAGATCTGATTGCAACTAGTTTCTTTTCAAGTTTTCTTATCAAGGAACAAAAAGCTTCAAAAGCATCCTCTTTGAAAGTGAGAAGAACTATCCAAGTGTACCTAGTATAATCATCAACTAATACAAAATAATACCTTTTCCTCTCCTATTCTTGACTCTCATGGGTCCACAAAGATCCATGTGTATCAGTTCTAAAAATTTGGTTGTCCCGATTACATGTTTAGATTTAAATGAGGTTTTTACTTGTTTTCCTCGGGTGCATGCTTCAAAGATCCTATCTATTTTGAACTTAGTTTTAGGAAGAACTATTACTAGATCCTCATAGATAAGTTTGTTTAATTGCATGTGAATTATGTGACCCACTCGTTTATGCCATAGTAAGGCATCCTCTTCAATCACACTCAAACACATTAGTTTTTCTGAGGAGATTTTAGAGGTTTCTCCTGTGTAGACATGTTTGTGCCTCTATCCAGTTAGGAAAATCTCTCCCATTGTTAGGTTGATTACTTCAACACCTATAGAGTGGAAGGTTACCTTGTTTCCTCTATCGCATAGTTGAGAGATGCTGAGGAGTTTATGTTTTTTAAGCCTTTAACATGGTAGACCTTTTCGATTAGGTATTCATCAGTTTTCCAATTTTTTTGATGCTTTTGATCTATCCCTTTTATCCACCACCAAATGCTACTAATCCACTATTCTTTTCTTCAAGTGAGGGGAATTTTGATTTATCTCCGATCATGTGTCTTGAGTAAGCACTCTCTATGTACCAATATTGCTTGCTTTATCTCACTTGTACCTAAAAGATTTAAGGGTTAGATTTAGAAATCCAGATTGACTTGTTCCTCTCTTATGATCAAAAGGGTGAATGAGATTCCTATTTATCCATTTAGGAAGATAGGTTCTTTTTAGCTTATACATGTTCCTTTCTTTTTGTTTGTTTCTGATTTCATAATTTGTATTTTGGTTGTATATGGTTTATGGGCACATAATTCTGGAATAGCCTATATTTCCACAAAGTGAGCATAATATAATAGATTACTTTGTGGTTTGATTGTTATACCCTTTTTCGGTTTTGATGTTATGGGTATTATTTCCTAAATGAGTAACAACCATAGAGAATTTTGTCCATTTATTTTCCTGATCAAGCTCATATTTAATTCTAGCTATTTCAAGTTTCATCCTCCTAGAATTGTTCTTTTGTGACAATAATTCTCTTTTGATTTTCTCGGCATCCGGCTCACTCAATTTTTCTTCTATCTTATTCATTACGTTGAATTTCCAAACTTCTGTCTAAAGAGATGAGTTGCAAGAATCAAGTTGTCTAGTCTGTTCTAGAAGAAGTCTGATTTCTCCTTTAAATCAGTGTTTTTTTTTCAGATTAATGTAGTCAATTTTTAAACTAGTCATATCTTTTAACAATTGATTCTTGTCGCAACTTACTTCTTGTATAGTACTTATAAGAGTAAGCATTAATGAAGATAATATTTTCTAGGAGAATGATTTGAGCTTATATTTTACGTCAAAAAAATTTACCTTTTTTTCTTCATTCTCATAGTCAGATTCTGGTTCTGAATCATCTATGGCCATGAAAGCCATGTCATTCTGCTCCTTAGAGTTGTCTGAACATGTTCCCAGCCAGCATACATAGCTTGATTTTTTTCCCTTTTTTTTACCTTTTCTTTTGTTTGTTAGATCTCTTTTCTCCTTTTCAACCCTTTCTTTTCTCAACTCAACTTCCCACATGGGGCAATCGTCGTTTTGACTCTTTTCTAGGCTTTTCTCCCTGTCAATTGGAGATTTCTTTCCATAGTTCATACCCTTTTTGAAGGATTTCTTGAAATTGCTACTTATCAATGCTATATTTTCGTCATCTTCGTCGGCATTCCTTCACTTCTCTTGACGCTTTCGACATCATCTCATATGTCTTTAGATTTCATCTAAGGTCATGTTCGTTAAGTATTTTGCCTCTCTTATTGCAGTCACTTTGATTTCCCATGATCTCGGCAGAGTTCAAAGAACCTATCTACATGTTCCTTTGTAGTGTATATTTTTTCCAAAAACATTAGTTTGTTTACCACTGTAGTGAATCTTGTGATCATATCCTGAAGCGATTCTACATTCTTCATCTTGAAGGACTCTTAGTCAGTACAAAGTCTAGCAATTTGAAACTTTCTAACTTGAGTAGTACCTTCATGTGCATTTAGATGTGTATCCCATATTTCTTTGGCAGATTTTCAGGTCCGAGCCCACATATAAGAATATGGTTAGCCTTGGCATTCTTTCCTAGCATCTTAAAATCAGCAACTCCATATTGAGCCTTAAGTTTTGGAATATCCTTTCCTTCGCTGTCTTTTATTGTAGGTATTAAGGGTCCATCGGTGACTCTCATCCATAGTTCATAGTTTTCAGGTTGAATGAAATATTTGGGTAGTATTATTTATTAAATAAGGGTGGTCTGCTAGTGATATGTTGTCCTTGACCATGTCCAATAGAAGGTAAAAAATTCATAGTAATCTTTTCTTGAGTTGTTAGACTCTTGATTAATATAACATTACTCTGATACCAATTTTTGGAATTATGACCTCTGTAATTCTATTAAGGAACATGTACTAACTATCTGTTCTTTGATTATATAGTAATTTGAAGTAAATAAGAGTGCAAGTCAATAACGCAGCAGTTCACAACTTTACTTTTATTAATAAGAATTTTAAAAAACACAACGATTACACACCTCTGTAATCTAAGGAATTCTAAACTCTAGTTCCTATACCAAGACGAAAACCCAAGGTTTAAGTCTTCTAAGGTCGACAAGTAGCACCAACTTGTTAAACCCACCCACGCTCAGAACTCAGTTGTAAATAAAATAATTAACTACAACATTAGATGAATAATAATACTATCAATCTATCTTACACTGCACAATAAGATAAATACAAGATTCTCTCAATCTATGATATATTTTGCTCGTTCCTCACTTTGTAAGTGCGTAAGTCTTTATACAGAAAACCCTTCTCTTTATATAGAATTACAGACCCTTCCTTCTTTGACTTGAACTTGATATGTTTGGCATGTTTCCTATTCCTCGTAGGACTTAGAAGTACTTTAAACTACTACTACAAGGTTGCACCTATATTTACCATCATATTCACCTTTTCCTAATCATATTATGTTACCGCAAGTTCATGTTGAATCAACTTGTTCCATGCATCTTGTCAGTCTTAAAAATTCTAATTTATGTGAATCTAACAAATAAGACAAATAAATTGAAATAAATTAAGCAAATAAATTAACTTCATGTCCTAATTAGGAAATTTAAATTATTTCAATCACTTGTATTGATATTTATTCAACATTCACCCCCATTTGATCATTCATTTTCATTGAATAGCATAAATTTCTCCTTGCAATCATTTTAAGTAATATACATTAAGCATCACTCCTTCGATTGTTTATTTTCACTGCATAGTAAAAATTTCTTCTTTTGAAAAGTTATTTGAAAACTTAATTTGCTACAATCACTAATATTTGTATATATTCAACATTCAGACACTTTAATTCTTCATTTTCATATAGTAGCATATATTTCTCTGCTTGAAATCTATTTTTTTTAAAAATCTTGCAATTAATGTTTCAGTCAATGCTACAACCACCTAATTACTATATATTAAATACTACCCCTTCAACGTTTCATTCCATTGAATAATAAATACATATCTTTTTTTCTGATATGTTCATCATTCACCTCTTTGGACCATTCATTTTCACAACATAAAAAAAATATCCATTATTACATTCTTGTGAAAATGATGAGTTATTTTTTATATTCTTATTTCACTATTGAAATGAGGATAAGTGGTTTAGACTGGATATATGTATGGATAGGTCTTGGTTTGTAAATTTAGTTATTTGTGCCACTATGTTTTATTAGAGAAATCATGATTGTAAGCTCATGTTGTAGATCTTTGTTCGTAAATTCAGTTATTTGTGCCACCATGTTTCTTAGAGAAATCATGTCTATTAGGTTATGCCCTTTGATCCACGAAAAATATTCTTGTCTTTATGTTTTGATGTTTGATTGAGTCACTCGTCAATTTGTTCATTTTTTTGTTTAGGTGCTTGCTTATTCAAACCAAGATTATTAAGTTAAGATAACATGTTAGATTTAATATCACTAGATTCATAGGTTCTAATTTATGCTTCGGTCGAGTGGTTTAAGGCGTAGCATTGAAATTGCTATGTAGGCTTTTGTTTACTGAGGGTTCGAATCCCTCTCTTTTCGCACTTTCACTTAATTTACTAATGTTAATGACCGAAATGTATCAAATAGCAATGGAAAAAATGATTCCAACAATTAGACCTTTCTTTGATATATATTCTCTATTCCTAATTGTTGTTTTTCGGAAAATACTAGAAAGAGTGGACAAGGAATTCAAATATCCCTCTATCTTCTCTCAAGAGGCAAATATCATAGTTGAGATTCAAATTTTATGCTTATGATTTTTGTCTTGTTTTTTTTAACTAGTCCATTTTTGTTTACTTCAGAATTGATGGTGTGTCTTGCCTTCATTTTGTTATCTCATGTAGATTGTAGACTCAATTATATAACTAATTTACTAGAGACTAATGTTTCTTGTCTTTTTTCTTGTTGTAGATCAGTGATATTGACAAGACTCCTTGATTCTCAGGTTCTTCAACGGCAAAGGCGTTGAGTGATTTGCGGTATATTCAATATTACCTTATTAAAATTGTTCAACTAGAGTTCACCATTTTATGAAATAAGTTTTTGAGGTAAACTTTGTTCAGTGTCCCTATATGAAGTTTTTGAAACAATCATTATAAAAGAAAAATTACACTTTATTTGGCAAAAGATTTTCTTGTGAACTTTTTCATGGATTGTGTTTTATAATTTTCATAAATTCAATTTAAGTTTAAAGTGGATTTAGTGTCATAAATGATATTTCTCTAGTTAGTAGTCAATTACTCTATAGACATGTCCTTTTAACTCTTTTCTTTTAAATTTATTAACTTTTTTATTTTAATGTCTGATTTTATGGTGAAGTGGGGCTGGGAGCAAGGGGGATTTGACCTAGATAACAAAATAAATCTACGTGTATTTTGGGTTGACCAGAAAAAAGTGTGTTGCTAATGCATTAAAAAGGATCTTTTATGAAAAGTTTTATCCTTTAGAAAATAAGCAGTCCCACTCGCAAACCTTAAATCTTTATCTAGATTTATATTTCCAAGAAGATCTATGTTAAAGAGACATTTATTTATTTTTCTTCACATAGATTTTAGGATTTAGCTTTTATTGGTTCAATTTTGTTCCCTATTTAATTTAGTTGGAGTAGATAATGTCAAAAGAATTTTTTTTTTCCTTATGTTAATTAAGCTAGAATTTTCTGAATTCACATGACATTTGATTTGGTTTAAAAAATTGATTTCTACAAAAAAAAAAAAAAAAAAAAAAGTTAACTATAAACACAGTAGATGTTGAGGTTAGATTATTAGTTTCATGTAAAGCAAGATTATGTTATGCTAAATTTTCAGAATTGTATTATTCTTTTAAAGTCAATTTCGTGTTAAAAGAATTTAAAAAGTTTGAAGGTTGCGTTCTAATGACATCTTTTACTATCGAAGGTCTTCATTAAAATATTATACTCATTTTAATACCTATATCACTACAACAAAAGAGATATTTAATGGAAATAGATTTTTATTTTGGAGCAAAAATATTTAGTTAAAATTAAATTAATGGCATTGCATTCAGAGTCATTAAAGACATTAGCTACATTTATAAAGTGTTAGTTATAAATATTATCATATTTATTATAACTGCTAAATATGATATAGTCAATTATATTATTATAGTTAAATAATTATTGCTAAGTGCTTTTATATAGTAGTGTATTAAAATTTAAAAGGATACTATATAGTTCTTGCTTGTATCACATTGAAATTTAGAACATCTTGCGTTTACTCTAGAATGTTTGTGAATGTCAATTTTCATCGAATTTATTCTTACATCCTTGTGTATGACATGTGTAAAGAGAAAGTTTACTCATAGATGTCACATATTTTCAACCTTTCTATTTTGTTTTTGAGCATGCACCTATTATATATTCTTGAAACTATGATATGAAGGAGATGTGATTAATTTTATTTCCAAAGTCATGTTTGAGTGAGTTTTACAAACACTAACACGAAATTTTAAGGTGCTATTTCAGATTTGTTGAGCAATTTCTTAAATTTAATTGTGAATGAATTGTTTAGCTCTTTTAGGAAAATATTATTTCTTATGTATTCACAAATGGGAAAATACACTTCTAATGAGAGAAATAGAGTCTTCAATCAAACAATGAATGATAGCAATTTGAATTTATCATATCCCCCTGATTTCATTGAGGACAATTCAATTGACCTAAATGAATGGAGCAATTATGCCAAAGGAGGTATTTTCATGTCTGGAACTTCTCATTTGGTGAGTGACCTTGCAAGTGGTGTTACAATATTGATCTCATATCATCAGAAAGTCTTTTAAATAATACTAAAAGCTCTTTTCAAATGCAAAACTTATGGCATGCTCTAACAACTTTATTTTTTTAGAGTACACACTTTCATGGACCTTCTAGAACTGTAAATGACTTTACAAGCGGTGTCACAAATACTGCCTTCATACCATCCAAAAGTCTTCCAAATAGTGGTAGAAGCTCTCTTCAAACACAAAATTTATGACATGATCCAACAACTTTATTTTCTCAGAGTTTACATTTTCATGGTGCTTCTCGTACTGTGAGTGATTTTATAACTGATGTCACAAATACTAACCTCATATCATCAAAAAAATCATCCAAATAATGCTAGAAGCTCTCCTCAAGCACAAAATTTATGGAATGCTCCAACAGTTTCATTTTCTCATAGTACAAACTTTCATGGACCTTCTCGTACTGTGAGTAATTTTGTAGAGGGTGTCACAAATGCTAGCCTGATATCATCAAATAATTGTCCAAATAATGCTAGAAGCTCTCTTCAAACACAAAACTTATGAAATGCTCCATCAGTTTCATTTTCTCATAAGACAAATTTTCATGGACTTTCTCGTACTGTGAGTGATTTTGTAGAGGGTGCCACAAATACCGACCTCATATCATTAGAAAATCATTCAAATAATGTTAGAATCTCTCCTCAAATGCAAAACATATGAAATGATTAAACAGTTTTCATTTTCTCATAGAACAAACATTCATGGTCCTTCTCATATTGTGAGTTGTCACAAATACTAGCTTCATTTTCTCATAATACATACTTTCATGGAGCTTCAAATATTAATTTTGTGGAAAATAGTACACATCAAACATTTTTTGAGCAACATACAAATTTTGATGATGGTAGTTCATCTACTTCAAGAAATCAATATAATGCTTTTATCCAGCCTTCAGACGGTCCAGTGAGATTTTTAAGAGAACATGAATTAGGGGACACAGGAAGGCATGTTACTTTCTTGAAAAATAATATTGATCCTCAATTGTGTTCCCTTGTAATTGGTGAAGGTGTCGTGGTTAGTTTTCTATCATAACATAATTGTGGTATATGTTAGTAATATTTACACTTATCTTTTTTCTTAACATATCTAAATCATATTCTTTGTTTTCTTATAATTATGAGCTTCTTACAAATTTATTTGGTTATTTAGGGTGACAGTATCAGGGAGATCGGTCATAGGAATGAACCTATTGTTATTGAGGTCAACACTCTACAATATCTAGTATGAATTTATTTGTCATTTTTACCTCTTCTCATTTTACTATCGACTTCTTTAATAGTAATGTTGTATGATTAACATGTAATGCATGATATCCACTTGTTATTAAATGAATTTTTCAAATCATATTATACATGTATGAGTATTTCAAATTATTTCGTCTAACTATATAAGAATATGTATATTTTATTAGTTTTCATTTATTTTTAGTTGTCAAAAGTAATCTTGACATGTTGAATATGTATTTCATGTCACACATATCTTTCATGCAATGTGTGGTAATGATAGTAAGCAAATACTCAGAATTTAAAATCACAGGATGATGAAGAAGATGAACACGATGATGCTCAACATGATGAAATTTCTTATTATGGATAAATGTCATATGAGGTTATACACTGAGATACAATACATGAACATGTGATATGTTTAGAGTAATCAATCTAATATATTTTTAATATAACATTGAAGAAGAGCTTTATTTCTAAACTTCTAAAGCAGAGCAAGTATCAATCAACCAAGATGAAAAACTATAGTGATTCTTGCTACATATGTTTGGTAAGGAGCATAAAACTTTGGTTGTTTCCCATTTCACTTTTAAGTTTCATTGCAACCTTATTCAATTTTATGTCTTTCTATTTTGGTATGTATAGGGTACTTCTGATGATGGGGCAGAACTAGAAAAAATCAATTGTGGACATGAATTTCAATGCATCAGAAAGTGGCTGAAGAGAAACAACTATTGTCCTATTTGCAAAAGGATTGCATTGACTCCGTAAGATAGGAACCTTTGGTTCTCATTTAAACCAACAAATTTTGCAAGCCCCATTTTCAGTGGATTAGCTTGGTGGACACACTACATACTTTTGTGTCTTGTTGATTGATGGAGTAGAATTATCCAAATGATAAACCTATGGATATACATTTTCAGTTTGGTGTCTTTTTTTTGCTTTCAGTGCTAGCCATCAAATCAATCATATTATCAACTTTAGACTGAAAAATGTCATTTCCTATTTTTTTCAGTTTGGTGTCTTTTCAGTATGAACTAATGTAGTAATTAATACTTTTGAGATTTTTGTTTCTATCAAAGTACTAGCAACATTATTATCTTATGAAACTTTCTTTTGCTTTAATTACTCTGTCAATTTTTTCAGCATATCAAAAGGTAGTGATGTTATTTATTTTGATAGTTGATGGAATTTTAAAACCATGATTGATTAGTTATTGATAGTTGAAAATGACGGTGTGTCATGAATCAAAATTATGAGGTATTTTTCTACATTTTAGTGAAGATTCTAATGATCAACTCTGGCGATCTCTAAGTGTTTATTCATCTCAAATGTCTTATTGAAAAGTAATTTTTTCGTGGGCCTAATATTGAACTATTTGATATAATGATAGGCATTTAAATTTGAATATAGACTATTCAATTTATCCATAATGTTTATTTATTGAAAAATCTCATTAAAAAGGACAATTTTGTGTACTAAGTGTCCGCTATGTGTGAGGTCCGGAGAAGATTTTACGTAATTTATTTTGTATTTTTTTTGGAAGAGGATATTTTCACAGCTCGAACTTGTGATTTTCTAATCACATAGAAACAACTATACCAGTTATGTCAAGGCTCCCTTACATTGAGTCAACTTATCTTTTATACTTCTTTTGTTGATTAGTTTAGAGAGGGATGGACCATTACAGGAAACAAAAGCTTTTCCCACCGCAAATTAGTGAGAAATTTGTGTTATAAAATATGATTTTTTTTTCCACAAATTTCTCTCTATAAATCGATCACTAACAAAATTCATGCGGAAAAAGATATTCTCAATGAAATATTGGTAACCTTTCTAATTTTTCATGTAGAAATATTATTATATTTTATTTTTCCATTGTTTCAATCAAAATATGTGTAAAAATATCCATGGAATAATTATTAGTGAAATTTTTTATGGAGAAATAGTGATAATATAATAGTGGACACGGTCATTTTTATTTAAAGTCTACAATAGTTCGTTTGTTGAGAAAATGTTTGTTTATATAAATTCGCATCATAATGACTTATTCCGATTTTTAATCTTTTAGGTCCTGCCTTATATTTTTGAAAAAAGAAACATTATTTAACAGTGAATATAAGTTTATAGTGGATTAGAAAAATGCATAAACTTCATTTCTCATTTTAGATTAACTGAGGATAAAATAATTTAGCTCTTTTCAAGTCATCATTGCCCCATATTGTTAGGTAGATTGATTACTGAAAAAGTAAATGTGTTGTTGTAATGTATGCAAAATTTCACTTCAACAATTGATATAAATTTGCTTGTATACTCTTTTCTTTTATGTTTATTAGTATGTAGACACATGCATTGCATATGTGTCTCATACAAATAAAACGATGACATTAATCATGTAAATTTATGGTTACACGTTTAAAATTAATATCAATATATACAAACTTTGTAAGATGAAAGATAAAAGAAATTGTGTAATCAAACATCGGTGACACTAGATTTTCTTAACAATATTTTGTCTAAATGTTCGACGTATGATAGAATCTTCCTTTCTGAAATAGAAGAATGTTGATTGTCTTTCATCTTTTTCTATTTTTTATAGAATTGGTGTATGAGTTAGTTTACTTACATCTCAATTTGTTGTTCCACCATTTATTTTTGGAGATTAATAATTTTTATCAGATGTTCGCATCATTTGATCTCTGAAAAAGTATTTTCATAAAGTTGTTCTAACATTTGGTTGAGTCGTTGCCCGATTTGTTCATTTGTGTACTTACTTGTTTTAATCTAAATATTAAATTGAGATAATAAATTCATAAATTCAATACTTATAAGATTACATGGACCTACATTCTGTCAAGAGGTAAATTAATGGTTGTTCTAATACTCCAACCTGAGAGGGGGGGAGAGATTTGTGATTGTTCCCCACATTGTTAGTACACCTTTTTATTTTATTTTTATTTATAACTTTTTGTTCGTAAACATTTTTGAATACTTTGTAAGTTGTGATTGTTTTCCCTATTATTCTGTATTGTGCTTTAGTCAAACTATATATATAATTTAAGCATTAGCCTTTTTTGTGCATCTTATCTAGTTGATTTGAATCTACAATTTATTTTCTATAATGTAAAAGAAAATAGTGATGGTATTGAAGATCACTAGGTTCTTGATCACAAGGCATTCACTATTTGTGCTAATGTTGTAACACCTCAAAAATTCAAAAATCAAAGAAGGAAAGGAAAGGTCTCATTTTAGGCTACTTTTTGTGTCTTACGAGACCAATCTACAGAGTGTAGAAGTTCTTACGGATCGTAGATGGCACTCATAGGAATGAGGTTGAGTTTTTGAAATTTTAAGGTTTCTAAAAGTTTGACCTACGAGTGTTGACATCCTTTGAGAGGGCGCAATGTCGCGATGACTCACCAAAAATGGTAATTTAATTTTTTAAAGAATAAATGAATTTTAAAAAGGGTAACGGGGTAAAAGAGAGTACCCACCTAATTTTTAGGAAAACTAGGAAACCAATTAACAAATTAACTTAAAAGAAATATCTATGAAATGAATAGATTCTAGGTAAGGGGTTCAAGTTATTCCGAAGAAAAGGTGTTAGGAATCCTTCAAAATCCACAATTGTTGGTCCCGACTGAATTCATTTTTTCAAATTGAGAAGGAGATAAAAATAATAGGGAAAAAGGACAAATATACCCCCCCCCCCCAACTATCTTAAATAGCATCCAGATATCCTCTGTCATACTTTTGGGACATTGGTGCCCGTTTCGTCCAAAAACTAGAGCACATATACCCTTTATACTAACTGACATACACGTGTCATAATCTTATCCACCGACCCGACATTGGATCGATGGATAAAATTGAGTCATGTGTCCCTATTTAATCTTCTGTTAAAGTGAAGGGCATATATGCTCTAGTTTTTGGACGGTAGGGGCACCAATGTTTCAAAAGTATGACGGAGGGTATTTGCATACCATTTAATAGTTCAAGGGTATATTTGTCCGTTTTTCCAAAATAATATACAAGTATAATAAACATGTGATATACACAAATAATAAAATGAAACAATAAAATAAGAAATGGCCTAAGTTTGTCTAATGTCAATATATACAAAATAATGAATAAAGAGTATAATTCGAACTTCATTCAAATAGCTTCAATGGGAAGCATTTTTTGCGTACCTGTAAAGACACTTAGTAAAGGTGTTAGTAATAAATAAATATGAATAAAAATGAATAAACCAAATACTCCCTCCATCTCATTTTATGTGAGGTAGTTTGACTCAGCACGGAGTTTAAGAAAGAAAGGAAGACTTTTAAAACTTGTGGTACATAATGAATGATAGAAATTTGTATGGTTGTAAATCATTTCATTAAGGGTAAAATACGCATTTCATAGTAAAATTGTTACTTAATATGGAAATGTGTCATTCTTTTTTGGACTGACTAAAAAGGAAAGTAAGTCACATAAATTGGGACAGAGAAAGTAATAACTTAAAAATAAAAAACCCGTCTTATTAACTTGGGAGGCCTTGGAAATCAATGGTAATTTCTTCATCGACAAATTTTAACAAATAAAATATATGAACTTAAACTAAATTTCCGTCTTTTAACATTGGGGAGACTTTGAAAACCGATGGAGAAATTTTTTCATTAGTCAATTTTAATGTATAATATCATGAAATAATGTAAGAGATGTGAAATTGTGCAAACAAAACACAAAAAATGGAGAACCTAAAACAGTAACATTAGAACTATAATAAACAACAAACCAAATATCCTTCTAATACTATAACATTATTAAACCCGATAAAATATTTCAAACTCAAATAACTTACCACTAAAATAACATTTAGAATGAAGAAAAGAAAAAGAAACAGTACCTAAATAAACAAACAATATAGTTATAATGGGTTAAAGAGACAACAATAATGGTAAACGAATTGATGTTATCATTGTATGGTCTGAAATGGAGCTAGTAACAGATACAAAATTATCCCAAGACAAAATCAATAATCAAAAAGGTAGTAAATACAAAACAATCAAACTTTCACCTACATGAAAAACAAATATGCAAATAAAATAAAATAAAATAAAGAATTAGACCATAATAGTAATAAATCAACCCAACATAGCTAAATAGTACCAAATAATACTCTTACTAAGAGAGAATTAACAATAAAGAATATAGGGAAAAAGGACAAATATACCCCCGAACTTTCGAAAATGGTATGTCAATACTCTTCGTCATACTTTTCGTTCATCAAAGCCCTTGCTGTCCAATAACTAGTACACATTTACCCCTCCCACTAACGGAGCACTGATTGTGTCCACGTGCCGCAATCCTATGCCACAACCCGGTTGACCAAATTTTTTACCCAAATTTCAAAACCTACCCATAACCCATTTAACCCACCCAATTTACCCACAAATAAACCCTCTAAAAATCCTAAAGTTTATTTATTTATGTTAAACTTTACACACTTTTTAAAAAATACGATTATAATAAGAATTTTACTGTAATACTCCTATTAACTAATGAATTGTTTTTGTAAAACTTAATTTTTGAAATTATTTTTCCAACAACTTAACTTGCTAATCACTTTCCCCTAACAACGTGGGTCCCACATTTTCCATTATTCTTCTTTTCTAATTCTTCAAAATTCTTCTTCTACTGTACGTTCCTCTGTTCCTGCAATGAAGAAACAATGGGAATTTCATGGAGTAAAAGGCATCAAAATCATCACCTCCACCACCCTCCTCCTCCGCTGCTGCCGCCGCCGTCTTCTTCTTCTATTGCTCTGCCCTTTCCTTCTTCTATGGGGTGGGTATTGGCCACCGCCGCCACCTCCACCACCCGTTGCTAGCGGTGCCGTATGTGGATTATCAAAGTGCGAAGAAGATTAAAAATGATGTTAATTTTCATAGGGATACTACCATGATCTTGATGAATTCAATAAGGATTTTCATTCTTCTTTAGGATTTTAGAGGGTTTATTTGTGGGTAAATCGGGAGGGTTAAATGGGTTATGGGTAGGTTTTGAAATTTGGGTAAAGAATTGGTCAACCAGGTTGTGGCATAGGATTGCGACACGTGGACACAATCAGTGCTCCGTTAGTGGAAGGGGTAAATGTGTACTGGTTATTGTACGGCAAAGGCTTTGATGAACGAAAAGTATGACGAAGGATATTGACATACCATTTTTGAAAGTTCAGGGGTATATTTGTCCTTTTTCCCAAGAATATATCAATATACAAAACATGAGAGTGGCCGAAATTTGAACCCCTCCGGCCAGATCTGGTAAGAAAAACGAAGTGAAAGGGGGTTGTTTATTTACCGAAATTGGTGGAGCTTGGAAAACAAATGGTAAAAATGGCGTGTGAATTCATTGGCTTTGTTCACCGGAGCTTGGAGGTTCGCTGGCAATGGATGGTGTTAGAGGGATAGCTCCAAGCTGCTGGTGACCTGGAAAAAATAAACATAAACTCAAAAAGGGGAAAGGGGAAGGAGTTGGTCCGTTACTGGAAACGAGGAAGGAAAAATGGGGGTTTTGGAGATCAATTTCTGGCTTTTTGGAGGTTGTTGTTTGGTGCATTGTTTGTTGGTCGATGACAAGGAAAATGGAGGCGTTTTGGGTGGTGTTTGGAGTGGCTGTTCGGAGGTGTTTTGGTTGTTTCTAGCGAGGTTTTGGCTGTTGGTTAAGGTCGTGATTTGGTTGTTGGTGGTGATCTGGTTGTTGGAGAAGGTTGTTTGGATGTTCGATCGTTTGGGAAAACGAAGAAAAGGGGGTGGGGTTTCGGTTGGAGTTCGGTGGTCACTGGTAGGTGTTTATGGTGATTTGGGTTATTGTGTTGCTAGAGGAAGAAAGGAGAACAGGTTTTGGGGTTGTTACAAGTGATCGGAGAAGAAGGTAAAAGGGTTTGGTTGGTTCCTATCCATCTGAGCTTGAATTTGTTTGGGTTGGCTAGAGAATAGAGGGCGGTGGCTTGTAAAGTTGTTGTTAGTAGCGACAAGAGAGAAGAACAAGAGTTGGGTTTTGCCAGAGATGGGTTCTGTTTTGGAGTTGAATCCGGTAGGGTCTCGCCAGAAAAAAAGGAGAAAATGACGAGATTTTGTGTTGCCAGATCTTGGTCGGATGCCGGGGTGGTGGCAGCCGGAAAATTAATGAACAATGAACCCTTTTGTGAATAAAATCTGAAAATTACAACCTTTATCTGAAAAATACAACCCTTATCTGAAAAATAATTTACCACCCATAACTTAATGACCAAGCTATTCCTTAAATATAAAATTCAAAATCAATAATAGTACAATATCATTATCTTAAAATTGTGGGCCAAAACCATCGATTAATAAAATATTTGTGTATAAAATCTTATCCATATTTGAATGAATTTCTGGACTGTGTAAAATATCAAAATGAATATTAATAAATGTAACGAATAAAATGAATATTAAAAAATGTACCAAACATACCAATGACATGTACAAAATGCAATTTCACATAAATAATGATTTAATAAAAATGAATAGATATTTGAGCGTATTCAATCAACTCTGACAAACTAATATAAACAGAATTAATCGATATAAATCTTAATATCTTGAGAATAAGAATAATTATCAACAAATTGCATTAAAATTGCAAAACATGTATTTTGAACTATTTAAAATAATAAAATATTTCAATGTATTAACTTTAAAAATATCAGAACTCAAAATTTGATGTCAACAACGAGTAGCTAGAACGGGCCGTAGGATGTTCTGTATAAAGGTTCCAGATTTAGTAGAATTTTGGACCTAAACTTGGGTTTTACAGATGGGGTCAATGGACTCTAAGAATTTAAACGGACCATAGAAAGGTCTCATGAAAAGTAAGGTAAATTTGAGTTTCTGAAGTTGGTTCTACGATTGACTGGTACAAACTGTAGAAAGTTCTGTGTGCCACACCTCAAGCCTATACCCTGGACGTGGCCGACACTCGATAATCATTGTTGGTCCCCAAGCGAACCCTTGGCCTGATTGATTACTTAGCGGAAGACTTACTCAAGCGATAACAGGCTTAAAAACAGTATTTAGAACATTAAACTCAAGGTAAATACTCCTCTCAAACTGTTTGTAATACTCAATGACATAAGTATAATAGTTAGCAAACGCATCTCAAGGAAAAGTATATTGAGACTCCTCAACTTTATCTATCTATGAAGCCTCTAATACTCAATATGAATGTCGGGATAAGACCCACGACATCTCAAAACCACTGACTAGAAAATAAATGTGAAGTCCCCCAGAATGCAAGGAGGCTCACCCAAGCTATCTGAAGTGTAAAGTGATATTAATGAAGTGTTTGTTGATGATCTGGAACACCTGTATCAGCATCATAAAAACATGCAGTTAGAATAACATCGGTACATTGAATGTAATTTGTGAATAAACAAATATATGAACTGAAGGACTGGAAACAACTCAACAGAATCAATACATTAACATGAAGTGAACCCATTTAAACTTTACAATAAGATATGCAATAAAAGCAATAGGAAAATAATATACTTTACTTTGTGGGGAGTTTCTCTAACCGACAACCATTACTAAGAGCCTAGCAATGATACAACATTTCACCCTCATTGCAAGGGCCATTCTATATCTTGTCGGGGTATAGGATGTTACTGTAATAGGCCTTCTCAGAGGCATGACGAGTCACACGATAAATTAGTGTGATCCTATCCTACGTTGTCTACGTAGTTTTATCAGAGTTGAGTTAAAAATAGAATATTATCCAATTCGGTGTTCGATACTACTCCCAAAATATTCAATAGCTTTTATCCTCAATCACTCTTTACAAAGAAAGAGACTATTATTTTACTTTACTTTTCACTTTGCTCAATCACCCTTTACAATGAAAGGGACTATTACTTTACTGAAGTACTTTTCAAAAATATCAATCACACTCTTTCTCTTTCTCAACTATCAAAGTACATATGAAATCATTTGATTCTCTTTTTCAAGGATCCTGCTCAAAACTTACACTTTTAAAACGTATGCTTATGAACTTATCTTTCTAGCCCAAAATCAATATATGAGAAAATTTCATGCAATTTCCTTTGAAACATAACTTTACTTAATCAATATAATTCATGTGATAAGGGTTTTAACCTTCTTAGTGCTTCCCCGTGGGGTGCTCCTGTCTTATTTGTTATGAAAAAGGATGGTAGTATGAGGATGTGTATAGATTACCGGCAATTGAATAGAGTTACCATTAGAAACAAGTACCCATTGCCTCGAATAGATGATTTTTTTTGACCAATTGCAAGGTGCATCAATTTTCTCTAAGATCGATTTAAGGTCTGGTTACCATTAGTTAAAGATTATGTGTAAGGATGTGCCTAAAACGGCGTTTAGAACCCTCTATGGGCATTACAAGTTTCTAGTTATGTTGTTTGGGTTGACAAATGCGCCTGCAGCTTTCATGAGTTTGATGAATGGTGTGTTCAAACCCTTTCTTGATTCATTTGTTATAGTATTTATTGATGACATTTTGGTTTACTCGAAAAGTGAGGAAAAACATGCCGACCATCTCTGAATTGTTCTGGGTGTTATTAGGAAACAAAAGTTGTATGCGAAATTTTCTAAGTGTGAATTTTGATTTACATCAGTTGCCTTTTAGGGGCATGTAGTTTCAAAAGAAAGGGTAATGGTAGATCCCCAATAGATTGAAGTAGTTAAGAATTGGGTTCGGCCAAGCTCTATGACTTAAGTTAGGAGTTATGTGGGGCTTGCTAGCTACTATCGTCGATTTGTGAAGAACTTTGCTTATATTTCCACGCATCTGACTAGATTGACCAAGAAAGAGGTACCCTTTGAATGGATTGAAAAGTGTGATGAGAGCTTTCAAAAGCTCAAGACTATTTTGACCTCAGCGCCTATTCTAGCATTACCGGTGGAAGGTAAAGATTTTATTATTTATTGTGATGCTTCACATTCGGGTTTGGGTACTGTGTTGATACAGGATAAGAATGTTATAGCTTATGTATCACGGCAATTGAAGGCGCATGAGAGGAATTACCGAACATATGATTTACCATTGGTAGAGGTAGTGTTTGCTCTTAAGATATGGCGGCATTACCTTTATGGTGTTAAGTGTAAGGTATTTACTGATCATCGCAGCTTGCAGCATGTGTTTACTCAAAAGGATCTGAATTTAAGACAGCGAAGGTGGATGGAGTTACTCAAGGATTATGATGTGACCATCCAATATCATCCAGGCAAGGCAATTATGGTGACAGACGCACTAAGTCGGAAGGCGGTAAGTATGGATAGTCTAGTTTGCTTGAGTGTATCCAAGCGACCCTTGGCTAAGGAAATTCAGACCTTGGAGTCTAAGTTCATGTAGTTGGGCATCTCATAGAAAGGTGGGGTGTTAGCTAGCGTTGAAGTAAGGGACACGTTCATTGAGGATGAGCAATTGAAGGAACTCAAAAATAAAACAGTGTCTGGCAAGGCACAAGAGACCACTCTTGATGCGAGAGGTATGCTCAGTTTTAAAGGAAGTATTTGTGTCCCTAGAGTGGGCGACTTAATTCAGAATTTCTTGGCAGAATCCCATTGTTTGCGGTATTCCATTCATTTCGATGTGACCAAGATGTATCAAGATTTGAAGCGAATATATTGGTGGTCAGGTATGAAGAAGGATAAAGCAAAGTTTGTGGCTAAGTGTCAAAATTTCCAAGTAAAATATGAGCATCAAAGGTCGGCAGGGTTGCTTCTGAGAATGCCTATTCCGAAATGGAAGTGGGAAAGAATAGCTATGGATTTTGTTGTTGGTCTTCCCAAGACTTTGGAGAAGTTTGATTTTATTTGGGTAGTGGTCGAAAGATTGACTAAGTCAGCCCATTTTATTTTGGTTAGAATAGATTATAATGCTCAGCAGTTGGCTAAGGTTTCTGTGAAAGAGATAGTGAGATTGCACGGGGTGCCTCTTTCTATCATCTCAGACCGTGGTACGTAGTTCACATCCAAGTTTTGGAGGAAATTACATGATTAATTGGGCACACAACTCACTTTTAGTATAGCTTTCCATCCACAGACAGACGGACAGTTAGAGACGACTATTCAAGTGTTAGAAGACATATTGAGGGCATGTGTGATTGATTTTGGAGGGCATTAGGATAAGTTCCTACCGTTCTGTGAGTTCTTATATAATAATAGTTATCACTCCAGCTTAGATATGGCACCGTTTGAGGCACTCTATGGGAGGGGATGTAGATCACCCATAAGATGGTTTGAGGCTGGGGAAGTGAAACCTTTGGGGGTTGATTTAGTGAAGGATGCTCAAGATAATGTAAGAAGCATCGAAGAGAAGTTGTTAGCAGCCCAGAGTAGACAGAAAAAGTATGCAGACCACAAGGTGAGGGACATGGCATTTCACACTGGTGAAAATATTCTTCTTAAGGTATCACCTATGAAAGGGGTGATGAGATTTGGCAAGAAGGGCAAGCTTAGTCCTTGATACATTGGTCCATTTGAGATTCTTGATTTTGTAGGGCCAGTGGCTTATAGATTAGCCTTACCTCCTAACTTGTCTGGAGTTCATCCAGTATTTCATGTGTCAATGTTGAAGAGATATTATGGAGATGGGAATTACATCATAAAATGGGACTCAGTTGTGTTAGACAAGGACCTTCAGTATGAGGAAGAACCAATTGCAATTTTGGATCGTGATGTCTGGAAGTTGAGGACCAAAGAGATTAAGTCCATGAAGGTTCAATAAAAACATCATCCAATTGAGAAAGCTACTTGGGAAATCAATAAGGACATGCAAGACAAGTATCCCCAATTGGTCATCGATTCACATACTACTTTACTCTAACTTTTGCCCCTTTTCCTAGTTTGTCACTCGGGGACGAGTGATGGGTAAATTGGTATCTATTGTAACAACCTATTCTCATCATTATAGAAAAGCCAACGGGGAAAAATTTTAGGCCGAAAAACTTTTTCGTAGTAACTTGGGATTTCCTAACCTAGTCCAGAATTGGACAAAATTGGAGTCATGTGAGTCTAGGGAAATCTGGTAATGATTGGGTGATTTAATAAGGTATTTGATTGCATGAGTAGATAGCTAAGACATTAAGGAATACTACTTTAAGAAATCAAATTCGAGCAAGTAGAACTCCCAAAACTGATCTTAGCGTGAATAGGTATTTTTTGAGTGTCATGGAACGAAGGTGTGTTGTAAAATGGGAGTTTGAAACTCTTAAATCAACTCACTGGTTCTGTGAAAGCCGCTTTGGCGGGATTATTTCCTCCAGGGCAGGGCTGTTGTGGCGAGATGGGGCCCCATAACGGGCCAGTCACGAATTAAGTCAAAAATAAACCCCAAAATTGTTATTTTCTGCAAGTTTCATTCTTGAGAGCTAGGAGATGACCCCAAGTGTGTTCTTGACGGTTTTTCACCATTCTTGAAGCTAAAGTTAAGGTTTTTACTCCCCAAATCCAGCAGAACTTAGTTTCTTGGGTAATTATTGAAAGGGGAGGGTTTTGATCTAGGAATTATGGTGGAAAAGGCCCTAATCTGGGTAGGGGGGATCAAGGGTTTGACCTAGGGTTGATATTATTGATTATGGTATGGGTAATTAGGTCTTGTTTATTGATCCTCGTGTTAGAGTGATTGTTCGTAGACCAAGAACAAGCGAAAAGAATTCGAAAAGGGAAGAATCAAATTTCTTAGGGGATTCAAGCTTTGTTCGAGGTAGGTGACGGTTGTGATTTCATGTGGGTGTGATATATGTTAGTAATTACTTTGTTTTAATGCATGTATGTATGCGAATGTTGCATTATTGATCACACTAATCGTAAATGAGTATCAATGAAAAATTATATGCCATGAATCAACTCTTAATTGTATGATTATGAAAATGTAAATTGTGTTTGTGATTGTGGCTTGTTGAATGGATCGGGTGCTACGTTCCAACAAACTAACTTGGATCCGGGTTCCACGTTCCAGTGCAAATATGAGATCGGGTGTCACATCCGGCACATTAACTTGGATCGGGTACCACGTACCGGTATACTAATAGTTTGGGTATGGGTTCCATGAGAGGACCATTGACTTGACATGACTGTATATCTTGAGAATTGTGAAATTGTACATTGTTCGTAAGTGATAATTGATATTGTATATTTTCGGTGTATGCATGTTTATTATTGATGTAAGGACTTATATATGTTTCACTTATTAGGATATTCGTGTGACCCTACCAGTACACTATGGTTGTGTATTGATAGTGCACTTACTCTTTCTTTATTGAGTACAGGGCATCTTCAGCCGGCTACTGACAGACCTCATTTAGAAAACCAGTGATCGACTTGAATTCAAGGGTGAGCTACTTTTTTCGGGCTGCCATGAGTTCTCTTTTTGTTTACGTCCACATCTTCAGACTTAGACTAGTACTTAGGTTTTCTTATGTTTAATTGGGTTGTACCCATTTCCCTTAGACTTATGATCCTTGTTAAAGTTTTGGTACATGGGCTTTCAGGTTCTAGGCATTATTTCTGCATTTGGTTGTTAAACTTTTGTTGTAGTTTATGGGAACTCCCTATTTTCCTTTTCTTAGAAATTTAAACCTGTTTCTATATCTTTAAATGCCTTAGTTTTGTTGGTTGAGTTGTTTAGTTTGGGTTGTAGTAATGGTTCTCCCACTGGAGGGTTAGTATGGGTATCAATCATGACGGTCTGGGTCGTGACAATTAATCAGACAATCATGCTTCAGAATTTGAATGTCATATCTTTCAGTATATGTATGATGCATTCTCAGATAATTAGCAGTATTTTGAGCTATCTTGTATTACAGTTGCATTTTAGCTTTATATTCAATTGGGAGTAAGCTTAGCATCGAGTGGATAAAGGGTTCACCTGTCAGATTAGGCTCTGAGACCTTTACTACCAATCCCTGAGTCCCAAAACTATGGCACCAGCATAGATTCTAAGGGGTTACCTTTTAGATTAGGCTTGAAACCCTTGTTCCTTGTGGACATCAGTTAGTGGATCAACGTCAGACTTTTTCATACCCTTGGCAAGGTATGAACACCCATAATTAGCTTATCTTGGGGTATGTCGGTTAGTAGTATCTCCCACAGTCAGATTCATGTTGCATTGACCATGTATTCGATATTTATTTCAGTATTAAGATCAGGATGTTATATCTTCATAATTATTACTTGGTCATTACATCCAACTCAACTTTCAGATATGCTTTAGTATATTTATTTCCATGTTACGTTCAGTTTCTATATTGTTCAACTAAGCACATATCATGCATCCTCAATAAATTCAAAGTACTAACACATACTTTTGTGCTACATTGTTGTATGATGTAGGTTCAGTCGCTCAACATCCATACTGCGCTTAGCTTGACTTACAGTCCGTATTCAACAGCTTCAGTGGTGACTCCTCATAGTTTGAGGACTATAGACATGCTTTACATTTCAGTATTTACTTTCTAGTTTCAGACTTGTTAGAATTAGCTGGGGGCATGTCCCAGCAACTCAGATCAGTTAAAGGCTTTCAGATATAGATAAGATTCAGATTAAGTTGTTAGTGTTGTTTGTAGTCATCACTATACTCTTCATATATTTTAGGGATAAGACATAACTAACCCCCCCCCCCCAGACTATGATCGAAATCTCAGAGACACATATAAACTTAACTAAGGTCCTATTCCCCCCCCCCCCCCCAATGAACTCATTTTTTCATATTTTTGTGCACCTTTTGTGCTGACGTGGCACCTTCAACCACCCAAGTTGGTTGTGTTTGTACACACTCGCCTTCCACATGTGTAAATATTTTTTTTAATTAAAAATTAATTTATTTAAAAAAAAGGCTAAAAAAATTAAAAAATATTTTTTTAAAAAAAAAAAGTATTCTTTTTTTCTTTATCTTGTATTTAAATTAAGTTAATACACATTTTTTTACCTTGTAACGAAACTTTTTTTTACCTACATTCGTTGGTTTTTCTCTTTTATTTTTCTATTGATTTTTATTTTCTTTGTCTTTCGTTTTGATTTGATTTCAAATTTAATTCCAAATATCTTGTATTCAAAATAAGTTAATTTTGAACGGATATTAAAATAAGTGAAGAAAATCAAATAAAATATTAAAAAAAAATTAAAACATTAAAATTAAAGGACACTTTTAAATTATTTTTAAGAAAAATACACATAATTTTTAAAAAATAATTAAAAGTGAAAATATAATAAATTAATGAAAAAAAGGTTTGAAGTGAAAAGAATTTAAAATAAATATTTTACAAAGTAAGAAATAAAATAATTAAATATATATGAGATTTAATATCAATAAAAATGTGTACTAACTAATTATAAAGTTACCGATAAAAAAAATGACATGTGTCCAATTTGTGCACTCATCACTTAACTTCAAGAGAGTGTGCACACTCTCTATGCCAAGTCAGCATTTGTGATGTATTTATTCCATTTTAAATTAGTTTAGGAGGGTGATACTTATCCCTTAAAATAATTTTGAGGAATTTTCATAAGTAACGCCACTTTACTGCTGAATTTATCATACATTATATGTGATACATGACAATAAATTTAAAAAATCATGTTGTATTTCAAAAATAGTTGGTTTAGATTCGCGTTGATCTAAAATACAATATTTTATATATATATATATATATATGTTCACTCAATTTCATCATAATCTTTGCTAATTTTAGTTAGATACACAATATCGATACGTTCATTATATTCTAGTTGTATCAACGTTTTCTCATTTTACTAAGTACAATAATTTTAAGCAAGTCACTCTATACCAGATATAACTATAACTTGACTACTAAACAAGAATTAAACTTACACCTAAAAGCATATCGAAAATATAAATATACAAATCTAATTTAATAAAATTTACTTTTAAAGACATGAATTATTTTTTGTCTCCTCAACTTGAGTGAAAAATTCTTTGAATTTATGATACCACACATTTTTGTCAACAACTTTACAAATAAAATATATACACTTAAGATGAAAATACTAATCACATTATAGGTGTAACGTAAAAACTTTAGTAGTTGAAATTGGTGATTAAACAAATAAAAATAATTTATATTGGAGTTGTAAATTAAAGAGGTTTCATATATTCTTTTCTTTTACTTTCTTTCTTTCCTTAAGCATGGACTTTCAACCAATTTATATAACACAATTCATGTGCATGGTTTAATACTTTAATTCATATTTTGTAAATGGAATGTGACATTTGTGTAGAAATTAACCTTATTCCATACTTTAATTCATATTTTGTAAATGGAATGTGACATTTGTGTAGAAATTAACCTTATTCCTCAAGGTGTCAACAAATATATATTCCGATTTGCTTGTATTTACTGATGAATATTTTAAAAGGCAAATACATAAACAGAAGAAGAATTGTATTCAGCATGCAACAAATGAACTCCTTGTTTAATTTTTTGTAAAAGACAATATTGCCAATGTTAGTTAGCATTATTATTGAAAATTATTGTCTGTTTGGTCAAATTTTTAAAAATAACTTATTTAAAAGTGCTTATTCAAAAATATACCTTTGGCGGGGGATAGTTGGTAATTGGCCAATTAATAAATTTTAAAAACAGTTCTAAACAATAATTGGTGTATGGACAAGTTTTTAAAAGTGTTTCTAAATTTGTTTGTTTTTCAAAAGTGTTTTTCATTCTCCACTTGTTTTCGCTCAAAAGTTTAGTTAAACACATGTTTTTTGAAAAATAATAATAATAATAATAATAATAATAATAATAATAATAATAATAATAATAATAATAATAATAATAATAATAATAAGCACTTTTTGAAGGAAAAAAAATGTTTAACTTCTGGAAATTTGATTAAACAAGCTATTAATCGAATTGATAACATATTTAGAAAAAATTCCTCCGTTATTTAGTATGCCAACAACTATCATGTTATTCTCTCTAGTCTATATATTAAGTGAACTGTTGAGACTTTTCTTTTTTTATAGGGAAAATGGTCTGAAAAATACTTCAACTTTGGTTGAAATTGTTGTTACGATACCAAACTTTATGGAGGACTTTTTACCCCCTGCACTATTTAATAATGTATTTTAAAAGTATATATGTGTCAACGTGGACATGTTACTATTTATAATGATGCAATATTTATGATGTCCACGTGGTAGATATATACCTTTAAAATACACTATTAAATAGTGCAGGGGGGGTCAAAGGTCCTTTCCAAAGTTTGGTGTTGTTACAGTAATTTCGGTCAAAATTCGGATATATTTTCGGACCTTTTTTCCTTTTTAATAAATATCCTTCATTTAATAAGGTTCTTAATTAATTTACATTTTTAGTAGACTAATTTGAAAATAATCAAAAAGATAATAATAAAAAGTAGTCTTTAATTTATGTTCTATTGTTCCTCAATGTTTTTCCTTAAAAATATGTCATACATCAACCATGTATGTAATATATATTAGAGAGAATAATTTTTTTTTAAATATGTCATACACCAACAATTCACTTAATATAGATCAGAGGGAGTATTTTTTAAGGGGAAAAAGAACATAGGTTAACGATAGTTAGGAAGATAGTTTGAAAAGGCAAAAGTGCAGCAAATTAGATGTGATTTTATTTAAGGTTCATTGTCTTCATATTAATTGATAGTCTAATTTAAAAGGTAAGATAAAGATTTAATTAAAATGTTATAACAATGTAACTGCAACATCATTTGTCAGTTTTCATATGCTGATTATCTTTTATATATCCAATTTTTTCTTTCAAATTCACTTTAACTTTTCATATTTCAATTTTTGTATCATTTAAAATTCAGAATATTTGGTAGATTGGGATATTTCCCTGAGCAAAATTACAACAATTGAATATAATTAAAGACGCATCGAGTAATTAAACCAATTTGGTTTATAATTTGGTTTCACGTATGTAATATATGTATATATAATGTCCATGAAAATTTGTTTGTAAACCGGTGATTACCAAATTTATACGTCAGCAACTATTTTAGTGTATGAAATAGGTATACAAACTGATATCTGTAAAGTGTGATATTGAATTTAGGTGATATCGATTTGTATACCAATTTCATACACTATGATACCAATTTTAATTAAGATTTCATAATATCTGTATCTATATTGAATCAAGATTGAATGAACGTTACTATATTTCATATTCGAAAAAAGAAGAGGAAAAAATTATGTTACTTTTCAAAATTATATAAAAAATAAATGAATGTAAAATTATGGATGAAAGCATAAAATTTATATTGAATATAAATAGGGAAGAAAAAGAAAAGAAAAAGAAAAAAAATGCGTATTAAAAAGTTAATTGAAAATTAAATATTGTGGACATATTGAGAAAATTGTGTGAGAATATTTAGGAGAGATTTAAAAAATAAAACAGATTTAAGAAACTAGAATGCTAATTTAAACAGATGATTTTCAAGTGAAAAAACAAAAAATGATATCAATTTTTAAAACAATAAAAAAAATTCATAGAAAGAAGGAGGTAGAGAAACTAAAATACGAGATTAATACTATTAATTAGGATAATAATTAGGAGTGATAACAACCAAAATAGTATCTGGAGAAAATCAAGGATTGATATATGCTGCCATTTATAAAACACTACTATATTAAAGGGAAATATATTGTTTTTTAATTGATTAAGAAATATTTTAATTGATTTCACATTTATTTGTTTTTTAATTAATATAGTATTTGTTAGGTATTGTTAGAAATTTAATGTTATAAATTAAAAAACTAGAAAGTATTGTTAAGACTAGTATATTCACTCTTAAATATTTCATTTATTAAATTTCCAACATATTGACATATTCACTCATAAGTCTCCAAACTTCACCAACTGTATATGTTTTGTGACAAAGTGAAATACATATCATATAATGCATTTAACTTGTAATTTGTTTGCTTTAATATTAAACTTGTTATATCAACTTCAACTCAAGGCTTCTTTTATATATATTTGAATCTAGTTTGAGGAGAAAATGAAAATACCATATTTAAAAAAGAAAAGAGTACATCTCAAAGTTTTCCCAATCCTCAGTGGCATTTGACCCAGTGAATTTCGGGGGACGAGTTCTAATAAATCATTTAGTCAATGTGAGTAGAAAGGATCATACTTTTTAGATGATTCTTTATTGCTTTTTAACCATATTTTAGTGGATCCACTTAGTTGAGGATGTCTTATACTCCGGCAAGGTATGTGACAGTTCTAACAGTGTGGGCGAGACGCTGTATCATCACATAGCTCATAGTGATGGTTGTCGGTTAGAGAATCTCCCAAATAGAGTTATTTTGTAACTTTTCATACAAACTGAGTTATTTTGTATTCTTAAATACATTGAGTTGTTATCTCCTGTTTTAAGAGCTTTCTTTATATTGCATCTTTATTATTCCTTTTATATTGAATTGAGTTGAGGTTGAATTGAGTTGAGGTTGAGTTGAGTTGAGATGAGGTAAGGATGTTTCTTTAGTTTCAGTTCAAACTTATGTCATGTTTTAGATTTCCCCCTGCATGCTTGTACATTCAATGTACTGACGTCATTTGGCCTACATCTTTCATGATGTCGATACAGGTAATCAGGATCATTAATCGGCGCTTCGTTGATCCAGTCGTGTTCCAGCTAGAGTTGGTGAGCCTCCTTGCTTTCCAGAGGGTTCCACATTGAGTTTATATTCCAGTTTTGTTTATTAAAATGTCGTGGGTCTTGTCCCGACTTTCATCTTAATTAGTGGAGGCTTCATAGACAGTAGTAGTTGAGGAGTCTTTTCATTTCTATTGTTAATGTTTAAGAGTTGAGTTGCCTTCTTTGGCCAGTGATTGTTCTAAACATTATGAGTTACTTTTCCAAAGATTTTGAGTAAAGTTTGCTTTTGAGGTTCTTTTATTGTTGATGAAGTCTTCCGCTGAGAGTTGAGCCAGGTCAAGGATTCGCTTGGGGCCAACAATGGTTCTTGAGTGTCAGTTGCGTCTAGGGTGTAGGCTCGGGGCGTGACAGGTAGACACCAGATTCCATGTTGATAGCTCACATGGTCTTACATGTTGGTTCAAGACAATTCTCTCACACTAATGAATCAAGGTTACTCAAGGAAGTATCTCACTAAGGTTTTAATGATGTTGGCTTGCATTGACCTTGTTTTCATGAATTGTGTTTTTTTAACTCTTTTATCTCATATTTTAGCTTGGTCATGGCATATCATGAAAATGTCCTTTTAGCATGGTTTCACATTTTTTTATGCATTGCTACCGTACTTGGTACATCTTTGTGCTAATGCATACACTTGCCTAGGGATGACAATGGGGTGGTCCGAGGTGGGGCAGGTTGAGCCTAACCCACAAAATTTTAATCCGCCCATCCCCGCCCCGCATAACATTTTTTCATTTTCATCCCACCCCGCATAGATCCGCTTTGCATGAACCCGCGCCGCATAATTTCTTTTAATATTTTCTTTTTCTAGTTAAGTTTGATACTAAAAATAAAATTTATAAAACTAAATTCATTTTTTCATTAAGTTGTATTAATTTAATAGGATAGTGACTTAAAAAAAATTGTTTAGAGGTCAATTAGGAAACATATAAGAAATTTAATTATTTTTCATTGAACTATTTTCATTTACTATCTTGAATAATTATGTAGCTTTAAAGAAATTATATTAATAAATAATGCTCTATTACTCTTATAACATGTAAAAAAAAGTAAAATTAAGTTTAAACCCAGATAAAATCACATATACCCGCAATCCGCCCCGCCCCACATTAGTTTTAAAAAAATCCACTTCAACCCGCCCCGCATCCCACCCGCCCTGGACAACCTTAAGCCCACCCTGCCCGCATAGCCTTACACCCTCCCCACCCCACCCCACCCTATAGTCATACCTACTCTTGCCTACATTTCCCCAAATGTAGGGTCCAACGCTCCAGACTCGCACTTCTGTGGCTAGGGATCTATTAGAACAAGATTGAAGATTGATGAGTTTTCATGTTTCGAGGACTGAGCCTTTATTTCATCACGTCTTTACATTTCAGTTTTGAACTTGATGTACGAGTTACGTCCCAAGCACTTCTTGTGTACTAGATGGCTTTGAGACATTGTTAGACTTCCATTTCGTTTTATAAATCTCTATGTTTTGAAATTGTCTTTTAAATCTCTTGATTTCTATTATCTTGTACAATGTATGCTAAGTGGCTTGTATGAGGCCTCTCAGATTCTTATACGACATGTTACACCTAGGGTCTACCTTGGATCATGACATCATCAATGGCGGTGGAATAGAGATGGAACCTTTGAGAAGAGGACTTTCTATTTCCCTCTTTGGTTGCCAATTTTAGTTTTGCCTTTGTCTTTCGATTTTTTTTTTTTTTTTTTTTTTTTTTTTTTTTTTTTTTTTGCTTTGATGTTATATTCTCATTTTGATTATAATAAATGAGGTTTAATGGCCTCACTTTTAATTATTTTTTTTAAAAGAGTTGGATCCGGATCCGCCCAAGTTTATTTTAGGCTCAAATAGACTTAAAAACGGGTTGGGTCTTGACCTGCCCAATTTGATCTGCTTAATCTCAATAATTTTAATATATTGTTATTTAAGTTTTATAATCACAATTTGAATTTCAACTAAAAATTTAAAAAAGATGTTAAAAATGGATAGATAAATATCCTAAAAGATATAAAATAAATAGTAATTCATACATTCAATATAGGAATATATATTACATCAATGCAAATAAAGAGTCTTAAAAGGAGTTGAAATTGGAGATTAAGTTGTGTTCAATTGAGGATCCTCTTAAAATGGGTTTGGATTTGAATGGGTTGAGAGTGAACCCAATTCGAATTATTTTGAGCCCAATCGTTAAAATTCTGGACAGATTACCTATAATTGAGCTCATTTTTGACACCCCTACTCGTTGTTGATGTTTAGAAACGTATATAAATTGGTATCAATTAATAAGTTTAGCTTAGTATGTATAGATATCTTACAGTGTGAAATATGTATGAAATTTGATATTCCATCAAATTGGTGAATTATTATATCTTTTATTAGTGTTTTAAAATTTTATTAAAATTGGTATCAATTGTTATAGTATGTATAAATATTTTACTGTATGAAATAGGTATGAAATTTGATACCCCAACAAATTTAGAATTATTGTATCTTTTATTGATGTTTGAAAATTGATATCCAACTACCCATTAGTAAAGAGCAGCAAATTGTGTATTATTTTTAAAATGTGTATCAAAATTGGTATTGATTATTAAGTTTAGTATAGTATGTATAAATATTTTATCTATGAAATAGGTATGAAATTTGATACTTCAACAAATTTGAAATTATTATATCTTTATTGGTGTTTAAAAGTGTATAAAATTGATACCCAACTACCCATTAACGAACAACAAATTGTGTATTATTTTTAAAAAGTGTATTAAAATTGGTCTCAATTAGTAAGTTTAGTATAGTATATATAAATATTATACTGTATGAAATAGGTATAAAATTTGATAAGAATTTTTTATTTATGAAATTTGTATATATAAGATGCTAATCGTAAATGATGTAGTGTTTCAAATAGAAACTATCCACTTCATGTAGATTCATACAATAAAAAATATTCATCTAGAAAAATTACAATAAAATCATATTCCAAAAATAAAAATGCTTATTTTAATATTTAAAAAAAAAATTCAAATAAAAAAAAAAAAAACCAAAAAATGATACCAGAAAAAACACTGTTACTTGATAATTTTCTTTAAAAAAATTGACAACTAAAAAGAAGGAAGGATGAAGAATCAAAATAGGAGATTTATACTATTAATTAGGCGACTCATAACTACTAAAATAATGACCAATTAATTGAGAGAATAGGAGACTCATAACAACTAAAATAATGACCAATCAATTGAGAGAAAATTATGGTATTGATATTCTACCAGTTATAGAATACTATAATTAAGGAAAAGATATTATTAATTAGTTGATTAAAATTATTTTAATCTATTTTCCATTTTTTATTTATTTTATTAATTTATTATTTGTTAGATATTGTTAGAAATCTAATGTTATATATTTTGAAAACTAGAAAGTCTTGTTAGAACTAGTAATATCCACTCTTAAATATGTTATTTATTAAATTTATTTAATTCTAGACTATTCTTTAACCAATGTTTGCTCTAATGGAAGAGCTAATAGGGATGCCAATTAGGGCAGAGCGGGGTAGCAAAAACTCTTAACGAGGCAGGGCAGGGGAACATTTATAGGGCAAAAATTATATTTATAAAAAATTTAAGGGAAGCTTACATAAATTCCACTACTTTAAGAGCTAATTATTTATATACATTCTAATTTGCAATATTACGTAACTTATCGAATTTTGGTGCCTCCAAATTCATCCAGTTACAAGAAGTCAAAATTACATGTAATTTTTTCTATATACATTATATCCAAGTGGATTCGCATGTATCTAGGATATATAACAAATCTCGCTTGTCACTCTCCCATGTATTTGATATTCCAGATACATGTGAATCACTCCAGATACATAAAAAATACATATATCTAGTGTGTATCTAGTGTGATTCGCATGTATCTGGTATACACATGAATCTCACTCACATTCCCTTCCCTATCTCGCTCATCTCTCCCTATTTTTGTGTATCTGATAGCAAAAATACATGTATCTAAGTAAGATACGCAATATTTTTGAAAATGTAGATAATAATAGTATATATGGTAATGAAAATGTTTAGGGGGAACCCATCGATGGCCCCCTAAACTTGGCACAATCTTTCACTTAGACACCTCAACTGAAGCATTTTCATTTTGAACACCTAACGTAGGGTCCCCATGTGTCACGTTAACACTTTTTGCACAGCTGGAGTGTTGCGTGATTTTCATTGATTCAAGGCGCATAAACATCAAAAATTCGTCTGATGTGGCGTCCCCAACGGTAATATTACTCCACATCATGTATTGTATTATTTTTTCTCCAATTGTACCCTAATTAAAACCCCAATTTTTCTCTTCTTTTCCAATTTCTCCCTTCTTTTCCAATTTCTCTCTTCTTCAACATTTCTTTAGTTCTTGGCCCTTAATGCTTTCATGTCAAGCTTCTCCAATTCTTCCATGGTATCTGTGGATGAATGTTGATATTGTAGGTGTGGTAATGAAGCACTATTAAAGACTTCATGGACCCAATTAAATCCAGGGCGTAGATTTTTTTACTTGTAGAATTTCAAAGGTAAAGTTCTTTGTTTCCCTTATTTTTTTTTAAGTCAATTAGATGATTAATTTTGGTGTCTAATTCTTTTTTATTGGTTTTATAGAAGAAGGGTGGTTGTGACTATTTTCTTTGGTATAAAGATCGACACCCTCCACAAGCAAACAATGTAAAGTAGGGATTGTTGAAGAAAGTCAATGCTTTTGATAAAAAATTAAAGCGAACAAGAAATATATTTATTATTGGTGTCGTTGCTACTGGGTTGCTGATGTTTGGAATACGAAAATTGAAGCCTAATTGTTAGTGTTATTGAGGTGTTCGGTCTAGTAGTATTTGGTGTTAGATCTAGTAGAATTTTGATGTTGTTATTGCTGTAAATTTTCGATGTAAATGTGCATTTTGAATTCAATGAAATTCTATGTTATTGTTGCAGTAAAATTGATTTTTTGGCTACATACAAATCTCAAATTCGTTCTTAGAATGTGTCGTCCATAAATGAAATGGATAACTTTGGGCATGGAATTGCATCTGCCATGAAACGAAAACTATATATAGAGGATTCCCTGGAGCATTGTTCATCACAGAACTTTCTAATTTAGTTCCTCCAAGAGACAATTATATTGCATGCTCCATAATGAACTACTTGCATTATGCTAGCATTCTAAACTAAGTTTTCTCCATAATGAGCTACCTGCATTTTGCTCCATAACTTTCTAAACTAAGTTACCTGCATTCTAACACCCAAATTACACAAAACGTAGACAATTATATTGCATGCTCCATAATGAGCTCAAAGTTAGCATTATGCTACATACCATTCAAGGCTACAACCTTCAAAAAAATATACCAAAATAATGCCCCAAAATAAAGCTAGCATAACCAAAATAAAGCCCAAAATCAACCTATTCTAAGTTGGTGTTACTTCTTTTTGTTTGCCATTTGCTGCAATTGGGAAGTGGTGACAGCATCCTTGTTTTTCCATCTCAAGCCTCTAGGCTTAAAGCTAAGGTCTATACCCGTTAAACTTGCATCCATATAACTTGAACCTGTTGGTAGAATCCTTTGACTTGAAGTCCCAGACTATTTTTTGAAGAAAAAACTAAAATTAATATAGGTATAAACTTGCATTCATTTAAGAGACAGTTTGTGACAAACTTACGTTTAGTATTTGAGTTCCACTTGCACTTGTGTAGATGCCAAATCCAACATTACTTGATCCACCATTAATTGGCGTCTTTGGTCCCCCTCTCGCAGAAGCTTCTCCAGTTGCAACTCTTCCTTTTTTTTATCCAACAGTTTGTCTTGTCCTTGGAGGTAGTTGATTGGTTATACCTCTTGTAACAGGAATACTTGTATCCACAAATGGTGGTGGTTGGCTTGTTTTTGCAGTTTCCCTTTCCCTCTTAACTCTTCTGGTATCACCACAAACTGTTGTTGAAGAAGGAGTTTCCCTTGCCCTCTTACTATTGGTATCACCACAAACTGTTGTTGAAGAAGCATGACTGTTTGATGTTGCTGATGCAGGTTGGTTGAATCTTGTTGGTCCAGGTTGGTAGGAGTTTGTTGGTTCAAGATGGCAACTTCCTTGTGAACTTTGACCAACAGTAAATTGTGATTGTGAACTGTGGCTAGTTGGTTGTGAAGTATGGACACCAACCTAACTATCAAACATAAAGTTTGTTCATTACATTCAACAAGAATTTAAAAAAAGCACAAACAAATAATAAATTTTTTTACCTTGCAATATTTCTTGTTGTGGCCTTGTTGTTTACACTTGGAACAAGTAATTTTCACCCCTTGTTTGGACATCTTTCCATACTTCTTTCTTGGTTCATCTCTACTCTTTTTTCTATTTCTTGGAGGTCTATCAGGCATTTGCTTAGGTTCAAGAGGCTCAATCCTTGAATTGTTAGTTTCAGGCCACATCTTCATATTTGGAATTGGTTGAATGAAATGACTATAAGCCTTTAAGAAGGTATCCTTCCTATACCAATGCTCCACAAGTGGTTCAGGTTCCGGTTCTATGTGGTACAAAGCAGAAATAGCATGTTGGCATGGAATGCCTCTCAATTGCCAAGTTCTACAACTACAAACTAATAGTCAAGTTGACTGTATGCCTATATTGCCCTTCTCTAATCTCAAACCCAACATCAGTATTCCAAAGCACCTTGCATGCCCTAGCCTTTTCCTTATTCTCCTCCAACATAAGTCTAGCCATAGGTGCAATATCACATATCCAGGTGTCAGCAAACTTAACCACATCCACAGTTCTAGTCATTAATTTTCTCCTAATTTCCTCCAACATGGTAATTATAGATTTGTGTCTACATGATAAGATCCATGAGTTAAAGGTTTCACACATGTTATTTTCAACTACATCACATTTGGAATGCTCTTGAAAGAATGCTTTAACCCATGACACTTGTGGATAATGCAATAAATCATCATTAATTTCATTACCAAGTCTGCTCATTTTGTAAAGCTCCTCATTGTACTTCACTTCAAAAGTTGCCTTAGAACATCTCTAGAATTGTTTTCTCCTTTCCTCTCCCCTCCATCTTTTACTCAAATTAGACCAGATGTGTCTAGCACACATTCTAACTTTAGCATTTGGTAGCAGTTCACCAACAGTTGCTTGAAGACCCTACAATAAAATATAATTCAAGAAATAAAATACATTTCTACATATCTATAACTATAAAAGTAATAGACAATTACCTTCTGCATAGCTGACATTACAGTAAGACCCTGTCCAGTACCCAACTGTAGGTCCTCTTTCAAGTAGTTGATAAAGAAACTCCAGCTATGTTTAGTCTCCTTGTCCACAACTGTCCAGGCTATAGGAAACATCTGATTGTTTCCATTTCTTCCAACTACTACAAGAAGTTCACCCTTACAAGCACCCTTTAAGAAACATCCATCAAATCATATTACTTTCTACTTCCTTCCTTCCACCCTTTCTTCAATGCATCCAAGCATACATAAAAGTACACAAACAAATTCTTTCCTGGTACAGTTTCTTTATCCATCCTTACCCAAACAGAACTACCAGGATTGGTTTGTTTTATGACTTCAGCATAATCACATAACCTTGCAAATTCCATAATCCAGTCACCCATGTTTTCTCTAAGAATCATCATCTTTGCCTTGTAACAAATTGTTCTACCCACATGCAGTCCTAACTCCTCCCTGCACAATTCTTGTATTTCCCAAATCCTCAAAGATGGTTGCTTAGTTATTTCATCCTTGAATCTACTTGCTAGGAACTTAGTTGTACACATTTTGTTCTTATTTGATGGTAAACACTTGTGTATAGGATAGTAATTCTTAATCATAAAGTTACCAGAATCCCTATCAATAGCACCATAGCACAACCATTTGCATTTTTCTTTGAATTTACATTTAGCTCTCACTCTATGAGCTTCATTAGGCCTTAACTTAATCTGATAATGTTTTTCAATAGCATATTTTGCCAAAGCCTTTCTAAATTCCTAAGCATTCTCAAAAATCATTCCAAGTTCAAAAATAGCAACAGTACATTCGTCATCATACCTGACTTTTTTGCTCTTTCTTTTGCCTGGTAGATCAATACCTCCAACAGCTTCTGCATCTAGCATATCAGTGCTATCATCACTATCACATTCTGAGCTATCAATATACTTCTCATCTCCTCCCAATATGCCAACATATCTATCCTTCTTATTTATTCCAATATCTTCAAAACCTCTATCCACACAGCCTCACCTATTGGTACTTCTTCAGTTATTGTTTTCTTCTCCCTATCTCTTTTCTTCCTAAGATTAGGATTTCTTTTGTTTCTCCTTTCAGCCCTAAGGGATCTCAATTCTTCCTCAACATCTGAATCATCTTCATCTGGAATAGCATCTACATCTGTGTCACTACTAGGCAAATATGATTCAGCTTCATTCTGGTTTGTATCACCTCCAGGCAGTTCTGTATCAACTCTATTCAAATCTGAATCATTCTCCACAGTTCCCTCAGTATTTATACCTACAGATTCATCAACAGGACCAGACCATGGTAAAGGACCAGTTGGAGCAGGCAATTCTTCCAACTCATCAATTTCATGGACCATATACACATAAAGCTCATCACCATCTACCAAGTCTTTCACAAATTCTAACAATTGAGTATCAGAAGTAACTTGAACTAATTCATTGTTATCTTCACAGTAAAATCCCTTCACATTTGTATACCCAAGGTCTTTAGTTTAGGAAAAAAACTCGACAAGACTAAAATGATCTTTATCTATCCCAACACCAAATACATCTACTTCTCGTTGGTAAGTAGGGTTAGGGTTTCCAACAACACCCCCCCCCCCCCCCATAATGATAACAAGTTAAAATATAGTTGTCCATATCTCGAAAAGTATACCCCCAATAAAAGGAAATGCCCAAAAAACCCCTTACTTTACCAGCCAAAACCTATATTAAAAATGAAAATAAAAAAAGCGGAATCAACAACAATATACACCTTCTTGAAGAAAACAAAAACACAGGTAGAAAAGAAAATACACCATTACCTTCAATTTCTTCAATTTCTCCAATGTCGCAAAGCCCGATACCTCATCAATACAACTTTAAACTTGAAAAATGGCGACATAAAATACAACAGTGGTTATTACTAACAACGAATTGAAGGAAAAACAAAGAAATACATGTGAAGAGAGGGAGATTTACCTAGGGTTTTCATCGGAGAAGAGAGAGAAAGTTTAGTCCCTTTTCTTTGTTTGAAATCAGCAAAATGGTTTCATTTTTCCTTTAGTTTGGAAGAAAACTACGTGTAAAGAGGTTTAAAAGTTGGCATCATATAATTGGTCAGTTACTCCACGTAGACCGGTTGTCTTGCATGCGCTGGTCAACAGAAGTATGTGCAAAAAGTGTTAAAGTGACACATGGGGACCCTACGTTAGGTGTTCAAAATGAAAATGCTTCAGTTGAGGTGTCTAAGTGAAAGATTGTGCCAAATTTAGGAGGCCACCGATGGGTTCCCCAAAATGTTTAATTATGTAGCTTTTTCATAATTTAATGGAGCAGATTAGGGCAGGTCAATCTAATAGTACTCCTTCCAAGTTGTTCTTCCCACTAAGAATCCTCCATCTTTCTACTACGATATTACTACTATCATTCTGTGCATTAATGCTCTAACAAAACAGCTCAATAAGAAAAGCATATTGAAGAAAAGATAGTGTCTGTGGCTGTGCATTGCATATAATTACTACATATAAAATTGCACTCTGCTGCAACTTCTCCTAGAATTAATTCTATATAAGCTAGTAAGCTACCAATAATTTGTTTTTGAAACCTGACTAAATTTGTTTAGAAGACAACTGCAAAAGAACAAATAAGAAAAAACATAAACAGGGTCAGGCCGGGCAGGCCTTTTTTTTTTTTTTTTTGAAAATGCTAAATATGACGGGGTAAGGCAGGGCAAAATCAAGTCAAGACTTGCCCCGCCCTAACCCGTCCTACTGCCATCCTAAGAGCCAATAAAAGATCAAATGTCCAATCCTCCACTGAGAACTTATTGAATGTCCAAAAACAGTTTTTTCAAAACTTGGCCAAAAAGAAACTGTTACACAAACACTTACCTGAACATCCACTTTTGACAAAATTAATTCCCAATATAAATAGCTCTTGAAAGCTTCACCAAAAGGACTCGATACATTTTCATATAATAGCGACATCATGAGTGGAGAGAAAAGAGGTGAAATTACTCCGTAGAAAATCTTCAATCACTCAGCTCAACATGATTATTACAACTAGAATAAAATCAGCAAGGCATTTATAAGCCACCGTGAACCATATATCTCTGGATCCAACTGCCTGGTCGCAGTATCAAATTAAACATAAAAGTTCCAATGCTCTAGATGTTCCAATCTTGTATAGGGTGGGAATGAAGTGTTCTAAAACAGCTAAATCCTGCTCCACTAAGGACTCATTTCCCTTTGGATTCAATCACCCTCTTCGGAAAAGACGGCAAACAGAACGATGCAGAGTGAATCTGAGGACAAAATTATGAAGAGGAACAAGTCAAACACACAGTAAGTACTAGAGAAGTGAGTGTGTATTAGAAAAAGGAATCAAAGAGCAGAATGACATCATACCTCAGAGTTGTAGAACTTCAAGGGTCCTCTAGTTTTGGTGTGGCTATCGTCAGCATCAATTGGGTTAATTGGATTCTTGAAATCAACCGCAGGTCCCTCGGTAGAGCAGACCATGAAACCAATAACACCACTGAAATAAAAGAAAACCAAATTGGGATCAGTACATCAACAGTCAGGTATTCTCAGTTTTCACCACCATCAAAATAAACCAGGAAACAAAAAAGGCATGAATGACAAACCAGATTAACAAAATAATGCATATATATATCAGCAAATATCCTGAAAGTGTACCTTGGATAAGTAGGAACTGTGGTCCAGGCATAGTTGACTGAGCCTTTGAAGATCTGACGGCAGTTTCCCACGATATCTTCAATTATGTGCATGTGAAGCCATATGCTCTCAGCCTGAGTACAGACAACCCCTCCAGGACGCAGAGCCCTTGCTACTGATTCAAAGAAAGGCTTTTCAAACAACTCTTGTGCTGGACCTAGAGTTAAAATAACAAAAGTTTAAGAGATGAAATTTCAACGACACAGGCAGTAGGAAAGTAAAGAGATTACCTATGGGATCAGAAGAATCCACTATAACTGCATCATAAGTTCCTTCTGGAATATTTTTCAAAAATGCAACTCCTACAGAAATGGGAGAGGAACAGGAAAAGCCCATACACAGTTAATTGATAAATTCACAAAAGATCAACAAAAAAAGAAATTAGTTCTGTCATCTTCTCAGATCATACCATCACCAACATGGAGTTTAACTCGGGGATCCTCATATCCTATAGCTACATTGGGGAAAAATTGTTTAGAGACCTGAAAAAAAGAAAAAGGAATTATGAGATCACTACAGAGCAATGCTTCACCAAAATCAAAATTTCTGCGGAAACTGATGAGCAATGAACTACAGGGATCATAGAAAGGAATGAGTTTTGCCGCATCTACCACATCAAGACTGAATATGCCACAGGGTACTGGAAAACAAATGTGTAGAATCTTTAGACTTGCCAAATTCAACTATTTTTCTCTACCCTTGGTGCAAATAAGAGAGAAAAAGAAAAAAAGAACAAAAGTACAACTTTAATTAAAAGAACGAATAAGCCAGATGACTTACATCAATTACCATCTTGTCAATCTCACATATGTCTATCTGTTCAACAGAAGAATGCCGAGACACCTCACGCAAGACACCACCATCACCTCCTCCAATAACCAACACCTAAAGTAAGAAAATCAAACTTGAAGTTTGGCACAAGTAGAAGACACTAATCTAATTCCATAAAGTATTTCTTGGCCAAACTAAGGATGCATGCAGTGATGTGATTCTTAGTAAAGGCTGGCAGTCTTCCCACTTACAAGTTCTCATTCCCTTTTAATTCAGCCTAAAAACCAAAATGATAACATGTACGAACATGCATATAGACTTACTACAAAATGAAATTACTAGGCAAAGCCACAGAAAATAGGATGCAAGAATAATCACATGTAGTAAGTTTAAGAGAGAAGTGGGTTCAAAAGAGGTGCTAATTACCTTTTTTTGATGACAAGGAAACTCGCAGCTGCTACTCTTCGGGTGCGCACAGGGTAAAACCCCTGCTCCTATGCAATAGCTCGCAAACCACATAGGAGAGGTAACCCACACTAGACAAACCCAGTGCGACGAGCTCGACCCAGATAACAAACTCTTGCTTTCGCTGGCAAGGGGTTTCGAACTTGAGACCTCCGACATGGAAGTCCCAAGCCCAAACCACTGGGCCACCCCGAAGGGTAAGAGGTGCTAATTACCTATTTCTGTTCTTTGCAAAATATGACTAGTGAGAACTGACCACAAGCATTATACTTGTTATTTACAAAGTAAGAAGCAAAGGGGGATATATCTTCTATTATTTTGAGTTTGTGCCATTGTCAACGGAAACTAGCAAAGTGCCAAAAGAATACAAGATTGACATTGCATAAACATCAAAACTACATAATCTCCAAGATTTATATTCCATACTGAGAAATTAAATTTCACTATTGAGTAATGTACCTTTCTAGGGTTTGGAATTGAGCAAAGTGGAAGATGAGTGATCATTTCTTGGTAAGCACATTCATCCCGCTCTGTGAGTTGTATCACACCATCCAAAATAAGCACTTTCCCATAAGTTGATGACTGCAGCAGAAATAAACTTATGTAATGAGCATCAAATTAAAGAGCGTCCATTCCATCAAATAATGAGAGAAACAAACTCAAGGCATGATATGCATCATGGAATTACCTGAAAAACCATGACATTTTGGTAATCTGATTTCCCCTGAAACAATATCTTTTCAACCTTCAATGAGTGTGCTTCCCCTGCATATAAATTCCCTACTTCAAAACTAATTTGTCCCATAATTATGGAAATCATAAGAAGGTTAAGAAACTCATCACTACAACTGACTAACAAGCTTTTAACAATGCACGTCCACACATATACCGATCCAATATGTTATGATTCTGAAGCTTAGAATTCAAAAAGTGTTAATAAAAATAGAAATTTCAAAATCTTCCACATATTATAGAGAAACAACAACTGTTAAAATGCCCCATAGAGAAAAATGATGTTGAGTGAAAACAACTCCACCTATGTGAGATTCGCAAAACATAGTTGATTTGAAGCTCACAATTGCATTTAGTTAACGGTCAGGTAAAAATAATCAATAATTATCGTTACTTTGAATACTACGAGTAGAGTGGACCAAATACATATGTTTAATATAACAGATGACTACTCGTCTCGTTTGGAAGCTACCCACAGTTGAGTTGAGTTTATTTGAATTCGCAAAGCCAAAACATTCTACTAAGATGTGTGGTTTTGGCAATGCACAGAAAAGTAGAAAATCGTAAACCTAACACAATAAACCAAAAATTTGTCATACACAGAAATACTTATTTCCCAGTATCAAGTAGAGATAATTCCGAGGAGAAGGGATGAAATGATTTAAAAGCTAGAAACAAAGAACAATGGCAAAAAGCAACTGCAAGCAATCATCCAAAAAATCAATTCAACATATAGATGCAGAAATAGATAGATCCAACATATAAGCAGCAAGCACACCTTATCTACAAAAATCTCAGCAAATACACAATTGCAGAGATTATCCAAAAAAGCAGAGCAAGGAATTTGAATCATATAATACAACAATAACAACGTCTCAATCTGAAATCTATGAATCGTCAATATCCATTTTCGTTATAGGTAGAAATGCATTGCATAGCATACCAGGCCAAAGTGAGCTAATCTCAGAGAACCATCCAGGTAAGATAGAAGAAATGTAGGGAGATTCTTTCTCATAATTAGCTTCTTCCATTGACACCAGCACACCTTCTCTTCCTCTCCTCTATTTTTATTTTTATTTATATAGGAGAAATAATTGTTGATTTGGGCACAAATGCTTAGAAAATACGCTATTCATTTCCTTCTTTGGAATTACACCTTTTTTCCCTCTCACTTCACGGACTATAGTATCTACTCATACACATGTGGCCGCAATAGAATTTCGTTCAAAATTGAAACACATAATTTCTCTATATCATATTAAATAATTTTTTTTTGTTTTTTTATTATTCATAATATTTAAATTGCTAAAGAGTTTAAAATTCAAAAAAATGAATGTTTGGATTATTTTTATTTATTTATTAATTTCTTTAATGAAGTTTGATATTTTCTATGAGATAACTTACAAAGTTATATTTATGATTTCATAAAAGACAATATAAAAAAATATGGTTTAAATTGTGTTATGGATGATGATTTTTAATAAGTGTGTATTGCTTTACAAATCTAATTAATATGAAACAGAGGGTGTATAAGTTAAAGTTAATGTACATGTGGGAATACACTTATAAAATATCTTAAAATGTTATTGTCTTTGATATATTATATCATTAAATATAGAATGTGAATATTAAAATTAATTCCAAATATAAATGTCAATTAATTCTAAACGGTCTCAAAAAAAAGGCTCAATCTTATAAGGGGTATGCATGGAGTAACTTTTAGCGTGGATTTCAATCTAAATTTTAAAATTAAGTTTGAAATATTCAAAAGTAGTAACAATTATTTATTACGAAAAGATATCATTATAAATAATTTTTATCACTTTTTTGAAGATTGATTATTGATTATAAAATGATGGGGCTCTCAATTAGGGTTTAGATATGAGGGGTCGGTGGTGGGGGTGGGATTTGGTCCCACAATTTGTGATGAGTATCTTATCTTTGGTAGCATAGGTGGCAGTGGCATCTTCCTTTTTAGCACCCCCCTTTCCACATTTTCTTTTTCTAAAATTTTAATTAAATTTGAATCACGCACTGCCTAATCTATTTGAGGGTGACGTTTTCAATAAGATATTTTTCATACTCAAATAAACTGAGACCTTTGATTAAGGATAAAGTAGTTCTATCACTACACCATAACCTATATTGATTTTCCACATTTTCCTTTTCTCTCTTCGGTGACCGGAATCTACATCACAATTTTGATTAAATTTGGATCATGCACTGCATTGTATGATCTATTTCTTCCACATTTTCTTTTTCTTCCTTTGGTGTCCGGGATCCACATTACAATTTTTTGATTAAATTTGGATTGCACAAGGCATGATCTAGGTGACGCTTCCAACAAGATATTTTTCATACCCAAAGGTCAAACCTTTAAGAATAAAACAATCGCACCACTGAACCACAACTTATAGTGATCTTTCCACATTTTTGTTTCTACAAAGTACAAAGTGTATTTTGTCTTTACAGGTGATATGAAATCGATACACTGCTCACAATTTGAATTAAATTGGTATATTGTGTGTATATATTTGGCGTGAAGTTGGTATGATTTTGACATAACTTTATGCTTGTTCTCACAGTTTATAATTGGTATCAAATAACAATTATATTTCATGAAATTGGTATACTATGTATATGTACTTGACATGAATTTGGTATACATTTGTGTCTGTTCTTACTGTTCATAATTTGTACCAAATAGCAATTTTTTTTTTTTTTATGAAATTGATATATTGTGGGCGTATATGATACTGGGAAAAAAAAGAGAAGAAAAAATTATGTTACTTTTCAAAATTATATATAAACAAATAAATGAATTTATAATCATGAATGAAAGCATAAAATTTATATTGAAGATAAATAGGAAAGAAAAAAAAATGTGTATTAATTAAAAAGTTAAAGAGAAATTAAATATTATAGGTATATTAAGGGAGAAAATTGTGTGAGAATATTTGGGAGAGATTTAAAAAATAAAACAGATTTAAGAAATAAGAATACTAATTTTTAAATGATTTTCAAATTTAAAAAAAAAAAAAAAGATATCAATTTTCAAAACAATAAAAAAACTCAAAGAAAGAAGGAGGTAGAGAAACTAAAATAGGAGATTGATACTATTAATTAGGATAATAATTAGGAGTGATAACAACCAAAATAGTTTCCAACTAAATGGAGAAAACCAAGGATTGATATATGTTGCCATTTAAAAAACGCCATATTTAAGGGAAATATATTGTTATTTAATTGATTAAGAATGATTTTCATTCATTTTATAATTATTATTTTTTAATTAATTAATTATTTGTTAGGTATTGTTAAAAACTAATGTTATAAGTTAAAAAACTAAAAGATACTGTTAAGACTAGTTTATGTGTCATTTATTAAATTTCCAACATATTGACATACACTCATTAAGTCTCCAAACTTCACCAACTGTATATGTTTTATGGCAAAGTGAAATACATATCATATGCATTTAACTTGTAATTTGTTTTCTTTAATATTAAAGTTGTTATATCAACTTCAACTCAAGGCTTCTTTTATACTAGACATGTCAAAGCACAGGCCCAACACAATTAGTTCATGTTATTCACTAAATAAAAAAAAATTATATGAAAATCATATTTTAAGTCGTTGATAGATAGAGATACATGTGTTGTTTCATTTCATTGTTTCAATATGAAGGCTCACTTGCATGTTATTATAAACAGCGACTGAAGTTCTTACATGATTACTATTATAATTGAATAGCAAATTTAATAATCAGTAAATAAATAAAGTTAAAAATGCAAGGACCACCCAATTGACTTTGATGTAAACTCTTGAAGATGTGGTCTTTGCACTGCCATTGATGTATCAAAAACCTAAAAAATATAATTTCATTTGTAAGAAGTAACCTGCTAAATCAGACAATCAGTCAAAACATGGGGCAAAAATGGAGAGCATGGTGTTGATAGGCGATTCTAATTTTCTATCAACTTCAAGCAAATATAAATTTCTTCCCAACAACTCGATGTTCAGCATATATAGCTATAAAGACGCAACATGAAACTTACAACAAACCACATAATTCTTCTTAGACATAAGAAATCACATTATTAATGAAAAAGAAATAAATAGATAGCCTAACAGTTAGCATTCTAGCTCCTTTCACATAGCAAGTAGGAAAATATTATTAGCTTGATTATCATAAATGTTGTAGAAGGATAAAGTTGTCAACTCCACACTAACACAAACTCAATCTATAAAATTCATTAATGAGAAAGTGTAGCAAACATATGTTCAAAATGAAGTTCAAACTTGAACATGAATGCGAAAATGTTATGGAAATGCTACCTTTAACACACTTCACAACTTTAACCAATCCAAATTTTGCTATCCATCTGTTTGTCTGCTTGTTCTTTTCTCTTATCATTCATTTTGGTGTCTTTTTTGAAACGTAATAAGATATATTTTATCTTCAAAAACTTCTAGATACAGACTTGGTTTGATTAACTAGAAATCAAACAAACAACAATATATAAATGAGAAGGAAAATAGGGGAAAGGGGGTCACCTTGTGTAAAGGTTAGGGCAACGTAGCATGCCTGTTAGAATTTAATTTTACAACTTAAATATAGCTCTAGACATAAAATATCTACCAAGTAATGAAGACATATATGAATAGCAAGGTTCATAAAGATTCACTCTTATGATACAGTATAACTTTAACGATTTAGATGACTAAACTATTCTTTGTTCCCAAATCACACACCTTTTCATTCTACTCATTTCTACGATTATAAGAAGTCACTCATTGTTTTTCGACATGTATTCTGCACATTAAAGTGAAGTTTCATACTCATGAGTCACATCGGTGATAGCTTCTCAGTCCTAAGGAAAGTGAAAGTATTTTTTTCATCAATAAAAACTATCAGAAATCACAAACTAAGTATATTAAAAAACAGTACTTGAAAAATAATAGCTGTGTCATTCCTAAATTCTCAAGAGCCTTTACATAATCTTAAGAGAGGAAGCATTTCATAGATCGTAAGACAATTGCTAATAGTTACGTTGTTTGTTTGCTGTCGCTACAACCTACCCAAAAAACAAACACAACCCAAAGTTAAAAGTCATGTTCCTTCCTTCAATATCATAAAATAAATTCACATACAAAGGCAAGTATCGAAAAAATCACCATACCAGGAGTCATTATGAGAGGAACTATTCATTCATTGAACTTAGAATCAACCTTCAACGATTTCACTTTCAATCTGTGAAATAAAAGTCACTGACATGATTCCTTATGGTGATTGAAAGGTACCCAATGGAGATCCTACAAAGAACGAGATTTATTTCATGAGGAATTAATATTTTGAATAAGGGTTTATTTATGTTGGATAATATTGATATGTTGAATCTTTACTTAACAATCATTGGATAGTATATTAATATTGATATATTAATGATTTTTACGTAACAACAATATTAACTATTAATTATAAATCAACTACTATTATACTGTTAGTTTTTAATCTAAATCAAAAAGTTGACCCAATTTGTTCTTTCTTTTATTTTCTTTTTGTTCTTGTTCTATCTTATTTATCAAATAATTGCAGTTATTATGAAATATCTATATCATAATTTAATCTTTATTTTAGTGAGATATCACTCTATAATATCATATTATGGATCATGTATTGTAGGGACCTCCAACCTTTAATCAAACAAATATGTGCATAATCTTGTCGTTGGCAATTAATTTAAGATGTGATGAAGTTACTTTCAGCCTCATAATTAATTCCCTTCTCTTTTATTAGTGTGTGGAAAAAATTATATACTTCAATGTTGGATTGGTTAAATGTTTATAAATCACTTTCAATAAAGAAAAGATAAAATGATATATTTTATTTGATTGAAGCTATTGTTGATGTTTATGAATTGAAATATACAATACAGTTTAAGAAGCGAGAAGATAAGTTATTGAAGTTGTTGATGAGTTCAGTAATACTTGTAGCTGATGTGAAGAAGATGAATAGGATGATTATGAAGAGCAACAACAAATAATTGTTGAAGATGTATGACAAATCTCTTATTAGTCAAGTACTTAAAATGTAACTACAGATGATTTCTATACAAATATTGATTGATATTTGATAACCTTTTATATAGTTCATAATCTTCTAATATTGTGATAGATAAATAGAGCAATAGTGTAAAAAAAAAAAAAAAAAAAATCTTCAGTGTGTATAATATGCTTTTATTTTCTTTTTGAAAGTGAGAATAACCTTTTTGTTTTTGAGATATTAAAAATGGAATTTGTAAGTTCGATATCATTTTAGGAAGATTTTACACTAGAATTTGAATATCATCAGCAAAAAAAATAAATTGCTCTTCTTTTGTCCCCGCAAAAATAACTCAAAAATAAAGGAGGCTCGTTGTGGGATAAGGAGCCCAAACAAGCCAGCGGGATTATCGATGTCCAAGCATGAAATATAAACTAAATCATAATGAAAGATAATATAACTAAAAAGAGACAAAAGTAGTAATATATGTGTGTGTGTGTGTGTATACTTGGTTTTTTAGTTTTTATTTTTCTAAATTCGAAATAAAATCAAAAAATTAATCCAAATTAAAATTTAATTCCATTTTTCAATTTAATCTGAATAATGTATATCCCTAATACAAACTCAGTGTAGAGCTACTACTACATGAGATAAGTATTATCCATCAAGGCTTTTTGGATATTTTAATTTGATTTAGCACTAAGAAATAATGTTGAATCTGTGATTAATTGCTAAGCTGATTTGGTTGGGTTGAAGTACGAAGTTGTGGTTTGATATAGGGTTAACATATTAATTACTGAATAGTTTTGAGTGATCTACTTGGACGGTTAGGGGTCGTTTGGTTGAGAATTAGTTATTTCGAAATTAATTATCTTAAAATTATTTATCTTGGGATAACTTATCCCACCCTATATAATTGCATAAAAGTACAACCTACAACACCCTATTGTATTTATACAGCCAAGTTTTCATTCGGATAGTCTACTTTTTTTTTTTAATAGTGGTAATCTATAATTCAGTATACAAATTATACACTCAATATACAATATTATACAAAAATAAAAAAATAAAAAAATTATGTCAATATTTAAAAACTCTATATACAATATTATATGTTAGTGTGAAAAAATTATGTAAAATTATGAGAGATGTTTATACACTCATATACATTATAATACAATATTCTATAACACTATACAAAATTATAAAATGTGTTGTATATAATCTATATACACTATTATACAAAAATTATCTTCGGTGTTTTGTTTTATATTCCAGCACCAGATCCATCCAAAACATCTAAAAAATAATACCAAATCAATTTTAGGTTCCTCAATATGTACATGGTCTTTTACAACAAAATTTACTAAAGGCAAAATGATCTAATGGACTTTTATACTTGTATGCGTTTGTATTTTGGACTTGTCAACTTAGAATTTTGTCAAGTAAACCCTCTAACTCAATGAAACTTAACATTTTAAATCCCTCTGACCGTTGATCAGGCTTATGTGACAACTTAATTAATGAGTTGGAACAAACACGTGATTCGAAGCTCCAAAAGAGCGCATATTATATGCACATATTAAGATATATTAAGGTATTTTAATGGTAATTCATTGGTATCAATGGAGGAAAGGGTTTTAGAAGTTGCTCAAGTAACAATGAAGGGAGTAATGGAGTGAAAAAGAAGAAGAAATTTTTTTTTTTAAAAAAAATAAATAATAAATAACGTATCATATAAAATCTGATGTGGATGATGCATGTCATTTTCAGTGGGTGTTTGAAGTTCACACAAAGCCAAAGGGATTTAAAATGTTGAGTTTCATTGAGTTAAAGAGTTCAATTGACAAAATGCTAAGTTAGAAGGTCTAGAATATAAACTCATACAAGTATAAGAGTCCATCATACCATTTTGCCTCTACTAAAAAACCTCGAGCTTCAATAATGGTCGCCTATGAAATTTCTGATTCCTATTTACGTTCTCAATCTTTAGATTAATGATTAACCATGTTTTCTAGCTTCAAGCAACATTGTCATAAGATCAAGTTTTTCAGCTTCAAATCATGATTTCATATTGAATATTCAAATCCTTACTTATACTTCCTGCATTTTAAATTGTTTTTTCAGCTTCAAATCATGATTTCATATTGAATATTCACATCTTTACTTATACTTCCTGCATTTTAAATTGTTTGTCTATTTTTGGTTTAGCGTGAAATTCAAGAAAGTAAAGAAGACTTCTAAATCTTGTGATCTTAAAATAAAATATACTAGATATAGCAAAAGGCCCTTTAAATTTTGTGTTATTAAATATGTCATGTGGAAAGTTAGAATTAAAAAATTATTTAAAAAATAAAGGGAAAAGTACCTTATTAGCTAGACATACATTCATACCATATATACTAATTCTACTTGTACTTTCAAATAATTAAGTCTATTTAATGATTATCTAAAGTATGCATTACTTAACTAGAACTAGAATATGTACCGAACTTCCTATACAAAGGCGAGAAAATAAATTTAGAAATAGATTGGGTGGTATGTCTGAGCTTGGATTATGTTTATTATTAGTTAAGACATTAACGAATTCATAGATTCTTTCGGAAGTGAATTCGGGTGAATAATATTGGACTTGGTGTTAATGAGTTGGTTTGAAATGTCACAGTTTTAAGGTGTGTTGCAAAATGAGGACTTTTGGAGAGAGTTTTGAGTTTTTGTTTCGTGCAAGCCGCTATAGCGGGGTTAGTCAAACTTTTGTGCAGAAAGCTCCTAAAACCTCCCATTATTAATTCTGCAACTTTGATCTTGGAGAAAGAAAGGACGATTTAGGGCAATTTTCTTGAGTTTTCCACCAATTTCTTCGGTAAAGATAGGTTAAATCACTTCCCTAACTTGAACTTTCATTCTTAAGCCTTAGAAACTAGGGTGTTACTCTTGAAGAGGGTTTTGACTTGAATTAATGATGGAAAAAGCCCTCATTTGAATAGAACGATCACGAAATTGGCCTAGGGCTAGGATTAGGCCCTTATTTTCTGAATTATAATTTTCTTTTCTATGATCAGACGAGACGATTTATTAGCAAAAGTGAATTTAACAAATTTTATGTAGTAGAAGCTTAGTGAAAAGATCAAGGATTGGCCACTTTGCAAATGAAACATAAGTAATTTAGAATCTTACAGAGCTAAAGCTATAAATTTGTGTATGTTGAAAATATGCAATAAAGTTGATTCAATTACCTGCTATGACGATCTCAAATAGAGCCATTGATTCAATATTTAGACATGACACATTTTTGATCGAATGTAGCTAGCCAGCAAAGGAGATTATCAAAGATGACGAAAAAGTTGAGTCAAATCCAAATTATATTAATTTCTGGGCAAAGAATGATGGTCTATTAAAGGCGTGGCTGCTAAGGAACATTGAAACATAGGTACTGATTTCCCTTGAAGCAAAAATTCTTAAGAAATTCAATGGTGTTTATTTTGTGAGTCTTGGAGCAATCAAGAAATGGGTAAATGAAACAAAAAAAGGAGTTTCAGTTGGCTAGAGGCGTCGGACAAATGTTTTATTTTGTTTTGTTCTTGCAAGCCTATGAAAAAATGTTTAATAACAGCAACGAATGCTATGGATTGTTTAACTGTACTTATTGCAGTGTTGTCAAAGGCTAGCTTAAGCCCTGAAGCCCAGGTTTTCCGATACTCTTCACTTGATCAGCGAAACTTCAAGCTTTTTAGGCGTGCTCAGCTTCACTGATAGGTTTTATCTTTGAGAACATATACACTGTTATTACTGTACTCTACCCTATCAAAAATCGAAACTTTACTGAACAAGCGAGAATGGCCCAGCTCAGGAAGAATCAACAATTGACATGAGGATAGGCCCTAGCAACTCATGTGTCTAGAAACAAGTATATAATATATCTATATTCTTCACTAAATTTCTACATGTGGTTTACGTACTACACATTAAGTTTTATATGTATTCCGGGGTAGAGATGAGATATGTACTGGCCTTTGAGAACATATACCCTGTTCTAACTCAGTTCAGGAAAAATCAACAACGGTATATATGACGATATAACATCATTTCGTCATCTTCATGTTACTGTTGGTTGCTTCCAGAGTTGATAGAAGATTGTTTCATTTAGTGAAGTGACTAAAATCTTAAGTATATATGTTGATTCTTCAATTAATCCACATAAAGTGTGCAAAACCAAACTAAAATTACAAAAATTGAACTTCAGACGATCAATATTAATGTTAAAAATTGACATGCTCTCACCAAAAGAAATGAAGGTCGATAAGATAATTGTGGCGTCCGAGCCAACTTGTCTGTTGGAATATATGCGTCCACCAGTGACCACGGGATCGGGACCAGGTCCCTAAGAAGAATAATAGTGCAGAAAGTAAATATCACAATGTAAAACAGGCACAATATTTTTACGTGGAAACCTTCTTGCTCAAGGGAGTCACTACAACAAATATGATATATAGCTACGAAATTATTAGCTGCGACATGAAATTCGTCACTAATTGTTCGCTTTTAGTGACAAAATTTTCTTTTTGTGCTTAAATATATGAGACACAAACTTTTAGTGACGAAACATAAAAATCCGTAGCAAAGGTTTGTCTACTAAAGTTTCCCACCAAAAAATTAATTGGCGCCATTTATAAAATAGTGTTAGTCACGAATTTAATGTTATCGGTGACACATTATTTTGTCACTAATAATGTATCTAATTCATGACAAATTATTTTTTGTCTTAAATTTTATTAATTTTTTGTCACAAAAAAAATTCATCTAAAAAAATATGTTGTTACAATATAGACAAATTAGAGTTCGTAGTTAAATATTATAAGTTTTACCTATAAAAATTTAGATTTATTATGCCATTTATTCTCGTCACTAATAATATAAATAATTGGTGACAAAGATTTTATTGTCTCTAATCAATCTGTGATTTAGTGAAAAAAAGAAAGAGAAATTGTCACAAAATATGTAAGGTGTTACATAGCAACGACTTAAAATTTGTAGTGAATAATTCAACTATTTGCTACGAAAAAAATTCATAGTTAAGTACCAATTTTTTTTGGCTACAATTGTTCATAATTACAAGTGACAACTTACAAAAAGAATAATACAAGTGCTTCATGAGAAATAGACAAAGTCCATTCATTAATTGGCAAGGGAAAATATTAAAACCAACGAATTCAGTCCATTTTGTAAAAATGAAAAAGTTCAATTCATCAATTTTTTAAAATTACCTAATTATAAAATGCATCATTTGAAAAATACAATCTAGGTAATAAGTACTGTGAGTGGGGTACAGTTCTACCACTAGATCACTAATATTTGTTGGTTTAACACTTTTGTTTTTAGACGATAGAAAAAATAATTTCTCAAGTCTTGGTGCTAATTTTTGTGTGTCTATTGATTTGTGATTGGTAAACTGCATTGACTAAGTCGATCTATTTGTTTCTGTCTAAAATATGTACATATTTAATAGTAATTCCAAATAACGTACGAAGAGCAACTATACAGAGATAACATCGACTTACAATAGACTTTGCAAAGGTGCGAAATATTTCATGAACTTCTATTAACTTTTTCCATCAGTGTGAAAATCGAAATAAAATAAAAAATGAAAGCACAAATGAAAGAAATGAACCAACTAAGATTTCAAATATATTATGATGATGTACTATAGTTATGAGTATCGATTTTTTTTCAAAACAATTGATTTACTGATCGAATCAAATCGATTATTCATTTTTTTAATAAAATCGAAAGTTAAATTTTATATAAATTTATAATTGTATTGAATAATTTATAAAATTTATAAAAATAAATAAATAAAATGACATAATCATATTGAATATATTTAAAGATATTTTAAAAAAATATATTGTTTAATTAAAATATAATCTACATTTGAATGAATTCTGGGTGGTAAATTTCATGCATTTGTGTATGTGTATAAATAATCATATAATATATTATTTCTACGGAAGTTAAATTCGAAAGAAGTGAATGAAGTTAAAAATAAAATAAAAATGAGAGACAAAAGAGAGTTGATCGGATGGTAAACACTCCTCACTTCCAACCTTAAGGTTGTGAGTTCGAGTCCCCAAGAAAGCATAATATGTGGGAGCTCATGGAGAGAATTTAAAAAAATTGAGATGTGAGATGAGATAATAGGAAAATTAACTATTTTTATAATAATAAATGTGTCCCTAACTAATACATTTAAGAACAAAATATTTTTTTATATATAAAATATAGTCATTAGTGACGAAATTAGATTTTGTTCAACTACGAAATACATATAGCTTTAGAGACAATGGATGTCGTTACTGATTGAAGTAAAATAATTAGTGACGATATAGTTTTGTCAGTAATAATAACCTATTTAGTGACAAAGCATTAACTACAAAAAATTATACCTTTTACGACAAATAAATTTGTCACAAATATTTAAGCATTTGGGGACGATTTTTCTTTTTGTAGTTAATATAATACTTTTAGCGACGAAGCACTAAATCGTCTTTATACTCTTTTAGCGACACACATTTAATGACAACTAATTGACGAATTATTTTTCGTCTCACAAGATATTTAGTGACGAAATATGATTCTTAAATGACAAAATTATTTGTTCTTGATAATCGAATTTGTTGTAGTGAGTAAAACCACGACCTGTCTCACAAGATTTTCCAAACTGTTTTTACTAATCTTCTCAAGAAAAAAGTAAAATACAGTTTACACCACAACAATGAGATTAACCTCCTAATCTCACACTAAGTAATACAACTAGTACTTAACCGAGCCTAAGCAATGCCTGCATTGCCCACTACACTAATCCTCAACAATTAATGTAGACTTTTACAGTAAGACACAAAGTTTCCCCTAACTATGTTCTTACAAAGACTCTCACAAGTTTTGAAACGTTTCTAACACAAGTTAAACAAATCCTACAAGTTAAGCACAAATACAAACAATCAAGAACAACAACAGGTACGGAAAGCACTCCTTCAGTTAATCAGGTCCTTGCTGTAGATGTTCTTGTGCTTGAGTTTTTCCTTGAAGATGGCCTTCTTTTCAAGCTTATGAATTTTCAGAGAAAATCCAAGTTTTGTTTGTCAAATCTTGAGTTTGTGTTTTTGAGAGGAGACTATATAAAATCAACACAAACTAGTTGAGACAACCCTATTGGCTGCAGGCCTGCTGTTTAGAAAAGTTGTGCACCTACCACATCAGAGGTGGCAACTTTTCTGACAGTTGTCTTGTCACCTTTTCATGTAAGTAATATTATAGGGGGCAGGTCCCTTGTAATGTTCTTTGTGAGTTCTTGAAAGGCTTGCTGGCTCACTTCCTCCTTTGAATGAATAAATGAATTTAATATGTTATTTGTCATGTTGAAAATATCAACCATAAAGAGTTATTATCCATAGGACAAACACCCTCGTCCATTCTGATTGGTTCAGTATGCTGGTGCCTTACCAATCACTGATAGGACAACTTTACAGCTGTACCACATTATGCATCCGATGGAGAGAACTCTGTCAGGGTCCCTGCATTTGTGAGCCATTGAAACAGACAATCTCGTCTGCTCTTCCTATTGGTGCAGTACACTGCACTTTTCACCTACCACCTAACATGACATCTTTATAGTTGTACCCCATGATAAATCTGGACGAGAGCACTCTACCAGGGACCAGGTCCCTATATTTGTGAGGATCATCAAAACACCTAAAATATAACATTTTCTCCCTTTTTGATGATGACACACAAATATTCCTCACAGTGAGTTTATTCATTCATTTCCCCTGTTGTCAGTCTCAATAACAAGGATCTGGTTCCTTGGTAGATCTCTAAGTTTGTTAAATCATCAAAACTCAACATCAGCTCCAAAATAACATTTCCCCCCCTTTTTGATGATAACAGACTTATTTACCTTCTTCCCCTTTTCACCAGCTCCCCCTATCAACAAGACTCTTCAAGTAACTGGATTGATTTCCTTATTTTCATCATCCCCGAAGTTTGTCAAATCATCAAAACATCAAAAATAACATTTTCCCCCTTTTTGATGATGACAAACTTGTTCAACTTCTTCCCCCTATCGATATGACCATGTCGTCTTCAAGTAGCTAACATCATTGATCTCATACCTTAACAATTTATTTTCCCCTTTTTGACATTATAAAAAAGGGTTAAAGCAGTAAACCAAGTTAACAGAAATGCATTTCAAGCAAATTCATGGCCATTTAGGCAACACTGAGCATGAGTAAAAATGTATAAAGTAATGAGACAAGTCAGTAGAAACAAGCATTGTTCATTCATGAATAAAAGATTAGCCATCAAAACATTGCAAATATGATTACGAATGAAAACCAGGACAATGCCCACTTAGTTTCGATAGAAAAAGAGGAATGAGGACTGGCATAGAATTTAGGAAGAGAGGGGATTACTTAGAAGCAAGGGATTGAAAGAATAGAGTTAGTAGATCATATCCCTTAGCATGGTTTTTCAGAATCTCTCTTAAAGTTCAGCATGTTTTGCTTCCTGGGCTTCATGTTGAACCTCTAGGGCAGCCAATTTTTTTTTTCAACCTAGTCCCTTTGATAATGCTGTTTCAGAAGATGAGCTTTTAGGTAAACCATTTTAGTATCTCTGTTAGCAGGAGCAATTGGCATAGCTTCCAACACTAGCTTGAGTTTCTCATAACAGAAAAATTGGTAAAAAACAAACGTCCTCAAGGCATCTGAGATGAAAAGATCAATAATCGAGGAACCAAAAAGAAACTTTCATTTCATTTTCTTTTTTTTTGTTTAAAACATCCTCCTATTCAGAATACTTTGAGTTCTCAGAATATCAACTTCTCCCTTTTTTAACATCATCTTTTCCACTTCTTCCTTTTGCTTGGTGGACCTGGTCCCTCTTCATACTTAAAAACATCTTCATCAAAAAAATCTCCAGTAAGAATAAAGGGTTTAAACATTTTAAGAGTGTTTTCAGAGAGGAGAAAATGAGGGTTTCGAAAAACTTTGATATTTGGAAGGGAAATTGAATTTTCTGGGGAGATGGAAAGAAATGTGTAATATAAAGGAAGTGAAAAGGGTATATTATGTGAAAGAAAGTGTATTTTGGTATTCAAAAGATGGGACAACGGTCAGATACCTGAATGACAAACATGTGGTAATTGTAATGGTTCTCATGCATAATTCAAACTACAATGTTAAGAGTGCTAACCTTCGAGAAAAGACCGAGCCCCTCTCTGTAGTTTGAATGTGATTGCCTAGATCTGTCCTGACCTGCCTTTTCCTTCAGCCCTTTTGCCATGTGTGTATACTTAAAAAAGGTATGAGACTGAATTTGCTAAAACATACATAACTGAAAAGCAATGATACTTGCTCCCTTTGCATAGTAATGAGAGAGTTGATTGCTTCAGGCAGGATCCATTCAAGAATGTTTTAGCATTCCCAATATTAGTTTGATTATCTCAGCCAGGTTTACTAGGAGCTTCTAAATGCTTCTTGGTCCACAAGATTTGAGCACATCAAGCTGCATTTGCTATATTCTCTACCTCAGTTGTTGAAAGAGCGACTAAATCTTGCTTTTTAGTTCCCCATGAGTGAGAGATTAGCCTATAACATAAGCCACTCCTCAGGTACTCTTTCCATCAACTTGATATCCAGCATAATCAACATCATATGTTCCTCCAAAAAAAACAGTCTTCTGATGGACAGAATAGAACCAAGTCCCTGTTTACTTCAAATGTGTTCGGAATCTCTTAGCAGCCCTCAAATGTGATTTCTTTGTACAAGAATGGAGTCTATGAACCAGGTTCATTAGCATCCAGCTTCAAGTTAGTGCCCATGAGAGTATGAATTGTCTAGGCATCCATAACATGAAACTTTTTCACCAGCTTCTCTGAATTGGTACCAGGTCCCTGTCTTTGATCAGATATCAATTGCCCTGAATGTTGTGCTATCTTCTTCCTTGTAGCTAAGGTCCTATGAGAGTATACAACTCGTCCTTGCTTAGGGCTTTAGTGAAGATGTCAGCCACTTGATCTTTCATTTTTCAAAACTTCATGATGACATTACCCCTCTTTATCATTGTCTTGACTTCAAGTGTTAAGCCATTTGAGCAGCTCATTGATGTACTTTTCTTGACACCCGAGAGTATCTTTAGAGGTTTGCATGATCTACAGCTCCAAGAAGAAATTTAATTCTTCCATTATGCTCACTTAAAAACTCACTATTCATGAGTGCAACAAACTCTTAACGCAACACCTTAAAGGTTGCTTCAAAGATGACATCATCAATATGTACTTGAATAATCAACAATTCCTTTTCTTGTGATTTAAAAAGGGGGTTTTGTCAATTTTACCTCTTTTGAAGCCATTGTTGAAAAGGAATTTGGAAAAACTATCAGCCTGTTAGGGAACCGAGTGTCATACTTTGCTTCTTTCAAATTAAGCTTGATCAACTTCTTCATTCCCACCTTCATAATTCATATTATCAGTTTGAACTGCATCATCTTTGTTCAACACTGTCTATCGAACCGGATCCCTCATCAAGTTCATCATTTGCATCAACTTCCTTGGGATTGTTGGATTTATGATGAGGATATGCCGTCACAAGTTCACTGTTTAGCCTATCTCTCTGAATTGGAAGCAGCTCTTCCATCTCATAAACTTCTTTGTTTTGCATCTTCTCAATTCTTCCAGACTCATCAATAATCAAATGAACACTTTCATTAATGCAAAATTCTGATTTTTATGCACCTGATAAGCCTTGTTAGAGGAAGAATATCCCACAACTATTCTTTCATCACCATTGAGATCAAACTTCTCAATATCATCTTTTTAGTCACAAAACATGCAGTATTAACCACTTCAGCCCGGAAGTTCTTTAAAAGATTGAAAGCCTGCATATTCCACCTGAAGGGTGGTTTGATCTGCTTCTCTTTAACACTATCGTCACAACCTTTGTCATATGCAAATTTCATTTTGCTGCGGACGAGGTCCTTTGACATAGGTTTGTCAGCAGAGAAGCACTCACAAGAGCACGTGTCATCTCTTATGTCATATCTCAGCATTCTTACCTTGAGCACTAAGGCAAGTGAGACTGTCACTATGAGCAGTATTCTGATCAATAATATACATGTTCTTGCATCTCTTTTCTGTCAAGATCATCACCCGAGAGAGCAAGTTTGTGACAACAAATTTTCTGATAAGATTACAACTTCATTTCATTTATCACAAATCTGTAAAATACTTAAAAAATTGTACATCAACTATTGACATAGTACACAACTTCAAAAGAGTGTTCCATAGACTTTCAAGTTCTACCTACACCAAGAATGTACCATTTCTTGCCATTGCCAAAAGAGACACCTCCACCTTGAAGTACTTGAGAGAGAGGAAGTTTTGCAGCCTTTTCAGTCATGTGCTTTGAGCATCCACCATTCATAAGCCAACACTAACTGATGCTGCCTCCTCTCACTTGCATAGAAAATCACTTATTAACCTTGGAACCCATTTGAGACAGAGTTCCTAGTAAGCAGATAACTGAGTGATAAGAAAATCTTTTGTCTAGTGAGGCAGACTGGTTTCCTTCAATTTAGGACCATTAGCAGGACCAGGTCCCTTCGGTCTATTCCTGTGTTTGGAATAGTTTGACACACTTCCTTCATATTTTTTCAAAGCAGGACAATCTCTCTTAAGATGTCCATCTCAACCACAATGCACACATAATAGATCGTCAGCATCAGAATAGATTTGCAGTAAGGATTGTATGGTGGATCTATCTTCTCACAGCCCAGCTGTCTTCTACTGTTGCTGCCTTGAACAATTAGAATTGTAAGGATCTTAGAGGAATTGGTCCATTTGAGGGATTTTTCAAGTTCCTCTTTTACACGGACTAGGTCCTTCTCCAGCACAAGATTACTCTCTAGAGCCAATTTCATCTTCATTTTAGTAGTTTGCAGCTTATTTTCAAGGTCCAACTGCAAGCTGCTGGCCTCATTCTTTCTTTTAAAAACTGTAGTAGTCGCCCCTTTTATCTTTTCCTTCATTTCTAGATTTTCAGCTTCTAGAACAGTCATTTGACTTTCAATATCAGATATTTGGGCAACTAAAGCAATTTTTCCATCTTGAGAGATGTCTAGGCTATTGTTCACGAGATCCTTCTCAGTTGTTAGCTCACTTATCAAATCAATTAATACAACAACTAGCTTTCTCAATTTACTAGTAGAAAAGGTATTCAAGTTATGCTTGAAATCTGATAGAGTTACCTTTTCATCAGCATCTTCCTTATCTGACTTTGCTATGAAAGCATCTGAGTGTTTAGAATCACTTGAATCACTTGAGGAATTTGCCCATGCAGCCAGATCCTTCTTCACCTCCTGGAAAAAAACTTTTCTTCTACTTATCTTGGGACGGACTTGGTCCCCCTCTTTGTCTTTACCTTCTTCAGTTTTGACATATTTTCTGTGGTCAGCCTTGTACATAGGACAGTTTCCAATAGAGTGACCTAGTTGATCACACTTGTAACACACTTTACTTGAGCTGGTAGCCTTGTCATGATTTTCTTTCTTCTGATCAACATCATCAGTCAGATCTGCCCTCATGTCTTCACCCTTGAGAATGAGACCCTTCCCTTTTCTATACATCTCATGAACTTGAAGATGCTCAAATAGTACACACAATGTCACTACTTCAGATTTTCTTGTCTCATTGCCAGTCACAAAATCATTTGTCCAAGATCTGGGAAGAATTTCCAGTATCTTGGAGACTTGCTTGCACATAGGGACTGGTTTTTCAAGGAACATAAGCTCATCTGTAATGGTGGAGATTCTGGTGTGCATTTCATGAATGGGTTTACCTTTTTTCATGGTGAAACTTTTGGAACTGGTATTAAAGAAATATAGCTTACATTTCCTTATTTCCTCAGTGCCGTCATAGTTAGTTCTCAACAGATCCCAGCTTTTTTTGGCTGATTCGCACGATGAGATCAGATCGTATTCGTTCATTCCAATGCCACCCATTAGCAACTTCCTGGCCTTGTGATTTTTTTGGACTAGTCTTTTGTCGGAGTCATTATATTATTGTCGAGTTTTGACAATGACTCTTTTGATATTTCCATCCTTAACCTCCATGGTTGGCACATAAGGACCCTTACATATGATGTCCCATTCTTCAATATCCTCAGCCATGAGATAGTCTCTCATCCGAATCCGCTAGTGTCTATAGAACTAACCATCAAAAAGAGGAGGTCTTGTGGGGGACTAACTTTTTTGTACACTCACTTGTGTCGTCATTTCCTTTAGGAATCTCTCTTTTGGTGTTAATCAAATAGATAACCTAAGATCTGATACCAATTGTTCAAATATATGAGTCCACCAGTGACCACGGGACTAGGTCCTTCAGTAGAATAACAGTGTAGAAAGTAAATATCACAATGTAAAACAGGCTCAAGAGTTTTACGTGGAAACCTCCTTACTCAAGCGAGTAAAACCACGACCTGTCTCACATAATTTTCCAAACTATTTTTACTGATCTTCTCAAGAAAAAGTAAAACACAGTTTACACCACAACAATGAGATTAACCTCCTAATCTCACAGTAAGTAATACAACTATTACTTAACCATGCCTAAGCAATGCCTGCATTGCCTACTACACTAATCCTCAATAATTAATGTAGACTTTTATAGTAAGACACAAAGTTACCCCTAACTATGTTCTTACAAAGACTCTCACATGTTTTGAAACGTTTTTAACAGAAGTGAAACGAATCCTACAAGTTAAGCACAAATACAAACAATCAAGAATATCAGCAGGTACGGAAAGCACTCCTTCAGTTAATCAGGTCCTTGTTGTAGGTGTTCTTGTGCTTGAGTTCTTCCTTGAATATGGCCTTCTTTTCAAGCTTATGAATTTTTAGAGAAAATCCAAGTTTTGTTTGCCAAATCTTGAGTTTGTGTTTTTTAGAAGAGACTATGTAAAATCAACACAAACTCGTTGAGACAACCATATTGGCTGAAGGCCTGCTGTTTAGAAAAGTTGTGCACCTACCATATCAAAGCCGGCAGCTTTTATGACAGCTATTTTGTCACCTTTTCATGTAAGCAATCTTACAGGATCAGATCCTTTGGGATGTTCTTTGTGAGTTCTTGAAAGATTTACTGGCTCACTTCCTCCTTTGAATTAATGAATTTAATATGTTGTTAGTGATGTTAAGAATATCAACCATAAAGAGTTATTACCCGTTGGACAAACACCTCATCCATTTTGATTGGTTTAGTACGCTGACGCCTTACCAAACACTGACAGGACAACTTTACGGTTGTACCCCATTATGCATCTGATGGATAGAACTCCGCCAGGGACCAGGTCCCTGCATTTGTGAGCCACTGAAACAGACAATCTTGTCCGCTCTTCCTATTGGTGTAGTACACTGCACTTTTCACCTATCACCTGATATGAAAGCTTTACAGTTGTACCCCATGATGAATCTGGACGAGAGCACTCTGCTAGGGACCATGTCCCTACATTTGTGAGGATCATCAAAACACCTAGAATATAACATTTCCCCCCTTTTTAATGATGCACATAGATATTCCTCACCCTGAGTTTATTCATTCATTTCCCCTGTCGTCAATCTCAATAACAAGGATTTGGTTCCTTGTTAGATCTCTAAGTTTGTTAAATCATCAAAACTCAACCAAAATAACATTGTCCATACCTCAACTAATTACATAAGAAATATGTTACTCCCACAAGCATAGGTGACAATTAACTCTATCCACAGAGGTTTTAGCTTAAGAAAAATGTAGTAAAATGCACCCTCTTTTTTCAAGCATTCAAATTTTTATTATTTTTCAGACAACAATATTTGCAAGTAACGTCTACCACACACACACACACACACACACACACACACATATATATATATATATATATATATATATATATATATATATATATCTCATTTTTGTTACTTTTGTCCATAATTGAAGCTATATGACATAAAAGAAAAAGAGCAAACAGAGATGTTGTAATACCCAAAAAAAATTTTCCGAACTAAGACTCAAACCATTCTTCGTAGTGATTAAGTTTTAACCAAGGAATTTAAACTTTTTGAAGTGTTAAGATCACTAGGTGTAGCACTTTGAGTTCAAAAAAATAACTAAATTGGAAATAGCAAAATTTGAAATTTTGCAAGTTATGCTTATGTTATGAGTTTTGGGTCAACTTCAAATAACCATAACTCTTAGTACATGATGATTTAAGTGGGATACAAGTTTGATAATGAAAGTTCTTTGAATTATCTCTCCAACGCCACCAAGTTTGCTAAATTTCGAGTTTGGATGAGTGAAATATGCCCTTTTGAAGTTAAGTTGTCTAGTTAAGGAAAGTTATCCAAAAATAGTGAGAGGTATTTTGGTCTTTTCCTTACCAAATCAGATCTAATTCGTTGTTAGTAAGCTTTTAAGGTTCTAATCCTATTATTTTTAGTTTTATAATCCTAATATACACCTAGGGTTTTAGTTGAGAGTTCAAGAAGAGAAAAGAAGAGAAAAGAGGAGAAAAGAGGAAAGGATCAATGTGTTCGTCGAGGTTCTTGAGTTTCGTTGCGAATTTTTTCCATGAGTTTGATCCCTAAGAGGTATGTAAGCTTCCATAGTGTTGGGTTCGTTCACCCATATGCCAATCATGATTTATTCGGTGTAATTTCGTTCTTGAAATTTAAGAATTTAAGTTCTTGATGAGTTCTTGATAAGTGTTCTTGAAGTTTCTTTATCTATTAAGTTTTGATGTAAGATTCTACTTGGGTCAACTTCAAATGACCATATCTCTTAGAATACTAAGAGTTACGTAAGCCATAACCTATTCAATTAACTATATTTGAATCTATTTTCCAACGCCACCAATTTTGCATCAATCCAATTTCTGAGTAAAAAGTTATGACTATTTTAGTAACCTATACAGTGTTGTTATGATTTAGCCGACGGGAAAACATTAAAAAGGGTTTTTTTTTATTCTTTTACCTCCAAGAAAACCCTAAACAAATTTCTTGACTAATAAAATTTTCAAAACAATCAGATTTTCATCTTTTAGTCTATCATTCTCTTCTCTCTCAAACCCTAGGGAAAAACCTAAGGAAAAATCAAAGTAGAAGACTCCATTCAAGATTCTTTCAATCTTTTTCGAAGTAAGTTTTCTCTAAGAATTCCATTCTTTCTAACTCAAGTTCCTTCATACAATTATGAATCACTAATGAAAATAATAAATCTTGGCCATTGAGATTTCAAGAAACTAATTCAAGAATCTCAACAACAGTTTTCTTCATTGTTTACCTTCAAGCTAGGGTTTCAAGGCTTCTGATCAAGTTCTTCTTCAAAATTCATCAAAAACCTTAATTTTTTCAAGTATGTAAAGCTATCATAGTGTTGGACTAGTTCGTCCTCACGCCCTACATCTACTTTCAAATCAGTAAAAGAGAAATCTAGGATTCTAACCCTCGATTTGAGTATTCTTGAGATAAGTTGATTTGAGTTATTGAGTTCATGGTTATTTTTAAAATTCTATTCCTAATTATTGAGTTTTAAATTGAGTTTTGAGGAAGTTAGTGTGAGAATAAGAAGAGTCGTACACATGAGTTCTATATTGTTATGCAGACCCTCGAGTCGAGTCGTTCATGCCCATAAATTCCGCATGAACTCCATAATCTGAGTATCTTTGAGAGGAGTAGTATAAGTTCTAAGTCTTGAGTATTGAGTTCCTAATAATTTTGAGATTATATTTCTAATCATGGGACTACTACATGTTATCAATGAAGCCTTGAGTTGAGTACTACATGCCCATAATTCCGCATGAACCCTACGAGTCGAGCAGTCTAGAGATGAGTAGTATCTTTGAGTCTTGAGTTTTGAGTACTGAGGTTCTTTATTTCTATTAATATCCCTTAGTTTATTCGTTCATGTTCATAATTCCACACGAACCTTATGATTTGAGTTATAAATTTTAAAAAGCTTTTTTAAAAAGCCAACGCTTGAGTTCTTAAACTGAGTTTTGAGAAAGTAAAGATGAGTTTTGAGAAAAGAGTTTTCTAAAACATGATTAGTGTGACAATCGAGTATACCATCAATGTATGAGCAGTATGGTATCTAGATATACCATCAATGTTTATGCAGTATGACTTCTCGAGTCATCAATAATCATATTATAATATGATTTTTGAAATGTTTTTGAGAAAGAGCAGAGTTGAGTTCATTTTCTTTAAAATGATATGTGGGAACTAAGTATTCCCAAGAGTAAATGTTTTCACATTTAAGATGAGAGAAAATTGAGATTTCCAAAAGAGTTTTGAGCAGTTTGAGTACCATCTCGTTTAAGAGATAGATTTTTGAGTAATTATCTCAAACCAGAGAAAGAGTTATGTTTTTAAACATATGAGCTGAGTATATTTTTGGGAGTAGTATTAAGCACCGATATGGGGACGAGTTCAGATAAGTCAAGTCTTTATAAACCATGTAGCCAACGTGGGTAGAAAGGGTCATTATTTTTAGATTATTCCTTAATGCTTTTTAGCATAGACTAGTGGATCCACTTAGTTAAGAGGTTCTATACCCTAGAAAAGTATAGGACAGTTCTGGCAGCGTGGGCGAGACGTTGTATCATCACATAGCTTATAGTGATGGTTGTCGGTTAGAGAAACTCCCATAGAGTTATATTGTATTTTCATATATACAAACTGAGTTATTAATGTATTCTTCAATACATTGAGTTGTTATCTACTGTTTTAATAGCTTTCCATATATATTGCATCTTTTATAGTTGCTTTATCCTTGAGTATCATGAGTTGAATATCTAGAGTTGAGTATTATATCTTTGAGTTGAGTTGAGTGAGTTCAAAAGAGGTAAGTATGTTTCCTTTTTATCAAGTTCAATCCTATGTTTATGCTTTAGAATTCCTCTTACATGCTCGTACATTCCACGTACTGAGTAATTTGGCCTGCATTGTTTCATGATGTAAATACATATATTCAGGTTCATCAATAGGATTTTCGTTGATACCATATGGACTTCGAGTTAGCTATGGTGAGCCTTCTTGCTTTCGTAGGGTTTGACTTGTACTTTTAGTTATATCAGTTGTTAGGATGTCGTGGGTCTTGTCCCAACTCCCATCTTTGTCAGTTAGAGGCTTCATAAATAGACAATAGAGTTTCAGAATGTTTGTTCATTTATTTTATAAATGTTTTAAAGACTTAAGCTGCCTATTTTATGGAGAGTTGAATAATTTATTTTTATTCAGAGTTTTCATTTGATTTAAAGGTTTCTTATTGAGTTTCAATGAATTTTATTCAGTTTTTAAGCTTTGTATGCTTGAGTTAGTCTTCCGCTTGTAGTCATCCAGGATAAGGGTTCGCTTGGGGACCAACAATGGTTCTCGAGTGCCGGCCATGCCCAGGGTGTAGTCTCGAGTTGTGACAGATGTATATTGATATAAACACACAATTTAGAATCTTAGAAATAGAATGGCGAGTGATTCAACACTTTCACTTTTCGTGGATGGTATAACAAGTCTTTGATTGTTCTCAAATGGAAAGAGACTTAATTTCTACATAACTAGTCTTTCGACATATCTATAAATGCCTTTGATGTACCTCTCCTTAGGAAACCCTTGATTTTTAATTCCTTCCAACTCTTTATTGTGACATCATAACACAAATATAAAACACTCAGATTTAAGTTCACAATGAAGAGAATATCCTCATTGCTAACTTTGCAGGATGAGGTGATTTGAAGATTATAGTTAGATGATCGCAATCGTAATATATTGTTCCATGTTGAACGAATGCGAATGATATGTCTCTCCCATTTTCTTATTGGAGTCTGCTCTAAAATCCACAAGTCCACGTATCCACTTACCCATTTTTTGTAATCTATGACTTCTAATTTACCCTTCACCTCAATCAACTCTTAAGATTACATCGACAGATTAGGTGCATTACATAATGCAAATGTTTCAGATTTTTCAGATTTAACATCAATTGCAGCGATAGCCCTATCAATGCAAATACTAGTCTTTAAACACGGAATAGCAAAGGAAATGCTTTTAGTCTCTCTCCTTGATTCGTCTATGCCTAAAGTGATAACCTAGTGTCGTTGTTTTTACCTTTCATTTGTTGTAAAAAAAACATTGAACTTCTTTTCTTCGGGCACAAAACCTAATGAGTAGTTACATAGAAAATATTCTTCCTTTATTTTGGGAAGAAATCTTACTTCTCTTGTACTCGAATTGAAAATTGCAACAAGACGGGTAGATAATAGTTCCCAAAGGCAAAATAAACCATTAATGTAATCTAATTGAGATTATGAAAAGCCTTGGACATATATGTCATTAAATCTCTCAATTCGCAAAAAAAGAAGCAGAGTATTTTCATCTTCTCTTTGCTCAGCAATGCCAAAAAGTGATTCACTTTCATGTAAAATGAATTTTGTTCCACCAAGATGACTCATAGAATGACAAGTATGGATATTCACAAAATCTGATTCCGTGACAAGAGACATACAAAATCTTGTAATACACTTGAAACGCAATAAAGACATGACCGGAAGCCATGAGAATATTTCAAAGATAATTTCTTCGGGAATTCGTTCTTCTGATTGGACGTGTTTTCTTTTTTACAGGTCTGAAATCCTTTCATTATAGAGTGTATATTTATTAGATGATTTGTGTTAAGGTTCAATGACTTTAGTACACTCTCTTTGCCTCTCCAAATTAAAAAAAAGGAAAAAATTAGTATTACGCCTTTATTATCCTTTTAAATCTTTTTAAATCTTTATAGGAACTTTATATGGGTTATGTTTCTCAAATAGTGTCTCAACTTATACCTTATTTCTAGAAATTCACTTTGATCACTCCATTGATGTGTATAAAACAAGAGGCACCCAAAATGCACCCCATGATGTTGTGATGGAACTTAATTTTGCGATTATCATGGTCGTGCCAGCCGCCAAGAGAAGGAAGAATGACACTAGTAATACTATAGTGAGAGTGTTTTTATTTGAATACTTGAGTAAAATTGATACAAGTAACAGGGATGACAACTTGGTTCTTAATTTTTCATAAATGAAGATAACCAATGCTACCATCACTATGGACTTTTGAGATTCAATGGTAGTTTAAACTAAAGATTTAAGTAGTGATACTCAACATCTTATACAATCTTAACAATTCCTACCTGCTTGTTAGCAAGTGCCTCTCTTTTCCAACAATCTTCGCCCGAGTTCTTTGTTCCTTTTCTTTTAGATGAGCTACTTTGTTTTAGCCTCTCTCTTTTTATATTGATTCATATTTGGCTTGAACTCTATTCGTTTGAGCAAGCATCCTCTCAACTTGTCTTTTCAGACTCATTCCCTTTCTCTTTTGAAACAATCTTAGTTCAAGCACTGGTCGACGTACTAATTCCCAACTATATTTCTGGAATATACTTCTAGACAGGGAATTGCAAGTTAGAGGGTAGCTTCAAGAGTTGAAACTAGTTGAAAAGTAAGTAACTTGATACCTCATATTTCAAGAGTTTCTTGGTGCTGCAGACTTTCCGAATCTATTATGTACCTCAAACACAAGTGATGTAGCATATGTTCTTCAAGTCGAACAGGTAGCTTATTCCTTTGTGCAAAGCTTGAATAGTATCCCTAAATTTACTTGTTCCAATAAGATATGCGGTCAACCCGAGGTCGAATAACATTGGTGCAAATCCCCATAGCACTAATACATAATGCTCCTCCTCCTGTCATGAAAATATCCCCATGTTTTACTTGTGTCTTTTTCCGTCAGCAAGAAAGTAGTAGAATGAACAGCAAAAAGAGTCACACATATAAGCTTTAGTACTCGTACCCCAAAGTAATTGAACTTTCTTATATTCTTCAATCAGGAAAACATGGCACTTGCTCTTCTGAGACAAATTTAAGTATTTATCCATATGATTGAAGAATGTGGGGCAACGTTTAATAAGTGATGATGAATTTCAAATCAAATATAAACTTGGAATTTGTGTACCTCAAAGTGATGCGCTTTGGTTCATCAATCATAGTGTATGTTGATTTATCAAGATAGGCAACAAAGATTACCAATGGCAAAAGAGAAATTATCTAAGATTGCAATAAGCCCTTGAGGTGTTTCTAGAAATTCTGTTATATTCTAGTATTTTGATGATCCTCACAAATACAGGACCCAGTTCTTAGCAGATTACTTTCGTCCAGATTCAAAGTGGTGCACAACTATAAAGCTATCTTTACAGTTGTCTTGTAAGGTTGGTTAGTGAGATGTGCAGCGTACTTCACCAATAGGAAGGGCGGACGAAGTTGTTTGTTTAAGTGGTAAAAACCCTTGTTGGTAACTGATCTATACAACAACAAACAAACAACATTATTCATTCAAGAAGAGAGATAAAGCTAAAAAGTCTTTTCCAAGAACTCAAGCATAAAAGAATGAAGCAAAGAATTGGTCCCGAAAAGTCTGTGTACGAAAAAATGATGAAAAGACATCTATCAAAAAGCTGCCAACTTTGATGTGATTGGTGCACATCTTTTCAAACAGCAGGCTCTTAGCCAATGACCTCGTCCCAAGGGTTTGTGTCCATTTTGATATAGTCTCTTCTCCAAAACACAAACTGAAGATTTGGCAAATAAAGTTGTGAATTTCTGAAAATTCATAAGCTCAAAAGAAAAGGCTATCTTCAAAGAAGTATTATCCTCAAGAGCAACAGGGACCTGATAGATCTTCAAGCTATCTAGTTGTCTTAGGATTATATCTTCCGTGCTTACATTGTAAATCTATTCCTAATCTATAAAGGAATTTGATTGTTGTTCATTACATCTAAAAGTCTAAGTCAGTTGTTGTTAACTGATTTTGTGGGCAATGTTGTATCTGCTTAGTCAAATTCTAAATCATCTAGAGTTAGCTAGTTTAGTGGGCAGTGTTGTATCTGCTTAGTCGAAATCTAAGTTATCTAGAGTTAGGTGGCTTAGTGGGCAGTGTTGTATCTGCTTAGTTGCTTTCATTGGAGTAGTGTTACAACATAGAGGGGGAAGGGATTAAGAGGTAAATTCCTAGGTTATAGTTAATGTAATCTGAACTGTTGCTCCGTTTGAGTGAAATGGAGTTGGATTGAAAGCCTGTGAGGATAGGTAGTGGACTCACCGCCCTTGAGCAAGGGGGTTTCCACGTAAACTACTTGTGTTGCTTTTTTTTTTTTTTTTTAATTTACGCCTTCATAACTGTTCATACTGAGTCAAAGAGCCTAGTTCATTGACTGATAATGGACGCATACATATTAACAATTGGTATTAGAGTAGGTGCTCTCTAACTGGTTAATACCTAGAGAGAATCATGTGGAAGAATAGTTGCTCCAACCTAGAGAAAGGACAATCATAAACAAGTCAAGATAAATCTTAGAATTCTTCCTAAGTCTTGGGCTAGCAAAGTTGATGTTATTATTGAAGCCAAGTACCTAAAGGTGCTAACAATGGATGCCCTGATTGGAAACCTTCAAACGCATGAAATGAACAGAAATCATGAAGCATCAAAGAAGGAGTGAAGAAAGACAAGTCTCTAGCTCTTAAAGTGACATCAAGTGAAACCTCTGATGAAGAGGAGGACATGGCTACCTCACTAGGAGATTTCATAAAATAGTGAGGAAGCAAGGAGGTTTTTGAAAAGGAGGGAACTCCAACAGGGTTGCAAATACAAGTGACTTGTATCATAGATGTGGAAAGGCAAGAAACTTTATTAGAGACTACCCTATGCATAAGGAAAAATACAAAGATTATCCAAGGCCTGGAGGAGATAAAGACAAGAGAAGGGACTTGATCCCTGATAATAAAGGGAGAAAAGCTGCAGCTGACTATGTCGTGAAGAAAGTACTTGCTGTCTTGAGTGATTCCTCAAGTGAATTTAGGGAGTCAGAGCATCATGAAGATGCATCAATGCCCACTGTTAAAGACGATGAATATGGGTTTGATACCATGTTTGCCTTCATGGAAAAATCTGATGATGAAGAAGCTAAGGAAGAGGTAACCCTTTCTGACCTTAAACAAAACTTCAATGTTTACTATGTTAGAAAGTTGAGGAATCTGGCTGCTGTGTTGATTGACTCTATTATTGAGTTAACAACTGAAAAGGACTCGATGAACAATAATCTAGATATTTGTCATGAGGAAAAGTTGGCCTTGGTTGACCACATGTCTATTGTGGAGGAATAATTGACACTTTTGGAGACTGAAAATCTAGAACTAAAATAAAAACTAAAAATGCTGAGTGAAAATGGTGGCAAAGGAAAGGGAGAGGCTAGCGACTTGCAAATTGAGCTAGAAACTATCTTGAATACTGCTGAGACCAGACTTGCATTGGCCTTGGAGAGAAACGATTAGATGGATAGGGACCTGGTCGGCCTTAGAGAAGAACTGAAAAAAATCTCTGAGATGGACTAACTCCTCAAAATTGCTTTCCAACATTACTAGTCAAGGTCAAAATAATGGGAAAGGCTTAGGAAACTTGAACATAAGTCCTCCCTACAATCCTCCTAGCAAGTATGTGTTTGTGTCTAACAATCTATTGTGTTTTTATTGTTGTCGTGATGGTCATCTGAAGAAGGATTGTCCAACTTAAAAAAGGTCTCAAGAAAATTCCTCACACTATGTCAAAGAGAAAGTCATACAGAAGAAGGGACTTGGTCTTGCGTTTGGTCCTAAGTTGAAGAAAACCAGCCTGCCTCATTGGACAAAAGATTTTCTTATCACCCCGTTATCTGCTTATTGGGAACTCCATCTCAAATGGGTTCCCAAGGCTAACAAGTGATTTGGTATTCAGGTGAGAGGAAGTAGCAGTAGTCAGTGTTGGTTCATGGATAGTGGATGCTAAAAGCACGTGACTGGGAAAACTGAAAACTTTCTCTCTCTCTTTCTCAAGGCACTTCAAAGTAGAGGTGTCTCATTTGACGATGGCAAGAAAGGACATATTCTTCATGTAGGAATGTTTGGGAAGTCTATGGAACACATCATTGATGATATGTACTATGTCAATTATTGAAATACAATCTTTCAAGTGTTACATAGATTTGTGATGAAAGAAATGAAGTGCTCAAGGTGAGAATATTGATCAATGACTCAGGAGGCTTGGCAATGTGAGGGCTTCTCTACTGCATAAAATTGTGTCAAGGGACCATGTACGTAGTCTACCAAAGATAAAATTTGCATATGACAAAGTCTGTGATGTTCTTGCTAAAGGGAAGCAAACCAACTCATTAGACCTCTTGAGCTGCTCCATATAGATCTTTATGGTCTAGTGAAGATTTAGTGTAGAGAAGAAAGGAAGAATATTCTTATAATCATGGATGACTTCTCAAGGTTCACTTGGACTATGCTTCTATGTGACCGACATGTGTCTAATCAGCAAGGCTTATCAGGTGTATAAAAAAAAATTGTTCATTGAAGAAAGTGTTCTTGTGATTTTTTATGAGCGTGGAATAATTGAGAAATTGCAAAACAAAGAAGATTCTGAGATGGAAGAGATACTTCAGATTCAGAGAGATGGTCTAAATAGTGAGCTTGCTGAAGAATATCATCTTCATGAATCCAGGAATCCCAAAGAAGTTGATGCTGATAATGAATCTGATGAGGGACCTGGTCCTGTAGATAATAATGAACATTGATGATATAGTTCAAAATGATAATGCAGATTCTGAAGGTGAGAAGAAAGAAGTTGATCAAGGTCAGCAGCTAGCAAGAAATACAAAGTGGCATCAGTTTGAAAGAAGCAAAGCATGACACTTATTTCCCTAACAAGCTGATAGGTTGTCCAAGTTCCTCTTCAAAAATGGCTTCAAAAGAGTTAAAATTGACAAAACACTCTTTTTGAAATCACAAGGAAATGAATTGCTAATCATTCAAGTATATATCGATGGTGTCATCTTTGGAGGAGCCTTTTGAGTCATTATGTGAAGGGTTTGCCGCATTCATTGGTAGTGAGTTCTAAATAAGTATGATTGGAGATTTCTTCTTAGATCTATAGATCAATCAAACCTCTAAAGGTACCCTCAGTTGTCAAGAAAAGTAGATCAATGAGTTGCTCAAAAGGGTTAACATACTTGAAGTCAAGACAATGTTAAAAAGGGGTAATGTCATTATGAAATTTGTAAATTAGAAGATCAAGTGACTGGCATCTGCACCAAAGCTCTAAGCAAGGACCAGTTTATCAAGAACATGTATATACTCCTAGTGACTTAGCTGAAGGGAATAAGATAACACAACATGATCATGACAATTGATGTTTGAACAAAGTAGGGACCTAGTTCCGGCTTAGAAAAGCTACTGAAGAAGTTTCATATTATAGATGTCAAGACAATTGATACCTATGGGCACTTCCTTGAAGTAGGATGCTGATGGACCTAGTTCAGAGATTCCATACTTGTCAAAAGAAATCATATTTGAAGGCTGCTAAAAGAATCTTGAGACATTTGAAGAAGACAAGGGACCTGGTTCTATTATGTCCATCAGGATACTTTTTAATTTGGAGGAATATGGTGATGTTTATTATGCTAGGTGTGAAGTTGATCGAAAGAGTACCTCAGGAAGAGCTTCTCTTCTTTGCTCATCTCTCATTTCATGTGGAACTAAATAGGCAAGATTCAGTTCTCTTTCAACAACTGAGGCAAGGTATGTAGTAGATGCAGGTTGGTGTGCTCAACTTATGTGGATCAAACATCAGCTTGAAAGCTTGAAGTTCTTAGAGTGGTTACTCATATTATCCCTCTCTTTTTTTATATCACGAGTTCTCTCACTATAGCTAAGAACTCAATCCACCATAAAAGGACTAAGCATATTGATGTGAGACATCACTTTCTGAGGGATCATATTGAGAAAGGAAATATCAGCTTCTAATTCTGTAAGACTAAGGATCAAATCGTTGATATCTTCACAAAAACTCTGACGAAAGATTTGGTCGAGATAAAAAAACTAAGGTTGGAGATGCTGAAACATAACTGAATGGATCTTGCCTGCAACAATCAACCCTCTCATGAATTTGCAAAGGAAACAGATATCCTTGTTTTTCAGTTATGTATTTCTTAGGAAATTCAATCGTATACCTTTCATAGGTATACACACATGGCAAAATTGCTGAAGGAAAAGAGAGGTCAGGACAGATCTAGGTAATCACATTCAAACTACTGAGAGGGACCCGGTCTGTTCTCGAAGGTTAACACTCTTAACATTGCATTCTGAATTATGCATGAGAATCGTTGCAATTGCCACATGTCTGTCAATCAGGTATCTGATCATTGTCCCATCATTTGAATACCAAGATGACACTTCCTTTCACATGATGCGCCATTTCACTTTCTTTATACTCCATATTCTTTCCATCTCCAAAAAATTCAAATCCCTTTCCAAAAATAGGAAAATTTCAAAACCCTCTTTTCTCTTCTCTCAAAAACACTTCAAATGTTTAAACCTGTAGTTCCTACTGGAGAATTTTCTGTTAAAGAAATTTTTGAGTGTGAAGAGGGACCAGGTTCAATAAGCAAGAAGAAGAAGGTGAAAAGATGATGTTCAAAAAGGAAAGGGTTGATATTCTAAGCACTCAAAGTATTCTCAATATGTGGGTGTCTAACTTTTAAACAAATGAAAAAAAAGAATGAAATTGTTCCTTAGTTGTTGACCTATTCATCTCGGAGGCCTTGAGTAAGTTTGATTTTACCAATCTTTTTGTCATGAGAAACTCAGGTATGTATTGGAAGCTATGACAGTTGCTATTGCTAATCGGGATATTGAAATAGTTCACCTAAAGGCCCAGCTTCTGAAACAGCACAATTAGAGGGACCAGGTTGAGAAGAACTGGCAGCCGTAAAGGTTAAATATGAAGCCCGGGTAGCAAAGCATGCTAAACTTTAAGAAAGGCTTCTGAAAAAATCATGCTAAGGGATATGATTTACTAATCCTATTATTTTAATCCATTTCTCCTAAGCCATCCCCTCTCCCCCTAAATTCCCATGTAAGTCCTCATTCCTCTTTTCTATCGAAACTCAGAGGGCATTGCCTTGGTTCTCATTCGTAATGATATTTGCAATACTTTGATGGCTGATCTTTTATTTCTGAATGAAAAATGTCTTGTTTCTACTAACTTGTCTCATTACTTTATGCATTTTTACTCATGCTTAGTGTTGACCAAGTGGCCATGAATTTGCTTGAACTACATTTTTGGCAACTTGGTTTACTGCTTTAACCTTTTTTTATGATGTCAAAGGGGAGAAGATTTTTAGGGTATGAAATCAATGAAGGTATGAGATCCATGGTCATGTTGATAGGGGGAAGATGTGCTACTTGAAATGGACATGGTCATGCCGATAGGGGGAAGAATTTGAAAAAGTTTGTCATTGTAAAAAAAGGGGGAAATACTATTTTGTTGTTGATGTGAAGTTTTGATGATTTGACAAACTTCGAGAATGATGCAAAAAGGGGACCAATCTAGTTACCTAAAGAGGCATGTTGATAGGGGGGAACTGGTGAAAGGGGGAAGAACGTGAATAAGTATGTTATCATCAAAAAAGGGGAAATGTTACTTTAGAGTTGATGTTAAGTTTTGATGATTTGACAAACTTAAGGATCTAACAAGGAACTAGATCCAGAAAAGGGTCTTATGGTATTGGGACTGACGAAAGGGGAAATGAATGAATAAACTCAGCATGAGGAATATTTGTGTGTCTTCATCAAAAAGGGAGAAAATGTTATATTCTAGTGCTTTGATGATCCTCACAAATACAGGGACTCGGTTCTCGGCAGAGTACTTCCGTCCAGATTCAAAGTGGTGCACAATTGTAAAGCTATCTTTAGAGTTGTCTTGTCAGGTTTGTTGGTGAGATGTGCAGCGTACTTCACCAATAGGAAGGGCGAACGAAGTTGTTTGTTTAAGTGTTCAAAACCATTGTTGGTAACTGATATATACAACAATAAACAAACAACATTATTCATTCAAGAAGAGAGAGGGCCAACAAGTCTTTTTCAAGAACTCAAGTATCAAAGAACGTAGCAAGGGACCTGGTCCTGGAAAGTTTGCGTATGAGAAAAGGATGAAAAGACAGCTGTCAAAAACCTGCCAACTCTGATGTGGTAACAACATGATCTCAGCTAATGGCCTCGTCCTAAGGGTTTGTGTCCATTTTGATATAGTCTCTTCTCCAAAACACAAACTCAAGATTTGGCAAACAAAGTTGTGAATTTATGAAAATTCATAAGCTCAAAAGAAACGGCCATCTTGAAAGAAGTATTATCCTCAAGAGCAGCATGGATCTGATAGAGCTGCAAGCTATCTAGTTGTATTAGGATTATATCTTCCGTGCTTACATTGTAAATCTATTCCTAATCTATAAAGGAATTAGGTCATTGTTCATCACGTCTAAAATTCTAAGTCAGTTGTTGTTAACAGATTTAGTGGGCAGTGTTGTATCTGCTTAGTCAAATTCTAAATCATCTAGAGTTAAGTGGTTTAGTAGGCAGTGTTGTATCTGCTTAGTTAAATTCTAAATCATCTAGATTTAGGTTGTTTAGTGGGCAGTGTTGTATCTGCTTAGTTAAAGTCTAAGCTATCTAGAGTTAGGATTTAAAGGTAAATTCCTAGGTTGCAGTTGTTGTAATCTGAACTTTTGCTTCGTTTGAGTGAAATGGAGTTTGATTGAAAGCCTGTGAGGACATGTCGTGGTTTTCACAGCCCTTGAGCAAGGGGGTTTGCACGTAAACTACTTATGTTGCTTTCTTTATTGTTTATGCCTTCATAACTATTCATACTGAGTCAAGGGACCTGGTCTGTTAACTTATATTGGACGCATATATCTTAACAAATTGAAAATGTGATGCCCATGCTATGTAGAAAACAACAAGCACTAAAAATGCATCTCAAGCCCTGTAACGGGGATTAGAGGGGCATCCCAAGCAGCAATTGGAGTTTAATTTATAGTCGGAGGTGGATTCAGAATTTTAAATTTATGGAAATTTTATTGCTGCTTTAGTGAAAAATGTGGGTTTGTATCAATGGAGTTATCTATAGGTTTGTTGTTCATGACAGACATGCTTTAGGTGCATTTGATCTTAAAACTGAAAGTTCCAAACTTATTGTATTGAAGAATGGTAATACGAGTTGACAAAGGTGAAGGGTCAACTAGCAATCATTAATTTAGAAAAATGGTCATCCACTTGCAGGTTTTCGGACAAATTCAAGAAGAAGAATGGGAGAGTCATATCATTCGCTATCCTTCACATACAACCACAAGTCATATTATGATGCATGTTTTGTTATGTACAAATTTTATTCATCCTCAACTTAGAATCAGGTCCTCTATGCTCGTGCTATCTAAGATCTGGAGGAAATCAGGAATCAAGGGGCAACCAATAGCAAAGGGATTAATAGTTAAGTAGAAAAATAGAAACTTAGTTTGTTTTGTATGCACTTTGGTGTTCAATTAGTTGGAAACAAAGCTTTAATAGCACATGTACAGTCTTCCTAATTTGGCGACAAAAATTACTACTATTGTTGGGAAAGGCAAGCACAAAATAAATATGCACGACAGGGCAATAGCGGAAGAAAAATCCAAATCAAAACTTTCCCTTCTATTTGAACCAAGAGAAGACAAAATAATGCAAGAATAAAATAGTTTGGGGCAGCAAACTAATCAACCAAGCAAGCAAAATAAATCAACACAAGAGACACCAAATTTAACATGGAAAAACTCTTTGGTGTGAAGATTAAAAATCACAAGGCCAAGGCTCCACTATAATCAACAAGATTTACAAAAGTGTTCTCCAAATTGGTCACCAACAAAGTGCCAAACAATGAGCAATACAACAACTAGAGAGCACCAAAAACTAGAGAAATAAGATGAGCAAAAACACCAAACCGCAGATACTGTTCATGAGCAAAAATCTGGATCTACAAGACTCCAAATCACCCTCTCTAAGTTTCCAATCAAAGATTAAGTTGAAAGGAACAAGCTGTCCAAAAATCAGCTCAATTGGATAAGAAACGAATCGGGAATCGCAATTTGAAATTGGTTGCTAGGGCTTGTGCGAAAATCTGCACTTTCTCACTTTTCTCTCTATATGACTGCTCCCAATCTCTTGTGATATGTAACATCCCACGTTAGAAAGAACTAGAAATAGAAGAAACCGTTTTTGGAAATAATTAAATTTGGAAAGTTTGACAAATTAAGCTAAGTATGAGTTTGGGTCAACTTCAAACAACCATAACTCCTAGCTCAGGATGAGTTAGATGTGCTATAAGATACCGTAGGAAATATCTTTGAATTATCTTTCCAACGCCACCAAGTTTGATCAGTTTTGAGTTGGTATGAGGGAGATATGCCCATTTGAAGTTGGGATGTCTAGATAACGAAAGTCAAAGCCGGATTTTTGAAGCGTATTATGGTCTTTTCTCTACCCAATTAATTAATTTCATTTTTGGTAATTAATTTGGGGTCTAAAATGATTGGATTTAGCTTACACTTTATCAAAATAGGTTAGGGTTTTGAGAAAAGAGAAAAGAAGAGGAGAAAAGAGGAGAAGGAGCAAGGAATCACCAAGTTCTTGAAGAATTGCTTGTGGATTTTGTCAAGGGTGATCCCTATGAGGTATCTGAGACTTTCATAGCATTGGGTTCATTCACCCACGTGCCAATCATGTTTACTTCAGCTAATTTCGTTCTAGAAAGTTGGAAGTTGATGAATCTTAAATGGTGTTCTTGAAATTGGCCTTCATTCTTGATTTAGGTTGAGATTGAGGAGTTCCTTGAGGTTATAATGTTATTTCCTTGAGTATTTTTTGAGTTAGATTCTTGTGAATACAAATTGGGTATCTGAATCTAAAGGGAATTTGAGAAAAAGAACTGAGTTTAGGTGAATTGGAGTTAGAAAATGAAGAAGGAACAAGTCAGGCAAATCTGGGTACCAGGTCCGCGCGCAAACTTGTTCCTCATGATTGGAAAAATCTTCTCCGCGTCACGGAGTGGTCACGGACCCTTCTACCTTAAAATTTATTTTAAGACCAATTATTTAAATGCATCTCCGCATCGCGGACTTGCTTTCAGACAGTGATTTCTTGATCGTTTCTCATTTTTAACTATCTAAAAACACTCCTAAACATCATGAGATATTTCCTATCACAAATCTCAATCCTTGAATCCATAAATTCAAATTCAAGGAAAGTTGAGAGCCAAGTTAAGAGAAGTTCATAAAGTCGTCCACAAGTCTTTTACAAATGTTTTAACTTTGTTTTAAGACTTGAGTTTTGAGTTGAGTAAAGAGTAAGAGTTGAAGTTCATTTCTTCAAAAGAGTATATAGGGACTATGTATTCCCAAAGGATAAAATGTTTTCACATTTAAACAAGAGAGGAAACTTTGATTTCCAAAAGAGCCTTTGAGTTAGTTTTTAGTAAAGAGTAAATGCTTTCACAATTAAGCAAGAGAGGAAACTTTGATTTCCAAGAGAATCTTTGAGCTAAGTTTTGAGCAATTATCTCAAACCACAGAGTTATTTTTTAAAATATATTGGGATAGTATATTTTGGGAGTAGTATTGAGCACCGATATGAGGGAGAGTTTAGACAACTCCCAGCCCCCATAAACCATGTAGCCACCATGGGTAGGAAATGATCATACTTTTTAGATGATTCCTTAGTACTTTTTAGCATAGACTAGTGGATCCACTTAGTAGTCAGGTTCTATACCCTCGGCAAGGCATAGGACGACCCAAGCAGCGTGTAGCAAAACGATGTATTTTGTATTTCATAAAAATTTATAGCTTATATTGTATCTTTGCATACACATAGAGTCACTATTGTATTTCAAAATACACAGAGTTAGTATCTATGTTTTAAAAAGATTTTCTTTATATTCCACTTATTTATTATTGCTTTAGATTGAAATGAGTTTAGTTCAGTTGAGTTGAGTTGAGACCAGGTTTGTTCTTTCAGTTCCTTTCAAGCTTATGTCTTGTTTATATTTACCCTCGCATGCTTGTACATTCAATGTATTGATGCCATTTGGACTACATTTTTTTATGATGCAGATATAGGTAACCAGGATCAACATCCAGTGCTTTGTTGATCCAGTTGAGTATTCAAGAGTCTTCTGATGAGCCTCCTTACTTTCTGGAGGATCCCCTTTGTTTTATTGCTTTCAGTATTTTAGTTAATTAGGATGTCGTGGGTCTTGTCCCGACATCCATCTCAGTTTTTTAGAGGCTTCATAGATAGTCAGATGTTAGTTCTTTAGTTTTTTCATATTCATTCTATTATGTTGATACTTGAGGTTGCCTTATTATCCAGTTGAATGTTCCTTTGTAACATTCTAGCTTATTACATAGATTTATCTTTGTTAAGTAAAAGTCTTCTGCTGAGTAAGTAAGTCCCAAGGGTTTTCTTGGGGCCAAAAATGGTTTTCGAGTGCCAGTCCCACCCAGGGTGTAGGCTAGGGGCATGACAAACTTGGTATCAGAGCACATAATTCAAAAGTCATAGGGAGTCTATGAAGCCATGTCTGTAGATCCTAGTTATCAATTTGAAGCGATGAGTCTGAGATTCGAACTCATTTAGGGATTTATTTGTATAGATTTAGTGTCCTCAAATGCTTATTTTGTGCCAACAACTGATGTAAAACCTTTGATTTCCAGGTATATGGATCAAGGAGCAAAGTAAGGACACTAATTTGCAAAAAGGAACAAACCAAGCTGAAATAATGAAGAAAAGTAAGCCTGGTGATTGCCAAGTCCACTTGGCGAGTCACCGAATGGCCATTTGACCGCCTAAAGTTCCAGTGTACCAAGCCCTGAAGGAAAGAACGAAGACGGCGAGAGAAAGGAACAGTCGGCGGATTGCCGAGTGGTTTCGCGATGCAGTGTTGGATCGCCCAAAGTTACAGACTTTAAGGATGCTGAAGGCAAAGGCAAAAAAGTGATGGAATCGACTAAAGGGTGGATCGCCGAGTGGATCGGTGAGCCTGACTTACTTCACTGAGTGGCTCTTCGCAACATATTTTTGAACATTTATTTTAGGATCATATTTTCATTACATAAAATTTTTATTTCGAATTGTAATTACTCTAAGGTTGAGACAAGTTTTCTCTAGTTTTTCCTTAACTTTGAAGAATTAAAGATTTTCACTTTTGAGAAATTGGAAGTGGGTCTTTGAGATTCTTCGACTTGGACCATTGTAAAGATGAAATTAATCGTACCCAGTTGATGAAAACTCAATTTGGTAATGATTTTTATCTTTATATGATGTCTAGATAAAATCCCAATTCTTGGGGTGTGATTATGTGATTATGGGCTGTTTTAGCTTATGGGTAATGCTAATTGTTAGTCTAAATGTTGTTTAGAAGTGAGTTCAATCATCAATTGTGGTTTCATTTAAGAATTGTAGTTGCAATTGCAGTTCTACCCTTGTGTTTTTAGCTTGCTCGAGAGAAAGGTTTTAAAACTAAGATTATTGATTGATGGTCTGTGGATTTTGGGATGTCATGGGTTCAGCTCAAGAGAGTGAATCCTAAACCCATTTCAACACATTCAGCTTGAGAGAGTGAATGGACTAAGGTGTGGGTTGTTCTTATTTTGCATGTTTGTCGATGTTCGAGAGAAATCAACTTGATTTGGGGTAAATTGTTCGAGAGAAATTTTACCTCCTCTATAGTCTAGCTTACTCACTAATATTTAGCTAGTTTCTAATAGTTGCAATTACCCATTTGTCTACCTTAGCTTATAATCGAATCACATCCCAAGAACTCGTCTCCTTATTGTTATTTCATATTATTTGTTGTTGCTGTAGTTGATAATTAAAACCAAAAACCCTTTTATTTGACATTTGTGTCACACCCTTATTTGAATTATGTTTTCATTCGATAATGTTTATTCCTATGACTGATTTGACCATGTTCACACTTTCCTATTGAGTCTTAAACATGTACCGCTCCCTGTGGGATTCGACCACAACTCATTTAGTTGGGTTATATACTGATTAATGATCGTTGACACTTAGAATTGGATGAAGTGTCTTTGAAACATTATTAATCAAAATGGCACCGCTGCTGGGGAGTTGTGTTGGTTAAGATTCTTTTGGTGAAGTTGAATTTTGTTCTTTCTAGTCATAGTTGAATCTACTTATTTTTAGCTTTGGGTTGTGTGTAGCATATTTAGAATAGAAGAAATGAGCATATCTTGTAATGGACCACCCTCCTTTGAGATTAATGATTCTCAGGGATAACATCCTAACTTTCAAGCAATTGGAGGGTGAGACTATCCATGAGTTGTGGCCAAGATTTAAGGCACTATTGCAGTAGTGCCCAACTTATCGAATTTCATATAAGATGCTACTTGAATATTTCTATAGAGGTCTTGGTCCTGAGAACAGAGGAGTGGCTAACCAAATTTCTCTCGGTGACCTCACATGACTGACCTATGCAATAGCAACCCAACTCTTTGATCACATGGCCATGGCCCACAAGGAGACAAAGAAGGACCAGAGTTTGGCCACACTGTTGACTCAGCTGGATCTCTTCGCCAAAAATATTATGGAATTAGAGGTACCGTGCAAGAAGAAAGATTGGTACATTCCCCCTCACGAGCGTAGAAATCCCAAGGAGTACGGGGGTGGATAAGTAGAAGAGATACTCTCACTCATTCTCCAGAAAGTTGAAGAACACGACAGAGTGTTAAAATATATAAAAGAGAATGTCTCACTGCTGAATTAGATGACTGCCTCTCATTCCATGTCGATTCAACTTCTGGAGACCCAAATGGGTCATGTGTTATCTCATTTCTACCCAGGAGTGAAGGTTGAGTGGGGACTTGCGTCGTGCCACGACGTTAACTAAGGCGCTTCTTGGGAGGCAACCCAAGTTTTTATTGCTTTTGTTTTTGTTTTAGAAATAATTGTGTCTTTATTATGTAGGTTAAAGTGTAGAATGTGTTTGAAAAGTGGTGGTTGGAAAGCTAAATGTCTAGTTGGTGAATCGCCAAAGAGGTCGGTGATCCCAACTTGGACTATTGTTAGGCTCAAGAAATTACCAATTGGAGTCTAAAAAATTCGGCGGGCCCATGGACAAGTCGGTGAGTCGCCAAATAGGTCAGCGACCCCGACTTTGTCTGTCGTTTGGACCCCCAAATTAACTGGAGGTCTTGTGAAACCCTGCGAGGTAAGTGACCACTTGACGTGTCACCAAGTGGTTCGGCGAGCAAAATTAATGTTGCCGAATGGGCGAGAACTGTACGGTTTTTAAATGCCAAAGGTTTAAAATTTCAAACTCTTTCACATTCCCTCAATTTTTAACCTCCCAAAATCACACCCGCACTATATTTTCCTGTATCTTTGTGTTTTTTTATTGCTATCTAGTCGTCAATCTTGTGTTTGGAGTTGGATATCTTTGTCGCCTAGCATTTCAAAATAGTATTCGGCATTTAAGGTTGGTTTTCTAAACCCCGAACTTGTATTTAGTGATTAATCTCATTTGCAATTCTTTTGATCTTAGTGATGTGTTATGGACCTCTTTGAATCTATGCTTTTATGCTTGTATGCCTATTTTTATTACGATATCGTGCCTAAATTGCCTATACTGTTGATTTCTCAAAATTTTATGCTTTAAAATTGATCTTAATTATTGGGTTGTACTAAATTAATGTTGGGTCTAGTCATGTGAAGTATGAGTAACCCATAATTGTGTTAAATGACGTACTTTGCCTGATGATGGAGCATTTGACATCAATTCTTAAGGGCAAAAGTCGTCAAATTGCCAAATTTGGCTAAATCGGGAGAAGTCTGAGTATCCCGAGGGCATGAGTCTTATGGGTCTGACTCTAATTGAATAAGTGTTTGTTTTGATTTTGTTTTCAGAGCTGTGGGGTTGATTTTGGAAGTCGGGGTAGAAAGTAGGCACGTTGGGTAGTTTAGCGAGCTGGATTGAGCTCATCGAACCACTCAGCGGTTCTCTAAATCTCCCTAGACCGCCCTTAATTTCTTGTTTTCTAGGCTTTGGGTTCTGTAACTTTCAGCAAAAAGCCTGAGTTCGCCGAATGCACTCGGTGACTCGTTGAAAGTCTTCTTTGATCGCCTTTTCTGCGCCCCTAAACCTTAAAATACAATGTAACTTTTGGCAAGCTTGTCTTTGTTCTTCGAATGATGTCGGCAATTCGCCGAAAGGCCCCTCCCATCGCCGACATGCCTATTTTTCTAAAAAATTTTGAGTCAATCCTTTCGACGAGCCCGATCTGGCTCGCCAAAGTGATTCGGTGACTCGCTAATCGGTTCAGCGAATCTGTCTGTAACTATTTTTCTATGATTTTTCTTGAACTATTTCTAACAATTTTCAATTTGTGTTGCAGATATGGCTAGACCGAAAGTAGAAGGTCGAGACATGTCGCTCCGCAAGAGGGCAAAAGGGATTATTATAAATGAGGATGTGGTTGCATCCCGGGCAAAGGCAGCCAAAATTCCTACCACGGGTGGGAACGACAAAGGGAAAGGCAAGGCACCTGATCCCGCGTCACCGAAGGTCAGCTTCGATAGTGACAGAATCTATGCCACTCACCTTACCACTTTTGAGAGTGAGGGTGATGAGTTATTGTTCGCCCAGAAAGTTGAGCTATGTTCTAAGAGGCTGAATGATCCATCTAGGATTAGGATTCCCCAGGCCACTACTTCTCCTCCTGCTCCAATACAGACTGTGATTCTGGCACCACCGATAGAGGGTCCTCCTCCCCGGTCTATAAACAAACTGAAGATTAAGGGGTTGAGGACCATTATAGAGGAGAAGAGAATGTCTACTAATAGAGTCATAGACAGATATCCAGAGATCATGAGCTGCTTGAGGTCCCATAGTTCCAGTTGTTCACTAAACCCCATGGTTCTTATGTTCCAAATTGGGTCCAGGAATGCTATACCGCCTACGGATCCCTGGTGCCATAAGGGAAGAAGCAAGCCGCTAAATTCAAGCCGGTAGACTATGTGGTTGTCAGGGGTAGAAAGGTGAAATGTGATAGTGATGCTATCAATGCAGTCTTGGAGGTTTCAACACAAATTGAGGATGACTACCAATGTATGATCAGGCAAAGACGTTAGAAAATAAGAAGAAGTGGTTGGCTCCTCTGATATATGACGGTACTCCCAAGTGGATCGAGGTTGGAGCACCCATTGAAAAGAAGGACCTTAATATAGCAGCAAGGTTCTGGTTTGGCTTCATCAGCAGTTCTATCATGTCATCCCAGAACGAGTCGATTCTCCGCCACGCAAAAACAACTTATCTTGGTTGTATCATTGATGGGACGAGGCTAAACTTGGGGATGATCATTGCACAGAAGATGGTCATGAGGGCCAAGCAGTGCCAGACTTCTCTCCCCTTTCTGGTGTTGATCACTGAGTTGTACAGACGAGCTCGGATGCCTAGAGATGAGAAGAAGGATATGGAAGTGATTTCCACCTCCTGTACCGATATCCGGAGGATTGAGGCGGAGTACTTGAAGGATGAGGCCGAGAAGAAGAAGGCAACCACGGTGGATACATCCCTGATTGTGAATACTGATGCATTATCTGCAGAGGTACCTGTGCCTACTCTGGCCTTTGAGCCTTCAGGTATATCTAGCACTTCCCCTTCTATGACGCTTAGTTCCTCTACAACTGTTGACACCCAATTTTGACCCTCCACAATATAAATTAATCATCAAGCTTCTTCAATTTCTAACGAGTTTTATAAAAAATTCAGAAATAAAATAAAATAAACATAGTTTGCAAGTTATTTTAAATAGTTTTGTCATTTTTAATAATATATATGTTTTATTTAGTTATGTATATAATTAGTGCATTTTTTGAATATTCAAAAATCATCTTGAAAAGATTTTATGTTTTAAATACTTTATTAGTAGTAAGGGTCGTAATTTTGAATTAATGAATTTTATGAAATTCAAAATACTTTCAAGTTATTTTTAGAGTAATTTTATCGTTTTTAATAATTTTAATAATTTTAAATAATAAATATGTATATTTTTACAATCACGTTATTTTATAAATATTGGAAAATCATCACAAAGATTTTACATTCTAGTCAAATGTTTTATTACTTTAAGTTGCAGTTATAATTTTGAGTTAATTAGTGTGTAACTAAATTAATTATTTTATAATAAAAATAATTATTATATTCCGTTAAGATTAAGAAGCTCGTTAATTAATTAATATTAATTCATTTAACTCTTAAAAGATCTAAACCCTTTTCCTTTTGGGCCAAATTCCAGTAGCCCACAACCAATTCCAGCCCATTCCCATACAACTGCAAGCAGAAACGACCCATCCTCCTTATCCGAGACCCGACCCAACCCTTTTCTTCTTCAGAAAGAAGAACAACAACTTCAACGCAGTAGCACAACACCAGCGCGTACCATCAGACCCCTGTGCGTGTTCTTCTTCTCCTGCATGAAAGCAACAACCAAACGCCAACAATTTTTGATGATTATAAATGAAAACAACTCCAACGTCCACAAATACAGCTTTCCGCGTCTTCCTCCTCTACCAGAGTAGTTCGAACAGCCTTTCACCTGCCAGACCCGCTTGTCAAACCGCCCACTTCGATCTTTTCATTCGGATTTTGGGGGATTTCGGTTGAAATTTTGTACAAGAAGCAGTTCCTTGGTCTTGGGGAAAATTTAAATCGAAGATTGGATGGGGGTTACCATTTCAATATGGGGTGCTATGTGTTTGATACTTGGTATGAAGTTTATTATTAAGAGTGTTTGGTTCCTCACTTTTGATTCCTTTCTTTAATACCCTTTTCCTGTGAGTTTTTGAACCGTAAGCATGATTCAAGCATCAATGAAGTCCCTTTAGTGTTGTATGTTGGTCTTTAGATTTGTTGGCTCGATTTTGTATCCATAAAGCTAGCTAAATCTATTTAGTTTGCTCGAGATGATCCACTGTTCGATTGATTTCAACTTTGAGTGTGCTAACTGTATATGTTATGTTTCTTCACTGCTAAATCGTAGCCCTGGTTGTCCCTTCTATCGTTTTTTTTTATTTCATTATAATAAACTCTTATCAATATTAGCTCAATCTCATGCTATTTAAATCTAATTGCTACCCTTACATCCTAGAATGTTGTCCATATCTTGTTATTGTTTTTGTTCTTTTTTTTTGGCATCAAGGCGTACTATTATTATAACTTGCTTGTTTTCGCGTCCCACAGCCTCGATGCTAAAGCCTCTAATCCTTTTCGTGAAAACTTTGTTTCCTAACCGTGTGAGCGTAGCAAGCATCTACATTCTATTCGATCATGTTAAATAAAGTCTACTTTCATAATAAGTCTTGACTATCTGTTTGATGTGATTAAATAGGCTCAATAGTTGAAGTGTAAGATTTTACTACCTTGGTTTTCTCTGTTAAGTGTTGTACTTCCAGATCTTTGTTAAGTGTTGTACATCCAGATCTTTAAAGTTATCCAACTTCAATTCTGTAGCATTAATCATGTTTAGTGAGTGCCCTGAATTTGTTGGTTTGTTTATTAACGTCCAATGTGGTCTTGATATGTTGCTAATAATCAATAAATAAATAGGCTCTCAAGCTCAAATTAGATTAGTCGTTATTGCTTCCCTTAATGCGTTTTATATCCTTTCATGTGTCTTTTACGCTAATTGTCATATACTTTCGTTCACTGTTTTGAAATGTTACCTGATGCCATAAGCTTTTAAAATGTGTAGTTAGTTTAGTTTTGCAGTGAGTTGGATTTTTTTTTTCTTTTTTTTTTTTTTGCCCATTGACTTAGAAATGTTCCTTATAGTTATTAAGTTCTTAAAATTTAATATTAAGAGTTATATCTAGATGTGTTTAAAATGATAATTTTCCTTCGTGGCCTTCTTCCCTTATGCAGTTGTGCATAGTAATCAATTTGTTTAATTCTCCTTTGATCTTGTTTTATCTCTTTAGTTGACATTATGTATTTTTGTTTAGTTAGGAAGCTCTCTAATGGCTTGTCCCATTCTTAATTAGTTTCCACGATTATCTCTCATTTTGAATACAATATCACCACCCTTAGTGTTCTCATCTCTTAAAATAATTTATGTGTTTATCCTCATTGTGAGTTAATTATTTGATCATATATTTGTTCAAAGTTTTACCCTTTTTCTCTAATTCTTAACCCTCTCTTTGAGTGTATGTAAACCCCTTCCGAGTCCATGGTGTACTTCTCCTCCTAGCACTCTTGAGTCGAGCCATAAAGGCTCAATTTATTCCTTTTCTTCATTGTTCGAGTCAGCCGGGCAAATAAAACCGCCGCAAACAGGGCAGGAAATTGAATCTTAAGTGCCCGAAAAGTCCAGCAGGCAGCATGCTTTCTATATACGGCAGTATACACTAGTATACACCACGAAAATACTGATATGCAGGTCAAAAACATAAAAATACAAGGCTGAGACGAAACACAAGTGTTTGGAAGCAGGAGATACAAAAAAAACGCTGATATACATGCTGATATACACTGATATACAGCCAGTGTATACAAAAACGGGATTGAGTTAAAATCCAAAAGCTGGCAGCAAAATTGGCCCAAGACGGGCCCAATTTCCTTATCTCTTTTACCCTCCTACTTGTTTTGATTATATTTGACTACTTTTATTTAACTCTAACCTTAGAATTATTAATTAACTTAATTAATTCCCCAAAAATGAACTATATTCTTTATGTTAGCATATTTTTATATAATTCATTTTTGTCAAGTCTTATACTTATTTTGAATATATGTAGTCAAAACTTTTTATTTATTCTCCCATTAATGGTTCCATGCTTAAGTTAACCAATTTAGTTTAAATTATTATTTCAAAATGTATCAAATAAATTTTAATTAACCTAGTTTTGTCAAAATTTTATTCACAGCAATTTAATTCAAATGTTTCATTTTTAGGTCCCTTTCTCTAAAAATAAAAGGAAATAAAATAAAAAAATGTGTTGTTTATTTAATTATTTTCCTGAAGTTAATCAATTAATGCAAATTATTATTATTTTCATGTTAAATTATTTTTCCAAACAATTAGTCAAAAAAATATTTTGGTCAAGTCGCAGGTCAACCGCATGTTAGCGGGCACTTCGAATGCTTAAACCCTTCTCGAAGTGTAAATTGAACCCCGAACCCTCTTTGGCATTTCAAATGATTTTTTCTATTTAAATCTTTGAAAATTATAAGTTTTCTTAATTTCTTCAAAAAATTAAGTGGGGACTCTTTTTCTAAGTATTTTTCTCAAATGTTTTATACTTAAAACATTTCAAAAAATAATTTTTTCTACAAATAAGAAAATTACGGCACAACAACAGCTCTTTTGCCTCCTAGGTATGGTGCCTCTACTTGTTTCCCGACCTCCACTCACCCAGGCAGCATTACTACAGATGGGGCAGCTAGCCTATTCTATTGATAGGCATGCCTCCAAACTTGAGTCCACCATTCCTGGCATGATCGAAAGGACCCTTGTTGATGCTGTGACACCCTGAGTGCAACCATTGATGTCCTTACGGCAAGGATAACGGTGTGTGAGAAAGGCTAAGGGGCCACTAAGGAGGTGACTGCTCTAAAGGCCGATATTGCTGAGCTAAGGAAGGATGTGGACCAGTTGAAGTACATAGATATGTCCATGATTTTTGGGACTGTGGGATCCCCGATATGCCTACTGTTACATATGTTCCTCTGGCTACCACCAGAGATGAGGTTAGAGTTGACGAGGTAGTTGCTACCAAGTCTGAGGCTGAGACCGATGAGGAGCAGCTTGATGTTGATGAGGAGGCTTCTTATGAGGGCCTGACAGAGGTTGATGAGGTGATGATAGATTCATCCATGTAGATTTTTTTGGCAGACACCACTATGGCCAGATCTAGTGTTACTGAGACCCCGGGCACTGATGCTCAAGATCAGAGTGTTGCATCGTGCACTGATGCCCCGATAGATGGAGCGACTGCGTAGACAGGATTTTCTTTACCTCCCTCTCTGTCACTTTTATTGATGTTTTAGTATTTTATTGCATTTGAGGACAAATTGCTTTTTGTTTGTGGTGGGGTAAGACATTTCCATACCCATCTATTGTGATTATATCTTTTGTTTATATATTGGGTTTTGTGCTGTAAATTGTGTTTTGGCACTGTTGTGTGGATATTTGAGCTTGTGGCTCCTTTTTTTTTAATTGCAAATGGTTTTTGGACCTTTCTGAAAAATTTGCCACCACTTGATTGTGTTTAATTATGGCTGTTCTTGTGCAAATTTGAGTGTTGGTCATGATCAATACTGATGACTTGAATAGTGCTCTTAATTGAACAAAAATAAATGTGCGGCTATGATGAGGCCAAATGAAGTTGCATAGACAATATGTGAACTTTTTGCATCTCGCTGTGACTAGCTGATTATTGAATGAGTCTCTTGTGATGAACATTGCACACTACCGAAAGTGTGGAGAGTTTGATATTGGTGTCAATTCCTTGTGTGATGAGCTTACCATGAACCATGTGTGATGACACCTAGAATTTGCCCCGTTGGTCCCGTTGACTAAGTGATGCAAGCTCTTGAAATGATCTTAGGCAACAATTTGAAGAGTGAAACCATTTGACATTATACCTCTTTTGTGGCTTTCCTTGTGAGTGTGTGGACTTTGCTTGAACACCCTTTAAACCTTATCCTTTTCTTGGAAGAAACTTGATGAAATTGTAACCCCTATTTATCCTTTCACCTATAATCGTCATGAAGTGTGGTTTGTTTGAATAGACAACTTAGGCCAAGCCTAATTGGGGGTGTGGTGAAAAGAGAAGGTAAATCAAGAAGTGCAAAGAAGTCCCCCTTGATCCATGGTTGTAAAAAAGATGAAACCCCTCCATACAAAAAAAAAAAGAGAGAAAAAGAAAAAGAACGAAAAAGTAGTGAAATAAAGTTGTGAATTTGCAAAAGAAATGGGGTGTCTGGTATTCCATGAGAAGTGAATAATGGGGTGACTTTTGAGTATGGGTAAAAATGTTGAAGAAAAGGAAAAAAATTGTTGTTCATACCACATTTCATGAAGATAGCAGCCACTGAACCTAAATGACCATACATTTACACTCAGCCCTGTTACAAGCCTTGAAAAGACCTTTTTGATCTTGAGTGGGCTAAAACGAATGTTGATTGGAAAATAAGGGCAAACCTATAGGTTAAGTCATGCATGTGTTTATCTTTGTGAGTGTGAGAGTCGTATGTGATTTCGGAACTATAAATTGTTGAACCATTGTGTGTGAATATGGAATCATCTTTGTGTGAGGGCATTTGAGTACCTTTGTTAAGCTTGAACTTGCATTTGAAGCAAGTCTTGTGAACTTGAGAATCTTAGGTAATGGTGAGTCACAACTTGAACCTTTGAGTGTACAATTGATCCTTGCATGAGTAAGTTGAGTCTTGTTGTGTGCATTCATGATTGAGTCTTATGTAGCACTGTTTGAGACATCCTTTTTGAACTGTTGAACATGAGTTTTACTTGAGGACAAGCAAAATTTTAAGTTGGGTATGTTGATGAGTCTGAGATTTGGACTCATTTAGGGCTTTATTTATATAGATTTAGTGTCCTCAAATACTTATTTTGTGCCAATAACTGATGTAAAATCTTTGATTTTTGGGTATATGGATCGAGGAGCAAACCAAGTACACTAATTTGCAAAAAGGAACAAAGCGAGTTGAAAGCACGAAGAAAAGCAAGCCTGGTGATCGCCAAGTCCACTTGGCGAGTCGCTGAATGGCCATTTGACCGCCTAAAGTTCCAGTGTGCCAAGCCATGAAGGAAAGAACCAAGACGGCAAGAGAAAGGATCGATCGGCAGATCGCTCAGTGGTTTCGTGATGCAGTGTTGGATCGCCCAAATTTATAGACTTTGAGGATGCTGAAGGCCAAGGCATTAAGGCGATGGAATTGATCTGAGGGCATATAGCCGAGTGGATCAGCGAGCCCGACTTACTTCACCGAGTGACTCTTCGTAACATATTTTTGGCGACTATAAATATATTTTTGAACATTTGGTTTAGGATCATATTTTGATTACATAAAATTTTCATTTCGAATTGTAATTACTCTAATTATTGATACAAGTTTTCTCTAGTTTTTCCTTAGCTTTGAAGAATTGAAGCTTTTCACTTTTGAGAAATTGGAAGTGGGTCTTTGAGATTCTTCGACTTGGACCGTTGTAAAGACGAAATTAATTGTACCCAGTTGATGGAAACTCAATTTGGTAACGATTTTTATCTTTTTATAATGTCTAGCTAAAACTCTAATTCTTGTGTGTGATTATGTGATTATGGGCTGATTTATCCTATGGGTATTGCTAATTGTTAGTCTAAATGTTGTTTAGAAGTGAGTTTAATCATTAATTGTGGTTGAATTTATGAAATGTAGTTGCAAATGCAGTTTTACCCTTGTGTTTATGGCTTGCTTGAGAGAGAGGTTTTAAAACTAAAATTATTGATTGATGGTCTATGGATATTGGGTTGCCATGGGTTCAGCTCGAGAGAGTGAATACTAAACCCATTTCCACACATTCAACTCAAGTGGGTGAATGGACTAAGGTGTGGGATGTTCTTATTTTGCATGCTTGTCGACGTTCAAGAGAAATCGACTTGATTCGGGGTAAATTGTTCGAGAGAAAGTTTACCTCCTCTATAGTCTAGCTTACTCACTAATATTTAGCTAGTTTATAATAGTTGCAATTACCCATTTGCCTACATTAACCTATAATCTAATCACATCCCAAGAACCCGTCTCCTTATTGTTATTTCGTATTATTTGCTGCTGTTGTAGTTGATAATTACAACCAAAAACCCTTTTATTTGACATTCGTGTCACCCCCTGATTTGAATTATGTTTTCATTTGATAATGTATATTCCTATGACTGATTTGATCATGTTCACTCTTTCCTATTGAGTCTTAAACACGTACCGCTCCCTGTGGGATTCGACCCTAACTCATTTAGTTGGGTTATATACTGATTAACGATCATTGACGCTTAGAATTGGATGAAGTGTCTTTGAAACGTTATTAATCGTGAAGCGCGCCACATATATAATTAGAAGGCTGCAACACTTAGGAACTATCTCACTTCTTTCATACTCATTTCGTGCATTAGAGTTTTATCTCTAAAAAGTTTCTTTCCAAATGTGCTTTCGCGTGCCTTTCAAATCATGCCTCCACGAAGAGATCGTCTGGCTAGAAAAAATGTTGAACCACAAGAACAAAGGGTACCTAATGCACTAGAAGTGCAACCCCAAGGAGAGGTCACCAATGCTGAGTTCTGGGAAACTATCCAGATGTTGAGCCAAGTGGTGACCAGCCAAGCTGGACAACAGAAAGAGAATCAACAGGAAGTGGTTGATACTTCAAGGATCTGTGAGTTCTTAAGGATGAATCCTTTGCTGGTTCAAGTGTTATGAGGATTCAGAAAACTTTGTTGAGGAACTTCAGAAGGTTTTTGAGATCATGCATGTTGCTGATGCTGAGAGGGTGGAACTAGTTGCATACCATATGAAGGGTGTCACTAGGATATGGTTCGACCAATGGAAGAAGAACTGAGCTGACGGTGCACCACTTATGAGTTGGGCTTGTTTTGAGGAGGCCTTTTTGGGGCGTTTTTTCCCCCGAGAACTGAGAGAAGCAAAGGTACGAGAGTTTCTCACTCTTAAATAGGATTCTTTGAGAGTTCATGAGTACAGCCTGAAATTCACACAACTTTCCCGCTATGCTCCAAAAATGGTTGTTAACATGAAGAGCAGGATGAGTTTATTCGTTGCTGAGTTGCCTCGCATGTCAAGAAAGGAAGGCAAGACAGCTATGCTTATAGGGGATATGGACATAGCAAGGCTAATGATCCATGTGCAACAAGTTAAGGAGAACAAGCTGAGGGATAGAGAAGATTTTAAGAATAAGAGGGCTAAGACATCAGTGAATGAGTCCGTGAAACAGAAGAGTAATGCCAACCGGTCTTCCTTCCAACAGAAACAAAAGGGACCTGCTCCATCATCTGCTAGTACACCTGCACCAAATAACAACGGTGAGTACAATAGTCAGAATTCCAGAGCTTAACCTACATATTCTCAAGGTAGTATGGCATAAGAGGGTAGTAAGCCTCATGTATGTGCTAAGTGTGGTAGGAAACACTCAGGGATTTGTCGTGATGGCTCCACTGGTTGCTTCAAATGTTGCCAGAACGGTCATTTTATGCGAGAGTGTCCGAAGAACAAGCAGGGTAACAGTAATTCGGGCAATAGAGCCCAGTCTTCTTCAGTTGCTCCACCAGACAGAGTTGCATCTAAAGGAGCTACTTCAGGGGCGGGTGGAGGAGGAAACCGTCTATATGCTATCACCAGTCGCCAAAAGCAAGAGGATTCACTAAATGTTGTCACTGGTATGATCCAAGTCTTTAACTTTGATGTTTATGCTTTGCTAGATCCAGGAGCGAGTTTATCATTTGTAACTCCTTATGTTGCGATGAATTTTGATTTTCTTACTGAGAAACTTAGTGAGCCTTTCAGCATTTCTACACCTGTTGGTGAGTCTATTCTAGCAGAGAGAGTCTATCGTGATTGTCGCATTTTCGTCAATCACAAGAGCACCATGGCTGATTTAGTTGAGTTAGACATGGTAGATTTTGATGTCATTCTAGGTATTGACTGGCTTCATACCTGTTATGCCTTAGTTGATTATATAACTCGAGTTGTCAAGTTCCAGTTTCCAAATGAGCCAGTTATAGAGTGGCAAAGCAGTTCAACAGTGCCTAAGGGTCGTTTTATTTCGTACCTTAAGGCAAGGAAGTTAGTTTCCAAGGGGTGTGTCTATCACTTAGTCTGAGTTAATGACTCTAGTGTTGAGATACCTCATATTCAGTCAGTTCTAGTAGTAAAAGTGTTTCTAGAAGTCTTTTCAGATGATCTTCCCAAAGTCCCTCCTGAGAGAAAAATAGAATTCGGTATAGACCTTCTTTCAGATACTCGTCCTATATCTATTCCGCCATATAGGATGGCTCCAGCATAGTTGAATAAATTGAAAAAATAGTTAGAAAATCTCCTAGAAAAAGGTTTATTCGACCAAGTGTCTCACCTTGGGGCGCTCCGGTCTTATTTGTGAGAAAGAATGATGGTCCCCTTAGGATGTGTATAGATTACTGTTAGTTGAACAAGGTTACCATCAAGAATAAGTATCCTCTTTCGAGAATTGATGATCTGTTTAATCAACTTAAGGGTGCTACTTGTTTTTCCAAGATAGATCTCAGATCAAGCTACCATCAGTTGAGGGTAAGGGAATGTGATATTCCAAAGATAGCTTTCAGAACCCCTTATGGTCATTATGAATTTCTGGTCATATCGTTTAGCTTAAGTAATGCACCCACAACGTTTATGGACCTTATGAATATAATATTAAATCCTTATTTAGATATCTTTGTTATCGTATTCATTGAGGACATACTAATATATTCGAGAAATGAGGAAAATCATGCTAGCCATCTCAGAATAGTTCTCCAAACTCTAAAGGATAGAGAGTTGCATGCCAAGTTCTCTAAGTGTGAGTTTTGGCTTGAGTTTGTGGCCTTCTTAGGTCATATTGTTTCCGGTGATAGAATCAGAGTTGATACCCAAAAGATAGAGGCAGTGCAAAATTGGCCTAGACCCACATCTCCAACTAATATTATGAGTTTCTTGGGGTTGGCCAGATATTATAGAAGGTTCGTCGAGGGGTTCTCATCTATTTTCGTCCACTTTGACCAAGTTGACTCAGAAAACAGTGAAGTTTCAATGGTCTGAAGCTGGTGAGAGAAAATGGTGAGAAAAGCTTTCAGGAATTGAAAAATAGGTTGACTACTACCCCAGTATTGACCTTACTAGAAGGTACGCAAGGTTTTGTTGTATATTGTGATGCGTCTAGAGTTGGTTTGGATTGTGTGTTAATGCAGAATGGCAAAGTTATAACTTATATCTCCAGACAGTTGAAAGTTCACGAGGAGAATTATCCAACCCATGATCTAGAGTTGGTTGCCGTAGTATTTTCTTTGAAAATATGGCGTCATTATCTTTATGGTGTTCATGTGGATGTGTTCACCGATCACAAGAGTCTTCAGTATGTGTTTAGTCAGAATGGGCTTAATCTCAGACAGAGAAGGTTGTTAGATTTACTCAAAGATTATGACATGAGTATTCTTTATCACCCAGGTAAATCTAATGTTGTTGTTGATGCCTTGAGTAGATTATATATGGGTAGTACCGCCCATTTTGAGGAGGATAAGAAAGAGTTAGCAAAAGAGGTGCATAGACTTGCACGATTAAGAGTTCGATTAATGGATTCCACAGAATGAGGAGTAGTGGTGATGAATGGGGATGAATCATTATTATTGTCAGAAGTGAAAGAGAAGCAAGACCAAGATCCTATTTTGTTTGAATTGAAGGCAAATGTTCATAAGCAAAAAGTAATGGCTTTTGAAAAGGGGTAGATGGTGTATTGAAATATCAAGGTAGGTTGTGTGTACCAAGGATGGATGAGCTCCAAGAGAGGATCATGGAGAAAGCTCATAGCTCCAAATATTATATCCATCTGGGTTCCACAAAGATGTATCGTGACTTGAGGAAAGTGTATTGGTGGAATAGTATGGAGAAAATCATTGTTGAGTTCGTTGCTAAATGCCTGAATTATCAACAAGTTAAAGTAGAGCACTAAAGGCCCAGGGTGTAGGCTCAGGGCGTGACAAACTTGGTATCAGAATATAGAACTTCTAGAATGGAAGTGGGAGATGATTAATATGGATTTCATCACAGGTTTATCAAGGTCTCACGGCAGCATGATTCTATTTGGGTGTTTGAGCTGAATGTTAGATGTTACGCCCTTAGCTTTCTAAGAGTAATCTCATTGAGAGAAGAGAAAAGAAAAGGAGAAAAAAGGAGAAGGAGCAAGGAATCGCCAAGTTCTTGAAGAATTGCTTGTAGATTTCATTAAGGGGTGATCCCTATGAGGTATGCGAGACTTTCATAGCATTGGGTTCATTCACCCATGTTTCAATCATGTTTATTTCAGCGAAATTCATTCTCAAACCACATAGTTATGTTCTTAAACATATTGAGCTAGTATATTTTGGGAGTAGTATTGAGCACCGATATGGGGGAGAGTTCAGACAACTCTCAGCCCCCATAAACCATGTAGCCACTATGGGTAGAAAAGGATCATACTTTTTAGATGATTCCTTAGTGCATTTTAGCATAGACTATTGGATCCACTTAGTAGTCAGGTTCTATACTCTTGGTAAGGTATAGGACGGCCCTGACAGCGTGAGGCAAAATGTTGTATCATCACAATAGCTCTTAAGTGATGGTTGTCAATTAGAGAAACTCTCACATCAGTATTTTGTATTTTATATATATATATATATATCAGAGTTTATATTGTATCTTTGCATACACACAGAGTCACTATTGTATTTCTAAATACACAAAGTTGTTATCCATGTTTTAAAAAGCTTTTCTTTATATTCCACTTGTTTATTATTGCTTTATATCGAAATGAGTTTAGTTTAGTTCAGTTCAGTTGAGACCAAGTTTGTTCTTTCAGTTCCTTCCAAGCTTATATCTTGTTTAGATTTCCCTTCGCATGCTCGTACATTCAATGTACTGATGACATTTGGCCCGCATTTTTTATGATAGAGATATAGGTAACCAGGATCAACATCCAGCGCTTCGTTGATCTAGTTGAGCATTCAAGAGTCTTGTGGTGAGCCTCCTTGCTTTCCGGAGGATCCCCTTTGTTTTATTGCTTTCAGTATTTTAGTTCATTAGGATGTCGTGAGTCTTGTCCCGACATCCATCTCAGTTGTTTAGAGGCTTCATAGACTGTCAGATGTTAGTTCTTTAGCCTTTTCATTTTCATTCTATTATGTTGAGACTTGAGTTTGCCTTATTGGCCAGTTGAATGTTTCTTTATAACATTCTAGCTTATTACATAGATTTATATTTGTTGAGTAAAAGTCTTTCGTTGAGTAAGTAAGCTAGGCCAAGGGTTCGCTTGGGGCCAGCAATGGTTCTCGAGTGCTTGTCCAACCCAAGATTTAGGCTCGGGGAGTGACATGATAATTCTCAAATAAGACCTAAAAGAAAGTCTTACATATGCACCATAATATTAGGCTTATGGGCAAAAGCGGGCTACTCAAATTTGGGCTAAATTTATCTACAAAGGAAAGGAAAAAAGACCCAAAATCTTGGACTTTTATTTATCCGTTAGGAAGGGAGAAAGGCCCAAAACCTAACAGATCAGTCACTAATATTCTTCGTTCTGTGGTTAGTTTATTTTAAAAGAGGACTCCAACTTCAAATTAGTACTAATCTTTTTCTTTCCTATTTAAAGCTTTACAGACTCGTAAGTAATGTAAAATTTTCTCAGAAGTTAAAAATCAATATACATTGTATCTATCATGGTATAGTTTCTTCATTTCCAGAAGATTATTTATCAGATTACAGTTGATCTGTCTTTTTTATGAATGATTTTAGGAAAATTTGTCTTGTTTACATGATTTCTTCATTGTTAAATATGCAATGGTAATTAATGACTAACTTGAAAAAACTAGAATCCCGAATTCATATAATGGTACGTACCACCTCTTTGTATGGATGGTATGAAGTGTACTTTGAGTTTATGAACTAAAATATCAGGCATCCTCTATGTACCGCCTTTATATATGGATCTAGTTTTACAGCTTCCTCTTGCAGATCAATTAATTATATCTTATTGATCTCGAAAGTTTGTTGTTATGCTTCAACTCTCTGGTCATCTAAGAATAAGAACAAATATTGCATATTAAGTATACAGTGGCGGATCCAGGATTTTACAACTATGGGTGCTCATAATTTTTAACATAAACGTATATCAACCAAAGAGCGTAATTGCGAGCTAAAATTCCTCAACAAGGGCATTTTTTTTCAACTCAATGCAATAGCCAATCGGAATCTTTGGATTGATTCAAGAAAAAATGGAGAAACAATATACCTTCACATACAATCGTAATTACCAAAAAGGCAAACCAACAAGAGGGGGGGTTTTTTTGTTTTTGAATTGGAGAACAAAAATGAAGGCGCTAGAACAAATTATTTTTTCCCTTCCCTTTTAATTTTTCCTAATTAGATTGATGAGAAAGAAAGAGTTAATAGACATAGAAGATCACGACTGTTTATATTTTTGGGAGGGTAAGTTGCATTGCATGACAGACATGAGCAATGACCAATTCAAGATTTTAAGATCATGGTTACTTTTTAAGCTATCAATCATTAAATATAAATATACAAATTTAATACTTGTCATAAGAAAGACAGTTATATTTAAATATGATAGCAAAAAAATCAATAAAAAAACTATAATAAGATTTAGCTTGAAAAAGGAAAAAGGAATTTTGTATAAGATTTTGTTTTAAAAAAGGTTACCAAAAAAGATAGTTTATGAAAGGAAAAGAACAGGGAGAAAAAAAGTTGAAATAAAAAGTTACTAAAGAAGCTGGATTTTAAAATAAAAGCATTGCTGAGGGAATCGAACTTGGGCAAAGAGCAATATTATAACCTTGAGCACCCACAGTCAATCACTGCGCCAACTAAACCATTTATTTATTGGGTGCTCGCTTTTTATTTTATACGACAGCATCTTAATTTCTATATAAGTATATAGTTCGATACGAGGTTAATGGGTACTCGAGCACCCGGACAGGTCCATGTGGGTCTGCCCCTGTAAGTATATATGTCAGTGAACTAATAGAAACCTAAAATTTGATGATTTTATTGATATAAAATAAAGTTCAATGACTTTGCTAAATAAATTCTCATAATTCAATGATCTGTTAAGATATTAACTCTTGAATTTATTAGTACTATTCATCATTTTCTTCCATAAACTCATAAAATTTATAAAACATCTACTCATACTCTAATACATCATATAAATAAGTTATCAATAGTTTGTTTTGTTTACGGTGGCGAACTTGCTACAAACGCATTTCTTGTCAAATTTGAATTATTCAAAATTATTGCATTGTGGAATGCATCTCGTCACAGTGTGTGTAATTACAAGAAAGAAGATGAAAATTTTAGAATGCATTTTCTCTTTCTGCTCTTGGATTGCCAGAAAGTTGTACGATAACAACAAACTTTCTAGACGAAATAGAAATGAGAGACTAAAATGTTGTTGATACACTTTCAAACACTCTTTATATATATATGTGACAAGTGGAATTGTGCGTTGCATATCCTTATGGATGTTTTAACACATAAAAAGAGTGAGTAGATTATACGTTTTGGTTTATAGGATTCGTTAATTTTCAAAGAATCCACAGCAGACGATCTCACAAGCTAAGAATATTCTTTTATTTTTCTCTTGTTCTATTTTATGGGGTTCATTATTCTCAGGTAAACTCCATTGTAATACACAATATTTTAAAAGATGGGTATGTGAAGCGAGACATTTTACTTGCCAAGGGTGAGAGGTAAGTTCATGGATCTTTAAATTTTTAATTTACAAAATAGTAAAATAATATAATAACACAAGAACTCCCAAATTTTCAACTTCGACCTTGCTAAACCATTTTTCAACTCCGAAATTTGGTAGTTCTTAATGTTCTTCATGTGGTTTTGGTGTTTTTGAGAAAGAAGAAGCAAAAAGAATACATTTGATTCAAAACCTCAATTAAATAGTGTTAAATGTTGTTTGGAGATCTTGATGAGGTAAAAAATGGTTTTGCAAAACGGAGTTAAAAAAATGATGGTATAGATGAGTCAAACTTTTAATGGATGACATAAATGAGACTTTTCTCAAAGTTCAATGACATATTTAAGCATTTTCCCTTAAATTAATTAGAAACATGATTAAGTAAATTCATAGAAAATAAAACTTATAACATGAATTTACAAGTATAAATATTTCATTTTTATTTTTAAAAATTGCAACAACATATATGCTGAAAATATGGTTTAATCTCTTCTTTACATGTATTTGGACAAATATCTTTATTATCGTCAATTTTGTTACAAATTGATTTGAAATCACTTGAACCTTTCTTCAGTCTTGTTGAACCATTGGATCATTGAACCATATGCTCTAATACCACTTGTTGGGTTATGAAAGTGATTAGGGTGTTATGCGGAAGCTTACCATTGCATATCATATGTTTGATAAATCATGTGACAAATAAAAGCATACTAAAGACATATTATAATATTATTTGGTCAAGCGACCTACATATTGAAAATTAATATTAAAAAAACATAAATACGTTTAGGAGAAAATCTCCCCATAAACTAGACTCTTAAACGACTATATTGTGGATTTTATTGTGTTCAACTTTGAGAATAGAGATCTTCAATTTATATAATTCCAGACTTACCATCTAAGGAAAGAATAAACCAAATGTGTGGAAGAAAAAATATATTTTTCTTTCATGAAAAGTAAAAACATTTATGGTAATGTTTTGTCTTTTCTTATAGGAAAAATAAACTTCAAATAAGGTAAGAAAATCATGGCAAAACCCTAACACATAAGCCTCTAAAATTTACATACTCACGAGAAAGAAAAAAGAAGTGTTAATTCGTACTTTGTGCATTGAATATAGATTATGAAGACATACTTCCCCTCTTCATTGCTCTTTGCTTGCCTCTACATTTGAGAGTTTCTTCTCCAATTTAGCCTTATGCAACCAGTACTCTGATTAAAACATAAAATTTAACACAATAAAAATCTACAATGTTAGTAATGAAAATATTGTGTGTGATAATATGCATGAGAGAAATGGGGAATGGAAAAAATATATTTTGAAGTTAAAAACTCCTCTAATAATTTGGATATAAGTGGGATAAAACATGGGAAGTTGTAACCATTTTTTAAACGGTTTCCAAATTAAAATTTAAAATTTTATCCTATAAAACTGACTAACCACTCTAAATTTAAATTGGTAAACAATGAATATAGGCAATCTGTAAAGAAATTGATATAAAAAAAATAGTAGTAAATAATTAATTTAAATATTTGACATTAAAAATATGAGAACTTCTCACAAAAAATAACCACAAACATAATTCCTATAATATAGCATCATTATTTGTACATGTAATTATCTCCCATATATTTTGTGAATAGAGTTGTTTTTTAAATTTATGTAAATATAAATAAATTTGCAATTCCTAAATTTTAGCAGCATTATTATTATTGAGGTACTATTAAAAAACGTGGGAAGTTAAAAAAACATATGGTTCGATTATTTACTTCTATTTAAAATTAAAAAGTATTTTGTTTCTTTAGATTTTTAAATTTAAAATATGTTTAGTTTTTAATTTCAGATTTTAAATTAATTTTGTTAAATATAGTATAAATAATGTTTAAAAAGACTCCGTCGTGCATAAATATTCTTATCTTTAAAAAGATTTTCTGATTTAAAATATTTTTAATTTTTAATTTCAGAATTAAATTGATTTGTTAATTCAATATAAATAAATTATGGAACTTCCGTTTTTTTTAGAAAAAAAAAAAAGTTTATAAATTCGTTTTTTTTAAATATTGAATCTGACAGTTTTAAGAAATCAAGTTCAACTAATTTATAAAAATATTAAATCTATTTTTTAAAATGTTAAAATTTGTCATTATTTATGTAAGTTGATGACATATGTTTATTTTTATTTTAAATTTTGAATTTATAATATTTAATCATTTATATAATATTTTATTTTTTATTATTTAAAATTGTGAAAATTTGTGGTGCTGACATGTGGCATTTTTTCTTCTCATATATATATATATATATTAGTATTCGTACCCGCGTGTTGCGCGGATATTTTTAGATTTCAATATATATATATATATATATATATATATACACCCTTGAGGCAAAATCGAAACGGATGTTCCTCACTCCAAATTTGTTCAATATCTTTGTTCTTATTATCATTATGTTTCTTCTTGATTTGTAAGAGCAACAGATGAAACATATATTTCTCAACAACTAAAACTTTGAAAACTCTTACAATTACGACAAAAGTGTGATCAAGTGAAAAAGTTGTGACCATATCCAAAACTATAAGTGTTAACTTAAATTTTAATTCTTTATCTTGTAAAACTAATCAACCACTCTTAATTCAAAATTTAAATAATTCAATTTATTTTTATTCAAAAAATAGACAATTACTAATCAAACAAATTATTAATAATAAATTCAAGCAATTGCTTAAATTTGTAATATTTTTTTAAAAAATCCTACAATTAAATCTATCTATATATAATAGGAGAGGTAAAAAGTGTTACATGTCAGCACCACAAAAATTCAATAATTTAAAAATTCAAAAAATAATTTAAAAATCGTTTAAATATGTATCTTAAATTAACCAAAAATCAATTAAAAAAAAGTAACCAACTATTTTAAAAATTTCCTATTTTGAAATACAACTTAAAAATAAGATGTAAATATTTTAAATAATAATAAAAAATAATAGTACTAATAAAAGAAATAATAATAATAATACAATATAATATAATATAATATAATAATAATGTGGATAACAATGAATTTAAATTGCTAATCAGTTTCCACGAAAACTGTTTTCTTATTTGAATTTTAAATTTACTATTTTGAGGTAAGATTTAAAAATATAAGGCAAATTGTTAAAAAAATTAATAAAATAATAATAATAATAATAATAATAACAACAACAACAACAACAACAACAACAACAACAACAACAACAATAATAATAATCTATATTCTATATCTATATATAAAATAGGAGAAGTAAAAAAGTGTCACATGTCAGCACCACAAAAAAAAATTAAATTATAAATAATAAATTACTATTTATCTTCTATAATTATTTTAATTAACAAAGAAATTAACATTTTAAAACTTATTTAATAGTACAAAACTTATTTAAATTAATAATAGTATAAAACTTACGAGAATTGAAAAAGGGGAAAAAAAAAAAAAAGCACTACCATTTTGATAGGTCTCTAAAGGAAAAAAAAAATTCAAAAAATGATATTATTTCTTTATAACTTAAAAAGGTAGAAAAGAAAAAATAAAACAGAAACGTTGTGCATCAAATATTTTAAATAAATAAATAGGAAAACTACCCAAAATCTATTAAATGAACATATACTTTAGTTTTAAAAAAATAAAAATGATTTTAAATGTGTTTTTTTTTTTTCAAATTAAGTAACGAACCACGTAATATTATTTTAGAGAAAATGGCAAATTAGTTATTTTTGAATTTGAATTTAAAATGGTTACCTAAAACTGCTCTACCCATTATCTATATTTTCTATATATACATAAATAAAGTTAATTAAAAAAAATTATTGATCTATTCTACTTCAAATGTGTAATGTTATTTGTTGAATTATTTTCATTCTTGTTATCTTCATTTTTTTTTTTTGGAGGGAATAGATAGATTATTTGATGGCAAGCTGAAGAAAAATTGATTATACTGCAAATAAAAAAGTGAAAGTTCAAGAAGAAGAAGAACAATATTTATCAAAGTAAAAATCTTCTACAAATGTGATTCTTAGATCTATAATATCTTATAGTGATTTTTTAGTTCATTTTATTCAAATTGTTTTTCTATATCATATTATGTACTTATATTCATTAGATCAAATGAGTTTTTTGTGTTGTTTTTTTTTCTTACATTTGTAATATTTAATGACTTTTACTGTAATTAATATTTTTTTAGGATTGTATGTTATTTTTTAATTATAGTGAAGTTAAGTCCAAAAAAAAAAAGAACAATATTTATCAAAGTTAAAATCCCCCTACACATGATGATATTTTTGGTCTATAATATCTTATTGTGATTTTTTGGTTCATTTTATTCAACTTGACTTTTTTCAGTCATATTATGTACTTAAATTCTTTAGATCGAATGAGTTTTTTTTATGTTTTTTTACGGTTGTAATATTTGATAGATTTTAGTGTGATTAATATTTTTTTTAGGATAGTATGTTATTTTTATTAATTTTAGTGAAGTTAATCTAATACTTTTTTATTTTATCATTTTATGTTAATTTTTTAAATATATATAATGCTTATTTGTATTATTATTAAATTGTTTTATATTCACTCTATTTTAAATCATTTTTTTAATTATAGTTTTACATGAATTTAAAAATATGAAGAATAGTTTGAACTTTTTGAATTCGGAACTACCGACATTAATTACTATTTTATTTTTATATAAAAAGATTAAATAATTACTATTTTATTAATTATGATTTTATTTTTTAAATCGGTTTTTATAATTAAACATAAATAATTTACCTTCCTAAAAAATAGTAAAATTATTATTATTATTAAATATATCTAATAAATATAAATAATTATTTACTATTTTATTTTCAAAATGATTGTAAAGTATTTTTTATAATTAAATAGCAATAATCTTAAAATAGTTCTAAAAAATAGGGTAGTATAAATTATTTTTAAATAATTTTTCAATAAGTAACATAAATAATTTACCGTTCTAAGAAATACTAAAATTATTAACAATATACAATAGGAATAAATAATTATATACTATTTTATTTTTAAAATGATTGTAAAACAGTTTTTATAATTAAATAGAAATAATCTTAAAACAGTTCTAAAAATAAGGTAATATAAATGTAAATATGTATTTATGTAATACACAAAAATTTATTACATTACAAAAAATTAAATTAAATTAACGTGAATTTAAAACAATCCATTATATATAGAACTTTTTTTCAAAAAAAATATTTACTAAGCATGTATTTCTTTTTTGTGGGAAGAAATACAGTAATTGCTTAATACCCCAATACAATATCCAAAAGAACTCAGACAAAATAATATTTTGTGATCACTGTTCATCAATGATCGAGGGTTTCAAAAGACTCAATGCAAAATGCTCTATTGTTTCCATTATATCCATTTTACCCTTTTTACATCCGCTACACTTAAAAACTGTCATCTTATTCTCTTGATATAGTCTTTTTGCTTCTTTTATGGCTCTTTCTACCTCATACCCTTCTTGTATTAATTTTATATTCATAAATTCTTCTTGTTCTGTTTCTATGGTACTTTCTGTTTCATTATTATCTAATTCTTTTTGACTTGTATAATTATAGTCTGTAAACCTAATTGATGTTTCTCCTTTAGAATTGGTATACATTAAATGTTGCTCGGGAGTAAACACCTTTGGCTTACTTAATTTATCTAAGTTCCATTCTAAACCTGAATATTCTTCTGGGTTTATTTTTATTGGTTTGATTAATTTTATATCTTTATTTCCCATTATTTCTACCACATCATTTACTTGAAGTTTAAATTTTGTATTACTACTCAAAGTCATTTTTTCAATAAAACCTACACACATTAATAAATTATTTCCATTATCCATTTCTTCATATCCTTTAGTTTGGATTCCTATTTTAATATGTTTTCCAAATTCTTTTAAATTTATTAAAAAGTCTGGACTAATATAAAATATTCCACCATTATTAGTCATATCTACTTCCGTTAGTCCTATAATAGATTTCTTTAAGTCTAACCATCTATCGTCGTATAATACTATTAGTACTTTAGATCCTAAATTTTTTCTAGTTAAACCTTTTATTCCTATAACTATTAATCCCATATGCATTAACATTATATTGGTATCTTCTTTGTGAAGGCTTGGTTTACTAATTCTAAAATCGCAAAGTTGTCTCCTATTGCTGATATTTGTTCTTTCCTATAGTGTCTATATAATTGATTATTCTTAGATAAATATTTTACATTGTATAAAGTTTTTGGATTTAATAGTTTTAGTTGATTTTGTTTAAAAATTTGTAAATCTCTATCTATGTCTATTATTTCATTTAATTCGTGATGTTCTTCTATAGTTGATGATTTCCTAGATAATATTCGTGAAATTAAATTATTTCCTATTCTATTTTCTGAGAAACTTGGTCTGCTTTCTTGGGTTGTTCGGTTATTTGAAAGAAAGTCCATTTTTGAGGTCTTTTAATTAGCTTTGGTTTTTCTTGTTTAGGTGTTATTTCTACTTTCTTAAGTTGAGTAATTAATTCGTCTATTTCTGTATTTTTATGAATTTGTTCCGGTTGTTTTTCTTTTAATATTTTGTCTATTTTTATATTTAATTCTATTAGTAATGCTATTATTGTATTGTTTTGTTTTAGGATTATTTTGTCTGTTTGACTTGAAGGAATGTGACTAGAATATCCTATTGGTTCTTGATGATACGTGGTTGTAAATTCTAATGTTTTTTTATAATTTATGTCTTCTTCACTCATGAGAGTGAGATCCTTTCAAGTCTTATGATTATTTCTTTTAGGTGACTTATATCAGTAGTTTTTTTTTTCTACTTGTTCTATTATTTTTGTTATTACTTGAGTATTTTTAATTTCTAATTCTTTAGGCTTTTCTACTATAGTTTTTATCAATTTTTCTATTTCTATTTTTGTAGGTATGTTTTCTAGATTAAATTTTGTATTTAAGTATTGAATTTTCCTATCTATTTCTAGTTCTTGTGCTTTTAAAAAATCATAATTCTTTTCTAATTTATCTAAAATCTTATATTGTTTATTTTTTACTACTTCTATTGCTTCTAACAATTTTATTATTATTTTATCTTGTTGTTGAATTTTTTCACTAAGATTTATTATTAAGTCTATTAAAGTATTATATTGCTTGTCTTCAGAATGTAGTATATGTTCTCCTTCAGTGAAATTATACTTTAAAATGTTATTATTATATAATGATCTATATTTTTTCTCCGGGTGTATTTTTAAGTATTCTAGATGTCTTAACGAATCTATTTTTCTATCCTAATGTACTTTTAATTTGACTAATTTTTTAATAATATTTTATTCTATTAGTAGTATATTTTATATTTAATTTAATGTTACTAATTTCTTTAACTACGTTAGCTTTATGTTCTATCAACAAGTCTATAGTATAAGATTTAGATATTTCTTTGTTAGTTAATTCTTTTTTTGACCAAATTAAAAATTCGCTTATTTGTTCTTTTTCTAATTCTTCGTCTACCCAACTTAGAAATTCTATTAATCTTTTTAGAGTCTGTCTAAGCTTAATTCTATATTTTATTTCGTCGTAGGGCCAATTATATCTTTGTTTAATTCTCTTAATATATTCTAGAGGCATGTATTTTATCCAAAGTGTATATAGTCAAGTGCCTTTTTATATCTTTTTATGTGTAATTTAGAGATATCTATTTGTCTTATAGTGTAATCTAATCTTCTATTAAGATATTTTATATTATGTTCTGATTCTTCCGTGTTTAATTGTTTTTCTATCACTAATTGTTGTTTAAGATCTTTTTCTGTAGTACCTAGTACGTCTTTATGAATTATTTCGTCTTGAAGCCACTGTGAAATTGTTTATATCTTTTAATTAAAGCTTGCATTTACTATCCTAATAAAATTGCTTCCTTTTTTAAATTTTTATATATCCAATCTATTCTATTATTACACCAATTGATGTCACTATAGTAACCCAATATTTCCCACTTTATATTATTAATAAAGTATGGATCTAATATTTTATTTAAATTTTTTGTAGTTTTAATATTATATTTATTTTCTATCTGTCTTTTTCTAACTACAGCTACTCTTTTAAGATTATATTCTCTATATAAATTCCAATATATAAATCTTATATTCCTAAATGAAGGATGTCTTTTCATGTATTAATATGTACTAATATGATCCCAAAAACTTCTCGCTCTGATACCAAATATAAGGACACTTAGATAGTAAAGGGGTATAGTATAAAAACAGTAAATACAGAAAAAAACAGTAATATAAGGACACTTAGATAGTAAAGGAGTATAGTAAAGGGGTATAGTATAAATACAATAAATACAGAAAAAACAGTAAATATAGAAAATACAGAAAAAACAATAAATATAGAAAATTGTGTAAAAACAGTAAACAAAAAATAAAAATATAAGTACTACTACTAAATCATACTACTCAATTAGTTGAACTTTTGACCAATATATTAATATAGTAAAATTATACAAATATATTAATATAGTAATATAATAATATTTGTCTACCTATATATGACTTTTGACCAATATATTAAAAAAGTAATATAATAATAGAACAACAACAAAATAATGTTATACTACTACCAAATGTATATAAGTATATGAAATATAGTAATATAATAGAGTATATAAATAACGGGTTGTTTCAAATGTACTGTAAATCCTACTCAGTACTCCCTCTCTCATTTAGTTTAATCATGCTAATTTATGACTTAATTCCCTATTTTCCCCATGTTTTATTTTAATTTTTTATTTTTATTTTTTTTTATTTTTGTTTTTATTTTTTATATTACCCCATTCATCTCTTCTTCTTAACCTGTATTCTTAACAACTTCATCTTTAACCACACCCCGGATGTAAAAACTAGCAACAAATTAGTCCTTTCATCAAGTGGACTATAAAGCCAAGAATCGTAGGAATTTACAGGTTAATCCCTAGTCGTTATTAAGAAGTTAAGAAGCTAACCATATACTAAGAGTAATATGTTAACATATGTACAACAATTTACATCAAACTAATAGAGTCATAAAAAGATAACATATTTTTTGGGGGAATTTAGGGAAGTAGACATCGTAAAACTTACATGATAAATGGAGAGAAGTTTCCCTTTCGGGAACCCCGAAGAGCTTTCTTGAAAACTTAAAAATTTAACTACACAAACACACTTTTATTTATTTCACAAGACTTTAATATACAAGGGAGGATTTTTGGTACATAGGGGAGTATGGAAGGAGGATGGAGGAAGTATGGAGGGAGTATATATATATATATATATATTGCGATTAATCATTTTTTGAAAATACAATTTTAAAATTTAATTTGAAAACAATTTTAAAAATGGTTACCACTTCCCATGATTTGAAAGAAATAATTGAATTGTAATCTTTTCAAATTAAAAAAAAAATTAGACATAACTAACCTACGTCTCATAGATCCCATTAAATGCGAACATTGCATATATAAAAAAATTGAACAGGTTTTCTAGCATATTTTTCTGATATCTTATTGATCTCATCAGAAAATTCTTTATTACCATCACTAATTTCTCCTCCTGAAAGATTATTAATCTTTAGAGGTTTAAGGTTATTACCTTAGAAAATTTCTTAGAAAAGGTTGAGCAACCTTACTCTTGCCTTTCTTATCAAGACTTGATTGAGATAAAAGTCTATCAACTTTATCATTGAGAGAAACAATATGATATCCTAACATGCTCATATAAATATTTGTATAATTATATTGTTTTATCAGGATATTAATATGCTAAGTGGTGACTAAAGCAGTATTGTCTTCAAATAATTTTGAAAAAGCATTAAAATACACAATCTTATCATCTTTATTAATTTGAAAAGATTGTAATGGGGGAAAAACTGATTTAGTAATCTCTTCATTACTTAAAGAAAAATCTTTTTCTAGCATAGAATTATAAACATGTTTACTCATAAACCAAGGAACAAAAGCGATTAAAACATTTTTTCTTGAGTTGATAAGGTCTTTATAAAATTCCTCTTGAAAATTAATTTGTTCTGCTTTATTAAAGTTCTTAAAAAACCATTTTCTAAAGGGTTTCCATCTAGATTTCTGAAATTCTTTTGAGATCTTTTCTCGTGTCAGTGATCCTGGACTAAAATCAATAAGTTTGTCAGACATCATAAAACAAATTATGTGGATAGCCCATCTGGGAAATTCATTTCAGATTCAGTTATATCTAAATCTGAGCTAGGTCTAGCAATATTATCCTTATGAATTTTTATATTATCACATCTATAACTTTCTCGAATGTGAGAAGTAGAAGCTCTAGAAGGAACATGTACAATATAATCTAAGGGAGATATATATGAAGAATTATATCTAGTAATTCTAGAAGATATACTACTATTATCAATTTTAGTATGTGTCATACAATCAGAAAACTTTATTTTAAATGTCCCATCATTTGACTGTTCAATTTCTGAAATCTCTTCGTTGATATTATTTTTAGGAAGGGTTGCTCCCTCAATAACCCATTCTTGTGGGAAATCAATTTCTTCCCACCAATAGGCCTTCGAGTGACCACTTTTGATTTTTCAAAATTAGTTTCTATTAAAATAGTTTCATTCTTAAAATCAATAACTTTACACATAGGGTTCAAAGTATGTAATAATTTATAATAGATTCTATAACAAATACAAACAACTTCAGTGCCAGGCATATAATCATAACCATGAAGTTTAACATTTAACGTAAGAGAAGTTAATGAATTCTCATCTTACAAAGAAATCTGCAGATTAGGATATGCATTAAAATAAAATGGTCCATAAGCCAAACTTGTTTGAATAGTCCCTATAAGGGATTTTTTCCAATTCTGATTTCTACCATCTGTTAAATCTGCTATAAAACTTTCAGGTAGACCACGTAAAGTGAGGGGATTGAATGCCACCTGTACTAAACCAATATGCATAAATTTATAAACATCCCTATAAGGGGCAAGATCATTTTCAGATATAAGTATAAAAGTCTGATGATCACTATCAATAGTAATAGTTTCTTCTGTGGTTTTAACCACCTGTTTGATACCAAGTTTCTCAAAAGTTCCCATTTGATGTATAATTCTAGGGGATATTTTATGAATAGTCCATTTATTAAGTAAATCAAGATGTTGAGGTATATCATATTCCTCTTTTCTACTGTTTTTAACAGTAGATTTTCTTCTTATGATATTCATTCAAGATAATATGTTGAACTATAACACTTATAATTACTATAATTTCATGGCTCTAATATCATTTTCAAACGGATCGATCAGCATACTATAAGGTTCTTTTACAAATATAAGGAATTTCAACAATATTATGAAAGCTTCACCTATCCGGGTCCACCCTTAGGGTAGTCCAACGGATCTTTTCAGGTCTGCCCTCATCACAGGGTAATCCAACGGATCTCTTGACAGCTTTTCATAAATATATCTTAATTGCTTAAATTAGACCTTTAGTTCTCACTGTTCAAACCATCTTTTAATAGACACAATGCCACTTAATTATAAAAATCTAGTATGGTATAGTTCAACACAAACAATTTAGCCTATCATTTAGGCTATATCTAAGAAGAAATAATTAAAAGAAAAATACCTATAGATGAACTCCAAAATCTCCTTTAATCAAACAAAATTGCAAACTTTTTTTCAAACTTCTAAAATATTACAAAAAAAAAATTATTTAGAGAGAGGGAAGTGGTTCTAAAACCTGCCTTCATACAACATACCTCCTCTTTTTATAGAGGGAAACTCCAATATAAAGAATAAAAGATGGCCCACAATCTTTACAATGGCCAATTACAAAGAGATAAGGCCGACAAATTAGTGTGGCCTTCACACTACTACATGTGGCCGACATAACTTTTAGTGACCACTATCTTTTATAAAAGTAATACTTTTATTAAAGCTTTCTTGTCTTATTTCTTAGTGGAATTTATCTTTTAACCATCTTTACACCTTTTCTTTGCCTTTGCATGTGGACTTGTCAGAGGATTCCTCCACTTGCTCTTGCAATTTTTTGAAAAGGGCATCAATATCAATTTCTTCTATACTATGATCACTTTGGGCTTCTCCTGCCAAGCATGTATCATCATCTTGATTGGTATGGCTTGCTGATGTCATAGAAATATCATCTCCAATCTCTATATCAATATTTCTTATTAGATCTTTCTTAGCTTCTTCTATATATAAGGCTATGATCTCTGATTTGGATACCATATCTTTCTTCATTTGAAGTTTTCTCGTAATTTGTTTAAATGGACTAAGAACATCTTCTTGGGGTCTGGATATTTCCTGGATATGGTATTTATTAATTGTGTCATTTATAAGGTCCAAGATCTCTTGGCCTGAACCTTGCCATCAAGATCTTTATTTACTAATTTACTCCAAAACTTTGTATAGAAAGTTCTTTGTAAACAGGGAAATCCTTCAGAAGTATTATTAACTTCTACATTCTATTTCATAATCCATGGAATTGAGAATTCTATGAAAAAGAACATTACAGGCATCCCTTCAAAGAAGATATTATCTTGCTCCATGCTTATAAATTTTGGGGATATGTCTAACCATTTCAAGTGTAATTATTTATATTGGTCTGGTAAAATTTTTATGGAGGGACCATATAATATCCACCATTTGCAAAAGCAATTAGGAATTGACTGCTTAAAAACATTTGGACATATTTTTATAAACCATGAATGCTTCCTATTAGCATTCTCATATAGCAAAGCTTTATTAAAGCTATCAACATAATCCCAATAATTGTATTTCACTGCAATTTTTTACTCAGGATGGATATAATCCTTCTCTTTTAACGGACTCATCCCCCATTCTTCTGGAGAAAGAATTTTTTTTATAATTATTTTTGAGAAGTTATAAACTTTCTTCATATTAGCAGGGTAGAAATGCTGAAATTCTCCAGACCCAGTTGCCGAGAGTATCATCTCATAATGCATTATGTATTTATATGCAATAGTAGTATGACACACTAAATCTAAATACCTATTCAACAATTGCCAAGGATCATGTTTCCATTTTAAATCATTTAAGTCAAATACCTCTGTATTTTCTTCATCCACCAGTATTGTGGAATAAGTTGGAGGAGTATCATCCTTACTTTGTTTGGATTTCATAAAATTCATGAATTCTTTATACATGGGATGATTTATATTTAAACCTTCTGCACTTGTCGATGAACTAGATGTTGCGACTAATTGTTTATTTTCAAGTTGAGCAAGGATATGACCTCCTCGTCCTCCTATTCCTCATCCTCTTCCCCCTCCTTGAAGGGGCCCATGATAGCCTCATTCCTGAAACCAATAAGACTTGCATTAGTTGATATATTCTCTAGTAAGAAAATTAGGGAGACAATTATCTTCTCCTTTCTTATAATAAATCTCAAAATCAAAAGGAGCTAATAAATTATTACCTTTAATTTTGTGTTTGTGGATAGTGGCTAATAATTAATTAATCTGTAACAAAATTTTATAACTAACAAATTGCTACAAATCTATGGTGAGGACCGACGACAAGAGAGTTGTAAGACATCTTTTTTCACAAGTAAAAATGACTTTATATCTATCTATATATAATAGAAGTAAAAACTGACATATGTCAGCACCACAAAATTCAAAAAATAATTTAAAATTCTTTTATATATGTATCTTAAATAACCAAGAAGAATTTTTTATTTTTATTTTTATTAAAACGGATGGGCAAAGCCCATTTGATATATAAATAAGAAGAATACAAGCATGACTAGGCCCAAAAAGGACCTGGTCCAATATCCAAAAGAAATACCTATTTTACAATTAGGAAACAAAAAATGAACAAATTAGGAAAGGGGTCGGGTCTTCTTCTCCATTTAGCCCTAGCTGCAACTCTGCAACACAATTGCAACCTTCATCATCCAGATCCATGGCCATTAATTGGACTTGACTAAATTGGTACATCAAGCTATGGTTGTATTTCATCTCAGACGTTAACAAGTCCCACTAACATCATGAAATCAACCAAAACGAAGACTTCTCCAACTCAACGACATTTAGTTGATTATTTAGGTCAGGCGATGGTCTCACTCCCTTGATTTTGTACTCTATTTTCGCTGATATAACTTACCTGATTCAGATTCTCGTATGCTTCGACCCTTAGCTGTGACAGGTTAAACTCAACAAGGAGCTAATACCACTGACTACAACTTTAGGACAGATCTACAATGATCTTCTTCAGGTATGTGTTTATGTGCTATTCCGTTGCGTTCCTCTGTTTATGTTATGGCTTTTTCCTCATTGTAGCATGTATTTGCAACCTCTTGATTTTTGGATTTCTATACCACTGTAGAATGTGCGTTTATGTGCTATTCCACTGCGTGCCTCTGTTTATGTTATGGCATTTTCCTCATTTCAGCATGTGTTTGCAACGTCTTGATTTTTGGCTTTCTGAACCACTGTATTCAGTATTCCGATATTAGTTCATCCATTGTGTACAAAATTGTCATGCTGTAGCATAGTAATCCTTAGATTAGGAATCTGTCTTTTATCCATGTTTAATAATGTCTTAGCTTTACTAGGCAAAGCTTGAAAAGTATTATAACTTATGAATTTTGTTCCTGCAAAAGAAAACACAATGTTAGCCATAAAATCTGCCAACTTGTTTCCTTATCGCAATGTGTGTTCAATGGCCACGTCCAATCCTTCCTTAAGAACTCGAATCCTGTTTATCTCAAGTGTCACCTCACAAGGAATGTGTCAATCTCCTTCTACCATCTTTTTAACAGCTAATGAATCTGTTTCCAGAACCAAAGGAAATAGATTGTGGTTCCTACAATATTCCAGCCCTAGTCTTATAGCTACTAATTCAACTTTTAAATTGTTTGACACTCCAATCCTTTTTCCTTCAACATATACCAGATTGCCTTGATCATCTCTAACACAGAAAGCAGAAGATCTTAGTCCAAGGCTGCCTTTGGAGGCTCCATCAGTGTTGCACTTAAAAGAATTTTCCTTAGGTAACTTCCAATAAACCACTGTACAGCTACCTTAGGACTATATTCAGTCAGGAATCTAACAATTTCAGGCCAATTATTGGGCATATTATGCATCCATGAATATCTCTGCTTAGCCAATAGGATTAAATTATTGCATATCCCTCCCCTCATGCTCATATAAGACATATGACCACCAAACTTCTTAGGATTTCTTCTTTTCCATACTTGCCAAAAAATAAACATTGGAACAGCCATTATCAGAGGTTTAAGTTCTGCAGAACATTCTGCATTCCACCATTTATACACAGTGTCTTTCAGTTAAATGAAAGGACCCTCTACTCCTATTGTACCTCTAAATGACAACAACTTCCCTTTCCAAGCTTGAAGCTTGTAATGCACCTTTTTCATCAATTCTGCAAAGTGTATTTTTTTTCTTTTTGGCATGACCAATGGGACAACCCAAATACATAGTGGAAAATTCCCTCTAGAAAAATCAGTCTTCATTTCAATGTCAGAAATCAGCTCATTTGTTATATTGTGAAAAACAAAGAATGAGCTCTTTTGTATATTAATCATTTGCCCTGATTGCTTCTTATATTCCCTCATAGTTGTCATCAATAACTCTAAAGATGTACCATCTGCTGAAGTGAAAATAATAGTATCATCTGCATAAGAAAGATGATTAATGTTATCACTCCATTTTGGTAATCCATAACCCTTATAGCTCTCATTGTAATACAAAGCATTTTAACATCTAGAGAGAGCTTCAGTAGTTAAAATGAACAAAGCAAGGGATAAAGGGTCCCCTTGCCTCACCCCCCTAGAAGAGTGAAAGAAGCCAGAAGCATGTCCATTTATAAGAATAGAGTACCAGTTGTTAGCAATCAGTCTCCAAACTTTATTCACAACACCAGAATCAAAACTCATTCTCTCCAGCACCTTTATCAAAAAACCCCACTCCACTCTGTCATAAGTCTTTGTCATATCTAACTTGATCACCACATTTACAGGTTTACCTCTCTTACCAATATCAGAAATAATATCTTGAGCAAGCAACACATTTTCTATTATACTTCTTCCTTTCACAAAATCAGATTGGTTTTGTGAAATCAAAGAGGGAAGGAGAACTCCAATTCTATCATTTATCACCTTTGAAATTACTTTGTTAAGAAAATTACTCAAACTAATTGGCCTTAAGTCTGAGAAAGATTGAATATCATCTTTCTTAGGCAATAAAATCAGGTTAGTATGAGTAATAGACATAGGAAGTGTAGCACCGGAAAAGAAAGCATCAACCACTTTAACCACATCATCACCAATAATATCCCAGCAAACTTGATAAAAATGATTAGTGAACCCATCAGGGCAACTAGCATTGTCCCTATTGAGATCAAACACTGTATTTTTGATTTCATCTTCAGTAGGATGTGCATTTAAACTGCAGTTGTCATCATCAGTAACACTCTTCTGAACATATCTCAATATTGGGGTTTCCTCCATTCTATAGTTGCCGGTGAATTGCTGCTTGAAAAACTCCTGAGAAGCTGTTGCCACCTGTTCTTTCCCTTACATCCATTCACCTTCCATGTTTTGAATTTTGTTGAAGCTCAATCTTTTCCTTCTACCTCTCACCAAGCTATGAAAAAATCTGATATTTTTATCCCCTTCAATAAATCATTGAATTCCATATTTTCTCCCCTTCAATAAACCAGTATTCTTCCTCAAAATGCACATATTTTTTCAATTCTGCATGCGCCTGATGTAGAATTCTTCTATTATCTGCAGTGGGGACATCCTTAAATAATTACTCCTTCACCTTTACAATCTCCTTCTTGATAACAAGTTGCTTGAAAATGTCACCAGAAGCCACTCTACTCCAATTAGACAATGCAGCTTTAGTATTTTTCAGCTTTTGTTTCAAATATATAAACACATCAACCTCTTCAGAAACCCAGCTGTTCTTTACTACCTGGTGGAAATCTGATCTTTCAGTCCAAAATTTAAGGAACCTGAAAGGTCTTCTAGGAACAGTAATCTTCTGTCCACAAGAGAGCAACATAAAAGCATGATCAGACCCTATTCTTACCAGATGTTCTACTTCTACCATTCCAAAATATCCTAGACAGTCATTATTCATCATGTATCTATCCAGCCTTTTGAAAATACATTGATTATCAATCCTCCCATTACACCATGTAAAAGGGATCCCTTTGTAATTGATTTCCACCAAGTCACAAGAGTTTACACAAAAAGCAAAATCCTCATACTCATTAGGATATATCGGCAGACCATCAATCTTCTCTTCTTCATTCATAATGACATTAAAATCACCTCCAATCAACCAAGGAACATTCTGATTACCATCACTAATACATTAAATCTCAACTCTTTCCTCAGCATCACACTTGGCATATACTATAGAAACAATCAGTGAATTATTGTTTACCTGGAACAGTAACCTAAGAGTCAGCATCTGCATCACTTCTACCTGAATATGCTTTTTAATGAATACCCAAATTTTGCCATTACAATTATAATTAGCATACTCCATGCCTAATCTCCTTTAGAACTTGTGTATATTGTTAATATTTTGAAAAGGCTCCATCAAAGTAATGATAGAAAACTTGTGAAATCTGTGTAACATTTGAATTCTATGGAATGAATTTTGAGATATAATAGACCTCACATTCCAAAACAAAGTCTTCATCATCATTTAGACCCATTCCTGGTCCCTCTTCTAGGATTTGATCTTGTAGGTATCATTTCCCCTTTGCCTTTGCCTCTAAGTGTTATTGTTGATGAAGGTGAGGGCCCTGAATCTTCAAGAGCCTTATGTTCAATCTGCAAAACTTCTTTTTCTTTACTATTTTCTGTTGCACCACTGTTAACCATTTCGTGACCCTCCACAACCCCTTAGTGTGACACCATCTCATGTAAGGTTTGAATCGGCTGTGATTTATTAACAAATCATTTCCAGCTCCTGATTTTTGTGCTCCTCCTCCTTCCTTTTAAATAATACAGACCCCTACAGTTGAGGTGGATACCACTCTTCTTTTGGCTCCATAATTTGTAAAGGAATTTGAAACGAAGCATGTTTCGAACTATTTTCCATTTGGTTGGTGGACACCTACTGCTGAGCTAAATCATCTTCTTTTTCTTCAATCCTTACTATCTCCAAACTCTCCTCATTATTGACCCCTGCCTCTCTCACCAAAGTATCTCCCATTTGTACCAAATGCCCCTTGTCTTTTTGGTTTCTACTTGCACTATTGTCCCTACCTTCTATTTTGTTGCCTCCATTTTACCTCCAGCTTTAACAGATTCTTAAATCGACGCACCTTGAACACTTGCAGCAATGTCCACCTCTCTCATTAAAGGCTGATCAAGCACCTCAAAAGAATTAAACTTTTTAGGGTCCCCGCACTCTCTTGAACCTTATTACTCATTAATTCCGCAACATTCTTTGTAAAATTTCTACTAGTAGGCTTTCCTTTGCTCTTTACAACTCCTTTGTAAAATTGCTTATTATCTGCTTGTTGTACTGTTTTTGGTATGTCATCATGTTATTGCACCAACTTTGGATGAAGTACCCTACATTCTTCGTCACCATGCCCCTGTAATTTACATTTTTTGCAATAAGCTGGTAACGAATAATATTGAATTTATACTATATCAACTCTATTCTCGAGAGTATTCTCATCTTCTAACTGCATCTGCACAAATTCAGGTTTTTCAGCAAGAAGATCCACTTAGACCTTAACCCTTGCACAACTTGGAAGCATTTTATTTGTTGTTGCCAGGTCTCATTGAAGAGGTTTCCCAACCATGGACGTAAGAGAGAACAGTACTTCCTTGACAATGAAAGTTGGCAACAAATTAGGAAAGGAGATCCAAGTCATAGCCTTCGTCGTCTCTTCACTTAGACCTTCACCCTTGCACTACTTGGACACATTTTACTTATTGTTGCCAGGTCTAATTCAAGAGGTTTCCCAACCATGGACACAAGAGAGAACAGTACTTCCTTCACAAAGAAACTTGGCAACAAATTAGGAAAGGAGATCCAATTCATAGCCTTCGTTGTCTCTTCACTTAGACCTTCACCCTTGCACAACTTGGACGCGTTTTATTTATTGTTGCCAGGTCTAATTGAAGAGGTTTCCCAACCATGGATGCAAGAGAGAGCAGTACTTCCTTCACAAAGAAAGTTGGCAACAAATTAGGAAAGGAGATCCAAATCATAACCTTCGTCGTCTCTTCACTTACACCTTCACACTTGCACAACTTGGACGCGTTTTATTTATTATTGCCAGGTCTAACTGAAGAGGTTTCCCAACCAAGGATGCAAGAGAGAATAGTACTTTCTTCACAAAGAAAGTTGGCAACAAATTAGGAAAGGAGATCCAAGTCATAGCCTTCGTCGTCTCTTTACTTAGACCTTCACCCTTGCACAACTTGGACGCGTTTCATTTATTGTTGCCAGGTCTAATTGAAGAGGTTTCCCAACCATGGACACAAGAGAGAACAGTACTTCCTTAACAAAGAAATTTGGAAACAAATTAGGAAATGAGATCCAAGTCATAGCCTTCGTCGTCTCTTCAGTTAGACCTTCACCCTTGCACAACTTGGACACGTTTTATTTATTGTTGCCAGGTCTAATTGAAGAGGTTTCCCAACCATGGACACAAGAGAGAACAGTACTTCCTTCACAAAGAAAGTTGGCAACAAATAAGGAAAGGAGATCCAAGTCATAGCCTTCGTTGTCTCTTCACTTAGACCTTCACCCTTGCACAACTTGGACGCATTTTATTTATTGTTGCCAGGTCAAATTGAAGAGGTTTCCCAACCATGGACGCAAGAGAGAACAGTACTTCCTTCACAAAGAAAGTTGGCAACAAATTAGGAAAGGAGATCCAAGTCATAGCCTTCGTCGTCTCTTCACTTAGACCTTCACCCTTGCACAACTTGGACACGTTTTATTTATTTTTCCCAAGTCTAATTGAAGAGGTTTCCCAACCATGGATGCAAGAGAAAACAATACTTCCTTTACAAAGAAAGTTGGCAACAAATTAGGAAAGGAGATCCAAGTCATAGCCTTCGTCGTCTCTTCACTTAGACCCTCACCCTTGCACAACTTGGACGTGTTTTATTTATTGTTGCCAGGTCTAATTGAAGAGGTTTCCCAACCATGGACACAAGAGAGAACAATACTTCCTTCACAATGAAAGTTGGCAACAAATTAGGAAAGGAGATCCAAGTCATAGCCTTCGTCGTCTCTTCACCTAGACCTTCACCCTTGCACAACTTGGACGTGTTTTATTTATTGTTGCCAGGTCTAATTGAAGAGGTTTCCCAACCATGGATGGAAGAGAGAATAGTAATTCCTTCACAAAGAAAGTTGGCAACAAATTAGGAAAGGAGATCCAAGTCATAGCCTTCGTCGTCTCTTCACTTAGACCTTCACCCTTGCACAACTTGGACACATTTTATTTATTTTTCCCAAGTCTAATTGAAGAGGTTTCCCAACCATGGATGCAAGAGAAAACAATACTTCCTTTACAAAGAAAGTTGGCAACAAATTAGGAAAGGAGATCCAAGTCATAGCCTTCGTCGTCTCTTCACTTAGACCTTCACCCTTGCACTACTTAGACGCGTCTTATTTATTGTTACCAGGTCAAATTGAAGAGGTTTCCCAACCATGGACACAAGAGAGAACAGTACTTCCTTCCCAAAGAAAGTTGGCAACAAATTAGGAAAGGATATCCAAGTCATAGCCTTCGTCGTCTCTTCACTTAGACCTTCATCTTTGCTCAACTTGCACGCGTTTTATTTATTGTTGCCAGGTCTAATTGAAGAGGTTTCCCAACCATGGACGCAAGAGAGTAATAGTACTTCCTTCAAAAAGAAAGTTGGCAACAAATTAGGAAAGGAGATCCAAGTCATAGCCTTCGTCGTCTCTTCACTTAGACCTTCACCCTTGTACAACTTGGATGCATTTTATTTATTGTTTCCAGGTCTAATTGAAGAGGTTTCACAACCATGGACGCAAGAGAGAACAGTACTTCCTTCACAAAGAAAGTTGGCAACAAATTAGGAAAGGCGATCCAAGTCATTGCCTTTGTCGTCTCTTCACTTAGACCTGCACCTTTGATCAACTTGGACGCATTTTATTTATTGTTGCCAGGTCTAATTGAAGAGGTTTCCCAACTATGGATGCAAGAGAGAACAGTACTTCTTTCCCAAAGAAAGTTGGCAACAAATTAGGAAAGGAGATCCAAGTTATAGTCTTCGTCGTCTCTTTACTTAGACTTTCACCCTTGCACAGCTTGGATGTGTTTTATTTATTGTTGCCAGGTCAAATTGAAGAGGTTTCCCAACCATGGACGCAAGAGAGAACAGTACTTCCTTCACAAAGAATGTTGGCAACAAATTAGGAAAGGAGATCCAAGTCATAGCCTTCGTTGTCTCTTCACTTAGACCTTCACCCTCGCACAACTTGGACGCATTTTATTTATTTTTTCCAGGTCTAATTGAAGATGTTTCCCAACCATGGACGCAAGAGAGAACAGTACTTCCTTAACAAAGAAAGTTGGCAACAAATTAGGAAAGGAGATCCAAGTCATAACCTTCGTCGTCTTTTCACTTAGACCTTCACCCTTGCACAACTTGGACGCGTTTCATTTATTGTTGCCAGGTCTAATTGAAGAGGTTTCCCAACCATGGACGCAAGAGAGAACAGTACTTCCTTTACAAAGAAAGTTGGCAACAAATTAGGAAAGGAGATCCAAGTCATAACCTTCGTCGTCTCTTCTCTTAGACCTTCACCCTTGAACAACTTGGACGCGTTTTATTTATTTTTGCCAGGTCTAATTGAAGATGTTTCCCAACCATGGACGCAAGAGAGAACAGTACTTCCTTCATGAAGAAAGTTGGCAACAAATTAGGAAAGGAGATCCAAGTCATAGCCTTCGTCGTCTCTTCACTTAGACCTTCACCCCTGCACAACTTAGACGCGTTTTATTTGTTGTTGCCAGGTCTAATGGAAGAGGTTTCCCAACCATGGACGCAAGATAGACCATTACTTCCTTTACAAAGAAAGTTGGCAACAAATTAGGAAAGGAGATCCAAGTCATAGCCTTCGTCGTCTCTTCACTTAGACCTTCACCCCTGCACAACTTAGACACGTTTTATTTATTGTTGCCAGGTCCAATTGAAGATGTTTCCCAACCATGGAAGCAAGAGAGAACAATACTTCCTTTACAAAGAAAGTTGGCAACAAATTAGGGAAGGAGATCCAAGTCATAGCCTTCGTCGTCTCTTCACTAGCTTGGAAGTTTGCATCGTATATAAATGGCCTCATTTGATATGCAAATCCATCCTTTGCAATTATGTAATAAGAAGGTTTAGACAGTATGTTAGTGTAATCCTCCATATGGTCAAATCTCATTAAAATATGTCTATTACGAAGATATCCAATCTGACACCCCCCAGTTACGTTATCCCACGTTGTTTTGGAATCAAAGATCTTAATTCATAAATATCAGGGGTTCCATAGGAGAATTTGCCCACCACAAGAACTTACAAATTCTCTAAAATGTTCATTCTTTGTATTTCTCTAGCAGTCCAGGAGATGGTTGGAATACCCCCTACAAGGTTCGGCTTTTTCTGTGGAATAAGTTCAACATGGGCAATTGGCTTTCCCTTTGCCTATCATATCTTTCATTCCATGACCTTTGATAATATCTGCAAATGAATTTAATTGGAGTAGTATGGATGTCGGGCACTATCTTGGAATTTAATGGTGGAAACTCAAGTGATGATGAAGTATCCAGCCCGGCCATCTGGGATGGCTGGCCTTTGGACGGTAACATGTAACAGATTGCTGCCGTCAAAGCTCTATTAGGTTTAAATTTACCTTTTATCTTCGAAACAAAGGGTACAAATAGTAACCTACTAAAAAATTCTTTTAAAAATAAATATTACAAAATTGTATTTTGAAAAAAAAAAAAAACTCATGTTATTGTAGTTAATTTTTTTAAAATAGTGGGATCAGTTTTAAAAATGAGTAATTTTAATTAATTAAAATTATTTCAAATTATTAATTTTTATTAAAAATAAAATTTTATTATTATTATTATTATTATTATTATTATTATTATTATTATTATTATTATTATTATTATTATTATTATTATTATTATTATTATTATTATTGTTATTCTTTACCGTTATCCAATGTCACATATGTAAATGAGAAATACGAAGCTTTTATAGATGCAATAAATATGAATTTCTCCTAAATACGGAATGAATATTTGAAAAATGAATAAGTTGATAGAGAATCCTAAAATATAAATAAAATTATCAAATAACTTAAAGTAAGGAATGACTATGAATATACAAGAGTGTTTTTATTTGATATTATTTACTATGTGTGTAAATAAAAATATTGTGTTGTGTTATATATGTTATTTTATTTTTGTTTTTTAATTTTTTTTTAAAATTTTTGGTATATTAACTTATATATGGCTATTATCTTTTTCTTTTGTTGGCAGAAATGTATTCGTTGTTTTGAAATATGCATGCATATCAAATTAATAAATAAATAACAAAAATATGATTAGATACCATTGAAATATATGTGATATGAAAATATTTAAATGTCTTTTTGCATCTACTTTTAAATTTATAACAATGTCAAGTAATTATATTTTTCTCCACTTAAAAGAAATAGTTTTTAATATATATTAAATAGTGATTTTTAATTAAAAAAATCTTCCTGAATGATAGTTCAAGTAATGTTCCTGTTTTAAAAACTAAAATAAAATTTGCATATTCTCCCTGCAAATATTCATTATTTTGAAATATGCACATAGATCAAATTAATAAATAAACAACGAAAAGATGATTAGATACCATTAAAATATATGTGATATGACAATACTTAAATTTCTTTTTGCATCTACTTTCAAATTTATAAAAATGTCAAGTAATTTTATTTTTCTCCACTTGAAAGAAATTTGAATAAGTGATAAATAATTTATGATTGATTTGTTTTTCATGTTTTTACAAGGATAAATTCATTGGATAATTTATATTGGCATGGCACATATTATATCCCATCTTAAAATCATACAATAAATTAAGAAAAAAAAATCAATCTTTTGAAAAATATTCTGAAGGTGCTAATTATTATCTGTCCATCTTGCAATTTTCTCCAACCAGTTATTCAAACTATATACATTTTTTATGTTTTATTTAATTTTATTATAATAATAATAATAATAATAATAATAATAATTATTATTATTATTATTATTATTATTATTATTATTATTATTATTTACCGTTATCCAATGTCACATATGCAAATGAGGAATACGAAGCTTTTATAGATGCATATTATGAATTTCTATAAATATTTGAAAAATGAACAAGTGGATAGAATATTATAAAATATAAATAAAATTATCAAATAACTTAAGTAAGGAATGACCATGAATATACAAGAGTGTTTTTATTTGATATTATTTACTATTTGTGTAAATAAAATATTGTGTTGTGTTATATATGTTATTTTATTTTTGTTTTTAAATTTTTTTTTAATTTTTGGCATATTAACTTATATATGGCTATTATCTTTTTCTTTTGTTGGCAGAAAAATGTATTCGTTGTTTTGAAATATGCATGCATATCAAATTAACAAATAAATAACAAAAATATGATCAGATACCATTGAAATAAATGTGATATGAGAAGACTTAAATTTCTTTCTGCATCTATTTTTAAATTTATAACAATGTCAAGTAATTTTATTTTTCTCCACTTAAAAGAAATAATTTTTAATATATATTAAATAGTGATTTTTAATTTAAAAAATCTTCCTGAATGATACTTCATGTAATGTTTCTATTATAAAAGCTGAAATACAATTTGCATAGTCTCCCTACAAATATTCATTATTTTGAAATATGCATGTAGATCAAATTAATAAATAAATAACGAAAAGATGATTAGATATTATTAAAATATATGTATATGACAATACTTTAATTTGTTTCTGCCTCTACTTTCCAATTTATAACAATGTCAAGTAATTTTATTTTTCTCCACTTAAGAAATATATTTTTAATATATATAAAATAATAACTTTTTAATTAAAAAAATCTTCCTTAATGATAGTTCAAGTAATGTTTCTATTTTAAAAACTAAAATTTGCATATTCTCCCTACAAACATAATGTTAATTTATTCAAAAAGGTACTTTGTTAGTATTAGAGATAAAAGAATAGTTTGTGCGTAATAATATTTTTCTAAAAAAGTATTTTTAATATACACAAAAGATAAACCAAATTGTTAGTATTAGAGAAAGGGATATTTTGTTTTTAATAATATTTTTCTAAAAAAATATTTTAGTATACACAAAAGCTAAACCAAATAAGTCATAATTTATATGCAGTATAATAAAAAGAAATCGTATCATAATATGTAATATAAAAAATAGACAAAAATAAAATAAAAGTAGAAGAAATATCTAATGATAATATTTATTTTAATTAATCTTAAAAATATTGCTAGAAGATGTACAAAATAATAATTAAAAAAAATATTGTTTACACCTCATACGAACTCAATTCACAAATTTCAGTGTGATATTTTAAATTATAAATGACACAATAAAAATGAAAAGCTAATTACAATATCACAAAGAAAAATAAAATAACATGCAAAAGATGACAAAAATTTTATACAAAAAATTTATTAAAATATTTATCAAATTTTCAGTTTGGATATTTGTTTAAAAAATTATCTCCAAAATAATATAATTTTAATTTGATAAATAATTATATCAAAATTGTCACATAAAACTGCCAAAACCAAAAATTGATAGTTATATATTATTAATAATTTGCAGATTTTCTAAAAAAAAAACAATTTATTAATTACGAAAATACTAAAAAATTACAAACACGTGTAGTCCTTATTAACTTTCCTTTTTTTTTTTTTTTTTTTTAAAACTATCCTTATTAATCTCCACAACATTTTTTATAGTGATAAGATAATTTGTAACTATTCTTATTAATCTTAACATCAAAATAATGTATACTTAATTTTTTTTATATGGTAAATAATTTTGAAATTAAAATATTTTGATCTCAATTTGTTGTGTAGGTCTTATAATAATTATATAATGAAACAATAATGTGCGAAAATCATTTTTCTTGTTGATAATATTCAAAAGTTATGCACATAACATTAAACAAAAATATTATTATAATTAGTAATGATATTTCAAAAAAAATGAAAATGGTTACTCCCTTCCAAGTGACAATCTAATATCAAGGCACTTGATAGTTTTATAACAAAGTATAAATGGATAAAAAAACTTATAAACAATAAAATTAACTATTTGATTAGATAATGAATTAAGAAATATCATGATAAAAATAAATAAATAATCAAATAATTACGAAAAAAGAAGAAAAAGACTGTAACAAAGGAATAGTTAAAAATATGTAGGTAAAATATTTTTTCAAAAAAAAGTTAAAGATAAAAAAAAACTAACCTAAATCATCCCTAAAATTCCTTTATATATATATATATATATATATATATATATATATATATATTAATCTTCTACTTAAACAATAGAAAAGACAACAGAAATGTTTCAAATAAGTATTTTGTAAATAAGAAAAATATGTCATCAACAAAAATGTTTTCACATCATCATTTCTTAAACATAATAAATTGAAAATATTATAAATCTGTATTTTACAAAATAGTGTCACATGTCATCATTAAAATAATTATCAAAATTTTTAGTATTTTTTAAAAAAAATAATCTCCAAGAAAATTTTAATTTTAATTTGATAAATAATTGTGTAAAAATCTGTCACATAAAACCGCCAAAAGCATTAAACTAATAGTTATATATTATTAATAATTTTCAGACTTTTAAAAAAATAATAATTTATTAATTAAAAAAACTAAGAAATTACAAATCAACTAAATGCACTCAACTCTCCCATTTCTCTCCCACTTCATGTAAACTTTATTTATTAATTAATATGTACATTTTTAAATCTTTTAAACTTATCAATAAAAATATATTTTTAACTTTTTTTTTTGTTAAATAAAGATAAGATGAGTGCCAAAAAGGTTGCAACATGCTTTGTAAATTATATTATAATTTTAGCTAAAAGTAGAAACAAAAATTTTAATACTAGATTTTAGATTGATCTAGGAATTTGTAAATTTAATTCATTAGCACAAATTTCAATTGAAGACACACCAGATATGCTATATATTCATCTTCATTATACTAGAAGAAAGAGAAATTGTTAGAATAACGTCTATTGTCCTTGAAGAACATACACTTATAGCACATAAATTAGTGTAAAATTTTGTTAGCATTAATTGTATGTATAAAATTAAAACGCTATCTTTTTTTTATTATGCATGCACTTTTGTTACTCAATAATAATTTATTTTAGTTATTTCTAAACTTAAAAAATATTATATTTTAAACATCCGCGTAACGCGCGGGTATGTATACCAGTATATATATATATATATAGGAAAAGAAAAAGTGTCACGTGTCAACACCACAAAAAAAAAAAAGAATTTATGAATTATTAAAATTAATTTAAAATATAAAAATATAAAAATAAAAATAAAAATTGCAATCACTAAAAAACTGTTTTTAACGTTTATCTTTTAAAAACAATCAAATATTTGAAAGTTGAATTTGAGTTTGTTCTTATTGGTTGAGATCTATTTAATTATTTAAAAATTCTATACTGGTTGAAAGTTACTGTGTGATAAAATTAGTAACTACAAAATTTATCTATCTATAATTTATAATCTATAAAATAGTAAAAGCATGAATAACTTTTTGTTCATTCGGATAGATACTACTAGAATACTTGCCCGCGGATAATTTAAAATGTATAATTTTATAATTATATATATATATATATATATATATATATATATATATATATATATATATATATATATATATATATATTATTTTAAGGATGATCAAACATCAAATACTTCGAATAAATTTACGTGTCTGTACTTTATTATTTATGTCATTTGAATAAATAACTATGTTAATAATTTATTAATTCTTACATTTCATATGAAATATTTGATATTGATTAAGTAACATCTTGATACATTTTATATACGTTTTATTCAAAATATTATTTATTTTATTAATTTTGTGTAAAAATATAATTAAAAAATTGAAATAAATGTAAAAATAATCATAATTAATATTATTATTAATAAAAAAAACTCACCACTACGATAAATAGTCTTAAATTCGTAAAAATTCACTCTTTACGAATTCCTTTTATATAATTGATATAGTCTTAAATTTGTTAAATGACTTATAATTGTGATATTACCTAAAGTAATATTATGATAAACATAATTTATTGTCTTCTATGTTTGTGATAGTGATAGGTTGTTGGTTTATAAACTTGTTTTTGTTAAATTTCTGTTAGCATTTATTTTATTTTGCAGTTTATTTCTCCATAAAGATAGGACTAGTTTGTTAATGAGTTGAATTCGTCTTTAGGAAGTGAAGTTAGTGGAAGTAGTGGTAGCTAATTTGTAACAAGAACTGTGTTATTTTTCATTATATAAGAAAAATGGTGTCTAGTTACAATGAAAAAAGTAACACACCACAAAAATTAATTTGAGTGTCTTTGCTCCTTCTCAAACTCTGTTAGTGTTTAACATTTGGTATCAGAGCCTCAAGATCAAGACCTGTTTTCAATCATGTCTCACCTAGAGATTGAGCGGTCAAGAAGATAGCAAAGAGAGAGAGAGATAAAAAATTAAGAGAGGAATCGAGTGACAAAAGCCAACACACCGGTGCGATAGAAGATGATGCCTCAAACGAAGTGAGTGTACGAATTCAAGAAAAGGAGGGATCTGTTACACTCAAATACCCGATGTTGACAAGATCCAACTATGCAGCTTGGGTGATTAAGCTGGAGGTATTTATGATGGCACAAGGTGTTTGGCAGGTAATTGAATCACCCGAAACAGTAGATAACCGCAAAGATAAGATGGCTTTGGCAGCTATTTATCAAAGTATTGGAGAAGATACGTTGCTACAATGGGATGCCAGGAAAATGGCCAAGGAAGCCTAGATCATGTTGAAAAATATGAATCTAGGTGCGGAAAAAGTGAAAGAAGTTAGAACGCAGACCCTCTGGGAGGAGTTTGAAGCGTTGAAGATGGGTGATTCAGAAAGTATTGATGAGTATTCTGGAAAACTCACCATTATTGTCAACAAATTGAGAGGCCTCGGCAATACTGTGGATGATATCTAAGTAGTTAAGAAGCTTCTACGATCCACCTCTGCAAAGTTTCTTTAAATCGCTTCAACGACTGAGGAGTTCAGTGATCTCAAAACGAAATCTGTTGATGAGATTATTGAATCACTCAAGGCTCATGAAGAAAGATTGCAAGGGTTTGGAGAAAAAGATGAAATTGTTCTCCTCACTCGTGCAGAATGGAAGGAACAAGAGAATGCAAAATCCTCAAAAAAGAAGGGAAGGATCAAGGCAGTTCCAGAGGAGGCAGGGGACGGGGTCGTGGAAGAGGGAGAGGCCATGGGAGAAGTGACTCGCATCGAGGAGATGAAGGAGGGTCACAAACTCAGAAGAAGAAGTTAGACAAAAGTAAAATTAAATATTACAGTTGTCAGCAGATGGGACACTTTGCATCAAAGTGTTCCACAAAAGACAAACAACTCAACTTGATAGAGATGCAGAAGGATGATGAGTCTTCATTACTGATGATAGAGGCGTGTGAAATTAAAAACACACATGACAAAGAGCCTGATTTTGTGATGCTGAATGAAACTATAGTGCCGCCACCAGCAAATATTGGAGCCGAAAATTCCTGGTACCTAGATACTGGAGCAACAACCACATGTCAAGAGAAAGGAGAGTGTTTCGTGAGCTCGACACATCTGTTGTTGGAAAGGTACGTTTCGGTGATAACTCTGTGATAGACATTTGTGGTTGAGGAATAGTGCTCTTCAAATGCAAAACCGATGAGCACTTGATCTTATCACAAGTCTATTATATACCCAAACTCAAAAGCAACATAATAAGTTTGGGACAACTGGATGAGAGTGGAAATAAAATTGTCATAGAGGACAGTGTGATGAAGATCTATGACAGGGCCAGGAGCTTGATTATTATGGTGACCAGAAAATCCAGCAGATTGTATGTAGCAAAGCTGAAGCTTGCGGATCAGGTGTGTTTGATGATGGGTGTTTAATTGGAAAGAAACATATGACTCCTTTTCCACGAGCAGCAACATATCGTGCAAAGGAGCCATTGGATCTCGTCCATGGAGATTTATGTGGACCTATTTCGCCAATGACATATGGAGGTAACAGATATTTATGTTATTGGTGGATGATTTTTCACGATTTATGTGGGTGTTTTTGTTGAAAAACAAGAATGAAACACTGGTGGTATTTAAAAAGTTCAAGATCAGTGTGGAGGTAGAGAAAGGCAAGAAGATTAAAAGTTTTAGAACGGACCGTGGAGGAGATTTCGTATCTACTGCTTTTAAAGACTATTGCGAGAATGAAGGCATGAAGAGATTTCTTACTGCACCATTTTCACCGCAGCAATATGGCGTAGTAGAAAGGCGTAATTGAATGATTGTAGAGATGGCCAGATGTATGTTAAAGAGCAAAGAGATGCCTACAAAGTTTTGGGGAGAAGCTATCAAAACTATCGTGACTATCGTGTATATTCTGAACAGATCGCCAACAAAAGGAGTTGCAGATGGTATACCATATCAAGCTTGGTTTGACAAGATACCGAAGGTTCGTCACTTTAAAATCTTCGGGTGCCTTGCTCATGCCAAGAATATATATTCACACCTTTCTAAACTTGCTGATAGGAGTGTGAAGACAATTATGTCGGTATATGAAGATGGAACCAAAGCTTACAGACTATTGGACCCACAGAAGAACAAAATTATAGTGAGCAGAGATGTGTCATTCGAAGAGGAGAAGAAGTGGTGTTGGGAAGAAATCACAAATGGAGATGATGAGCAAAGAGGAACTTTCACTATTCAAATTTCAGAAAATCAGAGTAGAACATAGGAGAGGAATATTGAACAAATCGAAGTTGATCCATATGAAAGGCAAAGGGAAAATTCACCTTCAACTTTATCAATGCCAGACAGTACCTCAAATGCATCATCATCAGGCTTGTCGACGCCGAAAAAGTTCAGGTCTCTAGAAGATATTTACAGGGAACTAAACGAAGAAGAGGAGGAAGCAGTGGGCCTTTGTTTTCTTTCTATAAAGGAGCCAACCTCATATGATGAAGCCGCTAAGAATGAAAACTACAGGAATGCCATGAAGTCTGAAATTCTCTCCATTGAAAAGAACAGAACGCGGGAACTCGCAGATTTTCTAAAGAATCATAAAGCAATCAGCATCAAATGGATTTTCAAATTAAAGAAAAATCCAGATGGAGAGATCGTGAAACATAAGGCAAGACTAGTGGCAAAGCAATATGCACATTAGTTTGGTGTAAATTACAGTGAAGTATTCGCACCAGTGGCCATGTTAGAAATAGTGAGATTAATTCTAGCCTATGCAGCAATTAAGAACTGGGAAGTACATCACATGGATGTGAAGACAACTTTTCTGAATGGCGAGTTAGAAGAGAAGGTGTATATAGCTCAACCAGAAGGGTTCGTTGACAAGGAAAATCCAAACATGGTATTAAAACTTCATAAAGCCTTGTATGGATTAAAACAGGCTCCGAGGGCCTGGAATTTTAAACTTGATCAATGTTTGCAGTCGTGTGGTTTTTTTAGATGTCCACAGGAATATGCTCTCTACAAGAAAATTAATGGAGTTGAAGCAATGATAATCGGCACATATGTGGGCACAAACAAGCAAGTTATAGCTCAGTTCAAGGAAGAGATGCAGCAGAAATTTGAGATGAGTGATCTTGGACATTTGAGCTATTACTTGGGTATTGAGGTACGACAAAGCAGTGAGTCAATCAGTTTATGTCAAGACGGATATGCAAGGAAAACCCTAGAGAAGCTAGGAATGGGGGAGTGCAATCCTTGTTCGATTCCTATGGAACCAAGAACGAAGATAAGCAAACATGGAAATGGAGAACCTGCGGTTCACAAAACACTTTACAGAAGTGTTATTAGAAGCTTACGCTATCTGGTTAATACCCGACCCGACATATCCTACTCAATTGGTGTGATGAGTAGATACATGGAGGCACCAACAACTTCACATCTCACAGCAGTAAAACAAATATTGAGGTATGTGAAAGGAACTCTTAGTTTTGGTTGTGTTTATAAGAAGAAGCTGTCGAATGTGGAGCTGGTAGGATTTAGCGACAGTGATATGGCTGGGGATATCGATGATAGGAAGAGTACAATCGGAGTGTTGTAATGTTTGGGAGTAAATCCAATAACCTGGGTATCGCAGAAGCAGAAGGTGGTGGCTTTGTCGTCATGTGAGGCTGAGCATATAGCCGCAACTGCTGCAACGTGTCAAGGAGTATGGTTGGGCAGGATTTTGAGTAACATCAGTCAACTGCAAGTAAAACCCAAGCTTAAAGTTGACAACAAGTCAGCTATAGCATTGGCGAAAAATCCTGTTTACCATGATGGAAGTAAGCACATCGATACCAAGTTTCATTTTATTCGTCAATGTGTGCAAACTGAAGTTATTGAACTGGAATATGTGAACACAAATGAACAGTTGGCGGATATTCTGATGAAGCCGTTAGCAATACAACGGTTCCTGGAGTTATTGACATATTCACTCGTAAGTCTCCAAATATGTTTAATGGCAAAGTGAAATACATATCATATACATTTAACTTGTAATTTGTTTGCTTTAATATTAAAGTTGTTATATCAACTTCAACTCAAGGCTTCTTTTTATATATATTTGAATCTAGTATGAGGAGAAAATGAAAATAGCATATTTAAAGAAGAAAAAAATGCATCTCAAATCTTATAGATTGTAGCTAATAATCAAAAAGCACATCAACCCACCACTTCCTAAAGCCTTAAAGACTAAAAATATTAAGGGAAGACATAACATAAACACACACACACACACACATCTATATATATATATATATAACATAAATGATGGTTTAGGGTCATTTGGAAATAGATTGGGTGGGATGTCTGAGCTTGGTTCATGTTTATTATTAGCTAAGACATTAAGAAATTCATAGAGCCTTTCGAAAGTGAATTCGGGTGAGTAGAACTCCCGATATCGCACTTGGTGTGAATGAGTTGGTTTGAAACGTCATATTTGTAGTTTGAAGGTGCACCGTCTTTTTTCCAGCATTCAAATTTCTTATTATTTTTCAGACAGCAATATTTGCAAATAATATCCAACACAAACACACATAGCTATATGACATGGGAAAAAAAAAAGAGCAAACAGATATGCAAATTGACATAAACACACAATTTAGAAATAGAATGGTGAGTGATTCAACACTTCACTTTTCGTGGTTGGTATAACAAGTCTTGAGTTGTGCTCAAATGGAAAGAGACTTAATTTCTACATAACTAGTATTTCGACATAACTATAAATGCCTTTGATGTACCTCTCCTTAGGAAGCCCCTTAATTTTTAATTCCTTCCAACTCTTTCTTGTGACATCATAACACAAATATAAAACACCCGAATTTAAGTTCACAATGAAGAGAATATCCCCATTGCTAAATTTGCATAATGATGTGATTTGAAGATTATAGTTAAATGATTGCAATCATAATATATTGTTCCATGTTGAACGAATGCGAATGATATGTCTCTCCCATTTTCTTTTTGGGGCCTGATCTAAACGGAAGATTAAATACTTTTAGGATCTTGAACACGATAATCTTACATAGAGATCGTTATGGGCACATCTCTGATGCAGAAGACATCATCACAGAGAGAAGCGGAAGTGTTAGTCGTAAATTGGTTTCTACCTCCTTGCCCTAACTTTATGTTACCAAAACCGTCAGCGATGGAATTAATGTAGAGAATATGTGATAACCCTAATGGGTAGTGGGAGGACCAATTTATAGAGGTTATAACTTAATCTGGTATGTCCATCAAGTAACCAATGTACGGACGAGATCTATTCCTTATTAATTATTATTTATGATATTACTTGGGTTACAAGTAAACTTGGGCAATAAGTGAGAAATAATTAATAATTCTTACATTCTCCCACTTGGCCCAATGACCATATAACATTAATATTTCATAAACATGAGTTTCGCATATAATAAATCTCTTCTATAATGTCCATCATACATACCACAATATAACAAACTACTAATGCAAGTTATGGCGGTTGTACATAAATTTTAAGCTACATACTTCCTTCCATATACTACTATATTAGCAACTTATCATACTAGGTTCATATAAAACATATAACATTACAGTCTACAATAATGTCTCATAGAGACTAATCTTGTAATATCTCAAAACAATAATATGTACACCATTTTGAGAAATAAGAAATTCATTAATGTATATCAGAAACACATAATTTGAGCTCAGACTGTAAAAACATCATAAATGTATCAATCATAAGTACAACCAAGACTCATTGTTTGAACATGTTCTTTAAATGTCTTTGGTTGTAAGTCTTTTGTTAACGGATCTGCAATCATGAGATCAGTTCTAATATCCTTAATTAACACTCTTTGTTTCTGAACTTCTTCCTTGGTAGTAAAGTACTTTAATTCCATATGTTTGACACATTTGCAGTACTCATCGTTCTTGGAGAAGAATACTGCTGTAGTATTATCACAATAAATTTTCAGCGGCTTAATAGTGGTGTCGACAACCCCAAGTCCTGAAATAAAGTTTCGCAGCCATTATGCATGAATTGTGGCTTCATAACATGCCACAAACTTTCTTTGTAGTTCTTCAGTGATCAATTCCAGAATTGCTTTGATATCTTCCTAGCATTCCAACCAAAAAACTAATATACGGTCGTGTGCAAGTTCGAACATACATCAAACTTCCAAAATAGAAGATAAGGAATTGTTTCCATTTCTTTTCGTTCTACATCATTCTCTGGGCATTGCATGAGATTAAGTTTGTCCCCTTTTTTTAATAGGAATTATTCCTGTTGAACAATTGTTCATATTAAATCTCTCTAGAACTCTTTTAATATAGCCTTTTTGAGACAGTCCCAATAATCCTTGTGACAGACTATATATTTCTATCCCTATCACATAGGATGCCTCACCCATATCTTTCATTTCAAAGTTCATAGAGAGAAAATCTTTCGTCTCACACAATATGCCTAAATCATTAGCAGCAAGTAAAATGTCATCAACATATAGGACTATAAATATAAACTTACTCCAACTGATCTTTTGTTATTTAGACCGATCAACGGTAATTTCCTTACATCCAAAAGTTGTTATGGTATCATTAAACTTTATATACCATTGTCACGAGGCCTGTTTGAGTCCATATATTGACTTCTTTAGCTTACACACTATTTGATATTTTCCTTTAATTTTGAAACCCTTTGGTTGGTCCATATAAACATCCTCCTTGAGGTCTCCATTAAGAAAGATTGTTTTCACATCCATTTGATGTAACTCTAAATCATAATGAGCTATCAAAGCCAAAACAATTCTTAAAGAATATTTCTTTGAGACCAGTGAAAAGGTCTCTTTATAATCAATGCCTCATTTGTGAGTGCATCCCTTGACAACAAGTCTGGCTTTATATCGTTCAATATTACCATTTGAATCGCCTTTGGTCTTGAAGACCCATCTACACCCGATTATTTTAGAACTTTCTGGTAATTGAAAGAGATCCCAAACTTTGTTGTATTTCATGGATTTTAACTATTCATTCATGATATCAATCCATATATCAGACTTAGTGCTTTCTATGGCCTGTGAAAATGAAATCGGATATTTATTAATTTCAATGTCAAAATATGACTTTTGCAAATAAATCACATAATCATCTGAAATGACCGATTTCTTAATGGCACTGTTTGTGGTTCATTTGGTCAGCTACTTGTGAGTTAGTTCCTTCTTGAAGTGTTTCACCCAAATATTGTTCCATATTGTTAAAGTGTTCTTCAACAAGAGGAACAATATTTGTGATTGGTGCGAAAGTAGGTATATTTATGGGCAATGAAATATTTACCGTTACTTTATTAATTTTCACACTTTGTCGTTCAACACTCCCACTAACTTCACCATTCTCAAGAACTTTTTTAAATGGACCTGGACATTGTTCTGATTCGTTATACCTTCCATAATATTCACCACCTCTATCTGACCTAATGATTTTCACTTTCCTATCTAATTGTCTTTCAACCTTATTACACTTTGAGAGCGTCCGCTGCTTGAGATTTTTCTTTCAAGAAATAGATAAATCTATAATGTGAAAATCATCGATAAATGTGATAAAATATTTTTATCCACCTAAATATGAAACATCAAAGGCTCCGCAAATATCAGTGTGCATAATTTCAAGAAGCTGAGTGCTCCTTGTGGCACCTTTCTTGGTATATTTGGTTTGCTTTCCTTTAATGCAATCCAAACATAAATCAAGATCAGTAAAATTCAAATTCGTAAGAATTTCATCCTTTACTAATCTTTTTAATCATTCTTTAGATACATGACTCAAACATTTTGCCACAAATAAGCAGGACTTTCATTTAGTGAACTACGTTTAATTCCAACATTTTGATGAATAGTAAATAGGGATTCAGAAAAATTATTATCGAGTTTCAATCTATATAAACCATCAATGAGAACATCAAAACCATAAAAAATAGTATTCTTATATAAATTGAAGCATCCATGTCCAAACATAAAATCAAATCCAGAAACATCAAGTCTTAAAATAGAAATCAAATTTCTAGAAACTGAAGGAACATAAAGAGTCTGTAATAGATCAAGGTGATGTTCAGCCTCTAAGATCAATCGATAAGTCCCTATGCCTTCAATTTGAGTCTTCATGCGATTTCCTGTGAACAAGTAATCCTTATTTGGATTTGTAGTTTGAATCGTAGTGAATCCCTGCAACATAGTGGATACATGAGTATTTCCACCAGAATCAAACCACCAAATATTATTAGGAACTTCTACTAAATTTGATTCGAAACGTACAAAAGCATTAAATATACCTTTCTTTTCAAACCAAGCTTTACGTTTTAGGCAGTTTTTCTGATAGTGTCCTTCCTTTTTACAGAAACGACACACATCAGCCTTGAGTTCCTTATGAGCATCCTGTGGAACTTTAGCAGGTGTTTTTTTTTTCCTTAAACTTTTTGGCCTTCACTTTAAGTCCTTTACCAACTCCTTGACCCATGAGGTTAATGGAATGACCTCCTTGTTTCTTAAGTCTTGACTCCTCTTGAGTAAGCATACTGGACAATTCACTAACATTCCACTTATCCTTAATAGTGTTATAGTTAATTTGGAATGGTCCATACTCAAGAGGCAATGAGTTAAGAATAAACTGAACCAAGAAGGTGTCATCCACTTTCATCCCCAAGGTCCGAAGTCTTGCTGTAATATTGGTCATCTCGATGATATAATTTTGCATATTACACAATCCATCAAACTTCATGGTCGTGAGTTCAACCATTAGTGTACCAGTGAGAGACTTATCAGTAGAACGAAAACGTTCTTCCACAAACTTCAGGTATTTCCTAGCACTTTCTGTTTGTGGAATAGTACTCTTAATGTTGTTAGCAACAATCATTCGCATGAACATAAGACTCAACCTATTAGAGCGCTCCTATGATTTATGGAAAAACTTCTCATTCTCACTACTCTTATAAGTAATGACAGTAGGGTTTATCATTCAGTAAATCCAAGTCAAGATTCATCATACCTTAGACTTGTTCTTTCCACTTAGAAAAGTTCAATCCATTGAACATGGTAACAGGTATGTGAATGAAGAGGAATAACTGAAAATAGATATACATGTTCACAAATCAAAAATAGTGTGAATTCAGTAAAACGATAAAAGTACATCGTAATTCTCCTTTGGGTAGATACTACGACACACTATCATAATTTAAATGCCATTTTTTAAATCTTTAATAGGCAATTAAATATATTTAACCAAACATATGCGACATCTTTGGATATACAATATATGTTTGATTGAAAATATTAATTTACCTCATAATGTTCACTATTCGTAGAATGATTAATTCACCTTTGGGTAAATTCTTAAGTTCTAGCAGTAGTGAAAGTCAATTTATCTATTTATTTTCAATAGGCATTTCATTAACTTTCATAAAGATATGACAATTTTATGAATGCATATTTTTCTTAACCATACTAGTTTGACCACTTTAATGACTAACAAATTATATAAATACAAATGCACACATAATATCATAAAATTTTGTGCATGTGAATAATTTTATACATTTTAGTTTGACTACTTTGGTGACTAACAAACTATAGAAACATAATACATACATCAAGTGATCATAAACATGATATATGTAGACGTTAATTTCTCTAGTTTAGCCACTTTGTTGACTAACAAACTATATAAATACAAAACACACATAATATCATAAATTTTTGTGCATGTGAATAATTTTATACATTTTAGTTTGACCACTTTGGTGACTAACAAACTATAAAAACATAATACATGCATCAAGTGATCATAAACATGATATGTGTAGACATTAATTTCTCTAGTTTGACCACTTTAGTGATCATACATATTATATGTGTAGACATTAATTTATCTAGTTTGGCCACTTTGATGGCTAACAAACTATTAAATACAAAGTACACACATATTATTTATTGCTTAGTATAACGATCACTTTAATTTATTGCACAATTTAAAAACAAAACATAATTATTACATTATGAGAAGATTAAGATTTTTCAGAATTTGTGCAACTTTGTGCAAATTAAACTTTGCTAAGAACACTTAATTAACATAAGCATCCAAACACCTTAAATAGTCAAGTACAAAATTAGATGCTACAAAAGGACTCAACATAATTTGACTGGACCATTAATTCATTAATTTCAACTGTAAAACATGAGTCTGCATTATCATATTAATTTAATACTGGATTAATTAATTATTATACTATGAACTATTAAATATAATATATCAATGTATGCTTGATTATTTAGAACACCTTTACTGTCTTTCTTTGGACTTTCAGTCGGCCGACTATGCACATGACGTGAATCATTAAACAAGCAATCAACTATGCACGATGAAGAGTATTTCATCCGCAAAGATTATCAGTTCAAACAATCCAGACTCTGATGCCACATGTAAGATTAAATACTTTCAAGATCTTAAACACGATAATCTTACATAGAGATAGTTAGGGGCACATATCTGATGCGGAAGACATCATCACAGAGAGAAGCGGAAGCGTTAGTCGTAAATTGGTTTCTATCTCCTTGCCCTAACTTTATGTTACCAAAACCGTCAGCGATGAAATTAATGTAGAGAATATGTGATAACCCTAATGGGTGGAGGGAGGATCAATTTTTAAAGGTTATGACTTAATGTGGTACGTCCATCAAGTAACCAATGTACGGACGAAATCTATTCCTTATTAAATATTATTTATGGTATTACTTGAGTTACAAGTAAACTTGGACCATAAGTAAGAAATAATTAATAATTCTTACACTAAAATCCACAAGTCCATGTATCCAGTTACCCATTTTTTGTAATCTATGACTTCTAATTTACCCTTCACCTCTATCAACTCGTAATAGTACATCGATAGATGAGGTGCATTCCACAATGCAAAAGTTTCGGATTTTTCAGATTTAACATCAATTGCAGCTATAGCACGATCATTAAACACATAGATAACTCCATCAATGCAAACACTAGGCTTTAAACACGGAATAGCAAAGGAAATGCTTTTAGTCTCTCTCCATGATTCATCTATGCCTAAAGTGATAATCCGGTATCTTCGTTTGTACCTTTCATATGTTATAAAAAAAACTTTGAACTTCTTTTCTTCATGCTCAAAACCTAATGAATAGTTGCACATAAAATATTATTCCTTTATTTTGGGAAGAAATCTTACTTCTCTTGTACTCAGATTAAAAATTATAGCAGGATGGGTAGATAACAGTCCCCAAAGGCAAAATAAACCATTAACGTAATTCAATGGAGAATATGAAAAGCCTTGGACATATATGTCATTAAATCTCATAATTTGCAAAAACGGACCAGAGTATTTTTCATCTTTTGTTAGCTCAACAATGCCAAAAACTGATTCACTTTCATATAAAACAATTTTTTTTCCACCCAGACGACTAATAGAACGACAAGCATGGATATTCACAAAATTTGATTCCGAGACAAGAGACTTACAAAATCTTGTAATACACTTGATACGCAATAAAGACTTGACCGGAAGCCATGAGAATATTTCAAAGATAATTTCTTGGAGAATTGATAGATTCATGTTCGTTCTTCTGATTGGACGCGTTATTTTATTTTTTGGTCTGAAACTCTTTCATTATAGAGCGTTATTTATGAGATGATTTATGTTGAGGTTTAATAACTTTAGGACTCTCTTTTTGCCTCTCCAAATTAAAAAATAAAAAGGGGGAAAATTATTAATATGACGTTTTTTATCCTTTTAAATCTTTATAGGACCTATAGGCATATGGGATAAGTTTGTCAATTAGTGACTCAACTTATACCTTATTTCTAGAAATTAACTTTGATCGGAATTATATGCAGCCCATTGCTGTATATAAAACATGATATAGTGATGGAGCTTAATTTTTGCGATTATTAAGTATATTATAGTGAGAGTGTTTTCCTTCAAATACTGGACTAAAATTGATACAAGTAACAGGGATGACAACTTTAGTTCTTAATTTGGCATAAATGAAGATAACCAATGCTACTACCATCACAATGGACTTTTGAGATTCTTCGAGAAAATCAATAAGAGTTTAAACTAAAGATTTAAGCATAGATTCTCAACATCTCATACGATCTTAACAATTCCTGCCTGCTCGTTAGCAAGTGCCTCAGGTCCTGCCTCTCTTTTCCAACAATCTCGGGGCCGAGTGCTTTGTTCCTTTTTTTTAGGCCAGCTACTTCGTTCCAGCCTCTCTCTTTCTATATTGATTCACATTTGTCTTGAACTCTATTTGTTTGAGCATGCATCCTTCTCGACTTGTCTTTTCAGAGTCATTCCCTTTCTCTTTTGAAACAATCTTAGTTCAAGTACTGGTCGACAGACTAATTTCCAACTATATTTCTAGAATGCACTCCTAGACAGGGAAGTGCAGGTTTAGCTTGTGAAAAGGCCTTTGCTCAACTTCGAATTTCCAACAGAGTAAAAATCAGGGACAGTAGAAAGACCCATGACTATGTTCTATATTTGTTAATACTGTTGTCATCATTGGGTCTTTCAAATGCTGAAGGAGATTGTTCATGATTATTGTCCTGTCTCCTACATTTGCTTTAACGATATTGTTGAAAAATGAAGTATGGAATGTTCTTTTGATTCGAATATTAAAAAGTTGACGCTTACAACAAAGAACACTTCTCCACAAACAGCTAGCCTCCGTATTAACTCCACAACTACCTGATCCATTCCATTCCTGTATGATATAAGGTCCATTGCTCCAGTTATCAGAATGTACATATCTGTAGGTTCTTCATTTTGCAAAATGACATCCTCTTTTGGAGGGAAATACTCAGCCTTCATCTCAGAAACCAGTTGAAAAGTAAGTCACTTGATACCTCGTGTTTCAAGAGTTTCTTGCTACTGCAGACCTTCCGAATCTGTTCTGTACCTCAAACACAAGTGATGTAACATTTGTTCTTCAAGTCTCGAACAGGTAGCTTATTCCTTTGTGCAAAGCTTGAATAGTATCCCTAAATTTCTGAGTCTTACTGGTTCCAATAAGATATGCGATCAACCTGAGGTCGAATAACATGGTGCAAGCAAGTTGTTGTAAGTGTTGTGCAGCACCAATACATTGATGCTCCTCCTCCTGTCATGAAAATTTCCACATGTTTTACTCGTGTCTTTTTCCAGCAGCAAGAAAGTATTAGAATGAACAGCAAAAAGAGTCACACATATAAGCTTCCCCCATTGCCCGTACCCGATCCTCTCCATTCAAAAACAAAAAATTAAAATTTTTTAAATTTCAAATATATTTTTATCTTTACCACCAAACCAACCACCCCCACCCTCTCAAAAAAAAAAAAAAAGAAAAATAACTTTTAAAAAATGTTTCGAATATTCAGATTTTTTGAAGCCCACTCAACCCCTACCACCCCTACACCCGATCCCCTCCACCCAAAAAAATTGATTTTGAAAAATATTTTAATTTAATTGTTTTTTTTTTAATTTTTACGCCACTCCTCTCTCCCCTCCCAACAAGGCCATCCCTACTCAGGCCACCCCCCTCCCCCGCCACCCCGTTTTAATTTTTCATTTTTTTAATGCAAACTCTACCTCTCCCCCTCCCCCTGCGCCACCCCCACCCAGGCCATTTTCATAAAAAAAAAAAAAAAAAATTAAGAAAAAAATATTTTTGGAAAATATTTCAAATTTAATTTTTTTTCATTTTTTACGCCACGCCTTATCCCCCCCCCCCCCCCCGCAACCACCCGCCACCCAGGTCATTCCCGTCAAAAAAAAAAAAAAAGAAAAAATTGTTTTTGGAAAATATTTGAAATTTTTTTTTTTTTTCATTTTTTACGCCACTTCCTAACCCCCACCCAGGCCATTCTCGTTCAAAAAAATTTAAGAAAAAATTGTTTTTGGGAAATATTTCAAATTTAATTTTTTTTTTCATTTTTTACGCTAACCCCCCTACCCTACCGCCCTCACCCTCCACTCCCCACCCAAGCCATTTCTATCAAAAAAAAAAATTAAAAATAATTATTTTTGAAAAAAATAAATCATAATGTTGGTCGATACTTATCACTTTCGTATATAGCTTCTACCAAATCATTCAACTCTTCCTTGAGTACCATATCAAACTAACTCTCACTCACACCATCACGGAAAACAACAATTTTGTTTGGTTTAACCGAGTTGAGTTTCACATAAGTATGAACTAGGTCTTTACATATTTTTCCAAACTCTAGAATCTTCTCAGTCTTGTGTTCCTGAGGACGAACTCTAGTGGCATATCTATTAGCAGCTGGGCAGTTGATGGTGGCAACAACAACTGTTGGGAAAAATACTATAATATTGATATTGGATTGGAATTACAAAGTAGTAAATAGCTTATCCCAAACACTGTGTTGTGGCAAGCCACTGCCTTAAAAGCAATTTTGGCTCGACTCCGATGCAAATCGTAGTAGCCGGTCGCTCTCCAAGATTCCACAGTTACTCTCAAACACGTGCACTCGTGGCTGAAAGTTTGGAGATTGCCCAAAACCAATTGCCCAAAAATATTCTAAGGATAAGAAGAAAAGAGGGAAATGTTTTGTTTTCCTTTTGTTTTTTTTTTCTTAGCATTCACAAATGCGCTACTTATATAGAAAATTTCTATAGGAGTTATTGTAGAGTCAAGAGTTAATTTTGATAACGCATTGTGAATGTTAATGGAATTAAAGGCCATTACATCACATTCTACAGAAACTCTTGTTTTGTTTTGGAACGGAAAATTTATTCTCTTTGTAACATATTTTACTTTATGTTCTTTGCATTACAATAAATGAATAGGTGAGAATTAATATCACAATACCCCACTAATGCAAAGACAAAGAATAAGAATAATTTCTGGGCAAAAGAAAGGAACTTGTACTTAAGTGTCAATATCTTTTGATTTGAATTGACACATAGTGAAATGACACTACTAAAAAATTTTCAAAAAAAGACGCCAAAAAGCGACGGACTGCGTCGCTTATCAGGCCAAAATCGATGGAAAAGCGATGCAGTCACTTCCGTCACTGTTTAGCTCGACGCTTTTCAAAAAGCGACAGACTGCGTCACTTTTTGTAATTTTTTTTTTAATTTTATTAAAAAAAGCGACGGACTCCGTCTCTTTTCTTTTAATTTTCATTTTTTTTATTTCTAAAATGCGTGCAAGCCGTCGCTTTTCTGAAAATTTTATTTTTTAAAAATTCCAGAAAAGCGACGGATTGCGTGGTTTTGTCCGTCGCTTTTCTGGCATTTTTTTAAAAAAACCCCAGAAAAAGTGACGGGCTAAACCACGCAGTCCGTCGCTTTTCTGAATTTTAATTTTTCAAAATCCAGAAAAGGGACAGACTGAGTGGTTTTGTCCGTCGCTTTTTCTGGGTTTTGAAAAAATAAAATCTAGAAAAGTGACAGACTGCGTGGTTTTGTCTGTCGCTTTTCTGAGATTTTAAAAAAAAAACCCAGAAAAAGCAACAGACAAAACCATGCAGTCCGTCGCTTTTCCTGCATTATTTTTGGCACCAGAAACTCCCAGTTTCTGCTGGCCACCTACAAAAAAAATTCAATTCAATACTACACTATTCAGCCCAATCAAACAGACAATTATAAACAATCTAAACAAAACATAAAATAACATTCAAAAGTACTTAAATCATAAATTAAAAAATTATAAAATCTTTCAAAATTCGTTTAAAAAAGTTTATAAATGTCTAGAGATCTAAACTAGGGAGTGAGATCTACATAATCATCTTCATCACTCTCGTCGTCGGTGTCATCGGGAGCCGAAGTATTAGGTCGACTAGCGAGGTTCATCACTTGTTCTTTGATTTGCTGAACGGTCTCATTCATGCTTTCTTGTTCAGCTACTCTTCTCCGCTCCAACTCTGCTAGTGCCTCTGTAAGTTTAGCTATTTGATCTAACATAGCAATAATTTGAACAGCGTCAAGTGTCTCGGCTTGACGTGACGATCCAATACCTTCTAAGCCTGACTGGAGTCGTCTAACATCAATTCGAGAGCCTAGACCATAGCATCTACCCTTGTGTGTCCCCCCTACCAATTTTTTCTTTCCAAATATGGGTGGACAGTGCAGGTGTCAATTGGACTGAACTATCTAGATTCTCAGCGATGTAGTGCTGAAAGTCATTCTGCATATTAAATATAAAAATTGACATGAATATATATACATATCATATATTCACTATTAATATATATTATTCATATTAAATAACTTACAAAAGTTCATTTGGTCCTTTCCTCCACCCACACATCCAGATCCGACTCATTTTCTTTCTTCCTTACATAAGTCTTCTTGAAAATCTCTGGTTCAATGGGAGGGCATCCCAATTCCTTTTCCTATAAATAAAAACTAAAATTTATAATGATATATATGAATTAACTAATTATTTATTTAAAAATTTAAATAAGAACTTACCATCTCTCGTGCAATTGTTCCAACCGTCTTTGCACCTCCGATGTGCAACTTTTTTAGATGTTGAGCTTCCTCTGTTGCCTAGCACGAAAAGTTCTTAAATTAGTTAAATATAAACTTCAAATCCAAGAATATTAGTTATATATATATATATATATATATATATATATATATATATATATATTCAAGTTTTAATAAGTTCAAGTTTCAATTCAAGTTCATATCTAATTTCTAAACTTAATTAGTTATATATTCAAGCTAATTAGTTCAAACTTCAAGTTCTAATTTCAAGTTCATATTCCTAATTAAGTTCAATTTATAGTAAATTCAAGTTATAATTAATTATGAGTTCTAATTAAGTTGTAATTCAAATTCAAAGTAGCTAGCTAATATCCCAAATTCAAACTATTAATTAGCCTAAAATATCAAATATAATTCAAACTATTAGTCCTAAATTCCAAATTAAAACTAGTCTTAAAATCACAAATTGGAAATACTCCTAGAATTCAAAAACCAAACTATAGTGCTAAAATCCCAAATTCAAACTATTAGTAATCCTAAAATCTCAATAATAATTCAAACTAGTCCTAAATTCAAAATTCAAACTAGTCTTAAAATCACAAATTCAAACTACCTAGCTATTCCTAATCCCAAATTCAAACTATTAGTCCTAACATCTCAATAATAATTCAAACTAACTCAAATGATATCCAAATTCAAACAACTCCTTCAATACCCTAATTCAATCTAATTTTACAATTTCGAAATCAAACTAATTAACTCAAGAAATACCAAATTTCAAACAAATCCTAAGATACGCTAATTCAAACTAACCCTAACATTAAAATTTTCAATTCACAATCAACATACACAAACTAACAATCAAATAATCCCTAATTCAAACTAACAATCAAAAACCCCAAATCATTCGCTTACTAATTAACTAACAATCAATAAAAAACTAATTCAATACACTAATTAACAAATTCAACACTCACATTGAAAGAAATTAAAAATAATATTATGAAACCCTAACCTTGAATTAAAGGAGAAGGGCAGTGGGTCGGAATGGAGGCGCCGCCGGTCGAGATGGAGGCGCCGGCGTGACCTCCTGCTGCTGGCCGAGGCGAGCTGCTCCTGCTGCTGGCTGAGCCGAGCTGCTCCTGCTGTTGGCCGGGCTGAGCTGCTCCTGTTGCTGGTCGGTGTGAGCTGCTCCTGCTGCTAGCCGGCCGGTGTGAGCTGCTCTTGCTGCTGGCCGGTGCAAGCTGCCGCTACTGCTGCAATGGTGGCGTGGCGGCACCGGTCGGGGATGGGTGGGGATCGGATGACAGATGAGAGGAGTGAGAGAGGAGAGAGGAGAGAGGAGTGTGACTTGTCACTTAATTAGACCTAGAATTTAATTTTAATAAATTTAATTTATTTGGTTGATTTAATTAATTAAAATTACACACACACACATATATATATATAATTTAACTACACATCATCAACAAAAGTTTAATACATTTAATTTATCGGGGCTTCTATATAAAATTTAACTACACATTAACAGAAGTTTAATTTAATAAATTTATAGATCAAGTTAAGTTTATAAATTAAAACTACACACACACACACACACACATACACACACACACACACACACACACACACACATATATATATATATATATATATATATATATATATATATATATATATATATATAATTTAACTACACATCAACAGAAGTTTAATTTAATAAATTTAATTTATCGATGTTGATTTTATTAATTATATATATATAATTTAACTACACATCAAAAAAAATTTAATTTAATAAATTTAATTACTTTATCCATCAAGTTAATTTTATAAATTAAAATAACATATATATACAATTTAACTACACAGCAACAGAAGTTTAATTTAATAAATTTAATTTATCGATCAAGTTAATTTTATAAATTTAAACTATATACCTTCTAATTGTATAAATTTAAATTTATTGATCAACACAAATTTATCAATATCAAATTTAATATATAAATCTCCTTGAATTGATCATACGTATTTCTTTAATTGATAATGTATTTCATATCTGAACCACTACTTTATAAGACTTGATTTGTTAAACTATTCGAGGAGTATATAATTAATCAACGCATTTCATACTCCAATGAAGTATCTTTTACATGTCATCATAATTAAGAAGTGATCACTACACTTGACATCCATTCAAGATCGAACATATATAATAATACTCTCTCGCATTTCATACTTGAATGGATTATATGTTAGCTCTTCACCTCTACATCATGAGACGAGTTGTTAAGTTCATGATTAGACGACGGACTGATAAAATTTGTACATTACTCTAGAAATATAAGTATATATAATTTTCTCCTAATTTATATCAACGTAGTTTCATACTATAAATATGGATTATAGATATTTTTTTTATTTATTCCACGAATTATAACTTTTTATTTATAAAAGTATACAAAATTGTTACACTTTTTGAACAATTAATTGTAGGTGTATGTAAATGAAATTTTAGTATTATGCACAATAGCAAAATTATGATTAATAGGAAAATTTTAAACAAACCAACCTCCAGATGTCACTTTTATTAAAAGTAATTAGATTTAATAAAAAATACCGACTTCATGAGGTCGGACCTTAGAGTCTCTATGTCCGTCGCTTTTTTTGAAAAAAGTTTGACCAACCTTTTGACCAAAAAGCGACGGACAAAGAGACATTGTCCGTCGCTTTTTTAAAATATTTGACCAGATATTTTGACCAAGAAGCAAGGACATAAAGATGTTATCCGTCGCTAATTTAAAAAATAATTAAACAATTAAAATTAATAAAAAGTGACAGACAGCGTGGCTTTTTTTAAATTAATAAATAATTATTTTTAATAAAAAGCGACGGACTGCGTCTCTATTGATATAAAATAATTAATTATTTATTAAATATATTTTTGGTGCAAAATTTCAAGAAAAAAAGCGACGGACTCATCGATGCAATCTGTCACTTTTTTAAAAAAATTAAAAAGCGACGGACTCGGCGATGCAGACCGTCGCTTTTAAAAAAATTTTAAAAATAAAAAATAAATAAATATAAAATTAAAAATAAAAAAAATCAAAAAGTGACGGACTCTGCGATGTCGTCCGTCACTTTTGAAAAAATAAAAAACAAAATAAAAAAATTAAAAAAGAGATGGACTCCGCGATGCAGTCCGTCACTTTTAAATTTTTTTTTAAAAAGATAAAAAAATAAAAATATAATAAAATTAAAAAATACAAATAAAAAAGCGACGGACTAAGCGATGCTATCCGTCGCTTTTCGGAGCGACGCCGTCCGTCGCTTTTAATTCCGTCATTTTTTCGCAGTTTCTTAGTAGTGTGAGGCAACAACACATATCCAAAAAGTGAAGTACTCTTGAACTAAATGGACATAAGTTGAGACCCCCACAACACATGCCTTATCCTTGATTTAAGCAACCTCCGCGATACAAAGTGCTTTTATGGTCATGTACACACACCTTGGGTCTTATGAGTGCTCTGGAAAGACGACCCAAATCTTTCATAAAATACGACCACACCTTTACACTCACGTAGGTGATTCCATCAAGTCTATCTCAAATAGACCACCTTAAGGCTATAGAATCATTAAGATCAAAATAAGCTCAACCTTATAAAACACTACCTCACGCCATAGGGATAACAAATGTGGTGTATATTGAGGCCTAACAGGTCCACCACATTACCTCAATCAATGGGCTTTAGCCCCATCCCCCTCGACGTTTCAAGGATTATTTTCCTTGTCAAGCCCTTGGTCATAGGATCCGCCAAATTTCTTTCGAACCTTACATATTCCAAGAAAATAACACCCAGTTTCAACAATTGTTTAACCGCACCATGTCTGATATGAATGTCTCTTTTTTACATTGTACACACTATTTTTGGCAATTACAATTGCTGCTTGTGAGTCACAATGAAGCGAGACTGGTGAAGCTTGGCTTCCCCACAATGGCACATCTGCCAAAAGATTTGTCAGCCACTCAGCTTCTTGCCCTGCCAATTCGAGAGCAATGAATTCTGATTTCATGGTAGAACATGCTATACAAGTTTGTTTGGAAGACTTCCACGAGATAGCACCTACACCCAAAGTAAACACATCGCCATTTGTGGAGCTAACTTCATCATTGTCAGTTACCCACCTTGCATCACTAAAACCTTCTAAAACAGCAGGAAATTTATTAAAATGCAAACACCAATTCATAAAACCTCTCAAATACCTTAGCAAGCGATGAAGAGCATTCTAGTGTTCACTACTGAGATTATGAGTATATCTACTCAATCTACTAACAACATAAGTTATATCAGGCCGAGTATAATTCATTAGAAACATTACACTCCCAATTATTTTAGCATATTCAATTTGAGAAACACTAAATTCTTTATTCTTCCTCAAGTGTATCCTAGGATCATAAGGAGTTCTCGCTGGAATTACATCAAAACAATCTTTACTCGTTTAAAATTAGGTAGACCAACCTTAGCTAAACACCCCCACACTTTTAGCAATTTCAAGTTAGGAGCAAATCCTTTCCACAACTCATATAAGGTCTTGTCTAACTTCTTATGAGGGACTCTATTAAGAATATAGCGTGCATACAAGATTGCTTCTCCCCACATATTTTCAGATAGACCAGAGCTTAAAAGCATAGAATTTATCATTTCTTTAAGGGTTATAATTTTCTGTTCGGCTACACCATTTTGTTGGGGAGTATAAGGAGCACTAACCTCATGTATAATACCATTTTTCTCACAAAAATCTTCTAGAGTTTTAGTACTATATTCATTGCCCCTATCAAATCTAAATCTCTTGATTTTCCTGTCTAATTGAGTTCCACATTTGCTTTGAATTTCAAAAACATGCTTGCAGCCTCATCTTTAGACTTAAGAAGATATGACTTAGTGTATCTAGAAAGTCATTAACAAAAGTAATGCAATACTTTTTTCCACCTTTGCTAACAGTGTTCTTGAAATCTGCTAAATCTGAATGTATTAATTCAAGTAATTTGGTTTTTCTGCTAATAACAGATTTGAGAGGTTTCTTGGCATGCTTTGCTTCTACACACAGAGGACATTTAGAAAACTCAACAATTTTTATCATAGGAATTAATTCCATTTTTCTTGTAACATCCGACAATTTGAAATAGCTATGAAGAAGCTTGAAATTGGAAGTAGCCATTTTTTTTGAAAAATACAGAATCTGGAAAAAATTGGCCAAGTGTGGAAATCAGTGATTTTTGGCCAACTTTGAGCAGTCGTAACTCCTAGATCAGGATGAGTTAGGAGTAGTTCCAGTTATGGTTGCGAAGCTTGTGGAATGATCTTTCCAACGCCACAGAGATTGCTCGATTTCGAGTTCGTATGAGCGAGTTATGGCCATTGAAAGTTGGGCAGTTGGCAGGGAATCCGTCCGGAAAATTTTAAGGGCGTTTTGGTCTTTTCCCTAGCCATTTCTTTTGAGGTTATATTGTGTGTTAGGCTGATTTCTGGATCATTTTTATCCTATTTTTAAAAGAGAAAGAGTTAGGGTTCTTGAGAGAAGAAGAAGAGAAGAAGAGGAGAAGAAGAGGAGAAAGGAGATCAACAAGTTCCGTCGTGGATTTTCGTCGGGGGTGATCCCTGTCAAGGTATGTGAGTTCTTTGTGTGGTTTGATCCTTTCCCCCACACACCAAGTTCATTTTTTTTATGATTTGAGAAAAGATTGGATTGTTGTTGAAGTTGTTGAAGTTGTTGAAGTTGTTGAAGTTGTTAGTTGTTGTTGATGTTGTTAGTTGTTGTTGAAGTTATTGTTGGTTGTGGGACATGATTGTGTTGTGTTTTTGAGTTGTGATTTATTGTATGTTGAGAGATTGATGATCCTTAGTGTTTGGGGTTAAATCCATTGAAGTAAGGGTGGTTTAGAGTTGAAGAAAAGAGGGAGAAAAGTCGGTTTTTTCTGGGGAAAGGGCTGGCAACTGGGCAGAATGCAGAGTGCCCAGCAGCCCCTGTTGAAGCTGGCCAGCAGTCCCATTTGTATTTTATTTTGTTCCTAGGTATTATACCTATGTTTCCTAGTTGTTTCCAACACTCCAAGGTACTTCTAAAAGTCAAGAATTCATCCGTAACATATGAGCAATCACCTTGAATCCATATTCCATTTTAAGGAGAGTTAGTTAGAAGTCAAGTGAAGTTAGAAATTAAGAGTTAAGCTTAGAAGTTAAGTAAGTCAAGCTAGTTATAAAGTTGTTCAAGAGTCTTTATTGAACGTTTTAACTTTATTTTTAGACTCAAGTGTCAAGTTAAGAAAAGAGTTTAGAGTTTCAAATTGAGTTCATTTTCTCAAAGTTATTAGGGAACTATGTATTCCCAAAGAAGTTTTAAAGAAATGTCTTTACATTTAAACAAGGTTGGAAACTGAAATTTCCAAAGAGCCTTCGGGATAGTTTTTTTTTGAGTAATTATCTCATGACAGCAGGAAGAAATGTGTTTTAAAAACATAAGAGCCAGTACATTTTTGGGAGTAGTATCGAGCACCGAATTGGGGGAGCGTTCAAAGAACCCACAGCCCCCATAGAACCATGTTAGCCACCATGGGTAGAAAAGGATCATGCTCTTTAGATGAATCCTTTTCATATTAGACTAGTGGATCCATTAGGCAGTTCAGGTCTTATACCTTTGGCCGGGTATAGGATGCTCTGGCAGCGTGAGGTTGATCGCTGTATCATCACTTTAGCTCTTATGTGATGGTTGTCGGTTAGAGAAACTCCCACAGCAGTTATTGTATTTTTATACATGGAAATTATTGTATTTTATATACATCAGTTCAATTGTATTTCTATATACATCTCAGGCTTATTGTATCCTTGTATACACACAGAGTTTATAGCATGTTTTAAACAGTCTTTCTTTATATCACGCTTGTTTTAAATTGCCTTATATTGAAAGAAGTCAGTCAGGTTGAGTTGAGTTGAACAAGGTAAACTTTTCAGTTTCTTTCAAATTTCCTTCTAGCCTTTGTTGCTTAGTTTTCCAGCTCGCATACTAGTACCTTCCATGTACTGAGGCCAGTTGGCCTGCATCGTCTTATGATGCAGATACAGGTACCCCGGATCAGCATCCTGCACGTCGTTGATCCAGCTGAGCACTCCAGAGTCAGTGGTGAGCCTCCTTGCATTCGGAGGACTCAATTATTTTGTGTTCTTAGTTTTTGTTTTATTAGGATGTTGCGGGGTCTGTCCCAACATCTATCTCAGTATTTAGAGGCTTTATAGACAGTCAGTCAGTTAGTTTGGAGTCTCTCATGCATGTATATATTTAAATATCCTATTTTGAGACTCGAGATGCCTTGTTGGCAAATTACTTTCAGTTGAGTTGTTTTATAACTTTTCATTGCATTGAGTTATCCTGTTGAGTTAAGTTTCCGCTGAGTTAAGAAAGCCAGGCCAAGGGTTCGCTTGGGGGCCAGCGATGGTCTTCAAGTGCCGGTCACGTCTGGGGTGTAGGCTCGGGGCGTGACATTTCTAAGTCTTTTAATAGAAGCAATATTAACATGACCTAGTCTACCATGCCACAAATTGATAGACTCAACATTATAAGCAGAATTTGAAATACTTCCATTATTGACAATCTCTTGAACAATGCTCAATACAAATAATCGTCCACTAAGATATTCCTTACCAACAAAGTCTCCTCCATGAGAAATAATTATTTTATCAACTTCAAAAACAATTTTAAGGCCTACTTTGTTGAGAAGTGCTCCGGAAACTAAGTTTCTACGGAGGGAGGGAACATAAAACATTATTCAAGGATAATGTCTTTCCAGAAGTTAATTTAAGTAAAACTTTTTCTTTACCCATTACTATAGCAGTAGTGGAGTTACCCATATATACACACTTGCCATCAGTGGACTCCTCAAAGTCATAGAATAAATTCTTATTGGCACAAAAATGCCTTGAAATGCCTGTGTCTAGCACCCAGTCAGTTTTGTTAGCCACCAGATTTGCCTCAACGACTACAGCAACAATCACTTCATTACCCTCAGCAAGATGAGCTTAGACATCACTTTGTCCTTCCTTCTTTGAGTCCTGCCCTTTTCTTTGATAGCACTTGGCAGCTATGTGACCAACTTTTCCACAAACAAAACAAAGACCCTTAAATTTTTGAATTTGGCTCTCCGGCTTGTTGAATTGATTTTTCTTCTTCATATGTTCCTTTTTCGAGAGTTTCTTTTGTTTGCCTTTGAACCTGTCTTTCAAAACAGTACCAGAAGATTCAACAAGATTAGCTTTAAAAGAATTAAGAGAAAGTTCTTCCATCTTATCTTTGAGACAGTTCGCCTCTTCAGTCCTCATATGACTAATAAGTTCTTGGAGAGTTAAATTCTTTTTCTTATGTTTTAATTGATTTCTATAATCACTCCAAGATGGTGGGAATTTTTCAAGCATACATTAGCCTGAAATATCTCACACATCTTCATGTCCTCGTTGAGAACATCAGCAGTCAAGTTCTCATATTCATGAACTTGTTCCATTATTGACTTATTACCAACCATTTGGAATTTAATCCATTGTCCGACAACATATTTTTTCTTTCCTGCATCATTAGCACCATATTTCTTTTCCAAACTATCCCATATTTCTTTAGCAGATTTATAAGTGACAAATAAATCAAACAAAGGGTTAGTCATATAGTTTAACAAATGTCCTCTCACAGTTCTGTTATCCTTTTCAAACTTCTTTTTAGCAATATCATCAACAGTCGTAACATTGCTAGATTCAGTAGTAGTATTAGAACCATTCATAGAAGGTTCCTTAAATAAAGCATAATCAACTTCTAATTGTTAAAAGAAAATTAAAAGTTTTTGTGACCATCGTTTAAAATTGTTTCCATCCAAAGGCTCAAGTCTTGACAAATCAGAAAAAGTTTTGTTCAAAGAAATAGCCATTTATTAATATTGTATGTTAGTAAAATCGCTTTCAAATTGTTGGAAAAAGTACTACAATATTGATATTGGATTGGAATTACAAAGTAGTAAATAGCTTATCACAAACAATGTGTCGTGACAAGCCACTACCTTGAAAGCGATTTCGGCCCGACTCCGATGCAAATCGTAGTAGCCGGTCGCTCCCCAAGGTTCCACAATTACTCTCAAACATGTGCACTCATGGCTAAAAGTTTGGAGATTGCCCAAAATCAATTGCCCAAAAATATTCTAAGGATAAGAAGAAAGGAGGGAAATGTTTTGTTTCCCTTTTTTTTTTTCTTAGCATTCACAAATGCACTACGTATATAGGAAATTTCTATAGAAGTTATTATAGAGTCAAGAGTTAATTTTGATAATGCATTGTGAATGTTAATGGAATTAAAGGCCATTACATCACATTCTACAGAAACTCTTGTTTTATTTTGAAACAGAAAATTTATTCTCTTTGTAACATATTTTACTTTATGTTCTTTGCATTACAATAAATGAATTGGTGAGAATTAATATCACAACAACTGCTATGGATGGATTTTTGTCACTATCCTTGCCAGTAGGATGATTAACATCAGCTCCAATGAACATTACATTGTCTTCAAAAAATCATATGACATTATATTGATAGTACCAAACACAGCCACATAGGTTTTTAACCAATGCATATGCCGGCAAAGAATTCATGTCCATTTTCTACGTAAAATGAAATCATGAGATAAAGTTGAAGTTTTGTTTGGACATGCGATATGAAATTTTTTTGTTGTATATTTTTCATAAACATAAGAATTACATAAGTTGTAAAACTATTAAAATAGCCTCAATTATTTATTCAATCTTATCAAATCAACAAAAATTTATAAACTCGCATAATTCAATAAAAACAATTGAACATTAATATTATTTTATAATATAATCCTCCCACATGTACGGACAATCTTCTCACTTTAAAGGTATGTCACATCATATATATATATATATATATATACTCTTTAAATTTAGTGTAATAAATTATATTTTATTCTTGAACTTTAATATATCTTTGCAAGAAAATCAAAAGCCAAGATGATATTATTACAAATGGCTTATGTCAACCGATTTCTCATTAATAACCCATCTCTATTGGTTTCTCCATCAATGCAAATTAAATATTCCAAGCTTTTGGTGCTACTTGTTTTTAGTTTTCACTAAATATTCATAGGAAACCATATTTTCATTGCAACTTTTTTGACTCTTGCATTTCTTTGGAAGATGTTCCGGAAAATATTTCTTTGAGCTAAGGGTCTTTACAAAACAATCTCTCTATCCGACAATGATAGAGATAAGGTCTACATATACCTCACTACTTGTGGAACTTTAATTTTTTGAATTTATTATTGTTATTGTTGTATTATATTCATAGGAAAACATACATGGGGTATATATTTGGTATGACGAAAGTAATTATTTTTTTAAAAAAATGTAATTATGAATAAACTTTTTATAATTTTTTTTTTAAAAAAAATACTATTTTTCACTTACCACGTCAAACATCATAAAACATTTCTAAACAAATATTTTTTTAGAAAATCATTTTGCACAAAAGTATGACTTTAATAGTACCAAACACGCCCAGATTGTTTTTTAACCAATTATCAATGCATTTGCCGGCAAAGAAGTAGTGCATATATCTTACTTTCTTATTGATCGTCCAGTTTGGCATTGTCTTGCCTTTTTTTAAAAAAAAAATAAAATTATCATTGTATGTTGGTGAGACCTTTATATTGATGAATAAAATTATAATGCTATGGGGAGCTTAAGCTCGACACATTTTTCCAATAGTTTCTTCGCAAAAACTAAGGTTCTAACAAAAACTATACAAATTTTGAATAAATTTACAAGTCCAGCATAATAGACAAAACTAGCTATACTATCTAAACTGGATCAATTTTATACAAAATAACTATTCTTCTGCTTATGCCTTAGGGACTCCATACATTTGTATGAGATCAAGTTTGTAAGGTTCGATGACTATCGATAGTAGTTGAGCATGTGCAAAAATAACCAACTCCTCATTTGTAATACTCCATTTTACCAAGACATCTGCAACTTGGTTGTCTTCCCTGTAATAATGTCGAACCTCACAAGTAATAGTACTTGAAATATTTTGAATACGAGTATGGTTGTTACATATTGTTTTTTATAATGTATCATATTATATTATTATATGGTATTGTATTGTAGTATATTGTGTTCTATCTTTTTTTATTAATATAATGTTTAAATAGATTGTATCGTTTTAGTTACTACATATTGTGACAAATTAGTAATTTAAAGGACAAACTACATGAAAAATAGGATGCATGACAAAGCTATTGTAATAAAGTTAGGGTAAATGATAAAATAGAATTAGTAGAAGTATTTAATACCACTAACTATCATTACCACAGCCAGGGCCACTAAAGTCATTCCTTGGGCCCATACTTTTTGGGGGTCCCATTTTAATTTATTTATTTTTACCTATAATAATTTTTTTTAAAAAAAAATTATATGTACTATGAGTGCTATAATTTTAGAGGAAATTGCATTTAAAAAAATTATGTATGTACTAACAAGGAACTATATGTGATTACTGATTATATTACTACAAAAGATAAATTCAATTTCAATTTGAATTGTCTTGTTATCATCATATGACATTATATTGATTGTATCAAACACAGCCACATAGTTTTTTAACCAATGCATATATATGCCGGCAAAGAATTCATGTCCATTTTTGGCCTTATATCTATTGGGTTTTAAAGGTGTGAACAGGAAATGAAGGGTTGTGACTCTCCTAAAGAGTTGTGACTATGCCGAAGGGTTGTGACTTTATGAAAGGTTGTGTCCTTTCTAAATGGCTGTGACCGTTTGAAAGGTTATGTCTTTTCCAAAGTGTTGTGACCTTTCTGAAAGGTTGTCTACTTTTCAAAGGGTAGTGACTTTACCCTTTATTGGCTATAAATAGAGAAGTTCTCTCTCATTTTATGCACTGAATTCTTCCCTTCTTTTGCATACATTTCTTACAAAACAAAATCAATCGATCGTGTCTATGTGTGTGATTCGTTGCTGTCATTTTGAGTTCATTGAAATTATTGAAATTTGAGGTACCGCTACTTCTTTAATGGTTAATCCGTTTTATCTTGGGAGAAATTAATCTGCAACCTCGGGTACTTGAGGGGATTAAATTTCTTAAGGACACACAGTGGGTTCTGAGGACTCGGATAGTTCTTTGTTTTTCTTTTCATCTATTATTATTTCTTGTTTGCTAATCTGAATACAGGAGATAACAAGCTTAAGAAATTTAATGTTGGTATTTTCTGTGGTAAGGAAATTACTTCTATTTTCTGTGTTTTTTTTATTGGGGAAAGAAAAAGAAGAAAAAGAGAATTATTTTATCATATGATAAAAGAGATTTGGGATGAATTAGTACTACTTTAATATGTTTGAGTATATTTTTTGTAGTAAGTTTTCCTTGGATGGGTAAGATTATTTTTATTTTCTTCCCAAGTGCATTCAAACATTGCACCCCTTCAGTTTTCTTTTCAATGAGAAAAGTTATTTTGTGCATAAAGGCTAAGATGAGCACTTTAATTTTTTCCCTATATTCTTGGTTTCATATAACTATGAGAAGAAGTAAATGAACAAATGTTGTCTCCTAAAAATATTTGAATATGAGTTTAGTTTCTTGTTGAAATTAAATGTCTTCTTGAGGAAAATAGGAATATGATGGAAACTGAGAAAAGGAAAAAAACAATTAGCAAGAAAATTGACTTGCATGGAATTATTGCTGACAGAGAGAATATGATTCAATGAGAGTAAAAATCAGGCTCTATCTTTATTTTCCTTGATTACTATTTTCTTTTTCTATTATTTATAAGTTATGAAGTTTATTTCATAATTGTTAGGATAAAGTCATTATGTGATGATCTCAGAATATGTCTTTATTATTATTAATATATATTCTATTTAGAGGAGAAAAAAAAACTTTGTAGTTTTCTACTACATGTGAAATTTGATTGTGTTTGACTTTTGGAGATTTTATTTTACTCCTTTGATTTGAAGAATATAAGAACTTCACAAACAAATCAGATTGTGCAATGGTTTGAAGAATATAGAAACTTCACTAATTTGTTAAATACTCTGTTTGAATGAATATTCTGACTTGAAGAGTACAAAATCTTCGTCAGGAATATTAAGGCTAAATGATTGAAAAAGATAAAATCTTCATCGTTAGCTCAAAACAGTGTTATTTGAGGTTTCTGGAGATTAAAATCTTTTTGGTTTACTAATTTGTCTGAATGTGAAACTGATTCGAAGAATATTAAAACTTCATCAGAATTCAAGGTTCATTCGGTTAACGATTAGAAGAATATAAAAACTTCATCGTTAAACTAGAAACAAGTTGTATAAAGATTGAATCTTTATTGTTAGTATTCTAAATACTAAGTGGTTTGTCTAGTTGTGACAAAAAAGGGGGAAAAATACTAGTGACATAAAATTAGTGCTTTTTGTGCCTGCAATGGGTGTTTATATGGATTAAATCTACGAAAGAAGGCTTCGTGTTGCCAATGTGTAAGCATGGGAAAAAAATATAAGTGGAAAATAATTTCAAATACTTGAAAATTATTTTTGAGAACATATTTAAAATATGCGGGGTTCTTTACTTATGATAAAGAAAAAAATTAGACTTACTATCTAATTTAAATTTGAAAGTACAAGATATGAAATTTAATGGCAATCTTGTATTATATTAGACCCACAAAATTCTTGGAGTATATTTGATATTGTGGACGTTGAGTCTCTCTTTACTAGTATATGATATGACTAGTATAAAACCACAAAATTATATTACTCGTTCAAAAGAGTTGTATTCTTTGATGAAAAAGTTTCACTTAAAATATTGTGATTTTTCATGAAAAAATATATCTATTAAAATAATTTTTTTTATAGACATGAACATTGGTGAAAAGTGATCTGTTATATTTGTGTTGTAAAACAAACATTTGGGTCATATTGCCCTTATTGGACCGATGAGACTATGATCATGGGTAATTCTATAACAAATTGAATGTTATGGAAAGGTCCTTCTGAAAAGGACATATGGCAAGGTATTGACTCTAAAACAATGTTTGTATTTGAGAAAGTTATAAAAAGTAAAGAAAAAAAATATTTGTGGGAAAAGGTTACTTCACAGAAGGTCTTTTCAAACTTAGTATTTATGTTTGTTCTTACTTGCTTGAATCAAATTGTTTGTGACATAAATGTTTGGGATATGTCAATTACAAAACCTTGCAAAAACTGATCACCTTAGAAGTTTTGCCTAACTTCTAGTGCAATAAATCAAAATGTCAAGTATGTGTTGTTGAAAGGAAGTTTAATACCTTAGAATTGATTTACACTGACATTTGTGATATGAATTCAACATCATCTCGTGGTGGAAAAAAGTGTTCCACAATTTTATTGACAATTGCACTAGATATTGTTATGTTTATTTGCTGAATGGTAAGGATGAAACAATAGAAACATATTGGCAATATAAAACTGAAGTTAAAAATCAGTTGGATAAGAAGATTGTCATGATTAGAGGTGGTAGATGTGGAGAATATGAATCTTCTTTTGCAGAAATATATTTGGAAAATGGAATCATCCATCAAATTACTGCACATTTTCACCTCAATCTAATGAAATTGTTGACAGGAAAAAATCAAACTTTGAAGGAAATGTTGAATGTCCTATTTATATGTTCAGGTTTATCACAAAATTTGTTGGTGCTATCATTATAGCAAAAGAGAACAACAAAAAATTTGTCTGTTCAGAAAGAGTGAAACAAAATGTTTTGTTTATTAGTAAAGGGAGTAACAAATAATAAAAAAAAAAAATTGTTTGTTAAGAAAGGGAGCAACAAAAAGTTGTGTTTGTTCAGGCTTTGTTGTATGCTAATAGAGAATTGTTTGTCGTCCCTTAAAGTTTATACAAGCAATAACTCTTGAAATATAGTGATCAAACAATTTCCAATACTGTCTATTTCATATGAGAAATGGAAATGAGGGAACTATTCCCAAACGGGTCAAAATAGGACCTAAGACTTTAGATTGTATGTTCATTGGATATGCTACAAATAGTAAAGCATGTCGATTTATGGTTCATAAGTCCGAACTGTAGAATAGTCAAGTGAAGGCTTAACGACCTTGGAAAGAACCAAAGGAGAATGTACTTAATAAATATATTCGGAGGAGTAGTAAATGTCAATGGACAAATTACTTCCTACGAGTTTGATTTTGTAACATTTCTTCTTGAAAATGAGTCTCATATATTCTAAAAGTTATGTCCTTTGTGGACTCATTCTCTTTGAGAAAAGGTTGTCAATAGTAAGATAGATTCAATCTTGAGCAATCATACTAGAGAGTTGGTTGATCTTCTTCCAAGAAATAAACTTTTGGGTTCAAAGTGGATCTACAAAAGGAAAAGAAAGTTGATAAAACTATTGAAAAATACAAAGACAGGCTTGTTGTCATAGACTTTAGACAATAAGAAAGCCTTGTTTGACAGATAATAGCACTAACTAGGATTACATCAATTCAAATGCTAATTGCGCTAGCTATGAAATATGGCCTTCAAATTCTTCAAAATGGATGTGAAAACATATTTTTTTAAATGGAAAATTGGAGGAAGAAATTTACATGGAACAACCCAAGGGTTTTGTGGTTCTGGTAAAGAAAAGAAAGTCTGTAAACTTGTTAAGTCACTCTGTGGACTAAAAACAAGCGCCCAAATAATGACATGGGAAGTTTGACCAAACTATGTTGGCAGATGAATTCAAGATTAAAGAATGTGATAAATGTTTTTACATTAAAGACACTCCAAATCACAAGGTCATTGTTTGTATTTATGTTGATGACATGTTGATCATCAAAAGAGATATTCTGACATAAATGCTACTAAGCATATGCTAGAAAGTAACTTCGATATGAAAGACATTAAAGTTACTGATGTGATTGAAAATGTACTTGACAAGTTCAAACATTTGGATTTCAATATTGTCAAGACTCCAATATATGTGATATTTGTACTTCAAAAGAATGAAGCAAAAGTGACTCACAATTGGATTTTGCTAGAGTATTGAGAAGTATGATATATATCATTAAGTGTACGCGATCAGATATAGCATGTGCTATTAATAAACTAAGTCGGTTCACGAGTAATTTCAATCAAACTCATTGGATGACAATGAAAAGAGTTTTGGAGTATTTAAAACATACTTAAAAAAACTATTACTTTGCATTATAACTAATATTCAATAGTATTGGAAGAATATAGTGATGCAAATTGAATCACCAGGTCAAATGAAGTAAAATCCACGAGTGAATATGTATTTACTCTTGGTGGAGGTCTCTTGAAAATCTTCCAAACAGAGATGTATCACTCGCTCTACTATGAAATCTAAGTTTATTACTCTAGATAAGGCAGGTAAAGAGGTTGAATGACTCCAAAATTTCTTGAAAGATTTTTGGCCCAAACCTTTTAGCTCCAGTATGTATACACTGTGAGAGTTAATTTGCAATAGGTAGGGCATGGAGCATGATGTATAATAGAAAGTCTCATCATATATGACGTAGACATAATATCGTTAGAGAACTACTCTCTAGTGGAATTATAATAATTGACTATGTAAAGTCAAAGGATAATGTGTCGGATCCACTTATAAATGGCCTAACTAGAGAGGGAGTTGATAGATTATCAAAGGGAATGGGACTATGGCTGAGAACAAGTTATTGTGGCGGTAACTCTACCTAGAAGACTGGAGATCCCAAGATCTAGGTTCAAGGAGATCAAACAAAGTCATTGATGAAGGTTCAACATTGTCAAAATATTTTTTATGGTCCATTCTCATGATAAGACAATGTTCAGTAACAAGGATAAAGGTATTAGGACTTTTTAATGATTTCTAAGTTTGATACAGGGTATATCAAATGGTGTATCTACGAGATAACATATTTAGAAATCACCTATGTAAGTGTGAAGTGTAAGCCTCTTCAAGGAGAATCCGGTAAGGCCAGCTCTCTACGCACTTATAAACCAAGACGAGTTCATGGCTGAAACGAACAAAACAATGAGAACCAAAAACAATCAAGGGTTGATTGTGTGACTTATGTTGTCTAGGTATACACCAAAGCTCGACGGTTCAAAGATATCAAATCTACCGATTGACTGAGTATATCCGATATATGTTCACTATGGCAAGTTCAAAGGGAAACCCACTTATCCAAAGGCAATCAATCCTTAATTACGAATCACACAGTTTTTCATGCATATGTTTTAACAATAGTCATTCCCTATTCATGTGGGGGATTGTTGGGTTTTAAAGGTGTGAACAGGAAATGAAGGGTTGTGAATCTCCTGGAGAGTTATGACTATGCTGAAGGGTTGTGACCTTTAAGAAAGGTTGTGTCCTTTCTAAAGGGTTGTGACCATTTGAAAGGTTATGCCTTTTCCAAAATGTTGTGACCTTTCTGAAATGTTGTCTTCTTTTTGAAAGGTTGTCTTCTTTTCAAAGGGTTGTGACCTTTACCCTTTGTTAGCTATAAATAGAGAAATTTTCTCTCATTTTTCTGCACTGAATTCTTTCCTTCTTTTGCATACATTTCTTACAAAACAAAATTGATCGATCGTGTCTCTGTGTGTGATTTGTTGCTATCATTTTGAGTTTGTTGAAATTATTAAAGGTTGAGGTATCACTACTTCTTTAATGGTTAATCCATTTTATCTTGAGTGGAATTAATCTGCAACCTCGGGTACTTGAGGGGATTAAATTTCTTAAGGACACACAGTGGGTTCTGTGGACTCGAATAGTTCTTTGTTTTTCTTTTCATCTTTTATTATTTCTTGTTTGCTAATTTGAATACAGGAGATAACAATATCTTCATTCTTGAATTCATATATATATACAACCCCCTCTTTTCTACATAAAAAATCAACACTCCTGAAGATGGCTGATGCCTTTCTGTCACTTGCACTTCGAAAATTAGGTGATTTCCTCAGTCAACAAGTTTCCCTGCTTACAAGTCTCAGAGATGAATCAAATGGATGAGAAATGAGCTACTCTTCAAACAACCTTTCCTCAAAGATGCAGAACTAAAATAATGCAGAGATCAAAGAGCTGTACAATGGGTGTTTGAGATCAACTCTATTGCTAATGATGTTGTTGTTATACTTGAGACTTACACCTTGAGGCTGGTAAACGTGCTAGTTGTCTCAAGGCTTGTGCTTGCATATGTAGGAAGGAGAAGAAATTATACAATGTCACCAAGGAGATCAAATCACTCAAGAAACGAATCATGGATATCTCTCGCAAACGATAGACTTATGGTATTACAAATACAATAGTAATGTTGGAGAAGGGCCAAGTAATCAGGTTGCAACATTGAGGAGAACTACCTCATATGTGGATGACCAGGATTACATTTTTGTTGGATTTCAGGATGTTGTACAAACATTGCTAGCAGAACTTCTCAAAGTAGAGCCTCGTTGAAGCGTCCTCTCCATTTATGGAATGGGGGATTTAGGCAAGACCACTCTTGCGAGAAAACTTTACATTAGTCCTAATATAGCCTCTAGTTTTCCTACACGCACTTGGATATGTGTTTCACAAGAGTACAAAACTATGGATCTTCTTAGGAATATCATAAAATCCATCCAAGGTCACACCAAGGAAACTCTAGATTTGTTGGAAAGGATGACAGAAGGAGATCTAGAAATTTATCTTCGTGATCTATTAAAAGAACGCAAATACCTTGTGGTGGTTGATGTATGGCAGAAAGAAGCATGGGAGAGTTTGAAAATAGCATTCCCAGATAGCAAGAATGGCAGCAGAGTCATTATTACCACGCGCAAAGAGGATGTCGCTAAAAGAGCAGACGACAAAGGTTTTACTCATAAACTTCGTTTCCTAAACCAAGAAGAAAGTTGGGATCTCTTTCATAGGAAACTACTTGATGTTCGAGCAATGGTTCCAGAAATGGAAAGTCTAGCTAAGGATATGGTGGAAAATTGTAGAGGCTTACCTCTTGCAATTATTGTATTGAGTGGACTAATTTCGCATAAAAAGGGGTTAAACAAATGGCAAGAGGTGAAAGATCACCTTTGGAAGAACATTAAAGAAGATAAATCTATTGAAATCTCTAACATACTATCATTAAGCTACAATGATTTGTCAACTGCGCTCAAGCAGTGTTTTCTCTACTTTGGTATTTTTCCAGAAGATCAAGTGTTTGAAGCTGATAACATAATACGGTTGTGGATGGCCGAGGGCTTCATACCCAGAGGAGAAGAAGGAATGGAGGATACCGCTGAAGGCTTCTTGAATAAGCTGATAAGACGAAGCTTGGTTCAAGTGGCTAAAACATTTTGGGAAAGAATTACTGAATGTAGGGTTTATGATTTACTCCATGGTCTTGCGATACAAAAGGCATTGGAGGTAAACTTCTTTGACATTTATGATCCAAAAAGCCACTCTGTATCCTCTTTATGTATCATACATGTCATTCATAGTCAAGGAGAAAAGTACCCCTCACTTGATCTTTCTAACTTAAAGTTGAGGTCACTTATGTTCTTCGATCCAGATTTTTGTAAGATGAGTCTTATAAACTTCAGAAGTGTGTTCCAACATCTATATGTGTTGTACTTGGAGATGTGTGTTGGCAATATGTCTATTGTATTAGTACCTGATGCCATAGGAAGTTTGTACCACCTCAAGTTCTTAAGCTTGAGAGGTATTGATGACCATCCGTCTTCCATTGCCAACCTCAAGAATCTACAGACACTTGTTGTCAATGAGGGAGGATACACTTGCCAACTACCCCGCGAGACAGCTGACCTAATAAATTTAAGACATTTAGTTGCTCAGTATTCAAAACCTCTGGTACATATAAGCAAACTCACTAGTCTTCAAGTTGTTGATGGCATCCATTGCGATCAATGGAAAGATGTTGACCCTGTTGATTTAGTCATCTTGGAGAATTAAGCACGCATCATATTAGGAAATCTTACTCTCTAAACAACATTAGCAGCTTGAAAAACCTTAGCATTCTCACATTGTTTTGTGAAGGTTATAAAACATTCCCATCCCTTGAATTTGTTAATTGTTGTGAAAAGCTCCAGAAATTGAGGTTAAAAGGGGTGATAGAGAAACTACCTGATCTGTTTCCAAATTCCATCACAATGATGGTTATGAGGGACTCAAGACTGACAGAAGATCCGATCCCTATTTTGGGAACATTGCCAAACGTAAGGAATCTCGAATTGGTTACAACTTATGAAGGAAAAGAAATGATGTGTAGAGATAACAGCTTCAATCAACTAGACATCCTTATTCTTAATGATCTTTACAACCTAGAATGATGGGATTTAGCCACAAATTCCATGCCTCTGATTAAAGGTCTTGCTATATATGATTGTCCAAACTTGAAGGAGATTCCAGAGAGAATGAAAGACGTGAAGCAAAGATAACTTTGTTCATTTTTTCTTTTATATAAATAGTGTGTGAAATAATATTTGTGTGAAACGGGGAGAAAAAGCTGTCACTTGAAGACATTCACCTTCATCAAGTTGGGCTATCGAAACATCAATCAACTTTCTCTCTCTTCACTCATTATTTCAACAGAACTGGTTTTCAATGTTTCATTTCTTTTTGTTTTTCGCTTTTTTAAGTATGTGGAATTGGTTCCAACATTACTCTTTTTTGCGTATTCTGTGCAAAATTATTTTATTTATCTAAAGGTAAATTAATGACGAGGTTAATATATATGAGGGCATAGAATAATTATGTAAAATCTTACTTGATTACGGCGTGCTATCATGGTATTGAAGCTTGACACTCTGTTTGGATCATTGTTACCCATTGTTTCATAATGTATTGCATTGTATTATATTATATTGTACTGTACTATAAGGTAGATACAATGTTTGGCTAGACTATATTGTTTGTTGTTGTTTAGTAACATTTTAATTATTTGGTTTGATTGTATCGTACTGTATTGTAATTTATAAATTTACTAAAATATCCTTCATTATTCTAGGGTAGGAGGTTTGACTAGAATTAAATAATAAGGAAAATGCACAAGTACCCCCCCCCCCCCAAAACCTATGCCAGAAATCTCAGAGATACACTTATACTATACTAAGGTCTTATTAATTACCTCCCCCCGAACTTATTTTATAAATAATTTTCTACCCCTTTTCGGCCCAAGTGGCACTATCTTATGTGCCCAGCGCGTGTTGACAATTTTTTCAAGCTATATGGTTGATAGTACTACGTAGGCCGAAAAGAGGTAGAAAATTATTTATAAAATAAGTTCGGGAGGTAGTAGGACCTTAGTATAATATAAGTGTGTCTGAGATTTCAGGCATAGGTTGAGCAGGAGGGGAGGGGGTACTTATGCATTTTCCCTAAATAATATAAGGTAAAGGGTAAAATAGTATTTTGAAATATTATGTAAAGTTATAATTGGAAAAAGAAATTAAGTAACAATGGGAACACACCAAATCGTTTGTCCCACAAAATAGTGGTTTTCATTGTTACGTAACAACGAAATTTAACAATACAATACAATATATTTTAAATAAAAATCAAAACAAACATTGTAGTTTGTAGGTATAGTGATGATACAATACAATACAATGGGTAACAACGATCCAAACACAGTGTAAGTTGAACTCGTTGATTGTTCAATGAGGTACGAGCAGTACTCGTTCACTTGAAAAATTGTTGGAAATAGATACACTCATTGATGGGTTGACTAGTACCTTACTTCATTCATGAAGTAAGTTACAACTCCACTAAATAACTCCCTGTATCAAAAGAGGAATAATTATGCATTATTGAATGGAGTGGGAGTTATGGGATAAGGGGTGGGAGTTATGGGATAAGGAGTGATGTAACTCATAAATGAATTAGAGTTACAAGTCTTAAATTTGTCCTATAAAAGGGAGGACTTGGGATCATCCAAAGACAACACAAAAAACACAAGAAAAGAGTTCCTTAAATAAAGAGTTCAGTTGTTGTGAAAAACAATACAAGACATCATAGTGATCTTGTAAGAAACCGCTTAGGCAGTTGGTGGTAATAACACTTGATCCTAGAAAAAGAAATGTATAATTCCACATAAATCTCCAAGTATAAATCCTTCATTGGTATCAGAGCAAGATTTGTTAGATGTGATTATCTTTTCACCATTGTATCATTGAAATTTAGTGATAAGTGGACTCTTGATTTTATTACATTTCGAATAAGTTTTTTATTTTATTTTTTGATAAACGTATTGATTTTCGGCTAAGTTATCTTCTAGAGTGGACTAACAAACTGAACAAGCCATATATTAATGGAAAGATATTTTTGACAGCTTCCCATCGATATATTATTTGTAAAATTACGATATCGGATGAAGGAGATATAGGTGTTGAAAGTTGGCTGTCAAAGAAGAAAAAAAAACTGGAAATTTCAGCAGACTGCCCAACTTTCAAGCTCATTTTCTCCCTCTTCATGTTTCCGATGTGTGCAAGACATATATCACTGAAAAGATATTTTAAAAATATTCCAATGATCTATTATTTATAAAAAAAAATTGACATCGAATAAAGGATACATGAGTGCTGAAAGTTCGATGCTTGAAAACATAACCGGGAAATTGTTTAAATTCTAACAGTTTTCTAGGCAAATTTCAATAAAAAAAAAAAATAGTAAGCCATGATTATGATTTATGTCATTTGTTTGAGACATATGTATATTGAACGATTTATATATATATACAGTTTGGTCATTGCCCCTTGCAATTAATATTCAGAATTGCATAATAATCCTCCTTGTAGCCGTCAGAAACTTATATACTATATTTTTGGTTAATAACATTCTTTATTTTAATAGTTCAAGATTCGTGTTTATCAATTGAGTTATCATTGACTATTTCTCTATTTATTTTTATTTTTCATGTTTAATTTTTAAAAGTTAAAATGTAAAAATTTTAATTAATATTTGAAGATGTATTTTTTTATTATATTAAATTAATATGAGAATAGCTGCAACTTATAGTATCTTTTATATAATTTTAGAATATCGAAAATTTAAATTTAAACTATTGATAATCAAATTCAGTATAGCTCTGGAGATTAGTTAATAAATTGACTCTCATAAAATAAAACATGATAAGTAAAATTCAACATACAAAATAATATGTTCTTTGTAATTTTTGCTGAGCATTCTTTCAATGAGATTGTTTTAGAAGCAATAAAATAATAGGATCTTGTGATTTTGAATAGTTTTATATTAGTTTTGGGTTAGAAGATATTTAATTTGAAGTTTTGTGTTGGAGGAAGCAGCTGATTGTTTGCTTAAATTATAATTGTTTCGTAAAACAATTGAATTATAATTGGGTTGTGGATTAAATGTTAATGAAGACGATAATTCTTATCTTTTGACAATTTAGTTAAAAAAAAAAAAAATAGTTAGTCATTTTGCTTTACGGAAAACAATATAAGCAATTTGTCTTTCAGAGAGCACGATAACACATACTTATATATTCATATTTTTCTTCATTAAAAATAATAATTTTTTAATGATAAAGACGACATTACGAAAAGAAAGAGCAAGAGCACAAAAAAAAAAAATTACTCCTTTCATTTTAATTTATGTGGTGTATTTAATTATGTATTAACATATTTGGGTTCATAACTCTAATAAAATAAAATCTTTAAAGTTAAATTATTATTGTTTTGAAATTAAAAAGTTAAATTATTTTAAAAAATATATAATGACTTTATTTTTAAAAATGAAAAAATAATATTATATAAAATTAAATGAAAAATATAAGAAATTGAGTTGTTTTTTAATGATAAGGTTGAAAAATATCTTCCTCTTGATATACTCCTTAGATAATTTAGAGTTTAGACTTTAATTAGGACATTAATAGTTATTTATTTTTATTTTAATAAAAAGTGAATATATATATTTATCTAATATCTTCCTCTTGCTAGATTCCTTAAATAATTAAGAGTTTAGATTTTAATTAGGACATTAATAGTTATTTATTTTTATTTGAATAAAAAATAAATATACATATTTATCTTGATATTTGCTGTTTTAACAATGATATATTAATAATTTCAATTTTTAATAATATTGGGCCCGTGTCACGGGCCATTTCCTCTAGTACTATATTAGAAGTGTGAGTCATCTAAATGGTATCAACATATATGCTATTTGTCCATAGAATTAAAATTGAGGACAATTTAGTGATGGAAAAATTACAGAAATCCAACCTTTTAGTTTATTTATTACCATTATTCCCTATAAGTTTTACAAATCTCCAAAATTCCTCATTTTCGCGCATCAGATTAGTGTATCTCACGCATCATATTAGTGTATCTCACACATCAAATTAATGTATCAGGTATAAAATGTACATCAGATTAGTGTATCATGTATAAAATGTATTGTATCTTACTTAACGATTAATGTATCTCACGCATCAGATTAATGTATCTGTTTGAGAGATTTCTGTAATTAAAAACTTTTAAGAGATAGATTGTAATTTTGCGTGATTTCTGTAATTTGCCCTTTAGTCATTGTAGCTATACAATGATGTATAAGCTAAATGTCTATGGCTTAAATTTCACAATTTTTCACAATTCACCGTCTTCTCTCTCACTGTAAAGTCTTTTCAGCTTGTAAGTAGTTCAACGAGCAACCATGGTAAGAAACAAGTGAAGATGGAATTAGAGGTGTTTTGACACTTCCATCTTCAATGAGGATTGCTGCAATATTAAGGTAATTCTTTGTCATTTCTTTATCTTCCTCTTTAATTTTTTTTAGATTTTATTTATAAAGTATTGATCTTTCATATGTATTTTTCACCATTTTCTTTTTGATCTTCATATGTATTTTTCACGATTTTTTTTTTTTTTTTTTTGATCTTCAATTTTTTCTTCGGTATCTAGATTTGTCTAAATAAATTTATAAAGTACTTCTATGGATTGGTGAAGTTTTCTATTTTTGCGTTGTCCAAATTTGTGGAGAATCGAAAGTATGACCAAAATTGAGACAGAGGCGGTCGGAAATTGCAAAACCCAGATCATTAGTGGCAGCATGAACATTGAGAGAACCATTAAAAACCAAAAATATTAATTATGTGTCATCTGTTCCATAAGAAACATATGGTATTTTTGGATTTTTGAGTAAGATTTGGGAAGAAGGGTTGAAAAACTTGGGGAGAATAGTTGAGGGAGAGAGCCACATGCTATTGTTGTACCAACAAGTTTACGAGTAGCAGTTACTTTGTATTTTTTCAGCTGAACAACTCTCAAGTTCAAAATCCAAAATTGAAGCTAACACAATTTAGAAGTTTACATAAAGAAGGAAAAAGCACAGTAAGCTTTAGTTATCAATGATTGTAAACATAATCACTACAACAAATTTCTATACAAACCTATAAATAAAATCTAAAGTTGAAACAAATTAAAGTTATAAATTAACTTTTCTAATGGTATAATGTAGGGGTGTACAAAACCGAACCGAAAACCGAATCAAACCGCAAATCGAGTCAAACCGAAAAAAAAACCCGACTAGTGGTTTGGTTTGACTTGATTTGGTATTGAAAAAAAAAACCTGACTATATTTGGGTTGATTTGGTTTTAACTAAAAAAAACCAACCCGAGACCAAACCAACCCGACATTATATATGTAATTTTAAAATTTTGTTTTATACATAAAAATATCTACTTTGATATAATTTTAAAATATTTCTTATACTATTTCATAGTTTTTATCTTTTAATATATTATTTCAAGTTTAAAACTTATAATTTGGAATGGTCCAATAAAGATTATAGTTCATAGATGTTGATAATTATAATAAAACTTAAATCAAGATCAAGTTAATACTAATGTAAAAAGAAAATTAATTCAACACTAAGAATGACAATAATATGGAACATTTGTTCTTTAGTTTTACATTGGTTTAGACAATTAAAATACATAATCTAATTTTAATTTTCCTTAAATATGTAGTAATGTAACTAATACTTATTAAACTTATTTTAGCATGATTTAGTACTTTTAAATTATGATCATTTTCATTATGACTTTGCAATATTTATTTTATATGATGATTTCATTATTATTTTTTATTAAATATTTTAGTGTCATCAGTACTCATCTCATATTTTGTGTTATTTTCTTAAGAAACACCTTAGATAATTGTATTATGGTTGGACTAAAGAAATATTTGGAGCACAAGTTAATTATATGTCTGTATGCAAATTTTACCGGAAAAAATCCAAAAATCTAGAAAAAAACTCTGAGGTTTATTAGTTTAGTTTGATTTATAAATTTAAAAATTCGACACAATGGTTTGGTATTTGAAAAACCCAAACCAACCTGAGGTTGAAAAACCCGAAAAAATCCGAATTTTATTGGTTTGGTTTTGTTTATAGATTTAAAAATTCAACACAAATGTTTTGGTTTGATATTTGAAAAATCCGAACCAACCTGACCATGCACACCCCTAGTACAACATACACGTTGTTCGTTCCAATTTTTTACCTACTAGCTCAGCCATGCTCTCAATTTCCTTGATGCAGTTTGAAACTTCAGCAATGGAATATGAAAGAAGTTGTTATTAGTTTGTATATATGGAGCCTCCTAAAATGATCTACTAAATTCATCGAGTTGTTTCAAGTGATCAAAACTATCAGTTATTAATGGAATTCCTTTCCAGTTCTTAGATTCGTTTATTTTAGTTTGCTTTGTAACTCTTTTCCTGTTATGATTATTCAAAGAAAATTAAGAACCAATATGTTACCGAACCTTATGTTTTTGTTGTTCGGGAAACCTCAAATTTGTACTAATTTTTTACGAATTGACAGATCCTAAACTATAATATGTGTTCTTAACTTGTAATTGATTATAAATTCTTTATCATTACCTCAAGGTCTTTGTTGATTGTTTGTACAGAAGGAGTTCCCCAAAGGGGAGCCCTTCTCGATAGCCTTAAAGCTCTTGTGCAAGTCCCTCAAATGACTCTGTTTTGATTAGATTGTTATTTTAGCATTAGTTGACCAAAAATATTTCAGATATTAATTGGACTGATTGTTTATCAGGTTCAACATCAAATGTCGTCGCTGCACACCATGATCCAGTAATGTCAACTGTCTCTAGAAAAGGTTTGCCTTACTCTTAACATTCGTACAATGCTTGCAAACCTTCTGCGCCATACATTATTGCAATTGCTATATCAAACACCCTTAACACATACCCTCCTTCAGAGTTCAAAGCACTTTATGGTAGCAACAGGAATTCATCATAACGTATGACTTTGCCAATGAGGCAAACAAAGGCTAGCCCGTTCTAGTTGTTATGATTGGCAAGCATCAATTGATTCTTTCAGTGCATTTTGGTCCTTCTTACAGAGACTATTTGTTGTATAAGTTGTGATCCATCCTTCATTCAAAACTGTGGAATCTCTGTCAGAGTTGTTAAGCAAGTATGGTTTAACACTTACTATTATATGGTCATGATTTTATTTCCTATCTATTTTGTTCCTTTCTTTATTTTTATAAGTTAGTTGTTTTCTTGTAATGCCCTTATTCTATACAAATTCTATTGGTAACAATGATATTGTACTGAAAACTGAATTCGAAAATACTACACACTAAACAACTTCTTTTAGATCTAATAACTTTTCCTTTTTTGGATTCTCTACTAAAGGTTCTTTTACATTTTGTCTAACTTTCAACATTTTCATAAAATTATTTAATGGTATGATAATATAATGATATGAATATTATTGCATTGTCGTAAGGACACTAAGCTCATATAGTACAAATGTGAAATTGGACGATAAGTTCATTTAGATGTTGATCGATTTATCTGATAACTAGTTCATTGTATTAACAACCTCAAGGTATCATTTCTTCATAGCATTCATCATTCCGAGAGCTTAATTTTGTGTTTCCCTAAAACTTTGAATTGATTTGTAACTCTAGGCTCCGAATGATTTGTATAGTTGACATCTTACAATTACAATGGAGGTCCATGCTATCAATGCCTATTTCCAACTCTTTCACCCACAAAGTTTGTCATAGACGTGCTAACTTCGGAGCACTGAGAGTATACAGTTATTCTCAAAAAATAGATCACACGGTCAAGTGACTATGTTATAAGAATATGCATTGTTATCTAATTTAATTTCTCCTGAAGTTGACAAGGAAGATTTAAAAAGAGTCGACGCTTATATTAGCAACACTGCATGTACAGGTAGTTTGTGTGAAAAATAACACATTTGTTAGAGATTGCATCTTCTTAACACATTTATTCATGATATGTAACCATTCTCTGTGAATAGACATGGATGAGTAGTTTCACTTTTGAATGATTTTTCTATACTATATTTGTGTTCAACTACCTTAACTTCTCTTTCTCCGGTTAGGTTACTTCTAAAAGACCCTTCATTTCTAATATGATTTGTGCTTGGAATTTTGACCTACATAAATACGGAATCAAGGTGCATATATAATACATAGACAAGGCAGTTATGAACTGGGGATAGGGGTGGCAAATGGTTGGATTGGATCGGATTTTGATGGATTGAATATGAATTGAGCAAAAATGGTTTGGATTACAATCCACCCAAATAGAATATGAGTAAATATGAATTTCGTCAAATATGGTTTGGGTAAAATGGTTCTAACCCATTTAAAAAAAATCTATTGTTTTAAAAAAAAAAAAATTAGCCCTCCCCCGGGCACCCCTCACCCCCCCCCCCCCACCTTCCACCAACTTAGCCCTAAATTTTTTTGTTTTCCAAAAATAAAAATAAAAAACTGTTTTTTCAAAAAAAAAAAAAAAAATATACCCCCTCCCCCACTTTCCACCAACCGACCCCTAAATATTTTTGTTTTTCAAAAACAAAAAAAAATCTGTTTTTTTCAAAAAAAAAAAATATACTCCCTCCTCGGGCACCCCGCCCCCCCCCCCCCCCCCCAAACCTTTTGTTTTTTCAAAAATGAAAAAAAAATTACCCCCAGCCCCACCTTCCACCTTCCACCAACCGACCCCTAATTTTTTTTTTTTGTTTTCAAAAACAAAAAAAAAAAAATTACCCCCTCCCCCGGGCACCCACACCCCCAGGGCGCCCCCCTTCCCACCAACCTACCCCTAATTTTTTTGTTTTCCAAAAACAAAAAAAAAATTATGTTTTCAATTAAGTTTGAAAATTAATTTAATTTTTAAAAATCAAAATTAATTTTTTTTATTTTTTAGCACAATTAAGAATTGTGAGTGGAAGTGAAAACTAAGTGATCTATTATGGGTCAATACGGATACCCATATTTAACCCATTTTGATCATATTTGTAGAGACTCTTAAAATAGCTTGAAGCCCATATTTAACCAATTAAAATATGAGTAATCCAAATCATTAAATATGGGCAAAATGGACTCATTTCATTAATATGGACTGAAATTGCCACCCCTGTGGAGTAAGATGAAGAAGTTTGAATGAAAATGGCACATCTGAAAGCTTCGTTGAAGATTGTTGATCATCATCTCTAGAAGAGATTACGCTCTTAACACAAACATAAACCAATTTATAGCTTGTATTATGAGCAGTTTGTGATTGATAAGCGACTCTTTGTTTATCAATTTATAAAAGTATTATATAAGCAAAATGATGGGCTAACTAAATCTAATATATATATATATATATATATATATAGTGAGAGTTCTTATTGATAGACAATTTTTTTTATTTAGAACTATCATAATTTATTAGCGCACATTTGATTTAAAAATCTCAATCCTACATAACTTTCTTCATTTTTTTCTTTTACTCCATATAAATAGTGTGTTAATTTATTAGTATTTGTTTTAAACAGGAGAACTTCTCTTACTTGGTTTTTCAATGTTCAATTTCTTTTTGTTTTTGGCTTTTTTATAATGTGTGAAATTGGTTTAAACACAACTTTTTTTTTTATTTTTTTGCGTATTTTGTGCAAAAAAACATTTATTTATCTAAAGGTAAACTAATGACGAGGTTAATATGAGGGCATATGATGATTGCCATGAGGACATTCCGATAAAAATATTATTTTAAAAAACCTTATTATTTAGAAAACGGTTAAAAAATTTCTAATAAAATAGAAAATATTTTATTTCTTAATGTTTTCCAAATTGAAGTAGGATTAATATTTTTTGATTTAAAAAAATCATTATTAGAAGAAGAATGTATCTTAAAAGAAAAAAAAAATTAAATAAAAAAAAAATAAAAAAAAAAATATATATATATATTTTTGAGCAACCAATCGAACCTTGTTGAGCAACCAATCGAACCTTGTAGTATTTCAATTGACACGGCATCAATTAGTACAAAACAAGCAAATAATTACAATTATTAGAATACACGGTTTCTATTGGTTGAGAAATCAATGCAATCACCATTCTATTAAAACAATTACTTGAGGAACCTAAATTTGTAACACAAAATAAATACTAGAAATTAAGCAATAGTAATACATAAAAACAAACAAACATGGATTATTCTATTTTAAACATGAGAGCTTTAACCACTTTAATTATTATTGGATTTTTGGGGTTTACTAGTTTTGTGAAAAGTGAACCAAATATGAAAGCTGTGACTTGTGAGTTATATTTGCAATGGTAATAACTAATAAGTATGATATGAGTGGTTCATTTGCAAAAAATTTTGGCTTATGTTCTTGAAGCTTTACAAAATGAGACACCAATTAGTCAAGGTTATTGTTGGAAATAATAATTCAAAAGTTGGAGTAGGAATCCTAAGTTGATTAGGATTTGTTATTTATGACATTTACTTATTTATGTTAATTAAAATTTGTTAGTTAGAGTGGTTCCTAGTCCTAGTTTAATTTTATTTTTACTTTTATAAATAGAGATGTTACTAGTTATTTTCAACATACAGAAGAAATACACAGTAATATATAGAAACATATAGAACTTTTGAGTTTATAAATAAAATATTTTTCTTCGGTTATGATTATTATGTAATATCTCCTTATCCTAATTATGCTTTAGCTTATGGCCATGCTACATGTCCTTCAAGTTTAATAAATTCAGATTGTGCTACTTGTGCAAATTATGCATGCTGGTGTAATATACCATAAATACAATAAATTATAGTTGAAATAGAATAAACAAAAATGTATAAACAAATCTTTAGGCTAAGGCGTGGATATTTCGCTCTCTTTAAGGAGATTCAAGCCCATTGCGGCACAATCTACACCGATCCAGCAGTATATCTCTTGACTTGTCCCCTCCAGGATACAACAGCCCAACAACAGTGTACAACTCAAACAACTTCGGATTAGTTAAAGAGTCCAAAGCTCCACATAAGAAAACCTTCCTTCAACATATATATAAATACTCTCTTATATATAGTGAATATAGTTGAAGACTTGGAATATTTTTTTTGCCTCAACTCTCTATTTCACTACTACACACTACAATATTAGTTCACACTTCTTGTCTCTTTGAGATACTTCACAAAGGAAGAAACACCTCTATTTATAGGTGAAAAAGTCTTCTATATAATCAATAGGTAGAATGAGGGGTAGTAAAGTAAGTGGATAAATGTGATAGATGTTACATAAGTTACAAGAAACTAATGATCATATGAGTTACAAGAAACTAACGACCATGAGAGTTACAAGAACTAATGGCCATATAGGTTACAAGAACCAATAGTCATCTTCTATACCCACTAATGCACTTAATATTTTATTTTAATAATAAAATGCATATACACCAACATTCCCCCACTCATTTTAGTATTAAAATAAGAGAGTTCACTAATTTAGTTGAAGGGAGACTATTATGCATAGTGAAGGTGTGCGCTGCATTGAAACTTCACTTAGTAAAACAATAACCTTAACTGCAGAGTCAGTAGTGGTCTTAGACTTGAACTATGACTGCTTAAGGGAAATAAAGTATCACTGCTTACACATAATAATCAAGGTAATAACCAACACATTACGGCCTCGTGCTATCCTGATTTCATGAGTGTTTTCAGAGAACAAGCCCATTCTAATAGAAAGCGACATACTTTCACATTCACATAGGTGAAATCTGTCAAAGGTGCTCTTATAATTTGACACCGCACTCATACGAGATACAGACTTTCATTAAGAGTTCAAAGACTCAACCTCCATAAGTCATTATAGGATAAATGCACTCACACCATAGGGAATGAATAAAATTAATAATAGTGCATTTCACAACAAGTCATCATATGATTCGTTCTTCCCATTGAACCTGGTTATAGGATCTCTAGTCCCCAGGTTGGATTTCTTCATATATAACTTAGATTTTTTTTAGCTTCAATTTCATCCCCCTCGATGTGCTTCAGACCCTTTATCTTGCTAAGGCCTTAGTTTATGAATCTACAGGATGTAACACAAGTTTTAACATAATTAATATTGATGGTATACCAGTGATCAATACGATCTCACAATATTGTGTTTTCTCCTCGTGAGTCTGAATTTACCGTTTTAATAATGATCTTGTACTCTACCATTATATTGGTGCCATTAGAAAAATTAATTTCTCAAAATAAAGTGTTTGATATTATTAAATCAATTCACTTTTTCACTTGAATTTTAAATTTTTTACTTCAACATCAATAGAAGAGTTAGCAAAAAATAATTTATTTTTCTCATCCAACAAATAACACCAAGTTTTCTCATCTGCACCAACAAAATATTTAAGTATAGCATAATATTTTTTTTCATAAAACAAGCCACCAAATTTGTACCAAGTAAATTTACTTGATTTGCTTGTACATGCTATACTTTATACACAATATCATATATAGTGCAATTAGTCACATTTCTAGCTCATATCTTTTATTAGGCTAGAAAACTCCTTCTTTCTTTGTTTCACCATTTTCACAATTGAATCAAAAGGAGTTGCAAGACTCACACAACCAATAAGGTTGTACTTCACAAATTTTCAATATTATGTGACTTGACAAGGAAAATTTCATCACATGTTTTATTGTATTTTTTCATTCCAAGAATGAAATTTATCTCACCAAAACATTTCATGTTAAATGGCTACTCAACATGTTTTCATAATTTATTTATAACTCTCATGTTAGAGCAAAAAATCATCTCATTATAGCCAAACAACAACATGTGATTTATTCAACAATAAATATATGCACTTGTAATACCCTTTTTAGAGCATTTCTCAAAGATGCAATAATCATTTTTTTTCACAATGATTTTTTCCTCATTTCATGAACCCCACTATAATAAGAATTTAAATAACATTTTTTTCCATGAGAAGTAGTATCACTTAGTCATGAAAATACTAGGTAAAAAAAATTTTTTTTTTCCTTTACCTTTTCTCCACTTGGATTGAGCAAGTAGAAAAAAATATTTTACCCTACACCTCTTCAAAAAATATTTTACCGTACACTTCTTCTCTTTCATCTCTTGAAGAGAACAACGTTGAGCGGAAATATGTTGAGATCCCTATCTTGATATCCGCACTTTTTCAAACTGTAACAACAACAACAATCTCCTTAAAATTGTTGGTGTAATATACCATAAATACAATAAATTACAGTTGAAATAAAATGAACAAAAATGTATAAACAAATCTTTAGGCTGAGGTGCAGATATCTTGCTCTCTTTAAGGAGATTCAAGCCCACTGCAGCATAATCTACACCGATCCAACAGTATATCTCTTGACTTGTCCCCTCCAGGATACAACAACCCAACAACAATGTACAACTCAAACAACTCCGAATTAGTTGAAGAGTCCAAAGCTCCACGTAAGAACACCTTCCTTCAACATATATATAAATACTCTCTTGTATATAGTGAATATAGTTGAAGACTTAGAATATTTTCTTTGAGCTATTACAATATTATTTCAACTACACACTACAATATTATTTCACACTTCTCATCTTTTTGAGATACTTCACAAAGGAAGAAACACCACTATTTATTGGTGAAGAAGTCTTCCATATAATCAATAGGTAGAATGAGGGGTAGTAAAGTGAGTTGATAAATGTGATAGATGTTACATGAGTTACAAGAAACTAATGGTCATATGAGTTATAAGAAACTAATGACCATGAAAGTTACAAGAACTAATGGCCACGTAGGTTACAAGAACCAATAGTCATCTTCTACCACAATTTATACCCACTAACTTATGCACTTAATATTTTATTTTAATAATAAAATGCATATACACCAACAATGCAAAATCTAACTTGATTACTGCTTGCGATAGTGTGTTTTTGGAGCACAAATTGAACTTGTTGATTGTTTGATGAGATATGAGCATACTCGTTCACTTGAAAAACCATAGAGAGGATTTTGATCTTTCTTGATCATCCAACATAGTAAGTGTCAATTGTCCGAGCATGGGTAAGCTTTGAGGCTCTATTCCGACTTTTCGTATAATAAAGATTTGGATTGATCTATGGGGTGTAGTTTTTTTTTCCTCTATTTTTCTTCATTTTCCTAAAGTTTTGAGTCATAGTGTTATTGCCAATGTTTACTATCTACTATGGTTTTCTTGAATTTAAGCTTTATGTTGTACTTGCTTCTATGTTTATATGTGGTGTATTTGTCGTGTGATAACAGATTAATCTATCACTTTCAAGTATTCATGTAGTTGATGTTTATTCATGTTCCATTATGGTGGAAATTAAATAGGAACCTGTCAAAATTATTTCTTGTAATTAAATACTTGAGGTTTTAATCTTTGTAAGTTACTGAGTTCTAAATTAATATTTTCTCAGTTCCTCTTTGTCTAATTAAATTCGATAACTAGTAGTGAGGGGTACTGAATCTTCTTGACATAAACTGGAAAATTCTTGCAACTTCGACAAACATAAAAAATCACATTATCAGGATGTCAGTCAAAAACCAAAACACAATTTGAAATTTTATCTCAACAAAACATTACAACAACAAAACAATGGAAAAAGGAAGAAACGAAGATGAACAAAAACGAGATAGGAATCAGGGATACATCAAAAATCAATGAGGAATTTCTTCATAAGACAATCAGAGTGACAAATGACTGAATCTTTGTGGATCATGGCAACAAGAGTAGGCTCTAGTTTATTAGCTGAAAGAGTATTGCTCATACCTCATTGAGCAATCAACAAATTCGACTTGACCTCCAATGTTACCATCACAAGTACTCAACAAGAATGTTTTTGCACTACTTAAACAAAGACCACAATCTGAAAATTCAATAATGGAGTTGCAAGTAGCATGGCCATAAGCTAAAGCATCATTAGGATAAGGAGATGTTATGTAGTAATCATAACCTAGATTTGGTGTCACATTTTGTAATGCTTCAACAACATAAGCCAAACTTAGTGCAAATGGACCACTCTTATCATACATATTGCCATTGCAAATATGATTAATCTCTTTGGTATTTGGTTCACTTCTCACAAAACTACTAAACAAAAACATTCCAATTATAAGGAATGTGGTCAGAACTTTCATTCTCAAAATTGAATCCATATGTATCTAGCCTCTCTATGATCGTATATCTTCCTATATTCTATTTGTTTTGAGTTGCAAATTTGAGTTTCACATGTTCTTGTTTAAATAGATTTGTCCATCTCTATTGATTTGTCCATCAATGCAAATAAAATATTCAATGATTTTGGTGTAACTTGTTTTTAGTTTTCACTAAATATTCATAGGAAACCATATTTTCATTACAATTTTTTTACTCTTCCATTTCTTTCAAACATGTTCTGAAAAATATTTTCTTGAGTCAATAATCTTTCGGAAACAACCTCTCTATCTGATAAAGATAAAGATAAAGGTCTGTGCATACCCCACTACTTATGGAACTTTAATTTACTAAATATATTATTATTGTTGCTGTATTATATTGCTAGGAAAACATACATGGAGTACATTGTTTTTTAACCAATGTATATGCCGGCAAAGAAATCTTGCTTTTGTACTGATAGTCCATTTTTGGGGTTGTCTTGCTTATATCTTCACTCTTGACTTAAACTTGTATCCAAAACTTTATTTAATCATAATCTCCATAATCTTACATATTATTTTATATAATGTTGTGTTGTGTTATATGTGACGTTCTACTTTAATCTCTTTAATAGTCATGAAGATAAATATATAAAATAAAATTCTAATTTACAAAGATCAATATTTCTGATTTAATCACGCTGTTGCAGTTTTGCATAAATAAATATGATTGATAAAATATTTTGTTTGATATTTGCACAAGGATTTTACTTTTATAAAAATGATATTTTAAAAAACATGTACATTATCAACTTTAACTAATTATTTATACATAAATAGGAAAAATTACGCGGTTAAACAAATTTATACTACTTAATTAGTCATTATAGTTATAATTTGATATAACTACCATTCACGACTAACAGTAAGTGTTAATTACGTGGGCTGATTGTGAGTTTGTGTAATTCGCCGCGTTTGTATAATTTGCAACTAACAATTCTTCGTTTGATTTGTATTTGTATACGATAGTTTGTATTTGTATATGACGGTGATTTCCTTTGGTTTTTCAGTCATCACTAGATACATTCAATCTTTTTTGTAAAACTTTTTAAAGTTTGTATAAATGTGTAGTTTTCGGATTTTGTATAATATAATTGTTGAATGTAATTTGAATAATATAACTTGTATAACTATTTAAAGCTCATATGTTTGTGTTTGTATAAATTAGTTATTTCGAGTTTTATCATATTTGTATAATTTTGAAATTTGTATTACTCAATTATACAAATACACGCGAATTATACAAACGTACTCGCGAATTATACAAATGAGGTGTGAATCATACAAATTGTTGCCTTCTCTCGCTCGCCTCTCTCCTCCCTCTCCCAATATCGCTCACATCTCTCCTCCCTCTCCCATTCTCGCTCACCTCTCTCCTCCCTAAATATGTAGCTATGAATCGTAACTAGCAAAATATAGCTATGAAGCGTAATTAAGCTATTTTTAATGGTGGGCAATTAGTTCACAAACTGCTTGTTGCTTGTTATAACTAAGGGCCCGTTTGACCATGTGATATGGTATCATGACATGGAATCATGATATGATATCATAATATGAAATTATGAGATGAAATTGAAATTTTGTTTGGACATGCAATATGGAGTTTTTGTGTTGTATATTTTCTCATAAACATAAGAATCCATAATTTGTAAACCTATTAAAATATGCCCAATTGTTTATTCAATCTTACCAAATAAACAAAAAATTATAAAATCGCATAATATATTATTACAAAGCTATTTGTTTTCCACTTAAGTAATTGTTTAATCTAACTTTAATTCATCAAATTTAATTTAATAAAAAAAATTGAACATAAATTGTAGTGTACTAGTCTTTAATACAATCTTTCCATATAGTTGTCATGCCCCGAGCCTACACTTTGGGCAGGACTGGCACTCGAGAACCATTGATGACCCCAAGCGAACCCTTGGCCTGACTTAACTTATAGCGGAAGACTTAATAACAAGAAAACAGTCTCAAGACATAACTCATGCAATAACTTAAAAAGATGTTAAACTTAGCCAAACATGGCAACTCAAGTCTTAACGTATACAACTGAAAATGCAAAGACTAAAGAACTATAACTACTCGTCTATGAAGCATCTAAAACAAAGAGTGATCATCCCAACAACTGATATACTAAACCAAAGTAAAAGGAGTCCTACGGATAGTAAGGAGGCTCACCAACTGACTCTAAGCTCAACTAGATCAATGAGACGCTGGATGCTAATCCTGGTTATCTGTGTTTGCATCATGAAACGATGCAGCCAAAATGTCATCAGTACATTGAATGAACGAGTATGCGAGGGGAATACTAAACATAACATAAGCTTGAAAGGAATTTGAAAGAAACACTTACCTTGGCTTTACTCAACTCATGAATAACTTAACTCAAATGCAAAGTACACAACAATAATAAGGTGCAGTTATACAAAGCATTTAAAACAATAGATAACAATTCAATTTGTTAAAGAAATGCAATAACAACTCAGTTTATTCATATAATAAAGTAATATAATTAATGTGGGAGTTTCTCTAATTGACAACCACCACTATGAGCTTAAGTGGTGATACAACGTCTTGCCCACGCTGCTAGAACTGTCCTATACTTTGCCATCAGATAGAACATCTTAACTAAGTGGATCTACTAGTCTATGCTAAAAAACACTAAGGAATCATATAAAAAGTATGATCATTTTCTACCCATGATGGCTACATGGTTTATGGAGATTAGAGTTATTATGAACTCGCGTCTCCATATCAGTGCTCAATACTACTCCCAAAAATATACTTAGCTCATATGTTTTTAAAACAAAACTCTTTCTTTGGTTTGAGATAATTACTTAAAACTTAGCTTAAAAGCTCTCTTGGAAATCGGTGTTTCCTTTCTTGCTCAAATGTGAAAACATTTTAACTCTTGGGAATACTTAGTTCCTGTATAATCTTTGAAGAAAAAGAACTTTACTCAACTCAAAGCTTAAGTCTTAAAACAAAATTAAAACGTTTGCAAAAGACTTCTTGAAAGAACTCTCTAGACTTGGCTCTTAACTTTCCTTGAATTTGAACTAATGGATTCGAGAATGGTGATTTGTAATAGGAAATATCTCATGATGTTTAGGAGTGTTTTTAAATAGTTAAACATGAGAAACAATCAAGAAATCATTGTTTGGAAGCATGTCCACGATGCAGAGATCCATTTAAATATTTGACCAGGAAATTAATTTTGAAACAGAGGAGTTCGAGTCCTTTCTGCGACTCGGAGGTGATTTTTTTACACTGGGGGAGCAAGTCCATGATGCAGACTTGCGTGCCAAAACCTACTCGACTTTTTCCTTCTTCGTTTTCTCACCCTAATTTGCCTAAATTTGATTCTTTTTCTCAATCTCTCTTTAGATTCAAATACCGAGTATATATACACAAGAACCTAACTCAAAACAACTCTTATATCGACATGATTCCATCAAGAACTTCACAATCCCATCAAATCTCAAGAACTAAAGCAAACTTCAAGAACATAATTCAAGAACACCATACTTTCAACTTTCTAGAAACGAATTTCACTGAAACAAACCTGATTGGCACATGGGTGAACGAAACCAATGCTATGAAAGTCTCACATACCTCTTTAGGGATCAACCCTTGTCAAAACGACTTCAATTCCACAAGAAATCTCCAAGAATGCCTTGACTTTTCTCCTTTTTTCTCCTCTTTTCTCTTATCTCAAAGCCCTAGTGTATTTCTTAATTACGTAAACTAAACAAACTTAGTTTAGACCCCAAATAACTTACTAAAAACGCAATTAATTAATTGGGTGTGGAAAAGACCAAAATACCCTTCCAAAATCCAGTTTTGACTTTCCTTATCTAAACAACCCAACTTCGAATGGGTATATCTCACTTATACCAACTCGGAATTGAGCCAACTTGGCGGCATTGGAAAGATAATTCTGATATATTTCCTACGGTACTTGGATGCACACCTAACTCATCCTGATCTCGGAGTTATGGTCATTTGAAGTTGACCAAAACTCAAGCTTAACATAACTTAACCAATTTTCCAGATTTTTTCATTTTTTCCAAAAATGACTCTTCCTAGAGGTGTTACAAATCTCTCCCTTGTGAACATTCGTCCTCGAATGAGATTACTCTTTGTAGGCTAAGGGTGTAACATTTAACGTTCAACTCAAACACCCAGCAACCAACTATAACACATCAAGCATATAATTTAAAGAGTACTAAGAAGAGAATTAGTACCTTGATCTTGAATTTCTCCGGGCTCAAAGAGATGTGGATATCTCTCCTTCATATCCTCCCTAGCTTCCTAAGTAGCTTCCTCAACAAACAGGTTTCTCCAAAGAACTTTGATTGATGCTACTTCCTTGGTCCTGAACTTACGAACTTGGCGATCTAGAATATGAACAAGAATCTCCTCATAAGATAAGCTATCCTTGATACCAATATCTTCATTTGGTATGATAAATGAAGGATCTCTCATGCACTTCTTCAACATGGGAATATGAAATACCGGATGAACTACTACTAACTCTTGAGGTAGCTCTAACTCATAAGCTATATTACCCACCCTCTTGGATATTTTGTAAGGGCCAATATACCGGGGACTAAGCTTTCCCTTCTTACCAAATATCATAACACCTTTCAAAGGTGAAACTTTCAAGTATACCCAATCATCTACTTCAAACTCTAGCTCCCTTCTCCTAACATTAGTGTAGGATTTCTGACAACTCTGCGCTGTTTTCAACCTCTCTTGAATGACTTTCACTTTCTCCATAACTTGACTAAGTAAGTTTGGTCTTATCAACCCAGCTTGACCAACTTCAAACCATCCAATAGGAGATCTGCATCTTGTCCCATAAAAAGCTTCATAAGGAGCCATTTGGATGCTAGAGTGGTAACTATTGTTATACGCAAACTCAATGAGAGGTAGGTGATCATCCTAATTACCTTTGAAATCAATCACACACCCTCAACATATCTTCTAAGGTCTGAATAGTGCACTCTGCTTGGCCATCTATCTGAGGATGAAAAGTAGTACTTAAGTTCACCTTTGAACCCAAGCCTCTCTGAAAAGATTTCCAGGACTGTGCAGTAATTTGTGCACCTCTATCTAATATAATCGATACCGGAACCCCATGAAGTCTAACTACTTCTTGAATATACAACTTAGCATAATCTTCTTCTGAATGGATAGTCTTTACCGGCAAAAAGTGGAATGATTTTGTCATTTTATCAACAATCACCCAAATAGAATCATGTTGCCTGCGAGACTATGGCAACCCAGTAATTAAATCCATATTGATCACCTTCCACTTCCATTCCAGAATCTCTATGTTTTGAGCCAAACCACCAAGCCTTTGATGTTCTACCTTAACTTGTTGGCAATTCGGACACTTTTCAACGAACTCTGCGATATCTTTCTTCATACTGCTCTACCAATACACTTCTCTCAAGTCACGATACATCTTAGTGGAACCCAGATGGATAGAATATCTCGAGCTATGAGCTTCCTCCATGATCCTTTCTTGGAGTTCATCCACCCTTGGTACATACAACCTACCTTTACCTCAATACACCATCTCTCTCTTGTTCAAAAGCCATTACTTTTTTCTTATGAACATTTGCCTTCAATTCAAGCAAAATGGGATCTTGGTCTTGCTTCTCTTCCACTTCTGGCACTAATGATGATTCATCCCCATTCATCACCACTAGTCGTGCAAGCCTGTGCACATTTTTTGCTAACTCTTTCTTGGCTTCTTCAAAATGGGCGGTACTACCATAAACAACCTGCTCAAAGCATCAAGAACCACATTAGACTTACTTGGGTGATATAGAATACTCATGTCATAATCTTTGAGTAATTCTAACCACCTCCTTTGTCTGAGATTACACTTTTTTTGACTAAACACATACTGAAGACTCTTGTGATCGGTGAACACATCTACACGCACACCATAAAGATAATGGTGCCATATTTTCAAAGCAAATACTACGACAGCTAACTCTAGATCATGGGTTAGGTAGTTTTTCTCATGAACTTTCAATTTTCTGGAGGCATAAGCTATAATCTTGCCATTCTGCATCAACACACAACCCAAACCAACTCTAGACGTATCACAATAAACAACAAAGCCTTGTGTGCCTTTTGGTAAGGTCAATACTGGGCAGTAGTCAACCTTTTTTTCAATTTCCTGAAAGATTTTCTCACAAGCTTCAGACCATTGAAATTTCATTATTTTTTGATCAATTAACTTGGCCAAAGAGGATGAAATAGATGAGAACACCTTTACAAACCTTCTATAATAGCCAGCTAAACCCAGGAAACTCTTAATGTCAGTTGGAGATGTGGGTCTAGGCCATTTCTGCACTGGCACTATTTTCTAGGCATCAACTTTAATTTCCTCTCCAGACATAATGTGGCTTAAGAATGCCACTGACTCAAACCAAAATTCACACTTAGAGAACTTGGCATACAATTCTCTATCCTTTAGAGTTTGGAGAACTATTCTAAGATGATTGGCATGATCTTCTTCATTCCACGAATAGATTAGTATGTCATTAATGAACATGATAACAAACATATCTAAATAAGGCTTGAATACTCTATTCATAAGGTCCATGAATGTTGCAGGTGCATTGGTCAAACCAAAGGACATAACTAAGAACTCATAATGACCATAATGTTTAACTGCTGTCTTTGGAATATCACATTCCTTTACTCTCAACTGATGGTAGCCTGAGGTCTATCTTAGAGAAACAGGTGGCACCATGAAACTGATTGAAAAGTTCATCAATTTTCGAAAGAGGATACTTATTCTTGATGGTAACCTTGTTCAACTGACGGTAATCTATACACATCCTAAGGGAACTATCCCTCTTCTTCACAAATAAGACCGGAGTGCCCCAAGGTGAGACATTTGGTCTAATGAAACCTATATCTAGGAGGTCTTTCAACTATTCATTCAATTTTTTTAACTCTGCTGGTGCCATTTTGCATGGCAGAATAAATATAGGAAGAATATCTGAAAGAGTGTCTATATCAAAGTCTATTTCTCTCTCAAAAGGGACTCTGGGAAGATCATTAGGAAAGAGTTCTGGAAACTCTTTTACTATTGAAACTGACTGAATATGAGGTATCTTAAGCCTAGAGTCATTAACTCAAACTAAGTGATAGACATACACCTTGGAAACTAACTTTCTCGCCTTAAGGTACGAAATGAAACGACCCTTAGGCACTGCTGAACTGCTACTCCACTCTATAACTGGTTCATTAGGAATTTGGAACATCACAACTCGAGTTCTACAATCAATGGAGGCATAACAGATATGAAGCCATTCCATACCAAGAATGACATCGAAATCTATCATGTCTAACTCAACTAAATCAGCCATGGTGTTCTTGTGATTGATGGAGATGACGCAATCACGATATACTTTCTCAGCTAGAATAGACTCCCTAATAAGTGTAGAAACCACAAAGTTTCTCAGGAAGAATATCAAAATTATTTGCAATATATGGAGTCACAAAATATAAACTTGCTCCTGGGTCTAGAAAATGATAAGCATAAAGAGTAAAGACTTTGATCATACCAGTATCAACATCTGGAGAATTCTCTTGCTCTTGACGACTAGTGATCGCATAAAGGCGGTTTGCTCCTACACTAGTACTAGAAGTAGCTCCTCTAGGTACAGCCCTATTCGGTGGAGCAACTGATGAAGATTGGGCTCTATTGCCCTAATTCCCATTACCTTAGCGGTTCTTAGGGCACTCTTTCATAAAGTGACCCTCTTGTCCACACTGAAACAACATGTGGAGCCATTGTGACATTAACCTGAGTGAGTCCTTCCACATTTAGCACATGCAGGAGCCCAATTACCTCCTTATGCCACACTACCCTGAGACTGTGCAGGTCTGGCTTTGAAGTTCTATGAATTCTGGCCATTATACACACCTTTGTTTTTGGGTGCAGGTGCACTAGTAGATGATGGAGCAGGTCCTTTTTGCTTTTGTTGGAAAGAAGACCGGTTCACATTATTCCTTTGCTGCTTGGACTCATTCCCTGTCTTCACTTTCTTGTTTCTAAACTCCTACATATCCCTCAGCTTCTCTTCCTCAACCTGCTGCACATATACTATCAACCTTGCTATATCTATGTCCTCAATTAGCATGGCTGCCTTGCCCTCTTTACTTGACAGATAGGACAACCCAACAAAAAAAAAAACTCATCATGTTTCTCATATCCGTAACCATCTCCAGAGCATATCGGGAAGGTTGGGTGAACTTTAAGTTGTACTTATGAACACTTAGTGAATCTTGCTTAAGGGTGAGAAACTCTCATACCTTGGCCTCTTTCAGTTCTCGGGGAAAGAAACGCCTTAAGAAGGCCTCTTGAAAACAAGCCAACTCGTAGGTAGTACTCCCTCAGCTCTACCCTTTTCCACTGGTCAAACCAAGTCCTAGCAAAATTCTTTAGTTGATATGTAGCTAGTTCTACTCGCTTAGCATCGGTAATGTGCATAACTTCAAATACTTTTTGCAGCTCCTCAATAAAGTTCTCTGGATCCTCAGTACTGCTTGAACTAGTGAAACTTGGAGGATTCATCCTTAAGAACTCTCGGATCCTCGAAGTATCAACCACTTTCTGTCGAGCTCTTCTTTGTTGCCCAACCTGATTAGTCACAACTTGACTCAACATTCGAATCGCTTCCTTGAACTAAGCATTCGTTACTTTTCTTTAGGGTTGCACTTCAGGTGCATTAGGTACCCCTTGTTCCTTAACGTTCCTCCTAACAGGACGACCTCGAACAGCTCTTCGTGGAGGCATGATTAACAAAAAAACACGCGCAAGCACGAATTAGAAAGAGACTTTATAGAGATTAACTCTATCGCACGAAATGAGTATGAAAGAAGTGAGATAATTTCTTAAGTGTCGCAACCTCCTGATTATAGATATGGTGCGCTTCACATCGATAACTAGGACTCTACAGACATGACTTTATATACTTCCCAGGACTCTTGATATATGTGCTCTGAGACCAAGTTTGTCACGCCCCGAGACTACACCCTAGGTGGGACTAACACTCGAGAACCTTTGTTGGCCCCAAGCGAACCCTTAGCCTGACTTAACTTATAACGGAAGACTTAATAACAAGAAAACAGTCTCAAGGCATAACTCATACAATAACTTAAAAAGATTTTAAACTTAGCCAAACATGGAAACTCAAGTCTTAACATATAAAACTAAAAACGGAAAGACTAAAGAACTATAACTACTCGTCTATGAATCCTCTAAAACAAAAAGGGATGTCGGAACAAGAACCTCGATCATCCTAACAAGTGATATACTAAAACAAAGTAAAAAGAGTCCTCCGGATAGCAAGGAGGCTCACTAACTGACTCTGAGCTCAACTGGATATACAAGGAGCTGGATGTTCATCCTGGTTACCTGTGTTTGCATCATGAAACGATGCAGACCAAATGACATCAATACAGTGAATGTTCGAGTATGCGAGGGGAATAGTAAACATAACATAAGCTTGAAAGGAATCTGAAAGAAACACTTACCTTGGCTTTACACAACTCATGAATAACTTAACTCAAATGCAAAGTACACAACAATAATAGGGTTTAGTTATACAAAACATTTAAAACAGTAAGTAGCAATTCAATTTGTTAAAGAAATGCAATAACAACTCAGTTTATTCATATAATAAAGTAATATAATTATTGTGGGAGTTTCTCTAATTGACAACCACCACTATGAGCCTAAGTGGTGATACGTCTTTCCCACGCTGCCAGAACTGTTCTATACTTTTCCGTCATATAGAACACCTTAACTAATTGGATCCACTAGTCTATGCTAAAAAGCACTAAGGAATCATCTAAAAAATATGGTCCTTTTCAACCCATGATGGCTACATGGTTTATGAAAACTAACTTGAGTTATTATGAACTGGCGTCCCCATATCGGTGATCAATACTATTCCTAAAAATATACTTAGCTCATATGTTTTTAAACCAAAACTCTTTCTTTGGTTTAAGATAATTACTCAAAACTTAGCTTAAAAGCTCTCTTGGAAATCGGTGTTTCCTTTCTTGCTCAAATGTGAAAACATTTTAACTCTTGGGAATACTTAGTTCCCATATAATCTTTGAAGAAAAAGAACTTTACTCTTACTCTTTACTCAACTCAAAGATTAAGTCTTAAAACAAAGTTAAAATGCTTGCAAAAGACTTCTTAAAAGGACTCTAAGAACTCTCTAGACTTTGCTCTTAAGTTTCCTTGAATTTGAACTTGTGGATTCAAGGATGGTGATTTGTAATGGGAAAGATCTCGTGACGTTTAGGAGTTGTTTTAAATAGTTAAACATGAGAAACGATCAAGAAATTACTATCTAGAAGCAAGTTCGCGACGCGGATATGCATTTAAATATTTGACCACTAAATTAATTTTGAAACATAGGATTTCGTGTCCTTTCCGCGACGTGGAGGTAATTTTTGTACACTGGGGACGCAAGTCCGCTACGAGGACTTGCGTGCCAAAACCTGCTCAACTTTTTCCTTCTTCGTTTTTCTCACCCCAATTTGCCTAAATTTGATTCTTTTTCTCAATCCCTCTTTAGATTCAAATACCGAGTATGTATACACAAGAACTTAACTCAAAACAACACTTATATCGACACGATTCCATCAAGAACTCCACAATCCCATCAAATCTCAAGAACTAAAGCAAACTTCAAGAATATAATTCACGAACATCATACTTTCAACTTTCTAGAAACGAATTTCGCTGAAACAAACATGATTGGCGCGTGGATGAACGAACCCAACGCTATGAAAATCTCACATACCTCTTTAGAGATCAACCCTTGTTGAAACGATTTCAATTCCACAAGAATTCTCCAAGAACGCCTTGACTTTTCTCCTCTTTTCTCCTCTTTTCTCTTCTCTCAAAGCCTTAGCATATTTCTTAATTGCGTAAACTGAACTAGCTCAGTTTAGATCCCAAATAACGTACTAAAAACAAAATTAATTAATTGGGTATGGAAAAGACCAAAATACCCTTCCAAAATTCGGTATTGACTTTCCTTATCTAAACATCCCAACTTTGAATGGGCATATCTCACTCATACGAACTCAGAATTGAGCAAACTCGATGGCATTGGAAATATAATTTCAAGATATTTCCTACGATGCCTAGAAACACACCTAACTCATCCTGAGTTAGGAGTTATGGTTGTTTGAAGTTGACCAAAACTTAAGCTTAACATAACTTAACCAATATTCCAAATTTTTCATTCTTTCCAAAAACGACTCTTTCTAATTCTAGTTCTTTCTAGTTCTTTCAAATAGCGAGGTGTTACAATAGTAAGGACAATTTCCTCATGTTGAACATGCATTTATCGATCATGTGATCGAGAAGATGAGCCAACAGTGTTAGTTTGAGCCATTTGTTGGTCAATATCATCTGCAACTATATTTTCATGCTCATATACTATAAATATTTCATCAGTCCTTTGATATTCTTGTAAATGATTATGTAACACTGCACAAGGTATGACAATTTTCACTTGTGTATCAATATCATAATGGTTCATGCTTTGTTTCAGACTTCTAAATCTATTTTTCTAAGCTCCAAAAGTCCGTTCAATCACATTGCGCAGAGATGAATACCTATAGTTAAACGGTTCTGTGGCATTTTGAGGTTCTCTTTCACTTCCTTTGTAATCTTGCAAATGATAGTGTAGTCCTTTGTATGGAGCTAAAAATCCTTTTGTGTTTCAAAAACCAGCATCAACAACATAATATTTATCTACCAACAAACATTTTATAAAGAATTACTAAAAGCATATGTGACGTTAATGAGAAAACTTTGTGTAAATAAATTATATTTATTCTAAGGATGCATGTAATTTAAAGTTTTCATGTGGCGGAAATTGAAATTGTGACGTTAGTTCAACAAGTGTATTCTCAAGTACTTTATTGTCATGTGTGGTACCTTCCCAACCAGCAGCAACAAAGGTAAATCACATATCAAAATCATAAGCACATAAGACATTTTGTGATGTTCTTCCTTTGCGATTTCAATATGCTTGTTGCACCGCTTTAGGAACCTCCCCTTCTATATATGTTCCATCAATCGCACCAACACAATCCTACCAAATAAAAAATTCATCAATATTATTTTAGTGAACGTAAAATAAATTGGAAGCATTATAGAATGCAATTCATAAAAATAATGTTTGTAAGAGTAATAAACCAAGTCGATACTGAGTATGTAACTAAATACTAATAACTTACACATAAAATATAAATGTGCACTTATTAAGGCCATAAAATAAATTTATTAATGTGCTTAAAAATTTACCTTAAACCAAGGCCAAAATCGAGTATTATGTCGAATTTTTGAATTTACTCCTGTCATATTTTTTGGTTGAATAAATATTGGTGACATCTTGCTAATTGCCTCGGCAACTATTTTATGTCGGTGAGAATAATAAATTTTAAAAAGTAATGATGTGATTATAAATTTTATTTACATATGAAATAAATGATTAGTAGATATAAATGTGAGGTTGTTTAACAAAATATAAACTTGTGGATCAATTTTTGTATTAAAGATATCTCAAATCATGATAGGAAATTCTCATATCATGGTTTTTGGAGATTATGGAACTACATTTCATGATATGGAATCAACGTAAAATCGCATGTCCAAACGTTGATTTCATCTCGCGATTCCATATCGTGATATGGTATCGCCCGGCCAAACGCCTACTTATTTCTTTTTTATTTTCTCTGTAGTACATTACAACTAGGAGTGCTAAAAACAAATTGAAGCTTTTATTTATTTATTTTTAAAATCCAAAAACAATATTATTGCAAAAAAAAATAAAATGAATTGTAATTTTAAACCCTGACCACAATATTATCTTCATAGTATGTTATTAGTAATACTCCCTCTGTCTCCAGAATCCTATCCAAATATTTAACACTCCACAATTCAAGTTTCAATATTTAACAAGATATCTAAATTTAAAGCTAATATCTTAAAAAATAACTGAATTATTAGAATTGATCTAGTAAAGTAATTGAACTTTGTTTTGCATCAATAAAATCTCTTAACTTAAGGTTTTTATCTTCAAAAATCACTCAACTACATTTATCATTGAAATAAAAAATTTGATATGATAAATAAATTATTTGATATGTCATGTAAATATAAATCTCACAAATAAACAATTTTTTTTTTCTAAAAAAAGGCATTACGATTCTCCTTCTTAATTTATCATGAAACAAATTTGACATGAATAACATTTTTATTTATTCTTATTTTTTCAATAAATCTTAATTAATTCAAATACAATAACCAGCAATTCTGCAAACCGTAACATAAATATGGTCAAAGCATGACACCTTTAGCAACTCCAGAACTCATGCAGATAGAGTGACATAAAAAATAATTTATTTAGTCTTATCAAATTTAATTTCATGATAAACATAATAAAGTGATTTTTGTAAATAGAAACCTAAATTTTGGGGCTTTAATTGATATAAAATAAAGTTTAATGATTTTGCTAAATAAATTCTCATAATTCAATAACCTTTTAAGATGTTAACTCTTGAATTTATTAGTACTATTCATCATTTTCTTCTATAAACTCATAAAATTCATAAAACATCTACTCATACTCTAATACATACATCATATAAATAAGTTATCTATAGTTTGTTTTGTTTACAGTGGCGAACTTGCTACAAATGCATTTCTTGTCAAATTTGAATTATTCAAAATTATTGCATTGTGGTATGCATTTCGTCACGGTGTGTGTAATTACAAGAAGATAAAAAGTTTTCTCTTTCTACTCTTGAATTTCCAGAAAATCGTACGATAATAACAAACTTTCTAGATGAATCAGACGACGAAATAGAAATGAGAGACTAAAATGTTGTTGATACACTTTCAAACACTCTTTTTATGACAAGTGGAATTGTGTGTTACATATCCTTATGGATGTTTTAACACATAAAAGGAGTGAGTACATATTCAACTTCGATCTTGCTAAACCATTTTTCAACTCCGAAATTTTGTAGTTCTTTAATGTTCTTCATGTGTTTTGGTGTTTTTGAGGAAGAAGAATAAAAAGAGTACTTTGATTCAAAACCTCAATTAAATAGTGTTAAATGTTGTTTGGAGGTCAGCATTAGTTTTGCAAAACTTAATCAAAAATTGACGGCATGGATGAGCCTTTTCTCAAACGACAATGGTATAGATGAGCCAAACTTTTAACGGATGACATAAATGAGACTTTTCTCAAAGGTCAATGACATATTTAATCCCTTTCCCTTAAAATAATTAGAAACATGATTAAGTAAATTCATAGAAAATAAAACTTCTAACATGAATTTACGAGTATAAATAATATAATTAAAAATTATTATGAGACACAAATCAACTCTAATATCTTAACTTTTAAACAATAATAGAATCATTATTCCTAAAAATATATTACTATCATCCTATGCAATTTACCTCGATGAAAAAAAATAATCAATAAAACTTATTAGTATTATCATAAAACCATCAATCCATCGTGAATAAAAATAAAATTATTTTCAAATAGTTAAATAATAACATATGATAATTTTGAGACATATGACAAAAATATAAAGATCAATAAAAAGTAAAGATGTAAAATTTGGGTATGTATCTTTAAAAAAAATAATTAAATAATAATCACCCTCGTGATATTACCAAATAGTAAATATACAAAAGTACGACTTTTTGTTTGAGTTACTCTTAATCTCCTTATTTATATAGATGAAAAAATTATTAAGTATCATTCATTTTAAAGAATTATGACATTAACTGAAGAGTTTAACATATAATTTATTTAAAATGTTTTAGGCGAGCCCAAAATGTTTAAGATCTGAAATGCTCTTATTGGTTCAAGTAAATATTTGTCCATCTGAAGAAAGTTGACGGGATGGGGATAATGGAATCCATCCAACAATCAAACACCAACACTATGAGTTGTATTAAAAGAGTCTGATCTTTAAGGGGGGTAAATCAGTCGAGATATATTAATTTTTCATTAGCAATAATATTCTTTTGAATTGTTTTTGTGATGCTAATAAGTGATACTTTTGTCTTTCCTATTATATAGATAGCAAATTAAAATATATAGTTGAGTTTTAAGAGATTGAAATAGTTAGGTAAGTGGATGGGGAATTTTACGAATGATTTTTAATTTTTTTTTAGGGAAAAATGTATAAAATAGCAAACTATTTATTCAAATTAAATGTTATAACCACAATTTCATTTAATTATAATCTGTAGCATGTTGTGCCTTAATTTTCCTATCTGTAGAAAAAATTACTTTTTGAAATGTAGTATAAAACAATTTAAGAAAAATACTTAGAAAAAAGTCGCCACTTAATTTTTTAAAGAAATTAAGAAAACTTATAATTTTCAAAGATTTAAACGAAAAAAAATCATTTGAAAATACCAAAGAGGGTTCGGGGTTCAATTTACACTTCGAGAAGGGTTTAGGCATTCAAAGTGCCCGCTAACACGCGGTTGACCTGCGACTTGACTAAAATATACTTGACTATTTTTAGGAAAGGGTGATTTAACATAAAAATAATAATTTACAATATTTGATTACCTTTGAGCAAATAATTAAATAAATGACACATTTTTATTTCATTTTTATTTTTTAGAGAAAGGGACCTAAAAATGAAACAATTGAATTAAATTGCAAGTGAGTAGAATTTTAACAAAACTAGATTAATTAGCATTTGTTTGAATCATTTTAAAAATAATTTACACCAATTTAGTTGATAAACCAAGATATCATTTTAAACTAGTTAAAAGTAAGTGAAAGTTTTGAATAGAAAACGTTTAAATAAGTAAATAAAGGTGCAAGAGTTGATAAAGTAAAATTTATTTAAGTAAACCAACAAAAACAAATTAGTTCTATCCTTTGTGAGATTCAATTAAGTTATTTAACCATTCTAAAGTTAAGAGTTAAACAACAAACAATAAGTAATCACAATTAAATAATTAAAGAGTAAGGGAGAAATTGAATTTGGCCTCCTTTTGGGCCAATTTCGCTGGAATTTTTTTGGGTTTTTACCCAATCCCTTTTTGTATAAACTTTTCGTATATCCGTGTATATCGGATGTATACAGCCCATTTTTCTGCTTTCCGAGACCCGTACGTCAATTTCAAAGACTTGTTCTTCGATTTTTCAAGGTTGTCTAACGTAATAAAAGAATTTTGGGCCTTTGTGGCTCATTTCGAAATGCAAGGAGAAAAATATGATAGGAGTTCGTAGCGAACTCGGGAAGATTTCACATGCGACAAAACAAATAAAATACATAAGTAATACTCATGATAAATCGGTAAAAAAACAATGCAATACGATGGTGGCCTAATGCAACAACTACTATTAACATCAACTTTGTTGTCACATAACTTATATATTACCAAATAAAATGTTCCAATTTTACATCGTGGATAAGCGGAAGCATGAACAATATAATTATTTCAACAAAGAATACAATACCATACCATAGAATAAATGAAGCTATGACATGTAACACCTAAAAGCCTAAACTAGCAGGGGAGACAAACAAGCATTAATTGAAAGAGAACATTTGCACAACAACCAACTAGATGTAAACTAATCAAGGGGACTATTTTTCTTAGGATGACAGCACAATTTTAACATATGCTAATTTAAAACAAACAAAACACCTATGCAAAAATATGAAAATTTAAGTAAAACATACACAACTCAAGAAACTTGTCAAAAAGAACAAGACCATTCCAAATAACACTACAGATTTCTGGCATATGACCAGATCATTTCATAGACACAATGATCCTAACCATTTTTCTACAATGATAGGAGAAGATATTCACACAATGATGCCCCATCATACTGCCAAATATAAGAACAATTGTAAAGTATGAAAAAATGTTCACCTTGTTTATTGATCTAAAGCAGTGTTTAAATACAAAAAGGACTAACCAATTGCCTAAACTAACTCCTATGAAAGAAGGCTGAACTAATTGAGAAAATATAGGAACTAACTAGTTGAGGAAAAGGTCAAACAGTAATGAAATATGCAGTAAATTAAAAATGTACTCTAATACGCCCCCCTCAAGATAGGCTGCGTGTAACAATGCCTAGCTTGAATAGGTGTTTATCAAAGGTTATCTTCGGTAGAGCTTTGGTGAGAGCGTCCACGAGTTGATCTGCAGCATGAATATGATTGATGTGAACTTGATTATGCTGGACCTGCTCACGAACAAAGTGAAAGTCTACAGCAATGTGCTTCATGCAGCTATGGAAAATTGGATTTGAGCACAAATAAGTAGCACCCACATTGTCACTGTAAATGGTTGGTGGTTGAGGAAGTAAAACATGCAGCTCTTTAAGAAGATTTGTCACCTAGTGGGTTTCAGCAAGTGCACTTGCAACTGCACGATACTCTGCTTATGTTGATGAGCGAGCAATTGTTCTTTGTTTCCTGGAGGACCAGCTCACAGGATTTTGGCCAAAAACTAATATGTAATCAGTAGTGGAAGCTCAATCAGTCACATCTCCAGCCCAATCCGCATCAGAGTACATGTGTAGCTTGAAATCATTATCTCTTTTAATGTGAAGAGCAAATTGAATCATTCCTTGGAGATACCTGAGTACTCGTTTGAGAGCTTTCCAGTGCATTTTAGACGGAGAGTGCATAAATTGAGACAATTTATTTACAGAGAAACTAATGTCCGGGCGAGTAAAAGACAAGTACTGTAGTTTTCCTAGAATTCTCCTGTAGCGAATGGCATCAGTTGATTCCGCTCCATCATTTTGTTGAAGCACTTCAGTAGCACTCATTGGGGTATTTGCTGAATTGCAGTCCTTCATGTTATGTTTAGAGAGGATCTTATTTATGTAATGAGACTGTGATAAGATAATTCCTTTGGCAGTACGGAGCACCTCAATACCAAGAAAGTAGTTTAGATTCCCAAGATCCTTAATGGAAAATCGTCCAGCAAGACAAGCTATAGTCTGATTTACCTCTGAGTTGTGAATCCCTGTGGTGGTGATATCATCCACAATAACCAGTGCATACAAAATACTGTCCGACACTTTGCAAATGAAAAGTGAGGCATCATATTATGACTTGACAAAGCCTAGATACAGAAGGAACGTCTTGAGTTCATTGTACCACGCCCGAGGGGCTTGCTTGAGTCCATATATGGCTTTCTTTAAACGACATATGTGAGAGGGGAACTGCTCGTCTGCAAAACTCGGAGGTTGGACTATGTACACTTCTTCTTCTAGACGACCCTGCAAGAATGCATTGTTGACATAAAGCTGGCGTAGGGGCCAATTCTTCTGGACAGTAATTGAGAGCACCAAGCGCACAATTGTCGGTTTAACAATCGGACTAAATGTGGCATGGTAGTCAACTCCAGGACATTGTGTGAATCCCTTTGCAACAAGTCGAGCCTTGTAGCAGTCTACTGTGCCATCATCTTTTCGTTTTAACCTGTATAACCATTTGCAAGAGACAATGTTTTTTGTGGGGTCATATGGTACGAATTCCCATGTCTGATTGTTCAATAAAGCATCAAATTCTTTTTTTATTGCTCTCTGCCACTCTGGGTGTTTGTTTGCTTGTTTGAAGTTGGTTGGGGTGATGATGGGGGATAAATGAGCCATAAAGTCATGGATGATTTTTGGTTTGTGAATGTTGTGCTGTGAACGGGTCACAATACGATTTGGAGGAGGGAGAGAAGGTCATTTAGTTTTAGTGGCTTGAACAGGTTGAGGGGAAGATGGTAGCGGAAGTGAGGCAGAGGGACGAGCAGCGGAGTTTTGGCTAACAGATGACATTGTTTTGCTTTTATGACTGTATACACATGGAAAAGTGGATGATTGAGGCAGCGGGGGATAGGATTGGGTATCATTGAGATCAGGAGGAACAATAACATTTGTAGGAGAGGGAGAAGAGTTGCCTGAAGTTGCAGATTCTGTTAGAGCACAGCTAGAGGAGACGGTGTTTGTGTGAGCGTTGGAGTTATCTGCCTTCTGGATAAGTATGGGGCTGAGTAATTCGCTGCTTAAGGGAGGTGGAAAAGGAGGAGATGTTGGTGGGTTAGTGTCAGTTGGAATTTCCCAGGCAAGTGTTTTACAAGTTGAAGAAATATGTGAAAAAATATTTTGAAAGGGAAAATTATTTTCAAAAAAATTCACATCACGAGATAAATATACTTTAGAAGATTTCGAATCAAAACATTGATGACAGTGATGAATTAAAGAAAAACCTAAATATACACAGGGTGTTGATCGTGGCTCCAATTTATTTTTTGATTAAGGTTTGAGCCAGGGATAGCAGAGACACCCAAAAACTTTTAAAGAATGGTAATCTGGATCTTGACCAAACAATAATTGAAAAGGTGATTTATTATGTAAAAGTGGGGTTGGCAACCGATTTATGAGGTAAATCGCATGTTGACAGGCAAATGACCAAAGAGTCGATGGAAGGGAAGTTTCATGAAGTAAAGTTCTTGCCGTCTCAATAATATGCCGGTGACGTCTTTCAGCAAAAGCGACTCTTTGGGGGGTATATGGAAGGGATAAAAGATGTTCAATACCTTGAGATCTTAGGTATGGATCAAGACTTTTATAGTCGCCACCACCATCCGTATAGAGAGAAAGCACTTTTGTATTAAAACGACGTTCAACTAGTGCTTGAAAATTTTTGAAAAGGTTGAGAACCTCACTTTTATGTCTTAATTTGTAAAGCCATGTGTATTTGGTAAATTGATAAATTGATCCACAAAAATACAATAGTAGAATTGTTTGTCAATCGATTGAATTGGAGAAGGACCTCATAAATCACTAAATATCATTTGAAATGGCTTGGTACATGATAAAGTGAAATGTTGGAAAGGATGACGATGAGCCTTATTCGAGGAACAAGAATTACAAAAAGAAAATTTTTCTCGTGAGCAAGGTAATGAGAATTTATTCAAAAGAAAATTTAAAACTCTTGCATGTGGATGAACCAACCGACGATGCCAAGTGAACATGGGTGTGGTGGTGGTCAAATTCACTTGCGGAGAAGATAGAGAGGGTATGGGTGGCCACTCATAGAGACCGTCTTTACTCTGACCGTGCACCAGTGGAATCCGCGTTTCCAAGTCCTTCACAGAAAAATGAAAAGGAAAGAATTCAATAAAGGTTAGATTATCTTGACAAAATTTTGAGACAGAAAGTAGATTGCGTTTAATGGTAGGAGCACAGAGAGTGTTAGAGAGTTTGAAAGATTTATTTGATGCATTTAATTGAGTTGAACCAGTGTGAGTTATCAGTATTTTGTTACCATTACCCATGGAGACCTGCTCCATGCCATTGTATTCCTACAAGTTTTGAGGTTCAGCGGTGATGTGATGAGATGCTCCAGAGTCGAGAATCCATGGATTTTTGGATGTGCGGAAACTTGAGACATAGTTAGCCTTGGCCTTAAAGTGATTGTGAGATTTTGATCGACAAACACTCGCAACGTGACCTGGTTTGTTGCACAACTAGCAGCGAACACCATCATAAGCAGTGTTAGTGGATGAAGAACGCCTTTGGTTGGGTGAAGTAAAGCGATTTGTGGACCGCCATTGTTGGTTTTTGCCATGATTTGGGTGACGATGGTTGCTATAGTTACCAGCCTTGTTGGATATAGCTGCAGCAGCAGTAATCTGGTTGGAGACTGTTTTGGACTCTTCATGGCGAAGGAAAAGCTCATGGTCCAGAAGCTTTCCGTAAAGTTCTTCATAAGTAATAGTAGAGTCCCGAGCACGGATTGCAGCAGAAATTTCACGAAACTCTGGACCCAGACCACTGAGGATCTTAACAATAAGTTCCGAGTTGGTGACGGGTGCACCAACGGTAGAGAGTTCATCAGAAATAGATCGAATGCTTTGTAAATATGTTGTGACTGGCTAGGAGTCTTTGGTCAGATACATAAGGCGATCGCGTAGACTGAAAATTCTGGTTTGGGACTTGTTCGCATAGGCAGTGTGCAGAGAATCCTAGGCTGCCTGAGCTGAATTAGCTGCTGCAACAGTGGTGGCAATTGTTGGATCAACAGAAACCATAAGTGCGTTTTGAATGAGTTGGTCTTGTCGAAACTAAAGTGCAAACGCAAGATTGACACTGGGAGTTGTTCCAGTTGTGATAGTGCGAGATGGGGAAGGAGTAGACCCATCGAGATAACCGTATAGATCATGACCATGCATAAGCATCGAAATTTGTACCTTCCACGTAGCAAAGTTGTGACTGCCATATAACTTTATGGGCAATTGGGACGCAGGGTTAAATTGAACGACCATCGCATTGTTATCAGTAGTGGCTGCCATTTCTGGAAGGTGGGTGGGAGAGAAAAAAAGATCTTACTCTTTAGAGTATATTGAGGCTCTTGATACCATATAAGAACAATTGTAAAGTATGAAAAAATGTTCACCTTGTTTATTGATCTAAAGCAGTATTTAAATACAAAATGGACTAACCAATTGCCTAAACTAACTCCTATGAAAGAGGGCTGAACTAATTGAGAAAATATAGGAACTAACTAGTTGAGGAAAAGGTCAAACAGTAATTAAATATGCAGTAAATTAAAAATGTATAATTAATTATGCAGTAAATTAAAAATGTACTCTAATACCAAATAGACTCATTTCATTTACAAGCAATATTACCACAATAGGAAAAACATATGCGGTATTTGTAAGAAATTATAACCTTGAACTTTTAGCAACGATATCAATTGACGATAGCAGAATCATCCAAACAACGTACTTCAACACGACAACATAATGAAAAAGCAGAAACTCAAAAGGGCAGCCCATGAGCTTAAACAAATAGCCATCCGAAAATCGCATACAATAACCCGGAATGAGATTTAATTTAAGCTAAACATTAACAAGACGGATTCAGAATTAAAAGTTAATGCCATAAGTGAAGACAAGATCATATTCGGTTCCATGAAACTAAATTAGGCTTAAACAATTTCCTTGATGTTTATGGCAAAATAGTGTACAAATTAGGATGAAATAGACAAATCAAGATAACATCCAGTCACCAAAACTTCAGAAATCTAACGAGAACAAGTTATAAAATAACACAGAGACAATCATTAAGCTGATTTAGATGTTGAAAACTAAAACACCATTAAAGACGCTTAAATATGGACATGAAACAGTGAAGAAACAAATAAATAAAAATTAAGAAGAGCCACCACATTTTGAATCACATTAAACATTCTAATTCATATATTACTGATTCATCAAGTTCAAACGGAAAGAAACAACACATATATAACTACTTCACTATATAGACTATTAGCGATACTGAAGTAAGAGGAGAATAGATGTCATCTTTATCGGAGCAGCGAATTGGTACGGCTACAAGCTTGGAGCGACTGAGACTTCCAACGACTCCGAGAGATTTCGATGGACAAAGTGAGAAGAGGGTCATAGAGGTGAACCCTTTGAGCTGTATTTTTAAACTAAGATTTTACTGTAACTTTCAAAAATAAACTGTATTTTACTCGTCCGTTTCTTGCCAATTTTTTTTTTCTTTTTCCTCCTTTTTTTCTAGTGACTAACAAGGAACTATTTATAGAAGGGGAATTGGGGTTCGGAATTGGGGAAAAGGGTAGAATTGGAATTCAAGTTCTACCCCAGTTTGAAAATTTTTCCTCCAAGGATAGGAAAGCTGTCCGTGGTATAAGGTTTCAAAGAAAATCCCATGAAATCCGAATGAAAAGACAAGGGTGGATGGCTTTGATAGGCGGGTCTGGCAGGTGAAAGGCTGACGCAGTTGACGCAGCTTTCACGAACTCTCCCTCGGGTAAAGGAGAAGAATTCACGTATGGGCAGTGGGGTCGTTTGGTACTGCTGCGATTTAGTTGCTGTTGTTGCGTGAAGCAGATGAGGAAGACGAAGTCGGGGGTGGTGGGTGCCGTTATTGGATCGTTGGGAATTGTTGGGCTGGCTGGAATTATTTGTTGTTTGGAATTGCTGTTGATTATATGTTGTATTGGGATGGGCTGGAAATTATGGTGAAGAGAATTGGTGGGCTGGAAGTTGGCCCAACGTTGGTCTTGAATAGATCCAACAAGTAGAGCAAAATATTGATTTGGAAAAATAACCAAACAAATTACAACTTTGGTCGAGATGAATTAACGAGTTTTTTAATCTTAACAAAGTAAAATAATTAACTCAATTATAAACAAAAAACTAACAAAAAATATGCCAACTTAAAGTAAACTAATTTAATAAAATATTCAACCAAAAAAAAAAAATCTTTGGGATGATTTTTCGAATATTTTAAAATATACGAATTATATAAAAAATTATGTAAAACGTATATATTATTAAAAAAATTAACTTGAAACTCTATTTACTTTATTTTCTTGAAATATTTTATAAAACTAATAATTTTAAATCATTTGAAATTGGAGAAGCTCGATGATTAATTTATATTGTGGAGGGTCAAAATTGGGTGTCAACATAGCAAACACTTTGTCATTGCCTCTCTCACCCAGAAATTTGGCTCACCGCTCTCCCAGACCTCGCTCGCCACTCTCACTTTATACAAACACAAATATATAAATTGCTATTTGTTTGTATAAAGCGAGAGAAAACAGTATATACAAATACAAATATAAATACATACATATATATATATATATATATATATATATATATTTATTTATTTATTTATTTTTATTTTTATTTTTCATCCTATACACTTATAATTATACAAAAACAGATCTTCCGCTACCAATTCTGTCTTGTCTTTCTCTCTTTCTCGCTTTATACAAATTACAATGTATACTTTGTGTTGTATAAAGCGAGAGAGAGATTTGATATACAGATATTTTATTTCAATTCAATTGTATACATTCAAATTTTATGCAGATATACAAACATAAAGAACATATACATATACAAATGCAATTTTCATAGACATAGATGCCTGATTTATACAAATCGCTGCAATTATACAAATCAGATGCCGGCAATTTTATACAAATCAAAGCTGCCTGCGATTTTTATACAACTCTGATGATCCATAGCAAACATAAAATTTACTATAAATCGCATTATAGCATACAAATATGATTTTTATGTTTGTTAAACCTAAAATTTACTCTCTTTATCATCTTCTTCTTTTTTTGAAAATAAATGACCTACATATTTTTTAACTATCCCTTTAGTAGTGTTTTCTTTTTCTTCTTTTTTTCGTTAATTGTTATATTTATTATTTACTTTGTATCATGTTATTTTTTAAATTTATTTTCTATTTAAATACTAAATTTTGTTGTTTATTAAAAAAAAATTATTTTTTTTGCCTTGTTCTAAAACTATCCAGTGTCTTGATATTAGACTGCCACTTAGGAGGGAATAACTATTTTAAATGTTCTTTTTATATAAATTCATCATTACTAATTATAATAATACTTTGCTTAATGGTACGTGCATAGTTTTTTTATTAATATTAAAAAAAAATGATTTTTGCACATTGTTACATCATTGGCCAATCTTTCAAATGTAAACATTACCTTATATAAAAAAAAAAACTAATAGTAATTTCGAAGCTCTAAATATCATACGATCTAAATTATTTTCTTTTTGTGATTTTTTCATAAGAACATGAAAAAGGCAAGTGAAATTTTTATTTTAATACAAATTATTAAATATGCACAATAATCGCGTCTCTTATTTAATTGTAAAAACTGCTTTAATCCTAATTAATTATAATTAATTAAAACATATGTTTTTGTAGTGCTGATCCAATCAAATAGGTTAACTAAAATTGGGATGCACAAATCAATAAGAAATTAGCAGATCAAAATTAAATGGATTTGATCTTGAAATAAAAATATTCCAAATCCAACAATGAGAGACTCAAAATCAAATGATACTGAAACAAATTTAAATAAATGGCTTAACAATAATAATTATGTCATGCTGCTGAGTAAGTTTTAATTAACAACTCTCTCTCTCTTTGTGTGTGGTAACTTTAAAAAAGAATATGTCTTCTTCTTCCTCTTCCTCCTCTTCTTCTAGTTAAGAACATCTTTTCTGAAAAAAAAAAAAAAAAAAAAAAAGAAACAATGCAAATTTAAATTTTTTTAAACAATGCCTTAAAATTATTTTTAAAATAAAATAATAATTTATTATTTAACTCTATTACATGTAATTAATATTTTTAATAGACATATCAGATTATCATTATTGTATGCATTGTTTAATTTTTTTGTCAATTGGTAAAAGAAAAAATATGTTTTAAATAGTAATTATTAAAAAAAATTATTTATTTTTGGTCAATTGTCATTACTTTATTTTTTTATGTTTTAAATAGTCTTTTTTTTTTTTTGAAAGGATTTTATCATATTTCAATCAGTTACCTATATTTTAGGAATCACTATTATTTCCTTGAAAAAAAATTAAAATAATTATAACATTTACATAAATATTAAATTGATCCAACTAATTTTAAAATGTGTAACTACCATTAAGTTCTTAGTTTTTTTTATTACTTTTGCAAATATATAGTTTATAATTTTTATTTCTAAAAAATATTATTTTTTTATGGTGCTGACACGTAAGAGCTATCATCTCTCCTATTTATATATAAACTAGTAAACGTACCAGCGCGATGCGATTAATTGATATAATTATAATAAAGATTTATTGAATAATTTCAAAATCAAGTTTATTATAAAACAATATTGTAAACTTTCTATGAGAGAATATTAATATATTTAGCATCTTGACAGATTATAATAGTTAATAGTAAATTAACATATACGTTTTTTAGCTAATTTTTTAATGATAACTTTTATCATGATTTATATATTTAATCTTATTTTTCTTTTCTTTTTTTGCAAATTAACCAAAATCATAAATACGCTTACACAATTCCTATCATCCTCTTGTATGCATTTATTACTATAATGTTTTTATTTATTGTTCTTAAAGAGTCGTTTGGTTGGGAACAAGTTATCTCAGGATTAGCAATCCTGGATAACTTATCCCATCACTATGGTATAAATGATGAAATAAGTTATCCCAAACATGACAACCAAACAAGACACTAAAATTTTATCCCATCACTATTTTCTTATATCCCAAACGAGTGTTTACCTAGAATTCAAATAGTGATTTTGAAGTACTTATGTTTCGTTTTCATTATGATATATTTAATTTTAGTTGTAATTATTGATATTAACTACCTATAGAATTAAATATATATTTGTATTCAATATCTATCAAAATTTCAGTTACTTTATTTGTAGTGTGACTTTTTTTGATAATAATTTAAAGACTTCTCATCTTATTTGTTTAAATTGACTTATTTTAAGTATTCTTAATTATTTTTTAAAGTGTTTGAATACATTTAAAAAATATTTATAAGTACTAAATTTTAGTTAAAATGATAAAAATAAATTCAAATCCATAAATTAGGATTTTTCTAATTGATAATTTTTAATTTATAAATCAAAAATTGAAAGTCATTTCAAGCAGATTCTAAATTCATTCATGATGGTTCACTATACAAATTTGAAATACGTTATGACAAAGAGGAAAATTGTCACGTTGAAGCTTGATTGCTTACTTTGAAAGTTAATGAATGATCAAGAGAGGAAACTGGTCACCTTTCAAGTGCAATGTCAAAGTGTCAAAGAAGTGATTTATTTCTATTTATAGATCAAAAAAAACTTATTATGATTCTCTTGAACACCTCTTTTAGAAGTTACAAATTTATAATTCCATGTTAATTTATCGGATAGTATTTGACAATCAATACAAAATAATAATGAAATAACTATTATACCCTAGTCTAAACAAATTAAATATTATGAAATATAAATAATAATATAAAATAAATTTATAATTAAAGAACATGACTCAAATAAGAAGCATACATTCTCAAATAATTTGGAACGATAACTCCATCACTTACTTTTGACACTCATAATTTGCTAAATAATTTATAATTAAAGGACATAACAATAAGCATATAAATTGGTGGATAGAAAAGTAGAAGAAAACTAAACAGTTCAGGATGTAATTTTGTCCTTGAAAATTATGAATCTTTAGTCATTCACTAATATTGTTTTGTTCTATTGAGAAAACTGAAAAGTTTCCATCTCCGGCCATTTCATAGTTGCTAACAAAAATTCAAACCAAAAGATACTATTTTTTTTTTTCAAAAATTAATTAGCGAACTATTAAGTGATAATAATAATAATAATAATAATAATAATAATAATAATAATAATAATAATAATAAAAAAAAAAAAAAAAAATAGAAAAGACCATAAAAGCACATAGTCGTGCTTCATTTAAATTGTATACGTGTTTCATAATAGATTTATGAACACATTTCACACAACTAAATAAATGCTAATCAAGTTCATGTTTACCTCATGAAATATTGTATTGCAATTAGATTTAAAGCCTTGCACGTTATATTGTAACGACCGTTCCCGTTGTTATAGAAAAGCCAACGGAAAAAAAATTTTGGGCCGGAAAACTTTTTTATAGTAACTTGGAATTTTCCAACCTCGTTCAGATTTGGACGAAAGCGGAGTCATTAAAGTCTAGGGAAATCTTGTAACAATTGGGTGATCTAATTATGAATTTGATCGCATTAGTAGATAGCTAAGACGTTAAGAAACCCGTGCAGCTTTATGGAATTAAATTCGGGCAAGTAGAACTCCCGAAATTGATCTTAGCGTGAACGGGTATTTTCGGAGTGTCATGGGATGAAGGTGTGTTGTGAAATGAGAGTTGAGAATTCTTAAATCAACTCACTGGTTCCGTGCAAGTCGCTAAGATCGGATTATTCCAGCCAGGGCGGGGCGACTGTAGCGGGGTGAGTCAAAAATGTTTTATTCTGCAATTTTCAACTCTATCTCTTTCACTCTTCTATCCGTAGATGGTTAATACTAGATTCAACGGTGTCAATGCTCCAACTGAGGAATCTGCCGCGAGAGGTCGCGGTCGAGGCAGGGGTAGAGGAAGAGCCAGGGGTAGAGGCTGTGGAACAGTATCGCCTGCTAGGAATGAAGCTCCTGTTAAGAATGCTTATGGGAATGAGAACCCTCCTGCGCATCATGAAGAGATAGAGGAGAATGTTGATGTTGAGAATGTTGAGGATGTAGGACAAGAGGAATAGGTGTAGGCTGAGACTACCGATGTTCCTCCCATAGACTCAGTGTTAGTTCGATAGATCATGTCATTCTTGAAACAGTTGGTTGGTCCTGGAGTGCATCCTTCTGTTCAAGCAACTCAAGCTCCCGATAATCCCCCTATTGCTAGTACTGCGCCCAAGACGGGTGGAACGGGAGGTAATGATGCTTTCTTTCATCTTTTGTTGGGTTCTGTTATGACTGGTAATGAGCATGAAATGTTGACTAAGTTTTTGAAGCTAAAACCTCATGTGTTTCTTGGTTAATTCTGATAATGAATATGCTTATGAGTTCATCTTAGATTACTATGAGAAGCTTCATAAATTGGGAATTGTCCATTAGTATGGGGTTAAGTTTGTGTCCTTTCAACTTCAAGGTAAGGCTAAGCAGTGATGGAGAATTTATATGCAATGCACATCTTCTACTTTACCCCTACTTACTTGGACCCAATTTCATGCTCTATTTTTGGAGAAATATGTGCCTAGAACTTTGAGGGATCGCAATAAGGATGAGTTCATGGCTTTGGAGCAAAGTGGTATGAATGTGGCAGCTTATGAGGCCAAGTTCCATGTTTTGTCTAGATATGCTACTCAATTGGTGATTACTGAGGAAGAGAGAATCTGGTTATTTATTAAGAGACTAAATTCTGAGTTGCAAGTATTATATGTTCATATGACTTCTGCAGGGAGGAGCTTCAATGAGGTAACATACTATGTTAAGAAAGTCGAGGGGTGAGGCGAGACGGTCAGGCTAAGGCATTGGCAAAAAGAGCCAAGAACTCAGGTAACTTTCAAGGTTCTTACTCCAAGGGGTTAGGAAGGCCGACACTTGCAGCCAAGCCAATTCAGTCTGCTCTGCCCGCCTCTACAGGTAATTACTTAGGAACTCCACCTCATAATTTGATTCAGGATAGCCAGGGAGCCACACCTTCGGCGGGCAGCAGGACATCTTTTGATCGTACATGTTACAACTATAGTGAATTTAGGCATAAGAGGAGAGATTTTCCCTACCCACGCATGTTGGATTTCGCGCAACAGCAATTTAGGGCAGTGGTAACTGGTGGAAATGGTAATAATGGTCGAGGGCATCTACAAGGTGGGCGAGGAGGAAATTAGCGAGGGCGCGGAGGTAGGGGAAATGGTAATGCAGACAGAGGTGCAGTGCATCAAGGTAGGGAAGTCGCCCATCAAGATGACAAGGCTTAGTGTTATGCCTTTTCGAGCAAGAACGAGGCAGAGGCATCTAGCGCAGTGATCACAGGTACTATTTTTATCTGTGATCGGATGGCTAATGTGTTATTTGATCCGGGTTCTACTTATTCTTATGTATATGTGCGATTTGCCTCAGAATTTGCTATGATTTGTGATATACTTAATGTCCCCATCCATGTTTCTACCCCAGTTGGTGAGTCTGTTATAGTCACCCATGTCTATCGTGCTTGTTATATTTTTTTTATGGGTTTTCAGACTTGGGTTGATTTGGTGATTTTGGATATGACTAACTTTGATATAATCTTAGGCATGACTTGGTTGTCCCCCTATTATGACATGCTTAATTGTAATACTAAGTCTGTGACTCTAGAAATTTCGGGAAGGAAAAAAAGTTAGAGTGGGAAGGGGTGTACAAGCCTAAGTCATCTAAGAACATATCCTCCATTCGGGCAAGGAATCTGGTAGGGTAGGGTTGTTTGGCTTATTTGGCTTATTTGGCTCATATTTAGGATGTTGAGGTTGAGTCTATTCATGTGGTGTCAAAATTTAGATAAGTGTTTCTTAATGATTTGCCTGGTATGCCTTCGGATAAAGATATAGATTTTTGCATTGATTTGGAACTTGGTACCTGCCCCATTTCTATCCCTCCATATCGCATGGCTCCGGTAGAATTAAGAGAGCTTAAGGCTCAAATCCAAGAACTTCTTGATAATGGTTTTATCTGTCCTAGTGCTTCCCCGTGTGGTGCTTCACTTTTATTTGTTAAGAAAAATGATGGTAGCATGAAGATGTGTATAGATTACCGACAATTGAATAGGGTCACCATTCAAAACAAGTACTCATTTCCTAGAATAGATGATCGTTTGACCAATTGCAAGGTGCGTCAGTTTTCTCTAAGATTGATCTAAGGTCTGGCAACCATCATTTGAAAATTAGGCCTGAGGATGTGCCCAAGAAGGTGTTTAGAATCCGTTATGGGCACTACGAGTTCCTAGTTATGTCGTTTGGGTTGACTAATACGCCTGCAACTTTTATGAGTTTAATGAATGGTGTGTTCAAGCCCTTTATTGATTCATTTATAATAGTCTTTATTGATGATATTTTGGTCTATTCAAAAAGTGAGGAAGAGCATGCTGACCATTTTCGTATTGTTCTGGGTGTTCTTAGGAAAAAAAGGTTGTATGTGAAATTCTCTAAGTGTGAATTTAGGTTGACTTTAGTTGCATTTTTGGGGCATGTAATTTCAAATGAAGGGGGCAATGGTAAATCCCCAAAAGATTGAGGCGGTTAAGAATTGTGTTCGGCCTAGCTCTGTGACATAACTTAGGAGTTTTGTGGGGCTCGTTAGCTATTATCATCGATTTGTGAAAAACTTCGCTTCTATTGCCACTTACTTGAAAAATTTGACCAAAAAGGACTTACCATTTTAATGGACTCTTTGACCACCGCACCTACTCTAGAATTATTGTTTCAGGGCAAATATTTTATTGTTTATTGTGATTCTTAACATTTGGGTTTGGGTGTTGTGTTAATGCAGGATAAGAATGTTATAGCTTATGCATCGCGCCAATTGAAGATGTATAAGAGAAATTATCCAACACATGATTTGGAGTTGGCAGTGGTAGTGTACACTCTTAAGATCTGGCGGCATTACCTCTATGGTGTTAAGTGTGAGGTGTTTACTGATCATCATAGTTTGTAGCATGTGTTCACTCAAAAGGATCTAAATTTGAGACAGAGAAGGTGGATGGAGTTACTCAAGGATTATGATGTGACCATTCAATACCATCCGCGCAAGGCTAATATGGTGGCAGACTCTTTGAGTAAAAAAATGGTGAGTATGGGTAGTTTAGCTTGCTTGAATGTATCCAAGCGACCCTTGGCTAAGGAAATTCAAACCTTATAGTCTAAGTTCATGCAGTTGGGCATCTCATAAAGAGGTGGGATGTTAGCTAGCATTGAAGTAAGGGCCACATTCATTGAGGAGATCAAGGCCAAACAGTTTGAGGATGAAAATTTGAATGAGCATAGAAAGAAGATCGTGACTGGTAAGGCATAAGAGACCACTCTTGATACGGAAGGTGTGCTCAAGTTTTAAAGGAAGGATTTGTGTTCCTCGAGATGATGACTTGATTAGAAATTGTTGACAGAATCTCATGGTTCACGATATTCCATTCATCCAGGTGTGACCAAGATGTACCGAGATTTGAAGCGAATGTATTAGTGGTCGGGCATGAAAAAGGATATAACGAAGTTTGTGGCTAAGTGTCAGAATTGCCAACAAGTAAAGTATGAACATCAAAGGCCTGCAGGTTTGCTTCAAAGAATGCCAATTTCGAAATGGAACTGGGAAATGATAACTATGGACTTTATGGTTGGTCTTCCTAAGACTTTGGGGAAGTTTGATTCTATTTGAGTAGTGGTTGATAGATTGACTAAATCAACCAATTTTATTCCGATAAGAATAGATTATAATGTTGAACAATTGGCTAAGGTTTATGTGAAAGAGATAGTGAGGTTGCATGGGGTGCCCCTTTCTATTATCTCAGACCGTGGTACCCAATTCACCTCCAAGTTTTGGAGGAAATTACATGATGAATTGGGCACACAATTCACTTTTACTACAACCTTTCATCCACATACGGACGGATAGTCAGAGAGGACTATTCAAGTGTTAGAAGACATGTTGAGGGCATGTGTGCTTGATTTTGGAGGGCATTGGGATAAGTTCTTACCTTTGTGTGAGTTTTCCTATAATAATAGTTATCACTCCAGTATAGATATGGCACCATTTGAGGCACTTTATGAGAGGGGATGTAGATCACCCATATGATGGTTTAAGGTTGGAGATGTGAAACCTTTGGGGATTGATTTGGTAAAGGATGCTCAAGATAAGGTGAAGAGTATTCAAGTTAAGCTTTTAGCATCCCAGAGTAGACAAAAAAAATATGCAGACCACAAGGTAAGAGATATGTCATTTCAGACTGGTGAGAATGTTCTTCTTAATGTATCACCCATAAAAGGGGTGATGATATTTCGCAAGAAGGGCAAGCTAAGTCCGTCATATATTGGTCCCTTTGAGGTTCTTAAATGTGTGGGACCAGTGGCTTATAGATTGGCTTTACCTCCTAATCTATCTGGTGTTCATCCAGTATTTCATGTGTCCATGTTGAAGATATATCATGGTTACGGGGATTATATCTGTAACATCTCCCAAATTGAAAGAACTAGAAAGAGCTAGAATTAGAAAGAGTGATTTTTGGAAATAATAAAAAAATCTAGAAAATTGGTTAAGTTATGCTTGAGTTTTTGGTCAACTTCAAATGATCACAACTCCTAGTTCAGGATGAGTTAGGTGTGTTTCCAGATATCTTAGGAAAGATCTTGGAATAATCTTTCCAACGCCGCCGAGTTTGCGCGATTCTGAGTTTGTACGAGTTAGTTATGCCCATTGGAAGTTGGGTTGTTCAAATAAGGAAAGTCCAATCCGGATTTTAGAAGGACATTATGGTCTTTTCACCACTATGGCTAGGCACCAGACCGGGTTGTACTGGTACCGGTCCGGTACCGTTCCGGTACCATTTCGGTTCGTTCCGATTCAGTAGTCTTCGGGATGGAACGGGACATCGTGAAGCGGTACACGGGACAAAATGGAATCACGATTTGATATTGGTGTCCCGGTACCAGTTTATCCCTATTTATTTTGGTTCTGTTCTGGTCTGGTTTATTTCGGTTCCATTTCATTCCGGTCCGATTTATTCTGGTTCCGTTTCGATCCCGATTTATCCTTATTTTTATTTATTTTTTTAAAATTACAAACTTAAGTTATTTAAATTACAAGTTATATAATATTAATAAGTAATAACTTATAAACTTCAAAAGATTCAAATCTTGAAATTTGAAACTAAGCTAAAAAACTTTTTAAAACAACTTTATTAAACTTAATAGGTAAAAATTAAAAAAATATCTTTAAAATAAACTTAAGTAAAATTACATTATAAATTTCAAAACTATTAATTTAAAGTTTAAACTTAGAAAAATAAAAAATACATTCATATTTTCGTAATTCAAAAAATCAAAATAACTAATTTTTTTTAATAATTTTTTAAAATAGCTAGATGTGTCGTCCCGTTTATCCCATCTCGTTCCATTTTGGTTTGTTCCGGTTCCATCCTTATATATAGTGGGACAGGACCGAATTGAGTATCCATCCCGGTAATTTCGGTCCGGTTCATTCCTGTATCGGTCAATAAACCGGTCAAACCGTCCCGTTTTGGTCCGATACCGGTTCGTTCCGGTCCGGTGGTTCCGTTCCGATCCATTGCGTAGCCTTATTCACCACCCAATTAATTAATTTCATTTTTGGTAATTAAGTTGGGGTATAAACTGATTGGTTTCAATTTATGCTTTCGAGAAACAATTTAAGGTTTTGAGAAAAGAGAAAAGAAAAGGGGAAAAGAGGAGAAAGAGCAAGAAATCGTCAAGTTCTTGAAGATAGGCCCGTGAATTTCGTCAAAGGGTGATCTCTATGAGGTATGTGAGTCTTTCATAGAGTTGGTTTCATTCACCCTTGCACCAATCCCATTTATTTCAGCAAAGTTTGTTCTAGAAAGTTGAAAGTTGATGAATCTTGAAATTGGTCTTCGTTCTTGAGTTAGGTTGAGGTTGAGGAGTTTTGTGAGGTTAAAATGTTGTTTCCTTGAGTTGTTTGAATTAGATTTTTGTGTATACATACTGGGTATCTGAATCTAAAGGGAATTTGAGAAAAAGAACTAAGTTTAGGCGAATTGGGGTTAGAAAACGAAGAAGGAACAAGTTGGGAAGAAACTAGGTACCAAGTCCTCATCGGACCTGTTCCTCAGAAGTGTAACTTTCTCTTCGCGTTGTGTAGAGGTCACAGAACCTCTCTACCTCAAAAGTTATTTCGCTATCAAATATTTAAATGTGCCTCCGCGTAGCGGACTAGTTTCCAAACAGTGATTTCTTGATCATTTCTCATGTTTAGCTATCTAAAATCATTCCTAAACATCATGAGATCTTTCCTATCACAAATAACAATTCTTGAATCCATAATTAAATTCAAAGAAAGTTAAGAATCAAGTCAACCGAAGTTAAGAGACAAGTCAAGAGAAGTCAAGAGTCAAGTTAAGAGAAGCTCATAATGTTTTCCAAAAGTCTTTTACAAATGTTTAAACTTTGTTTTAAAACTTGAGCTTTAAGTTGAGTAAAGAGTAAAGTTCGAAGTTCATTTCTTCAAAAAAAGTATATCGGGACTATGTATTCCTAAAGAGTAAATGTTTTCACATTTAAACAAGAAAGGAAACTGAGATTTCCAAAAGAGCCTTTGAGCTAGTTTTAAGTAAAGAGTAAGGGTAAAGTTCATTCTTCAAAGATTATATGGGAATTAAGTATTCCCAAGAGTTAAAATGTTTTCATATTTGTTAAAATGTTTTCATATTTGAGCAAGAAAGGAAACTGAGATTTCAAAGAGAGCTTTTAAGCTAAGTTTTTCAGTAATTATCTCAAACCAAAGAAAAAGTTTTGTTTTCACAAACATATAAGTTAAGTATATTTTGGGTGTAGTAATGAGCACCGATATAGGGACGAGTTTAAGTCTAGATAACTCACGTCTTCATAAACCATGTAGCCATCATGGGTAGTAAATGATCATACTTTTAGATGTCTCCTTAAGATGCTTTTAGCATAGACTAGTGGATCCACTTAGTTAAACGTTCTATATGACGTCAAAGTATGAGACAGTTCTGGCAGTGTGGGCAAGATGATGTATCACCACTTAGGCTCATAGTGGTGGTTGTCGGTTAGAGAAACTCCCACAAAAACTATATTACTTTATTATATGAGTAAAGTTGAGTTTGCTATTGCGTTTTCTTTAACAAACTAATTTGTTTTCTACTGTTTTAAAGGATTTATATATATTGCATGTGTTTTATTGCTTTATATTGAGTCAAGTTATTTAGGAGTTGAGTAAAGTCAATGTAAGTGTTTCTTTCAGATTCTTTTCAAGCTTAAGTTATGTTTAGCATTCTAACTCACATACTCGTATATTTAATGTACTGATGCCAGTTGACCTGCATCTTATTATGATGTAGACGCAGGTAATCAAGATCATCATCCAGCACCTCGTTGATCCAATTGAGCATTCAGAATCAGTTGGTGAGCCTTCTAGCTTTCCGGAGGATCCTTTTATTGCTTTCAATATTTTAGTTCCTTAGGATGTCGTGGGTCTTGTCCTGACGTCCATCTCAGTTATTTAGAGGCTTCATAGAAAGAGTTAATAATGATAGTTCATGAGTATTTACTTTACCTTTTCGGTTAAGTTGAGACTTGAGTTGCCACTCTGGTAGTGAAAGTTATTTATTACATTCTAAGTTATTTATTGAGCAGTTTAGTTTTTCCTTTTAAAGTTTTTTATCATGAGTAAGTCTTCCACTGAGTAAGTAAGCCAGGCCGCTTGGGGCCAGCAATGGTTCTCAAGTGCCAGTCCCGTCTAGGGTGTAGGCTCGGGGCATGACAAACTTGGTATCAGAGCACAGAGTTCAAGAGTCCTAGGGAGTCTATGAAACCGTGTTTGTAGAGTCCTAGTTATTGGTGTGAAGCGTGTCACATCTATAATTAGGAGGCTACAACAGTTAGGAAATTCCTTCACCTCTTTCATACTCACTTCGTGCGACAGAGTGTATCTCTATAAAAGTCTCTTTCTAACTTGTGCTTACGTGTAACCTATTTTGAGTTGGCCAATGGTCGGGAGTGCCTTCATGAAGTGTTTCTTTCCTCGTGAGCTAAGAGAAACAAAGAGATGGTTGCTAGTATGAGGAGCAGGATGAGTTATTCGTTGTTGGGTTGCCTCATCTATCAGATAAAGAAAGTAAGGCAGTTATGCTAGTAGGTGACATGGGCACAAAAAGGCTGATGATCCATGTGCAACAGGTTGATGAGGAGAAGCTGAGGGATAGAGAAGGGTTTGAGAATAAGAGGGCAAAGACATCAGGGAATGAATTCGGGCAGCAAAAGGGTAATGCGAACTGGTCTTCTTTCCAACATAAGCAGAAAAGCATTGTTTCATCATCTGCTTGTGCACCTGCACCAAGGAACAAATATAAGTACAATAGTCAGAATTCTCATAGCTTTAGAGCTAGACCTGCACATTTCTAAGGTAGTAAGGCACAATGGGGTACTAAGACTCCTGCATGTGCTAAGTATGGTAGGATCCACTCAGGGTTATGTTGTGATGGCTCTACTAGTTGCTTCAAGTGTAGCTAGAATGGTCATTTTATGAGAGAGTGTCCTAAGAGCAGATAGAGTAATGATAATGGGGCCAATAGAGCTCAGTCTACTTCAGTTGCTCCACCAGATAAAGTTGCATCTAGATGAGTTACTTCAAGGGCAGGCGGAGAAGGAAATCGTATTTATGCTTTCGCTAGTCGCCGAGAGCAAAAGGATTCGCCAGATGTTGTCACTGATGATCCAAGTCTTCATTTTGATGCTCTTTTTGAGCAACTTCTTAAGCCCTTTAGTGTTTTTACACCTAATGGTGAGTCAATTCTAGTAGAAACAGTCTATCGTGATTGTTCTGTTTCTGTTAATCACAAGACTACCATGACTGATTTTGTTTGAGTTAGACATGGTAAATTTTGATGTCATTCTAGATATGGACTGGCTTCATGTCTTTTATGCATCAATAGATTGTAGAACTCCAGTAGTCAAGTTTAAGTTTCCAGTGAACCAGTTATAGAGTTGAAAAGCAGCTCAGCAGTGCCTAAGGGTCGTTTTATTTCATACCTTAAGGCGAGAAAGTTAGTTCCCTAGGGGTGTGTCTATCACTTAGTCCGAGTTAATGACTCTAGTGTTGAGATACCTCTTATTTAGTCAGTTTCAGTAGTAAGAGAGTTTCCAAAAGTCTTTCCTGATGATCTTCTCGGAGTCCCTCCTGAGAGAGAAATAGATTTCGGTATAGACATTCTTTCAGATACTCATCCCATATCTATTCCGCCATACAGAATAACCCCAGCAGAGTTGAAAGATCTTAAAGAGTAGTTAAAAGATCTTTTTAGAGAAAGGTTTCATTCGACTAAGTATTTCACTTAGGGCACTCCGGTCCAATTTGTGAGAAAGAAAGATGGTTCCTTTAGGATGTGTATAGATTACTGTTAGTTGAACAAGGTTATCATCAAGAAAAAATATCCTCTTCTGAGAATAAATGATCTTTTCGATCAGCTTTGGAGTGTTTCTTGTTTTTCTAAGATAGACCTCAGATCTGGCTACCATCAGTTGAAAGTAAGGAAATATGATATTCCCATGACAACATTCAGGACCCGTTATGGTCATTATGAGTTCTTAGTTATGTCCTTTGGTTTGACCAATGCGCCTGTAACATTCATGGACCTTATGAATAGAGTATTCAAACCTTATTCAGATATGTTTATTATCGTCTTCAATGATGGCATACTAATCTATTCGAAGAATGAGGAAGATCATGTTAGCCATCTCATAATAGTTCTACAGACTTTAAAAGATAGAAAGTTGTATGCCAAGTTCTCTAAGTGTGAGTTTTGTCTTCATCCTGTGGCATTCTTAGGTAACATTGTGTATGGAGAGGGAATTAAAGTTGATACTCAGAAGATGAAGGCAGTGGAAAATTAGCCTAGACCCATATCTCCAACTGATATTAGGAGTTTCTTGGGTTTGGCTGGCTATTATAAAAGGTTCGTCGAAGGGTTCTCGTCTATTTCGTCTCCTTTGACCAAGTTGACTCAAAAAACAGTTTAGTTTCAATGGTCTAAATCTTGTGAGAAAAGCTTTCAGGAATTGAAGAAGAGGTTGACTACTGCCTCAGTTTTGACCTTACCAGAAGGCACGCAAGGCTTTGTTTGTTTACTGTGTTGCGTCTAGAGTTGGTTTGGATTCTGTGTTGATGCAGAATGGCAAGGTTATAGCTTATGCATCCAGATAATTGAAAGTTCATGAGAAGAATTACCCATCCTATGATCTAGAGTTGGCTGTCGTAGAATTTGATTTGAAAATACGGCGCCATTATCTTTATGGTGTTCATGTGGATGCGTTCACCGATCACAAGAGTCTTCAGTATGTGTTTATTCAGAAAGATCTTAATCTCAGACAAAGGAGGTTGTTAGAGTTACTCAAGGATTACGACATGAGTATTCTTTATCACCCAGGTAAGGCCAATGTTGTTGTTGATGCCGTGAGCATGTTATCTATAGGTAGTACCACCTATGTTGAAGAAGAAAATAGAGATTTGGCAGAAGATGTGCATAGACTAGCGCGATTAGGAGTCCATTAAATGGATTCCACATAAGGAGGAGTAGTGGTGATGAATGTGGATGAATCATCATTAGTGTCAGAAGTAAAAGATAAGCAATACCAAGATCCTTTATTGCTTGAATTAAAGACAAGTGTTCATAAGCAAAAAGTGATAGCTTTTGAACAAAGGGGAGATAGTGTTTTGAGGTATCAAGGTGGATTATGTGATTTATTTCAAGGATAATTGTGATGATCACCTACCTCTCATTGAGTTGCTTACAACAATAGTTACCACTCTAGCATCCACATGGCTCCTTATGAAACTCTTTATGAGAGAAGATATAGATCTCCTATTGGATGGTTTGAAGTTGGTGAAGCTGGGTTGATAGGACCTGATTTAGTTTATCAAGCTATGGAGAAGGTGAAAGTGATTCAAGAAAGGTTGAAAATAGCGCAGAGTCATCAGAAATCCTACACTGATGTTAGGAGAAGGGAGTTAGAGTTTGAAGTAGATGATTGAGTTTACTTGAAAGTTTCACCTATGAAGGGTGTTATGAGATTTGGTAAGAAGGGTAAGCTTAGTCCCGATGTATTGGCCTTACAGAATATCTAAAAGGATTGGCAATGTAGCTTATGAGTTAGAGCTACCACAAGAATTAGCAGCAGTCCATCCGGTGTTCCACATCTCCATGTTGGAAAAGTGTATGGGCGATCCTTCATTGATCATACCAACTGAAGATATTGGAATCAAGGATAGCTTGTCTTATGAAGAGATCCTTTTCAGATTCTAGATCGTCAAGTTTGCAAGTTGAGAACAAAAGAGGTAGCATCAGTCAAAGTCCTTTGGAGAAACCAATTTGTTGAGAAAGCTACTTGGAAGCTGAGGAAGATATGAAGAAGATATATCCACATCTCTTCGAATCCGGAGAAGTTCCAAATTAAGGTACTAATCCTTTTTTTGGATTTTATTTATAAGATTAGCATGTTGTAATTGCATTACTTGTTGGGTGTTTAAGCTGCATGTTAAATGTTACGCCCTTAACCTACTAAGAGTAATCTCATTCGAGAACGAATGTTCCGAAGGGCGAGGTATTGTAACATCTCGCAAATTGAAAGAACTAGAAAGAGCTAGAATTAGAAAGAATGATTTTTGGAAATAATAAAAAAAATCTGGAAAATTGGTTAAGTTAAGTTTGAGTTTTTGGTCAACTTCAAATGACCATAACTCCTAAATCAGGATGAGTTAGGTGTGTCTCCAGATATTGTAGTAAATATCTTGGAATAATCTTTCCAACGCCGCTGAGTTTGCGTGATTCTGAGTTCGTATGAGAGAGTTATGCCCATTGGAAGTTGGGTTGTTCAAATAATGAAAGTCCAATCCGAATTTTAGAAGGGCATTATGGTCTTTTCACCACCCAATTAATTAATTTCATTTTTGGTAATTAAGTTGGGGTCTAAACTGATTGGATTCAGTTTACGCTTTTCAGAAACAAGTTAGGGTTTTGAGAGAAGAGAAAAGAAGAGGAGAAAAGAGGAGAAGGACTAATGAATCGTCAAGTTCTTGAAGCTAGGCTCGTGGATTTCGTCAAGAGGTGATCCCTACGAGGTATGTAAGTCTTTCAAAGTGTTAGGTTCATTCACCCTCGCACCATTCATGTTTATTTCAGCGAAGTTCATTCTAGAAAGTTAAAAGTTAATGAATCTTGAATGGTGTTCTTGAAATTGGTCTTCGTTCTTGAGTTAGGTTGAGATTGAGGAGTTCCTTGAGGTTAAAATGTTATTTCCTTGAGTTGTTTGAGTTATATTATTGTGTCTACATACTGGGTATCTGAATCTAAAGGGAACTTGAGAAAAAGAACCGAGTTTAGGCGAATTGGGGTTAGAAAATCAAGAAGGAACAAATATTTATATGCTGGGCATCTCAGAAGTGTAACTTTCTCTTTGCGTTGCGGAGAGGTCACGGACCTCTCTGCCTCAAAAGTTATTTTGTGACAAAATATTTAAATGCGCCTCCACGTCGCGGACTAGTTTCCAGGCAGTGATTTCTTGATCATTTCTCATGTTTAGCTATCTAAAATCATTCCTAAACATCATGAGATCTTTCCTATCACAAATCACAATCCTTGAATCCATAATTCAATTTAAGGAAAGTTAAGAGTCAAGTCAAGAGAAGTTCAGAGTCAAGTCAAGAGTCAAGTTAAGAGAAGTTCATAATGTTTTCCAAAAGTCTTTTACAAATGTTTTAACTTTGTTTTTAAGACTAGAGCTTTAAGTTGAGTAAAGAGTAAAGTTTGAAGTTCATTTCTTCAAAAAAGTATATCGGGACTATGTATTCCCAAAGAGTAAATGTTTTCACATTTAAAAAAGAAAGGAAACTGATTTTTCCAAAAGAGTCTTTGAGCTAGGTTTTAGTAAATAGTAAGAGTAAAGTTCATTCTTCAAAGATTATACGGGAACTAAGTATTCCCAAGAGTTAAAATGTTTTCACATTTGAGCAAGAAAGGAAACTGAGATTTCCAAGAGAACTTTTAAGCTAAGTTTTTGAGTAATTATCTCAAACCAAAGAAAGAGTTTTGTTTTTACAAACATATGAGCTAAGTATATTTTGGGAGTAGTATTGAGCACCGATATGGGGACGAGTTTGAGTTCAGATAACTCGCGTTTCTATAAACCATGTAGCCATCATGGGGTAGTAAAGGATCATACTTTTTAGATGACTCCTTAAGATGCTTTTAGTATAGACTAGTGGATCCATTTAGTTAAGCATTCTATATGATGTAAAAGTATAGGACAGTTCTGGCACTGTGGGCAAGACGATGTATCACCACTTAGGCTCATAGTGGTGGTTGTCGGTTAGAGAAACTCCCATAGAAACTATATTACTTAATTATATGAGTAAAGTTGAGTTTGTTATTGCATTTTCTTTAAAGAACTAAGTGGTTTTCTACTGTTTTAAAGGCTTTCTATATATTGCATGTGTTTTATTGCTTTATATTGAGTTAAGTTATTTAGGAGTTAAGTAAAGCCAAGGTAAGTGTTTCTTTCAGATTCTTTTCAAGCTTAAGTTATGTTTATCATTCTAACTCGCATACTCGTACATTTAATATATTGATTTCAGTTGGCCTACATCTAATTATGATGCAGACGCAGGTAATTTGGATCAGCATCTAGTGCCTCGTTGATTCAGTTGAGCACTCAGAGTCAGTTGGTGAGCCTCCTAGCTTTCCAGAGGATCCTTTTATTGCTTTCAGTATTTTAATTCATTAGAATGTCGTGGGTCTTGTCCCGACATCCATCTCAGTTGTTTAGAGGTTTCATAGATTGAGTTAGTGATGTTAGTTCATGAGTCTTTACTTTCCCTTTTCAGTTAAGTTGAGACTTGAGTTGCCACTTTGGCAGTGAATGTTATTTATTACATTCTAAGTTATTTATTGAGCTATTTAGTTTTTCTTTTTAAATTATTTTATCATGATTAAGTTTTCCGTTGAGTAAGTAAGTCAGGCAAAGGGTTCGCTTGGGGCCAACAATGGTTCTCGAGTGTCAGTCCTGCCCAGGGTATAGGCTCGGGGTGTGACAACATCATCAAATGGAACTCAATTGTATTAGAAAAATACCTCCAATATCAAGAGGAAACAGTTGCAATTCTTGATTGTGATGTGCATAAACTGAGGATCATAGAGATTAAGTCTGTGAAAGTTCAATTGAAGCATCGTCTAGTTGAGGAAGCTACTTGGGAAACTGAGAAGGACATGCAAGATAAGTATCCCCAATTGTTCGTCGATTCAGGTACTACTCCATTCCTTCCTTAGCCTACTTTTCCTAAGTCCGTCACTTGGGGACGAGTGATGGGTAAATTTGTATCTATTGTAATGACCGTTTCTGTCGTTATAGAAAAGCCAGTGGGAAAAATATTTTGGGCCGAAAAACTTTTTCATAGTAACTTGGAATTTCCCAACCTCGTCCAAATTTGGACGAAATTGGTGTCATTAAAGTCTAGGGAAATCTTGTAATAATTGGGTGATCTAATTATGAAGTTGATCACATTAGTAGATAGAAAAGACTCTAAGGAACCCGTGCGACTTTACATAATTAAATTTGGGCGAGTAGAACTCCCAAAATTGATCTTAGCATGAATGGGTATTTTCGGAGTGTCATGGGATGAAGATGTGTTGTGAAATGGGAGTTTGAAATTCTTAAATCGACTCACTGGTTCCGTGCAAGCTGCTAAGGTAGGATTATTCCCACTAGGGCGGGGCCTCTATGGCGGGTTGAGGGCCGTTGTGGCGGGCCAGACCCAACTTAAAGTAATAAATAAATCCCAAAAATGTTTTGTTCTGCAATTTTCAAATTTGATAGCTAAGGAACGAACCCAAGTCTTTTCTTAACAATTTTCCATTATTTTTGAGGCTAAAGGTAAGATTTTAACTCCCCGAATTTGTTTTTCAATTCGTAGAACGTAATCTAATGGGTAATTATCGATGAGGGAGGGTTTTGATCTGGAATTTATGAAGAAAACAACCCTAAATGGGAGATTGGGATCATGGGTATGATCTAGGGTTGTTAGAATATTAGTAATTCGGGTAATTAGTGATTGTTTATTTATTTTCGTGTTATTATGATTGTTTGTAGACCAAGAACAAGCGGAACGGCAAGAAAGGGAAGAATCAAGTTTCTTAGGGTTTCAAGCTTGTTTCAAGGTAGGTGATGGTTGTGATTCTATTATTGTGTGATGTATGTTTGTTCTTGCTTTATTATGATACTTATATGTATAGGAATGTTGCATTATTGATCATAGTTGTTGTAAATGAGATAGATGAATGATGATTGCCATGAAATCATGACTTAAATGTATGATCTTGAAAATATACTTGTGATTGTGATTGTGGCTTGTTGAATGGATCGGTTGCCACGTTCTAACATAATTATTGGATCGGTTGCCATGTCCCAACATAATCATTGGATTGGGTACAACGTCCTGGTATGCTAACTGTTTGAGTGTGGGTTCCATGAGAGGACCAATGACTTGTCATAATTGTGTATTTTGAGAAAAGTGAAGTTGTTCGTTGTTCGTAAATGTTGATAATGATAATATTGTATATGTTCGATATATGTATGTGGTTGTACTGTTGTATTGACTTACTTATGTTGCACTTAGTGGGATAGCCGTGTGATCCTACCAGTACATTGTGGTTGTATACTAATACTGTACTTACTCTTATTTTTATTGAGTACAGGGTATCTTTCGGCGGCTATTGACAGACATCCTTAGAAGATCAGTGATCGTTCGAATTTAAGGATGAGCCAATTCTTTCGGGCTGCCATGGGTTCTCTTTCATCTATATCCACCATTTTGGACTTAGACTTTTCTAGTTAGTTGATTAGTTCATTAGATGGGGTTGTATCCCTTCTTGTTTGGACTTGTTGAACTTTAGATGTTTTGGTACATTGACTTTTAGGTTCTAGGTATTACTTCTGCATTTGTTTAGTTGATAGACTTTTGATTTGGAGTTTATGGGAACTCCCTATTTCGTTCTTTAGTATTTAACTTGTTTCGTATCCTTAAATGCTTAATTTTTGGTTTAGTTGCTTGGTTTGGGTTGTAGTGGTGGTTCTCCCACCGGAGGGTTAGTGTAGGTGTCAATTACGACGGTCTGGATCGTGACACGTATACGTTAAGTATTTTCGATATAATATGCAAAGTATAAAATATAACATATCATGGAGACAAATTATTTATTTATTTTTTTTTTAAAAAAAAAAATATATTGTTGGGTTTGAAAGTGATTAGGGCATCATGCAAAAGCTTATAATTTCATATCATATGGTTGATAAATCATATGGCAAATAAAAACATACTAAGATATATTATCAATATTATTTGGTCAAGCGACCTATATATTGAAACTAATATTTAAAACACATAAATATGTTTAGGAGAAAATCTCCTCATAAATTAGACTCTTAAATGACTACATTATGGATTCTATTGTGTTCAACTTTGAGAATAGGGATCTTTAATTTATAGGATTCCAGACTTATAGAGAAAGAAAAAATCAAATATGAAAGAAAAATATATTTTCCTTTCATGAAAAGTAAAAAAATTTCTTATAGGAAAAAATAAACTTCAAATAAGATAAGAAAATCTGAAAAATACTCTAACACATATAAGCCTCTAAAATTTACATTCTCACGAGAAGAAAAAAAAAAGTGTTATTTCGTACTTTGTGCATTGAATATAGATTATGAATACATACTTCCCTTCTTCGTTGCTCTTTGCTTGCCACTACATTTGAGAGCTTCTTCTCCAATTTGGCCTTATGGCACCAGTACTTTGATTAAAACATAAAATTTAACACAATAAAAATCTACAAATTGTAAATATTCAAAATTGGATATAATTAAAATAAAATATACATCAACATAAATGTGTAATCATCAATGTTAGTAATGAGAATAGTGTGTGATAATGCATGAGAGAAATGGAAAAAGGTATATTTTGAATTTGAAAACTCCTCTAATAATTTGGATATAAGTGGGATAAAACATGGGAAGTTGTAATCATTTTTTAAACGGTTTTCAAATTAAATTTTAAAATGTTATCTTACAAAACTGATTAACCACTCTAAATTTAAATTGGTAAACAATGAATATAAGCAACCTGTAAAGAATTGATATAAAAAAGAAATAGTAGTAAATAATTAATCTAAATATTTAACATTAAAAAATATGATCACTTCCCAAAAAAAAATAGCTACAAACATAATTCCTATAATATAGCATCATTATTTGTACATGCAATTATCTATCATATATTTTGTGAAAATATAGTTACAGAAAAATAAGCAAAATAGAGTTTTTTTTGAATTTATATAAATATAAATAAAGCGAAATGGTCTGATGGATTCTTATATTTATATCCGTTTGTATTTTGGACCTTTCAACTTAGAATTTTGTCAACTGAACTCTCTAACTCAATGAAACTTAACATTTTAAATCTCTCTGACTATTGATCAGGTTTATGTGGCAACTTGATTAATGAACTGGAATAAATATGTGATTTCACGCGTAAAAGGAGCGTAGACATAAGAATTTAAATTAAAAGTAATTAAAAGAAAAGGAAAATTAGAATAAAAAGAGAAAACAAAATTAAAAATAAATGTTTCACTTCTTTATTCTTCCCCCACCCATCCACGTTTCTTTTTTCCTCTTCAACCATCACTATCGATGTTCTTCCCCACCTAGACCTCCATTTTTCTCTTTCTCCCTTTCCTCGCTGCTTTCCAATTTCTTTTTCGTTTTCTCTTCCCCAAATTAAAAATGAAATTGTGCAAAAAAATTGAACATAATTAGCAAAAGAAAATTCAGAAAATTGGTGGGAACATAGCTGTCGGAAGAAATATGTCTAATGAGTATCTTGACCTATTTTTGCTGTCAACATTGTTCTTGATTTGTCGTTTTTTCCATTTTTCTAGGGTAAAGTGTCAAGATTTGGTAGTTTTGAATAGTGAAAAGTAATTGTTGAATATCTTTATGAAATTAGATGAAATTGTGTAAAATTGTGTGCAAATATTAAGATATATTAAGATATTTTAATGGTGATTCATTGGTATCAATGGAGGAAAGGGTTTTAGAAGTTGATCAAGTAACAATGAAGTGAAAAAGAAGAAAAAAAAAATATTTTTTAAAAAATAAGGTAATAAATGGCATGTCGTATAAAATCTAATGTGGATGATGACTTGTTTATTGGGCGTTTGAAGTTCACACAAAGCCAAAAGAATTTTAAAATATTGAGTGTCATTGAGTTAAATGATTCAGATGGCAAGATGCTAAATTAGAAGATTCAGAATACAAATTCATACAAATATAAGAGTTCATCAAACCATTTCGCCTATAAATAAATTTGCAATTCCTAAATTTTAGCAGCATTATTATTATTGAGGTATTTTTAAAAAACGTGGGAAGTTGATATGGTTCGATTTTTTACTTCTATTTAAAATTAAAAAGTATTTTGTTTCTTTAGATTTTTAAATTTAAAATATGTTTAGTTTTTTAATTTCAGATTGTAAATTAATTTTGTTAAATATAGTATAAATTATGTTTAAAAAGACTCCATCGTTAAGAAGATTTTCTGATTTAAAGTATTTTTTATTTTTAATTTCAGAATTAAAATTGATTTGTTAATTCAATATAAATAAATTATGGAAGTTCCGTTTTATATTTTAAAAAAAAGTTTATAAATTCGTTTTTTTTTTTAAAAATATTGAATCTGACAGTTTTAAGAAATAAAGTTTTACTAATTTATAAATAAGATTTAAGAAAATATTAGATCTATTTTTTAAAATGTTAACATTTGTCATTATTTGTGTAAGTTGATGACATATGCCTATTTTATTTTAAATTTTGAATTTTATAATGTTTAATCATTTATATAATATTTTTTATTTTTTATTATTTAAAATTCTGAAAATTTGTGATGCTGACAAGTGGCGTTTTTCTTCTCATATATATATATATATATATATATATATATATATATATATATATATATATATATATATATACTAGTATTCATACCCGCATTGCGCGGATATTTTTAAATATCATAACTTTTAAAATTAAAATTATTTATAACTTTTATTATTTACTTATTAATATTTTATTATTCACATGTTTCGATATAATAAATGCAGTGTCATATGCATAGTTAGTATCAAGAAATATGAAAAATTTAAACACTACAAAAATAAAAGCAGTGCAGTATATATAAACCAAAAATTTTGAGATAGAGGATTATATGAGTAAGAATTTAATTATCCGAGTAAATGAAAAAAGTGAGAGTAATAGTAATTTTTAAGTCCTCTCCTATGATAAAATATTGTAAATCAAAATTTAAATTGCTCCATTTTTTTAGTAATTTTCTATTTTTTCTATTAAAGAAGCAAAACAAAATTTGAAATATATTTTTAGTTTCTTTTATTTTGATTAAATCAATTATATTTTAAATTATTATTTTTTTTGTCTGTAATGTTATTTTTGTTTAATATATTTTAATTTTCAAATTATTTATCGATATATATATTTTATTTTTAAAAAAATTGATGTAATTTGTTAGTATTTTTTATAACTACAAAAATTATTTTTTAGAAAATCTGCAAATTATTAATAATATATAACTTTCGGTTTGTGTTTTTGACAATTTTATTTGACAAATTTTTACGTAATTATTTATAAAATTATTTGTTTTGAAGATAATTTTTTAAAAAATTATTCAAACTGATAAGTCGAGAATTATCTTGATGATAACATGTGGCACTATTTTGCAAATTATGAATTCATAATATTTTAAATTTATTCTTTTTTTAAAAAGAAAATTCAAAAACATTTATGTTGATATCACACGCACAAAAATAGGTAAATGTGTAAGAAATTTTAGGGATAATTTGGGTTAGTTTTTTTTCTCGATATTTATCTTCTTCTTTTTTAAAAAAAATTTTACATATGTATTTTGACTATCCATTTATTAACATTTTTTCCCTCTTTCTATTTTGTCATGACATTTTTAAATGAATTTTTAATTATAAAATTTATTAATATTTTTTTGTTTTGTTTTAGTCTTGTTCTAAAACTACCAAGTGCCTTGGTATTAGACTACCACTTGGAATGGAATGATCCTCATTTAAAGTTTGTTTTTTCTAAATTCATCATTATCTTTACTAATTATAATAATATTTTTGCAACGTCATGTGTATAACCATTGATTATTATAAAAAAAAATGATATCGTTATTACATTATCTATTCTTTTCTTTAATATTATTTATTAACTTTATATTATTGGTCAAATAAATTAATCAATAAATAGCATCACATTATATTTGTGTTATGCACTTTATATATTTTCTTAGTGTCATGATAGCGTATTTAATTTTCAATTGACCAATGAATAACATTACAATATGTCAAAATCGCAAGGAATATTATATTATAATGCATTTAATTTTGATAAATTTTGTGAAATTATTACAAAAGAATTAATACTCTTCTCATAAGTCAAAAATAAAAATTAAAATTGCTTAATAATTACCATCACTATAACACATGATGAAAATAAGAAATTTATAAATTAAAATTTTATTTTATGTCTATGAAAAATCTATATGTATGTAAGATTGGGGTTATTTAGTCTTTATCTTCCTGACAAAGCATTTCTTGAAGGTTTGACATCTTAAATCTCTTGTCGATATGAGCCTTGAACAGATATGTGTAATAAAAAAAAAAGTCAAGCATTTCTTGATTTCACAATGTACATATAATAATTGTTTCTTATTTTCATAAAATAGAGTTTATATCTATTCAATTTCTACACAAAATGCATTACATTAATTTTGTTACATCTCATAGTTTATCTTTTAACCTCTACCAAGATAACATAGAATCTTAGATAACTTCAACAAAAAATTGAGGTCATTGCCATGATTTTTTTTAATTAACTAAAATCATGTTTACTAAATTTTTGTATTATATTTGTGATCATACTAATTTATTTTATGCTAAGATTGTAAATCTATACAAAAAGAGACATGAATTAGTAAAGTGAACAATTTTGTTAAATTCTCTAAAAAAATAATTAGAATACATCCCTCTTGTATTGCTTTTATACTCTAAAGATCTTTCAAATAATAAAATTTCACTTTTTGAATTCAATGACACAAGCATTAAAAATAATATAGAGATAAGAGTTTAAATTAAAAAGTTTTTAGAAAATGAAATAAAGAATAATGATTATATATATTAATCTCTTGGATCACCCATGCATTTGTTATACAGATCGTATAATAAAAGTGTGTATCCTTCTTTATGTATAAATATTGCAAAAGCAAATATCTATTTCTTGATATCCAAATTTTGTGTACCTACATAAATTTTGAAAATAAATAAATTATATGCCACTTAGTAGATTTTATGCCAAAAAATTTATTTCTTGTAGTGTTGCATACGGATTTTTTTTAAATATGTATTATAACTTAAATTTTTGAAAAACGGAGAGAATAGGATTAAACAAAAAATATGATTAAGATATAACGAAAATTTAAAGTGATATTAAACAATAATGCTTACCTCTTTTTTTTCCTTTTTTTCCCCTCAATAAAAATATTTTATTGAACAAATAGATTTTGTTATGCTTCCTCATGAAGCCTGTGAGAAAAGGGATGAAATGATATTCATTGTCTTATATATAATACAAATAAAATAATGTACATAAAAAAAAAAAATCAGAAATTCACCAATCCAAAGTGAAGTGCTCTCCCGCTGTCGTCTCTCCAGATTTGTGAAGAACATTATAGAAAAAAGTAAACTTTTTTTTTTGTTTATTTCTACTTTCTTTAGGAGGAGACAATTGAAAAAATCATAAAGCAAAAAAGATAAATAAAGAGATAGTAGTTTTTGAATCGTTATTTAAAATCCAAAAATCCTGAAAGTTACCTATTAAAAAGGAGTCTCAAAATGATTAATAATGGTAACAGAATAGAGTCAATTAAAAATTTAAAATTTAAAATGTTGTGTTTTCAAGTGGGGTGGGGAGGGTTGGGTGTGGCGTGGTTCGTACTTTTCATTTTTTTTGTTTGCAGTTACGTATTTATTATTATTATTATTATTATTATTATTATTATTATTATTATTGTTGTTGTTGTTGTTGTTGTTGTTGTTGTTGTTGTGAAAATTACTTTAAAATCTTTTCAAAAACAAAATAGTAAGTAATTGTTTTTATAATACATAGATAATAAATATCAATATATGTAGATAGATAATAAAATTTTAAAATGTTGTGTTTTCAAGTAAGTGGGGGGTCGTATTGAATCACATACCCATTTTTTTAGAACAGTTTTAAAATTACTTCGTGTAGTTGTAAACATATTATTATTATTATTATTATTATTATTATTATTATTATTATTATTATTAAAGTAATAGCAGTTTTTTTGATTTTATATAAACACTTGATGCTAATAAAATTTAACCTAAATTATATATACAGTGAGGATATGTTTTTGAAAGACACTAAACATTATTCTAACAACTTCTCTTTCTATTTGTATGATGAAGATTAATAGCATATGTGGCATGTGCTGAATTAAAATTTGTGCTAATTACATAAATTTTAAATTTATAGATCAAAATTGAACCTAGTATTAAAAAATTATGACTCTACTTTTAGCTAAAATCTAAATATTATTAGTAAAGCATATTGCAATCTCTTGTTTTACTGCTCTCTAGTTCAATTCTGCAATATTCAAAAAATAAAATCATTTAATCAAATATACTTTCAAAATAAGAAAGCATAAAACAATAAATATCAATGATCAATGATAAATTTGGCATATTAAATTAACATATATTGTAGACACACAAATTTTATAGAATTTAATTCATACAAAATATGGATTTAATCCATGTTTATTTGGGTTGAATGATTAATTTGGCCTTTACAAATAAATAAGTCCATTTTTATTAAATTCAAGTCCAGGGTCCATTGCACCTTGAAGCGCAAACTCATGCCACGTGTCACAGTGATTAGGCATCCAAGGCCAACAAGGTGACACAGCGTGTCCATATGAGGTGGTAGTCCTAGTCAAATACAAGAACCAATCACAACATGCCAAGTGTCAAAATGACATCCTTTGACCAATCATATGCAACCTTGTCCACCCCCACAACTATAAATAGGGGATGAACATGACATTCTAAGGAAGAAGAAGACCATTCGAGAAGCATTCTACAATTGGAGAAAGCTACCACACTAACTGCATAGCTCTTCGAAGGAGTGATCAATGGAGTTCTTCCCGGAGATCGACTTGCAACGACGAAGTGCTTTCCGACGTTCCTGGAGATCAAATACATCTCAAGGAGTTCAACATCATCCTACATTTGAGAAATATGCTAGTGAAGGCCCTCGAATCACGGAGAAGCTTAGGAGGAAAGAAAACTCTTCAAGAAGCATTCTACAATTGGAGAAAGCTACAACATCAACTACATAGCTCTTCGAAGGAGTGATCAACGGAGTTCTTCTTGAAGATCAACTTGAAACGATGAAGCACTTTCTGACGTTCCTGGAGATCAACAACATCTCAAGGATGTATACATCATCCAACAATACGAGAAGTACGCTACTGAAAGCCCTCGAATCTTGGAGAAGCTTAGGAGAGAAGAATCAAGAGAATAACAGAATTGTACTCGCAACGATTCATCAATAAAAACAATATTTTATATTATTTATTTTGCTTGCACTTAATTTTCAGCGCTTACGAAAATTTGTTGTGAACAAATTTGGCACGCCCAGTGGGATCGGTTCTGCTCTTCATCTCTTCCTCTTGTAAAAAAAAACTGCAAGTTCAACTTTACAATGGCATTCAAAAAGATCAATGATGTTTCATGCAAGGATTCTACTATTGCCACACTTGTTAATCATAGTGATGTTGGTCCAGTCAGTCTACATAAGTTCAAGACTAGTGGTTCAGATAGATCTGAATACTTTACCTGGAGATGGCAAGAAAGATCAAGTCTCAAATGACACTTGAAACTGCAATTCCTAGGGGCAACATCGCATCTAAGTTGTTTGGTGAACTTTCTCGCTCTGACTTCAACTTTGGTGTACATAAGAATTCAATGGATTCTTCAATTTCAACAAAGGTTAACTCTTTGATGATTGACGCAACTGACATGGAGGAGAAGTTCGCAATGATGGAGCAAACTATTGAAGCCTTGAAGAAGTCTATTGATGACAAAAATCTCCAAATCACCCAACTTATGAGCAAGTTAGATATCTACAACTCTGGAGAGTCAAATCGTATTCTAACAATACAAGAAAAAGTTGATATTGATTCTCCCACCAAGCCAATTGATTCTCAAAGCGCAAAGCGATCTGCTTCAGTGGCTACTCAAACAGTTCAACAACTACAAGACATGATCACAAACACCATTAAGGCTCAATAGGGTGGCCCACCACAAAGTTCCTTAGGATATTCAAAGCCATATTCTAAGCGAATCGAGGGTCTAGTGATGCCAATTGGATATCAACCACCAAAATTGCAACAATTTGATGGAAGGGGAAATCTAAGGAAACATATTGCCCATTTCGTTGTTACTTGTAGCAGTGCCGGTACACATGATGATCTTCTTGTCAAGCAGTTTATTCGTTCTTCAAAAGAAAATGCCTTTGATTGGTATACAAACTTAGATCCTGAATCAATTGATTGTTGGGAGCAATTGGAAAATCAATTTCTCAATCGTTTCTATAATACCCGTCGTACAGTGAGCATGATGGAATTGACAAACACAAAACAAAGTAAGGATGAACCTGTAGTAGACTACATCAATCGTTGGCGAATGTTAGGCTTAGATTGCAAGGACCAACTTTCTGAAATCTCTGTAGTTAAAATTTGCATACAAGGAATGCATTGGGGCCTTGTATATATCCTTCAAGGAATTAAGACTCGAACTTTTGAAGAACTAGCTACACACGCTCATGACATGGAGTTGAGCATTGCAAGCCATGGAAAGACATCACATGTCTTTGATCCAATGTAAGAAGATACACAATTCAAAGAGTCATTAGACTACAGAACTAATGACTCCATGGCGGTAACCAAGACTTCTATGAAGGCCTCCACGAGACAAAAGTTGAAAGAGATCGCGACGCATCAACAAACGCGAGAAGTGAGAAATCAATCTAGCTTGAATGAGTTACAAGCAAAAGAGTATCCCTTTCTGGACTTTGACGTTCCTGCAATTCTTGATGAGCTGGTAACCAAGAGAGTCATTGCACTCCTGGGGTCAAAGCGACCCAAAGAATCCAATAAAGTCGATGATCCTATGTATTGCAAATTTCACCACATCGTTGGTCATCACACCATAAAATGCTTCATTCTGAAGGAAAAGATCATGACATTGGTACGAGAGGGAAAGATCATCATTAACGATGTTGAGACAACTGAGATAAACCATGCTACTTTTAAACTTGATCACAAAAAAGGATTCAATTTCAAATTTCCTACGTCTTGTGGTATCGAAAAAAATTGAAGAAGGTGTCATTATTGTAACATCCGACAATTTTAAATAGCTATGAAGAAGCTTGAAATTTGAAAGTAGCTATTTTTGGAAAAAAATACAGAATCTGGAAAATTAGAATCTGGAAAAATTTGGCTAAGTGTGGAAATCAGTGATTTTTGGCCAACTTTGAGCAGTCGTAACTCCTAGATCACGATGAGTTAGGAGTAGTTCCAGTTATGGTTGCGAAGCTTGTGGAATGATCTTTCCAACGCCACTGAGATTGCTCGATTTCGAGTTCGTATGAGTGAGTTATGGCCATTGAAAGTTGGGCAGTTGGCAGGGAATCCGTCCCGGAAATTTTAAGGGCATTTTGGTCTTTTCCCTAGCCATTTCTTTTGAGGTTATATTGTGTGTTAGGCTGTTTTTGGATCATTTTTATCCTATTCTAAAAGAGAAAGAGTTAGGGTTCTTGAGAGAAGAAGAAGAGAAGAAGAAGAGAAGAAGAGGAGAAAGGATCAACAAGTTTCCATTGTGGATTTTCGTCGGGGGTGATCCCTATCAAGGTATGTGAGTTTTTTTGTGTGGTCTGATCCTTTCTCCCACACACCAAGCTCTTTTTTTTATGATTTGAGAAAGGATTGGATTGGTGTTGAAGTTGTTGAAGTTGTTAGTAGTTGTTGAAGTTGTTAGTTGTTGTTGATGTTGTTAGTTGTGTTGTTGAAGTTATTGTTGGTTGTGGGACATGATTGGTTTGTGTATTTGAGTTGTAATTTATTGTATGTTGGGAGATTGATGATCCTTAGTGTTTGGGGTTAAATCCATTGAAGTAAAGGTGGTTTAGAGTTGAAGAAAAGAGGGAGAAAAGTCGGTTTTTTTCTAGGGAAAGGGCTGGCAACTGGGCAGAATGCAGAGTGCCCAGCAGCCCCTGTTGAAGCTGGCCAGCAGTCCCATTTTATTTTATTGTATTTTATTTTGGTTCCTAGGTATTATACCTATGTTTCCTAGTTGTTTCCAACACTTCAAGGTACTTCTAAAAGTCAAGAACTTATCCGTAACATATGAGCAATCACCTTGAATCCAAAAATTCCATTTTAAGGAGAGTTAGTTAGAAGTCAAGTGAAGTTAGGAATTAAGAGTTAAGCTTAGAAGTTAAGCAAGTCAAGCTAGTTGTAAAGTTGTTCAAGAGTCTTTATTAAACGTTTTAACTTTATTTTTAGACTCAAGTGTCAAGTTAAGAAAAGAGTTTAGAGTTTCAAGCTAAGAGTCTCAAGTTTCAAATTGAGTTCATTTTCTCAAAGTTATTAGGGAACTATGTATTCCCAAAGAAGTTTTAAAGAAATGTCTTTACATTTAAACAAGGTTGGAAACTGAAATTTCCAAAGAGCCTTCGGGATAGTTTGTTTTGAGTAATTATCTCATGTCAGCAGGAAGAAATGTGTTTTAAAAACATAAGAGCCAGTACATTTTTGGGAGTAGTATCGAGCACCGAATTGGGGGAGCGTTCAAAGAACCCACAGCCCCCATAGAACCATGTTAGCCACCATGGGTAGAAAAGGATCATGCTCTTTAGATGAATCCTTTTCATATTAGACTAGTGGATCCATTAGGCAGTTCAGGTCTTATACCTTTGGCCGGGTATAGGATGCTCTGGCAGCGTGAGGTTGATCGCTGTATCATCACTTTAGCTCTTATGTGATGGTTGTCGGTTAGAGAAACTCCCACAGCAGTTATTGTATTTTTATACACGGAAATTATTGTATTTTATATACATCAGTTTAATTGTATTTCTATATACATCTCAGGTTTATTGTATCCTTGTATACACACAGAGTTTTATAGCATGTTTTAAACAGTCTTTCTTTATATCACATTTGTTTTAAATTGCCTTATATTGAAAGAAGTCAGTCAGGTTGAGTTGAGTTGAACAAGGTAAACTTTTCAGTTTCTTTCAAATTTTCTTCTAGCCTTTGTTGCTTAGTTTTCCAGCTCGCATACTAGTACCTTCCATGTACTGATGCCAGTGGGCCTGCATCGTCTTATGATGCAGATACAGGTACCCCGGATCAGCATCCTGCACGTCGTTGATCCAACTGAGCACTCCAGAGTCAGTGGTGAGCCTCCTTGCATTCCGGAGGACTAAATTATTTTTTGTTCTTAGTTTTTGTTTTATTAGGATGTTGCGGGGTCTGTCCCAATATCCATCTCAGTATTTAGAGGCTTCATAGACAGTCAGACAGTCAGTCAGTTAATTTGGAGTCTCTCATGCATGTATATATTTAAATATCCTATTTTGAGACTCGAGATGCCTTGTTGGCAAATTACTTTCAGTTGAGTTGTTTTATAACTTTTCATTGCATTGAGTTATCCTGTTGAGTTAAGTTTCCGTTGAGTTAAGAAAGCCAGGCCAAGGGTTCGCTTGGGGGCCAGCGATGGTCTTCAAGTGCCGGTCAAGTCTGGGGTGTAGGCTCGGGGCGTGACAATTATAGTACAATTTGGGAGCTTTGAACCAGTTGAAGTTTCCGCCTTGAAGAAAACAGCAAACACATCCAAGATAGATGACTTCTCCAAAGGAGAGAGTAGTGACACTTGGACTTTGGTCGCTCTCAAAAGGCAAAAGCATCAAGGGACTTCTAAACTCCAACTTTCAAAAGTCAACACAAAATCCAGTACAAAATAGCTTCAACAATGCAGACGCATAAAATACAAAACCAAATCGAAGTATATTAATGCTTCATCACAAAAGGTTAGAAGGACAATTACATTGATGGACTTCTTCCTTGAAATGCTCCTTGATGTACGAGCCTAAACTACAAGTTGAAACTCTCCTTAATGCACGAGCCTAAACTACAAGTTGAAATGCTCCTTGATGCACGAGCCTAAACTGCAAGTTACAATGCTCCTCGACGCACGAGCCTAAACTACAAGTTGAAACGCTCTTCGACACACGAGCCTAAACTGTAAGTTGCAACGCTCCTCGACACACGAGCCTAAACTGCAAGTTACAACGCTTCTTAAGGTATGAGCATAAACTGCATGTTACTCCTGGCCCGCAAGAGTATAAACTGTGTATGGCCCAAAAAAAAAAAACTGAAATAAAATAAATAAAACTCATCATCTTGAACTACGATATGACTTGATCCTCTTCACTGAGGTACGTAGGCACTTGGAGTAATCACTCTAAACTCAGTCACATGAGTAAAAAACGGGAGGTTTTGGTGGCATTGCGTGATCATCATACTAGCTCTTTAAAATTATGTAGCTAGCACGTGAGTTCAAATGCGTCACAGATGAGCAAAGGAGAAGATTCTTGGAGTCTACTTCGCAACGTAAAAATCAGCTCATGAGTTAGAGGCTTCTACGCTAAGTTATGAATTTTCTACCACAACCACTCAAAGCTGGAAAAAAAAGATCTTCATATTTTGGAGTTGATCTGAGCAGACTCCGAAGGACTATTTGTGAAAATTCATAAATAATTTGATCATGATTTTACACATATTGGAGTCCTCTTTGCAATGAAAAAAGCGGCTCGTGATTTCGAGGCTCCTACGTCAAGTTATGAATGTTCTATCATGACCGCTCAAAGTTGTGAAATAGACCATCAGATTTTGGAATCAATCGGAACAGACTTCAAAGGCATGTTTGTGAAAATCCATAAAGATTTTGGTCATCATTTTTGCACACATTGAAGTTCTTGAAGCCCTCTTCGCAACAAAAGAAGAAGCTCGTGATTCAGGAACTCCTACTTCGAGTTATGATTTTTTTGCCACAGAAGCGCAACACTGAAGAACTGAGCGAGGCAGAATTGTAGGCTGACTTTGAAGCAATGTCTGTAAAAATCCATAAAGCTTTTGGCCGTGATTTTTACATATGTTGTAGCTGTTTGAGCCGTATTTTCAACGGAAAAATAAAACCATGATTTCAATACTCGTACTTTGAGTTATGGATTTTCTACCACAGACGCGTGAAGCTGAAGAACCGAGAAAGACAGAATTGTGAGTTTACTTCGAAGCAACATCTGTACCAATCTACAAAGTCTTTGGCCTTTATTTTTACATAGGTTGTATTTCTTTGAGTTGTCTTTCCCATGGAATAAGAATCTCATGATTTCGGTACTCCTACTCCGACTTATCAAGTTTATACGATAGACGCGCAAAGCTGCGAAACAGAAATATCAGAGCTAGAAATCAACTTCAAAAATTAATTTTGATCAATTTGGAGGGAGTTTTGGTCTGAAATCTTGATATATTGCAGAAGGTTGAGTTCTGTTTCTTAAGGATCAAGCGGATTGCAATTCTATTGCTCATACATCTGGGAACGGATAGGTGCCGAGTACTTATTCATCGAAGTTGGAAAAGACTTATCGTGATTTCAATCTCTCCAGCCAGATGGAATGTGGTCACTCTTAGCCTCTTTATCGCCAAGACTCAAGGATAAAAGATGCACCACGTGATCTTTCGCCAAGAATGGATTACACTCAAAAAAAAATTGTTCACAAGGCAGTAATGATGTCCACCAACTACTTGCTCGCTGAAGTATGAAAACTACCTCTTGTGTTGCCAAAAAGGGGACTGCTCCAAGATCCTTTATTTTCAAGAAGGAAGTGATACATCAAATGGTTCAGCGTCGATCTACATTAAGTTCTATTTCTGCTGGATCAAGTATCTTGCAATTTTATTGCTCCTACATTTGAAAATAAATAGGGAAAAAGGACGGATTTACCCCCAAACTTTAATAAATGATACGTATATGCCCTCCGTTATACTTTCCGTCCGCATAAGCCCCTGCCGTCCAATTATAGGTACACATATACCCCTCTCACTAACGGACTCCTAATTTTTTACACGTGTCTTAATCCTATTGAACGGGTTGTTCAATAGGATTAAGACACGTGTAAGAAACTAGGGGTCTGTTAGTGAGAGGGGTATATGTGTACCTATAATTGGACGGCAGGGGCTTATGCGGACGGAAAGTATAACGGAGGGCATATACGTACCATTTATTAAAGTTTGGGGGTAAATCCGTCCCTTGTCCCAAATAAATATACATGCAAAGGTGTGCAAAGTTGGAATCACAAGTTGTGAGGAATAAAAGCTCCATGTACTTCTCAAGAAGGCATAAGAATGGTCCAAGATCTGCTACAAATTGAAAGAAAGATGTCAATCCACACTGAAGCTTGAAGCATAAGATTATCCGTAATCTAGTTCACTGTTGTTTGAGGGCCTACACCAAGTGCTTTTTCGCCATGCTCGTGCTGTGTGCTTTCTCGCTGGAAATAAAATGAAAGTACTCCAAATGTGTCTCTCGTGGAGCTGCAACGGGGGGGGGGGGGGGGGGGTTGAAAATGGAGGTGGCAAGTTGTCTCCACTAAGGTTGCACGAAAGGTGAATGCCTCAAGTAATTTTTCCTGCCAATATTGCAAGGATGAGAAGAGTGGTTCCACACCAATCACGTGAACAACTCGTGCATCTTCTAGGTGATTAGGCTCATTCGGAAACATGAAAAGAAGAAATATTGGAGCCATCGGTGCCAACTGCACGAAGTTTTCAATTTTTCTTGGTTGATCTACTTCCGATAATACACGTAGTAAGTACATGACTCTTCAATATGGCATGTCAAACATGAGTAGCACCACAACAATCTTGTTCGACGGCAGTGCCAATAGCACGAAGCTTTCAATTGCGGCCAAATTGGATCTTGAACGTCAATATCCCATGTTTAAGAAACATGACCATGCATAAATAAAGATGCAGCCACAACCATTACCTGCAAGAAAGAGAAAAAAAAAAAAAAAAAAACGAAATCTAAAAGACATATCTGTGAGGAAAACGGCAAAATTTGAAAACCAATTTAAAAAAAAACAATTCCCAATAATACAGAATGTTTTTGATGTTGATTTTTGGATATGTCGTCGTACTAAAGGTTTAGTTTCTCCAGAATCAAGCTGCTCGTCGTTTGAATGCTCCTACACCAAGAAAAGGGCGTTTTAGCGAGATTGCGCATAATTGTGAGGAGAACTTCCAGATTTGGAGACCAACTTCAAAAAATCAATTTCCGTCAATGTGAAAGGTTTTTTATGTTAATTTTTGTATATGTCGTAGTACTAAAAGTCTAGTTTCTCCAGAATCATGCCGATCGTCGTTTGAATGCTCCTACACCGACAAAAGGACGTTTTGGCGAGATTGCACATACCTGTGAGGGAAACTTCTAGATTTGATGACCAACTTCAAAAATCAATTCCCGTCAATATGAAAAGTTTTGATGTTGATTTTTGGATATGTCGTAGTACTATAAGTCTAGTTTCTCCAGAACCAAGTCGTTCGTCGTTTGATTTCTTATACACCAAGAAAAGGACATTTTGGCAGGACTGCACGAAATTGAGAAAAGAACAAACCAAAATTGGAGTTCCACACTGATTTGGTTAGGAGAATTATTATTTTTTCCCAATAATTCTTTGATCAATCCTTTGTACATGGGAGATTCTTATATAGAAGTTCCTTTGAACAATTTTTATTTCTTGTACAAGAAAAGCTTTGGTAAAATTCGAAGAAGCAAATCATATCAATTCTTACCCATCTAAATGGAAGTTGCTAGCACTTAAAAGGAAAGCAATAAGTCTTGAGATTTCAAGAACGATGCTTACAAAATCAAGCATAGGAAAGAAAATTTGGTGTGATTATCCAATTGTTTCCAAGTTGAAGGTTTGCAAAAAAGAAGCAAATCAAGTTATGTTCTTTTATTTAAAATTCAACTTTGGGGACTTGTGTGACACTCTAAGTGTTGGTGTCCAAATTTATATTCAAGTCTATGGTGAAAGTTTTTGAATTTAAAATTCATACAACTTTGTCACATTGATTTCTTTATCCCTCTCTCGAGAGTCCTCCAAATCGTCCCTCGGGTGGATTGATATAACAAAAATCCTTAGGAGCACATAGACATGGAGTTGCACATGACCTTATCATGCAACTTGTTTCATTGCAAGAAATGGAGTCAAGCAAATGTCTTAAGAGTGATATTGTTGGATTCATAATACATCAAGTCTCGCAATCAAGTGTCGACAAACCTACACTACTTCAACAAGGCATGAAGTAGGGGACATCTATAGACACACAAATTTTATTGGATTTAATTCATACAAAATATGGATTTAATCCATGTATATTTGGGTTGAATGATTAATTTGGGCTTTACAAATAAATAAGTCCATTTTTATTAAATTCAAGTCCAGGGTCCATTTCACCTTGAAGCCCAAACTCATGCCACGTGTCACAGTGACTAGGCATCCAAGACCAACAAAGTGAAGCCACGTGTCCAAATGAGGTGGTAGTCCCAGTCAAATGCAAGAACCAATTATCACAGCATGCCAAGTGTCAAAATGACATCCTTTGGCCAATCATATGCAACCTTGTCCACCCCCACAACTATAAATAGGGGATGAACATGACATTCTAAGGAGGAAGAAGACCCTTCGAGAAGCATTCTACAATTGGAGAAAGCTACAACACCAACTGTGTAGCTCTTCGAAGGAGTGATCAACAGAGTTCTTCCCGGAGATCGACTGGTAAAGACGAAGTGCTTTTCGACGTTCCCGAAGATCAAATACATCTCAAGGAGGTCTACATCATCCAACATTCGGGAAATGCGCTACTGAAGGCCCTCGAATCACGGAGAAGCTTAGGAGAAAAGAAAGCTCTTCAAGAAGCATGGACAAAGCTACAACATCAACTACATAGCTCTTCGAAGGAGTGATCAACGGAGTTCTTCCCGGATATTGACTTGAAACGACGAAGCACTTTTTGACGTTCCCGGAGATCAACAACATCTCAAGGAGGTCTACATCGTCCAACAATTCGGGAATTACACTACTAAAAGCCCTCGAATCTTGGAGAAGCATAGGAAAGAAGAATCAAGAGAACAACAAAACTGTACTCACAACGATTCATCAATAAAAATAACATTTTATTTTATTAATTTTGCTTGCACTTAATTTTTAGCGCTTACAAAAAATTTTTGTAAACAAATTTGACATGCCCAGTGGGACCAATTTTGCTCTTCATCTCTTCCTATTGTAAAAAAAACTACAAGTTCAACTTTGCAATGGCCTTCAAAAAGATCAATGATGTTTCATGCAAGGATTCTACTATTGCCACACTTGTTGATCTTAGTGATGCTGGTCCAGTCAGTCTACATAAGTTCAAGACTAGTGGTTCAGATAGATCTGAATACTTTACCTATTTGGAGATGGCAAGAAAGATCAAGTCTCAAATGACACTCAAAACTGCAATTCCTGGGGGCAACATCGCATCTAAGTTGTTTGATGAACTTTCTCACTCTGACTTAAACTTTGGTGAATATAAGAATTCAACGGATTCTTCAATTTCAACAAAGGTTAACTCCTTGATGATTGACGCAACTGACATGGAGGAGAAGTTCGCAATGATGGAGCAAACCATTGAAGCCTTGAAGAAGTCTATTGATGACAAAAATCTCCAAATCACCCAACTTATGAGCAAGTTAGATCTCTACAACTCTAGAGAGTCACATCATATTCTAACAATACAAGAAAAAGTTGATATTGATTCTCCCACCAAGCCAATTGACTCTCAAAGCGCAAAATGATTTGCTTCAGTAGCAACTCTAATAGTTCAACAACTACAAGACATGATCACAAACACCTTTAAGGCTCAATATAGTGGCCCACCACAAAGTTCCTTAGGATATTCAAAGCCATATTCTAAGCGAATCGAGGGTCTAGTGATGCCAATTGGATATCAACCACCAAAATTGCAACAATTTGATGGAAGGGGAAATCCAAGGCAACATATTGCCCATTTTGTCGAGACTTGTAACAGTGCCGGTACACAGTGCCGGTACAAATCAGTTTCAACAATGCGGACGCATAAAATCCAACACCAAATCGAAATACATTAATTCTTCATCACAAAAGGTTAGAAGGATAGTTACATTGATGAAATTCTTCCCTGAAATACTCCTTGACATATGAGCCTAAACTACAAGTTGAAACTCTCCTCAATGCATGAGCCTAAACTGCAAGTTGAAATGCTTCTCGACGCACGAGCCTAAACTGCAAGCCCTCGAATCTTGGAGAAGCTTAGGAGAGAAGAATCAAGAGAACAATAGAATTATACTCACAATGATTTATCAATAAAAATAACATTTTATTTTATGTTTTTGCTTGCACTTAATTTTCTGCCCTTACGAAAATTTGTTGCGAACATATATCACATAGAAATAAACTATTTTCTATGTAATAAAAGTATAGAGATAAAAAGAACGGATCATCTTTCATTTCTTTGATTAACCGTACGTCTCTTCTTTTATTTTATAATTTTATTTTTTATTTAGATTTTCTTTAAATTCAAATGTATCAATATACTTTAAAAATACTTATGAATGAATATTGATAATCAATATTTTGAAAGATTAATACCAATATTAATTATTGATATTTTTTACAATTAAAATATATCCATATCCTTTAAAAAGATATTTCGATTTAAAAAATATTTTTTTTAAAATTAATTTTATTTAATTCAATATAAATTATGTTTAAAAAGACTTCATGTATGAAGTAGTAATTTTAGCCACATATTTATAATTAGTTTATTTATAATTTTTGTTTCTTTTCTGATTCTGTCTTCTTCTTTACAAAGATTTTTCGATTTAAAATGATTTTACTATTTAATTTTTAAAAAATTAAATTTGTTTTCAATATATATTATGTTTAAAAAGACTCCACCGTGCATGGAGAAGTTATTTTAGTCACATGCGTATAATTAGTTTATTAATTTTAATGTTCCTTTTTCAATTTTATCTTCTTCTTTTATTTTTCCATTTGTTTTTTTTGTTTAAAATTAAAGAGTATCTTTATCCTTTATAAAGATTTTAAGATTTAAATAATTTTAATTTTTAATTTGAAAAATAATATTAGTTTTCTTTTTCTTACTTTATCTTCTATTTTTTAAAAATAAAATAAAATCTATCCTTATTCAGTTATTATCTATCCTACTAATCCCATTTATATAAGTTATTATTATTATAAGCATTCTTAAAATAATAATATTCTCTTTTTCCAAAATAAGGATATTAAAAAGATTGATGGTCTTTCTAAGCCTTTAGTTATTCTTTTCAATATATACTAATCTTATGGATCACTCGTGCATTTATTTATCTTCTCAATAAATAGATTTGATGAATTTTCAAAAATAAAAAAGAATAACAAATGAGAACAATATAACATATCAACTTAATATTTAGTTTATAAAAATATATCAACACAAAATCAAAAACATGTACGAAATAAGAATATAGAGTAAATAAACTTTACAATTCAGTAATACTACAAAACAAAGAAGCAGTTGTTAGAAAAAATTCTTACAGAACAAATAAATAAAGAATAATGAATCAAGATATTAATTTATTATTTAGGAAAAATCACTATACAAAGTGAATTTTTTTTTTTTTTTTGGAAGTAGATATAAGAAAAAAGGGTTAAGTTGTTTTTATTTATTTTAAATGACAAATTTTAAATTACATAAATATATTCAAGAAATCATGTCAAGAAATAGATTTGATAATCTTTAAACTCTATTTTCTTTCTGGGTGTTAATGCCATTTTTTTGGATAAAAAATACACCAATAAAATTTGCCTAGATGTTTGACGGATATTTTTTTAGTGCATATTTAAGTCAAAACTGAGGAATTAAGATATTGTTATTTTGATTATTCAGTACAAAAGAAATTAATAATTATTGCAAAATAGAAATAGAACTTTGTTGGCGCATGTAATTGAAGTTGATTTTCCGAGATTTATGATTTTTCTATTTATCTAAACTTTAAATACTAATCTTCTATCGTTCACACGGTGTATTCTGCGCAAGATTGACAATTCTTGTATAAAGTTATATATAAAATTAAAACTTTATCGAAACAATTACGGTCAGCGATGTGTGAAATCTTTGACATACTAATTACAACTATTGAAATTCGGTCAATAAAAAATTGTAATATATAACTTATATCCTTAATATACTTGTTGATAAAATTACTCAATCAAATATAAAAAATAGTAAGAAACACTCATATCTCGGTTTGAATGGAAAATATCCTATTTTGTGGCGATCATATTTTTTTTTCTTTTCGTTTATTTCAAAATGAAAATATGCATATTAAAGGTATAGTTAAAATTGTAAAAAATAAAATAAGTAAAATATCACTCTTATGAAACAAATTTAATCAACATCTTAGATAGAAAAAATATCTTAATGTCAAAATAAAAGATTGCATCTTGCAATATTTGCAATATAAGAAGAACGCATGAATTGATGACCCTATTATGTTATTATAACTTCAATTGTTTTGATAGCTTTCAAACTATCAACCAACACCAAGAAAATGCCCTATAATTGATTGAAACAATATGGGAGAAAAAACTTGAAAGATGAATATACTATTAAACACTCTATGTCAAGAAAATTACCTTGGTTACATTCATTTCGATTTTTGAGGAGTTCCAAGAAGCATTCTTAACAATATTCACCTTTGCTAGTCATCAACTATCTTAAAAGTTTCACGAATATTGATGTAGTAGTTTAACTAAAAAGATTTTTTTTTTTTTTTTTTTTAATCAATTTCAGGCTTTCAGCCCCCCCAAAATTGTAGGAGATGAGTTTATGATAAAGTTGAGAAGTTGTAGTTGCCTTAAATTCAAAAGGAACTTTTAAATTTGAAAACTCATACGATTATGATAAAATAAGTGAAGTTGTAACTGTCTTCAAAACTGCAAGTATTAAATAAAATTTTAAGTCTGTTATGAAACTATATAAATTTAGTAGAAGAACAGAGTAGGAAGAAGAGAGAAGACTTCTTATTCTTCTTGAATGATATTTAGGGATTCACAGATCTAATTTACAATGAAGGAAAACCCCTTTATTTATAGAGGAAACCTAATTTAGTCCTCAAGTAGGATTCCTAACCATACCCTAAAAGGACTCCACATAATTAGACATTCACTATAATACAAATATGTTTATAACACTCCCCCTTGAATATCGGTAGATTATGTGCCTCATTAAAACCTTACTAAATAAAACCTAGTGGAAAAAAAAATCTAGTGAAGGAAAAAGAGTACAAATATCTAATAATACACATTATGAATGCCTCATTTAAAACCTTACAAGAAAAATCAGATGGGACAAAACCTTGTGAGGAAAAAAGAGTACATTGTGTACCCTAATGTGAACATCAATCCAGAGACTTGAATCTTCGTTTTCCAAGCTTGTGCACCATCTTCTTGAAAGTTGTAGTTGGTAGAGACTTGGTGAACAAATCAACTATAGTATTACTTGAACAAACTTGTTGCATGTTGATATCACCATTCTTGGGAGCTCATGAGTGTAGAAAAACTTAGACGAAATATGCTTCCTTCTATCTTCTTTTATGAATCTTCCCTTCAGGATCAAAGATTTCTGCAAGTTCCTTACTTCAACTTCTTTAAGCAAATAATCTATTGCCTTTTGAAAACTCTTCAGAGTTTCAATTCTAGTCATCAACTTGCATAACAGTACTTGTATATGCTTTATGCATTTTAAATCTATTTAATTCTTATGAGGATTATAAACAAGTTTTCAAAACCTTGTTTATGCTTTAGATTTTGGACCCATTGGATATTTTCATATCAATTTTGTCAACTGACAACATTCAATATTCAATATTAAATGTATGACATATTCTAGTGTCTAGATTGCAAGTCAAATGAGCTTTATGCTTACCAAGATGAATTATTCCACTTTTCAGTTGATAATTATTTCTACACCAACATGCTTTAATAATTGTAGAATTTATATCATCATAATCTTTTACAATATTGTGCGCTTTTGTATCAAAGATATCGTCAACGATATATCATTTTGTATCGATTCACAATATGACATAACTTATTTAGATCTCATCTCTTCATTATTTTTCAGGTAGCTACCCCTCTTATGAGGTTTCATAAAGTGTTATGTCGTAAGCTCTCCAAGAGCACATTGTCTCCTTATTATGATCATTTTGATTCTTTGATCCTCCCCCTTTTTCAAGAATTATTTTACTTAGAATTGATTAGTCTATCATGCTTCATGCATGTCGTAGACTCTATCGTCTAGAAACATTCAATAGGAGCATTTACAACTCTCGCGTTGCTTCTTAGCTCCCCCTTATGTTAGACAAACTAACATATATCTCAATTTATTTTGGAGAATCCTAGCTTCCTTGGGAATACCACTTTGCACTGGTTTAGGCGGTATTCGGGCCCTTTTAGAGGCAACAGTCGCTCCTATAGAAAGTACATAATGGAAATGTGCAACCACATAATAAGTATCATGTAGAGCAATGTCTAGCCTAGAATTAGCCAAAACTATTCCAATGAGTCCTCCTATGGTGAATAAAAAGTTGAACCCTACAACAAATAACATGGGTGTTTTGCATTGTATCGAACCCCCCTATCTATCGATGGTAGTATAAGAGATCTGTAACCCCGAAATTTTTTACATAAAGGTTCCTGATCTTTGTGCATCATAGTATATTCATTAATCATATATTGCACTTCAAAATTATTAGATGAAAAATATTTGGTCCCTGACCATAAATGAAATGATCATAATTTATTGGGTTGATGCATACAATTACTTTTGTATGCAATATCATATTTCAGATCAACACAGGAAGCTTTATTTTCATAAGCAATGATTTCACTATCTATCTGAGACATTTAATGTCACATCATCTTGAATATTTATCAATCTTATCAAGATAAATTATCTTGATTTCATATTCTAAAAGTTGTGCTCTTAACTCAAGTATCTTGCACACTCAATTTTGCGAATGTCAAACTACAAGTTGCCAACAAAAGCACATGTGATTATCGTATAAATGCATCTCTTTTTCATATCACATGATAGGTGAACGAGCCCATATTCACCTTTTATACTTTTCAAAATTTAGAGATTTAGTCTCAACATTAGTTGATCCAATCAACTTGTCATGAGAATAAACAACAAAAAGAATTATTGAAGAATCTTCTAGTTGTTCAATATATGTCTATTACTCAGTATGCACATCTTTGGGATGACCAAATCATTCATGCCAACTAATAAAAGTATTAGTACTTGTAAACTCCAAGTTTACTATGCCATGTGCCTTTTGCTTTAGTAAATTTCTAATTTACTATTATATGAGTAAATTTCAATTTTATTACTCTGAGAGTTGTTTTTAGATTTATTTCTTCTCAGTTATTCTACCCCTTCAAGAGGGGAGTAGTGATTCCATCACTGAACAGATTAATCTGGTTATCAGAAAACTGTGCCATAATCATATTATTTGTGTCGACATTTTTGCAAACATCAAGTTGTGAGATAACAATAGGCATACATGAGACCATCTAGAAGAAACATCTATTAGGACCATTAAGCATCTAAACAATCCACTAGGTGGATGAATAGGTCCACAAATATCCTCATATATACGTTCCTAGAACATAGGAGACTCAATCTCAACTTTAGTTTATGATGGTCTCACAATTAACTTGCCTTGCTAACAAGCAGTACAAGAAAATTTATCATTTAAAAGAATTTTTAGGTTCTTCAATGGATGTCCATTTTAATTTTTCATAATTTGTCTAAATATTATAGGCTAATGATGTCCAAGACAATCATGCCAAATTAAGAAAGTATTAGTAAACTTCTTATTTACTATAGAATGTGCCTCAATTGCGCTTATTATCATCCAATAAAAGTCAAAAAATAAAGTATAAAACTTTTCTTTAACATATGTCTGCCTAGAGACATTCTTGGTGATACCACATCTACAACCAAAGGTCGCTCCACACCTAGCATGGTGGCTTACACCTCATTCACTTTAGAGAATGGATCTATATTTTTAGCATTTATCAAAAGTTCTCATTCTTCATGAATGGAACAAAAGCATGTGAACATATCAAATTATGATAGCTTTAGTACCTCATTCCATATTCATGTGCATTATTCAATCACTTGTCTTCTTTCAGACATAATATGCACGACTATCACATTCACGTTAGGGAATGGATATGCTTCAACGAGATATATTTCATGACTAATTCTTATCAAAAACACATTATTTTGCCTTAGTCATCATTATATCATCAATATGGTGCATTGAGACTCAAATTCAATCTCTTATATATGTAAATGGATTTTAGGCCATAAATCGTGAGACTTGAACTCAACATCTTTAATATATCACGGTGCACCAAGGCTCTAACCTGATATCTTACCTTCTTAATGCGATTAGACATGAATCTATCGTCTTACCCTCAACTTATGAGATAATAAGTAAAATACAATAAAATTCACCCTCAAGCCTTTGAGTTGAAGGATAAAATTAGCACATCTTTAAAAAGTATTTCTACTAGTCTTATAACAGTCGAAAAGAGCAAAGAACATGCAATTTGAAGAGAAAGAATAATTGCGTAAACCATGTTTACGTTTTCTTTTATGCACACAAATAAGTTCACAAAATACAAAGTATACTTACCAAATCCATTATTGAAAGTTTCAGTATAATTACACTCCTTATACGTTTAGGGCTTTACGCCTAAACTTAACAAGATCAAAGATCAGCAATTGATTCGTGTTGATAACGTGTTATGAAACTATATAAATTTAGAAGAAGAACAAAGTAGGGAGAAGAGTAAAGAGTTCTTATTCTTCTTGAATGATCGTGAATGATATTTAGGGATCCACAGATCTGATATACAATGAAGGAAAACCACTTTATTTATAGGGGAAACCTAAATTAGTCCCCAAGTAGAATTCCTAACCATATCCTAAAAGGACTCCATAATTAGACATTTATTATAATACAAATGTGTTTATAACAAAGTCATTATTTTTCAATTATTTTTTATTTTTATAAAATCATTTAAATTTATATTTAAACTATAATTAAAATATAGATAAACTTGATGATATAAAATTTACTGGGATAAACAAATTCTAAATTGATTTTAATAACTTGAGTTAAAAAACGTTACGTTCAGAATATTTTGGGGCATTATATTTTTTAAAAAAAAATTAGCACGATTATTATGAAAAAAAACATATATATATATATATATATATATATATAAAATAAGTTTTGTTTTGCTGTAAATAAGGAGGTTGTGGAAAGATGTTTTAAAACATGAATTAGAGACAAACAATTAGTAATAATTATCAACACATGCCCTTTAGTCGGTTATCTATATTAGGAATCTCTAATGCCCTTTCCGTAATTCAAAATTAAAAAGACATAAATTTTAATCTAATACCACTAATTTTGAAATAATTAACTACCAACACACGTTTTTTTAAAAATACAATTTCGTAATTTTTATTATTTTAAATAATATTTTTTGTGGCGCTGACACGTAGACATTTTTTCTTCTCCTATTATAGATAGAGAGAGAGAGAGAGAGAGATGTTTTTGCCAATAAGGAGGTTGTGGAAAGATAGTTAAGAATATCTTTCCAAAACAATAAAAAAAATTACACACGTTAAATTTTTTTTTTTTTTTTTTAAAAAACTACTTTAAAATCATTTTAAAAATAAAATAGTACTCCTTATTTAGCTCTATTACATTTAATTAATAATTTTCAATAGATATATAATATTATCATTATTATATGCGTTATTTAATTTTTTTTGTAAACTGGTAACTTTTTTGTTTATGTTTTAAATAGTAATGTTTTTATTTTTTTATTGGGTCAATTGTCATTGTTTTTTTTTTTTATGTTTTAAATAGTCAATTTTTGAAAAAAAAAAAATATCCTCTTTAATCAGTTACCTATATTTTAGGAATTACTACTGCTATTTCAATAAATAAAAATTAAGAAAATAACGACATTTACATAAATTAAATTGATCCCACAAATTTTATAATGTTTAACTACCATTAGGCATTAACGTGTCTTTGTTTTTTTTTTTTTTAATTATTTTTGCAAATCTATATTTTGTAATTTTTATTTTTTAAAAAATTCTATTTTTTATGGTGGTGACACATAAGCGTTGTTTAATATATATATCCACAAATTTCAAAAGTCTTTCTATTTTTCTTAAATAAAGTGTCAGGTCAAAGGGTGTCACATAAAATGCAGTGGAGGGAGTAATAAAATTTCTCTCATTATTTTTCCACTATGTGTAAACACAATATTCTTGTCAATGTTTTATGCAATTATTTCATATTGATTTGCCTCAAACTAAATAAGCATTTTTTTTAATGTGAGGCGAGTGGCAGGTTGGTGCGTATCATACATTAAAAGAAATATATTTAAGTATAATTTAGTTTTTAACATATTTGAAAGTAGCATATAATTTTTAGTGAATATGATTTCTTCCAAAATTGGAAAAAATAATAATGAACTTTTATAAGCGCTGCAATAATTATAACATTTGTAAAATGCCATATAATATTTAATAAATATTTGTATTTAGAAAAACTTAACCATTAAATTAATTATTTTTAGCATAATCGAATATCCTCGAAATTGATATTTCAAAATTCATAGTCAATATTGAAAGTATACACTTGTATCAATCTTTAATTATGTACACCCATAACATAAACTCTATTTTTTTTTTTTTTACTTTCTTGATGAAGGAAATGAGTAAGAAAATACATTTGCTATAACTCTATGACCATCTTTTGCGGGCCCTACTTAGATTAGAACCACACTAAGTCTTTTCCTAATAAGAAAAGTTTGACTCAAAAAGTTGGTCAGAATAAGACCAGAGCCATAAACTGCATATATTTCAATGATAATATGCATCTAATATTTTTATTTAATACACTTTCATTTCTTTTTTTTCCAAAATTGTTATTTACAACTAAGAATTTACTAATTCAAACTATTAAATTTTTACAATCTACTTTTTCCTATATATTGGAGTCAATCCAAGGACAACAATAGCAAATTCAATTTTGAACAAACACGTTTCTCCTCCTCTTTAGTGATGCCTAGAAATAAAGTGAAATTAGCTTTGATTGAAAATGAATCGGATAGAAAAGTCTCATACAAGAAAAGAGAAAAAGGGTTCTTGAAAAAAGCTCATGAACTCAGCACTCTTTGTGATGTTGAAATTGCTGCTGTTATTGATAGCCCTTACAACAATGAACCTACGGTGTTTCCAAATTATGATGCTGCAATCAACACCTTTGTAAAGTTTAAGGAGTTGCCAACGTTGGAGAAACAAAAATATATGGTGACAAGAGAAGAGTTCACCAAGAAACGAATTGAAAAGATGGAGGAAAAACTACTAAAGGTAAGGAAGCAAAATAGGCTGAAGGAAATTACAAATGAGATGTATGAAGTTACAAGAGGAAAAGATATTTCCCTTAACATGGATCCTTACGACTTCAATGATCTGAGTTATGTGATTAAGAAAAACCTTATACAAGTACGTGAAGCAATGAATGGTGAAGAAGTTTGTACATCAAATGTCCCTCAACCCATTGTTGAACCGATAATAATTGGTGGGACCAACTCTGAGGGGTCAAGGGCTACACTATTGGCCTCTGCTGGTTCTTCACTACCGATGATTCCTCTAGATTATCCATCGATGGTTCCTAGTGGAACCAACTTTGGGACGACGAGGCCTCCTCTATGTGTCCCTAATGTGGCTCCACCAACAATTCCTTTATCTGCTTCTCCCAAAGTAACCCATCAAATGGTTCATCTAGCAAATCCTTCGAGGACTCCTGTTCAAATGGTTCCTCTTATGGACACCTCGCAGGTTAATGCTTCTTCTTTATTCTCTTCACAAATATTTCCTCCAATGGTTCCACACTTATTTTCTACAATACCTCAACAAATGGCTATTAGAAGAACTCCTGGAATGACCTTCTCATTACCTTCAACAACAATGTCTTCTCTTATGCCTTCACCAATGACAACTCCTCCAGTGTGTTCTCCACTAACACTGCAAATGGATCCTTCAACTAATCTCCCCCCAATAGGTGCATCGATGCTAATTAATAACCATCAAAACTATACCGCTAATAGTCCACAGAGTCCTTCATTGTCTGAGTTACTAAATTGGAATAATGATGATGTAGTGACTTTATTGGAGGACCCATCATTACATAACATTAATTTTGTTCAAGATCCAAATTGCACCAACAATACCTACAGACTTTAGGACCAGTATGTGTCTCTTTTAAGTAGTATTATTTTATATGTCCTGGTTGTTCCCATGGATTATTTGTGTCGTTACTTGTTTTTCATGTTTAAGTTGTGTCATAGGACTCTCTACATCTCTTTTTATAAATCCTTATTTTATGCGTCCGTCATGCTTTGTTTTTTTTTTAGAAAAAAGTTTGTCATTTCATTCACTTATTAAATCTATGGTCTATTTAAATATTAATAGATACTCACATATTTGTTTGCACTTTCATTATTAGTTTTATTTAAATGTTGTTATTAGTATGGTTTCCACATATGACCTCTTACACTTCAAAAATTTTTAAAATCAATTTACATATTGATCAAATTTTCATTCTGAAACTTTTTAGTGTGAACTAATATCACATCTTAGATTGAAAATGAACTTCAAAGTTAATGAAAATTATCAAGAAAACCTATTTAATATTTATATTGAAAAAATAAGTTATATCAATTTATATAACTCTAAGTATCATAATATTGAATTGAAACTCAATTTATGTGTGTAACAATTAGTCAATACAAATGTTTAACTTTAGTCAACTCTATGAACATTATTGGGGTATTGGTCAAGCCAAAAGACATGATTAGGAACTCATAATGGACGTATTTATGAGTCATAAAAGCAGTCTTTGGGATGTCTGCCGCCCTTATCCTCTCCTAGTGCTAGTCCAATCTCAAATCTATCTTATAGAACATTGTTGCACTCTGAAGCTTGTCAAATAAATCATTAATACACATCATCAGGTACCAATTCTTGATGGTCATCTCGTTCAGTTGCTTGTAGTAAGTACACATATGTTAGGTACCACCCTTTTTCTTCACAAATAGAACCAAAGCACCCCACAGAGACATATGAGGCCTAATGGACCCTTTACTTAGAAGCCTTAGAGCTTCTCATTAATCTCTCTCAACTCAGCTAGAGCCATCTGATAGGGCAGAATAGAAACTGGGTTGCGTGCCTTGCTAAATACCAATGTCGAAGTCAATTTCATGGTCAGAAGAAAAACTAAGGAATCGGTAGGAAACACATCATGTCAGAGAATTCTCTAACCACTAGAACTGACTCATGAGAAGGAATATTGGCACTAGTATCACAAACATAGGCAATATAGGCTAGCCAACCCTTTCCTACCACCCATCATGCCCTCATAAATGAATTCACACCCCTCAAAATTTGGCTATTAACACTTGTCCACACGATTGAAAGGATAACTGGCATGCACAAATTATTAGTCTTGGAAAAGAAACCCAAGACCTTGTGATCAGAAGATAGCCAATCCGTGCTTATAAGCTCGATAGAATACAAAAGAATCACCGATGGGTATAGTTAAATGCATGGGCTCAGATAATACATCCAAATGTATATCATAATAGGCAAGGACAAAAGAGTAAGTAGATCTGTCATAAAACAAAGAAAAAGTAGATTAATGAGAGATGAAGATCATACATGTAATGATGGCATCTGAAGCATCTACCTCTAGCCTACCTAAAAAGGCATACATAAGGTCGAGTACACCTCGACCACCTGACCTGCCTATTGAGGACCACCTGGAGCACCCTACAGGCCATCCCTACTACCCTGTGTACCCCCATAGTCAACTATACCAGATCCTTGGAGGCCTGAACATGTTGACCCTGTCTCCTGCACTGACTGACCATGGGGAAATATTTAGAAAAGTGGTCCAATATGCCACACTCATAATAGCCCCTACCAAAAGCAAGTTGTAGAGGTGACTCGGCTGAACCCGACTGACCAACACGGCTTGAATACCTAGAATGTGAACCCTGAGAAGTTTGACCTAAAACCTAACTTCCCTAACTACTAACACTCGAAAAACTATCAAGTGTAATCTATAGGGCTGCCTAAACAAGTTTACTAGCCTGAAACTGTTGTGGGTAACCTCTACTTGGAAACCCCTACCACAAAATGATACCTCATAAAGCTACCCTAATAGTAGGGCCTTTTGTCACTACCTCCATAAGCCTCATGACGTGTCCCTTGAATCGTGTGTACATGGTCTATTACTTGAAGGAATGAACAACGTGATGCTACCATTTACTTTGTAGCCAACCGAAGGGGTAAATTCAACCCTCTAACTAATCTACGCACTCGCTCGTACTTTGCCAGCATAAGCATAGTTGCATGGCAGGCTAGCTCGTAGAATTACATCTCATACTTAGAAACTGACATTAATCTCTGTAATAAATCTATAAACTCATCTAGAGGTGATCTGGCTAGCATGCACTTAAGATAGACCTCCCCACTACTTAGTTGACCCATCCATGTGGAAAGAAATATCATCAACCTTGTGCAGCTCCTCCAACCCGAGGTCATGCAACCTCTCCATGAAACTCATAAAAAATTTGTGGGCATCCTTTCCTGAAGCATCAGAGAACCTCAGAAAGACCCAACTCGATAAATCACCCCAATATCTTATGCTTCTTAGAAGACATAATTGGCCTAATTTCCATAGGCAGAGCAATTGATAGCACCGGCGGAACCACTAAGTGAGAAGCTACAGTAGCAGGTTGCGCCTCTGGTATTTGAATACCTTATTCCTCTATCAGTGAATATATGAATCGGTCCATAACCCCAGGAAAGAAGCGGTGATTTTACATGTTGTTGAGGATGATGCACAAGATATTAACATGGCAGTCTAGATTGATGTTGCATATTTCAGTAGTTTACTAGAAAAGCACACACCTATTTCTTCTTTGGTTCATAACTACAGGAGAGATCAAAAGATACTGTTGATTTGATTGAAAAACATAAGACTTGGGATACTGGAAGTCATATGAACAGGTTGCTAACACTGAACTACCAATAATTGTATGTCTAATACTTTATTATACTGGTAAGTTAACAAAATGGCAAATTCAGGATATAGAGTCAGTGCGTTTAGAATGAATGTCATATTATTATATGTATCTATTACTATAAATAAAAAATTGTTTATAAGAAAATATAGCTTTGTTTAACTTTTTTTGTTTCTATCACTGAAGATACTTCAGGCTCTAAGGTTCTCCAACTTGTTCTGTAGTTTTGGTAGATGAAATTCATGGTTTGATTGTTCCTGCTAATGGAACATATCATGTTCAAACACTGCATGAGGTAGCACCATAGTTGTACTGTCACGATGCAAACCCTTCGTGAGAGGCATCCACACTACCCTGGTGGGAACAAATTATCTACTAATACGCAAGTAATTAATCAACTTAAAATGGCATTTTTAATAAGTAAAATAAGTCTTTATATCAACCATTGTCAAAACATTTGCGGTAAACCCCTAGAACTTGAAAATCTTATACCAGAACATCTATTTAGTCTAGAATTTGGGGATGCAACCCATAACAAACACAGTCTAAGTCCAAAAAATGGACCAAAGGGAAAAGAGATATTCATAGCAGCTCGAAAGAAATAACTCACCCTTGGATTCAAGAAGTGTTGAAGTCACAATTAACTGAAGTCGTGAAAAAGCCACTGAAATATGCCATATACTCAATAATGAAAGAGCAAGTTTAGTATGAGTACACAAAATCCACATGTACTAGTAGGATCATCGGTCTGTTCCAGTCATACAAAATATGAATAGGTAACCACAACTTAGTACAACTAGACAACATACAATTATAACCACAGTAAAAAGCATAACCTAGACTCTTAGCCCTCATCCTGACTTAACATTAACATGATCAACAACATTGCACCAAATCCAACCTGGTTCACTCATGGAACCACCACACAAACAGTCAAAGGTATTAGGTGTGTACCAAAATCAATCGATATAGAACCTATACCAGGCATGGTACCCAAGCTAACCGAAAGATTTATCGCACCAAACATAGTACCCGAGCCAACTAAGAGATATCATATACTAAGTGTGGTACTCAAGCCAATTGTTAGTATGTACCAAGCGCGGTACCCGAGCCAACCAAAAATCACATATCTCTATCACTATCACAATCACAATGAATACAATCACACTTGTAAACCCTAGTAAACATAATCATTGCATGAGATTGACAACAAGCTATCATTTCAGTTTTCACTCCTTTCATCTCCCTAACCATGCATTATACAGGTGATACTAACGAAGCAGTTAGATAGCACATATAACATAAACGAGAAACAAACAATTATCACCTACCTCGAATCAAGCCTAGGAAGCTCTACTAAACTCGAGTCTTCTCATTATTATGATGCCTAGCTTTTTTTTGGTCAATAATAATCAATAAAACACATAATCGAACCCAAATAGCCTAAAATCACCTGAATTATATCCTTATCTGAGCTACATGCCAGTTTCATGATTAAATCCACACAAACCAGGGTTTTTCCACCATCAAGTCGACCCAAACCCTCCCCTAAGGTCACCACCACATGTGCTAAGGCCTAAGAATCAAATTACAAAGTTTGGGGAGTCATTACTTACCTTTAACAACTATTACGATGGAAAGCAGATGAAAACTTCCCCTAGGTCGCCTCTACACTTGGTGATAATGGACAGTGTTAGGGAGTTTTCCGCATTTTTAGTGACTTACCCCCGCCATAGTAGTCCAATTCCCGCTATAGAGAGAGTTAATTTGCCGAGTGGTTTGCACGGGTTAGAACCTCAAAAATCCTCCAAAAGTGTCATTTCGCAACACACCATTGAACTTGACGTTCCAAAACCAACCATTACACCCCAAATTTGACATTAGGAGTTCTATTCACCTGGAATCACTTCTGAAAAGTCCTAGAGACTCCTAACCTTTTAGCAATAAAGAAAATTAAATTATACTTAATACGTTTCACCCAATCCTTTCCATGGATTGCCCAGGACTCATCTCACTCAGATTTTGTCCAAGCCGATCCTAGCCTAAAATTTTCAACTCACTATTCCAAAAGTTTTCTCGCCTGATTTCTATTAAAATTAACTCACCAATAACAACCGGCAGGGTCGTTACATGTATTGAAGAGCAGCCGCTGTATTGAATCTGCTTTAGCTTGTGCTAAAGACAGGAGAGCAGACCCTGTTTTCTGCTCTCTATGTACCGAAACTATTGCAGGAGGTAGCACCAAAGTTTCTTCTTACATTGCTCATTAAGAGTTTGTTATAGCACCAACTAACCAATTTTTTGGTTCTATAACTGTCTATGTTCTACTTCTCATAGTATGAGATACCTTGAATAGGCTGGCCTGCCTAAAGGTATTTCTGGTATGAGAGGATGTTGATGTTGATCAGTCTTTGCTCTGTTCTTTAATAAAGTATTTCTCTATAGGAGGCAATTGGTCAGGTCATAAATGGAATAATCGACTCTAATGTTGCCAATTTTCAAGGGAAAATGTTGTTGTGCTGGACCTCAGACGTATGTTCACGAGAGTATTTACGAAGAATTTGTTGAAAAAGTTGCATTGAAATGCACAATTCGTATTAAGACAATCAGTATGCTGTTTTGTATCATGCTTTTGGTATGAGTTTATTTTTATTTTCTTTGATAATTTTGTCATGTTGTTGGTAATGTGCAAACTGCAATAGATGTGTAAGTGAAATCAAGTAGTCGTTGAAATGTTTCTTATGTTACCCTTATTACATGTGATTTGACAATAAATAGAAATCATCCCTTAGATTACATTCTATGCAAAGAATTACCAAAAAGAGTGAAGAAACAACAATACAAATGAATAATTTATCTAAAATAATGTATTGGTGGCATCTCATCAATATCAATCAGAGACTGTTTTTCTTTTTGTTGTTCTTGACAAGGAAAATAATAGACTGACCAATCTTCTTACCTATCATAGTAGAAACATGCTTCTTCTCTTTAGGAACTACACTTCCCTTCTTGGGATTGAACGGGAATATCCCGTTGCTTCTCTCTCCATTGCCTTCTATATCTGGTTTTCCCTTATCTTCCATTTCGTTCTCACTCTTGTCTCTCTGATCTTTTAGTACTTAAGATGATATATAATAGAGTTCGTTGTGTCTCTCTCAGCAAGGGATAGAAGGCTTTTTATAGGCCTAACAAATCAATTCTCCTTCACTATTTTTCATATATTCATGTCATTTGTGTGTGTGTGTGTGTGTGTTCAACAAGAACTTGAGCTTACATTTGATGCTTTGATCCCAAGTCAAAATATATTGCAATTGTGATGTCTTACTATTTCCATTACTAATGTCTTTTGTGTGTGTGTATATGCATTTTATTAGTCTACATGAAGATCATCTAGTATTGTGTATGTGTGGAGAAAGAAAATCTTTAGTTATGCACCAAATTCAACACAACTTCAATTTACATTTCATGTTGTGTGTTCCTAAGTGTGAGAAATTATCAAAATGGTCCTTAATTTATGGACTAGGTTCCATTTGGTCCCTAATGTACAAAACATGATTGAAACGGTCCAGGAATATATTCAATTGGGCTAAGTAGGTTTGTACATAATGAAAGATGTCGATGGCCTCCGTTTATTTTGTTAACAAAAATAGTGATTGTCTTTACTTATATGACTTAAGGACCAAATTAATCACTTTTAAGGACTATTTCCAACACGTTAAGGACCATTTTGATAATTTTCTCGTATGAGTGTTTCGAGCTAATATAGTATTAACTAAATATGAAAACCAGAATTGAAGAGAGAAATGGTATCAAGTTGTGCACATGATTTGCCCCATTAGACTTTAGGTCCAATATTTTTTCTCAGGACATACAAAATAAACCTTACATTGGTACAGTGTACACGCCCTTAATTCACATTTTAGACATTGATTAGGTAAGAAAAAAATCAATAAAGAGAATTAGACCACTTGGTAGAAACTACACCAAAAAATACAAAGGAAAATCTATAACAATTAATTTGTAGGCAATCCATGACATGTTTTTTTTTTGTCCCACTCGGTGTCCGGTACCCACATTGGAACTCATTTAATCCGGATTCGCGCTGGGAAGTCCCACATCAAGGTAAAGCGCTCCCTAACAAAGTGACACCGTACCCAAGGGGGCTTGAACCCGAGACATCTTGATTAAGGATGAAGGAGTACTTACCACTCCACCACAACAACATGTTTCTATGAAATAAGGTGTCATGTTTTTAAGACATTTTATCTATCAACTTTCCCCAATTTTTTCCTGTCAAATTTCGTGGCGATCCATGGCATATTTCCATGACAAATTAAAACTTTTGCGGGGGTGGAGTAGAGCGAGATAGTTTAAAACAATTCCTTGTTAAATCAGAAGGAAGCAGGCAGAGGGCAAATAAAATGAAATTAAACAAGTTTTATGTTGCATTCCTAACCACATCTATATGCTTGACAAGGCAAAGCATATTATAGAAGCTTTTCTCTCAAAACTCATGAAAATTCCAAGCTTACGTTTTGTTTTGGTATTTAGAATTTGAGATTAAGAATGATTAATGGTGTAGCGTGTAAGTAGCGAATTAAGCTAGTCATTGGAGGAGTTATCTTGAATACAATTAGAGCATACACACTATAAGTGGGTTTGGACAAGGACAATAAAAATCGATTTTGGACGAGGTTGTGAGGAGTATCCCGCTCACAGAAAATCTATTCATGGAGGATATCATGTGTAAGTATTGCTAAAATCGATTAATAAAAATCTAGCTATTTTTTTTTGTAACAATCTAAAAATATTGCTAAAATTGATAATCAGTGGGCTTAGGTTGTTATGTTAGTTCATTTTTTCTGGTTTTATTTAATTATAAAATATAACAGCACGGAGTTGGCTCCCATTTGTTTCGTAAGTACACATCTAGATGACAGACATGTGTTTTATTTAATAGAATTTCAATATTACGTGCAACTTATAACTATTTGTTATTTTAATAATTTGTAATTAACAACACATTTAATGAGAAAATTTCTTGTCAGCTAATTTTGTTCAATCAAATTATATTCACACTTATTGTTGAATCCTTTTGTAGTAGCATAATTTTATGTTTGACTATTTAAGGTGTTTGGACTCTTAAATTAATAAAGTGTTGTTAGTAAAGTTTAATTTGCACAAATTCTGAAGGAAAAAAAAACATAATCTCCCTATAATGTAATAATTTATGTTTTGTTTTAGATTGTGCAATAACTTAAAGTGGTCGTTATACTAAGCAATAAATAATATGTGTGTATTTTGTGCAAAATAGTTTGTTAGTCACCAAAGTGACCAAACTAGATAAATTAACATCTACACATATAATATTTATGATCACTTGATGAATGTATTATGTTTTTATAGTTTGTTAGTCACCAAAGTGACCAAACTAAAATGTTTAAGATTATTCGCATGCACAAAATTTTATGATATAATGTGCATTTGTATCTATATAGTTTGTTAGTAACCAAAGTGACCAAACTAGTATGGTTAAGAAAAATATGCATTCATAAAATTGTCATTTATCTATGAAAGTTAATGAAATGCCTATATTGAAAATAAATAGATACATTGACTATCACTATTGCTAGAACTTAAGAATTTACCCAAAGGTGAATCAATCATTCTACGAATAGTGAATATTATGAGGTAAATTAATATTCTCAATCAAATATCTATTGTATATCCAAAGATGTCGTCTATGTTTGGTTAAAAATATCTAATTGCCTATTAAAGATAAATAACATTTAAATTATGATAGTGTGTCGTAGTATCTATCCAAAGGAGAATTACGATATACTTTTATCGTTTTACTAAATTCATATTATTTTCTGATTTGTGAGCATGTATATCTATTTTGTAGTTATTCATCTTCATTCACATGCTTCGTATGTAACTGTGTTCAATGGATTGAACTTCTCTGAATGACATGAACAAGTCCAGTTCCACTTTGTGTGATGGATCTTGACTTGGCTCTACATAATGACAAATCTGCTGCCATTACTAATAAGAGCATTAAGGATGAGAATTCTTTTCATAAATTATGGTAGTGCTATAACAGATTAAGCCTTATGTTCATGCGAATGACTGTTGCTAACAACATTAAAAGTACTATTCCACAAACAGAAAGTGCCAGGAAATATCTGGAGTTTGTGGAAGAACGTTTTCATTTTGCTGATAAGTCTCTCTCTCGTACACTAATGGATGAACTCACGAACATGAAGTTTGATGGGTCGCGTAGTATGCAAAATCATATCATCGAGATGACCAACATTGCAGCAAGACTTTCGAACCTTTGTGATGAAAGTGGATGACACCTTCTTGGTTTAGTTTATTTTGAACTCGTTGCCTCTTGAGTATGGATCATTTCAAATTAACTATAACACTATTAAGGATAAGTGGGATGTTAGTAAATTGTCCAGTATGCTTACTCAAGAGAAGTCAAGACTTAAGAAACAAGGAGGTCATTCCATTAATCTCATAGATCAAGGAGCTGGCAAAGGACTTAAAGTGAACGCCAACAAGTTTAAGAAAAAGAAAGCACATGCTAAAGTTCCACCTGATGCTCATAAGGAACTCAAGGTTAATGTGTGTCGTTTTTATAAAAAAAAAAAAAGGACATTATCAGAAAGATTGCCAAAAACGTAAAGTTTGGTTTAAAAAGAAAGGGATTCACTATGATCCAAACTACAAATCCAAATAAGAATTTCTTGTTCATGGGAAATCGCATGAAGGCTCGAATTGAAGGCATAGGGACTTATCGATTGATCTTGTAGACTGGACATCACCTTGATCTATTACAAACTCTTTATGTTCCTTCAGTTTCTAGGAATTTGATTTCTCTTTCAACACTTTATGTTTCTGGATTTGATTTTAAGTTTGGACATGGATGTTTCAATTTATATAAGAATATTGTTTTTATGGTTCCGGTGTTCTTATTGATGATTTACATAGATTGAAACTTGATAATAATTTTTCTGAATCCCTTCTCACTATTCATCAAAATGTTGGAATTAAACGTAATTCACTGAATGAAATTTCTGCTTATTTGTGGCATAAACGTTTGGGTCATGTTTCCAAAGAACGATTAAAAATATTAGTAAAGAATGAAATTTTCCAAATTTGAATTTTGTTGATCTTGATATATGTTTGGATTGCATTAAAGGAAAGCAAACCAAACATACCAAGAAAGGTGCCACAAGGAGCACTCAGCTTCTTAAAATTACACACACTGATATTTGCGGACCCTTTGATGTTCTATCTTTAGGTGGAGAAAAATATTTTATCACCTTTATCAATGATTTTTCACGTTATGAGTTTATTTATTTGTTGAAAGGAAAATCTCAAGCAGTGGATGCTCTAAAAGTGTACGTTTATAACATTGAAAGACAATTAGATAAGAAAGTGAAAATCATTAGGTTAGATAGAGGTGGTGAATATTATGAAAAATATAACGAATCAGGACAATGTCCATGTCCATTTGAAAAATTCCTCGAAGAGCATGGCAAATATGCACAGTATACTATGCTAGGAACGCTTCAACAAAATAGTGTTGCAGAAAGGCGTAATTGAACACTTATGAATATGGTTAGAAGTATGATGAATAATTCCTTATTACCCAAATCATTGTGGATGTATGCTCTTAAAACTGTTGTATATTTATTAAATAGGATTCCTAGTAAGGCAGTTCCAAAGACCCCTTTTGAACTGGATAGAAAGGAAGCCTAGTTTAAGACACTTGCATGTTTAGGGTTGTTAAGTAGAAGCTAGAGTTTATAATCCACATGAAAAGAAATTAGATTCTCGAACAGTAAGTGATTACTTTATGTAATGACCGAATTTCTTCAGTATAGAAAAGCCAACAAAGAAAAATTTTAGTCGAAAAACTTTTTCGTAGTAACTTGGAATTTTCCAACTTAGTCCAGATTTAGATAAAATTGGATTCATTAGCAACTAAGGAAATCTGGTAACAATTGGATGATCTAATTATGAATTTGATCACATGAGTAGATATATAAGTCATTAAGGAGCCCGTACAACTTTACGAAATTGAATTCGGGCGAGTAGAACTCCTGGAATTGATATTAGCGTGAACGGGTAGTTTATGGGTGTCGTTGGTTGAAGGTGTGTTGTGAAATGGGGATTTGGAATTCTTAAATCGATCCACTGGTTCTGTGCAAGCCGCTGGGGCAGGATTTTTGCCGCCAGGGCGAGGCCGCTGTAGCGGGGTGAGGACCGTTGTGGCGGGTCCAATGCGACTTAAGTCGGAAATAAACCCCAAAACGTCTTTATTTTACACCTTTTGATTTTAAGAGTAAGGAGACGCCAGACGATTCTTAACAGTTTTCCACCATTATTAATGCTAAAGGTAAGATTTTAACTCCCTGAATCCATTTTTTCGATCCGTAGAACATAATCTAATGGGTAATTATAGATGGGGGAAGGTGTTGATATGAGAATTATCATGGGAAAAGCCCTATATGGTATCATGAGTGTGATCTAGGGTTGATAAAATTGTTAGTAATTTGGGTAATTAGTGATTGTTTATTGATTTTTGTGTTATATTGATTGTTTGTAGATAAAGAATAAGCGGAACGAATTCGAAAAGGGAAGAATCAAGTTTCTTAGGGTTTCAAGCTTGTTTCGAGGTAGGTGATGGTTGTGATTCTATGATTGTGTGATGTATGTTTGTTCTTGCTTCATTATGATACATATATGTATGTGAATGTTGCATTATTGATCACATTAATTGTAAATGAGGATATATGAATGACGAATGCCATGAATCATGACTGGATTGTATGATTCTGAGAATCTATTTTGTGATTGTGATTGTGGCTTGTTGAATGAATCGGGTGTTGGGTTTTGACACACTAACTTGGATCGGTTGCCACATTCCGACATAATTATGAGATCAATTGCCACATTCCGGCATAAATATTGGATCGGGTACCACATTTTGGTATGCTAACTATTTGATTTTGGGTTCCATGAGAGGACCAATGAGTTGACATAATTGTGTAACTTGAGAAATGTGATATTGATTGTTGTTCGTAAATGTTGATGATATTGTATGTGTTCGATATATGCATGTGATTATATTGTTGTATTGACTTATGTATGTTGCACTTAGTGGGATAGCCGCGTGATCCTACTAGTACACTGTGGTTGTGTACTGATACTGTACTTGCTCTTTCTTTGTTGAGTACAAAGCATCTTCAGGCGGCAATTGAAAGACCTTGCTTAGAAGATCAACGATCATCGTTCGAATTCAAGGGTGGGCCAGTCTTTCAGGCTGCCATGAGTTCTCCTTTAGTCTATGTCCACATGAATGTAGGTAAGGGTAAATATTTCATTGCCCATTAATGTACCTACTTCCACACCAATAACAAATATTGTTCCTCTTGTTGAAGAACACTTTAACAATGTTGAATAACACTTGAATGAAACATTTCAAGAAGGAACTAACTCACAAGTATTTGACGCAAATGAACTACAAACAGCGCCATCAAGAAAATCTCAAAGAGAAATAAAATCGACCATTTCAGATGGTTATGTGATTTATTTGCAAGAGTCAAATTTTGACATTAAAATTAATAAAGATCCGATTTCATTTTCACAGGACATAGAAATCACTGAGTCTGATAAATGGATTGATCTCATGAATGAAGAGTTAAAATCCATGAAATACAACAAAGTTTGAGATCTCGTTCAATTACTAGAAAGTTCTAAAAGAATCGGGTGTAGATGGGTCTTCAAGACCAAACGTTATTCAAATGGTAATATTGAACGATATAAAGCCAGAAATGTTGCCAAAGGATACACTAAACAAATGAGGCATTAATTATAAAGAGAATTTTTCACCAGTCTCAAAGAAAGACTCATTAAGAATTGTGTTGGCTTAAATAGCTCATTATGATTTAGAGTTACATCAAATGGATGTGAAAACTGTCTTTCTTAATGGAGACCTCGAGGAGGATGTTTATATGGACCAACCATAGGGTTTCAAAAGTAAAGAAAAAGATCAAATGGTGTGTGAATTAAAGAAGTCAATATATGGACTCAAAAAAGCCTCACAACAATGGTATATCAAGTTTAATGATACCATAACATCTTTTGGATTTAACGAGATTACTGTTTATCAGTGTATATACCAAAAGATCAATAGGAGTAAGTTTATATTTTTAGTCTTGTATGTTGATGGCATTTTACCTGCTGCTAATAATTTAGGCATATTGCGTGATACGAAAGACTTTCTCTCTATGAACTTTGAAATGAAAGAAATGGGTAAGGCATCCTATGTGATAAGGATAGAAATATTATGTGATAGATCATAAGGATTATTGGGACTGTCTAAAAAAGGCTATATCGAAAGATTTCTAGATAGTATGAATAGTTCCTATTCAAAAAAGGGGACAAATTTAATCTCATGCAATGCCCAAAGAATGATGTAGAACGAAAAGAAATGGAAACAATTCCTTATCTTCTATTGTTGGAAGTTTGATGTATGTTCAAACTTGCAAAAGACCAGATATTAGTTTTTCGATTGAAATGCTGGGAAGATATCAAAGTAACCCTGGAATTGATCATTGAAAAACTGCAAAGAAAGTTTGTGGCATGTTATGAAGCCACAATTCATGCATTATGGCTGCGAAACTTCATTTCAGGACTTGGGGTTGTCGACACCATTACCAAGCCGCTGAAAATTAATTGTGATAATACTGCAACGGTATTCTTCTCCAAGAACGATAAGTACTCCAAATGTGTCAAACATATGGAATTAAAGTACTTTACTATCAAGGATGAAGTTTAGAAACATAGAGCTTTATTCGAAAATATTAGAATTGATCTCATGATTGCAGATCCGTTAACAAAGGACTTACAACCAAAGACATTTAAAGAACATGTTCAAAGAGTGTGTCTTGATTGTACTTATGATTGATACATTTATGGTGTTTTTACACTTTAAGCTCAATTATGTGTTTCTGATATACATTAATGAATTTCTTGTTTCTCATAATGGTATATACATTATTGTTTTGAGATATTGCAAGATAAGTCTCTATGAGACATTATTGTAGACCGTAATGCTATATGTTTTTATAGCTTATGAAACTAGTATGGTAAGTTGTTAATGTAGTAGTATATGGAAGGAAGTATGTAGCTTAAGATTTATGTACAACCGCCAAAACTCGCCTTAGTAGTTTGTTATATTATGGTATGTATGATGGACATTATAGAAGAGATTTATTGTATGCGCAACTAATGTTTATGAAATATTAATGTTATATGGTCATTGTGTCAAGTGGGAGAATGTAAGACTTATTTCTTACTTATGGACCAAGTTTACTTGTAGCCCAAGTAATACCATAAATAATATTTAATGAATAATAGATATCGTCTGTATATTGGTTATTTGATGGATGTACCAAATTAAGTCTTAACCTCTATAATTGGTCCTCCGTACACCTATTAGGATTATCACATATTCTCTACAATAATTTCATCGTTGATGGTCATGGTAACGTAAGGCCAGGACAAAGAGGTAGAAACCAATTTACGACTAATGCTTTCATTTTTCTTTGTGATGATTCCTTCCGCATCAGATATGTGCCTCTAACGATCTCTATGTAAGATTATCATGTTCAAGATCCTGATATTATGTATTAAAGTATTTAATATTACATCTCATACTATGAACTAGAATATAGGCGTTTATAGAACCAAAAACATGGTTAGTTGGTGCTATGAACAAACTCTTAATGAGGAATGTAAGAAGAAACTATGGTGCTACCTCCTGCAATAGTTTCGATACATAGAGAGCAGATACCATGGTTTGCTATCTTGTCTTTAGCACAACAGGATTGTCACAAGCTAAAGAAGATCCAATACAAGGGCTGCTCTTCAATACATGTAACGACCCTGTCAGTTGTTATTGGTGAGCTAATTGTAATAGAAATTAGGCGAGAAAACTTCAGGAATAGTGAGTTGAAAATTTTAGGCTAGGATCGGCTTAGATAAAATCTGAGCGAGATGAGGCCTAGGCAATCCATGGAAAGGATTGGGTGAAACATATAAGTATAATTTATTTTCTTTGTTGCTAACAGGTTAGGAGTCTCTAGGACTTTTCGAAACTGATTTCAGGTGAATAGAACTCTCGATATCAAATTTGGTGTGAAATAGTTGGTTTTGGAACGTCAAGGTTCAAAGGTGTGTTGCGAAAGACACTTTTTGGAGGAATTTTGAGGTTCTAACTCGTGCAAGCCACTCAACCAAAGTAATTCTTGCTATAGCAGAAACTGGACCACTATGGCGGGGTAAGTTGCTAAAAATGCGGAAAACTCCCTAACACTGTCCATTATCATCAAGTGCAGAGGCAACCTAGGGCAGTTTTTATCTGTTTTCCATCATAATAGTTGTTAAAGGTAAGTAATAACTCCCCAAACTTTGTAATTTGATTCTAAGGCCTTGAAACATATGATGGTGACCTTAGGGGAGGGTTTGGGTCAACTTAAGGGTAGAAAAACCTTGGTTTGGGTGGATTAATCATGAAACTGGCATATAGCTTGAGATTAGGATATAATCTGGGTGTGTTTAGACCATTTGGGTCTGATTATGTGTTTTATTGATTTTTATTGACCAAAAACAAGCTAGACATCATAATAATGAGAGGTCTCAGGTTCTGTAGAGCTTTTCGAGCTTGATTCGAGGTAGGTGATAGTTGTTTGTTTCTCGTTTATGTTATATGTGCTTGCTAATGGCTTCGTTAGTATCACCTGTATAATGCATGGTTAGGGAGATGAAATGAGTGGTAGCTTGTTGTAAGTCTCATGCAATGACTGTGTTTACTTGAGTTTACAAGTTTGATTGTATTCATTGTGATTGTGATAGTGATAGAGATATGTGATTGTTGGTTGGCACGGATACCACACTTAGTACATATTAACAGTTGGCTCGAGTACCACACCTAGTACATGATATCTCTTAGTTGGCTCGAATACCATGCTTGGTACGATATATCTTTTGGTTAGCTTGGGTACCACACTTGGTATAGGTTTTATATCGATTGATTTGGGTACACACCTAATACCTGTGATTGTTTGTGTGTTGGTTCCATAAGTGAACCTGGTTAGATTTGTTGCAATGTTGTTGATCATGTTTATTATGAATCTTAAGTTAGGATGAGCGCTGAGAGTCTAGGTTATGCTTTTTACTGTGGTTATAATTGCATATTTTCTGGTTGTACTAAGTTGTGGTTATTGATTCATATTTTGTATAACTGGAGCGGGCCGATGATCCTATTAGTACATGTGGATTTTGTGTACTCATACTAAATTTGCTCTTTCTTTATTGAGTATAGGGCATATTTCAGTGGCTTTTTCACGATTTTAGTTATGACTCCAACACTTCTTGAATCCAAGGGTGAGTTATTTCTTCCGAGCTGCTATGGGTTTCTCTTTTCCCTCCGATCCATTTTTTGGACTTAGACTGTGTTTGTTATGGGTTGCATCCCCATATTCTAGACTAAATACTTGTTTTGTTTTAAAATTTCAGGTTCTTGGGGGTTTTCTGTGAATGTTTTGACGATGGTTGATATAAACACTTCCTTTACTTATTAAAAATGTCATTTTAAGTTGATTAATTACTTGCTTATTAGTAGATAGTTGGTTTCCACCGAGGTAGTGTGGGTACCGCTCACAACGGGTTGGGCCGTAACGGTACTATTATGGTGCTACCTCATGCTATGTTTGAACATGATATGTTCCATTAGCAGGAACCATGGATTTCATCTGTCCAACCTACAGAACAAGTTGGAGAACCTCAGAGCCTGAAGTATCATCAGTGATAGAAACAAAAATAGTTAAACAAAACTATTTTTCCTATAAACATATTTTTATTTATAGTACTAGATACATTTAATAAGATGACATTCATTCTAAACGCACTGACTCTATATCCTGGATTTGCCTCTTTGTTGACTTACCAGCATAATAAAGTATTAGACGTATATTTATTGGTAGTTCAATGCTAGCAACTTGTTCATATGACTTCCCACTATCCCAAGTCTCAAGTGTTTCAATTTCATCATTATGTTTTTTAATCAAAATTATAGTATCTTTTGATCTCTCCTGTAGTTAGGAACCAAAGAAGAAATAGGTGTGTGCTTTTCTAGAAAACTACTGAAATATGCAACATCAATCTATATTGCCATGTTAATATATATCTTGTGCATTATCCTCAACAACATGTACAATCACCGCTTCTTTCCTGGGGTCATGGACCAATTAATATATTCACTGATAGAGGAATAAGGTATTCAAATACCGGTGGGCAGCCTGCTACTGCAGCTTCTCACTTAGTGGTTCTGCTAGTGCTATTAATTGCTCTGCCTATGGTAATTAGGCCAATTATGTCTTCTAAGAAGCATAAGATATTAGGGTGATCGAGGTGTACTCGACCATATGTTTGCCTTTTTAGGTAAGCTAAAGGTAGAGGCTTCAGATGCCATTATTACATGTATGATTTTCATCTCTCATTACTCTACGTTTTCTTTGTTTTATCAGGGTTCTACTTACTCATTTATACTTGCCTATTATGATGTGCATGTGGATGTGTTATCTGAGCCCATATCTATGCAGTGTGTTTAACTATCCCCATCAGTGATTCTTTTTTATTGGATCGAGCTTATAAGCATGTATTGGCTATCTTCTCATCATGAGGTCTTGGGTTTCTTTTCCAAGACTAATAATTTGTGAATGCCAGTTATCCCTCCAATCGTGTCGACAAATGCTAATAGCCATATGTCGAGGGGTGTGAATTCATTTATGAGGGCATGATGGGTGGTTGGAAAGGGTTGGCTAGCCTGTCTTGCTTATGTTTGTGATACTAGTTCCAACATTCCTTCTCATGAGTTAGTTCCAGTGGTTACAAAGTTCACTGACGTGTTTTCTACCGATATCCTTAGTCTTTCTTCTGACCATGAAATTGACTTCAACATTGGTATTCATCAAGGCACACAACCCAATTTCTATTCCTCCTTATCAGATGGCTCTAGCTGAGTTGAGAGAGATTAATGAGAGGCTCTAGGACCTTCTGAGTAAAGGGTTCATTAGGACTCGTATGTGTCTGTGGGCTGCTTTGGTTCTATTTGTGAAGAAGAAGGGTGGTACCTAGCATATATGTACTGACTACAAGCAACTGAACAAGATGACCATCAAGAATAAGTACATGATGATGTGTATTAATGATTTGTTTGACCAGCTTCAGAGTGAAACAGTGTTCTTTAAGATAGATTTAAGATTGGACTAGCACTAGGAGAGGATGAGGACAGCAGACATCCCAAAGACTGGTTTTATGACTCATGAATACATTCATTATGAGTTTTTAGTCATGCATTTTGGCTGGATCAATACCCCAATAATGTTCACAGAGATTAAAGTTAAACATTTGTATTGACTAATTGTTACACACATAAATTGAGTTTCAATTTAATATTATGATACTTAGAGTTATATAAATTTATATAACTTATTTTTTTCAATATAAATATTAAATAGGTTTTCTTGATAATTTTCAGTAACTTTGAAGTTCATTTTCAATTTAAGATGTGATATTAGTTCACACTGAAAAGTTTCAGAATGAAAATTTGATCAATATATAAGTTGATTTTTTCAACTTTTGAAGTGTAAGAGGCCATTTGTGGAAACCATACTAATAACAACATTTAAATAAAAAAAATGCAAATAAATATGTGGGTATCTATAAATATTAAATAGATCATAGATTTAATAAGTGAATGGAATGACAAACTTTGAAAACAAAACAAAGCACAAATGACGGACGCATAAAATAAGGATAAATAAAAAGAGATGTAGAGAGTCCTATGACACAACTTAAACACGAAAAACAAGTAACGTAACAAATAATCCACGGGAACAACCAGGACATTTAAAAATAATACTACTTAAAAGAGACACATACTGGTCCTAAAGTCTTTAGGTATTGTTGGTGTGAGTTGGATCTTGAACATTAATGTTATGTAATGATGGGTTCTCCAATAACGTCACTACATCATCATTATTCCAATTTCGTAACTCATATAACAGAGGGCAATGTGGACAGTTAGTTGTGTAGTTTTTGTGGTTATTAATTAGCATTGATGCACCCATTGGGGGGAGATCAGTTGAAGGATCCATTTGCGGTGTCAGTGGAGAACACACTGCAAGAGCTATCATTGGTGAAGAAATAAGAGAAGACATTGTTGTTGAAGGCATTGAGAAGGTCATTTCAGGAGTTCTTCTAATAGCCATTTGTTGAGGCATTGGAGAAAATAATTGTGGAACCATTGGACGAAACATTTGTGAAGAAAATACAAGAGAAGGATTAAATTGCAAGGTGTCCATAAGAGGAACCATTTTAATAGGAGTCCTCGAAGGATCTGTTAGATGAAACATTTGTTGGGTTACTTTGAGAGAAGTAGATAAGGGAACTGTAGGTGGAGCCACATTAGGGACAAATAGAGGAGGCCTCGTCTTCTCAAAGTTGGTTTCACTAGGAACCATTGATGGAGACTCTAGAGGAACAACCGGTAGTAAAGAACCAACAGGGGCTAATAGTGTAGCCCTGAACCCCTCAGAGTTAGTCACAAATAGTATTATCGGTTTAACAATGGATTGAGGGACATTGGATATACAAACCTCTTCACTGATCTTCTCATTCAATGCTTCACATACTTGTATAAGATTTTTCTTGATTACATAACTCAGATCATTGAAGTCGTAAGGATCCATGTTATGGGAAATATCTTTTCCTCTTATAACTTCATACATCTCATTTGTAATTTCCTTGAGCCTTTTTTGATTCCTTACCTTATAGTAGTTTTTCCTCCATTTTCTCGATTCTTTTCTTGGTGAACTCTTCTCTTGTCACCATATTTTTTTATTTTTCCAACGTTGGCAACTCCTTTAACTTTACAAAGGTGTTGATTGCAGCATCATAATTTGGAAACACCGTAGGTCCATTATTGTAAGGACTATCAATAACGGCAACAATTTCAGCATCACAAAGGGTGCTAAGTTCATGAGCTTTTTTGAAGAACCCTCCTTTTTCTTTTCTTGTATGAGACTTTTTTATCTGTTTCATTTTCAATCAAAGCTAATTTCACTTTATTTTTAGGCATGACTAAAGAGGAGGAGAAATGTGTTTGTTCAAAACTGAATTTGCTATTGTTGGCCTAGGATTGACTCCAATTTATAGGAAAAAGTAGATTCTGTAAAAAATTTAATAGTTTGAATTAGAGAATTCTTAGTTGTAAATAACAATTTTGGAAAAAAAAGAAATGAAAATGTATTAAATAAAAATATTAGATGTTATCATTGAAATATATGCAGTTTATGGCTCTAGTCATATTCTGACCAATTTTTTAAGTCAAACTTTTCTTATTAGAAAAAGATTTAGTATGGTTCTACTCTAAGTAAGTAGTACCCGCAAAAGATGGCCATATAGTTATAGCAAATGTATTTTCTTAGTCATTTACTTCATCAAGAAAGTAAATAACAAAAAATATAGTTTATAGTATGGATGTACATAAATAAAGATTGAAACAACTGTATACTTTCAATATTGACTAAGAATTTTGAAATATCAATTTCGACGATATTTGATTATGCCTAAAAATAATTAATTTAATGGTTAAGTTTTTCTAAATACAAATATTTATTAAATATTAAATGGCATTATCTCAAAGGTTATAATTATTGCAGCGCTTATAAAAGTTCATTATTATTTTTTCCAATTTTGGAAGAAATCATATTCACCAAAAATTATATGCTACTTTCAAATATGTTAAAAACTAAATTACACTTAAATATATTTCTTTTAACGATACGCACCAACCTGTCACTCGCCTCACATTAAAAAAATCTCTTATTTAGTTTGAGGCAAATCAATATGAAATAATTGCATAAAACATTGACAAGAATATTGTGTTTACACATAGCGGAAAAATAATAAGAGAAATTTTATTACTCCCTCCACCGCATTTTATGTGACATCCTTTGACCTTAGATATTTGTGTTGTTAATATATATATATATATATATATATATATATTACAGAATATAAATTTGCAAAAATAAATAAAACAAAGACACGTTAATGCCTAATGGTAGTTAAAGATTATAAAATTTGTGGGATCAATTTAATATTTTTGTAAATGTTGTTATTTTCTTAATTTTTATTTATGGAATTAGCAGTAGTGATTCCTAAAATATAGGTAACTGATTAAAAGAGGATAATTTTTTTAAAAAAAAAATAAAAATTGACTATTTAAAACATAAAAAAGAAACAATGACAATTGACCGGAAATAAAAAAAATTAATAATTACTATTTAAAACATAAAAAAAAAGTTACCAGTTGACAAAAAAATTAAGTAACGCATATAATAATGATAATCTTCTATATCTATTGAAAATTATTAATTAAATGTAATAGAGTTAAATAAGAGTACTATTTTGTTTTTACAATGATTTTAAAGTAGTTTTTTTTTTTTTTTTTTTTTGAATAATTTAAGGTGTGTGATTTTTTTTTTTTGGAAAAGATATTTTTAACTATCTTTCCACAACCTGCAAAAACATCTCTCTCCACATGTCAGCACCACAAATTTTCCAAATTTAAAAAAATAAAATATTATATAAATAATTAAATATTATAAATTCAAAATTTAAAATTATATCATCAACTTACACAAATAATGACAAATGTCAACATTTTAAAAAATAGATTTAATATTTTTTTAAATCTCATTTATAAATTAGTAAAAAGTGATTTTTTAAAACCATCAGATTCATATTTAAAAAAACGAATCTATAAACTTTTTTAAAAAAATAAAACGGCAGTTCCATAATTTATTTATATTGAATTAACAAATCAATTTAATTCTGCAATTAAAAATTAAAAATATTTTAAATCAGAAAACTTTTTAAAGATAAGAATATTTATGCACGATGGAGTCTTTTTAAACATACTTTATACTATATTTAACAAAATTAAGTTATAATCTGAAATTAAAAACTAAACATATTTTAAATTTAAAAATCAAAAGAATACTTTTATTTTTTTAAATAGAATTAAATAATCGTACCATATGTTTTTTTAACTTCCCACGTTTTTTAAAAATACCTCAATAATTATAATGCTGCTAAAATTTAGGAATTGAAAATTTATTTATGTTTACATAAATTTTAAAAAACAATTTTATTTTGCTTATTTTACTGTTACTGTATTTTCACAAAATATATGGGAGATAATTGCATGTACAAATAATGACGCTATATTATAGGAATTATGTTTGTAGTTATTTTTTGTGGAAAGTTATCATATTTTTTAATGTTAAATATTTAAATTAATTATTTACAACTATTTCTTTTTTAATTCAATTTCTTTACTGATTGCTTATCTTAATTGTTTACCAATTTAAATTTTGAATGGTTAGTCAGTTTTATCCTATAAAATTTTAAAATTTAACATTGAAAATCGTTTAAAAAATGGTTACAACTTTCCATGTTTTATCCCACTTATATCCAAATTATTAGAGGAGTTTTCAAATTCAAAATATACCTTTTTCCATTCCCCATTTCTCTCATGCATTATCACACACAATATTCTCATTATACATTGATGATTACACTATTTATGTTGATGTATATATTATTTTAATTATATCCAATTTAGAATATTTACAATTTGTAGATTTTTATTGTGTTATATTTTATGTTATAATTAAAATACTGGTGTCATAAGGCTAAATTGGAGAAGAAGCTCTCAAATGTAGAGGCAAGCAAAGAGCAATGAAGAAGAGGAAATATGCATTCATAATCCATATTCAATGCACAAAGTACGAATTAGCATTTTTTTTTTTTTTGCTTCTCGTGAGTATGTAAAATTTTAGAGGTTTTTATGTTTTTTTTATAATGTCTCCATGATAAGTTATATTTTATACTTTGCATATTTTTCTAAAATACTTAATGTATACGACATGCAAGATTTTAAATCTAATTGCAGTACAATATTTCATGAGGTAAATATAAACTTGATTAGTATTTATTTAGTTGTGTGAAATGTGTTCATATATCTATTATGAAACACATGTACAATTCAAATGAAGCATGACAATGCATTTTTATGGTCTTTTCTATTTATTATTAGTATTATCACTTAATAGTTCGCTAATTGATTTTTGAAAAAAAAAAGTATCGTTTGGTTTGAATTTTTGTTAGCAACTATGAAATGGCGGGAGATGGAAACTTTTCAGATTTCTCAATAGAACGAAAACAATATTAGTGAATGACTAAAGATTCATAATTTTCAAGGACAAAATCACATTCTGAATTGTTTAGTTTTCTTCTACTTTTCTATCCACCAATTTATATGCTTATCGTTATGTCCTTTAATTATAAATTATTTAGCAAATTATGAGTGTCAAAAGTAAGTGATGGAGTTATCGTTTCATATTATTTGAGAATGTATGCTTCTTATTTGAGTCATGTTCTTTAATTATAAATTTATTTTTTATTATTAGTTATATTTCATGATATTTCAATTTGTTTAGACGGGGGTATAATAGTTATTTCATTATTATTTTGTATTGATAGTCGAATACTACCCGAGAAATTAACAGGGGAATTATAAATTTGTAACTTCTAACAGAGGTGCTCAAGAGAAACATAATAAGTGTTTTTGATCTATAAATAAAAATAAATCACTTCTTTGACACTTCGACATTGCACTTGAAAGGTGTCAAGTTTCCTCTCTTGATAATCATTCATTAACTTTCAAAGTAAGCAATCAAGCTTCAACGTGACAGTTTTCCTCTTTGTCATTAGGCCTGGGCATATTTCGGTTCAAACTGAAAAAACCGATCGAACTGAAATTTTTTAGTTTCGATTTCGGTTTTTCGGTTTGATCGGTTGGTTTTGATTTTCAGTTTTAAAATTTTGGTTTTCGGTTTTTAATAAAATTAATTTGGTTTAACTGAAAAATCGAATTTTAATACATTAACACTACTAAAATTTCGGTCGGTTTTTTCGGTTTTCGGTTATTGGTTTTTCGGTTTGGCTACAACCCAATCTATCCAATGTCAATAGCCCATTAAAATTTGGCCCAATTTGACATTTGGGAGTGACCCACTGTATCTCCTACACTTATGTCTTTTACCTATACATTCACATTATCCTTGTAATATAATATTGTTTCTTATATATTGTTTATTTTATTGCACGCTTTTGTTCCACGGTAATTGTACCTTTTGAGGGTAATTTATCTTATTAACTTTTATTTCTATTAGAGAAAATAATATTATTTAATTTCTTATTTAGTACTTAGTATTTTTAATTCATTTATTATATAACCAATATAAGTATTTATTAGTTGTACATCATATTTAATGTCATTTTTATATATAGTAAATTATTAAATTAATAATACAATATATTATTTCTATTAATACACTATTCGTACTATCATGCTTATTATATATAGTTAGGACTGAGCATAATATGGTTAAAACCGAAAAAACCGATAGAATCGATTTTTTTTAAATTTCGGTTTCTTTTTTTTGATTATTTAGATCGGTTTTGATTTCGATTTTCAATATTTTAGTTTTTCGGTATAAAAAAGGGTGTCCACTATCATGCACTTGTTGATTTATGGGTCTTGACTCTTGAATATGGTATCCTCTGGGAGCTCATTGCATTTGTTTAACTGCCAAGAAACAACTTGAATGGTTGAAAGTTGACACTTGGTGAAACAAATTAAGGCTAAGAAAGTCAAATTTTGATCAATTTATAATCAAGCCAGCAGAAAATAATTCAGATGCTACAACCCACAGGCCGCGTTAATTAAATTTGGTTAAACCGAAATAAAACCGAACCGAAATTATAATAACCAAACCAAACCGAATTTATTTTGGTTTGGTTTCATATTTTGCCAAATCGAAAACCGAAAAAACCGAACCGAACCGACCAAACGCCCAGCCCTATTTGTCATAATGTATTTCAAATTTGTATAGTGGACCATTCGGAATGGATTTAGAATCCGCTTGAAATGACTTTTGATTTTTGACTTATAAGTTAAAAATTATCAATTAGAAAAAATCCTAATTTGTGGATTTAAATTTATTTTTATCATTTTAGTTAAAATTTTAGTGTGTATAAATATTTTTTAAAATTTATTCAAACTCTTAAAAAAATAATTTTAAATACTTAAAATAAGTCAATTCAAACAAATAAGATGAGAAGTCTTTAAATTATTATCAGAAAAAATCACACTACAAATAAAGTTAGCTAATTGAAATTTTGATAGATATTGAATAAAAATAGATATCTAATTCCATATGTAGGTAATATCAATACAACTTAAATTAAATATATCATAATGAAAATGAAACATAAGTTCTTCAAAATCACTATTTGAATTCTAGGTAAACACTAAATAAAGAACAATAATTTAAAACATTATAGTAATAAATGCATACAAGAGGATAATAGGAATTGTGTAAGCGTATTTATGATTTTGGTTAATTTGTAAAAAAAGAAAAGAAAAAAAATATGATTAAATATATATAAATAATGATAAAAGTTATCATTAAAAAATTTGGCTAAAAACGTATATGTTAATTTACTATTAACTATTATAATCTGTCAAGATGCTAAATATATTAATATTCTCTCATATTTGACAATATTTTTTTTATAATAAACTTGATTTTGAAATTATTCAATAAATCTATATTATGATTATATCAATTAACCGCATCATGCGAGTACATATTTTAGTATATATATAATAGGAGAGATGACAGCACTTACGTGTTAGCACCACAAAAAAATAATATTTTTTAATGACATGACACATTTTATAACATGAAAGTATGTTAATATCCTAAACTAAAGGAAGGAGGAAAGTAAACTCCTTCCTTTGCTCTATAAGTTGTTAATTTAAAATGTACTCAAGTAACATGACATAATTATTGTTGGGTTTTAGTAAGGTGTGAATGGGAAATAAGAATGAAAAATTGAGAAATGTGGGGGAACCAATTTGGAGGAAAAATGAAAAGTCATTTCAAATGGAAAGTTTTTGAAAATGAAAAGTCATTTCTCCCATATTGGTAGAAGAAAGGAAAAATGTTGTCCTTATATTAGGAAATGCTTCCTTTAACTCTTAAAGGGTTAAGAAGAAGGTGCCCCCTCGCGCCGTCGTCGTTGCTCGACCTCAGCCTCGGCATTCGGATTCAGATTCGGATTTGGCGCGTAACGGTAAAGTCGTTTTGAAGGGACATGTTCCTTCCGAACAGACATTATTTTTCCCAAAAAACACAACATTCTGGAAAAACATGTCTGAACAGATGCGTTCACACTATTGTCCGAAGAGACGCGTTCCTTGCTGCAATTGACTATAAATAGAGAGTATTTTCTTGTTTTTGAACATTGTAATTTTTCTCTCTTCTGCATACATATTCTTATAAATTAAATTGTCGATCGACTGAGTCTGTGTGTGCTCTCGTTGTTGTTCTTGAGTTCGCTGAACAGAGGATACCGAAATGAAGAAGTTCGTTGTGGCAACGTTCTTGGACTATAAGATGATAGACAGTAAGACCGATCACCCAAGTTAAAGAATTTTAGGTCACAATCCAGGATTTCCTTGCTGAAGGTATAAATTCATATAATACCTATGTTGAACATATTAACTTTGTTCTTAATACTCACATAATCTTTGATGTAGGATTGATCGTGAATGATGTTTTTCAAATGGCTGCCATTATTGAGAATTTACCTCTGTTGTGGAAGAACTTCAAAAACTACTTGAAACATAAATGCAAGGAGATGACTGTTGAAGATCCCATGGTAAGGCTGAGAATCGAAGAGAATAACAAGACCGTAGAAAATAGGTCACATGGTAATTCAGCAATATCTGGAGTAAATGTTGTTGAAGACGATCCTACAAAATCAAAGAAAAGAAAGAAAGCATTTGGTCCAAAAAACAATCCTCCTAAGAAGAAATTCAATGGAAACTACTTCAATTACGGAAACGTGGTCATAGGGATACTGAATGTAGAGATCCCAAGAAGGACAAGATGAAGGATCAAGAAAATTTGCCTGAATCCAAAGAACAGATGGACGATCTTTGTGCAATGCTTTTAAAATGCAACTTGGTTGGAAATCCAAGAGAATGGTGGATAGATGATGGTGCCTCATGTCATGTTTGTGCCAACAAAGAAATATTTGCATGATTGCATCATATACTCCAGCATCAACAGACGAGAAGTTGTTCATAGCGAACTTCGCTGCTGCAAAGATGGAAGGAATTGCAAGGTCCACTTAAAGATGACCTTGGACAAGGTGGTGACTCTGAACAAGGTCTTGTATGTTCCGAAATTGCGAAAGAACTTAGTTTCTATACCAGTTCTTATCAAGAATTGATTCAAATGTGTATTTGTTTCTGATAAAGTTGTAGTAAGTGAGAATGAGATGTATGTAGAAAAAGATCACCTCACTGAGGGCCTCTTCAAACTCAATGTAATTGCAATTGATATGAATGAAGATTTTGTTTCTTCTTACTTGCTTGAGTCAAAATGTTTATGGCATGAACGTTTGGGACACATCAATAACAAAACCTTGCAAAAACTTATTAACTTAAATGTTTTGCCTAAATTTGAGTGCAATAAATTAAAATGTCAAGTTTGTGTTGAATCTAAGTATGCTAAGCATCTTTATAAATCTGTTGAAAGGAGTTCATACCCCTTAGAACTGATTCACACTGACATTTGTGACATGAAGTCAACACTATCATGTGGTGGGAAAAAGTATTTCATAACTTTTATTAACGATTGCACTATATACTATTATGTCTATTTGCTAAACGACAAGGATGAAATAATATATGCATTTAGGCTATATAAAACTGAAGTTGAAAATCAGTTGGATAAAAAGATCAAAATGATCAGAAGTGATAAAGGTGGAGAATATGAATCTCCATTTGCAAAAATATGTTTGGAAAATGGAATCATCCATCAAACTACTGCTCCTTACTCTCCTCAATCTAATGGGATTGCGGAAAGGAAAAATCAAACCTTAAAGGAAATGCTGAATGTTTTACTTATGAGTTTAGGTTTACCAAAAAACTTGTGGCGGGAAGCTATCCTTACAACTAATCGAATATCAATAGAGTGCCTCACAACAAGACACATGTTATTCCATATGAGAAATGGAAGGTAGAAAACCCAACTTGAAATATTTCAAAGTGTGGGGATGTCTAAGCAAAGTCCATGTTCCTATACCTAAGAGGGTAAAAATAGGACCTAAGACTGTGGATTATGTATTCATTGGATATGCAACAAATAGTAAGACATGTCGATTTTTGGTTCATAAGTCCGGACATCTGGATATTCATGAATTTACGATAATGAAATCAGATAATGTTGAATTCTTTGAACATATCTATCCGTATAAAACTAGACTTGAGTCATCTAGTGAGGGGTCTAAAAGACCTCGAGAAGAACCAAAAGAGAATATACCTAATGAACAGAGTCCAAGGCACAGTAAACGTCAAAGAACAACTACTTCATTTGGATCTGACTTTGTAACATTCCTTCTTAAAAATGAGCTTCAAATATTCAAGGAAGCTATGTTTTCTAGCGACCCAACCTCTTGGGAGGAGGCTGTCAATAGTGAGATTGAATCAATCTTAAGCAATCATACTTGGGTTGGTTGATCTTCCTCCAGGAAACAAACCCTTGGGTTTGAAATGGATTTTCCAAAGGAAGATGAAAGATGATGGACCTATTGAAAAATATAAAGAAAGACTTGTTGTCAAAGGCTTTAGACAGAAAGAAGGTTCTTGATTATTTTGACACATACTCGTCAGTGACTAGGATTACATCAATTCAGATGTTAATTGCCTAGCTGTAGTATATGGTCTTGAAATCCATCAAATGGATGTGAAAATCGTCTTCTTAAATGGAGAGCTGGAGGAAGAGATTTACATGGAACAACCTAAGGGCTTCGTCATTCCCAGTAAAGAAAATAAAGTATGCAAACTTATTAAGTCACTTTATGGACTAAAACAAGCACCGAAACAATGACATGCAAAGTTTTATCAAATTATGCTGGCAAACGGATTTAAGATCAATGAATGTGATAAATGTGTCTACATTAAAGACGCTCCAAATCAAGAGGTCATTGTATGTCTATATGTGGATGACATGTTGATAATGAGCAAGGACATTGCTAATGTAAAAGCTACTAAGCGTATGCTCGCTAGTAAGTTTGATATGAAAGATCTAGGAGTTGCCGATTTGATATTGAGAATTAAGATCCATAAAACTCCTAACGGTCTAGCATTGTATGAGTCTCATTATATTCGAAAGGTACTTGAAAATGTCAAATACTTGAATTTCAAAAAGATCCTATGTGAACCTTAATCTTACTAAGAATAAAGGTGAAAGTCAGTCTCAATTGGATTATGCTAGAGTATTGAGAAGTTTGATGTACGTCATGAATTGTACATGACCAGACATAGCAAGTGGTATAAGTAAACTGAGTCGATACACAAGTAATCCCAATCAAAATCATTGGATGGCAATGAAGAGAGTTTTGGGGTACTTAGATGACACTTAAATCTTTGCTTTGCATTACAACAAATATCCAACAGTTGTTGAAGGATATAGTGATGCAAATTGGATTACTGGGTCAACTGAAACGAAACCCATGAGTGGATATGTTTTTACTATTGGTAGAGGAACAATATCTTGGAAATCATCCAAACAAACATGTATAGCTCGCTCTACAATGAAGTCTGAATTCATCGCTTTAAACAAAGAAGGTGAAGAAGTTAAATGGCTTCAAAATTTCTTAGAAGACATTTTGTTTTGGCCTAAACCAATGGCCGCTATATGCATACACTGCGATAGTCAAGCTGCAATAGGAAAGGCTGGAAGCGTTATGCATAATGGCAAGTCTCATCACGTACGACACATATACAACTCTATTAGACAACTACTCTCTAGTGGAATTATCACAATTGACTATGTAAGGTCAAATAATAACATGTTGAATCCACTTACAAAAGGCCAAACTAGAGAGGGAGTTGAGAGATCATCGACGGGAATGGGACTATGGTCGAGAACAAGTCATCGTGGTGGTAACTCTACCTAGAAACTGGAGATCCCAAGATCTAGGTTTAAGGAGATCAAAAAAAGTCATGGATGACGGTTCAACATTGTCAAAATTTATTTTATGGTCCATTCTCATGATGAGACAATGTTCAGTAACCAGGATAAAGGCACAAGGACTTTTTAATGGTTTCTAAGTTTGATACAGGGTATATCAAATAGTGTATTTACGGGATAACACATTTAGAAACCACCTATGTAAGTGTGAAGTGTAAGCCGCTTCAAGGAGTATTCGGTAAGGCCAGTTCTCTAAGCACTTATTAACCAAGACGTGTTCATGGCTGAAACGAACAAAACAATGAGAACCAAAAACAGTTCAAGGGTTGATTGTGTGACTTATGTTGTCTAAGTATACACCAAAGCTCAACGGTTCAAAGATATCAAATCGATCGATTGACCGAGTATATCCGATATATGTTCACTACGAAAAATTCAAAGGAAACCTATTTATCCAGATGCGATTAACCCTTACTTACAAGACACACAAGTTTTTCATGCATATGTTTTAACAATAGACATTCCCCATTCATGTGGGAGATTGTTGGGTTTTAGCAAGGTGTGAACGGGATATAAGAATGAGAAATTAGGAAATGTGGGGGAACCAATTTGGAGGGAAAATGAAAAGTCATTTTAAATGGAAATTCTTTGAAAATGAAAAGTCATTTCTCCCATATTGGTAGAAGAAAGGAAAAATGTTTTCCTTATATTACGAAACACTTCCTTTAACTCGTAAAGGGTTAAGAAGAAGGTGCCCCTCGCGTCGTCGTTATCGTCGTCGTCACTTGACCTCGGTCTCGGCTTCGGCTTTGTCTTCGGATTCGACAAATGATGTGATTGATTGATAATTTTGTTGGACAAAATTTATTTAATCAATCTCATTAATTAATTTCATTGTCTTATAAATTTATTCAGAATGTTTTAAAGGTCAATATTATTTTATATTAATCAATATCATAACCATAATTAAATGAATAAGTTTTTAACAAATAATTTGTTTAACTTTGATAAAGAATATATATTTCCTACAAGTCTTGAACTCATTGATTTCCTTTATATTTTTGTATTCAAATATTAATATTGCACATTATTTAATCACTTTCCGTGCTAGTAAATTTATTTTTGAATTATTATGTCGAATTTTTTTTTTAAAAAAAAAGAAGGAAGACTTATCACTATTATAGAAATCATATAATAAGAATGGATGATAAAAAAAAAAAAAGAATTAGTATTACAAAATTTGAAAATATCCACAAAAAGTATTTTTTTAAAAAAATAAAAGAAAATATTAATTTAAAAATTAAAGGCAAAATATTTTGTAAGACTACCGTTTATAGGCTAACAAAAACGTTATTAAGTTCATGTTCCATAATTTTAATATTTAAATATAAAAATATAAAGTATAATTAATGATAATAATATATGGATACCAAAAATTGAGAAGCGTAAATTATTCTTACTAAATTTTGAGAGAACTTTTTGTATGCATCTAAAGTTTCAATTCTTGAAATACAGTAAACAAGAAAGGAAAATAGCAAGCAAACAACAATATTTGTATATTTAAATTTATGCGAATACATTTAAATTTATGCGAATCTTAAAGATTTTATAAAGATTGTAACATTCGCATAAATTTAAATATACAAATACTGTTGCTTGCTTGCTATTTTCCTTTCTTGTTTACTGTATTTCAGGAATTGAAACTTTAGATGCATACAAAAAGTTCTCTCAAAATTTAAATATAGCAAGCAACATCACCATCTCTTCATGGATGTTCTTGATATGATGGAATACTTCCGGCTCAACACTTGGAGCGAAGACTTCTTTGTATGCGGAAGACTTGCAGAAACCACTGAAGAGCAAAGATTCTCTATGTATTTCCGTTTTGTGTTCTTCTTCTTCTTTCTTCTTCCTTTTCTTTTTTGTTCTTATGAAGACCTCTTTATATAGTTGTGATCTAGGGTTTTGGGGTATTTCGGTCTTCAAGTAATTATAGAGGACCTTGGGCCTGAATAGTATGAACTGGACTCCTCTTGTCAACTTAATAGACTGACCCAAATGTAATTAGGACTTTATTTAAGTCATATATTTTGACTTAATTATTAATCCAACTTTATTAACCAAAAATTTGACTTAGTCAATATATCATGAATTTATGGATTAATCCAAAATCTATATATATATATATAGGAGGAACATAAAGATGGTGATGTTGCACCTCTCTATGACCTCCATTCATATTTTTCTTTTTTTTGAGCATTTTTCTACATTTAATTATTTATTTTGTGTTTAATATCTCATAAAGACTTTATATTCAATTACTCAACTTTTCACCTCCCACTATAATATATCTTCTTTATTAAATATAATGTGCACTACAAGAAAAACAGTCTCTAAGGAAGGGAAAAATGGTCCCTGAAAGTCGAAATCTGGTCCCAAATGAGCATTTGAGACTTGAAAAAGCTGGTTACCACTCGTCCTAAATGCTTCCTTTGCTGTCGCCCAATAACAACGGGACAAAGAAACCAGTCGTTAAAGCTTTTTGGGACGGGGATCCAATCTGGTCACAACAATATCTTTAGGGACGTTATTTCTGGTCTCAAATAGATCAAATATATTTTGGGAAATATGTTTTTCAGGTCAGTAAAACTCTATAGGGACCACCAATAAAAGTCGTAATAATCTTTAGAGATGATATAGATCTGGTCCTAGTAATCTCTAGCGATCATTAAAGACCTAGCCTTAGAATTGCTTTAAAGACAAGAACTATCTCGTCCTAGAATAGATTTGGCGACTATCAACAGCCCCATCATAGAATAGCATTAGAGATTAGCAACAGGCCTGGTCATAATTGGCCTTTAGAGACCAGCATAATTTTTGTCCTAGAGCACTAATACATTTCAACAAATATCGAATTGCTACTAAAATTTTCGCTACGAAAAGATAATATATATATAGAGAAGAGACAGAAACAATAAGATATATGTAAAAAAAACAATTAATTACGATAATCTAGTTGACATCCATGATATATGTTTCAATTTTTTCTTAACAAAAAAACATAGCTAACATCCAAGTTAGACTATGGCATCAAGTTTTGCAACAAATTTGTAGCAATCTAAAAGTAAGATCATTCATCTTCTTCTAAACTTGTATCTTGCATAGAAAAATGAACAAAAGCTAGGAAAAAAGAATTAAAAGTTTCAATCTTCATCGAGAGTTATCCAGAAACATCAGCAAAAGCTGCAAAAAAATACGAAAAAAATTCATTAGAAAAACTTTGAGATGCATTAACTGAGAATCTAATATCTATTTTAATGATTTACAACTAAATATATATATAACATCTGTCAGATAATGAAAACAAATAGACTTAATAGCTTTAGAGACGAGCAGTAATGAAAAATAAATTTGGAAAAAACAACTGCAATGAACAAAAAAAGGGCAAAAATCTCATGTGAAATAAACATAATCTTGAAACTTATAACAAGGCTAATGCAAATAGTAATTTTGCAGTGTCCAGAAACAGGTCTTGTGTATTTCCATCCCCATCCCAACCCTCACAAGTCCCCCCAAACAATGCAGACAATAATGCAGACAAAGGTATTGATTTTACTTTTTTCCCGAATGATCAGACCTTGTGTGTTTAATCTGGAATGCAAAGTCCGATTGAACCGCCTCTGCATAAACCACGAGAGAATTTATGGGATAGAATAGTAATCCGGGGGAGCTAACTATCCCGATGGACATACAATTAGAAGAATTAATAAAACAATCAATTAGAAATTAAAGAGGCATCACTGCAGGAACATGAACTGAGAAGTCTTGAATCTCATCAGTTCATGGATTTTTCTCCAGATCCTTTAGGATTAATAGTTTTTAGGGCATGCCAAACAACACTGTTACATTTGAAACCTGAGCCAAAACCTATTTGCCATGTTCTATCAGTTTTTTTAATCCTCCATTTGGCCTCAGAGTAGGCCAATTCATACCACAGTGGGCTACTTGGTGTGTTTCATACCATATACATCTCTACTAGCCACCCTAACCTTTGTTCTTTCATTTGCAGCTTTATATCAAAGTACTAGAAATCAAAATGAGGATGCCCCTTCTAATACGATAGTCAATACATTTATTTATATCAGCATTCAATGTTTCTCTCGAATTGTACTCATATTAAACAACATTTATTGCAGATTTTCATTGGTAACTTGGATGCCAGTCTAATTCAATAATAAGAAAACTAACATGCAGGCAATTTTATGGCAGAAGTTATCTAAACCAGTGGAGTGGTGGTTATTATGGGTATACACTAGGATATGATGCATATGGTTATGCCCAACCTACTCAGGACCCAAATATGTCCTATACAGGCTATGCCGAGTATCAGAATTATACGCAACCTCCACATCAACAAGTAAATTGAGTCCTACTAATAAATGTCTTAATCTGATGGTAGATATCTACATAAATTGAGTCCTACTCATTCCATTAGGATGTTAATTATGTAAGATTAAGGATCACTTTTCTCTCTTTTTAGAACACTTGTCATTTAACTGTTAAGCAATAAACAGAGCATAACAGATAAAGCAATATAAAGTAGAGAAAGAAATTGCAAAACTGAAAGAAAAAACTAGAGAAGATTATATTGCACAATAGAAAAACACAAAATAGGGGAAATTGCCGAACAGATTTGTTAGACAAATATTACAGGTAGATCCTTGTCAACTTATGTTAATGAAAGATTTGAATGGAGTTAAAATTTGTTAACAGCTGCCCACATGTAACTTAACTTTTCTAGCTTAATATCACTCCATGAGGTTACTCCTAATGGACACATATTACGATCACAAACAATTTTTTCTAAATGCCTCGAAAACAATTTGCTATTTGTTTCAGCAATTCGATTATTGTAAAATATTACTTTCAGCTTTTCGTCGTTTTCAAGTGAAGCAACTTCTTTGCACATGTTGCTCCCTCAAACTCTTCTTACCTTTGTAGGATTAGATGAACCTACATTGCATAATATAGTAAGAACTATAGCAATCAAATTCAACTTTATAAATTAATAAGATATGGATTGAAAATATCACACCTTTTTCAGTTGTTTGAGAGTGTTCCATAACCTGATCAATAGTTTGCATATCCTTTTTCTCAAAATTCTTTTATCCATTATTTGCAATTCTTGACTTGACAACATGGTCGAATTCTCTCTTGTTCTTTTAGAAGGAGTTTTTGTATGTTGATTAGCATAAAGAGCACTCTTGTCAATACATCCCACCTCAAATTCAGAACCCATGTTGTTATGTTTCATTCCCATTCCTTGACTAGTAAAAAAAATAGAGCTTTTAGGTCCTTGTCCTCGCCCTTTCGCTATAGAACTTGGATAAATCAAATCATATTACCAATACTTTAGCATAGTGTTTCAGAGATGAAGAAACTGAAAAAATTTGACAAGTACTTCTAAAGAAGATTAGATTGTTAAATACGAAAAAGCATAGCATAATAGAAAAATTTTAAAAATTAATACAAAGAAGAGAAAAAAATGGATTCAGCCATGAAATAGGAAAGTAAGGAACTGAAAATAGTTCAAAGTTATTACAGAAAAACTTGAAATTTTATTTGAAAACATAATAGATTTCAAAAAATCTTCCTTGTCTAGACTTCTTGGGTGTATTGCTTACCTAGATTAGTCGATGCATGAGTTGAGGGGTTAGTTTGCTTGTTCTCTTTCTCAAGATCAATGGAGTTCTTAGGTATCGTTGACATTCCTTGACTAGTAAACAAAGTAGAGTTTGTAATTCCTTATCCTCGGCCCTTCCCTACACAACATGGAGAAAACAAATCATATTATCAATGCTTTATTCCTTTTGAGAGCGAGAAGCTGTAAGAAATATGAAAACAAGTTTTCAGCATATCAAGTATGTTTCATCCTCTTCTTTAACTAGAAGAAGTTTAAGACAGAAATGGTGGTTTCTCTTTAGGGAGCTACGATGTGCTACATCTGGAAAGTAAGGAACTGAAAATAGCTCAAAGGTATTACAAACAAACTTGAACTTTAATTTGGAAACATAGCAAACTTCCAAAAATATTACTTGTCTAGACTTTTTGGGTTTATTTCTTACCTAGATAAGTCGATGCATTAGCTGAGGGGTTAGTTTGCTTGTTCTTTTTCTCAAGATCAATGGAGTTCTTAGGTATCGTTGGTATTCCTTGACTAGTAAACAAAGTAGAGTTTGTAATTCCTTGTCCTTGGCACTTCCCTACACAACATGGAGAAAACAAATCATATTATCAATTCTATATTCCTTTTGAGAGCGAGAAGCTGTAAGAAATATGAAAACAAGTTTTCAGCATATCAAGTATGTTTCATCCTCTTCTTTAACTATAAGAAGTTTAAGACAGAAATGGTGGTTGCTCTTTTGGGAGCTACGATGTGCTACATCTGGAAAGTAAGGAACTGAAAATAGCTCAGAGGTATTACAGACAAACTTGAACTTTAATTTGAAAACATAGCAAATTTCCAAAAATATTACTTGTCTAGACTTTTTGGGTGTATTTCTTACCTAGATTAGTCAATGCATGAGCTGAGGGATTAGTTTGCTTGTTCTCTTTCTCAAGATCAATGGTGGTTCTTAGGTATCGTTGTCATTCCTTGAGTAGTAAACAAAGTAGAGTTTGCAAGTCCTTGTCCTCATCCCTTTCCTACACAGCATTTGACACATGGACATCGTATTTCATATTCTTCTCCTATTTTTTGAAAAGCATAATCCAGAAAATTCTGCACACCTACTAAATAGGTTTCATCGAGCCAATGGTCAACTAGTTGCATCCATTGCTTACTAGGAGTCATAACCTTGAAAAGTACATAAAAGTTATATTAAAAAAGATAAAGGATAAAAAAAATACCAAGATCCATACAATATTGCACTAAGAAATATAAAATATTACTTATCTTAAAACATGTTATCTTCAATAGCTTTGTACTTAGACAAAATAGTTGCTTGTCATTAAAAAAATTCTTATTAATAGTCGTTTGTGATTAAAAAGTCTTTGCTCATAACTAACTTATCCTAAAGTTAAGAATGACTTAATCACATCCTCAAACTAACACATAAAGAAAGAATCAAGAAAACTAGCAATAATAAAATTATCAGACATTCAGCTGCGCAAATATAAGTATACAATGGTACCTTAATGCTTACATTAAGTTAAATTTTAGGCTCAACTTGGCAAGACTTGATTCGGGTGAAAATCATTTAGATAATACCACTAAATATATTATATTTTCACAGGTGATGTGGCAGCTGATATCAAATATTACATGTTTCAAAAGATATTCAAGGCCAGCTATTCCTCAATCAATGGAATCAGGTTGTAAAACATCGGGCTACTCAGAATACATCCCGGCAGGTGGTCACCGACGTAGTCACTGTCTCCCAGTCTGATGAGGAGAACACACTAATCGGGTCATCAGCTGGTTTTGCTTCCAGTGCTACTTTCAGCTCAGAATCTGCCACTGCTTTCGGCTTTGAGCCCGCCCATGCTTCCGGCTCTGATTCTGGATCCGCCACACGCTAAGGTTTACATGACAAAGCTATCTCGTCTGACGAGGCCACTAGTTAGAGAGAAGTCACGGTGCCACAAAACAATGACCTTAATCCGGTGGCTAAGGAGCCAAACAAATGGTGTGTTGAGGGGAAATGACAAATCTACCGGGATGCCAGAATGCGAAATGAGAAAGAGAAGATTACTCGACTTATTATTGAAGAGTGCAGAGTCCTCACAGGGAGCTTACACACTATTCCTAACATCCACCGGCTTTTTCAACTTCAGAAGTGTGATTGGATGGCTCGAGACCCCGGGACTTATAGTGAGGAGATTGTGCGGGAGTTATATGCCTCCTATGCTGCCACTCTCCGAGGTTCGATCTACAAGAGGTCCAAGCCCACAGCCTAGGACCCTATCACTTCTACTATGATCCGAGGTTTTCCAGTGGACATATCACATATCACCATCAGCTGATTCCTCTACGGACCTGGCGCTGATCACACTAAGGCACTCAACACGATCAAATTTGACTACAGATGGGATATTATGAGGGGTGCAACCTTCACACGTAATGCCGAACAGAAGGAGCCTACTTATTGTGGTTGGCTAAGCACATAGCTGTAGATGGAGAGTATGTGGGATGGGTTGGCTCACCACGTTTGGGTATTCGGAAGGCCACCTTGAATTTGGTGGCTAAGTTTTTTTGGTTGCTGGTGCGAAATAGAATGTCGCCCACAAGGGCCGACAATGCACTTACATGGGATAGAACAGTAATGGTGGCAGCATTAATAGTTAGGTTCAAGATCGACTTCGCCCACATGCTGCTAGCAGAGATTCATGAGAGGGCGTTCAAGACCTCCACTACTTACCCTTTTCCGTGCCTCATTTTTCAGCTATGCAGGGACTCTGGAGTGTTGATTTGGCATTGTGACAAATTGATACAGGTAATGAGGACCCAAGATATTGTCCTGATTCGAGACGAGGCAAATGTGGCAGCACCTCGCAGAGGGTCGCGGATCGATGTGCCATTGGGTACTAATTTAGTAGATGTTGTGGAGCAGATGTAAGGCGATGAGCTTGCCCCTCCAACCCACATTAATAATGCCCCAACTTCCTCTTCTCAGGCCGTTAGTCAGGCCCCCAACTCATCTAGAGCCACCCCGCCTTCTAGAGCCTCTGTTGTGCCATTAGCTCGAGTTCAAAAATTGGAGAAGCAGATGGCCACACTGCTCCACCATGTGAAGCAATGGATGCAAAAGTCAATTGCAGAGTCCGAGGCTAGGATGGAGAAGAGGATGTCAACCATGGTGGATCAGAAGGTTCATGCCGTTCATAAACGCCTGCATGCCTTCGAGTTGAGATTTTTCCTCCTTCCGAACTGAGTTGGATAGTCTCCGGGCCGACATTGATTCCATCCTTTCTATGCCCACAGATAAGCCAGAGTATGCACCCACTGCATTGGTTAATGATACCTTACTCGATGCTTTATTCAGAGAGGATACAGATGCACAGCCCGAGCCCACTCGTGCTCGTGAGAAGAGGCACCGCTCCAGCCATAATTATGACACTATTGAGGAGGTCCAAGTAATGAAGCAGGAGCTCCAGCAGACTAAACAAGCTTGAAAAGCCTCTATTATAGATGAGGAGTTGCGCCAGCAAAAGGTTCGTGGGAGTGCTTTTAGGGCTTCGAGTTTTGTGCCCGTTGTCGAGGTTCCGACTGTTGAGAGGGATGATGTGAGCACCACTGATGGTGCAGTGAGAGTGATTGAGAGCACTAATGAGGGTGCTAGGCTAGACGATGTGGACACTACTAAGGGTGACCCAAGTGTTGTTCCAGTAGACTCCGGGAAACTGGACCTACCAACTTGTTGATAGTTCATCAGCGCTATGCGCTATAGGTTTGCTTCACCCAATCCATTACTTTTTACTGTTTTTTTGTGCATTGGAGACAATTGCACCTATTTTTGTTGGGGGTGGGGTAAATGGATTGTGAGTGAAAGGGTGAAGTTTGAGTAACCCAACTCATAATCCTCTTTTGGGGTTTTCTTACCTGTGTTCTTTTCCCCTAAGAGACTACTTAATTTTTGTTGAACTGGCATATGTTAGGATTGTATGTGTAGAAGCATGAGAAAGAATTAAGCATGATGGCCAAAGCTTTTGAAAAAATGATACTCGTCCAAATTTTGTGATATGTGCTAAAATCTATAGGCTAGAATGAGTTGAATGTATTGGATCTGAGTATGACATGAATAATGAACCAGCTTGATAGCATGACTTAAGCTAAAACTTTAACTGGGTAATCTGATAATATGATAATGAAGCTATATGACAAGAGTGTGTGAGAATAGTTGATTGTTCAAACAGTTTTTGTGACAATCTAGAACTTTGCCGGTTAGTCCTGCTAAGATAATCTACTCTAGAGGCTAGGAAGTGATCATAGGCACTTGTTATGATAAGTCCACAAATTGCCTAAAAAGAATCCAACCAAATGAAATTAATGTTCCCTTTGATCCAAATGTTTTAAGCCTGAATTAGACCATTTCTTTCTAAACCCCTAACTCACCTTCCCATAATCTACTATGTTGGCCCCGGTCTCTCCTTGGACATGTGCACCTTGACTGAGGCCAAAAGCCTATGTTGAGGGTGGTTAATGCAGAAAGTGACCTCAATCTTGGCCCTAATCCAACATCGGGTATTGTGCACCTCAACCAATGGTAAATCCTTAAGTTGAGGGTGAATATGAAAAAGGGAAACCGAAATAAAAATGGATATGAAAAGAGTTTGGTGTTGAAAAAAGAAAAAAAAAAGTGATGAGAGGATGTGACTTTGTGCAAAAGAAGGCGAACAAAAGTGGTGAAAGCTAAAGAAACGAATCAAATTCAAAAATTAAAAAAAAAAATGAATAATAAAGAGCTACAAAGTCTAAAGTCATATCCATAGTTGAAGAGAATCAAAAAAGAAGGTAAAATGATAAGATGTCAAAAATAGGCAAAAAGAGATAGAAAGCCTAATGTAATGTCAAGGAGGGCAGAAAGTCACTAAATAGTACCCAAATGTACCACATCTGACCTTGAGCCTACATTACAAGCCAAGAGAGTCCTATAGTGATCCTAGAAACTCGTTTGGAGAGTCTAAGCAGTGTAAATAAGGGCAAGCCTATGGTATTGAGTACTAACTGTACTTGAAGTTACTTTTGAGTGTGAATGTTGAATGAATCCTTATACTCAAAATCATATTCATTGTGTGAAAAAAGAATTTCGTTTGAAATAAGGGCACTAGTTACATTGTTGGAAAGTTGGTACCTTGGTGATAGTAAAACAGTGTATGTTATGTGTTGATTGGCCGATCTTTATCATGTTTTGATCCGCACAAATTATCTTGTTGAGTTTGAGAGAAGAGATTTGCATCCAAAAAGTGAGTCGGAGTAGAGAGCCATATGATTGCTTGTGCTTGAATTGCTTGCTTCTATACAAGTGTCGTTTAGAGTCTTAGTGCATCGCTTAAGGACAAACAACGAATTTAAGTTGAGGGTGTTGATATACCGTGAGTTTACAGTATTTTTAATGCATTTCACTTAAGAGTTGTGTGTGTCTAGGATCATTTTGTATTGGTATTAATGTATTTTTATCATGTTTTCAGGGAATAAATTTAGACGCGAAAGTTAAGAGACATAGCTGAGGAATGTATAGAAAAGCCCATTTATGGATGTGATTCACGGACCGTAGGTCCATTCACGTTCCGTAGATGATGATCGTAGATGGACTAGCAAGGCATAGAGGAAGATCAAGGAATTCTTGACCAAGTGTGGAACCACGGCTGTAATCGACGGACCGTAGATTGATCTACGGACCGTACTACTGATTTGTCAAATAATTTAGAGAGGGGTTCCAGTACCTGATTTTGAAGATTCTAAGTATGGAGTTACGGAGGAGGATCCACAGACCGTAGATCAATCCACGGTCCGTACTGGTGATCCGTCGTTTGGTTCAGAGATTTGAAGATTTTTAAGTTAGAAATGTGCCTAAGTCTTGAGTCACAGAAGGGACCTACGGACCGTAGATCAATCCACGGTTCGTAGGTCAGTATCGTTGATCGAAACTGTGTCCTGAAACATTATTTCCTTATTTAGTTTCCTTTTTAGTTAGGACTTATTTTACTATATATATGGCATGTAAACCTCGTTTTTGGGGGTTAGACTTTATTACTTTTATTCTAGTTTTGACTTGGGAGATTAACTTGCAACTTTAGCAATTCTTAATTCCCTAAGTTCGTTTTGAAGATTTTGGTTTTGGAAATTCAAGTTGAAATTCTGGGTTTATCATTCTCATTACGTAAGTTCATGATTTCTTCATCTAAAAATATGAATTGTGTTCTTGTTATTATGGGAACCTAAATCCACAACTAGGGTTATGGAAACCATGAGCGATTAACAACGTATCAATAGTAAATAAGTAATTCTTAAATAGTGTTATTGCATGCATTGATAATTCTTTCAATTAGAAATCTTTTTAACAGTGGCCAGCATTAGAACTTGCCTCGTTACTACTTGGCGAACCAAGGAGGTAATTAACGAGAAAAGAATTATCAAAATAGATTTAGTGTGATATTATCAAATAGTCTAATGTCGATTAGTGCGAGGGTGAAAACTAAGTCATACATCGATGTGATGTCTAATATGAGGTAAAGGTAAGGGTAAGTAAATTATACATATGTAGCCGGACCAAGGTTTGGGGTGAAATTCTCTAGATGCCGAACCAAGGATTTAGAGATACCTAACTTATCACTTTGCATGTAATACACTAGGAAAGGATTGCTATTACTAGGATTACCGTGTTATGAGCTTATGGGGAACACGTATACCCTAGTTACTTTCTCATCTTGATAACAACTAAAGTTTGAATCTTACTCATTGATTACTTACATAATTTCTTGAATTTGTTTCACAAATCCCCCCCCCCCCCCCCCTTTATTACTTGTTTTTGGAAATACATTGACTAAACGAATATAATCGTTGGTTAAAGTTAAGTCTAAACCATATTCCTCGTGGGATTGACCCCAACCTACAAGTTGGGTTCTTTACTTGATAATGATGTCTTATGCTTCTTTAGGGTGGTGTAATTTGAGTGTATCAGTGACATCATAGTCCTTCAGCAACTCAAGCCATCTCCGTTGCCTCAAGTTCAGATCCCTCTGACTGAAGATGTACTGAAGACTCCGATGATCAGTGAAGATCTCACAATGAACCCCATACAAATAGTGACGCCATAACTTAAGTTCAAAGACCGCGGCTGCCAACTCTAAATCTTGAGTAGGGTAGTTCTTCTCATGGGTCTTCAACTGTTTAGAAGCATACGCAATCACCTTCTCCATCAATACACCACCCAAACCAACTCATGAAACATCACAATACACAATATAGTCCACACCCTCTTCAATTAGAGTCCACACAGGAGTCGAAGTCAACAAAATCTTGAGCTTTGGAAAGCTCTCCTCACACTCATCAAACCACTGAAAACCCACACACTGTCAAGTCAATCTGGTCAATGGAGCTACAATAGTAGAAAAACTCTGAACAAATTATCGGTTATAACCTGCCAATCCAACAAAACTCCGAATCTCGATAGGATAAGTAGGTCGCGTCCAGCCTCTAACTACCTCAATCTTGGCCGAATCTACTCTTACACCCTTTTTGGACATCATGTGTCCCAAGAATGCCACAAAATTAAGCAAGAACACGCACTTTGAGAACTTGGCATACAACTTCTCTTCCATCAACCTTTGACGTACAATCCTCAAGTGTTGAACATAGTCCTTCTCATTCCTAGAGTAAACCAAAATATCATCAATAAATACAATCACAAAAGAATCAAGGTATGGTCGAAACTCCATGAATGTTGCAGGGGCGTTAGTCAACCCAAAGGACATCACTAGGAACTTATAATGCCCATACCAGGTTCAAAAAGTTGTCTTGGGGATATCTGATGCCCTAATATTCAACTGATGATACTCGAACCTCAAATCAATCTTAGAGAACAATGATGCTCCCTATAGCTGATCAAATAAGTCATCAATACGCGGAAGAGGATACTTATTATTCACTGTTACCTTGTTCAACTGTCTGTAATCAATGCACATCCTCATAGTCCCATCCTTCTTCTTCACAAACAACACAGGGGCACCCCATGGTGACACATTGGGGCGAATAAATCCCTTACTCAACAAATCCTGCAACTAATCCTTCAACTCTTTCAACTCTGTAGGAGTCATACCGTAGGAGAAATATAAATGGGCTTAGTGCCCGGCTCCAAATCAATAGCAAAATCAATATACCTATTGGGAGGATTACCTGGAAGATCAGAAGGGAATACATCGAGAAACTCCTGAACCACGGGAACAGAATCCATGGAAGGTGGTTCAACACTAGTGTCCCAAATAAAAGCTAAGTAAGACAAACACCCTCTCTCCACCAATCTCTGAGCACGAATGAAGGAGATGACCTTATTAGGATAAGAACCACTAGTACCCTTCCACTCAACCCTCGGAACACTAGGCATTGATAAGTTCACTGTCTTAGCAATACAATCAAGGATAGCATGATAAGGAGAAAGCCAATTCATACCCAAGATAACATCAAAGTTCGACATCCCCAAAATGATTAAGTCTACCTAAGTGTCATACCCCTCCAAAGAAACAAAATACTATCGATACACTCAATCCACCACTAAGGGCTCACCCACGGGTGTGAAAACACGAATACGTACGGTCATGATATCACATATGATATCAAATTCAGCAGCAAAATAAGTAGACACATAAGAGAATGTAAACCCTAGATCAAACAATACATACATAGATTGATGGCATACTGGGATGATACCTGTAATAACAACATCAGAAGTCTCCGCCTCAGGTCTCCCCGGGAAAGCATAACACTGGCCCCCTCTTCCACCTTTACCCTGGGTGGTACCTCTACCCCCACTCTACTAAGTTACAGTACCACTACTAGAAGCTCTACCACCTCTACCTGACTGAACTCTACCTCGGGCTCTACCCTGTGGTACCGGTGGTCTTGCTTGAAATGAAGAATTAGGTTGGGGTCCTCCATGACCCCTTTGGGAAGTACAATGTCGCATCAGGTGATCGTGATCTCTAAAAGTAAAGCAAAATCTCTGACCCGCGAACTGTTGTGCGGACCTTGAAAACCCACTACAATTGCCTCGCCAGGTAGGTCTCTGTTGTGAACTATACTAGCCCTGACTCGCGCTATAAGAACCCCGAGGTATCTGACCACCCTTGAATATCGGCATAGATGCATGAACGGGTCCCCGATGCTAAAAGGAACCACTCTCTCTGTGTGATCCCCTCCCTCCAGATGAGGCACCATGAAACTGACCTGATGTACGGGTCCTATTAGGGTCCCCAAACTCTTCTCTCTCCATCAATTTTGCCACTTTGGCGGTGCTCATAATGGACTAAAAGCAAGCCCCCTCTCGAGATCCCCAAAACACAGCCAATCTAATAGAGAAAGTCAGCCCCCTCACGAATCAACGGATCTTCTTAGTCTCGTCTGGAATAATGGCCAAAGCATGCCTAGACAACTGGCAAAAACAAACCTCATACTCTGTAATGGATAAGCCGTCCTGTCTTAGATTCTCAAACCTCAAACGGCTCTCCTCTCTCACTCTCTAAGGGATAAAATGGTCATGGAAGGCACTGAAAAATATCTCCCAAGTAACTGGAGGAGATCCAACTGGCAAGGACCCTGAATAAGTTCTTCACCACTATTTCGCTGGCCCACGAAGTTGGAGGGTAGCATACCAAACTCCATGTGACTGAAGTTGGAGGGTAGCTAACCCAACCACCTCTAGCAACTCTCGGCATGTAGTCAGAAACTCATGAGCGTCCTCACTCTTCCCACCCTGAAACTGAGGTGGGTCCATCTTTTGAAATTTCTCATACTTGCGCTGCTCGTCCTCTGTTAGAACAACCAATGGTGTAACTTGACCTCTAATTGTTGCTTTTGGTTCTGAGCCTCATCTCTAGTTTGAGAGTCTTGTGGTGTGGAGGTCGCGCCACCACCCTGAGTAAAGCTCTCAAGCACACTTAACACCCTCAATAATGTACTGCTCCATGGCCACGAACTCTGGATAGTGTCATACACGAGCACGACCTCTAGCTCGGGATCTACCCCTACCCCTAGTTGGGACCTCAACAACTGCCTCGGGAAGTGTCTCCCCTCTACTAGCAGTAACAGTAGCTCTAGTCCTCGTCATTTGTCAAAAGAATATACAATAGCTTAGTACTAGGGAAGGTAACCAAGCACGATGAGAAAGAATGAACAAAAGAAGGTTTTCTAACAGTCTTCATGGCCTCTTAGAGATAATTACAGACGTCTCCGTACCAATCCTTGAGACTCTACGTAGACTCGGCTTGTATACACGTGAGACCTATGAACTTGGGGCTCTGATACCATTTTGTCATGACCCAAAAATGGACGTGATGGCATTCGTCTTATCCCACCAAGAGAAGTTAGCCTACAACCCAAACATTTCGATAAAGTGCGAAAATAAAATAAAAATTACAAGTTTAATAACAATTGCTAATACGAATAACAAGTCAACTTAACTAAATTTCCAAAACCTAGTTGTCACGTGCACAAGACTCTAATGTAAATACTAGAATTGAAATAAACTACGCAAGTCTCAAATGGCGTTGTCTTTCAAGTAAAAACAAAATCATAAACATGAGTGAGAAGGTTCGCAGAGAAGACAAACAGCTACCTCATAAATCTCCACAAAAAGTCTCGAAAATGAAGAGAATAGGAGGTATCACGAAGATCTGGGCTCGTAACCTACAAAAAAATTGTAGAAAAAAGGGGTGAGTACCAAACCACACGGTACTCAACAAGCAAATATCTAAACACAAGCTAAGGGAATAGAATATAGGTACTCTTTACACCCTATCTGAACCTCCACAACTACAACCTGCATAAAACAAGTCCAACCTAACAGTCCACAGTTTACATAACACCAACTCAACAACCACACTCTAACAAATTACATATCCTCAACAACACACTCAATATACATCAATCTCACCTTCCACAGAAAGGCATTCACAAGATCAGCAACACACAAGATCAAGTTCATCAATAATAAAAATGTGCAATGCAATGCAATGCAATGTCAAGTATAGTGATGCATGTCTGACCTAACGATGCACACTCATTATCTCTCAGTCCGGGACCCATGAGGGACATATCTGTCCATGCATCCGTCGCAGCGCGCGACATATCCCTCGATAATAGTATCCATCGCAGCGTGCGATACATCCCTTGAAATATAGTATCCGTCACAGCGCGCAACACGTCCCTCGAAATGGTACATCCTCTTTAATTTCTTACTCTTTTTCAATTCACATAACACTTGTCACAATCATGTCTCAGAATAATGCAAATGACATGTTCACACAAATTATGAGGAGATAACCATTTTCATAATAATGCACAATTCACAAAAACACAATGATTCAACAAGCCTTTCAAACCAGTCTCAACACATCACACACCAACAATTAATCACATTGCCTTTTATTACCCCTTTTGCATCATTAGAATTAATCAAAATGGACAAGTCAACCCATCACCAAGTCTCATTACCCCCAAACATATATTAAAAGGAAATACATGAATTTCATACACTTAACAAGGATTTAGAAATCCACTTGCCTCAAATAACCGAACAATCACTCCGGGACTTGAGTCTTCCCTTTCCATTGAGCTTCCAAATTAATGCAATCTATTCAAGTGCATAATCACAATAAGATTTCGAAACTAACAACATCCATGTTAGTATAGGTTTAGCCTAGACCCAAAAACTCACCCAAATTCATAATCAATTTTCTAAGTTTTAAGCCTAGGGTTAAGCTTCAACTTCTCCAATATCATAAGTCTAATGATATTCATATAATTCGGTAACCCAATATTTAATTACCTATCTCAATATATTAAATAGTTAATTTATAATATGATATTTAAAATAGGAACAACTAACTATGAAATCTAATAGTCACGCAAATTAATGGGAGAACCATGAAAAACACACGAAAACCCAACAACTTATCCATTCATGACAATGATTACATAATGTCATTAATAACAATCACACTCACCTTATTTTCAATTCAAATTTCCCTTCTGTTCAACCCCAACAACGTACTGACAACTATTTTGTCTCTTTTTTAAAAAAAAAAAAACAAACAATTTCCAATCATATCCCTTAACAATAATATAACCCTACGATATAATATACAATTCTACAAAGAATCTTGATTAGAACTAACCTGAACCACTCGAATTTTCCTGCTTCTCTGTTTTCTGTCGCACGTCTAGGTTAGTTTTCTTCCGCCTCTTTCTTTTCTTTCCTAAATTAATTGTTTATTAAAAGTGACATATTCACTAACTTATTTTTAATACATGGGCCTAGTGATAAAGGGTCTTTAATAAATTATTACTTTAGTCCATTAACTATCGATTTCTATAATTATCCGTCAATTAATTAACTCACGTTAAACGAATAGTTCAAAATTCCAAAAAATAACCTACCGGGTCATTACATCATCATAAGGTCAAGTCGTATTGTTTATTGTTTTTTTACAAAATTCAATTCATTAAACATAATTACATTTCATATTTGGTTAGAGGAGGGCGGAGAAGATTGAAATGAATAAAGTCAAATTTAACAACACAAATGAATAACATAAAGTATTAACTAAGTATAAGTTTGTTTTATACAGGGGGGATTATAAATTAGTATTAGATTTTCTCTAAAATTCAAAAATAAGAATATAATGTATGTATATTTAGTCAAATATATATTGTTTCTGGATTAATAGTCTAAATATAGAATAAATATGAGAAGAGGGCATTTTAGGTCACCACTGTTTGAGTTCATTTTTGCTTACATGCTCATAATGTTTTGAAATTATAATAACAATTAGTTGACTGACTTTTTTAGAACAAGAACATTAATTATATTTTTTTCATGTTACAAAAATCATTATACCCGTTTAGTTAATTGGTACGTAGAAGTTTCAAAAACATTACTCACTATTTAATTGTAACCATTACTTATTTACATTAGAAGTATATTAATTATATTTAACAAACCCAATATAAATAATCTATTATTTAAAAATATATTTATTTATTTCTTCTTTTATTGTTTTTTTAATTTGAAAAATAGTGTATTAATGTTATTTATTTTAAAATCATTATAAATTACAAGAAATTCTTTTACTTCTAAAGAAGATTACATGTAAAAAAAAAAAAAAATGTTTTTTCCTATGGAACCAAATTATACATCTATACATTTATAGGAAGGTATAATATAATTATTTTTTTTTAGGTAAGAAGAAACTCTAAAAAATTATTTAAAAATTTCAACTAAAATTATTAAATATATATAAAAATATATTTTTTTATATATAGTATGTCTTATCTATTCAAATAATATTTAGTAAACTATTTGTGTTTTTCATGACCGTGCGAAGTGCGGATGTATTCACTAGTTAGTATATATTACTAATGGATATGAAGTAGTGGATGCGATTGCATGCTCCTCTCTTAATTAGCGGTTTCGGGTTCAAGCCGCTTGGGCATGAAGAAAATTCTTTGTAAGGAATGCTACCCAAAAAGGGCCCTATTCGGCGTAAATCTGAATTAGTCAGACTTTAATATGAATATCGAATACTGAATAAAAAAATTTTTAAAAAAATTATATAAGGTCAAACACCGTTAACCTTTAAATTTAGGCACGTCCCCACTCCCCAAGTTTTAAAAAAATCCACAACCAATATGCTATTTTCTTTATTAAAAAAAAGCACATTTTACATCTCTAATTGTCCATGCAAAATTCACAAAACAAAAAATTCACTACTTACAAAATTTCAAACAAATGAAGAATCTATTGCTAATATTATTACTTGCCACCTTCATCAATTCTTGGCTTGGTGAAGCATCCTCCGCACCTGAACCAGTGTTAGACATAAATGGCAAAATCCTCCGAACACACACAACGTATTACATATTGCCAACAAATAGCGAAAATGGCGGTCTCTAATGAGACATGTCAACTTGGCGTTGTAAAAGAAAAATACATGGTTATTGTTTAGAATTTATTCCAGTGGATAAAAAGAAAGGTATAATACGTGTATCGACTGATTTAAATGTTGCGATTTTCAGCACGTACGAATGTCGTCAATCGACGGTGTGGCAACTTGAGGAGTATGACCCATCAATGAACAAAATCGTTTAGCACTCAACGATATGTTCCTCTCGTGTTCAACTTCAAAAGGGAATTCAATTCTTGAAATTAAAAAGACAGAAAGACAGTTCAGTGCACTAAGCTCTCGTTATGTGCAGGGTGGAGAGAAGAATCGGATCATAATTAGTATCTATATATTAATGTAATTGAACAAATCACTTAAATAAGTTCAATCTACCAAAATAATAGTAATGACGAAGAAAATAACTCGTTCTTAATTCAACTAGTAGTGATGTATTCCATAAGGATCGGGTGCCCTAATAAACTTGAGTGTGTTTTGTTTTGCAAAAGCTCCATGTCAAATTTTTGGTTGTATAAAATGCTTTTTCATGATTTCATGAGACTAAAATTTAATTTGAATGACCTTATTGATATAAAAATAAAGAAAGTGATTTTACTATACGATTTTAATTGGATTGATCCTTTGAAAATTTACTCGAGTTTTAATTTTTGCATAGTTCTTTATTTCTTATTATTTACACTCTAATCTATCATATTCTTTTCCAAAAATTTATTTATGACTATATATCATATAAATGAATAATAGAAGTAAAACATTTTTTTTGGTAACTATTAAAATTTTATTACCAAAGTGAGAACTCACGCTCAAGTGACAAAAAACAAACAGTCATCACTGGACATAGTCCCAGTTCTGAGTGAGAACCCTTACTCCTTTACTATCTATCTAGCTCTAGCAAGGATAAAATTTAAGTTTGGACAAAACTCTAGCTAATTTAGGCTTCTTGAAAACACAGTAGTATATATCTTGGATTATCAATCTCACAATTGTAGACAACGTTCATTTATTTCCTTGAAATATGACTTGGTTCCGCTCCTGCCACACTTGATATAGACATCCAGCAAAGGTCATCCGATAAATGATAGAGTGAGCTCCATTTGTTCCATCCATACAGGCTCCGTTGGCCAGTCCCAACTTGGTCTTATGATTCCCTGGGCTGCCATTTTAGTAGTTGTCCCCATATATCAGCTGTTACTGGATAGTGAAAGAATAGATGCCCAAGAGTTACATCAGCCCCTTCACACAGCATACATCGTGGTTCCATTTGATCAACCTATCTTTCTTGTATACCTCGCCATTACCTATAATTGTACGCCATAAACACCCATTTTGGAGGGGTTGGATTAGTAGTAAAACATTTTACTACCAAAAAAAGTATAATTTCTTAAAGCACTAATTATAAAGAAAAATGGTGTAATTATTTAGATCTGGCTCCTCTTTATTTTTTCCCTCTCTTCATTTTCCTCAAATTCTTACTTGGTTTGGAGGCACATGTCACGGTTCTAAATTAATGGCTGAAATTTAATTAACTAGAATAAAGCTCTAATCATAATTAAAATAATTAATTACTTATATATATATATATATATATATATATATATATATATATATATATATATATATATATATATATATATATATATAATAAGTCTTAAAACACCTTGTGGATATTTTATTAAAGTCCCGAGAAAACAAAATCCATATAGATAGGAAAAAGAAAATGGACACTATAAAAGAAAGTACTTCGAAAACTTAAGAAAAATCTCTTGCAAATGCCTATATATATATATATATATATATTTTGTTACACCGCATCACGATATTATGATATTTGACATGACTTTTGATATGTGTTTTTATTGTGTTTTAAAAAAAAATATTTTGTACGATATGCAACATTTATGAAGAAAAAAAGTGAAATACCGAATATCATATAAGAGTATATAATTACATATACAACTCATATATATTAATTAGTGAGATACTAACAAATTTATAAATTAGTATTTGTATGAAAAAAAATATTTGCACGTTGAAATTTTGTCTACTCTATTTTAATTAAATTATATTTTTTTTAAAAATATTTTTACATATTTAAGATGTTAATATGATATAATTGAGACGTTTTTTAAAAACTTAGTCATAATCAAGGGCGGAGCCACCCTTAACTGAGGGGTGTCAAGCGATTGGTCGATATATAAGTCAAAATAAAACAAACTATAATACGAGTTTTATAGGATCGCAAATACCAAAGCCGTACCAAAAATACCAAACTATATATATATATAGTACTTTTAATTATTGAAGATCAAAATTACTGGATCAAAAATTTTCAAATACCATGCACACCAAGTGAGACCTCCCTCAGAAGTAATATGCATCAAACCTCCCAAAATTGCCATTGGATTAGAAAAGTTAAAGTCAAACAAAAGCCACACAAAAATATTTAATTTAATGTTAAAGTCAAACACCGTCAACCTATCTAGGTACGTACCCAAGTTTTAAACAAAAAATCCACAACCAATGTGCTATATTTTCTTTATAAAAAAAAAAAAACAAAATCCACACCTCTAAATGTCCATACAAAATTCTCCATCACCAAGAAAATAAAATAAAATACCAATCATAGTACAAAAGTTTCAGAAAATGAAGAAATTATTCCCATTACAATCTCTCTCTATTTTTGCCATATTCACAAATTCTTGGCTTTGTGAAGCATCTTCAGCACCTAATCCAGTTCTTGACATAACTGGCAAAATTGTCCGAACAAAAGAAACATATTTCATAGTTCCAATTAACGGCAAAAAATACGGTGGCAACTTAGTGTCATACAAAAACGTTACGTTGAACCACACTGCCACAGGCTGGAATTAATCCCAGTCGATAAAAAGAAAGGTGTAATTCGCGTGTCCACTGATTTAAACGTTGCAATATACAGTACCTATGATTGTCTTCATTCGACAATGTGGCAACTAGAGAAATATGATGGAGGGAGGTATTTTATTAATGTTGGTCCTAAGGTTAGAAGGAATAATTGGTTCAGGATTGAGAAGTATGGGCAGGGTTATAAATTTGTTTACTGTAAAGTTATTTGTTAAGATGTTGGAGTTGTTATGGTCAATGGTCAGAGGCGTTTGGGGCTTAATGGTGCCTCTCTTGTGTTCAACTTTAAGAAGGAAGTTCTTGAAGGTCGTTTAACGTATTCACTTGCTCTAATTTTACTCTATCAAAATAACAAGTGTCTATACTAATGAGGATAATGATAACTAATGATATGACGATGTAATAAGGAGCATGCCCTTTGTGCCCTTTGCTAATATGAAGGCATTTAATTTCCTAATAAATTAAACTATGCATTTTGTTTCTTCCTTTCTTGTCAATTTTGTTTTAGGTTATTTCATAATGTATAATATTACATTGTATTATAATATATTGTATTATTTTGATAAATATAACAATGAAAGATTAAAATACATGGGTGTATTCGCATTGAGTCATATTATCAAAGTGTTTATTGTAATTAACCCTAAATTTAAAATTAGAATAGTTTGGATTTTTGATGTCTATGTTCGTTTAAAATTAAAAGAATTAAGTCATTTATCCTTACAATAACTTAATACTATTTTTAAAAATATCATACTGACAATAAATATTATAACTTGAACTCAAAATGATAAAATAAACATTTAATGGAACTATTGTACAATGAAGCAGGGTTTTATAAATGTTGTGATCAATAGATGATGGGCGTATAGACATATAGTATAACCCATCTACATATACTTCGTGGTAAGTCTCACGCGTTGTCGGTGACATGAGAAAAATATGCATGATCTCTTTGAACTTCGACAATCATCCCCTATAAATGAGTTTTTGGGATTGAATTAGGTTCAAAATTCATTCTTTTACTATTACATCACAAAGAATTTTTTTTTGTAAACAAAGGTATGTAACACCTCAGGCTTTAGCGATTGTCATTTTTCGCGTACAGAAGGCTAGAAGCCTAAATTTGTGAATTTAACCATAGCACCGTGTGCAGTTTTATAACATCGTATTTTAATTGAAATTTGATAAAAATATATTTTATTACCTTTTAAAAAAATGTATTAAATATCGATGACCATTTCTTTAGTCACGGTATATTTGCGCATGTATTATTTTAAAAGGATTTCGTAATTTATGAATATTTTAATGAAAATAGTACGTCTAGTTATATCAAAAAATTATTATTTGATGTGCTAGATTTTATTTGAAATAATTTATTAATTAAGATTTATCTAAATAATTTTTATATATCTATTATCATGAGCCTACGCAATACCCGAATGCTTAGTAATGAGAAAGAGATTTGAATGGCCTTGACACCTCCACGTTTAGGTGAGGAGGGTTTACACATTTTGTTTTAAATTATGGGATCCTTCCACTTGCCCACCTTAGTATATTATTTTATTATTATATGTAGTATCAATATAACATATATGTAGACAACTCTTTTTTTAAATAGTAATCCTGCCAGATCTTTTTACTCTCTATATATATAAATATGCATATGCTAAAGTGCTTATTTTCTTCAACTATCCATTAACGAGTTATAACAAAAGTGAACCAGTTACTTGTAAGTTGTAGTATGTGTGTGTATGTAATTCCATGCGGTGGTGGTTCAATTTCTTTTTCCTCACCAAGGCATTAAGAGGTTCTACATAATTCCTTTAGTATAAGCAGACACACTTTGTATTTGAGGAATCATAAGGTGCGGCCTATTCCGCAATTATATACCATCGATATTCCGCTAGTTTTGTGGTTCTTTCATTTTGTGGATTTCAAATTGTGTCAAACCATAAGTTTGCCAAAGGAAGCGGGTAGATGGAGTTAGTGGTAGCTTGGGGATGCGGTGTCAAGGTATGTTAAGGCAAAAATCTTTTTTTTTTTTTTTTCATATCGCATGAATCCTAACAAGTTACAATTCTTGAATGAGTTACTTTTATAATTATATTGCTAGAAAGACCCTCTGTGAAGGGCATTGGAATGCCAGCTGATGTTATTTCTTGATTGTATCGTATCATTCTCGTATTTTTTTTAATTGTGAAGTATGTTTGTTCATAAAGTTATCCTCTGTCGAGTTTTTTTTAATTTCTTTTCTCTATTATCGAGTTATTGTCCTATGATTATAGCTAGAATGTTGGAGAATTATTAAGTTATATTTAAGGGAATTGTTAAGCCACTCATTCTTGTAGGAAGTTTTCACAAAATTGTTATTTGAAATCAATACTAATAGTAAATCTTGTACTCTATTCTTTTCACTATATACTTATCAAGCAACCTTTTTCTAAAACGGATCATACTATTATCAACTTGGAGTTATTCATATAAATTAAGTATGTCAGTCCCCTTTTGAGTTTCTGAGTGATTAATTTACTAAGTTGAAATCGAGTCAAGAGCTTCGAGTCTATTATGAGTTCTATAGGCCTATATGGTTACACAAAACTGGTTACGGGATTTTGAAAACAAGAGTACCAATGGGCAAAGATTGGCAACATAAATGTGGTAATACAAGTGCATTATGAATCCAGAACATTACATGCTATGCATTCTACTTTCGAGCTATAATCGGAAGGTATGGGGCCTATTGCCTATATTTATACGTATGAGACACAGATGGCCACAAGTTGGCGAATATGATATTGGTTCGCTACCGGAAGGCACCACCATTGCTAGCACTTGGTTGGGTATGACATGTATTTGCATCTATATATGTATGTATTCACGACATATGATTATGCGAGCATACCATGCATATTTAACTTATATATGGTAGGATGTAAGCCATGGAGGCTAATAGAGTTTCTGTTTCAAATGGTATCTTTATTACCCTTTTTATAGCAGTTATTTATGATTTTATTTTCCGCCTTACATATCAGTACATTTTTATCCGTACTGACATCCGATTGCCTGGGGACGCTGTATTTTTGTTTCATGCGTGTAGGTCCGGGTAGGGATTCTAATTTACCCCTCACTAGGATTCGGGGTTCAGTTGTGAGTTGGTAAGCTCCACCTCCTCCTGGAGCATTCATAGGATGTTTACTTTAGTTGTACAGTTTGGGCATAGTCAGGGCCTTGTCTCGACCAACGCTTATGATACTCATAGAGGCTATTGTGGACATAGTATTCTGGGTTTCTTTGCTTCCAGTTTCTAGCCACATAGGCTTGTCATGTATAGATTTGTATGTATGTGTGCACGTCCTCAATTTCAGCCTCGTTGGCCAGATGGTACTTTATCATTTTTGGCTTGTCTACCTTTGTCTATATGAGTTGTTATTCAGGTATGACCCTAATGGTTCAGTATTAATGTTGTTATGCTACCCGACCTTCTAGGCCCTCAGTTGAGTCAGCTGGTATGTTTCAGTGTCTTACTCGATTGCATAAGGTGTCGGTGCCAGTCATGCCTCATCTAGTTTGGGGTGTGACAGGGTACTATTAATTAGTTTCAAATTTTAGCCTTTGTACATCAAACAAAACTAGAGGTGGCAAAATTAAATCCAAATTCGTTCATTCCACCCAACTCATTTAAGTTTGAGCAGGTTATTAACTCGCTCATTCATTAACTCAATCCATTTCAATCCAACCCATTTCAATCCATTAAAAATTGGGTTGATATGTAACCTGATTGGCTCATGAAAAATCTTGTCAGAATATTTTTTAAAAACTTACTTTTCAATTTGATATTTTGTATAGCCATAATAAAGAAAAAATATAATTTTATTAGGTACCAAAATAATTTAAGGAAAATTCACACCACATACACATTTAAGAGTCAATTTTATGAGTTTTAAACATACTTTTAAACAATTCTTACTTATAACAGTTTATTTACGGGTTATGACATAGCAATTAAATTTAATTTTATTTAAAAATTAATTTCAATTTATTTAATAAATGATTAATCTATTTATATTTTTATATTATTAATTAATAATATGTGATTAATTTGATTTCAATTTCTTTTAAAACTAAAATTATTAATTACACATATTTAGGAATTTACATAGATTAGACCTCCTTGTTTACCGTTACACTCCAAACCTCCCATACATCAATCCCACCCTCTTCCCCCCACGCCTATCCAATTCTACATGCCACCACCCCACTAGCTCACTTTCACCTTCGTCTCTCCCATCTTTCTCACCACCCAACTACACCAACTTTACAATCGTTCCTTCAATTCCTCTTTTCAACAAAATCATGTCGAAGAAAACGGTTGTAACTCCTCGAAAGAGCCCTCGATTAGTTGAAGGAACTTTTACGGATGAAGTTCATGCTCCATCTTTCAACATATTGACTCAAACACCGCCGCCAAAAATTGTAGAAACTCCGGCTAGGGGTGGTTCCTCTCTTTTGAAAGATGAAAAGGAGAAAAAAAAATGAAGCAAATAAAATGGTGAGTCTGGTAAATCAAAAGGGAAAGAAGAGGAAGGGGAAAATTGTTGAAACCCTTCTGATTCTGATTTTGTTAGTGAATCAAAAAAGAAAATAAGAAAAAAAAATAACAAATGTGGAAGTTGCTCAATCTTCAAAACCATCAACAAGAAGAACAACAAAAAAGAAGGAATTAGAACTCCCAAGATCTAAAAAAGACAAAAAAGTTGTTAGGGTGAGTATTATATTTAATTTATTTTCACATTATTCAAACTATTGATTTTTTTCTAAAAATATCATTTTATGTTTATCTTCTTCTCGAAACATTTTTTGGGATGAAACATGTATGAAATCTGATTAATATGTGTATGACTCTGACTTTAATGTTTGATTGTTGGATATTGTATGAACTGTGATATAATATTTGTATACAAATGGTATGAATTGTGTTTTAACATTGGTGTGATTGTCTATTAGATGTGTATATGGTATGAATTATTAAATTGATATGAAAACGGTATGAATTGTCAAACTAGTGATCTTTGCTAAAAATATCACATTATGCTTATTTTATACTCTAACAAGTTGTTTGGATGAAACCTGTATGAAATGTGATTAATATATGTATGACTGTGACTTTAATGTTTGATTGTTGGATATTGCATGTATTGTGGTATAATATTGGTATACAAATGGTATGAATTATGTGATTATATGAAATTATGAATGTTTATATGAAATTGATTTATTATTGGTATAATATGTGTGATATAAACTGAAGTTGGTGTTGGAATGAAACTTGAATAAGATTGGTATAAAGTTTGTTTGATTTTGTATAAACAATTTTATTTTATAGGCAAGGAAGGTATCCACACACTGGGCTTCATGTACAAACATGAATGTTTTTAGTGATCTGTTGAGTTTCCTCGGGCAAGAGAGGTTTCAACAATTTTTGGAACAAACATCATTTGGTGTATTTTATGAGTTACACAACATAAAGATTCAATGTTTATTATTGCGACATTTATTACTTCTTGAATCTGAAAATGTCAGAGATGACATGTTTATGGTCAAAATAAATGGTACAGAACTACATTTTGGAATCAACGAATTCGCAGCAATTACTGGTCTTCAATGTGGACTACTTACAGACTTTGTTTCGGATCTGTTTATCGCAAATAAACTTATCACAAAATATTTTGGTGAAATGAACAAAGTCCCTAAGTTAGCCTTCTTGAATAAGTTTAAAGAGGCTATTTATTTGAGCCTGAAGACCATTTTAAAATCGGTGTTTTGTACTTCATTAGTACATTTTTTATTGGTTCTGAGGCCTCCAAAACAATTATACCTACATTGTATTTTGATTTGGTTGAGTCCGGTCAGTATATGAACTTTCCATGGGGTACTGAATGTTTCAAATTGACACTCAAAGCTTGCAGCCATAGGTCGGGAAATAATCCAACGTCATTCAAATTTAGCCAATTCCACCTAGCATTGCAGATTTGGTTTTATGAGTGTTGTCATCCGTTTGACAACACAATTGCTATCTGTGCTGTATATGGCACACCGTGTATTCTCAATTGAAAGACATTGAATGAGAGTATTTTCTTCGATGACTTAAAGAATACTATCTTCAGATCATATGGCAATCAGATCATTTTTTATTTATTGTCTTTTAATAATTATCATTTATTTTACCTTTTTATTTTATAATTTTTAATTCTCACATCATATTTTGTTTTTACAGCATAAATTAAAAACATAGTGCTTACTGATGAAGAGAGGAATGTCATTGATCTGATCAATTTACATGAATCTTCTAGTTACCATGAGTAAGAAAATCAAGCAGTATTAGAAAGGAACGATGTTGACTTCGATGAAAAGTATGTTAAGTTGAAAAAGGAAATTGTAGAGGTATACAATAAAAATTATCATTTAATATTTTTTTTTACATATTACAAAGAACTTATCCACTCTTTAATGTTTAATGATAGGTTCGTGTGGAGTTGAAAGAACTAAAGGATAATATTATTTTCTCAATCCCTTTTCAATTAATTATTATTAATTCTTTTTATGTAATATTTTAATGTTTAACATATATGTCTATATCTATTGACTAGGTTGACAAGCACATGAACAAATTGAAAGCATATGTCGATAATTCGATAAAGTTGATAATCAACAAGATTAGGTTCGTCAAGAAGTCAACCAACACAAACAGCACAGCAAGAGGTATTAAATTGTATTAAAGGATTTGAGAAAGTTAAGAACTCAATAATTTGGTGTATCTCTAATATTTTTAGACTAAATTTAGTATTATATTGGTATGAATTGTGTATGTGCAAGTACTTATGAAATTGGTATGACTCTGGACTGAAGTTAGTATTATATTGGTATGAATTTTATATGAGCAAATCTAATGCATTATTTTCCAGTTTATGTTTGTTTGATATTGGTGTTATGTTTGTATGAATATTGAATGAAGTAGTTCTTATGCATGTTTTTATTGTTGTTTGTAATTGATATTATAAATTTTGTATTACCTTTTGTGTGAATAATGTATGATTTGGTATTGTACAATATTTTATGTTGGTTCAATTTTGATATTAATTTAGTAGTAAATTTGTGAAAGGTAATATCAATGACAGGTTATTGCTGTTGGTTTTAAATTTTTATTAATCTTATATAAAATTTGTATGAGACATTTTTTTTGCCTGATTGTATGAATGAATTTTATATTACTTCATACATTAGGATGATGTCCATCAACATGTTGAAGAATTTGAAAAAGCTCCAATGGATCAACGTTCAGTTTCATTGAGGAAATACATTGATATTTCAAATACTAATGGTACGAGAATCAATCCTAATATAATATGTATATTCACTTTACAATGTTTTTATAACATTAAATCTTCCTTTTGGAATATATAGTTGAAGCGCAAAATTCAATTGACCAAACAGTTAGTGGTGTTTTTAATACTGATATACCTGGATCATCAACTTCAAAACCATCAACATTGGATGATTATCCGAATTTGACTATGACACAGATTATTGAACTTGATTCATTCGCAATGCTAATACAACTCCAGATGTGCAACCAAGAAATAGAAACCCCGAAAAGTATGACACATCTCCGTACATTCGATTGTCGGAAGGTGAAAGCAGTTTAAGAGGAGTTCCTATTTTCTTTCGTATCAAACATCCTTTTTAAAGTCACAATGGATTTGAGGTTGAAGCTGAGTTGATCGATGAGTTTAACAAATGGGTTTTCAAAGATGTTTCATCTAGGCGTGGCAGGTATATGCGTAAATAAAGCCAATTTTTTTCTTTAAATACTATCCAACCAATGCGTATACAATGTTTTTTCTATATTTTTAATTTTCACAGGAAATTTGCTTATTCAAAGCTCAAAGATAATTTTGAACCTCAAATGGACTTTGGTGTTGTCAAAGTTTTAGAAAAGGATTTTTACAACATAATGGTTAAATCTGGCAGGAATTGAAAAGACGGGTAAGTCATATCTATCAATTTTTTTAAATAGCTAATTTACAACTCGTATTCCAGATTTTTGTAATTATATTTGAAGTTTTTGTTTAAAATTTGTTATGAAATTAATATCCATTGTATATAATGGTCTTATACAGTAGTCATCAGGTATCCACATTGAATTATTTCTGATTAACATTGGTATAAAAAACAATATATATTAAACTATTATGAATTCTATATCCAACAATGTTCATGTATGCAATTGGTATGATTATTGAATGATCTTGATATAAAAACAAACTTTCATGAACAGTGCATTAAACAAGTTGCTATAATGAAATTGATATGCATTTTGTGTATATCTGAAACATTTTAAATTGCTTTTTATTTGGTAACAACATGTTAATACCATTATGTATTATCTGCGAAAGAAGGCAAAGAACTCTCCAATACCACTATCATATAGTACGGTTGACTGTTCGCTTATGACGTGGGTTGATAACATTGAGAAACAGTGGAGAGATTCAAATTGCGACATGAGATCAATTTCTCCCAACCACGATGTTGGACAGTGCATTAGAGGCTTCAAACTGCTTGCCAACATTCTTTGGGACAATGTTGACGATATCATTATTCCTTTCATATTAGTGAGGAATTTCATTGGTTCTTGGTTGTCTTCCGAATCAAGCTTAGATGTCTACATGTATATGATTCGATGAGGGGAGGATCTGTTTTTCACACCAAGAAAGTCAATGAAGCTATTGGTAAACTTGTAACAATGATACCACTATTTTTGACGAGCACAAAATTTTATGATAAAGGCTTGATATGTATGTCAATAAACTCTCTAACTATGTACACAAGTCTCAATCCGACCCACTTGATATCAAGCATATGATGCATGTTCCTCAACAAGAAGATAGTTCCAAGTATGTATTTCTATACTGTACTGATTTCATTAGAAAAGTTAACTTAATTTATTTCTTAAAATGTTTTTTGTTTCAAATTTTTTTCAGTGATTGTGGTTTGTACACGTGTCTATTTGCTGAATACATCAGTAATGGTATTTTTGATATGTGTTCTGTTGATAATGATGCAAGCACCATCGTCAAAGGTATGCCACAATTATATGGCATTATGGAAAAACAAAAAATGAGGATGGCGCAATCAGTGAGTGTGAAGTTACTGGTACGGTTGCTAGAAAATTTGGTGGACCTCGCATAGCAAAAGAACATGTTTCGGATACCACCAATTATCCTGCACCAAGACCATGGACAAGAAATTTGAGATAGTTGATTACACCTTCTACTTTTTTAGAATTACATGTTATTTTTTTAATCTTTTGGACAATTTTTTTTGTGTTTAAGTATTTAATGATATATAATATCATATGTTTTCTTTCAGTCAGATACCATCTGCATATAAATTACTGATTGGCTATTATAATTTTCAGGATACTAGTAATATACAGACTTCACACCATTTGGATTCACTATTTGAGAGATATATTACATATTGAATTTAATATTTTTCGGGATGACAATTACATACAAACTGCATACAAGTTGAATTCAATATTCGGACTTAGTGATATTAATGTGTATTACTAACTAGATTAAAAAACAATACCAATTTAGAGTTCATAAACCAACTTTGTCTTATATTTGGTATCCAAACTATACGCTTATTCCATCCAAAGTCATTCATGATTGATTTTGTTTACTTCATATTCTAAAAAAAAAAAAAATTAAAAAAATGAATCAAGTTGGTATCCAACATGTATGAAAAAGTGATCATTGTATTTTGTCACAACCTCAATTACCTCTTGTTTTATATTTATTCAAGTTGGACACCTTATAAATACCAAATTATTACTAATTTTAAATTATATTCTCGTAACAAGCATGAGTAAGTACTTTAAAGATGTATGAAATTGATATACACTTTGTAATAATACTAGAAGAAAAGAATCTGATGATCCAAAACAGCGATTATTAATTTTTGCACCAACATCAATTACATCTTGTTTTAATTTTATTTATAGTAGGACACCAATTGGAAACCAAATTAATATTCATGATAACTTACATTAATTACTCAGGATACCAAATGCATACCATAATTACCTTGTATAATTATCACTAATATTAACAATATATTATATATTAAACTAGAATAAATTTTATTTTCAACAATATGTAATTTGTATGATTAATGAATGAATCATGTATAAAAAATGAACAATATATTAAACACTTAGTTATAATTCATTTCACACCATTCATGTTTCATATCAAAATAAAACATGAGTATAAAAGACAAAATAAAATAAAAAATTTGTATAGTCTAAACAAATAAACAATTATTTTTTTGCATAGGACAATTGAACATGTCGTTCTGTTGTGGCCAACTTGACAACATCTACTGCAAGCAACTTTAGACCTTTTGAATTTCACATCAACAAACCCCTTCCAGCGTTCAAATTACGGTCTTTCTACCGTTCTCTTTGGACCAGGCATCATCAATTTAGACATAACTTGGTATATCCATGTACTCTCGCATGGAAGAGGTTCAACAGGGATCACATATGCATCTTGAAAGTTTTTTAGGCTATTAAAAGGAGAGTAGTAATCTGTTTCATGCAGTCTTCTATATCTAAGAACTGTTATTCCATGCCCACATAGTATCTCATCATTTTGAAATCTTTCGCAACTACACATCTTGGTGTTTAAGTTTATTATGTACAGCTTTGGTCCATCAAAAGCAGCATGTATATCAACTATTGATGGTATTACCTAACACACAAAAATATTGCTCATTAAAATGTTGTTACAAAAAAACAAGCCACTAAAAAAGGTTTCAATTATATATACAGAATGGATATCAAATTAATGTACTGTTCATGCTAGTTGACAGTTTATACTAAATTAACTTAATAATCATACCAATTGCATGAATACCTTTAAATAATAATGAACAAAGGGAAAATCATACCCTCATATTGCTAGACAAAGAAATACTTTTCTGGAGCATAAGATCATATTTTTTTTGTCTGCTCTGATCTAGTTTTTGCAGCCTCCTCGTTGTGCTTATGAATCCATCTTTGAATTGTTACCCTCATAAATTCAAGAAGTGAAATCACTGGCAACCTCCTTTCTATCCTATTAACATTATTCAAAGATTTGGCTATGTTTGAAGTCATGGTCCATGTTTGCTTACATTTTGAATAAGCCTTGACCACTTGCTATACCCGATATCATATAAATAATCTCTTATTCTTGGATCTATCTAGTCTATTCTTTGCATTATCGCCTCAAATTGTTGTATTGTATAAGCCTTTGCCATTGTAAAAAAAAAAAAAAAGCTTGTTCATATCTTCAGTATTCCTATGAAAGCTCTTCAAAACATTACAGCATAAGTGTCATATGCAAGCAAAATGTTCCAATCCAAGATATACTATTGCAGTTCCTTTTCATATTCTCTCGTTTCTATCTGACATGAAACACATGTTTTCCCTTTATCCATATTCTTTTCTAAACTGTTCAAAGAACCAGGTCTACGATGCATCATTCTCATAATCCACTATGGCATAAGCAAGTGGAAGTATGTGACCTGATGCATTATTTTAAAAAAAAAACATCATACAAATTGAAAACACACCTTATATCATATTTATTATTGAATATAAATGTAAAAGATTCAAAAAATACCTTCTAGATCCATAGTGCTTGCAGTCATATTGTACCACCATATGAGCCTCTTAAAGTTGCCCCATCAACCACTACAATTGGCCTACAATACTCCCAACCTCTAATACATGCTTCTAATGCAAAAAATGCATATAAGAAGCTATCACATTCCCTTTTTTCTAATTTTAAAACCAAACCAGGATATGTCTGCTCCAATATGTATAGATAACCTGAAAGTTTTTCTGTTGTTACAATTAATTTTACAATTTGATATTTGAACATTACAACACAATAAATATATTAAATGGATAAAAACTGGATATCAATTATATTTAAATTAGACACAGAAAGGATATCAATTGGATACACAAAGGAAATCAAATGAATACTGGGAATTCAATCGGTAAACAAACTGCATGCCAAATGGCCACCATATTTGTTGCATTGCTAAAATTCATTCCAATTCAGTTCATAAAATAAAATATAAAATTTAGTTTGAAAAAAAAACTTGGTAGTTTAGCATATGACTATCGGATCTCCACGCACTAATTTTATTGCCTTTTCTTTAGCTCTCCAGGCCTGCATGTATGTTAGCGCAACATCATGCACTTTCAACATGTCTTCCGCTATATCTTGTGGAGTGTATACAGTTGATGGATCAATAAATTTATCCATTATTAAAACAGCTACAACGTCAGTTATTCCCTAGCGCCTTGCATACACTCTATCTCTAACAGAACAAGTGTGTTTTGCATAGTACTTTCTGATTTTGAATAGCCCCGATTGATTCAAACATGATGAATTCATCATTCAGGGATAATTATCAGAAGGACACTTCTGGTAATAACTGTTTCACAAACAAAAAAAGATCCATCAAAAGCTAATAAATCAAATTCACTCAAAAATAAATACACATTCAAACAATCAATTAAATCTTTACCAAGATGAATTAGAACGAGATACAAGAAATCTGAATTTTTTCGACAACTCCATAATGTTGCGTTATCTCCATAAGTGTTCCTTTATCCTTGTAAATCTGATTTTCAACTGTAAACAAATTAGAAAGGTCACTGATTACTCCAATCCCCTCATCAGTATTTTCATCGACAACTCCATCTAAATTCATTCCTATCAAGTGGATGGAGTTGTTGGAGTATAAATCAAAGTTAGTTAGTGATCTACTAAAATGAGAATGTCTCCTATCCAAAACAACTACAGAATCCTGATTATCCATTATTATATTCTTCAAAGTTATGCACAATGTATATTTCGTAAAGAAATCTACATTAGCTTTTTTTTTTTATCTAAGAAAATCTGCACACCAACATTATTGTGGATACTAACAGGTGGTCATTGATCACTAACTATATATTTTGTCTCTATATTATTAATATTAACATCTATCATAAGTTGCGATGTTATCGCACTTACTAGACCACTATAAAGACTAGAAGATTCATATATAATCCTCTCTCTCTGAAAATCAACATATTTCCCTGTTTCATTAAAAAAAATAACAATTAGTCTTACATAATACAAAGCAATTAGAAATATGTTGTATTTATATTAACTTTTCATACCAAAGACTATACAAATTTCATCCACAAAATTCATTATAATAACAACAAAATTATACACACTCGTCATTATTTTTTCATACAAATATCATTCAAACAATACACTCCAAAACAAATTTCATAAAAAAAAAATTGTCACATTTCATACCCACTTAATACAATTTGTCTTACATAATACAAAGCAATTAGAAATATGTTGTATTTATATTAACTTTTCATACCAAAGACAATACAAATTTCATCCACAAAATCCATTATAATAACAACAAAATTATACACACTCGACATTATTTTTTCATACAAATATCATTCAGACAATACATTCCAAAACATATTTCCTAAAAAAAATAGTTCACATGTCATACCCACATTAACACATTTCATACAAACAATCATCCTTGATACCAAATTTATACATTTCTCATACCAAATAGTTCATTCCTCTCACACAAATTTATACACACTCGACAAAACTTATATAAACAATAAAATTTCAAATTTCATACCAAATTAAAACACTTTGCATACAATTCTTCAAAATTCTAAATAACTATTTTTACACATTAGTGAACACACTTTCATACCAATTTCATTCCATTTATGCTACCAAATTCATTCAAAATTATACATTTAATTTATATTTTCAGAAAAAAATAATAGTATTCAATATTATAATTTTAATCTACGTACCCAATCTGCAACGATTAAACTATTTCTATTCAAACATTTATACTCAAATCATTCATATATTGCGCCAAATTCTCACGAAATCATGATTTTGACAGTATACAAAATAACCAAAAAAAAAAAACATACAGAAACATAGCAACAAAATCATTAATATTATAGTTTCACAACAATTAATACGTATTATGAAAAAATGTATTGATTATACAAAAAAACATCTCATCTTAATTATAGTGACGATTTATAAAAACAAAATCACAAAATGTTATTTACAGTTTCATTGCTTTTTTTTTTTTTTCATTTCACGAAAATACAAATACAAACAATAAATCATAATAATTACTAACCTGAAGGATCCCATCTTTCACCATGTTTAATTAATATAGATAAGTAGTTGCCCATCACAACAAAATCAAGATTTTTTAAACAAAAAAAAAAAACTTCAATTAATCGTCAGGCAAGTGACAAGATTTCTGAAAAACAATCGAAGAGAGAGAAACATGAAAGAAAAAATGGATAAAATCAGAATTTTTAATTAATTCTAACAATTAGAGTGAATTAAGGAAACTGAATATTCGTAATTATTTTGAATTTCCTTAATTCATGCTAATTAATAATTATCTTCGGTCAATTCAAATTTAATTAACACCCCTATTTCTGTTTTTTTTTTACCTTTTTTCTTAAGATACGATTTATTATAATTTTTTTATCTTTTTATTTTTTTCAAAACAAGTGTTTTCAATTATTAAAAAAAACTTTTTTTTTATAAACTGTTACAACCTGAAATTTTTTTTAATGTTACAACTTGAAAGTTTAATTCTATTGCTATAACTTGAAAATATTAGTTTAATATATGCCATATATAAAATTTTCACATAATTTAAAAGACAAATAAAATAATTAAGATTAGTAAAAATTGGATTGGATGGGTCAAGACCCATAATGTAACCCATTATGACCCAACTTGTTTTGACCCGAGGGGGTGGGGGGGGGTTCGAGGCACGGCGCCTCGAACCTCTGGGGGGTAGATGGGGGTAGGGTAAGGTGGTGTTCGAGGCACTGCGCCTCGAGCCTCCCTCCGGGGGGTTAGATGGGGTAAGGGTAGGGAAGAGGGTTCGAGGCATGGCACCTCGAGCCTCCGGAGGAGTAGATGGGTAGAGGGGGTGGATCTTAACTCGATTGTTGTCTTATCCCATTATGACCCGTCCAATTGCCGCCCCTAAACAAAACTCGTAATCTTTCAAGCTCAAATTAAAGGCAAAAGGGATTGCAAAATACATGTATTTATCATTCAGTGACAATAAAAACAAGAAGAAGAAATAAAAGCATAGCCTACATTATTGTTGTTTTATAGGACAACTTATTATGTCCTTATTCTTATTATATTTTGTTATTTGTTCAATCTCAAGAAGTGAATTCTTTCCTTTTTAAAATTAAACACAAGAGGGGCATTAGTGAGTGTCAAACGTCTCTATCCATTTTTCATATAAACTCCAACATCTTTGCAAATAACTTTGCATTTACTGCACACTGAAGGACAATAAACAAACTTGTAACCATACCCATACTTGTCAATTTTGAACCAATTCCTTATTGTCTGAGGACCAGGATTTCCTTCAACTCCGCCGTCTTTAATAAAATAATTCCCTGTTTTCGAATCATACGTCTCAAGTTGCCACACTGTAGATTGATCACCACACCCATGAGTGCTGAAAATCACGATGTTTAAATCAGTAGACACACATATTACACCTTTCTTTGGGTTCAGTGGTAATAATGCTACGGAGCCTCCGAACACATCGTATATTTCTTGAACTATAAGAATATGCATAACACACACGCTATTATTGATTTGATATAAATATCTGGTGCAGGTAAGTAGTTGTTTCTTCGAGATGAACCAAAAGAACTAAATCTCAATTCTCAAAGTTACTAATGAATATCTTCAATTCTGTAGATATAAGTTATAACTGATCAGAAAAGTAATGCATTTTATTATATAGCACAATTCAAGGCTAAAACAGGGTAGCAAATTACAGATTCCTGTTTCTCATTGTAAAGTAAAAACATTTAGTGACTATTTCCTCAATAGAAATCTTTATCAGCATAGCAATTTTGGGACTAAACTTGAAATTCTTTTTAACATAAAGGAGAGAGATTCAGTACATTCATATCACATTACAGTACATCAAGAACTTCTTGAAATCAAGATTAGTGAAAGTCGAAAATCTTTCCTTGTCTTGGAAGATATATCCATTTTCCATTAGACCATTCTTGATGAAATCTCAACACATGACGAGAGTATGCAATGTTATCTGCAGTTGTAGGGAAGTAGACATGGAACAGGGTGGATCTCGGCTGCAGAGAAAACATCCTCTAGCGGCTCAGACTCATCATCTGTCAACAGAGTTTTGTACTTGATTCTGTAATAACCGGCGCCAGTGGAACAAATAATAGTTGCTGCGTAGTAAGAGCCTATGAAGCCTATATCTTGACTTGCCACTTTGACTTCATCACCCTTTTCGAATTCTTTTGTTATCTGTTGTTTCTTGAATTCTATTGATTTGATTTACTCTGAGAGCATTGCCATTCTTGATTGATGGAGTTGCACTGAATTCATTTCTGTCACGTTGATTGGAGCCATTTTGCGGACTCTACTGGAGATTGATTGATTGATTGAATTGAATTGAATGAAAAAGTGAGGAACTATGAGGCTTTGCTACTGAATTTATAGGCAGAGAATTCTGTTTCCTTCAATGACTAAAATAGGGAATTCTTTTCCTGTTTTCTTTTGTTTTTTCCTGGAATGACTCGGAATAGGTATTTCCAATTTTTATATTTTTAATTTGTTAAAATATTTTCTTACTTTCCTATTTTATTAGTTACTTGAACTATGGCAAGATGAAAAAAATTGTGATGGAGTTCTTCCTACTGGAAATCAGGAGCGGAGCTAGAAGCCTGGGTACGGGTTTAACCCAATAATTTTTACACGAATTGTGCTTTGTTATTAAGAAGATATTGAGTATGTACAATTATTAAGTTTAAAACTTAGTTATTAACACTTGAAATTATTGTTACAAAATTCAGAACAAGATTGATTAAAATTCTGATTGCGCCTCTAAGTGGGAATTGGGATGGTTTCTAAGAAATTGATGATCTTCACCTTAAATACAGATGTTTTGCAAACAGTATAACTATATTTTTTGTTCATAATAAGTATGGTAAGTGTCAAAAACAGATCATAAGAAAAGAAAGAGAGAAAACTCAATGGTTGCAACCATTAGAAAATCAAAATATTCATCAGCATATGTTACAATTTGCAACTAAACTTAGATTAATAAGTCGCATTCCTAAATCAATTAAAAATAGGTTTAAAAAAATTAATCTTTCCTAATTCCTTGTTTTGGGAAGATATTTCCACTTGCCATTAAGCCATTCTTGATGAAATCTCAACACATGAGGAGGGTATGCAATGTTATCCGCAGTTGTAGGGAAGTAGACATAGTACTCTTCTCCAATTTTTCCACTGATAAATCCAAACCACCATCCATCGTTTGCAAACACATCAACCATATCGTACAGACTGAATCGGTTTGACATTGTTTCATCTGGATGAGGGGGAACAGGGCGGATCACTGCTGCACTAACCATCTCTTCCAGCGGCGCGGATTCATCATCAGTCAACAGAGTCTTGTACTTGATTCTGTAATGATAAGCGCCAATGGGAGAAATAATAGCTGCATCGTAATAAGAACCTATGAAGCCATATACTTGACTTGCCACTTCAACTTCATCGCCCTTTTGGAATACTTTTGTTATCTGTTGTCTCTTGAATGCTATTGATTTTATAAACTCTGAGAGCATTGTGTGGCGTTCCTCTGGATTAATTTCTGTGTCTTTGATTGGGGCCATTATTGTGGACGAATTGAATTGAATTGAAACTACGAGGCCTTGCAAGTGAATTTATAGGGAGAGAATTCTTGTTTCCTTCGGTAATTAGGAATGGGAATTGTTTTCTTGTTTACTTTTGGTTTTCCTTTAATGACTCGGAAGAGGAATTTCCAATTTTTATATTTTTGATTGGTTTATATCTTTTTGCTTATTTTTTCTTTCCTAATTTATTATGGACTTGAAATATGGCACAAGAGGGAAAACTGTGATGGAATTTTTCCCAGCGGGAATTTGATAACACACGTATCTTCTAATCTTATGGAAGGAGGAAGAAGCAAAGAAAGATAGAAGGAGATAATGATTTGCATTTTCTGAAATTCTTAAAGGTTTCATCCAAGGAGCGTTGAGTGGTTACTTACATTTATTAGGAGTTACTAGTATACATGCCCGCGCGTTGCGCGGATGATTTAAAATGTATTAATTTCATAATTAAAATAACTAATAAAATGTATTATGCACATAATAATATATTTAATTTATAATAATAATAATAGTATACAAATCATTAATTGATTTATTTGAGCACATTAAATTAATATTATTAATACATAATTCATTTTATTGTATTAAAATATTATATAAATAGATGTATCAACTATGCTTTAGTTTATAATATATTATGTTGAAATTTTTCTTAGGATACTAATAATTTTATAATTATTTTTTCCTAATCAAATATGAAATACTTTTTAAATATTTTTATGTGTTTGAACTTTATTCTTTTTATGTCGTTTCAATAAAAAATTACTTTAATAGTTTATTAATTCTAACATTTCATATAAAATATTTGATATCATGAGATTAAATGACATGTTCATAAATTTTTCGTATATGTTTTATCCAAAATTCAAAAAGAATTCAAAATATTTTTCCATATTAAATTTATGTAAAATTATAATATACTTAGTAAAAACAAAAATAACAATATTCCAATAATCCTTGTTTCTCTCGCTATACAACCCTAAATTATAGCATCATCATTTGTACGTACAATTATCTGCAAGATATTTTGTTAAAATATTATTACAAAAAAAAGGCTAAATTTATTTGTGTTTTAAATCTAGGTAACTCTTTAAACATAAATTTGTAGTTCCTATAGCAGCATTAACAAAAAAAAGAAAAGAAAAAGGCAAATAATTATTATATTTTTTAAAAAACTTCTATTTGATGAGGTTTACTAACGTGCTTTTTTTTTTTTTTTTCTTATCTTTATAATAATTTAGATTATAGATCCATTTTAATTCTTTTTAAAATCAATAAAAACTCTCTGTGCACTTCATAGATTATAGGTTTATTTAAAAAATATTTAAGCAATAAAAATTCTCTGTAAGCAATTATTTAAAAATACACATGCAAAAAAAAATAAAAGAATTATTAATCTTAGAAATATAAATACAAAGAAACAAAAACAAAAAATATTTGAGTGTATAGACCATCTCGTTCTCGCAATGCACAACAATATTCATCAAGGTTTCAACTGTGACATTCTTCACACGTAATTCTTTATTTTTCACTTGCGTATGTCTTTCTTAGTTTCTTCATAACTGGAGCAATTATTAGACACATTCCGTTGTAATATGCACTTACATATATACAATTCATTTTACAAAAGTAAAACCACAAATAAATAACGCTAGTTACTATTTAGTTTTGATGAACAAAAATTAATCTATAGATATATGACAACTTACCTTGACAAAATGAAGTTTAGGAGTTCTTTGTCTAATGGAGAGTAAATTCCTTTCAATAATTGCAAGGGAGAAGTTTAAAGTTAATGAAATTTTAAAGTGACCAGTTACATTTAATTTAGGACTTTATATAATTTTTAAATAATTAATTCCATAATTAATTTATTTAGTTGACTGCTTGAAATTTGAAATTTAAACTTTAAAATTTAAAATTCAAAATGAATTGGTTAATAGGTATCCAATCCTAATTTCTAGCAACATGGAAAAGGAGTTTTAAAACTCCTTATTTAATTGGATAAATGTTCTTTTTAAAATAAAGATTAATTTGTTTTTGAAATTGTAATTTTGCAAGCTTAAAATTTGTTATTTTTTTACTGTTTGCGAATTTTATATCCATACTTATTTTAGTGTTGCAACTTTTAACTTCTTTGTCTTTTGACACTAGTATATGTACCCGCGTGATGCGTGTATAATTTTAAAGAAAATAATTACGTTATACTTATACTTGAATATATAGTACACACTTGTATCATTTAAATTAGTGTATCAAATATGACACATTTATCATGAAATTTTAAGTTGCAAGGAGCATCAAATCTAACTTGAATTACCTATATAAAATTAAATGGGTAATGGATGCTCAATAATAATTAGATCATCATCTAATATTTTATATTTTAATTGTGTTGTGTTTTATGATCGAAGAACTAAATAAGAATATATCGCTCAATTTTAATGACCATTGTAGACTACTTTAAAAATGGACTAATAATTCAAAATATATATATATATATATATAATTAATTGAATAACTTCCCGATGGAATCTAATAATATGAATAGTTAATCATTGCATGAAAAATAAATACTAACACATAAATTAACTTTTATTTATAAATATGTATAGCATAGTTTGAACCCATTAATAACCATAAATTACAAGCCGATAAAATTTTTGTTTGGTTTTGGAGTTTCTTTAGCTGCTTCACATGATTATCTTTAGCAATTTATGTGGAAACAAAGAGCACTAAATTCTGATTGATTCAACATATCGACCATTCGAAAATCCTGCAAATAGAATTCTAAAAATATCTACATGATTTTTTCGATATTTCTTCGGATTGCTAACTCAAAACTTTTACTATAAATTCAATTTGACTTATCCCAGCAAAATATATTTCAACTTAAAAAATCATTATCTATAAATTCTAAAAATTAAAATTCACATAATTTGAAAATATATCTACAACTTAAAATTAAAATTAAACAACTCTTATAATAATATAAAAATATCAAAAACATCCTTAAACTATACCTCAAACTTAAACTATATCTTTAAAGTATCATTCTTAACAAAAAACATCATTCAAGTATTTGAAAGTAAATAATTTTCATCCTTCTGTTAGATATCATCAAAAAAACTAATTGATCCTACAAAAATATGAGCAATTCACGTGATTATCAACACAAGTTTTCCTACATAATTTTTTTACCTGCTATAGGAAGTTCTAGAAAAAATATTAAAATTTTATTGAAACAAAAAATGTTTGGAAGATGTGAGGATACATGATATGATTTTTTCTCATTTAGTAACGGAACAAAGCTGGAGCTTAATCATCTTTATCTTTTTTAAAGCAAAACTATATTTAGATCAATAGATTTTTTGACCAATCTGATATTGAAGTGATAAAAATATTGATTATGTCTCGCATTTGAGTCTCATTCTACATTATTAGAAGCGGAAGTCTCCAACAAACGACGCTTCTAGCATATTCAATTGAGAAGAAACATATCGATTCCAAATAGAAAAACTTCAATCATTTTTTTTGTGTGTGTGAAAGTAGAAAAAAATAGGCAATATCGGTACCTAAATATTCAACTAATAATATTTTTAATATCAAATTACATGATAAGTAAATGAAAAAACTGTCAAATTAAAAGATTTTGCATGATGCTAAATTCAATTACTGAAAAAGTTAACGATGGTATTTTTGGCATATCTAAAAATAATAATTACGAAGGAATGACTTGATTTTTGTGGGATCTGTTCGTTTTTAGATAAATTTAAATAGAAGGATGAAAATTGTTCACTTTTAAATACTTGAAGGATGTTTTCTGCTAAGAATAATTCTTTAAGGATGTATTTTAAGTTTGAGGTATAGTTTAAGGATAAATTTGGCCAAAAACACTAAGCAAAATCTTCGTACTGAATGCCATTTAAAATGCAAATTTTATATTTCTTTATTGTATTTATTTGTTATTTTTTTAATCCTTTGTTCTCTTTCCTTTTTAACTAAATTCATCTTACATTTTCAGATAGATAGTCATAGTTTTGTTTGAAGCATCTTTTAGTTAAAGTCTAAGAGGAGACCGAGACACATATATGTAGATTGTATATCATATGTGAATTTAAAGTCTTTTTCCTTAACCTATAGAGTTGTAAGTCTTCTTTATCGTCCTTAGTCAGTAATATTAATTCAGAAATTCAAATGCTCATCTACAAATAATTCTGTTTGAGGCTTTTTTAATTGCAGTAAGAAATGCGTGAAATACTTTTTACTTAATATATAAAAAAATTATTCTCTTTCACATTTTTCTACTCAAAGTTGTATTATAAAATGTGTTCAACTTAATTCTTGCAAAATTCAAATGTGATCAAATTACTATACGAACATTAGACATAAAATATAGATGTTGCAACAATATAATCATCCAATAATTTTTTTATTTCTTATTTCTTATTGTATTTATATTCATTCACTATTTCAACAATTACAATATTTATATTTGTAGAAGGTTTTTGTATTAGTTTGTCATTTGATTTAGAATTTGTTTGGCCAAGCGGTTAAAAGTCAAAATTACTTCTTTTTTTTAAAAAAAAATACATATATTTGTACAATATGTAAAACTACTTTTAAATAGAAGAGCAGTTTTTTGTTTTTTGTTACTGGGAAGAACTTAAAAGTTTCTCCTTCTTAAAAAATTCAGAAGCTTAAGCAAAAAACAAAATCAAGATAAAAGTATTCCTATCATTTATATATATTTATCAATATATTCCTTGTTAATTTAATTAACATATCTCATAAGTATAATTTTGTAACCTTCATTTTACATTAAAAAAATCTTTATTATTATTCTGTATGTTTTTGTTATTGTTTTGTGATTTAATTTGTAGAATAACTCTTTAATTTATTTTATTTGATATTTCTTATTATATTAAAATCAGCATGATGATATTATATCAATATATAATATTTTATTTGATTAAGCTATGTATAATATTCATCAAAATTTAGGATATGTACTTTTCATTTAAATAAAAAATTTAATTTTTAATTTTATTTAATTTTAATTTTAAGCAAAAAACAAAATCAAGATAAAAGTATTCCTATCATTTATATATATTTATTAATATATACCTTGTTAATTTAATTAACATATCTCATAGTTTAATTTTGTAACCTTCATTTTACATTAAAAAATATTTTTAATAATTATTAATCATCCACTATTTACTCATTAACACTACTTTATTAAAAGAAGTACTAAGAAATGGTATTGTGAAAATGTAAAACTTAAAACATTATGAACATGTAAAACTTAACTCAAACCATATAAGAACTAAGAAAATAAATTTAGAAAATGACATTACACACACCATGCTGATTTTTTTTTAACGTGTACAATTTGTAAATTAATCAAATATATTTGCATGAATTAATTAGGTCATCGCATAATTTATGAGTTCAAATGTCTGTAAATTGAACCAAATATTAAGGGTAAAAAAGTAGAAGAAAATGCAGTAATTTTTTTTGTTGAAGTTTTCATGTAGTCCATTTTCTCAATTGTATTAAAAATTCAAAAGTAGGTCTTGTTTAAGACCTTGACTTATTTTTTCATTTACTCTTCATTAATTTCCTTCAAGAACTCCAAAGGGATCAATCTATCGCGGACTTAGCTTGCCTCTCTTGCTAAATCTCATCACCCCTTTCATAGGTGATACCTTAAGAAGAATATTCTCACCGATTTGAAACATCATGTCTCTTACCTTATGATCTACATACTTCTTCTGTCTACTCTAGGCTGCTAGAAGCTTAGCTTGAATACTCCTCACCTTATCTTGAGCATCTTTCACTAAATCAACCCTAAAGATTTCACATCTCCAGCCTCAAACCAACCTATGAGTGATATAAATCCCCTCCCATATAATGCCTCAAACGGTGCCATATCTATGTTGGATTGATAACTATTATTATAAGAGAATTCACACAAAGATAAGAACTTATCCCAATGTCCTCCAAACTTATCACACATGCCCTTAACATGTCTTCTTACACTTGAATAGTCCTCTCTGACTGTCCATTCGTCTGTGGATGAAAAGAGGTACTAAAAGTGAGCTGTGTGTAGGGGCGGCAGGGGGATCGGGTCGGCCCGGCCCGGCCCGAGACCGGTTCGAGAACCGGCTCGCTGGACCCGATCCCGGTTGGTTCACGGGTTGGGGGCATTTTGGGGTTAGGGGCCGATTCACCCTTTGGTACCGATCGACCCAGCCCGGTCCCGGCCCAGTTGAACCGGCCGGTTCACTGGATCTGTTTAATTTTTTTTTAATTATTTTTTGAATTATATCTGTTGGGGCAACGGCTAGTGGGCCCCCCAACGGATTTATTCCACTTTTTTCACTTCCCAACACCCCCTACCACCCCCCTACTTTTAATATTTTAATTTAAACCCTCAAGTTATCATAAATACACTTTAACCCATTTTTAATATTATAAATACCCCTCTATCCCTTATTATTTCTTACAAAATCATCTATTCTCTCATCTATTTTCTATATCATCTCAATCTCAATTCTCAAATCTTATTTTTTAGTCCATTTAAGTATCATATTATATCATAATACATATATTTCAATTATAAATTTTCATATTATATTATAATATATATCATTCTCATATTTGTTATCAAATATTGGAGTTCCAACTTCCAAATTACAAGTTACAACAAACTACAAGTTTCAAGAATCGGTTATAACGTCTGCTATTAACGCAGACGTTTGGTACATTCGTTTCATAATATTTATATTTTATTTTTCGTCATTAATTTTTGTGTAATTATTATTTTTATATTACACTTTACATATAATTAAATATGAGTTCTAGCAAAAAAGATACCGATAAAGGAAAAGAGAAAGAACCAAGTGGCATTAGTAAATTATTTAATTTTACTAAAAAAAGTAGTAAGGAAAAAAATAAGAGTAACTATGGTGGTACTTCTTCTAAATCAATGTCTAGAGTTAGATTTAATACAAATGATTCTACTTATGTTGATGATACTTCTTATGATAGTTATTCAAATGTTCAACTCGATCATGAAAGTTTAGAACGACGTTATGGTAATATTAATCCTAATCTTGATGAATATTTAGGTGAAGAAGTAGAAGTTGATCCGGGAGAAGAAGATTTAGAAGATACACCTACTAGTCCGGTGACAGAAGTTCCAACTAAAACTACAAATTCAACGGAGCAAAATTGTGGACGCCCACCCCTTATACCTCCTACAAGGGAGAAGGTGAAGTATCAACGCCCTAAAACTTCTGTTGTGTGGCAATTTATGACTTTAGATAAAGAAAACTCTATTGCAATTTGTAATAAGTGTAAGCAACATTTTAAACATAAACAAGGTGGGGGTCAAGGTGAGACGGGGGGCTTAAATAGACATTTGTTATCTTGTGTGCCGATTGAATATAAAGAAGCTAAAGCATTAGCCGATAGGAAAAAATGAATTTCAGTTAATGATTTTGATATTAATGTTAATGAATCGGTAGGGGCTTCTAACATAGTTCAAGGAACATTAGAGCTTTCCAACCTCGGTGGTCCACCAACACAACGTAAATATAATAAGGAAAGAGATCGCGAAAATTGAGCTAAAATGGTTTCTATTTGTGGTTTGCCTTATAGTTTTCCTTCACATTCCGATTTTATTGAATATATTCAACAAACTTATAATCCTTCTTTTAAAGGTTTTTCAAGAAATACTGTTAAATCTGATGTTTTTGTATAAGAAAGTAAATATTGTCAATATCTTCATTATATGTTTAGCATATTAGATTGTAGTGTCTATAACTTCGGACATGGGTCGTAGTGTTAATGGACATGATTATTTAACTATTACAGCACATTAGATTGATAATAACTGAAATTTGCAAAAAAGAATCATAAGTTATAAAGAATGTGTAAAGAAAAAAACTGGTCCATAGAGAGCTTCAAATATTTTGAGTGTTTTAGTTTATTACATGCTTATAGATAAAGTAATGTCCGTCACATTAGATAATGCATCTAATAATACAAACGCTGCTAGTATGTTAAAAGTTAGATTATGTCCAATTGATGTTAATGCTTTTCATATTAGATGTACTGCACATGTATTAAATTTAATTGTACAAGATGGTATTGAATTATTTGATTGTGGTTGTATGAAAATTGAATATGTTGTTGCCTGAATTTTTTATGCTCAAAGAGCTGCTAGAATTAGGGAATTTAATGAGCGTTGTGTACTTTGTGATTTGCCACCAAGAAAAATTCCAAGACATATTAAAACAAGGTGGAATTCTTTTTACGAAATGCTTTTAGTTGCTTACGAATAAAACAAAACCCGTACAAATGGTGTTTAATGCTCATAATGCTGACCCATTAGATAGAATTTGTGAAGATGATTGGGAACAAACTAATGAACTATTAGAATTTTTAAGACTTTTTTATGATGCTACAACCATGTTTTCTGGAATTTATTATCCTACTATTTCATCTATATTAATAAATATTTGTGCTATTTCAATTCAATTTTCAAGATACAAAAAAATTGAAAAATTTAGAGTTGCAATTGAAGGTATGATTGTAAATTTTTTTTTTAAAAAAATTTCCTATTCCTCAAATTTATTTAATTGCTACTTTACTTCATCCTGAGTATTAATTACGAGGTGTGCAGGCACTTGTTGATACTTTTTATGATACTTTAGAAATTTTACCGGAAGAAAGTCCAACTTGTGAAATGTGTAAGTCTAGCATAAAAGTAGAAGCAAAAATTTTGTATGAAAAATATAGAACTACAGAATATACTCACGGAGAAGTTGGTCAAACTTCTAATCCTCATAGTAAAGCTCGAATTTCAAGTTATATGCGAGATTTTCTTGGTCTTAATTCTACTAACCGTGATGATTTTGAAGAATATTTTAATCAATCTTTAGAAACAGTGGAAGACGAAGATGGAAATAAAGATTTATTAGCATGGTGGAGGAGGCAGAGCATTGCATTTCCAATTTTGAGCAAAATGGTTCGTGATGTTCTAGCTATTCAAGCTTCATCAGTTGCATCGGAGTCTGCTTTTAGTGCGGCAAGGTTTCAAATTGGCCATCATAGATATTCATTGGCGGAAGAAAGTTTGGAAACTTCAGTTTTATTTAGAGATTGGGTCAACGCCGAGAGAAGGAATTATAATTTGCCAAAGTTAAGTTCCAGACAAGATACTTGGATTAAATCGATAATTGAATCTACTGACGATGAATTAGAGTCACAAGAGTTTCTAGCAAGTTTGCCAACACCGGAGGATGTCACCATCGATATGATTCGACAATTAGAATTGAATTTTAAAGGAGAACACAGATATTAGATTACATTAGAGAACTAATTGAAACAGAACCCTTCCTAGAAGGTGGTTGTGTAAATTAGTTACTCGTCTAATATTTGTAACAAATGTTAGTTTTACATATGAGAACTTATTGAAACAGAACCCTTCCTAGAAGGTAGATGCGTAGATTAGTTACTCCACTAATATTTGTAAATTGTAAGTTCTAAGTTCTAAGTTGCAATTAGATTTTATTGAATAAATTTGAAAGTTTTATTCAAGTCTTTTTTATACAACTATTGTCTTGCATTTTAATTTTAATATATACATACATATTTACATATATACTAAACTAACTTTAAAATACTTAATTTAAAAATCAAAATTTGACATTTGAAATTTCAAATTTAAATTACTTTTAAATATTTAAAATACAAATTTGAACTTCTCAAATTTGAAGTTTGAAATTTAAAAACTTAAGCATTATTTATTAGCTAAAAATGTATAGAAAACCAAATAAACTAAAAATATTATTCATTAACATGTAATTTCAGTATTAAAAAAAAAAAAATCCCCCGTCCCGTCTCGTCCCCCCATATCCCATCCCATCCCGTCCCCCCATATCCCGTCCCATCCTGTATATATAGTGGGATGGGACGGGACGTATTTTCGTCTCCCCAATCCCGATCCCGGCCAAAATCCCCCCCAGCCGTCCCCCGTCCCCCAGTCCCCGTCCCCGTCCTCTTGCCACCCCTAGTTGTGTGCCCAATTCATCATGCAATTTCCTTCAAAACTTGTGTGTGAATTGGGTACCACTGTCTGAGATGATAGAGAGGGGCACCCCATTCAACCTCACTATCACTTTCACATACACCTTAGCCAATTATTCAGCATTATAATCTATTCTTACCGGAATAAAGTGGGCTGACTTAGTCAATCTATCAACCACTACCCAAATAGAATCAAACTTCCCCAACATCATGGGAAGACCAACCACGAAATCCATGACTATCCTTTCCCACTTTCATTCTGGAATTGACATTCTTTGAAGCAAACCTGCAGGCATTTGATGTTCATACTTCACTTGTTGATAATTTTAACACTTTGCCATAAACTCCGCTATGTTTTTCTTCATGCCTAACCACCAATAAATTCGCTTCTGATCTCTATACATCTTGGTCACACCTGGATGAATAGAATATCGCGAACCATGAGACTCTGTCAATAATTTTTGAATCAGGCCATCAACTCGAGGAGCACAAATCCTTCCTTTAAAAATGAGCACACGATCCGCATCAAGAATGGTCTCTTGTGCCTTACCCATCACATTCTTTTTTCTAAGCTCCTCCAAATTCTCATCCTCAAATTGTTTGGCCTTGATCTCCTTAATGAATATGGCCATTACTTCAATACTAGCTAACAGCTCACCTTTTTCTGAGATGCCCAACTGCATGAACTTAGATTCCGATGTCTGAATTTCCTTAGCCAATGGTCGCTTGGTTACACTCAAGCAAGTTAAACTACCCATACTTACCGTTTTTTGACTCAAAATGTCTGCCACCACATTAGCCTTGCCCGAATGATATTGAATGGTGACATCATAATCTTTAAGTAATTCCATCCATCTTTGTTGTCTCAAATTCAGATCCTTTTGAGTGAATACATGCTGAAAACTACGATGATCAGTAAACACTTCACAATTAACACCATAGAGGTAATGCCGCCAGATCTTAAGAGCAAACACTACAGCTACCAACTCCAAATCATGTGTTGGATAACTCATCTCATGCACCTTCAATTGACGCGAGACATAAGCTATAACATTCTTATCTTGCGTCAACACAACACCCAAACTAGAATGTGAAGCATCACAATAAACAATAAAATTTTTACGTTCAATCAGTAATGCTAGAAGAGGCGCGGTGATCAAGAGAATCTTGAGCTTTTGGAAGCTTCCTCACATTTTTCAGTCCATTCAAATAGTATCTCCTTTCTGGTCAAATTAGTCAAGTGAATGGCAGTAGAAGCAAAGTTATTCACAAATCGATGATAGTAGTTAGTGAGCCCCATAAAACTCTTAAATTCTGTCACAGAGCTAGGCCGGACCCAATTCTTAACTGCCTCAATCTTTTGAGGATCTGCCACTACCCCTTCTTTTGAAACTACATGCCCCAAAAATGCAACCGATTTGAACCAAAATTCATACTTAGAAAATTTATCATACAACCTTTGTTTCCCAAGAACACCCAAAACAATACGAAGATGGTCAGCTTGCTCTTCCTTACTTTTCAAATAGACCAAAATATCATCAATAAAGACTATAACGAAAGAATCAAGAAATGGCTTGAATACCTCATTCATCAAACTCATGAAAGTTGCAAGTGCATTAGTCAAACCAAAAGACATGGCCAATAACTCATAATGCCCATAGCGGGTTCTAAACGTCTTCTTAGGCACATTCTCAGGACTAATTTTCAACTGATGGTAGCCAGACCTTAGATCAGTCTTAGAGAAAACTGAGGAGCCTTGCAATTGGTCAAAAAATCATCTATTCAAGGCAAAGGGTACTTGTTTCGAATAGTGACCCTATTCAATTGCCGATAATCTATACACATTCTCATACTACCATCTTTATTCTTAACAAACAAAACTGGAGCACCCCAAAAGGAAGCACTAGGATGAATAAATCCCTTGTCAAGAAGCTCTTAGATTTGAGTTGTAAGCTCTCTTAATTTTGTTGGAGCCATGCGATATGGAGGGATAGAAATGGAATGAGTACCAAGTTTGAAATAAATGCAAAAGTCTATATCTTTATCCGGAGGCATACCAAGCAAGTCACTAGGAAACACTTCTCTAAATTTTGACACCACAGGAATAGACTCAATGGATGGAGCCTCAATCTCAACATCCCTAATATGGGCCAAATAAGCCAACAATCATGCTCTACCAATTTACTTGCCCGAATGGAGGATATAGTCTTGGCTTGCTTAGGCTTGTACACCCCTTCACACTCTAATTTTTCCCTTTCCGAAATTTCTAGAGTTACAGACTTAGTATTACAATTAATAGGGGACAACCAAGTCATGCCCAAAATTATGTCAAAGTCTGTCATATCTAAAATCACCAATTCAACCCATGTCTGAAAACCCATAAACAAAATAGGACAATCACGATAGACATGGGTAACTATGACTGACTAGGGTAAAAACATGGATAGGGGCATTAAGTATATCATAATTCATATCAAATTATGAGGCAAATCTGACGGATACATATGAATAAGTAGAGCCCGGATCAAACAACACATTAACCATCCGGTCACAGACAAGAACAATATATGTGATCACTGCGTCAGACGCCTCTGCCTCATTCTTGCCCAGAAAAGCATAACACTGAGCCCTATCATCTTGACGAACAACTTCCTTACCTGGTTGCGCGTTACCTCTATCTCCGTTACCATTTCCTCTACCTCCACAGCCTCGCTGATTACCTCCTCGCCTACCTTGTGGACATCCTCTATCATTATTACCATTCCCCACGGGTACCACTGCTCTAGACTGTTGCTACACGGAATCTAACATAGTAGGGACAATCTATCCTCAGATGCCCAGGTTCACCACAGTTGTAAAATGTACGATCAAAAGATGAACTGCTGGCCGCTAAAGACGCGATTCCCTGGCTATCCTGAAAATTATGAGAGTTTTCAAGTAATTACACGTAGAGGCGAGCATAACGGACTGAATTGAGTTGGCTGCAAGTGTTGGCCTTTCGTACCCCTTGGAGTAAGAACCTTGGAAATTATCCGAATTCTTGGCCTTTTTTGTCTATGCCTTAGCTTGACCGTCTCGCCTCACCCCCTTCACTTTCTTAACATAGTCTGTTACCTCATTGAAACTCCTCTCTGCTGAAGTCATATGAACAGATAACACTTGCAACTCAGAATTTAGCCCTTTAATAAATAACTGGATTCTCTCTTCCTCAATAGTCACCAATTGAGTAGCATATCTAGACAAAGCATGAAACTTGGCCTCATAAGCAATCACAATCATACTACCTTGCTCTAAAGCCATAAACTGATCCTTTTTGTGATCCCTCAAGGTCCTAGACACATATTTCTCCAAAAACAGAGCATGAAATTGGTTCCAAGTAAGTGGGGATAAAGTAGAAGATCTGCATTCTATATAAGCTCTCCACCACTGCTTAGCTTCACCTTGAAGTTGAAAGGACACAAACTCAACCCCATGTTGATGGACAATTCCCAACTTATGAAATCTATCATAGCAATCTAAGATGAACTCATAAGCATCCTCATTCTCAGAACCATGAAACACAGGAGACTTTAGCTTTAAGAACTTAGTCAACATTTCATGCTCATTACCAGTCATAACAGAACCCAACAAAGGACGAAAGAAAGCATTATTACCTCCAGTCCCACCTACCTTGGGCGCATTGCCAGCAACAGGAGGATTAGTAGGAGCTTGAGTTGCTTGAGTAGAAGAAAACACTCCAGGACCAACCAACCCTTTTAAGAATGACATGATCTGTCGAGATAACACTGGGTCTATGGGAGGAATATCGATAGTCTCAGCTGCACCTCTTCCTATTGTCCAACCTCCTCAACAGTTTCAACCTCGATATCCTATTCTATCTCCTCATGATGGATGGGAGGGGCCTCATTTTGAGGAGCATCTCCGATCGGTACCCCATCTTTAGCAGGCGCTACTCTTCCTCGGCCTCTACCCCTAGGCTCTTCCTCTATCCTTGCCTCGACCGTGACCTCTCATTGCAGATTTCTTGGCTAGAGCATTGACGGGAGCTACGTGCCTGATGCCGTTGAATCTAGCATTAACCATATGCGGACAGAAGAGTGAAGGAGATTAGATACCAATTCGAATCGATAGATACCAATTGGAATCAAGTTATAGCATGAAAGGAGACAAGAGAAAACAAAGAGATTTCGTAAAGTCCTATAGCCTCTCGAAGAAAAGTAAAAGCGTTCCCGTACCGTACCATTCCGCAAGACTATACTAGGCTCATTTTGGTACATCGAGATCATCGAACCTAAGCTTTGATACCAACTTTGTTACGACCCAGACCATCATGGGTGGCACCCACACTAACCCTCCGGTGGGAGAATGACTACTACAACCCAAACCAAGTAAACTAAACCAAAAACTAATGCATTTAAGTTAAATACTAAGAAAAGAAAATAGAGTTCCTATAAACTCCAAACAAAATCTAATAACAAACTAACATTGCGAAATTAATGCTTAGAACTTGAAAGTCAATGTATCAAAACATCTAAAAATGAACCAAGTCTAAATAAGAAGGAAGACAACCCCAAACAAATGAGCTAATACTAACTAGAACAAGTCTAAGTCTGAAATGTGGACATAGACAGAAAGAGAACTCATGGCAGCCTAGAAGAATTGAACCCTTGAATTTGAAGCGACGATCACTGATCTCCTAAGCGAGGTCTATCAATAACCGCTGAAAGATGCCCTGTACTCAACAAAAATAAGAGCAAGTGCAGTATCAGTACACAACCACAGTGTACTGATAGGATCACGTGGCTATCCCACTAAGTGCAACATATATAAGCCATTATAACAATATAATCATATGCATATATCAAACATATATAATATTATCAACATTTATGAATAACGAACATTTCTCAAGTTACACAATTATGTCAAGTCATTGGTCCTCTCATGGAACCCAAACCCAAACAGTTAGTATACCGGAACGTAGTACTCGATCTAATGATTATGCCAAAAAGTGGCAACCGATCCCATAATTACGTTGTAACGTGGCAACCGATCTAAGTTAGTTATGCCAGAACGTGGCAACCGATCCATTCAACACACCACAATCACAATCACAAGTATATCTTCAAGATCATACAATTAAGTCATGATTTAATGGCAATCATCATTCATCTATCTCATTTACAACAAGTGTTATCAATAATGCACATTCATATACATACATGTATCGTAATGAAGCAAGAACAAATATACATCACACAATCATAGAGTCACAATCATCACCTACCTCAAAACAAGCTTGAAACCCTAATAAACTTGATCCTTCCCTTTTAAAATTCGTTTAGCTTGTTCTTGGTCTACAAACAATTATAATAACACGGGAATCAATAAACAATCACTAATAACCTGAATCACTAACAATTCTATGAACTCTAGATCAAACCTATGATCTCAAGTATCCAAATTAGGGTTGTTTCCACCATAGAATCTAGATCAAAACTCTTCCCATCGATATTTACCAACTCTATTACGTTCTATGGATTGAAAAACGGATTCGGTGAGTGAAAAACTTACCTTTAGCCTCAAGAATGGTGGAAATCTGTCAAGAGTTGCCTGGGCTTCGTTCCTTAGCTCTAAAAATCAAAAAGTGTAGAATAAGGTCTTTTAGGGGTTTATTTACGACTTTAAGTGGCATCGGGCCCGCCACAACGGCACCCATCTCGCTACAACAACCCCGCCAGAGCGGCAAAAACCCCCACCAAGGTGGCTTGCACGAAATAGTGAGCTATTTAAAGAATTCCAAAATCTCCATTTCATAACACACCTCTAACCAACGACGCTCAGAAAATCCCATTCACGCTGAGATCGATTTCAGAAGTTCTACTCTCTCAAATTCAATTTCGTAAAGTCGTACGAATTTCTTAACAAGTTATCTATCCACTCATGTAATCAAAATCATAAATAAGTCACTGGATTGATACCATATTTCCCTACACCTTAATGACTCTAATTTCGTCCAAATTTAGATTAGGTTGGGAGAAATCCAAATACTACGAAAAAGTTTTTCGGCCCCAAATTTTCCCTCGTTGGCTTTTCTATAACGACGAAACTTGGTCGTTACAATTTATCAGTATATTAATCTCATATAATATGTATATTATTGAATTAAAATAGGCAATTCAATTAATTATTACTTGTATTTCATGAATTTGGGATGAGATAAGAATCTATATTGATGTTTAATTGTATGATAAGTTAAAATATAATTTAATATAGCAATAAAAGGATAAAAATAAAAAATAAAATTAAAAAAAAAAGTTAAACAATAATTTTCTCTTTCTTACCAGCTTTTTTTGCCAACCTTACAAATTTATTTGAATACTTTTATGAAAAAAAATTGCTTAAAATTTTCAAATAATTTACTTAGGAATTTTAAAAATTACCAGGTAATAATTGCACACAAAGTGTTTTCATTGAATTTTGTTTGGTAAAAAAATATAAAGAAATTAGATTTTTAATTTTTTTTTTTATAATCTTCGTAAATTCTCATGTAATTTATATATTTGTTTTTATAGAGACATAAGTCTGATCAATTAAATAGGTCTATAATTTTTTTAAATGATGATTTAATGACATGACATATCAACTAGAATAGAAGGAGACCTTTGAGGTATTTAGTATTTATTTTTTTTGGATAAAAAATAGTATTAATATCATTCACTTTTTATTTTTTAAAAAAAATTAATTGTAAGCATGGATTACAAAATACGCAATTAATTTTATTGTTATAGTTAATTGAAATTTAATAGTATTGATTCATTATACGATCTATGATTAATTGATGTAAGTTAGCATTCTTGAGTGATTTGTATATCAAAATTTTCTTTGAATGTATGTGTTTATAAGTATTCAAAATTGATGATATCATAGTACGTTTTAAAAACCTATTCTTCATAACTTAAAAGATAAAAACTTTAATTATAATAAAAGATTCTTAATATTGAAAATTTATTCTTAATAAATTAATATAATTTTTTTTTAAAAAAAATAATATGATTATTATTTTAGTTAAATGGGTTTAATGAATCAAATTAGTCTATTATTAAAAAAAAGATATTAATGACATGTTATGCCAACTAGGAGAGACTGAGGTTTTTGAAGTGCCAAATATATCTGGAGGAAAATAGTGATAGTTAAGTGATATTTTGGTCATAAGTGAAACATAAATGATATTTCAAAGCAATTCCTTAAACTTGGGTGACCATTCAAGCAATTTACTCTTACATATTATTATACAAAATACTACATAAAAACTAGAATGAATACAAACACAAATGAAATACATATTGGAATGAATATGACTTAAGAAAGGATACAAGATTTTGAAGAAAAAAAATAAATACACAGTGAAAAAATACATGAATACAAATATGTTTCTTAAATAAAAATAGACTCATTTGGCATACCTATTGGAATGAATACAAACTAATAAAAAAAATACAAGTTTCATTATACAAAATACAATAGGAAAACTAAAATGCATACAAATAATATACATATTGGAATGATTACGATTTAAAAAGGTTACAAAATTCTGGAAAAAAAAAAACAAGAATACATTGTGAGAAAGGCACACGTTTGAGTTTTCTTTGAAAATGTAATTGATGAGAAAATTAAGTGATTTACCTTTTTTTTTGAAAAATTCTCTCCCTTGATTTTCTCCCTTTTGTTATTAAATAATTGTATTCTTTCAAATTAAACAAATTAAAAAAACAATACATAAATCAGATATATAACAAACTAAAATATTGACACTTTTAATAAATATTGAAAATGTGGCTACGAAATCCTATTAAATGCTAAAATATTGACATTTTGTAAATTTTTCCTCCATATATATTACTTGTATGTCTAATGGATCACTGGTCATAAAATGAAATACACGTAATATACAAAATATATACAACCACATTGTAGGCAATTTATATGTTTTGACTGAATTCTATATAGCAAAAAGTTGTATGCACAAGTTGTGTTATTATTGAATGGTACATAGTTTGTTTGTTTGTTTGTTTTTTAAAGTAAAGCTCTCGCTACCTTTTGAAAAAGGAAAAAGTACTTGGATTGTTATCTCTTAATAAATAATTATCGATTTTAGCTATACTTTTTATTTATTACCATTATACAATACGTAGCAAAATCTGCAATATGTATTAAAAGTGAATTATGTTGCAATATATATGTATTATAACTGTTTTTTAAAAATATATTATGCTTGTTTGGTAAGAAATTGATAAATTGTATTATAAGTGTATTAAAATGTGTGATTAATGTATCCATCAACAAAACTTGTATTATATGTGAATAATAAAATGTTTTTTGTAATATGTATTAAAACTGTATTATAAATATATTAAAAGTGATTAAGTGAAAAAAAATGTTATTGCTATAAATGGTAAATATTTTTTAAATATAGTATATTTATGTGAGTTTTCCTTTGTAAAATATACCCTATACTTAAATTGGGTAAATATTTGTATAATTTTGCATACCTAGGTAAATCCTCTTTAGAATGGCTATGTGCCAATTTAATCCAATTACTATTAATGGTAACTTACACAAATTCTATTACTTTAGAAGTTAATTACTTAGATTGATGTTAGTTTCAATATCACGCTCTTCATCATACTTTGGGCCTCAGATACCTATATCTGCCTCTTTCGAATTTATGTATCTGAGATACTTGTAAGACAAATACATATCAATTAGAGTGTCTAATTAAGGAATATAACTGAAATTCATTTATTGGAGAGTGTGTTTAATTAAGGAATATAATTGAAAGTCATTAATCAAAAGAAAATAACGTTCATAACAACTTTAGAGTATGTGAGATATCACAACTCCTAAAAAACAATCACAACAATTAAAATCTCTCTCTTTTCTTTTGGCGATTCAATAAAGTTTAGACTTCTTAACGCAAATTCATGAACTCTTATTCATATATATGTGTATTATTTTGTTAGATACATATACACTTAATTAGATACAAATACTATTAACTCAATAGTATGTCAGAGACATAAATAATGTGTCAATACATGCATAAATCTCTTATACATGCGTATATTTTGTCAGATACAAACTTTCCGATTATGTTCTTGGTTGGTCTGACATCTAACCAAAGTGGTGTTTGAATTGCTTTATCTAGGAATGTTCACAGTTTGGATAAAAATCAATCATAACAAGAAAACCAAACTCAAAACTAATTTTATTTGGGTTTAGTTTGATTTGGTTTTAGATTACAAAATTGATAGCATTTGGTTTTTTTCAAAAAATCGAAGAGATAACCGAACCGATAAATAAATATACATATATTTTATTATTATACATACACAATAATTATTTTTATATTTTTTAAAAATATATTTATATATATATAAATAAATAATTTATAATTTACTACAGCAAACACACTTAAAATGAAAACATTTATCTTATTGGTTTCATGTGTATGATTATCTATGACAATTTTTGGTGGACTATGAATGATTTGTGTCTTTGTTTTAGGCCACAATAGTGAATTTTAAACCTTTACTCACAGATGATCTAGTGATCAAAGTTATGTAATATAAATCGTTCTAACTATTTTTGTTTGTTTTGAATAATTTGTTATCTTTTTTTCCCATTTTGAACGATTTTTTAAAATTTTTGTGTATTGTTAATAACCGAACCTATTAATGTATATTATATTTGGTTTGATTTAATTTTAATAATTCAAAAACTGATTAAATTGGTTTGATTTTGATTTTGATCAATAACCGATTCAAACTGGCCCGTGAACACCCCTAGCTTCACCTTTTGGTTTGTATAGTGCTCCATGGTTGTGACTTACCGTCAACATCGTCAGAGTCGGAGGAAAGGATGAGGCGGCGCTAACAATTCTTCATCAGAGAATCATTATACATAAAAGTAAATTAAGAAAATCCTAATCAATGGAGTTTTATCTTAACTTTTGAAAATTAGAAAATAAAAAAAAAATAGAAATCTATCAGAGATACATGACTTTGAATAATGATTAAATAGACACAAACCTCAAATTGATGTGTTGGTGTGCTAGATTTCAATTTTAAGGATTCAATGGTGAAAATTGTGGTGAGGACATGAGGTGGGAGGTTGATGAGAGAGATGATTGATTGACATTTAAACGTGAACTAGGGATGGTTTACTTGGGCATATAACTAATTTTGGCTATGTTTTATGGATATGTGTATCTGAATGTATCTTCTTAAATATATGATATAAAGTTCTTAATTAGTGATAATATATATAATTATTTGAAAATATAAATAGGATTAGTATATATGATAGTGATAATAAGATAGTTTTCTTCTTATTTAGTGAAAATTACATGGTTAAGCAAATATATACTAATTAATTAGTCATCATAGCTATAATTTTAGTTAAAAACCACTCGCGACCAGTATTCAGTGATAATTACATGGGTTGGAGTTTCGAGTTTGTATTACTTTTATATAATATAATTTGTATAACTTTTTAAAGTTCAAATATTTTTTTTTGTATAAATTCGTTATTTCAAATTTATACAAAAATAACTCAATTATACAAACGAGACAACTTGAACTGTAGCTACAATCGGTAAATATTCAAACTATAGTTATGAAACATAATTAAGTTTATTATAGTAACTATTTGGGAAAATTTCTTTTTTTTTTTTTCATGATTATAGAATTCGGCCCACAAATCGACCGCATCTTAAAGCCCAAAAGAAAGTCCTCATTGTTCCCCTTAAAAACCTGCAGAGTTAGGGTTAGATTTCTCTCATTTCAGTAGGAGCAAAAAAGGAGCAGAACAACATGGAGGCGGCGGCAGCAACGGCGGAATCTGTTCAATGCTTCGGGAGGAAGAAGACGGCTGTAGCAGTAACCCACTGCAAACGCGGTAAAGGTTTGATCAAGATCAACGGTGTACCTATCGAGCTAGTTCAACCAGAGATTCTCAGGTACAAGGCCTATGAACCTATTTTACTTTTAGGACGACACCGTTTTGCTGGTGTGGACATGAGGATCCGTGTGAAAGGTGGAGGTCACACCTCACAAATCTATGCAATTCGTCAGTCAATTGCGAAAGCACTTGTTGCATTTTACCAGAAGTATGTTGATGAGCAGTCGAAGAAGGAGATTAAGGATATACTTGTGCGATATGATAGGACTTTGCTTGTTGCTGATCCTAGACGATGTGAGCCTAAGAAGTTTGGTGGTCGTGGTGCTCGTTCTAGGTTCCAGAAATCTTACCGTTAATTTCTTTTTATTGCTTGCTCCTTATGGTTTTTGAAGATGTTCTGAGAATTTTGAAGTGATATTTATGTTTTGGATTTTAAACTTTTATTATATGACTGCAATGTGATGAATCGTGATTTAGATTCTATTTTTGGTTTGATTCTTACTACTATTATTATGTTGCGTGCATTTGCCATTGTTTGGAAGTGGTGCTCAAATGCAAAGCTCAAGTGCCAAAAAACGTTTTTTTACCTACTCATTTAAGAAGCTTGTTTGTGTTTATATATGTCCTTGCTTTCAGATTCCTGATTCCTGATAGTTTTTTCATGCCCCTGCTTGACCCTCAATATATGATTTGCTTTACTCTGCAACTTAAGATTATTGCATTTGGCAAATTCTCAGATGCAGGTTTGCTATACTCACATTTTATATGCGATTGATTTAAGCTGAAATATCTTTTGTCTGAATAATTGGCTGCTTCTGAACATCCCATGAGAAGCTGTGAATGCTCCAAAGCTGTTAACCATTGTGTTATCTGTCCCAACAAGTCTACAATCTGTGTCGTTTTACCACTTAATTTTGCATATTGCTTATCCAATTCTACCATCTATTTAGGACTCATTTTGTTTCCACTTCATGGAAGTTCAGACCGACTTTAGGTCCAAGTACTTTTGTTTACTACTTATTTGATTTGAATAGGTATTTACCATCACTCTATTCACAATCATCAACCACCACCATTGTCATCTACTACTACTATTGCCAACCACCACTATTACCGCCAATCACCTGAGTCATCACAACTATCATTGGTAACCATCGTTGTTAACCATTAGTCTCAGTCGCCAACTATCATCACCACTGTCATTATCAGCCAATACCACCACTGTTGTCGATTTCTATCATCACAACTATCATTGCTGCCGACTATCACCATCAATCAATTTGACCATCTCCACCATTGCAAATTTCCAGCATCACACCTGCTATTACAACACGAACTACATCTACTATCATTATTTCAGTACTCAAACATTAATGTTTCATTTTTTATATTAAAATTTGATGTTTCAGTTAATTCATTTTTTTCATCTATTGCTTAATTACTTTCTTTAATTGTGTAATTACTATATTTATAAATAAATAAATTATGCATATTCGAATTTTGAATAACAAATAGTTTAATCATTCAAAATTTTAGATCTAAAATCATTTTAATTGTGTATTCAGATTTAGATATTTTCTGATTTAAACGATTGAGGTCTTACTTATCTTTCATTTGCTAATTAATTGTCCTATACACTTTGTTTCTTTTTAAGTTCTTTAAATAATTGGCATGAATGCGGGTCTATTTTTCAGGAAGTTTGCTATTTCCTATTTGCATAAGTATCTCTGTCCATCAATGTTTGCTATCTTCACGTGTATCTTTTAATCTAGCAAAAATCTACTTATTACCAATTTAGCACCATAATGCATACAAGCTCCGCAACAGTCCCATTTTCTCATTATATTAATAAGAACATAAGAAATTACAATTTTAGAATTGTAATTGTAATAACTATTGAATTACAATGAGTATTAAAATAACAAGTAACTAAGTATAAATATAAGAATGGAGATGGGAAGTTTAGACTCTAGAGGAAGAAGAAGAGAGCACATACATTTTCTTTAATATGCATGATTCACATATCACTACCCCTTTTGATAGAATAAAACCCATTATTGAACTCACATTCCAAATTAACTACCGTCCAATAACTCTTGTTAGCGCAATAACAATTTGTGTGACATTAGTATCTACGTTGGGCAAGACTTGGTTCATAACATTACCCCTATTCCAGTCAAGAACCTTGTCCGGGAGGTTCAAGCCATGAAATCCATCCACAACTTTCTCAATTTCCACATGCTGCAATGTCACAAGTGTAAAGTGAGACACCACTCTTCCATCCAACAATAAAAGCGAAAGAAAATGATTTAGATGATCTTTCGTAGGAGCAACTTTATTATGTTGTCTTCGGAGAGTATTAAGGAAAAAAATTGACATTACTCGTATTGCCTCTTTAACATGTCGTCCAACTTTAATCAGAACCATAACACATCAAAAGTGGAAAATGTCTCTGCGACATACTCCACTAGTGTAATATTTGTAGGAAAAGTTGCAGAATTTTATTCAATAATACCAATGGCAACCCTTGGTTCAACAGATTAAGGAGACTTGTACAGGGACGTAACCAAGAACGTAATTAAGGTGTAATCCCACCGCATCAGTTATAGAAAACATATAGAGTAGTACTTAAGTAGCGGACCGACTAGTGAGATTGTTGGGATACAAAAATCAATAACACAAAAAGTTGGCACTACCTTTGGTTGATCCAGACGAGTAAACATATAACTTTCAGTTTCCACAAAAGCTGATGTATTTATCCTCTTAGCTACTAAAACAATCTACTAAGTTCTCGTCCAGCTGATGAATACCTCCATAGTCAATCACACCAACCGCCCATATATGAATCATATTAACAACATCCGTGTTATATTCCACAACAAAATGTAGGAAGAGTCTCACATGACAGTCCTTGATGTATTCATCCATCTTATTCCCATTTTGCACTAGCTTGTTATTTTGTGGTTAGTGAAAGAGCGAAATGCTTTATACATTTCTTCGTGTACGTCCTGTAATACAATTCCTTAAAAACAACAGTCCAACTAAAATTGGCATCTCCAATTAACACAACCAATGACACAAGACTGCCGTTGAACATCCTTGTACTAATTCTGCAATGTTTGATAGTTTCCTCGTCCATTGAAAACAGTCCCAAGTTATCAAGAATCTCAAATCATTGTACTCTCGTCCAACAACTACCACCTTCCAATACTTCTCAACGGTGATTGCTTCCATGAGCTTAGCATCATCAACAACTTCACCTAGGAAGAAAATATTCATGGAATGATCACCGTGCACACCCAGGGGTGGCTCAATGCCTTTAAGAATGAGGCATACGCATTGGCCCCCAAATTCAAAGGCCCATTTTTTTTATTAATAATAAAATTATCATTAAAAAATAGAATTTAGAGTGAGGGTTTCGTTTCTCTCGGAGCATGATACACTAACGTGCGCTTCCATGGGAAAGAGAGCATGGATCCCGACTCTGAAGGCAGCAATGGCAATGGAATCTACGACGCAAGTGGCTGGGAAACAGAAGAAGAAGGGACATCAAGCAAGCCTTGTTCAGGAAGCAAGCAGTGAACCCAATGAAGCAGCAGAAGGTAAAATTGGGGAAATAACATCTCCTAGGGTTATATGATTGAGGAATCGATTAGGGAAACAGATCCAGCGAAACAAAAGGAATGGGGTGAAATTGTGCAGGCATCAAGCAGCACAACAAACAATCCTGGGCAGATGAAGTAGAAGCAATGCAGGAAGTCCAAAGGAGACCGTCAGTTTGGGAAACCTTCGACATAAACAAGGTATCAAATGCTGGGTTTCAACTTGAATTTGTAGCTCCAGAAATACAGGGGAAGTCTGTTGAATGTGAAATTGGGATAGAAGATATAAGCTCAGAAATTGCATATTGGAGAAATTCAGTTGTGTGTTATGTGTTGGGAGCCCACCCTCCCTTCTCTATTTTAAATGGCTACGTCCAAAGACTGTGGGGGAAACATGGTATCAACAAGGTGCATATGTTGAAGAATGGTATAGTTCTGGTTCGTTTTGACTCTTGCTGGGAATAATGAAGCTATCCAGGGAGGAATTTGCCATTTTGATAATAAAACATTTATTGTTAAAGCATGGAATGAGGATATAGAGTTCACAAGGGAGGAGCTCTATACTGTCCCTATATGGGTGATATTACCTTGGTTGGACTTCAAATGCTGGAGCCCAAAAGGGCTTTGTAAGATTGGTAGTTTGATAGGCATACCGTTAATGGTGGATAAACACACGGAGAAGAAACTATGACTTAATTTTGCAAGACTATTGATTGAAGTTGATGTGGATTCTCAACTGCCCGAGAGGGAGTTTTTCAAGAATGAATAAGGAGACCTAATTGAACAGCAAATCCAGTATGACTGGAAGCCAGTGTAACGTAAGTTCTGTCACAGGAATGGATATTCAGAAGAGGATTGCAGGAAGAAAAACCTACCACCACCACCAAAGTCTCCAACAAAACAAGATAGTAGGAATGTAGAGGCTGATGGTTCAAATGCAGCGAACCAAATAACTCCTAATATGACTCAGGAAGAGGGTGCACAAAATAAACAACATTGAACAAACGCAAGAAGGTGGAAATACTAAAGGAAAAGAGAAGATTGGTCAACTGGGTGTACATGAGGCTCGCACAACTGGCTGGATTACCCCGAAAAACAAACAACAACACTATAAACCAAGGCAACAAGCAATAATTCATATGACACCACAACAAAATTCTTTCCAGACCTTGGATAAGAACGTACCAAGTAAACAGGTGATTAGAAGTCTAGTTCGAAATGAGGGAGGCCAGCCACATCCTCCATTAGGGAATGGATAGTATCTTTTGTTGGAATGTTAGGGGTTTGAATGCCTCTAACAAACAGAAGGAGGTCATACTCCTATGTAATAAGGAAAGTACGGGGCTAGTGAGATTATTAGACACAAATGAAGAGTAATAGGATTGATGAAATTGTTGCAAGAATGTTTGGAGGATGGAATTATGTTACAAATTTGCAATATCACTATAATGGGAGGGTCTGGCTTTCTTGGAGACTTGATTTCTTCAAGGTGATATATACGAATGGTATGGCTCAAGCTATTACTTTTATGATGCTTAACATATCCTTGCAAGTAGAGTTTACGTTAACTATTGTGTATTCACTAAATACTAGAGAGGAGATGAAAATTTATGGTCATATTTGGAAAGTGTTAGTAGTAGGCGTAATAGTCCATGGTTAGTAATGGGTGACTTTAACACAGTATTGAACATGGATGATAGAATAGGAGGCAATCCAGTAAACTTGGCAGAAGTAGTGGATTTTCAGAGTGTGTCGATACGTATGGCTGGCTGGAACTTCCTCACCAAGGGAGAAGATACACTTGGAATGACAAAGGGGATGTTAGAGTTTCTTCCAAAATAGATTGGGTGTTTGTTAACACAGAATGATTATAGATAAAATGCAAGCATACGGTGCAACTTTTCTACCAAAAGGAATAAATGATCACTGTCCAGCAAAGATTACCCTTATACGTGGACAACCACCGATTGGAAAGCCTTTCAAGTATTGTGATGTCTGGGCTACTCACCCTCAGTTTTAGACTAGAGTAAATGAAGGTTGGTTGAAACAGTTTCCAGGTTGTACATTGTTTAAAGTGGTGAAGAAGCTTAAGTGTTTGAAGAAGAGTCTTAAACAATTGAATGGTCAACATTTTAGGAACATTCTAACAGAGGCGGATGAAGATAGAGATAGATTAAAGCAAGTTCAAAAAACTCTGCAGAGTAGCCCCACTGATCTAATACTACAACAACAAGAAAGGGAGTTGCACAATAAGTTTAGAAGATCTTCGTATTTAGCTGAGGTATTTTTACAGCAAAGGAGTAAAGCTAGTTGGATAAAGCTAGGAGATGACAATACTAGCTATTTATATTCCATAATCAAACATAAGAAGTTGCAAGATGGTGTGACCCAACTTAAAAATAGTCAGGATGTTCTCCAGACTGATTATAAAATGATTGCAGAATTTTTTGTGGATTACTATCAGGATATGTTGGGGAAAGAAAGGAGTTGCTGGACAAGGGCATATCCCAACGTCCTAAGGAATGGACCTAAACTGTCCATAGACCAATAGATGGACATGGTTCAGCCTTTTACTGAAAGGGATGTGAAGTTAGCTATGTTTAGCATTGACAGGAACAGGAGCCCCAGTCTACGTGAGTATGGTAGTGGTTTCTTCAAATAAGCTTGGAGCGTTATTGGTTATGAAGTCACAAGTGCCATATTGGAGTTTTTTAACAATGGAAAACTGTTAAGACAAGTTAATTCCACAATTATTTCTCTGATCCCTAAAGTATCTGTTCCCCAATATGCTGGCCAGTTTAGGCCCATATCATGTTTCAATGTTTTATACAAGTGCATCTCTAAACTAATATGCATAAGATTAAAGGAAATTATTCCTACTGTTGTGGTTGAGAACCAGGCAGCCTTTGTAGCTGGAAGATCCTTGACCCACAATATATTGATTTGCCTTGATTTGTTGATGCAACTACAATAGGAAAACTTCCCCAAGATGTCTTATGAAAATTGACTTAAGGAACGCGTATGACATGATTAGCTGGAACTACTTAAGGAACGCGTATGACATGATTAGCTGGAACTTCATAAATGACGTTTTGAGGGGGTTTGGCTTTCCAGTGTATTTTGTGCAATTAATCATGACATGTGTAACATCTACTACGTTTACTATCAAAGTGAACGGAGTAGGGAATGAATACTTTGAAGGAAAGATGGGCCTTAGGAAGGGAGATCCCATGTCACCATTGTTGTTTGTGTTGGTAATGGAATACCTTTTCAGAACCTTGCAGAAGATGAGTGAACTGCCAATCTTTCTGTTTCATCCTATATGTAAACATCTAAGATGAACCACTTAATTTTTGCTGACGATTTAATGATTTTTTGTAAGGGTAATATGAGTTCTATCTCCAGAGTCATGGAAGCTCTCACTCATTTTAGCGATGCAACTAGTTTAGTAGCAAATCAAGAGAAATCAAATATCTTTCTAGCTGGAGTGAATGAAGTAAAGCAGGAGATTTTGGACAGAACATGCTTCTCTTTAAGAACACTCCCTATGCGATACCTAGGCCTACCTTTGTCCTCAAAAAAATGGAGCAAAATGGAGTGTCATTAGCTAGTTGAAAAGATAACCTCCAGAATCACATCTTATTCTAGACAACTGTCTTACTTATGCTGGTTGACTTCAAATCATAAATGCTGTATTATTTTCTATCTATTTTTTTTGGGGACTATGTTTATACTTCCTCAAAGTGTATTGAAGGAAGTAGACAAGCAATGTAGGGATTATCTGTGGGAGAAAACTGATAAGAAGAGAAAAATAATGCTAGTAGCATGGGAGAAAATCTGTACTCCCAAGAAATGTGGTGGCCTAAACATTAGAAGTTGCAAGAGCTGGAATATTGCTTCTGTTGGAAAATTGTTATGGAAATTGGCTACAAAACAGGACTTACTTTGAGTTAAATGGGTTTATTGAATTTACATAAAAGATGGTGCACAAATATGGGATCATTGTCCATCTGCGGACAATAGTTGGTACTAGAGGAAGCTGAACTCACTAAAGGAGCAGATGATTCATTGGTATAGTAGGGGAACGAACCAGCTTTCCCCTGCTGGTAATTTCTCAGTTTCTAAGAGTTATATCGCTTTACTTGGTTAGTTGCCTAGAGCGAAAGAAGCAGAGCTTATATGGAATTCAATGATGCTGCCAAAGCATAGAATGATCCTATGGATTGCTTCCCAGAATAGAATACTTACCAAGGAAAGAATGAATAGATTAAACATTTCAGTTGATGACCTTACATGCTGCTTGTGTGAGGAAGATGAAATAGAGACTCGGACTCATTTGTTTGCTAAACATGGCTGGATATTGGAAATAAGGATCACTCTCTCTATATGGTCAGGCTTGTACTTGCAACAGAGGGGAGAACTACAAAATCTCAAATGGTTTCAGAGAAGAAGATGGAAGAGGTTCCAAAAGGAGGTAGCTGCGGCAATTTATGGTGCTATGATTTATCACACTTGGCGAGCAAGGAACATGAAGATTTTTAGGAACATACATGTAAGTACGAGTTTCGTTATAGCACAAATCCAAAGGGAGATTAGGGAGAGGATACATATGTTACACTGCTCCAAAAGAGCTCATAGATGCACTGACTTAGTGTCTAGAATTTGTAATTAACTAGATTGTTGGTGTGGCTTGTTTGATCTTTTGTGTTGCTTGAGGTCTAAATACTTGCTGCAACCTTCCTAGAAGGGAGTGGTGATACTAGATGCTCCTTAATTTTGTAAATGGTTCTTGTTGCAATGGTAATATTTCACAGTTATTACAAAAAAAATATAATTATTATAAGCCTTTTTAACAAAAAAAAATATACTATATTTTTTAATTTATTTGTCTTTTTTTAGTTTGTTTCAAAACATTAAGGAATAGTTCCTTTTTTAGATCAATTTTTAAAGGGAAAGGGGTCAAAAATGCCCTTAAACTATGTGAAAGGAACAAAAATGCCCTCCGTTTATAGTTTGGCTCAAAAATGCCATTACCGTCAATACTTTGGTTAAAAAATACCCTTAAACTATGAAGCCAAGAACAATTTATGCTCGGATAAATATTATGGAAGGCAAAATACTTCCTTGCCTAAAGAACCCAGACTGCTGGGTTATCACCACTAAGTCACGGTAGAGAAATTGAATTCGTTGTACGCGAATGAGTTGAATGAGTCAGAACAAGAGAGGACTAGAGTAAATTTAACTGTTGGCGGAATGCACAGATAGATCCTTTGAGGGAGGTGAGTGAACTGTCCACATGGTAGGCAAATCACCAATGTAACAATTTGAGTTCCTCACTACATTAATAAGAACATTGGAATATGATTCCAACTTTAGAATCGTAATTGCAATATTCAAACTAGTCACTGGTACAAGCTAGAGAAATCACTCATGAGACTAGAGTTTGAATTCAGGTAGTGCCCTATTTCATTGTTTTCATTTTAAGTTTAGTTTAGAGCTTATATTAGAGTCATTAGTGACCAATCAAATACTACATTATCCGTTAATTGTTATTGAAAGTTTCACTAACGGCGTAAATTAAAATAATATTAGCGCACCTCCATAATATTGATTCACCCAAAGTCTTCAAATCATGAGTTGGCCTCTGAGCCTATATGTACTATTTAATTAGGAGTATTAGTAAGTGAGGTTACCTCTTCATTCTATTATTTGTACTATAATGATGAGATAATTTATTTTATATATATGATGGGGTGATACGAAATAACTAATTCCATCAGATTATTCCTATATATATAGAAAGAATAATGTTGTCTATCACATCCTCATATCAACAACGTCCAAGGAGCATTGTAGAATATCTATGATTGTACATGGAGTATTATTTTATTTCTTATGTCCTGTATTAACGATGTTATTTCCTTTTTTCCTTAGTTATATGTATATGTATATGTGCTTTGTGTAAGTTGAAGGCAAAGTGTAATTTCTTTATAATATAATTGAGGAGATGGATCTTCAAACATAAATATGAAAACACTTTCAACTTAAATTAACATTACAAAATCAAATTAAGGATATCAAACTCAACAACACCGTTATTACAACACTAAAACAATGGCTACAAAAGAAAAACAATGAAAGGAAAGAGATAAAAAAAGATCATCGAACAAGGACTGCATCTCAATGAATCGTAACAACAAATCTAGATATACAGACTCTAGTTTATTAGGTGAAGGAATATTGTTCGTACCTCATTGAACAATCAATAAATTCGACTTGACCTCCTATACTACCATCACAAGTAGTCATCAAATATCCTCTTGCAAGCCTTACACAAGTATCACAATCTGAATATTCTACATTTGAACTACAAGTAGCATGACCATAAGCTAAAGCATCATTAGGATAAGGAGATGTTATGTAATAATCATAACCTTGTTTTGGTGTCTCATTACTTAATTCTATAAGAACATAAGTCAAACTATCTGCAAATGGGCCATGTTTGTCATACATTTCACCATTGCATGTATGGTCCAATAATTTAGACTCTGGAAATTCACTTCTCACAAAACAATTTAAGTACCCCATGATTAAAATTACAATTGGGAATGTGGTTAGCACTCTAATTCTCAAAATTGAACTCATAGCAAGCTATATGTATGATGTATCTTCTATTTCTTTCTCTTTTGTTACCAAATTGAGTTTAATTATTAATGACTTTTGTTTAAATAGATTTATCCATCCATTGATTTCTCCACCAATGAAAATTAAGTATTCCATAATTTGGTCTAACATGCTTATTGTAATTTTAAATTATTGTATTACATACAATTACATGTATGTTGTTGTTGCCGGCAAAATATATATTTCTTTGCTTTGATAAATCCTAATATTTGGTATAATTCTTCCAGGAAGAGGAATATTCATACAAATTAAAGAAATTGATGATTAATAGTACTGATCATGCAATGTTGGTTGAGTTAGTGTTTTTTTAGGCGACTGCAAACACTGCTACGTAATGAAAACAGCTGACCTAGGGTTTCCTTCCTAGCGAGCAGCTGCGCAGCTCTCGTGGCTGCTAAGGCCACTGGACGGCCTCCTTTCGAGGCTGTCTAGCCCGCCCCACCACCCCAAACCACCACATACGCCACCCTTTTCAATTCCAATATTATAAATCCTAAACAATCTGCTCTAATTAACTCAAAAACAATCACAAAATCAATCGAAATAATTCATGGAGAACCTACTATCACGTTTTCAATGAAGGAAAGGCAAGACTTTATGATTGAAGAGGGATTGCATCAAGCAGTGGTGTTTAAATTATCCCATGGTGCGCTGATTTGAAGGTATTAAGGTCAATTTTACCGAAACATCTTGGTACCAAGGGAAATTGTTTAATTGGCTTGCTTGCTCCAAGACAACTTTTGTTGAGATTTGATCAATATGAATATTATGTACTAGCTTTATCGCGCCCAGTTAATTATCTTCTCTACAATGGAGAGGAGCACGAATGTAGGGTTTTTCCATGGTCCATTGGATATAATCCTGAGGAAACGACGTTAGTTGTGGTTTGGATTTCTTTACCGAACTTATCTCTAGATTTGTTTGCAAAGAAGTCTCTGTTGTCTATAGCATCGGCAGTTGGGAAACCAATAGCTATAGATAAAGCTACTCAAATCAAGTCAAGACCTAGCACAACTATGGTCAAGGTTATACTTGATCTAATGGAAAAGCTTCCAAACCGTATAAGAGTGCAGTTTCTGGATGGAAAATCTGGTAAGTTGATTGAGGTTTTTCAGGAGATTGTATATGATAATCTACCTTTGTATTGCAATTATTGCAAGCAACAAGGTCATGATGAAGATAGTTGTCATTTGATCTCGAAAAGAAATCAAAATAACAAACAAATTGATGATACCATTGAAGTTGCTTCAAAAGTTACTATCGATAGTGAAAAGTATCAAGGTGATGCGAGAGAAATACTAAATGAACAAAGAAAGGTTGTAGATGTTGATCAAAGTAATGTTGATCAAAGTAAAGCTACTTCTTTAGATCGACAATTGGTTGTTGTCACTTCTGAGCAAAATCGTGCACACTCAATGGATGTTGTTACAAGTAATATTGGTGTCCAAACAATTAGCGAAAACAAAGGAGAAACGCCAAGAGTTGGGGTTGATGCGCCGCGAGTTGGTTCAGGCCAAAAAATAATGGATTCAGGACACGAACTAAGGGATACATCTAATATTGAAGATGCTGAAAATTCTGGGCAGCATGTTTTGAAAGTTGAAACCAAGAATGTAAGTAAAAATTGGACACTGGTTGCACACAAAAATTCAACTAGTAATCGGAGCCTTTCCCCGACTAGTCAAAATAGTTCTCCATGTAGTGAAAATGGTGCGACAGAAAATTTTCATGACAGTGAGAAGAAACAAGATATTAGTAATGCCTCAAGAGACCTATTATGTTCGAATAACTTTGATGCTTTATCAAAGACTACTGGAAAGAAAGTAAAGTTAACAGAGAATGACAACGATTTGATCCAAGAAAAGCAGGTCTCACCACGTACTTTAAATAGCAAATTAAGTCCAGAAGCTCCCGTATTTGTGCCTAAATGTGTGATTGCAAAGAAGAGTGAGTCAAGGGCCTTAGTGTCAAATACAATTGATTTGGGCGAGGATTCTCTTGATGAAGATGAGGAAGATAATATGCTTGATTTGGGCGAGGATTTTCTTGATGAAGATGAGGAAGATATGCTGGACATATGCTTTGATAGAGTGGCTAGGGAAGGAGATATATCACCTAGCAACAAAGAAGTGGAAGCAACAAAAGCAAAAAGAAGACACACGGAAAGCAACATAGTTGGGACGGTAAATGACCGAGGAGTTTATTCCAAGGCACCTATCGATGTGACAGGCAAAGCAGAACCATTTGACAGTTTCAATAGGTTCAACAAGATCCAATAAATCCATAAATAAAGTATGAATTATCAATTGTTGTTGGATGGGTTTGAAGAAGAAGACAAGAGAAAAATACTTCAAGTTACTTTTGATGGGCAATCAGTCTTTTTTAATTCATGCGTTTGTAATAGAAAGTTTGAGGCTGATAACTCAATTTTCTTCTTGATTGGCATATTTTTACATTATTTAAGCATCACCACTTGTAATATCATTATGGAGTGTATTACAATCTTTGTGGTGATCAGAAAATACTCAGTTCTCTCTAGCTCTTATTTTCTTCATACTTGTTAGGTAGTAGACGTTAGGTACTTCATTAGGATTAGTAAGGTAAGGCCTAGCCCCCCTTGCTTGCAGTTATCCTTATTGATATTTTTTATGTTTAATAAAAGGCGGCTAGACACTGTCTAGTGGTAAATTTACGAAAAATAAATAAATAAATAAATAATCATGCAATGTTATTACTTATTATTGATATAATAAAGTGTTGGAATGTATGCTTCCACCAGTGATCACAGGACCAGGTTCCCAGACAAAATAAAGTGCAGAAAATAAATAACTCAAAGTAAATTAGGTACAATGATTATATGTGAAAACCCCCTTGCTCAATGGCAGTGAAAACCACAACTTGTACTCATATGATTTCAACCAAACTCCATTTCATTCAAATGGAGCGAAGTTTCAAAAGTACAAACTCTTACAACCTAGGAATTAACACTCTTTAATCCCATCCCCCTTACATTAGCAACTCTACTACAAAGGAAACTAAGCAATAATCCTATTGCCCACTAAACCAACTAGCTCTAGTTGATCTAGACTTAATTAAGAAACCCACAAGGCTAACTCTAGCCACCAACTCCGATCTCCAAGATAGGATCTAAACAAGCAACAACTCTACTGCACCCAAACATCAATTAACTCTATTTGACACTCCTAGGCAACTCTACCCAAGAGAACATCAAAACAATGATGTAAAAAGGCTTGACTAAAACATAGATGATTCGATTAACTTACTCTAGTTAATACGAATCAACCTAAAGACTTAGACAAGCAACTGATCTACTATCCGTTATAACTTAGGAGTAGATTTACAATGTAAGCACATAAGACACAAAGTTCAATATACAACAAATACTCTTCAGCACTCCATCAGGTCCCTTGTTGATATGAGTAGTGTTCTTCCTTGAAGGTGGCCTTCTCTTTGTAAGCTTATGAATTTTTAGAAATTCAAATCTTCGTTTGCCAAATCTTCGTTTGTGTCTTGTGAGAAGAGACTATATCAAATGGACACAAACCCCTTGGGACGACACCAATAGTTGAGAGCCTGCTTCTCTGAAAAGCTGTGCACCAACCATGTCAGATGTGACAACTTTTGGACAACTGTCTTTTCATGTACGCAGTCTTTCTAGGACCAGGTCCTTGCATTCTGTTGTTTGTGAGTTTTTGAAAAGACTTGCTAGCTCTCTCTCTTTTTGAATGAATAATGTTGTATATATCAATCACCAACAAGAGTTTTGACCACTGAAACACACAACCTCATCCGCCCTTCCTATCGATGGAGTACGCTGCACTTTTCAACAACCAACCTGACAAGACAACTTTACAGATGTACACCATTTTGAATTTGGATGAGAGCACTCTGCCAGGGACGGGGTCCCTGCATTTGTGAGGATCATCAAAACACATAGAATATAACACAAAGAACTTCAATTGAGGCAGAGCCGAGTTGGAGTTTATTAATTATTATTAGGTTCTAAATTAATAATTTAGATATATTCAATGAATTCTTCAATATAAATATAGAGTTTGAACCAAAGCTGCTAGGTTCAGTCAAATCTAAGGGTTAGCTTCACCCTCTTGAGATACTCTATGGGTGCATTCGATTTTACGTACATTTTTTTTTTACTTGAATTTGATTAGAAAATCTGCATTCAATATATACTACACAAATTTACTTTGGTTTTGATTTCATTTTTTCGATTCGATTTTTTTAGGTAATCATAGTTTGTCATGTGTTAGTTCCCAATTAGAACCTATAAGTAATCAGTAGTATGTGTTTTTTTAAGACACTTAATTGACATGCATGATGTAATTGATTCTAAATTGTGGAATCAAATCTGTTAATGGGTTTTAGAAAATCTTTTGTTTTTTCTAATATGATTTATGAATCAATTTATTTTAGTTTTTTTTTTTTTTAATTTCGATTCTATTTGGAACACCTAATTTTTATCTGGATTTCGAAGGTTGCGATTAATAAAAAAAATTAGCTCTAGGTGAAGTTCATAATTATAATCAAATAATTCGATGGGTAATCTTTTAGACAATTGAGACAAAAGTCGATATCCTATATTATAAAATAATTACTTTGTGTTTGTCATACTTTTTTTTTTTCTTAGTTTGATTAAAAAATAATATATTTCTTTTAGTAATTCTTTGATTCCGGCTTTACTTATATATGACATGTTTAGAACTATGAAATTAAAAAGACATTTTTGTATATTTAACATATCTTTAATGTAAGGCCAGAAGATTTAAAAATCTTTTTACTTTTTAAAACTTCATGTCAGGTTAATATAAGACAAACAAATTGAAATAAGTTTAACGGAAGAAAATTTTTATTCCTTTAGTATCTATTTAAAATATTTGAAAGTTGAAGCCCGCCATCAACGAAAAGTGATACATTAATCCACGATAAAGACTTCAAATAAAAATGTAGATTAAGCATAACATAAAATTTAAATTCAAGCACCATCGCATATGGTGATTAAACATTTGCAACAACACTAAGAAGACACAAAACTTCAGAAAACCAAAAAACAAAGAAGAAAAATAGAACAAAAATAATAAAAATCTATGCCCCGTAAACCAATCCAAAATCTTTAATTTATTGTACAAAAAACCAGAATAGAGCCTCGAAGCTTTACCCAAGCTCGGACAACTGACACTTAATAACATGTTAGACGATCAAGAAAGATCAAAATCCTCTGTATGTTTTTTCAAGAGAACTGCTCGTACCTCATTGAACAATCAACAAGTTTAATTTGTGCTCCAATACCACGATCGCATGCATTAATCAAGTAAGATTTTGCATAATTTGCACTAGTATAGCACAATCTGAATTTATTAAACATGAACTACATGAAACATGGCCATAAGCTAAAGCATCATTAGGATATGGAGATGTTACATAATAATCATAACCTTGACAAATTGGTGTCTCATTTTGTAAAGTTTCAAAGAACATAAGTCAAACTTTTTGCAAATGAACCACTCATATCATACTTATTACCATTTCTCACAAAATGAAACTTTATTGATGCTTTGATAGCCCTACTTGATCAACGTGAATGTCTTCAAGTGACATCTTCTTCTCCTTATTAACACACACTATAAAATCAATATTAATGAGAGGCATGCATGGCACTATAAAATGAAGAAAGTTATGTAGGATTGAGATTTGTTTGTATATTTACTTTTCCTATTATCAATTAAGACTTCATATATGCTTGCCATGTCTTTCATTCTCTGGGGAATCTCCTTTAGGTTTCAACAGTTTTTGATATGAAGATCATTAATGAGAGGAGGCATGGCATTTGTGCCTAAATGCCATATTTTTAGGTTTGAAAGTTGATCAAGACAAAGGAACTCTAGTTGACTGAAGCTGTTATCACTGCACATTATTTCTTTTCCTTCGTAAGCTCCATACAATATGAGATTCCTTAGGTTTGGCAACATTCCCAAAATAGGCATCGGAGCTTCTCTGAGTTTTGAGTTCCTCAGAAACATCATGGTGATGGAATTTGGAAACAGAGACAGTTCCTTTATTCTCCCTTTTAACCACAATTTCTGGAGCTTTTCACAACAATTAAGAAATTCAAGGGATGGGAATGATTCATAACCTTCACAAAACAATCTGATAGTGCTAAGGTTTTTCAAGCTGCTAATGTTGTTTAAGGAGTAAGTTTTGGACTAAATCAACAGGTTCGACATCTTTCCACTGATCACAACGAACGACTTTAAGAACTTGAAGACTAGTGAGTTTGTTTAGACGTTTCAGAGGTTTTGAATACAGAGAATCTAAATGTCTTAGATTTATTAGGTCAGCTATCTTATGGAGTAGTTCGCAAGAGAATCTGCCCTTATTGTCAACAACAAGTGTGTAGATTCTTGAGGTTGCCAATGGAAGAGGGAAGATTATGGATACCTCTCAATCTTAAGAACTTGAGGTGATATAAACTTCCTATGGCATCAAGTACTATAGAAATACTGTTAAAACGCATCTCCAAGTACAACACATACAGATATTGGAACACACTACTGAAGTTTATAAGACTCATCTTACGAAAATCTGGATCGAAGAACATAATTGACCTCAATTTCAAGTTAGAAAGATCAAGTGAGAGGTATCTTTCTCCTTGACTATGAATGGCATGTCTGATACATAAAGAGGATACATAGTGGCTTCTTGGATCATAAATGTCAAAGAAGTTTACCTCCAATGCCTTTTGTATGGCAAGATCACGGAGTAAATCATGAACCCTACATTCAGTAACTTTTTCCCAAACTGTATCTACCACTTGTATCAAGCTTCGTCTTATCAGCTCATTCAAGAAGCCTTCAGCAACATCCTCCATTCTTTCTTCTCCTCTTGGTATGAAACCCTCGTCCATCCACAACCATATTATTTTTTCAGCATCGACCACTTTATCTTCTGGAAAAATACTTTGTACAGAAAACACTGCTTGAGCGCAATTGACAAATCACTGTAGCTTAATGATAGTATGCTGGAGATTTCAATATATTTATCTTCAATAATGTTCTTCCAAAGGTGATCTTTCACCTTTTTCCATTCGTCAAGCCCCTTTTTATGCGAAAGTAGTCCGCTCAGTACAACAATCGCAAGAGGTAAGCCTCTACACTTTTCCAGCATATACTTAGCTAGACTTTCCATTTTTAGAATCATTGCTCGAACATCAAGTAGTTTCCTACAAAAGAGATCCCAACTTTCTTCTTGGCTTAGGAAACGAAGTTTATGGACAAAACCTATGTCGTCTACTTTTTCAGCGACATCCTCTTTGCGCATGGTGATAATGACTCTGCTGCCATTCTTGCTATCTGGGAATTCTCTTTTCAAACTCTCCCATGCTTCTTTCTTCCATACATCATCAACCACCACAAGGTATTTGCGTTCTTTTAATAGATCACGAAGATAAATTTCTAGATCTCCTTCTGTCATCCTTTCCAACAAATCTAGAGCTTTCTTGGAGCGACCTTGGATGGATTTTATGATATTCCTAAGAAAATCCATTGTGTTGTACTCTTGAGAAACACATCCAAGCGCGTGTATGGAAGCTAGAGACTATATGAGGACTGATGTAGAGGTTTCTCGCAAGAGTAGTCTTGCCCAATCCTCCCATGCCATAAATGGAGACGACCCTTCTACGAGGCTCTGCTTTGAGAAGTTCAGCTAGCAATGGTTGTACAACATCCTGATATCCAACAAAAATGTAATCCTGGTCATCCACATATGAGGTAGTTCTTCTCAAAGTTCTAACCTGATTACTTGGCCCTTCTCCTGGATTATTGATATTTGTAATACCATAAGTCTTTTGCTAGTGAGAGATATCCATGATTCGTTGCTTGAGTGATTAGATCTCCTCGGCGATAACATATGCAAGCGCAAGCCTTGAGACAACTAGGAAATCCATCGTCACCTTTAACAACCTCAAAGCTATAAGTCTCGAGTATAGCAATAGCGTCATTAGCAAAAGAGTTGATCTCAAACACCCATTATTGAACTCTTTGATCTCCACATTGTTTTTGTTCTGCATCTTTGAGGAAAGACTCTATGAAGAGTAGCTCATTTCTTAGCCACTCAACTTCCTTTCTCAGATTTGTTCTCAGGGAAACTTGTTGTATGAGGAAATCACCCAATTTTTGAACTACAAATGACACAAAGGCATCAACTATCTTCAGGAATACTACTTTTGATTGAAAAAAAGAGGGAGCTGTATATTAGAATACAAGTTGGAATATACGAGATAGAGATCATATACACTCAAAAAGCAATAGACATAAAAGTAAGAACAAATAATGTGTTCAAAGGGTCCACTTATCACTTATGTGATTAAAGTTTAGAAAAAAGGCAAGAGGAAATGAAAGTTCCCATTATAAAGGACAAAGATGTATTAAAGCTTTTCAAAATTTCCCACTAAGCCAAAGCTACTTTTTTTTTTTTGGAATATCTCACTGGTCCATATCTAATGCGATGACTAAATGTGATGAATTTGTGATTGTTGTGGTAATGGTAGTTAGGTACGAGCAATACTCATCAGCTAATAAAATATAGCCTACTCTTGTTGCCCCGATCCATAGAGATTTAGTTATTTGTCACTCTGAATGTCTTAAGAGGAAATTCATCTGTTGATTTTTGGTGTGTCCCTAATTTCCATCTCATTTCGTTAATCCTTTTTTGTATTTCCATTGTTTTGTTGTTGTAATGTGATTTCTTATGATTGTTGAAGTTGCAAGAATTTTCCAGTTTATGCCAGAAGATTCAGTACCACTCACTACTAGTTATCTAATTTAAGTTAAACAAATAGGAACTCAAAAATATTAGTTTAGAACTCAGTTACCTTAAAAGAATAAAATCCTGATTATTTAATTACAAGAGTAAAATGAAAACAAGGAGGAATTTTGACTGCTTCCTTTTTTAGTCGGATACTTGTGAATGTTGCATTGTTTCCTCTAATGTATTCTTTTCCCTTGCTTCTTGACCTTCAAGCTTTGATGAGTTAGCGATGGCCTCTGATATTGCCTTCGGTAGCAAAAATCCAGGTCTTTCGATAGTGGCTGCACGATCAAGTACCAATGGTTCATGAAATGTGATTTGAGTGCCATCATATGTCCTTAAAGCTAAATCTGCTTCGCCTTTCAAACCTTGAGAGAACCATCCTAAGTCATCAATTACAACATCCATGTTCTTGACATCCCAGCTCATTCCACATGTTTTTACTTCCCACTTTTGCCATTGTCCCAATTCAGAATCTCGCTCCATCAAAATGGGAGGCTGAATATCAACAACAACAACAACAAAAAAAAAAAAACAGAACAATTAGAGTAGCTCTGTGCTCTTTACATTTTAGAGTCAAAAAGTCATTTTTGATCTAGCTCAGGCAAAAAATTGAGGTGCAGTCATATATATCTTTAACTGCAATATAAAACAAAAAAACACAGTTAAAAAGCGAGGGATGAATAAAAGGAACTATATGCATGAATCCCAAATAATTTACAAAGATTTAAGGTCATTTCGTCAAATTGCTCTTTGTTTCTATGTTGATAGTAGCTTCACAATATTACCTACCAATGCAAACAGAAGGCATCAACTTATTTCTAGAACAAAGTCCTTTATGTTGTAGTATTTAATCCTTTCCCACTGTTTTCTTGATGTGGCTTTAGGAAGTAATGTAGTGCCCACTTGGACAGAATGAATAAGGCATATGAATAGACAGGTTACGAAAGCTCCATGGCGAACTCCCAATGGAGAAAATGGTTAGTATAGTAACAACCCCTAATCAGTGTTGTTATCAAAAGTGAACTATATGTACAGTCTAATTAAGGATAATTTTTGTTCATTTCACATAATTTAAGTACATTTTTAATAACTCTGCTCCCATTCTTGCTATCCGGGAATGCTCTTTTCAAACTCTCCCATGCTTCTAACTGCCATACATCATCAACCATAAGGTATTTGCGTTATTTTAAAAGATCACGAAGGTAAATTTCCAGATATCTTTTTGTCATCCTTTCCAACAAATCTAGAGTTTCTTTGGTGCAACCTTGGATGGATTTTATGATAGTCTTAAGAAGATCCATTGTGTTGTTCTCTTGAGAAACACATATCCAAGTGTGTGTAGGGAAGTTAGAGACTATATTAGAACTTCTATAGGGGTTTCTCACAAGAGTAGTCTTGCCTAATCCGCCCATACCATAAATGGAAAGGAAATCAAAGTTGCCATTATCAAAAAGGAAAAAGATGTATTAAAGCTTTTTTAAATTTCCCACTAAAGCGAAAGGTACATATTTTTTGGAATATCACACTGCTCCTTGATTGTTGATATCTAATCCGGTGATTAAATATGATGGTTCATGATTGTTGTGGTAATGATGGTTAGTGGTACTAAATATCTAGTAATGCAAATGACGATAAACAATACAATCTGGTTACCTAATATAGTTAAACAAAAAAAAGTTGGAAAAATATTACGTAGTAATTTAGAACACGATAACTTTAAAAGGCTAAAATCCCTGAATGCTTGATTAAAAGAAAAATAAAAACAAGAAGGAATTTCTACAGGTTTCTGTTTTCCACTATAATGGCATGTGTTCTCTCCCTCTTGTTTTTATTTGGTCTCCTTTATATGGGATTCTTTTCCCTTGCTTCGATGAGTTATCGATGACCTCTGATATAGCCTTTGGTAGCCAAAATCCAGGTCTTTCAATAGAGGCTGCACGATCAAGTACCAATGGTTTACATAATGTGATCTAAATGCCATCATATGTCCACAACACTGAATCTGCTTCACCTTTCAAACCTAGAGAGAACCATCCTAAGCCAACAATTGCTACATCCATGCTCTTGACATCCCATCTCGTTCCACATGCTTTTACTTCTCGGTTTTGCCATTGTCCCAATTCAGAAACTCGCTCCATGGAAATGGGAAGCTGAAGATTAAAAAAAAAAAACAGAACAATTAGAGTAATTCCCTTCTTCCTCCTAAGAGAGTAATGTTAGCCCATATGTTTGGGCTTATGTTACTATGTTTGGGCTTTTGTTAATGGGGTCTATTTCCTATTAGGTTAGTTTTAGTTGATGGATGCTTATATATAGCCTTCTATTCTTTTTGTATTTAGTCTAATTCTATTATATTGTAATATAACTCTTGCCTCTTGTTCTTCAATTAAAATAGTTCTGTTAACATGGTATCAAGAGCTAAATCTAGGGTTTTCGATTAGTGCTGCTTCTGCTTTCGCTAAGTTCTAGATTGGTGTTGCTGCTGCTGTTAGTTTAGATCGGTTCGACCCAAGGTAGTTTAATTTTTTTTGGAATTGTTCGTGTCTTGTTTGCTTCCCATTTGACAATATGACTGGAAAATATGATTCTTTCCAGTCCATTAATGCTCAATTAGATGGTAAAAATTATGTATATTGGAGTTATGTTATGAAGAATTTTCTTCATGGGAAGAATATGTGGGGTTATGTCACTAGGGTTAAAATTAAACCTAAAGATGATATGACTGCGAATTTTGCATTGTTGGTAGACTCATGGGAAACTGCTAACTCCAAGGTTATCACTTGGATCAACAATTCTGCAACTCAGTCAATTGGTATGCAATTGGCTAAGTATGACACAATAAAGGAAATTTGGGACCATTTGGAGAGACTGTATACTCAATCTAATTTTGCTAAGCAGTACCAGTTGGAGTATGATTTCTATGCTGCAATGTCAGATTTGTGGGATCAATTGGCTTTTATTAAATTCGCAGAGTTAAAAGTTTTTGAGCCATACATCGCTACGAGGGAAGAACAACGTTTGGTTCAATTTTTGATGGCATTACACTCTGATTTTGAAGGACTGCGTGGAACAATCCTTCATTGATCTCCTCTCCCCACAGTTGATTCCGTTGTTCATGAACTGATTGCAGAAGAGACCCGTATCAAGTTTCAAGTGGATAAATGGTCTAAAGCAACTAATACTCCTGCTGTGTTTGTTGTTTCAATTGATCAGTCTAGACCACCACGTTCTCGACAATCTCCTAAAGTTGCATTTGATGAGTGTGCATTCTGCAAACAGAAAAATCATTGAAAGGCTTAGTGTCCATTATTACTTAACAAGGAAAAACAACCTCAATCTAGACGGCAGTAGAAGTATGGGCAACAGAAGTATGGGTCACGTTCCTTTGATGCTCGTCCTCCACAGTTCACTGCTGCTGCTGCTGCTGCACCATCTATAGATACTGAGTCTGTTAGCACTATGCCACCTTCTGCGTTGGATCCCCAGGTTTTCGAACAGTTCAGACAGTTTATGGCTTCTAATCCTACTACCATGTCAGCATCTATGTCTCATTCAGGTCCAATTTTTTCTAGTCCCTCAGGTATTCCATCATCTATGTGGATTTTGGATTCTAGTGTGTCTCATCATATGTCACCTTACCAATTTGGGGGTTAGATCAGAATTTGGGCTATGTTTTATTTTTATCATAGTCTTTTTATTAAGTGAATGCTTTTTTGTAATATTCATCTTCTTTTTCCTTCTTATGTAGAATAAGTTGGGCTCCTTCTATTAGCATTTTTAAGTATTGTAGGTCCTGTGTTTTAAAATACATTTCTAAATATGTTTTTATAATTTGTTCCCATGAATCTATTTCCGTTGATATTTCTTTCCATAGTTGAAAATATTCTTTATTTATCATTATATGTTAATCACTATTGTAATCTGATGAGTATATAAAGTCTAAATAATCTGTACTCTGTATTATATGTCTTATGTCATCAAACTATTCTTATTTTAATAAGTAGTTTATCTCGTCTTCTTCGTATTTTAGTACTTTTTCCCATATTAATCTTCTTAAATTAGGTTCTATAATTTTTTCTAATATCTTAAAAATAGTTATTTTAATATTTATCAATATTATAATTAATATAATCATAAATATTATAAGTAAAATGGCATGAATATGATCATACCTGTTGTAGATTTGCATTATCTGCTAAGTTTTGCTCCATAATGTGGGGATTGAAAGTTAAATTTTTATTGATAATATAATTTTTTACAAAAGCTGGAAATTCTAGAGAGTTTTTTAAGAGGATTGTCGGATTCCCGATGATCCTTTCTTTACAAATGGCTATCCTATATATACAATCTTCCTAAGGACTAAGAATGCAAAATAAGAAACATTATTTACAAACTAGGTCCCTAATTTATTTATATTGTAGTCCCCGACAAAACTTTACATCTTTTCCTTCTTTAAGTCTCTTTCATCTTTATCTTTTTATCTCTTATCTCTTTATCTTTATCTCTTTCCGGTCATAGTTGTCCACCTGTTAGTCCACTTTGTTGGATTTTTGTGAAAAGTAGATTCTTCCTTTATGTCCTTGTCAATAATTGTTTTTCTCTAATTGCTGTCCGTCCACGTGTTTTTGTTTTCTTCAATCTATGTTGACTGCTGGTATGTAATTACTTACTCCGCTGCATTTGCTGCATACATGTTCCGTATATTTTGTTCCTATAATTTTACAATACTGCTCTAAACTGTCTTTCGAAATAAATCCTTTTCTGATAGCTTTTGTAATTGGCTCATTTTCTGGCTTAAGTAGTGATAAGGCCCATTGTTTTACTTCTAATTTATCCATATGCCTTAATTCTTTTGCTGTAGAATAAATTAATAAGTGGTTTCTCGAATGATACTTCCATATGTAGTTTGTTTCGTCATAAGCATTGGATAACTCCGCTAATATTGTGCTAAGTCTGATAATTCTTTTATTCGCATAGAAATCTGGTATCTCGTTTTTTTGTATAATTGGTTGTTTTGTAATTTCTTCTGGGATAATATAATCCTTTGTCATGCCTATCTTTATAACTGTAATGACAGACTTAATTTCATCAAATAATATTTCCGCTGGTGCCAAATAAAATCTTACGTAGAATAACTGTCCTTTTGTAACTCGTTTGTAATTCATAAGCGCTTGGTATAACTCTGGTATATGTATGAGTTCATCTCCTATAGTTGTGTAAGCTGTTGATATAAGTCCATAAGAATAACATGTTGCCACTAAATTAGGTTTTGTTCCTGGTAAAGCAATTAATTTATTGTAATTTTGTAATTTATTAGTAATGTATCCTTGGTGGGTTTTTACCTTTTCTGGTGATTTAATAGGTTGGGTGTTTAAGAAAGTTTGTATTTTATCAAGGTTTTCTATGTATGTACGGGTTATGTGGTTGTATGTCTTTTTTGTCTGGCTAATTGAAGTTGCATAGGTATGTATCTGTGGTGGTATGAATTACTCGTTTTTTGGTATGTTTGGTGGGGCATAAGGCTTATCAAATACCTTATTCAAATTATAATTTTTTCTTTTGGTTACAGTTGTAAATAATTCTTTCGTATCTTCTGTACCTGCATTAATAGATAATTTGTTAGTAAGTTGGGTTTTTAGGTGTTTTCCATCGTCACCTTCTAGGTCTGGTTTTTTAGAGTGCTCCGACTGCACTGCTAGCTCTGGTTTTTTATTGTGGTCCGACTCCACATATCTTTCCTCCATGAGGGATACTCTGCTATTAAGCATCGTAATTTGTTCTAATAACTTTTCCATAAGTAGTGTATTTGTAAGTGTTTCTTCAAAATCTGTCTGTACTGCCTTGTCTTGATAGGTAGTCTGCAATAACATTCTTGTCAGTCTTAATTACTTCAATAGTAAAAGTAAAATTTAAAATATTTAATACTAATCTTCTAATTTCCTTTGTTGTAACTGAGTCTTGTATTTTTCTTGTTAGCCACCATTTAACTTGTGTATTATCTGTTCTAACAATAAATTTGCTAATAAACATTTATATAAGGAAAATAATTCTTTTCTATTAATTTCCCATTTTACCTCTGTTTCTGTAAATGTTCCTGAGTAATATCTACAATGATGTTCTAATTTATCATTTTCATATTTATATTTTAATACTCCTCCATAATTGTTTTCGCTTGCATCAGATTCTACTATGTAATTAAATTTTTTATTTTCGTTTGGGAAACATAATTTTGGTAGTTGTTGACATTTTTCTTTTATCCTTTTAATATGTTTTTTATCTGTTTCATCAAAATTATATTCTATATCTTTTTTCAATTTTCTTTGTAATGGTTTTAAATATTCTGCTAATCTAGGTATATATTCTCTTATTTGGTTTACTAATCCTAAGAACGATTGTAACTTCTTTTTTGTATCTAACATTTCTTCTGAATTTTTAATTTTTTGTACTATGTGTTGTTGCATTTTAATTCCATTTTTATCTATTTGTATTCCTAGGAATTCTATTTGATTTTTCATAATTTCTGCTTTATATTTACTCAGACTTATTCCTGATTCCTCTACTATGTTTATAAATTGCTCTAATAATTTTATATGTTCATCATATGTTCTTGAATATAATAGTATGTCATCTATGTATACTATGCAGTTATGTAATTTTGTGAAATATGTATCCATAAAATGTTGAAATCTACCTGGTGCATTTTTATATCCAAATGGTAATACATTCCATTCATAAAATCCTTGTGGTACTGTAAATGCTGTTAATTTTTTAGATTCTTCTTCTAATTTTAAATGGTAAAATCCTGATTTACAATCAAATTTACTAAAATAATTATATCCTTGTATTTGTCTAATTTTTAGTATTTTATTTGGAATTGGGTAATTATAAGTTTTAGTTTTTGCATTTAAATTTCTATAATCTATAACCATTCTGCTTTTTCCTCTTTTTTGTTCACTATGTTTATTAACAATAAATGCCGGGCTAGTATGTTTACTATTGCTTTCTTGTATATATTCTTTTTCTAGTAATTCTGTTATATGCATTTTAAATTCCTTTAAGTCATCAAAATTATATTTTAAAGGTTTTTGGGTTATTATACTATTTCCATCTATTAATTCTATTTTTATAGTTGTTTTATGTTTATTCCATCCTTTTAATGGATCTTCACTATATAATTGTTCTAATTTATTTTTTATTGGACTTAGTTTATCTATCGTGAATATTATATATTCTATATTATTGGCATTATTTGGCATATTTTCTAATTTTTGTGTAATTTTTTCACTTCCTTTAATCCATTCTGTGTCTTTTCTTATTTTATTTATTACTCTTTTTGCTCCTATTTTATGTTTACATGGTGTTGTTAACCACCAATGTGTTTTAGTTATTACATGTGGATAATATTTTTCTAAAAACGGTATTCCTAAAATTATATCTTTTATAGGTAAATCATAATTATATATTTCATCTATCTTAAGTATCTTATCCCATATTTGTATTTTTATGTCTTTTGCTTTATAATGTATTAGACTTCCTTCATTATTAAATCCTTTTACTACTATAGGTGTTTTTAATTTTATCCATTTATCTTTTGGTAAACAGTTATATTTACATATGTTAACTTTTGCTCCTGTATCTATCATTGGTGTATAATATCTATTATAATATCCTTCTATTATTATTTTCATAAGTATGTGTATTTTCATACTATTATTCTTTTTATTGTTGTCATTTTATTTTTATAAGCAATGATTATATGAGTGGGTTCTATTTTATAAGGTTTTAATTCTTCTAGCCATTTTAATCCAAATATGATATCTGCCTATAAGGTTTCACTGATTTCTAATTTTATTTTCATAGGTATATCTGCTATTATTATTTCTTTTTCTATTTCTAATTGAGCTATTATTAGTGCTGGTAAATCTGAACATTTTTGTTTTGTAGCTTTGTTTATTTCCATTTCTTCTTTATCTAATAGTTTATCTATTATATAATTATCTTCTTGTTTAGTATCTACTAATATTAAATGTTCTTTTTCTTCTATTACTCCTATTATGTAATATTTATTTGGGATTATATCATATGCTATCTTTTTTGTATATTCTCTTTGCAAATTGTGTTTAATTTTTCTAGCTCTTCCTATTCTTTCTTCTATAATTTCTAAATTTTCATTAGTGTCTATTTCTTTATATGAATAATTGTTATTATCTATTATTTTAACAAATTGTTCAAATGGGGTTTCTATTTCTATGCCTTTTATTTTACTTTTTGCACTTATCTTGTGTTTAGTAGTTAATACATATAAATTTTTACATCTGGCTGTACATATTTTACTTCCTGGGGTTAATGTTATTCCATTAATTTTCCAATATAATACTAATGCTTTATCTATATTTTGGTCTGTTAATGCTACTGAGTAATTAGTATTTACTGTAAATTTAAATTTTTGGTAAATCAAATTTCCTCTTACTGCTGTTATTACGCTTTTTTCTATAGGTTCTAATATTCTATCAACTGCTAAATATATTTCTATTAGGGTATCTATTCCTTCTTTAAAACAGGCTTTTATAAGTATTTCTATTCCTCCTAAATGTACATATTTAATTTGATCCTTACTGTTTATTTTTTGTACTTCCTTATTTAATTCTCTTTTGTTTATGATAGGTACTTCAACTTTTCCTTGAGCATATTTACAATCTATAATATGTTCTTTTTGGCTAATTATATAAAATTCTTCTTTATTTCTTTTAAAAGGATTCTTTATTAATGGTATATTAAATATTTTCTCTACACTTAAGTCAATTTCTTTTCCTTTTACTTTTTCAAATATATTATTATCAAATATTATTTTTTGTTCTGAATAATCATCTGTTGTATATTCTTCTTGTATAATTTGTATATTTTCTTCAGTCATCACATTGTTCTATTTCATTATATGTTTGATATTCTTCTTCATTATCAGATATTTCATAAATACTATCTTCACTTTCTAATTTCATAATCTATGTATTCTAATTGTAAACAAACTTCTTCTTCTATAATTATTTCTGATATTTTTTTTTATTTGGATTTTTTGGGATTTTACAGTCTTTTGCTAAGTGTCCTAATTTTCCACAATTATAACATTTATATTCACTTATACTTTTCTTTTTTCTATAAGTGCCTTATTCCTGGACTTTCTTGTTTATTATAAACTCCTTTATAATAATATTCTTTGTATGCACAAGTATATTCTTCTAAATAACACATATTACATATTCCTAATTTATTCATTAAATTTATATTTATAATTTTATCTTTTTGACGTTCTTCTTCTTCTGTTGTCATGCTACTAAATTCATTTCTTATAGCTGTTTCATATTTATAAAGTATGTCTATTGCTGATGTTGTTTCTTTAGCTTGTGTATCTTTATTTTATCTTAATGTCTTTTTACTTTCTTCTTCTAAGTTTAAGAACCATAATTTTACTTCTCCTATTAATGTTCTTTTTATGTATCCTGGTACTTCTGTTACATTCATTTTATTGTCTATTATTTGTTTTGCTATATGTCCTATCCATAATTGTATAGTTTGATTTATATCTATTACACAGTCTAAATCTAAGTATTCAGGGTGTTCATTTATTTGTTTGAGACTCCATTTTTGTATATTTAGCCTTTTATTCCATAAAACCTTTTCTCTATCTGAATTTGTATAATCTCGGGTAAATAGTTGTGGTTTTTTATATTTTGGATATACTCTAGGATTACTGCTACTAGGTTTTTCTTTTATTTTTTCATCATAATTTATTTCTACTTCTGTATTTTCTATTAATTTTTTATCATTATCTATGTTAGTTATTATTTTTGTATATGTTTTACTTATTTCTGATTCACATATATCTGAATCTTGATCTATTTCCATATTTTCCTCTTCTATAGTTTCTATATGTAATTCCATTTTGTTTGCATTTTTATTTTCTGTTTCAGTATTTTCTTGATTTTCTGTAAGTTTTTCTTTATAGTTTTGTATTTCTATCAATAATTTTTCTTCTTCTTTTTGTTTGCATTGTTTTTCATATAATTCTTTTAATGTTTGTAGTTCTTTCTCCAATTCTTTTATTCTATCATTTTTTGTATCAGTTATTTGTTGTATATTTTTTATTTCTTTTTGTCTATCTATTTCTTCATTTTCTTTAGTTATTCTTACCATAGTTGTCAAACTATCTTCTAATTTTACTTCTTCCTTTTCTAACATTAAATATAATTGGTTGCCTATTTTCTTATATTTTCTTCCTAAATTTGAAAAAATTATTTTTATCTTTAGTCCGTCATAATTTTCATATGTTTTTTCATTTATTGCAAATTCTTCCTTATTCATGTTTATTTATGTTCTAATCTTTGTTTTAAGTGAATAATATACTTATATTCTAATGAGGATATTTTTGTGATTAATCTATCTAGTTCATGGATTTCTTCTGTAATTTTTATTTGTTTATTTAATCTTTTATATATAAATTTTTTAATTCATGTTTTACTTGTTTATAGATTAGGGTATTTTTATGGGGTCTTCTCATCTTAATTAGTTTTATTGATTTTGTAATTAACTTTTTTAATCAATAGCTCTATTTTAGTGTTTTATCTTTTTTAATCAATAGCTCTGATACCAATTTGGGGGGTAGATCGGAATTTGGGCTATGTGTTATTTTTATCATAGTCTTTTTATTAAGTGAATGCTTTTTTGTAATATTCATCTTCTTTTTCCTTCTTATGTAGAATAAGTTGGGCTCCTTCTATTGTATATATTATATTCAAAGAAAAAGTCTTTGTGATTGTTCCAGAAGAAATGAAACAAAAGATATGATAGAGCTAGGACAATTATTGTATGAGGTCTACCCAATGTTAGATGCAGAGGCGAGGCGCATAATAGATCGATAGGGTGATATACTAAAATTACCCTTCTTTTTATAGTTTTAAAAAAAAGTATGTAAAGTCAATAATGAACAAGTATTATTAAACAAAGAAAGTAATACAATACAATACAATACATTATAAAATAATAGGTAAGAATCAAAATTTATGTTAAGAATTAAGATATAAAAAGCAAGACAATGCCAAAAATGAAGGATCAGTACGAAAGCAAGATATATGCACTACTTCTTTGCCGGCATATGCATTGGTTAAAAAACAATGTGGGTGTGTTTGGTACTATCAAAGTCATATGATATTTAATGAAAAATATTTGTTTAGAAAATGTTTTATGATATGTTTAACGCGGTGAGTGAAAAGTATTTTTTTAGAAAAAAAAAAAAAACATATATAGAAAGTTCATTCATAATAATGTCTAAATATTAATAAAAGTTGTATGAAATCAACCGCGAGGAAAGTTGTTTCGAAAATTACTTTGGTCGTACCAAACACGTACCCCATGTATGCTTTCCTAGGAATATAATACAACAATAACAATAATATATTCAGTAAATTAAAGTTCCATGACCACAAGATGTGGAGTGTCCGTAGACATTATTGCTATCTTTATCGAATAGAGAGATTGTTTCCTAAAGATTGTTGGATCAAGAAAATATTTTTTGGAACATGTTTGAAACAAATGCAAGAGTTAAAAAAGTTGTAATGAAAATATGGTTTCCTATGAATATTTAGTGAAAACTTAAAACAATTTATACAAAAATTATGGAATATTTTATTTGCACTGATGGAGAAACCAATAGAGATGGACAAATCTATTTAAACAAGAACATGTGAAACTCAAATTTGCAACAGAAAACTAAAAGAAGATAGGAAGATGTACATACAATAATAGAGAGGCTAGATACATATGGATTCAATTTTGAGAATGAGAGTTCTAATCACATTCCTTATAATTGGAATGTTTTTGTTTAGTAGTTTTGTGAGAAGTGAACCAAATACCAAAGAGATTAACCATATTTGCAATGGCAATATGTATGATAAGAGTGGTCCATTTGCACTAAGTTTGGCTTATGTTGTTGAAGCATTACAAAATGTGACACCAAATCAAGGTTATGATTACTACATAACATCTCCTTATCCTAATGATGCTTTAGCTTATGGCCATGCTACTTGCAACTCCATTATTGAATTTTCAGATTGTGGTCTTTGTCTAAGTAGTGCAAAATCATTCTTGTTGAGTACTTGTGACGGTAGCATTGGAGGTCAAGTCGAGTTTGTTGATTGCTCAATGAGGTACGAACAATACTCATTTAGCTAATAAACTAGAGCCTACTTTTGCTGCCATGATCCACGAAGATTCAGCCATTTGTCACTCTGATTCTCTTATCAGGAGATTCTTCTTCGATTTTTGATGTATCCCTGATTTCAATCTCATTTCGTTCATCTTCTTTTTCCCAGTGTTTTGTTGTTGTAATGTGTTGTTGAGTTAAAATTTCAATTAGTGTGATTTCTTCTGTTTTGTTATAGTTACCAGAAGATTCAGCACTCACTACTAGTTATCTAATACAAGTTTTGGAAACGTGTGTTGTGCGTTTGATCTCTATCACGATATAAAATTTATATAGGTATAACTCATGTATAGAAAACATTTGTAATATCAACCCAATTTGAAAAACAATAAAATATATATGTCATCATATCATACAAAATAAAAAAGGTTAAACAAAACAACACATTAATCAAAATAAGAAAGAATAACCCATATATAAAGAATTAAATAAGATTATAAGATGATGAAATACAAAAAGATAGTGGACTACATTTTATGTCCAATTTATAAAGGAAGAAATTGTATGCATTAAAAGTTGTTAATGAATGCTAAAATAATAGAGAAAAAGAGATACATTTACCTGATTTTATAGTTGGATGTGGTTGTGTTGACGAAATGGGACCAAAAACTTGTTAATAAATTTACCTCCTTTTTTTTGCTAACAGATGAAGAATGAAGAACATAAGGAGTTATTATAGAAATATATTAGAAAATTTGAAAGAAGAGACATTTATTTCATAAACAATAAAAGAGGAAATCAATTCAGATGAATATAAATAAATGATTGTAGGAAAACAATTGATTTTCCTTTTTATCTATTGATTTGTATTACCTTTTTTATTTAATAATGTTTATAAATGTATATTTATATTTTTATATTTAAATGTTTTTGATATAATATTTTCTTGAAAGACAAAATAATTATTCGATATTTTATGGGGTTTAAAGCTAAAAGGACTAACAGTTAATCCTCATTAAAAAGTGAAAAGTAATATGTTGTAACATCTAATCGTGTATTCGGTTTTTAGTTTAATTTTCATTATTGATTTTATTTTAAAAGTTAGTAACGTATTTTTTAATTTAAAAAAATTAGTGAAGGACATTTTTGTAATTCAACTTGAACTTAAACATTCTCACTTTAAATATAATAGTATAGTATAGTATTCAAACACGTGCTTCACATGTGTATTTCAAGTTAATTAGTTCAATTTTTTTTGTTGATTATTAAAATATAATAATTTTCTTTTAAAAAAATACTATCCAAAACTTATATGAATGGTGAATCTATTCCATTGATTTTGAATTTGAATAATGTTATCACCTGACTTATGAAATTGAACCAGTACTCATTAGTTAGAAAGATACAATCTGTGTGTAATGAGATTAATTTTAGAAGAATTATTCAAATTTACTTCTCCAATCAAGAGCAATTGAAACTTCAAGACAATATCTTGAAAAAGTTCAATTTTTCCGGGTGAAAATTTTGGAGATTGTCCTCAAATTTTATATTTATTGTTAAAATTCAAAATATTATGCTATCTACCATAATATTTTCCTCAATTTAGAATTTGTGCCAGAAGTAATAATTCCTCCTATCCAAATATAATAAGTTCTCTTTTAATTTTTCTTATGTTAAACATTCACATAGCTTCTAATTATCAAAAAAATAAATACATAACAATTCTTTCTTTACATAAAGTAGAAAAAATTGCTAAAAGTACAATAAAAAAATATTGACAAGCTACAATTTAATGTACTACATGCTAAGATAACAATATGTATATCCATATATAAATATTGTGCATTTCAACAAATTATATTTGTGATAATTTCTTTAAAACCTAACCAAAAGAGGAGGTAGTGAAGTAGATTCGCTAATTGAAATCAAGATACTTCTTATCCGCTCTAGTTGTTACTTTCTCTGCAAAAAAAAAAAAAAAAAAAAAAAAAAAAAAAAAAGAAAACAAGAAAGAATAAGAAAATTGATTGATTCAATTGATGCCACGACTCATGAAAATGGTGAGTAAGAAATGAGGAATCCTTTCATGATTTTTATAGCTCTTTTTTGATTTGCATTTTTTGACTCTTTCATTTCATGTATTTATTACTCCTAATTAATTAGTCTAAGTTTCTATTGCTCCATGTAGCTCTTTCAGTTCAACTAATTATCTTTACAAAGAAGAGTCATGCACGAAGGTGATAAATAAATGATATTTATGAAAACAAATAAAGGTTGTTGATAGAAATTGCTAGTTGCCCTCACGGGCGGAGCTATAGTGTGTTGAAGGGGGCCAAGTAGACACTTTTCCTCGAAAAATTATACCATGTTTATAGATAAAATGTAATGTAAAATGAGTAATTATTACATTTTGAACACCATGAAAACAAACTGATGAGGCAGCTCAGCGATCAATAATGCTCCACAAAAGCGCAACGTGCGTTCATCGGATGTGTCCTTTTGACTTTCTTTTACTTTATATTTTGTAAGGAAAATTTAAAAAAAATACAACTCAATCGAAATCAAAATAAAAAATGTTTCACTAATTTTTTTAAAATCTCGCTTGATTCAACTTTATCTTCTATATGCCTCACTGCTATTATTGTTGTCGCCAGAGATTGTTGCAAGGTTAAAACCTAAAAGTAGTTATTTTTCTTGACTAAACTCTCTTCTCTCTTTTTTTTTTTTTTTTTGGTTTTTTGCATCCTTTATTCGCTTTATATTAAATTAAATATGAACTCATTAGAGCTAAATAATATGAATTTTAATTTAAAAAAATTTAGTATACTTATTTATAAAAAAAATACTTATTTAATGCTTGGACACTCTTCGTAAAATTTCTGGCTATGCCATTGATTGTCCTCACTCTTCTTTAAAATATTGTATATGTTATATAAAAAATCATGCACATAGTGTAGCAATATTTTAAAGTAGAGACATTTCAACTAACATATATATCATTATCTGTACATATACACATAGCCAAAAATTTCACGAAGGGTATCAAGTATTAAATAAATATATATATATATATATATATTTTATATATGAGTATACTAATAATATATATATGTTAACTCTAGAAATGCAAAAGGATTTTATTATGAAGAGTCAATTAATTGACAAAGAATCATTTCATTTCCCTAGATAAATGAATTAGTATATTTAACAATTCATTGTAACTTACAATTTAATTAATGTTTCTTTCATTGTCTATCTAATTGATACTCCCTCTGTTCACTTGTCACACTTTGATTTAACACATTCATTAAAAAAATAATTATTAATATAAGTATTTTATCAAACTATCCCCTATTAAATATGTCTTGAAAATGAGTTGAATAAAAAATAGGGAAAAAACATAAATTCACTTCTAAACTTATTTCGAAAAATCAGTTACATGCTTAAACTATCACAGATACATATTACTCACCTATACTACTAGAAAGTGAATTTCCAGCTCGCATTGTATTTGAAGTTGAGGATTTCGCTTATGATGTAGTAAGTGAGAAGCTAAGTTCCATTTTTAGCTTTAGCAAGCCTGTGACTGCCTGAACTTTATTTTCTACCTGCAATATATAGTATCACTCTCACAATGAAAAGTGTATCTCACTTGCGCCATATTAGTGCCATTCGCTGCCACAAATGCCATGTTAAATTTCAAATAAAATTATCATGTCATTCAATTTCAAATAACATTGCCATCATATTAATACTAAATTTATATATTTCACCATAAAAATCTTCTCTTTTTTCGATTCCAACAAGACAATATGAAATAACTCAGTGAGAATTCTTTGAAACAAATTGTTCACCATCATAGAACAAAAAAATAACTTCCCAGTAAATCTAAAACAAAGCAAAAAATTGGAAAGAAAATAAAAACAAAACAAAGTTAAACTCTCTTCAAGTAAATAGATCTATTCGCAGTGGTGAAATTACTACTTTCAAAATTGTCGCTACTTAAAATTTCTTAAGCTGCATCCTTCTTTTTAAGCTTTGCAAGCTCCTATCTCACCACACCAACTACAAATTTCATCATCTACTAATAAACCCACCATCAAAAACACGCTATGACTTTCGTTTTCACAAAACTTATAAAGATCCACCACAAAATTCAATATTTACCTATAGATGTCATTATATATTATTTTTTTAGATCAATTATCAATTTTATTAACCACCAACAAAATTGAAGAGTAAAATCAGATATAATGAAAATGGTGAAATCACATAATCATTTTAAAATAGAATATAATTGGAGATGGGGGTGGGGGAAAGAGGATTCATGTCGAGATGGGGTGAGGTGGGGAGGGGTGGATGGAAATGAGATTTGAAAAATAATGGAAAAAAAATGAAGAAGAAGAAGAAGTAGGCGGGGATGCTGTGATGATGAAGAAGAAAAGTAGGGGAGTGTGGGGTGTGGTTAGAAAGAAGATTTTGATTATGTTTTTTACTTTATTTTTTATTTAACGTGCTTTTTTTTTCTTTCTTTGCTTGCCATGTCAGTTATAGGGGGTAAAAAATAAATTCATTTTTGAATAATAAAAGTGTGTAATAGGTCGCTTTAATAGTTTAAGTGTGTAACTGATTTTTCAGAACAAGTTAAGGGTGAATTTATGCCCTTTCCCTAATCTAAAAAATATTGAATGGTGAGGGTAAAACATGAAAAAAATATTGTCTTTTCATGATATGTCAAAAGTGACAGGTAAAAATAATAATCTATTTTAGTAATAAGTGACAAGTAAAAGTGAACGGAGGGAGTAACTTACAATCCAAAAAATAATTAAAAAAATAATTATTTAATATTTAATTAATTAGATGTTTAATTTAGTCTAGTGGTAAAATGATAATTCAACTTTTCATATTTGAAGCTTTCTACTTTTAGTAATATATGATATATAATTAAACAAATAGGAACTGGAAAAATATTAATATAAAACTCAACAACTTAAAAAGACTGAAATCTCAAGTGTTTAATTACAAAAGAGAAATGAAAACAAGAAAGAATTTCGACTGATTCTTATTTTCCACTATAATGGCACATGAATAAACATCGACCACATGAATACTTGAAAGTGAAAACCCCAACATAAATGAGAAGTGACAGATTAATTTCCTATCACACGACAAATACACCACATATAAACATAGAAGCAAGTACAACATAAACTTAAAATTCGAGAAGACAATAGTAGATAGTAAACATTGGCAATAACACTATGACTCAAAACTTTAGGAAAATGAAGAAAAAAAAAAAGGAGGAAAAAAAAACCTACACCCCATAGATCAATCCAAATCTTTATTATACGAAAAGTTCGAATAGAGCCTCCAAGCTTGCCCAAGCTCGGACAATTGACACTTTAACATGTTAGATGATCAAGAAAGATCAAAATCCTCTATGATTTTTCAAGTAAACGAGTATTGCTCGTATCTCATCGAACAATCAACAAGTTCAATTTGTGCTCCAATACCACGATCGCAAGCAGTAATCAAGTAAGATTTTGCATAATTTGCACAAGTAGCACAATCTGAATTTATTAAACTTGAAGTACATGTAGCATGGCCATAAGCTAAAGCATCATTAGGATAAGGAGATGTTACATAATAATCATAACCTTGACTAATTGGTGTCTCATTTTGTAAAGCTTCAAGAACATAAGCCAAACTTTTTGCAAATGAACCACTCATATCATACTTATTACCATTGCAAATGTAGTTCACAACTTTCATATTTGGTTCACTTTTCACAAAACTAGTAAACCCCAAAAATCCGATAATAATAAAAGTGGTTAAAGCTCTCATGTTTAAAATAGAATAATCCATGTTTGTTTTTTTTTTTTTTTGTATTACTATAGCTTAATTTCTAGTATTTGTATTATGTTTCAAATTTAGGTTTCTCAAGTAGTTGTTTAAATAAAATGGTGATTGCATTGATTTCTCAACCAATAGAAACTATGTGTTCTAATAATTGTAATTACTTGCTTGTTTATACTAATTGATGCCGTCAACTGAAATACTTCAAGGTTCAATTGGTTTCTCAACAAGTATAATTCGAGGATTAATAATGACGAGACGTGAAATGAATAAAAATGTCATCAATTGATAGTTTGGTCCAAAATACCTTCCTTTCAATAGGTTGGTCCAAAAATGTCCTTATTGTTAATTAATGGGTCAAAAAGCTCCTTCTTCAAATAACTATACTGTTTTTTTCTTTTAAAATACATTCTTCTTCTAATAATGATTTTTTAATTAGAAAATATTAATCCTACTTCAATTTGGAAAATATTAAGAAATACTTTCTTTTTTATTTTATTAGAAATTTTTTAATCGTTATGTAAAAAATAAGGTTCTTTAGAAATAATATTTTTATCGAAATATCCTCATAGTAATCATTATATGCCCTCATATTAACCTCGTTGTTAATTTACCTTTAGAAAAATAAAACTTCTTTTTTTTTTGCACAAAATACGAAAAAAAGAAAGAAAGAAGAAGTTGTGTTTAAACCAATACCACATATTAAAAAAAACAAAAAACAAAAAGAAATTGAACATTGAAAAACCAAGTGAGAGAAACTTGATTGATGCATCGATAGCCCAATTTGATGAAGGTGAATGTCTTCAAATGAAAACTTCTTCTATCAAATAAGACTGTTTATATAAAAGAAAAAAAAATGAAGGAAGTTATGTTGGATTGAGATTTGTTTTTGTATATTTACCTTTGGTATTATCAAATAAGACTTGGGGTGGGTTGTTTGGTTGGGAACAAGTTATCCCAAGATTAATTATTCTGGGATTAGTTATCCTGAGATAATTTATCCAACCATATATATGGGATAACTTATCCCATCACTTTGTGTAACGACTTGTTCCTGTCGTTACGAAAAAACCAATGGGGAAGGAATTTGGGCCAGGAAACTTCTGAGTAGTAACTTGAAAATATCTTGCCTAGGCTAGACTTGGACAAAATCTGAGTCAGGTGAGGTCCAGGTCAATCCGGTAATGGATGGCGATTTAATTATGAGTTTGATACGTTAAGGAGTCGTACGACTTTACGTAATCAAATTCGGGCGAGTAGAACTGCCGAAACTGATCTTGGGGTGAAAGGGTAGTTTTATAACGTCAAAGTTTGAAGGTGTGTTGCGAAATGGGAGCTTGAAACTTTTTTCAAGTTTCTGTCTCCGTGCAAGCCATTGAGGTGGAATTAATTCCGCCAGGGCGGGGCCGCTGTGGTGGGATAGGGCCCGTTGTGGCGGCCCAATCGCAACTTAAATTGGGAAAAACCCAAAAACATTATTTTCTGCAAAACTTAGTTCTTAAGAGCTAAGGGACGACCCAGAGCAGTTTCTTATCAAATTTCCACAAATTCTCACTCCAAAGGTAAGTTAATTACTCCCCTAATCCACATTTTGATTCTTAGAATTTAGAATCCTTATTAATTATCGTTGGGGGAGGGTTTTGGCCTGAAGTTAAAGGTGGGAAAAACCCTAGTTGAATATTAGGATCATGAGTATGGCCTTGGGTTGATATTTTGTTATAATCCGGGTAAATTAGCTCTTGTTTATTGATCCTTGCGTTAATTAATTATTTTAGACCAAGAACAAGCCGCAAGACTCCGGAAAGGGAAGGCTCAAGTGTCTTAGGAGTATTCAGGCTTGGATTCGAGGTAGCTGATTATTCGACTTTCTGTTGGGTGATATTTGCTTGTAAATTGCTCCATTGTATACATGCATGTATGTGAATAGAGAAACATGAATCGAATCTAACAAAATGATTATGTGTGAACAATTTCATGTCATGAACCCGTTACTTGACTATGTGACTATGTGCGCTATTTATTATGGGTGTGATTGTGATTGTGGTTGTGCTGACTGGATCGGGTGTCACGTTTCGACACATATATTAGATCGGGTGTCATGTTTCGACACATATATTGGATCGGGTGTCACGTTATGAGACATATATTGGATCATGTGTCACATTCCGACACATGTATATTGAATTGGGTGTCACATTCTGACACACTAACAGTTTGGGTGTAGGTTCCATGAGAGAACCACTTGTGATTATTTCATTTATATTCACCTGTCATTGATATTGGGAAATTGTATGTTGATCCTAAAATGATAATTAAATTGTGCGTTATGTATATGTGTGTTTACTATGTTGTAATTACTTGCTTATATTTCGCTTGCTGGAGTAGCCGCGTGATCCTACCTGTACACTGTGGTTTCCTATACTGATACTGCACTTCCTATTTCTTTGTTGAGTACAGGACATCTTTCGGCGGCTACTGACATACCTCAGTTAGGAGATTATTCACTGAGACCGAATTCTAGGGAAAGCCAGTTTTTTCAGGGTGCCATGGATCCATTCTTTTCAGACTTAGGCTATATGTTCAAACTTTGCTTATACTTAGTTTTCAAGGTTACACCCCCTTTTTCTTAGACTTGTTATTTGGTAGAGTTTTGGTACAACGACTTTTAGGTCTAGGGGCTAAATTTCCGCAAGGGTTATGCGTAGTTGTTTTTGGTTAGACTTTAAGAGTTTATGGGAACTCCTTATTTAATTAGTCATTTAAACCTACTGCCGTATCTCTAAATGATTTAGTTTCTTTAAGTTGCTTAGTCGGGTTGTGATAGTGGTTCTTCCACCAGAGGGTTAGTGTGGGTGCCAATCATGGTGGTTTGGGTCGTGACAAAGTTGGTATTAGAACTCTAGGTTCGTTGATCTCATTGTACCAAAACGAGTATACTAGAGTCTTGCGGAATGGAACAGAGATGTCTGTACTTTTCTTTGAGAGATTATAGGGTTTTAGGAAAACTCATTTCGTTCTTTTTTTTCGTGCTATTACTTGAATTCAATTGGTATCTATCTAGGTGATACAAATTGGTATCTTTCCTCCTATACTTTATGGTCAAAACTAGAGCAACAGAAGTGGTAACACCAACACCAGCAAGAGAGGATGAATCATTCCAAATAAGCTTGTTTCCCTGATTTAATGTGGGCATGTAATGACTAGTGACCAACATGATCTTTTTATTAAGTTCTTAAAGTTGAAATCTCCATTATTCGTGGTTACTGAATTTGAAGATGCTTATGATTTCCTTGTTGATTGTCATGATTTGCTTCATAATATGGATACAGTAGAGCATTTCGGTGTTGAATTTATGATATACCAGTTCAAGGAAGATACCAAAATGTTGTGGTCGTCTCATGTTGAGTGTGGGCTAGTAAATGCACTACTCACGACTTTGGAAACATTTTATAGCTTTAGTTATGGAGAAGTATATACCTTGAACTTTGAGGGATATGAGAAGAGATGAGTTCCTAAATATAAAGCAACATAATATATTCGTTGCAACCTATAAGGCAATTTTGTGTTTTATCCAAATATGGTACTCCGCTTTGCTTTAGTCTAAAAGAGCAAATTCGTCGCTTGTGAAGGGATTAAGGCCAGATTTGCAGATTCAAGCTTATAGGTGGCAATTTCAACAAAATCTTTTCAGGAATTGGTTGATTTTATGACGGAGGTAGAAGGGGGTGAAGTTAGAAGACTTTGCCAAGGTGACAACATTTAAGATGTTTTGCAAGGAACGACTAGATAATGAACACACTTACTTTGGAAAATGCATTTAGTATTGTTGTCATAACATGTATGGGTTGCTTAGTAAATGATGAAATTATGTTGTGACAATTGAGGTTAGAATCTCTACTAGGATTTTCTAGATTGAGTGTATACCAAAGAGGGTCATGATACGACTACTACAATAGTAGCGATGCTTACTTGGTTAAAATTATTAAGTGTGTTACTTTTATAATCAACCTAGTCTAAGAAATAATGCAGATCGCTTGGGCTAGAGACTAAACAAATTTGATAATGTACTGCATCTATTCAGTGGGTAGAAGTGTGTGGGCTATTTTGGTATGATCTTCTTGATATGTATGATATGTTCTAGTGAGGGATCTAATGGACTTTCATAGTGTGGTACTAGTGTTATATGGAAACAAAGAAGTCGATTGTCAAGTGTGAATACTAACTAATTAAAGAGTTATCAATTGTATGACATGTTCATATAATGTGATTTGCTGTTGCATTTACATCTGAGAAACCAACTAATTTGTTACTACGGACGCTTGGGTTAAGTATTGTTTTTTTTTTTTAAGAAGATTTTAGTAGTGAATCTTTGGCACGACGTTATTACATTTAAGTTGTGAAGTGTAACTTAAGGATTCTAAATGAGGACTGGTGGTTTAATCTTAAGCTCCAAAGGAGTGGATTGATATCAGAATGACAAGCTTGTGGGTAAAGAAAGTTGCAGTGAGTATACTTGGGGTAAAGGCAATGAAGATTTTAAAAGAAAGTTCATACAAAATTGGGTTAGTCCTTTGAATTTAATTGGTATAACTAGATTTGAGGTGTCATATCGATGAAAAGGTTGACTTTGTGGTGATGGCAAAGATCTCAAGTCATAAATAAATAAAAAATTAGTAGGATGTAATGTAGTCTTCAGAAAGAGGTGAGAGCAAGAATATTTTTCTTTGATTGCAAGAGCTAACGAGGTATCTTCAGAGGGGATGAGAATTGGGTTTAGAGATGTGTGGTTTCATCCGTTATGCTCTGGTTATGGTAATAGTGCCATGGGTTCATCAAATTGGTTAAAAATATTGGATAAAACTTGAGAAAAGAGTGTACAGACATTAGATCGAGTGTGATGATAAGTGCTTTCATTTTTGTTTTTGTGTTTAGTAATGAGTACGATTGGATATTTAGCAAAAGATATTGTAAGATGGATGGAGAGGCGATCAATGATAAGCAAAGATCCATGAATTCATAAAAGTCTTCAAGGTATAAGCTAATGTTGATAGATAAGGGGATTGTGTTATACGGTTGAATTTACAATTCAAAATTTTCATTGTAAGTCTGCATTCGTGGTGATATATTTTGTCAAGGTATGAATTTGTAAGGTGAGAAATGATCAATTGTATCAGGTATTAAGCATTTGAAAGGACTTACACCTGGTTTGAGTCGTAAAGTTTATTACTTTTGATTGTTAAAGTACCTAAGAAAGGTTTTCATTTAAAAGTGTTGGTTTAGAGTAAGGTAAATGGTCGGAGTGTTTATGATAGTTGTTAGTATTGAGAGTGTGGACTTCAGTGGAATGATGTGAAGAGTATGTGTCACGACCCAGACCATCGTAATTGGCACCCACACTAACCCTTCGGTGAGAGAACCATTAATACTAATCAGCTAACCCAAAAGCTAGACATTTAAAAATGCGAAAGCAGGTTTAAATGCAAAATTTATATAGAGTTCCCATAAACTACAAAGGTTTAAATAAAACTAGCAAAACTAATGCAGAAGAACAACCCCTAAAACCTGAAAGTCATTGTACCAAAACATCAAAAGAGCAACAAGTCTAAGAAAAAGGGGTATAACCCCGAACTAACATAAGCAAGCCTATTTAAACAGTCTGCGTCCGAAAGAATGGACTAAACAAAATTGAAGGATCCATGGCAGCCAGAAAGAACTGGCTCACCTTTGAATCCGATCTTAATCACTGATCTCCTAGCTGAGGTCTTTCAATAACTGCCTGAATATGCCTTGTACTCAACAAAGAATGAGCAAGTGCAGTATCAGTACACAACCACATTGTACTGGTAGGATCACAGGGCTACTCCAGTAAGCACATCATATATAAGTAGTCACAATATAGTAAACATGACATGTACAAAATATATATACACATTGGTTATAATTTTAGAGAAAGAAACAATCTTCCAATATTAATCACCATTAGATATGAACGTAATCATCACAAGTAGATACACAACACAATTCAATGGTCCTCTCACGAAACCCAATTCAATGGTCCTCTCATGGAACCCATACCCAAACTGTTAGTGTGTCGGAACGTGACACCCGATCCCAATTAGTGCGTCGAAACGTGACACCCGATCCAATATATGTGCCAGAACATGGCACCTGATCCAATATATGTGCCAGAATGTGGCACTTGATCATAGTTAGTGTGTTGGAACGTCACACCTGATCCAATCATCATACCACAATCACAAACACAATGTACATTCTCATAATCATACAATCAAGTGTTGATTCAAGACATTCAATCATTTATTCATACTCATTTACATTAGGTTTGATAAATAGTGCTACATTCACATATATACATGCATTACAATAAAGTAATTACCCACATACATCACACAAACATGAAATCATACTATCACCTACCTCGAAACAAGCTTGAATCCTCCTAAGAAACTTGATTTTTTTCTTTTCGGATTCTTTTCACTTGTTCTAGGTCTACAAACAATCAATATATGCAATGATCAACAATCAAAGGTCTAATTATCTGGATTACAACAAACCCAATAACCCAAGACCAAACCCATGATCCTAAAGTGCAGCTAGCTCTCAAGAACGAAACTTGCAAAAAATAATGTTTTTGGGGTTTATTTCTGACTTAAGTCGCGACAGGCCCGCTCTGGCGGCCCCCATCCCGCCACATCAGCCTCGCCCTAGTGGGATAAATCCTGCCCTGATGGCTTGCACGAAAAAAAAAAAGAGTCAAAAGTTGAGTTTCAAACCTTCATTTCATAAGACACCTTCTACTAATGACACTCAGAAACTACCCGTTCACGCTAAGATCTGTTTTGAGAGTTCTACTCACCCGAATTTGATTTCATAAAGTCGTACGGGTTTCTTAACATCTTAGCTATATACTCATATGATAAAATTCATAGTTAGATCCCTAATTCATTACCAGATCTCCATTTACATCACTGACTCTGATTTCATCCTAATTTGGACTAGGCCAGGAAATCCCAAGTTTACAGCCCCAATGGTTTTTCCCTAACAATGAGAACAAGTTGTTACAATAGATACCAATTTACCCATCACTCATCCCCGAGTGAAAAACTAGGAGAACAGGGCTAAAGCAAGAGTCGGGTAGTATCTGAATTATCGAATAGCCAGGGATACTTTTCTCGCATGTCCTTCTTACCCAATCTCATTACCCCCTTTATGGGTGACACCTTTAGAAGAACTTGTTAGCCAGTCTGAAAGGCCATGTCCCTCACCTTATAGTCTGCATACTTTTTCTGTCAACTCTGGATTGCTAAAAGCTTTGCTTGGATGCTTCTCACCTTATCTTAAGCATCTTTCAGCAAATCGACCCCCTAAACCAACCTTAAACCAACCAATTGAATACCTACACATCCTCCCATACAATGCCTCAATGAAGTCATCTCAATACTCGAGTGATAAGTATTGTTGTATGTAAACTTAATTAACAACAAAAGTGATTCCCAACAACCACCAAAGTTGATCGTACACACGTCTGCAACATGTTATCAAGGACCTTGACACAATCATCCGAACGAATCCTATAGCACTTAAGCATGATAAAATTCCAAATCAATACTCGCTACAATTAGAGGTGAACCTGAACCAACCAACGCAGACTCATAATACCCAACAATCATAGTTTTTATCAATATCTCTATCTCCCAACATAAATTTCCATGAGCTTAAGTTACAAAAATTTGGTCTTTAGACATTCGATAATCATTGAAGGGTATGTCCAAGCATACAAACTCCCTAACAACACTATAGAAATGCTACATTTAGCAATTGTGATTGTAGATTACCATTAAGAACAATAGAATTGGACCCTATTATCCCCACATTCAACTACACATAATTGTTACATGACCTCGACGAAAAGATGAATATTAAGATTGTCGGACAACCATAGTTACGCATGGTAGCTCTTCTATGAATTCTCATAAGCAAGGTGGTACATGTAGAACCACTGAAATACTTTAACAATTCCAAGACAACACCAAATATGTCATCTGAAATAACCAAATCTTCCCAATCATCCCACTCAACCAAGAGAATATCGCAGGATTGGTATTCCTGATCCACCACTAGGGATCCACACACAAAAGTGAAAACATACGTGAGCATGGCTAGTGAAACCTACTCACCACCATATGCTAAAAGAAATAGATGGTCAGATAAGAATTTTACAGAATAACACTAAAGGTTTTCCTCTGAAGAGTCAATACCAGTCCTTTCCATTGAGTTGACTCCACATACTCTTTACATCATTCCATTGAAGTCCACACTCTCAATACTAACAACCATCATGAACACTCTGACCATTTACCTTACTATAAACCAACACTTTTAAATGAAAACCTTTCTTAGGTACTTAACAATCAACAATAATAAATTTTTTGATTCAACCTAAGTCCTTTCAAATGCTCAATACTAGATACAATTGATCCTTTCTTACATTGCCAATTCATACCTTGACAAAATATATCACTATGAATTTAAACTTACAATGAAAAATATGTATTGTAAATTCAACTGTATAACATAATCCCCTTATCTATCAACATTATCTTGTACCTTGAAGAGTTTTATGAATTCATGGATCTTCGCTTATCACTGATCGCATCTCCATCAATCTTACAATATCCTTCACTAAAAGTTCCATCGTACTCATTGCTAAACTCAAAAACAAAAACAAAGCACTTATCATCACACTTGAACTAATGTCTGTACATTCCTTTCTGAAGTCTTTTCCCATATTTTAACCAATCTGATGGACCCGTGACACTATTACCATAGCCGCATCAACGAATGAATTCACGCATCTCTGAATCCAATTCTCTACCCCTCTGAAGATACCCTTTTTGCCTTTGCAATCAAATAAAATATTCTTGCTCTTGCCTCTCACTAAAGGCAGTATGACATCCCATTATTGTTTTTCTTTATTATAAGTCTAGCTCTTTTAAATTCAATTTGAGGGGTGTTCCCCCATCTCTTAAACTGTCCATACAACCACGTTACTCACCAAATATTAGAAAACCACAACCTTAGATACTCGCAAACCATAATTACTACACAAAATTCGCTTAACAACAATCTTATTATATAATTGCATCCCATCACAATTCATCACGAACTCTTATTACTATTACGCTAAGTCAACCTTGACTATCACTACAAAGTCAACCTTTTCATCAACACGACACCTCAAACTCAGATATACTCATCAAATTCAAAGAACTAACCCAATTTTTATATGCACTTTATTACTAAAAATCTTCAATTTCCTTCACCCAAGTATACTCAATGGGACTTTCTTTATCCATAAGCTTGTCATTCCAATATCGATCCTCTCCTTTATGGCTTAAGATAAAATCACCAGTCCTCATACTATTATCCTTTTTCTTAACAAAAAAGTTAGGATCACCCCACAGGGAAGCACTAGGACAAATGGAACCTTTATTAAGAAGCTCTTGGATTTGAGCCTTAAGCTCTCTCAATTTTACCAGAGCCATGCGATAAGGAGCGATGGAATTGGGGTGAGTATCATGTTCCAAGTCAACGCAAATATATATATCTCTATCCGGAGGCATACCAGGAAAATTGGTAAGAAACACTTTCTTAAACTCAGACACTACAGGATTAGACTCAATAGAGGGAGACTCAATATCAACATCCCGAATATGAGCCAAATATTCCAAAAAACCCTGCTCTACCTATTTCCTAGCCTGAATGGAGGATATGAACTTAACTGGCCTAGGCTTGTACACTACTTCCCACTCTAACTTTTCCCTACTGGGAATCGCTAGAGTCACAGACCTAGCATTACAATTTAACACAACATAATAGGGGGACAACCAAGTCATGCCTAAGATCATATCGAAGTCGGTCATATCCAAAATAACCAAAACAACCCAAGTATGAAAACCCATAAACAAAATAGGACAATCACGATACATATGGGTGACTATGACAGACTCTACAACTAGGGTGGAAGCATGGATGGGGGCATCAAGTACATCACAAACTACCTCAAGTCCCAAGGCAAACTGAACTAACACATATGAATAAGTAGAACCCAGATCAAACAAGATAGTAGCCATCCGGTCACATACAAGAATAGCACATGTGATCACTGCATCATACACCTCAGCCTCGATCTTGCCCGAAAAGGCATAAAATTGAGCCGTGTCATCTTGACGGGTATCCTCCTTGCATGGCGGCACTGTTTTCCTACTTGGATTACCATTTCCCTGGCCTCCACGGCCTTGCTGATTTCCTCCTCATATGCCTAGGTTCTCCACAATTTTAACACACTTAATAACTTGACCAAGTAAGCATTGCTGCTATTGAGGTAGTCGTATCATGACCCTCTTTGATTTACACTTAATCTAGAAAATTGCAGCAGATATTCTAACTTCAATTGTCGCAACATAATTTCATCATTTACTAAGCAACCCATATATGTTATGACAACAATACTAAATACAATTTCCAAAGTAATGGTATTCATTATCCAGTTGTCCCTTACAAAACTTCTTGAATATTGTCACCTATAAGCTTGAATCTATAAATCTGATCTTAATCACTTCACAAAGCAACAAATTTGCTCTATGGTCAGGAACTCATCTCTCCTCCTATCCCTCAAAGTTTAGGGTATATACTTCTCCATACAGAAAGCTATAAAATGTTTCCCAGGTTATGATTAGTACATTTCCTAGTCAACACTCAACATGAATTAGTCTCTCTGGGATTGATATGTCATAAACTCAACCCCAAACCTCTCCACTATATTCATCTTAAGAAGCAACTCATGACAGTTAACAAGGAAGTCCTAAACAACTTCTTATTCTGTACCCATGAAGAATGAGACTTTCAACTTTAAGAACATAATAAAACCTTATGTTTGTTTGTAGTAATTACATGCCCACAACGAGTCAGGGAAACATACCTATTTCCAAGGACACAATTTTCTATTGCTAGTGTTGTTGTTCCACCTTTACAACTCAATTACTAACCAAATGCGAAAGATAGTGAAGAAATTTAGATACCAATTTGTATCACCTAGTTACCAATTGGATTCAAGTCATAGCACGAAAGGACTAGAAAGAAATGAGTTTTTCCTAAAGTCCTATAGCCTCTCGAAGAAAAGTACAGACGTCTTGGTACCATTCCGCCAGATTCTAATACTCGTTTTGGTAGAATGAGATCAACGAACCTAGGGCTTTGATACCAACTTTGTCACAACCTAAACCGCTGTGATTAACACTCTCACTAACCCTCTAGTAGGAGAATCATTAGTACTAATCATCTAACCCAAAAGGTAGACATTAAAAGATACAAAAGCAGGTTTAAATGCAGAATTTATATAGAGTTCCCATAAACTCCAAAGGTTTAAATAAAACTAACAAAACTAATGCGGAAGAACAACCCCTAGAACCTAAAAGTCATTGAACCAAAATATCTAAAGTGCAGCAAGTCTAAGAAAAAGAAGTACAACCCCGAACTAACATAAGCAAGCCTATTTAAACAATATGAGTACGAAAGAATGGACTAAGCAAAACAGAAGGATCCATGGCAGCCTAGAAGAACTGGATCACCCTTGAATCCGATCTCAATCACAGATCTCCGATCTGAGGTCTATTAATAGCTGCCTGAAGATGCCCTGTACTCAATAAAGAACAAGAAAGTGTAGTATCAATACACAACTGCAGTTTACTGGTGGGATTATACGGCTATTCCAGTAAGCACAACATATATAAGTAGACACAACATAGTAAATATGACATGTACAAAATATATACACATTGGATATCATTTTAAAGCAACAAACAATCTTCCAATATCAATCACTATTAGATATGAACGTAATCATCACAAGTAGATACACAAAACAATTCAATGGTCCTCTCACGGAATCCAATTCAATGGTACTCTCATGGAACCCATACCCAAACTGTTAGTGTGCCGGAATGTGACACCCGATCCCAATTAGTGTGCCATAACATGACACCCGATCCAATATATGTGTCAGAACGTGGAACTTGATCCAATATATATGCCAAAACGTGGCACCCGATCCCAATTAGTATGTCGGAAGATGAAACTCGATCAAATCATCATATGACAATCACAAACACAATGTACATTTTCATAATCATACAATCAAGTGTTGATTCATGACATACAATCATTCATTCATACTCATTTACATTAGCTTTAATAGATAGTGCTACATTAACATACATACATACATTACAATGAAGTAATTACCCGCATACATCACACAAACATGAAATCAAACCATCAACTACCTCGAAAACAAGCTTGAATCCTCTTAAGAAACTTGATTCTTCCTTTTTCGGATTCTTTTTGCTTGTTTTAGGTTTACAAACAATCAATATACGCAAATATCAACAATCAAAGTCTAATTATTTGAATTACAAAAAATCCAATAACCCAAGACCAAACACATGATCCTAAAGTGCAACTAGGGCAGTTTCCCACCATCAACTGTAGGCCAAAACCCTCCCCCAACAATAAATACTTATAACTTTACGTTCTACGGATTAAAAAATGGATTAGGGGAGTAAAATCCTTACCTTTAGCACCAAAAGTCGTGGGAAATTATCAAGAAATCACCTGGGGACGTCTCCTAACTCTCAAGAATGAAATTTGCAGAAAATAACATTTTTGAGGTTTATTTCCGACTTATGTCGCGATTGGCCCACTATGACGCCCCCATCCCGCCACAACGGCCCCGCCTTGGCAGCTTGCACAGAAAAATAGAGTTGAAATTTGAGTTTCCAACCCCCATTTCACAATACACCTTTAACCCATGACACTCAGAAACTACCCGTTCACGCTAAGATCAGTTTCGAGAGTTCTACTCGCTTGAATTCAATTTTGTAAAGTCGTACGGGTTCCTTAACATCTTAGCTATCTACTCATATTATCAAATTAATAATTAGATATCTCATTCATTACCAGATCTACCTATACCTCACTGACTCCAATTTCATCAAAATCTAGACTAGGCTAGAAAATCGCAAGTTACTACACAAAGTTTTTCTGGCCCCAATTCTTTCCCCAATGGATTTTTCCTAACAACAGGAAAATGTGGTTACAATATGTGGAGTCAACTGAATGGAAATGGCTGGTATCGGCACTTCAGAGGAAAACCTTTAGTGTTGTTCAATCTTTATTCATTCTTATGTGACCATCTATTTCATTTTGTACATGGTTGTGAGTATGATTCACTAGCTATGCTCATGTGTGTTTTCACTTTTTTGGATGGATCCCTAGTGGTGGATCAGGTGTACTAATCCTGCGATGTTCTCTTGGTTGAGTGGGATGATTGGGAAGACATAGTTATTTTAGATGACATATTTGGTATTGTCTTGGAGTTGTTAATGTATTCCAGTGGTTATACATGTACCACCTTGCTTATGAGAATTTATAGAAGAGCTACCATGCATATTTATGGTTGTTCGACAATCTTAATATTCATCTAGTCGTCGAGGTCATGCACATCAATTATGTGTGGTTGAATGTGGGGATCATTGAGTCCAATTTTACTATTCTTAAGGGTAATCTACAATCACAAATGCTAATCTAGCATTTTGATAGTATTGTTAGAGGGTTTGTATGCTTGGAGATATCGCTCGATGGGTGGTGTCTTGATTATTTCCTTCATTGGATTAAATAAGTTTGGTTCTCCCTCGATGAGTATCTGATGTCTAAAGATCAAATTTTTATAACTTGAGTTCATGGAAATTTATGTTGTGAGATAGAGATGTTAATAAGAATTATGATTGTTTGGGTATTATAAGTGTGTGTTGGTTGGTTCAGCTTCACTTCTAATTTTAGCGAGTATTGATTTAGAATTTTATCTTGCTCATGTGATAAAAGATTCATCTTGATAATTGTGTGACCGTCCTTGAGAACATGTTGCAAACGTGCGTATGATCAACTTTGGTGGTTATTGGGAATAACTTTTGTTGTTAGTTAAGTTTACATACAAAAATATTTATCATTAGAGTATTGAGATGACTCCATTTGAGGCATTTTATAGGAGTATTTGTAGGTATTCAATTGGTTGGTTTGAGGCTGGAGATGTGAAACCTTTAGGGGTTGATTTGGTGAAAGATGATCAGGATAAGGTGAGAAGTATCCAAGCTAAGCTTCTAGTAATACAGAGTCGACAAAAAAAAGCATGTAGATAGTAAGGTAAGGGATATGACATTTCAGGTTGGTAAGCAAGTTCTTCTAAATGTGTCAGCCATAAAGGGGGTGATGAGATTTGGTAAGAAGGGCAAGCTTAGTCCTTGATACATTGGGCCATTTGAGATTCTTGATTGTGTAGGGCCAATGGTTTATAGGTTGGCTTTACCACCTAGCCTATCTGGAGTCCATCAAGTGTTTTATGTTGAAGAAGTATCATGGGGACGGAGATTACATCATAAAGTGGGACTTAATTTTGTTAAACAAAGACCTTTAGTATGATGAGGAACCGGTTGAAATTCTTGATCGCGATGTCCGAAAGCTGAGGACCAAGGAGATAAAGTCCGTGAAAGTTTGATGGAAGCATTGTTCGATTGAGGAAGCTACTTAGGAAATCAAGAAGGACAGGCGGGACAAGTATCCCCAGCTATTCAGTGATTCAGGTACTACTCTACTCTTACTTCAACCAGTTCTCCTAGTTTATCACTCGGGGATGAGTGATGGGTAAATTGATATCTATTGTAATGAAATGTTCCCGTATTTATGAAAAAGCCAATGGGGAAGGAATTTGGGCAAAAAAGCTTCTGAGTATTAACTTGGAAATTTCCTGCCTAGGCTAGACTTGGAAAAAGTTTGAGTCAGGTGAGGTCTAGGGAAATCCGGTAATGGATAGGGGATGTAATTATGAATTCGATCAAGTGACTAGATATCCAAGACATTAAGGAGCCTGTATGGCTTTACGTAATCGAATTCGGGTAAGTAGAACTCCCAAAATTGATCTTGACATGAAAGGGTAGTTTTATAACGTCAAGGTTTGAAAGTGTATTGAGAAATATGAGCTTGGAATTCAAATGCTGAGTTTCTGTCTCCGTGCAAGCCACTGGGGAGGAATTAATTCCTCCAGGGTGGGTCAATTATGGCGGGATAGGGCCCGTTCTAGTGGGATGGGGCCCACAGTAACGGGCCAGTCGCGACTTAAATCGGGGAATAATTCATTCTTAAGAGCTAAGAGATGACCCAGGGCAATTTCTTTTCAAATTCCCATGCCAAAGATAAGTTAATTACTTCCCTAATCCGTATTTTGATTCTTAGAACTTAGAATCCTTGTTAATTATCATTGGGGGAGGTTTTAGCTTGAAGTTAATGGTGGGAAAAGCCCTAGTTGAATATTATGATCAAGGGATTGGCCTTGGGTTGATATTTTGTTATAATTCGGGTAAATAAGGCCTTCTTTGTTGATCCTAGCGTTAATTAATTATTTTAGACCAAGAACAAGCCACAAGACTCCGAAAAGGGAAGACAAAAGTGTCTTAGGAGTATTTAGGCTTGGTTTCAAGGTAGGTGTTGGTTCAACTTTCTGTTTATTGATAGATTCCTGTAAATTACTCCCTTGTATTCATGCATGCATGTGAATAAGGAAACATGAATCGAATATAATGAAATGATTATGTATGAACAATTACATGCCATGAACCTGTTACTTGACTGTATGACTATGTGCGCTGTTCATTATGGGTGTGATTATGACTGGGTTATGCTGACTGGACAAGGTGTCACGAATCGACACACATATTGGATCGGGTGTCACATTCTGACACATGTAGTGGACAGGCGTCCAGCTATGTGGGATACTCTCTAGTTCCATAGATTCGAGATCTTCACCAAGCCCCATGACGCATACAATCCCACCCGGGTCTGGGAATTCTACTCAGCCTACAGTGATCTAGTACTTCAATGGAATAAGAATGCTACTGCCTTTAAGCCAGTGGAGTTTGTGATGGTCCGAGGGAGGAAGGCTAGATGCAGCATCGATGATATCAACATTGTATTTGAGAGAGCTACATATTTCGTTCACGAGTACTAGAGTATGACTACTGAAAAAACTCTGGATGACCTGAGGGTTAGCTAGCCCCTCCTGATTTCTGACACCACCCCAAGGTAGATTGAGGCTGGAGTGCCTATAGAGAAGAAGGACCTGAACATAGTAGCTCAGTACTAGTATGAATTTATCAGCAGCAAAATCATGCCGCCGCAGAATGAGTCCATTCTCCGCCACCTAAAGGTGACCTGTCTTGGGTCTATCATAGCCAAGAAGTGGCTGAATTTAGGATTGATTATCGAGCAAGAGATGGCCATGAGGGCAAAGCAAGGTCAGACGTCCCTTCCCTTTCTAGTACTGATCACAGAGTTGTATCGTCGGGCCGGAGTTCCTCGTGAGGAGAAGAGGGATGTCGAGCTTACACCCACATCTTCTACCAACATACAACATATAGAGGCTAAGTACACATGAGATGAGGATGATAGGAGGAGAGCAGCTTCGGTGGACACATCCCTGGAGGTTGATATCGGTACATTACCTGTAGAGGCAACCTTGCCTACTTAGGCCTTTGGGATTTCAGGTACTTCTAGCTCCACTTCTTTTGAGGCCCCGAGTTCTTCTGCTGCACCACCGCCCCCTATATCTTCTGCTGGTACTACTATCTCTAGGACTATAATTACCTAGGCCATGTTTCTCAAGATGGGGAACCTAGCCAATTCTACTGATGTGCGTGCTTCCTGACTAGAGGCCGAGGTTCCCTGGATGATTGAGAGAGCTATTATTACTGCATTGACACCTCTCAGGGCTTCTATAGATGTCCTCACAATGAGAGTAGAGGTTTGTGAGAGCGGGCAGGGTGTTACTGATGCGGTGATGACTTTGAAAGCCGATGTTTTTGAGCTAAGGAAGGATGTGGACCATCTGAAGTCCACAAACTTCACTTCTCTATTTAGGACGGTGGAGATCCTAAATGACCCGAGTACAGATGTTCCAGCCTGTGCTGAGGTGCCTCCGACTACCTACCGAGATGATACTATAGCTGAAGTTGCTTCTGCTGGTTTGAGGCCGAGACAGATGAGGAGCAACTGGAGGTGTGAGATGAGGCTGTCTATGAGGACCTGGCCGACTTAGAGGGTGCCATGTTTGAGACAACTAGACATGTCTCCTTGATAGATACTTCCATGATAGGCTCTAGTGGAGTCAGGGTTGATGAGAGTGTGACACCAGGCACTAATGCCCAGACAGATGGAATGACTGAAATGCAGACTTCATCCCAGGCTTAGCCTGGCAGGATGATTTTTACCCTCCCTCTCTACTATCTTGTTATACTTTGTTTTTGTTTTAGTTGCATTTGAGGACAATTGCTTATTTTTGTTGGGTGTGGTGAGATATTTCCATACCTACCTCTTGTGATTGTTTTTTGAATATTGGGCTTATTTGACTTATTGATATATATATATATATATATATATATATATATATATATATATATATATATATATATATATATATATATATATATATATATATCTTGGTTGGTGAATTGTGTTGTGGATGTTTTAGCTTGTGGCCCATTGTTTTGAATGAAAATGGTTTTGAACCTAATTTTAAAATTTTGCCACCTCTTTTGTGTGTGACTGTGGTCGGTTGTTGTGTAAATTTGAGTGTCGATTGTGGTCAATATCGATGATTTGAATAGTGTTCCTAATGGAACAAAATGAATGTGTGGCTACGATGAGGCAAAAAAAGTTACATAGGCAATATGTGAACTTTTAGCGTCTTGTTGTGACTAGTCGCTTGTCAAATGAGTCTCTTGTGATGAACATTGCACGCTAGCTAGAAAGTGTGGAGTCTTGTTTAATAATGGTACCAATGCCTTGTGTGATGAGATTAATTTGAACATTTTGTGTGATGACACCTAGAATTTGGCCCGTTGGTCTGGTTGATTAAGTGATGCAAGCACTTGAAATGATCTTAGGCAAGAATTTTGATGAGTGAACCAAATTGACAATATACCTCTTTTGTGGCCAACCTTGTGAGATGTGTGAACCTTGCTTGGCACCTTTTTAACCTTACCCCTTTTCTTGGAAGAAACTTGAGCAATTTTGACCTCTCTTTATCCATTCACTCATAACGTTCATGAAGTATGGTTTGTTTGAATTGTCAACTTAGGCCAAAAACCTAAGTTGGGGTGTGGTGAAAAGAGAAGGAAAGTCAAGAATTGTGAGAAATCCCCCTTGTGTGATGGCTTTGAAAAAGATGAAACCCCTCTATGTAAAAAAGAAAGAGAAAAGGAAATGAAAAATAAGAAAGAAAAGAAAAAGACTGAAAAAGTTGTGAAATAAAGTATTGAAAATTACAAAAGAAATGGGGTATCTGATGGTTCATATGATGTTGAATAATGGGGTGGATTATGAGCATGTTTGAAATGTTAAAGAAAAAGAGGAAAATGATATTTAGACCATACTTCATGAAGGTAGAAGCCACTAAGCCTAAATGACCATACCTTTACACTCAACACCCTTACAAGCCTTGGAAAGACCTTTGTGATCTTGAGTGAGCTGAAACAAATGTTGATTGGAAAATAAGGGCAAACCTATAGGTGAAGTCATGCATGTGTTCATCTTTGTGAGTGTGAGAGTTGTATGTGATTTTGAACCTTTATATTGTTGAGAAGTTTTGTGTGAATATGAAATCATCTTTGTTGTGAGGGCATTTGAGTACCTTTGTTGAGATTGAACTTGTATTTGAAGCAAGTATTGTGAACTTGAGCATCTTTGATAATGGTGAGTCACAATTTGAATCTTTGAGTGCACAATTGATCATTGTATGAGTAATTTGAACCTTGTTATGTGCATTTAGGTTGAGTCTTATGCAACACTATTTGTAGGCATCCTTATTGAATTGTTGATATTGAGTTTTATTTGAGGACAAGCAAAATTTTAAGTTGGGGTGTGATAGTTTTAGTGCCTTCAAATGCCTAATTTATGCTATAAAATGATGTTAAAGTCTTGATTTTTAGGAATGTAGATTAAGGAGCAAATCAAGGACACTAACAGGCAAAAAGGAACAAAACAAGCTGAAGAAGTGGAGAAAAACAATCCTGGTGATCGCCAAGACCACTCTCTTCAGGCCGCTTAAAGTTCTAGTGTGCCAACCCTAAGGGAAGAAACCAAATCGGCGACAGATATGGGTAGTCGGCCAATCGCCAATCAGTTCCACGACAACAGATTGGATCGCCCTAAGTTAAGGGAGCTGAGATGCTGAAGGCCAATGCAAAATGGCGATGAAATAGGACACTCAGCAGATCACCGATCGGTTCGGCGAGGTGCGACTTAACCCGCCGAGTGGACTTTCAGGCTTAATATTGGAAAACTATAAATTGGATTTTAAATGTAATTTATAGGAGTGCTTTCCTTGATAGTACAATTCCCATTCTTGACTTAGAGTTTTTCTTTGGATTTTTGAGTTTGAATTGTACAATTTTGGAGGATTTGGAAAGTGGGTCTTTGTTTTTCATTCTTAGAAATCATTGTAAATGCTTGGAGACTCTTACCCATACCATGGCTAATGAATTTGGTAACCGTTTCTCTGTTTTTATGATGTGTGGCTAAAACCCCAATTCTTGGGATGTGATTATGGGTTGAATTAGCCATTGTTATTGATTATTACTAATTTAAATGCTATATTGAAGTGGGTTTAATCATTAGCTGTATTTTAATCTATGAATTGTAGTTGCAAATGCAATTCTAACTTTGAGTTCTTAGCTTGCTTGAGAGAGAGGTTTTTGAACCAAAGCTTTTGATTAATGGTTTGTAGGTATAAGGTTGACGTGGGTTCAACTCGAAAGAGTGAATCCTAAATCAAATACTACCCATTTTGCTCGAGAGAGAGGATATATTAAGGTTATGGGCTGTTCTTATTTGTTAAGCTTGTTGATGTTCAAGAGAAATCACTTGAATCGAAGTTGTTGTTCAAGATAAAGCTATTTCAATCATAGCCTAGCCTACTCACCTGCATTTATCTATTTATTAGTAGTTTAAATTACCCATATAGTTATATTTACCTATAATCGATCACATCCCGAGAATTCCTCTTTATATTATTGTTTTATTGTTGTTTGATTGCGTCGTAGCTGCTAATTGCAAACCAAAACCCCCATCTAACATTTATTGTCAACCCCTTTGACTTGTTTACATGTCTTTTTCGATAATTTCTATTCCTCTAACTATTTAGACCACATTTGCACTTCATAACTGAATTTGAACACGTACTGCATTCTATGGGTTCGACCCCAACCCTTCGTTAGGTTTTATACTGCTTAACAATCGTTTACACCTAAAATTGGATGAGGTGTGCTTCAAACGTTAATCAAGTAGCCGCATTATCCTACCAGTACACCTTGGTTTCATGTACTACTACTGTACTTGCTCTTTCTTTGTTGAGTACATGACATCTTCAAGCGGCTACTGACAGACCTCAGTTAGGAGATCATTGAGCGAGACCGGATTCAAAGGTAAGCTAGTTCTTTCAGGCTGTCATGGATCCAACATTAGTTTAGTCCATTCTTTTTGGACTCATACTATATGTTTAGACTTTGCTTATACTTAGTTTTTTGGGGTTGCACCTCCTTTTACTTAGACTTTTTGATTGGGAGAGTTTTGGTACAATGACTTTTAGGTCTAGGGGTTGAATTTCCACAAGGGTTATTGGTAGTTGTTTTTGGTTAGACTTTCGGAGTTTATGAGAGCTCCTTATTTAATTCTTCATTTAAACCTGCTTCCATATCTTCAAAATGATTTAGTTTCTTTAAGTTGCTTAGTCGGGCTGTAGTAGTGGTTCTCCCACCGGAGTGTTAGTGTGGGTGCCAAGAAGAAGGAACTCTAGTTGACTAAAGTTATTATTGTTGAAAAAAATGACAATCACACCCAGGATAATGTCTAAAACTAAATAGCAATAGAAAGAGAGTAACAACGATGCTAAATATTAAAATGGGGTAAATATGATACCCAAATAAGTAATACAATAATATTGATGAAAAATTGGTAGTGTGAAAAGACTACTACTCTAACACTCTTTTATTTCTTACAGCACACAAGAATATTACTTTCACACTATTTAATCACAAATCAAGAAATAACTTGTGGATTACTCTCTCTACTCTCTATTGCTTCTCTATTTTGGTGTGTCTTCAAGTGTTCAATTACTACTTTATTTATAGAGTTTTGAACCTTTTGATTACATCATTAGTGACATAAATGTGGCAGCCAATTTCCACAAAGTTTGGCTACCAAACTCTACCAAAACTCTACCAAACCTTAACTACCAACTTCCACAATGTGACCGGCAACTTTCACATTTGTGGCTGCCAACTTTTACATTTGTGGCTAGTAATTTCAATAAGTATGACTGCCAAATTAGTTGCCATCAAGATTTTGTTCCCATAAATCTCTCCCTTAATTTTTATTTTTCTTCTTTACTCTAAGGCTTGATCTCAATCTCTGAAAATCTTCAAACTTAAGAAACTTTGTAAAGATATCGACAACTTGATCATGAGATTTCACATATTTGAGCTCTTCTTCTTTCTTGGCAATGCATTCTCGGATAAAGTGATGCCTTGTGTCTATGTGCTTGCTCCGATCATGATACACTGAATTCTTTACAAGTGTTTGTGCAGATTTGTTATCAACACAAATCATTATGACTTCAATTTATGGGAAATTGAGTTCCTTCAACAATATCCTCAACCAAATAGCACGACATGTACATGATGTCGTTGCCACATATTCAGCTTCACAAGTAGAGAGAGTAAAAATTAATTGTTTCTTTGAACTCTAAGAAATAACATAATCACCCAAGAAAAACACAAAAATAGATATGCTTTTTCTATCCAGCATCTCCCGCATAATCACTTTTACAATATCCTACAAGACTAAAATAATCAGAAGAAGAATAAAATAGTCCAAGGTCGATTGTACCTTTTAGGTAACGTAGAATTCTTTTGGCAACCTTCAAGTTAGTGGAGGTAGGACCTTCGATGAAGTGATTTACTACTCCAACCGCAAAAAGCATATATGGTCTCATACATGTCAAGTACCTTAGACTTGCTACAAGACTTTTGAACAGAGAGGAGTCCACCTTTTCTCCATTATCAAACTTTGAAAATTTTTTACCACTTTTCATTGGGGTGTTCACAAGATTCGAAAGGTACTTGAGAATAAAATTCAAGCACTTAAACTTTAGAAGTGCAAAAAAACCAATTGACGTGAGCCTTGATCTTACTAGGAATAAATGTGAAAGTCTGTCTCAACTAGATATGTCAGAGTGTTGGAAAATTTGATGTATATTATGAATTCTACAAGAACAGACATAGCTTGCGTTATAGGTGACTGAGTTGATACAAAAGTAATATCAACCAAAATCATTGGATGACAATGAAATGAATTTTGGGATATTAGAACACATTCAAAACTTTGTTTTTCATTACTAAAGGTATCCAACAGTTATTTAGGAATATAGTGATGAAAATTGGATTACTAGATCAATATAAACTAAGTCCAGAAGTAGATATGTTTTCATCATTTGTGGAGGAGCAATATAGTGAAAATCATCGAAACAAACATATATAGCTTGCTCTACAACGGAGTCTGAGTTCAAAGCCTTAAACAAGGCGAGTGAAGAAGTTGAATGACTCTGAAAGTTCTTAGAAGATATTCTATTTTGGTCCAAACCAATGACTTGTATATGCATACATTGTGATAGTCAAGTTGCAATAGGAAGATTTGAGAGCGTTATGTTTAACAGTAAGAATCGTTACATATAGCAAAGAAAAAAAACAGTATTAGACAATTACTTTCTGGAGGAATTATCACAATTGTATATGTTATAAAGTCAAAGGATAATGTGTTGGATCCACTTACAAAGGCCAAACTACTGAGGGAGTTGAGAGATCATCAAAAGGAATGAGACTATGGTTGAGGATATCCCAAGATCTAGCTTCAAGGACATCAAACAAAGTCATTGATGATGGTTCAACATTGTCAAAATAATTTTTATGATCCATTCTTATGATGAGACAATGTTCATAACAAAGATAAATGCATTATAATAACCATTTAATGATTGTTAAGCTTGATACAAGGTATATCAAATGGTGTACCTAGGGGATAACACATTTATAAATCACCTAAATAAGCATGAAGTGTAAACAACTTCAATCAGAATCGATGCAATCGGTTCTCGATGCACTTATGAACTAGGTTGTGTTCGTGAATGAAACAAAAACAACAATGAGAACCACAACAAGTCAAAGGGTTAAATGTGTGACTTATGTTGTCTAGGTATACATTAATGTTCGACGGTTTAAAGATGTTGAATATATCAATTGAACGAGTATATCTGACATATGTTCACACTAAAAAGTTCAAAAGGGAAACGTACTTATCTAAATGCAATTAATCCTTACTTACAAATCACACAGTTTTTTCATGCATATGCTTTAAATATAGTCATTCCCAATTCACGAGGGGTATTTTTGGTTTTAATTAAGGTGTGAACCAAAAAATGTGGGGGAACCAAGTGAAGAAAAAATGAAAAGTCATTTCTCCCTCATTGGTAGAAGAAAGGAAAAAAATTGTCCTTATATTAGGAAACATTTCCCTTAGCTCTTAAAGAGTTAAGTGGAAGGTTTCCCTTGTGTCGTAGCTCGCTCGCTCGGCTCGGCTCAAGTTTGACTTTTAATGAATCAATTAAATAATTTTTGAATTATGAATTAATTTGAATTAATTAATTCATGAAATAGAATTGACTTATTAATTCACGAAATGCAATTGATTTGGAATTCAAAGAACTGTTTAGGAAAGGACGTGTTCCTTCCAAACATGCATTTCCTATCCCAAACAACACCATGCGTGTTCTAAACAAACTGACATGTTCTGAACAGGTAAGTTCACACCTACCGTTTGGTATAAATAAAGAGGTTTCCTCTCAATTTTCTGCATCAAATTTTTTTCTGCTTCTGCATATATTTTCTTAAAACAAAGTATAGTTATTGTGTGATTTCAGTGCCATCTTTTGAGTTCACTGAAATTATTGAAGTGTGAGGGACCATCTTCTTTTATAGGTATATCTTTTTTATCCTGAGAGGAAATAATTCACAATCTTGGATACAACGAGAGGATTAGATTCCTTAAGGACAAATAATAAATTCTTTGTACTCAAATTTTTTCCTTCTTTTCATCTTAATAATATTTGAGGTTTACTATTTTGAATAGAGAAGATAACAATAAGTAGATAAGCAGTTTAAATACAAAGTAACTTAAAGGACACAATTAAGGAATATAATTAGATCTCTTACCATGAAAGCTGGATTTCATAAACTACAATTCTTTTCCTCATTCCTTCATCCACGCTTGTATGTAACAAAATAAAAATATATAACCGGGAAAATGCATAAGTACCCACCAATGTATGCCCGAAATTCTAGATACACACTTATATTATACTAAGGTCCTATTACCCCCGAACTTATTTCATAAATAATTTTCTACCTCTTTTCGGCCTACGTGGCACTATCAACCAAATAACTTGAAAAAATTGTCAACACGCGCTGGGCCCAGAAGGTAGTGCCATGTAGGCCGAAAAGGGGTAGAAAATTATTTATAAAATAGGTTCGGGGGGGAAGGGGGTAATAGGACCTTAGTATAGTATAAGTGGTGTCTCTGAGATTTTGGGCATAGGTTGTGGGGGTACTTATGCATTTTATAAAATCTGCAGTTAAGATTTTTAAAAATTATTTAATAACTGATTACTAATTTTTTTCTTCTGAATTTGATTTCTTGTTAATTATTTTTCTTAATTTAACAAGTACTATACTTTTAAATTTTGTAATTACAATAATAAAGAAAATTAAAAGAAATAATACTAGAGTATCACACTATCCCATGTATACAATTTATTCGTTATTAGCTTCCATCCTTAACATAAATAAAGTCACAAATAAATGAAACAGAAAATGGCCGAAAGCCACCCCCCCCCCCCCCCCCACCCCCCTCCAATCTACCGAATTCTCAACTACACACCTATACTTTACGGGGATCCTATTACCCCTTTGAATTATTTTAAAATGGAATTAATCTCACCCTATATGCTGAGGGTGGCAAAGAAAGTGGATCCACTCTCTCAAAGAGAGTGAGGGACAATTTTTTTTTATTAAAACTTTAACTTTGCAAGTAATTTTCCTTTTTTATATTATGATTTTGATTTTTTTTTTTTTTTTGAAATTATGTCAAGTTTTACTCTATTTATATTTTCTTTGTCTTCTTTCTTTTTCTCTCTAACACTTTGCTGGATTTAAGTTACCGAAAAATACCATGAACTTAGTTCACTTTTCAGCTATCACTAATGCTATCTCTTTCCTCTCTTTTCTTCCCGAAGAAATTACTCCCCTTCTTTTAATCATAAACTTCATTTTTCATTCTCACATCACCAATTTTGCAGATGCCATGCCACCATTTCCTACTTCTTTTTTCAGATCTAAAAATCATTTGACTATCATATTACCTGTTGTTATTGAATTCACTTTGGATTTTGCTATTATCTCCAACTCCAATATGCCACCCACTTTTCGAAAATTAATTGACCACACGAACTTATAAAAATGTCATCTTCTAATTCTTGGCAGCCCCAAATTTTATTCAGCAATGTTATCATTACCAATTGAATGAAACTTTACTAAAATTATGAAAAATAAAATTAAATAAAAAATATAGAAAGAATAGCAAAGAAAGAAGAAGGTAATGTGCTTTTGGGTTTCATATCAATAAATGAAAAGTTACTGCAAAGAAAAGTTAAAGGAGGATTAAAAAGAAAAGATAAAAAGAGAAAGGAAAATATAAAATAAAGACAAAGAATAATAAATTTTTTATTAAAAAATAATATAATATTATGTGATAGGCGAGTGTATATCACTACTTAACATAAATCTGGGTATGACTTTTTAAGGGGTATATATTTCGCTTTTAAAATGTTCAGGGGGGTGATTGGACACCCGTAAAGTTGAAGTGTGTAGTTGAGATTTCTGGTATAGATTGAGGGGTTTTAGACCATTTTCTCATAATAATGGGAAGGAGGATATCAATAATGGTGACTTAGTGAGGATATTGCTATTCATTTTAAAAGATTTATCAAATTAATAATAGTAGTAATAATAGTAATATTAAGGGAAAATGGTCAAAAATGCCCTTAAATTATGTGAAAGGAATAAAAATGCCTTACCGTCAATACTTTGGTTCAAAATGCCATTGCAGTCAATACTTTGGTCCAGAAATGCCTTTATAGTTACAAAATAGGTCAAAAATGCCCTCTTTCCGAATAAATATTTCTTTTTCTTTTTAAACACATCTTCCTAATTAAAATATTGTTAAAGAACACTATTCTTGTTTTCTTTCTTCTAAAATCACTTTAACAAATAAAAATGTAGGCAATATTTTTTTCTTCTTAATCTCATTTTATCAATTAAAATGGAATAACTTCATGTACGCTTTCGATAAATAATATATGTCATATATATAAGATCATAGTATATCCATCAATAATTTATATTTATATAACGATAAAAAATAATGATGATAAAATAATAAATATTTTCATTTTTTATTTTTTTTTAATTGAAGACAAACATTTGCTAATTTTTTTTTTAAAAAAAATTATTAGAAAAAAATGTGTTAAAAGAAAATAATAATATATTTATTTGAAAAATAAGCATTTTTGGCCCATTAAATAACAATAAGGGCAATTTTGGACTAAAGAATTGATGGCAAGGACATTTTTGGACCAAACTATAAACGGAGGACATTTTTGTTCCTTTCGCATAGATTAAGTGCATTTTTGTTATTTTTGCATAGTTTAAGGATATTTTTGACCCTTTTCCCTAAAAATAATGATGACAATGGTGATAATAATATTATTTAATAATAATAATTGTAATAATAATAGTAGTGAAAGCAATAATAATATAATACCAGATTTACAGGATCAAGGACCTGGCGGCAATCCGCCCAGTCATAGATTTAGCAAGTTAAGCATCCTTAAGCTAGTGGTAGTCCGCCTGCGAAAGAATCGAAATATACAAGAATTTTGACATAGTTTTTCAGACTGCTTGGTAAGCTTTTTACCCGAGCAAAGGGTCTGTCAGAATCTAATACATACAACTTATTGAGCCCATGTGTCTGACAGTTCTAAATGGGTATGAGGTGCCCTATTTATCAAAACTCCTTTTCGGGCTAAAACCACGGCTGGCCAGACGGAGTTACTAAGACAAAGCTAATAAGAGTAGTGCTAGATTCGATTGTACCTCGATCTCGGAACCAAGTCAAAAAGCCATAATAAAATTCTTTTATATTTAAATAAAGCTTAGATCCATTCATGGTCTATATAGGAGAGAAGTTAGTTATTCGACATAGATAATCTTTAGCCAGACATAGTCCTGGCTAGGAGAGACATACTAAAATAAATGACTGAAAATAAATACCTTATAAAGGACACTGGCTTCAAGATTCAAGAACTCTGAAGAACTAACCGGTTTATTTATATGAATATCGGAACAGTGATAAAAAAGAGAGCTTTACAAATAATTTACAAAACTCAAAGAAAAGAAAGAGCACTTGCTAAAATTTTCTGATGCCCTTTCCTAAAACAAACTATGACTTATATAGACAAAATGAAAAGACAAAAAAAATCTATGTACAGTAGAAAAGGGCCCTCGTCTGGGTCCCTGAACAGTGTATCAATGTTTAGTAGGGCTTCAACAGTAAATCTATTGTTGAGTGGGCCTGTTTTCATATGGCTTCACTTGACTATGTTTCCTTTGTCGTATTCTTGCCTTTATCTAAAGCCTTCATTTTTTGTAGGAAATCTTCCGCGTCTTGTAATTCAGTGGCCAACAACATATGGTCTGATTCGGCATGTTGTGAGTCTTCCATGTCATTGCTAGTCTCACTTCGCATTGAAGTATCAGATTTATCAATCTGAGTTATGGTTTGAAGTAGATTCTTTCTTACTTCCTCAAGATAATCCTGAATCATTTGTTCTTTATCTCTTTCTTGAAAGGAGATTCTTCTAGAAATATGTCTTACTGAGTTATCCTCAAAATTTTTTCTGGCCGAATTGTTTTATAATCAATAATTTTTTATTTAATAGAATCTATAAGTTTTTAACCAACTAATTGGTTGGTCTTGGGGTCTTTTTTTAAGAGCTTATCCCAGAAGTTATTATAATAAGTTTTGTAAAGGCATGGAATATTGTCCTCGTTGAACCCTACTTCAGGTGTCCATTTATGTATCCATGGTATTGAAAATTCTATGAAAAAATAGATTTGATCTATCCTTTCAATCCAGCACACATGATCTTCACGATATAATCTATTAAGATCTGGAGATACTTCAGTCCAATCGTTATATAAATTTAAGAATGGTTCTGGAAGAATTTGAATGGTCGGACCATGGTATGACCACCAACTGATAAACCAATTTTGTATTGTATCCACAAAAATCTTTGCACACACCTTTACGAACCAAGTGTTTTTTTGTTTGTCGTTGTTATAATACAACACTAAATCAAATACTTGGATATGATCCCAATAAGTAAAATTCATCTTGGCACTATGAAACTTATCTGTCTCTCTTTCATAGCTGACATGCCCCAATCTTCAACAGATATAATCTGTTTTATAATAAACTTAGAAAAGTTATAACTCTTCTCCTGTGGGTTATGACCCATACCTGAAAAGTACTGAAACTCCGCACTTCCTGTATTCATCAAAATTTCTTCATAATAGGATCGAGTCTTATATGACTCTCCTGAAAAATATAATCCATTTACAAGATATCGTTGGAATATCTTCCAATGTTCATCCTTCCGTTGTAAATCAGAGTTTTCTAATAGAAATATTATTTCTTTTTTCAGTAACTTTTCATAGGATTTTATATCATCTGAATCCTCTCTAATAACTGAAACAAAAGTATCCTTTTGCTTCTTTCCTTCCAAATAAGCCTGCATATGATCATATAATGAACTATCTTTTGGAATATCTTTCAAATTAACCAATTGCTGCGAACTGGATGAAGACTCTTCTTGAGAAGAAGTTGTTTTATTAATTAAAGTTCTTTTTCCCGTTTGTATAACTGGGGAATTTTAATCGGATCTATATGATGATCCTTAAGATGATCTGGCTCCATATGATGGATTACCATAATTGCCTCTGCTTGGGGCTGTTCTTCCCCTTCCTCTTCCTTTAATGTGAATCCAAGGTGGATCTATCCTACAAATGTAACAACTTTTCGTTATCATTCAAAAAATAATCTATCAGATAATCCTCTGAATAATATTCTATCTGAATATGAAAAAATTCTTCACTCAAGATTTTATCAACAATCTTTGTAATAACCAGATTTTTTATATCTCTAGGTAAAGGCGTGAGAACCCTCAGTATTTCAACTAGAGTTCCATTATCAAGAAAAATTTGAAAAAACATAATTTATTGAATATATTCCCTGGATAAGAAATCAGGTAAAGAGTTATCAACTCCCTTTTTATATTGAATCTCAAAATCGAAAGGGGCTAATTGTGCTTGCCACCTGGAGAATATTAATTTTGAGGCATCGTGCTTGAAATCTTTGTCAAACATAAATTTGACCGATTGAGCGTCAGTTTTTATCAAAAACTTTTGGTTGTATAAATCATCCTGAAATTTGAGAACGCATTTAACGATGGTTAACATTTCATGTGCTACCGTCACTTATTTCTTCTAGGCTTCATTCCATTTTCCTGAATGAAATCTAATCAAATATTCTTTCTTATCATGAGAATTAATCTGTTTAGGAATTCCTCCATATCCAATATTGGATGCATCTGTCTCAATAATCTTTTGCCAAGCAGGGTTGGCTAGTGCGACGCATGAGAGTGATTGCACTCTCCGCTTAATCTCTTTTACCAAATTGGTAAGACTTTCAGTCCAATGAGACTTATGATCCTTTTTCAACCTGTCATATAACAGAGCTAAGTCTCTAGAGAGATGTTTATAGAATGGGGAAATGTAATTTAAACTTTTCAAAAATCTCTGTAACCGAATCCTGTCTATAATAACATTGGGAAACTTGTCAGCAAAATCAATAGCTCTTTGAATGGGAGTAATCTTCCCTTGACAAATTTGATGTACTAAAAATCGAACATCTATTTGAAATAAACTCATTTTGGGTTTTGAAATAACCAATCCATTTTGTATTACAACTTTTTTGAAAATGTCAAGATGCTTGATATGCATTTCAAAATATTTTGAAAATACTAGAATGTCATCAATATAGACAATGATAAAATTCATATAAGGATTAAAAATGTCATTCATTATTTTCTGAAATTCAGAAGGAGCGTTTTTCAAACCAAAAGGCATGGCATTCCATTTGTATTGTCCAAATGGGACATTAAAAGCAGTTCTATAAGAATGTTCTTTAAAAATATGAATTTGCCAATATCCTGATTTTAAATCAAACTTTGAAAATATATTGGCACCGTATAATCGCAATAAAAGATCCCTTTTATTAGGAATAGGATACCTGATCCACTTTAAGTGTTTATTCAAAGGCTTGTAGTTAATGACCAATCTTGGAACACCTAGTTCCCTTTCAGCCGCGTTATTAACATAAAAGGCTGTGCAAGACCAATGAGACTTGGACGGTTTTATCAAACCCTTTTGTAAGAGATTATCAATCTCAGTTTTGCAGAACTCTACTAACTCAGCATTCATCTGACAGGGCCGAGATTTAGTAGGGATATCATCCTCTAAAAATCCTTCTTCATAAGGAAGAGTCACAATATGCTTCTTGCGATTCCAAAAAGCGCTAGGATGATCTGCACAAATGTCCACAACAATCTGCTCAGAAATCAATTTGATTTTTTCCTTTACCATAGCCGATTTCATCGAATCTAAAATATTTATGCTGAATAACTCTAATTGTAATGAGTCCATATGACCCTGCTTCATTTTAATCAATGCATTAATATCTCTCATAACCGGATCTGTAACAAAAGAATAAGTTATCTCATTGTCCTTGTAATTTGATGAGAATCCTTTCGCATCGATTCCTGTGAAAGGATAAATTGCATTTATAAAAGGAGTTCTAAGTATAATTGGAGGGTTTAGCTGATTCTTAACCAAAAAGAAGAAGTGGGGAATGCAGACTTTGTTCTGACAAATCTTCATAGTTGGTAACTTGTACTCTATATCCAGAGCATGGTCAGAGGCAGATTTCACCAAATGCGTAGTTTTTTGAAGTATTTGGTTGGTACTAAACCTTCTTGAATACAGCTAACATCTGCATTGCTATCAATCGTTGCAATGTTAGTAATCGAAAAACTATTATCAATCAAAATAGTACATTTAATATACCATTTATGAACGGTAACATCTGCATCATTCCCAAAAACATATCTTGTTTAAGATTAGAATTATCGAGTTGGAGAGTTTCATCTTGAACTTGCTTCCTTTTATTTTTTGAAAATCGATCTTCTTCAGTATTATTTATCTCAATCTGAGTAATACAATGATCACAAATCAATTGTTTTTGTTTAACAGATTTAATCTCCCTTTTCAAATTTTCAACCTCGATTTTTAAATCATCAAAAGAAGAATCTTTTTCAAGAAAACTATTTTTCTTTAAAATACAATCATCAACTTGTTTTAAAAAATATGGTGCTTCATATGCGAAATCATTTAAATCATTCTTTTTCTTTTCAAGAAATTTTGAAGAACTGGCTTCATTTGAAACAACTAAATTGATAATTTTTTCACGTAGCCTACTATCAGTAACTTCTTTTAAAAGTTCAACCACATTATCAGATGTGATAGTATTCAGATTAAAATCTTGAAATTGCGATTGAAGTTTATAAATTTCGTCATCTTCACAATGACAATCATGACCTTGACAAGTATCACAGGCATTAGTACGGTTATTATCATAATCAGATGAATCAAATAATTCAACTTCAGAATTTGAACCTGATTCATAATCATCTTCTGATCTAGAAGTGTATAACAAACCATAAACCTTTTCATAAGTATCATTATCCATTTCTAACATTTTTAACTTGTTTAACTTGCAATTCAGAGCAATTTGCCCAAGTTTTCCACACTTGTAGCACTTTACCTTCGAAAGATCTCTTCCAGATCTATCTTTAGTAAATCTATTAGATTTATGATAGTTTTTTTTAGGTTCTCGATCTTTTTTAGATCTATGCCTTCGCTTAGATGTTTTCTTTCTGTGCGAATCTGCTTCTTTTGAAGACCTGTAATATTTGTCTTCCTTTGCAGTGGGATTGGGTAAACTAAATTGTTCACAAAAATCTCTCAATTGATATCGTTCTTTTAGCTTATCTATCTTAAGCTGTTGAGCCATTTTTAGTTCATTGCACAAATTCAATCCTTCTTGTATGCAAATTCCTATAATTTTTCCATAACTCAAAGATCCATAAGGAATTTCAATCTGACTTCCTCTTAGAGTTTTTCGAACTCTTTCAGCGAAAAGAGGGGGAAGTCCGTCTATGAACTTGGCTTTCCAATATTCAAGCTTATTTTCGGGCAATTCCAGATATGTATCTTTATATCATCTAAAGTGTACCAAAGTCCTACATCTAAGACCATTGAGAAGAGTTCTTACTGTCTCATGTTGATTGGTAAATCTACCATTAAAATGTTCTAAAATAGTAAGAACCAAGGTATAAACAACATCTTCTCTGTTTTTTACCAAAGCCATACCCAAGTTATCAACTTCTTTAACTGTGGCAATAACATTAACAACTAAGGACTTTTCCTCAGTGATGAGATAATTATCCCACTAGGCTTGAAGCTGATCTGTAAAACCTGCAACAATCATTTTACAGATTGTTCTGTTTGTGCTTTTAACACTCTTGCAGATAGTTGCGTACATCAACATACGATGCACCAAAATAGTCAATTGCCTATCTGTTAATCCATCGAGATTCCATTCATAAATTTTGGAACCACTGTAAGACGTATTAGTCTGATTCCAGTCACGTTGCGTACATCAACATACGATGCACCAAAATAGTCAATTGCCTATCTGTTAATCCATCGAGATTCCATTCATAAATTTTGGAACCACTGTAAGACGTATTAGTCTGATTCCAGTCACGTTCCTTAATTAAAGCATCCTATGGAGTCGGACGAGGATAATAGTATGTATTCATACTAGGTTTGGTAGCATATCTGCTATTTTTCTTGGGATAACCCCTGAGTTTATTAAACTCTGAAGAGACTTGATTTTTAAAATCAACACTAGTTTCCATTTTATCAGCAAAATCTTGCGATAAATCCATAGGCCCAAAGTTTAAACCGGATAGCTTCTTATCAACAAACTCTTTAATATCTAAATCGAAAAACTTCTTATCAAGAAGATCTTCTAGATTTTTCAAAGAACTAGGTTTAAAATCTGAGATTTCTAAAAGTCTTTGAACATGAGGAGAAACTACCGTGGGTTTTCTTTCAGAAGTAGAAGCAATATCGGTAGAAATAACAAAATTAGTTTTAGCCATATCGGCTTTTATATCTTTTAACAAAATAGTTAAATCATCGAGTTTTTTGTCAAGAGAGCTGATATCCTCACCCAACACTTTAACATAAAGACTCAAATAATTATTTTGAGTAATAAGTTTATTAATTTCATTAATACTGATTGAAGCAATGTCTTCCTCAATGAATTTTTGAAAAGTTGAGAAAGTAATACCAGTATTGTTTGGTAAAACAAATAATGACTGAGGAGGGTAGATAACTTTCAAAAGATTACCACTCCCATCTTTATAAGCTCTTTCAATAACGTTAATATATAACGGTAAATAAGTGGTTATAAACCAACGAACAAAATACATAATTTGATTATGAAGATAACAAGTTTCATAAAATTCTTGAGAAATACAATTAAGATCTTCTTTGCTATAAGCATCAAAGAACCAAGTTTTAAACCGATTCCATTTTTCATCAAAAAATTCTTTTTGAATATGTTTTCTTGCCAGAGAACTTGGACTAAAATCAATCTGGTGTGAAAACATTATGAATCGTTCAAATCAAACTCCATTTCAAAAGCTGAAGGAATATCCTTATCAGAAACATCATTATTTACCTGAACTATATTAGTTCGTGGGTCGATCTTTACCTTTTTGACCACCGACTTTCCATCTAAACCAATAGTATGTAACGAAGCAGCACGATCTCGGGCTGACCCATAAATTGGATCGATAGGGGAAGTATGATGAATCGCAGGCAAAAATCTATGACTTGATAAAAAAATGTCTATTTATACTATGATTCACAGAAGACATTAACCTGTTATTAGTTAAAGATTGCCTATGAGGCGTATAACTATGATCCTCGAATTGTATACAAATTCTTCCATTGGGATTTTGAGAGATATGAGAAAATTCTGAATTAGTAACAACATCTGTTAATTGATTTGGGGATATTACCGAATTTAGAGTTCATGAGTAGGGAAATTTATTTCTTCCCACTTAATAGGTCTTCTAGTAGTGACCTTGGACCTTGCAAAATTGGTTTCCACCAAAATAGTTTGATTGGAAATATCATACAATCTACATCTAGGATTTAGAGTAGATAACAATTTAAAATAGATTCAGTAAGATAAACAAATGAGTTCCGAACCAGGCGCATAATTATAACCATGAGTTTTAACATTTAATGTTAAGGCATCTAGAATATTAACATCAGTAAGAGATAATTGCAAAGTAGGCTGACTATTAAAATAAACTGGACTATAGACAACCGTAGATTCTATTGAACCCATAAGAGACTGTCGAAAATTTAAATTTCTAGCATCGCGAAGAGCAGCTAAAAAAGTCTCTGGCAACCCTTTAAGAGTCAAAGGTTTAAATGCAATTTGAACCATACCAATATACAAATAATTATACTGATTTTTATAAAAAATCATATCATGCTCGTTTAACAAACGAATAGTCTGTTCAGAAGAATTCAAAGAAAGAGATTGCTCAATAGTTTTAATCAACTATTTCGAAGATAGTTTATCAAATCAATCATAATCATAAATAGTTTTTAGAGGGACTTTAGGAATCGTCCACCTGTTTAACAAGTCAAGGTTATGAGGTATATATACCTCTTTTAGTCTAGTACTTTTATTACTTGTTTCTCCCAGATCCATGGGTGAAAAGATAATATCTATGTCGAATAGTTCACCTCTTATCTCATATAATACTAATAGTAATAAGTAAAATTATTAAACACTCTCCATATGATTTATTTTATTGAATCTCTTATTGAAAAGATACTTTACAATTGATATTAAATGTTCTTGAGTGTTTTTAGTTTAACATTTACGTTGTCTAAAATGTTAGCGCTTGACTTGTCCTCTCCAGGATACAACAACCTAATCACAAGTATAACTCAACTAACTCTGGATAAGAGTTGAGTCCAAAGCTCCATAAAAAGAACATCACTCTTCAACTAATACGAACTCTCTTTTCGATAAACTTTTATATTCTCTATATTTTCTTGTGTACCCCAAATCAAATGAAGACTACCACTATTTATAGTTGAGGAAGTCTTCCTAGCAATGAATTTAAAGATAATGGAGTAGTACATAAAAAAGATAAATAACCCACATATTACATAGGTTACAAGGTACAATGAAAGAAAGGTATAATGAAAACATAAAGAATGAAGTAATGGTGAGGGCAACAAATGCACTAACGTGCACGTGTAATTCAGCGGACAAAAGACACTGCCAAAGACCATTTCTCACAACGTTTTCCTGCCACATTTATTACCTATGAAATCAGCCAATAAAGTCAAAAGTAATTGGTATTACTTGACTATTGAGTAAATGACCAAATGCACGAAAAAATTAGACTACGACACAAATAAAAAGGAGCTACTTTAATATAAAAATAATATTAAAATGCTCAATAACCAGCAATCCCTCACTCTTTTAATATTAACAAAATAGTCTATCAGCTAAAGGAATACTATTATGCACAATGAAGGTGTGCTTTGCATTGAACCTCCACTTAGTAAAATATTAACTTTTACTTCAGAGTTGTAGTGGTCTCAGACTTGAACTATGACTGCTTAAGGAAAATAAAATATCACTGCTCAGACACAATAATCAAGGTGTTGACATGAGGTTTAAAAACTAGCATGTTATAAACTTGTGAGTGCTTTTGAGAATAAGATCAATTATTATAGGAAGCAACCTAGTTCTACACTCTCACAGGCGAAACCTTTTGAGAATGCTCTTGTAAGTTTAACGCTCTAACCATACGGGCTACATATTTTCATTAAGAGTTTTTGTAAATTCAATTTTCACAAATCACTATAGGAAACAATACACTCACATAATAGGGATGGAATAAAAGATAGTGCATTTTTTTCACAACAAATCATCATATGATTACCTTTTTCCCTATGAACCTGGTTATAGGATCTCTGGTCCCCATGTTGGGTTTCCTCATATATGACTCAAGGATTTAAAGCCCACCCCCTCAATTTGATCTAGACCTTTCTCTTGTCAAGGCCTTACTGAGAAGATCTGGAAGATTATCACAGGATTTGACATAATCAACATTAATGGTACCACCTATCCAATACGATCTTACATTATTGTGTTTGCTCCTTATAGGTCTGTATTTTCTATTGTAATAACGGTTTTGAACTCTACCAATTTCAGTGGTGCTATCACAATAAATTAAAATAGGAGGAATCGGTTTTTTAAAATAAGGTATCTGAAATAATAAATCTCTTAATTAAATTGCTTCCTCACTAGCTGAACTTAAAACAATTAGTTCAGCCTCCATAGTAAAGTCATCAATTATAGTTTACTTTTTTTGATCTCCCACTGCATAAGCAATATCAGGCATAGTACAATAAGTTACATATCCCAAAGTTTCGATGAAGTCAACATATTTCTTTTGATTTATTACATCATTTTTACTTTCAACAGGAAATAAATTATCAGTTGAATCAAAAGGAATTACAATATGCTTTCAATCAAGAAAGTTATATTTTTTTCAAAACTTTCTCAACATAATGTGACTGGTCAAGGAAAATTCCATCACATGTTCTTGTTATTTTTATTCCAAGAATACAATTTGCCTCACCAAGATCTTTCATATCAAAATGGCTTCTACGTATATTTTTAGCTTCATTAATAACATTCATGTACAACCAAAGATGAATAAATCATCAAGATATAGGCAAATAATCACATTTGAATTATTTCTAGACTTATGATATATGCACTTATCACACTCATTTGTTTAAAAACCATTTTTAATCATGCTGAAATCGATTTTTTTCATGCCATTGCTTTGGTTCTAGTTTCAAGCCATATAGGGATTTAGTAAGTTTACACACTTTACTTTCTTGGCCTGCTTCAACAAAATACTCGGGTTGATCTATGTAAATTTTTTCATTTAGGTCTTCATTTTAAAAAGAATTCTTTACATCCATTTGATGAATTTGCAATTGGAGCCATGACAATTAAAAATCTTATGAATGTAAATCTATTTACTAGAGAAAAAGAATAAAAAAATTCTAGGCCTTCTAGTTGTTTAAAACCTTTTGCAATTAGTCTAGCCTTGTATTTATCAATAGATCAATCTGATTTCAACCTTTTTCGTAAGACCCATACGCAACCAATTATTTTACAATCCGATGGTAAATAAACTAACTTTCATGTTTTCTTAGCAATTAGTGATTTCAGTTCATTATTTATAGCCTCTTTCCAAAAAATAAAAATCATATAAAGATAAATCTTCTTTCAAAGTGAGAGGGTCAACTCCAACTTTAAACACACAAAAATCAAGACCAAAATCATTTTTTACTCTAACTCTTTTACTTCTTCTTAACTCAAAATCATCAATTTCTTTATTTTTCAAAGTAGAAGTAGAAGAACTAGGTATTGACAAAATATTTTGTTCAATCCCTTGACCCCCACTATTTTTAGAATCAAATGAAAAATTATTTTCATGAAAAATAGCATCACATGATTCTATTATCATATTATCTTCAAGATTAAAAACTCTATAGGCTGTACTATTTGAAGCATAACCAAGAAAAACACAAGTATTAACTTTCTTACCAAATATTGTAATCTTTGGATCCATTAGCCTCACAAAGGCTAGACAACTCCAAACTCTTATATATCCCAAACTTGGCTTGTAACCTTTCCACAATTCAAAATGTGTCAATTTATACTTTTTATGAGAGACATGATTCAACACATAACAAGCAATCAAAATAGCTTCACCCCATAAATTTAAAGATGCATGTGACTCAATAAGCATGACATTAGTCAATTCAACCAAAGTTGTATTTACCCTTTCTGCGACACTATTAGATGAAGGAGAATAAGGAAAAGTAGTTCCATGAATTATTTTCAATGATCTAACAAAATAATTAAACTCATTTAATTCATTTTCACAGCCTCTATCACTTCTAATTCTTCTTATTTTCCTACCAAACTAATTTTCAACCTCATGGAGATAAGTTTTCAAATTTTCAAAAGCGTAACTTTTATTTTTCATCAAGTAAACATATGTAAACATAGAAAAATCGTCAATGAAAGTGATAAAATATTTGTTACCTCCATAAGTTAAAATTCCTCCAAGTTCACAAATATTAGTATGAACTAATTCTAACAAATTAGTTTTTCTTTCAAATTGAAAATGAGTTCTTTTAGTAATTTTAGCTTTACTACAAGCCTTACACTTTTCGAAATTATTTTTAACCATTGGAGTAAATCCTAAACTCCTCGTGATTACAACATAAAGATTATTAATATGACACAAATGAGCATGCCAAAAATTAGTAGAAGAAAGAATATATAAATAGAAGTAGAAACTTTATTCATTTCAACATTTAGCTTAAACACCCCATCATAAGCATACCCTTTTCCCACAAATATATATTTTTTTCACAATTACGCATTGATGAGATTCAATAATCTCTTTAAAGTCTGTTTTTATTAAGAAGAAAACTAGACATCAATTTTTTTTTTTTCACATGGAAGGATTATAAAGTACTTGTTACATCCTTTCAGGGGTAAAATACAATTCGTCATCTCACGTTCCAAGCACTCAAGTAGTATGAGAGTCACTAAGCATCATAGTTTTGGGCTCCTCATAAGAGGTATATTTAAATCAATCTTTGTCATAACAGAGATGACAGTTTTCCCAGAATCTTTCCACCATCCATCAACACTCTCAACCATGTTTATATATGTAATAACCTCCATAAAACGTTCTTTGGAGACGGTTTCCTGAGGTGTAGGACCACATTTTCAAAATCTGCAAAATCGAGTAATATGCCAACTCTTGCAACAAATAAAATACAGTCCCTTATCTTGAACTTGTTGATTTTGTTCTTGATTAGTTTCACTATTATTTTTCTTGGGAGGTCTACCATTATTTTTCGTGAAAATTTTCTTCTTAGGCTTCATAGAAGTATTTTTATGAGATCCGAGAGTAGCATTATTTGAAGTAATTAAATTTACCTTCGTTGTGATGCTGCTCTCTTCTGATTGTAGAAGTTCATCTTGGCCCCTTGCCTCTTCTTTCATGCAAATTTTTATTATCAACATTTCAAGAGATGTTTTCTTTTATTTTTGGAGCATAGTTTTTCTTAAAATACCTTTCAAGAAGCTGAAAGTTTATCTACTATGCCACAAACAATAAAGTTATCTCCAATTTTGACCTCCTCGGACTTAGAGTTCTCCAACAATCATTATAAGTCTTGAGATTGGTCTACCATTTATTTGTTGTCCACTATTTGGACATGAAAAAATCTACTAACCGCATATTTTTTTCGCTCCTGCCTTTTCGGTATCATACTTTCTCTGCAATGCTTTCTAAATTTTCTTAGCACTAGAGTAAGTTGTATCATAATTATCATACAAAGTATTAGATAATTAAGAATATAATACCGACACTTATAGAAATCACCATCGTACTTTTCGACATTCTTTAGATGAGAAATAGTTTCATCATCATTCATAGAAGTGATGTCAATTTTATTAGGACTCTTCTCAGTTAACACATAAGAGACATTGAGAAGGCTTAAGTAGAAAAGTATTTTACTCTTCGATCTCTTGAAATGATTACCATTGAACCGAAATGATTTGTTAAGATCTCTCATCTTGGCATCCACAGATTTTTCAATTGTACCCATTATGAATCTCCTCAAAATTGTTAGTGAAAATTACAAAATTACAAGATTAGAATTGAAAATTTAATGAAGAAATAAAAAAATCTCTTCAGGTGAGGCGTGAATATTTCACTCTCTTTAAAGAGATTCAAGCCCATTGCAATAAATTTTTTCACCGGTCCAGCAATAGCCTCTTGACTTGTCCCCTCCAGGAGACAACAACCTTACCACAAGTATAACTCAACAAACTCTGGACAAGAGTTGAGTCTAAAGCTCCACAAAAAAGAACAGCTCCCTTAAATTAATAAGAACTCTCTTTTTGACAAACTTTTATGCACCCTATATTTTCTTGTGTACCCCAAACCAAATAAAGACTACCATTATTTATAGTTGAGGAAGTCTTCCTAGCAATGAATTGGAAGATAATGGGGTAGTAAATAGAGAAGATAAATGACCTAGAGGTTACATAAATTATAAAGTATTGTGGAGGAATAAAAAAATGAAATAATGGTGTGGGCAACAAATGCACCAACGTGTACATGTAATTCAACGGACAAAAGACATTGCTCAAGACCATTTCTCACAACGTTTTTCTGCCACATTTATGACCTATGAAATAAGCCAATAAAGCCAAAAGTAATTGACATTACTTGACTATTGAGTAAATACCAAATGCATGAAAAATTAGGCAGTTCTAAGACAGATAAAAATGAGCTACTTTAATATTAAAGTAATATAAAATACTTAATAACTAACAATAATTATAAGCAACTCATTCAAGGATAAAATATTTTCAACATAAGCACATTGATAGTGAAACTTAAGAATAAAAGATTAAAGAACAAATGATAGGGCAACATAAAAATAAATCAAAGAAAGATTATGAAAGAAGATCACAAAATTTGGTGACTTGTTGAATCAATTTGATTATTTTTGGGAAGGCATAATACATGATCATTAACTTGGCATCAACTGACAACTATTACCTTTAACTTTGAATGTGCATAAGTAGGAACTTAAACTTGTCTAAAATTGAACAAGTAGACACACGTGTCCTACAAGACATAATACACGTAGGATAGAAAATTGCCACGTAGGGTGTCATGTCGGAGAAATGTTTTTATTTGTATAATTTTATAAGTGCCTACTTTTGCACATCCTAAGTTAAAGGTCATAGTTATCAGCTGACACCAAGTCAGGTAAATAAATATCAATTTTCATTGTTATTGACATCCTCCTCTTCATTGTTGCCGTGAGTTCTCTTCACTTATCTCTCACCTAACTTGAGTTGAGGGTATAAGGCTAGTAAAAAATAAGCATCTTATATATAGGAGGGTGTGGTCCCCTTTGATTACTTTTTCACCCTCATAGTTGTTAAATGAAAAGTATAGTAAATTGTCAAATTAAGAAAAAAAAAATGAACAAGTTACCAAATTAAAGAAAAGAATTGAGAAAATTTTACAAAATCATATTTAAAGAATTTGATTATTATATTTTCTTACTTACAACTACAAGGGTTAAAGAAGCAATAAGGAAAATATAGTAGAATTTCCCAATTACCATCATTAAAAAAATTTAGGAAGTTGTTACAAAAGCATATTTACAGAATTTGATTATTATATTCTCTTACATACAACTCCAACTTATTTTATGTATAACGTCAACTCTCTTAAGCAGAGGTTGACAGTAGCACGAGTCCAAATAAATTAGAAATAACGAAAGTCCTATTAAAATCAAATAATAAGAATCCTAAACAAACTCAAGGAAGTTGTATTTGACTAAAATAATAATTCAGAAAATATTAATCATTTTGGACTTTGTAATATTGTTTCCCGACGAATGCATCAATTCATTACTCCCATCCTGAAAAAAAAGCTCATCCTCAAGCTTGAAGTCTGGAAAGTTAGATTTGAAATGATGCATTATCTCCTAAGTAGAGTCCTCAACATATAGGACTTACCACTAACTAGAATTTCCCAACTACCACTATTAAGATGCGATCGAACCACAAAGTAAGGGATGGAACAACATTTCCTTGAACTAATGGAAGAGAAGGAGGAGTTGCAGGTACCTCACCCTTGAATGGTATAAGAACTGACACATGAAACACATCATGAAGCTTGCAATTAGGAGTGACAAATGAGTGAGTCGAGTCAAATATGAGTCGATCGAAAATGAGTTAAATAAAAATGGGCAAAATACTCGACTCGACTCATAATTTAAATGGGTAAAAATGAGTTACCCAATGGATAATATGAATATTCATATTTACCCATATTATTATAGGGATCATCTTAGAAGCTTCAAAAGCAAAATCTCTTACCCCACTCTTCACTCCCTTTACCCCCACCCCTATCCCACCCCACCCACCCCAACCCCAGCACCTCAAAAATTAAATTTATTTTTTTTAAAAAAAAGAATTTTTTTTACTACTTCGACACCCCCGCCCCCCTCCCCACACACCACCACCACTACCCCAGCGCCCTACCACCCCCTTTCCTAAAAAAAATTGTTTTATTTTAAATTGCTTTTTCCTTACCAACCCATCCCTACCAAGATCACCTACACCTTAAAAGAAAAAATATTAATGCAACTTTTATTTCTTTATAAATGAGTTTTACCCATTTAACTACCCACTTCAAAATGGGTAATATGAGTTTGACTCATTTTATACCCATTTAAAATGAGTTAGGTACCCAACTCATTTAAGATGAGTAATTTGAATGGATGCACATATAAATTACCATTTTGCCATCCCTACTTGCAACCTACAGGTAGACCAAGCTGATAAGCAACATATCCGATGCGCTTCTAGACTACAAAAGGACCATATTATTTTGGTGCAAGCTTATGATAGACACGACTAGCTAGAATTTTTCTTGGTGATATGGATGTAGCATAACCACACAGATGTTTAAGAAAATTCCACATCACATTGTCCCTTATCACAAAATGTTTTCATCTTGTGTTGCGTGTGTTGAAGCATAGCTTGAATATCTTGTAAGACAACAAATCGGTCTACCACATCAACTAGAGATGAACCATGCATAAAGGATTGCAACTGGGAGGCTCAAAACCATAAACAACTTGAAAAGGGAATGCGTGAAGTGCAAAATGGTAAGAAGTGTTGTAGAAAAATTCAGCCTAGGGAATCCAGTCTGTCCTTTTCATAGGACAATCACCCAAAAAACATCACAAATACATATCAATCGTTCAATTAACAATATCAGTTTGACAGTCCGATTGTGAAGGATAAGCTGAAGAAAAGTGTCACTCAGTCCCACATTAACGAATCACTCAGTCCCATATTAACGAAACAATTTTTTCTAGAATGTACTAGTGAAAAAGACATCTCGACCACTGACAATTGATTCTCATATACCATACAAATGAATAATATTCTCAAAGAAAATCCTTGCTATCGATGATGCATTTTATGGATGAGCAAGAGGAATAAAATGTGCATATTTAGAGAATCTGTCCAACACCATAAATAACACTATAAAATCCATGGATATATCTGTTATCTCCTCTATTTAGGTTAGTAAAAACAGAAACAGAAAAGATGAAATAGACAGAACATAAATAATCTCAGTCCACATAACCCACTGTGTATTCTTAAGAAATTTAATCCCCTTAAGTACCCGAGATTTTAGATTAATACCTTCCAAGATAAAACATATTAACTATTAAAGAAGTTGTGGTGCCTCAAACTTCAATAATTTCAGCGAACTAAAAAATCTGCAACGAGAGCACACACAGACTCAGTCGATCAAAAATTTAATTTGTAAGAAAATTTATGCAGAAGAGAGAAAATTTTTAGTGTTTGAAAAATGAGAGAAGTCTCTCATTTATAGCCAATTGCAGCAAGGAACTCGTTTGTTCAGACAAGAGTGAATGCATGTATTAAGACATTTCATTCCAGAATGTTTTTGTCTTTTGGGAACAAAAGTGACTATTCGGAAGGAACAGGTCCATTGTGAGCGACTTTACCGTTACATGAATTTTCAAACAATTCCATTACGTGAAATTAATTCTGTTAATTAATTATCATTCTGAATTAATTTTTTTAAGAAAATAAAAATTAATTAATGAGATTGATTAATTAACTTTACGTCAAAAATTATGAATCAATCACTTGCCAAAGCCAAAGTTGAATTCGAAGCCGAGGCCGACGCTGAGCGAGCGACAACTATGGCGCGAGTGGGAACCTTCTACTTAACCCTTTGAGAGCTAAAGGAAGTGTTTCATAATACAAGGACAACCCTTTTCCTTTCTTCTACCAATATGGGAGAAATGACTTTTCATTTTCCATGACATTATATTTGAAATGACTTTTCATTTTCCCTCCAAATTTGTTCCCCTATATGTCCTAATTTTTCATTCAATCTTATTTCCCATTCACACCTTGCTATAACACAACAATACCCCACATGAATGGGGAATAACTATTGTTAAAACATATGCATGAAAAACTTTTGTGTCTCATAAGTAAGGATTAAATATATATGAATAAGTAGGTTTTCTTTTGAACTTTCCGTAGTGAACTTATATCAAATAACTCGATCAATTGGTAGATTTGATACTTTGAACCATCAAGCTTTGGTGTATACCTAGATAACATAAGTCACACAATCAACCCCTGAACTGCTTTTGGTTCTCACTGTTTTATTCAGCTATGTACATGTCTTGGTTAATAAGTTCTTAGAGAGCTATCCTTACCAGATTCTCCTTGAAGTGGATTACACTTCACACTTACATAGGTGGTTTCTGAATGTGTTATCCTGTAGATAAACTATTTGATATACCCTGTATCAAACTTAAAAATTAGTAAAAAGTCTTCATGCCTTTATCCTATTACTGAACATTGTCTCATCATGAAAGTGTACCATAAAATAATTTTTGAAAATGTTGAACCATCATCTATGACTTTGTTTGATCTTCTTGAACCTAGATTTTGAGATCTCCAGTCTTCTAGGTAGAGTTACCACCACGATGACTTGTCCTCGGCCATAATCCCATTCCCATCGATGATCTCTTAACTCTCTCTCTAGTTAGGTCTTTTGTAAGTAGATTCAACACATTATCCTTAGACTTTACACAGTTAATTGTGAAAATTCCACTAGATAGTAGTTGTCTAATAGAGTTGTGTCTCCGTCGTATGTGGCGAGACTTGTTGTTATACATAATGCTTCCATCTCTTCCTATTGCAGCTTCACTATCATAATATATGCATATAGAGTCCATTGGTTTGGGCCAAAATGGAATATCCTCTAAGATATTCCAGATCCATTCCGCTTCTTCACCTGTCTTCTCTAAGGTGATGAATTTAGACTCCATTGTTGAGCGAGCTATACATGTATTTTTGGATGATTTCGAAGTTATTCCTCCTCCACCAATAGTGAAAACATATCCACTCATGGATTTATTTTCAGTTGACCCAGTAATCCAATTTGCATCACTATATCCTTTAACAACTGTTGGATATTTGTTGTAATGCAAAGCATAGTTTTAGTGTCATCTAAGTACCCCAAAAACCTCTTTATTGCCATCCATTGAGTTTGATTGGGATAACATGTGTGTCAATTTAGTTTACTTATAGTTGATATACTGTGAGTTTACGGTATTTTTAATACATTTCACTTAAGAGTTGTGTGTGTCTATGGCCATTTTGTATTGGTATTAATGTATTTTTATCATGTTTGCAGGAAATAAGTTCAGACGTGGAAGTATGCGACACAACTAAAGAATTGTGAAGAAAAGGGAATCTATGGAAGTGATTGATGGACCGTAGGTCCATTCACATTCCATAGGTTGTGATCGTAGATGGGCAGGAAATGCATGAAGAAGAAATCAGGGAATTCTTGACTAAGTATGGAACCACGAACTCAAACGACGGATCGTAGGTTGACCTATGGGCCATCTTGCAAGTCCGTCAAATGCTTCAGAGAGGGAGTTCTAGTACCTGATTTTGAAGATTCTAAGTATGCAACTACAGAGGAGGACCCACGGACCGTGGATCGATCCACCGTCCGTACTGTTGGTCCGTTGATTGAAGTTGAGAAGTGGAGATTTTGAAGTTGAAAAAAATGCCTAAGTCCTGAGTCACGAAAGGGACCTACGAATCATAGGTTAGTCCATGGTCTATAGGTTAGTGTCGTAGACCAAAATCGCATCCTGAAACTTTATTTCCTTATTTCATTTCCTTTTTAGTTGGGACTTGTTTTTCTATATATAGGGTATGTAAACCTTGTTTTTAGGGGTTAGACTTTATTATTTTAGTTCTAATAGTTGGATTTGGAGATTAAGTATGTTGCAGAGGTCTACGGACCCTATCGACGTTTCGTGGTTCATTCTACGGACAGTGAATGGCGTTCGTAGATCCCAAGTAAGTCTTCCAAATTTTCTATGTACGAGAGTGACCTACGAATCCCATTTATGGACCATAGGTCGACCCACGGACCGTAGATGGGGTCTCGTAGGCCCAAACGCTGGTTCTGCTAGACCCGACCCGGACTCCTTTTAAATAAAATCCCCCCCATTTTCAAATTATTTCCCACTTCTAATATTACCTCCTAACCATTTCTAAACCCATCAAATTCCTAAAATCCCTCCATATTACAACCACTTACCCTATAATCACTCCACATTCATCGTCTCATTTCCCAAATTACTCTCCTTTCCCTCCAAATCCCATCATCCCCATTTTCAGAGTTTCGGTGTTCGTGTTCGATACGAAAGGTGAGTTAAAGGTTGTTGGAAGTCTAGAGTCATCACACAATCACCCACTTCTGTTGCTTGTAAGGTAATTAACTTTCCCTTCACTTTGAATTTTGATTATTGTTGTGTTAGAAAGTCAGGAAGTGTTTCTTGACCTTGGGTTGTTATTATATGAAATTGTGTGCTAAAATAAACTTAGAATTACCCTTGGGATGATAGATTGTGATTGTAGTGTCGTTATCATCAGTGCAATATAAGTCGAAATGCAAGTTTCGACTTAGGGTTCCTAGTCTTGTATGCAATACTTGTCAAAAACTGAGTAATTGGAACCCTTAGAATGACAAACTAGCATAAATTGTGTTGAAATGCATGATTAGACTAAGGTAAATTGTGTGAATTGGTTAAACTTGGTTTCGAATCAAATCATGTCTAATACCTGGCAAAGACACGATCCACGAGACCTCGCCTACGGACCGTATGTCAATCTACGAACCATAGATCAGGTCTGTGGTTGGTGGCACATAACAATTCCACTAAGTGTAGGACCACGGAGGTGGACTACGGCCCGTAGGTCAATCTACGGACCGTTCTGCACATCTGTAGTTCCCATCAGAGCCCACCTATTTGGGACTTCTGATCTACGAAGGGGATCTACGGATAGATACCCACCGTAAGTGGCCTCTGAAGCCACTATTTTTTTTTTTTTGTTTTCCTTTTGGTTGGTTCTTAGTCCTAAATTTTTTCGAGTGTGTTATGGGTTTAGTTTGGTACTAATTATTCTTTCACAGGTACCATGGCTCCTAAGAAACAAGTAACCTACACAGAGAGGGGCAAAACAAAATCTGTTACGCAAACTTTTAGGCTAATTTATGAAGACATGGATGCGGAGAAGGATCCCGCATATGTTCCACTGGCCACAAAGACATCCCCTACTGCACCTCGTGCTACCCTGAATCAATCCCAATAGGTGTTCACCGATAAAGTCATTGTCTCCCAGTCTGATGAGGAGAACACTCTGATTGGGTCACCAGCTTGTTCTACTTCTAGCTATGCAACTGCTTCTGCTTCCAGCTCTGAGTCCGCCCCTACTTCCGACTCCGGTTCTGGATCCGCCATAGACCTAAGTTCGCATGCCCAAGCTGCCTCGTCTGATGAGGCTACTAGTTCGGGGGTGGTTCCAATGCAACCAAACAAAGACCCTCCTTCGGTTGTTGAGAAGCCTAATAGCTGGTGTGTAGAGGGTCAATGGAAGATATACAGAGACACTTTGATGCTAAATGAGAAGAGGGGTGAAGGCCCGACAAATCACTGAGGAGCGCAGAGTTCTCACGGTGAGTCTACACACCATACTTGACATCTTCCAGCTCTTCCAAACACACAAGTTGGATTGGATTGGATTGCTCGAAACCCCGGGGCTTATAGCAAAGAGATTGTGAAGGAGTTCTATGCTTCTTATGCTGCCATACTTTGGGGCTCTATCGATAGACAAGCCAAGCCCATGGCCCAGGACCCACTAACTTCCACTTTAGTCCGGGGTGTTTCGGTGGACATATCCCTAGTCACTATCATTCAATTCCTCTATTGTTTGAGCACCTCTTGGGCACTCAACACTAGAGAATTTGACTACCGAAGGGATATTTTGAGGGGCAGTGAGTTCCAGCGGCATGCAGAGAAGAGGGAAGCTGTCCTACTTTGGTTAGCCAGGCATATAGTAGTGGATGGAGAGCGTACGAAGTGGGTAAGCACACCGCATTTGGGTATTCGGAAGGCCACCCTAAACTTGGTGGCCAAGTTCTTCTGGCTTCTGGTACGCAATAGGATATCACCCACTAAGGAAGATAATGCACTTACTTGGGATAGAGCGGTGATGGTTGTGGCTCTAGTAGCTGGGTTCGAGATAAACTGCGCCTGCATGCTGTTGGCAGAGATCCATGAGAGGGCGTTCAAGACTACCACCACTTTACCCTTTCCGTATATGATTTTTCAATTATGCAGGGATGCTGGGGTGCTTATCTGGCATTGTGACAACTTGGTATATCCGAGCGAAACACTTAATATCAGTCTTATTTAGGATGCAACCAATGTCGCTGCCTTATGACGTAGCCCACAGATTGAGGTGCCGCCATTAGGAGAAAATTTAGTAGTTGATATGGAGCAGATGCAGGGTGATGACCCCGCCCCTCCACCCACAATGAAGATGCCTCGGGCTCCCCATCTCAAGCTGCCAGTTGGGCCCCTAGCTCGTCCAAAGCCACCCCACGTTCAGGAGTTGCTGTTGTGCCCTTGGCCACACTGCTTCATCATGTGAAGCCATGGATGCATAAGTCTATTGCAGAGTCCGAGGCAAGGATGGAGTGGAGGATGGAGACCATGATGGACTAGAAGGTCTAGGCCATTCATAAGTGCATGGGTTCGTTCGAGTTCAGAGTCCTCGAGCGACTAGGCCCTGCTACATATCTTTCCTCTTTCCTGACTGAGTTAGATAGTCTCCGGGCCGACCTTGATGCCACATTTCCCCATAAACAGGTGAGTTAGAGTCTGCACATAATGTATTAGCTGATGATACAATGCTTGGTGCTTTATTCAGTGAGGAAATAGCATAGCCCGAGCCAACCCATGCTAGAGGAAAGAGGCCCCATTCCAGTCGCATTTCTGACACTAATGAGAAGGCCCGAGCAAAGAAGAGGAAGCGTCAGCAAAATGAGCAGGCTAGAAAGGTTTCCATTATAGATGAGGAGATGCGCGAGCAGAGGGCTCATGAGAGTATTATTAGAACCTCAAGTTCTAGACCCACCACTGAGGCCATGACTACAGTGGAAGATGATGTTAGCATCACTGATGGTACAGTTAGAGTGACTGATAGCACAATTGATGGTTCTATGATATTTGATGTGGGCACTACTAAGGGTGACCCAAGTCTTGTTCCAGCGGGCACCGGGAAATTGGACCCACCTGCTTGTTGAGGTCTTCGGCGCATTTGCACCACAGGTTTGCTTCACCTTCACCCTACTCTTTATTGCTTATTTTTGTGCATTAGGGACAATTGCACTCTATTTTGTTGGGGTGGGGTAAATTAATTATAAGTGATAGAGTGAAGTTTGAATAACCAACTCATAATCCTCTTTTGGGGTTTTATTTCCTGTGTTCTTTTTCCCTAAGACACTGTTTAATTTCTGTTGAACCGGCATTTGTTAGGATTGTATGTGTAGAAGCATTTGATAGAATGAAGCATGATGGCATAATTAATAATAAAAATGATACCCGTCAAAAATTTGTGATATCTGCTAGAATCTGTAGGCTAGAATGAGTTGAATGTGTTGGCTCTCAGTATGACATGATACAGAACCAACTTGATTTCATGACTTAAGTTAAAACTTGAACTGGGTAATATGATAATTTGATAATGAAACTATGTGCCAAGAGTGTGTCAGAATGGTTGATTGTTCAGACAGTTTTGGGCCAATCTAGAATTGGCCCCGTTGGTCCTGCTACGATAATCTAGGCTAGAAGTTAGGAAGTGATAATAGACCATTGTTCAAATTAGTCTACTTAAGCCTAAAATGATCTACCCAAATGATTAGCATTATTCCCTTTTGATCCAAATATTTGAGCCTAAAATTGACCAATTCTTTTGATTCACCTAACTCACCTTCCCTTACAAACATTGCCTTGGCCCCGGTCCTTCCTTGGACATGTGCACCTTGATTTAGGCCAAAATCCTAAGTTGAGGGTGGCTAAGCCCAAAAGTTACCTTAATCTTGGCCCTGGTCCGACATCGGACATTGTGGACCTCAACTAATGCAAAATGCATAAGTTGAGGGTGGCTATGAAAAAGGAAACCAAATGGTAAAAAGGGTATGAAAAGAGTTTAGTGTTGAAAGGAGAAAAAGTATGAATGAGGATGTGACTTTGTGCAAAATAAACAAAAGAAAAGTGTTGAAAGAAATAGAAGAAAAAGAAAAAGAAAGTGAAAGAAAAAGAAGAAAGTGAAAAATAAGAGTCAAAATGCCACATCCATTTAGCAAAGAAATAAGGGAAAGAGCTTATAATGGAAGGATGCCAAAAATAGGTCAAGGAAGCGGTAAAAAGCCAATGTAATGTCAAGGAGGGAAGAAAGTCACTAAAGAGTACCCAAAAGTACCACACATGACCCCAAGCCTACGTTACAAGCTAAGAAAGTCCTCTAGTGATCCTAGAATCTAGTTTGGAGAGTCTAAGCAGTAAAAATAAGGACAAGCCTATGGTATTAAGCAGTAATTGTACTTGAAAATACTTTTAAGTGTGAGTGTTGAATGAATCCTTGTACTCAAAATTATATTCATTGTGTGAAAAAGGGATTTCGTTTGAAGTAAGGGCACTAGTTACATTGTCGTAAAGTTGATACCTTGGTGATAGCAAAACTGTGTATGTTGTGTGTTGATTGGTCGATCTTTGTCATATTTTTATTTGCATGAGTTAGCTTGTTGAGTCTAAGAGAAAATATTTGCACTCGAAAAGAGAGTCGGGATAGAGAGCCATGTGATTGCTTGTTCTTGAATGCTTGCTTCTATACAAGTGTCATTTAGAGTCTTAGTGCATCGCTTGAGGACAAACAATGAATTTAAGTTGAGGGTGTTGATATACCATGAGTTTATAGTATTTTTAATACATTTCACTTAAGAGTTGTGTCTGTGTAGGGCTATTTTATATTGGTATTAATGTATTTTTATCATGTTTGCAGGAAATAAGTTTGGATGTGGAAGTATGCAAAAAAACTGAAGAATTGTGTAGAAAAGGGCATCAATGGAAGTGATTGACGGACCGTAGGTCCATTCACATTCTGTAGGTTGTGATCGTAGATGGGCAGACAATACATGAAGAAGAAATCAAGGAATAAGTGTGGAACCAAGAACTCAAATGACGGACCATAGGTGGACCTACGAGCCATCCTACAAGTCCGTCAAATGCTTCAGAGAGGGGATTCCAGTACCTGATTTTGAAGATTCCAAGTATAGAGCTACGGAGGAGGACTGACGGACCGTGGATCGATCCAAGGTCTATATTGTTGGTCCGTCGATTGAAGATGAGAAGTTGGAAAAATTCCTAAGTCATGATTTATGCAAGGGACCTACGGACCATAGGTCATTCCACGGTCCGTTGGTCAATATCGTAGATCAAAATCGCATCCTGAAACTATATTTCTTTATATCATTTTCTTTTTAGTTGGGACTTGTTTTTCTATATATAAGGTATGTAAACCTCATTTTTGGGGGTTAGACTTTATTATTTTAGTTCTAGTTTTTTGCTTTGGTGATTTCTTGATTTCCTAAGTTCCTTTTGAAGATTTTGACTTTGAAATTCTAGTTGAGATTCTGTGTTTATTTTTCTCAGTATGTAAGTTCATGATTTCTTCATCTAAAAATATGAATTGTGTTCTTGCTACTATGGGTAACTAAATCCACAACTAGGGTTGTGGGAACCATGAGCGAATAACAATGTATGAATAGAAACTAAGTAATTCTTGAATTTATTGAAAGCATTGATAATTCTTTCATTTAGAAGTCCTTTTACTCAGTGGATGCGTTAGAACTTGCCTTGTTGCTAGTTGATGGACCAAGGAGGTTGTGAATAAGAAAAGATTTATCAACATAGATTTAGTGTGATACTATCTAATAGTCTAATGTCGATTGATGCGAGGGTGAAAACTATGCCATACATCGATGTGATGTCTAATATGAGGTAAAGGTAAGGGTTAGTAAATTATGCACACGTAGCTGGACCAAGGTGCGGGGTGAAATTCTCTAGTTACCGGACCAAGGTATTATAGATACCTAACGTACCACTTTGCATGTAATACACTAGGAAAGGATTACTCTTACTAGGATCACTACATTATGAGCTTATGGGGAACACGTACAACCTAGTTTCTCTCTCATCTTGATAATACCAAAACTTTGAATCTTGCTTACTAATTGTTCACAGTACTTTCAGAATTTGTTTCACCTCCCGTTTAATTATTTGTCTCGAAAGTACATTGAATAAATGAATATAATCGTAAGCTGAACTTAAGTCTAGACCATATTCCTCGTGGGATCGAACCCAACCTCCAAGTTGGGTTGTTTACTTGATAACAATCACTTACGTTTCTTTAGGGAGGTGTAATTTGAGCGTATCAAATTTTGGCGCCGCTACTGGTGAATAAAGCTTTTAGATTAAGTTTAAGTGCATTATTGAACTTTAGTCAAATATTTCCTAATTTTACTTTTTCTTTTTGTTTCTGTTTCTCTTAGGTTCCTACTCTAGTGTATGCAAAGTACATGGAGCCAAGGTGAACCTCTTACTCCTTACAATCCATAATTGAACATAACTTTGCGAAGAATGAATAACCAACCAAGTAGTCCTAGTCAATCCTATCGGAGGAAATTTAGGTGATGGAGTTGGGTTGCAGCCTCCGAGGGTTGGTGATGAGAATAATCAGGTTCAAGATGAGAATCTACTGGGAGATGCATTGAGGGTACAGGATACACCAGGACCAAGACTGCATGATAACTATTGGGTCAACTTTAATGCTGCTAAATCTGAAGGACCTCTTGTCCTACCCCCTCTACCTTTGGGGCATACATTTGTGGTGACTAGCAGTTTGATGTAGATGCTTACAGCAAGGGGTTTGTTTGCTGATTTGGCATCTGAGGATCCACATGCACACATAACCAAGCTGTGGAGTGTTTGCAAAAGTTGTGTGGGTCGACCAGACTTGGACATGGATGCCATTGGATTGCGAGTATTCCCTCTATCATTGATCGACAATGCAGCTATATGGTTTAATGAGCTTCCTTACAAATTAATTTACACATGAAAACAATTAACTGAAATGTTCTGCGCAAGATACTTTCCCTTGTCAAAGAAGCTGAACCACAAAGATAAACTCAATAACTTCGTAGCACTACCTGGAGAGTCTGTGAGTAGTTCTTGGGACAAGTTCACTTCTTTCATAAGAGGTATCTCGAATCACCGTATTAATGATGAATCGCTGAAGGAATATTTTTATCGAGGTCAGAATGACAATAGTAAGGCGGTGCCTGATACTATCGCTGGAGTTCATATAGTGAGTGCACTTTTGAGCAGATTGTGGAGAAACTAGAGAAGATTTCCCAAAACAATAAAGTGTGGAGCACTAGAAAGTTAAATACTGGGAGAAACACGTTTGCAGTCCCAGCCACAACTAACCAATCTGCTGATGATATTCGTGAGGAAATGGCTCAGATGAGGACAAAACTGGGGTTGGTCCTGAAGCAGGTGAGCAGAAGTACATAAAAGATAAATGTGGTCAATTACTTAACCAAGACTCCACAGCCACTAGAGGAGGAAAATTACGATAAGGAGGATGCTTATTTGGTGCATGATCAGATGGGGGGTTTTCGAGCCAATATCCAAGGTTCCAAGTCGGATAATTGGAGCCAAGGGTAAAGAAACAAAGGTCGGAACTATGGCAACTACAATCGAGAAGGTCAATATGTCCGAGATGGGAACTACAATCGCGATAATATTTACAACCGAAACAAGCATGGCAACAGAAACGATCAAGTTGGACCTTATGTTCCTCCTCAAAATTGGGAATCTGGTAATAAGGAAGCTGGAGGTAATTTGCCACGTATTGAGGATATGATGCAGAAGATGATGAAAAGGTTTTATTCGACTGATTTGAGTGTGAAGGAGATGCAAAATGACTCTTCTAGTATTGGTCAAAAAGTTGATGCCCATGTAGTGTCAATCAAGCATCTTGAGCAGTAGATGACTCAGTTGTCCACTACAGTAAACCCACATCAACCTGGTACACTTCCTAGCAACACCATCCAAAATCTAAAGAATGATGGGCATTGCATGGCAGTCACTACTCGAGGAGGTAAGCAGACCATTGATCCACCTATGCTTTCTGGGGTTGAAGTTGAGGTTAGTAAAGATGACGATGTGATTGAGGTAAATGAAGAGCCCGAGAATGCAACAGAGAAGGAAATAGAGATAACCCAGAAAGTTGCTCCATGCCCAAAACTCCACATCCTTTCCCACATAGGTTTGTGAAGAAGAATGAAAAGGTAAATATCACAAGTTTATTAGTATGTTGAAGCATATTTCCATCAATGTGCCGTTGTATAAGCCTTGGAGAAAATGCCAGGGTATGCAATGTTTATGAAGGAATTGGTAACTAAAAAGCGGTCCGTGAGTTTCAAAGATGATGATAAGTTGTAACACTGTAGTGCTATTGCTACAAGGTCCTTTGTGTAGAAGAAGGAGGATCCTGGTGCTTTCACTATTCCTTATATTATCGAATTGGTACATTTTGCAAAGGCACTATGAAATTTGGGTGCTATTATTTATTTTATGCCATTATCTATTTACAAGAATTTTGGTTTAGAGGATCCAAAACCAACTGTGATGCGACTGCTTATGGCCGATAGAACTGTGAAGAAGCCCATTCGTGTGCTCCAAGAAGTACTAGTGAAAGTGGATTCTTTTATCTTTTTGGTAGATCTTGTGATACTTGATTGTGATGTTGGGAGACCATTCCTAGCCGCTGGGTGCGCCTTGGTTGATATGGAGAAAGGACAGATAAAGTTTAGATTGAACAATGAAGATGGAACTTTCAATATCTCTAGGTCCATAAAGCAGAGTTGTGAGCTCAAATTGGTATCTATGGTGACACATATTCTAAAGAGTGGTTCTGAGGTGCCCATTGAAGAAAGGTTGGGTGTTGATATGCTAGCAGTGGTAATGATGAACTTTGATGGTGATGGGATTGAAGACTATGATGAATTGGTCGCCACACTTGATAGGTTTGAATTTCGTTCAAAACCAAAGAGATTGGAGTTAGATATGAAGATTCACGATTCTCCACCTGCTAGACAGTCTGTTGAGGAGGCACCAAAATTTGAGCTTAAGGCTCTACCATCACATTTGAGGTATGTATTCTTAGGGATAAATGGTACTTTACCGGTCCTTTTTATGGTAGATTTGAATGTGGCACAAGTTGAGGCGTTGGTTTTCGTGATGAAGAGGTTCGAGCGAGCTATTGGGTGGACTATCACAGACATTATTGGGATTCCTCCTGTATTTGTTCTCATAAAGTTCAACTCATGCCGGATCACAAGCCTAGTATTGAGTACCAAAAAAGACTAAATCTACCTATGCAAGAGGTAGTTAAGAAGGAAATCATCAAGTGGTTGGATGCTGGAGTTATTTATCCTATTGCAGATAGTAGTTGTGTGTGTCCTACTCAATGTGTGCCCAAGAAAGGTGGGATTACTATGGTACCTAATGAGAGAAAAAAGATTGTTCCGATACAGCCTGTGACTGGATGGAAAGTCTGCATGGCCTACCGAAAATTGAATGCTTAGACTGAAAAGGACTACTTTCCTATGCCGTTCATGGATCAAATGCTAGATCGACTTGTTGGTAAGGGTTGGTATTTATTTCTTGATGGTTATTTAGGCTACAATCAGATTTCCATAGCTCCGGAAGACCAAGAGATGACCACCTTCACTAGCCCTTATGGGACTTTCACCTTCAAACGGATGCCATTTGGGTGTAATGCTCCTGCGACCTTCTAGCGTCGTATGATGTCGATATTTTATGATATGGTGGAGGACACTATTAAGGTATTTATGGATTATTTCTTTGTGGTAGGTGACTCTTTTGATTGTTTTCTGGACCATTTGGTCGAGGTGCTTAAAAGGTGTGAAGAGTGCAATCTTGTGCTCAATTGGGAGAAGTGCCACTTCATGGCGAAAGAACGGATAGTTCTGAGTTATCGAATTTCTGAGAAGGGTATTGAGGTTGATAGAGCGAAAGTTGAGGTAATAGAAAAGCTTCAACCACCTATCTCTGTTAAAGGTGTTAGAAGTTTTCTTGGGCATGCAGGTTTCTATAGGAGGTTCATCAAGGATTTCTCCAAAATTGCACATCCATTGTGCAAACTGCTCAAAAAGGAGTATAAGTTTGATTTTGATGATGCTTGTCTAAGAGCATTTGGAGAGTTGAAGGAGAAGTTAGTTACTACACCTATCATTATTTCACCGTATTGGGAAAAACCGTTTGAGGTAATGTGTTATGCGAGTGGAGTGATGCTTGGTGTAGTATTGGGACTCAGGCGAGAGAAGATTCTTCATCCTATTTATTGTGCTAGTGAAGCTCTAAATGTGGCTCAATAGAACTACACAGTGACTGAACAGGATATTTTTGTGGTGGTTTTTGCATTCGAGAAATTTCGATCCTACTTGCTTGGTACTAAGGTGATTGTGCATACTGACCATTCTGCATTGAGGTATTTGATGGCTAAAAAGTATGCTAAACCAAGGTTGATTAGATGGGTGTTTTTACTGCAAAAGTTTTATTTTGTGGTGAAAGATAGAAAAGGGATAGAAAATCAGGTTGCCGATCACTTGTCCAGATTGGAGGAAGAATCTATGCTCAAGCTTGGTGATATGGTTGAAATTAATGATGTTTTTTTCCCATATGAACAGGTATTGGCCACTTCTCATGATCTGATCCCTTGGTTCGCAGACTTTGCTAACTATTTGGCAAGTGATCTGGTGCCATCGGATTTGACCTTTCACTAAAGGAAAAAGTTTATGCATGATGTGAAAAATTTCTTTTGTGATGTGCCTTATTTGTGTTGTAGTTGTGTTGATGGGATTGTTCGATGCTGTGTGCCCGAGGTCGAGATGTTGGGTATACTAGAGGCGTGCTATGCATCACCTGTTGGTGGGCATCATAGTGGTATTCGGATTGCGCATAAAATCTTACAGTGTGGGTACTACTGGCCTACCTTCCACCAAGATGCTCATGATTTCGTCAAGTCTTGTGAACGTTGCCAAAGAGAAAGAGGAATTTCAAAGTGGCAAGAGCTTCCTATGAATCCTATATTGGTAATAGAGTTGTTCGATGTATGGGGCATTGATTTTATGGGCCCATTTTTGAGTTCACATGGGATGAAGTATATTCTTGGTGAGGTTGATTATGTGTTGAAGAAATTTCGCTTCCCAACAATGAAGGTAAAATGTCACCGCATTCTTGAAAAAGAATATCTTCTCCAGATTTGGTACACCTAGGGCGATTATCGGCGATGGAGGTTTTCACTTTTACAATAAGTTGTTCAAGGCATTACTTGAAAAATATGGCGTTCGCCACAATGTAGCCACTCCTAATCATCCGCAGTTTAGTGGGCAAGTAGAAGTGTCGAACAGAGAGATCAAGCATATTTTGGCAAAAACTATGAATGCTAATAGAACGGATTGGTCAAGGAAGCTTGATGATGCTGTATTGGCCTATTGCACCGCATTTAAGATTCCCATAGGTATGCCCCCTTACCAACTTGTATATGGAAAGTCTTTCCATTTTCCAGTAGAGTTAGAGCATAGGGCTATGTGGGTGCTAAAGAGGCTAAATTTTGATTGGGGCACCGCATCAAATTAGAGAATGAATGACTTGAATGTGCTTGATGGGTTTCGCCTAAAAGCTTATGAAAGTTCAGCCTTGTACAAGGAGAAGATGAAGAAGTATCATGATCAAAGGATTGAAAAGCGAGAATTTGTTGTGGGTGATCTTATGCTTCTATTCAACTCTAGGTTGTGCTTGTTTCGGGCTAGCTCAATTCCAAGTGGACCGGGCCATTCTGAGTCACTCAGGTGCTCCCACATGGAGCGGTGGAGCTTGAAAGCAGTGAGGGAACAATGTTCAAGGTAAACGGGCAAAGGATTAAGATCTATCTGGGAAACAAAAGTGTGCAAGAAGTTGTTGAGGCCTATTATCTTGATGAAGTTTGAGTAATCAAGAAGCTTGTGTCCTTCCGCAATGTTAAATTAAGCGCTTCTTGGGAGGTAACCCAAGATGTACAATCTAGCCAACTATAAGTTTTTCTTTTCGGTTTGGTAGTTTTCTTTGTTTATTTTTTTTTCTGTATCCCTTTAGATAGTTGATTTATTTTTGTTTTAGTGTTTTCTAGATAGAGCATAGGGTCCGTGTCTAAAAAGTGTCCATAAAATGTAAAAAGAAAGGCACAACAGTTGCTACATGTGCAAGATTGAAAAGCAAAATCAGTAGAAAAAGTCTGTTGTAGAGGTCTACGGACCCCATCGATGGTCTGTGGTTCATTCTACCAACCGTGAATGGCGTCCGTAGATCCTAGGTAAGTCTTCTAAATTTTCTAAGTATGAGAGTGACCTACGGATCCCATCTACGGACTGTAGGTTGACCTACGGACCGTAGACGGGGTCTTATGGGTCCAAACCCTAGTTCTGCCAGACCCGACCCGAACTCCTTTTAAATACAATCCCCCATTTTCAAATCATTTACCACTTCTAATATTACCTCCTAACCATTTCTAAACCCATCAAATTCCTAAAATCCCTCCATATTACAACCACTTACCCTATAATCACTCCACATTCATCGTCTCATTTCCCAAATTACTCTCCTTTCCCTCCAAACCCATCATCCCCATTTTCAGAGTTTCGGTGTCCGTGTTCGACACGAAAGGTGAGTTAAAGGTTGTTGGAAGTCTAGAGTCATCACACAATCACCCATTTCTGTTGCTTGTAAGGTAATTGACTTTCCCTTCACTTTGAATTTCGATTATTGTTGTGTTAGAAAGTCAGGAAGTGGTTCTTGACCTTGGGTTGTTATTGTATGAAATTGTATGCTAAAATAAACTTAGAATCACCCTTGGGACGATAGATTGTGATTGTAGTGTCATTATCATCAGTGTAATATGAGTCGAAATGCAAGTTTCGACTTAGGGTTCCTAGTCTTGTATGCAATACTTGTCAAAAACTGAGTAATTGGAACCCTTAGAATGACGAACTACCATAAATTGCGCTGAAATGCATGATTAGACTAAGGGAAATTGTGTGAATTGATTAAACTTGGTTTCGAATCAAAGCATACCTGATACCTAGCACAGACCTGATCCATGAGACCCAGTCTACGGACTATAGATCAGGTCCGGGGTTGTTGGCATATAGCAATTCCACTAAGTGTGGAACCACGGAGGTTGACTACAGTCCATAAATCAATCTACGGACCATTCTGCACATCCGTGGTTCCCATCAGAGCCCACCTTTTTGGGACATATGATCTACGGAGGGGATCCACGGACCGTAGATACCCACCATAGGTGGCCTTTGAAGCCACTCTCTAAATTTTTTTATTTAGTTTTCCTTTTGATTCGTTCTTAGTTCTAATTTTTTTTTTTTGAGTGTGTTATGGGTTTATTTTGGTACTAATTATACATTCACAAGTACCATGGCTCATAAGAAACAAGTAACCTATACAAAGAGGGGAAAAACAAAATTCGTGGCGCCAACTTTTAGGCTGATTGATGAATACATGGATGCAAAGAAGGATCCCGCATATGTTCCACCAACCACAAGGACATCCCCTACTGCACCTCGTGCTACCCGGATTCAATCTCGACAAGTGTTCACCGAATTAGTCACTGTCTCCTAGTCTGATGAGGAAAACACACTGATCAGGTCAACAACTGGTTCTACAACTGGTTCTGCTTTTGGCTTTGAGTCCGCCCTTGTTTTTGCTCAAGTTTGCCCCTTCTTTCGGCTCCAGTTCTGGATCCTCCACCGGCCTAAGTTTGTACTGCCAAGCTGCCTCGTCTGCTGACACTACTATTTCGAGGGTGTTCCAGTGCCACCAAAACTAGACCTTCCTTCGTTTACTGAGGTGCCTAATAGGTGGTGTGTAGAGGGTAAATGGAAAATATACAGAGACGCCTTGATGTTGAATGAGAAGAGGGTGAAGGCTCAACAAATCACTGAGGAGCGTAGAGTTCTCACGGGGAGCCTACATACCATACCCGACATCTACCGGCTCTTCTAGAAACACAAGTTTGATTGGATGTCTCAGAACCCTGGGACTTATAGAGAGAATATTATAAGGGAGTTCTATGTTTCCTATGCTGCCATACTTCGGGGCTCTATCGACAGACGGGCCAAGCCCACGGCCCAAAACTCACTCACTTCCACTTTAGTCCGGGGTGATTCAGTGGATATATCGCCGGTCACTATCATCCGATTCCTCTATGGTCCGGCCACATATTGGGCACTCAACACTGGAGAATTTGACTACTGGTGGGATATTGTGAGGGACGATGAGTTCCAGCGGCATGCAGAGAAGAGGGAAGCTATCCTACTTTAGTTAGCCCGACATATAACTGTGGATGGAGAGCTCGCGGAGTGGGTAAGCACACCACATTTGGGTATTCGAAAGGCCAACCTAAACTTGGTAGCCAAGTTCTCCAAGCTTTTGGTACGCAACATAATATCACCCACTAAGGCCAATAATGCACTTACTTGGGATAGATGGTAATGGTTACAACTCTAGTAGCTAGGTTCGAGATAGATTGTGCCCCTATGCTGTTGGTAGAGATCCATGAGAGGGCGTTCATGAATACCACTACTCTACCCTTTCCGTGTATGATTTTTCAATTATGCAGGAATGCTGGGGTGCCTCTCTGGCATTGTGACAACTTGGTATAGGTGACCGATACACTTGATATTAGTCTTATTCAGGATGCGGCCAATGTAGCTGCCACACGATGTGGCCTACAGATCGTGGTGCCGCCATTAGGAACATATTTAATAGTTGATGTGGAGCAGATGCAGGGTGATGACCCTACCTCTCCATCCCACACTGATGATGCCTCGGGCTACCCATCTCAGGCTACCAGTCGGGCCCCTCCAGAGCCACCCCACCTTCTGGAGCTGCTGGTGTGCTCTTGGCCCGAGTTCAGAATTTAGAGGCATTGATGGACACACTTCTTCATCATGTAAAGCCATGGATGCAAAAGTCTATTGCAGAGTCCGAGGCAAGGATGGAGACCATGATAAACCAGAAGGTCGAGGCCGTTCATAATCACCTAGATTCCTTTGAGTTGAGAGTCCTTGAGCAACCAACCCCTGCTACAGATCTGTCCTCTTTTCGAACTGTGTTAGATAGTCTCCAGGCCAACCTTGATTCCATCATTGCCCCACCCACTGATAAGCCAGAGTCTGCATATAATGTACTAGTTGATGATACAGCGCTTGGTGCTTTATTCAGGGAGGACATAACACAGCCCGAGCCGACCCGTGCCCGAGGAAAGAGATCCCATTCCAATCGTATTTCTGACACTAATAAGGAGACCCGAGAAAAGAAGCGAGAGCGTCAGCAGAATGAGCAGGCTATAAAGTCTTCCATTATTGATGAGGAGATATGCCAGCAGAGGGCTCGTGAGAGTATTATTGGAGCCTCAAGTTCTAGGCCCACCACTGGGACCATGACTATTGTGAAAGATAATATTAGCATCACTGATGGTGCAATTAGAGTGAATCATAACACTACTGATGGTGCTATTATAAAAGATGTAGGCACTACTGAGGGTGACCCAAGTCTTGTTCCAGTGGGCTCTGGGAAACTAGACCCACCCACTTGTTGAGGTCTTCGACGCATTTGCGCCACAGGTTTGCTTCACCTTCACCCTACTTTTTATTGCTTATTTTTGTGCATTGGGGACAATTGCACTCTATTTTGTTGGGGGTGGGGTAAATGGATTGTGAGTGATAGGGTAAAGTCTGAGTAACACAACTCATAATCCTCTCTTGGGGTTTTCTAGCCTATGTTCTTTTTCCCCAAGAGATTGTTTAATTTATGTTGAACCTGTATGTGTTAGGATTGTATGTGTAGAAGCATGTGAAAGAATGAAGCATGATGACATAATTAAGAAAGAAAAATGATACCCATACAAAATTTGTGATATGTGCTAAAATCTATAGGCTAGAATGAGTTGAATATGTTGTCTCTGAGTATGACATGATACAAAACCAACTTGATTTCATGACTTAAGCTAAAACTTGAACTAGGTAATCTGATAATGTGACAATGAAACTATTGCCAAGAGTGTGTGAGAATGGTTGATTGTTCAGACAATTTTGTGCAAATCTAGAACTTACCCCGTTGGTCCTGTTAGGATAATCTAAGCTAGAAGTTAGGAAGTGATCATAGGCCATTGTTCAAATTAGTCCACTTAAGCCTAAAATGATCTAACCAAATGATAGTATTATTCCCTTTTGATCTAACTATTTGAGCCTAAAATTGACCAATTCTTTTTATTCACCTAACTCACCTTCCCTTAAAACCATTGTTTTGTCCTTGGTCCCTCCTTGGACATATGCACCTTGACTTAGGCCAAAAGCCTAAGTTGAGGGAGGCTAAGCCCAAAAGTTACCTTGATCTTGTCCTTGGTCTGACATCGGACATTGTGCACTTCAACTAATGCAAAATGCATAAGTTGAGGGTGGGTATGAAAATGGAAACCAAATGGAAAAAAGGGTATGAAAAGAGTTTAGTATTGAAAAGACAAAAGTATGAAAGAGGATGTGACTTTGTGCAAAAGAAACAAAAGAAAAGTTTTGAAAGAAATAGAAGAAAAAGAAAGTGAAAAATAAGAGGCAAAAAGTCATAAGTCACATCCATGTTGCGAAGAAATAAAGGAAAGAGCTTAAAATGGTTGGATGCCAAAAATAGGTCAAGGAAGAGGTAAAAAGCCAATGTAATGTCAAGGAGGGCAGAAAGTCACTAAAAAGTACCCAAATGTACCACAACTGTCCCTGAGACTACGTTACAAGCTAAGAAAGTCCTATAGTGATCCTAGCAACTAGTTTGGAAAGTCTAAGAAGTGAAAATAAGGGCAAACCTATGGTATTGAGCAGTAACTGTACTTGAAATTACTTCTGAGTGTGAGTGTTGAATGAATCCTTGTACTCAAATTATATTCATTGTGTGAAAAAGGGATTTCATTTGAAGTAAGGGCACTAGTTACATTGTCAAAAAGTTGGTACCTTAGTGATAGCAAAATAGGGTATGTTGTGTGTTGATTGGTCGATCTTTGTCATATTTTGATCCGCATGAGTTAGCTTGTTGAGTCTAAGAGAAAATATTTGCACTCGAAAAGAGAGTCGGGATAGAGAGCCATGTGATTGCTTGTGCTTGAATGCTTGCTTCTATACAAGTGTCATTTAGAGTCTTAGTGCGTCGCTTGAGGACAAACAACGAATTTAAGTTGAGGGTGTTGATATACCGTGAGTTTATGGTATTTTCAACACATTTCACTTAAGAGTTGTGTGTATATAGGGCCATTTTGTATTGATACTAATGTATTTTTATCATGTTTGTAGGAAATAAGTTCAGACGTGGAAGTATGCAACATAACTGAAGAATTGTGCAGAAAAGGGCATCTACGAAAATGATTGACTAACCATAGGTCCATTCACGTTCTATAGGTTGTGATCATAGATGGGAAGGCAATGCATGAAGAAGAAATTAGGGAATTCTTGACAAAGTGTGAAACCACGAACTCAAATGATGGACCATAGGTTGATCTGCGGGTCGTCCTACAAGTTCGTCAAATGCTTCAGAAAGGGGGTTCCAGTATCTGATTTTGAAGATTATAAGTATGGAGCTACGGAGGAGGACCCATGGATCGTGGATCGAAGCTGAGAAGTGGAGATTTTAAAGTTGAAAAAATTGGCTAAGTCATGAGTCACGGAAGGGACCTATGGACCGTAGGTCAGTCCACGGTCCGCAGGTCAGTGTCATAAATCAAAACTGTGTCCTGAAATTTTATTTCCTCGTTTCATTTCCTTTTTAGTTGGGACTTGTTTTTCTATATATAGGGTATGTAAACCTCATTTTTGGGAGTTTGACTTTATTATTTTAGTTCTAGTTTTTGGCTTTGGAGATTAACTTGCAATTTTAGCAATTCTTGATTTCCTAACTTCCTTTTGAAGATTTTGACTTTGAAATTCAAGTTGAGATTCTGGGTTTATTCTTATCAGTACGTAAGTTCATGATTTCTTCATTTAAAAATATGAATTGTGTTCTTGCTACTATGGGTAACTAAATCCACAACTAGGGTTGTGAGAAGCATGAACGAATAAAAACGTATAAATAGTAACTACGTAATTCTTGAATTCTGTTAATACATGCATTGATAACTCTTTCGTTTAGAAGTCTTTTTCATGAGTGCACGCATTAGAACTTGCCTTGTTGCTACTTGCCAAACCAAAGAGGTAGTTAATAAGAAAAGAACTACCAAGATAGATTTAGTGTGATACTATCTAATAGTCTAATGTCGATTGGTGCGAGGGTGAAAACTAAGCCATACATCGATGTGATGTCTAATATGAGGTAAAGGTAAGAGTTATTAAATTATACACACATAGCCGGACCAAGGTGTGGGGTGAAATTCTCTAATTGTCGGACCAATGAATTAGAGATACCTAACTTCTCACTTTGCATGTAATACACTAGGAAAGGATTACTATTACTAGGATTACCGTGTTATGAGATTATGGGGAACACGTACACCCTAGTTCTCTCTCATTTTGATAACAACAAAAGTTTGAATCTTGCTTACTAATTGTTCACATTACTTTCAGAATTTGTTTCACAACAACCCCCACCCCCCCACTTTAATTAGTTTTCTGGAAAGTACGTTGACTAAATGAATATAATCGTAAGCTGAACTTAAGTCTAGACCATATTCCTCGTGGAATCGACCCCAACCTCCAAGTTGGGTTCTTAACTTGATAACGATCGCTTACGCTTCTTTAAGGAGGTGTAATTTGAGCGTATTAATAATGCATGCTATATTTGGTCATGTACTGTTTATGAAGTATATCAAAATTCCCAATACTCTGGCATAATCCAATTGAGATTTTCTTTCACCTTTATTCTTAACAAGATTATGGTTCACATCAATTGGTGTCTTTGCACTTTTGATATTCATGTACTTTAAATTTTCAAGTACCTTTCGAATATAATGAGATTGAGACAATGCTAGACCGCGAGGAGTTTTATGAATCTTAATTTCCCAATATCAAATTGGTAACTCCTAGATCTTCCTATCAAACTTACAAATGATACAATTGGTAGCATTTACATTAGCAATGTCCTTGTTCATTATCAACATGTCATCCACATATGGCATACAATGACCTATTGATCTGGAACATCTTTAATATAAACACATTGATCACATTCATTGATCTTAAATCAATTTGCCAACATGATTCGATCAAACTTTGCATGACATTGTTTTAGTGCTTGGTTTAGTCCATAGATGTTAAAAGAATTCAACATTACCTGATTCCATTATCGTATTGTCATGAATATCTGGATGATCGGACTTATGAACCAAAAATGGCATGCCTTACTATTTGTGGCATATCGAATGAATAAACAATCCACAGTCTTAGTTTCTATTTTGACCCTCTTAGGTATAGGAACTTGGACTTTGGCTAGACACCCCCACAATTTAAAATATTTCAAGTTGGGTTTTCTACCTTTTCATTTATTATATGGAATAACATGTGTCTTGCTGTGAGGCACTCTATTAATTTGGTTTGATTTAAGAATAGCTTACCCCCACAAGTTTTGTGGTAATCGTGAACTTATAATAAGACATTCATCATTTCCTTTGGAGTTCGATCTTTCCTTTCCACAATTCCGTTAGATTGAGGAGAGTAAGGAGCAGTAGTTTGATGGATGATTCTATTTTTCAAACATATTTCTGCAAATGGAGATTCATATTCTCCACCTCTGTCACTTCTAATCAGTTTTATCTTTTTATCTAAATGCTTTTTAACTTCAATTTTATATTGCCTAAATGCATCTATTACTTTATCCTTACCATTTAGCAAATAAACAAAACAATATCTAGTGCAATCTTCAATAAAAGTTATGAAATACTTTCTCCCACCATGTGATGGTGTTGACTTCATGTCACAAATGTTAGTGTGAATCAGTTCTAAGGGGTATGAATTCCTTTCAACAAATTTATAAGGATGCTTCGCATACTTATATTCAATGCAGACTTGACATGTTGATTTATCGCACTCAAATTTAGGCAAAACATTTAAGTTAATCTTTTTTCACAAGGTTTTATTATTGATATGTCCCAAATGTTCATGCCATAAACATTTTGACAAAAGCAAGTAACAAGAAGCAGAATCTTTATTCATATCAACTGTGATTACACTGAGTTTGAAGAGGCCCTTAGTGAGGTAAATTTTTTATACATACATTTCATTCTTACTCACTACAACTTTATCAGAAACAAATACACATTTGAATCCATTCTTGGTTAGAACTGGTATAGAAACTAAGTTCTTTCGCAATTTCGGAACATACAAGACCCTGTTCAAAGTCAGCACCTTGCCCGAGGTCATCTTTAAGTAGATCTTGTCAATTCCTTCCACATTTACAGCCGTGGAGTTCACCATAAACAACTTCTTGTCTGCTGGGGCTAGAGTATATGATGCAAATAATTATTTGTTGGCATAAACATGACATGAGACACCAAAATCTATCCACCATTCTCTTGGATTTCCAACGAAGTTGCATTTTGAAAGCATTGAACATATATTTTCTATCTCTTATTTCGATTTAGCCAAATTTTCTTGATGCTTCTTCTTGTCCTTCTTAGGACCCCGACATTCAGTAGCCCTATGACCACGTTTTCCACAATTGAAGTTGTTTCTATTGAAATTCTTCTTAGAAGGATTGCTCTTTGGTCCAGATGCTTTCTTTCGTTTCCTTGATTTTGTGGGATCTTCTTCAAAAATATTTACTCCAGATATTGCTAAATTACTACGTGACCTCTTTTCTGTGGCCTTATTATCCTCTTTGATTCTCAACCATACCATGATATCTTCAACAATCATCTCCTTGCATTTATGTTTCAAGAAGTTTTTGAAGAGGTAACTTCTCAATAATGGCCGCTACTTGAAAAGAATCATTAACAACCAATCCTACATTAGAGATTATTTGAGTATTAAGAACACACTTATCATGTTCAACATAGGTATTATATAAAAATATACCTTCGGCAAGGAGGTTATAGATTATGACTTGCAACTCTGGAACTTAGGTGAAATAGTCTTACTGTCTATCATCTTATAGTTTAGAAACTTTTCCACAATGAACTTCTTCATTCCAGCATCCTCTACTTTGTACTTCTTTTTCAAAGCATACCAAACTTCTTTTGAGGTCTTCACACTACTGTACATATTGTACAAATCATCTTGCTGGCAACTCAGGATATAGCTTTTGCACAAAAAATCTAAGTTCTTCCATGCTTCTATTACTAAGAATTGTTCTTCGTTCGGAGTTTCATCCGATAGAATAAGAACGTTCTCACTAATGAACCTCTGCAAACTCAATGTAGTCAAATAGAAGAACATCTTCTGCTGCCATCTCTTAATGCTGACTCTAGAAAATTTTGCAGGTTTCTCAGTTGGTGCAAGGGCAGCAGTAGAACGATTGTGTGCAGCCGATGTTGTTGCAATACTCGCTGTTCCAACGTTTACCTAACTTGAATTAGTCATTTTTTCTGTCACAAATGGTGGATAATTTAGTATAAAAATACTAACAGTAAAGAATAAATCTTTATACAATATGTTTCTGATTTAGCGATGAAGTTTTTATGTTCTTCTAATAGTTAATCTAATGAAGTTTAAAATTCAAATAGAGTAGAAAACAAGAAAAGTTTTAATCTCCAGAAACCTCAAATACATAAACAAATATTAAATTTATTAAACTTGTTATCTCTTTTATTCAGGTTAGTAAAAATATAAATAGAAAAAGATGAAATAGATAGAAAATAAATATTCCGAGTCCACAGAACCCACTGTGTATCCTTAAGAAATTTGATACCCTTAAGTACCTAAGGTTGTAGATTAATTCCTCCCAAGATAAAAATGGATTAACTATTAAAGAAGTAGTGGTACCTCACACTTCAGTAATTTCAGCAACCTAAAAAATTAGCAAAGAGAGCATACGCAGACTCAGTCGATCGATAATTTTATTTGTAAAAAAATTTAGGTAGAAGAGAGAAATTTTTTAGTGTTTGGAAAATGAGAGAAGTCTCTCTATTTATAGCAAATTTCAAAAAGGAATGTGTTTGTTCAGACAAGAGTGTGAAGGCCTCTGTTTAAACATATCTTTCTAGAATGTTTGTGTCTTTTGGGAAAAGAAGTGTATGTTCCTTCAGAACAGGTCCATTTAGAGCAACTTTACCGTAACGTAGATTTTCAAACAATTTCGTTACGCAAAATTAATTTTGTTAATTGATTAATGAACATTTTGAATAAGTTTTATTTATGAAAAAGGAAATTAATTAATGAGATTGATTGTCACACCCTAAAGCTACCCCAGGGCGTAAACAATAGTCCTAGGATCATGAGTGACCCCAAGATAACCTTGTTGGCATATCATAAGCATACTAAAGTAAATTGAATCAATAAAATACTATGCGGAAGCTAAATTATATGATAATCTGAAATGATGGGGAATACCCATATACTATCTGAATACAGAAAACTGAGAGTTTGAATACAAATGAAAATTCAAACTCTAACACTAAAACTAAAGCTAACTATGTCTGAAATAAGCCTCTAAACTGACTAGAAGTATTGGAACATGCCCCAGTTAAATCTAGCAAAAATTAAAAGCTAAAGACTAAAATGGAAAGATAACATGTCAACTGTCCTTGAAGAATGAGAAATCACCACTGATGCTGTTGAACTAAAGATCGGGATCCGATCTATGTGTGATCTGACTACTTAGGACCTAAACCTACATCACAAGAAGATGTAGCGCAGAGTATGCGTCAGTACTTGAAAGGTAGTAAGCATGCAAGATAGAGTAAAACTGAACAATATAGTCATAACTGAAATATAGCATATAATTGAGAAATGACATGATATAAGAATAATACTTTACTAAGAATACTGAACATGAACTAACTGGATGCAATGACTAGGTTTATAACATGCTGAGACTCAATACTGAACTGATAACATGGTCAATATAATAAAATCTAACTGAACTATGGGAGCTACTAATGACCGAGATAAAACCACATGAACTAAATGTGGAGTCCGATGTGTACGGCCCATCAAGAGTATCCAATATACCATGCAAGAGGTATCGAGGCATAACTGTGTGACAAGAAAAAAAGTGATGCCCACAGAGGGGACTTACAACCTACGGGGGCACGTAGTTTTGGGATTTAAGGGTGACTAACCCTAGTCCACTCGGTATTAAGCTACTCCCAATTGATTATGTAAATAAGCAATACTATGACTGAAATGATGTAATACTGGATAGCTCGAAATATGGACATGCAAACTGAGAATGCAACAATTATACTGATAATGTGACATTCGTAACTTTGAAGCATGTATGTATATATCTGAATTAACTAACCTAACATGTGCATTTCATGATCTAAAAGAACTACATAGCTAGGGTTCTGAATTTCATGCAAAGAACTAAGCAACAACATGATAATCTTATTTGGATAATACTACGAGCTAAAACCCAACAATTTATAACATTCAAGAAAACCCTAGGTCTAGATAATATTAAGGGAATCAAGAATCTGACTGAATTCTAAGGACCTAACGGGTGAAAGGAACCTACTAATGAAATCCTACATACCTAGTGACAAATTCCATGGAGAAATCTTTCGATTTCGAAGCTGGAACTGATTGAACCTTTTGTGTTCTTGAACTAGGGTTCTTGACTTCTTTCTCCTCTTTACATTCTAAATTTCTAAGTTTTTGGTGAATAATTTGCTTAGGGTAGATTCTAACTTAGTTACTAGGCTAAAACTAACCAAAACTACATTGTTTAGGGGTTAAACGACATAGTTTAGGGGCCAACGCATAAGGAAAATACTAAAAGACCCCTAACTTAAAAGCTTTCGGGGTCATCGATGGACGGGACTGATGGACCGTGGATCGACCAACAATCCGTGCTGGTCAATTATAGATCGGCGACTAGGAGCTGAAATCGGGGGTCGAATCCACGAACATAGACCGCGGTCAGTAACCTGACCTACAGTCCATAGGTCCGGTCGTGGGTTGACACTTAGATAAATTTCTAGGGTTTCTTAGGGAAGGGTCGCAGGTAACTATCCACAAACCAACAACACGGGCCATAGGTCACCCTACGGTCCATGAGTGGCAACCGTGGCTTGCACCTATAACTCTAAAATCTGTATTTTGGTCTTTCTAGCATACGGGGTGTTACATTATCTTCTCTTTAGGAACATTCGTCCTCGAATGAAGACTAAACTAGCTGAAATGGAGGGAGAGAGCTGCACCCCTACCACTAAACACTGGAAACTACTTTGTGACTGAACTAAGTTCCAAGAACATGCAAATACACTGGAAATGCAAGTTCAACCTGAAGAAGCATGATGCTAAGACTAAAACTGCGCATGAAAGACTGAAAAACTGAAGAGGAACTATTACTTCAAGCTGGAATGGAATCAGAAGGAAAGAGGTGAGGATACTTGGCATTCATGATTGCTTCTGCTTCCCAAGTAACTCCCTCTACAGACTGACTCCTCCACAAAATCTTGACTGAAGCGACTTCTTTGTTTCTCAAGCTTCGAACCTAACGATCAAGGATTTCAACTAGTACCTCTTCATAAGTGTGACTATCCTTCACCGCCATACTTTCTAAAGGTACAAATTATGCTGGATCACCCACACACTTTTTCAACAACAAAATGTGAAAAACTGGATGCACTGCTGCTAGTTATGTTGACATCTCTAACTCATAAGCCACTTTACCAACCCTTTTCAAGATCTTGTAAGGGCTACATATCTAGGAATGAGCTTTCCATTATTGTCAAATCTCATCATCCCCTTCATAGGCAACACTTTCAGGAAAACCCAATCATCAACTTGGAACTCTAATTCCCTTCTCCTTACATCTACATAGGACTTCTGGCGATTCTAGGCTGTCTTGAGTCTATTTCTAATGAGTTGTACTTTCTCCATAGCGTCATGAACTGAATTTGGTCCTATCAAGGCTACTTCACCTACTTTAAACTAACCAACTGGAGATCTACATCTACACCCATACAATGCCTTATAAGGATCTGAAAGATGAAATGGTAACAATTATTGTAGAGGAACTTTATAAGAGGAAGGTGATCAACTCATCTACCCTTGAAATGGATCACTCAAGCTCTCAACATGTCCTCTAAGTTATGAATGGTACGCTCTGCCAGCCCATCCGTCTGTGGATGAAATGTTGTGCTAAGATTCACTTGAGTACCAAGACCTTTCTGTAACGACTTCCAGAAATGAGAGGTACAGAGGACCTCTATTCGAGATGATAGACAAAGGAATCCCATGCAGCCTGACTATCTCATTAATGTAAAGTTTGGCGTAGTCCTCCATCGAATCTGTAGTCTTAATCGCCAAAAAGCGTGCAAACTTGGTAACTCTATCAACTATCACCCAAATGGTGTCATGTTGTCTGCGAGTACCAGGTATACCTGTGATTTAGTCCATGTTGATCACTTCCCACTTTCAAGTAGGAATGTCGATCTCTTGAGTCATACCTCCTGGTTTCTGATGTTCTACCTTGACTTGCTGACAATTGGGGCACTTTGCCACAAAATCTGCTATATCCCTTTTCATACCATTCCACCAAAAGACTTCTTGCTGATCTCGATACATCTTAGTGGCACCTATACATCTCCTGTCTCAACTCGCCCACCTTAGGAACACATAATCAACCTCGATAGCGAATCACACCATCTCTCCCTTTGGGAGAAAACCTCAACTCTCTGCTGATAGACTGCACCTTAAGTTAGATTAATATAGGGTCACTATCTTGTTTTACCTTAAACTCTGCTACCAATGATGATTCTGACCCATTCTGGACTATTACACCACCATTTGATATGCTCATAAGACGAACTCCTAAGAGAGCAACTCTGTGGACATCTTTTGCTAGTTCCCTTCTTTCTTCCTCAACATGTGCTACACTACCCATAAATAGTCTGCTAAGAGCATATGCTACTACATTGGCCTTACCAAGATGGTAATGCACACTCATATCATAATCCTTGAGGAACTTAAGCCATCTCCTATGGCAAAGATTCAACTCTTTTTGGGTGAACACATACTGAAGGCTCTTATGGTCAATGAACACATCTATGTGAACACCATACAAGTAATGTCTCCAAATTATAAATGCAAATACCATTGCTGCAAGCTCGAGGTCATGAGTTGGATAGTTCTTGTCATGCACCTTAAGTTGTCTAGAAGCATAAGCTATAACCTTATCTCGCTGTATCAACACACAACCTAGGCCGACTCTGGATGCATCACAATAAATAACAAAACTGTCTGAACCCTCCGTTAGAGTCAAAATGGGAATTATAAACCATCTATTTTTCAGTTCTACGAAGCTTTTCTCACAATCATTTGACCACTGAAACTTGACCTTTTTCTGCGTCAACTTAGTCAATGGAGAGGCTATAGATGAAAATCCTTCCACGAACCTTCTGTAATAACCCGCTAGACCCAAGAAACTTTTGATATCTGTAGGAGAGGTACGTCTGGGCCATTGTTTCACTGCTTCTATTTTATGAGAATCCACTCGAATCCCTTCGCTAGACACAATATGACTAAGGAAAGCAACTGATTGCAACCAAAACTCTCATTTTCTAAACTTAGCGAATAACTGGCAATATTTGAGAGTTTGCAGAATAACCCTCAAATGGTTCACATGTTCTTCCTCATTCCTAGAGTAAATGAGGACAAAATCAATAAAGACAATAATGAACAAGTCCAAATATTGCTTTAATACTCTGTTCATCAAGTCCATGAAAGCTGTAGGAGCATTGGTTAATACAAATGACATAACTACAAATAGATAATGACCATGCCGAGTTCTGAAGGCTGTTTTTAGGATGTCACTATCTCTGACTTTGAGCTGATGATAACCGGATCTGAGGTCTATCTTTGAGAAATGACTAGCACCCTAAAGTTGGTCAAAAAAATCATAAATCCTAGGGATGGGATACTTATTCTTAATTGTGACCTTGATCAACTACCGATAGTCAATGCACATCCTGAAGGAACCATCTTTGTTCTTCACAAAAAACACTGGTGCACCCCATGGGGAAATACTGGGTCTGATAAAGCCCTTATCTAAAAGGTCTTTCAATTGCTCTTTCAATTCCTTAAGCTCTGTTGGAGCTAGTCTATAAGGAGGAATAGCAATAGGCTGGGTATCTAGTAGGAGATCAATTCTTAAGTCGATTTCCCTTTCGATAGGAACTCCGTGAAAATCTTCTAGAAACACTTCTGTGAACTCATTGCCTACTGGAACTGACTCAAGAGTTGGGGTTTCTAAGCTTGAATCCTTAACCCGAACTAGATGATAGAGATACCCCTTAGAAATCATCTTTATGGCCTTAAGGTAATAAATGAATCGACCCATAGGCGCTAAGCTACTACCCTTCCATTCTAAGAATTGTTCTTCCTAAAACTAAAAATGAACAATCCTAGTTCTACAATCGACTGAGGCATAACAGGAATGTAACCAATCCATGCCTAGAATGTATCGAAGTCTACCATTTCTAACTCTACAAGATCTGCTGAGGTGAATTTCTGGGAGACTGTGATAGGGCAATTTCTATATACCCGTCTATCTATAATTGGGTCACCAATTGGAGTAGAGACTAAGAAGGGTTCCATGAGAGTTTCTTGACTAATATTGAATTTGAATGTTATATAAGTAGTTACAAAGGAAAGAGTATCCCCTAGATCTAACAATGCTTAAGCATCTAAGTCAAAGACTCTTAACGTACCAGTGACTACATCTGAAGAATCTTCCTAATCCTGGCAAGCCTAAAGAGCATACAACCTGTTTTGGCACTGCTCGCCACTTGTAACAGATGAGTTACCCTACTGAATCGAGGAGTCTGCCAGTGCTACTGAAGTTGTGGATTGAGATCTAGTATTATTGCCCCTTGACCCACTTTAGAAGGACAATCTTTCAACCTGTGACCAGATTGACCACACCCAAAGCATCCTTCCTTTCCTGTAAGGCACTCACCTGGATTGTTCTTACCACAATTTGGACAAGTTGGGTAGGTTTTGGTGCCTGAAACACTCCCCTGAGACTTAGAGCTTGATGCCCTACACTTCTGATCATTTCAGAACTTGGAGGATAGAACACTAGCCGATGAAGGTGCTGGAGGGTAAGACTTCTATTGAAATTACGAGCGATTTCCTCCACCCGATTTCTATTGAGAATAGTCATAGTTGCCTGTCCTAGACTTCTTATTCTCCTTGGCATGTTCCTTAAGCCTATCACCCTCAACCTTCAGAGCATTAGTCATGAGCCTAGAGATGTTCATATTTTCCAGCAACATAGCATTTGTACACTCTATTTTCACTATATCGGATACCCCAACATGAACTTGTTCATTTAATCACTGGAATCAGCCACCATGTGAGGAGTATACCTGGAGAGTTAGGTGAACTTCAGTCCATACTCTTGGACTATCATAGAACCTTGCCTCAAATTCATAAACTCCTGATCTTTTTCCTCCCTCAACTCTCTTGGGAAGAACCTGTCCAGAAAGGTCTCACTAAAGAATTCCCAAGTGATAGGAGCTGGATCTGTACCCCATTTATACCAGATATGAGCTACATCCTTAAGTTGGTAAGATGCCAACTCGACCCGATCATTCCCAGTTACCTGCATCACTCCAAAGATCTTCTTGACCTCATCAATGAAGTTTAGGGGATCCTTACCATTTTGCAATCCCAAGAACTAAGGCGGATTCATCCTAACAACATCCCAAACTATAGCTGCAGTTGACCCAACATTAGCATTTGTCGAAACTGGAACCTGTTGATTATTCTGGTTGGTCACACTCTGAGCCAACAGTTGGATAGCGTTTTGAAATTCAGCATTCGAAACTTCCTGATCTAGGACTGGAGAAGCTGCGTTAGCATTTCTGGCATTCACATTCCTTCCATAAGCTCTTTAAGAAGGAATTTTCTGAAAGTGCATAACGCCACGTTAGAATGAGAAGTTGGATCATACCTCACGCACAATAAGAGTAACAAGAAAATGTATTTTTCCTAAAACACTTTGTAGCCTCCCTCTCATTAGATGTGGTGCACTTCATACCCATGAAAATGACTCTACTTAGTGCGGCTTTTCAGACATCCTAGGACTCTTAAACCTAATGCTCTGATACCAAGTTTGTCAAGCCCCACAGCTATCTCCAGGGCATAAACACAGGACCTAGGATCACGAGTGACCCCAAGCTAACCCTTCTGGCATAACATAAGAATACTAAGAGTCAAACTCTGAATAAAGAAACTAAGAGTTTGAATACAAATGAAAAGTCAAACTCTAACACTAAAGCTAAAGCTAACTATGTCTGAAATAAGCCTCTAAACTAACTAGAAGTACTGGGACATGCCCTAGTTAAATCTAGTAAAAATTGAAAACTAAAGACTAAAATGGAAAAACAACATATCAATTGTCCTCAAAGAATGAGGACTCACCACTAATGCTGCTGAACTAAAGATCGGGATTCGATCTATACATGATCTGACTGCTGAGGACCTGAACCTACATCACGAGAAAATGTAGTGCAGAGTATGCGTCACTACTTGAAAGGTACTAAGCATGCAGAATAGAGTAAAACTAAACAATATAGTCATAATTGAAATAGAGCATATAACTGAGCAATGGCATGATATAAGCATAATACTTTACTGAGAATACTGAACATGAACTAACTGGATGCAATGACCAAGTTTATAACATGCATAGACTGAATATTGAACTAATAAAAATGTCAATGCAATTGAATCTGACTGAACTGTGGGAGCTACTAATGACCGACATAAAACCACATGAGCTAAATGTGGAGTCCAGTGTGTACTCCCAATTGATTATGTAAACAAGCAGTATTATGATTGAAATGTTGTAATACTGGATAGCTCGAAATATGGACATGCAAACTGATAATTCAACAATTATACTGATAATGTGATATTCGTAAACTAACATATATGTATATATCTAAATTAACTGGCCTAGCTTATACAATTCGTGAACTAAAATAACTACATAGCTAGGGTTTTGAATTTCATGCAAATAACTAAGCAACAATGTGATAATCTGATTTGGATCATACTAAGAGCTAAAACCCAACAATTTCTAACATTCAAGAAAATTATAGGTCTAGATAATATTAAGGGAATCAAGAATCTGACTAAATTCTAGGGACCTAATGGGCGAAAGGAACCCACTAGTGAAATCTTACATACCTGGTGACGAAATCCACGGAGAAATCTTTTGATTTCGGGGCTAGAATTGATGGAAACTTCCTGGGTTCTTGAACTAGGGTTCTTGACTTCTTTTTCCTCTTTACGTTCGAAATTCCTATATTTTTTGTGAATGATTTACTTACGGTAGATTCTAATTTAGTTACTACGCTAAAACTAACCAAAACTATGTAGTTTAGGGGTTAAACGACGTAGTTTAGGGGTCCAACACATAAGGAAAAAACAAAAAGACCCCTGACTTAAAAGCTGTCGTGGTCACTAACGGATGAGACCAACAAACGTTGATCGATCAGCGGTCTGTGCTGGTCAAGCATCGATCAGCGATTAGGAGCTGAAACTTGGGGTCTGATCCATAGACATGGACTACGGTCTGCAACCTGACCTACAGTAAATAGGCCCGGCAGTTTGTCGACGCTTGGAAGAATTTCTAGTGTTTCTTGGGGAAGGTTCATAGGTATCCATCCACGAACCAACAACACGGGCTTTGGGTCACCTTACGATCTGTGAGTGGCAACCGTGGGTTACACCTGCAACTCTACAATCTGCGTTTTGGTCTATTCTATCATATGTGGAGTTATATCGATTAAATAAATTTTACTAAAAAAATTATCGATCAATTATTTGCCAAAGCGAAAGCCGAAGCCGAAGCCGAGGCCAACTGAGCGATAACGAGGACATGAGGGGCCGCCTTCTACTTATTCCTTTAAGAGCTAAAGGAGGTGTTTCCTAATATAAGGACAAATATTTTCCTTTCTTTTACCAATATGAGAGAAATGACTTTTCATTTTCCCTCCAAATTGGTTCTCTCACATTTCCCAATTTCTTATTCATTCTTATTTCCCATTCACACCTTGCTAAAACCCAACAATATCCGAGTAAATTTGATTAGGCAGCTATAAAGGTTGTAACAGTCCTTCTGTACTCAAATTAATAACCTTATTACATTGGCAAACTGAACAAGAAACATAATCCCTTATAGGTATCTTCATAGTTGGCCAATGAATTCCTTGCGAATACGAAGCATGGTCTTATGAACATCTTCATGTGTTCAATCATATATCCTAAACAAGACAGAAGTTACCAATGATGAGCTTGGCAAGAGATATAGCTTGTCTTTGAAGAACAACAACCCCTCTCGAAACGCCTAATTTTCATCTATCTCTCCCTGTTAAATTTTAGCTTGAAGTTCCTGAAGAATGGGTGACTACTTGACTTCTACCCGAACTTCCTCAAATATCAAAACTTCTAGTTGAAAAATAGCAATAACATATCTTTAGCCTCTTCTTGTTGAGATAATGCATCCCAGCAGTATTCAATCACCTAACCTTGTATTCCACTCGAAAATAAAATCCGATCAACTTGACCCAATGTTATTGAGGAGAAGGATTCTCTTCTTTTCTTACTGCCCCTTGATTGGAATTTCAAAATTTAGAAACAAAGGGATTCTCTCCGTTTCTTTTTTCCTATATTTCTACTAGTTTCTTCAATTTTTTTCCACTCTAGTGCTAAGTACGTGATCAGCTCATTTAAGAGTTTAAACTTCTAGATGAGATGATCACACACTTTAATATGATATTAGAGAAAACAAAGATTTAGGGATCCAAATTTAGTGTCATTCATTATTAAAAAGAATTTCCATCACTATATTACATCTACTAATTATTGTAACATATAATTACCACCATTCGTCAACAATATTTACCGCATAAGATCATCATCATTCACTATCGCTATTAGTTATCAATATCATTCACTACTAATAATCAGCCGTCAACACCACCAACCACAATTAATCACCAATACCAACCACTATATCATAAGATACTCCCCACAATCACCATCATCAATCAACACTATCCAAAATTAGCAAATACAATCATCATCGTTAGTCATCACCATCACCAATTGCCATATATGATTTTAGAATATTTTATTGATATATATATTAGATCAATTTAGTTTTTTTTAAAAAAAAATTTACGTTCATTATTTTGTATATAAAGACAAATTTTATACTTTCATATGTTTAAAAACAAATAGTCGTTCCTATTTATTATTCAAATTTTAATGAAGCATCTTAATATTAAGATGGATATTCAGATTTAGACCTCTAAATCTTAATAGACACTTGAATATTCAAATATACATTTAGATTCAGACGCCTTAATAAATAATTGAAGCCAAAAAGAGAATAACAATTTTAAATTTAGGAAAATAGGAATTAAGTGGAATATATGTTAGACTTCTGCATAAATGTCAAACTTTCCCATTTATATGAGATATTTTTACTTTTGTTTATTATATTGTGTTGTATGTATGTGAAGTGTATAAATGTCAAACTTTCCTCAAATCTTTGTTTAAATAGTTATTTTTTGTTGAAAAGATTCTCAATAATAATTCAATGAATACTTTGGAATAGGGTTCATGCTAAAAATTAGACATTAACAATAAACTCAATAATTGCAATACACAATGTACAACAATTAAATGATTACAAATAGGAATTTAATAATCAGCAACTCAAGAACTCAGAACTCAATAGCAACTAATCTCGAGAATACTCAAATCTAAGGATAGAATCCTAGATTACTCTTTTGATAATTTAAAAGTAGATGTAGGGCGTGAGGACGAACTAGTCCAACACTATGATAACCTTACATACATCATACAATTATTAGACTGAAACTTTTCCCAAACCTTCTACAAGAACTATAGATGTCGGATCTCCAATACATTTCTTCAACAAGGATACATGGAAGACTGGATGCATCCATGCTAATTCATTATGCAAATCAAGTTCATAAGCGGCCTTACCAATTCGCCTCAAAATCTTATATGGGTCCACATAGCGGGGACTAAGCTTCCCTTTCTTCCCAAATCTCATTAAACCCTTCATGGGTGAAACTTTCAAGTAGATCCAATCATGTATATCAAACTCAAGATCTCTTCTTCTAACATCGGCATAAGACTTTTATCGACTTTGAGCCATTTTTAATCCTTCTCTAATAAACCAAACTATATCCATAGTCTCATTTACCAACTTCGGGCCTATCAAAGCAACTTTGCCCACTTCAAACTAACCTATAGGAGATCTACACCTCCTACCATATAGAGCCTCAAATGAAGCCATACTAGTGTTTGAGTAATAGCTATTATTATACGCAAATGATCATCCTAATTACTCTTGAACTCAATTGTTGTGGCTCCCAACATATCTTCCAAAGTTTGGATAGTACGCTCTACTTGCCCATCAGTTTGCGGATGAAAGGTTGTACTAAGCTTAACATGAGTACCAAGACTCTTTTGGAAAGATTCCAAAACTAAGAAGTGAAGTGGGTACCACGATTGGAGATAATTGATAGGAGCACTCCATGCAACCTAACCATTTCCCTCAAATACACCTTAGCACAGTTCTCCGCCGAATAAGAAGCCTTGATGAGAATGAAATGAGCTGATTTCTTCATTCGATATACTATAACCCGAATTGACTCATATTGTTGTTGGGTGCATTGTAAACCAACAATGAAGTCCATGTTCAACTATTTACACTTCCAATTAGGAATGCTAATATCTTGAGATAAACCTCCCGGCTTTTTATGTTCAACATTCACTCCTTGACAATTAGGACACTTGTCCACAAATTCCGCAATATCCTTCATCATCCCACTACACTAATAAACCTCTTGTAAGTCACAATACATCTTGGTGGCACTCTAGTTAATGGATTATCGATGACTATGGGCCTCTGATAAGATTTTCCCTCTCAAGTAATCAACATTAATAACACACTAACAATCTTGATATCTAAGTACACCCTCTCCCCCTTGGGAGAAAGCCTCTACGAACTTTTTAAGCATTGTTTCCTTCAATTCAACCAAAATCGTATCAAAACCTTGTTTGGTTTTTACATATACCACAAAAGATGATTCTGAACCATTGTGAACCATAATGCCACCTTTGGTAGATTCAACTAACCGAACACCCCACCGGGCCAATCTATGAACTTCTTGAACCAACTCTTTTTTATCTTTCTCAGTATGAGTAACACTACCCATCAATAACTAACTAAGAGAATCAACCACAACATTTGCTTTAGTGGGGTGGTAGAGAACAGTTATGTCATAATTCTTTAGTAACTCAAGTCACCTTCTTTGGTGAAGATTTAAATCTTTATGTTTAAACACCTATTGCAAACTCTTGTGGTAGGTAAAGACATCGACATGTACACCATATAAGTAATGCCTCCAAATATTAAGAGATAACACAATTGCCGCTAGTTCGAGGTCATGGGTAGAATATCTTTTTTCATGAATCATAAGTTGCCTTGAAGCATAGGTAATGACTTTCTCATTCTGCATAAGGACACATTATAACGCAATTCTTGAAGCATCACAATAAACAACAAACCCATTAACTCATTTCTATAAAGTCAAAACCAGAGCGGAAGTAAGTCTATCTTTTAATTCTTGGAAACTCTTCTCGCATGATTCTGACCATATGAACTTTGCGTACTTTTGGATCATTGTCGTCACTAGAGAGGCAATCAAAGAAAACGCTTCCACAAGCCTTCTATATTATCCGATTAAACCTAAGAAACTTCTAATATCTGAAAGGGATAGTGGTCTAGGCCAAATGTTAACCACATCCATTTTTTTATGATATACCTCAATACCCTCACCAGAAACAATATGACTAATAAAATCTATGGACCTCAACCAAAGCTCGCATATGCTAAACTTTACAAAGAGTTGTTGATCCTTGAGAACTTGCAACACAATCCTTAAATCATCGCTATGCTCATCTTCACTTCTCAAATAGATCAATATATCATCAATGAATATAATCACAAACATATTGAGGTATTGTCTAAAAACCCTATTCATCACATCCGTAAATTCCACCGAAGCAGTAGTCAATCCAAATGACATTACTAAACACTCATCATGAACATGTCGAGCTCTAAAAGCTGTCTATGTACTGTCTTCTTCCTTCACCCTCAATTCGTGGTAACCTGAACGAAGATCAATCTTAGAGAAATAACTTGTTTTTTGGAGTTGATCAAACAAGTAATCTATCCTTGGGAGGGGATATTTGTTCTTAACAGCAACCTTGTTCAATTGCCGGTAGTTAATAGACATATGAAGTGAACCATCTTTCTTTCTAATAAATAAAACTGGAGCACCCCATGAAGAGATACTCGGTCGAATGAAACCCTTATCCAACAAATCTTTCAATTTCTCCTTTAATTCCTTAAGATATACCAGAGCCATTCACTGAGGAATAAAGATAGGTTGCACATCAGGGAGAAGGTCGATACCGAAGTCTATTTCTCTTTTGGGAAGAACACTATATAAATCATCGGGAAACACTTCGGAAAATCATTAACAATGGGGATCGACTCAAGAGTAGGGGTTTTGAAATTCATATCCCTAACCCGCACGAGATGGCATATGCAACCCTTAGAGATCATCTTTCAAGTGTTAAGGCAAGAGACAAATTGACCCTTAGGAACAGAATTTCACCCTTTCCACTCTAGGATGAGTTCATTTAGAAATTGAAACTTGACTACACCGATTCTACAATTGATAGAAGCATAACATGAATGCAGCTAATCCATACCAAGGGTAAAATGAAAATCTAGCTTATTAAGATCTTCAAGATAAATAGGAGTGACTTTATGGGACAAGGAGACAAGACAATTTCTATAAACCCTCTTAGCCTCAATAGATGCACCAACTAGACTAAAGATAGAGAAAATATCTAACAACACATCCAGAAGAACATCAAACCTCATATCCATTCATGGCATCACAAAAGACAAGGTAGCATCGGGGTTGAGTAAAGCATAAACATCAAGTTGGAAGACTTTCAACATACAGGTAACCACATCCTCTTGCTCATGACGAGTCTAAAGTGCATAGAATCAGTTTTTCTTTGGAGAAGTTGAACCTAAGCCACTAGGCAGCTCTTGTTTACCTTCTCTTCCCTTAGTCGTAAGCCTTAGACAATATCTTATTTTATGACAAATTTTACCACAACCAAAGCAACCATCCATGCCAGCTAAGCAATTTTCCTCATGCATCTTTCCAAATGAAGATCTATCACTATTCCCTCCTTGAGGCTTAGAGTTAGACACCCTATTTTTTTTGAACTTTGGAGATGCATTCAAGGATCCATGAACGGAAAACCTTTTTCAGAACTTAGAATGACCATGTCCATCGCACCTTGAATGTGAGAAGTTACCATCACCAGTCCTTGACTTCTTTATATCCCCAGACCTTTCCCTAAGTTTCTCCTCTTCTATTTGTTGAGCATGAACCATAAAACGAGAAATGTCCATATCATTCATAAGCATAGAGGTACAACATTCTTTGACAACCACCTCAAACACACCTAAAACAAACTTACTCATCCTTTCGCTATGGTCGTTAATCATAGTAGGAGCATACTTAGAAAATTGTGTGAAATTCAAAGCATATTCCTTCACACTCATATTTCCTTGACGAAGGTTGATGAATTCAAATATCTTTGCCTCCCTCATCTCAAAGGGTAAAAACCTATCAAGGAAAGCAACTTTGAACTTTTCCAAATCAAGAGGATCATCACCTTCCGCCCTTTCTTCTTTCCATTGGTTGAACCATATTTGAGCAACACCCATAAGTGATTAGCGGCCAATTCTACCTTTTCCACCGGTATCACTCCCATGATCATCAGTACCCTATACATCTCATCAATGAACTCTTAAGGATCTTCCTGAACCTTAGAACTATGAAACTCCAGTGTATTCATTTTAGTGAAGTCCCTAACTCTAGTTGCCGCCCTATCCATATTTGGGTTCACAATGACCACAACCTCCCTATTGGCTTGGGCCATCAAGGCTTGAGCTAGCACTTGAAAATCAGCCCTAAACTCCATATTAGTCACTTGTTCGGCCAAAGGGTAAACCAAAACTTGAGGAGCTTGAGGAGGAGCTTCTCGTTCCACATTCTCATTCACATTCCTCCTAATGTAAGCTCTTCGAGGGGCCATATCCTGTAGAGCATTGGATAAGGATTAGGAGAGATACAATATAGAGCTAAATTTTATCGCACGACTTTAGAGTAATGAAAGAAGTGAAATTGTCTAAACATCTTATAGCCTGTAATTCATAAGTGTGGCGCGCTTCACACTCACAAAGAAGACTATATTTGGCGTAGATTATGAAACTTCCTAGGATCTTTCTAAAACTTCTACTCTGAATACAAAGTTTGTCATGAACCAAAGTATACCCTAGGTGTAATATGGCATATAGGACCCCGAGAGGCCCTACACAAGACACTTAGCATACATCATACAAGATAATAGAAAATCAAGAGATTTCAAAGGACAATTCCAAAATATAAGAGTTTATAAAATGTAGCGAAAGTCTAACATACTTTCAAATCCATCTAGTACATCAAGAGTGATCGGGATGTTACCCGTACATCACATATAATACTAAAAAGAACTAAAGACAATAATCAATGAAGCTCGGTCCTTAGAACTTGAGGACTCAGCAATCTTCAATCTACTATGTGATCCCTAGCCATAAAGATGCAAACCTACAGCGTCGGACCCTAGATTTTTATAAGAATGTAGGCAAAAGTATGTGTTAGTACAAAAATATACCAAGTGTGATAGCAATACATAAAATATAAAAATCATGCTAACAGAGACCTTTTAATGACATGCAATGACTAATATACCGTGAGTTTACGATATTTTTTATAGGTTTCACTTAGAGTTTGTGTGTGTTTTGGGCCATTTTGTTATTAGAAACAATATTTTGTGTGTAATTCTTGTAGGAAATAAGCTTGGATGCATTTGATGGAGATGAGAGCTAAAAAAATGCAGAAGTAGCCACCAACGGAGCCAATCACGGACCGTAGGTCAAATAACGGGCCGTGGATGGGCAGTCGTAGGTCTTGGTCTGGAAGTTGAGTTTTCGTACTCAAACCACAGACTGACAGGACGGATCGTAGTCCTATCCACGGACTGTAGGTGGGCAAGCGTAGGTGGAAGATTAGGGAAGTCTGACCAAGTGTGGAACCACGAAGGCATCGACGGACTGTAGGTCAACCCACGGGCCGTCCTGCACATCCATCGATTGAAGATCACAGAATTAAAGTTCCAGTACTTGATTTTATTTTCCAAGTGTTGCACCACGAAATGTGTCCTATGAATCGTAGCTCGACCCATGATTTGTAGGTCGAGGCATCAATAGAACCACCTCTGAGTAGTTTATTTCCTTATTTTGTTTCCTGTTTAGTTTTGGATTTGATTTCTATAAATAGGAGTTGTAATCCTCATTTTTTAGAGTTAGACATTATTGTAAGGTTTTAACTTTGGTATTTTGGAATTATTTTTCAAACTTGGAGCAATTTAACTTCCGAAAGTTGGATTATACAATTTTTACTTTGAATTTCAATTCAAGATTTGGGTTTTCATCTATTCTAAATTTAAGTTCATGAATTTTTTTAACCTAATTATGAATTGTGAACTATCAAGCATGAGTAGCTAAATCCACAACTAGGGTTGTGGGAACCATGAGCAATTAACAAATTATGAATAATAACTAAGTACTTCTTGAATAGTGTTTATGCATGTAATGTTAATCCTTTCATTTAGAAGTCTTTTAAATGAGTGCACGCGTTAGAACTCGCCTCATTCCTACTTGCTAGACCAAGGAGGTAGTAAATGAGAAAATGATCAAACAATAGAGATTTAGTGGATACGATCTAACAGTTTAATGTCAATTGGAGTGAGGGTGAAAACTAAACTACATTGATATAGCGATTAATTTGAGGTAAATGTAAGGGTTAGTAAAGCATACACCTGTTATCGAACCAAGGTGCATGGTGAAATTCCCGAGGACCAATCACTTAGGGATACCTAACTTACCAACTTTGCATCTAAAACACTAGGAGAGGATTACTATTATTAGGATTACTGCATTAAAAGCTTGTGGGAAACACATGCCCTAGTTTCCATCTTATATTGATAACTCAAATTATGAATCTTGTCTACGTGTTACTCAATCATTAAAATCAACAATCTGTTACTTATTTACAAAAACCTCCCGCTGTTTACTTTTCTCGGAAATTGTTTTACTAAAAAAAGATATTTGTGAGTTAAATTTAAGTCTAAACCATATTCCTTGTGGGATCAACCCCAACCTACAAGTTGGGTTCTTTACTTGATAACGATCGCTTATATTCTTTAGTAGAGGTGTAATTTGATCGTATCAAATTTTAGCTTTTAGATTAAGTTTAACTACATTATTGAACTTTAGTCAAGTATTTCTTGATTTTACGTTTGTGTTTTTTTTTTTGTTTTTTACAGGTTTCAACTCTAGTGTTTGCCAAGTACACGGAATCGAGGTAAAACCTTGAACCCTTCAAATCCTGAATTGAAAAGAACTTTGAGGAAAATAAATAATCAAGGGGTAATTAGTAATCCAATCGGAGAAGCTCTAGGAGATGGAGTTGAACTGTAGCCTCCTAGGGTTGTTAATGTACTTGTTCAGGTTCATGGTGGTAATCTAATCGGAGATGCACAAAGGGTGTAGATGAGTCAGGGGTTTTATGCTTTCTATACAGCCACGGTCTGCAATGCCATATCCAAGAGGGTTAAGCCACAGGCCCAACCTCCACTTCAGTCCACATTGGTAAGGAATATCCCAATTAACATCTCAGAGGCCACTATTCGTCGGTTCCTCTATGGCCCAACTCACACTTTTACTATTAATAAAGCGGAGTCAGAAGATGAGCATTGTTCAGAGCGGGGTAATTCAGAGGGATGCTGAGCAGAGGGAGACACTTTTGAGATAGATGGCCTGACACTTAGTTGAGGAGGGAGAGGGCACCAAATGGGTAAGGAACATGACTTTGCCTATCAGAAAGGCAACTCTAAGCTTTGCAGCAAAGTTCTTCTGGCTTGTGGTTCATACTAGATGTCCCATATGCAGGTGGATAATGTTGTTACTTCGGACAGAGTTGTGATGATAGCAACTCTTATAGCGGGTTTGGAGCTTGATTTCTCCTGCACCCTGATCACTGAGATCCACGAGAGGGCCTTTCGGACCACCACCACTCTGCCCTTCCCATGTCTGATATTCCATCTCTGTAGGGAGGCTTCAGTGCCTATTTGACATTGCGATAGGATGCTCGAGGCGATCAAGACTGTGTATATAGGCCTTATTCGAGATGACGCCAATATTGCTACACCATGGAGAGAGTCACAGGTTGACATACCGCCCTTGGGTGCTGATCTTACTACTAATGTAGAAGAGGTCCAGGTTGATATCTCTTCTATTCCAACCCCTATTGATGCACAGGCTCCACCCTCTATTGCCACTAGCCAGGCCTCGAGCTCATCCCGAGCCATCCCCTCTTTAAGATCCACTATCATTCCTTTGACCAAAGTATAGAAGTTGGAGACCCAGATGGCTACCTTGCTGCAAAACATGAGGTCGTAGATGCAATGTTCTATTAAGGAGTCTTAGGCTAGGATGGAGCACATGATGGATCAGAAGATTCAGGTCGTTCATAAGCGCCTGGATTCATTTGAGTTGCGAGTTTTGGAGACATTTTCCCCCATTGTCGATGTGATCACTTTCCTAATGAAGTTGGCTAGGCTCCAGGCTGATGTTGATGCTCTGCTAGCCCCTACTGAGGAGGTACTAGAGTCTCGACCCGAGCTGGAGGAGGATGAGGTGGTGATGACTGCCCTATTTGGTGACACTACGCCACTACTCGATCCTTCTCGTGCTGCTGGGAAGCACCATCGCTCTGATCACACTTTTGACATTGAGGAGGCTCAACAACTGAAGAAGAAGGAGTGCCAGTAGTTGGAGGTAGCTAGAGGTAGTCCATCATTGATGAGGAGATGAGGCAATAATAGGCTCGAGAGATAGATGTTGGCCCTTTTGGTTCGAGGAGTACTAATGATGGTATTCCTATTGTTGGTGAAGGTGCTACCGATGGTTTCCCTAGTATTGATCCAATGGGTTCTAGGAAATTAGATCCACCCTCTTCTTGATTGGTCTTCGACGAATTTGCACCATAGGTTTGCTTCACCCTATGATTTACCTTTTATTTTGTGCATTGAGGGCAACTACACCTTATTTTGTTAGGGGTGGGGTAAATATATTATGAGTAATAGGGTGAAGTTTGAGTAGCCCAACTTATAATCCTCCCTTGGGATTTTCTTGCATGTGTTCTTTTCCCCTAAGGGATTGTTTTACTTTATGTTGAACCGGCATGTTTAGGATTGTATGTGTAGAAGTAAGTAGAAGAATGAAAGCATGATGGCATACAGAGCATGAAATTGATATATGTCTAAAAAAATTTAAATTTTTGAAATGTGCTAGATCTATAGGATAAAAGAGTTGAATGTGTTGGATCTTCATATGATGTGATAAAAAATTGGAATGATAACATGAATTAAGCTAAAACTTGAACTGGGTAATTCAATAATCTAATAATGAAGTAATGTGCCAAGTGCGTGTGGGAAACGTTGAATGTTCGTGAAGTATATGACAATCTAGAACTGTCTCGTTGGTCCTGCTAAGATAATCCAGGCTAAAAGTTGGGAAATGATCATAGACCCTTGTTCAAAAAGTCCACTGAAGCCTAAAAGTCAACCAAAAGAAATAAATTCTCCCTTTGATCCAAATGTTTGAGCCTAATGAATACAACTTCTTTCAATACACCTAATTCACTTTTCCTAAAAATATTGTTTTGGCCTCGGTCCCTTCTTGGACATGTGCACCTTAACTTAGGCCACACTCCTAAGTTGAGGGTGGCTAATTCAAAAGGTTACCTTAATCTTAGCGCTGGTCTGACATCGGATATTGTACACCTCAACTCATGCAAAATACATAAGTTGATGGTCGCTATGAAAAAGGAAACCGAAAGAAAAAGGGTATGAAAAGAGTTTGTGTAGAAGAAAGAAAAGAAAAGAAAAGCAAGAAAAAGATGTCATTCAAGTCAAAAGAAGAAAAAAGATAAATGACAAAAGGGCTATAACAAGAAAAGAAAGATGAAGTAAAAGAAAAAGAAGAAAGAGAAAAATAAGAGCAATAAAGTCAAAAGTTACATCTGTATTGAAGAGGGTCAAGGGAAAGAGCAGAAAAAAAAAATGTCAAGAATTGGTTGAGAAAAGAGGTGAAAAGCCAATGCAATGTAAAGGAGGGAAAAAAAGTAACCAAATTTAGCCTACCTGACCCTGACCTACATTACAAGCTAAGAAAGTCCTATAGTGATCCTAGTGACTAGTTTGGAGAGTTTATGCAGTGGAAATAAGGGCAAGTCTATGGTATTGAGCACTAAGTGCACTTGAAGTCACTTTTGAGCATGAGTGTTGAATGAATCCTTAAATTTGAAATCAGATCTATTGTGTGAAAAAAGATTTCTTTTGAAGAGAGGGCACTAGCTACATCATTGGAGAGTTGGTACCTTAGTGATTGTGAAAAGTGTGTGTTGAGGTTTATATTGGTCGATCTATGTCATGTTTTGATCCGCATGAGTTGGCTTGTTGAGTCTAGATGAAAATACTTGCACTAAGTAATGTAATTGATTGAGAAAGCCACATGATTGCTTGAGTTTGTATGTTTGCTTCTACATAAATGTCGTTTAGAGTTTTAGTGTGTCGCTTGAGGACAAACAACAAGTTTAAGTTGAGAGTGTTGATATACCGCGAGTTTACGGTACTTTTGATACGTTTCACATAGAGTTTGTGTGTTGCTTGGGCCATTTTGTTATTAGAAATAATGTTTTGTGTGTAATTCTTGCAGGAAATAAGCTTGGATGCGATTGATGGAGATAAGAGCTGAAAAAGTGCAGAAGTAGCCACCAACGGAGCCAACCACGGACTGTAGGTCAAATGACATGTTGTGCATGGGCAGACATAGGTCCTATTATAGAAGTTGAGTTTCACTACTCAAACCACAAACTAACAGGACGGACCATAGTCCAATCCACGAACCGTAGGTGGAAGATCAGAGAAGTCTGATCAAGTGGGGAACCACGGAGACATCAACGGACCATAGGTCGACCCATGAGCCATCCTGCACATTCGTCGATTGAAGATTAGAGAATTGAAATTCCAAATATTGGACCACAGAGGGTGACCTATAGACCGTAGGTCGACCCATGGTCCATAGGTCAAGGCGTAAACAGAAACTGCATCTGAGCACTTTATTTCCTTATTTTGTTTCCTATTTAGTTTGGGATTTGTTTTCTATAAATAGGAGTTGTAATCCTCAGTTTTTAAAATTAGAAATTATTGTAAGGTTTTATCTTTGGTCTTTTGGAATTATTTTGCAAACTTGGAGCAATTTAATTTCCGGAAGTTTGTTTATACAATTTTCACTTTGAATTTCATTTCAAGATTTGGGTTTTCATCTATTCTAATGGTAAGTTTATGAATTCTTTTAACCTAGTTATTAATTGTGAACTATCAAGCATGAGTAGCTATATCCATAACTAGGGTTGTGGGAATCATGAGCAAGTAACAAAGTATGAATAATAATTAAGTAATTCTTGAATAGTGTTTATGCATGTATTGTTAATCCTTTCATTTAGAAGTCTTTTTAACTACTGCATGCATTAAAACTCGCCTCGTTCCTACTTGCCAGACCAAGGAGGTAGTGAATGAGAAAAGGATTAAACAACTGAGATTTAGTGGATGATCTAATAGTTTGGTGTCAATTGGAGTGAGTATAATAACTAAACTACATTGATATGACGACTAATCTGGGGTAAAAGTAAGGGTTAGTAAAGCATACACCCGTATCCGAACCAAGGTGCATGGTGAAATTCCCTATTCGGAGGACCAAACACTTAGGGATACCTAACTTACCAACTTTGCATGTAAAACACTAGGAGAGGATTACTATTATTATGATTCTGTGTTAAGAGCTTCTGGGGAACAGATATGCCCTAGTTTTCGTCTTATATTGATAACTCAAATTGTGAATCATTCAAATCAACAATATGTTACTTATTTACAAAAACCTCCCCCTTTTACTTTTCTCGAAAATAGTTTGACTAAAAGAGATAATTATGAGTTAAGTTTAAGTTTAAACCATAATCCTTGTGGGATCGACTCCAATCTACAAGTTGGGTTCTTTACTTGATAACGATCGGTTATACTTCTTTAATAGAGGTGTAATTTGAGCATATCAATGACCAAGCTAAATCATGAGGATAAAGGGTTAGGAAACATAAATCATAAATATATGGTCAATGCAAGCTAACATCTTTTAAACTTTTGGGAGATACTTCTAGAAGTAACCTTAGTTAATTCTTATGGGAGATTTTCCTTTAACCGACTAAGACAATGTGAGGTATTAACATGGAATTCAGTGTCTACTCCATACCAAAAAGGGGTGTCCTACTTGACAATGTAAGACCATGAAACTCTATCTTAAGTGGATCCACTTGCTAATATCTATATAAGAAAATCTTCCTATGGGGGTCCCATAGGTATGAGATAAGGAGATTGCTTCTAGAAAACTCGACCTCAATCTATGAGAGAGGTTCCATCTCAACATCCTCTTAGTGCTAAGCGTAAATCCCACGAAATAGTCATTAATCTTAACTTGTCTCGTGATCCATGGAAAGGCACAATTAAGTATCCAATCCAAGATAAAGTCATATTATCATCCATGAAAAGGTACAATTAAGTAACCAATCCAAGCTAGAGACATCACTAGAATAGCTCCTAAATCTTGATTCAAAGTTTAGTTGAGAAAACCTTTCAAATCTATGAAACCTATATGCGAGAAAACCTTTCACAATCATTATTTCATGTGTATATGAGAAATACTTTCATAACACATTTCATGTGTATATGAGAAATACATTCATAACACAACAATCACATTGATATTTTACTCTCAAAGCATCCTTAAAACCCTTACATCATTTTCATGAAGAACATACATATCCTCATAAAGTCATCTTTCATGATTCAAAAGCTTCATCATATGATCAATTCTAGAAAACATGGATTTCACATGGGTGCATGGGGATTCAACTTAGAAAAATGAAAAAATTTCAATTCATGCATAAAAAGACATAAATTAATCAATAATATCATAATTGAAAAGAACCCATGTTATTGAGTAAAATCCCTAATTTCTATTGGAGATTCTACCTTGTGAAAACAGGGAAATTTAGGAAACCTATAGGGGAAAGGACTCCATAGGTTAAAATTATCATACCTTGATGCCAAAAGCTTGAAATCAATGGTGGAATTGGAGACTTGATTTGAAACCTTAGCTTTCTTCTTCATACTTTAGAGAGAGAATATTTGAGAGGATAAACTTGTTCTTCTTTCAGGAATTTGAGAAAATGAATTGAATTAGGTGATTTTCAGTGTAAAATTCATTATATAGGGCCTAGGATAGAAGGAAAAATGACATAGTATTAATTTAAAACAATATAGAAAAGACCCAAAAGCCTCAGACGTAAAAGCTGCCGAATTAACCCACTATAAAGCCTAAGTGGATCGTCTAAAGCACCACGACCCTTCTAACAGATAGTGAATAAATTTTGCATGACAAGGCTTATTTATTTTGGGCATAAATTTTTACTTCGAGGTTAGAATTAGTCAAACTCGGTGTCGTTGGAAATAAGACTCATAGATATTTAATTTGATAGGTGATGAGCCTCTTAATTTATTTTGTGCTAAAAAATATGATCGTTTGAAGTTGACCCTAGACTCTATGTCTGATAAACCCCCTTCACGAATAACTTCACGGTCTATGTGAGGCTTTATGGGTCGTTTAGACATCCGTGGTCCATGACCATAGACTAGGGGAGAAGTCCCTTATGTGTGGGCAACTTGATGAGCCCTTGGATGGCATGTCAACCTCACCATGGGTTGTCTAGGCATTCGTGGGAGAGACACCGGCCTAGGCAGGTTCTAGGAACTTCTCACAAGCACCCAAATGAATGTGGTCCCTTACATGGCCTGTCTAGGGTTCCGTGGAGGGTTTCATGGTCCACCCTTAGGTTCTTGACATGCCCGTTTGATTCCTTTATATGCTTTCTCTAATCCAAGGTGTTACAACTATGAATGGATTGATATATCACTATAACTCTTTTTGAACACATCACTTTCTTGTTCTTTACACTTGACTTGGTTCCTCACCTTATCATCTCCCCCTTGGGTCTGTAACTGATACTCTAAAGCTATAGATTTATTCCATCTTTTCTTAAACCGGTCTATATTCCCTTTACTCTAATACTTTGGAAAAGCTAATCTCTTGGATACCAAACTCTCCATCCGCCGGTACTAAGATTCCTTCTTAGACCTCTTTCTTAGATGCTTCTCTTAACCTCTTCTTAGTGGCTTATAAGGCCTCTTAGTCTAACTCTTGATAGTCTGACTTCTCCTTCTTAGTTTGTTAATAACGTCTTTCTAAGATGATCTCTACCTTATTGGATGAGACTTGATTTATATTTAAGAGGTTCATCATTGGCTAGACTACATAAAGTCTTTTTTTTTTTACCAAACTGTTAAGGGTAATAAATAATGCTTACATCAGCCTACCCCAAATTGACAGCCCAACTATACTACCTAGGTGTACATGAAAAAATTATAACTTAATTAGAACCTCATCTCACTACATAGGATCTTGGGTAGATCTCTTAATGCTCTTGTTAATCTATTCACTTAGCCACACTTTATTGCTCTCATCTAAGGGTCACAATACCACTCTTGTACCATTCACATTCATTGCAAACTAACGCCTTAACTCCTTACATACTTTATGTCAGACCTACTAGATCAGATCTTAAAACTAACATCATCACCCTCATGTTGCCATCCCTTTTATTTTCACGACACTCATCTCAAATTCAAGCTTATTGTGTACTACTAACCATACATATCAATATAATTGCACACATATTATACTAGATTAGGACTACTAATAAAATTAAGAAACAATCTCCCACTAAGACCTCATGGCAAGTAGTCAATCTTTATCTTCCAGCCTACATATTTACAAATCACTGTCATATTCCCTTTCAAAACTTAAGTACTATTTACCCTTTCACTATACATCATTGCCTAATAAGTTTTGTAACCTTCTGAACACACTACCACAAATATCCTTATCAATGACGACTTATCTTATCATTTAAAAGCCATATTAAGTCATTTAAAAAAATTGTGACGAAAAAAATTCGTCAAGTTTTCGTCCCTAAACATGTGTCACTAAAATTATATGAAGACAATTTAGCGCTTCATCACTAAATAAAGTTATTAAGTACAAACTAAAATTTTGTCCCTAAATTCATATATTTTATGACAAACTTATTTGTCATAAATAGCATAAAAAATTGTAGCTGATAACATAATAACGTCGGTAAAAATTGCTTATTGCTGACAAACTTAATTTATCACTAATTATAATTTGAATTAGTGACAATACAAATTGTCTTTAAACCTATACAGTTGAAAAAAATATGAATAAATCACTATAATGTATATGCATTGTGTACAAGTTTTTAGATATCAAAGCAAGGAATCATTCAAAATATCATATTCTAGATTGTCTTTATGAAAAAGGTATAAAGACTAAGCATATCAACAAGATTACATCGCTTTTAATAGTTGATTTTTTAAGTGTAAAAGATCCCAATATATTGGGTTATACCGAACAGAACAAGAAAATGGAATACAAGTTAGTTTGGTTTGGTATTCAGTATACACCACCAAAAAACCAAAATAAAAAAATGAAGTATCAAACAGAAGTTCTTTAAAACATCACAAAGAAAATCCTATAAACTTCATGCTTCGAGTTATGTTGGAACATACCTTGAAAATGACTAAATGATGTCACTACAGTCGTAATTTGAACACCAATAAGTTTTTGCATCCTCCTCTGAATATTAACCATCTCCAATTTTCTGTAATAGAGATATAGACCAATAAAATACAAATTGCAAGAACCCAAAGAAGTTCACTTAGTTCATTTAAAAGTATTTTAGCTTACCTTGACAATACCTAGTCAAGTAATTCTCCTGCTTCACACAATTTGCACATTCAAAAGCTAAGGACCATAAAACAACATGCTCAGTGCAGTCTCACAAAGTTGGGTATATGGAAGGGACGAGTGTACCCAGACCTTACCCCTACCTCAGAGGTAGAGAGGTTGTTTGCAATTAATCCTTGGCTCACGAAAAAATAGTCCGAAGCAATCCAGAAAAAGAATCGATAATGAGATAACAATTATAGGAAATTGTTACATGCACCAGCTTACTGTCACGAGGTGAATATGGAAAATTTGTATCTTGATGTACTCCAAACTTTTTTTGTGAGATGGGTCATAGAGTCCATTGTTAGTGTCCTTTCCTTGTTCATGACATTTACGTCTTAGGGAGTTTTTGGATTGACTTTTTTAAAGTGGTACATAAGCTAAAACCTAGAAGTTATAAGTTGGTCAGACCCAAATTTTGACTTTTAGTTTATTTTTGTATTTTTTTTTTTTGCCTAAAAATTGGTGCTTAAAAGCTTTTTTGTCTTTTACAAACACTTTTTCTAAAAAAAGAGCTTAAAATTCAAAAATTACTTAAAATAAGTCAATCCAAAACCCTCTTACGCTTAAGCTGTCAAGAAAGTACCTCACAAAACAAGGAAAAATAAGAGATTAATTATAATGAGATGATAATTGATCATGCATTATAGTAAGCTCTCCATAAATAATATATTGTTCTTTCTCAAAACATCACTAATGGTTATAACTATTTTGGTGGAACTAGTACATTTTTGCATCAAAGATTTCTACTATGGTGTTTTGATGTGCTTCTGCTTATTTATTTTAAAATAGGGTCCCTAGATTTAGTTTTGCTTCCACCATCAAATTAAGTGATTATTTTATACATAAATGAAAAATGAATCTCCTATCCTACTCCAGACACAAGCAAACCCTTGGACTGACTACATGAAATATGTGACACTAAATAATACGCAGAAGCTTAAAACAGGTGAACACTTAGACATTTAAAAAAGTCTTAAAAATACTGACTTGCAAAAATACTTAACATGGGTCATAAGTTAAATAAAACATTTTGAAAAAACAATGGAAACATTTAATTTAGTCTATTTATGAAGCCTCGAACAATGTAAGATAGATGTTGGGACAACACCCACGACACCTCCAATACTACTAAGCTAAATGAAAATGGAGTCTCCTGGAAGCAAGGAGGCCTCACCAAATACTTTCTACGAGTGAATAGAGATCTCAAAAAAATGCCTATTGATGATCCTCAGCACCTGTATATGCATCATAAAATGATGCAGGTGGAATGACGTCAGTACATTGAATGTACTGGTTAGTGATAAGGTTAGAGTTAACAACGTATTGCTTGAATGACTGGAAGCAATATAACTGGAACAATACATTAATATGAAGTGAAAACCATTTAAGATTTACAAAACGATATACAATGAAAGCAATATGAAAACTATATACTTTACTTGTGGGAGTTTGTCTAACCGAAAACTATTACCAGGAGCCTAGAAATGATACAATGTTTCGCCTCACATGGACAGGGCCATCCAATACATTGTCGAGGTATAGTATGATATTTTGACTATGGATCCATCTAATTAGCCTTCTCAGAGGCAGTGAGGAGTCACATGAAGAGTCAATGCTATCCTATCCTACGCTAGCTACGTAGTTTTAAGGGACTTCCAAATCCTAAAATACTCTAACCTATTTTGGTGCATAGTACTACTCCCAAAATAATTGATATAACTTTATACTAAATTTACCCATTACAAAGAATGGAATTCTTACTTAATTGAAATACTCTTGAAAACATTAGAAGTGATTACATTCTTGAAAACTTGCACTTATGAACTTAACTTTCAAGTCCAATAATCAACAAAGGTACATATATATAAGTAACATTTGTAACTCTTATGCTTTTATGAAATATACCCTTTAAGTGTTATTTCAAACTCAGTTTGAAACACAATGATTGGCTTTCAAGGACTCTTCTGACTTATAACTCAATTCATAGGCTTCATGTGGAATTATGGACATGAGCGACACAACTCAAGGACCTTAATAACCATATAGAAATTCATGAATACAACTATTTTCAAGACTTGGTTTGACACTAATTTCAAAAGAAATATAAATTTGACTCAAAAGGATCTCTTGAACATTCCTCTTAACTTTAATCTAATATGAAAAATGTAATTTGAGATTCATGATTTGGATATGTAGGATCTATCAATGGTTCATTAAGACTTTAATAGTTCATATCAAGAAGAGATCGAAGACACGAGGCAAAGAAACACATACGAGATGAAGAACAGAGAACAAAAAGGGGTAGGCAACCTTGGTGCATTAGTGGCGCATCGCGCCAGCCATTCTGGGTCTACGGGGGTCCATTGCCCCAAACCACCTGGCACTATGAGGGCACAATGCCCCAGCCCTGACCCAAAAGTCTGATGAATTTTCTTGTTAAATTTCGTGTCCTAACTTATCTAGAATCGATTAGTTCTTAGAAACTCTCTTTAACTCATTAACCAAACACATTTTCAATGAAATCTTACTCAAATTCTATCAAGAAACACCACACATTCGCAAGACCCTCACCTCAAGAAATTGAAACCTCCATCGATAAAGAATGGGGCTAAAACTCAAGACCCACTCAAGAATCTTTACACGAATGATTTAATGAATGAATTAATTGAAGAACTATGTGATTGGAATGAGGATGACAAGTACATCACTATGGGATACCTCACATAACTGGAAAGAACCATGTTAATGGCGAAAATCAACGAATCTTGAAAAACTCTTAAAACCGTCGCATTTCTCCTATTGAAACCTCGCTCTAAAAACCGTAAGTGATTTGGATATGAATGGGTATTTAGAATATGATTATACCCTTACTGCGCCAGGAAAAATGTGTTAAGACAAGTGGGGAAAAGGAAAGTACCAAAACACCCTTTCCTAAAATGGATGGAAAGCCTTAACTAGAGAGGCTTTACTCAAACAGACAAAACTTTTTACTCGGAGTTCGAAATTTAGCAAACTTGGTGGCAATGGAAAGAGGACTCAATGACCTTTAATTTGATAGCTCATCTGTCACCTAATTTTGTATGTGCTAAATGATATGGTCAATTGAAGTCAACACAAATAACATCTCATAGTGAAACTCAATTGTTCATAAAGTTTTCAACTCAAATTTATGCTAGGGAAAGAAAATTTAGAATCACTCGGTACAAATCTTATTCACCATAAAAAAGTGACTCGAGTCTTAATTTATAAATTTTTGGGGTGTTACAAACTCTACTTAGTGCGGCTTTTAGGAACCCTAGGACTCTTGAAGCTAATTCTCTAATACCAAGTTTGTCATGCCCCGAGGCTATCCCCTAGAAGTAACATGAGATATAGGATTATGAGTGACCCCAAGCTAATCCTGAGTTTGGCATATAGAAAGTATCTGAAAAATAACTAAGTAAATCATGTACTATGCGGAAGCTAAAAACAATGGATATCTTAAATGGGGAAAATCCAACTAGTCTGAATATATAGACATAGTAAGAGTTTAGTCATAATAGAAACAACACGTAAGAACTTAAGTTGAATCTACTACTATGTTTGTCTGAAAAGACTCTAACTAAATCGAGTTGTTGGGACATGCCCCTAGCTAACTCTAACAAAGCTGAAAACTAAAAGTAAAGACTAAAATAGAAAGCATGTCTATTGTCTTCAAACTATGAGGACTCACCACTAAAGCTGCTGAATGTGGATCGGGATTTGACCTAAGTGTGATCTGGATGTTGAGTGCCTGAACCTACATCATGAAATAATATAGCTCAAAGTATGCATCAGTAATTGGAATGTACTGAGCATGAAGGATACAAATACTAAATGGAATAATAGATATATAAGTTGAACAATGCATAACTGAGCAATGATGCGATCTTAGCAAGGATATAGATACTGAGCAAAGGTAAAGATACTGAAGTATAACTGAAAAACTAAATTGAATGCAATGACCAAATACTAATCAGGAAACTAACATGCTAAACTGTATACTGAAGTAAATGCTAAAATCCTGGTCAATGCACTAAGAGTATAACTGTGGTAGCTATTATTAACCGACATAAACCACGTGAGATAAACGTGGAGTCCGATGAATACACCACATTGAAAGGACCCTATATACCTTGCCAGGGGTATAGAGGCATGATAGTGGCGTGATCACTAAAACTGATGCCCAACAGAGGGAACTTCTGAACATACGTTGGCACGTAGTTTTGGAACTTTGAGGGTACGCTGAACCCTAGTCCAACTTGGTGCTAATTCCACTCCCAACTGAATGTGAAGCTAAAATGCAACTGAAATATTGAGTAGCTCAAAATACTGACATACTATCAGGGAATGCAACATAAATATACTGAAAATATGACATTGGAATTTTGAAGCATGATTTTCTGTCTGATTGGCATGGCATGTATAATTCATGAACCAAGATAAATTTACACAAGCTAGGGTTCTGAGTTCTATGCATGTAATTATACTAAATTATCAATAAATAAGTTATTTGGATCAAAAGAAACATAATCACAATAAATCTTAAAAATCTAGAAACTCTAATTCCAGGGACCTAATGGGTGAAAGGAACCCACTAGTGAAATCCCACATACCTGGTGATGAAAATCTACAGAGAATTCCTTTGGATTTCAGGGCTGAACTTGAAGAACATTGTTGCTTGTTCGTGGAAGAATCATCACCTCTTACTCTTCTTTTTGTTCTAATTTCAATGATTGTTTTTTAGAATAAGGGTTTTGCATAGGTTTTGACTAGATTATTAGGCTTAGAATGAGTAAAAAGACTTAGTTTAAGCATCAAACGACGTAGTTTAGGCATCAAACGACGTAGTTTAAGTTCCCAATGTATAGGGGAAAAGATCCAAACGACCCTGACTTAAAATCGGTGAACTGGCTTTCTATGTAAGGACTGACAGACCATCGTTAGGACCAAGGCCTGTCAACTGGGTCTTGGTTATGGCTCTGCCTAATAGGGCTCTACTGAAACGAGCGTAACTTTTTACTCCCAAATTTGATTTTAGCAAACTCGGTAGCTTTGGAAAAAGGACTCAAATATCTTTCATTTGATAGGTCATAAGCCACCTAATTCATTCTACGATGAAATATATGACCGTTTCAAGTTGACCGAATACTTAAAGGATGAATTACCCCATTAATGGTCCACTTCACGGACCCTGTGAAGTACCACGGGCCTGGAAGTGCATCGTGATTCCTCAAAGTGCCTTGGGGGTATCGGGGGTACTTTTCACGGGCCACATGATGACCCATGTGGAGTCCCATGACCCGTAGAGGGCTTCGTGGTCCTCCATGCTTGGCTGGGTGTGAACCACGATGAGGGTGACAAGTCGTGGTCCTGTTCACGGCCCGTGAACCGCTCCGTGGTTCCCCCTTTTCTGTTGTTCAGTCTTAGTTAGGTTATGAGGTGTTACAGGTAAGGGGGTGGAGGGGGATAGAAACGAGGTGAGGGTTAGAAAAAATAAAATAAAATTAGGGGGGCTGGGTAGTATGGAGGTAGGGATGGGAGTGAGTAGAATAAAAAATTACTTTAGAAACTTAAAACGTATAAATTTATTTTATAATTTTTCAATCAATGTAAATGAAATATGGGTAAACTCATATCCAATTCGTCCATTAATTACCCAAACCATATTTACCCATATTGAATATGGGCAGATTGAATAATTAACCATTTTTGTTCAAACCAGTTTAAACCAATCCAAATCCAACCAAATCCAACCATTTGCCACCCCTACCTAGAGCTAAGGTGAAACTAAAAAGGAGGGAAAAACTTTAGGGGAAAAAGAGTTTATTGGCGCCTTTGCTTTTTGTGATAATGGGAAGAGTTAAAATTTTTTTAGGCCACGGCCTTAAATCTTAATAACTTGTTGAGAAAACTATGAACAGAATCAATAATTAAGACACTTCTAAAAAAATATATTATTGTCAATGTATGTACAGTAATGAGAGTTATTCATTTAATTTTATGACTTATTAATTATTGAATATTTTTTGAAGTCAATACGTATTAGATATAAATTGTGGTATAGATATACTTCTATATTAATTATTGGGATAAGGGTCTGAAAAATACCCCAACTTTGATCGAAATTGTTGCTACGATACCAAGTTTTAATGAGGACCTATTACCCCCAGACTATTTAATACCGTATTTTAAACATATATATTTGCCCACGTGGACATAAAAAATAATGCAAAATTATAAATAGTAATGTGTCCACGTGGGCACATATATACCTTTAAAATACACAATTAAATAGTTCAGGGGGTAAAAAATACACTATTAAATAGTTCAGTGGGGTAATAGGTCCTCCATAAAGTTTGGTATCGTACCAACAATTTCAGCCAAAGTTCGGACATTTTTCAGACCCTTATCCCTTAATTATTAATCGTAGCTCAACTAAATATAATTAGATGTATTAATGAATAATAGATCATAAAAGGTATTCTTTGAATAGATTAAGTTCGCGTAAAATAATAATTCTCGAAATACATAATTAAAATAAGACTTTATTACGAATTAGTGAAATTTTGTTAAATTGAATGGAGTGGAATGGCGAAAATCTATAATTACACATAATTGGTATAATTATTGTCTCAACATATCATCTTCGAGTAAAATAACATGTATTCTCAAAATATTTAACCATGCGATGAACCTTGAGTGACTTCATGAAGTTTTTATATTCAATATATTAGTTAATCAAAAGTAATTCGATAAAATCATCTATTTATTTAGCTTATATTTGAATCAAATGGATAATATCCTGTGAAGTTAAATAGAGTGAAATGATGAACACCTCTACGGTTTTTATGCAAAATAAAGCGGGAAAACCAAATACCGACCTCTGGAGGTCGGAATTTTCCCGAAAAAAAATGAATTACAATAAAAACCAACCTCTTGTTGTCGGTATTAAATAAAATAAATAAATAACAATATTTTATTTTTCTCAATTAAATATAAAAAACACAAAATTGAGAAATATTTTGATTTAATTTTATTTAAATCGTCTTTCGGATGACGGTTTTGCGTAAAATAAAAAACAAAAAAGTATTATAATACTGACTTCCGAAAGTCGGTTAAATTAAATATTATGTAATCAAATTAATTTTCATTAAAATATTTATATAGTGGCTTCCAGAAAATTAATAAATTAATATTTTCAATTAACTTTAAATAAATTGTCCTCCAGATGACAGTTTTATATAAGTTAAAAAATAAATTAATATAAAATACTGACCTCATGAGGTCGGTATTTTTATTTCATCTAATTAATTTTAATTAAAGAGACATCCGGAGATCGTTTTGTTTAAAATGTTCCTATTAATCATAATTTTGGTAGCATAATACTCCTAAATTTTCATTTTACACCTACAATTAATTGTTTAAAAAAGTGTAACAATTTTGTATACTTTTATACATAAAAAGTTAGATCAATAATCCATATTTAGAGTATAAAACTACGTTGATATGAAAACAGACAACAAGTAGTCGGTTTTTATGTAAAATAAAGCGGAAAAACCAAATTCCGACCTCAAGAGGTCGGAATTTTCCCCAAAAAAAATGATTATAATAAAAACCGACCTCTTGATGAAAGTATTATTTTCTCAATTAAATTTAAAAAACGAAATTGAGAAATATTTTGATTTAATTTTATTTAAATCGTCTTCCGGAGGACAGTTTTGTGTAAAATAAAAAACAAAAAAATTATAATACCAACTTCCGGAAGTTGGTAAAATTAAATAGTACGTAATTATATTAATTTTCATTAAAATAATTATATATTGACTTCCAGAAAAATTAATAAATTAATATTTTCAATTAACTTTAAATAAATCGTCCTCCGGATGATGGTTTTATCTAAGTTAGAAAATAAATTAATTTAAAATATCAACCTCCCGATGTCAATATTATTTAATTAACATGATTACTTTTTTATTTATCTTAAAATTTAATATGATACCGACCTCATCAGGTCGGCATTTTTTATTAAATCTAATTACTTTTAATAAAAGTGACATCCGAAGGTCGGTTTGTTAAAAATATTCCTATTAATCATAATTTTGCTATTGCGCATAATACTAAATTTTTATTTTACACCTACAATTAATTGTTTTAAAAAGTGTAACAATTTTATATACTTTTATAAATAAAAAATTAGAATTCGTGGAATAAACAAAAAATATCAATAATCAATATATTTACAGCATGAAACTACGTTGATATGAATAAGGAGATAATTATACATATATTTCTAAAGTAATGTACAAATTCTATCAGTTCGTCGTCAAATCATGAACTTAATATCTCGTGTAATGATGTAGAGGTGAAGAGCTAACATATAATCCATCTGAGTATGAAACGCGAGATGATACTCGTAGAAATGTCATGATAACAATTAATTAAATTTTGTATTTATAATTAATTGTTTAATTATTTGTACGTATAACCTTCAATTAAAGTGAAACAATTTTGTATACATTTATAAATAAAAAGTTAGAATTTGTAGAATAAACAAAAAAATATCAATAATTCATATTTAGAGTATGAAACTACGTTGATATGAAATTAGGAGATAATTATACTTATATTTATAGAGTAATGTACAGATTTTATCAGTTCATCATCAAATCATGAACTGAATATCTCATGTAATGAAATAGAGGTGAAGAACTAATATATAATTCATTCGAGTATGAAATGCGAGATAATACTCGTAAAAATATCATGACATAACAATTAATTAAATTTTATATTTATAATTAACTGTTTAAGTATTTGTATGCATAACCTTCAATATAATGTCTTACCTCGTTTTAAGAAATAGACAACAGAATATCATAAAATACTGTACAAAGCAAGTTCTATCAAGATTATTACGTTCGATCTTGAATGAATGCCAAATGTAGTGATCATATCATAGGCAATGGCATGCAAAGGATAACTCATCGGAGTATAAATACGTTGATTATATACTCCTCGAGTAGTTTAACAAATCAAGTCTTAGATATTACTGGTTCAAATATGAAATTCATTATCAATTGAAGAAATACTGATGATCAATTAAAGGAGATTTATATATTAAATTTGATATTGATAAACTTCAGTTGATCGATAAAATTAAATTTATATAATTAGGAGGTATATAATTTATATTTATAAAATTAAATTTATAAAATTAAACTTCTGTTGATGTGTAGTTAAAATATATATATAATTTTAATTAATAAAATCGACCTCAAGAAGTGAGTTATATTAATATAAACTAATAAATACCGACCTTAAGATGTTGGTATATTTAAATAATTATTTTATTTAAATAATATCGACTTCACCATATTGGTATTTATTAAATATTTTTAAATATAGATAATTATTTTAAAAGAAACCAACATTCCGTGATCGATAAATTAACAGTACTTTTTTTAAAAAAATGATATTCCAACCAAAAGGCCCCAAAACAATTCATTCTTCTTCTTCTCCAATGCCGCTCTTTCTCTTCTCCTCCTTTCCCGCGAAGCTGCTTTGGCGAGGCCACCAGAGGCGACGATGTCCCTTTCTTTCTCTCCCCTCTCTCCTCTTCACCTTCCCTCCTCTGTTCCATCGCTCTTCCATTCCCCTCTCCCGCCTCTTGCAGTAGCCGCTCCATATCCGATGGAGTTCCACTAGAGAAGACGCCGCGAGGTCCACCAAGTAGCAGCTCCAGCTACTGTTCACCAGTTGAAGTCAAATCCTTTTTTGTCCTCATCTTTTGGTCTTTTTGATAGTGAATTTCGGCATGCTCATCCTGAGTGCAGCTCTTAGAATGTATCAGATACCAGCATAGAGTCTAGAGAAAGGAGCCAAATTTCAAGCCTGTCAGATAGACCTGGTGAGGATTCAGCTAAAAAGATTGACGTGGCTGTAAAACAACTTGGTAGGAGAGGATTACAGGTAACTAATTTCTTTTTAAGCTAGCTCGAATAATTATGTATTAGAAATATTAGGATCCTGCACTTTGACATCACTATTTATTAGGTGTTGGCACTTAAGCTAGCTCAAATAATTATGTATTAGAAATACAAACAAACTTCATTGTCAATTGTGAATGAATTTGGCAGATGCACACAATTGAAATCCACAAAAAAGTTGGAGTGTCATTTCTCTTTGTGGATGTTGAAAGTGTATTTCAAAACTAAAAGTTGTTACTACTATTCTGGTCTTCCTAGATGCATCTTGTTTAGGTTTCAAACTGTTCCACTCATCTAGTCGCATTGCTAATCAGTGTTAGGTGTCATGTTATTAAATTTCAGCTTGCTTAAAGTGCTACTGTTAGAATTTTTTTACAAGGAGTAATACTGCAAATGTTTTCCGCGTCTTGCTTTTGTTTCTACAGGGGTTAGTTCCCAACTCTTAGTTAACTATACTTGCAAGTGGATACTATAGCAGATTGGTCAGACTCGAAAAAAACTATTGTTGTTCAATTTACGATTCAATAAGGTCTGCATACACGCACTACCTTCCCCAAACCCCACTTGTGGGATTACCCAGAGTATGTTGTTGTAGTTGTATGTAAACTTTGAACATTTCTGGGAGATCTTGGAATATGTTCAATGGGTTTATTCACGAATCAGTTATTAAAAAAGGAAAAAAAAAACGGAAGGCAATAAACAACAGAGAAGCTAGTGTGCTAATTTGTTGACATATAGGAACAATCAGTTGTTAGGATATCTTTAGATTTGTGGTCCTGAACTAGAAGTAGACGATGAATCTAACAAACAACAGTACTTCTTCAACCAACTAATCCATAAAGCACTATGGTCATTGCTCCGATTACAGCCCAAAGTGACGTTCGATCAAGGCCAGAGCTAACCGTTCAACTTAGTACCATAATTCAGAACCATTTTGGCTTAAATAGCTTGCAGTTTTTTCTCACAACTCCACATGGAGATTTTAGATTAGACACACATAATAAAGGCTCAAGAAAGTGCTCACCAGTTTCAACATATTCTGGAGCAGCATAACCATATGTCCCCATAACACGAGTAGTTACGTGTGAGTTACTACCGGAAGGCCCCAGTTTGGCTAAGCCAAAATCTGATATTTTTGCATTGTAATTCTACAAAGCAAAAGGTGCAAAGCAGGAAATTTCATCGAATGGCCAAAAAATGATGCATAATAAAGTTAAAGAGAAACAATTGAAAAAGAAACATTTCACGAAAATTTGTCAAAACATGATACTAGAAGCAAAGATGATATTCATGATATACATCAGTTGTTAGGTTGTTTAAAATAAGTTGAAATAAATAATGTCGTTTAGTTGTTGGAATTAAGTCAAAACTAATGTAGTTAAAGTTGTTACGTTGTTTAAATAAGTTAAAAGAAATAATGTCGTTTGGTTAGTGAACTTAGTTGTTGGAATTAAGTCAAAACTAATATAGTTAAAGTTGTTAAGTTGTTTAAATAAGTTAAAATAAATAATGTCGTTTAGTTAGTGAACTTAGTTTTTGGAATTAAGTCAAAACTAACGTAGTTAAAGTTGTTAAATTATTTAAATAAGTTAAAATAAATAATGTCGTTTAGTTAGTGAACTTAGTTGTTGGAATTAAGTCAAAATTAATGTAGTTAAAGTTAAAAAATTGTTAAGTTGTTTAAAATAAGTTAAAATAAATACTGTTGTTTAGTTGGTCGATTTAGTTGTTGGAATTAAGTCAAAACTAAACTAGTTAAAGTTGTTAAGTTGTTTAAATAAGTTAAAATAAATAATGTCGTTTAGTTAGTGAATTTAGTTGTTGGAATTAAGTCAAAACTAATATAGTTAAAGTTAAAAAGTTGTTAAGTTGTTTAAAATAAATTAAAATAAATAATGTTGTTTAGTTGGTCAATTTAGTTGTTGGAATTAAGTCAAAACTAAACTAGTTAAAGTTTTTTAGTTGTTTAAATAAGTTAAAATAAATAATGTCGTTTAGTTAGTGAATTTAGTTGTTGGAATTAAGTCAAAACTAATGTAGTTAAAGTTAAAAAGTTGTTAGGTTGTTTAAAATAAGCTAAAATAAATAATGTCGTTTAGTTGGTCAATTTAGTTGTTGTAATTAAGTCAAAACTAAACTAGTTAGAATTTTTAAGTTGTTTAACTAAGTTAAAATAAATAATGTAGTTTAGTTGGTGGATTAAGTTGTTGAAATTAAGTGAAAACTAAACTAGTTAAAGTTAAATTGTTTAAATAAGTTAAAATAAATAATGTCGTTTATTTAGTGAATTTAGTTGTTGGAATTAAGTCAAAACTAATGTAGTTAAAGTTAAAAAATTGTTAAGTTGTTTCAATAAGTTAAAATAAATATGTCAAAACTAGTTAGACTTAGAAAGTTGTTAAGTTGTTTAAATAAGTTGAAATGTTATTTAGCTGTTGGAATCAATATTATCATTATTGTTTTTGTAGATGGATCCTGATCGTAGTTGGATGTATAATAGAGACAATTCTGGTCGAGTGGGTATGATTCCAGAATTCGCAGAAGGTGTCACTAGATTTATAAATCATGCAAAGACACTTGATGATTTCTTCCTCCATGTCCGGCCAGCAGTGATGGATCTAATCAAGAGGGTGTTGAGAATGATAAGTCTGATAAGGAGAGTGATCAGGGTGATGAGGAGTAGTTGTATCTATTTGACATTTTAGACTTCTATATTTTGGAATTGTTTGATTGTATGTTGGTTTATTTTGAAGTTGGATGAAGTTTATTTTGAAATAGTTTAATGTATATGTTGAAAATATTGTGTTGTTTTGGTTGGATGAAGTTTATTTGCAATTCTTTGGGTTGTTTTGGTATAAATATGTAGGTGGACAACTAAAATTGCAGCAATTTGTTGCCAGTTTTGTAGCAGAAAATCGATTTTCGAAGGTCGGAATTTCAAAACTAAAAAAATAAAAATACCGACCTCCGGAGGTTAGAATTCCAAAACTAAAAAATAAAATACCGACCTCCGGAGGTCAGAATTTCAAAACTAAAAAATAAAAATATCAACCTCCGGAGGTCAGAATTTCAAAACTAAAAAAATAAAAATACCGACCTCCGGAGGTCGAAATTTTAAAAATACAAAAATAAAATTACCGACCTCCGGAGGTCAGAATTTCAAAATTACAAAAATAAAAATACAGACCTCCGGTTGTCGGAATTCCAAAACTAAAAAAATAAAAATAACGACCTCCGGAGGTCGAAATTTTAAAAATACAAAAATAAAATTACTGACTTCCGAAGGTCAGAATTTCTAAATTAGAAAAATAAAAATACCGACCTGCGGATGACAAAATTTCAAAAGTACAAAACTAAAAATATCGACCTCCGGAGGTCAGAATCTTGAAAATAAAAAAATAAGAATACCGACCTCCGGAAGACAGAAATAATAAAAATAAAAAATAAAGAAATATATAAAACTGACCTCAGGAAGTCAGAAAATAAAATAATGAATTTTCTGACTTAAAATAAAAACTGATCTCGGGAGGTCAGTAAATACCGACCTCCAGAGGTTGATATTGAATAGCAACCAAGCTTTTTCCGACCTAAGCTGGGATGTCGGTTTTAGGTCGAAATTAAAGGGAATACCGACCTCCGGAGGTCGGTATTTGTAGGTCAGTATTCGCTGTTTTTTTAGTAGTGTACACCTTTACTGTCGTTTAATTCTGCATTTGAGTTGAGTATCCATGAGTTGAGTAAAACTGAGGTAACTGTTATTTCAGAAGTCATTCAAGCTTATGTCATGTTTAATATTTCCCTCGCATGCTCGTACAATCAATGTACTAATGTCTTTTGGCCTGTATCATTTTATGAAGTAAATACATGTAACCAGGATAAGCATCGAGCGCCCCGTTGATCCAGTTGAGCACTCAGATTCAATTGGTGAGCCTCATTGCTTTCTGGAGGATCCCTTTTTCATTGTTTAGCATTTCAGTTGTTAGGATGATAAGGGGTCTTGTCCGGACATACCTAATTGTTTTTAGAGGCTTTATAAACATATAGCTATAGTTCTCTAGTCTTTCCATTTTCAGTTGTTTATATTAAGACTTGTTTTGCCACTCTGACTAAGTTGAATGTTTATTTCTAAAACATTCTAATTTATTTTAAGACAGTTGATTTAAGTGCTTTTGATTTCTTTATTAATGCGTAAAGTCTTCCACTAAGAGTCTAGCAAGGCCAAGATTTCACTTGGGGCCATCAATTGTTCTTGAGTGCTAGTTTTGCTCAGGGTGTAGGCTCAGGGCATGATAAACTTGGTATCAGAGTACAGAGTTCAATAGTCTTAGGGAGTTTATGAAGCCATGTCTGTAAAGTCCTAGTTATTGGTGTGAAGTGCGCCACATCTATAATTAGGAGGTTGTAACATTTAGGAACTATCTCACTTTTTTCATATTCATTTCGTGCGATAGAGTTTATCTCTATGACAGTTTCTTTCTAAATCGTGCTTGCGCGTGTCTTTCAGATCACGCCTCTACGAAGAGATATCTGAGATCGTCCTGCTAGGAAGAACGTAGAGGAGCAAAGGGTACCTAACGCACCAGAAGTGCAACCCCAAGGAGAGGTTACCAATGCAGAATTTCAGGAAGCAATTTGAATGCTAAGTCAAATTGTGACTAACCAGGTTGGGAAACAATAAAGGGCTCGACAGGAAATGGCTAATACTTCGAGGATTCGGGAGTTCTTGAGGATGAATCCTTCGAGTTTCACTAGCTCAAGCACCACAGTGGATCGAAAAATTTTTGTAGAGGAACTGTAGAAAGTGTTTGACATTCTGAACGTTGTTGATGTTGAGCGAGTGAAACTAGCTGCCTATCAACTGACGGGTGTTTCTAGGACTTGGTTTGAATAGTGGAAGAAGGGTAAGGCTGATGAAGCACCGATTTTGACTTGGGCTATGTTCGAGAGTGGTTTGTTGGGGTATTTTCTTTTCTTGTGAACTGAGAGAAGCCAACGTATGGGATTTCCTTACTCTTATGCAAGAACCTATGAGTGTTCATGAGTATGGTTTGAAGTTCACCCAATTTCCTGATATGCCCTGGAGATGGTTGCGAATATGAGAAGCAGGATGAGTCTGTTTGTTGTTGGATTGTCTCGTCTGTCAAGTAGGAAGGCAAGACACCTATGCTTATAAGAGACATGGACATAGCGAGACTTATGGTTTATGTGCAGCAGGTTGAGGAATAGAAGCTGAGGGATAGAGAAGAATTCAAAAACAAGAAGGCTAAAATAGTGAATGAGTCCCAGCAGCAAAGGAGTAATATGAACCGTTCTTGCTTTCAACATAAGCAAAAGGGACCTACTCCAGCATTTGCTAGTGCCCTACATCATGGAACAAATGTGAGTAGTAAGAATTCATGGAATTTCAGGGCTAAACCTGCTCAGTTTTAGGGTAGTGTGGCACAAGGAGGTAATTAGGCTCCTACATGTGCTAAGTGTGGTAGGAACCACCTAAGTGCTTGTCGTGATGGCTCTACAGGTTGTTTCAAGTGCGGTCAAGAGGGTCACTTCATGAAAGAGTGTCCAAAAGGCAGGCAGGGAAATGGAAATAGGGGCAATAGAGGTCAATCTTCTTCAGTTGCTCCACCAGACAAGGCTGCACCTGGAGGAGCTACTTCAGGTAATAGAGGAGGATCAAATCGCCTATATGATATCACTAGTCGCTAAGAGCAAGAGAATTTTCCAGATGCTGTCACTGGTATGATCAAAGGTTTTACTCTTGATATTTATGCTTTGCTACACCAGGAGCGAGTTTATCTTTTGTGATTCCTTATGTTGCAATGAATTTTGATGCTCTTCCTAAGAAACTTTGGGAGCCCTTTTGTGTTTTAGTACCTTTTTGGGAGTCTATTCTAGCTGAGTGAGTCTATCGTGAATGTAAAATTTTCGTCAATCACAAGAGCACCATGACTAATTTAGTTAAGTTAGACATGGTTGATTTTGATGTTATTCTAGATATGGACTGGCTTCATGCATGTTATGCCTATATTAATTGCAGAACTCGAGTTGGCAAGTTCCAATTTCCTAATGAGCCAGTAATAGAGTAGAGTAATAGTTCAGCAGTGCCTAAAGGTCAATTTATTTCGTACCCTAAGGCGAGGAAGTTAGTTTCTAAGGAGTGTGTCTATCACTTAGTCTGAGTTTATGATTTTAGTGTTGAGACACCTCCTATTGAGTCAGTTTTAGTTGTGATTAAGTTTCCAAAAGTCTTTCCTGATGACCTACCCAGAGTCCCTCTTAAGAGAGAAATAGACTTCGGTATAGATATCCTTCCCGATACTCATCCTATATCTATTCCGCCATATAGAATGGCTCCAACAGAGTTGAAAGAGCAAAAAGAACAGTTGAAAGATCTCCTTGATAAGGGTTTCAACAATTGTCTCACCTTGGGGCGCTCCAGTCTTATTTGTGAGAAAGAGAGATGGTTCCCTTAGAATGTGTATAGATTACTGTCAGTTGAACAAAGCTAATATCAAGAATAAGTATCCTCTTCTGAGAATTGATGATGTCTTCGATCAGCTTCAGGGTGCCATTTGTTTTTATAATATAGACCTCAGATATGGCTACCATCAGTTAAGAGTAAGGGAATGTGATATTCCAAAGACAACCTTCAAGACCTGTTATGGCCATTATGAGTTTTTGGTCATGTCGTTCGGTTTAACTAATGCACCAGCAACTTTTATAGACCTTATGAGTAGCGTTTTCAAGCCTTATTTAGATATGTTTGTTATCGTGTTCATTGATGACATTCTAATCTATTTGAGGAACAGGAAGATCATGCTAGCCATCTTAGAATAGTCCTCCAAACTCTAAAGGATAGAGAGTTGTATGCTAAGTTATCTAAATGTGAGTTTTGGCTTGAGTCTATGGCATTCTTAGGCCACATTGTATCTGGTGATCATATTAGAGTTGACACTCAAAAAATAGAAGCAGTGCAGAATTGGCCTAGACCCATATCTCCAACTGATATTAAGAGTTTATTGGGGTTGACTGAATATTATAAAAGGTTTGTAGAGGGGTTCTTATCTATTTCGTCCCCTTTGACCAAGTTGATTCAGAAAAAAGTGAAGTTTCAACGGTCTAAAGCTTATGAGAAAAGCTTTCAGGAATTGAAGAAGAGGTTGACTACTGCCCTAGTATCGACCTTACTAAAAGGTACGCAAGGGTTTATTGTATATTGTGATCTGTCCAGAATTGGTTTGGGTTATGTGCTAAAGCAGAATGGTAAAGTTATAACTTATGCCTTCAGACAACTAAAAGTTCACGAGAAGAATTACCTAACCCATGATCAAGAGTTGGCTGCCGTAGTCTTTGCTTTGAAAATATGGTGTCATTATTTATATGGTGTTCATGTAGATGTATTTGATGATCACAAGAGTCTTCAATATGTACTTAGTCAGAATGAGCTTAATCTTTGATAGAGAAGGTGGTTAGAGTTGTTCAAAGATTATGACATGAGTATTCTTTATAACCTAGGTAAGGCTAATGTTGTTGTTGATGCCTTGAGTAGATTTTCTATGGGTAGTACTGCCCATTGGAAGGAAGATAAGAAAGAGTTAGCAAAAGAGGTGTATAGACTTGCACATTTAGGAGTTCGACTAATGGATTCCACAGAAGAAAGAGTAGTGGTGATGAATGAGGCTGAATCATCATTAGTGCCAGAAGTAAAAGAGAAGCAAAATCAAGATCCTATCTTGCTTGAATTGAAGACAAATGTTCATAAGCAAAAAGCAATGGCTTTTGAACAAGAGGAAAATGATGTATTGAGGTATCAAGGTAGTTTGTGTGTACCAAAGGTGGATAAACTCCAGGAGAGGATCATGGAGGAAGATCATAGCTCCAGATATTCTATCAATCCAGGTTCCACAAAGATGTATCGTGACTTGAGAGAGGTATATTGGTGGAGTAGTATGAAGAAAGGTATTGCTGAGTTCGTTTCTAAATGACCAATTTGTCAACAAGTTAAAGTAAAGCACTAAAGGCCCAGTGGTATGGCTCAGAGTATAGAACTCCCAGAATGGAAGGGGGAGATGATCTATATGGATTTTATCACAAGTTTACCAAGGTCTCGCAGACGACATGATTCTATTTGGGTAATTGTTGATAGAATGACGAAATCAATCCATTTTTACCCAGTAAAGATTACCCATTCAACAGAAGATCATATTAAGTTGTATATTCAAGTGGTAGTCAGACTTTATGGGGTTCCGGTATCGATTATATCAGATAGAGGTTTATAATTTACTGCACAGTTCTGGAAATATTTTCAGAAAGAAGTACTAGTTTTTTTCCTCAGGCAAATGGTCAAGCAGAGCGCACTATTTAGACTTTAGAAGGTATGTTGAGGGCTTGTGTGAGTGATTTCAAGGGTAATTGAGATGATCACCTACCTCTCATTGAGTTTGCTTACAACAATAGTTACCACTCTAGCATCTAAATAGCTCCTTATGAAGCTCTTTATGGGAGAAGATGCAGATCTCCTATTGGATGGTTTGAAGTTGGTGAAGCTAGGTTGATAGGACCAAACCTAGTTCATCAAGCTATGGAGAAAGTGAAAGTCATTCAAGAGAGGTTGAAAACAACGCGGAGTCGTCAGAAATCCTACAATGATGTTAGGAGAAGGGAGTTAAAGTTTGAAGTAGAGGATTGGGTATACTTGAAAGTTTCATCCATGGGTGTTATGAGATTTGGTAAGAAGGGGAAGCTTAGTCCTCGGTATATTGGGCTTTACAGTATATCCAAAAGGATTGGTAATATAGCTTATGAATTGCAGCGGTCCATATGGTATTTCATATTTCCATGTTGAAGAAGTGCATGGGATATCCTTCACTTATCATACCAACTGAAGATATTGGTATCAAGTATAGTTTGTCTTATAAGGAGATTCCTGTTCAGATTCTAGACCATCAGGTTTGCAAGTTAAGGGAAATCAATTTGTTGAGGAAGCCACTTGGGAAGCTGAAAAGGATATGAAGAAGATATATCAACATCTCTTTAAGCCCAGAGAAATTCCAGATCAAGGTACTAATTCTCTTCTTAGTACTGTTTAAATTGATGTACTTAATGTGCTATATTTGCTTGTTGGGTGTTTGAGCTGAATGTTAGATGTTACACCCTTAGCCTACTAAGAGTAATCTTATTCGAGGACGATTGTTCCCAAGGGGGAGATATTGTAACACCTCGCTATTTGAAAGAACTAGAATTTAGAAGAATCCGTTGTTGCGAATAATCAAATTTGGAAAGTTTGGCAAAGTTAAGTTAAGTATGAGTTTTGGATCAACTTCAAACAATCATAACTCCTAGCTCAGGATGTTTACGTGTTCTACCAAATACCTTATGAAAGATCATTGAATTATATTTACAGCACCGCTAAATTTGCTTGATTTGGAGTTCGTATGAGAGAGATATGTCCATTCAATGTTGAGTTGTCTAGGTAAGACAAGTCAAAATGGGATTTTTGAAGGGTATTATGGTCTTTTCACTATCCAATTAATTAAATTCGTTTTTGGTAATTAAGTTGGGGTCTAAACTAATAGGATTCATTTTACACTTTACAAAATTAAGTTAGGGTTTTGAGAGAAGAGAAAAGAAGAGGAAAAGGAGGAGAAGAAGCAAGGATTTGTCGCGTTCTTGAAGTTAAGCTCATCGATTTTTCCAAGGGTTGATCCGTACGAGGTATGTGAGATCACATATCGTTGAGTTAGTTCACCCACGCGCCAATCATGATTCTATTCCACGAATTTGTGTTCTTGAATGTATAGAAATAGAGTTCGTGATGGATTTTGTTGATGTTTCTATTCAGTTCTTGATTGTTGAAGTTGTTGAGAAGTTCTTGAGTTAAATTCACAAAATTTGATGTAGTTTTGAGTTGATTCTTGCATATTTTGGTTATGTATTGGAATCTAATTGTTTGGGGAAGGAACCATTTGAATCTAGGGAGTTTAGAGTTGAAAAACGAGCAAGAAAATTCGTCAAAAACCTATGGAGGGGGTTGGGGCGCCACGCCACTCAGAGTGCCCAAAATGAACTTCTGTAATTTGGTATCTAGGGCACCACTCAAGCCAGTTCACCCCAACCCAACTTTTGAAGTCTGCCCTCTGGCGCCCCACACCACTTAGAGTGCCAAGGACGCCAGGTCTTTTACCCTTTCCCACTTCTTTCCGTTTGAGTTTCCTTGAATCGTACCTATGTTTCCTAGTTTATTTATACACTCTAAGGTACGTCTAAACATCATGATGTTGTCTATAACACGAGATCATGACCCTTGAATCCACAAATTTAATTCAAGGTAGAGCTAAGAGTCAAGTCAAAAGAGTTCTTAGAGTGTCTCAAAAGTCTTATGCAATCGTTTTAAACTTGTTTTAAAGACTTAAGCCTTCATTTCAAGAAAGAGTAGAGACAAGTTCTTTTATTTTAATGATATATGAGAATTAAGTAATCCCAAAGAACAAATGTTTTTACATTTAAGATAAGAGGAAACACCAATTTCCAAATGAGTTTTCATGAGTAGTTTTGAGTTCCATCTCTTTTAAGAGATAAGTTTTTTTTTTGAGTAATTACCTCAAATCACAGAAAGAATTTTGTTTTAAAATATATGATCTAAGTATATTTTGGGAGTAGTATTGAGCACCAATAAGGGGACAAGTTTATAATAACTCAAATCTCCATAAACCATGTAGCCATTGTGGGTAGAAAGGGTCATACTTTCTAGACGATTCCTTAGTGCTTTTTAGCATAGAATAGTGGATCCACTTAGTTGAGACGTTCTATATCTCGACAAATTATAGGACAGTTCTAGCAGTGTGGGCTAGACGTTGTATCATCACATAGCTCATACTGATGGTTGTCGGTTAGAGAAACTCCCATAGAGTTCTATTACTTTATTATATATGTATATTGAGTTGTTTCTTATTGTTTTAAATGATTTATATAAACTGCACCTTTACTGTCGTTTAATTCTCCATTTGAGTTGAGTATCCATAAGTTGAGTAAAACTGAGGTAAGTGTTCTTTCAGAATTCATTTCAAACTTATGCATGTTTAGTATTTCCCTCTCATGATCATATATTCAATGTACTAGTTCATTTTGGCTTGCATCATTTTATGATGTAGATACAGGTAACCAGGATCAATATACAGCGCCCCGTTGATTCAGTTGAACACTCAAATTCAGTTTGTGAGCCTCCTTGCTTTTCGGAGGATCCCTTTTTCATTGTTTAGTATTTCAGTTGTTATGATGATCGGGTGTCTTGTCCCGACATCCCTAATTATTTTTAGAGGCTTTATAAATGGATAGTTATAGTTCTCTAGTGTTTCCATTTTCAATTGTTTATGTTAAGACTTGGTTTGCCACTCTGTCTAAGTTGAATGTTTATTTCTAAAACATTTTAAATTATTTTGAGACAGTTGATTTAAGTGCTTTTGTTATCTTTATTAATGCGTAAAGTCTTCTGCTGACAGTCTAGTCGGGCCAAGGGTTTTCTTGGGGCCAGCAATGGTTCTCGAGTGCTAGTCTTGCCATATGCAATTTTGGAGAATCTTTCAATTTCAAATATTTTATTTAAAACTTATGTTTCATACTCAGTATATTCAGTGAAGTTTTGAGATTTAGTAAACTATTTTTAAATGTTTCTTTCAATTTGATGCTTATGTATGCTCAAGTTAGTCTTTCCACTTTTAGTCAGCCATGATGAGGGTTCTCTTGGGGACCAACAATGGTTCTTGAGTGTCGGTCGCATCCAGGGTGTAGGCTCGAGTCGTGACATTAATAACTATCTTTGATTTACGTACACATTCGATCAGAAGTCAACTATGAGAACCAACAACAAGAACATCATATAAAATAAATATTAACCTACGGACAAACAGTTTTAAAAACTAAAATGTAATCTTTATCTTCACATTTTCATATGACATCTGAAAACTTTAAATCAAATACTTTAATATTTAAAATATTTATATTTTTGAGCTTGAAATACACATGCAATGCACATGTTCGAGAACAAATATATATATATATAAATCATAAATGGTTTGTATATTTTTCAATATAACTTTTGTTCATCTCTAAAAGACTAATGAACTTGACATCATAAGCTCAAGAAAGAAACACCAAACATGCAAAGCCTCCTATTTCAAAGCTAAATTTTTTTTTTCCTAAAAGGACTTTTTTTTAAAAAAAAAAAAAAAAACTAAGAAAAATATACTTACATTAAAAATACTTTAAAAAAGTTTGGTCAAGTACTATTTATTTCTAAAATATGATTTTTAATTTTATTAGTCAAACATAAACTACTTCTTATCGAAAATAGTTTTGTAAAACACTTTTGAAAAAAAGTTATATTTCAAAATAAGTTAGTCTTAAAAGATTGGTCAAACAGATTATTAAACATGACATGGAGCTTCTTGTCATAGTTCTAATGGTAAGCACACTAATTAAAGAAATAAGTTAATTGAAAGAATCACTTAGAATGATTAATAAAATTATTGTCATGTTAGGACATCATAATAAGATAAAAAAAATATAAGATGTTTCTATAAAAAAACATAATTGTGTGACTTTTAAAGAAAAAAGACATAGTTATTTTTCCATTTATGAAATATGACCTATGATGCACCTTGTATAGACAAAAATTAAATAACAAGCCATATATTCTACCTCCAAATTATTTATATATTTTTTGAAAAAGAAAACAAATCAGATCATAATTCATGTCAAGTCAAGTTGTTTTATATAAATAGACTACTTTCTATCAAGTTATAACATATCTCTCTATCTCTATTCATCAATCAAAAGGTTGGTAAAAATCTCTCTTATATATTTCTTTTCTCTTTGATTTATTTTAGTTGTTTCTTATATAAATTGATTGGGTAAACAACAAATCAAACATATTATTCATTGATTTTTTGTGTTCTTTTGTTATTTTATTTTATCGAACAGGAATTTACCAAAGAAAATGACAAATTCACGAAAGAAACACGTTGGAGATTCATCAACCTCTCAAAAAAAAGCAAACAAGCAAAGTAAATGCTTTCGACACACTGTGGAACAAGTTCAACATCTTAAAGAGTAAGATCAATTTTATTTAAAAAAGAAAAAGAAATTGAACCTTTATATATGTTCAATTTTTTGTGTTCCTTGTCTAAAACGATTATGTTATTTTTGTAAATGATATAATCAAAATTTATTATCCATATAATAATTTATATTTTTATATGTATTTTTTTGTGAATTAGTTTATGTTTAATTCTCATTTGATTTATTGTGTTACTTTTTTTCTTTGTTATTTAATAAGTTCATTATTATTTAATAAAAAAATATATACATTTTATTTTGGTAATTAATTTTTCGTTGCTAAAATGGTTCAAAATAGATTATTTTCTATTTGTTCTACAATATACATGCATCTTTCATAAATGAATCAATTTGTTCTTCATTAATAACTTTAGCACAAGGCTATGAGTTTCTTTAATTTTAATGTCTTTATCCTTTTTGCAATAAAACAATAATCTCTTACGCATGGTTGGTGTTTGATACCTTTGTTGGAGCTCAACAAATTTAAATTTTCATCGAAAAGTTTCACTAATCAAATTTTGCTTGAAAAAGGCAGGACACGAACATGAGGCCTTTTGTTTCTTCATTTATTGGCTTTAAATTTCTTTAAAAAAGAAATGGTTATTAATGGTGTTTTTATGATTGAATTTGAAATGAAGATTCTTGAAGAAATGTCCACATCCAGATAAGGACCAACTAATTCAAATTGGTAAAGAAGTAGGGCTTAACCCTAAGAAGATCAAGACTTGGATTTATAACAACAAGACTACAACAAAGGTATTTTAATTAATTAGTCATTTTTCTATTAATTTAATTATAGATAATTTGTGTGTTATTATATATTATTATTATTATTATTATTATTATTATTAATTTAATTATAGATAATCTTATTGTTATTATTATTATTATTACTATCTTATTTTAATTTTACACAATATGACCAATAATAATTTATATTTTCATTAGATTATGCAAGAATCTAAAAAACAAATGACTAGTTAAAAGTAGGGTTGCCTCCATGGAAAAATTAGTGAATCTCTTACGTTAGGCCCCAAAATTGCTTATCTATATTTGTTAGTTTTTTGAATGTGTGATTAGATACAAAAATTGTCCTCTTCTATTAATTGGTACACTTATTTCTTCTTTCGTTTCATTTTTTTCTGTGTATGTACTATCAATTCTATTGTTGATGATTTCACTTTTTAATTTCACTGTAGCTTTCCTAAATCAGGTATGTATTTTGTCCTGTTGAATTGATCAATAGATTTTGAAGAAAGCCCATTTCATCGTTAATAAATGAATTTTATTAAATAAGTTTAAGTACTTTCATTTGGCCTCCAATGTGATTGAGCTACAACTCATTAGAACCAATGATAAAATCATGTAAAATTATTTGAAATATATGAAATCCCTAACGAGATCCATAATTTATCAAAGACTTAATAAATGGACAAAAATTTATATTTCTATTTGATTTTGAGAATTCAAAGTCAAAGAAAATTTAATTTTATAACTAAGAACTAATCATTTTCCTTTTTGAATTATTTGATGAATGAAAGAAATTTTGGAACATATGTGGTGACTAAACTAAGTGTAGGCTAGTCAAAATGATTTGAATATATAAATGACAAGGTTATTAGTTTTTTGGACTAACTTGAGCTTAAAATGGATCACAACCCAATTTCCCAACTCTAACTAAAATTTATTTTTATTAGTTTTTTCTTGTTATTTGCTTTATTACCAAGCAAAGTGATTTTTCTTTAACTATGACTATGTTTAAATCTCAAATATTTTCTTAAAAAATATTTTAACAAGATGTCTAATGAATAATTTGAGTTTTATACTTTGTCTATATCAGCCAACATTTTTTTAGCATGCTACCTTGAGTTGCGTCAAAATTGATCCCCATGAAAATATGCCTAATTCAAATTAGGGCAGATTGGAGAGAGTATATTTTCATGAACTATTTTATTCACCCATGTAGAAATTGATCCTTCAAAATATATATTTTATAAGAGGAAGAAAATGTACGTTGTTCAAAATATTAGCGGGGATTTGAAGTTTAAATTAAAGATGGAGGAAGAAAATAGTTTTCACACATTTTATAACAAAGGCTTAATAAAAGATTTGGTCCGTCAATAATTATGAAGTTCTAATTATGATACTTGAAATGTCTAACTAAGCACATAGACCTTTAATTAATTTAAATGTACATTTTCATTCCTTTTCTTGTGATTATTCACAAATTTAGTAATTATTGATCGCTCAATCACTTAATTATATGTGTTATTTTGCTTCATATTTGATGGTAAAATAATTTTATAAGTAGTTCATACAACATATATCTTACATAAAAAGACGAGAAATACATATTTTGATTAGTTAAAAATTAAATGTGATTCGTCAATTGTCAGAAGGAGCAAAGTCAAAACAGACTTATAATTTAGGGAAGAAAAATGCTATTATCCTAGGAACTATTAATTTCATCCTTTTTCTACATTTAATTAGTTATTATATATGTGTGTGTGAGATAATGTTTGTTATATATATTTCATCAGACACAAATTGAGAAATCAGACAACAAGACTCTCCGGACAGAAAATGAAAGATTTCATTGTGAGAATATAGCAATCAAAGAGGCAATGAACAAAATTATATGCCCACAATGTGATTCTGAAAGAGCAAGCACTTTAAAAAATTTGAAAGCAGAAAATCAAAGATTTACAGATGAGGTAAACCTTTTATTTATCCTTTTTATTTTTTTCCTTGGAAATCATTACTTATATGTAACAGAGATAAATTAGCATATATTATTTCATGAAGAAAAGTAAGGCTAGTTGAAAAAAAGAATAATAATTCTTAGAGAAAGGGTTTTTGGTTATTCTTTAAAGTAAAGTCAGTACAATAATAAATGGGCATAAAGAAGATTCTCTGCCAACCATTAATTTTGTTGACAATCTTGATAACTCAATTATCAAAAATATTTGACTTTTTACTTTCTCAAATAAAAGAAAAATTATGCTCCATAAAACTAGTAGCCTCCCTTACACTATAAACTATTTATTCGGGAAGGTAATAGTCTTTGGTGAGGAGTTGTCTAGTTACCTTTTTCATACTTGGGATTTCCTTGAGCACCTTATTGATAGAGTTAGTAAATAACACTAGGTCATCAACATATGCCAAAATAAAAGGGATGTGCTTTTCATTGAATAACATTAACTTAAGTCATTAATGAATTCATTGGAAACCTCATTAGAATAGTCAAGTCTCTTTAGATTATATCTATCTATCTATTTATATCTATATATATTATTTTAAAAATATGAACTTCATAACTTGAATGTTACATTATTATAATATCTGCAACTAAAAATATTCAGTTTAATATATTTTTATATTTTATACTATATTATATTAAAAACAGGTACCGTTTAACATTGAAGAGATCTGTCTTTTACCAAAGGGTTATAACTTTTTCGAAGAATTGTGATTTTTTTGAAGAGGTTTTACTTTTCTAATAGGGCACAGTAAAATATATGTTTATAATATCCTTTGTTAGCTATGCATAGAGAGTTTTATTGGGCTCGATTTTTTTATTCTTTCACATTGATTTTTATATAATTATTATTATTGAACTGAATATTTGTGATATTTTTGTGTTTTTTCTCTCTATTAGACTTCTTTAATTAGATTTTTTATAAAATTTTGTATTTATATTTTGACTAAAAAAGTTAGTTCAAATTCTTGAACTTTTAAAATACTTACTATTTAGAATGACATGTATGTGCAACATGCATGTTCGAGAACTAGTATATTATACTAAAAGTGGAAAATTCTAAAGCGCAAAGTTGAATTAACATTTCACCATTAAACTAAATTAAAGTATTATAATATATCTAATTAATTTAATATCAAATAGTAATTTAATATAATATGATAGATTCATTTTTATAGTTTTTGTACCGATATTGTTCATAAAAAAGTTGTATAAAACAATCAATCATACAAATTGATATAACTAGAATTAATTTTCTACAATTATTGGAGGCAATTAAATATTTTTGTTGCTTCCAAAGTTCCTTAGAATTCTTTTTCATTTTCATATACATATTTAATGTCATGGTGTTCGTTTCAACTTTTATAAATTGCCAAATGTAACGATTGAACTGTTGCAGATTCTTTGGTATTCTATTCTGCTAGGACGAGAAGCTTTCTAGAGTCACAACTACTCGTGGAGTAGACAAAGGGCATGAATGACCTTAATAAAGTTATTCTCCAGGAATTTTGGCAGTACAATGCATTTTATAATTTGCAGTAAAATCTTTTTCTTTCATCCGTATATATTGGCCTTAAAATTATTAAATTTACTGTTTTCTTAGTTTACTGAATGGTTTAACATTATATTGATATGAATTAGTTTTGTTATAAATAAAAATGGCCAATCAACTTGGAATTGAGTTTCAGGGTTGTGTTTAACTTTTCAGTAGTAACTTGCCATTGTTTGAAATGCTAATGTGCATTATATTGCATAATTCAAATCAAATCATAACCACCCACGGTGATTGGCAAACCCATTATGAAGTTTATAGTGATACACTCACATTTTCAAGTAGGAATGAACATCCTCTGAGACACACAATTAGGCCGTTGATGCTCACACTTGATATGTTGGCAAGCCATGCACCTAGCCATAAACTCCACAATGTCCCTCTTCATACCGCACCACCATTAATGTTAATTCAAATCATGGTAAATCTTGGCCACTCCCGGATGAATAGAGTACCTCGAACAATGTGCTTCCTCAAAGATCAGTCTAACCAACTCTCCTATCTTAGGCATACAAATCCTGCATCTAATCCTCACCATTCCCTCAGAATCAAGTGTTGTTTTCTTAACTTCTCCCTTCAACACCTTGTCTCAAATAATACATAACTTCTCATCATCAAAATGTCCTCTCTAATTTGCTTAGTCAAAGATGATCGGGTCTCAACAAAGACAATAACACCACTATCCTTTGAAATATGAGATAAGAAAAGAGTGTTGGCTAATCTCTTAACATCCCTAACTGATGGTCTCTCATCCACTCATATCGGGACAAGACTCCCTATGCAAGAAGTCTTCCTACTCATTGCATCTGCTACAACATTGGCCTTCCATAGGTAATACAACATAGTCATGTCATAGTCCCTCGAAAACTCAAGCCACCTACAGTTTCTCAAGTTCAGATCCCTCAAAAGTGAACATATACTTAAGGCTCCTATGATAGATGAAGACCTTGCAATGAACACCATATAAGTAGTGATGCCAAAACTTAAGCACAAAGACCAGTGTTGCCAACTCCATGTCGTGGGTAGGATAGTTCTTTTCATGAGTCTTCAACAATCTCGAAGCATAAGCAGTTACATTAATCTTTTGTATCAATAGTCCACCTAGACCATGTCTTGAAGAATCACAATACACAGTAAAGCCCCCATCCTCCTTAGGTAAAGTCAACATAAGAGACGAGGTCAATAAAGTCTTGAGCATAGGAAAACTCGCCTCACACTGGAAACCTAAACTCTTCTATGTCAATCTTGTCAATGGGGCCGCAATAGTAGATAAAACCTGCACAAACCGCCTGTAGTATCCCGCCAACCCCACAAAACTATGAATCTCAATAGGAGAAATAGATCTTGTCCAACCTTTAGCTGCCTCAATCTTGGCCGGCTCCATTCTAATACCCTTCTTAGACACCATGTTTCCCAAGAATGTCACTAAGTCAAGATAGAACTCTCACTTGGAGAATTTTGTATACAACTTCTCCTTCTTCAACTTGTGAAGCACTATCCTAAATGGTGAACATGATCCTCCTGAGTCTTGGAATACACTAACATGTCATTGATGAATACAATCACAAAGGAATCTAAGTGTAGGTGAAACATTCGTTCATCAACTCCATGAACGTTGCAAGGGAATTATTCAACCCAAAGAATATCACCAATAACTCATAAGACCATATGATACGCTCAAATTACACCTCCCTAAAGAAGTATAAGTGATTGTTATCAAGTAAAGATCCCAACATGTAGGTTGGGGTCAATCCCACGAGGAATATGGTTTGGACTTAAACTTAACTCACTATTATATTTGTTTAGTCAAACAATTTCGGAGACAAGTAAATAAAGGAGGGGGGGGGGGGGGTTTGTAAGCAAGTAACAAATTGTTGATTAAGTAACACGTAAGCAAGATTATCAGTTTGAGAAATCAATATAGGAGAGAAACTAGGGCATATATGTTCCCCATAAGCTCTTAACACAGTAACCTTAATAATAGTAATCATTTCCTAGTGTTTTACATGCAAAGTTTGTAAGTTAGGTATCCCTAAGTGATTGGTCCTCCAAATAGGGTATTTCACCTCGTACCTTGGTCCGGCTATGGGTGTATGCTTTACTAGCCCTTACCTTTGCCCCAAATTAGACATCACATCAATGTATGCCTTAGTTTCACCCTTGATCCAATTGACATTAGACTATTAGATAGCATCCACTAAATCTCTGTTGTTAATTCTTTTCTCATTTATTACCTCCTTGGTCCGCAAGTAGGAATAAGGCGAGTTCTAACGTTTGCAACCGTTAAAAAGACTTCTAAACAAAAGGATTAACAATACTTGCATAAACACTATTCAATAATTACTTAATTATTATTCATACTTTGTTAATTTCTCAATGTTACCACAACCTAGTTATGGATTTAGCTACTCATGCTTGAAAAAAAAAATCATAATTGGGTAAAAAGAATTCATGAACCTACAATGAGAATAGATGAAAACCCAAATCTTGAATTGAAATTCAAAGAGAAAATCATATTAACCAACTTCCAGAAATTAGAATGCTAAGAGTTTGCAAAATATTTCCCAAAACACCAAAACTAAAAGTATAAAATAATGTCTCACCCCCTAAAACAAGGTTTACAACTCCTATTGATAGAAAACAACTCCTAAATAAAATAGGAAACAAAATAAGGAAATAAATGGCAGACGTGTTTTTAAATGATGCTTCGACCTACGGGCCATGGGTTGACCTACGGTCCATAGGTCCGTTCCGTGGCTCAACACATAGAAACTTTCATCAGGTAATGGTACCTTCAACTCTCAAATCATCATTAACGGATGTGCAGAAGGGACCATGGGTTGACCTGTGGTCCGTCGTCTTGCTTTATGGTTCCACATTTGTCAGACTTCCCTAATGTTCCACCTACAATTCACCGCCTAGGGATCGTAGATTAGACTACGGTCCATCCTAGCACTCTTTAGTTTGAGTTACTGAAGCTCATCTCGCAGGCCAAGACCTATGACTGCCCATCCACGGTCCGTGGATGGCACCATTGATGGCTACTTGAGCACTTTTCAGCTCACATCCTCATCAACCGCATCCAAGCCTATTTCTTGCAAGAATTATGCACAAAACATTATTTCTAATAACAAAATAGCCTAAGACACACAAACTCTAACTGAAACGTATCAAAAATACTGTAAACTCACGGTATATCAACACCCTTAAACTAAACTTGTTGTTAGTTCTCAAGTGGCACACTAACACTCTAAATGACACTTAGGTAAAATTAGACATACAAACTCAAGCAACATGGATTTCTCAATCAATTTCCATCACATTAGTGCGAATATTTTCATCTAGACTCAACAAGGTAACTCATACGGATCAAAACATGACATAGATTGACCAACAAACATCACAACATACACCTTTCACAATCATCACGATATCAATTCTCCAACAATGTAACTAGTACCGTCAATTCAGAAGAAATCCTTTTTCACATACAATAGACATGAATTCAAGTTTTAGGATTCATTCAACACTCACGCTCATAAATGACTTCAAGTACAGTTAGTGCTCAATACCATAAGCTTGCCCTTATTTTTATTGCTTAGACTCTCCAAACTAGTCACTAGGATCACTATAGGATTTTCCTAGCTTTTAACGCAGGCTCAAGGTTAGGTAGGGTACATTTCAGTACTTTTAGTGACTTTCTGCCCTCCTTGACATTACATTGGATTTTTACCTCTCTTCTCAACCAATTCTTGACATCTTTTTATTTTTCTACTCTTTCCCTTGTTTTTTTTTTTTTTTTGCACAGATCTGACTTTTGACTTTATAACTCTTATTTTTCACTTTATTTCTCTTTATTTCTTTTAGCACCTTTTTTATTCATCTTTTTGCTTCTTTTGCACAATGTCACATCTTTTTCTATCTTTTCTTTTTCTCTCTTCAACACAAAACTCTTTTCATACCCTTTTTTTTTCTTTTGGTTTCCTTTTTCATAGCCACCCTCAACTTATGTATTGGCATGAGTTGAGGTACACAATATCCGATGTCCAACTAAAGCCAAGATAAAGGTAACTTTTTGAATTAGCCACCCTCAACTTAGGGTTTTGGCATAACTCAAGGTGCACATGTCCAAGGAGGGACCAGGGCCAAGATAATTATTTAAGGGAAGCTGAATTAGGTGTATTGAAGGAAGTGGTCTACATTAGGCTCAAACATTCTCTTTTGGTTGAATCATTTAGGCTTGAGTGGACTTATTTAAACAAGGGCTTATGATCATTTCCCAACTTCTAGCCTAGATTATCTTAGCCGGACCAACGGGGCAAGTTCTAGATTTGCACACACTGTATGAACATTCAAAATTTTCTCACACACTTGGCATATTGTTTCATTATGTGATTATTAGATTACCCAGTTCAAGTTTTAGCTTAAGTCATGAGGTCAAAGCAGTTCCTTATCATGCCATATTAAGATCCAGCACATTCAACTCATCAAGCCTAAATATCTAGCACATTTCAAAAAATTTTTGTCGGCTATCAACTTTTCATGCTTTTTATGCTATCATTCTTTCATTCTTCTACTTACTTCTACACATACATTTCTAAACATGCCGGTCCAATAGAAAGTAAAATAGTTTCTTGGGGGAAAAGAATAGAGGCAAGAAAACCCCAAGAGAGGATTATGAGTTGGGTTACTCAGACTTCACTCTATCACTCACAATCCATTTACCCCACCCCCAACAAAATAATGTGCAATTGCCCTCGAGGCACAAAAATCAAAAGTAAAACATAGGGTGAAGCAAACTTGTGGCACATATACACCAAGGACCTCTCAAGAAGCAGTTGGTTTGATTTCTCTGAGCCCAGTGGATTAACACATGGACGCCATTAGTAGCACCCTTACCAACCATGGGAGCACCATCAGTAGTGCTCAGAGTGCCAGATAGGCCAACATCCACTTTATGGGCCCACTATTGTTGCCTCTCCTCATCAAGTATCGACTTTCTCATGGCCTTCTCCAACTTCTGGCACTCTTTCTTCTTCAATATGTGATCCTCATCAGCATCAAAAGTGTGGTTGGAGCGGTGGCTTTCCAACAGCATGGAAGGAATCTGGTGGTGGCATAGTATCCTCGAATAGAGTAGTCATCACCACCTTATCATCCAGTGCCACAGGGTCAGACTCTGGCACAATCAAAGTAGGTGCTAGGAGTGCAGCAACATCAGCATGGAGGCTAACCAATTCCTACTGGAAGGTGGTCACATCAATGGTCGGGGCTGGCCTCTCTAGGACTATTAACTCAATGGCATCCAAGCACTTTTGAACTGCCAGAACCTTTTGGTCCATCATATGCTCCATCCTTGCCTCAGAATCCATAGTAGAACACTACATCTATGGCTTCATATAATGAAGCAATGTGGCCATTTGTGTCTGTAACTTATGGACTCTAGCTAAAGGAATAACAATGGACCATGAAGAGGCAGTGGCTTAGGATAAGCTAGGGATAACTGGTGGCCAAAGACGGTGGAGCCTGAGCGTCTGCTTTAGGGGCCAGAATGATGGTGTCATCGACTTATATCTACTCAACATCCTCAGCAAGATCATCACCCAAAGGCGGTACCTCAACTTGTGGCTCTCTCTAAGGTGCACCAAGGTTTTCATCATCCCGAATGAGGCTGATGTCCAAAGTCTTGGTTGCATCAAGCAATTGGTCACAATGCCAAATGGGAAAAGAAGCATCCGTGTAGAGTTGGAAAATTAGGCACGATAAAGGTAGGGTGGTGGTGGCCTTAAAGGCCCTCTCGTGGATTTGTGCTATCAGGATGCATGCAACATCAATCTCCAAACCTACTAGAATCACAATCCGGTCCCATGTAACTACATAGTCCGCTTGTGTCTGGGACAGTATGTTCCACACCAACAACCAGAAGAACTTCGCAGCGAAGCTTAGTGTAGCCTTTCTGAGTCTGAACCCACTCCGTGCGCTCCCCATCCACAATAATATGTCGTGCCAACCACCTCAAAAGTGTCTCCCTCTACTCAGTATCTCTTTGTAAGGACCCACTACGGATAATTCCCATCTTGTAGTAATATTTTGCAATATTAATGGGGCAGAGTATGGGTTGGGCCATATAGAAACCTACGAATCTTGACCCTTGAAATGTTGATTGTGCAACCCTACACTAATGTGGACTTAAGTGGAGGCTGATATACGGGCTTGGCCCATTTTGAGATGGAATTTCTGATGGTTGCAACATAAGAGGCATAGAGCTCTCTGGCAATCTCCTCACTATATTTCCCAGGGCTTCATGCCATCCACTTGCATTGGTGTCTCCGAAAAAGCTCCTCAATAGCTAGTTCAGTATGGAGGCTGCTTGTAAGGACCCTACACTCCTCAGTCACGATCATAGTCATCCTCCGGTGCTAATTCAACATCGTCCCATTCTCATAAATCTGATATTGGCCAAGGACACACCATCTGTTTGGGTCATTAGCCATGGGAGCAGGCTCGACTGTGGTAGGTGTCAGGCTGTCACCGATGCTATCGACATAAAAGGAAGAAGCGGTACTACCGCTAGATTTAGATCCAGACTGCGACTTTAAACCAACCTATGTTTCGATATGTATGGCCCCCTTCTTAGACTAGGGGTAGTGACCTTGTTGGAGCTAACCTACTCGACTTTGTTCCTAGTAATACGGGGGGAGGGGGGTAGTGGAGGAGGTCCTGGTAGTGGGTGGAATGTACTCTGTGTCAGTGTCCTAATCAAGCAAACGTCGGGAAGGAGTGACAGATTTGGACTTGCCCTTTGCTACATAGGTGGGAGCTTGTTTAGGGGCCGTGATACTTGTGGAAGCTTAGTTAGTACCAAAACAAGGCGATAAGACTCATGAAATAATGTTAGAACAAGAATCGGACCCAAAAAAAAATTAAAAAATATTCTAGGCAGTAGCTAAACTGTAGACCTATGGTGGGTACCTACGATCTGTCGATGGAACGACGGTCCGTGGGTTCCCTCTATATGTCAGAGTCCCTGATTTTTTGTCTTAGATGTTGGGACCACGGATGTTCAGAATGGTTCGTCGATCGAATGATAGACCATAGTCCACACCATTATCCTACACTTAGGTATTTTTGTGTGTGCCACTGGTCCACAGACCTTGACCTATGGTCCGTGGGTTGAAGTCGTAGGTCAGTTCTATGCCAAATAGACCTATCAACTTTTGCACAAACCAAGTTTTCGACAAATAAACCATCAAAATAAGTCTACACATGTATTTCAACATATAATATGGCAGTTAATTATCCTTAGGGTTTCCTTGACACACATATCAACATTTTAACAAATCGAAACATACGAACACTAAGTCAACACTTCCAATTAGGCCTATTACTTGATTTGGTTGGTTTTAATTTTCAACACACCCACATTACCATCATTCCAAGGGTGTTCTCAATTACAAGTCATCCATTTAACTAGGAGATTAACAACCCAAGTTTAAGTACAACTTCGTGATTTCATGAGTTAAACAATGAAAATTGAATTCAAAGTTAGGGTGAAATCGTTTACCTTACAAGCATTCGAAGTTGCTGATGCAATGAAATCCTTGACCCTTTGCTAACCTTTCGACACCAAACCTGGATTGTGAAATCGATTAGGGAAGAAAAATGGAAGTGGGAGACGAATTTGGGAGAGAAGCAAGAAGTTATGGGATTTGTGGATTTGATTTGAGGAGTGATATAGGGGTTATGATGAGTGAATTTGGGGATTTGGAAGGTTGAAAAATGGATGGGAGGGAATTTTGGAAGTGGGGATGTTTTTAAAAATAAAAGGTTATATTTATTGGGGTCCGGTTCGGGTCAGGCATAACCCAAACTTTGGACCCACGAGACCCCATCAACGGTTCATGGGTCGACCTACGAATCGTGAGTTGGGTCCATAGGTCATTGTGACACTTAGAAAAATTAGGAAACTTACCTGAGATCTGCTAACGCCATTCATGGACCGTGGATTAACTAACTAACCATCGATGCGGTCCATAGACCACTGCACAACTATTTTCTACAGATTTTGCCTTTCATCCCTGCACACGTAGCAACCATTAGGATTGTCTTTTTACATTTTTTGGACACTTTTTAGGCATGAACCCTATTCTTTATCAAGACAACACTAATATAAAAATAAAACACCTATCTAAAGAGCTACAGAAAATCAAAATAAAAGAGAAAAACTCCTATATCAAAAGGAAAAACCTATAGTTGGATAGATTGTACATCTTGGGTTACCTCCCAAGAAGCTCTAGATTTAATGTCGTGGCACGATGCAGACACCTTGATTATTCAGACTTCATCAAGATAATAGGCCTTAATCACTTCTTGCACACTCTCAGATTTCCCCATGTAGACCTTGATCCTCTGCCCGTTCACTTTGAACCTCATTCCCTTCTTATCCTTGAGCTCGACCGCTCCATGTGGAAATACTTGTGTGACTCTAAATGGACCAATCCACCTGGACTTGAGCTTGCCAAGAAACAAATGCAAGCTTGAGTTGAATAAAAGCACCAGATCACCCACAATAAACTCACTCTTTTCAATTTTTTGATCATGATACTTCTTCATCTTCTCCTTGTACAAGGCTAAACATTCATATGGTTTTAGGTGAAATTCATCAAGCTTACTCATATCCATTAGCCTTTGATTTGATGCGGCGCCCCAATCCAAATTCAACTTCTTAAGCGCCCTGATTGCTTTATGCTCTAGCTTCGCAGGCAAATTACATGGCATCCCATATACAAGTTGGTAGGGGACATACTTATGGGAGTCTTGTGTGTGGTGTGATAGGACCATAGATCATCATCAAGCCTTCTTGACCAATCCATTCTGTTGTTGTTCACAGTCTTTGCAAGGATTTATTTTATCTCTAGGTTTGACACCTCAACTTTCCCACTAGACTACGTATGGTAAGGAGCAGCTACATTATGACAAACTCCATGAATTTCTAGCAACGCATTGAACAACTTATTACAAAAGTGATAACCTTCATTGCTGATAATCACCCTAGGTGTACCAAATCTGGAGAAGATACCATTTTTCAGGAATGTGGTGACACTCTTTCCCTCATTGTTTGATGGTGCAATTGCTTCCACAATTTCGATACAAAGTCAACCGCAACAAGAATATACTTCATCCCATGTGAACTTACAAATGAACCCATTAAGTCAAGGGTCCAGACACCAAATAACTCAATCACCAATATCGAATTCATAGGTAGCTTTTGCTTCTAGGAAATTCCTCCTTCTCTTTTGCAATGGTCACAAGAGTTGGCAAAATCATGTTCATCCTGGTGGATGATAGGCCAGTAATACCCACACTACAAGATTTTATGAGTAGTTTGAAAACCACTATGGTGCCCACCAATAGGCGATGAATGACACGCCTCTAGTATACTCATCATCTCAACCTCAGGCACACAGCGACGAATAATCCCATCAGTACAAATACGAAACAAGTAAGGCTCATCCCGAAAGAACTTTTTCACATCATGCATACACTTTTTCCTTTGGTGAAATGACAAATCGATGGAACCAAATCGCTTGCCAAGTAGTTACCAAAATATACGAACCAAGGGATAAGATCATAACAAGCCACCAATACCTGTTCATTTGGGAATGCATCATTAATTTCAGCCCTATCTCCTAAATTGAGCATAGCTTCCTCCTCTAATCTAGACAAATAGTCGAAAAATTAATTTTTTTTCCCCTTTCTATCCTTCACCTCAAAATTGAACTCTTGCAGCAACAATACCCATCTAATCAACCTTGATTTTGCATCCTTTTTAGTGATCAAATACCTCAATGTAGAATGGTCAGTATGCACTATGACCTTAGCACCAAGAAAGTAGGATCAAAATTTCTCGAATGTGAAAACCACAACAAGTAGTTCCTATTCAATCATTGTATAGTTCTTTTGCGCCATATTCAGATCTTTGCTGGCATAGTAAATCAGATGAAGAATCTTCTCTCGCCTTTGTCTCAATACCACACCAAGCACCACCCTACTCGCATCACACATTACTTCAAACAGTTGACCCCAATCTGGTGAAATAATGATATGTGATGCTGCTAACCTTTCTTTCAAATCTTCAAATGCTCTCAGACAAGCATCATCAAAATCAAACTTACACTCCTCTTCGAGCATTTTGCACAATGGGAATGCAAATGTAGAGATATATTTGATAAACCTCTGGTAAAAACCTACATGCCCAAGAAAACTTCTAGCACATTTAACAAAGATAGGTGGTGGAAGCTTTTCAATTACCTCAGCTTTGGTTCTATCAACCTCAATACCTTTCTCAGAAATTAGATGACCTAGAACTATACCTTCTTTCACCATGAAGTGGCATTTTTCCCAATTTAGCACAAGATTGCACTCTTCACATCGTTTCGGTACCTCAGCCAGATGCATCAGACAACCATCAAACGAGTCACCTACAAGATAGAAATCATCCATACATATCTCAATCGTGTCCTCAACCATATCTGAGAATATTGACATCATACACCTCTGAAAAGTCACTCGAGCATTACACAGCCCGACTAACATCCTTTTGAAGGCGAACATCCTATATAGACAAGTTAAGGTGGTTTTCTCTTAACCTTTCGAAGCTATGGAGATTTGATTGTATCCCGAATACCCATCTAGAAAGCAATACCAACCCTAACTAGCAAAATGATCCAGCATCTAGTCCATGAACAACATCGAGAAGTGATCTTTTTCTGTCCAGGAATTTAGCTTGCGGTAGTCCATGCATACTCTCTATCCCGTCACTGGCCTCATCAAAATAGGCTCATTTTTTGCATTAGGAACCATATTATTTCCACCTTTCTTGGGTACACACTGAACAGGACAAACCCAACTACTATTTGCAATGGGATATATAACTCCAGCATCTAGCCACTTAATAATATCCTTTTTCACTACCTCTTGCATAGGTGGATTAAGTCTACTTTGGTGCTCAATACTTGGATTGCTGTCCGGAATGAGTTGGATTTTATAAGAACGAATGCCAGGAGGAATCCTAATAATATCCACAATAGTCCATCCAATAGACCGCTTGAACCTCTTCTACATAAAACCCATGCCTCTACTTGTTCCCCACTCAAATCTATAGCAATGATTATCGGTAAAGTGCTATCTCTCCCTAAGAATATATACCTCAAATGGGATGGTAGAGCCTTTAGTTCCAGTTTTGGAGGCTCATCTATAGACGGTTTTGCCGGTGGGGAGTCTCAATTATTCATATCTAACTCCAATATTTTTGGCTTGGAACGGAACTTGAACCTATCAAGTGCGGCAACAATCTCATCATACTCATCAATACCATCACCGCCAAAATTCATCATCACTGCTGCTAGCGCTTCAACACTTAGCCATTCCTCAATAATTACCTTAGAGTTTTGCCCCTCAAAATGATTCACCACAAATACTGATTTAAGATAACTTTTATGCTTCATAGACCAATAGATGTTAAAAGTTACCTCTTCATTGTTCAATTGGAACTTCATCTGCCCTCTTTTCATGTCAACCAAGGCATACCTAGTAGAAAGAAATGGTCTCCCTAAGATGATGGAAACCTCAAAACCAACCTCACAATCAAGTATCACAAAGTCAGCTAGAAAGATGAATGACTCTACTTTCACAAGGACATCTTGGAGCACTCCAATGGGCCTCTTAACAGTTCTATTGGCCATCAGTACACACACTGCAGTCGGCTTCGGAGCTCATAAACCCTACATTTTATAAATGGACAACGACATCAAGTTGATGCTAGCACCCAAATCATACAAATCTTTCCCAAAGTGAAAAATCCCGATGGTACAAGGAATAGTGAAAGCTCCAGGATCCTCTTTCATTTCGACAAGTGACCTAGTAATAATAGCACTACAATGTTGCAACCTCTCTTCATTCTCAAAACTAACGGCCCTTTTCTTGGTCACCAAATCTTTCATAAATTTCGCATACCCAGGCATTTGCTACAAAGCTTCTACCAACGAAACATTGATGGAAAGTTGTTTCAACATAGTTATAAACCTGTGGTATTTTCCTTCTTCAGTCTTCTTCAGTAATCTCTTTGGGAATGGAGGTGGAGGTCTAGGCATGGGAACAACTTTTTGGGTCACCTACGCTTCCTTCTTTGTAACATTCTTTGACTCTCTAGTAACCTCAACCTCTTCTGCATCTTTATCTACCACATTTCAACCTCAGATGGCATAAGGGGATCAATGGTATGTTTACCTCCTTGAGTAGTGACTACCATACAGTGCCCATCATTCTTCGGGTTCTAGATAGTGTTTTTAGGAAGTGTACCAGGCTGAGGTGAGTTCACAGTAGTGGACAACTGACTAAACTACTGCTCAAGTTGCTTGATCGACACTGCATGGTCATCAACTTTTTGACCGATTCTAGACAAGTGCATCTCATTCACATTCTCATCAGTTGCATCAGACCTTTTCATCATCTTTTGTAACATATCCTCAATGCGTGACCTACTACCCCTGCCTCTCTATTGCCAGATTCCCTATTCCTTGATGGAACATAGGGCCCAAATCTCTCATTTTTGTTGACATAGTTGTTCCAGTTATAGTTGTTATCACGATTGTAGTTCCCATCTTGGACATAGTTACCCTCTCGATTATAGTTTCCATAGTTCAGACCTTGGTTTCCTTGAACTTGGCACCAATTATTCAAGTTGGAACCTTGGGAGTTGGTTTGGAAACCCCCGTCTGATCATTCACCAAGTATGCATCCTTCTCATAGTAATATTCATCAACTAGTGGTGGTGGAGGTTTGGTCAAATATTTTACAGCATTCACTTTTTCTACACCTTCAGTCACATGCTTTAATACCAAACCTAGTGTTGTCCTCATTTGAGCCATTTCTTCACGAATATCATCATTGTCTTTGCTAGGTGCAGTTTGAACTGCAAATGTGATTCGACCAGTGTTTGCCTTTCTAGTGCTTCATGCCTTATTATTCCAGGAAATCTTCTCTAATTTTTCAGCGATCTCCTAAAAATTGCACTCACCATATGATCCTACAGTGATAGTATCTAGCACAACCTTTCCATTGTTATCCTGTCCTCTGCAGAAGTACTCCTTCAATGACTCATCATCTATGCGGTGATTCAGAACACTTCTGATGAGCGCAGTGAACCTATCCTATGAACTGCTAACACACTCTCCAAGAAGTGCTACAAACTTATTCAGTTTATCCTTGTGATTCAGCTTCTTAGACACCAGAAAATACTTTGCCATGAACTCCCTAGGAAATTGGTCCCACGTATGAATTGAATTGTATGAAAGCTCAGAAAACTACACTGCAACATCGCCGGTCAATGACAGAGGGAAGACTCTCAAACCTATGACATTCATATCCAATTTCGATCGTCCCACACAACTCTTGTAGACACTTCTCAATTTCGCCATGTGACCATGTGGATCTTCCATAGCTAGACTAGAAACCAACCCCTCCGTTGTAAGCATTTGCATCAGACTGATGATTACCACAAATGTATGCCCCAGAGATAGATGAGGAAGTACAATGGGCCATTCTAATTCAACTGTATTGAAGTCAACCCTGTAGTTATCATGCAACTCAGTGTTGGCAGATTCTGTACCCTCTATGTATCTTTGATTATATTACCACCATGAACTTGCACGTGCACATTTAGAACCCCAGAAGGCTGCAATTCAACTCCATCACCTAGATTCTCTCCTATTGTATTGTTGTGAATCCCTTGATTATTCATTTTTCGCAAAATTTTTCTCAACTCTGGATTGTAGGGGGTCAATAGTTCGCCTTAACTCCATGTAATTGGCATATACTAGAGTAGAAGCCTATAGAAAACAAAAACAAAAGAAAGAAAATGTAAAATCAGGAAATACTTGACTAAAGTTCAATAATGTAGTTAAGCTTAATCTAAAAGCCAAATTCCCCAGAAAAGACGCCAAAATTTGATACGCTGAAATTATACCTCCCTAAAGAAGTTTAAGTGATCGTTATCAAGTAAAAAACCCAACTTGTAGGTTGGGGTTGATCCCACGAGGAATATGGTTCAGACTTAAACTTATCTCACTATTATATCAGTTTAGTCAAACTATTTTCGAGACAAGTAAATATAGGGGGGAAGGGTTTGTAAGCAAGTAACAGATTGTTGATGAAGTAATAAGTAAGCAAGATTATTAGTTTGAGAAATCAATAAAAGAGAGAAACTAGCGCATGTGTGCTCCCCATAAGTTCTTAACTCATTAATCCTAAAAATAGTAATCCTTTCATAGGGTTTTACATGCAAAGTTGGTATGTTAGATATCCCTAAGTGATTGGTCCTCCAAGTAGGGAATTTCGCCTCGCACCTTGGTTTGGTTATGGGTGTATGCTTTACTAAACCTTACCTTTACCCCAGATTAGACATCACATCAATGCATAACTTAGTTTCCACCCTCGCTCCAATTGACATTAGACTATTTGATAGTATCCACTACAACTCTGTTGTTAATTATTTTCTCAGTCATTACCTCCTTGGTCTGGCAATTAGGAATGAGGCGAGTTCTTACATTTGCAACCGTTAAAAAGACTTCTAAATGAAAGGAAAACATGCATAAACACTATTCAAGAATTACATAATTATCATTCATTATTTGTTGATTGCTCATGGTTCCCACAACCCTAGTTGTGGATTTAGCTACTCATGCTTAAAAGAACATAATTCATAATTGGGTAAAAAGAATTCATGAACTTACAAAAAGAATAGATAAAAACACAAATCTTGAATTGAAATTCAAAGTGAAAATCGTATTAACCAACTTATGGAATTTAGATTGCTAAGAGTTTGCAAAATAACTCCCAAAAGACCAAAACTAAAAGTATACAATAATGTCTAACCCCCAAAAATGAGGTTTATAACTCCTATTTATAGAAAACAACTCTTAAATAAAAAAGGAAACAAAATAAGGAAATTACTGGCAGGACGCGGTTTCAAACGATGCTTCAACCTACGGACCATGGGTCGACCTATGGTTTGTAGATCCCCTCTATGGCTCAACACTTAGAAACTTTCATTAGGTACTGGAACCTTCAACTCTCAGATCATCATTGACAGACGTGCAGGACGGTCTGTAGGTCGACCTACGGTCCGTCATGTTACTTCGTGGTTCCACACTTGTCAGACTTCCCTGATATTCCACCTATGATGCACCACATACGGTCTGTGTACTGGACTACGAACCGTCCTGGCATCCGTGGTTTGAGTTACTGAAACTCATCTCCAAGGCCAAGACCTATGACTGCCTATCAATGGTTCATCGATGAACCTACAGTCCATGGATGGCACCGTTATTGGCTACTTTAACACTTGTCATCTCATATCCTCATCAATTGCATTCAAGCCAATTTCCTACAAGAATTATGCACAAAACATTATTTCTAATAACAAAATGGCCTAAGACTCAAACAAACTCTAAGTGAAACGTATCAAAAATATCGTAAACTCACGGTATATCACCATGCCTACTCTAGAAATCTATCTTAGGGACATCTGATGCCCTAATCATAAACTAATGGTAACTAGACCTCAAGTATATGTTGGAAAACAAATAAGCCCCTAAAGATGATCAAACAAATCATCATTGTGTGGAAGAGGATACATGTTCTTAATAGTGACCTTGTTCAGTTGTCTTTAATTGATGCACATCCTCAAAGGCCCATCCTTCTATTTCACGAATAAGACCGATGCACCTAAGGTTACATAGTAGAGAAAATAACCCCCTTACTCAATAGACCTGCAACTGCTTATTCAATTATGTTGGCCATGCGATAAGGATGAATATAAATTATTTGGGGTCCGAAACCAAATAAATTGCAAGATCAATGACTCTATCACAAGGAACATGTAGAAGATCAGTAGGAAATGCATTTGCAAACTCCTGAAGCATGGAAATGGACTCCACTGGAGGTATCTTATTGCCAGTGTCCCGGATAAAAGATAAGTAAGATAAATACCCTTTATCAACCAATCTCTGAGTATGGAGAAAAGAAATAGCTTTACTAGGGTAAGAACCACTAGCACTCTTCAACTAAACCCTCGGAGCGCAGGGCATTGCTAAGGTTACCATTTTAATATTGCAATTAAGAGTAGCATCATAAGGAGAGAACCAATCCATACCTAAAATGACATTGGAATCTACTTGCCAAGGTAAGAATTCATATCATTTATTCTCGCTAAAGTGAATCCACTATCTTAGGTCATTAAAGATAATCCAATAGGGGCACGTAGTTTGAGACAAGGAGGTTTCTTCTAGAGACCAGACATCTACCAATGGGAGAGTCTCCATCTCAAAGTTCTCTTGGTGCTAAGTAAATCCCAACGGAAAACATACAACCACAATAATATCAAAATACTTGGAAAGACAAGAATTACAGACTACAGATCCAATCATAAGTTCACACTACAAGAAAAAGCCTTATTTAAGACCAACATTTAGGGACAAGTGAATTATCACGTCTCTAAAAGTATATCCATTGAGACGAGATTATATTTCAATCCTTATTTGTACATTTTATTGAGAAGGTATTAAATCTAGTCTTTAAAAAATTAATTCACTGGTCCCAAATTATATTAGGGGCCTAGAGTAGGAGAAAAGTTCCGCCATTTTTTATACTAAAATATTAGAAAAAATGAAATTTGATTTTTAACGAAATTTTAAGTGCTAAATTAAAGTATACAGAAGCTGGGTAAATGAAAAGAACATTGTTCTATTTTTTCTCAAAATACAACAGCCCCTCGCCTAATGCCTTAGTTTGAGCTCTGATATCGCCATTGCAACTAATCAAGGTCATCACTTTGCCCTCTTCATATTTTTTGCTTAATCTTGACGTTTCTCTACCCTAATTAGATCTTTTTGCTTGTATTGTTACTGCTTTGCTCAAAACAGAATTCTACCCAGCTTTGCTAGAAATAGAATTCTAGGTTGGTTCCTCTTCCGATCGAGTTGTTGTGCTTCTTCTATATGTATTATTGATGTTGTTTTTTCATTGTTGCATTCAAGCTACTCTTTTTGTTCTTCCTACTTAATCTTATATTGACGTTCCTCTGCCATAATTGCATCTTTTTCTTGTATCGTTGCTGCTCTAATCAAAACAAAACTCCACCCTAGCTTTGCTCAAAACTGAATTACAGGTTTATTCCTCTTCCGATCGAGTCACATCACATAATTCATATGTCCACCTGCTCTAGAATAATGCCAGAGAAAAGCAAGTATTTGGAATGATTGGTTTACTAATCACCTTTATAGTTGCACTTACTTTAGTTTCAGTCTGAACTATTAAACTTTATCTGTACTCCTAACCTGCAAAAGTAAATGGAGCATGTTAATCACCAGGTTTATTGATTATAGTCATCAATCATCTGTTCAGTTAATCAATTATATGGGATTCAACTGTATATGCATGTGAAAACGCAACATATATACTAAGATACAAATAACCTGGTTTGATTCAGCTGCATTGCATTTTGTTGTGCATTCCATCTCTTGGATATGTCCCAAAAGTTGGCCACTCTCATGGAATCTATGCTATATATAGGCCATATTGAGAGTATTATTCTACCAAGCAAATTAAAAAACAGCTACAGGTAACCCTTCATAAAAAAGAGGACTAATAGCCTAGAAAATAGGGTTGCAGGTAAATTGGTAGCTAATCAACAATAACAATAGTCCTACCTTGCTTTAAATCAGTTTTTCTTGAGATACAGAATCATTCTCACCAAGAAAATTCTCTTACTAATGTTGTTTTTTCATTGTTGTATTCAAGTTGCTCTTTTTGTACTTCCTGCTTAATCTTGACGTTCTTCTCTTGATCGCGTCTTTTTACTTGTGTCGTTGCTGCTCTGCTCAAAACAGAATTCCAACCTCAGTTCTGCTTGAAACAAATTTGAGGTTTGTTCCTTTTCCAATTGAGTTATTGTGTTTCTTCTATATGTTTTATTGATGTCGTTTTGTCATTGTTGTATTCAAGTTACTCTATTTGTTATTCCTTTTTTTTTAACTATTGTAATTGAAAAATAGCGCCACTATAATGGAAAATCAAGTTCCATAGATAAAACTCCACAATGGTGAATCATATATCACCTATTGTATATGCATATGACATATCACGAATAGCCCTATCAAGATTTAGTTCATAGACAGAAATCTCTGCCAAATGCAATAATTAAGGGCTCCCGATATATGTACTTGTCTAACTTAATATACATCTAAAATAGGGTGCTAAATATATTTTGTAGCAGAATAATTAAGTGTGCTACTGATACAAATTGATATAAGCGTGAAGCTTACACTCAACCATAGCTAGTTCAAGCTTTAAATATCACTGAAAAGAAACTAATTGAGTATATGTTTTTAACCTCGTTTCATAGGTCGTTGAACGTAAGATTTATTGGGATCCTCTGTTTTCGACTTTGGAGGCCAAATTTCTTCTATCTTAACCTGCAATATAAGGTAATAACAGTCTTACCCTCTTTGCTCCCTTTATGAAATCTCTCCTACTGGACACCCGATGATAAATAGAAGAAATGTTTCAAAACTCAATGCAGTAACTCTAGATTTTTTAACATGTCGGTTTTCTTAATTGTACAACTTCATATCATCAGGAAGATTAGGTTCAATACGGTTATCTTGTTTCTCACTTGGGATTGTGGTAGGATGGATATAATTCCACAACCTTTAACCAGAAGCTTAACTTTGAGACCTGAAAATGTAAAAAATTCTGGTATAGAGCGCATCTTCGTTTAATGAGTCGTACACAACAGTAGTTTGAATTAGTCGGTGCCCCAAAACGGATACCAAATAAGGAGTGGGAAGCCAAAAAAAGAGATTATTATGTTCTAAAGAACCGAATCACCAGTGTTACTAGTTGTATCATTTGCTATAGGAAAAAAAAAGACACAATAGATGCAAAGAACAATCTTCATAGTAAAAGTACAGTCACATAATAGATGACATAAACCACTCAAGTTCTTAGGCAATTGTCAACAGATTCATGTTCCAGAAATAAAGAGAGTCATTTGCTTAGCTACTGTAGCATCATTTCTTAGGTTCTTAGCTAAGAGATGAGATACCCATGACCCTGCACAAAGCCCAAACCACTGGGCACAGCTGCATGACTGATAAATCGAGTATGATAGAATTTTATATTAATCCTATCATACTATGCATAGCTGCATGACTTACATATATATGAATTAAAATTTAATTCTCAAACTCAAATAAACATTCACAGGTATTATGAGTTTGGACTTATAACCAATGTAGCATATAGTTGGAATTATAAGTTTTCTTGATTCTTTCGTTATGTCTTAGTTTGAGGATGAGATTAAGTAATTCTTAACTTTAGGATAATTTAGTTATGAGCTAAGACATTTTAATCACAAGCGACTACCAATAGGAATTTTTGTAATCACAAGCAACTATTTTGTGTAAGTACAAAGCTATAGAAGATTACATGTTTTAAGATAATTAATCTTTTATGTTTGTTAGTGTAATTGGATATTTTTTTTGGTTAAAAAATGCATCTATTCGTTTTTGGAATCCAAAAATTCACATGTGAGTTGAGTGAGCTGTACAATAAGCCTCTCTGTCAAATAATTAGATACTCCATTTTATCTTATCTTAAGATGAGTTAAATGGAACAACATGAATAATACCTTTAGACAAATAGTATACGTTTTAACCAACGGTGTATCAATCATAACACACATTTCTATTTTGTGAATCTAATTATAACAAGTTGTATGGATCTTAGTATTTTTTTTATCCTTTATATTTTTTAATCTAATTTTTATGTACTTTTCAAGGTTATGGCTCCTAGAAGCAATGGATGCAACTAGTTGACCATTGACTCGATGAAACCTATTTAGTAGGTGTGCAAAAGTTTTTGGATTATGCTTTTTAGAAAACAAGAGAAAAATATGAAATACTATGTCCATGTATCAAATGTTACAATACAACTTTAGGGACTCGTAAGACAGTTGAGACACATTTGCAAGTATATGGAATAATTAAGAACTATAATTTTTGGTATGACCATGAAGAACATTTGGGTGAGCCATTGTTAGAATCTGAATATGAATTTGAATTTGAATTTGAAAATGGTAACGAAGTAGAAGAATGTGAGAGTGAGGCTGAAGTAGAAAAACTGTTGTAAGATTTATATCATAATCTTGATGGAGGAACTACACACACTGATGGTGACGATTTACTTGAGGAGGAACAAAATGTTGAAGAAAAAAGATTTTATAGCCTATTGAAGGATTTTGAGAAGCCACTATATCAAAATTCCAAAGCTTCAATTTGATATATACAAGAAAATAGACCAAAATACAACCTAGTATAAATTTTAGGAATCACATAGTTTTCATATGAAATTGTAATCTATCCCTATTTAGTTTGTAATTACATTAATTCCTGAAAAAGTAAAACAAACCGGATACATAATATGTAGCTCGGGTCCATTAAAACTAGCTCGGATACATTATAAAATAAATCGGATACATAATATGTATCTCGGATACATTAAAAAGTAGCTCAAACACATTATCAAATAATTTAGAATTAGAAGAGAAATAAGGGATTTTAGAGGTTTTTAGAAATAGAAGGGAAAATTGGAAATAAGGGAAACAGAAGACGTGTATTTCACTATTTTTCCAATAAAGAATGCTATAAAAAGAGCATTTCGTGGCCCATTTCTGCTTCCCGCTGCTACTATTGTGCAAAGAAAAATTGGGCTTTGGCCAATTTTCATTTCTGAAAATCCCTGTATACACTGAATACATGTGTATATAGGCTTTATTTTGGTCTATTTTCTTGTATATCAGATTATATACCAAGTGTATACAACTCACTTCAGCTTTCGAACAGCTGCATTTTCATTTCAACCCTATAGTTTAGTATTTTTTTATCTGTATATTAAGTGTATACAGTCCATTTTTGGGCTTTCGAACATCTATATCAGCTCTATTTCTACCTGTTCATCAGCTTCTTTATCTTGGCAATGGGGTTGACTCGAGAAAGGGTGGAGTTGGGCCTCAATAACCCATTCTGAATGAAAAGAAGAAGGTAATGGAGTTCAAAGAACTCACCCGAAGTCACATGAAAATAGCAATGGATTATTAGCCTTTATTCATGAAGATGAATACTTACAAATGAGCTAAATTAATCACCAGAAAACTTAGGCATACAAATGAAAAGTCAAACTCTAACACTAAAGCTGAAGCTAATTATGTCTGAAATAAGCCTTTAAACTGACTAGAAGTATTGGGACATGCCCTAGTTAAATCTAGCAAAAATTAAAGCTAAAGACTAAAATGGAAAGATAACATGTCAACTGTCCTCGAAGAATGAGGAATCACCACTAATGCTACTTAACTGAAGATCGGAATTCGATCTATATGTGATCTGACTACTGAGGACCTGAACCTACATCACGAGAAGATGTAGTACCGAGTATGCGTCACTACTTGAAAGGTACTATGCATGCAAGATAGAGTAAAATTGAACGATATAGTCATAATTGGAATAAAGCATATACTGAGCAATGAAATGATATAAGAATACTACTTTACTGAGAATACTGAACATGAAATAACTGGATGCTATAACTTGGTTTATAACATGCTGAGACTAAATACTGAAATGATAACATGGTTAATCTAATAGAATCTGATTGAACTGTGGGAGCTACTAATGACTGACATACAACCACATGAACAAAATGTGGAGTCCGATGTGTACACCCCATCGAGAGTATCCAATATATCATGCCAAAGGTATCAAGGCATGATTGCGTGATCACAAAAACAAATGATGCCCACAGAGGGACTTACAACCTACAGGGGCACGTAGTTTTGGGACTTGATGGTGACTGACCCTAGTCCACTTGGTATTAAGCTACTCCCAATTGATTATGTAAATAAGAAATATTATGACTGAAATGATGTAATACTGGATAGCTCGAAATACAGACATGCAAACTGAGAATGCAACAATTATACTGATAATGTGACATTCGTAACTCTGAAGCATATTAACTGACCTAACATGTGTTTTTCATGAACTAAAAGAACTACATAGCTAGGGTTTTGAATTTCATGCAAAGAACTAAGCAACAATGTGATAATCTTATTTGGATCATACTACGAGCTAAAACCCAACAATTTATAAAATTCAAGAAAACCTTAGGTCTAGTTAATATTAAGGGAATCAAGAATCTGACTAAATTCTCGGGACCAAATGGACAAAAGGAACCCACTAATGAAATCCCACATACCTGGTGACAAATTCCATGGAGAAATCTTTTGATTTCGTGGCTGGAACTGATGGAACCTTGTTGCGTTCTTGAACTAGGGTTCTTGACTTCTTTCTCCTCTTTACGTTCTAAATTTCTAAGTTTTTGGTGAATAATTTGCTCAGGGTATATTCTAATTTAGTTACTAGGCTAAAACTAACCAAAACTACATAGTTTAGGGGTTAAATGATATAGTTTAGGGGTCCAACGCACGGAAAAAACCAAAATACCCCTTATTTAAAAGTTGTCGGGGTCATCGATGGATGGGACCGACGGACTATGGATCGAACAATGGTCCATGCTGGTCAATTATCGATCGACGATTAGGAGCTGAAATTGGGGGTCTGATCCATGGACATGGACCACGGTCCGTGTCCTGACCTACAGTCCATAGGTCCGACTGTGGGTTGACACTTAGATGAATTTCTAGGGTTCACGAACCAATAACACGGGGCGTGGGTCACCCTACGGTCCATGAGTGGCAACTGTGGGTTGAACCTACAACTCTAAAATATGCATTTTGGTATGTTCTAGCATACGGGGTGTTATATTATCTCCCTTTTGGGAACATTTTTCCTCGAATGAAGACTGAACTAGTTGAAATGGAGGGAAAGAGCGGCACCCCTACTACTAAACACTAGAAACTGCTTTTTAACTGAACTAAGTTCCAAGAACATGCAAATACGCTATAAATGCAAGTACAACCTGAAGGAACATGATGCTAAGACTGAAACTGCGCATGCATGACTGAAAAACTGAAGAGGGACTATTACCTTAAGCTGGAATGGAATCAGAAAGAGGTGAGGATACTTGGCCTTCATGGCTACTTCTGCTTCCCAAGTAGCTCCCTCTACAGGCTGACTCCTCCACAAAATCTTGACTGAAGCGACTTCTTTGTTTCTCAAGCTTTGAACTTGACTATCAAGGATTTCAACTAGTACCTCTTCATAAGTGTGACTATCCTTCACCTCCACACTTTATAAAGGTACAAAATATGTTGGATCATCCACACATTTCTTCAACAACAAAATGTGAAAAATTGGATGCACTGCTACTAGTGATGTTGGCATCTCTTACTCATAAGCCACATTACCAAACCTTTTTAAGATCTTGTAAGGGCCTACATATCTAGGAATGAGCTTTCCTTTCTTGCAAAATCTCATCACCCCCTTCATAGGAAATATTTTCAGGAAAACCTAATCATCAACTTGGAACTCTAATTCCCTTCTCCTTACATCTACATAGGATTTCTGGCGACTCTGGGTTGTCTTGAGTCTATCTCTAATGAGTTGTACTTTCTCCATAATGTCATGAACTGAATTTCGTCGTATCAAGGCTACTTCACCTACTTTAAACTAACCAACTAGAGATCTACATCTATGCCCATACAAGGCCTCATAAGGGGCCATCCGAAAGATGGAATGGTAACTATTTTTGTAGGTGAACTCTATAAGAGGAAGGTGATCGTCCCAACTACCCTTGAAATCGATCATGCAAGTTCTCAGCATGTCCTCTAAGGTCTGAATGGTACGCTCTGCCTGCCCATCCATCTATGGATGAAATGTTGTGCTAAGATTAACTTGAGTACCAAGGCCTTTCTAAAATGACTTCCAGAAATAAGAGGTAAACTGAGGACCTCTATTCGAGATTATAGACAAAGGAATCCCATGCAACCTGACTATCTCACTAATGTAAAGTTTGGCATATTCCTCCGCCGAATTTGTAGTCTTGATTGCCAAAAAGCGTGCAACTTGGTAACTCTATCAACTATCACCCAAATGGAGTCATGTTGTCTGCGAGTACGAGGTAAACCTATGATAAAGTCCATGTTGATCACTTCCCACTTCCAAGTAGGAATGTCGATCTCTTGAGTCATACCTCCTGGTTTCTGATGTTCTACCTTGACTTGCTGACAATTAGGGCACTTAGCCACAAAATTCGCTATATCCTTTTTCATACCATTCCACCAAAAGACTTCCCGCAGATCACGGTACATCTTAATGGCGCCTGTATGAATAGAATATTTGGAATTATAGGCTTCTATGAGAATCTGCTGTCTCAACTCACCCACCTTAGGAACACATAATCGACCCCGATAGCGAAGCACACCATCTCCCCCTTTGGGAGAAAACCTTAATTCTCTGGTGATGGATTGCACTCTTAAGTTGGAGTAATATCGGATCACTATCTTGTTTTTCCTTAAACTCTATTACCAATGATGATTCTAACCCATTCTGGACTATTACACCACCATCTAGCGAGCAAGTCTGTGGACACCTTTTGCTAGTTCCTTTCTTTCTTCCTCAGCATGTGCTACACTACCCATAGATAGTCTGCTAAGAGTTTCTGCTACTAAATTGGCCTTACTAGGATGGTAATGCACACTCATATCATAATCCTTGAGGAACTTAAGCTATCTCATCTGGCGAAGATTCAACTCTTTTGGGTGAACACATACTGAAGGCTCATATGGTCAATGAACACATCTACGTGAACACCATACAAGTAATGCCTCCAAATCTTAAGTGCAAACACCACTGCTGCAAGCTCGAGGTCATAAGTTGGATAGTTCTTCTCATGCACCTTAAGTTGTCTAGAAGCATAAGCTATAATCTTACCTCGCTGCATCAACACATAACCTAGGCCGACTCCGGATGCATCACAAAAAATAGCAGAACCGTCTGAACCCTTCGTTAGAGTCAAAATAGGAGTTGTAGTCAACCTAGTTTTCAATTCTGCGAAGCTTTTCTCACATTTATCTGACCACTGAAACTTGTCCTTTTTATGTGTCAACTTAGTCAATGGAGAATCTATGGATGAAAATCCTTCGACGAACCTTCTGTAATAACCCGCTAGAACCAAGAAACTTCTGATATCTATAGGAGAGGTACGTTTGGGCCATTGTTTGACTTCTTTTATTTTCTGATTGCAACCAAAACTCACATTTGCTAAACTTAGCAAATAACTGGCCAAAATTTGAGAGTTTGCAGGACAACTCTCAAATGGTTCACATGTTCTTCCTCATTCCTAGAGTAAATGAGGATATCATCATAAAGACGATAACGACCAAGTCCAAATACTACTTGGATACTCTATTCATCAAGTCCATTAAAGTTGTAGGAGCATTGGTTAGTCCAAATGACATAACTACAAATTGATAATGACCATGCCAAGTTCTAAAGGCTATTTTCGGGATGTCACTATCTCTGACTCTAGGATGATGATAACCGGATCTGAGGTCTATATTTGAGAAATGACTAGCACCCTGAAGTTGGTCAAAAAAGTCATCAATCCTAGGGATGGTATACTTATTCTTGATTGTGACCTTGTTCAACTACCTATAGTCAATGCACATCCTGAGGGAACTATCTTTCTTCTTCACAAACAACATTGGTGCACCCCATGGGGAAGTACTGGGTCTGATAAAGCCCTTATCTAGAAAGTCTTCCAACTGCTCTTTCAATTTCTTAAGCTTGCTGGAGCCATTCTGTAAGAAGGAATAGGGATAGGATGGGTATCTAGAAGAAGATCAATTTCAAAGTTGATTTCCCTTTTGGTAGGAACTCCGTGAAGATCTTTTGGAAACACTTCTCTGAACTCATTGACTACTAGAACTGACTCAAGAGTTATGGTTTCTAAGCTTAAATCCTTAACCCAAACTAGATGATAGAGATACCCCTTAGAAATCATCTTTCTAGCCTTAAGGTAAGAGATGAATCGACCCATAGGTGCTCAGCTACTGCCCTTCCATTCTTAGATTGGTTCATCTTGAAATTGAAAACTGAACAATCCTAGTTCTACAATAGACTGAGGCATAACGGAATGTAACCAATCTATGCTTAGAATGATATCGAAGTCTACCATTTCTAACTCTATAAGATCTTCTAAGGTGAATTTCAGGGAGACTGTAACGGGGCAATTTTTTGTATACCCATCTAGCTTTAAGTGAGTCACTGACTAGAGTAGAGACTGAGAAGGGTTCTGAAAGTGTTTCTGTACTAATATTGAATTTGAATGCTATATAAGGAGTTACAAAGGAAAAAGTAGGCCCTAGATTTAACAATGCATAAACATCTAAGTCAAAGACTCTTAACATACTAGTGACTACATTCAGAGAATCTTCCTGATCCTGGCAAGCCTGAAGAGCATACAACCTGTTTTGGTGCTGCTCGCCACTTGTACCAGATGAGTTACTCTGCTGAATCAGGCAACCTGTCGGTGCTGTTGAAATTGCGGACTGAGCTCTACTATTATTGCCCCTTGACCCTGACAATCTTTCAACTTGTGACCAGATTTACCACACCCAAAGCATCATTCCTTTCTTGCAAGGAACTCGCCCGAATGGTTCTTAACACACTTTGGACAAGTTGGGTAGGTTTTGGTGCCTGAAACACTCCCCTAAGGCTTAGAGCCTGATGCCCTACTCTTCTGTTCATTTCGGAACTTAGAGAATGGAAAACTAGTCGATGAAGGTGCTGGAGGGTAAGACTTCAGCTGAAATTGCGAGTGATTTTCACCACCCAATTTCTGTTTAGAGTAGTCATAGTTGCCTATCCTAGCCTTCTTATTCTCCTTCGCATGTTCACTAAGCTTATCACCCTCAACCTTTTGAGCATGAGTTATGAGCCTAGAGATGTTCATATTTTCCAGCAACATAGTATTCCTACACTCTATTTTCACTAGATCAGATTCCCCATACATGAACTTGTTCATTTGAGCAGTGCAATCGGCCACCATGTGAGGAACATACCTTGAGAGTTGGGTGAACTTGAGTCCATACTCTTGGACCGTCATAAAACCCTACCTCAAATTCATAAACTCTTGAACTTTTTCCTGCCTCAACTCTCTTGGGAAGAACCTGTCCAGAAAGGTCTCACTAAAGCATTCCCAAATGATAGGAGCTGGATCTATACCCCTGTTATACCAGATATGAGCTACATCCTAAAGCTGGTAAGATGCCAACTCAACCCAATCATTCCTAGTTACCTGCATCACTCCAAAGATCTTCTTGACCTTATCAATGAAGTTTTCGGGATCCTCACCAATCCACGATCCTAAGAACTCAGGCGGATTCATCCTAACAAAATCCCAAACTATAGCTACAGCTAACCCAACATTAGCATTTGTCGGAACAGGAACCTGTTGATTGTTCTAGTTGGTCACACACTGAGCCAACACTTGGATAGCGTTTTGAAATTCAGTATTCAAATTTTCGTGATCTGGGACTGGAGAAGTTGCATTAGAATTTATGGCATTCACATTCCTTGCATGAGCTCTTCAACAAGGAATAATCTGAAAGCGCATAATGTCACGTTAGAATGAGAAGTTGGATCGTACCTCATGCACGATAAGAGTAACACGAAAATGAAGTTTTTCTAAAACACTTTGTAGCCACCCTCTCATTAGATGTGGTGCACCTTACACCCATGAAAATGACTTTACTTAGTGCAGCATTTCAGACATCCTAAGACTCTTAAACCTAATGCTCTGATACCAAGTTTGTCAAGCCCCACAGCTACCTCCAGGGCATAATCACGAGACCTAGGATCATGAGTAACCCCAAGCTAACCCTTCTGGCATATCATAAGTGTACTAAAGAATACTGATGAATCAATAAAAAACTATGCAGCAGCTAAATCATATGATAATTTGAAATGATGGGGAATACCCATATACTATCTAAAGAAAGTAAACTGAGATTTTGAATAAAAATAACTTTAACAGTAAAGTTGAAGCTAACTATGTCTGAAATAAGCCTCTAAACTAACTAGAAGTACTGGGACATGCCCCAGTTAAATCTAGCAAAAACTGAAAAGTAAAGACTAAAATGGAAAAATAACATGTCAACTGTCCTCGAAGAATGAGGACTCACCACTAATACTGCTGAACTGAAGATCGATATCCAATCTATACGTGATCTGACTGCTGAGGACCTGAACCTACTTCACGAGAAGATGTAGTGCAGAGTATGCGTCAATACTTGAAAGGTACTGAGCATGTAAGATAGAGTAAAACTAAACAATATAGTCATAATTGAAATAGAGCATATAACTGAGCAATGATATGATATAAGTATAATACTTTACTGATAATACTGAACATGAACTAACTGGATGCAATGACAAAGTTTATAACATGCATAGACTGAATACTGAACCAATAAAATGGTCAATGCAATAGAATCTGTCTAAACTGTAGGAGCTACTAATGACCGACATGAAACCACATGAGCTAAATGTGGAGTTCGATGTATACGCCCCATCGAGAGGACCCAATATACCTTGCCAAAGGTATAGAGGTATGCCTAGCGTGATAACTAAAAAAAATGCTCACAGAGGGGACATACAATCTATGGGGGCATATAGTTCTAGGACTTCAGGTTGACTGACCCTAGTCCACTCGGTAATAAGATACTCCTAATTGATTTTATAAATAAGCAATATTATGACTGAAATGTTGTAATACTAGATAGCTCGAAATACGGACATGCAAACTAAGAATGCAACAATTATACTGATAACGTGACATTCGTAAACTGAAGTATGTATGTATATATTTAAATTAACTGGCCTAGCATGTGCAATTCATGAACTAAAAGAACTACATAACTAGAGTTTTGAATTTCATGCAAATAACTAAGAAACAACGTGATAATATGATTTGGATCATACTAAGAGCTAAATCCCAATTATTTCTAACATTGAAGAAAACCCTATGCCTGGATAATACTTAGGGAATCAAGAATCTGACTAAATTCTAGGAACCTAATGGGCGAAAAGATCCCACAAGTGAACTCGCACATACTTGGTGACGAATTCCACAGAGAAATCTTCCGATTTCGAGGCTGGAACTGATGGAATCTTGCTGCGTTCTTGAACTAGGATTCTTGACTTCTTTTTCCTCTTTACGTTCTAAATTGCTATGTTTTTGGTGAATGATTTACTTAGGACAGATTCTAATTCAGTTACTAGGTGAAAACTAGCAACAACTACGTAGTTTAGGGGTTAAACGACGTCGTTTAGGGGTCCAACACATAAGGAAAAAAACAAAAAGACCCCTGACTTAAATGTTGTTGGGGTCACCAACGGACGAGACTGACGGACCGTGTATCGATCGACGGTCCGTGCTGGTCAACCGTAGATCAATGACTAGGATTTGAAACTGAGGGTCTGATCCACAGACACGGACCACGGTTTGTGACTTGACCTATGGTCCGTAGGCCCGATCGTTGTTCGATACTTGGATGAATTTCTGGTGTTTCTTGGGGAAAGGTCGTATGTAGCCATCCACGAACCAACAAAATGGGTCGTGAGTCACCCTACAGTCTGTGAGTGGCAACCGTGGATTACATCTGCAACTCTAAAATATGCATTTTTGTCTGTTCTATCATATGGGGTGTTATATCGATTAAATAAATTTTGCTAAAAAAATTATCAATCAATCATTTGCCAAAGCCAAAGCCGAAGCCAAAGCCGCGGTCGAGTAAGTGATAATGACGACGTGAGGGGCCACCTTCTTCTTATTCCTTTAAGAGCTAAAGGAGGTGTTTACTAGAAGGACAAATATTTTCCTTTCTTCTACCAATATGAGAGAAATGACTTTTCACTTTCCCTCCAAATTGGTTCTCCCACATTTCCCAATTTCATATTCATTCGTATTTCCCATTCACACCTTGCTGAAACCCAACAATATCCGAGTAAATTTGATTAGGCAGCTATAAAGGTTCTAACAGTCCTTCTGGACTTAAATTAATAACCTTATTACATTGGCAAACTGAAAAAGAAACATAATCCCTTATAGGTATCATCATAGTTGGCCAATGAAATCCTTGCGAATACGAAGCATGGTCTTATGAACATCTTCATGTGTTCTATCGTATATCCTAAACCAGACAGAAGTTACCAATGATGAGCTTGGCAAGAGATATAACATGTCTTTGAAGAACAACAACCCCTCTCAAAACGCCCAATTTTCATCCAGCTCTCCCTGTTGAATTTTAGCTTGAAGTTCCTGAAGAATGGGTGACTACTTGACTTCTACCCGAACTTCCTCAAATATCAAAACTTCTAGCTGAAAAATAGCAATAGCATATCTTTAGCCTCTTCTTATTGCGATAATGCATCCCAACAGTATTCAATCGCCTAACCTTGTATTCCACCCAAAAATAAAATCCCATTAACTTGACCCAATGTTATTGAGGAGAAGGATTCTCTTCTTTTCTTACTGCCCCTTGATTCGAATTTCAAAATTTAGAAACAAAGGGATTCTCTTCGTTTATTTTTTCCTATATTTCTACTAGCTTCTTCAATTTTTTCCCACTCTAGTGCTAAGTATGTGATCAACTCATTTAAGAGTTTAAACTTCTAGATGAGATGATCACACACTTTAATATGATATTAGACAAAACAAAGATTTAGGGATCCAAATTTAGTGTCATTCATTATTAAAAAGAATTTGCATCACTATATTACATCTACTAATTGTAGTAACATATAATTACCACCATTCGTCAACATTACTTACCGCATAACATCATCATCATTCACTATCGCTATTAGTTATCAATATCATTCACTACTAATAATAAGCCGTCAACACCACCAACTACAATTAATCACTAATACCAACCACTATATCATAAGATACTCCCCACAACCACCATCATCAATCAACACTATCCAAAATTAGCAAATACAATCATCATCGCTAGCCATCACCATCACCATCACCAATTGCCATATATGATTTTAGAATATTTTATTGATATATATTAAATCAATTTAGTGTTTTTTTTAAAAAAAATTTATGTTTATTATTTTGTATATAAAGACAAATTTTATACTTTCATATGTTTAAAAACAAATAGACTTTCCTATTTATTGTTGGAATTTTAATGAAACATCTTAATATTAAGATGGATATTCAGATTTAGGCCTCTAAATCTTAATAGACACTTAAATATTCAAATATGCATTCAAATATAGACGTCTTAATCTTAAAAATAAATAAAAATAATTGAGGCCTAAAAGAGAATAGCAATTTTAATTTTAGGAAAATAGGAATTAAGTGTACTATATGTTAGACTTCTGCATAAATGTCAAACTTTCCCCTTTATATGAGATATTTTTGCTTTTGTCTATTATATTGTGTTGTATGTATGTCAAGTGTATAAATGTCAAACTTTCGTCAAATCTTAGTTTAAACAATTATAATTGTTGAAAAGATTCTCAATAAGAGTTCAATGAATAATTAGGAATAGGGTTCATGCTGAATAATAGACATTAACACTAAACTCAATAATTGCAATACACAATGTACGACAATTAAATGATTAGAAATAGGAATTTAATAATCAACAACTTAAGAACTCAGAACGCAATATCAACTAATCTCAAGAATGCTCAAATCTAAGGATAGAATCCTAGATTACTCTTTTGATAATTTGAAAGTAGATGTAGGGCGTGAGGATGAACTAGTCCAACACTATGATAACCTTATATACATCATACAATTATTAGACTGAAAACTTCTCCCAAACCTTCTACGGGAACTATAGATGTCGGATCTCCAATACATTTCTTCAACAAGGATACATGAAAAACTGGATGCACCCATGCTAATTCATTAGGCAAATCAAGTTCATAAGTGACCTTACCAATTTTCCTCAAAATCTTAAATGGGCCCACATAGGGGGGATAAGCTTCCCTTTCTTCTCAAATCTCATTACACCCTTCATGGGTGAAATTTTCAGGTAGACCCAATCATGTACATCAAACTCAAGATCTCTTCTTCTAACATCGGCATAAGACTTTTATCGACTTTCAACCATTTTTAATCCTTCTCTAATAAACCAAACTATATCCAAAGTCTCATTTACCAACTTGGTGCCTATCAAGGTGACTTTGCCCACTTCAAACCAACCTATAGGAGATCTACACCTCCTACCATATAGAGCCTCAAATGGAGCCATACCAGTGTTTGAGTAATAGCTATTATTATATGCAAATGATCATCCTAATTACTCTTAAACTCAATTACAGAGGCTCTCCACATATCTTCCAAAGTTTGGATAGTACGCTCCGCTTGCCCATTGGTTTGTGCATGTAAGGTTGTACTAAGCTTAACATGAATACCAAGACTCTTTTGGAAAGATTTCCAAAACTAAGAAGTGAAGTGGGTACCACGATCAGATATAATATAGGGGCACTCCATGCAACCTAACCATTTCCCTCAAATACAACTTAGCATAGTGCTCCGTGGAATAAGAAACCTTGACGAGAATGAAATGAGCCAATTTCTTCATTCGATCTACAATAACCCGAATTGGCTCATATTGTTGTCTGGTGCATGATAAACCAACAATGAAGTCCATGTTCTATTATTTCCACTTCCAAGTAGGAATGCTAATATCTTGAGATAAATCTCCCGACTTTTTATGTTCAACATTCACTCCTTGACAATTAGGACACTTAGACAACAACTTTTGCAATATCCTTCATCATCGTACTCCACTAATAGACCTCCCGTAACTCACAATACATCTTGGTAGCTCTCTAGTTAATGGATTATCGATGACTATGGGCCTCTGATAAGTTTTGCCCTCTCAAGTCATCAACATTAATAACACACTAACAACCTTGATATCTAAGTACACCTTCTCCCCCATTGGAGAAAGCCTCTACGGACTTTTTAAGCATTGATTCCTTCAATTCAACCATAATCGTATCAAGACCTTGCTTGGTTTTCATATCTACCACAAAAGATGATTTTGAACCATTGTGAACTATAAAACCACCTTTGGTAGATTCAACTAACCGAACACCCAACTGGGCCAATCTATGAACATCTTGAACCAACTCTTTTTTATCTTCCTCAATATGAGCAGCACTACCCACAATAACCGAGTGAGAGCATCAACCACCACATTTGCTTTACTGGGGTGGTAGAGAACACTCATGTCATAATTCTTTAGTAACTCAAGTCACCTTCTTTGGTGAAGATTTGAATCTTTATGTTTAAACACATATTGTAAACTCTTGTGGTCAGTAAAGACATCAACATGTACACCATATAAATAGTGCCTCCAAATAGTAAGAGATAACACAACTGCCGCTAGTTAAAGGTCATGGGTAGAATAATTTTTTTCATGAATCATAAGTTTCCTTGAAGCATAGGCAATGACTTTCTCATTTTGCATAAGGACATATCATAACCCAATTCTTGAAGCATCACAATTAACAACAAACCCCTCAGTTCATTTCAGTAAAGTCAACACCAGAGCGGAAGTAAATCTATTTTTTAATTCTTGGAAACTCTTCTCGCATGCTTCCAACCATATGAACTTCACGTACTTTTGGGTCAATGCCGTCAATAGAGAGGCAATCGAAGAAAACACTTCCACAAACCTTCTATATTATCCGATTAAACCCAAGAAACTTCTAATATCCGAAGGGGATAGTGATCTAGGCCAAATTTTAACCGAATCCATTTTTTTATGATCTAACTCAATACCCTCACCAGAAACAATATGACCAGGAAAAACTATGGACCTCAACCAAAGCTCGCATTTGCTAAACTTTACAAAGAGTTGTTGATCCTTAAGAACAGGTAACAAAATCCTTAAATCATCGCTATGCTCATATTCACTTCTCAAATAGATCAATATATCATCAATGAACATAATCACAAACATATTGAGGTATTGTCTAAATACCCTATTCATCACATCCATAAATTTCGCCAGAGCATTATTCAACCCAAATGACATTACTAAACACTCACAATGACCATATCGAGTTCTAAAAGTTGTCTTTGGACTGTCTTCTTCCTTCACCCTCAATTGGTGGTAACCTAAATGAAGATCAATCTTAGTGAAGTAACTTGCTCTTTGGAGTTGATCAAACAAGTAATCTATCCTTGGTAGAGGATATTTGTTCTTAAAGGCAACCTTGTTCAATTGCCAGTAGTTAATAGACATACAAATTTAACCATATTTCTTTCTAATAAATAAAATTGGAGCACCCCATGAAGAGATACTCAATTGAATGAAACTTTTATCCAAAAAATCTTTCAATTTCTCCTTTGATTCCTTATGATATTCCAGAGCCATTCAATGAGGAATAAAGATAGGTTGCATATATGGGAAAAGGTCGATACCAAAGTCTATTTCTCTTTCGGGAGGAATACTATATAAATCATCGGGAAACACTTCTAGAAAATCGTTAACAATAGGAACTGACTCAAGAGTAGGGGTTTTGAAATTCATATCCCTAACCCGCACGAGATGGTATATGCAACCCTTAGAGATCTTCTTTCAAGCATTAAGACAAAAGAGAAATTGACCCGTAAGAGTAGAATTTCACCCTTTCCACTCTAGGATGAGTTCAATTGGAAATTGAAACTTGACTACACCAATTCTACAATCGATAGAAGCATAACATGAATGAAGTCAATCCATACCAAGGGTAACATCAAAATCTAGCTTATTAAGATCTTCAAGATATATAGGAGTGACTCTATGGGACAAGGAGACAAGATAATTTCTATAGACCCTCTTAGCCACAATAGATTCACCAACTGGACTAAAGACAGAAAAAGGATCTAACAACACATCCAAAAGAACTTCAAACCTCATATCCATATATGGAATCACAAAAGACAAGGTAGCATCGGGTTCAAGTAAAGCATAAACATCAAGTTGGAAGACTTTCAATATACCGTAACCATATCCTCTTGCTCATGACGAGTCTGAAGTGCATAGAATCTGTTTTTCTTTGGAGAATTTGAACCTAAGCCACTAGGCATATCTTGTTTACCTTCTCTTCCCTTAGCCGTAAGCACCAGACAATATCTTATTTTATGACAACTTTTACCCCAACCAAAGCAACCATCCATGCCAGCTAAACATTTTTCCTCATGCATCTTTCCACACCTAGTACAGGTAGACAATGAAGATCCACCACTATTTCCTCCTTGAGGCTTAGATTTAGACACCCTATTATTTTTGAACTTAAGAGGAGCATTCAAGGATCCTTGACCGAAAAACCTTTTTCAGAACTTAGAATGACCATATCCATCGGACCTTGAATGTTAGAAGTTACCATAACCAATCCTTGACTTATTTATATCCCTAGAATTTTCCCTAAGTTTCTTCTCTTCTATTTGTTGAGCATGAACCATAAAACGAGAAATGTTCATATCATTCATAAGCATGGAGGTACAAAATTTTTTGACAACCTTCTTAGACACACCCAAAACAAACTTACTCATCCTTTCTTTATGGTCGTCAATCATAGTAGGATCATACTTAGAAAATTGTGTGAAATTCAAAGAATATTCCTTCACACTCATATTTCCTTGATAAAGGTTGATGAATTCAAGTACCTTTTCCTCCCTTATCTCAAAGGGAAAAAACCTATCAAGGAAACCAACTTTGAACTTTTCCAAATCAAGAGGATCATCATCTTCCACCCTTTTTTGTTTCTATTGGTTGAACCATATTTGAGCAACACCCATAAGTGATTAGTGGCCAATTCTGTCTTTTCCACCGACATCACTCCCATGATCATTAGTACCGTATACATCTCATCAATGAACTCTTGAGGATCTTCCTCAACCTTAAAACCATGAAACTCTAGAGTATTCATTTTAGTGAAGTCCCTAACTCTAGTTGCTACCCTACCTACATTTGGGTTCACAATGACCACAACCTCACTATTGTCTTGGGCCATCAAGGCTTGAGCCAACACTTGAAAATCAGCCCTAAACTGCGTATTAGTCACTTGTTCGACCAAAGTGTCAACCGAAACTTGAGGAGCTTGAGGAGGAGCTTACCATTCCACATTCTCATTCACATTCCTCCTAACGTAAGCTTGGCCATATCCTGTAGAGCATTGGATAAAGATTAGGAGAGAGACAATATAGAGTTAAATTCAATTGAACGATTTTAGAGTAATGAAAAAAGTGAAATTGTCTAAACATCTTATAGATTGTAATTCATGAGTGTGGCGTGCTTCACACTCACAAAAAACACTATATTCAGCGTGGCTTATGAAACTTCCTAGTATATTTCAAAAACTTGTACTCTGAATACAAATTTTGTCATGACCTAAAGTATACGCTAGGCGTAACATGGCATGTAGGACCCCAAGAGGCCCTACACAAGCCACTTAGCATACATCATATAAGATAATACAAAATCAAGAGATTTTAAAGGACAATTTCAAAATATAAGAGTTTATAAAATGTAGCGAAAGTCTAACATAGTTTCAAATAAATCTAGTACATCAAGAGTGATTGGGATGTTACCCGTACATCATATATAATACAGAAAAGAACTAAAGACAATAAGCAACGAAGCTTGGTCCTCAAAACATGAAGACTCACCAATCTTCAATATACTAAGTGATCCCTAGCCACTGAGATGCGAACCTACAGTGTCAGACCCTAAATTTTTATAAGAATGTAGGCAAAAGTATGTGTTAGTACAAAAATATACCAAGTGTGATAGCAATGCATAAACTATAAAAATCATGCTAACGGAGACCTTTTAATGACATGCAATGACTGATATACTGTGAGTTTACGATATTTTTTATACGTTTCACTTAGAGTTTGTGTGTGTCTTGGGCCATTTTGTTATTAGAAATAATATTTTTTGTGTATTTCTTATAGGAAATAAGCTTGGATGCATTTGATGGAGATGAGAGCTAAAAAAGTGCAGAAGTAGCCACCAACGGAGCCATTTTCACAGATTATAGGTCGAATAATGGGCCGTGGATGGGCAGTCGTAGGTCTTGGTCTGGAAGTTGAGTTTTTGTACTCAAACCACGGACTGACAGAACGGATCATAGTCCAATCTATGGACTGTAGGTAGGCAAGCATAGGTGGAAGATCAGGGAAGTCTGACCAAGTGTAGAACCACGAAGGCATCGACGAACCGTAGGTCAACCCACGAGCCGTCCTGCACATCCGTCGATTGAACATGAGAGAAGTGAAGTTCCAGTACCTGATTTTATTTTCCAAGTGTTGGACCACGGAGGGTGGCCTATGAACCGTAGGTCGACCCACGGTCTGTAGGTCGAGGCGTCAATAGAAATCGCGTCTGAGTAGTTTGTTTCCTTATTTTGTTTCCTGTTTAGTTTGGGATTTGTTTTCTGTAAATAAGAGTTGTAATCCTCATTTTTTAGAGTTAGACATTATTGTAAGGTTTTAATTTTGGTATTTTGGAATTACTTTGCAAACTTGGAGCAATTTAATTTCCAGAAGTTGGTTTATACATGTTTTACTTTGAATTTCAATTCAAGATTTGGGTTTTCATCTATTCTAAATTTAAGTGTATGAATTTTTTTTAACCTTGTTATGAATTGTGAACTACCAAGCTTGATTAGCTAAATCCACAACTAGGGTTGTGGGAACCATGAGCAATTAACAAATTATTTATAATAACTAAGTACTTCTTGAATAGTGTTTATGCATGTATTGTTAATACTTTCGTTTAAAAGTCTTTTAACGAGTGCACGCGTTAGAACTCTCCTCGTTCCTACTTGCCAGACCAAGGAGGTAGTGAATAAGAAAATGATCATACAATAGAGATTTAGTGGATGCAACCTAATAGTTTGATATCAATTGGAGTGGGGGTGAAAAGTAAACTACATTCATATAGCGACTAATTTGAGGTAAATGTAAGGGTTAATAAAGGATACACCTGTAGCCGGACCAAGGTGCATGGTGAAATTCCCTACTTGGAGGACCAATCACTTAGGGATACCTAACTTACCAACTTTGCATGTAAAATACTAGGAGAGGATTACTATTATTAGGATTACTGCGTTAAGAGTTTGTGGGAAACACATATGCCCTAGTTTCCTTCTTATATTGATAACTAAAATAATAAATCTTGCCTACTTGCTACTCAATCATTTAAATCAACAATCTATTACTTATTTACAAAAACCTCCTACTGCTTACTTTACTCAAAAATTATTTTACTAAAAAGAGATAATTGTGAGTTAAGTTTAATTCTAAACCATATTCCTCGTGGGATCGACCCCAACCTACAAGTTGAGTTCTTTACTTGATAACAATTGCTTATACTTCTTTAATAGAGGTGTAACTTGATCGTATCAAATTTTTGATTTTATATTATGTTTAACTACATTATTGAAATTTAGTCAAGTATTTCCTAATTTTACGTTTGTGTTTTGTTTTTGTTTTCTAAGGGTTTCAACTCTAGTGTTTGCCAAGTACACGAAGTCGAGGCAAAACCTTGACCACCTCAAATCCTAAATTTAAAAGAACTCTAAGGAAAATGAATAATCAAGGGTAATTAACAATTTAATCGAAGAGGGTCTAGGAGATGGAGTTGAAGTACAGCCTCCTGGGGTTGTTAATGTGCCTACTTAGGTTCATACTGGTAATTTAATCGGAGATGCACAGAGGGTGCAGAATCCGCCATCACCCAGGTTTCGTGATAACTACAGGGTTGACTACAATATAGTTGAATCAAAAGGGCTTATTGTTCTTTCTCCTCTACCTTCATGGCATACATTTGTGGTGACCAACAATCTTATGCAAATGCCTACAGCAAGAGGGTTATTCTCTGGTTTAGCTACGGAAGATCCATATGGTCACATGGCTAAATTAAAAAGTGTCTCTAAGAGTTGTGTGGGACGACGAGAATTGGATATGAATATCATAGGTTTGAGAGTTTTCCCTTTGTCATTGAGTGGTGATGCTGCAGTGTGGTTTTCTAAGCTTCTATATAATTCGATCCATACATGGGACCAACTACATAAGGTGTTCATTGTGAAGTATTTTCTAGTGTCGAAGAAGTTAAATCACAAGGATAAACTGAATAATTTCGTAGCACTACTGGGAGAGTTCATAAGCAGTTCATGGGATAGGTTCACTGCATTCATAAGAAGTTTTTCGAATCACCGCATAGATGATGAGTCACTGAAGGAGTACTTCTACAGATAACAGGATGACAATGGAAAGGCTATGCTAGATACTATTGCTGGAGGATCATATGGTGAGTGCATTCTTGAGGAGATCGCTAAAAAATAGAGAAGATTTCCCAAAACAATAAGTCATGGAGCACTAGAATGGCTAATACTTGAAGGAGCACGTTCACTGTTCAAACTGCACCAAGTCAATCCAATGATGATATTCGTGAAGAGATATCTCAAATGACGACAAAACATGGCATCGTATTAAACCATATGAGTGAAGGTACGAAAAAAGTAAATGTGGTAAACTACTTAACTAGAACTCCACCACTACCAGTTGAGGAATGTTACTATGATGAGAATGCTTATTTGGTTAATGATCAGACGGGGGGTTTTTGAACCAATTCCCAAGGTTCCAACTGGTATAATTAGAGTCGAGGTCAAGGAAACTAAGGTCAGAACTATAGCAACTACAACCATGAGGGAAAGTATGTTCAGGATGGGAACTACAATCGTGATAACAACTACAACTGGAAAAACTATGGCAACATAAATGAGAGAGTTGGGCCCTATGTTCCACCTAGTAATAGAGCATCTGGTAATAGAGAGGGTGGTAATACTATGTATCGCATTGAAGATATGATGCAGAAGATGATGAAGACTTTTGATGCAACCAATGAAAATGTGAAAGAGATGCGTAATGTGTTATCTGGGATTGGTCAGAAAGTTGATGCCTATGCAGTGTCGATCATGCAACTTGATCAACAATTTAGTGGGTTATCCGCTATTGTGTATCCACACCAACCTGGCACACTTCCTAGCAACACCATCTAGAATCCAAAAAATGATGGGCATTGTATGACAATTACGACTCACAGAGGAAAATAGACTATTGATCCCCCCATACCATCTGAGGTTGAAATAATGGTAGAAAAATATCGGATGAGATTGAGGTTACTAGAGAGTTGAAAGATGCTACAGAAAAGGAGGCTGAGTTGACTCAGAAAGTTTTTCCCATGCCTAGACCTTTACCTCCCTTTCCAAAGAGGTTAGTGCAAAAGACTGAAGAAGAAGAATACTGTAGGTTCATAATTATGTTGAAACAATTTTCCATCAATGTTCTGTTGATAGAAGTTGTAGAGAAAATGTCTGGGTATGCAAAGTTCATGAAGGACTTGGTGACCAAAAAGAGGGCTGTCAGTTTTGAAAATGATCAGAGTTTGCAATGTTATAGTGCCATTTCTACGAGGTCATTGGTGCAAAAGAAAGAGGACCCTGGAGCTTTCACTATTCTTTGTACCATCGGTAAGTTGCACTTTGCAAAGGCTTTGTGTGATTTGGGCGCCAGCATTAATTTGATGCCATTGATGATTTATAAGAAGTTGGGTTTAGGAGATCCAAAACTGACTGTGATGCATTTAGTTATTGTTGATAGAACTGCGAAGATGCCCATTGGAGTGCTCCAAGATGTCCTTGTGAAAGTGGGGTCGTTCATTTTTTCGGTGGGCTTTGTGATAATGATTGTAAGGTTGGCTTTGAGGTTACAATCATCTTAGGGAGACCATTTCTTGCTATTGGGTGTGCCTTGGTCAATATGAAGAGAGGGCAGATGAAGTTTTGATTAAACAAAGAGGAGGTGAATTTTAACATCTGTAGGTCTACGAAGCAAGAAAGTGATCTTAAGTCGGTAGCGCTAGCAAATCATATTGTGGAGAAAGATTCTTGAATGTCTATTGAGGATAAGTTAGGTGTCGATTAAATGGATGAGCTTGATGAGTTTCACCTAAAAGCATATGGAAGTTCAGCCTTGTGCAAGGAGAAAAAGAAGAAGCACCATGATCAAAAGACTGAAAAGCGTGAATTTGCTCCCGATGGTCTGGTATTGTTATTTAACTCAAGGTTGTGCTTGTTTCGTAGAAACTTCAAGTCCAAGTGTTCCGGACCATTCAAAGTAGCCCAAGTGTTCCCACATGGAGCGGTTGAGCTCGAGAAAAGGAAAGGGACAAGGTTCAAGGCCGACCAACAGAGGATAAAAAGCTACATGGGAAATTCTGAGAGTATCAGTGCAGTGATAGAGGCTTGGCAACTTGATGAAGTCTAATTAATTAAGGTGTATGTGTTGTTCCACAATGTTATGTCAAGCACTGCTTGGGAGGCAACCTAAGATGTACAATCTAGCAAATTATAGGAGTTTCTTTTCGATATAGGAGTTTCCTTCTTTCTTTTTGAATTTGTAGCTCTTTAGATAGGTGTTTATTTTTTTTGTTTAGGGTTGGCTAGATATAGAATAGTGTTCATGTCTAAAAAGTGTCTAGCAAATGCAAAAAGAAAGTCCTAATAGCTGCTACGTGTGCAGGGACAAAAAGGCGATACCAAAAAAAAGTTATGCAGTGGTCTACGGGCAGCATCGACGGTCCATTAGTCAATCCACAGACCGTGGATGGTGCCCGTAGATCCAAGGTAAGTTTTCTAAATTTTTCTAAGTGTCAGAGTGACCTACGGAAGCCATCGACAGATCGTAGATCAACCCACATACCATCGACGGGGTCTCGTGAATCCAAGTTAGGGTTTCTACCTGACCCGACCCGGACCCCAAATAAATATAACCATTAATTCAAATTCATTTCTCACTTCCATTTTTCTCCCCTCAACCATTTTAAACCTTTCATTTACCCCATATTCATCCATTAAAAACACCCCCATCATTCCTATATCAATTCCATTCTATTCCCAAATCCATCATTTGCCATTTTTCTTCACAATCTCCATTTCCTTTCTGTCAAATTCTTCAAGGTCCTAGTTAGATGCCACCATTGGTTTAGGAGCTTTTCTACTTGATCACATACTTACCTTCACTGCTCACTTGTAAGGTAAATTGATTTCTCCTGAACTTTGAATATTTCATTGTTTCAAATTGAAATCACAATGATGAACTTGACCTTGGGTTGTTAAATCACTAATTTAAATGTTGAATTCTAGTTTAGAAACACCCTTGGAATGATGGTGTGTGAGTGTGTCATTAATTAAAATCAACAAATTAGGATGATAGGTCTAATTGCAAGTTTTGACATAGGGTTGTTAAATGTTTTTGTATGAATATGAAAGAAATTGCATGATCAAAACCCTAAGGATGATGAAATACCGATAAAATATATTTAAATACATATGTTTAGCCTTAGTTTGATTGAGTTTTGTTGAAATTTTGCATTAATTAGGAGTTGACGTGTTATGCTTGGCACAAAACTGATCTACGAACTCTACCCACGAACCATAGGTCAACCTACAAATCGTAGGTGGGGGTCCGTGGATCAATCTTGTTCTAAAATTATTTCATGGGTCCTTTTGTGTTCTTTGGGTACTAACTAAGCTTTAAGCTTCCACAGGTACCATGGCTCTGAAACAAGCTCCGACCTATGCTTGATGGGGAAAGTCCAATTTAGTTTCCCCTTCCCTTTCGCTGATTGATGAAGATAGCGATCAGGAATACATCCCGGAGACCACCAGAGGGTCCCCTACTGACCTCGGACCACGAGGAACAGGGCTAGGCAAATACTTACCTACAGTGGTGAGGTCGACATCACTGCCCCCTTGTCTAAGGAAGAAGCCTTATCTGCAATAGAGTCACACTCTAGCTCTAGTTCCAGCAGTGCTTCTGCATCTTTCTCTGATGCCGAGAGGTGCTGGTTCCCAATGCCACAGGACCAAACAGGTGGTGCGTTCCAATACCAATTATATGAAAATGGCACCCGCTCAATAGAAGAGGGCCAGGACTGTTACTGAGGAGTGCAAGGTTCTTAAAGGCTGCCTCCACACCATGCCCGTTATTAAGGAGCTATTCCAGAGGCAAAAATATAAGTGGATGTCATGGGGAACAAAGAATTATAGTGAGGAGATGACTCGGGAATTTTATGCTTCCTATGCAACCACGGTCCGCAATGCCATATCCAAGAGGGATAAGCCACTGGCCAAACCTCCACTTCAGTCCATATTGGTGAGGAATATCCCAGTTGACATCTCAGAGGCCACCATTCACCAGTTCATCTATGGCCCAACCCATACTTTTCCTATTAATAAAGCGAACTATGACTATAAGATGAACATTGTTCAAAGTGGGGCAATTCAGAGGGATGTTGAGTAGAGGGAGACACTTCTGAGGTGGATGGTCTGACACATAGCTGAGGAGGGCGAGGGCACCGAATGGGTAAGGAACATGACTTTGCCTATCATAAAGGCAACTCTAAGCTTTGCAGTGAAGTTCTTCTGGCATGTGGTTCATACTAGAATGTCTTATATGCAGGCAGATAATGTTGTCCCTTGGGATCGAGTTATGGTGATAGCAGTTCTTATGGCGGGTTTGGAGCTTGATTTCTTCTGCACCCTAATCGCTGAGATCCACGAGAGGGCTTTTCAGACCACCACTACTCTGCCCTTCCCATGTCTTACATTCCATCTCTGTAGGGAGGCTTCAGTGCCTATTTGGCATTGTGATAGGATGCTCGAGGTGATCAAGATTGTGTATATCAACCTTATTTGAGATGACGCCAATATTACTGCACCATAGAGAGAGCCACAGGTTTACGTACCGCTCTTGGGTGTTGATCTTGCTACTAATGTGGAGGAGGTCCAGGTTGATGACTCTTCTATTACAACCCCTATTGATGCACAGGCTCCACCCTCTACTGCCACTAGCAAGGCCCTGAGCTCATCCCAAGCCACCTCCACTTCAAGGTCCATTATCGTTCCTTTGACTAGAGTCCAGAAGTTGGAGACCCGGATTGCTACCTTGCTGTAGCACATAAGGCCGTGGATGCAACGTTCTATTAATGAGTCTGAGGCTAGGATGGAGCACATGATGGATCAGAAGATTCAGGTCATTTATAAGCGCTTTGATGCATTTCAGTTGCGAGTTTTTGAGATGTTTGCCTCCACTGTCGATGTGACCACTTTCCAGATGAAGTTGGCTAGGCTCCGGGTTGATGTTGATGCTTTGCTAGACCCTGCTGAAGAGGTACTAGAATCTGCACCTGAGGTGGAGGAGGATGAGGTGGTGATGATTTCCCTATTTGGTGACACTATGCCACCACTCGAACCTTCCCGTAGTGCTGGGATACGCCATCACTCTTATCACACTTCTGACATTGAGGAGGCTCAACAACTGAAGAACAATGAGCACCAATAGTTGGAGGTAGCCCAGAGGCAGTCCATCATTTATGAGGAGAGGAGGCAACAATAGGCCCCAGAGATAGATGTTGGCTCTTTTGGTTCGAGGAGTACTATTGATGGTGTTCCCATTATTGATGAAGGCACTACCGATGGTGTCTCTAGTACTAATCCAACGGATTTTGGGAAACCAGATCGACCCGCTTCTTGATGGTGCTTCGACAAATTTGCACCACAGGTTTGCTTCACCCTATGATTTACTTTATATTTGTGCATTGAGGGCAATTGCACCTTATTTTGTTGGGGGTGAGGTAAATAGATTGTGAGTGATAGGGTGAAGTTTGAGTAGCCCAACTTAGAATCCTCCCTTGGGGGTTTTCTTGCCTGTGTTCTTTTCCCCCAAGGGATTGTTTTACTTTATGTTGAACCTACATGTTTAGGATTGTATGTGTAGAAGTAAGTAGAATAATGAAAGCATGATGGCATAAAGAACATGAAATTGATACATGTCTAAAAAATTTAAAATTTTTGAAATGTGCTAGATCTATAGGCTGAAGGAGTTGAATGTGTTGGATCTTCATATGACATGATAAAAAATCGGTATGATAACATGAATTAATCTAAAACTTGAATTGGGTAATTCAATAATCTTATAATGAAACAATGTGCCAAGTGCGTGTGAGAAATGCTTGAATGCTCGTGAAGTATGTGCCAATCTGAAACTTGCCCCGTTGGTTTTGCTAAGATAATTTAGGCTAGAAGTTGGGAAATTATCATAGACCTTTGTTCAAATAAATCCACTCAAGCCTAAAAGTCAACCAAAAGAAATAAATTCTCCCTTTGATCCAAATGTTTCAGCCTAATGAATAAAACTTTTTTCAATACACCTAATTAACCTTCCCTAAAAATATTGTTTTGGCCTCGGTCCCTTCTTGGACATGTGCACCTTAACTTAGGCCAAACACCTAAGTTGAGAGTGGCTAATTCAAAGAGTTACCTTAATCTTGGCCCTGGTCCGACATCGGATATTGTACACCTCAACTCATGCAAAATACATTAGTTGAGGGTGGCTATGACAAAGGAAACCAAAAGAAAAAGGGTGTGAAAAGAGTTTGTGAAAAAGAAAAGAAAGAAAAAGATTTCATGGAAGTCAAAAGAAGCAAAAAGATAAATGACAAAAGTGCTGAAAGAAGAAAAAGAAAGATGAAGTAAAAGAAAAAGAAGAAAGAGAAAAATAAGAGCGATAAAGTCAAAAGTCACATCTATGTTGAACATAATCAAGGGAAAGAGCAGAAAATAAAAAAAAATCAAGAGTTGGTTGAGAAAAGAAGTAAAAAGTCAATGTAATGTCAAGGAGGGCAAAAAAGTACCCAAATTTACCCTACCTGACCCTGACCTACGCTACAAGCTAAGAAAGTCCTATAGTGATGCTAGTGACTAGTATGGATAGTTTATGCAGTGAAAATAAGGGCAAGTCTATGGTATTGAGCACTAAGTGTACTTGAAGTCACCTTTGAGCATGAGTGTTAAATGAATCCTTAAATTTGAAAATCAGATCTATTTGTGTGAAAAAAAGATTTCTTTTGAAGAGAGGACAATAGTTACATTGTTGGAGAGTTGGTACCCTGGTGATTGTGAAAAGTGTATGTTGTGATTTATATTGGTGAATCAATGTCATGTTTTGATCCGCATGAGTTGTCTTCTTGAGTCTAGATGAAAATACTTGCACTAGGTACTGTAATTGATTGAGAAAACCATATGATTGCTTGAGTTTGTTTGTTTCTTCTACATAAATGTCGTTTAGAGTTTTAGTGTGTCACTTGAGGACAAACAACAAGTTTAAGTTGAGGGTGTTGATATACCACGAGTTTATGGTATTTTTGATACGTTTCACTTAGAGATTGTGTGTGTCTTGGGCCATTTTGTTATTAGAAATAATATTTTGTGTGCAATTCTTGTAGGAAATAAGCTTGGATGCGATTGATGGAGATGAGAGCTGAAAAAGCGCAGAAGTAGCCACCAACAGAGCCAACCACGAACCGCAGGTCAAATGACGTGCCGTGGATGGGCAGTCATAGGTCCTGGTCTAGAAGTTGAGTTTCACTACTCAAACCATGGACTAACAGGATGGACCCTAGTCCAATCCATGGACCGTAGGTGGAAGATCAGGGAATTCTGATCAAGTATGGAACCACGGAGGCATCGACGGACCGTAGGTCTACCCATGAGCAATCCTACTCATCCGTCGATTGAAGATCAGAGAATTGAAGTTCCAAGTGTTGGACCATAGACCGTAGGTCAACCCACTGTCCGTAGGTCGAGGCGTCAACAGAAACCGCGTCTGAGCACTTTATTTTCTTATTTTGTTTCCTATTTAGTTTGGGATTTGTTTTCTATAAATAGGAGTTGTAATCCTCATTTTTTAGAATTAGACATTATTATAAGGTTTTATCTTTGGTATTTGGAATTATTTTTCAAACTTGGAGCAATTTAATTTCCGGAAGTTGGTTTATACAATTTTCACTTTGAATTTCAATTCAAGATTTGGGTTTTAATCTATTCTAATGTAAAGTTCATGAATTCTTTTAGCCTAATTATTAATTGTGAACTATCAAGCATGAATAGCTAAATCCATAACTAGGGTTATGGGAACCATGAGCAAGTAACAAAGTATGAATAATAACTAAGTAATTCTTCAATAGTGTTTATGCATGTATTGTTAATCCTTTCGTTTAGAAGTCTTTTTAACTACTACACACGTTAGAACTCGCCTCGTTCCTACTTGCTGGATCAAGGAGGTAGTGAATGAGAAAAGGATTAAAAAATAGATATTTAGTGGATGCTATCTAATAGTTTGATGTCAATAGGAATGAGGGTAAAAACTAAACTACATTGATATGACGACTAATCTGGGGTAAAGGTAAGGGTTAGTAAAGCATACACCTGTAGCCGAACCAAGCTGCGTGGTGAAATTCCCTACTCAGAGGACCAAACACTTAGGGATACTTAACTTACCAACTTTGCATGTAAAACACTAGGAGAGGATTACTATTATTAGGATTACTGTGTTAAGAGTTGTGGGGAACACATATGCCCTAGTTTGCATCTTATATTGATAACTCAAATTGTGAATCATTCAATCAACAATATATTACTTATTTACAAAAACGTCTGCCTTTTTACTTTTCTCGAAAATAGTTTGACTAAAAAGAGATAATGATGAGTTAAGTTTAAGTCTAAACCAAATTCCTCGTGGGATCGACCCCAACCTACAAGCTGGGTTCTTTACTTGATAACGATCGATTATACTTCTTTAATAGAGGTGTAATTTGAGCATATCAATGATCAAGCTAAATCATAAGGAAAAAGAGTTAGGAAACATAAATCATAAATTTATGGTCAATGCAAGCTAACATCTTTTAAACTTTTGGGAGATACTTCTAGAAGTAACCTTAGTTAATTCTTGTGGGAGATTTACCTTAATCAACATTTAAGACAATGTGCGGTATTAACATGGAATCCAGTGTCTACTCCATACCAAAAAGGGGTGTCCTACTTGACAATGTAAGACCATGAACCTCTATCTTAAGTGGATCCACTTGCTAATGTCTATATAAGACAATCTTCCTATGGGGGCCCATAGGTATGAGATAAGGAGATTGCCTCTAGAAAACTCAACCTCAATCTACAAGAGAGGTTCCATCTCAATATCCTCTTAGTGCTAAGCGTAAATCCCATGAAATAGTCATTAATCTTAACTTGTCTCATGATCCATGGAAAGGCACAATTAAGTATCCAATCCAAGCTAAAGTCATATTATCATCCATGGAAAGGTACAATTAAGTAACCAATCCAAGCTAGAGACATCATTAGAATAGCTCCTAAATCTTGTTTCAAAGTTTAGTTGAGAAAACCTTTCAACTCTATGAATCCTTTATGTAAGAAAACCTTTCGCAATCATGATTTCATGTGTATATGAGAAATACTTTCATAACACAACAATCACATTGATACTTCACTCTCAAAGCATCCTTAAAACCCTTACATCATTTTCATAAAGAACATGCATATCTTCATAAACTCATCTTTCATGATTCAAAAGCTTCAGCATATGATCAATTCTAGAAAACATGGATTTCACATGGGTGCATGGGGATTCAACTTAGAAAAATGCAATTTTTTCAATTCATGCGTAAAAAGACATAAATCAATCAATAATATCATAATTGAAAAGAACCCATGATATTGAGTAAAAACCCTAATTTCTATTGGAGATTCTACCTTGTGAAAACAGGGGAATTTAGGAAACCTATAGTGGAAAGGACTCCATAGGTTGAAACTATCATACCTTGATGCCAAAAGCTTCAAATAAATGGTGGAATTGGAGACTTGATTTGAAACCTTAGCTTTCTTCTTCATACTTTAGAGAGAGAAATATTTGAGAGGATAAACTTGTTCTTCTTTTAGGAATTTGAGAGAATGAATTGAATTAGGTGATTTTGGATGTAAAAATCATTATATATGGCCTAGGATAAAAGGAAAAATGACATAGTATTAAGTTAAAACAATATAGAAAAGATCCAAAAGCCTCGAACGTAAAAGCTGCCTAATTAACTCACTAGAAAGCCTAAACGGATCGTCTAAAGCACCACGACCCGTCTAACAGATAGTGAATAAATTTTGCATGACAAGGCTTATTTATTTTGGGCATAACTTTTTACTCTGAGCTTGGAATTAGTCAAACTCAGTTTCGTTTGAAATAAGACTCGTATATATTTAATTTGATATGCGATGAGCCTCTTAATTCATTTTGTTCTAAAAAATATGATCATTTTAAGTTGACCCTAAACTCTAAGTATGATAAACACCCTTCACAAATGACTTCACGGTCTATGTGGGTTTTCATGGATCATTTAGACGTCCGTGGTCCATGACCATAGACCAGTGGAGAAGTCCCTTCTATGTGGGCAACTTTATGAGCCCTTGGATAGCATATCAACCTCACCACAGGTTGTCTAGGCATTCGTGGGAGAGACACTGGCCTAGGAAGGTTCTGGGAATTTCTCACAAGCACCCAAATGAATGTGGTCCCCTACACAGCCCGTCTAGGTTTCCATGGAGTGTTTCATGGTCCACCCTTGGGTTCTTGACATGCCCATTTGATTCGTTTCTATCCTTTCTCTAATCCAAGGTGTTACAACTATGAATGGATTGATACATCACTATAACTCTTTTTTAACACATCACTTTCTTATTCTTTACATTTGACTTGGTTCCTCACCTTATCATCTCCCCCTTAGGTCTGTAGCTGATACTCTAAAGTTATAGATTTATTCCATCTTTTTTTTAACTAAGCTATAGTCCCTTTACTCTAATACTTTGGAAAAGCTAATATCTTGGATACCAAACTCTCCATCCGCCAATACTAAGATTCCTTCTTAGATCTCTTTCTTAGATGCTTCTCGTAACCTCTTCTTAGTGGCTTATAAGGCCACTTAGTCTAACTCTTGATAGTCTGACTTCTCCTTCTTAGTTTGTTAATAACGTCTTTCTAAGATGATCTCTACCTTACTGGATGAGACTTGATTTATATTTAAGAGGTTCGTCATTGGCTAGGCTACATAAAGTATTTTCTTTTACCAAACTCTTAAGGGTAATAAATAATGCTCACATCAGCCTACCCCAGATTGACAGCTAAACTATACTGCCTAGGCGTATATCAAAAAAATCATAACTTAATTAGATCCTCATCTCACTACATATGATCTTGGGTAGTTCTCTTAATGCTCTTGTTAATCTAATCACTTAGCCACACTTTATTGCTCTCATCTAAGGGTCACAATACCATTTTTGTACCATTCACATTCGTTGCAAACTAACACCTTAACTCCTCGCATACTTTATGTCAGACCTACTAGATCAAATCTTAAAACTAAAATCATCACCCTCATGTTGCCATCCCTTTTATTTTCACGACACTCATCTCAAATTCAAGCTTATTGTGTACTACTAACCATACATATCAATATAATTGCACACATACTACACTAGCTTAGGACTACTAGATAAAATTAAGAAACAATCTCCTACTAAGAACTCATGGCAAGTAGTCAATCTTTATCTCCCAACCTACCTATTTACAAATCACTGTCAGATTCCCTTTCACAACTTAAGTACTATTTACCCTTCACTATACATCATTTCCTAATAAGTTTTGTAACATTCTGAACACACTACCACAAATATTCTTATCAATGATGAATTATCTTGTCATTTGAAAGCCATATTAAGTCATTAAAAAAATTGTGACGAAAAAATTCGTCAAGTTTTCGTCCCTAAACGTGCGTCACTAAAATTATATGAAGAAAATTTAGCACTTCATCACTAAATAAAGTTATTAAGTACAAAATAAAATTTCGTCCCTAAATTCATATATTTTATGACAAACTTATTTGTCATAAATAGCATAAAAAATTGTATCTGAAAACATAATAATGTCGCTAAAAATTGCTTATTGCCAACAAACATAATTTATCACTAATTATAATTTGAATTAGTGACAATACAAATTGTCTTTAAACCTATACAGTTGAAAAAAAATATGAATAAATCACTACAAGGTATATGCATTGTGTACAAGTTTTTAGACATCAAAGCAAGGAATCATTCAAAATATCATATTCTAGATTGTCTTTATGAAAAAGGTATAAAGACTGAGCATATCAACAAGAATCATTACATCTCTTTTAATAGTCGATCTTTTAAGAGTAAAAGATCACAATATATTGGGTTATACCAAACCGAACAAGAAAATGGAACAAAAGTTAGTTTGGTTTGGTATTTAGTATACACCACCAAAAAACCAAAATAAAAAATGAAGTATCAAACAGAAGTTCTATAAAACATAACCAAGAAAACCCTATAAACATCATGCTTAGAGTCATTTTGGAGCATACCTTGAAAATGACTAAATGAATGTCAGAACAGTTGGAATTTGAACACCAATAAGTTTTTGCATCCTTCTTTGAATATTTACCATCTCCAATTTTCTGTAATAGAGATATAGACCAATAAAATACATATTGCAAGTACCCAAAGAAGTTCATTTAGTTTATTTAAGAGCATTTTAGCTTACCTTGACAATACCCAGTCAAGTAATTCTCTTGCTTCACACAATCTGCATATTCAAAAACTAAGGATCATATAACAACATACTCAGTGCAGTCTCACAAAGTTGAGTACATGGAAGGGTCGAGTGTACCCAGACCTTACACCTACTTCAAAGGTAGAGAGGTTGTTTGAGATTAACCCTTGGCTCACGAAAAAACAATCCGAAGCAATCCAGAAAAAGAATCGATAATGAGCTAACAATTATAGGAAATTGTTACATGCACCAACTTACTATCACGAGGTGATTATGGAAAATGTGTATCTTGATGTAGTCCAAAACTTTTTTGTGAGATGGGTCTTAGAGTCCATTGTTAGTGTCCTTTCCTTGTTCATGACATTTATGTTTTAGGGAGTTTTTGGATTGAATTTTTTAAAGTGGTTCATAAGCTAAAACCTAGAAGTTATAAGTTGGTCATACCCAACTTTTGACTTTTAGTTTATTTTTGTATTTTTTTGCCTAAAAATTGGTGGTTAAAAGGTTTTTTTTTTTTCTTTGTCTTTTACAAACACTTTTTTTAAAAAAAAAAAAAAACTAAAATTCTAAAATTAGTTAAAATAGGTCAATCCAAACACCCTCTTATGCTTAAGGTGTCAAAAAAGTACCTCACACAAAGAAAAATAAGAGATTAATTATAATGAGATTATAACTGATCATACATTATAGTGAGCTCTCCATAATTTTTTTTTCTCCAAACATCACTGTGGTTATAACTATTTTTGTGGAACTAGTACATTTCTGTATCAAAGATTTCTAGTATGGTGTTTTGATATGCTTCTGCTTATTTATTTTAAAATAGGGTCCCTAGATCTAGTTTTGCTTCAACCATCAAAATAAGTGATTCTTTTGAACATAAATGAAAAATGATCCTAGTCCTACTCTAGAGACAAGCAAACCCTTGGGCTGACTACATGACATACACGACACTAAACAATACGTAAAAGCTTTAAACAGGTGAACACTTAGACATTTAAAAAAGTCTTAAAAATACTGACTTGCAAAAATACTTAACATGGGTCATAAGTTAAATAAAAAATTTTGAAAAAACAATTGAAACATTTAATCTAGTCTATCTATGAAGCCTCGAACAATTTAAGATAGATGTCAAGACAACACCAACGACACCTCCAATTCTACTAAGCTAAATGAAAATGGAGTATCTCGGAAGCAAGGAGGCCTCACTAAATATTGTCTACGAGTGAATAGTGATCTAAAAAAAATGCCTATTGATGATCCTCAGCACCTGTATCTGCATAATAAAATGATGCAGGTCAAATGACGTCAGTACATTGGATGTACTGGTAAGTGATAAGGTCAGAGTAAACAACTAACTGCTTGAATGTTTGAAAGCAATATAACTGGCACAGTACATTAATATGAAGTGAAAACCATTTAAGCTTTACAAAACGGAATACAATGAAAGCAACATGAAAATTATATACTTTACTTGTGGGGAGTTTCTCTAACCGACAACCATTACTATGAGCCTAGCAATGTTACAACATTTTGCCTCACATGGACAGGGCCATCCAATACATTGTCGAGGTATAGGATGATATCGTGACTATGGATCCATCTAATCGGCCTTCTTAGAGGAAGTGAGGAGTCACATGAAGAGTCAATGCTATCCTATCCTACACTGGCTACGTAGTTTTAAAGGACTTCAAATCCTAAAATACTCTAACCTAATTGGGTGCACAGTACCACTCCCAAAATAATTGATATAACTTTATGCTCAATTTAACCATTACAAAGAATGGAATTCTTACTTAATTGAAATAATCTTCAAAACATTAGAAGTGATTACATTCTTGAAAACCTGCACTTATGAACTTAACTTTCAAGTTCAATAATCAACATAGGTACAAATATATAAATAACATTTATAACTCTTATGTTTTTATGAAATATAACCTTCAAACGTTTTTTCAAAACGTAGTTTGAAATACAATAGTTGACTTTCAAGGACTCTTCTGACTTATAACTCAATTCATAAGGTTCATGCAAAATTATAGACATGAGAGACTCAATTCGAGGACCTCAATAACCATATAGAAACTCATGAATACAACTGTTTTCAAGACTTGGTTTGAAACTAATTTCAAAAGAAATCTAAAATTTGACTCAAAAGGATCTCTTGAACTTTCCTCTTATCTTTACTCTAATATGAAAAATGTAATTTGAGACTCCTAAATTGGATATGTAGGACCTATCAAAGGTTCATTATGACTTTAATAGTTAATATCAAGAAGATATCAAAGACACGATGCAAAGGAACACATACGAGACGAAGAACAGAGAAGAAAAAGGTGTAAGAACCTTGGCACATTAGTGGCATGTCTCGCCAGCCATTCTGGGGCTACGGGGGCCGATTGGCCCAAACCACCTGGCACTATGGGGGCACAATGCCCCAACCCCGACCCAAAAATCTGACGAATTATCTTGTTAATTTTGAGTCCTAACTCATCTAGAATCGATTGGCTCTTAGAAACTCTCTTTAATTCATTAACCCAACACATTTTCAATGAAATCTTACTCAAATTCTATCAAGAAACACCACTCATTCGTAGGACCCTCACCTCAAGAACTTGAAACCTCCATTGATAAAGAATGGGGCTAAAACTCAAGACCTACTCAAGAATCTTTACATGAATGATTTAATGAATTAATTAATTAAAGAACTATGTGACTGGAATGAGGATGAACAAGTACATCACTATGGGAAACCTCACATACCTGGAAAGAACCATGTTAATGGTGAAAATCAATGAATCTTAAAAAGCTCTTAAAACCCTCGCATTTCTCCTATTGAAACCTCACTCAAAAAAATCGTAAGTGATTTAGATGTGAATGGCTATTTAGAATCTGATTATACCCTTACTGGGCTAGGAAAAACATATTAAGACAAGTGGGGAAAAGGAAAGTACCAAAACACCCTTTCCTAAAATAGATGGAAAGCCTTAAATAGAGAGGCTTCACTCAAATAGGCAAAAAATTTTACTCAGAATTCAGAATTTAGCAAACTTGTGGCATTGGAAAGAGGACTCAATAAACTTTAATTTGATAGCTCATGGGTGCTAAACGATATGGTCAATTAAAGTCAACCCAACTAACATCTCATAGTGAAACTCAATTGTTCATAAAGTTTTCAACTCAACTTTATGCTAGGGAATTCTAGTAACCCTAGCATCTAAGAGAATTTAGAATCACTCGGTACAAATCTTATTCACCATAAAAAATGACTCGAGTCTTAACTTATAAATTTTTGGGATGTTACAAACTCTACTAAGTGTGGCTTTTAGGCACCCTAGGACTCTTGAACCTAATGCTCTAATACCAAGTTTGTCACGCCCCGAGGCTATCACCTAGACATAACACGAGACCTAGGATCATGAGTCACGCCAAGCTGACCTTGAATCTGGCATATAGAAAGTATCTGAAATATAACTAAGTAAATCATGTACTATGCGGAAACTAAAAAAAATGGATATCTTAAATGGGGAAAATCCAACTAGTCTAAATATATAAACATAGTAATAGTTTAGTGATGACAGAAACAACACTTAAGAACTTAAGTTGAATCTACTACTATGTATGTCTGAAAAGCCTCTAACTAAATTGAGTTGTTAGGACATGCCCCTAGCTAACTCTAACAAAGCTGAAAACTGAAAGTAAAAACTAAAATAGAGCATATGTCTACTATATTCAAAGTATGAGAACTCACTACTAAAGCTGATGAATGTGGATCGAGATTCGACCTAAGTGTGATCTGGATGTTGAGTGCCTGAACCTACATCATGAAATAATATAGCTCAAAATATGCGTCAGTACTTGAAATGTACTGAGCATGAAGGATACATACACTAAGCAAAATAATAGATATATAAGTTGAACAATGCATAACTGAGCAATGATGTAATCTTAGCAAGGATATAGATACTGAGTAGGGGTAAAGATAATGAAGTATAACTAAAAAACTAAACTGAATGCAATGACCAAGTACTAATCAGGAAAGTAACATGCTGAACTGTATATTGAAGTAAATGCTAAAATCATGTTCAATGCACTAAGAGTCTGACTGTGGTAGATACTATTAACCGACATAAACCACGTGAGATAAACATGGAGTCTGATGAATACACCACATCGAGAGGACCCTATATACCTTGCCAGGGGTATAGAGGCATGACGGTGGAGTGATCACTAAAATTGATGCCCAACAAAGGGAACTTCTGAGCAACGTTGGCACGTAGTTTTTGAACTTTGAGGGTACGCTAAACCCTAGTCCAACTCGGTGCTAATTCCACTCCCAACTGAATGTGAAGCTAAAATGCAACTGAAATATTGAGTAGCTCAAAATACTGACATGCTATCAGGAATGCAACATAAATATACTGAAAATATGACATTGGAAATCTGAAGCATGATTTTCTGTCTGATTGGCGTAGCATGTATAATTCATGAACCAAGATAAATTTACACAAGCTAGGGTTCTGAGTTTTATGCATGGAATTCTACTAAATTATCAATAAACAAGTTATTTGGATCAAAGGAACCATAATCACAATAAATCTAGAAACCCTAATTCTAGGGACCTAATGGGTGAAAGGAACCCACAAGTGAAATGCCACATACTTGGTGATGAAAATCTACAGAGAATTCCTTTGTATTTCAGGATTGAACTTGAAGAACATTGTTTCTTGTTCGTGGAAGAATCGTCACCTCTTACTCTTTTTTTTGTTCTAATTTAGATGATTGTTTTAAGAATAAGGGTTTTGGGTAGGTTTTGACTAGATTATTAGGCTTAGAATGAGTAAAAAGACGCAGTTTAGGCATCAAACGATGTAGTTAAAGTTCCCAATCCCTAGGGAAAAAGACCCAAACGACCCCGACTTAAAACCGGTGAAGTGGACTTCTACGTAAAGACTGATGGACCATCATTAGGACCAAGGCCCATCAACTAGGTCTTGCTTATGGCTCTGCCTAATAGGGCTCTACTGAAATGAGCGGAAATTTTTTCTCCCAATTTTGATTTTAGCAAACTCAATGAATTTGGAAAGAGGACTCAAATATCTTTAATTTGATAGGTCATGAGCCACCTGATTCCTTCTACGCTGAAATATATGACCGTTTAAAGCTAACACAATACTTAAAGGATGAACTACATCATTAATTGTCCACTTCACGAATCCTGTGAAGCACCACGAGCCATAAAGGCTATCGTGGTTCCTCAAAATGCCTTGGGGGTATCGGGGGTACTTTTCACGAGCCACATGATGACCCATGTAGAGTCCCATGACCCGTAGAGGGCTTCATGGTCCTCCATGCTTGGCTGGGTGTCAACCACGATAAGGGTGACGGGTCGTGATCCTTTTCACGGCACGTGAACCTCTCCGTGGTTCCCCCTATTTCTATTGTTCAGTCTTAGTTAGGTTATGAGGTATTCCAGGTATGGGGGTGGAGGGGGATGAAAGCGAGGTGAGGGAAAATAAAATAAAATTAGGGGGGCTGCATAATATGGAGGTAGGGGTGGGAGTGAGTAGAATAAAAAATTACTTTAGAAACTTAAAACATATAAATTTATTTTTTAATTGTTCAATCAATGTAGATGAAATATGGGTAAACTCATATCCAATCCATCCATTAATTACCCAAACCATTTTTACCCATATTGAATATGGGCGGATTGAATAATTAACCATTTTTGTTCAAACCATTTTTGTTCAAACCATTTTAAACCCATCCAAATCCGACCAAATCCAACCATTTGCCACCCCTACCTAGAGCTAAGGTGAAACTAAAAAGGAGGGGAAAATATTAGGGGAAAAGAGTTTTTTGGCGCCTTTGTTTTTTGTGATAATGGGAAGAGTTAAAATATTTTTAGGCCACGGCCTTAAATCTTAATAACTTTGTTGTGAAAACTATGAATAGCATCAATAATTAAGACACTTCTAAAAAAATATATTATTGTCAATGCATGTACAGTAATGACAGTTATTCATTTAATTTTATGACTTATTAATTATTACATGTTTTTTTAAGTCAATACGTATTAGATATAAATTGTGGTATAGATATACTTCTATATTAATTATTGGTATATGGGTTTGAAAAATACCCCAATTTTGACCGAAATTATTGTTACGATACCAAACTTTAATGAGGACCTATTACCCCCAGACTATTTAATACTGTATTTTAAACATATATATTTGTCCACGTAGACATAAAAAATAATGCAAAATTATAAATAGTAATGTGTCAACGTGGACACATATATACCTTTAAAATACACTATTAAATTTTTCAGGGGCTAAAGAATACACTATTAAATAGTTCAGGGGGTAATAGGTTATCCATAAAGTTTGGTATCATACTAGCAATTTCGGCCAAAGTTGGGGTATTTTTCAAACTCTTATTCCTTAATTATTAATCGTAGCTCAACTAAATATTATTAGAAGTGTTAATGAAGAATAGATCATAAAAGGTATTCTTTGAATAGATTAAGTTCGCGTAAAATAATAATTCTCGAAATACATAATTAAAATAATACTTCATTAAGAATTGGTGAAATTTTGCTAAATTGAATGGAGTCGAATGGCAAAAATCTATAATTACACATAATTGGTATAAATATTGTCTCAACAGATCATCTTCGAGTAAAATAACATGTATTCTCAAAATATTTAACCATGCAATGAAGCCTGAGTGACTTCATGAAGTTTTTATATTCAATATATTAGTTAATCAAAAGTAATTTGATAAAATCATCTATTTATTTAGCTTATATATGAATCAACTGGATAATATCCTGTGAAGTTAAATAGAGTTAAATGATGAACACCTCTAATTAAATATAATCACTAATTTACTGAAATAATTTTGAAATTTCTAAGCAGGCTTGTAATATTGAATCGAATTGAACGAATAAGTAGTCTAAGAGGGTATTTGATTGGCTTAAAAGTTGGTCAAATCTATTTTAAAGTTAGTTTTTTACTTCTGGATTGTTTGGAAACTACAAAAAATAACTTAAAATAAGTCAAAAATGACTTACAATAAGTTCCAAAGTATTTGCAAGGTAAAAAATGACTTACATTAAGTCAAAATCCAAAAGTAGGTCTCCCCCTACTTCTTATTTTTGGACTTAAAAGTAATTTCAGTTTGACTTTTTATTTTTAACTTATAAGCTACTTTAAGTCAATCCAAACAGGCACTAATTACACTAGATTAGTATTGATACAACAAAAAATATTAGCTTCACTAGATATAATCACCAAACTTATTTTGTTTTAATTAATTTATTGTGGCCAAAAGGTAAGCTTTTAAATTCATAGTTTAAATTTTATAAATATAAATACATTGTGGTAAAAATTATATAAAATAAGTTCAAAGTCAAAAGTAGGATTCTCCTTACTTTTTATTTTTTGACTTAAAAGTCATTTAAGTTTGATTTTGAAAAGTTGCTTTTTAAAAGCTGTTTTTTTAAGCCCATCCAAACGGGCTCCAACGATCGATGGAAGGAGTAGTGGGCATAGAAATTATGGGAGAACAAAAATGAGGAACGATTTGTGAGACGTAGTAGGTGAAGGAACATCGAATGTAAACACTAAGTTGTAAGGTGTATATGTCGTAAGTTGTATATCTTGAATATACTGTGTATATTTGTGAACATCTTAAATATGTGTGTATATATGTTTGAGTATCTTTATTTTCTATATATACTTATAAAATATATTTTTTGTGAATATTTGATATATATTGTATGTATATCATGCATATATTTATGTTTTTTTTTAATTGTAACACCTCGAATTCAAGAAATTGAAAAATAACAGTTTTCAGAATTTTCTGATGCCATCCGACAGAGCCCAACCACGTCCCGTGGATTGAACCACGAACCTTAGGTCTGGTCCATGGATTGGCCATTCAAGAGTGCAATCTTGTGCTCAATTGGAAAAAGGGGGAATCCATCGGTGGCCCCCTAAACTTGGCACCAATTTTCATTTAGACACCTCAAGTAAGCTTTGTTCATTTTAAACACATTAAGTAGGGGTCTGTTGTATAATTTTGACACTTTTTGTATTTTTAAAATCGCATATTAAGTGCGTACATCCAGACGCAAGAAGAAGAAGAAAAGAGGTGAGGTCATGGGGTTTGGGATCTGGAATAAAGGAAAAAATAAAGTAAAATTGAGTCTTTAAAAAATAATTAAAATTTCCACGTGTCACATATCAATTCGTTTATTTTTCCACATAAGAGTGTCTGGATGTACGCACTTAATATGCGATTTTGAAAATACAAAAAGTGTCAAAATTATATACCGGACCCCCACTTGAGGTGTTTAAAATGAACAAAGCCTACTTGAGGTGTCTAAGTGAAAATTGGTGCCAAGTTTTGGGGGCCACCGATGGGTTCCCCCTTGGAAAAAATGCCACTTCATGGTGACAGAGGGGATAGTTCTGGGTCATCGGATTTCTTAGAAGAGTATTGAGGTTTATAGAGCTAAAGTTGAGGTAATAGAAAAGCTTCCACCACCTATCTCTGTTAGAGGTGTTGAAGTTTTCTTGGGCATGCAGGTTTTTACCAAAGGTTTATCAAGGATTTCTCTAAACCCATTGTGCAAACTTTTCGAAAAGGAGTGTAAATTTGATTTTGATGATGCTTGTCTGAGAACATTTGTAGAGTTGAAAACAAGGCTAGTTTCCGCACCTATCATTATTTAATCGGATTAGGAGTAACTGTTTGAAGTGATGTGTGATATGAGTGGAGTGGCGCTTGGTGTGGTATTGGGACAGAGGCGAGAGAAGATTCTTCATCTAATTTACTATGCCAGCAAAGCTCTGAATGTGGCTCAAAAGATCTATACGGTAACTGACCAGGAACTCCTTGCTGTGGTTTTCACATTTGAGAAATTTCAATCCTACTTACTTGGTGCTAAGGTCATAGTGCATACTGACCATTCTGCATTAAGGTATCTGATGGCTAAAAAGGATGCAAAACCCAGGTTGATTAGATAGGTATTATTGCTGCAAGAGTTTGATTTTGAAGTGAAGGATAGAATAGGGACAAAAAATCAAGTTGCCAATCATTTTTCCAGATTAGAGGAGGAAGTCATGCTCAAGTTAGGAGATGGGGCTAAAATTAATGATGCATTCCTAGACGAACATATATTGGCTGCTTCTTATGAGCTTATTCCTTAGTTCTCAGATTCTGTTAACTACTTCTCAAGTGATTTGGTTCCATCGGATTTGTCATTCCACCAAAGGAAAAGTTTATGCATGATGTGAAGAAGTTCTTTTGAGATGAGCCTTACTTATTTCGTATTTGCACTGATGGGATTATTCGTCACTGTGTGCCCGAGGTTGAGATGATGAGTATACTAGAGGCATATCATTCATCGCCTGTTGGTGGGCATCATAGTGGTATTCAGACTACACATAAAATCTTACAGTGTGGGTATTACTTGCCTACCATCCACCAAGATGCTTATGATTTTGCCAAGTCATGTGATCATTGCCAAAGAGAAGGAGAAATTTCAAAGAAGCAAGAGCTACCTATGAATCTGATATTGGTGATTGAGTTATTTGATGTTTGGGGCCTTGACTTCATGGGTCCATTTGTGATTTCACATGGAATAAGTATATTCTTGTTGCAGTTGATTATATGTCGAAATGGGTGGAAACAATTGCACTTTCAAACAATGAGGATAAGAGTGTCACCACATTCCTGAAAAAGAGTATCTTCTCTAGATTTGGTACACCTAGGGCGATTTCAGCGATGGAGGTTCTCACTTCTGTAATAAGTTGTTCAAGGTGTTGCTAGAGAAATATGGAGTTCGTCACAATGTAGCTACTCCTTACCATCCGAAGTCTAGTGGGCAGGTTCAAGTGTCAAACAGAGAGATAAAGAAAATCCTTGCAAAGACTGTGAACGCGAATAGAACGGACTGGTCAAGAAGGCTTGATAATGCTCTACGGGACTATCGTGCCGCATTCAAGACTCCCATAGGTATAACCCCTACCAACTTGTATATGGGAAGTCATGCCATTTGCCAGTAGAGCTAGAGCATAAGGCCATATGGGTGCTAAAGAAATTGAATTTAGATTGGAGCGCCGCATCGAGTGAAAGAGTAAATGACATCAATAAGCTTGATGAGTTTCACCTAAAAGCGTAAGAAAGTTCAGCCTTGTACAAGAAAAACATGAAGAACTATCATGATCAAAATATTGAAAAGCGAGAATTTGTTGTGTCTGGTGCTTTTATTCAATTCAAGGCTGCGCTTTTTTCTTGGAAATTTCAAGTCCAAGTTGATCGGGTCATTCATAGTCACTCAAGTATTTCCACATGGAGCGGTCGATCTTGAAAACAATGAGGGAACAAGGTTCAAAGTGAACGGGCAACGAATCAAGGTATAAATGGGCAAGTCAGAGAGTGTCCAAGAAGTCATAGAGGCCTATTATCTTGATGAAGTGATTGTTGTAACATTAACAAAGACACTTCATCCAATTTTAAGCATCAACGATCGTTAATCAGTATATAACCCAACTTAATGAGTTGGGGTCGAATCCCACAGGGAGCGGTACGTGTTTGAGAGTCAATTGGTGAGTATGAACATGTTCAAATCAGCCATATGAATAAAAGTTATCAAATAAAAACATCATTCAAATCAGGGGTTGACTCGAATGTCAAATGGGGATTTTTGGTTTTGATTATCAACTACAAACAGCGACAATCAATACGAAGTAACAATAATGAGACGGGTTCTTGGGATGTGATTCGATTATAGGCTAATATAGACAAATGGGTAATTGCAACTATTAGAAAATAGCTAGATATTAATGAGTAAGCTAGGGTATAGAGGAGATAAACTTTTTCTCAAACAATTTACCCCGAACCAAGTTGATTTCTCTCAAACATCAACAAGCAAGCAAAATAATAACAACCCACACCTTAGTCCATTTACTCTCTCGAGCTGAATGTGTGGGATTGAGTTTAGGGTTCACTCTCTCGAGCTGATCCCAAGTCAACCCAATACCCACTAACCATCAATCATAAGTTTAGTTTTAAAACTTCTCTCTCGAGCAAGCCACAAACACAAGCATAGAACTGCATTTGCAACTACAATTCTTAAATTAAACCACAATTAATGATTGAACTTACTTCTAAATAGCATTTAAACTAAAAATTTGCCATACCCATAAACTAAATATGCCCATAATCACATAATCACACCCCAAGAATTTTGGTTTTAGCTAGACATCATAAAAAAGGTAAAAACTATTACCAAATCAATTATCCATCAACTGGGTAAGAGTAGATTCATCCTTACAATTGTCCGATTCGAAGGATCTCAAAAACCCACTTCCAATTTCTCAAAAGTGAAAAACTTCAATTCTTCAAAGCTTAGGAAAAACTAGACAAAACTTGTCTCAATCTAATGATATCAACTGCAATTCAAATATTATAATATTTGATCCTAAACTAAATGTTCAAAAATGTTTTTATTATTGTCAATAATATGATGCGAATAGCCACTTGGCGAAGTAAGTCGTGCTCACGGAACCACGCGGCGAGCCGCCCTTTGGTCACTTTTATCACCTTTCAGCCTTGGCATTCAGCATCCTCAAGGTCTATAACTTCGGGCGATCCAACACTGCATGGCGGAACTACTCAGTAATTCACCGATTGTTCCTTTCCATCACCAATATTTCTTCACTCAGGGCTTGGCACACTAGAAATTTAAGCTATCAAATGGCCATTCGGTGACTCGCTAACTAGACTTGGCGATCACCAAGTTTTCATTTTTTCATTCTTTCAACTCACTTTGTTCCTTTTGGCAAATTAGTGTCCTTGCTTTGTTCCTCAATCCATATACCTAGAAATTAGGGGTTTTACATCAGTTATTGGCTCAAAATAAACATTTGAGGACACTAAATCTTTATAAATAAAGCTCTAACGAGTCCAAATCTAGGACTCATCAACAGCCCCAACTTAAACTTTTTTTTTGTCCTCAAGTAATACACAAGTTCAACAGTTCAAAAAGGATTTCTCAAACAGTGTTACACAAGACTTAATCATGAATGCACACGACAAGACTCAACTTACTTATGCAAGGATCAATTGTACACTCAAAGATTCAAGTTGTGACTCAACATCATCAAAGATTCTCAAGTTCACAATACTTGCTTCAAATGCAAGTTCATGCACAACAAAGGTGCTCAAATGCCCTCTCACAAGAATGATTCCATATTCACAGACAATTGCTCAACAAACTATAGTTTTGGAATCACATACAACTCTCACACTCACAAAGATGAACACATGCATGACTTCAGCCATAGGTTTTCCCTTATTTTCCAGTCAACATTCACTTTAGCTCACTAAAGATCAAAAAGGTCTTTTCAAGGCTTCTAATGGGGTTGAGTGCAAAGGTATGGTCATTTAGGCTCAATGGCTGCTATCCTCATGAAATGTGGCATGAACATCACTTTCTTTCCTTTTCTTCAACATTTTCACTTCTGCTCAAAATCTCACCCCATCATTCACTTCCAATGGAATACCGGACACCCCATTTCTTTCGCAACTTTTATTTCACAACTTTTTTCATTCTTTTTCTTTTTAATTCCATTTTTCTTTTTCTTATATTCTATTATTTATTTTTTTTTGTATGGAGGGGTTCCATATTTTTCAAAACCATGGATCAAGGGGGACTTCTTCACACCTGTTGATTTACCTTTTCTTTTTACCACACCCCCAACTTAGGCTTTTGGCCTAAGTTGACTATTCAAACAAACCACACTTCATGAGGATTATAGGTGAATGGATGAAGAGGGGTTGTATATTTCATCAAGTTTCTTCCAAGAAAAGGATAAGGTTCATAAAGGGTTTCAAGCAAATTTCACACACTTACAAGGTTGGCAACAAAAAAGGTATATTGTCAAATTGTTTTACTCTTCAAAATTGTGGGCTAAGATAATTTCAAGAGCTTGCATCACTTAGTCAACCGAACCAACAGGGCAAATTCTAGTTGTCATCACACAAGGTTCACGGTAAGCTCATCACACAAGGTATTGGCACCAATATCAAACAAGACTTCACACTTTCGCTAGTGTGCAATGTTCATCACAAGAGACTCATTCGATAATCGGCTAGTCACAATGAGATGTAAAAAATCCATATATTGTCTATGCAACTTCATTTGGCCTCATCGTAGCCGCGCATTCATTTTTATTCAATTAAGAGCACTATTCAAGTCATCGGTATTGATCATAACCGACACTCAAATTTGCACAAGAACAACCACAATCATACATAAGAGGTAGCAAAAGTTATTAGAAAGGGTCAAAACCATTTACATTGAAAACAAGGAGTCATAAGCTCAAACATCTACAAAATAGTGTCAAAACACAATTTATAGCACAAAAACCCAATATATATACAAAAATGATAATCACAAGAGGTAGGTATGGAAATACCTCACCTACCACAAATAAAAGTTGTTGTCCTCATATGCAATAAAATAGTAATAACAAATCAATAGAAATGACAGAGAGGGAGGTAAAGGAAGGTCATGTCTACACAATCGCTCCATCTATTGGGACATCACTACCCGGTGAAGCACTTTGATCTTGGGCATCAATTCCCGGGGTATCAGTAACATTAGATCCAACCATGGTGTTGTCTGCCAATAAAATTTGTATGACTGAATCTATCATCGCCTCCTCAACCTCTGTCAGGACCTCATAGGTAGCCTTCTCATTGACATTAAGATGTTCCTCATTAGCTTCAGCCTCAGACTCTGCAGCAGCTACCTCCTCAACTCGAATCTCATCTCATCTCTGGTGGTAGTCGGAGGCACATTCGTATTAGCTGGCATATCAGGGATCTTCATATTCATGAAAATCATGGACATATTCATGGACTTCAGTTGGTCCACGTCCTTCCTCGGCTCAACAATTACGGCCTTTAGGGTCATCACCTCTTCAGTGGCCCTCTAGCCTTGCTCACACGCCGCTATCTTTGCCGCAAGGGCATCAATAGACACACTAAGAGGTGTCACAGCAGTAGTAAGGGCTCTCTATATCATCCCAGGAATTTTCGCCTCAAGCCTGGAGGCACGTCTATCCTTCTTCATATCAAAGAGCACTCGAGCTCCTCTACATAGCTCGATGTTCAACATCGGAAAAGGTAGAGAGATTTGGCTCTATCTAACCCTCATCGTCATCTCTTGGCCCACAATCATACCCAAGTTGAGACTGCGCCCATCAATAATGCAACTAAGACAGGGTGCCTTCGTATGGCAGATAATAGACTCATTCTGGGATGGCATGATAGTGGTACTGATAAAGCCAAACCAGTTCCTCACTGCCACATTGAGGTCTTTCTTCTCTATTGGAGCTCCTACTTCCAACCACTAAGGAGTGCCATCAGATATCAAAGGGGCCAACCACTTCTTCAGAGTCTCCAATGACTCTTTCTTGATCATGTATTGATAGTCATCGGAGATGTTTCTGGTGCATTCCAAAACTGCATTTATGTCATCATTGTCACATTTCACTTTCTTGCCTATGAAAACCACATAATCAACCGGCTTGAATTTAGCGGCCTTCTTCTTCCGTTGTGGCACTAGGGCTCCGTAGGTAGTGTAGAATTCTCAGACCCAATATAGAACGTAAGGGTCACGGGGTCTAGTGAATATATGGAACTTGTGGGACCTCAAGCATCTCATAATCTCTAGGTATCTGTCTATTACTTCATCAGTAGGCATCATCTTCTCCTCAATGATGGTTCTCAATCCCTCATTCTTCAGTCTGTTCGTAGACCGGGGAGATGGACCATGTACAGGTGGTGCTGGGACAATAGCCTGATCTGGAACAGGAGGATGAGAAGTGGCCTAGGGAGTCTTGATCCTAGACAAATCATTCAACCTTTTGGAACGCAACTCAACTCTCTAGGCTGACAATAACTCATCATCCTCAGGCTCAGAAATTATAGCCTGAGGGTCTTGGCTCTCACCCTCAATCTCAGAGGTGGTGAGGTGAGTGGCATATATCCCCCTCATTATCGGAGTTGGCCTCTAGTGATGCAAACGTAGGTGAGTTGCCTTTCCCTTTGCATTTCTCACCGGTGGTAGGAAGCTTGGTTGCCTTTGCTCGGGATGCAACTACATCCTCATTTATTGTGATTCCCTTTGCCCTCTCATGGGGGCAGCATGTCTCTACCTGCCACTTTTGGTCTAGCCATATCTGCAAAACACACCAAAAAAAGTTAGAATCAATCCAAGAAAAATGGAGAAATCATGTTGTAGACAGACGTGCTGAATCATTTTGGTGAGCTAAATTGGGCTTTCCCAATCACTTTGGCGAGCTAAATCGGGTTTGTCAAAAAAATTGGCTCAAAATTTTTCTAGAAATTCGGCTTGTCAGCAATGGAAAGGTCCTTTCGGTGAATCTCCAACATTATTCGATGAGCACAGGTTAGCCCGTTCAATATCACAGTGTATTTTAAGGGTTAGTGGCGCAGAAAGGACGATCAAAGAATACATTCGGCGAGTCGCCCAGTGCATTCGGCGAACTCAAGCTTCTCACTGAAAGTTATAGAACCAAACTTTAACGATAGCATGAAATTAAAGGTGATCAATAGGGATTCAGTGAACCACTGAGTGGTTCGGCGAGCTCGACCCAGCTCGCTAAACTGCCCAAAGTGCCTACTTTCAACCTCGACTTCAAAAATAAACCCCATAGCCCCAAAAAACAAAATCAAACCATACAATTATTCAATTAATCCTAGACCCATAAGACCCATGCCATCAGGGTACTCAGACTTCCCCCGATTTGGCCAAAATTGGCCATTTGACAAATTTCGCCCTTATGAATGATGTCAAACGCTCCATCATTGGGCAAAGCACATCATTTAGCACAAATTTTGGTTTCTTAGACTTCACCCGACTAGACTCCACAATAATTAAGCATAACCCAACAATACGATCAATTTTAAAGCATGAAATTAGGGAATTCAACAACTCAGGCAATTAAAGCACAATATAGAAAATAAAACAGTCAAACAAGCATACAAATACGATTTCAAAGAGGCCCAGCACACATAAACACAATTTATAACAATCCAATTGAGTTTAACAGCTAATTACGAGTTTTGGGGTTCGGAAAATCAACCTTTAATGCCAAATATAAGACTTTGTAATGCTAGGCGGCAAAGTATCCAACTTTGAACACCGAATCAATGACTAGAAAGCGATAAATATGCAACAATATGGGAAATATAAAGTGTGTGTGATTGTATGAAGTTAAAAAGTGAGGGAATATGAAATAGTTTGAAATTTTAAACATTTGGCCTTTTAAAAACCGTTCAATTCTCGCCCTTTCGGCGATGTAATTTTTCTTTGCTGAACCACTAGACAATACGCTGAGTGGTTACTTACCTCGCTGAGTTTTACAGGACCTCCAGTTAATGTGGGGGTCCAAATGGAGGACAGGGTCGGGATCGCCGACCTCTTCGACTTTGGTTACCACCCTGCCTCGGGTAGTTAGTACGATCCCCATCTCTTTCCTTCCAAGTGGGGTTACGATCCCTCCACTCTCTATCACGATCTCTCTATCCCTCATCCCTGTTCCAACCTTGGTTACCACCCTGCCTCGAGTAGTTAGTACGATAACCACCTCCTGTGTTGGCTAGTAAATTCACTTCTTCCTTATACAGTACTTCAAACTTAGCCTCATCGAGGTTTACACCCAACAACCACATCATTTACACTTCTAGCACCAGCTCCCATAAAATTTTTAGCCAAAATGTTCAGCTAAGTCATCATTTTTGCCATGTTTTGGTCCTTCTCTAGATCTTTTTCAATATGTTCTTTGGTCAATTTAAAAGTGCGAAGGGAGACCTGATCTTCACGGGTGTACCATGCTCGGTTAATTTTGTTCATTCCATCTATGAGTTAGGCTACTATAATGTAAGGTTGTTGCATCAAACCTTTTGGAGAAAGTTGGTCAACTACTTTTTTGTTCACCGAATCAAGGCTTTGGTAAAAGTATTGCAGCAAAACGTTGTCGGGCAAACCATAAGTTAGGCATTGTTGCACCAACTTCTTAAATCTTAGCCAAGTCTCATGGATTGGCTCACCCTCCAAATGCTTGAAGCTTTGGATGTTGCCCCGAAGAGTCATCATCTTCGAAAGGGAAAGAATCACACTTAAAATGTGGTAATGAGCACTTCCCACGAAGTGATAGAATCTCTTGTCAAATCAGCCAACTACTTGCACACTTCTCCGATTAAGGAAAATGGGAACAACCTCAACTAGACCGACTCTTGGATATGTTCTTGAAGGAGAACGGTCCGCAAACATCAATAAAGTTCCTTATGTGCTCATGGGGATCCTCATGAGCCAACCCACAAAACAACCCTTTCAATTGTAAGAGCTACAACATGATGCTTGTAATGTGGAACACAACATTCCCTTCAGCTGGTGGCAAACGAATTGCACCAACTCCACCCACAAGATTAGGGTCATTAGAATTCAGCTCATTGATATCATTAAGATTGTCGAAGTCATCTTGGTGGCCCACTTGGCTACCATTGCTTCCGTTGATACTCATTTCCTCTGTTTTAAAGCAGCAACACACAAACCAAATCTAAAAGTAACTAGATTCAACTATGACCAAAAAGAACAAAATTCAACTTCACCAACAGAATCTCAAACAACACCACTCTCAGGCAACGACGCCATTTTGATCATTGCAACGTTATCAAAGACACTTCATCAATTCTAAGTGTCAATGATCGTTAATCAGTATATAACCCAACTAAGTGAGTTGGGGTCGAATCACAAAGGGAGCGGTACGTGTTTGAGAGTTAATTGGAGAGTATGAACGTGTTCAAATCAGCCATAGGAATAAAAGTTATCGAATAAAAACATCATTCAAATCAGGGGTTGACACGAATGTCAAATAGGGGGTTTTGGTTTTGATTATCAACTACAAACAACGGCAATCAATACGAAATAACAATAATGAGACTGGTTCTTGGGATGTGATTCGACTATAGGATAATATAGACAAATTGGTAATTGCAAGTATTAAAAAATAGCAAGTTATTAGTAAGTAAGCTAGGCTAGATAGGAGATAAACTTTCTCTCAAACAATTTACCCCGAATAAAGTTGATTTCTCTCGAACATCAACAAGCAACCAAAATAAGAACAACCCGCACCTTAGTCCATTTACTCTCTCGAACTGAATGTGTGGGATTGGGTTTAGGGTTCACTCTCTCGAGCTAAACCCAGGTCAACCCAATACCCACTAACCATCAATCAATAAGTTTAGTTTTAAAACTTCTCTCTCAAGCAAGCCAAAAACACAAGGGTAGAACTGCATTTGCAACTACAATTCTTAAATTAAACCACAATTAATGATTGAAATCACTTATAAATAGCATTTAAACTAATAATTTGCCATACCCATAGACTAAATCAGCCCATAATCACATAATCAGACCCCAAGAATTAGGGTTTTAGCTACACATCATAAAAAGGTAAAAACTATTACAAAATTGATTGTCCATCAATCGGATAAGAGTAGATTCATCTTTACAATGCTCCAATTCGAAGAATCTCAAAGACCTACTTCAAATTTCTCAAAACTGAGAAATTTTAATTCTTCAAAGCTTAGGAAAAACTAGAGAAAACTTGTCTCAGTCTAATGATATCAGCAATAATTCAAATATTATGATATTATATCCTAAACTAAATGTTTAAAAATGTATTTATAGTCATCAAAAATTTGTTGTGAAGAGCCACTTGGCGAACTAAGTCGGGCTCACCGAACCACTTGACGAGTCGCCCTTTGGTCACTTTCATTGCCTTTCTACCTTGGCATTCAGCATCCTCAAGGTCTGTAACTTTGGGCAATCCAGCACTGTATCGTTGAACTATTCGGTAATTTGCCGACAACTCCTTTCCATGGACAACTTGATTTCTTCCCTCAAGGCTTGGCATACTGGAACTTTAAGCGGTCAAACGACCTTTCAGCGACTCACCAAGTGGACTTGGCAGTCACCAGGCTTGCGTTTCTTCATTCTTTCAACTCACTTTTTTCCTTTTTGCAAATTAGTGTCCTTGCTTTGTTCCTCAATCCATATACCTGGAAATCAAGGGTTTTACATCATTTATTGGCATAAACTAAGCATTTGAGGACACTAAATCTATATAAATAAAGCCCTAAATGAGTCCAAATCTAGGAATCATCATGAAGTCTGAGTAATCAAGGTGTTTGTATCATGCTGCGATGTTAAATCAGGAGTTGCTTGGAAGGCAATCCAAGATGTATAATCTAGCCAACTATAGGTTTTTCTTTGTGATATTGGAGTTTTCTTCTTTTATTTTAATATTTGTAGCTCTTTTGATAGGTGTTTTATTTTTGTATTAGTGTTGGCTAGATATAAAATAGGGTCCGTGCCTAAAAAGTGTCTAGAAAATGTAAACAGAAAGTCCTAATGATTGCTACGTGTGCAGGGACGAAAGACAAAATATGCAAGAAAATAGTTGTGTTGTGGTCTACGGACCCTATCAATGGTCCGTTGGTCAATCCACAGACCGTGAATGGCATCCGTAGATCCCATGTAAGTCCTCAAAATTTTCTAAGTGTTAGAGTGACCTATATACCCTATCCACAGCCCGTAGGTCGATCCACAGACCATCGACGGGGTCTCGTGGGTCAAAAATTAGGGTTCTGTCGACCTAACCCAGACCACTTTTAAATGAAACCCCTTCATTTTAAAACACCCCCCCCCCCAGGTCCAAAACTCCCTCCCAACCATTTTTCAACTCTCTATCACCCATAATCACTCCCATTAACCCCATATCAATACCAATTCACTCCCTCAAATCCCATATTCATCCTATCTTCTCCCAAATCATCCATCTTCTCCCCAAAAAAATCTCCTAGTCCAAGTTTATTGTCCACGCTGGTTTAAGAGTCTTTGCTATCAATCACACAATCACCATTGTTGCGGATTTGTAAGGTATAATGATTTCCCTAAACTTTGAGTATTTCATAGTGTCAACTTAAAATCATAACAATGAACTTGACCTGAGGTTATAGATCATATGTTTGAATGTTAAATTGTAGTTAGATGAAGCCTTGTAATGACGGTATGTGAGTGTGTCATAAATTTTAACCAACGAAATCAATAAATAGGAAGAATTACAAGTTTTGACTTAGGGTTCATAGGTTTCGGTTTGATAATCTGTAAAATTTGTGTCAACGAGACCCTAAGGATGATTAACTACCAAATTACATGTTTAAATGCATGTGTAGGCCTATTTTTTTGTAATTATTGAAATAAAATACATGAAATTGAGTCAAGTTCTATAACGTGGCACAAAACTGACCCACGACTCCCCGTTCACGGACCGTAGGTGGATTTCATGGGTCAGTTGCAAACAAAGTTTTCATTAAGTGTCGAACTATGGTGTGGACTACGGTACGTAGTTCCATCGACAGACCATTCTGAACATTCGTGATCCCTACATCTAGGACCTGACTTTCAACCATTTAACCCATAGAGGGGACCTACGAACCATCGTTCCATGGACGGACCATAGGTACCCACCGTAGGTTGACAATTCATCTACTGTCCATATTTTTTTTGTTTTCTTTTATCATGTTCTTGTTCTAAAATTCTTCCGTGTGTTTTATTGGCTTGTTTTGGTACTAACTAAGCTTCCACAAGTACAATGGCCCCCAAGCAAGCTCTAACCTATGCTTCTAAGGGAAAATCTAAATTTGTTGCTCCTTCGCGATGTATGATCATTGAGAAGGACGCTAAGTATATTCCTCCCAACATCAGGACCTCCCCTACTGCCCCTCGCACTACAAGGAATCGAGCCCAGTAGGTGAGTTCCAACATGGTCACTGCCCTAAGTCTGAAGAGGGGTCCATACTGATTGGCTCACCGGCTGGCTCAGAGTCACCATCTGGCTCCAGCTCGAGCGGCATCACTGCCTCGTCTTCTGAGGCTGATAGTATGGGCGATATTTCAGTGCCCCCTAGTTCTGAGCCTACACCATTTGCTACGGAGTGTAATAGATGGTGTATGGAGGGCCAATATCAAATTTATGTTGATGCTCACATGCTGAATGAGTACGATAAGGTGGCCAGATTACTCACGAGGAGCATCAGGTTCTCACATGTAGCCTCCACACTGCTCTAGTCATTGAGGTGCTTTTTCGGAGACACAGGTATGAGTGGATGGCACAAACCCCAAGCACATACATCGAGGAGATAGTCTGGGAATTCTACGATTCCTATGCGGACACCATCAGAGGGTCCATCTCCAAATGGATGAAGCCCGCAGCTCTGCCTCCACTTGAAGCTACCCTAGTATAGGGTTTCATAGTAGACATTTCCGTGACCATCCTCTACAGGTTTATCTATGGCTCGAATAACACTCTGCCCATCAACACCATAAAGTTCAAATATTAGATGGGCATCATTCAGAGCAGGGCATTTCAGAGGAATGCCGAGTAGAGGGAGTCACTTATTAGATGGCTAGTACGCCATCTTGCTACAGATGGAGAGTGCGCGGAGTGGGTTAGTACCCCTAGCCTAGGCATTAGGAAAGCTACATTGAACTTCGCTGCAAAATTCTTCTGGCTGCTTGTGCGGAATCGACTGTCCCCTACTCAAGCGGACAATGTGGTCACATGGGACCGAGCAAAGATGGTTGCAACTATGGTGGTGGGGAATGAAGTAGACTTTGGCCGCATATTGATTGTGGAGTCCATGAGAGGGCATTCAAGGCCACCACCATCATGCCCTTCCCGTGCCTCATCTTTCAATTATGCAAGGATTCGTGTATACCGGTATGGCATTGTGACAGGTTGCTTTATGCAACTAATACTCTAGACATTGGCCTCATATCGGATGATTCCAACCTCGCTGCACAACGGGGAGAGCCACAGGTTGAGGTGCCATCCCTGGGTGATGAACTAGCTGCTGATGTTTAGCAGATACAGGCAGATGCCTACACCATTCTAGCCACTCCATCAGACACTCAGGATCCACTGTCTCTGGGCACCAATCAGGCCCCTAGCTCATCTCAAGCCACTCCCTCTTCAAGGTCTAATGTCATCCCTCTAGCCCGAGTCCAGAAGCTGGAGGCACAAATGGCCACTCTACTTCAGTATGTGAAGCCATTGATGCAGCGGTCTATAGATGAGTCTAAGGTGAGGGTTGATAAGAGGATGGAGCAGATGATAGACCAGAAGGTCCAGGCAGTTCATAAGCTCCTAGATGCCTTTGAGTTGTGAGTACTAGAGAGTCCGGCCCTGATCGTTAATGTGACCACATTCAATCAGGAGTTAGATACCCTTTGTGCTGATGTTGCGGCACTTATTGCTCCCCTAGAGACTAAGCCAGAGTCTGCCCCTACCCACCAGATGATGAGGTGGTGATGACTGCCCTATCCAGTGATGCTATACTGCCACCAGATTCTTCTCGTGCTACGGGGAAGCACCCTCGATTTGCTCATACTTCTGATGATGTTGAGGTTCAGAGATTGAAGTGAAGGTCGTTGATTTTTGCCAAAGGATTTATCCATACGAGGTATGTAAGATCACATAGTTTTGGGTTAGTTCACCCAAGCACTAATCGTGATTCAATTCCACGAATTTGTGTTCTTGAAAGTATAGAAATTGAGTTCTTAATGGTTTTGTTAATGTTTCTATTGGGCTCCTAATTGTTGAAGTTGTTAAGATGTTATTGAGTCAAATTCACAAAATTTGATGTTGTTTTGAGTTCATTCTTGCATATTTTGGTTATATATTTTAATCTAATCGTTTAGGGAAGGAAACATACAAATCTAGGGAGTTTAGAGTCGAAAAATGAGCAAGAAAATTCATCAAAAATCTGGGGAGGTGGTTGGGGTGCCACGCCACTCAGAACGCCTAAACTTAACTTCTATAGTTTAGGCTCTGGGGCGTTGGGCCATCCAGTGCACCCTAACCTAGCTTTTGAAGTTTGCTCTCTGGCGCCCCGTGCCACTCATAGCGCCAAGGACACCATGTGTTCTACCCTTTCCCACATCTTTCCATTTGAGTTTCCTTGAATTGTACCTATGTTTCCTTATTGATTTATACACTCTAATGTATGTCTAAAAATGATTATGTTGTCTATAACATGAGATCATGACCCTTGAATCCATAAATCAAATTCAAGGTAAACCTAAGAGTCAAATCAAGAGAGTTCTTAGAGTCTTTCAAAAGTCTTATGCAATCGCTTTAAACTTGTTTTAAAGTCTTAAGCCTTAAGTTTGAGAAAGAGTAGAGCCAAGTTAATTTCTTTAAATGATATATGGGAGCTAAGTAATCCCAAAGAACAATTATTTTCACATTTAAGATAAAAGGAAACACCGATTTCCAAATGAGTATTCATGATTAGTTTTGAGTTATATCTGTTTTAAGAGATAAGTTTTGTTGAGTAATTACCTCAAATCATAGAATGAGTTTTGTTTTAAAACTTATGATCTGAGTATATTTTGGGAGTAGTATTGATCATCGATATGGGGACAAGTTCATAATAACCCAATTCTCTATAAACCATGTAGACATCGTGGGTAGAAAGGGTCATACTTTTTAGATGATTCCTTAGTGCTTTTTAGCATAGATTAGTGGATTCACTTATTTAAGGCATTCTATATCCTGGCAAGTTATAGGACAGTTCTAGCAGCGTAGGCGAGATGATGTATCATCACATAGCTCATAGTGATGGTTGTCGGGTAGAGAAACTCCCATAGAGTTATATTACTTTATTATATACGTATATTGAGTTATTTCTTACTCTTTTAAGTTCTTTATATAAACTACACCTTTACTGTCGTTTAATTCTGCATTTGAGTTGAGTATCTATGAGTTGAGTAAACTTGAGGTAAGTGTTATTTTAGAAGTCATTTCAAGCTTATATCATGTTTAGTATTTCTCTCGCATGCTCGTAAATTCAATGTACTGATGCCTTTTGGCTTGCATCATTTTACAATGCAGATACGTGTAACCAAGATCTGCATCTAGCACCCCGTTGATCCAGTTACTCAGATTAAGTTGGTGAGCCTGATTGCTTTCTGGAGAATCCCTTTTTCATTGTTTAGCATTTCAGTTGTTAGGATGATAGGGGGTCTTGTCCCGACATCCTTAATTATTTTTAGAGGCTTTATAGACATATAGTTATACTTCTCTAGTCTTTCCATTTTCAGTTGTTTATGTTAAGACTTGGTTTGCCACTCTAGCTAAGTTGAATGTTTATTTGTAAATCATTCTAAGTTATTTAAGACAGTTGATTTAAGTGCTTTTGATTTCTTTACTAATGTGTAAAGTCTTCTGTTAAGAGTCTAGCCAGGTCAAGGGTTCGCTTGGGGCCAACAATGGTTCTCGAGTACTAGTCCCGCCTAGGGTGTAGGCTCGGGCCATGATAAACTTGGTATCAAAGCACAAAGTTCAAGAGTCGTAGGGAGTCTATGAAGCCGTGTCTGTAGAGTCCTAGCTATCGGTGTGAAGCACGCCACATCTATAATTAGGAGGCTGCAACATTTAGGAACTATCTCACTTCTTTCATATTCATTTCGTGCGATAGAGATTATCTCTATGATAGTTTATTTCTAACTCGTGCTTGTGCGTGTCTTTCAGATCATGCCTCCACAAAGAGTTGTCTGAGGTTTTCCTACTAAGAAGAACGTAAAGGAGCAAGGGGTACCTAATGCACCAGAATTGCAACCCTAAGGAGAGGTTACTAATGCAGAATTTCAGGAAGCAATTTGAATGCTAAGTCAAGTTGTGACTAACCAAGTTGGGAAAGAAACAGGGGCTCGATAGGAAATGGGTGATACTTCGAGGATCTGACAGTTATTTTGGACAAATCCTCCGAGTTTCACTAGTTCAAACACCATAGAGGATCCGAAAAACTTTGTAGAGGAACTGAAGAAAGTGTTTGCGATTCTGAACGTTGCCGATGTTGAGCGAGTGGAACTAGCTGCCTATCAACTGAGGGGTGTTTCTAAGACTTGGTTTGAATGGTGGAAAAAGGGTAAGGCTGATGATGCACTGATTTTGACTTGGGTTGTGTTCTAGAGTGGTTCCTTAAGGTATTTTCTTTCCCCATGAACTGAGACAAGCCAAGGTATGGGAATTCCTTACTCTTAAAAAGGAACCTATGAGTGTTCATGAGTATAGTTTGAAGTTCACCCAACTTCCTGATATGCTCCGGAGATGGTTGCGAATATGAGGAGCAAGATAAGTCTATTTGTTGCTGGATTGTCTCTTCTGCCAAGTAAGGAGGGCAAGGCACCTATGCTGATAGGAGACATGGACATAGAGAGACTTATGGTTTATATTCAGCAGGATGAGGAAGAAAAGTTGAGGGATAGAGAAGAATTCAAAAACAAAAAGGCTAAAATAGGGAATGAGTCTGGGCAACAAAGGAGTAATATGAACCGTTCTTGCTATCAACATAAGCAAAAGGGACCTACTCCAGCATCTGCTAGTGCCCCTGCATCACAGAACAAATGTGAGTATAATAGTCAGAATTCATGGAATTTCAGGGCTAGACCTGCTCAGTTTCAGTGTAGTGTGGTACAAGGAGGTAATTAGGCTCCTACATGTGCTAAGTGTGGTAGGAACCACCCAAGTTCTTGTCATGATGGCACTATAGGATGTTTCAAGTGTGGTCAAGAGTGTCACTTCTTGAAAGAGTGTCCACAAGGCAGGCAGGGAAATGGAAATAGGGTCAATAGAGCCCAATCTTTTTCAGTTGCTCCACCAGACAGGCCTGCACCTAGAGGAGTCAGGTAATGGCGTAGGATTAAATCACTTATATGCTATCACTAGTCGCAAAGAGCAAGATAATTCTCCAGATGTTATCATCGATATGATCAAAGTCTTTACTCTTGATATTTATGCTTTGCTAGACCAAGGAGCGAGTTTATCTTTTGTGACTCCTTATGTTGCAATGAATTTTGATGTTCTTCCTGAGAAACTTTGCGAGCCCTTTTATGTTTCAATACCTTTTGTGGAGTCTATTCTAGCTGAGTGAGTCTATCATGAATGTAAAATTTCCATCAATCAAAAGAACACCATGATTGATTTAGTTGAGCTAGACATGGTTGATTTTGATGTTATTCTAGGTATGGACTGGCTTCATGCATGTTATGTCTCTATTAATTGAATAACTCGAGTTGTCAAGTTCTAGTTTCCTAATGAGCTAGTAATAGAGTGGAGTAGTAGTTCAGCAGTACCTAAGGTTCATTTTATTTCGTACCTTAAGGCGAGGAAGTTAGTTTCTAAGGGGTGTGTCTATCACTTAGTCTGAGTTTGTGATTCTAGTGTTGAGACACCTCCTATTGAGTCAATTTTAGTTGTGATTGAGTTTCCAGAAGTCTTTCCTGATGACCTACCCGAAGTCACTCCTAAGAGGGAAATAGACTTCGGTATAGATATCCTTCCTGATACTCGTCCTCTATCTATTCTGTCATATAGAATGGCTCCAGCAGAGTTGAAAGAGCTAAAAAAATAATTGAAAGATCTCCTTGATAAGGATTTTATTAGACCAAGTGTCTCATCTTTAGGCACTCCAATCTTATTTGTGAGAAAGAAAGATGGTTCCTTTAGAATATATGTAGATTACTGTCAGTTGAACAAGGTTACTATCAAGAATAAGTATCCTCTTTCGAGAATTGATGATTTCTTCGATCAACTTCAAGGTGCCAATTGTTTTTCTAATATAGACCTCAGATCTAGCTACCATCAGTTAAGAGAAAAGGAATGTGATATTCCAAAGACAGCCTTCATGACTCGTTATGACCATTATGAGTTTCTGGTCATGTCGTTTGGTTTAACTAATACACCAGTAGCATTCATGGACCTTATGAATAGAGTTTCAAGCCTTATTTGGATATTTTTGTTATCGTGTTCATTAATGACATTCTATTCTATTCGAGGAATAAGGAATATCATGCTAGCCATGTCAGAATAGCTTTCCAAACTCTAAAGGATAGAGAGTTGTATGATAAATTATCTAAATGTGAGTGTTGGCTTGAGTCTATCGCATTATTAGGCCACATTGTATCCGGTGATCAGATTAGAGTTGACACTCAAAAATAGAGGCAGTGCAGAATTGACCTAGACCCACATCTCTAACTTATATTAGGATTTTATTGGGGTTGACTGAATATTATAGAAAGTTCTTAGAGGGGTTCTCATCTATTTCGTCCCCTTTGACCAAGTTGATTCAGAAAAAAGTGAAGTTTCAATGATCTGAAGCTTGTGAGAAAAGCTTTCAGGAATTGAAGAAAAGGTTGACTACTGCCCAGTATTAACCTTACTAGAAGGTACGTAAGGCTTTGTTGTATATTGTGATGTATCCAGAATTGGTTTGGGTTGTGTGTTAATGCAGAATGGTAAAGTTATAGCTAATGCCTCCAGACAGCTGAAAGTTCATGAAAAGAATTACCCAACCTATGATCTAGAGTTGGCTGCCACAGTATTTGCTTTGAAAATATGGTGTCATTATTTTTATGGTGTTCATGTAGATGTATTCACTGATCACAAGAGTCTTCAATATGTGTTTAGTCATAAATAGCTTAATCTCTGATAGAGAAGGTGGTTAGAGTTGCTCAAAGATTATGACATAAGTATTCTTTATAACCCAGGTAAGGCTAATGTTGTTGTTGATGCCTTGAGTAGATTATCTATGGGTAGTACCGCCCATTTTGAGGAAGATAAGAAAGAGTTAGCAAAAAAGGTGCATAGACTTGCACATTTAGGAGTTCGACTAATGGATTCCATAGAAGGAGGAGTAGTAGTGATGAATGGGGCTGAATCATCATTAGTGTCAGAAGTAAAAGGGAAGAAAAACCAAGATCCTATCTTTCTTGAATTGAAGGCAAATGTTCATAAGCAAAAAGTAATGGCTTTTGAACAAGGGGAAGATGGTGTATTGAGGTATCAAGGTAGTTTGTGTGTACCAAAGGTGGATGAACTCCTGGAGAGGATCATGAAAGAAGCTCATAGCTCCAGATATTCTATCCATCTGGGTTCCACAAAGATGTATCGTGACTTGAGAATGGTGGAGTAGTATGAAGAAAGGTATTGCTGAGTTCGTTTCTAAATGACCAATTTGTCAACAAGTTAAAGTAGAGCACTAAAGGCCCGGTGGTATGGCTCAGAGTATACAACTCCCAGAATGGAAGTGGGAGATGATCTATATGGATTTTATCACAAGTTTACCAAGGTCTCACAAACAGCATGATTCTATTTGGGTGATTGTTGATAGAATGACGAAATCAGCCCATTTTTTATCGGTAAAGACTACCCATTCAGCAGAAGATCATACTAAGTTATATATTCAAGTGGTAGTCAGACTTCATGGGATTCTGGTACCGATTATATCAGACAGAGGTTCATAATTTACTGCACAGTTCTAGAAATCTTTTTAGAAAGACTTGGGTTCAAAGGTGAACTGAAGTACTGCTTTTCGTCCTCAAACAGATGGTCAAGCAGAGAGCACTATTCAGACTTTAGAAGATATGTTGAGGGCCTGTATGATTGATTTCAAGGGTAATTGGGATGATCACCTACCTCTCATCAAGTTTGCTTACAACAATAGTTACCATTCTAGCATCTAAATGGCTCCTTATGAAGATCTTTATGGTAGAAGATGCAGATCTCCTATTATATGGTTTGAAGTTGGTGAAGCTGGGTTGATAGGACCAGACCTAGTTCATCAAGCTATGGAGAAAATGAAAGTCATTCAAGAGAGGTTGAAAACAGCGCAGAGTCATCAGAAATCCTACAGTGATGTTAGGGAGTTAAAGTTTGAAGTAGATGATTGGGTATACTTGAAAGTTTCATCCATGAATGGTGTTATGAGATTTGGTAAGAAGGAGGAGCCTAGTCCTCGGTATATTGGGCTTTACAGTATATCCAAAAGGATTGGTAATGTAGCTTATGAATTGGAGCTACCGCAAGAATTAGTAGAGGTCCATCCGGTATTTCATATTTCCATGTTGAAGAAGTGCATGGGATATCCTTAACTTATCATACCAACTGAAGATATTGGTATCAAGTATAGTTTGTCTTATGAGCAGATTCATGTTCAGATTCTAGACCATCAGATTCGCAAGTTAAGGACCAAAGAAGTAGCCTCACTCAAAGTTCTTTGGAGAAATCAGTTTGTTGAGAAAGCCACTTGGAAAGTTGAGGAGGTTATGAAGAAGATATATCCATATCTCTCCCAGAGAAATTCCAGATCAAGGAACTAATGCTCTTCTTAGTACTTTTTAAATTGATATACTTAAAGTGCTATATTTGCTTGTTGGGTGTTTGAGCTGAATGTTAGATACTACACCCTTAGCCAACTAAGAGTAATCTTATTCGAGGACAAATGTTCCCAAGGGGGAGATATTGTAACACCTCGCTATTTGAAAGAACTAGAATTTGGAAGAAATCAATGTTGGGAATAATCAAATTTGGAAAGTTTGGCAAAGTTAAGTATGTGTTTTGGGTCAAATTCAAACGACCATAACTACTAGTTCAGGATGTTTACGTGTTCTACCAAATACAGTATGAAGGATCATTCAATTATATTTCCAATGTCACAAAATTTGCTCGATTTTGAGTTCGTATGAGGGAGATATGTCCATTCAAATTTGAGTTGTCTAGATTAGAAAAGTCAAAACATAAGGTGAAGTAAACCTATGGTGCATATTTGTCGAAGACCTCTAAAGAATCGAGATGGTCCAGTTTCTCCAAGCCCGATGGATTAACACATGGACGCCATCAGTAGCGTCCTCACCAACCATGGGAGCACCATCAGTAGTGCTCACAGTGATAGATGGGACAACATCCACCTTACGGGCCCGCTGTTGTCGCCTCTCCTCATGATGTATCGACTTTCTCGTGGCCTCCTCCAATTGCTGGCAGTCTTTTTTCTTCAATCTGTGATCCTCATTAGCATCAAAATTATGGTCGGCGTAGTGGCTTACCAGCAGCACGGGAGGAATCTGGTGGTGGCATAGTATTCTCGAATAGAGTAGTCATCACCACCTCGTCATCCAGTGTCGCAGGGACAGAGTTTGGCTCAATCTCAGTAGGTGCTAGAAGTGCAGCAACATCAGCATGGAGGCTAGCCAATTTCTACTGGAAGGTGGTCACATCAATGGTCGAGGCTGGCCTCTCCAATACTCTCAACTCAAAGGCATCCAAGCACTTATGAACTGCCTGAACCTTTTGATCCATCATCTGCTCTATCCTCGCCTCAGACTCCACAGTAGAACATTGAATCTATGGCTTCATATGATGAAGCAAAGTGGCCATCTGTGTATGCAACTTGTGGACTCGAGCTAGAGGAACGACAATGGACCCTGAAAAGGGAGTGGATCAAGATGACCTAGGGTTGACTGGATGCCGAAGACGGTAGAGCCTAAGCGTCTGCTGTAGGGGACAGAATGGTGGTGTCATCGACTTGCATCTGCTCAACATCCTCAGCAAGATCATCACCCAAAGGTGGTACCTTAACTTGTGGCTCTCTCTAAGGTGCACTAAGGTTGGCATCCTCTCGAATGAGGTCGATGCTCAAAGTCTTGGTTGCATCAAGAAACTGGTCACAATGCAAAATAGGAACAGAAGCATGCCTGCAGAGCTGGAAAATCAGACATAGGAAAGGTATGGTGGTGGTGGCCTTAAAGGCCCTCTCGTGGATCTGTGCGATCAAGATGTGGGCAACATCAATCTCTAAGCCTGCCAACATCACGGTCTGGTCCCATGTAACCACATTGTCCGCCTAAGTCTAGGACAGTCTGTTCCGCACCAACAACCAGAAGAACTTTGCAGTGAAGCTCAGTGTAGACTTTCTAAGTCTGAACCCACTCAGTGCGCTCCTCATCCACAATAATATGTTGTGCTAACCACCTCAAAAGTGTCACCGATGCTATCGACATCAGAGGAATAAGCGGTACTACCGCTAGATTTAGATTCGAATTGCGACTCTAAGATAGCCTGTGTTCCGATCTGTATGGCCCCCTCCTTAGACTAGGGGCAGTGAGACCTCGTTGGAGCTAACCTACTCGACTTTTTTCGTAGTAGTGTGGGGGGGTAGTGGAGGAGTTCTTGGTGCTGGGTGGAATGTACTCGGTGTCAGTGTCCTAATCAAGCGGACGTCGGGAAGGAGTGACAGTTTTGTACTTGCCCTTTGTTGCATGGGTGGGAGCTTGTTTAGGGGCCATGATACCTATGGAAGCTTAGTTAGTACCAAAACAAGGCTATAAGACTCATGAAATAATGTTAGAACAAGAATCGGACCCAAACAAAAACTCAAAAAAATTCTAGGCAATAGCTGAAATGGAGACTCTACGGTGGGTACCTACGCTCTGTTGATGGAATGACGGTTTCGGTGTTCCCTCCATATGTCAGAGTCCCTCATTTTTTGTCTCAAATGTTGGGACCATGGATGTTCAGAATGGTTCATTGATTGAACGATGGATCGTAGTCCACACCGTTGTCCTACACTTAGGTATTTTTGTGTGTGCCACTGGTCCACGAACCTCGACCTATAGCTCGTGGGTTGAAGTCGTAGGTTAGTTCTATGCCAAACAGACCTATCAACTTTTGCACAAACCAAGTTTTCAAAAAATAAACCATAAAACTAAGTCACAAGCATTTCAACATATAATATGGTAGTAAATCATCCTTAGGGTTTCATTGACACACATATCAACATTTTAACAAACCAAAACATACGAACACTAAGTCAACACTTCCAATTAGGCCTATTACTTGATTTGGTTGGTTTTAATTTTCAGCACACTCACATTACCATCATTCCAAGGGTGTTCTCAATTACAAGTCATGCATTCAACTAGGAGATTAACAACCCAAGGTTAAGTACAACTTTGTGATTTCCTGAGTTAAACAGTGAACATAGAATTCAAAGTTAGGGTGAAATCATTTACCTTACAAGTATTCGAAGTTGGTGAGTGTGGTGATGCAATGAAATCCTTGACACTTTGCTAGCCTATCGTCACTGAACCCGAATTGTGAAATCGATTGGGGAAGAAAAAATGGAAGTGGGAAACTAATTTGGGAGAGAAGTAGGAAGTTATGGGATCAGTGGATTTGATTTGGGGAGGGATATAGGGGTTATGATGAGTGAATTTGGGGATTTCGAAGGTTGAAAAACGGATGGGAGGTAATTTTGGAAGTTGTTGTTGTTGTTGTTGTTGTTGTTATTAAAACACTCAATTTAGTATATCTTCTATATTTTTATGATAAGAAACAATGTGCACACACTAAAACTACACATTTTTAACTATAAATGGAGGGGTTTCCACACATTTTTAAACTACATTTTTTTTATGTTTTCTATTCTTCTCTTCTTAAAACCTCAAGTTTGATTTACAAACGTTGACAATCGCAAAGTTTAGTAAAATTAGAACACTCCATAACATGAATGTCAATTTAATCTAATGCTCCAATTAAAACATCCAATTTAGTATATCTTCTATATTTTATATCAATATTTATTTATATTATATTATACTATATTAAAAGTTAGAACACCTACAAAACAATAATAACAAAGTAATGCACTATGGGGAAGGGAGTAGAAAGTTTATTTAAGAGGTGTAACTAAGGAATTTAAGAGTGACTAATTTTTTATTTAGCAATATTCATATTATTTTTTAAAATAGTGTGGTACATGGTTCGGTTTTCACGTGCAACACATGTGCATCAAAACTAGTCTTATGAAATGAGCGGAAGCATTCAGAAACATCACGTTTATTCTTCAATAGATAAATCCATGTCATACGACTGAAATCATCAACAAAAATTGCAAACCAACGATATCCAAATGAACTAGAACCTGGAGAGGGACCCCACACATTATAGTGAACCAATGCAAATGGCCCAAGCACCTTACTAGTACTTAAAGGATAAGTAGTACGATGACTTTTAGCTAATACACAAACATCACAATGAAAATTAGAAAAATCGCACTCTGAGAAAAAAGTTGGGAATAAGTGTTTAATGTAGCCGAAAGAAGCATGACAAAATCTTCGATGCCATATCCATATTTGGTATTCTTTAGTAGAAAAAGAACCTTGACTGGTTAGATGATGTACTGTGAGTTTACGGTATTTTTGATGCATTAAACTTGAAGTTGTGCATGAGTCTTAGGCTTTTTTTTATTAGATATGATGGTTTTTGATTGATTTCTGCAGGAAATAGGTTTTGGGAACTGTCACACCCCGAAGCTACCCCCAGGGTGTAAACATGAAAGATAGGATCATGAGTAACCCCAAGCTAACCCTGAGATGGCATATCATAAGCATACTTAAAAAAAATATTGTGTAGAAGCATAAGACATGAGATAAACTAAATGATGGGGAATACCCACTCTAAGTATGAATGTATAAATACTGAGTAGAGTTTAAGATACTGAAATAAAACTCAAATACTAAAGATGAATTTGTCTATGTCCGAAATAAGCCTCTAATTGACTAGAGATGATGGGACATGCCTCCAACTAACTCTAGCAAATACTGAAAACTGAAAGAAAAAGATTAACTATAGAAACATATCTATTGTCCTCGAAGAATGAGGACTCACCACTAAAGCTACTTAATTGGAGATTTGGAACCAATCTAGGCATGATTTGGAAACTGAGGACTTGAACCTACATCTTCAGTACTTAAAAGGTACTAAGCATGCAGGATAGAATAAAGTTGAACAATATATACATAACTAAAATAAGCATACTGAACAATGATATAATTTGAATATACTGAAATGAAGTAAACTTAATGCAATAACCAAGTACATAACATGCTGAGACTGAATACTGAATTGTAACTGGGAACCTGGTCAAATGCACTAAAATCTGACTGTGGGATCTATTATTTACCAACATAAAACCACATAAGCTAAATGTGGAGTCCGATGTATAAGCCCCATCGAGAGGATCCAATATACCTTGCCAAGGGTATAGATGCATGACTGGCGTGGCCACTAAGTATAATGCCCATAGAGGGGACTTAACCTACTAGGGCACGTAGGTCTGGGACTATGAGGATGACTGACCATAGTCCAACTCGGTGTTAAGCATACTCCTAATAGAATGTATAAATTACAACATAATTGAAATAAACTAGATAGCTTGAGATTTTGACATGCTAATCGAAAATGCAACGTTATAATACTAATAATGAGACATTCAATATCTGAGGAATGTATAACTATTTAAACTGGTCTAGATAGTGTAATTCATGAACTAAGTGAATTTACACCACTAGGGTTCTGTGTATCATGCAAGGAACTAAGCAACAATATGATAATCTGATTTGGATCATTCTAACAGCTAAATCTCAACAATTTATAACATTCAAGAAAACCCTAGGTCTAGATAATATGAAGGGAATCAAGAATTAGACTGAATTCTAGGGACCTAATAGGTGAAAGGAACCCACTAGTGAAATCCCACATACTTGGTGACGAATTTCACAGAGAAATCTTTTGATTTTGGGGCTAGAATGGACTAGGGCTGCTCGACTTCCTTATCTTCTTTTCGTTATAATTGGATGAATTTTGCAGAATGAATTGACTTGGGTAAGTACTCATTAAGTTAATAGGCCGAAACTTACCAAAATCATGTAGTTTAAGGGTTAAATGACGTAGTTTAGGTGTCGAATGCATAGGGGAAAACATCAAAACAACCCCAACTTAAAAGTTGACGCATACGACCACGGCCCTTCTGATGGACCGTCAAAGGGACCATGGACCGTGAGGCTGGTTGTGGTCCTTGGTCCAATAGCTACTGGTTCTACAGTGGCCTTCCACGAGCACCACCATGGCCCGTCGTTAGGACCACGGCCCGTGAAGGGCCTCGTGGTCTGACGTCTGGGCCTAGTGAACTCTGCTTGGCTACCACGAGCACCAGTATGGCCCGTGAAGTCATCCATGGCCCATGAAGGGTCCTGTGGTCCACCAGTGCTGAGAGGGTGTGACTCTACGGGAAGGTCAACGAATTGTGGTCCCTTTCAAGGTCCGTGAACCCTGTCGTGGTTAAAATGGATTTCTAACTGAACTGAGTTCCAAGAACATACAAATACGCTGAAAATGCAAGTATAACTGAAAGAGCATGATACTAGACTGAATTTACGCATTAGTAACTGAAAGACTAGAGAGGAACTATTACCTCGAGCAGGAATGGAATTGGATGGAAAGAGATGATGATATTTGGCCTTCATGGCTACTTCTGCTTCCCAAGGAGCTCCCTCTACAGACTGACTCCTCCACAAAATCTTAACTAAAGCGACTTCTTTGTTTCTCAACCTTCGAACCTGATGATCAAGAATTTCAATTGGAACCTCTTCATAAGTGAGACTATCCTTCACAGCCACACTTTCTAATGCAACTATTGATACTGGATCCCCCACACACTTCTTCAACAACAAAATGTGAAAGACTGGATGGACTGTTGCTAGTTCTATTGGCAAATGATGAGTACGTTATCAAAGATACTTCATCCAATACTAAGCATCAACGATCGTTCAGAAGTAATATAACCCAACTAGTGAGTTAGGGCTGAGTCCCAAGGGAGTGGTTCATACTCAAGAATCAATAGAAAAGCATAAATATGCTCAAGTAATCATAGTTAAAAACATTTACGAATAAAAACATGGTTTAAATTATAGGTGACACAAGTATCAAGTATAAATGGGGTTTGTTTGTACTATCAACTAAAACACCAACAAACATGAAAATATGAATATAGAGATGGGATTCTTGGGATGTGATTAGACTATACGCCAAGGTAAACAACTGGGTAATTGTAATTAATAGTAACCAGCTGCAAATCAGTAAATAAGCTAGACTTTAGTTAGGGTAAACTTTCTCTCGAACAATTCACCCCGAATCAAATTGGTTTCTCTCAAACACTAATAAGCAGCAATGAAACACAGTCTTCGCTTTAGTCCATTCACTCTCTTGAGCTAAATGTGTGGAAAAGGGTTTAGGATTCACTCTCTCGAGCTGAACCCATGACAACCCAATACCCACAGACCATCAATTCAGTAATTTTAGTTTTAAAACCTTTCTCTCGAGCAAGCCAAAAACATGAAGTTAAGGATTGTATTTGCAACTACAAACCATTCAATTCAACCATAATTACTGAACGAAATCACTTTTAAACAAAAAATAAACTATCAATTAACAATACGCAGCAGTTAAATAAACCCATAATCACATAATCACACCCCAAGAATTGGGGTTTTACCTAGACATACTAAAAAGGTAAAATTGTTGCCGAGTTGTGTTTCCATCAACTAGGTAGGATTGATATAGTCTTTACAAAGGTCTAAGATAAAGAATCTTCAACACCCACTTCCAATTTTTTAGAAATGGAAATCTTCAAATCTTCAAAGCTAAGGAAATATTGTCTCTCTATTCAGTTCTGAACTTTAAACTTCAAAAACTACTGAATGTTAAAAATTAGATTCTAAAACTGCATACTAAACTAAGAATTTCAATATGTATTTATAGTTGTCAAAAATGTGTTGTGAAGGACCATTTGGTGCAATAAGTCGGGATTGTTGATCCAATTAGCGATCCGCCTTTTAGTCAATTTCATCACCTTTTTGCTTTGGCCTTCAACATCTTCAAGTTCTGTAACTTTGGGCGATATGGTAATGCATCGCGGAACCTTTCGGTGACTCGCCGACTGCTCCTTTCGATCACCTACTTTATTTTCTCCTTCAGGGCTTGGCACACTGGAATATTAGGCGAGGTCAAGGCCGTTCGGCGATTCGCCCAATGGATTAGGCGATCCTAAGGCCTTCTTTTCTTCGTCTTTTCAGATGCCTTGTTCCTTTTTGTTCATTTGTGTCCATGCTTTGTTCCTGAATCCAAATACTTGAAATTCAAGGATTTACATCAGTTATTGGCATAAAATATGCATTTGAGGACACTAAATCTATTCAAATAAAGCCATAAATGAGTCCAAATCATAGACTCATCAACATCCCAACTTAAACTTTTGCTTGTCCTCAAGTAAAACTCAAGTTCAGCAGTTCAAAAAGGATGTATCAAACAGTGCTACACAAGATTCAATCATGAATGCACACAAAAAGACTCAACTTACTCTTGCAAAGATTAATTGTGCACTCAAAGAGTCAGGTTGTGATTCACCAATATCAAAGAATCTCAAGCTCACAATACTTGCTTCAAATGAAAGTTCAAGCTCAACAAAGGTACTCAAATGCCCTCACACAAAGAATGATTCCATATTCACACACAATGGTTCAACAATTTAATTTCAGAATCAAATGCACGGTTACACTCACAAGGATGAACACAATGTATGATTTCACCAATAGGTTTGTCCGTATTTTCCAACCAACATTTGTTTCATCTCACTCAAGATCAAAAAGGTTTTTTCAAGGCTTGTAACGGGGATGAGTGCAAAGGTATAGTCATTAAGGCTCAATGGTTATAGTCCTCATGAAATGTGGTGTGAACAACACTTCTTTTCCTTTCCTTCATCATTTTCCATTCGTGCTTACAAGTCATCCCATTATTCACTTCCCATCGACTGTTGGAAACCCCACTTCTTTTTGCATTTTCACACTTTATTCCACAACTTTTTCTTTTTCATTTCTTTTTCATTCTTTTCTTCTTTTTCTCTCTTTTTTGCATATAGAGGGGTTTCATTTTCCTCAAAACATGGGTAAAAGGGGACTATCTTGCACGTCTTGATTTACCTTCTCTTATCACCACATCCCCAACTTAGGCTTTTGGCCTAACTTGACTACTCAAACAAACCACAAATCATGAGTATTATGGGTAATGGATCAATAAAAGGTCACAATGTCACCAAGTTTCTTCCAAGAAAATGTTAAGGCTCAAAGGGTATTCAAGCGGGGTCCACACACTCACAAGGTAGGCCACAAAAGAGGTATAATGTCAAATTGTTTCACACTCTTTAAAGTTGCCTAAGATCATATTAAATGATTGCATCACTTAGTCAGCCGGACCAACAGGGCAAATTCTAGGTGTCATCACGCATGGTTCACGGTAAGATCATCACACCAGGCATTGATGTTCGACGTAATCAACTGACACTATTTTAGTTCAAATGTCAAACGATCGCGTGTAGTGATATAACCCAACCAAGGGTTGGGATCGTTCCCACAAGGAGTGGTTTTGAGAATTAATAGAAAAATAAAATTAAGTTCTAATCAGTCATAGCTATATATATTATCGAATATAAACATACTAAATCTAAGGGGTAACACAAGCGTCAATTATCAATGGGGGGTTTGTATTAACTAATCAATAAAAATGATAAAAAAATATAAGGAAATGAGATATGGAGACGGGATTCTTGGGATGTGATAGGAGTATGGGATAAACTAGACTATCGGGTACATTTTTTTGATAGTAAATTGTTGAGCGTTTGTGACTAGGCTAGACTATAGTGGGGGTAAATTCTTTCTCGGGCAACTTACCCCGAATCAACTCGGTTTCTCTCGAACATCGAGTTGTCGTATTAAGCACAGCCTCCGTCTTTGCTCATTCACTCCCTCAAGTTGAATGTGTGGGAGAAGGACTAGGATTCACTCTTTCGAGCTGAACCCATGTCAACCCAATACCACCGACTATCAATTTAATAGTCTTAGTTTTATGACCTCTCTCTCGAGCAAGCCAAAAATACTAAGATGAAATTGTATTTGCAACTACAATCCCATTAAGTTCATACACAACTACTAAACGAAATCACATTTAAACAACAAATAAACCATCAACAAGAAAGACCCACAGGTAATTTAGCCTATATTCACAAAATCACACCCCAAGAATTGGGGTTTTAGCTAGACATGTAAAAGAGATAAAAATTTATACCAATATCAGTTTCCATCAACTGGTTATGAAGATTTAAGTCTTAAAACACGTCAAGAGTGAAGAATCTTCAAGACCCCGTCCAATTTCTTGGAGTTGAAACCCTTTAAATCTTCAAGGTCTTAGAACAAAGTCTCCAAAACCCTCTAAAACTTAGACTCTCTCAAAAATTGTAGAAAGTTTTAATAACAGAACTGATTTCTAAGCTAGAGATTTAAAACAAGTATTTATAGTGTTTGAAAATTTGTGCTGCGGAGGACATTCGGCACAGTTAGTTGGGATCGCCGATACACTCAGCGATCCGCCTTTTGGTCGATTTCATCGCATTCTTGCTTTTGCCTTCATCATTCTCGCATTTTGAGACATTGGGTGATAGAAGTACTGCTTCTCAGAACTGCTCAGTGACACATCTACTCTTCCTTTTCATCGCGGACTTGATATTCTCCTTTAGGGCACAAAACACTGGAACAAAAGACAATCTCCAGGAAGATCGGCGACTCACTAATAGGGCTCGGCGATCTTCAGGCATTCATTTCTTCATTCTTTTCAGCCACCTTGTTCATTTTTGCCAAGTAGTGTCCATGTTTTGCGTCAAACTCCAAATACCTGAAACTTAAGGGTTTACATCAGTTATTGAGACAAAATATGCATTTGAGGACACTAATCCTATTAAAATATAGCCCTAAATGACTCCAATTTGTGGACTCATCAACACCCCAACTTAAACTTTTGCTTTTCCTCAAGTAAGACTCAAGTTCAACAGTTTATAAAGGATATCTCAAACAGTGCTACACAAGACTCAATCATGAATGTACACAACAAGACTCAACTTACTCATGCAGGGATCAATTGTAGACTCAAAGACTTAAGTTGTGACACACCATTATCAAAGATTCTCAAGCTCACTACACTTGCTTCAAATGCAAGTTCGAGCTCAACAAAGATATTTGAATGCCCTCACACAAAGAAAGATTCCATATTCACACGCACTGGTTTAATCAGTTAAAGTTTCGAAATCAAATGCAACACTCACTCTCACAAAGAAGAACACAATGCATGCTTTCACCCATAGGTTGCCCGTATTTTCCAATCAACAATTGTTTCAGCTCACTCAAGATCAAAAAGGTCTTTTCAAGGTTTATAATGGGGCTAAGTGCAAAGGTTGTCATTTAGGCGCAGTGACTTTCATCCTCATGAAATGTGGCACTTTCAACACTCCCTTTCCTCTTCTTTCATCATTTTCTTTAATGCTCATAAGCCATCCAATTGTTCACTTCCATGGATTGTTCGGAACCCCATTTCTTTTGTACTTTATTCCACAACTTTTTCATTATTTTTCTTTTTCTTTCTTTTCTTTCTTTTTTTTTTTTGTATGGAGGCGTTCCCTTTTTTTCAACACCATGGGTTAAAGGGGACTTTTCTTGCACTTCTTGACTTTCCCTTTTCTTTTCACCACACCCCCAACTTAGGCTTTTGGCCTAAGTTGGCTGATTGATCAACCACAATTCAAGAGGATTATAGGTAGTGGATTTAAGAAAGGTCATGTTTTCATCAAGTTTCTTCCAAAGAAAGGTTAGGCTCAAGGGGTGTTCAAAAGAGGTTCACATACTCACAAGATAGGTCACAAAAGAGATATATGTTAAATTTGCTCACACTCTTCGATGTTGCCTAAGATCATATCAAGAGATAGCCTCACTTAGTCGACCGGACTAACGGGGCAAACTCTAGGTCATGGTTCACAATAAGCTTATCACACAAGGCATCGACACCAAAGTCAAACAAGACTTTACACTTTCACTAGTGTATAACGTTCATTACAAGAGAATCAATTCTATAATTGGATAGTCACAACGAGATGCAAAAGTTTCATATATTGACTATGCAACTTCACTTAGTCTCATCGTAGCCGCACCTTCATGTTCATTCGATTATGAGCACTATTTGAGTCATCGATATTGATCAAAACCGAGACTCAAATTTGCTGAAGAACAGCCACATTCAAGTACATACAAGAGTGGGCCAAAAATTTGTAGGGGGTCAAAATCATTTACAATTTAAAATAAAAAGAGCCACAAGCTCAAACATCCGCAAAAAGTAGTATAAGACACAATTATAAGCAAAACGACCCACATATATGCACAAAATAGCGAAGCATCAATATTCACACAAAAGGTGGGCCTCACCCCACCACAAATAAAAACCATTTGTCCTCAAATGCAAATAAAGTAAAGTATCCAAAAGTGAAAGAAAGTAAGACAAAGAGGGAGGCAAATAAAGGATACTTTATATATAGTCTCTCCATCTTTCTGGGCTTCACTACTTGGTGCAACTGTCTGGACTTGGGCATCAGTGCCCGAAATCACCTCAGAAGAAATAGTAATGCTAGATCCACTAGGAGTTGTTGTGGACGTCTCAGTTGGTGGTATCTGGATCACCGGCTGCACAATCGTCTCCACCAGATTTGGTAAATCTCTAAATATGCTCTCCTCTCGGCTCTCTATCATCTCATCATCGTGCACCGCCATTTGCTCCTCATCGGTCTCTACATCCGACTCATCGTCTGTTGTGCCATCCCTCTGTACTTCTCCGATGGTAGCCAGAGGAATCACTGAAGTCTCTGGGGCATCTTCATCATCAGGAACCTCTATTAATGAGTTGAAGTCGGTAGACTTTAGATAGTACATGTCCTTTCTCAGATCTGCTACTTCGGCTTTCAAAGTCATTACCTAAGAGGCTTCCCCTAGTCTGCTCACAAGTTGTGACTCTCACAGTCAATGCATCAACAGAAGTTTGGAGGGGGCGAGTACAGTAAGTATGGTACTTTCGATCATCCCTGGGATGGATCTCTCGAGTCGGATCGCCCACATGTCAGCTGGTTGGGCCAAATGCCCCATCTTCAGGATCATGGCCTGAGTAATCTTGACAGGCTGGGAGGAGAAGGAAACACCTGTGAAGAAGAAGAAGGAACAGATGTACCTAAAGGCCCAGAGGCCGGAGTAGGCGAAGATGCCTCTGCAGGTAACGAGTCAACATCAACCTCTGGAGAAATGTCTGTTGGAGCTGTTCTCCTTTTGTCTACCTCCTCTCGTGTGTATTCCGCCTCAATACGCCGGATGTTAGTGGAGGATGAAGGGGTGACCTCAATATCCCTCGCAGTATCCCGAGGTACTCCAGCATGCCGGCACAACTCAGTGATCTGGACTGGAAAGGGTAGAGAAGTCTGTCTCTGCTTGGCTCTCATGGCCATCTCCTATGAAATCAGTAGTCCTAGGTCAATGCACCTCTTAGACATGACAGAACCAAGGCAAGCTGCTTTAGGATGGTGCAAAATAGACTTGTTCTGGGATGGCATTATGGTGCTGCTGATAAAGCTAAACCAGAACTTGGCAGCAATACTTAAGTCCCTCTTCTTAAGGGCTCCCGCCTCGATCCACCTCAGGGTGGTGTCAGAAATCAGAGGGGCCAACCAACCCTTCAAGTCATCTAGGGACTAAGCAATGGGCAATCCCTCGTAAGGAAGTGACGAATGCAGCGGTCTATCCAATATAGTATTAATATGTTCACTGCTGCACCCAAATTCCCTGCCTCTGACCATGACCAACTTTACTAGTCTGAATTCGCTCGTCTTCTTCTTACTCTTAGACACCAACTCCCCATAAGCTATATAGAATTCTTAGACCCAGGTAGGAATGTAAGGGACTCGGGGCCTGGTGAACTGCTCAAACCATGGTAGCGGAAGGTCTCCCTCACTTCTGAATACTTCCCGTCTAAACTTTCTGTCGAAAGTAGCTTCTCCTCGAGGATGGTTCATAAACCATCACCTTTTAATCTGTTTAGAAGCCTGGGAGGAGGAATGGGGGTCACAGGAGGTGCCTGAGCTGGCATGAGTAGGGAATAGTTGGAAGAATTTATTTGCGTTAATTATTGTATAAATTAATTGGTATAAAGTGATTTTGATTTGTAAAACTGTATAAATTAGTGTATGTATAAATGGATTAATAACAACTGATTTATACTGATATTTAATTGTATACAGGATTGTCTTCCATAGCTATTTTGGTAATGTATTATGGAAAATGGGATGATGCAAATTGTTATGTTGACTATGTTATTGAGGGAGTTGTTTTTAGAGAAAATGCCTCTTTTACAGAGTTGTATAATATAATTGCAACTCAACTAGTTGTGGATGTGACTTTGAAGGTATTAAAAATTGAATATAATATTGATCAGAGCAGTACTAGGATGGTGATACACAATGAGATGGGGGTGCGAGTATATGTAATGCTTAAAAAATCTACAAATGAATTTAACAGATACCCCCTTTATATAACTTTTTCTTATAGGTGTTATCAGAATAGTGAACATTATGAAAGTTCAACTAACGTAGCATCTGGTATTTTTGGATCACTTTGTATAACTATTTTGAGGAATTTGAAAAGTAGAAACTGACAGTTGCAGAAATAGTAAATACATTTGATACCTTTTAAATGGAGAATTGCAGTATGGTGATTACTGATCCATCACATAAGTATGTGAAGGTAGATCAAGTGTACAATAATAAAGCTACATTGAAGTGTGTGATGGAGCAATATGCTATTGCGGAACGATTTCAATTTAAAACAAAGAGGTCAAATTCAATCAAGTAACATCATTTGTATAAATTTGTTCTACTCTTGTTAAGTGTAAAATTTTGACTTATGTGAATATATTGATTATTTTACGTGTCGTTATACACTTGTGTGTTTCTCCGATGAATGTGACTGGTTAATGAAGGCCTCAGATATTAACAAATCAGGAATGTTTAGAATAAGAGCGTTCAATGCTGAACATACATGCTCATTGAAAGATAAGGTGTATTAACAACGACAAGTAACAAGCAATTTAATTGGTGAAATTGTTAAGCCTAAATTGGTAGATCATAAAAGGAAATACACACCTACTGACATAAAAAAAGATATGAAGTTGGATCTTGGTGTTGATATAACTTACATGTTGGCTTGGAGGGCTAAAGAAAGGGCTTTGATTTCTTTGAGGGGGACTCCGGGAGGATCGTACAGCAAACTACCTGAGTATTTGCATATATTGGGTATTACATATCCAGGATCCCATGTGCGCTTGAAGAAAACGGATGAAGATAGGTTTCTGTACCTATTTGTTGCATTGGATCCTTTCATTAAAGGATTTGACCATTGTCGACCTATAGTTGTAGTTGATGGGAGTCACTTTTGAGGACCTTATAATGGATCTTTTGTAGCAGCAAGCACGACAGATGGTGTAGGTATATAAATATGTATTTTATATTATATACACATATATGAATTTTGAATAATTGTTATACATAACTCTTTGTATATATATACTTATAATCTGCAATTCTGTAACTGTATAAATATGTATGTGTAGGACATATCTTTCCACTAGCATATGGTGTCTTAGATTAAGAGAATGATGCCTCTTGGACTTGGTTTTTTGAACAACTAAGAGAGTCGTATGGGAAAAGAAATAATATGTGTGTTGTGTCTGATAAGAAAGAGAGCATCATAAATGTTGTTACGCAAATGTATAATGATGTGCCACACTATGCTTGTATGTGGCACTTGTGGAAGAGTGTTCAAACAAAGTACAGAAAATCCCATGAAAAATTAAGTCCATATTCTATACAATGACAAAGACATGCAATCAATCTGATTTTGATAGGCTAATGAAAATAGTAGAGAAGGTAGATATACGAGTAAAGGAATACTTGGAGTTAGTTGGATATAATTATTATTATTAATTATTTTAAACTCTTTATTTTATTAATCGTCTGATCAAACGATCGGACAAGCGAGATCAAATCAAAAGACTTTTCAGCATTTCCCAAAATAGAGTCCTATCGCCCCTAAGCTTTTCTTTTTCCAGAACTCACCGCCCACGCCTCTTCTTCCTTAGAACGTCTTCTCCATAGACTCAGGCTCCTCTCCCATCAATTCTTCCTCAGACCCTACGCTAGCATCGCCGCCAATGGCCTCCCCACGTGATCTCCCATCCCCCTTCGTCAGAGAAACGGCTCTGGGCCGCCGGAAAATGCCCCATCAGTCGCTCAACACTCTCAAATCGACCTGGAAAGGTCGATTCTTGAGCGATTTTTCTTCCTCTTCATGATTACTTTGCCGTTTCCTCTAAGATTTGCGTTTCCAAGAATTCAAATTCTCATTAGGCATGCTGAAACGATCGGGAAATCCAACAAAAATCTAAGGAATCCAGCAAGGGTTCGAAAATCATCCAGCAATAGAGAGAGCACAACAAATTTTAAGGTTATCTTTTGTTCTCTGTTTTCATTTTTTTTCTTCTCGAGTTGAAGAGGGAGTTTGGAGTGGAAGTATCTTGACGCCAAAGCTCTAGTTTGCTGCTCCAAAGAAGGTAATTTTTTTCTGTGTGTGTGTGTGTGTTTTTTAATAGTTTGTGTTTCCTGTAATGTTCTGTATGTGGCAGATCTAATCATTCTAAGCTTGGGCTAATTGATTTCTGTACTTCTTCCTGCTCCCGTTTTGTGTGGAGATTTGTTGGGAATTTCATGCATTAATAGTAGTAAAAAAGTCTGGCTCGTATGTGTTGTTGAATATGTTGATAGTACATGGATTCCAACTCGTTCACTAATGCTTTCTAATCTTGTCGAGTTGATCGCTGAATCTGTTAACTCTAACTTTTTTTTGAGCCAAAAGTTTAAATTACCTTTGCTAATGTTTGGCAGTCAGGTTCAACTTCAATAGCTTTGTTGTAAGACTCATCTAAAGCTTGTCTTGCCTAGAGTTTCTTTTTTCAACTCTTTGGTATACAGTTGCTCCGTCCTGATTCGATTTAGAATATGTTAGCTCCTTAAATTTTGCTCTTCCATTTTTTGCAACGTATGTGTTAAGTAATAAAGAATCAATTGATCCATTCTAGACTCCTTTATAATTTCTTATTGTTCAAGAATGACGTATTTTGGTTCATAAAAATTGATGAAGCCTAAACACAAAAGTGATCTCATATTTATGCATTAGTTCCCTATTGAAAACCTTGACTTCAAGTTACCTGTTTCATTTAGTTTAGCATCGTAGCTCATCGTAGCTTCACTTATGAAACTAGAATCTGTCATTGATAGTTAGTATGATTAAAACAAAATCTTAAAGTTTAGATTTAAATTTTTACCTTCTATTTAGTCCATGTCTTTCTTTAAACCCCCTTGCATTTGCTCGCATATAAGAAGGCTTAGCATTAACTGGTTATTATGATCAAGTCATGGTGTAATAACTTAAGTTAGATTCATATTCTACTTCCTGTTTTTAAGATAGTTGTATCTCGTCTTTGACTAAGTGATTCAATTTGATTCTCTATTCTTTCAGTTCTCTGTTTCAATTTTCAAAGTGAGCCAATGATATCTTTTCGTGATCTGCCTAAATTGATAAACACGACTGTATGTATGTGTTAATTTAGCTTGAGCATGTAGTGGAAATGTATGGCATGAGAGGTCAAGTACTAGGAACATTTGATTTCTTCTCTGGTTTGATATCACCTTCCTATGGAGACTCTCCATCACTTCCCTTTTGAAATGACAAATGATAACTTCTTATCTTGCCATGAATTCTTCTTTTTTTCCCAAAGTTACTAGTTAAGTTGGTTTAAATTTGGAATTCTCTCAAATCATTCCTATAAGTATACCTTGTGTGATTTCTGTTCCATCTTATCATTGGCATCTTGGTTTCTTTCAATTGGAATTTAGTACGAAGGTCCTCAATTACTTACTATATTCGTGCAATTTAACCAGTAACGTGTTATGCTAATCCTTTTCTTTTCTTTATTTCACATGTACACTTGGGAGCGCATTTAGAGTTACAATACGACTCCATTTATCTGCCCAAATCAGATTTGTGCTCGCCTACATTATCGCTTGTGTCTAGCAGCCTTCATCGCGTCAATAGTGTCCTACGCTTCCTCCCCACTTCAAAGTTTCACGTGTTTTATATATACATATGTGTTGCTATTTTGACCAACATTTTCCATATTAATGTTTTATATTTATATTTATGCTTGCATTATTTTTTGGATTTATAGAAACCAATTGAGAGCGATAGCAAGACATAGTCGTTCATCTCCACATCCCTTTAGATATTAGTTTATTATAGTTATTTAATTTAGAATAACATTTTTCCAACTAAGTTTATTTGTTACTTAGACGCATTTTTGCAGTCATGAGAACATGTTTTTTTTAAAGAAGTTCTTATTTGGGAATAATGTTTTCAAATGTTGTGAATTTATTTTCAGATTTTTCTTTCATAAACAAGTTTGGTATTTTGGGTCTCAAAAGTGCAGCGCATCGAGCTTCAGAAGTGTAGAATTTTAAGCTCAGAAGGTGCAGTTTTTGAGTGTGAAACTGCAGGATTTTTTTCAGGTCCAAAACATGACCCTTTTGTGGGCTTTAAAGTGTAAGATCTCAGCTTAAAATGCAGATTTTTAGAGGTAAAAACTGCTGCTTTAAACTGCCCGGCAGTGCAGATTTTTAGTGCAAAATATATGTACTTTTTGGAACAAAAATACTATGTCGTGAGTGCATTATGATGTGGTGTTTTGAGTTCAAAGTGATGTACTTTGGTGCATATTTTTTTAAAGAAAGTTTAAAAGCATCACGTTTTAAGGGCTTTAAAGTATAGCAAGTTAAGTATTAAAGGTACAACCTTGAAGACAGGAACACAAATTTATTAGAACGTATAAATGGGAAATGTTTTGTTCAAATTAGAGTAATACACGCAGCTCTTTGAGAGGACTCTAAATAGGCAGCTTTAAGAGATGAAGATGTAGTTTTCAAATGAAATAAAATACCCTTCTTTTTCAAGCAAGCATGTGTGTTACATATGCCAAAATTTGGCTTCCTTAGCCCTTAAAAACTTTTGTTACATTATTAGCTTTTTATGAAAAAGCACCTCTAAAATCATAGTAGACATTGTTTCACTTTTGACATCCCTTTTCTCAATCCCTTTCTTTTAAGGCTAATTTATATTCCGTTGGATGTTTATATTTTTCTTAAATCTTTTTAGTCCTCTTTTAATTAATCTAATTTTGACCGATTAACTACATTTCAAAAAATCTTAAAAAAAAGTGAGCTTTCAACCCTTTTTTAGGATAATCAAAATATCTTACGTATAATAATATAAGTTAAATATACCAATAGGAGTTACTTTAGCATTATTTAGTTAGATATTTAGATGCCTAATTCATTATCTTTGAAATAATTTGTTGATTTTTTAAGATTCTTAAAAAGTAAAGGTAGAAGGATAATGATTTGCGGTGTGACACCAATAACTAGGCTCATTTTATATTCTTTAAATCATCTCCTTTACAAAAAAAAATTGTATTTGTCACTATTATTATCTCTCAAATCAAATATTACAAAAATCCTTAATTTCTTAACACGTTATTTCAAGATTTTAGATATGTTAACAGGTTTAAAATACAAGGAACATATATATGTGTGTGTGTGTGTGTCATATGCAAAAAGGTACAAATTCTATATTTTTTTTAGTTTTCTCTATACGTAACTTATTATTTTGTTACACTTTATATTACTTTTTTTTTTCTCATAGCTAATATCACTTTTATAAATGTTACTTATTTTTTTAATAGTAATTTATAAATCTCTACACTTTAATATACACATTATTTCTCTACATATTTGCACCTTTAAAATCAACATTTATTTTGTATACATTTATATAAGACACATCTATATTTTTTCAACATATAAAATTTTCGTACATTTTTAGTACATTTATTTATTTATTTTCTACCCTATGATAAACATACTACTATTAATTTTATTTAATATATGTTGTACCTTGTATTTTACTCTTTTATTAAACTAATAAAATTTGCTTACCATTGATTTAAAGCAAATAAATAAACAAGTTTTCCTAACTATATTTTCCTAAATTGAGTTTAAGGACTATCGCTCTAAGAGATGCTTAATACCTTCCCCTCGAGTAACCAAAACTCTTACTCAGAAGAATCTCACTGGTTTCGCAAATCAAAACAGAGTTTACATTTACATATTTAAAAAATGGTTTTCCTAATATTTTTTTGAAAAAATTTAGGTGGTGACTCTAAAACAAAATAATTTTTCAAAATATAAGAGTGGCAGTTCGAAATAGGGGTGCGATAGGATTTATGCACCAGTTCATCGTGGTTGGTCAATGACATCTAATATCGCAGAAAGTATAAATGCGACATTAGTTTCAGCAAGAGCATTGCCAATTTATGATTTTACGGAGGAAGTTAGGTTGATGTTCAGCAGATGGAATTGTGATAACAAAAAAGAGGCATCAATGAAGCAATGAGTACGCGACTAATGGTATGGCTTCTATATATTTGTATATTTGTATAAATTTGTACATAATAATCTGTTTTGCTTCATTATTGTATATTGCAGGTTTTTCCGTCAACTGAATATGTTCACAATGTCAATGATAAGGACAAAAATTATATAGTTTGTCTTCAGAAGAAAAGGTGTACTTGTGGAAGCTTTTCAGTATGAAGAAATACCATGTGAACATGCTTGGGCAGTTCTGAAATTCAAGAGTTTAGGACCATATGAGTTCTGCTCAAATTTATACACACCAAAAACAGTGTTGAAGACTTATGATCTTTCAATATACCCATTATCAGATAAAACAGAGTGGGTGGTCCTTGGATACATAATGACTAGTTCCAATATTCAAAAGGCCTCCTAGAAGACCAAGAAAAAAGTCTCGCGACAAATTAGCAAGAGAGATGTTTGAATCTAAGGGGACAAATACATGCAGTACATCTAGCGTTGCAGGTCACAATAGGCGTTCTTGTAGAAATCAGCCTCGGGAAGTTTAGAAAAGATTCAATTTGAATTGTGTATGATGATTTTATACATTTAATATTGACTCACTTTTGCCATTTGAATATTATTTTTGTTGTATTGATACATAATCATGGTTGGTAATTCAATTTAGTTTTAAAATGATATTTCAATATATTTCAATCAGTATTGGACTGTCTACAAATGAATTTAACAGGTACCCTCCTATGTATAACTATTTCTGATAGGTGTTATCACAACAGTGAACATCGTGAAAGTTCAACTAGGTATAAATTAGTGTTCGTATAAATATAGACTTTATATCTGCAATTGTATAATTGAGCTATTTCAGTGATTAATTGTATAAAAATAGTTGGAAGAACTGTGTTAGTTATTGTATAAATTAGTTTGTACAAAGCGATTTTGATTTGTAAAATTGTATAAATTAGTTTTAGTTGAATTGCTACTTGAATATGTATAAATTCATTGATAGTTGTCGTTTATGTGGAGTTAGTGTCTGTATAAGTTAGTGTTCGTATAAATGTAGACTTTTTTATATCTGCAGTTGTAAAATTAAGCTATTTCAGCGAGTAATTATATAAAATAGTTGGAAGAATTTATTTGTGTTAATTGTTGTATAAATTAGTTGTTATAAAATGATTTTGATTTGTAAAATTGTATAGATTAGTTTTAGTTGAATTTCTACTTGAATATGTATAATTCACTGATATTTGTAGTTTATGTGGAGTTATTGTTTGTATAAATTATGTAGACTTGATATCTGCAGTTGTATTTTGGTATATCGTCTGCAGATAACATTTGGTATTTTTGGGATTACTTTGTATAACTAATTTTGATGAATTTGAAAATCAAAAGGTGTCATTTGCAGGAATAGTGTGTCCACTAGATACTTCAATTGGACTGTATAATTGCATATGACATATAAACTAACAAACAAATTAAGAAGACAACTGATATAATTTTTTGTTATTTGTATACATTTACTGTCAGTTTGTACTCTGTAGTAATTATTGCATTTGTATAATGATTTCTCAATTAAGTTGTATAATTTTTCGAAATCTATTGTATAATCTATCAAACTACTCATTTATATAAATTAGTATATATCAGTTTGTATTCACAAAAAAAATTGTATAATATATGAAACATCACACAAATAAAAATGCAAAACTGAATTCATTAAACAAAATAATAGAGCCAACAAAATGTTGTTCCCGTCAAACCAGAATATTCAAAAAGTATTATTGCTAATACAAAATTCCATACAAACATAAAAAAAATACAATAAAACTAAATGATTATGATACGTCACTACTATCAACATCAACGTGACATCTCATTGACTTGTCTGGTGCCTCACTGTCACTAATCGCCTCAGCCTGAATTTTGAGCATGCCATAATTCCACAATAGTGCTGCATATCTGCTACGCATTAAATCAGGATCAAATGGACCTGCTGAAATGCCATTGCCATCACTCAAGAACTCCACATATGCTGAAATGTATACACCACAATCCCTATATACAAATACATAAAAATATAAGGTGTTTTCCAATAGTTGAATTATGAAAACGATGGTCCTCAAAAAAGAATAAGTGTATAATAACTTACAAGCTTCCTTGAGGTTGAAATCATTCACATAAATGATTTCAAAAGAATCAAAATTTGTGTGCAATATGTATTTCAGCTGAGAAAGTACATCCAAACCTTTCTTTTCATAAAATCCAGACATTGAAAGATACATGGGTATAAGTTGTGCATATTTTTTTATCTCATTGAGTACGTGTGAATCGTGAATGGCATCTCTGAGTGAATCATATACCATTATACAAAGTTCATTGAAAGACACGACAATCAATATCCAATGTAATCTCTCCTTCACGTTAACTGGAATGAATATATTATCAACAATAAACCATGGCACAGCAACATGCATCCTATATCCATTAATATACTCAAGAATAGTCTCTTCATAGCTTGCCTTAGATGCAAGATCATTTGTTCTAAAATATAGTTCCCAAATGTTGTGAATCATTGTGTTAAAATAACAATCAATAGTGCTGAAAGCGTATCTGCCGCTAGGATTGTACTTTCCCTTTTTCCTCACATAGTACAATATCACATTTATGTGATGTAGGAATTAAAGTAAAAAAAAAAATATTATACAAATGCAATGAATGTATATTGTAAAAAAAGATGGAGTAAAAATTATACCGAATCATCCAGTAGTTGTCCACGATTAGCTAGTTTGTAGAACCAATTCTTGTCAGAAACAGTGCATATACCAAAATTCATGAGCTCTGTTAAGGTAGACCTTTTCTTTTTGTATTGATCATCATCGTTTATCCTATAATTCAGTTAAAAGGTTATGCACAACTGATTTGTAATATACATAATTGTGAAATTAAATATATTATACAAATTAAACATGAGTGGTATAATTTAATTTTTATTATATATACACTTACTTGTTTTTGTGTCTAGCAAGAAGACCTTCTCTTAACCATTTCCAGAAATTGGTATATAGCGATGCATCGTGTGTTCCAAAAATAGAATCAAATGGATGCTTTTGATCAAAGATTACAGGCAACTTTGAAGAACTACCTGAAATGAGATAATAAGTAATTGTGAGGACTGTATAAATCATGATTGTATATGTATCAAGCAAAACAAATGTATAAAGTTGAAATTATACCAAAAGAAGATTCAAAAGTTGTAATGTATGGTGATGTATTATATCGACCTGGACACCTAATTCGATGAATTGGTGTCTGATCAACCACTCTTGCCTCTGAATGTAAGATAATACTTCTTTTTGGGTTGAGTCTCGAAAGTTGTAGTTCGGGGATCAGTATCGGAGATTTTGTTAGGAATTTATCGTAGCTTGTATTAACAGGAGATAGCATATGAATCGATGTAGCACATATGATGTGTTCTTTAGAGTTTTGCATGTTATGATCTAATTGATCAACACGACCAGTACAATCTTGTTTTTGAACATCTTCTATTTGATCAGGTACATATTCATCATTGACAAAAGGATCCTATATAAAACCAAAATAATCAAGTATAAAAAATTGTTTACATTAAATAATAAAAAAAAAGATACGTACCACTGAATTTTTGTTAACTTCTAAATGATCATCCATGAAATCCGAATCTACTTGATATTCAAGAGGTAAATCTTGACCAACAGACTTAAAATAATATAAACACAAACTCTTAATAAATAAAAGAGCCAATCAATTATACAAAATTATCAGTATATACAGACGTATACAAAAAAATATCATATAAGCGATAATCAAACTCTACAATTGTATCTTCCGGTGATAACTCATCAGTGATGGGAATCTTCAAAGGCTGACCAACGGTCTTGAATTTAATTAATTTATATTAAAAATATTAAATACAAACAGAGGTATACAAAGACAACAGAAAAGTAAAAACAAACATCTGAAATATTTTCATCTGGTGATAACTCATCAATGATAGGAAGCTTCAAAGACTAATCAACAGGCTTAAAAACAAACACTTAATAAATGTGTATGCAAACAGAGACTTTATATATAAAATTTCAAAGCATAAATACACATACAAAAACATTAGTTAAGAACATAATCAAACCTCCTCTATTTTGTGACCTAGTGACAACTCATCTGTTATGCTGACCTTCAATAAATAAGAACGTCCATAAATTAACATATGAACATATATTGTATAATACAAACAGGTTCTGTGTATAGACTTCAATTTTTGTATAAGTAATTATAGAAATAAACAGTTGAAAGTTGCACATATACTTTCAGATAATATTGAATTACCTCATTGTTCTCTAAGTTATTCATTTCATCTGGACGTTGTAGTCTGGAAAGTGAACATGGAGATTGTATAGGTGACTGCTGCATGCCCCCAATTAGAGTTTCTATAGAACTTCTAAACCAGAAATCCGAAACGAACTCTTATAAATTCAACATACAAAATTGAATTTATATAAAAGATGTAATTATATGTTTGAATACAAAACCTTGGCAGTTGATTTTTTGGTGTTAATGGCATTCAACACAACATTGAAGTTGTCTTGTATCAACTTTCTTAAATCTGTAAACTCTTCCTTTACCTAGAAATACATGAAGGTATGAATTTTAAAAATGTTTAAATTAAATATACAACAATATGTGCAATAGTATTATACTTACAGACAATTTGAATATATCAATTTCAACACGCGAAATGTTGATTTGAGCTGACTTGTTGGTTGATGTTGTAACACCTGCACCATTTGATTTTTTATGTTTCACAGGTAATTGGTTGATGACTGGCTTGATTACATCAACAACAGGTTGTTTTGTGTGCCTCACACGTCGAGTCTTCATTGATGGAGAGATTGGGGCATTACGTGTTTGTGACCTTTTTATATTGTGATCTTGACGAACTTTGGGTGGGATCTTCTTTGATATAACCAGGACAGATTTCCTGAGCCTTTTCTTGGTAGGTGAGATCTCAGAATCAGATACAACCTTTTCCTTTCCCTTATTGTTAATTGATTTTGGTGGGTCTTGAAAGTCATCATCTGAATCAGGGATTGTATAACATCTCTTTGAAGGTGGTATTGGTGGTAAAGCTGTATCAGATTGGACATACTCTGGTGGCAATGAAATAATTGCAATTTCCAATGGAGTTGGAGTTATGTTCCGAAAAGCAATCTGAAATGTATAAAAAAATGATTACATACAATACATACATATATATATATATATATATATATATATATATACTATCTATAAAGAACACATAATTTGTATATGCATAAACACTTGTAACTTAATATTTGTATATGTATTAAAATGAAAGTTCTATTGATTGTATATGTATGAATATTATAAATAATATTTGAATATAAAATAAAGAACAACACACATTAAAAATAGGCAAAAAAAACATATCGAATTATTGACATCATTGAACATTCCTTTCATGAAGGACTCAATTCGGGGATAATCCTTTTTGGTGACCCAGTTGAATTTTAGGAATGTGGTCAGATTTCTTAACAACAATATTTTTATCTACCTTTGAACAACATTCATAAAACCAAACTTACATAGAGAAACCCATGAATTATGTAGTACTTCCCTGTTCTTGTCATTTTTCCATGTATATATTTTGTTATCTCCTCAAACGCTTTGTTGCCCCACAGATAACCCATATACATTCCAAATTCTACCAAGTCAAAGTCGATTCGCTCAATTGTTATAAAGATTGGCTCTTCAGATAGAATGTAAGAATGTATGAAATACAGAATTCCAAACTTCAATGCATCATCAGCGTTGTCACCTCATACCTTATTATTAAAACTTTGAACAAATTCTGCTTTCAATACACTTTTCCTTTCTGGAAAATACATCTAAAGAATTCTATTTGGTTCTTCAGTGTTGAACACAAATTGTGACAGTTCATCACTGTATTTAAGCCCAGAAACAAGACAGAAATCCCTATGGGTAAAACTTAGAGTGGTACCATTTATGTAAATCATAATGGCATCAATAGAACTACCCTATATCTCTCGCAACATAAAACATCTCAACAGTTGTTCTTGAACATGACAACGATGCATGCTTGATATTTGAGCAAAACATAATGATGCGCAAAATTGATTGAACGCAACTTCAGGCAATGTGGAGCGTAACTTATCCATTACCCCAATATTGGTATATCATTGCATGTGTGGGGTGTAAAGAGGATCTTCCTTGAGAATATATTGTACTCCCTAACAAATCATGTAAATGTATTAGACAATTTCAAAATGTATAATTATACAACACAGATCACAAAATAGTGGCAAAAATATAGAACTATACAAATTGAATATCTGTATACAAATACGGAGTTATAAAAAGTGAATATCTATATACAAATATGAATACAACTTTGAAACAAAAAGAATTATACAATTTCAAAATAATGACAACATATATTAAAATATAGAATTTCATTTTGTATATACATGATATATACAAACATTTATAGATATGGATACAATTATAGATCTGAACATCAAACATATATATACAATTATACATTATACAAATTACCTCAGCTCTTTCAAAATGTAGTTGTTCAGCTGAATCAGATTGAGCATTTTCTTTGTTACTTGTAGATGCAATCATTTTTACTTTATGCTTCTTCTTTGAAATCAAAACATCAACTGATTTGTCTTCTTTATGTTTATCCACTTTTTGTTCTTTCATTTTGAATTTGCAACATGCATGACTTCTTGCATCTTCAATGGAGTATTACCGAATTTTGATATAACCTCTTGTTGATTAACTTGAGATTTAGCAATGGATCTTCAAATTTCTTGGAAATACTGAGTTAAACCTAAAGAAAAGGATGGAAAATCATCCAAAAATTGTTGATTCGATTGTATACCTCTAGTGATTCTCTTAGAGGGTGTTTTTTCTTCATCCATGATTTTGGATGTATCAAACCAAAAAACTAAAAAGGCACAAAAAATTCGCAGGCATATACAAATACAAAATAATAAAATAAAGTCTCAAACCGGTAAAACAATTACCTGAAAAATCTGGGAGAACAAATTGAGAGGGAGAGAATGAAATTTTGAATTTAGGGTGAAAAATTTAAAAGAACAGAGAGTAGCGTATGAAAACAGTATAAAGAGGCACACTTATACAAAACTGACAAGCGTAATTATGACAAAAAATAGGCGGCGAATGGTAAATAAAGTAAAGTGTAGATATTTTAAGTAATTAATTGGTATAATTTGCTTTTCCATGTAATTTTCCCTATAAAATAATGGTCTAAAACGTTTTCGTCTAATTTGGGGGTTTTGGGCCGATATTTTGTCTTCCTCTCTTCCTTTAAATTATCTAAGGCTTCTACCTTAATAACTAATACAATATATATTAAAAGATGAAAACTTATAATTTACTTAATAAAAATATCAAATTACAAATTTACACTAATATAAAATATACAAATATAAAATAACGATTTATATTTAGTTTAATAAGTATGAAACTTGAAATAAAATGACAACAAATAATTTCTTTAAGAAAAGAAGGAGTAAAAAGTGAGAATAGTAATTTTGATAATAAAACATATAATTTGAGTAGATAAATAGTTGTAGTCGTAAAAATAATTTTGTAAAAGGATAATTTGATACGTTATTAAATTAGAAGCTCGAAAATAATGAATTAGAAGAAAAGAGGGTCAAAATTGGGTGTCAACAACTTGTCCCTCTTTGACCAGAGACGATGTAAGAGTTTTTGGGCAAAGAAGTTGACAATGTAACCAATTTGTCCCGACCAACAAATACAACCTTGGGAGAGTATGAGACAATATGAACATTGAATAACTTATGAGGTAGAGAATTTTGGGAACAGGGTGGTCATAAGCTTACAAAAGTTGCCCCAGTGTTGAATTATGATTTTACTAGGTATTTTGATTGAGGAGAGTATTTGAGATTGGAACCGAGTAGAGTTTGAGGTAGACCTTTGGCCTTTGTGGAAAGCTAAACTTTCTTAATAAATTGCACTAGTTCACTACTTAGATAAAGTTTCACGTTGCATTGTGTCTCTTATTGTTGCATGTGGATTGTGCTTACTACCAAGTCTACGAAGCCTACAATACTAAATAGAAATATTAGTAAAATTGCATATATTACTCAATTTTTCAAGAAATTTAAATGCATACAGTGTATATATGTATATTTTAAAAGTAAGTAAATAACTAAGGCATTTCAAAATGTCTTATTGGAGACAAATAAACTTTTTAAGAAATTTAAAAAATAACATGCATTGCTCATATGTATAAAATAAATAATTAAGGTATTGTGAGATGTCTTATTAGAGACAGATAAACTTTTCAAGAAATTTAAAAGATTGCATGCGGTGCATATGTGATCTTAGGTGTATTTATATGCCTAGAAACCTAATAACACCAGCATTTTGGCTAAGTTTGGAATCATTTTATGTTAGTTTAGAGTCGTGTCGAGTCTTTTGATTGCATTTATACTAACATATATGATTAGTTGTGTAGGTGAGCTTAAATGAAGAAACGAGCATTGATATGGGCATCGAGAAACAAGAAATGATCCAAGTTGAAAAGAAGCAAGAAAGAAGAAGGAAGAAATGGAGATCAAGAAGAATATGTATCCCCTCCGCGTCGCGGAAAGGAATGTTATTATGGATCTAGTAGTTGAAATGGAAACAAAAGGGTTTGTACCCTCTCCGCGTCGCGGAGAGGGATTTTTAATTTTGTTCGTGAAGTAGTATTTTAGATAGAGTGGTCCGTGGAGTGGCCGCGTCGAACAGAAGAGTATTTTCCATAAAACTAATCTGAACAGCAGCTCCGTGTCACGACCATACTTGCCCGTTTTGGTCATTTTGACTTAATTATAAATAGACTTAGTTTTTATTTTATTAATTATTCTTTTTTTGGGCTTTGAAGAACGACAATTTGGAGAGCTATTTCACCAGTTTTTAGGATTCTTTCCTAAACTCTTCTACTTTCGATCTATTTATGATATTTAAACTTTGCTTGATCGAAATTCCTATTATGAGTAGCTAATTTCCCTAGTTCTAGGGCTGTGGCTACAGGATGATTGTAACTTATTGAATTTTTATGGATTTACATTAACTATCATATGAATCTCTCTTATGTTCTTGTTTTTCGTATTTCATGCTTGATCACCATTGAAATAAACATATTATTTAAATTGAACTCGAGAGAAGAATAAGAGGATAGAACGTGGGGCATGAGGAGTATGATTTTCTCTTAAGAATTAGAGTTAATTTGTATCTAGGATAGAGTTATACGTAGAAACCTTGCTTGGTTATTATATGGGAAGAAATCGTAATGCTCAGTAATCGGTTCAACCTATCCCCGCTCAACGATGTAGTTAGGTTGCCATTTATTGTAGGCGATTAGAGGTCGGGAGACCATAATCATACATTTAACCCTGTAATCATTGATTCGATAGTTGATGAATATCTATTTTACAAGATAATGTGCATGATTCCTGAAGTGAGCTACAACCCTGGACTTTACCCAATCATTGTTTGAAAGCTTTGAAATTGAATCGCGTTTGTTTAGTTCTTGTTTAATTTTTAAATTATAATATCAGTCAATCTTGTAACCTTGATAACACTTGTGTTTAATTGAAAGTATTGGAAAAATCAAATTATTCTAATCATGAGTCTATGTGGGTACGATACCCGACTCTTAATAAGAGGCACTCTAATACTTGAACGATCACGTACACTTGTGTGTGCGATTTGGGCGCAAAATTATGTATATTTTAAAATAAATAAATAACTAAAGCATTGTGAGATGTCTCATTAGAGATATCTAAGATTAAAACATCTTATCTTCTTATTTAGGGTGAAGGAACCCAATATGTCCTATTTTAGGGTGGACGAACCCAACATATCCTATTAGAGGGTGGAAGAACCAGATGTATCCTATTTGAGGGTGGAAAAAACCCATATGTTCTATTTAGGGTGAACGAACCCAACATATCCTATTTTAGGGTGGATGGACCCAATATGTCCTATTTTAGGGTGGACGAACCCAATATATCCTATTTTAGGGTAGATGGACCCAATGTGTCCTATTTTAGGGTAACCCAATACATGGTGCAAACTTACAAATATGAAATTTGGTCCAATGCAATGAGCTTGGTGCGATATGTTTGCGGCAACGAACATTCAGAACCTAGTATGATGAGCTTGTTGCAGTGCCTTTATAGTATTGAATATTTAAGATGTAGTGCCTTTTATAGTAGTAGACATCAATGGTGTAGTACTTCACAATAGTGCATATGGTGCCCATAGCTTAGGAGCTCCAACTTTGATGAAAATTTGTTGCTTATAAAATTCTACACTCAAAGAAAAATTATGAATTTCAAATTTGATTCTTCTTGACATTGAACCATCTGAATCTTGCAAATTTTGACTTGAGGTTGAGATTTGTGGTGTTATCGTTCAAGAATAAATAATCAACTTTTGCATTACTCAAAGAAAACTTGTTAGTATAAAAGAAAATGGTTGTCTTGCATTGAACAATGAAGCTTTGACTTTGAATCTACATTTCTTGTTGCTATGGCATTGAAGTAATTTGATTGTGAATATGGCTTGTGATCTCAACTTCTGCCTTTTTTAAATAGTTATAGGCTACTTGTAAAGCTGTCCCAGTCTTGCTCTTGGAGGGTGAATGAAATTTTATAATGTTGAGACCGAACCTAGAATAGCAGGAATCAGGCCATACGTAGTTCACTACAAAAGGTTGAAAAGGATTGCAAAAAAATAGATACTTCTTAAAGAGGGATAAAGGAGAATGAAATTCTCAAACTTCAAAAATAATGTCCTTACTAGTCTTCTTGACTGATTACGCACTTTCTTTTCAAATGATTTGGTGTCGATTTCGATGGATCACCCTTAATAATAATTGTGCTTACGTTTGCGATATTGTCATTGCTGGTTGAAGGATCGATTTGTAGTTTTCTCTTGCCACTTTCAATCGTACGTTGAATCTTGAATTTTAGTGCAGAACAATTTTTAGTGTCATGTCCTTGAATGTTTGAATGCTAAGCACAACTCTTGGATAGATCAAAGTTTTGAGGTGCATACTCAAATATGAATTCTTTCCTTGATTGTAGAAGTCCATTTGCTCTTAATCTCTCAAATATATTTGTATATGGCTCATCCAAAGGAGTGGAGAAAGATTTAACCCTTTTCTGTTGTCACGAGCTAGATTGAGCTTGGTGAAATTATTGTCTGCAAGGGTGATGGAGACACATATTGAAATAGTTGGAAGTAGCATGAGATTGCAAAAACTCATCATTGGGATGGTGTTGCAGCTGTTGCATAGCCATGAAATTTGAGTCATTTTCTCTCAGTTTGCTTTGAAAATTTACTGGTACCTTTGGTTGGAAGGTTTGTTGGACAACTTGTGCTACTGAGTTGTTTACAATTCTTCCTCCTTGAATACCATTTTCAATCTCTTTGTCAACCTTAATCAAATCAGAGAAGTTGTGTGCACAAGTTCCAAGTAGTTTTTCATAATATAGCCCTTCTTAATGCGGATGAAGGTTGAGATCAATTCCTCTTTGGACAATGAAAGATGTATTTTTGAAGCTTCTAACCTCCATCATATGGCATATTCTTGAAATGATTCATACGACATTTTCTTCACTTTGAGTAAATCAGCTATATGCAATTCATCTCCATTATTGAAGTCATATTTCTTTACAAAGTCATGAGTCATATCTTCCCATGTATGCCATTTGCTATAGTCTTTCTTAGTATACCAGGAAAGTGCTAATCCTGATAAATTTTGAATGAACAATCTCATTTGTATGGCTTCATCATGTCCAATTCCAATTAGTTTGCTGCAATAGTCCTACATGAGCGATGAGATTTCCTTTACCATTAAAAGTATTGAAGTTAGATAGCGTGCACCCTGGAGGAAGTTCAACATTTGGATGCACACATAAATTCTCATACTTAAAATTCTGACCAATTCTTGAGTGTAACTCTTCATCAAAAGCTTTCCTCAGATTGTGGAGCTACTTTCCCAAATCTTCATGGCAAATTGACTGAGTATCCTTCTCACGTCTAGAATATAGACGAGCTGCTAAATGGTTATGCTTGTTTTCATTGTAAGGAAATACGATTGTTAGAGGATGGATATTTGACATCATGGTGACTTGAAAGTTAATAGGATTAATAGTGCATACTAATGATATTTGTGGAGAGATTGCATAGGTAGAAGTTGACCGAGGAAATACGGTTAAATAAATATTCTGAGTTGAGCTGGAAGCTTTAGTAGTGGTAGGAAGAAGGCTAAAGGTAGTTTTCAAATCGACTAAATTGTTTCTTGGAACCACGTTCTTCTCACAATCATCATTTTGTGCTTCCACTAATCCCATGCTAATGTTGAATGCTTTGTATTTGTTTGCCATTATAATTTTGTCCTTAACGCAGATTTGCTCTAAAACAGTGTTCAACGCTAGGCAACCTCTAAACAAGAAAAACTATAAAAACAAAATTAAATTGTTAGTGCATAAGAATATATGAAATAAATGCAAAAATAATAAATATTAGATAAAATAGATTATGCTATAATTTTGTAAAATAAAAATTTTAGGTTGGAGGTAATGATTTAAGTCTAAGACAAGTGGACGAGGGTGAGGTATTAGCTAGTAGACTCTAACGCTGAAAATGGAAGGAAAGAAAATTTGATTGGACAAAGGTTGACTCATGTCGAGCATCAAATCTTGACTTCAACTTGATTCTTATCCTTTGCAAATTTTGGCATGCTTCCAAAAATTATGTCAATTGCATGCCAAAATTATTCCCTAGCTTCATTCTCCTTCTCGGGGGAATACAAAAATTTTCTAATAAACTGACCGAGCCTTATATAGGCTGCCTACATATCCACTATGGAATCAAGCCGAACGTAGTTCCAATTACAAGCAAGAGATATATTGAAATTTCTAAATAAATATGACCGAGTCCCTATATGGGTTGCCTATATATCCACCAAGAAAATCAGGTCAAGCGTTTTACATAAAAATAAATTTAAAACATACAAATAATTGATAATTTAAGCTCACAAAATACACAATTATTCTCAAAAAATGCTACACAAAAACTAATTAATCTTCTCCATGCCTCGTAAAAGTCATCTTTAGAGAAACCCCATTGTGCGCCTAATGGTTGCCCTAAATGAAACCATTATTGGTACTCTGTTCGGTTAGATCATAATAGCTTGCAGAAGATGCATGCAAGGGTAAATTTGATGCAATAATTCTTGACTCAACAGTTACTTGGTTGTGAGGAGGTGCTGGATTGACACCTTGTGGGTAAATTGCTTGATTGTGACTTAATGTCGGCATGATGGATGAAAGTTGATGCCAAACAAACTTAGGGTGAGCTACCTGTCTTTGAATGATCATACCACTATCCAATAGCTTTTGGATCTCTTTTTTCAAACAATGACACAAATCGGTAGTGTGACCTAACATGCCTGAATGGGAAGTACATTGTTTGGATGGGTTAAAAGGTTTCAAAGGAATTTCACGATATTTTGGTTTTAAAAGTTTTAATGATCTCAACTTTTCAAATATAAATGAAATTGGTTCACTCAGAGGGGTGAAAGTTTGAGTTTTTCTCGCTTTAAGAACTAGTGGAGGAACAGTGTTCAGCAATAAAACTAAATAGATCATAACACCTTAATATTAAATATAAGGCTGCATCAGATAGCAAAAACTAACATCCGTGTGCTACAAAAATTTAAGAGAGTCGAAAAGATAAAAACAAGTTGTATCAAAATTTACAAGCCAAAGGGGCGAGACAATCAACTCAAGAACCCTGCAACCGAGAGGTGTCAGTGTCGGAATCTAACTCCTTTCGGGGGCACCAGGCCGGTCATGGCCTCCTCCATACTCAAAAATTGAACGAAATCCTCTTCTCTGCTATGGAAATCTCCTGCCCGGGAGTGATGCAGGTAAACATGATCTTCACTATCTTCCAGTGCCGAACCAACAAATGGTCCCTCACAAGGTTATTCTTCCTTTCCTGGCGCAGCACACGTTGGAGCATCTCAAGCTCTAGGGCAGTTTTGGGGGAACCGAAATGGTGGAAGTGATAGGGCACCCCATCTTCCTCCACACAACTGCTAAGTCTTTCTCTACCTGTGATGCTGAAAGTGGGGGACGAGTGTCGTCACCTCCCTTCTCATTTAACCCTGCAGCCGCCTGACTGCTGCTAGGCCTATCGGTCCTCCTCCTCTTTCTCCTGGACGTGGAACCATGTCTAACCAAAGGAGGGTGGAAAAGGGGATCCATGGGAAGTACCTCATCAGTGTCGAGGAGCGGCACTTGATGAGTCCACAAATTGGACTCATTCAGGGCTATATTATAATAGAAATTGTGTCCTCAAATGCTTATTTTGTCTCAATATCTCATGAAAACCCTTAAGTTTCAGATATTTGGAGTTAAATAATGCATGGACACTATGTCGCAAAAAAGAAATGAAATGAGCTGAAAAGAACGAAGAAATGAAGGTCTGAGGATTGCCGAGTCCACTTGGCGAGACGTCGAAAGGTCTTACTTTGCCTTTTGTTCCAGAGTGTTCTACCCTAAAGAAAAGGATCAAGTCGGAGAAAAAAGGGATCAGTCGGCGTATTGCCGAGCAATTCCGCAAAATAGTACCATGTTGCCCAATAACCCAGAGCACGACGATGCTAAAGGTTGGTACAAGACAGCGATGAATTACACCAAAGGGCGAATCGCCGTGTTAATCGGCGATTCTAACTAATGACATCGAACGATTCTCTGCAGCACAAATCTGTGATAACTATAAATACTAGTTAGAGTTTTAGTTTTAGGGGGGAAACATTATTATTATAATTGTTTCACTTAGAATAGTACTTGGGATATTTTTGCTCTAAGTTTAAGAGGGTTTTGAAGACTTGAAGAAGAGGGTTTCATCTCCAAGGATTTGGACTTGGGTCTCTTGGATTATTCATTCTTGGCTTGTAACAAGACCTAAATCTTTATACCTATTTGAATGCAAACTCATTTAGGTATAAATTTATATCTCTTGATATGTGGCTAAAAACCCCAATTCTTGGGGTATGATTTAGTGAATATGGGTTAAGATAATTGTTGGGTCTTGCTTGCTGATAGTCTATTCATAGTTTAAATATGATTTCGTTTAGTGGTTGTGGATGAATTTAATGAATTTGTAGTTGCAAATAAAAGTTTATTTATGTGTTTTCGGCTTGCTCGAGAGAGAGTTCGTAAAACTAAAACCACTAAATTGATGGTCAGTGTGAGTGGGTCGACATGAGGTTTAGCTCGAGAGAGTGAACCCTAGTCCCATATCTACACACTCAGCTCGAGAGAGTGAGTGGGCTAAAGCATAGGTTGGTCGTCATGCGGCAAGTGGGTGTCTAAGAGGAACACATTTGAAACGGGCTAAGTTGTTCGAGAGAGAGCTTATCCCCTTGCCTAGTCACAATTACTCTATGAATCTTCTGTTGAAAGCATGCACCCAGTACTCCCGTATTCCTGTCACATCCCAAGGATTCCCTCTCATTATTTAGAAACCCTTGTTATTTTGTTGTTTTTACTTTCTAGTGATAAACCCCCCCCCCCCCCCAATTGTTAATTGACACTTGTGTCCCCCTTTTAATTTACAATGTTTTTACTCGTTAATGTCTTTTGTTAAGACTAGTTAGAACGAAATTTTATTTTTCTATAAATTCTCAAAACCACTTTCTTGGGACGATCCCAACCCTTGGTTGGGTTATTATACTATTACACGATCGTAAACACTTGCACTGAAAGTTGTGTCCTTTATTACGCAAACATCAAAATGGCACCGCTGCTGGGGAGTGGTGTTATTTGAGAACTTTTAGATTAGTAGAATTTTTGTTCTTCTTAGTTGTAGTTTACTAACTTAATCTTCAGTTTTATTTTGAGTAGTTGTGTGTCACAACAGGACATATGAGTGCAAACGGGGAGAATAGCTACCAAGCGGGTCACCCAGCAGGTCACCATACGGGGGTGCTTTTCATCGAGACGACATCAATGATGTCAATAGTGTTTATAACCCTACTCACATGGGTAAGATGGGTGCAATTTGCATGCCACAAGATGACGGAAACGCAATGTTCGAAGTTACCAGCATATCATTCCAGCTCATACATTCAAGAGGTTTATTTGGAGGGTTAGAACAGAAAGATCCGCATGAACATATATGAAGCTTTGTGGAAATATGCACCCCTTTATCATTCAAGAATCTATCTCAAAAATCCATACGTCTTCGCTTATTTCCATTATCATTAACTGGGGGAGCCACTAAATGGTTGGTCGAGCGTCCAAATAACTCCATCAAATCATAGGAGGAACTGGTTATGGCATTTCATGAAAGATTCTTTTCTCCATCAAGAATGATGAAACTGAGAGATGACATTCAGAATTGCAATCAAAAGGACGGTGAACAAATTCACGAATCATGGACAAGGTTCAAGAGATTTTTGCGTAAGTGCCCAACGTATGGACTGCAAGGTAAATTGTTGCTCCAATATTTTTACCGTAGAATGGACTCGGTTAATAAAGGAATAGCTGATCAATTGGTGTAAGGAGGAATCATGTTACAATCATTTGAAGTAGCCTCATTTCTCCAAGATGGTATGACTAAAGTAAACCAGGTATGGTACACCAAAGATGATCAGGTTTCTCCACTGTTCTTCCGATTAACACAAGAACAAATCGATAAAGAAAGGGAAAGAGACGAAAATATCAAAAAGATGTTGACTCAAATGGAAATGCTGCAAGAGCTTATGAAGGGGACACATGGAGTATTTTGAGTTGAGGAGGGTTTTTATTCTGGTTACTCAAGGTCTGGAGAGAATCAAGGTTGGAACTCCAGAAGATATGAGGAGGGTTCCCACCCGCGCTATCAACAGCAGAGAGGAAATTAAGGTTGGAACTATTATAGGGCTAAAGAACCAAGGAGATATTAGCAAGATTAGGCTGAGCAAGATGATCATGAGGAGGACCATACTCATTTGAGTGAAAGCCCAAAATCTAAAGGAAATGCAAATAGTCTTCGGGTAAATGATTTGTTGTCGCGCATACTCGATAAAGTTGAGGGCTCGGATGATTTGTAAAAAGGGATGCAAGATGACTTTTCATCATTGAACAGTAAAGTGAATTATCATGCTGATGGCATCAAAATGCTGGAAGGCAAATTGAGTCTGTTATCAGCTCAATTAACGTCCAAAACACCGATATAAGATATTGAAAGAGATCTGGCTGTAATTACTCGTAGCGGCAAGGTTGCAATAGGAAATGTGATGGAAGATGAGGATCCTCAAAAGCATGAAGAGAGTCAATATGTGGAGGAACAAGAATTACCGATCTGACAAAACCTTACAAAAACACCACAGGAGGAAGCGGAACAACAAGTGAAAGTTCTAAGAGTCATGCACCCTTTACCCAAGATACCTCCACCATTTCCCCAACGTTTGAAAAAGAAGAATGAAGATGAGAAATTCAGAAAATTTTTGTCAATATTCAAGAACTTATCAATTAACCTTCCCCTGGTGGAAACATTGTTTGAAATGTCGGGATATGTCAAATTCATGAAAGAACTGGTTTCAAAGAAAAGGAGCTTGGACTATGAAATGACTGAGGTGCCTCATAGTTGCAGTGCAATTATGACAAATGAGTCAATCACTAAGAGAGAAGATCCTGGGGCATTCACAATCCCGTGCACCATTGGCATGCTCCAATTTGCTAAAGCTTTGTGTGATTTAGGGGAAACCATTAACTTGATGCCCTATGCAATATACAAGCAACTTGGTTTGGGTGAACTAAAGGCAACCACAATGAGACTCCTTATGGCTGATCGATCAATCAAGCACCCAGTGGGGATACTCTATCACATATTGGTAAAAGTGGATCGGTTCATCTTTTTGACCGATTTTGTGATTCTAGATTGTGAGATCGATGCTGAAATTTCCATTATTTTGGGAAGGCCATTTTTAGCTACCGAGAGAGCATTGGTGGATATCGAAAGCGGGAAATTGAAGTTTCATGTGAACAATGATAAGGTGACTTAAATATCTGTAAATCCATGAAGACACCAAGTAATATCCATATGGTGTCTATTGAGGATGTTATAGGTGAGGCAGTGGGAAGTGTGAGTCATTTAATGCGAAAGAATGATCCACTGGAATATGTACTTTCCAATTATGATGAATTCGAAGTTCAAGGCTATGAGGAAGTGATAGTTGCATTATCGGGGTTAGGAGTATATTCAAGAAATCCAATCAAGTTGGATATCGACATGAAAAACAGAGAAAGTCCTTCTGCAAAGCCATCAACAGAAGAACCACCGAATCTAGAGTTAAAATCCCTACCCTCTCATCTTAAATATGCCATCTTAGGAGCCAATAATACTTTACCAGTGATTATCGCAGCCAATTTGCTTGAAAAGCAGGTGAAATTGCTCATTGAAGTACTGCGAAAGCATATAAAATCTATTGGATGAACAATAGCTGATGTAGTAGGAATTCCTCAGGGCATTTGTACTCACAAGATTCGGCTCGATAGTGAATGTAAACCTAGTGTGGAGCATTAACGGAGATTAAACCCTCCAATGCAAGAAGTGGTGAAAAAGGAGATCATCAAATGGTTAGATGCGGGAGTGATATAACCTATTGCAGATAGTAAGTGGGTAAGTCCGGTGCAATGTGAATCGAAAAAGGGAGGTATAATCGTAGTCCCAAATGCAAAAGGAAAACTTGTGCTAACAAGACCAGTGACTGGGTGGAGAGTATGCATGAACTATCAAAAGCTTAACTCATGGACCGAGAAAAAGCATTTTCCAATGCCTTTTATGGACCAGATGCTTGACCGATTATTAGAAAGAGGGTGGTATTGTTTTTTGGATGGGTACTCCGGTTATAATCAAATCTCTATTGCGCCGGAAGACCAAGAGAGAACCATTTTTACTTGCCATTATGGAACATTTGCATTCAAAAGGATGTCATTCGGGCTATGTAATGCCCTAACAACATTTCAGCGTTGCATGTTGTCTATTTCACGGATATGGTCGAAGACTATATAGAGGTATTCATGAACGACTTCTTAGTTGTGGGGGATACGTTTGAAGAATGCTTGACACACCTAGGGCAGGTACTCCAAAAATGCGTGGAAACGAATCTGTTTTTGAATTGGGAGAAATGTCACTTTATGGTGAAATAAGGTATCGTTCTTGGGCACAAGGTGTTGCAAAAGGGGCTGGAAGTTGACAAGGAAAAATTAAGGTCCTTGAGAAATTACCCCCGCCGATTTCAGTGAAGGGTGTTCGCAATTTCTTGGGGCATACAGGGTTCTACCAAAGGTTCATTAAAGACTTCTTAAAGATTGCACATCCATTATGCAAACTCTTAGAAAAGGAAGTGAAATTCTATTTTAATGATTCTTGTATGGCTACATTTTAGTGTTTGAAAGAGAAACTAGTATCTACCCCGATTATCATTAGCCCTAATTGGTCGAAATCTTTTGAAATAATATGTGATGCTAGTTGTATAGCATTGGGAGTCGTGTTGGGGCAAAAACACAACAAGCTATTTCACCTAATTTATTACGCAAGCAAGACTCTTAATAGTGCCCAACAAAATTATACAGCCACTGAACAAGAGTTGTTTGCGGTAGTCTAAGCATTTGAAAAGTTCCGGGCATACTTTCTAGGAACCAAAGTAATCGTACATATTGATCATGCTGCACTCCATTACTTAATGGCAAAGAAAGATGCAAACCCAAGATTGATAAGATAGGTGCTACTACAACAAAAATTTGATTTTGAGGTAAAAGATCATAAAGGATGTGAAAATCAAGTGGTTGATCACTTATCAAGGTTGGAAGTAAGGTCAAATGCTGAGCATGAGGTCGACATAAATGACTCCTTCCCCGATGAACATGTGTTTGCAATATCTCTCAAACATACGCCATGGTATGCAGATTTTGCAAACTACATTGTGTGTGGGTTGATGCCGAATGAGTTGAACTTTTACCAATAGAAGAGGTTCATGTTCGATGTTAAAAGTACTTTTGGGATGAACCATATATACTTGTTTTGAGAGTGTGCTGACCATGTCATTAGGAGGTGTGTTTCGGAAGAAGAAGTGTTTGAAATTCTCCATGCTTGTCATACTTCTCCAGTGGGAGGTCACCATAGTGGTATTCGTACCGCCGCTAAAGTTCTCTAGAGTGGATACTACTGGCCGTCCCTCTACAAGGATACACACGAATTTGTGAAGAAATGCCCTCAATATCAGCAACAAGGTGGAGTGTCAAGAAGACACAAATTACCTCTCACTCCTATTTTAGAGGTCGAGCTATTCGATGTATGGGGGATCAATTTCGTGGGCCCATTTGTGACCTCGTTCGGAAATAAATATATCTTGGTGGCTGTAGATTATATTTCCAAATGGGTGGAAGCCATCACACTTCCAAACAACGTAGAAAAAAGTATTGTTCAATTTCTAAAACGCTACATCTTTGCAAGATTTGGCACTCCTAGATCAATCATTAGCGATGGGGGGTCCCACTTTTGCAATTGATGGTTTTCAATGGCACTAAGCAAATATGGGGTGAAACACAAAGTAGAAACCCCATATCATCCCTAAACAAGTGGTCAAGTCGAAGTGTCAAATCGAGAAATAGAAAGCATCTTAGAAAAAATAGTAAATGCCAACAAAATTGACTGGTCTAGGAGACTCGATGATGCACTATAGGCATATCGTACTGCTTATAAAACTCCTATCGGTATGTCCCCATATCAGTTGGTTTATGGTAAGGCTTGTCATTTGCCCGTCAAGTTAGAACACAAAGCATTGTGGGCATCGAAAGCTTTAAATTTGTACTGGTCAAAAATTCAAGGAAAAGGGTAGAACAGTTGAACGAACTAGATGAGTTTAAACACTGATCATATGAAAGTTCAGCCATCTACAAAGAGATGATGAAGAAGTGGCATGACGCTCGGATACTCAAGCGGGACTTCAAAGTAAGAGATTGGGTTTTGTTATACAAATCTCGACTTAGACTCTTTCCCAAAAAGCTCAAGTCCAAATGGTCTGGACCTTAGAGTAACGCGAGTTTTCACCAATGGTGCTATAGAAGTTAAAGATCAGGAAGGACCTCCATTTAAAGTGAACAATCAACGTCTGAAACTACACTTTGGGGATTGTCAAGAGATTTATTTGGTTGAAGTGGGGTATTTGGAAGACGCCTGAAGGTGCTGCTACGTCATGCCGCGATGTTAACTAAGCGTTGTTTTGGGAGGCAATCCAAAACCCCTTTAATTTCTTTCTTATTTCTTTGTAAAATAATGGTGTGTTAATAGTGTAGATGGAAGTGGGAAGAGTGAACGAAAGGTGCAAACTGGCAAGCAACAGGTCCAATCGGCGAGTCGCCGAAGGGGTCAGTGAATCCGACTTTGTCCGTCGTTTGACTCAAGACATCGTCAATATTGGAGTCTGTAAAACTCGGAGATAATTAGAGGCTGTTGGCGAATCGCCAACCATGTCAGCGATCTTGATGGAAATCGCCGTTTGGACCTTTACGAAGACTAAAGATGCTGTAAAACTCAGCGAGTCTAGTGCTCACTCAGTGAATCACCGAGAGGTTCAGCGATTAGAACTAATGTCACTGAATGGAAGAAAACTGGACAGTTTTCGAGCCAAAGGTTTAAAAAGTTTCAAATTCATTCCTTTTCTCTCACTTTTTCACCTTCCCAAACTCATATCTACACTCTAGTTTTACATTTCATGCATCTTTGGAGTATTTTTAGTATCAAATTATGCTACGTTGAATTACATTGCTTCCTAGCATCTCAAGATCCATTTGATCGACATAAAAGCAACTGAGGCAAACACGGACAATGAAAACCATAGTCGGAATGGCAACACTCAGGGCACTGATGCCTAGAAAAATGGAGCAACTGCGTAGATAGGATCCCTTTTTTACCTTCCTCTCTGTCTTTCTTCATTCTAAATTTTGGATATTAGGTTAATTGCATTTAAGGACAAATTGCTTTTATTTGTGGTGGGGTGAGGCCCACCTTTTGTGTGCTATTTGTGACTCGTGTTTTTGCTTATGTATTTGGGCTTTGAGCTATCATTGTGTTAAATACTGCTTTTTGTGGATGTTTGAGCTTGTGGCTCCTTTTGTTTAAATTACAAAACGATTTTGACCGAAAATATTTGAATTTTTCCCACATTTTTTGCCACCCCTCGTGTGTTGAATGTGGCTGTTCTTTTGCAAAATTTGAGTCTCAATTTTGATCAATATCGATGACTAGAATAGTGCTTACAATCGAACGAATATGACTGCGCAGCTATGATGAGGCCAAATGAAGTTGCATAGACAATATGTGAACCATTTGCATCGCGTTATGACTAGCCTTGTATCAAATTGATTCTCTTGAGATGATCATTGCACACTATCAAAAGTGTGGAGTCTTGTTTAACTTATAGTATCAATGCCTAGTGTGATGAGCTTACTAGTGAACTATGCATGATAGATCCTAGAATTTACCCCATTGGTCCAGTCAACTGAGTGATGCTAGCTCTTGATATGATCTTAGGTAACTTCAAAGAGTGTGAACCAATTTGACATATACCTCTTTTTGTGACCTACCCTGTGAGAGTGTGAACCTCTCTTGAACACCCCTTGAACCTTAACCTTCTTTCGAAGAAACTTGATGAACACTAAACCTTTCTTTATCCACTACCTATAATCCTCATGAAATTATAGTTAGTTTGAATATCCAACTTGGCCTAAGTTGGGGGTGTGGTGAAAAGAGAAGGCAAATCAAGAATAGCAAGAAAGTCCCTCCTATTCATGGTTTTGAGGAAAATGGAACCCCTCCATATATATATATATATATATATATATATATATATATATATATATATAAAAAAAAGAAGAGAGAGACAGAAAAGAAAAAGAAAAAGAATGAAAAAAAGAAAAGTTGTGGAATAAAGTTGAAAAATGAAAGGGGGTTTCCATATAATTCATGAAAGGTAAATAATAGGATGACTTATAAGCACTGATGAAAATGATAAAGGAGAAAGGAAAGGAAGTGTTGCGAGCACCACACCTCATGAGGATGAAAGTCACTGAACCTAAATGATCATACCTTTGCACTCAGCCCCATTACAAGCCCTGAAAATACCTTTTTGATCTTAAGTAAGCTGAAGCAAGTGTTGATTGGAAAATACGGGCAACCTTATAGGTGAAATTATGCATTATGTTCTTCTTTGTGAGTGTGAGTGTTACATCTGATTCCAAAGCTTTAAACAGTGAAAATATTGTGTGAATATGGAATCATTCTTTATGTGAGGGCATTTGAACAATATAGTTGAGCTTGAACTTGCATTTGAAGAAAGTATTGTGAGCATGAAATTCGTTGCTATCGGTGAGTCGCAACTTGATTTTTTGAGTTCACATTTAATCTTTGCATAAGTAAATTGAGTCTTGTTGTGTGCATTTATGATTGAGTCTTGTGTAGCACTGTTCGAGACACCCTTTTTGAATGGCTGAAGTTGAGTTTGCTTGAGGACAAGCAAAAGTTTAAGTTGGAGGTGTTGATGAGTCCACAAATTGGTCATTCAGGGCTATATTTTAATATAAATTGTTTCCTTAAATGCTTATTTTGTCTCAATATCTGGTGAAAACCCTTAAGTTTCAGGTATTTGGATTTAGAGACAACATGGACACTACGTCACAAAAAGGAACGAAAAGAGCTGAAAAGAACGAAGAAATGAAGGCATGAAGATTGTTGAGTCCACTTGGCGAGTCGCCGAAGGGTCTTACTTCGCCTTTTGTTCCAGTGTGCTGAATCCTGAAGAAAAGGATCAAGTCGGCGAAAAAAAAGAGCAGTCGACGTATCGCCGAGAAGTTCCGCAAAGCAATACCATGCCGCCCAATAACTTAGAGCACGACAATGCTGAAGGCTAGTACAAGAAGGCAATGAATTACACCAAAGGGAGAATCGCCGAGTTGATCGGCGATTCTAACTAATGACGTCGAATGATCCGCTGTAGCACAAATATGTGATAACTATAAACACTAGTTAGAGTTTTAATTTTAGGGGGGAAACATTATTATTATAATTTTTTCACTTAGAATAGTACTTGGGATATTTTTGCTCTAAGTTTGAGAGAGTTTTGAAGACTTGAAGAAGAAGAGGGTTTCATCTCCAAGGATTTGGATATGGGTTGTAACAAGAGTTAAATATTCATACCCATTTGAATGCAAGCTCATTTAGGTATAAATTTCTATCTTGATGTGTGGCTAAAAACCCCAATTCTTGGGGTGTAATTTAGTGAATATGAGTTAAGATAATTGTTGGGTCTTGCATGCTGATAGTCTATTTGTAGTTTAAATATGATTTCGTTTAGTGGTTGTGGATGAATTTAATGAATTTGTAGTTGCAAATACAAGTTTATTTATGTGTTTTCGGCTTGCTCGAGAGAGAGGTCATAAAACTAAAACCACTAAATTGATGGCCAGTGTGAGTGGGTTGACATGAGGTTCAGCTCGAGAGAGTGAACCCTAGTCCCATATCCACACACTCAGCTTGAGAGAGTGAGTGGGTTAAGGTCTTCATGCAGCAAGTGGATGTCCGAGAGGACCACATTTGAAACGAGGTAAGTTACTTGAGGGAGAGCTTATCCACTTTAAAGTTTAGCCTAGTCACAATTACTCTATGAATCTTCTATTGAAAGTATGTACCCAATATTCTAGATTAACCCGTCTTGTTGTCACATCCCAAGGATTCCCTCTCATTATTTAGAAACCCTTGTTATTTTGCTGTTTTTACTTACTCATGACAAAAACTCCCCATTGTTAATTGACACTCTTGTGTCCCCCTTTTAATTTACAATATTTTTACTCATTAATATCTTTAGCTTTAGAACGAAATTTTATTTTTCTATAAATTCTAAAAACCTCTCTCTTAGGATGATCCCAACCTTTGGCTGGGTTACTATACTATTGCACGATTGTAGACACTTGCACTGGAAGTTGTGTCCTTGATTACACAAACATCACCACTCCCGCCCGCTTGCACAATGCGGTGATAAGTCCAGGTAGGAAGAACGCTTTCTTGTTACCCTGGTAGAACATCTTCCATTCTGAAATAATCTACGCCCTTACATTCATCTCAATGCCCTGCACCACGCACGCCACCACCAAGGCTCGAGGAAACGTCACATCTGTGCAGTTGCCCGACGGGCGGACCCTCCTAGTCACCAAATGTAGCCACCTCTTAGCATCGGGTGACCAGTCAGCACTATAAATACCCTCAACAGAAGGCCAACAGACTCTGTCCCGACGTGTAGGCTCCAGCTGAGTGTCCCTCAGCCATTCCAGATTCATCTCCCTTAGCTTGGCCTCGTACTCAACGTTCAAGACCTCTAGCAACTCTAGTACCTCATTTAGAGAGATGTCAACCCCTCAAATACGGATGATGAGACTAGGGTCGTCCCAGCGGACAATGGGCAGGATAACATAGAACACCTGCACCCAATCAGCTCGTGCGGCAGGGGGAGCCTCGGTCAACGAAACACATCAAAAGTACTCCATAAGACAAGTATGAAAGGTAGGCGCCTTCTCCTCCAAATTCAACAAGTGGAAGCCCCTCTCATATCAAAACTTAGTGTTCTGAAAGTCATGGAACCTCTCTGACTAGTGGCGTCAGGAAATCGGATGAAGGGTAACTTCTCCTCATTTAGACATGCCATTAGGTAAGTCAGCAAGTGATGAAAAATATATGTTAGAACACGATGGAAATAGACAGTGCAAGGGTTGAATGAGAAGAAAGGAAATTCTGAGTTAAGGGATGCAGACCATTGGTCTGGCATATCCCGCCACAATTGCCAAAATCCTGCCAAGGCGGGATTATGGAGGCCGCCAAAGCAGGATGAAGGCCGCCACAACGACCTTCATCTAAGATGAACAATAGACGTGGTTGTGGTGTCTCTTCGTCCCAAAACCCCCCATTTTTGAAAGAATTTCAGCAGATCAGAGTATATAAACTACCCTAGAACCTAAATATGCAATTATTTTTGCAAAATAACCCATAAATGATGTCCAAATTTGAGTTTATTCTAAGAAGATCCTTCAGCTTCCCCAACCCATTTTTGTATCGATTTAACAATAGTTTTACGAAATCCTTACGCCCAGAACATTGTGAATACATTGGGGACGTAAGGGAAGTACCCATGCTATGTTATCCTAACAAATCAAGAAACCTAGTTCATTTTTGAAAACTACATAGAAAACTGTTCCAAATCAATCAGTTATCGTCATGCATTCGTAATTAAGAATGTAATGAAGTAAAGAGAGTAAGGAACGTGAGTATTACCTGAATTTTGAAGTTCGAAAATAGGGAATTGAGAGAGTTTAGGAGAGTTTCTGTGAGGAGAAAGGGGAGAAATGCGGAAACCATTCCTCATTCCCCCCAATACTGTTTCTCGATCTCCCGCCTTAGCGGGAGATCCTCGCCAATGCAGTCCCACCTCAGCGGGAGGGCTCCCCCCTGGAGGGCCAGACTGTGTAGTTTAAAAGACTTTCGTTTCTTCGTGTGTTGCTGCATTCTTCACTTAGTCTCCGAGCATAGTACTTTTATTACGTCAATAAACTGGAAAATCACCATTCTTTGTGATTCTGTAGTGGACCAAGTAATTAATTTAGAAGTAAATTAAAATGGAACGTGTGATGTCCCGTGCACTAGTCCTTCGGGGATGAACGAGGGGTAAATTGGTATCTATTATAACGACCCAAACTGTCGTTATTTAAGAGAAACAAAAATCCAAGAAAATCTGGGCCATTGTCCCGCCATAGCGGACTAGATGCCGCTAGGTTGGCTGCGCCATGGCGGGATAGGCGAGGTAGATCGTAAATTACGCAAAATCCTATTGTCTTTTTCTTCCTAAAATACCTAAATAAGTCAAAAAACACCCTAGAAACTTGAGAAAAGTTGTTCTAAGCTTGGGAAGAAGGGAGAGAGAGATTTCTAGTGCGAAGATGTCGATGGATTGCGAATTTCTGATCAAGATCACCGTCACGAATTCCGAAAACAAGAATCAAAGACCAAAACTCCGTGCAACTACTGGCGCCCAGGTAGGCTAGGTTTTATGAATTGAGTAGTTTAAATCTGTGCTTACTGCGTAATATATGTAAATCGATGGTAGGATTTATGCATAGGCCTTTGTGCACCGAATGATTATTGATTTAAACCTTATAAAAAAAGCCTTAGATGATGAATTAGGGCTGAGTATGGTCAAATTAGGGTTGCATGAGGTGTGTTGATGAATAATCCGTTGTAAAGGTGGCGATTCCATGATTTAATGATGTATGTTGTTCTTGCTGTGATACGTGTAGGTATATGAATGTTGCATTGTTGATCACACTTGTTGTAAATAAGGATATGTGAATGATGAATACCATGAGTCATGAATTGTTTTATATGATTAAGAGGATATACTTATGATTGTGATTGTGATATGTTGAATGGATCGATTGCCACGTTCCGGCATAACTAACTTAGATCGGTTGCCACGTTCCAGCATAACTATGGGATCGGTTGCCACGTTCCAACATAATTATGGGATCGGGTACTACGTTTCAGTATGCTAACTGTTTGGGTTTTGGTTTCCATGAGAGGGCCAATAATTTTCTTAATTGTGTAGGTCGAGGAATGTGAAAAATGATTGTTATTCCTCATGTTGATGATGTTGTATATGTTTCGTATATGTATGTGATTATATTGTTGTATTGACTTATATATGTTGCACTTAGAGGTATAGGCTATGACAACTTATAGTGATGGTTCTTCGTGATGAGCGATCCTGTTGGGTATAGTGGAAGGGTAAAGTGTTCAACGGGCAAGTAATGGAAAGCAAAGGTTGTTCGTGTGTCGTAATGGCGAGAAGTAGAGGTAATGTATGTGATGAAATATGCTTAGGAGGATTTTTCCTTGGGGGAAAGAGATTGGGTATAGTGGTAAGGAACTTGATGTAGTGAACTAGGTGACCATGGTTGAGCAGTGTGACGAGGAAGTAAGGGTACAAAGTGAGTGGTTAGTTGGAATGCTTGTGGGTGTAATTCGGGGACATCCAATCAAATTTGAACGGTTAGGCTATGATCAAGAACCTTGTGTAAATTAGACGTATCTTAAGAAAGGGTAAAGGTGGAGAAACGAGTGGTTTATTTCATGGTCTTACTAGTTGGTTTCTTATGTTTTGTGGTGGGCGTTAGATTGATCGATGATGTTTACCAGTACGTGTGTTTTGTACTGATACTATTCTTGCTATGTCTTTTGACACAGTCTGGATGCAAGTTAGTGATGTTTCATTAAGTGAAGACGAGGAAATTCTCCAGCATCTTCTATTCTTCCTTCCGCATGGTGGAAGTTGTGTCTTTTGTTTATCTTGTCTAGATGTACTCTTAGTAGCTCTTGTACTTGTTTAGACTATATCCTTAGGAGTTATTAAATTACTTTACAAGTTTTAACTAAAAGTGTGTCTAAGGATATTATTTTTAAAATCATATTATTATATCTTCTGTTTTCTTTAAATTTTCCACATGTTTAACTATTGATATATGAGGGTTCTCCTACTTAGGTGTTAGAGTGGGTTCCCACACAGCCCTGTGGGTTAGGTCGTGACACTATATGTGCTACATACATTGGGACAAGAAAAGTAACATACATTATTTAAAAATTACGTAAAAAGTACTATAAATTACAATCATTAACAACTTTTAAATTTTTTAAAATTATATTAAAATTTAATTAACTCTCTAAATTCTATCTATATCACACAAAGTGAGACAAAAAAATAGATATTGGGCCCATGCTAGCACGGGCACTTGTATGTAGTCTACGACATATATATAAGTGGCAATAACCAGGCAGGTCATGGTCGACATGCCTGCCTGGCAACTACACTGTTTCCTTTTTTTCAATGATTCTTTCGTTTTAATTTGTTTATCTTGTTTTTTAATTTTTTAATTTTAAAAATTGTGTAAAAAGTAACCAAGCAGTTCATGGTCGACATGCCTGCCTAGTAGCTGCACTGTTTCTTTTTTTCTGGTGATTCTTTCATTTTAATTTGTTTATCATATTTTTTAATTTTTTAAATATTTAAAATTTATGTAAAAAATACCATAAATCATGATAATTGACAACTTAAAATATATGTAAAAAAACATATAAAAAATTTGATTGATTCATAAAATTAATCTATCTGTGTCACATAAAATGGGATAAAAAAAAAGATAACATGTATTATTTAATTTTGAAAACTACGGAGAAATATTGTAAATCTCAATAATTAACAACATTTGATTGACTCTTGAAATTTGTGCTACCTACATTGGGATAAGAGAAGTAACATATATTATTACAAATTTACGTACAAAGTACTATAAATTACAATAATCAAAAGAAGTAACATGTAATATTTAATTTGGAAACTACGTAGAAAGTATTGTAAATCTCAATAATTAACAACATTTGATTGACTCTTTAAATTCTATATGTGCTACATACATTGGGACAAGATAAGTAACATATATTATTTAAAAATTACATAAAAATACTATAAATTACAACACTTAACAACTTAAAATATTTAAAAATCATATTAAAATTTAATTGACTATCTAAATTCTATCAAAGTCACATAAAGTGACACAAAAAATAACATATATTGGGCCCGTGCTAGCACGGGCACTTGTGTCTAGTATATCTACTACTTATATATAAGTGTGGATAACCACACAGGTGGAGGTCAACAAGCTTGCTTCACCTGTGTGGTTCCACACTTATATATATATATATATATATATATATATATATATATATATATATATATTTGCCTACTTTTTTTTTCGTTTTAAGTTGTTTGTCTTATTTTTTTCCTTTTCAATATATTTAAAAATCGCATTAAAAAAACTATAAATCATGATAATTGACAACTAAAATTAATATATCCGTGTCACATAAAATGGGACAAAATAAGTAACATGTATTATTTAATTTGAAAACTACGTAAAAAATATTATAAATCTCAATAATTAACAATATATTGACTCTTGAAGCTCTATTTGTGCTCTACATATATTGGGACAAGGAAAATAATATATATTATTCAAAAATTACAACAATTAACAACTTAAAATATTTAAAAATCATATCAAAATGTAATTGACTTTTTTAATTTTATTTATGTCACATAAAGTGAGACCAAAAAGTAGCATATTAGGCCCGTGCTAGCACGGACACTTATATCTAGTTCTAGTACTATATATCATCATCATCATCATTCTAAATAAGTAGTGGTACCTCAGTACTACGAAAACAATGAAAAACCACCATGTAGGTCAGCCAACGAAGGGTACTTACGTAAATAAATCAAAAAAGAGGGCCGCTTTTAACCCCCAATTTGTTCTATTGAAAAAATAATAAAAAAATCAATTCTATGTCATTTCTCTCTCTTTGTTGGATTCTTCTCTAGCAGCTCTTTTGCTTCCCAAGTGAGTTCTTCTTCTTACTCTTATTTTTAATTAATTTTAGATTTTGTGTTGTCTTTTCTTTTGGATTTTCCTTGTTGTCTTTTGGTGTTTAATGTTGTGTAATTCTTGCTCTACCTTTTCTTATGTTGCATACCTTACTTTCAGATAAGATTTATGAGAGAGTTTTGATGGAGGGATAAATTTTACATGTTCCTTCTGCAAAAAATTCTCAATTTATTTTTCTTAGAATGATCCCCTGCCATTGAAAGATGTTTAAACCATGCTTAGTCAGAAATTGTTCATACTTCAAGTGAGAACATTATTTGCTTGTGTATTTTGGTGTCCGCCAACTAAACAGGTGAATTGTTGAAGATGCAATAAAAATAGAGTTGTTGATGAAGGTTACAAACAAATCTCTCCTTCTGATTATATTCTTTATGTAAATATACATTATTTAACCCTTTTTGCAATTACTTTGAATACAGGTACAAATGTTCGAGAAAGAAGAGGTAATAAAAAGGGTTTCTTCTTTGTTCTATGATTAGTGGTTTTTGCTGGATTGCACGGGTGACCTTTGATCTTCTATCTTTTCGCTTCCTCTGTTCTTTTCTAACCATGCCTCTGTTTTAATGTCTTCTCAACTCTTCTTCTCTTAGTTCTCAAGGGCACATGAACAAGTGCTAAAGTTGCAGCTTCTGTTTATTCGGAAGTCAATAGCTAACTACATATGTTAGATGAAAAGCATTTTACATGGTATGTTATGGTTATCATACACATATATGACTAAGGATATTACATGTTGTCAAGTTTTCTTATCTGATGAATCTTTATCTTTATTCTTTATGTTTCCTTGAAAAATGGAATGTAAAACCAAATTTAGAAGTTGTGCTATCTAACTTAAGATGCATGCTTATTGTTTCTTTTTCCCCTATATTTTTATTACATATAACATTAAAAAAAAACTATTTCCCATTAGTCTGATGAGATATTTGATGGTAAACTATTTCCCTTTCTTCCTATGGTCCAGGATGTAGTATTGAAGATGAGAAATCCTATGAACAGAAAAACCAAATTAATCTATTTGAAGGACATTTTCTAGATCATTCATTGTGATATCCTTTGCTCCTCTACTTTACTCCCTCTGTTTCATATTACTTCACCCATATTGATTTGACATATTCTTTGAGAAAATTTTAATTAGAGTTGTATTTTACTACCAAACTAATATTATTAATGATATCTCTGAACTCTAAATTCGACTATTACTAGTTAATGTAGTTATTTAATACTAACTATAATGTAATAAACTTCTTTTGATTAGCTAAAATGGACAAGCAAAATGAAGCATTAATATTACATTGTGTGAAATGAAGAGTTAGGAAAACGAAACATAAATCTTGAAAAATAGAAAAACCAAACATTGGAGATCAAGTACTAACCATCAACTTCAGTAACCATTAATAGCTGCACAACTGGAGGAAGAAAGAAAGAATGAGGAAGGTCTGGTAATTTCACATCTAACTTTAAAGATTTCTCTAAACCATCTTCTAACACTGCCACATTAGAAAGGCCCAAATAAGATATGTAAGTTAGAGTGCGCACCTGAATGAAAAATTTTGTCACACGAAAGCCCCACTAGAGGCAACGACATATAGCAAAGCTTGCGTAGCCATCTAATGGGGGAGGGTATATGCCCTATAGAGCTAGAAAGAATGTTCAAGGATGCCAGCACCCAAATTTTAAATCTAGATGTTGTATGTTTTTGTCCATAACTGAGATACTTTTGACCCTTCTACCCAACTAAGTATGGTGAAAGCTAGGATATCATTCTTGTTTGCATTCTTTCAATTGGAGCAGTTTAGCACCAAGATTATGCTTTATAAGCTCCTTCTTTAGTTTTTGCACTGTAGGCTTTGTATAATCCTCACCATTTGGTTACTTTGTTCACTATGAGTATCATTCTCTCCCCTTAATATAGTAACTTCATCTTCTAAAAAAGTAAACTTTAGGGGACGAGTTGTACTCTTGGACCTCTTATCTTCTCTGATTGGTCTATCATTTGTCTCCATATGCCTGCTTTAAGAATATTTTGTATTTACATTCATGTAAGGTTACTTCTTATAATATAGTAAATCATTGTTAGAAACATGTAATGAATAATATACCTTACACTGTTGGTTGAAGCATAACTTCTGTGGTTCAATTTATTCAGATATTTGTTTTCAACTCATTTGTGGATGTTTTCTGTATTTCATGTTACTTCAGCTTGAAGTTGGTAGTATATTTTCCTGTTATCAATTTATCGTAGACATTTACCTAACCAAACTCTACAACTACTGTCTAATTTTGTAGCCTGATTGTGTGAATTGGATTTTCCTGAATTTAAATAGCTCCTCTTCAAAGTGGGGTGTTATTCTCTGCGCAATTTAAGGTTCTAGATGTATTCCCAATTCTCTTTGTTGTCTGTTGAATTGTGTTAATTTACTCCTTTAATTTCTTCTTAGGTCATAAAAAAGTTTCAAGCTGGAAGAACTTCTTATGTTAACACTTGAGAGTTTGCAGAATTCAAAATTCAACTACCAGGCCAATGCAACAAATATTAAACTACATATAGTGTCTGTGTTTTGGCCTTCATAGAAGGTTCAATGTATAAGGCTCTACAACATGAATGTAATATACTATGAAACATGTTTTATTGAAATTTAATTTAATCATGTTGCGTATTTACATATCTTCTTTATAACTGTTTTTAATTTCACAAAATGCCCGTGCCTTGCACGAGCACCCTTATATATATATAAAAGAGGCTAGGGAAACAATTGATTGTCGACATGCTTGCTTCCCTAGCCAAGGGCAAGATGGACATTTTCTTAATATTTTCTTAAAAATATCACGTACTTGGCAGTTTTATAATTGCACTTCCTAAGTACTGGACATAAAAGCCCTTCCATTTTCTTTGTTAGCTGCAAAAATTGGCCCAATTTTTCCAAGCAGGTAGCCATTCTTTTTTTTCCTCTACTAATAGAATAGTAAAATATGGGTCCCACTTAAAACACATTACTTTATTTGTACTACATTTTCAGAGAGACAAAAAATAAGTGTTTAGAGTTAAAAAAAAAATATCGAATATTGAAAAATTATGTCTTTTTCCACAAATAATATTATAAATCATAATAATTAAGAATTTAAATATTAATATATTATATGAAAAAATTCGATTGACTCTCAAAATTATATTGATACCACATAAAATGAGTTAGACGATAAATATATATTGTATGAAAATGACTTAAAAAGTTATAAATCACAGTAATTAACAATTTTTTTAAAAAAATTTTAAAAAAAATCAATTGACTTTAAAAAATCTATCAATATCGCATAAATTGAGACATGAAAGGTAACATATATATTATTTGAATATTACGTTAAAAAATACTATAAATTATAATAATTTACAATTTAATATATGTAAAAGACATACTTATAAAAAAGTGGTTAATTTTAAAATTCTATATATGCCACATATATTGGAACAAAGAAAGTACAATAAATTATTTTTGAAATTATATAAAAAAGTACTAATAACTTAAAATATTTTTAAAATCATATAAATATTTAAATAACTTCTCAAGTTTCACAATATCACATAAATTAAAACGAAAAATTAATATATTTTGGGCCCATGCTAACACGGGGCTTGTATCTAGTATATATATATATATATATACATACACCCTGCTATATTTATTTTATTCTTTAAATGAAAATGCAATGGATCAATCATCTATTCACATACTCTCTTTAGACAAATATAGCTATTAAAGGAAAGATATGCATGCTTGTTAGTCACACTTATATGGGTGGGACCAATCACAATATTATATTCCTTTCCTTCACTTTTAATTGTTATGGTTTTTCTTAGAGTTAAATTATAAGAATATTGACTAATACTTCATAACATATTTTTTCATCATATTGATATGCAAAAAGTTGCAATTTATAGTACTTTTCGTTTAATATTTGAATACCTAAATTTTTTGTTTAAAATATCAAATTAATATAATTTAATTTAACTTTAAAAATTAATCAAATTGCCTTTCGAAAAACTTAACATAATAATAATTTCTTGTCACATTGTTATCACTTCATCATCTTAACTATATAATCAATATTTTTTTTATATTTATAATTAAAGTTGTGTAGGTGGAATATCATAAAATAAGAATAATATGTAAATGTAAATGTATAATTGTTCACTCAAATAATTATTTAAAAAAATAGTATTGATATATATTATTCTTTTATAAAATTTTATATTTCTTGATTCGAAATACATATAAATAAAAAGACTAAAAACTAAAAATAATGGGACATCTCTTTGTTCCTTCCCCACGCCACCCCCTACCCTCCCCTCGCTTCTACCCCATTTTCACCACTTGAAGTGAAAACAATAAAAAATTTCTCTGGATAGTAATTATGAGACCAAAAAATGAACTGCAAATAACAATAACTTCATTTCTCTTCTTCAGTTCATACAAAAGGAGAGGAAGTGCTGAGTAAGGGAATAGAAGATATTCAACAGCGACGACTCTCCGGCGGAGCTGGTGGTTAACTCCGCCTTACCACGGCTGCCTGCTGAAAAACATTAATCGATCACCATGGACGGAGAAGAGCTCAAAGAAGGACTTTCGAATTTATCAGATACAGAATTGACCGACAAAATTGCTAGGCTAAAAAAATCTCTGTCTAGCAACATTGGTGTTAGGTTACCCGATGGAGGTGAAAAGCTTAGGGCAAATATCAAACTGCATGAGGATGAATTAGAATGGAGGAAACGGGTCGGTTCCGATCAGGTTTGACTTTGAATTTTATTCAGTTGCTCTTTGTTTATTACTGTTTGATTTCGCAGTTCCATTTCTAGCATTCTGTGCTTGTAGGTATTTTCTTGCTCGTGCATTCAGTGCATGTTGTGAAATTCTAGTGAGAATAACTTGCTACAAGACTATTATAGACTAACTTCTGATTTATCCTATGCTGTACAGTCAGCTGTACAAGACTATAGTTATTAAATTGCAGTGTGTAGCATCTGCATTATGGCCAATTCGACTAAAAAAAAAGGGAAGTATGTAGCATCTTTTTACATTTCGGAGAAGTATGAAGTAGGAGTAGTGAGATTCTGAACTATGTAGAGTACCATTTCCTGCAAAATGCAGGTTTTTATGGATTACAAACATTCTCTATGAGCTAGGGTTGGAAAGTTCTGTATAGTTATTCAAAATTTTGGTAGAGAAGGCAGTGAAGCAGATCACTCAGTGTTTGATTCTAATATTCCCCCTGGTTAATGTGCTTATCTGGTGGTATAGTAAGCAAATAGTTATTAGACTCATTACAGAAAATGACCTAGAAGGTCAACCAGCTAAGGAAACGTCTTGCCAGAAGTTTTCAAGCCAAGGATCTAGATCATTTAAACAATCTCCTTGGCATTGACATCACCTAGTCAAGAATGGTATATTATTATTTTACATACGAAGCATGTGTTAGATATTCTTAAAGAAACCAATATGATGGACAAAGTTGGTCCCATGGATTTAAATTTATGTTGTTACCAGATTAGGAGATACATGTTAGATCCTATAGGATATCGAAGGCTGATTGGGAAATTAAACTATCTCACTCTTCTCAGGCTAGACATTTTTTTTTTTCTATAGATGTAGTAAGTATATTCATGCAGTCTTCATGTGGGATGCCTTCTACGGATTTTAAGATAGATCAAGACCATAGCAAGGATTGTAGTATGAATGCCATAATAAAATAAGGAACACTCAATAGTATAGGATACTTAAATGCAGATTAAACCAGTTCACTCATTGACTGATGATCTATATCTAGACACTTGTATCATCGCAAAGTAAGAAACAGAATATTGTGACTCTATCTATTAAAGAGGCTGAATATTGACTCGCAGCAACAACTTGTGAATTCATGTGGATGGAATAATTACTTGAAGAATTGAAGTTTACAGTCATATGAAAGAAAGTTATGTTTTTATAATTAAGAAGCATTGCACATAATTCAGTTTTTCTCGAAAAACTAAGCATATAGAAATAGATTGCCACTTTTAACAAGTTCCGTCCATATGGTTTATTTGCTCCATCTTAAGGGAAACTGAATATTAATGCTGATGAGAACAATGAAATCCAGAAGTTAAGCTCATTCATGATGCCCAGTTGTGAGAGTAGCAAATCAACCTTGGGGAACCTATCTAATACAAGAATATACAGACATACACAAAAGGAAAGACTGCTTCAGCATCTTAACACACTCCTCTTTACGTTGAAAATATGGTGTTGAAGCGAAAAAAAGTTCTACATAGGACACCTGTATCCTATGGAGCAAGCTTAATATATATATATATATTTTTTGTTGAGAACAAAATTGTATTATATACCAAAGTAATATGTACAAGCCAAATAGGAGTTGACCTCCTACTTCTCAAAGAAACTTTGCAGCTATAGGACAACTATTCTGAAAGACTTGGCAATTACAAGTAAAGATACTGTACTTCATCAATAAGTCAAGCAAAAAAAATTGCTCTATGACAGAACTAGCCTATAGATCATAAAGTCAAGGCATGATAATAAGGCTGTCTAAGGGATCCTTCCACTTCTTGTTGTCTCTGCCTCGAATATGCATATTCAGTGCTATCTCTCAGAAAATTCTAACCTCCTGGAAGTGGCCATTTTGGAATCTGAGATTATTCCTCTCCCTCCAGATGGTAGAAACTATCATCGCAAACACATAAACTTATAACTGCTCCTCTTCCAGTTTTTTTATTTGCCTGTCGACTAGCCCATAAAAGTTCTTGTCAACAGTCAATACTCCTATGGAAGCCTAACCATCGAAGCATTCTGGCCCAAAAGTTACTTGTACAGTGCCACAGAATACACACTCCATTGGCACATGAATCCCAAACTTAAGCAATCTATCTACTGTGGCTAATCTTCTCCAAACGACTAACCATCGACATAATATATGTTTAGGATGAATATTTTGCTAAAGAACACTACCTTACCTTCTGATATTGTGGCTTGAGCCGAGTGTAGAGTTTCTTAATTGAGAATCTACCTCCCACCACCATAGATTGGAGTGTAGTTAAAAGGTTCCGATAACATGAAGTAGCCTGCATGATGTGTTTTTTGGAATCCAGGATCTTCTTAACTAGCCAAGTTGTATTACCTGGGATAGTATGATTCTTCTTGTTCTCCCTTTTCAAATAATACTCATACACCCACTTGATCCACAGCCCATAATTGTTTAAGATAGTCGCATTGTTCCACAAGGAAAGATTCAGGGTGTTGAGCCCTCCTGCAGCTCTTGGGTAGCAAATCATGTCCCAAGAGACAAGTGCTTTCCTTGACAGAGTTGCTTCCCTTGTCCAGAGAATGGATCTGCAGATCCCCTCTATAAGTTTCAGTATCTTCTTAGGTAACACAAATATTTGTGCCTTGTAGATTTGAATACCAAAGACCACTGACTTAATTTATTGAACACTTCAGCATATGACAATAACTTTCCTGACCAACACCTAATCTTTTTTGTGGTCTTATCTACTAGTGACATATATTGGCCAATTGTGAGCCTTTTGAAGTATAGGGAGACACCCAAGTATTTGAAGGGAATTTTCCCTGCATATAGCCAAGAATAGATAAGATTTCCTGCTTAAGTGCTTGATTCACACCACTCAGATAGATTGAGCTTTTGTCTGGATTAGCCTGAAGTCCTGAGGCATCTGAGAACCTTTGGAAAGAACTTCGAAACAGTAGGAGAGCTGACAAAGCCATCAGAAAAGTCTGGGAGATGGTTCTTGCAGTCATTTTTTGGGTTATTTGGAATGAGAGAAACCACAGGTGTTTTGATCGGATTTCAACTCCTCTTCATGCTCTAAAAGCTAGATGTTTTTCTTTTTTTGTTCAGTTGGAGCTTTTCCTCCCCTGTTAATAGCATTGAGTCGTTGAAAACTTCCTGGACTTCGTTAGCTCCATGTTTATTGTGTAGTCTAACTTAATTTCTACTTCCAAAGCTTACTAGCTTTTGTTTTTGGCCCAAAAGCTCTCAAGCTTCTGCTTTGTATATGGAACTATCCAGTTGCCTTATGCCAGTGAGAACTTCTTACTTCATAAAAGAAAATGGCAGTCTTCCAATAATTCTCCTGCTCTTTAAGATTTTCCGCTTCATAAATTGTTCTTTTTTCAAGGACTAGTCCATATTCTGAGATGCTGCATTCCAACTCTTCCTTCTTGGATTGCAGACCCTAGCACCATAGTAAGATGGCAAAACACTCTTTACTGAAGCCCATTACATCTATATTTCATAATGGGATTTGCACGAGTCTTGACATTAAATTCTGCATTTTTGTTGTTTTTCCACAATCATGCTGTTTTAGTCAATAGTGTAGGTGGTTTCTGGATTTGATTTATAATGATAAAGATGTTCTCAGTTATTCCACAGTCCACCTTTGAAAGAATATGTTTTATCCTCTTCAATGATAATATAATTGAGCATCCTTGCTACTTCTGTGTTGACACCAAGTTGATGGGTGCATGAGGCATGACTTTTGTTCTGTTGATAAGGTCAACACTTCTGGTTTCTTTGTGTGTGTTGGGACTAGGGGTGGTAGAATGGGTAATTTATATGGGTATCCACTCATATTTACCCATTTTAAATGGGTCGGGTACCCAACACATTTAAAAGGGGTAAAAAACGAATAATACTCATATTATCCATTTTAAAGTGGGTAGTTAAATGGGTAAAAGATGTTCATTCATTAAAGAAAGAAAAGTGGTGGGGGGTGGGGTGGTTAAAAAAAAATTAATTTTTTTAATAAAAAAATTTAGAAATTTTTTATTGTTTTTTGGATTGGGGGGGGGGGGCTGGTAGGGGGTGGGGTGATGAAAGAAACTTTAATTTATTTTTTAATTAAAAAAAAAAACTAATATTTTTGGGATAGGGGGCAGGGGGGGCTGGTAGGGGGTGAGGTGATAAAATTTTTTTGAAAAAGATTTTATTTTTAAAGCTTTTAACAAGATTCGTATTATAATATGGGTATCCATATTTACCCATATTATCCATTGGGTAACTCATTTTTACCCATTTAAAATATGAGTGGAGTCTAGTACTGTATCCATTTTTTTTTAACTCGTTTTCGATCGACTCATATTTGACTCGATCCGCTCGTTTGCCACTCCTAGTTGGGACTATGTTAAGTTTTTCATTTATCTTTACTCTACAAGTTTTTATATATTTAAATTAAGGGAAGTTTCTTTGGGAAAAATGGGAGTATAGAGGCAATGAATCTTCAGAGTTGCTGAGAGGTGAACAAACATAATCAATTGGGGAGAGGTGATAAGACAGGGTATGACACAACTTCAGGTTACTGAGGACATGGCTTAGATAGGAGGCTGTGGAGGACATGTAGTAGGGTAGAAGGTTAGTAGGTAGTGTAGTGTTGTCTTGCTTAGGGTGAGTGTTTACCATTGCACTAGTTGTACTATTGTAGTTCTTGTTTTTATATCTATCATTGTTTATTATTGTTTTCAATAATCTATCTAGTATGTTGTTTATTGTGTTTTGATTGTCGCACTATTTTGTTGTTGATTTTGCTTACTTCTGGTAGACTTAGACTTTGCACTGTTTCCTTGTTACTTGCTATATTTTCTTCAGTCTCCTTCTTCTTTGTATATGACTTTGCTGCACTTGAGCCGAGGGTTTTTCAGAAATAGTTTCTCTATCTCTATGAGGTAGTGGTAAGGATTGCTTACATTCTACCCTCCCTAGACCCACTTGTGGGATTTCACTGGGTATGTTGTTGTTGTTCTATTACTTTTTCATCTTAATTCTACTAGACTCTATAGGAGCTTTTCTCTATCTTGAATTCCGTGCTTCCATATAGTTCTGAAACTGATGCATGAATAAAGAGCACACATTCTACCTATGCCTAGTGTGCCTAGCCTACTTCTCATCTTGAAGAGATTTATAGTTCACTCTAGGTATTTTGTGAGTTTCTTCTTATAAACAGGAGTGACTTTGGATTTGGTGTGCATGTGCATGTACAGGGGTAACTATGTGGGAATCAGAACTGAGTCTTATTTGTCATTTTAATTTGCTTTACTTATGTAATTAGTTCTAGAAGGAGAGCCTAAAAGTTGGATATAACTTTATAGGTGCACCTTATAGCTTCGAGCCACAGGCTTCACCATCTGTGTCCTCTTCACAGTCCACCTTTGCTGTTTGGTTTTTGAACAAATTGAAAGCAGAAGTACAGTTTCATTCTTAAATTCATTTCTCTTCTTCCTCTTGAAGTTAACCATTAATTTTTGTTACTTTTGCTTATTGAATTGCAGGCAGAGTCTAAGCCAGTCAATGCTTTCCAAGAAGAACTATATGCTCTGAATCCCTGTGACCGCAAAAGGACATTAAACAACCAGTTTTCACAAAGAAAAAGACACAAGCAAGAGTTATTGCCACAGGAAGCACCTTATGAGTCTCCTGTAGACAAAGGTGAACAAGTTCTGAATGTTGATCTAAAAGGATGGGATTCTTCTACTCGTTCTAAAGAAAGTATCGCCAGCTGTTTCTCGGAGAAGTACGTGTTTTTTTTTGGGTTCTTCTATTTCCCTAACTTTCTTAGATAATTTGTCTGCTCTGTCACTTTATTGTTGCTGTTATTATTTTGGTTATTACTGGAAGCTGTCACTCATTATGAATTTGTTTTTTGAGATGAGATAACTCATTAGGAACTAGCGTATTTGCATAAGGTTCATTGTGAAAGTTGGGGTCCACTAATTTTTTGTTTAGATCAACAGGAGTGTCAAAGCTGCCCCTGTTTATTCAGAGATCTAAATTCGAAAAGAAAAAAAAAGCTGCTCATGTTTTTGCTTTATAAGTTATGTACTGCTGAAAAGAAGTAAAATCATTTTTTAATGAAACTCCATATTTCAAACAAAAAGTTGAGATTTCCACTTTGAGCCATCTGAAAACTATGCCAACCTTAATGAAATAGAATACTTTGTCACGACTCCATTGTATATTTTAAATGCGACTTTTTCTCAAAAGGTTATGTACTGCTGTAAAACATGTTGAAGAGTCTTGACAAAGTATTCTATTTCAGGAAGTTGGACAATGTTTTCAGATGGCCCAGAGTTGAAATCTCAACTTTCAGTTTGAAATATGGAGTATTAAATATGACATGGCTTCTTTTCAGCTGTTGTACTTTGCTGACTTGCTGTAGAGTAACATGCACAAGAGTGTAGGGGTGTAAAAATGGTTTAACATCTCTCTCAGAACAATGTTCATTTCTATGATTATGTGATTGCACAGTAGCTCCCAAATGTGATCTCTGTAGTTCTTATTCTGCAACTATCCTTGTATACTTTAATTCCACTCTGCTGCAAGTAGTTTCAAAGGAACTATAATTTCTAAGTTGGTAGTTATAAATATAAACTGGAGCACAAATGCATTTACTTTGCAACACAAAGCATCAGGTCCTTTAGAATTTATGGCCAAGCAATGAGAAAAAGGAAATTCCTGCAGTCAAATCTTTGATAAGCCAGACCTTTTTCTATACTGAGATTTCTTAGTCAGTTTCGTTCAGAAATCTTAGTGGATAATTCCGTATCTTTGATCTCCCTACCCTTTCCTGTACTGATGTTCCTTAAATAAATTTCATTCAACTATCTTTTTGGATAAATACTCCTTTCTACTTAACTGCAGAAAATAGTCTCTAGTTTGATCTGTAGAACATGTTCATTTCTATAATGTTATTATCAGAGAACTAGAGCTAAGCAACCAATGGCCCAAAATTAGAGTGATTTTTTTGTCTTTAAGGAAGATAACAGTATATTAATGTCAGCACAAAGGATGTGCTTAAGCCATATTTACAATTCAAAAGGCAGAACTGTGTCCCTGTTCTAACTCACAGGGAGTCCGTAATGTCTAGGAAAGATTCTGCATCCTTTAATAAGCTTTTTTACACCAAAAATGAAACAAAAAGTACAATTCATCTCAATCTTCAAAGCATTTTGTATTTCTCTCCTTCCATTTAGTCCACCTAATGCATGCTGGAACCATGTTCCACCACTTCTTTTGACTCGTGCTACCACAATTGTTGTTCCAACACTTTAAGAGTTAACATGTAGACTCTGGCATGACCTACCTGATCCCAATTATGTTATGAAACAGCTGCAAAAACTGATCTGTCACACGGCCATGCAAAAAAGGTGGTTGATACTCTCAGATTCAGCTCTACATAAAAAGCGCCTGGAGCACAGTTGGAAACCCCTTCTATTCAATTTTTCCCGAGTTGAATATGCCTCATTTGCCACCAGAAAGCAAGTCACCTTGTATGGGATCTTTACTTTTTAGATGAATTTCGAATGCCTATTAGATCCTTGTAGTCCAGTATTTGGAAGTAGAGAATAAACAGAATTGCCAGTCAAGCAACCCTCACTGTTTCCTTCCCAAATCACTCTGTCTTCATTGCTTCTAAGACCTTGAAAAGGCTCCCAAACTTTGAAAAATTCAGCAACGCTTTGAACCTCAGTCATTCAAAAATCTTCTAAAGTTGAGATTCCATTAGTGCTGTCCCCATACTTCCTCAATCTTTGCTTTAGGTGAAAGAACCAAATTACAAACATCTGGAAACTTATCTTTTGAAAGGTCCATGTCCAGCGTTTTGAGGAGTGCGAAGTGGAAAAAAGCGACAAGGCCCCGCTTCACGCTATAAGCGAAGCGCTCGCTTCAACACAATTTGAAAGAACAAAAGACCAAAATAAAAAGAGAATATTTATAAGCAGAAGTTCAAATTAAAAACTAAAAAGATAGATATCACAAAATCTTCCATAGACCATAGGACATACAAAATCAAAGCTATTAATGGTTCAACATTTAGTTCCTATTCTTCTAAAATTCTACTTCTACAAGATTGTCTAAATCTTATATTCCTCTGTTGTTTTTCTATTGCTAATTATCTTCTTCTTCAACTCCATCATCATATTCTTCAATTCCATCAATTAGGGATAGACTTGTAGCTACTTCTTTTCCCTTCATGTGTAAGCTTGAAGTATTCCCCCTTAAACCATAATGGTTCTCCTCAACTCCACTTGCCTCCGCATCAACACCCCAAGTGAAATCAGAATCTCCCAAAAAAATTGCTTCATCTTCATGATTCTCAGGGACTCCGGTTAGCCATTCATTAGCATCATTAATATATTTTCCAAAAGAATTGGATCAACTACATTACGAGCATTGTAACGGCGCCTCAATATTTTATTGTATTAATTGAACACTAGGTCATTGGGGTGCTTTAGGGGTTAGTCTATTCCTCTTCTTGGTATGAATCTGCAAAAGTAATTATTAGGAGATAAGACAATTGAGATATAGTTTAGTTATCTCAGTATAATAAATCTTTCTTCATAGTTCTCACATGTTCAAACATGCCCTAGTTCTTCTCACATTTTGGTTGAGCTACTGGTTAGACTTGGAACTTTGATGGTGATATTTTGTAATTTTGAGTTTCTAAACCATAAAGCTTCCACAATTTAAATATTGAAGTAGAACAGATATTTAAAAAATAACTTAGCACTTGCTCACCAGATCCACTATTGTATCTTGCACATCTTCACTGGCGACCAACTTACCAACACAATCATGGAATCCTTTCCACACTTTTTTATCTAGTAAATCCATCTCAAAGTATTCCCAACTCCATGCAAATGTCAACGAAGTTGATCTTCCCACCGTCTATCAATTATCTCAAAGACCTTGGCATATTTATGTACATAAATGTCGCTTGAATAGCCTCCTTAGCTGTATCCACAACTCCATAAAGGTAGCCCATTGGTGGGTTTTTCCCCATCGACCAACTGAAGTACTTTAATCAAGCGACCACTGATTTTAAGAGCATGAACAATATTGTTCCAAGAGGTATAAGAAAGATTCATGCGTGCAACTTCTACCCCCACCTCCTTTTTGCAAATTACTCGTGTTCCATTTTTTTTTTAAATGAATATTTGTCACCAACATGGGTTGTGGTGCACTGGTGGGAGTTCTTCACCCTTAACCAGAGGTCTCAGGTTCGAGCCCTGGGTATGGAGAAAATCTTGTTGGAAGTGCCACCCCCGAATGGGCCCTGCAGAGCGCGATCCGGTTTTAGTCGGAGCTCCAATGTGGGCTCCGGACACCGGATGGGGAACCAAAAAAAAGAAATGAATAAGCGTCTAAATTGGCCTTTTGCATGTGCATACTATGCAAGGTCAAGAAAGCAGTAGCAAATCTAGTCTTGCCAAGTTTCACTAATTTTTTTTTTGTGAATCTCCTCATCATATTCAATAACAAAAGCCTTTGAACAATGTAAGAATGTACCCTTACTGCCTAAGTGAAAACTGTAGTGAAGGGTCTTTTCTTGAAAATGTTCCTGAACATCAAATTTATGCAATGAGCTGCTCATGGAGTCCAATAAATGTGCGCGAACACTCCCTTTAACATATCGCTGGCTTTAACATTTTCACTTGCATGATTTGTAACAACTTGAACAACATTCTTTTCTCCAATCTTTTTTGTAGTGTTTCGAAACAAGGAGAACATTTGGATGGAATCTGTGGACAAGTCGCTATCATGAGTGGATTCAAGAAATAAGCTTCCTTTTGGAGAATTCACCGACACATTGGTGATCATTTTACCAATTCTTGCCATCCACTTAGCCATCATAATGGAATATCCAAACTTGTTCCATTCTACCCTATGTTCCTCCAGAATTTGTCTCTTCCACTTCTTTAGTTAGATAAGGACCTCTTACTTCATGACAAGTGGGGGAGGGGGGGGGGGGGGTTTCATTCCTGAACCAAATTGGCCTACGACCTCAATGAACGCTCCAAAAGTGTCCGTATAGTTGTCACAATTGAAGGTGATCCCTGCATTGTACACCCACCGTGAAAAAGTCGCAACTGCATGATCCCTCAAAATATCCTTGGCAACATCATGCAATTTTTTTATCGTTTTTCCCTGCATTATCTCCTGGCTTCTGTGAAAAGTAACTATCTAAAGGACCTTTCCTACATGTTGATCCACTACCTGAAGAGAATATGTATTCTTGCCCCTTTTTGTGATTTTGCAAGAAGCGACAAATCAATAGCTTCATCTACTTCCATTTTTTTCTTCATCAGCATCATCAAGATTAGTCACATTTAGTTGATGTAAACATTTGACGTTTTAGCTCCTTTTTCCCTCAACATAGTTTTTTATTTCTTCCTCCACAACCTTCGTGCATTTTGTACATCGTGTGTCATCGCTATAAGTACCAATAAGATGTTTGTAGTGAAAAATTCCGCCTTCAAACATCTAGAACAGACATAACTGCAGTCCTATTGATTTCACTACCTCTTTTCCCATATTTCCAATCCGGGTCTGACAGATTTAATCAGGGTAAGATTTTGGAGAAATAAATAAGCAACATATAGCATCATTGTTAAGGAAAAAAATTCAGCAATATTTTATTCACGTTTAAGAAAAAAAATCCACAACATAAATTTAATCAATGTTAAGGAAATCCATCACTTTTAAACTTAAAAAAAGGCACGTGACTTAACCTCAACATTCAAAAGGCTCGTTGAAGGGGGTTATTGTTTTTAGATGATTGTGAAAGGGATTTAAGAATTATTTTTAGACTAAGCTATTTGTTTTTTTAAAAAGGTAACATGGTGACTCTAACCCACAACCGTAAGGTTGGAGCCGTAGGTACTTTCCAGTTCCACTAAATAAGATATGTATTTTGTGTCATTTTCAGGGAGATAGGATTTCTATCCTGCAATCCCATGGGAATGCTGATCGCCCACCCCCATGACATTGCTTATCGGTTCAATAGACCTGATTGATTGCTTACCTAAGCAAATGAATACCAATTTTGAATAGGGTTCATAATCTGAATCCACCAAAAAATGAACCAAAATCTGGTTAAGAGATGGGGTAATTGTAACCCACCCCCCTTATCCCATCCCTTATCAACCCGTGCCCTATGCTTTGAGAATGTGTACTTGTTCTTGTTTTTGAATGATTCAAAAGGTGCAAGTAGCACAGACTGAAAATAACATGCAAGAAGGTTGCTTTAGATGGTTCAGACATGTTCTGAATTGACTTATAGATGCACTGATATGTAGATCTGAAACTATGTACGTAAAAGTGTTAAAAGGGGATGAGGTAGACCTAAAATCACATGGAAGGAAGTTGTCTCAAAAGACCTATAAATACTTGGTATCAATGCAGACTTAGCCAAAGATAGTGCACAAGGATCCATATAGTTGATAACTACTAGTTGATGATAGGTCTTAGACTTGTCAAATAACTTTTAATATTATTGCTATTAATATTTATATTTTTATTTTATTTTGTTTAGCATGATGATGATGATGATACTAAATGATCTCAAATGAAAGTGAGGATTCATATTTACCCCAACTTGTTTGGGATTGAGGTGTAGTAATAGTAGTTGTTCTTTTCCTCTTACTTGAATTTCTCTTTTGAGTCCAAAGTTACTTAGGAGATCATTTCGGTCATGATATTAATTTGATATTCTGAAGAAGCACCTGTGATCTTCAAGCTACATTTAGAATTATTTGTTGTACTTGTTTGCTATAAATCCATGAGCCATTAAACTTTGACTTGTTTAATTATTCATTTCTTTTCCTGCCTCTCCTTTGCTGCAATTTGTACCTTTTGGTGTCCTATTATAAATAATCAGACCAATGGAAAACGTGATTGCTAGTGATTTGATCTTTTTCTTTTCAGGTTTAAGGCCTCTCAAGCACAATCTTCATATACTCGAAGGCATTCAAATGTAAGGCTTCTTATGTATCTTAGTTATCTTATTCCGGCTAGCTTCCATGTAGGCGTGTAGCTATTTTTTTGTCAATATGACAACTTGTATTTGGTATTTTGGGAGTTGCTATTGGCTTTCTGTGACACTAGGAATCCACATTGACAAACTCGGGGTAAATGTTTGGGTATATAAGAAAACAAGCCCTAAAGCCTAGTGACGCGTTTCTATGCCCAACGTGGACAATATCAGCAGTGGGCTAGGCTATTGTAGACGGTATTAGGGTCACTCTGCATACAACCTTGAGCGATGGTCAGGCAAACCTCAAAGAGAATGTTGAATCCGCAAGGGAAGGTGTATGTGATACCCTAGGCAAATTGAACATCAAGAAAACATGGGAGAAATGCTGAGTATATAAGATAATAAGTCTTAGACCCTTATTGACACATTTTATAGTTGTGCGGGCCTATGCCCAAATCGGTCACTAGTGTACGACATTGTTACAGGCAATACCTTTGGTTGATTATCAATATTCACATGCTAAGACAACTCAGATGGTTGTTCCAGTGCACCACTACCTCTTTCTTTCTCTCCTTCTCTTCCTCCCTTAGGGGGTGGGAGGTGGTTAGTTGCAGTAGGTATACATTGATTGATGAACTTATTAATACTTTAACCACTTTAGCCCCTCCTTTTTTCTGTTGTTCAATATTCATTAGAAGTTTACTAGGGAATAATGATCAGAAATGTGAAACAGAAGAAAAAATAAGAGAGATTTGACTTCATTATTCCATCAGGCTATTGAGCTTAAATAAATATGTTTACATTTGTTAAAAAAGAAAGAAAATCACTATATAATTACAATAGGACTAAATCAAGTGATCTAATATATTTACATATATATTCTAGAATATTCTTAAGGATTCTACACTCTCTCTCAAGTTGGTGCATACAAATCGTGTATACCACTCTTGCTACACATATTACTTGTTCTAGGACTGGCTAAGACTTGGTGAATATATTACAAGTTGATCAATTGACTTCACGAACTTTGCGGTGATGTCTCCTCAGAGTATCTTTTCTCCAACTAAATAACAAGCAATTTCTATGTGTTTTTTCCTCTCGTAAAATATTGGATTCAATGCAATTTGAAGTGTATCACTGTAGCCTCATTATCGCACACAAGTTCCATTTCATTATTTTTTCCAAATTTTAACTCCTATAGTTGCTTGATCCATATAAGTTCACATGTAGCCATTGCCATAGCCATAGCCCATTATTCAGCTTCTGCACTCAATTGAGCAACCACATATTTTTTCTTACTTCTCCAAAACACCAAATTTCCTCCGACTAAAACTCAATACACAGAGGTAGATCGTTTGCCAGAGGGTGGCTCTGCCCAATCTGCATTTGTTTATCCGATTCCATTTTATTATTTTTCCAAATTTTAACTCCTATAGTTGCTTGGTCCATATAAGTTCACATGTAGCCATTGCCATAGCCCATTATTCAGCTTCTTCACTTAATTGAGCAACCACATTTTGTTTCTTACTTTCCCAAAACACCAAATTTCCTCCAACTAAAACTCAACACCCAGTGGTAGATTGTTTGCCAGAGGGTGGCTCTGCCCAATCTTCATTTGTATATCCAATGATTTGCTTATGTCCTCAGTCTTTGTAAAGTAGTCTTTTCCTGGAGAAGATTTACGTCTGGAAGAATGCGAATGATTGCATTTCAATGGTTGTCACAAGGACATTCAAAGAACTGACTTACAATGCACCAGGAAAGCAATGTCAGGTCGAGTTGCAGTGAGATAATGCAATTTTTCTACCAACCTCCTATATCTTCTCAGATCAACGAAATCTAATTGTTGCTCCGTATATACCCAATCTTTGAGACCCCCATGAAGAAAAACGTTTGTAATATTCATATGGTAGAGAGTCCAATAGCAAGAAGTAAAGAACAACCATAGATAAAAAGAGACGGAGTAAAGCTGTCTTTGCCACCGGAGTGAAGGTATCATCATAGTCAAAATGAAAAATCTGTGTAGCCTTTGGCAACCAGTCATGCTCTATCAATCTATCTATCAGGGCCAATCTTCACGGTATATAACTAATGACAACCAATTGGAGACTTACCTAGAGGTAGAGGAACAAGTTCTCCAGTACCACTAGAGTGTAAGGCAAATATCTCCTTAATCATAGCTTGTCGCTGGCCTGGGTGAGAAAAAGGTTCACCTGTAGTCCTACGAGCAGTAATAGATGATAGTAATGATACAAAAACAGAACGAGCTGGTAACGAACAGTGATAATTTCGGCAAGTATAGATAGGATTGGGACTACAAATAGAACGAATACCTTTATGAGCGGCAATGGGAGAACTCTTCGTAGACAAGTTCGCTGCCACAAGTCGGCAACCTGCAAAGAGTCTGGTGTCAATTGTGAATTGTCCTGACCAGATGAAGAGTGCAGATGACGATGACAAGTCAAAAATATTTCTAAGACATTTTGGAGGGACATGATGAATTGTTGTAGCCTCTCTTGCTTTATTTATTCTTTCCCCCCCTGAATATAGTTCATTCTCTTGGAAACCATGAACTTCTGCTTCATTCCTAATGTGATCTTTCTTGCCATTTGAAAATTCATCATTTTCCCAGGGGCAGGCTGTTGTTCTAGTGGATGAGGAGGATCCTGATGCAATTAAAGTGACAGAGCCAGTGGACCAAGTAATTGAACGGTAATATATTAGTAAATTAACATTTTCTCAAAGTTACATGCAACATCTGATCTGAGTGCTAGTGAGCAATTGTTGATATCTCTTATATTCCTCTTTTTCCTGCAGAAAGGCAACCGTGATATACTATCCTTCACGGTATGACATGAATCACAACCTTATTGATCCAGTATGCATTACTTATTACCTTGGGGAGTACCATTTTTTTGATTGCTTACGATTTCTTTATTGTTTTTGCACTGATATAGGGTTGATCCCGAATCCGTTGAAATTTGTTGTTCGGACATGGAATCTCTAGCACCTGAAGCATATTTGTCATCGACTATAATGAATTTCTATATCCGGTGAGTCAACAAAATATTTCGTCTAATAGTTACATTGTTGATTGATGAATAGATAGATTAGACATATATGGGAAAATAGGTTCCTTTGAATTTTCCCTAAGAAAAAGGGAAAAAATTATAAAAGGAAAAGAAGAATGACTAAAGAATCTTCATGTCAGTTTCAAAGAAAATTTTCACCTTCTCAACAAAGAGATGTTTCCTAACTTTCTGTTCCAATTAAAGCAATCTCTAGTCTAATGTCAATTATAGAGCTTAGCTGATGTTGTGTCATGTACATATACAGACATAGTCATGCAATATATATATATATTACATGACTGTGTCTCTATATGTAAAAGAGAACCCTAGGCCCGCCTATGTGGCGCCACCACAAACCAGGATTCCTTTTTTAATTTATATATTTACAAGACTAGCCTTCTCCTTTCATGAAAAGTTGCGACTTTAATGAAAAGTTGCGACTTTAATGAAAAGTTGACTTTTATGAAAAGTTGCAACTTATATGAAAAGTTGTAACTTCTATGAAGAGTTGCGACTTTTATGAAAAGTTGTGTCTTTTATTAAAGGTTATGACCTTTCCGAAGGGTTGTAACTTTTCCAAAGAGTTGTGACCTTTCTGATAAGGCACAATAAACATTTGTTCACACTACCCTTTGTTGTCTAGTTATAAATAGAGGGATTTTCTCTCATTTTAAAATAACGAAAATTCTGAACTTCTTCTTGTTCTTATTCGTGTACAATTTTTTCCTTTCTGTTTCATTCTATTGTTACAAATCCTGGTATGTTTTTTTACCGTCATTAATTTATGCTTATGTTATTAATTGATGTTTTTGAGTATATGTTTTAAACTTTGTTGTTTATGTTTCTGCAAAGTTATTGTTATAAGTGTTTGTTGGTACAGATTAAACAACACACGTTAATTGAATATTTACGCAAGTTTTCTCTATTGAAATTGTTGAAGGTACAATTCCTTAAAGATCTATACTATTATCTCTTGAAGACAAAATTCAAATTTGGTATGACATTGTAAGGAAAGAAAGACCTTAAAAAACTTTATCACACCTTGATGTGCGAAGTGAACCAGGAAAAGAAGACAAGAATTAATAAACTTTTGACATGGGTTCAAGGATGTGCCGGATGACCTATAGAGGAATATGACTAGACTGAAGCCTCTTTTAATCCCAAAGATAGATAACTACACAATAAATTAATTGCTCATATTCAATATGAAGTATGGACAGATTCTCAAGTTTCCTGCAAGTTGTATAAACTTTCTTGAAGTAATAGATGTGTTTCTCGACACTGTGATTGGAATAGAGGTGTAGTTTCAAATTGAACTTCATCACTCTGGTATGTTGATTTTTAAAAAACACCCAAACAAACTGAATAATTTGTGTAATCTTTTTCCCTTTCAAGTATATATAATAAGTTAAATTGTTGTCCAATATGATACATTCGCCCTTTAATTTTTCATTTTAATAATTTCTTATGATACATTTAAATGGGGAACTTTAAAATGATATATGTAAAGCAAAAGGTAGAGCTGAACTTTCTACAGAATTAAAATATTTGTTTATTTTTTTCATCCTTTTAAAATTTATTTATTCCTTCACCAACGATTATTTATTTATTAGAAAATTTAATATCTCTGGTATGGTTGATGTTCATTTGAATCCTCAAAAATATCAAGTAATAACACTTCCTAGGAAAAAAGATAAATTATAAAATCAAATTAAAGATGATTGATTGAAGGATAAATGATAAGATATCATAATTATCATTTTCCTTTACATTATTAATGTTTGTTATACGTAATCTTATATGTAAGATAATATAGTGTTTTACTTTTAATGACTCGTAGGTTTTAAGTATTATTTGATAAATTCAGTGATATTAAATTCCCGCGCGAAGCGTGGGTGATTTTACTAGTGTATATATATATATTTTTATTTTTTTTTTCTGAAATTTTGTGTTTGTATTTCTGTAATATCGTTTTGCCTTTTCCCAACATCAGCTATCATTTGGTACTATTGCTAGTTAGCCGCCTAATAAATACCAACTAACTAATTAACAAAAAATGCTTATGGACTTAATTTTTAGCAGCTGGTTTGGATAATCTCTTCACTGTCTTTATAGAATGAAAATAACTTCTGGGATGCATGAAGTTGGTCAACACTTACGTTATATTCTTTCTATCAAATGTATCATTATATTTTAACATTATAGAAGTAGTTGCTTATTATACATAGACATTATAGAAGTAGTTGCATGTTAAAAATAGATATTTTTGATGTTCTCTGCTTTCCACAACCGTAACACTTGTCATTTCGATTACTTCATCCTTTTTTTTTTAAATTTCCGAGTCCTTGCTTTAGGGATAATTCCTGCTTACTTTATAGTAGTTATTGTTCCGGTTCCAGAAGGTATAGCTCTCCCTTCAATTTTTTCTTTGAAATCAGTAATTGTTCCAATATCATAGTAAGATACGCACGCGGACGGAGAAATAGACTTAGGCGGTGTTTGGATTGACTTTTTTTAAAGTAGCTTATAAGTTAAAAAGCTAAAAGTCATATGTTGGTCATACCTAACTTACGACTTTTAGCTTATATTTGTACTTTTTTGGTCTAAAAATAGTTGCTTAAAAACACTTTCCATCTTTCCCAAACACCTCCAAAATTAAAAAAGAGCTTAAAAGCTACTTAATCTAACTCAACTCAATTCAGACACCCTCTTAATACTTAGCACCGGTAAGAGTTGCCACGGTGTGACCAGGTGGTCACAAGTTCAAGCCGTAGCAAAAACCTCATGCAAAAACGCAAGATATGCTGCATACAATAGACCCAACGTGATTAGACCTTTTCTAGGATCCTGAGCATAGAGGGAGCTTAGTGCACTGGAATGACTTCTTTAGCACCCAAGCACGTGTCTTATTTCTTTCATCCTGAGACAACAAAAACAGATCAAAGCTGAATGAGTGTGTGACTGACATTTGGTTCCTTTAACTCCCTTCCAAGCAAACCACCTATTTATTTCATATACCCATATATGACAAATGTAGCTAACTTGCCAAATGAAATATCATTTTAACGAATAACATAAGTATTGGCTCTTTAGCCTCATCATATATAAGAAATACTATTTCATTCAGGTATGTCGTAATGAGGATCCATATCGAATACAAAATAACCCAAAGTACATCTATGTAGCCTCTAGGACAACCAAATGAAAAATACTCGGGATGTAAATGGTTGTGCAAAAGAATTACGTAAACTAGGACATCATCGAACATATAATGTGGTTCACCAAAAGTATGGAGGAGAGGATGAACTCTAGCTCATGTGCACGTCACCTACAACTCCTGTCCTTGTAATGAAACAATGACAATACTCAAACAAAGTCGTGAGTGCCATGTGCAATAAGTGTCAGACGTACTCCTCAATTTGTCAGACAAGATTTGACGAAACATGCATAATATATGACATAAGTAGAACATTTATCTTTACATGCCAACTATAACTCATAATGTGCATATGCATCCTTGCAATTGATCTCGTTCCTTAAAAAAGTCATATTTGGCTCTCTAGGGGCCATAATCATAATAATAATAATATAAGCATATCCTTTATCTGAGAGTACCACCTGTAGGCTAGACAAGATGTGCCACAATTAGGACCATGAATTACTCCTCCATTATTTATAGCAACTGCAAAAGCATTTCATACACAATATGACACTATTGGCCTAGTTTTCATAAAAATATTCCAAATGTCACACCATTAACCTCAACTAATATTCTTGTCATTCAAGGTCTCACTATACATGTGTACATTCCAATATATAGATTAGGTGCAAATATGTGATGGACTTTGTATTCAAAATCATATGGCGATCATAGTCGTCATAATGTTCACATTCATATTGTAGGATCATTCTTGAAAACAAAATACATGCAACATAGGCATTACTTAATATTTCAATTCATAATGCAAAATAAGTCTTTAACACTTCATATGGAATCAAGATAGTGCATATAACACGAGTTAATCAAAACTCATGGTATCACGAGCACAAATCAACATTTTAAATCATATTTTGAAATCATACATTTGGAGAGAAGGCCACAAGAAAGATTTGTCCTCAACTTGCCTCAATCTTAGCTTATTCTTGCCTTTCAATCACTTGACGCACCAACACCTTTGATATGTTTAATCTACATAATAGCATCTCAATTTTTCCATTAGATGACAAACATATCATAACTCATTTAGGTCTTGAGCGTTGGTTTCAAGACTACCCAAGTCTTGATAAGAATTTAGCCAGTTATATCAAATAATAAGAAGATAAAGTGAAAGTGAAAGTATGAAGATTAAAGAATAAGACTGAAAATTAAAAATAGGAGAAATTTGAGAAGTAAATCATTAAATCTTGAAAGTATCCCTCCGTTCACTTTTACTTGTTACATTTAGACTTGACAAGTGTATTAATGATTGACATGACTATTTTACCACACTACCTGTTAGGAATTTGCTTTTGCTGAATACAACATCTGCTCATCCCCAAATGGATCTAATGAGAAAGTTTTTCCTCTCATTTTGACTTTGAACAAGTCCTAGCCTGAGGAATCCTTGATCAAGCAATATTTATCTTCAGAATAAAGTTTGAAACCTTTTTCTAACAGTTGACCTACACTTAATAAGTTCTGGTCTATGCCAGGTACATAAAGAACATCTGCTATTGTTTTTATACCTGCTTGTGTCTCAACTCCAATAGTTCCTATTCCTTTTGCTAGAATGTGACCACCATGGCCTATTTTAATCTTTGCAACTCGAGTAGGCTTCAATTCTTTGAAGAGTTCTTTATCATTAGTCATGTGATTTGTGCATCCGTTATCAATCAACCACGACTCGCTTGAAACATTGCTTGCAAAACATGATGCAACAAAGAGTTGATCCTTCTCCTATTCATTAACAACTCAAACATCTACATCCTACTGCTGAGTTTTGTTCTTACAAATGATTGCTTCATGCCGAAACTGATTGCACAAACTGCACTTAGCATCAGGCCTTTTCCAACACTTGAAAGGTGCGTGTCCGATCTTGCCACGATGCTTACAAGGAGGATAATTTCCTTTGAAACTACCTGTTTTGTTTTTGTTGTTGCGTGCTGCACCGTCTCCATCTGTTGGTTGGTACTTCTTGTTCTTCTTTTTCTTATATCATCCGACATCCATCATCTTGATGCTTGGTTGGTAAGGCTCCTTCAACCGCTCCTTCTTGTCTCATAACACGCCATTGCTCTTGTGCTTGAAAGGCACTTAAGAGCTCCGTTATTGTAATATTGGACAAGTTTTTAGTATTTCCTAAGGTTGTAATGGTCGCCTCAAATCTTCCACGTATCGTTACAAGGATTTTCTCAATGATCCTTGAATCGTTAAAAGTGGAACCTAACAATCTGACGTGATTTGCTATGTTAAGAAGTCGGTCAGAGTACTCCTTTATGGTTTCACTTTCCTACATCTTTTACAGCTCAAACTCACATTCTATATTCAACACTTGCATCCCTCAGATCCTTTCATCTCCTTCATACTCAGTCTTGAGATAACCCCATACCTCTTATGCTGACTTCAGAGACATGATACAAGTGAAGACAAGGGATGAAACTGCAGCAAATAAGCATGCCTTTGCCTTTGATTTCCTAATTTTCCTTTCCTAGTGATCTTTAATCTGTGCCATTGTGGGGTTGTTTGGCAAGGGAGCAATCTCGTATTCATTTTCTACAGCCTCATAGAGATCTAAAGCTTCCCGATATGCCTGCATTCTAACAGCCCATATTTGATAACTTTCTCCTCCGAAAGTTGGTGGTGCCATTACCTTGCTTCTCCGTTCATGGTAATCACAAAATTTGATTGGTGCGCACACACAAAGGTCCCTCGAGAAAGCATCTTTTTGTTTTCCAATTGAAGCCCAACAACCTTGGCTTGCAACTCCTCCTATTAGGTGACAACAAAGACCAATTGTATGTAAAAGAATTTTCTTTTAAATACTTTCTACTATTGAGGTCTTGGTAACTTCTGCTTGACATTGTTACCCTCATATGATCTTTCTTCAATTGGTTCGACCGTTGGAGTCATTAAATAATCACACAAAGATAAAAGTCACGTCAGCTGACATATAAATCCTCATGTTAGCGTGATATTACATTACGGCCTGAGCTTCTCTATCAATGGAACATAACCTTAACTCACCAACTGTGTCAACCTTATTTTAGTAACCAGTAAATTAAAAGATTGGTGGTCAAATAGTTTCCATAGTGTTGCTAGCAGTGTTATCAAAGGCGCGCTTATGCCCTGAAGCGAGGCTCAAAACGTGTTGAGTGTTTCACCTAGCTTTATGTGTGCTTCAGTGTCATCATCAAGGTTCTAAGGCAAACTAAGTGACACTAAACAATTGATATTTCACTTTTTTTTGTATTTTTTTCTCCCTTTACGCCTTTTTTCATTAAAGCCCACTTTTTATTTGCGCTTTGCGGTTAAAGCCCCCATGGACCTTAGAGCTTTTTTGCGCTTTTTTCCTTTGGTAACACTGGTTGCTAGTAGGAAGAAGATGAAATTTGCACCGACTTTCTCTATCTGCTATGCCCTAATTGCATTGTTTTGTTGTCAGATACCTCCAGAAGACAAAACCTCATGATGTCGATGAGTATCACTTTTTCAATACATATTTTTACCAGAAGCTCAAAGAGGCTGTACTGAGCAAGGTATTATCTTCCCTCTGAGAGAAAAAAATTTCATGCAAGTTTAACTAAGCTTATCTTTTCTAATTTTCATATTAATAACTATGTTACATGAACTTGGTTACCAAGTATGGATCGACTAGTGGTGTGTGAACAATGGCGTACACATGATCTTTTGTAAGCGATCGGCATTTAAATAAGTAAACAAATTGTTAATTAATGAAAATATTATTCAAATCATATTTATTAAAACAGAACTAATGTAAATTACTACCATCTTTCCTAGAAATACACATTGCATGAGTAGTTTTTTCTTTCAAGTTTTTGCTTGAACCTGTTCACTATATCAAATATTATATTGTCCAAGTAAATATGTAAGTTGTATGCTTGGTAGGCTGGTACATTTGTTCATTTCTGATTAAGCTGTTGCTGGATCGGCCCTACACAAAACCTGATTATTAGCAGATATAGGGAGAGTCACTTGATTAGAAACTAAAAAAATAGGAAAATCTGGCATTGCACTGATTCGAACTCCAATCACATAGTAAGATCAATAGGAAGATCTAGGAAGATCAATCAATTAGGTTGAGTCATATTTAATATTTCTATACCTATTCTGTTTTAACATATTCTATATAAATCTATAAAATGTGAAATTTTCTGACCATTTTGTATAACGTCCTGCCTATGTGTGAAAATATCTAGTTTGGGGCGTGCATGTCCTTTGCTAATTTTTAGCGTATTTCTGAAAATTCTGTGCAAAGTAGTCATGGCATACAGCCATACACATTGACACGGGTTAGTGAAGACAAATGAAAGTTTATGTGTTATAGATCAATACTGAGCTTGGTAGATGGATCTCAAAAGTACTGAGTCTTGTTTGAAGCTTCTTTTTAATGGCCAAATGTGGCGAAGAGAGCGTTTAGAGGAATTGTTTTGTATCTCTTTTTTTATGGTCTAAAGAGATTGGTTTAGAGGATTCAGAACAACTCGTAGAATTTTTAGGATCCTTGTAAGTATTCAGTTTTCTATTTCTTCTTTTGAAGGTCCCCAGCATCTCTTTAATGTTGAGGAATACAACATTACCCATTTTCCAAATAAAACATGGAGAAGAGAGCATCAGCCTTGTCTTTATTTATTTATTCTGAAAAAGACTGAATATTTAAGGTAAAATGACCCTGTAAAAGGTACTTAGACTCTTAAACTCTTATTGATTGTTGGTGTATTAGTCTTTCTCCTAATATTTGTTGTCTTTATATTATCTTTGTTGAAGTATGCAACCATCTCATCTAAATGTTCAAATTGTTGGAGAGAACACTCTTTTACATAATTAATTATCTCTCAACAAACTTTTCATGTGCGGACCTGATTCTTTTTTCATGGGCCAAACACGTGGAAATCTTTTGATAATGTGTGGCAGTGAGACTTGAACCCAAGATATCTACTATTCTAATACCATGTTGAAATGTGCGTGACCATCTCATTTAAAAGCTTAAGCTTTAGAGAAAACACACTTTTATTTCGTTAATTATGTCTTCATATGCAGTATGGATGCTCTGAAGACAAAATGTTAAGTTGCAGATGACTATGCGATTTGTACTTGATTTTCTGATGGAATATATGCTGAACACTCAGGAACTATTTGATACTATCTATATTTTCTTTCCTAGTTCTTGCAGTGTATCAATCTTTTGAATATCAGTAAATCTGAATCCAATTCCTAATTCTCTACAGCAGAATGAAAAGGAAGTTTCATTTATCAGACTAAGAAGGTGGTGGAAAGGGGTGAATATATTTGAGAAAGCCTATATATTTCTTCCCATACATGAAGAGTAAGTTGTGTGGTTCCTTTTACCATGCTTTGATTTACAAAGATTTAATTCAAGTATGCTATATTTGGAGCTTTTTTATTTGGTATGTTTGTGTTGAAGAATGGCAAAAGTCCCACATTGATGGTTAATGAGATGGGTGGACTCCTTATAAGGTTTGAGCAATCCTCCTGCCTTTGAGCTAGCTTTTGGGGTGTGAGTTAAGCTCAAGACTTAATTTAACAGTTTGTATTAGGATCTTATAATTCTTATGCATATGATTTAGGATCACTTGGAGTGATTCATTCTTTGTAATCATGTAATTAAATTGATTTCGTTCTTTTCTTAGGACACGTATTGTACTATTTAACCCCGATTAGTTGAGGGAGCAACATAAGTGAGACTGAGTCAATGCAGTTTATAAGGAAATAGTAATTGTCGAAGAGAAATCCTGTTGCCGAGCAATGTTTTTGGTAACTTAGCAGTTAGTGTTGTTCAGAGGTTTCTTGGTTCTCCAGGAGTACTATGTATATACCAAGGAGTACTATGTATATACCACAGTACCACCAGCATAATAAGAACCCTTGTGCAACCCCACCCAAGGAATTCAGCTGATGTAGGGTTGTTCACGCATCTTCATGTTCCATTACCTAAATCATATCTCCAACGTGTGGCCAGAAAGAGCAATCGAGGAGGAGGAAATGAAAAGGGCGGTGGGTTGTTTTGCGGGTGATAAAGCATCGGAACTCGATGGTTTCTATTTGGAAGATAGTTAAAACTGATGTGATAGATACTATTGTTGAGTTTCATGAAAGAGGGGAATTCGAGAAAACTATGAATGCTTCATTTGTTGTCATCATCCCAAAAGGGAAGGAGCTACGAGCATGAAGGACTATAGACTTATTAGTATAGTGGGAATCATCTATAAGATCATCTCTAAGGTGATTTCTATTAAACTTAAGAAGGTGTTAGACGATACTGTCTCTACTTCGCAGAATGTTTTGTGGAGGGTAGAAAAATTCTAGATGCAGTGTTGGTGGGAAACAAAGTAGTGGATTGAAGGAGAAAGCAAGGAGTGGTAGGTGTGTTAAACTTGATCGTGAAAAGGCCTTGGGTCATGTTAACTGAAAATTCCTGGATTCCATTATGCGTCAAATGGAACTTAAGGAAAATTAAAGGAAATGAATTTATTTTTACATCTCTTCAGTGAGATTTCCTGTCACCAATGCTGTTCATTCTAGTTATGGATGCTTTAAGCAGGATGATGGATATAGCTGTCTTGCGGGGTTACTTGAGGGGCTTTGATTTTGTTGTGGTTAGGGGTGAGGGACAATATTAGTGTCTCACTTAGAGATATGACTTTGTGTTTCGGTTGTGGTTTGTGGAGGAATATCATGAAGGAATGGGATTATGTTTTGGAAAATATCTCAGTCAAGGTCCGAGATGGAAGAAGAGTAAACTATTGGGGGCATAAATGGTGTGGAGACATATTATTGAAAGATGAATTTCAGAGATACGGAGTATCTTGCCAAAGAAATTCGACAATACAACATATTAAGGGGACACACGATGGAGGTTTTTTGGGACTTGAGATTTAGAAGGGAATTTCAAGATTGGGAAGTTCTTGAATCCGGTGATGAACTAGATGATTGGTGGTGGGGCATGGGGAACAATGGAGTGTTCTCTGTGAAGTCCTTCTATGAGAAACCATTGGTTAGAGAGGAGAATGTTTTTCCATGTAATGCAACAAGGGTACCAAAGGTGCCAAGGAAGATGTGTTTTGTCACTTGACTAGCTGCAAGAAGGGTGATTTTGATAGCAGAAAATCTTAGAAAGCAAAATGCTGTTTGCATCAGTTGGTGTTACATGTGTAAGAAGACAGGTGAGGATGTGGATCTTCTTCTTCTACATTGCGGGCTAACCATGAGTTATGGTGGGAATATGTTTAGGTGGTTACACTCGGTGGGCAATGTCAAAAATTGTGAAAGAGTTGATGTTTAGCTGGAGGACCGGAAGCAGAAGGAGAAGACGAAGGGCTAGGAATGTGGTTCCAGTTGCGTTAATGTGAAATGTTTGGAGAAAGAAATAGTAGAGGTGATGAAGGAGTAGAGTCTAGTTTCTCCCAGTTGAGGAGCAGTCTCCGTTCCCTTGTATTTTTTTGGTGCTCACATAAAGTTCCTTGTTGTATAGATGATTGGGTGGAGTTTGTAGAGCATAGTATCATTTTGTAGATTCCTTACCTTTTGTTTTACCCTTGTATACGGCATTTTGGCATTTTGGCCATGTATATAAATGAAAATATGTTTACCCGATAAAAAAAACAGTTCTCTGTATCCTCAAAGCATCTTAAATTTCTTTCCTTTCAAATTCAGGGGCCAACCTCCATCTACTTGTGTTCTTTGCCATTATTCCGGCTTCCTCCCAACTCTATAGAGCTTCTGTAATCTTCCCGGGCATAATCCAGGATATGCTTTTAAAATTAATGAAAATTCGCCATTCTGTCACCTAGCAATGTAGGAATAGATGGTTAACTGACTATCTCTGCCTTAACTCCACATAGAAAGCATCAGGAGCACATTGTGATCTTTCTTCTCATTAAATTGTCCTGTGTGAGGATAACTTCCTTTGCCAAAAGCCACTCTAAACAAGTTACTTTGTGTATTATATTAGTTCTCCAAATATGCTTCCAACACAAATTATTAATCTGCTGATTAGACTGGTTCATCAGTCGATAGGCTGCATTCACCTTAAAGTACCACTGTTATTACCTTGCCGCCTTAATACATCTTTCCCTGCCTGGAACCCACTTAATACATCCTTTCACCTAACTTAAAGGTTTAAGCATGCCTCATGAAAGCCTTTCGCAAAACATGGTCTGGTGCGCTGGCGGTTCTTCTCCATCGTCATATCAACTGATTGTCCTAGGTAGGAACTCTGTATCAAGACAGACAGGCTGGTGAAAATCTCATTCTTAAAATCTTCTCTACTTGCCCACTCACACGACTTAAAGTCTCCGCTTCACACCTACCAGGTTTCTATCTTGGGTGGCTGTACTTGTCAGCAGTCACATCTCAATCTATGTAGGTGCTACATAAGCAGGTCAACCAGCCTACCCAACAGCCATGTACATTGACCAGTTCAGCTGGTAGTCCTTGTTAGCAAACATGTCCAGTCATTGCTCATGCCCCCCCCCCCCCCCAACCCCACCCACCCACACACACACACACAACAAAAGGAGAACACTGAATAGGGAACTACTTTTTTTGTTGAGGTATAATAGTTTTATTGATGATGGAAAGAGAACTCTATACAAGTGGTAAATTCCGGTGATTTATTTACCTTTTCTATCTTTTGTTAATGACTAACTAAGAGATCATAATTTTTTCACAAAATGGAATAATAATAATAATAAAGAAACTTAGATATCCTTTCTATTGGTAGTTGGCCGAGGAGTTCATTGACTTCAGTCCAAGTTATTTTTGTCGGTTTTGGTGCATTTAGCATAACTCTTTGTCCTCTTACACTATTTCTGTTGAGTTGCTATTGATGTCCTTGTGTTGGTTCTTCTCCTTTGTAGTCTTCATTGGAGCCTGGTTATAATTTGCATACCAGATAAAGAAGATCAACTGGGGCCAATTTTACTTCACTTGGATTCATTAGGGATTCACTGCAGCAAGGCCCTTTTTGCTACCATAAGAAAGTAAGCTGAACTCTGTCATTGGCTGTTAAATAACGTGACATCCATGCTACAGAATTTATTTCTTGTAAATTGTAGTTTTGATTCAGAGTTGTTATAATTAATGACTGCAGCTACATCTTGTTTCTGATTTTCCATAAAAACACCGTTGTCATGATAATAATGCATATGCCAGAACCCCTTGCCTGCGGGGTGGTCCAGTGGTTTGGGCTTGGGACTTCCATGTTGGAGGTTTCAAGTTCGAAACCCCTTGCCAGCCTAAGCATGGGGTTTGCCTTCTGGGTCGAGCTCGTCGCACTGGGCTTGCCTAGTGCGGGTTACCTCTCTTGTGTGGTTTGCGAGCTACTGCATAGGAGCGAGAGTTTTACCCTGTGCGCACCCAAAGAATAGCGGCTGTGGGCTTCCCTTGTCATAAAAAAAAATTGCGTATGCCAGAACCGTTTTGACATTATTTCTGAACGTAGGGATTGTATAAGCTATAACTTGACCATTCAAAATTTCTTGTGCTATATTGTTCTTGTTTATGATATGCTACAATATAGAAATGATAACTAATTACAGCATGATTTGTAACAGCTTGAGAACTAAAGGGGCAGAAATTAGAGTTCTGTTATCATGCTTGTGCTGGACAGAAATGGGAACTTTATCAGGCTGATCAATTTGCATGGTAAAATTAGTGACACTTGGGAGGTTAGGAGGGAAAGACCCCAATACCAAATGGGAATTCTTGCATGGCTATATCCATGCTAATTCATTTCCATTCACTGTGCCTTAAGGGAGAAAATAGTTTGCCATTGAGATCTGGAATACCTCAACAGAAAAGTCATTATTGCTTACTACTTTGTCTTGTTGAATGAGACATTGACAGGGTTAAGAAGTCTGGTCTCTTTCAGGTTTTCGTACTTTGGTTATATATTCATTGTTTGGATGTTTTCGATTGTGGCTTTTTGGTCATTTACAGTGTTGTAGCTTCATAATCTGAATATTACAATCTTGAGATTTACTCTATTATAACCAATTTTCTCTTCAAACTCGCGGTAAGATAACATTTTCAACTGGAAGCTTCTTTAACCTGGAGACTTTTCCTGCAGATTTTTGGTAGAAGAATGGAAATTCTTAAGACAAGGAGAAATGCCAGCTCTTCCTATTTCAGACAAAATATGGGAAAATCTTCCACGAAGAATTGATGAAAACATCATTCAGGTATTCTTTCATTTGCAACTTCTGGCATGAAGCAGTCTTTGGAATTCTTTTCATACCAGAAGCTATCTTGTCCATCAAATACCTTGTGATACAGGGAGTTTGGTTTGGTTGATAAAGGATGTGAGCTTTTGTTTTGGGAATTTGCTTGGAACAATTACTTAAATACACAACTTATTTTACTATATTCTCTAAAATTTTCTACCATTTGAAAAAATTACAAAAATTCCTACTCTCTCCTATTCTTGGATACATCACTTTATGTGATCTATTAGTCGAATACATCACTTTACATGATATATCGGGACGTATGAGATGCATCAGGATGTTGAGTGATGTATCGGGACGTTGAGTGATGTATCCGAAATTGAGATGCGATGTATCGCGACATTGAGAGATGTGCCCCTCTTTTTTTTTAATTCGAAAGAGAGGGGTCTTACTTATTCTAGGGGGGATGAAAGACAAATAAAGGGATCAAGGGGCTTTATGATCGGATAAAGAGAAGGGGCGTGGTTGATGTGTCACTGGGTCAGTGGGGGAACCCGTAGGAAGGGGGGACAACCCGCCGAATTCACATCAAAAATCGCCAACATGAACACATCAGGTCATCTTTGAGAACCAGGCCTTCCGAAAGAAATGAAAGAAAGCTCATCCAAAAACTCCGTTGACGAGGCCTGTCCCTTCTCCAGCTTCTTGTGGTCTTTCCCAGCCTTACCTTCTGCTGGGTACATTACCATCAGACCAACATTCTGTTTCTTCTCTGCTTCAGTCTATATTTTCAATTCCATTACAGCGAAGAAAGGTCGAGTGGAAGGGGGCAGTCAGCTGGCTACTTCTTTGCCATGCGCTTTGCTTCGCTTTATTTTTTAGAAGAAAGAGACCAAATGAGAGTGAAAGGCAAGGGCAAGCGATAGAAAAGTCCCTCATGCGTTCAGTGATAGAAACCTTTGTAATCGATGGGAACCTCAAAGTTGTCGGGGGTAGGAGAAAACTCATATTAAGCACTACCCCAACATCAACTGGTACAAGGAGGAGGCACGATAGCGAAGATCAATCCATCTCAATCTACAAAAAGCATTGCCTTGGGCATGCAACCCAAAAAGATAGAAAGACCGCTCGCTCGAAGAAAACTCTTTTAGAGCCTGGTATCAGCCAAGCCCCCTCTCCTTACAGTCAAGTGGCTTAACGCCCCCTCGACTACGTTTTGGGATGTATCCAAATTCCACCAAATATAAGGGATTTTTGTAATTTGAAGTCGGATACATCACTTTATCCGAAACCGAGATGCAATGTATCGGAACGTTGCGAGATGTATCCGAAATTGGGACGTTTTGGGATGTATTCGGATTCCACCAAATTTTAGGGATTTTTGTAATTTGAAAAAGTAGGGATATGATGTAACTTTTAATACTTGGGATTTGTGTTAAATTCCCAATTTGTTTTCTCATAACCTGGGGGCGGTCTGATGGACCCTTCTTCTTGTATGTGTTTGTATTCTGGATCCTTCTACTTGACTATTTGTTAACTGAACCCTTAAACTCAATGAAATTATATGTTTTAAGCCCTTCTGACCATTGACTAAGCTTATGTGGCAACTTAATTATTGAGTTGGCACAAATTCGTGATGTCATTCATAGATGGAGCGTGAAAAGATCAAAATTTAGACTAAAAATAATTTTTAAAAAAAAAATAGAATAAAATGATCAAAAATAAGAAAATTAATTTTTTTCAGTTCTTTCTTCTTTGTCCACACCCCTCTCCATTTCTTTTTTTCTTTCTACTCTCAAACCCTTTCTCTTCTTTCTCCCCTTTCCAGTCCTTCCAATTTCTTGTTTCTCTTTCTTCTTTTTTTTCACATTTTCTTCCTCTCGAGATTAGAAATGAAATTGTATTGTTGTTGTAGATTTGTATTTTCTTTTTGTTTTCAGGGTTATTTATAACCCATAAAGTGATAAAGATTCAATAGTCTTGAAAGATGAAAAGTGATTGTTGAATGTCTTTGTGAAACTAGGTGAAATGTACTATGTAAAATTGTGCACAAATATTAGAGTATATTGATGTATTTTAATGGCTATTCGTTAACATCAATGGGGAAAAGAGATTTATGGTGGTTCAAGTGGTAGATGTAAATGTTGGTTGGTAAAAGAAATACGGTTAAAAGTTGTGAATGAAAGAAATTTCAAAAAAAAAAAATCAAATGATAAATGATAGTTATTTAATAATGTAATGATATTAGTGAGAATGGAAGGTTGTGGTGGTATCTCTAATATAAAAAAAAAATGGAGAGATGTGAAGGGATGAAGGAGGAATGAAGTGAAAAAGAAAGAAAATATAATTTTTTTTTAAAAAAATTAATAATAAGTGATGTGTCATTTAAAATGATGTGGATGATGATATGTCATTTTTGTCAAGCGTTTTAAGTTCACACACCGTGACAGAGGTTTAAAATGCTTAGTTTCACTAAGTTTAAGGGTTCAAATGACAAATGGTTAAGTAGAATGGTCCAGAATACAAACTCATACAAGTATAAGGGTCTATTAGACCATTCTGCCTAACCTGGGGCATGCTTGGAGTTTGTGGATAGTTTCATCTGAAGTGTGTGACCATCTCATCTTTTTTAATATGGGCGGTGGTGGGATTCTATCTCAGGACCTCTGTATGCTCTAATACCATGATGAAGTGTGTAACTATCTCATCTAAAAGCTTAAGCTGTTAAAGAGAGCACACTTTTATCATTTAATTGTATTCTCAACAGTTTCTTTTCAGCTATATTGATGTATATACCATTACTGATTGTGTGAAAAGAAGTGGTTTCTCTAGTAGTGGAAATCATCAATTGGTGTTGCTTAGTTTGATGATCTGTTTTATGGGCTCAGGCTGTCATAAAGTTGCAAATTTTACCACTCTGGCTCTGTTTTTTCTTTTTTTTTTCCTTCTCTCTTTTCATGTTTTTTCTTGGATAAAAGGATATCCTAATAAAACTTATAATCAACTGGTGGAGGGTGTCTAAAATATTGACTCAGTTCTGGATATTCCATTTGAGAAATTTATGAAACCTATAGAAGCAAACTTGTCTACATATATTGTGACTATGTCTGCAAGTTCACGGAAACCACTTTCCTTGAAATTTTCTGGTAACAGGTCCCACAACAAAGAAATGAGTATGACTGCGGTCTGTTTGTTCTTTTCTTTATGGAGCGTTTCATTGACGAAGTTCATAGAAGGCTTAAAAAGAAGGATTTCACCATGGTATAACTTTTGTTTTACTTATAGCTTTCTCCAATTTTTGGTTGTTGAATAATTGCATCAGTCGTTGATTTAAAATGATCCTATTGTCAGTTTGGAAGAAGGTGGTTCAAACCTGAAGAAGCCTCTTGTTTGAGGATGAAAATCCGCAGAATACTCGAGGAAGAATTCAAGAATGCAAGTGAGAATGATTGATATTTTTGGGATCGCTACTGTGTACAGGTAACTACTCTTGCTCAAAGAAATCCACTAGCAGTTTTTCAGCATAGACTAAGTACTGCTAATAACCAAAGGTCATGACATGTCTGCCTTGCATAGCTGTAAAGTTGGATACTGTCGTCAGCCACACATCAACCGTAAACAGGCAGAGGATTTAGTAAAACTGATATTGACCCATCCAATGGGAAGGAGAAATACACTAGACTTCCCTGGGCAATATATACATTGTACAGAAATCATAATTGAACAATCACCAAGGGGAAAAAAACAGAAGATTTGGGTGATGCATCGATATTGACCATCTGCTGAAGCGAGTAGCCCCTAAAACCAGAAGCTGCAGCCATGTCCATTTCAAAGATGGAAGGTATCTATGGATCACCAGTCCCCCCCCCCCTCCCCCTCTCTCGATTTGTGGCAGTTCTCCTTCTGCTAAAAACAGTTTTCACATGTTTGCATTGAAGCGAACAAAATAAGTAAAGTGAAAGCTTTAGCTTAATGAAGAAACAACTTCTTCGCGTCCTTTTGGTTCAGGCGGCAGTTGTTACTGCTGCTTCCCGCTTGATAGTTATCAAATGAGCCATTTCAGTTAGGATCCTATAGAACTTGTCTTTTTTCATAATCAAAATTTGTTCTGTGACTATGTTTTCACCTCAAGAATTATTTGCAGAAGAAAAGATGGAGGATCTCTGTACTTCCCATGCAAGCCCTCCTAACCGTTGGTTTATCTGGATTATGCAAGAAAAGTACTTGAATTTTTTTTATTCAAGGTCAGAGATGGTCTTAAACCAATATTTGATTATCTAATAGATCTTTCAATTCTATAGAAGAGTGTTTTTGCCTATGTAACGACAATTAATGGACTTTTGAGTCCAAAGTAGTGTGTTTGGTATGGAAGAAAGAAAATGTTTTTTTCAATATTTTCATATTTGGTTGGTCAAAAGTATTTTTTCTAGGATCATTGTCCCTCTCCATTCATCCAACGATTCCAGCCTCCACCCTTTGATCATCCCACCTTCAAACCCTCACTCCCCATCCCATCCCATTAGGGATGGCAATTGGATGGGGCGGTTACAAAGCGGGGCAGGTTATAGTGTTTGCGGGGCAGTGCGGGTTAATGTTTTTGCAGGGGCGGGGCGGGTACAAAATAATTTTTTAGGAAAGCATGTGGGGCAGGGCGGGTAAGGGTTAGGGTTCATTTTTCTTTTGAAGTTAAACTAAATTGGGCCAATAGCAGATGCAAATCAGTGGACAGTCGACATTGAATTTCTAAGTTTATTATTATGCCTATCTTTTGTCTCTTAGTATTTATACAATCTTTAATCAAGTAAAATGATGCATCACTTGTGATGAATTCTGATTCTAATTAATTTGTATACTGACTAGGCTATATATTTTATTATTTACCTTCATAATCATGGTGTTAGAAAGTAATGTAGCAGATTGTTAAATGAGAAACTAAAGTGTATGAAAACACTTAATAAATTACAGCATTGTTTTACTTAAGTGTCAAAATTAAGCACATGTACTGTTATGTTGAAGTTTTGCGGGTCGGCATATGCAGAGCGGGGTGGGGCGGGGAAAAATAAAAATGATGTTATGCGGAGTAAAGTCATTGTGGGTTTATGTGGGTTTGTCCCGCACCCGCACCATTGCCATCCCTATATCCCATCCCCTCTCCGTAGTGATTTGCTAGATTGCATCTACGACATTTGTTTCAATTTGATTGTCTTGTCTTGTCTTTGCATAAAATTTAAGAGTGTAAAGAAGATTTTTGAATCTTGTGATCTTAAATTAAAGATATGCAAAATGTACCAAAAGAATGATTTCTCAAAAAATAAAATAAAATAAACGAACGGTCCTAAACCTATCTATACAAGCTTCTATGACCAAAGTTAATCTATTGTACATTTTAATCCTTTCGGTCTAACGAAAGCCAAAACAACCCTTTTCTGCAACTTGAGATGTGTCAATGGCTTCCAACATGAGCACCACCTCCTTCATCTCTGGCCTCTCTTTTGGGTCTGCATGCCAACATTGCTTCATTATATTGGCCACAACACTTGGACATTTGTTTGGTATTTCCGGCCTTAGACTCTAAAATTTCAAGAAATATATTAGTGATTGATATTATTTTAACATTAGCTATAAAGAATATGACATAAAATTTGAAAACATACCTTATAAATACATGGACTTGTGTGAGAAGAAGGAATTTTTCCATTATATGGAATTGAACAACAATATATCTCCCACAAACAAATTCCAAAACTATAGACATCACATTTATGATCATATGGTAGACCAATAAGTACCTGCATATAAAAAATAAGACAATAACATTAATATAAGTAATAGAGAATTCATTTTTTTCCTTTTTGTAAACAAAAAAAGATTCAGAATGAGATATGTCACCTCAGGAGCCATGTAACCGATGGTGCCAATTTGGGCAGTCATGTCAAGAGGACATGAAGCCTCAATTCGAGAAACTCCAAAGTCAATTATTTTGACTCTGCCATCCTTGTCCATAACTAAATTACTAGTCTTTACATCTCTGTGAACAATTTTCTTAGAATGAAGGTATCTCAACCCTCTTGCAACATCTAATGCTATTTGAATAACAGAATTCAATGGCAACTTTTTGATATGATTTTTTAAGACGTGCGATCTGAGAGTGCCTCCAGGGACATATTCAACCACGATACCATATTCGAGTGGTCGTTGTTTTTCCAATGAACGATTTCTCGACCATGGGATGCGATTGCTCAGCTCATTAATCCATTTTTTCAACCATGGTTTACTACTTGTAGATTCAGGTTTAACCAATTGGGGCAATCTTTTTGAAGCTCCGATTAACTGAAGAAAATCAAAAGGGTTTGACACTTGTTAGGTGACATGAAAAACATATATATTTAAATGTATGTACTGAGTTAAATCAAGTGAGAAAAAAAAATGAATAAAAATTAATTACCTTTGCGATGTTTGCGTGATGTAGGTTGTACCAAATAGAAACTTCTTGCGTGAAAGCGTTTGTTAGTACACCCCTTCTCTTTTCATTGCTCAAATCAAGTATTTTTACTGAAAATTAATTAAAATATTATGTCAGAAAGAATTGTCAAGAAAAAAAAAGGTGAACATATTTATTATTAACTATCGGAAATGTATGAATTTCTGTATATGAACATTACAGACGTGGAAGAATCAAATGGTATATTCTAGGGTTTTTCGTATATAGACTAATATTATTAGGGTTAATTGAAAGATCGTTGACAGCTTAACAATTTCAAATAATATCCTTTTGACTGTAAAAGTTACAAATTTGTCATAATTTTTTCCTTTTTCATTAGTTAGTCGAAAATTTGACGGTAAAAATTAAATCTTTGATAACTTTATAAACCTAACCCTAATAATATATATAGTAGTTAAACATTTAGATTAGTTGAGATTAAAAAAAAATAGCCAAAGCAATTATGTATGTATATATAGGGTTTAGCAGTTTAAGAAAGAAAAACAAAAGTAGCTACATTATTTAATTAGGGTTTAGCGCAGACATCAATTAGAATCAAGTAACTAGCTAATATATGAAAAAAGATTAATGGTAGAATTATTGATAATATATACCTGCAACTTGTTGTCCATTATAAACACCTTTGTAAACTGATCCGTATGCCCCTTCAGCAATAAGATTGTTGACGTTAACTTTAAGTTTCGTAGGATCCAATTCCCATTCTTGTTTCTTCGTCACCTCCAACTTTTTGGACTCGTCACAACCCTTGCTAAATAGATTATCTAAATGCCTCTCAAGTTGCTCATCCATTCTTTTCAAATCCGTCTTTGTTATAATTCTTGATTTCGCCATTGAACAATACAAAGAAGAAAACGTTAATGTTCCTTCAGGTTCAGGGGTCTGCTATAGCCTATATTTATAGGTTTCGAAATCAAATTTGAAAAGGATAAGGAAAGCGAAACTTGTGGAAAATAAACTTGGATGTTTTCTAATTATCATAGTATTTGGTTTACGCAATTTACGTGGAGATTTTCTAATTAGATTATTTGGTTTACATAATTATATTTAATTTATGTGTTATCTATCTATATCTATATATAATTAAAAGTAAGAAAATCTAGCATAGGATCAATACATGCGTTATTTTTAGGACTATTTAGTTAATTATTATTTATGTTAGGTAATAATTAATTAAATTTTTGAACTTTTACAACATTTTTTATAAATTTAAATTTTTAAAATTATTTTATTTTCGAAAAACGTTTTTATAGTTATTTTAATTTTCACAGTTTCTGTAAATACAGATTGTGAGAGTTTTGTAATCGTAGTAATGATTTTCAATTTAATTTCATTTAAAAATATTATTACTATATTAATTTAAAAGTCAGCCATTAAAAAAAACCCTGTCGTGTTTCCATTAAAAGCCCTAAAACAAAGATAAGAAACCCGCACCGGTAGCAATTTTCTTTAATGAAGTAAAACACATGATAATTAATTAAGGTTAAGTAAAATGAACTATAAATTGCAACATGTGGCATGTCTGTATTGAATTGGTGTATACACCCGGTGCAGAGAGAGAATGTCACATGCCAGCACCATAAAAAAAAAACACATTTTATCAGATTTTAAAAATTTAAAATTTAAAACTAAAAAAAATCTGAATCTTAATTTTCACTTTAAATTTTTAAAGCTTTTTGAAATCAAAATTTGCGGTTACTTTAGTTGTTTTACTGTTTTTTACTTATTTTTTACAGTTTCTTATAAATTCAAATTCTAACTGTTTTAAATTACATTGATGCTTATCTATCTAATATTTAGTTTTTTTCCTTTACTTTTTACTACTTTTTTAAAATAGCTATTTTAATATTTTTTTTTACATTTTTTTTATAGTTACTAAATTATTTACAGTTCTTTTTGTTTCTTTTTTAAATAATCATATTCTTATAATTTTTATTATAATGATGATTATCTATTTAATTTAATTTTTAATACATGACAAGTTAAATTAACATCATTGTGGAAAGGGTTAACCCATCGGTGAACCCCTAAACTTGGCACAATCTTTCAATTAGACACCCTAACTGAAGGATTTTTATTTTAAACACCTAACGTAGGATCCCCATGTGTCACTTTAACACTTTTTGCACAACTGGAGTGTCGCGTGATTTTCACTGATTCAAGGCGCGTAAACATCAAAATTTCGTTTGATGTGGCATCCCCAACGGTAATATTATTCCACATCATCTATTATATTATTTTTTTTCCTCCAATTATACCCTAATTAAGACCCCAATTTTTCTCTTCTTTTCCAATTTCTCCCTTCTTTTCCAATTTCTCTCTTCTTCAACCTTTCTTTAGTTCTTGGCCCCCAATACTTTCATGTCGAGCTTTTCCAATTCTTCCATGACATCTGTGGATGAAGGTCGATATTGTAGGTGTGGTAATGAAGCACTATTAAGACTTCATGGATCCAATTAAATCCAGGGAGTAGATTTTTTACTTGTAGAATTTCAAAGGTAAAATTCTTTGTTTCCTTTATTTTTTTAAGTCAATTAGATGATTAATTGTTGGCGTCTAATTCTTTTTGATTGGTTTTATAGAAAAAGGGTGGCTGTGACTATTTTCTTTGGTATGAAGATTGACACCCTCCACAAGCAAACAGGGTAATTTGGGGATTGTTGAAGAAAGTCAATGTTTTTGATGAAAAATTAAAGCGAGCAAGAAATATATTTATTATTGGTGTCGTTGCTACTGGGTTGCTAATGTTTGGAATATGGAAATTAAAGCCTAATTGTTGGTGTTCTTGAGGTGTTCGGTCTAGTAGTATTTGGTGTTCGATCTAGTAGTATTTTGATGTTGTTATTGCTGTAAATTTTCGATGTAAATGTGCATTTTGGATTCAATGAAATTCTATGTTGTTGTTGAAGTAAAATTGGTTTTTTGGCTACATACAAATCTCAAATTCATTCTCACATTATATCACCAAAAGCAAATAGCCAAATTACACAATTGGTCTTATTCGTCACAATGTAACACTCAAATTACACAAAACGTAGACAATTTATATTGTATGTTCCATAACGAGGTCAAAGTTAGCATTATGCTACATACCATTCAAGGCTACAACCTTCAAAAAAAGTGTATCAAAATAAGGCCCCAAAATAAAGCTAGCATAACCAAAATAAAGCCCAAAATCAACCTATTCTAAGTTGGTGTTACTTCTTCTTTTTGTTTGCCATTTGCTGCAATTGGGAAGTGGTGACAACATCCTTGTTTTTCCATCTCAAGCCTCTAGGCTTAAAGCCAAGGTCTATACCCGTTAAACTTGCATCCTTATAATTTGAACCTGTTGGTAGAATCCTTTGACTTGAAGTCCCAGGCTGTTTTTTGAAGAAAAAACCAAAATTAATATATAAACTTTCATTCATTTAAGAGACAGTTTGTGACAAACTTACATTTAGTATTTGGGTTCCACTTGCACTTGTGTAGATGCCAAATCCAACATTATTTGATCCACTATTAGTTGGCCTCTTTGGTCCCCCTTTTGCAAAATCTTCTCCAATTGTAACTCTTTCTTTTTTTTGTCCAACAGTTTGTCTTGTCCTTGGAGATAGTTGACTGGTCATTCCTCTTATAATAGGAATACTTGTATCCACAAATGGTGGTGGCTGGATTTTTTTTTGCAGTTTCCCTTGCCATCTTAACTCTACTAGTATTACCACAAACTGTTGTTGAAGAAGCATAATTGTTTGGTGTTGTTGATGTAGGTTAGTTGAATCTTGTTGGTCCAGGTTGGTAGGATCTTGTTGGTTCAGGATGGCTACTTCCTTACGAACTTTGACCAGTAGTAAGTTGTGAATTGTGGCTAGCTGGTTGTAAAGTATGGACACCAACCTAAATATCAAACATAAAGTTTGTTCAGTACATTCAACAAGAATTTAAAAAAGGCACAAACAAATAATAAATTATTTTACCTTGCAATATTTCTTGTTGTGGCCTTGTTGTTTATAGTTGGAACAAGTAATTTTCACCCCTTGTTTAGACATCTTTCCATACTTCTTTCTTGGTTCATCTTTACTCTTTCTTCTATTTCTTGGAGGTCTATCTACCAGGCATTTGTTTAGGTTTAGGAGGCTCAATCTTTGGATTGTTAGTTTTAGGCCACATCTTCATATTTGAAATTGGTTGAATGAAATGACTATAAGCCTTTAAGAAGGTATCCTTTCTATACCAATGCTCCACAAGTGGTTCAGGTTCCTGTTCTATGTGGTACAAAGCATAAATAGCATGTTGGCATGAAATGCCTCTCAATTGCCAAGTTCTACAGCTACAAACTCTATTAGTCAAGTTGACTGTATGCCTATAATGCCCTTCTCCAATCTTAAACCCAATATCAACATTTCAAAGCACCTTGCATGCCCTAGCCTTTTCCTTATTCTCCTCCAACATAAGTCTAGCCATAGGTGCAATATCACATATCCAGGTGTCAACAAACTTAACCATATCCACAGTTCTAGTCATTAATTTTCTCCTAATTTCCTCCAACATGGTTATTATAGATTTATGTCTACATGATAAGATCCATGAGTTAAAGGTTTCACACGTGTTATTTTCAACTGCATCACATTTGGAATGCTCTTGAAAGAATGCTCTAACCCATGACACTTGTGGATAATGCAATAAATCATCATTAATTTCATTACCAGGTTTGCTCATTTTTTAAATCTCCTCATTGTACTTCACTTCAAAAAGTGCCTATGTTCCAAAATTGTGTTTTTCCTTTCCTCTCCCTTCCATCTTTTATTCCAATTAGACCATATGTGTCTAGCATACATTATAACTTCAGCATTTGGTAGCAGTTCACCAACAGTTGCTTGAAGACCCTACAATAAAATACAATTCAAGAAAGAAAATACATTTCTACATATGTACAACTATCAAAGTAATAGACAATTATCTTCTGCATATCTGACATTACAGTAAGATCCTGTCCAGTACCCAACTGCAGGTCCTCTTTCAAGTAATTGATAAAGAAACTCCAGCTATGTTTAGTCTCCTTGTCCACAACTGCCAAGGCTATAGGAAACATCTGATTGTTTTCATTTCTTCCAATTGCTACAAGAAGTTCACCCTTACAAGCACCCTTTAAGAAACATCCATCAAATCCTATTATTCTTCTACATCCTTCCTTCAACCCTTTCTTCAATGCATCCAAGCATACATAAAAGTACACAAACAAATTCTTTCTTGCTATAGTTTCTCTATCCATCCTTACCCAAACAGAACTACCAGGATTGGTTTGCTTTATGACTTCATCATAATCACATAACCTTGCAAATTTCATACTCCAGTCACCTATGTTTTCTCTAAGAATCATCATCTTTGCCTTGTAACAAATTGTTCTACCCACATGCAGTCCTAACTCCTCCCTGCACAATTCTTGTATTTTCCAAATCCTCAAAGATGGTTGTTTAGTTATTTCATCATTGAATCTACTTGCTAGGAACTTATTTGTACACATTTTGTTCTTATTTGATGGTAAACACTTGTGTATAGGATAGTAATTCTTAATCATAAAGTTACCAGAATCCCTATCAATAGCACCATAGCACAACCATTTGCATTTTGCTTTGAATTTACATTTATCTCTCACTCTTTGAGCTTCATTAGGCCTTAACTTAATCTGATAATTTTTTTCAACAACATATTTTGCCAAAGCCTTTCTAAATTCCTTAGCATTCTCAAAAATCATTCCCAAGTTCAAAAATAGCAACAGTACATTCATCATCATACCTGATGTTTTTGCTCTTTCTTCTGCCTGGTAGATCAATACCTCCAACAGATTCTGCATCTAGCATATCAATGCTATCATCACTATCACATTCTGAGCTTTCAATATACTTCTCATCTCCTCCCAATATGCCAATATATCTATCCTTCTTATTTATTCTAATATCTTCAAAACCTCTATCCACACCAGCCTCACCTATTGGTACTTCTTCATTTATTGTTTTCTTCTCCCTATCTCTTTTCTTCCTAAGATTAGGATTTCTTTTGTTTCTCCTTTCATCCCTAAGGGTTCTCAATTCTTCATCAACATCTGAATCATCTTCATCTGGAATAACATCTACATCTATGTCACTATTAGACAGATTTGATTCAGCTTCATTTTGACTTGTATCACCTCCAGGCAGTTCTGTATCAACTCCATTCAAATCTAAATCATTCTCCGCAGTTCCCTGAGTATTTATACCCACAGATTCATCAACAGGATCAGACCATGGTAAAAGACCAGTTGGAGCAGGCAATTCTTCCAACTCATCAATTTCATGGACCACATACACATGAAACTCATCACCATCTACCAAGTCTTTCACAAATTCTAACAATTGAGTATCAGAACTAACTTGAACTAATTCATTGTTATCTTCACAGTAAAATCCCTTCACATTTGTATACCCAAGGTCTTTAGTGTAGGAAAGAAACTTGACAAGACTAAAATGATCTTTATCTATGCCAACACCAAATACATCTACTTCTCGTTGGTAAGTAGGGTTAGGGTTTCCAACAACACACCCCCTATGATGAAAACAAGTTAAAATATAGCTGTCCATATCTCGAAAAGAATACCCCCAATAAAAGGAAATACTCAAAAAGCCCCTTACTTTACCAGCCAAAACCTATATTAAAAATGAAAATAAAGAAAACGGAATCAACAACAATATACACCTTTAACAACAATATACACCTTCTTGAAGAAAACAAAAACACAGGTAGAAAACAAAATACACCATTACCTTCAATTTCTTTAATTTCTCCAATGTTGCACAGCCCGATACCTCGTCAATACAACCTTAAACCTGAAAAATGGCGACATAAAATACAACAATGGCTATTACTAACAACGAATTGAAGGAACAAATAAATACATGTGAAGAGAGGGAGATTTACCTAGGGTTTTCATCGGAGAAGAGAGAGAAAGTTTAGTTTTTCTTTTAGTTTTAAATCAAAAGAATGGTTTGATTTTTCTTTTAGTTTGAAAAAAAAAACGACGTGTAAAGAGGTTTAAGAGTTGGCATCATATAATTGGTCAGTTCCTCCACGTAGAATGGGTGTCTTGCACGCTCTTATGGTCAACAAAAGTCTGTGCAAAAAGTGTTAAAGTGACACATGGGAACCCTACGTTAGGTGTTTAAAATGAAAATCCTTCAGTTGAGGTGTCTAAGTGAAAGATTGTGCCAAGTTTAGGGGGCCACCGATGGGTTAGGCCTCGTGGAAAATTGATAAAATAAAATAATACATGATGCATATTTAATCCTGCACAAAGCCACCCACGTCCCTTTGCCTCAACTTTAGATCATATAGAGAACTTAATATCATGTTTGCATTTATATCGTCAATTTTATCTTTCCTATTTGGATTGTTTTGTTAGAAAATATGTACAAGTTGCTTATTGTTGGTCTCTTCAAAAATTTCTCTTTGCCTATTTTTTTTTTAAATGAGGTATGATAACATCTATTTTTAATATATATATATATATATATATTTCCGAATGTAATTTGATCTAAACAATAATCTCTAATATAATAATATGATATTGGAATTCCATCTTTTCAAATATACATTATTTTGGTTTTAATGGTAGAAAATAAATTATTCTTAATGCATTGATTTTGTTTTTTTTTTTTTTTTTTTAAATTAAGAGGTGACTCATAGCCTTTTATTAATGGAAAATAGACAAAAGCAGCAAAAGGGTCTAGGCCCAAAACGTCCAATCCAAAATCTGAAACAAGAAAAAGAAACAAAAAACAACAACAAAAAAATAAAATAAAATAAAATAAAATAAAAAAATAAAAAAAGGGAAAGACAAAACCCTCCTACAATCAAGACACCACTGTCTCTAAATCTTCCGTCATCAATGGTGGACCTCTGTCAACCTCTTCTCGACTCCGGCGGCAATGGTGGACCTACATCAAGGATCCTTGTGCAAATGATGAGATAGGAGTTAGACCTTACTCACTGTGGAACTAGAGACGCATATCATCGAGCTTGGATAGAGTACACCAAGATGTTAAAAATCTCACTAACGCCATGTATTCTTGTTTGTTGAAGACTTCTTCAGCTCAAAACATTGGTCCCTTTCCTGTGTGAGAGGTAACCCCCACATCCCTATTGAATATAATCTCAATAATCTCAATTTCACATTGTTATTCATTACCCTTATACTGCTGTACAAATCTATCTTCTTTGGAGCTTTCTCCAGATATCAATGCCTTGTAGAAAACCATTTTCCTTAAACCTTCGCCTCTTGACAGATTGAGCTCTGAGGGAACTAATACCACTGTCTAAGAAGCTAGGATCTAAAGTCCATGTATATCTGTTAGGTATTTCCTTTCTCTCCTCTGCTTGACTTATGCTACAACTGCATTTCATTTTGTGTAAAGATTATAGTTTGAAACTACAAATCATAGAATTTATTTTGCATTTTAGTAATTCGAATGTTTGGAATTTGATTTGCATCCATGATTAATAAGGATTTTCCTTTCTTTGGTACATCTTGAATTGATTGGAAAGTTTTATTTTCTGTACCTGCAAAAGAAAAAATAAAGTTAGTGAAGTAGTCTGCCACTTTGTTGCCTTCCCTGAGCGTATGTAGCACTGCAACCTCCCTATTGTTTCTCAAAAATTCAATCTTCTGAATCTAAATTTTAATGCTCTAAGGGACCTCCCATACCCCATTTAAAATCTTGGTCAAAACCAGTGAATCCGTCTCTAACCACACAGGAAGTAAATTATGTGTAACGCAATAATTTAAACCTTTCTCCATTGCACTAGTTTCAGCCTCCAACCCTCCAACCCTGTTCTTATGCGAAGATCATAGGTTGCAGCAAATATAAATTCATCTTTCCAATCCCTGATGCAAAACCCACCAACACTTTGTCTAGAATTTCCTTTAGAAGCTCCATCTGAGCTACATTTGTAGGTCCCCTCCATAGGAGGTTTCCAGTGAATGACCTAAGGAACTAAGATTGGTTTATATCCTTCACAGAAATGCACCAAATTTGGCCAATCCTCAGGGATATTCCTCAGCCAAGGGTATCTAAAAATAGCTAACCTGTGCAGGTTCCTGTTTACTTCCATCATCATTCCTTGCACATTCATTTTGTCACCATGTCTTACTCTGTTCCTTCTTTTCCATATTTGCCAGAGTATTAGACCAGTTATAGCATTGAATAGAGGCCTTATCTTAGCTGAACAAGTTGCATTCCACCATTTATACACTGTGTCCTTTATCTGAAGAAAAGGACCCTCTACACCAGCAGCCCTAGCAAAGCTACTCCACATTTGATTAGCAGCAGGGCAGGAGACAAAGAGGTGTTGAAAACTTTCATTAGCCATCTGATCACAACAGCAACACACCATCTCCTCCTCAGTTTCAAATTTGGCTAGGACTTCACCAATGTGGATGCTTTTCATTGCTAATCCCCAGAAAAAGAAAGATACTTTAAAAGGTACACCCTTCTCCCACATTTTGTTTACATATTTCACTATAAAGTGATCTACATGTTTTTCTACAAGAAGTAATTACGTCTGTTCATAAAATCAAACGTTTCGAAATAGTGAAAGCCCTTAGCAAGGTTCTGCCAAACAATTTTATAGAACTTTGAAAAATCTTTGAGATATGTTTCATGTTTTCGTGATAAATATGTTGTAATTTGGTGTTGATTTGGATCAACTATTTGTCATGTTGATAATTGTATTATGTTGATACTTGTATTTTTAATTTTTTTTTTTGGATCAATTTCCGTTGTCAAACTTCGTTAACTGAACGTAGTATTAAGGTTTAGGCATAATACAACTTAATATATACCTAAAAAAATTAAAAATTATAGACTTTCTACAAATGGATAAAAATAATTTTAAAAAAAATTGCATAAACTTTAGTTTTAGTATTATTATTATTTTCTTATTTAATAAACTTTATATATATATATATATATATATATATATATATATATATATATATATATATATATATATATATATTGTTACATTTGTTACTAATAAATCTGAACCTTCAAAGATATTGTAACAACCTGTTCCCGTCGTTATGGAAAGCCAATGGGGAAAGAATTGGGGCCGGAAAAACTTTTTGTAGTAACTTGAAATTTCCTACCCTAATCCAGATTTGGAAGAAATTTTAGTTATGTGAGTCTAGTAAAATCTGGTAATTAATAAGAGATTTAATAATGGATTTGATGACATGAGTAAATAGCCAAGACGTTAAGGAAACCATGCGACTTTACGGAATCAAATTCGGGCAAGTAGAACTACTAAAACTGATCTTAGCTTGAACAAGTAGTTTTTGAATGTCAAGGGTTGAAGGTGTGTTCTGAAATGGGGGTTTGGAACTCAAATTCCAACATTTTGTCTCTATGCAGGCCGCTGTAGAGGATGGATTCCGCTGTAGCGGGGCAGCTGTACTGGAATGGGCCCCGCTGTAGTGGGACAATCGCTACCTAAATAAGGTTAAAACCCCCAAAAACGTTATTTTCTGCAAAAGTTCGTTCTTGAGAGCTAAGGACGACCCATGGCAAGTTCTTAACAGTTTTCACCTCTTCTAGCACCAAAGGTAAGGTTTTTACTCCATGAATCCATTTTTCGATACGTAGAACGTATTTTCGTGGGAATTTATCATTGGGGGAAGATTTTGATCTGAAGTTAATGGTGGAAAAAACCCTAATTTGGGTATTAGGATCTTGGGTTGGTCTAGGGTTGATAATGTTGATTATAATTCAGGTTATTAGGCCTCGTTTATTGTATATTTTTAGACCACGAAAAAGCGGGAAGAATCTGGAAAGGGATGACTCAAGTGTCTTAGGATGATTCAAGCTTGATTTCGAGGTAGATGATGGTTGTGATTTCATACCGATGTGATGTATGTTAGTAATTACTTCGTTATAATGCATGTATGTATGCAAATGTTGCATTATTGATCACATTAATCGTAAATGAGTATGAATGAAGAATTGTATGCCATGAATCAACTCTTGACTGTATGATTTTAAGAATGTACATTGTGATTGTGATTGTTGTTTGTTGAATGGATCGGGTGTAATGTTCCAACACACTAACTTGGATCTGGTGCCACATTCCAATGCATATATGGGATCGAGTGTCACGTCCAGCACACTAACTTAGATCGGGTACCACGTACCAATACACTAACAATTTATGTATGGGTTCTATGAGAGGAACATTGACTTGACATGACTGTATATCTTGAAGATTGTGAAATTGCACATTGTTTGTAATTGATAATTGATAGTGTATATGTTCGGTGTATGCATGTTTATTATTGTTGTAATGACTTATATATGTTTCACCTATTGGGATAGCCGCGTGATCCCACCAGTAAACTGTGGTTGTGTACTGATACTGCACTTGCTCTTTCTTTGTTGAATACGAGGCATCTTCAGGCAGCTACTGATAGACCTCATTTAGAAGACCAGTGATCGATTCGAATTCAAGGGTGAGCTAGTTCTTTCAGGTTTCCATGAGTTCTCTATGTTTTAATCCACTCCTTTAGACTCAGACTTTCCGGTTAGATATTCGTATGTTTAGTTGAGTTGTACCCATTTTACTTAGACTTGTTGAGCTTTAGATATTTTGGTACATTAACTTTCAGGTTCTAGGGATTGTTCTTATGCATTAGTTGGTTAATTTTATTGAACCTTTGGAGTTTATGGGAACTCTACTTATTTCTTACATTTAAACCTACTTCTGTATCTTTAAATGTTTAGTTCTTGGGTTAGCTAGTTAGTATTAATGGTTCTACCACCAGAGGGTTACTGTGGCTGTCAATCACGACGATCTGGGTCGTGACAAAGTTGGTATCAGAGCCCTAGGTTCGTTGATCTCATTGTACCAAAACTAGTTTAGTAGAGTCTTGCGGAACGGTACAGAGACGTCTGTACTTTTCTTCGAGAGGCTATCACACTTTAGGAAAAACTCATTTCTTTCTACTCCTTTCTTGCTATGACTTGAATCCGATTGGTATCTAGGTGATACAAATTGGTATATGAATTTCCTCACTCTATTTCGCATATGGTTAGTAATTGAATTGTAAAGGTGGAAACAACAACACCAGCAATAGAAAATGTGTCCTTGGAAATAGGTATGTTTCCCTGACTCACTATGGGCATGTAATGACTAGAGACAAACATGAGGTTTTTATTATACTCTTAAGGTTGAAACCTTCATTCTTCTTGTATACTGAATCTGAAGATTCTTAGGATTTCCTTGTTGACTGTCATGAGTTGCTTCATAAGATGAAGAAGGTAGAGTGATTTGGCGTTGAGTTTATGATATACCAGTACAAGGGAGACACCCAAAAGTGGAGGTGGTCTCATGTTGAGTGTCAGCTAGTAAATGCACTACTCATGACTTGGAAAACAGTTGATAGCTATCTGTATGAAGAAGTATAAACCTTGAACTAGGGGTGTACAAAACCAAATTGAAAATCGAACCAAACCGCAAATCAGGAAAAAAAAAAAAAAACCTGACTAGTGGTTGGTTTGACTTGGTTTGGTATTGCAAAAAAAAAACCCAACTATATTTGGGTTGATTTGGTTTTAACTAAAAAAAAATTAATTCGAGACCAAACCAATCCGACATTTTATACATAAAAATATTTACTTTGATATAATCTTTAAATATTTCGTATACTTTTTCATAGTTTTTTATCTTTTAATATATTATTTCAAGTTTTAAACTTAGAATTTTGAATGGTTCAATAAAAATTATAGTCCACACATGATGGTAATTATATTAAAGCTTACATCAAAATCAAATTAATACTAATGTAAAAAGAAAATCAATTCAACACTAAGAGTGACAAAATTATTGAATATTTATTCTTTGGTTTTATATTGGTTTAGACAATTCAAACACATAATTTAATTTTAATTTCCTTTAATATTTAGTCATGTAACTAATACTTATTAAACTTATTTTAGCATGATTTAGTACTTTTAAATTATGATCATTTTCATTATGACTTGTTAATTTGCAAAATTTGTTTACGCGATTTCATTATTATTATTTTTTTGTTGGATATTTTAATGTCACTACTCATATAATATTTTGTGTTATTTTCTTAAAAAAAAAAACACCTTAGATAGTTGTATTTTGGTAGAACTAAAGAAATATTTGAAGTACAAGTAAATTATATGTCTGTATGAATACTTTACCGAAAAACTAGAAAAAACCTGAAAATTCGAAAAACCCAAAAAAATCTGGAAAGACTCGAGGTTGAAAAACCCGAGTTTATTGATTTGGTTTGGTTTATAGATTTAAAGATCCGACACAAATAGTTTGGTTTGATATTTGAAAAATTCGAACCAACTCAATCATGTACACTTCTACCCTGAACGTTAAGGGATAGGAGGAGAGATGAGTTCCTGAATATAGAGCAACATAATGTATTTGTTGTAGCCTTTAAGGCAAAGGGTCGGGTTTTATCCAAGTATGGTACACCACTTTGTTTCAGTCTAGAAGAGAAAATTTGTCGTGTTGTGAAGGGAGTAAAGTCAGATTTGTAGATTTAAGCTTATAGGTGTATGGTTTAACAAAAATCTTTTCAGGGAGTGGTTTATTTGATGACGGAGGTAAAAGGGGGTGAAGTCGGAAGACTTTGCCAAGGTGACAACATTCAAGAAGTTTTTTAAGGGAAGGCTAGATAATGAACACTATTACTTGGAAAATACATTTAGTATTGTTGTTATATCATATATGAGTTTCTTAGTAAATGATGAAATTATGTTACGAAAATTGGGGTTAGATCTCTACTGCGATTTCCTAGATTGAGTGTATATCAAATAGGGTCATTATACGACTACTACAATAACAAAGATGCTTACTTGGTTAAGTTATTAAGTGTGTTAAAATTGTGGAAAACCTGGGCCTATGTGGAGGAAATCCACAAGGCCATGGAGGCAAGAGAAAAGGTAATGCAGGTAGGGGAGCAGTGCCGCCAGGGAAGGAGGTTGCCCGTCAAAATGACATGGCTCGATTTTATGCCTTTTCGGACAAGACCAAGGCTGAGGTGTCTAATGCAGTGGTCACAAGTGCTACTCTTGTCTGTGCCCGGATGGCTATTGCTTTGTTTGATCTGGGCTCTACTTATTTGTATGTGTCAGTTTAATTGCCTTGGGATTTGATGTGGTTTGTGATGTACTTGATGCCCCTATCCATGTTTCTACCCCAGTTGGAGAGTCAGTCATAGCCACTCATGTGTATCGTGCTTGCCCTATCTTATTTATGGATTTTTCAAACTTGGGCTGATTTGGTTGTTTTGAATATGATTGACCTTGCTATAATCTAAGGCATGACTTGGACTTGGTTGTCCCCCCATTATGCTGTGTTAATTTGTAATGCTAAACCTATGACTCTAGAGATCCCTGGTAGGGAAATGTTAGAGTGGGAAGGGGTGTACAAGCCTAAGCCAGCTAAGGTCATATCCTCAATTCGGGCTAGGAAACTGGTGGGGCAGAGATGTTTGGCATATTTGGCTCATGTTCAGGATGTTAATGTTGAGTCTCCCTCTATTGAGTCTATTCTTGTAGTGTCTGAATGTAATGAAGTGTCTCCTATCGATTTTTCTGGTATGCCTCCAAATAGAAATATAGATTTCTGCATTGACTTGGAACAAGATATTCGCCCCATTTCCATCCCTTCTTATCGAATGGCTCCGATAGTATTGAGAGAGCTTAAGGCTCAAATCCAGGAGCTTCTTGATAAATGTTTCATTCGTCCTAGTGCTTCTCTGTAGGGTGCTCCTGTCTTGTTTGTTAAGAATAAGGATGACAGTACGAGGACTGGTGATTTTATCGTAAGCCATAGAGGAGTGGATCGATTTCGGAATGACAAACTTATGGATGAAGAAAGTCCCATTGAGTATACTTGGGTGAAGGAAATTGAAGATTTTAGTAAGAAAGTGAGTATAAAAAATAAAATAAAATTGGGTTGGTTCTTTGAATTTGATGAGTATACCTGAGTTTGAGGTGTCATGTTGATGGAAAGGTTAACTTCTTAGTGATAGTCAAGGTTGACTGAACATAATGGTAATAAGAATTTGTGATGGATTGTGATGGAATGCAACTATATAATAAGATTGTTGGTTAAGCGAATTTTGTATAGTAATTACGACTTGCGAGTATCTAAGGTTGTGGTTTTCTAATATTTGGAGAGTAATGTCATTGTATGAAAAGTTTTAAGAGATGGTAGGACACCACTCAAATCGAATTTAAAAGAGCTAGAGTCATAATGAAGAAAAATAGTGGGATGTCGCACAACCTTTAGAGAGAGGCAAGAGCAAGAATATTTTATTTGATTGCAAAGGTTAAAGAGGTATCTTCATAGGGATACAAAATTGGGTTTAGAGACGCATGAATTCATTCGTTGTTGTGGCTGTGGTAATAGTGTAACGGGTCCATTAAATTGGTTAAAACTATGGGAAAAGACTTGAGAAATGAGTGTACAAACATTAGCTTGAGTGTGATGATAAGTGCTTTGGTTTTGTTTTTGAGTTTAATAATGAGTACGATTGAATTTTTAGCGAAGGATATTATAAGATCGATGGAGATGCGATCAATGATAAGTGAAGATCCATGAATTCACGAAAATCTTCAAGGTATAAGCTAATGTTGATAGATAAGGGGATTATGTTATAAGACTGAATTTACAATTCAGATTTTTCACGTATGTCTACATTCGTAGTGATATATTTTGTCAAGGTATGAATTTGTAAGGCGAAAAATGATCAATTGTATCAAGTATTGAACCTTTAAAAGTACTTACACTTGGGTTGAGTCGTGAAGTTTATTACTTTTGATTGTTAAAGTATCTAAGAAAGGTTTTCATTTAACAAATGGTGGTTTAGAGTAAGGTAAATGGTCGAAGTGTTCCTGATGATTGTTAGAATTGAGAGTGTAGACTTCAGTGGAATGACGTGAAGAGTATGTGGAGTCAACTGAATGGAAATGACTGGTATCGGCTCTTCAGAGGAAAACCTTTGGTTTTATTCAATATTTGTTCCGTAAAATTCTTACATGATCATCTATTTCTTTTTGTACATGGTTCTAAGTATGATTCACTAACTATGCTCACATGTGTTTTCACTTTTGTGGGTGGATCAGGTTTTCTGATACTGTGATGTTCTCTTGGTTGAGTGGGATGATTGGGAAGATTTGGTTATTTTAGAAGACATATTTGATGTCGTCTCATATTTGTTAAGTATTTTAGTGGTTTTACATGTACCACTTTGCTTATGAGAATTCATAGAAGAGCTACCATGCGTAATTACAGTTGTCCGGCAATCTTAATATTCATCTTGTCGTCGGGGTCATGTAACAATTATGTGTGGTTGAATTTGGGGATCATTGTGTCCAATTCTACTGTTCTTAAGGGTAATCTACAATCACAATAACTAAATCTAGTATCTCAATAGTGTTGTTAGAGGGTTTGTATGCTTGGACATACCCCTCGATGAGTATATGATGTCTAAAGATCAAATTTTTGTAACTTATGTTCGCAGGAATTTATGTTGTGGGATGGAAATGTTGGTAAGAATTATGATTGTTTGGTTATTATGAGTGCGTGTTGCTTGGTAAGGTTCACTTCTAATTGTAGCGAGTATTGATTTGAAATTTTATCATGGTTAAGTGCTAAATGATTCATCCGGATAATTGTGTCAAGGTCCTTGATAACATGTTGCAGAAGTGTGTACGATCAATTTTGGTGGTTGTTGGGAATCGTTTTTGTTGTTAGTTAAGTTTACATACAACAATATTTATCACTCGAGTATTGAGATGACTTCATTGAGGCATTGTATGGGAGGATGTGTAGGTATTTAATTAGTTGATTTGAGGCTGAAGATGTAAAACCTTTGGGAGATGTTTAGGATAAGGTGAAAAGTATCCAAGCTAAGCTTCTAGCAGCCCAGAGTCGAAAGAAAAAGTATGCGGGACAAGTATCCTTGTTCGACGATTCAGATACTACTTTACTCTTACCTTAGCCCTTTTCTCCTAATTTGTCACTTGGGGACGAGTGATGGGTAAATTCGTATCTATTGTAACGACCTGTTCCCGTTGTTATGGAAAGCTAATGGGGAAAGAATTGGGGCAGGAAAAACTTTTTGTAGTAACTTGGGATTTTCTAGCCTAGTCCAAATTCGAATGAAATTGGAGTCGTGCGAGTCTAGGGAAATTTGGTAATGAATAAGAGATTTAATAATGAATTTGATAACATGAGTGGATATCCAAGACGTTAAGGAAATTGTGCGACTTTATGAAATCAAATTCGGGCGAGTAAAACTCCCAAAACTGATCTTAGCATGAACAGGTAGTTTTTGAATGTCAAGGGTTGAAGCTGTATTGTGAAATGGGGGCTTGAAACTCAAATTCCAACATTCTATCTCTGTGTAGGTAGCCGTAGCGGGATAGATCCCGCTATACCGGTATGGATCTCGCTGTATCGGAACAGTCACGACTTAAATAAGGTAAAAACCCCCTAAAAATGTTATTTTTTTGCAAAAGTTCATTCTTGAGAGCTAGGGACGACCCAGTGCAAGTTCTTGACAATTTTCCACCTCTTCTAGCACCAAAGATAGGGGCTTTACTCCCCGAATTCATTTTTTGATCCGTAGAACGTAGTTTCTTGGGAATTTATCCTTGGGGGAAGGTTTTGATATGAAGTTAATGGTGGAAAAAGCCCTAGTTTGGGTATTGGGATCTTAGGTTGGGCTAGGGTTGATAATGTTGATTATAATTCAGGTAATTAAGCCTCATTTATTGATTCTTGCGTTATTGTATGTTTTTAGACCAAGAACAAGCGGAAGGAATCCGAAAAGGGAAGGCTTAAGTGTTTTAGGAGGATTCAAGCTTGGTTTCGAGGTAGGTGATGGTTGTGATTTTATACTGGTGTGATATATGTTAGTAATTACTTCGTTTTAATGCATATATGTATGTGAATGTTGCATTATTGATCACACTAATCGTAAATGAGTATGAATGAAGAATTGTATGCCATGAATCAACTATTGACTGTATGATTATGAGAATGTACATTGTGATTGTGATTGTGATTGTGGCTTGTTGAATGGATCAGGTGTTATGTTCCAACACACTAACTTGGATCGGGTGCCACATTTCGGTGCATATATGGGATCGAGTGTCACGTCCAGCACACTAACTTGGATCAGGTACCACGTACCAATACACTAACAGTTTGTGTATGGGTTCCATGAGAGGACCATTGACTTGACATGACTGTATATGTTGAAGATTGTGAAATTGTACAGTGTTCATAAGTGATAATTGATATTGTATATGTTCGGTGTATGCATGTTTATTACTGTTGTAATGACTTATATATGTTTCATTTATTGGGATAGCCGTATGATCTTACCAGTACACTGTGGTTGTGTACTGATACTTTCTTTTTTGAGTACAAGGCATCTTCAGGCGGCTACTGACAAACCTCGTTTAGAAGACCAGTGATCGATTCGAATTCAAAGGTGAGTCAGTTCTTCCAGGTTGCCATGAGTTCTCTATGGTTTTGTCCACTCTTTCGGACTCACACATTCTAGTTAGATATTCATATGCTTAATTGAGTTGTACCCATTTTATTTAGACTTGTTGTGCTTTAGATGTTTTGGTACATTGACGTTCAGGTTCTAGGGGTTGTTCTTATGCATTAGTTGGTTAATTTTATTGAACCTTTGGAGTTTATGAGAACTCTACTTATTTCTTACATTTAAACCTCCTTCCGTATCTTTAAATGTTTAGTTCTTGGGTTAGCTAGTTAGTATTAATGGTTCTCCCATCGGAGGGTTAGTGTGGTACCAATTACGACGGTCTGGGTCGTGATAGATATGATGTCTGCAAATATCTCACAAGTGTGAAATGAATATTTGAAAAATGAACGATTACGATATAAGATCAAAATATATGATAAATATAATAACAAATTTGTATGGACCATTAGGAATGAACTTGATATGAGAAAGTCTTTAAAGTATGATCAGAAAAATCATTGTACAAATAAAGTTAGCTAACTACAATCTTAATTCGTATATCTATCACACGAATCTTAGAATTCAAACTCGAATAGTAAAGTTATTGATAGGAAAATAGTTAAACTAAATATGAATTATGATTGCATAAATATAGATAAGATAATAATCCATCAATTTAAATTTTTATTTGAAGACATTGGCAAACTTTTATAAGCGGGGACAATTTTAATTCAATATAAAATTTGAAGCAGAGAATTTCTATTATGTTATATTTTTTAATATCAAAACAAAAGTGATACGTTTAATTAAGCTACTTACATAACTCATTGGATTATTCAAACATGGGTACTCATAATGTAATCCACTCACTTCAATTCAAATTGGATTATCAAGCTACTTACATTTTTTATTGGATTATTAAATATATTTGCATTTTTAATTGGTAGTTAAAATTTTACTTATTATTGCGTATCATACGAAAATATTACAATTATATTTTAATTTAAAATATTATGAGATTATTTGAACTATAATTAAATATATTAAACGACATAAGACTAAACAAAAGTGTCATAGTAGAAAAAATATATAAGAGAGAGAATAAATTTAAAATTATCATTAATATGCACACAAAAAGGGAGACAGTGAGAATACACATGTCACGAAGATTGAATTCAAAATCTTAACTTATAATACAATATAACATTATCCACAATATAGGTGAAATATATACTAGATGAAATATAAATACAAGTACAAATATCATAATTGAAAAAAATGATGTATATGAATTTTTTTGGTGATAATGTAACAGTTCATAAAAAAAATGACTCATCAAATCAGAAAATATGAGGGAGGATATTTGAGGAAGAACGTCCTTCTCTTTTGTGGGTGATGCAAAAAGTTCAAAAGCAATTTGGAATGATAATGTAACCATAGATAAATTTTGTTAATTAAAAAAATAACACAAATAAATAATACTCAAAAATATAATTGGCAAATCTAAACAATGAAAGAATTTCAATAAAGAATAATATTTTAAATATTATTAACTTTATTAGTAATAATTTTAAATAAAAAGGAGTTGTAGATCATAAGAATGTTAAGTAACAAGTGAATTCAAGTTATATGTTAATCTCATAATATTAAATAGTGAGTAATGTAATAGCAGTAAATAGGAAAAAAACATTTAAAAAAATACAAAAGAAAAGAGATAATGTAAAAAGTTGAAAAGATAAAGACCTATTTGAATATGTTCTTTGATCCTTTTACATAGAAATCTGAATATAATTTTTAAGATACTTAATGACACTATAATTCATGCTCACGTTCTAAAGACTTCGTATGCAGAAAGTGTTCATGACATATGATTAGAGAGGATTATACATTTATTTTCATAATTTGATATATTCTTATTTGTTTTCAACCAAACAAACTCTACCTTGAGGATAAATGTAATTTAGTACGAGTAAAGTGAGAAAAAACTAACAATGAAAATTTTGAATCACCAGATCAATGATATATTTTGAAAATATTTATATGAAATTTTATATTATTATATGCTTTGTATCAAAGTGTTAGTTGAATGATTGTGTGTGTATTTGTATGATTTGTTATCTTTGAATGTATAAAGTATTTATGTTATTAAGTACATGCCACTGATAAATAAGATGTCAATTATATTTTAATAAAATCAATATAATGTTATGTGTTAAATAGTTAATATATTTTTAAGGAAAAATTAGCTAATTAGTCAAAATTTCTAATATAATTATTAAAAATAATTACACTTTAAATTATATTTAAAATGTCAATATGTCAATATTTTAGCAAATAAAGTGTATGCTAATATAATGTATTTACCTTCCTTTTATTTCTCAACTTGGGCCCACATTTGATTTAATTTGACTTCATTAACATTTACCGGTGAAAAAAAAAAATCAAGTTTTTTACTCACATTCTCTCTTTTTTCTCTCTCACGATTTTTACCCTTATTATCTCACCTCAATTAGTTTAAATATTTCCTTGTTTAATTAGACTCCATAGTATCTGAAATCAAAATTCGTCCATTTTACTAAAAGATAAGATTTTTAACCTCTTATTTTACTTTGAAATATGATTGGTGATTCTATATTTTCATCTCCTTTGGGTCTTTCTGCATGTGAGAAAGATGCAAAAATACTTCAATTTATTGAAACAATAACTAGAATTGTTGATGTCATCCAACAAAGTGTCTTGGACGAGATATTGATTATATTCATTTCACAGCAGAGCACAGTAGCAGCAGCAACAACAACAATAATAGAAATTATAATAATAGTAACAGTAATAGTAATAGACTAATAGTAATAGCAGTTGTTTAGGAATAGAAAAGGACCTCAAGAACGTAGGCTTAATAGTGATAGTAACTATAAAGTTCTAGAAAACAATCACGACTAGAATGTAAGCAGGGCGCACTTAGTTAACTGCTCCGGTGAGTGCCATGGTTAGAGAACGAGGAAGAGGTAAAGTCCCAGCGAAGGTTCGGGAAAGACCGCGTTAGAATCCAGTTACTTTGTTTGGCAATTCTAGTGGAATAAGGAACACATGGGAGCTTAGAAATGAGATAAATGGAACTAAAACCCCAAGCATGTCTCTGATGGGAATTCTGAGAGTTCTGGACTACAATATGCGTACAAAAGGGACTACCATATAGCTAAATGCTACTTCTAGAAGATATCTTGAAGCCAGCTGCTCAGATTGCAAGTTAGATGAGGAACATTGTACCAATGAAACAGTAGCCCTAACCCAGAAAAGGCAAATCTGAAGGGGAAACAAGTTGAGGAGAAGGTGTGGGCAAATTTGTTCCAGCGTAATCGCGCTACTTAAAATGGGATGTCCTTAACTTACATCCTGCCACAACTGATTGATGGTAGTATAGTTGTGCAGCTGGAAAAGAAATATGTTGACAGGGAAACAGAGAAGTGGAAATGTGCTCTCATAGCCTATGTTATTGGTGAGAGCCCAGGGTACAATGCTATGCATCGTTTTGTGTCCCAAAACTGGAACAACATTGCTACACCTGACATATATATGCATGAGGAAGGATATTTTATCATTAAGTGCAAGTCTATGGAGGATATGAGGGAGGTTTTGTACTCAGGGCCATATATCTTGAATGACAAGCCTATAATTTTAAAATCTTGGACAACTGATTTTGATTTTACTAAAGAATTTCCTACTGAGGTGCCATTGTGGGCCAAATTTCCAAAGATTCCTATGAACTACTGGGGATGCAAAACTCTAAGTAGGATTGAAAGCTCTATTGGGATCCCTATATATGTAGATGAATGCACTGCCAAACAAACCAGAGTGTCTTTTTCTCGAATGCACATTGAGGTAAACATCACCAAAACTCTCCCGGATGAGATAAGTGTTATGGATCCACTAGGGAGATCTTTTACTCAAGTTGGAACCTATGATTGGAGGCCATTATTTTGTGGTAAATTCCAAGTTCTTGGACATATATGCGCACCTGAGCAAAGGAGATGGCCACCGGATAAGAAGAAGGAGATGCCAGCTCCACCAAAGAAGATTACCAAACAATGGCAGAGTAAAGATCTAATTCGTGTACCTGAGCAGTCACCGAGTCATCCTGTGGAAGTGATGGAAAGCGATTTGCCTAAGCCTGAGGTAACTGTAGATGGGCAGCAGCTGATACTCATGGAGATGCCGTTGAGCCCAAACACCCTCATAGTCTCAACAACTTTCTTGAGTCCAGATGACTTCCCAGCCCTAAGAAATGTTACAACTACAGTGAAAAGAGGATACAGTGAGCGATATGTGAAACATCAGGCCCCTCCGGATAGAGGGAGATCAACCCAATGAATTGGCTTGTTTGGAACATAAGGGGAGTAAATAAGAAGCATAAGCAAAAAAAGTTAAAGAAAATGTTTCAAATAAAGAAGATAAGTTTATTTGGATTGATCGAGACTAGAGTGAAGCAACACAAAGCAAATAAGATCTTGACAAATATTACACCTACTTGGGGACATCTGGAAAATTATTGTTCTGCTACAAATGGAAGGATATGGATTTGTTGGGACACTAGCATGTATACGATCTTGAAGATCAATGAACACAATCAATTGCTCCATTGCCAAGTGAAAAACAACTCTAATGTTCTTGATTGTCTACTCACAATAATCTATGGGCTCAATACTCAAGAACTTAGGAAGACCCTATGGATTTCATTGAAAAATATTTCTCAAGGGATCAATTCTCCATGGATCATAGGGGGAGATTTTAATGCACAGCTCTATCCTCAGGACAGAAAATATGGCAACATAGTGCAACATGCTGAAATTAAAGATTTTGCTGGATGTATGAATGAGTTGTTACTCTCTAAAGTAAACTAGAGAGACGAGTACTATACTTAGTCTAATAAACAGATAGGGAATGATAGAATATACAATAGATTAGACAGAATGTTTGGCAATATGGAATGGATGATGAAATAGGGACATTTACATGTGGAATATGATTTGCCAAATGTTTCAGACCACGCCCCCATGATTCTATCATTTAAGCAGGCACAACCACACATTAAAGTTCCCTTTAGATTCTTTAATGTATGGGCTCATCACAACAAGTTTAATGATATAGTTGAGGCAGCCTGGAAGGAGAGCTTTACTAGTAATAAGTTGGGCAATATTTGGGCTAAGCTTAAAGCTTTGAAGCTAGGCCTTAAACAACTAAACAGTGAGCACTTCAGGAATATTGCCCACAATATAGAGAAAGCAAGGTTTGACTTGGCTTGCGTGCAAAGACAACTGCGGACTCAGTATGATGATCAACTACTAAATCAAGAGAAAAGTATTCTGCAAAATCTCGACAAGTGGAGTCTGGTGGAAGAAAAATTATGAGACAAAAATCCATGGATATATGGATTCAACTAGGTGACTCCAACACCACGTATTTCTCAGTTGTGCTTAAGGAAAAGACCCAAAGAAAGCAGATATCAGAATTAAGGTCTAATGCAAGGGTGAGACTAACAGATCGGTCAACTATTAAGGATGAGATTATTAGTTTTTATAAAGGCCTTATGGGAACTGTTGCACCACTGCTACCAACTGTTAATAAACTAGTCATGAGGAAAGGGTATCAACTCCAACAACTGCAAAGAATAAGCCTCAGAGATCCAGTTACTGATGAGGAGATATTTGCTAGCTTGAATGCTATTAGAGATGATAAAGCACCAGGTATAGACGACTATAATGTAGTCTTCTTCAAAAATTCATGGTCCATTATTAAAGAAGAGGTATTGTACGCAATCAAAGACTTCTTTACCACAAGTAAGATGCCTTGATCTATTAACTGCATAGTAATTACACTAGTACCTAAAACTCCTAACCCGGCCACAATCAAGTAGTTTCGACCACCACTAGGGACTCACCCATAGATGTGGAAACATGAGTGGGTATATGCAGCGAATTTTACTCTGAACCATGTCCATAACGAAGTACGCAGTCACATAAAAATATACAGAACCCATGTTGAATATGTCACGCCCCGAGCCTATACCCCGGACGTGGCTGGCACTCGAGAACCATTGTTGGCCCCAAGTGAACCCTTGGCTAGGCTTACATAACTCAGCGGAAGACTTAACTTAACACAAAAATCTCAAATCATAACTTTAAAGAGATATAACTTAGCTAAAACAACAATTGAAGTCTTTAAACAACATCTAAATAATAAAGTAAAGACAACTGAACTACTAATCGTCTGACTATCTATGAAGCCTCTAAAAACAATTGAGATGGATGTTAGGACAAGCCCCACATATCCTAATGAACTGATAAAATAACTTAAAGCAATAAAAAGAGTCCTCCGGAGTGTAAAGAGGCTCACCAACTGACTCTGGAGTCCTCACTAGATCAATGATGCGCTAGATGTCTATCCTAGTTACCTCTGTCTGCATCATAATAAGATGCAAGCCAACTGACATCAGTACATTGAATGTACAAGTATGTGAGTTGGAATGTTAAATACAACATAGGCTTGAAAGGAATCTAAAGAACTTACCTGGCTCAACTCAACTTAACTCAACTCAACATAACTGAACTAATTTCAATATAAAGCAGTTTAAAACAAGTGTAATATAAAGAAAAGTTGTTTAAAAACATGATGTCAACTCTGTGTGTATGCAAGGATACAACAAAACTCTAAAATATATGTAAAAATACAAATAACTGTGTATATAAGAATACAATAACTTCTGTGGGAGTTTTCCTAACAGACAACCATCACGTAAGAGCTATTCTGATGATGCAATGTTTTGCCTAACGCTGCCAGGGTCGTCCTATACCTTGCCATGAGCATAGAGCTGATCCACTAGTTTATGCAAAAAAGCACTAAAGGAATCATCTAAAAGGTATGACCCTTTTCTACCCCTGGTGGCTACATGGTTTATGGAGACTGTGGGTTCTCTGAACGTTCCCCTATATCGGTGCTCAATACTACTTCCAAAATATAATACTCGATCTTTATGTTTAAAAACATATTTCTTTCTGTGATTTGAGATAATTGCTCAAAACTTAGCTCAAAGGCTATCTTGGAAATCAAAGTTTCCCCTGTTGCTTCATTTAGAAAGCGATTACTCTTTTCTGAAAACTAGCCCGAAGGCTCTTTAGAAATCTAGGTTTCCTTTCTTGTTTAAATGTGAAAACATTTTAAACCCTTTGGGAATCCATAGTCCCCATATACTTTTGAAGAAATGAACTTCAAGCTTTACTCTTTACTCATTACTCAACTTGAACTTTAAGTCTTAAAACAAAATTAAAACATTTGGAAAACTCTAAGAACCTCTCTTAACTTTGATCTCAACAGCTTTTGACTTGACTCTTGACTAGTCCTTGAATTGAATTATGAATTCAATGATTATGATTTGTGATTGAAAAGATCTCATGATGTTTAGGAATGATTTTAGATAGCTAAACATGAGTAAAGATCACGAAATCACCGTCTTAAAACAAGTCTGCGACGCGGAGATGTTTCTAAATAAATGGTTGAGAAATTAAATTTGAGACAGAGGAGTCCGCATCCTAACCACGAAGCGGAGAAACTTTTTGGTCACTGGGGGAGCAAGTCCGCGACGCGAACTTGCGGTCCAGATCACGCTCGAATTTTTCGTTCTCCGTTTTACAACCCCAATTCGCCTAAACTCGAATATTTTTCTCAAATTCATTTTAGCTTCCAATACACAACATATGTACTTAATAAACTCTCAAAACAACTCTAAAACTCAGTGTAAAGATCTCATAAACTCCTTAATTCAGCCCAATTCAAGAACAACATTCAAATTCAAGAATACATGTCAAAAACATCAACTTTCAAACTCTTTTAGGATGAATTTCACTGAACTAAACATGTTTGGCATGTGGGTGAATGAAACCAATGCTATGAAAGACTCACATACTTGTAAGATTAATTCCTTGTCGTGATCCACCACCAAATCGCATGATCTTAGCGAAATCTAAGCTTTTCTTCTTTTTTCTCCTTTTTTTCTTTTCTCCAAGCCCTAGTGTTAATTTCCAATTGACTAAACTGATCTCATTCTGATTTGACCCTTAATTAATTCATTAAAATGAATTAAATTAATTGGGTAAGGAAAAGACTAATCTACCCTTCAAAAATTCGGATTATACTTTTCTTAATCGAATAACCCAACTTCAAAAGGGCATAACTCACTCATACGAACTCAGAATCATGAAAACTTGGTGGAGTAGCAAAGATCATTCCAAGAGCTTTCCAACCATATCTGGAAGTACACCTAACTCATCCTGAGCTAGGAGTTATGGCCGTTTGAAGTTGACCAAAACTCAATTTTTCCTAACTTAAATTTTTCCAGATTTTCATTCTTTCCAAAAATGGTTATTTCCTGTTGTTAGCTTCTTCCTAATTATTTCAAATTGTGAGATGTTACACTATCTCCCCCGTGGGAATATTCGTCTTCGAATGAGATTACTCTTACTAGGCTAAGGGTGTAATATCAAGTTGAAACACCCAACAAGCAAATGCAACAAACAACATATATGCTCACTCATAATTTAAAGAGTACTGAGAAGAGAATCAGTATCTTGGTCTGCATTTTCTCTAGACTCAAAGAGATGTGGATATCTCTTTTTTCATGTCCTTTTCTGCTTCCCAAGTAGCTTCATCAACAAATTTATTCCTCCAAAGGATTTTGACTGATACTACCTCTTTTGTTCTCAACTTGCGAATTTGGCAATCTAGAATCTAAACAGGAATCTCCTCATAAGATAAGTTATCCTTAATACAAATATTTTCAGTTGGTATGATCAATGTAGGATTGCCCATGCACTTCTTCAACATGGATATGTGAAACCCGAATGAATCGCGGCTAACTCTTATGGTAGCTCCAACTCATAAGCTATATTTCCAATCCTCTTGGATTTTCGATAAGGTCCAATATACTGGGGACTAAGTTTCCCTTTCTTACCAAACCTCATAACACCCTTCATGGGTGAAACTTTTAGATATACCCAATCATCTACTTCTAACTCTAACGCTCTTCTCCTAACATCAGTGTAGGATTTCTGACGACTCTGTGTTGTTTTCAACCTCTGTTTGAATCACCTTTACCTTCCCTATAGCTTGATGAACCAAATCTGGTCCTATTAAGCCTGATTCACCAACTTCAAACCATCCAATTGGAGATCTGCATCTTCTCCTATAAAGAGCTTCATATGAAGCCATCTGGATGCTAAAGTGGTAACTATTGTTGTAAGCGAACTCGATGAGAGGTAGGTGATCATCCCAATTACCTTTGAAGTCGATCACGCACACCCTCAACATATCCTCTAAAGTTTGAATAGTGTGCTCTGCTTGCCCATCTATCTGAGGATGAAATGTGGTACTTAAGTTCACCTTTGAACCCAAACCTTTTTGGAATGACTTCCAAAATAGTGCAGTAAATTGCGCACCTTTGTCTGAAATAATAGAGAATGGGACTCCATGAAGTCTTACCACCTCCTGAATATACAACTTGGCATAATTTTCTGCTGAATGAGTAGTCTTCACTGCAAAAAGTGGGTTGATTTTGTCATTCTGTCGACAATCACCCAAATAGAATTATGCTACCTGTGAGACCTTGGTAAACCTGTGATGAAGATCATATTAATCATCTCCCACTTCCATTTTGAAAGTTCTATATTCTGAGCCAAACCACCAGGCCTTTGATGCTCTACTTTAACTTGTTGGCAATTTAGACACTTAGCAACAAATTCTACAATGCCCTTTTTCATATCATTCCACCAATACACCTCTCTCAAATCACGATACATCTTTTTGGAACCCAGATGAATGGAATATCTGAGCTACGAGCCTCCTCCATGATCCTCTCTTGGAGTCTATCCACCATTGGTACCACAATTTACCTTGATATCTCAGTACGCCATCTCCCCCTTGTTCAAAAGCTAATAATTTTTGCTTATGAACATTTGTCTTCAATTCAAGCAAAGTAGGGTCTTGGTCAGGATTGCCTTTTATTTCTGACACTAATGATGATTCAGTCCCATTCATCACCACTATTCCTCCTTTTGTGGAATCCATGAGTCTGACTCCCAGGCGTGCTATGCACATCTTTTACTAACTCTCTCTTTTCTTCCTCAACATGGGCGGTACTATCCATAGACAACCTGCTTAAGGCATTAGCAACAACATTAGCCTTACCTGGGTGGTGAAGAATACTTATGTCATAATCCTTGAGTAATTCTAACAACCTCCTCTGTTTGAGATTGAGCTATTTTTGAGTAAACACATACTAGAGGCTCTTGTGATCAGTGAATACATCAACATGAACACTATACAAAGAATGACGCCATATCTTCAAAGCGAATACTACAACAGCCAACTCTAAGTCATGGTTTGGGTAGTTCTTCTTATGAACTTTCAACTGTCTAGAGGCATAAGCTATAACCTTGCCATTCTGCATTAATACACAACCCAAACCAACTCTAGATGCATCACAATACACCATAAAACCTTGTGTACCTTCTGGTAAGGTCAATACTAGGGTAGTAATTAACCTCTTTTTCAATTATTGAAAGGTTTTCTCACAAGCTTCAGACCATTGAAACTTAACTATCTTCTAAGTCAATTTGGTCAAAGGGGACGAAATAGATGAAAACCCCTCTACGAACCTTCTATAATATATATCCAGCCAAGCCCAAGAAACTCCTAATATCAGTTGGAGATGTTGATCTAGGCCAACTCTGCACTGCCTCTATCTTCTAGGTATCAACTCCAATTCCATCACCGAAAACTATGCAGCCCAAGAACGCCACAAACTTAAGCCAAAACTCACATTTCGAGATCTTAGCATACAACTCCTTATCTTTCAAAGTGTGAAGAACTATTCTGAGATAGCTAGCATGATCTTATTCATTCCTTGAATAGATTAGTATGTCATCAATGAAGACGATAACAAACATATCTAAATAAGTTTTGGAGACTCTATTCATAAGGTCCATGAATGATGCGGGTGCATTAGTTAAATCGAACGACATGACCAGAAACTCATAATGACCATAACGGGTCCTGAATGCTGTCTTGGGAATATCACATTCCCTTACTTTCAACTGATGGTAGCTAGATCTGAGGTCTATTTTTGAAAAACAAGAAGCACCCTGAAGTTGATAGAAAAGATCATCAATCTTTGGAAGAGGATACCTGTTCTTGATGGTAGCCTTGTTCAACTGACATTAATATATAAACATCCTAAAGGAACCATATTTCTTTCTTAGAAATAAGACCGGAGTGCCCCAAGGTAAGACACTTGGTTGAATAAACCCTTTTTATGAAAGGCCTTTCAACTGCTCTTTAAGCTCTTTCAACTCTGCTGGTGCTATTTTATATGGCGGAATAGATATAGGATGAGTATCTAGAAGAAGGTCTATATTAAAGCCTATCTCTTTTTCAGGAGGGACACTGAGAACATCGCCATGAAAGACTTCTAGAAACTCTCTTACTGCTGAAATTGACTGAATAGGAGGTATCTCAACACTGGAGTCATTAACTTGGACTAAGTGATAGACACACCCCTTATAAATGAACTTCCTTGCCTTAAGGTACAAAATGAGACGACCTTTAGGCACTGCCGAACTGCTTTTCCAACTCTAAGATTGGCTCATTTAGAAACTGAAACTTGACAACTCGGGTTCTACAGTCAACTGAGGCATAACAGGCATGAAGCCAGTCCATACCAAGAATGACATCAAAATCTACCATATCTAACACAATTAAATCAGCCATGGTACATTCGTAATTGACGAAAATGGGGCAATCACGATAAACTCGCTCTACTAGAATGGACTCACCAACAGGTGTAGAAACACTGAATGGTTCACTAAGTTGCTCAGGAATAACATCAAAAGTCATAGCAACATATGGAGTTACAAAGGATAAACTCGCTTCTGGATCTGGCAAAGCGTAAATAGTAAAGTCAAAGATTTGTATCATACCAGTGACAACATCTAGCGAATCCTCTTGCTCTTGGCGATTGTTGATAGCATATAAGCGGTTTGTTCCTCCGCCAGTACCGGAAGTAGTCAATCTAGGTGCAGTTCTGTGTGGTGAAGCGATTGAAGAAAACTAGGCTCTATTTCCCCCATTACCATTACCCTGCAAGTTCTTTAGATACTCACGCATGAAATGCCCATTTTGACCACACTTGAAACAACTAGTGGAGCCCTCATGACAAGTACCAGAGTGGTTCATACCACACTTGGCGAATGCAGGAGGCTTACTACCCCCTTGTACCACGCAACCCTGAGAATAAACAGGGTTAGCTCTGAAGTTCTGACTATTGTACTCACCTTTGTTCTTAGGTGCAGGTGTACTAGCAAATGATGGAGTAGGTCCCTTCTGTTTCTCTTGGAAAGATGACCGGTTGGCATTACTCTTCTGCTACTCGGACTCGTTCCCTATCTTAGCTCACTTGTTCTTAAACTCTTCCATATCCCTTAGCTTCTCTTCCTTAACCTGCTGCACATATACCATTAACCTCGAGATGTCCATATCCCTAATGAGCATTACAGCCCTACCTTCTTTACTCGACACACGAGCTAACCCAGCAACAAACAAGCTCATTCTACTCCTCATGTCCGTAACCATTTCCAAAGCATAATGGGACAATTGGGTGAATTTCAACCCATATTCATGAACGGTTAGAAAATCTTGCTTAAGTGTTAAGAACTCACGTACCTTGGCCTCTTTTAGTTCTCGAGGAAAGAAATTCCCCAATAAAGCCTCCTCAAAATAGGCCCAACTCGCAGGTGGTGCATCCTCAGCTCTACCATCTTTCCACTGGTCAAACCAAGTCCTAACGACATTTTTCAGTTGATATGCAGCTAGCTCAACTCTCTCAGTATCAGCAACATGCATCACGTCAAACACCTTTTTCAGCTCATCAACAAAGTTCTCCGAATCCTCAAAAGTGATTGAACCAGTGAAACTTGAAGGATAAAAAACTCGCGAATCCTTGAAGTGTCAGCCTCTTTTTGTCGAGCCCCTCTTTGCTGTCCAGCCTAGTTAGTCACAACTTGACTCAGTATCTTGATTGCTTCTCTGAACTCATCATTAGTGACTTCCACTTGAGGTTGCACTTTAGGGGCACTTGGTAACTCTTGTTTCTCAACATTGCGTCTAGCAGGACGACCTCTGACAGCTCTTCGTAGAGGCATTATTATCTGAAAACACGCACAAGCATGAATTAGAAGGAAACTTTTTAGAGATCAATCTCTAACACACGAAATGAGTGTGGAAGAAGTGAGAAATTTTCCTAAATGTTGCAGCCTCCTAATTATAGATGTGGCGCGCTTCACACTGATAACTAAGACTCTACTGACACGGCTTCATAGACTCCCTAGGACCCTTGAACTCTATGCTCTGATACCAAGTTTGTCACGCCCCGAGCCAACACCCTGGATGTGGGTGACACTCGAAAACCATTGCTGGCCCCAAGCAAACCCTTGGTCTGGCTTACTTAACTCATCAGAAGACTTAAAATAACACGCAAATCTCAAAACATAACTTTAAAGATATATGACTTAGCCAAAACGACAACTGAAGTCTTTAAACAGCATCTGAATGATAAAGTAATGATAGCTGAACTACTAACTATTTGACTGTCTATGAAGCTTCTAAAAACAACTGAGATGGATGTTGGACAAGCCCCACACATCCTAATGAACTAATAAAATAGTTGAAAGCAATAAAAAGAGTCCTCCGAAATACAAGGAGGCTCACCAACTAACTCTGGAGTGCTCACTGGATCAACGATGCACTAGATGCCGATCCTAGTTACCTGTGTCTACATCATAATAAGATGCAGGCCAACTGGCATCAGTACATTGAATGTACGAGTATGTCAGTTGGAATGCTAAATACAACATAGGCTTGAAAGAAATCTGAAAAACTTACCTGGCTCAACTCAACTCAACATAACTGAACTCATTTCAATGTAAAGCAGTTTAAAACAAGTGCAATATAAAGAAAAGTTATTTAAAAACATGATGCCAACTTTTTGTGTATTCAAAGATACAACAAAACTTTAAAATATATGTAAAAATACAAATAACTGTGAATATAAGAATACAATAACTTATGTGGGAGTTTCTCTAACTGACAACCATCACGTAAGGGTTATTGTGATGATACAACATTTTGCCTCACGCTGACAGGGCCATCCTGTACCTTTCCATGAGTATAGAACCTGAACTACTAAGTGGATCCACTAGTCTATGCAAAAAAAGCACTAAAGGAATCATCTAAAAGTTATGACCCTTTTCTACCTATGGTAGCTACATGGTTTATAGGGGATGTAGATTCTCTAAACGCTCCCTCATATCGGTGTTCAATACTACTCCCAAAATATGATACTAGCTCTTTATGTTTAAAAACATATTTCTTTCTGTGATTTGAGATAATTGCTCAAAACTTAGCTCAAAGACTATCTTGGAAATCAAAGTTTCCCCTCTTGCTTCATTTAGAAAGCGATTACTCTTTTTTGAAAATTAGCCCGAAGGCTCTTTGGAAATCTAGGTTTCCTTTCTTGTTTAAATGTGAAAACATTTTAAACCCTTTGGGAATACATAGTCCCCATAAAATTTTGAAGAAATGAACTTCAAGCTTTACTCTTTACTCTTTACTCAACTTGAACTTTAAGTCTTAAAACAAAGTTAAAACATTTGGAAAAGACTTTTGGAAAAACTCTAAAAACTTCTCTTGACTTTGATCTTAACTGCTCTTGCCTTGACTCATAACTGGTCCTTGAATTGAATTATGGATTCAAGGATTGTGATTTGTTATTGGAAAGATCTCATGATCTTTAGGAATGATTTTAGATAGCTAAACATGAGTAAAGTTCACAAATCACCGTCTTGGAACAAGTCCGCGACGCGGAGATGTTTCTAAATAAATGGTCGCGAAATTAAATTTGAGACAGAGGAGTCCGCGCCCTAACCATGATGTGGAGAAACTTTTTGGTCACTGGGGGAGTAAGTCCGCGACGCAGACTTGCGTGCCAGATCACATTAGAATTTTTTGTTTTCCGTTTTACAGCCCCAATTTGCCTAAACTTGAATATTTTTCTCAAATTCATTTTATCTTCCAATACCCAGCATATGTACTCAAAAACCTAACTCAAAACAACTCTAAAACTCAACTTAAAGATCTCAGAAACTCCTCAAATCAGCCCAATTCAAGAACAACATTCAAATTCAAGAATACATGTCAAGAACATTAACTTTTAAACTCTTTTAGGATGAATTTTGCTGACTAAACATGTTTGGCATGGGAGTGAATGAACCCAACGCTATGAAAGACTCGCATACCTTGTAAGATTAATTCCTTGGTGAAATCCACCACCAAATCGCACGATCTTAGCGAAATCTGAGCTTTTCTTCTCCTTTCTCCTCTTTTTTCTTTTTTCCAAGCCCTAGCATGAATTTCCAATTAACTAAACTGATCTCATTCTGATTTGAACCTTAATTAATTCACAAAAATGAATTAAATTAATTGGGTAAGGAAAAGACTAATCTACCCTTCAAAAATCCGGATTAGACTTTCCATAATCGCACAGCCCGACTTCCAAAGGGCATAACTCACTCATACGAACTCAAAATCGCGTAAACTTGTTGATGTTGGAAAGATCATTCAAAGAGGTTTCCAACCATATCTGGAAGTACACCTAACTCATCTAGAGCAAGGAGTTATGGTCATTTGAAGTTGACCAAAACTCAATTTTTCCTAACTTAAAACAAATTTTCCAGATTTTCATTCTTTCTAAAAATGGCTATTTCCAATTATTAGCTTCTTCCTAGTTATTTCAAATTGCAAGATGTTACAGAATAACACTAAACTCTTCCTCAAAAGAGCTCATATTAAACATTTTAATTCAATTGTCTTCATTTATTTGATTTTTAGCTACCCACAATCAACCAGTCTGGTCCTTATTACAATCGTACACATACTCGTACTTCTCGCAATACTTCACTAAAGCCAACACTCTTAATACTAAAAGATATCATAATTACACCGACTATTTACCTTACTCTCAAACCAGAATTCATATCAAAATATTCTTAGTAAACACATTATTGTTGTCAAAAAATTCAAACAATGGATCTCTTTCTTTCCATTTAAGCATATCAAGATAGATATGGGTCACACCAAAACTGATAGTACTAATTTCAAATCTACAAGTACAATCCCATTGAGGTAGAAAAATTGAATCACATCTAATGTCATCGTCACGCAATCATTCACATATCAAGTTTCAACTACCATTCAAACCATCATATACCTCATGTCAAAACTTAGAGAGATTTTTGGGTCACCCTATTAATTTTATATACTATGAATATATAACCTTTATTTACCATCCAGTGTCTATGTAATGCATCACAACAATTTGTGTAGTCCCATCAATAGAATACTATCAATCTAACTCGAGATCCTTAATAATCATGTAGAACTGTATCACATTCTGTAGTGCATCCACAAGTCATCTACCATAATTTAAACAATCTATCCCCACATAACTACACAAAATCTTATGCATACCTCTGTTTGTCACCCAAATAAAAGTTCAATCTACATAAAAGTCACAGATAAATCTCTCATAAGTCTGTGCCGAACTAGTCCACATTGTATAATCATTTGTAAACCTAAAGGCGAAAATCTATACAACTTTCCACTCTACACTATGGGTCTATATGAGAGGTATTATTCCTTTGCCATTCTTAAATTCCTTCTATGACGCAAATTTTAAATAGCTTATACTCTTCAATACACAATGCCTTTGTTCTTTTCACTAACTCACTTATCAATCTTATCACTTGACCAAAAATCCATGATATATACCTCATACTCTAAATCAAAACTTTGTATGAAACCCTTCCTTAGGTCCTTTAACAATCAAAAGTAACAAACTTTGAGACCCAAACCATGCATAAGTCCTTCCAATTGCTGAATACACCACACTATTAATTATTTCTTACTTATCAATTCATACCTTAACAAAATCTCTTACCACGAACGTAAGCATACAGTGAGATAATTGAAATTTTGATCCCAACTGTATAGTCCATGCCAATTAGCTATCAATATTAGCTGATACCTTGAAGATTTTTTTTTTATGAATTCCCATATCTTAGTTTTTCATTGGTTGCCTCTCCATCAATCTTACCATATTCTTCATTAAAAATTCAATCGTGTCAGTTACCAAAATAGAAATCATAAAAAAAAAGTTATCACCACACTCGAGCCGAACATCTATAGACTTCTTTTTCAAATATTACTCAATAGTTTTTCAACCTATTTAATGAACTCGTAACACTATTATCATAACCAGAGCAAAGCAGATGAAACAACAAGTCTCTGAGCCTGATTCTTAATCCTATGAAGATACAACTTTGGCCCTTGAAATAGGAGTAAATATTCTTTCTCTCGTCTTCTTTCGTAGGCTTCACTACATCCCACCAATTCTTTCCATTATGGCTCTAGCTCCTTCAATTCTATTCGAGTGGTGTCCTAACACCTCATACAACTTTCCATAAATTCATGCTATTCCCCAAATAGTAGCAAACCATAACCTTAAATACTCAAAAGCCATTATTACCATACAAAATCCATTTAACCAACAAACCTTATTATATAGTTGCATTTCAATCATAATTCATCACAAACTCTTATTATTCTCAGGCTCAGTTAGCCCTTTCCATCACTACGAAGTCAATATTGTCAATGATGACACCTCAAACTTGGTTGTACGAATCATCCAAGGACTCACTCAATTTTGTTATGCACTTTATTAGTAAAATTCCTAATTTCCCTCACACAGGTATAATCGTTGGAAATTTTCTTTACCCATAAACTTTTCATTCTGATATCGATCCAATCCCTTAGAGCTTACGATGAAACTACTTGTCCTCATCTAGAATATTCAGGGTACACTTCACTATCTAAACGCATTAATACCGTATCAAAGATCCACCACTAAAATTTCTCTTATAAACAATGCTTAACCCATTCATTTGTAGTAATGAGCTACTTGGCTTTTCAAATATGAACGCAACGTCAAATCTCATAACACAAGCATGTGATACAATTGATAAATCCTTAAGTAGTTCGTATTCACTCTTAACAATCAAGTTATCCATTTCCATCTACCACTAGTACCACCTCATGAAAGCCTATTAGATCCACCATTAGAACACATCATACCTACCAAGAAAATTGTACCCAAATAGCTCACACATTTCTATCCATTGAATAATTGCAAAACATTATCAAATTCGTTCAGTCTCTAGCCAAGTGATATGCATTCTTTCGTAGACCAGGTCGATAGCAGAAGTAACACACTCCATAACTCTAACCAAGTAAGCAACGATACTATTGTAGTAGTCGTATCATGGCCTCTTTGATATACACTCAATCTTTAAAATCGCAGTAGAGATTCTGACCTTAATTGTGACAACATCATTCACATCATACGGTAAGAAACCCATACCTATTATGATAATTTACTAAATGTAGTTTCAAAAGTCACAATGTTCATTACCTAACCATCTTTTTAATCATTCCACTTTCAATTGTCGAACCACTCAAGATATTGGCTATACCATACAAGCATCATTCTAATACTGGTAACTAATATAACAAGATAATACGTTCATGAAGTCCCTCAAACCATTGTTCAATCTCATTATTTATTTATCCTAAAAATGGATCATCAAATCATAATCTCACACAATTTCTTCGAATTACTAAACAATCTAAATTTGACCACGCATCCTTTCCATAAGTATATTACATTCACCTAAGTACTAGATCTAACATCCAAACCATACACAACACCAACTACTCACGAGTCATCACTATAAGTGAGAGTGAATAGAATGAAGCGATAAGAATCATAACGGACAAAGGATGCACGATAGAGATTCAAGAACTAAAATTTTTTCTTAAAAGTCACTATAGCCTCTCGAAGATAAGTATAGATGTCTCCATACTGATCCGTGAGACTCTACTTAGACTCGACTTGTATACACGTGAGACCTATGAGACTAGGGCTCTAATACCATTTTTTCACGATCCAAAAAATGGACGTGATGACGTTCGTCTTATCTAACCAAGACTAGTCAGCCTAATACCCAATTAATACGGTGAATGCGGAAGTTAAAACAAGAAAAAGAGACTAACACCATCCACTAATATGGAAATCATAATCAACTCAAAATAAAACCCCAAAATTTGATAGTCACGTTTACAAGCCTCTAATGTATCACAGTAGAATTGAAAGAAAATACAAAGTCTCAAATGACATTGTTTTTAGAATAGAACAAGATCATAAATAAGGAGAAAGAAGGTATGCTGAAATGACAAGCGGCTACCTCACAAACCTCCAAGAAGCCTCAAACAAGAAGAGAATAGAAAGTATCAAGAAGATCCGGGCTTGTAACCTACAAAAATGTAGAGGAAAGGGGTGGTACCAAATTAAACGGTACCCAACAAGTAAATTTCTAAACACAATTTAAGGGAATAGGATACGGGTACTACTTACACTCTAACCGAACCTCTACCGCTACAACCTGCATAAAAGATAGTCCAACCCAACAGATTATAAGTTACATAGAACACAACTCAACAACAACACTCTAACAATTACACAACCTCAACAACAAGCTCAATATTCATTAATCACAAGTTCCACAAAAAGGCACTCACAAGATCAGCGCAACACAATATCAAGTTCATCAATGATAAAGATGTTCAATGCAACGAAATGCAATGTCAAGTATAGTGATGCATGTCTGACCTAACGATACACACCCATTGTCTCTCAGTTCGGGACCCATGGGGGACATATCTATCCATGTATCCATCGCGGTGTGCGACACAACCCTCGATTTATAGTATCTGTCACAGCACCCGACACGTCCGTTGATAATAGAATCTGTCATAACATGAGACACGTCCCTCGAAATATAGTATCTGTCATGGCGCACGGCACGTCCCTCGAAATGGTACATCTTCTTTAATCTCTTATTCTTGCTCAATTCACATAACACTTATCATAACCATGTCTCAAAACAATTCAAACGACATGATCACACAAATAATTAGGAGACGGCCATTTTCATAACATTGCACAATTCCTAACTACACAATCATGATACAACATCAACAATGAATCAACATGCCTTTCAAACCATTCTCAACACATCACACACTAACAATTAATCACATTGCTTTTTATTACCCCTTTTTATCATTAGAATAATTCAATATGGACAAGTCAACACATCACCAAGGCCCATTACTCCCCAACACATACCATAAGGAAATACACGATTCTATACACTTAACAAGGGTTTAGAAACCCACTTGCCTCAATCAATCAAGAATTCACTCCCAGACTTGAGTCTTCCCGTTTCGTAAAGCTTCATAGTACTTTCAACCTATCAAATATATAATCCTCATAAGAATACGAATCTAATGATATCAATATTACTATATTTAGTTTCAGCTCAAAAATTGGGTCAAAAAGTCATCCCGAGCCACCAATTTGAATTTGAAATTTTCTTTTTGATTATGTTTACCCATGATAAGACAAATTCGCATGCAAAATTTTAGCTAAAATGGATCTTTATTTGACTCCCAAATCAAGATTTTGTTCTAAAAACCCTAAACCTATATTTTCTTAAATCAGTATAAATTATACCCGTTTCTACCATAAAAATTCATTCATAACTACATAAAAATTTAATAGAAAGGACGAGAAGCATTACCTTAATGCTTTGGGATGAAAATCCCAATTTTTCTCCTCCCTTTTCCCCTCTTTTTCTCCCTTTTATCTTCTTTTCTTCTACTGCAAAAATTTCTTCTCTTCCATTCATTCCTTTCAGTTTTGTTTTTTGTCAGCTGCGCTGACTTTCAACTTTAGGGCTTTTGCCCATTTTATTTATTATTTATTTATTTTCCTTTTCTATTTTTTTTTTCTTTTCCATTATTATTAGTAATAAAATAATCCTTTATTAAATTTGAAAATCATGTCACTCATTCTTATAAGTCATTAATTATTTATAAAAGCTACTAAAAAGGTTAATATAAAATTAATGGTTAAAATTCATAAAGAGACTAAGAGAATCATTAGCTTATCCACCACTAAAAATCATGTTCGTCCTTGGACAAAAAGAAGGAGAAGGAGGAATAACAAATGTCAGCAAAAGCGTAAGTTACGATTTTTCAGAGTCGGTGTTCACTTCTCCAAATGAGATCCTCCTTAACACCATTCCATCAAGGTCAACTACTAATAATTGAACTTTCGAATAAAACTTTTGCAGATGCATAGATCATGAGTGATTACTAAGCCACATACTAACCCATGAATCCAATTCAAACCGAAACACTTTGGACCATAACACAATCATCAAGACAAATCTTTTCTTACATTACTACAAAATTTTTTGAACCAATATCGGCTACAACCAGAAGTAAGCCTAAATCAACCAACAGATACTCATAATGCACAAACCATCATAGATCTTATCAAGATTCCTTCTCACAACACAATTTTTCCACGAGCTTAAGTTATAAAAATCTGATCTTTAGACATCGGGTACTCATCAAGGGAGGATCAAACTTATCTAACCCAAAAAAGAAAATGATCATGTAACTACCTAGAGAGCGATACACCCAAGCATATAGAACCTCTAACAACACTATCAAAATGCTAGATCAATAATTGTGATTTTAGACAACCCTTGAGAATGGAAAAACTAGACCCAATGGCTTTCACATTGAATCACACATAGTCGGAACGTGACATCGATAAAGAGATGAATATTAAGACTATTAGACAACTATAACTAGTCATGGTAACTCTTCTATTGGTTCTCATAAGCAAGGTTGTGCATGTAGAACCACTGATATACTTCAACTATCCCAATCAACACTAAATCTGCCATAACTGAAATGATCAAGTCTACCCAAGGATATCACCCTACGAACCAGAAAATCGCAGAATTAGTTCACCCAATCCACCACTTGGGACTCACCTATAGATGTGGAAACACGCATGGGCATATGCATCAAATTATACTCTGAATCATGTCCGGAACGAAGTAGGTGGTCACATAAAAATATACAGAACCAAGGTTGAATATACTAAACTCTTCCTCCAAAGATCTCATATCAAACATTCTCATTCAATTGACTTCATTTATTTGATTTTTAGCTACCCACAATCAACAAGTCTGGTCTTTATTACAATCGTACACATACTCGATTTATCAAAACCCTACATACTTCTCGCGGTACTTCACTAAAGCCAGCACACTTAATACTAACAAACAACATAATCACACCGACCATTTACCTTAATCTCAAACCAGCCTTCATATCAAAATATCAAACACATTATTGTTTTCAAAAACTTCAAACTATGGCTCTCTTTCTTTCCATTTAAGCATCTCAAGATAGATATGGGTCACACCCAAAATCGATGGTACTAATTTCAAATCTATAAGTACCTTCCCAGCGAGGTACAACAATTGAATCACACCCAATGTCAACTTCACGCAATCATTCACATATCAAGTTTCAACTACCATTCAAACCATCATATACCTCATGCCAAAACTTAGAGAGATTATTGGGTCACCCTAATAATTTTATATCCTATGAATATATAACCTTTATTTACCATCCAATGTCTATGTAATGCATCACAATAGTTTGTGTAGTCCCATCAATAAAATAGAATCAATCTAACTTGAGATCCTTAATAATCATGTAGAATTGTATCCCATTCTGTAGTGCATCCATAAGTCATCTACCATAATTTGGACAATCTATCCCCATATAACAACCCAAAATCTTATTGCACACCTCTGTTTGTCACCCAAATCAAAACTCAATTTTCATAAAACTCACGGATAAATCTCTCATAAGTCTGTGCCGAATTAGTCCACATAGTATAATCATTCCTAAACTCAAAGGCAAAAATCTATACAACTTTCCACTCTGCACTAAGGGTCTATATGAGAGGTCTTATTTCTTTGCCCATCTTAAATTTCTTCAATGACGCATATTTTAAATAACTTAAACTCTTCAACACACCATACCTTTTCTCTTTTCACTAACTCACTTATGAATCTTATCATTTGACTAACAATCCATGATATTTTACCTCATACTCTAAGTCAAAACTTTAAGTGAAATCCTTCCTTAGGTCCTTTAACAATTAAAAGTAACAAACTTTGAGACCCTAACCATGCATAAGTCCTTCCAATTTCTCAATACACCACACCATTAATTATTTCTTACTTATTAATTCATACCTTAACAAAATCTATTACCACGAACGTAAGCTTATAGCAAGATACATGAATTTTTTATCCGAACTGTATAGTCCATCCCCTTTGTCTATCAAGATTAGCTCATACCTTGAAGATTTCTTTTTATGAATTCACGTATCTTAGTTTATCATTGATTGCCTCTCCATCGACCTTACCATATTCTTCGTAAAAATTCAACCGTGTTAATTACCAAACTAGAAATCATAAAAAAAAAAAAAAAAAAAACTTATCACCACACTCGAGCCAAACATCTATGGACTTCTTTCTCAAATCTTACTCAACAATTTTTCAACCTATCTAATGAACTCGTGACGCTATTATCATAACCAGAGTAAAGCAGATGAAACAACTCGTCTTTGAGCCCAATTCTTAATCATATGAAGATACATATTTGGCCCTTGCAATCAAAGTAAATTTTCTTGCTCTCACCTCTTTTCGTAGGCTTCAGTACATCCCACTAATTATTTCCATTATGGCTCTAGCTCCCTCAATTCTATTCGATTGGTGTCCAAACACCTCATACAACTTTTATAAAATTACGCTACTCACCAAATAGTAGCAAACCATAACCTCAGATACTCAAAAGTCATCATTACCATACAAAATCCTTTTAACCAACAAACCTTATCATATAGTTTCATTTCAATCATAATTCATCACAAACACTTATTATTCTCAGGCTCAGTTAGCCCTTTCCATTACCATGAAGTCAATTTTGTCATCAATGACACCTCAAACTCAGCTATACAAATCATCCCATGGACTCACTCAATTTTTTTATGCTCTTTCTTAATAAAATTCTTAATTTCCCTCACACAGGTATACTTGTTGGAAATTTTCTTTACCCATAAGCTTTTAATTCCGGTATCGATCCACTCCTTTAGAGCTTACGATGAACCACTAGTCCTCATCTAGAATCCTCAGGGTACACTTCACTACCTAAATACATTAACATCATATCACAGATCCACCACTAAAATTTCTCTTATAAACAATACTTAACCCATTCGTCTCTAGTATAAGCTACTTGACTTCTCAAATATGAATGCAATATCTAATCTTATCACACGAGCATGTGATATAATTGATGACTCCTTAAGTAGTTCATTTTCACGCTTAACAATCAACGTATCCGTTTCCATATACCACTAGTACCACCTCATGAAAGCCCATTAGATGCACCACTAGAACACATCATACCTACCGAGAAGATTGTACCCAAATAGCTCACACATTTCTATTCGTTGAATAACTGCAAAATATTACCAAATTTGTTCCGTCTCTAGCCAAGCGATATGCAATCTTTCGTAGACCAGGTCGATAGTAGAAGTAACACACTCCATAACTCTAACCAAGTAAGCAACGATACTATTATAGTAGTCGTATCATGACCTCTTTGATATACACTCAATCTATAAAATCATAGTAGAGATTCTGACCTCAATTGGCGCTCCATCATTCTCATCATACTCTAAGAAACCCATACATGTTATGATAATTTTATTAACTGTAGTTTCAAAAGTCACACTGTTCATTACCTAGCCATCTTTTTAATCATTCCACTTTCAATTGTCGAACCACTCAAGATATTGCCTATACCACACAAGTATCATTCCAATAATGGGTAACTAATATAATGACATAATACCTTCATGAAGTCCCTCAAATCATTGTTCAACCTCAACATTTATCTATCCTAAAAGTGGATCATCAAATCATAACCTCACACAAATTCTTTGAATCACTGAACATTCTAAATTTGACCACACATCCTTTCCATAAGTATATTACTTCCACCTAAGTACCAGATCTAACATCCAAACCATACACGACACTAACTACTCACATGAGGAACTACACACGAGTCATCACTATAAGTGAGAGTGAATAGAATGAAGAGATAAGAATAGGAACGGAAAAAGGATGCACGATAGAGATTCAAAAAGTAAAGATTTTTCTTAAAAGTCACTATAGCCTCTCGAAGATAAGCACATACTTCTCCGTACCGATCCACGAGACTCTACTTAGACTCGGCTTGTATACACGTGAGACCTATGAACCTGGGTCTTTGATATCATTTTTCAAGACCCAAAAATGGACGCGATGACACTTGTCTTATTCTACCAAGATAAGTTTGCCTAATACCTAATTAATATGGTGAATGCGGAAGTAAAAATTAAAAAAAGAGACTAACACCATCCACTAATGCGGAAATCATAATCAACTCAAAATAAAACCCCAAAATATGGTAGTCACGTGTACAAGCCTCTAATATATTACACTAGAATTGAAAGACAATACAAAGTCTCAAATGAAATTGTTTCTATAATAGAACAAGATTATAAATAAGGAGAAAGTAGGTTTGCTGAGATGACAAGCAGCTACCTCACAAACCTCCACACGAACCCTCGAACAAGAAGAGAATAGAAAGTATCAAAAAGATTCGAGCTCGTAACCTACAAAAATGTGCATGCAAGGGATGAGTACCGAACCACACGGTACCCAACAAGTAAACTTCTAAACACATCTAAGGGAATAGGATACGAGTACCCCAACCGAACCTCCACAACTACAACCTGCATAAAAGCCAGCCCAACCTAACAAATCATAATTTACATAGCACACAACTCAACAACAACAGTCTAACAATTACATAACCTTAACAAGAAGTTCAATATTCATCAATCACAAGTTCCACTGAAAGGCACTCACAAGATCAACAAAATACAATATCAAGTTCATCATTGATAAAGATGTGCAATTTAATAAAATACAATGTCAAGTATAGTGATGCATGTATGAACTAGCGATACACACCCGCTGTCTCTTAGTCCGGAACCCATGGGGGACATATCTATCCATGCATCTGTCGCGGGGTGCGACACGACCCTTGATATATAGTATCTGTCGCGGCGCGCGACACGTCATTACAACAAATCTTATGTTTAGCCACAAAAAGTTTAGCTACGATAAAAAATTCATCTCCAATTATACATTTTTTATGACAAAATTACATTTCGTCCTCGAACGCATTTCAAATATTTTTAGTGACAAAAAGTAAAATTCGTAGTAAATGTTTTGTCTACAAATCTTTCCCACCAAAAAATTAAAATGGCGCCAATTATTAGATAAATTTAGCCATAAATTTAAGGATCTTGGTGACAATCAGTTTTGTCACTAATTTTGTTGACAACTTGTGACAAAGCTCAACTGCATGACTCGGATATATTTAGTGGCAAAAATAATTTTGTAACAAATATTTTGTTTACAAACTTTTCCCACCCAAAAATTTAAATGGCTCCAATTATAAGGCAGTATTAGCCACGAATTTGAGGTTATTGGTGACGATCAGTTTCGTCGCTAATTTTACTGACAATTTGTGATAAATCATTATTTGACTTTAAAAAGTTTAAGTTTAGATACGAAAATATTTAGTCACTAAAAGTATATATTCAAATTAGTGACATAATAATATTTGTAATGAAATGATGTAAACTTTAGTCATTAATTGTATATCATTTGTGACATTCATTTCTGTCACTAATAATATAAACAATTAATGACTATCATCTTTTTGTCTTTGTTTATCTACAATATTATTTAGCTACGTTAAAAAGTTTGTCGCAGATTATTTTCTCTTTGTGACAAAATTGATTTTCATCTTAAATAAATATGTTATGCACTTTAAATGGCTAAATAGAAATTTGTACAAAAGAATCATCTACAATTTTTTTCCGCTATTAAATGCTGTGAATACTGGCCTCCATTGAAACTCAATAATTTCTTACCTTCAAATGTCGGTATTGTAAAAAAGAATTATTTATTTTCTTAAGAAAATCATCCCCAAGAAGTCGGTTTTGGCCACACAAAAAAAAAAAAAAAAGAAACCAACACCGACCTTTGGAGGTCAAAAAATTCTCTTAAAAATAGATATAAAAAAAGATCTCTTGTAGTCGATATTTGATTAACAAATAAAGAATAATATTAATTATTACCTTGGTTAGATATAAAAAGAAAAAAGTATTTTTAATAATTCACGTAAAGTCGTTAATATTAAATTCACGTAATTAATTTTATTTTCATTAAATATTCATGTAGTGACCACCGGAGGTCAGTAGTTTTATTTTTTATTAAAATCAACCTCTAGTGGTCGGTACTAGATTATAAAATTGATAATACAATGTAATTTTGTGACAATAAAAATATAAAAAACTCAAAATTAATAAAATTAATTTAAAATAAATCATTGAACGGAAGACAGATTATGTAAAATAAAAAACAAAAACAATATAAAATATTGATCTCCAAAGGTCGATATTATTTAATTTAACCTGATTATTTTTCCTTAATTAAAATTTAAAGTGAACTGACTTCTGGAGGTTGGCACATTTTGTTTTATTAAAAAATTGACTTCGTGGAGTAGATAAAAATATAATGATAAATTATATTTGGAATATGGAATAACGTCGATATTAATTAATAGGTATATATATATATTTGTAAACTAATGTAAAAAAATTTATTAGTCTACCGTCAAATCATGAACTTAAATCTCATTTAATGATGTAGTTGCCAAGAGCCAATCGAGGATCCATCTGAGTATAAAATGTGAGGCGATACTCATAGAAATATCATAATAAATCAAATTTTATTTATGTTAACGATTTATTAGAACTTTGAATGTCTTGTCTCGCTTAGTGATATACACAACAGAACATCGATAATTCATTTGTTTTAGAAGGTAATACCTATATGTTGACATCTAATTTTGACAGACCTACAATCCTTTTTGAACTGGTATTCGATTTAAAATGTATTGTAAAACCTATTTCTTTTACTATTTGTTTAAATTTATATTTTATTTTTATCTAAAAAATTATATACACTAACATTCATAAATTTCAAAAATTATTTAAATAATAGCATTTTCTACCCAATTTATTTCAATTCTAGCCTTCTCTATTCAATCTTATACCAATTTTAGTCTATCACTTCAATTTCCTTTCCCTTATAGCCACTTGTTTACTCGTAGTATAACCATTTCTCACAATTCATTACAATTGTAACCCAAGTCTCATATCTCAAATCTCATCCCAGCCGTTCATCTTACCTGATCAATGTCTCTTTAAATCACGATCGTTCATTTATTTAGATCCAATGGTCAGGAACTATTAATCCTTTTCCCCCCTATTTTAATACTCTTTAACACCCCAAAACCATTTAACATTTTCACCATTCATCCTCTTCCTTCAAAACCAGCGCCACTCAATGGTGAAGACCACCAAGCGGAACCCTAGACTTCCGCTCTTCCCCGTAGCTGTCCGCCATCTCCGGTGAAACAGCCACCAGCGCCAGACTCCTCCAATCTCCTCTCCTCGCCCTTGCCAGTAACCACCGATGAGAACCACCAATCGAGCCCCTTTCTCCTCCTCTTTGCCGGCAAACCATCATAAATGCCAGCGAAACCCCTCTTCTGTCCAACTCCTCTTCCCTCGTATCTTCTCTTCTAGCAACCACCATCCAAACACCACCGGCGAACCACCGCATGCATGCCGATAAATCGACCAGCATGAGTGGACAGCGCCTCTGCTCTCCTCTCTTCACTCCTCCAGCGAGGCTGACGGAAACAATAGCAAGAGTACAGGGGCGGCTCAACAGATCTCGTGACCTAAGGCAAAATCATATTAAGAGGCCTTAAATTTATTTTATCAAAATTTATACACTAACATGAAAATTTTATTTTCTATGCAACAAATTAATCATTAAGAAAAAGAATAAAAAATTTCTCACACACACCAAAAAAAAAATTAGGAAGAAGAGTACAAAAAATAAAGTGGTGGATTATCGATGTTAAGCTTCAAAACTCAAATTGAAATTTTAATTTGGCTATCATCACAAATAAGAAAAAGAAAAGAACATACATAACTTAATAGTTGAATTTTGAGCAAAATATATACACCTTCTTATCAAATTTCTGATCAATTTAAATGACATAATTCATTCCATTAAGTAGCATTCATCGGTTAATATTGAAAATAAATTATAAAAATTTCATATGATAGACTCCCTTTGTCCAACTATTGACTTGACACACCCCTTGAAAACTATAAATAAAAGGGTAATTTTACTATATTACCCTTTGAATATAATAAATACAATGTCTTGAAAAATGTAATAGGGAAATAACTATAATTAATGAAAAAGGTAAATTAGGAACTAAGTGTAAAATTATTCATTAATTTTATAAAGTGGACAACTATTGTTGGACATCCCAAAATTGTATAATGAACAACTATTGTTGGACGTTGGGAGTATTAAATTAAAACAAAAATGAAACTTGTACATGAATACTTTTGTCTTCACACAGTTTAAGAAAAGATTGAAAACAAATTCATTATGTTGTCGATATATATAACTTAGTTCCTATATAAAGGATAAAATTTAAAATTGAAAGTTAAAATAAATATATCAAATAATGAGTGAAAAGATTATGAAAATTTATAAACTTATTAGTATAAAATACTTTCAAGCAAGTAATAATAAAAAATATACAATAACAATTTTATTTATATAAAATATATAATATATAATAAAATTGATAATAATAATTTAAATAAATTTGGGGCCTTCAAATTTTTGAGGCCTAAGGCAATGGCCTCACTAGCCAAGCCTTAGAGCCGCCCTTGCAAGAGTATTGCTGCTCCCACCAACAGGCTCCGACGGAAACGAAATCTCTAGCCAATGACGATGGTGAACCACCGTGGTAGTAGCCGAATTGATTAAAAAAATTTGAGTGCGGATGTTCAATTTGATTTAATAGACCTCTTTCCGGTAAGATTCATCTAACCCAGTTGCTACATCTTTCATCTTTTATCTATTTTTTATATTTGAGACCAAAAAAAAAGTTTTATGCTTTGCCCATAATTTTATGATTCTCATGAATGTTTATCCCTCTAAGTGACTAAGATTTTTCTACCTCTAAAATTGTACTCTGAAAACAACATGATTTGGATCACATTCTGTTCCAGATTAGTTTTCTCTATTAATCTCCTCCTTGCTTGTAAATATGATTATAATAATGCTTTGTGATTGTGTTATCATGAGCGTGGTTGTTATATGTGTGCATTTTACTTGGGGATAATGAAGAGTTTTTTATATTGTTTTCTATGATGGTCATTTATGTTGTAAAGGATTGTAATTCTCTGGCTAGCTCTATATTTGGTCCATTCAGTATTATTGACTTCTTTCCTTTTCAAATTTGGATCATAATAATAGTGTGTGAATCTTAAATTTTAGAATGCATAGTTGAATTTTACTGATTTTTGTTTCTTCCCTTAAATCATGAATTGTTCTCTTCCATAGTTATTTTAGTAAATATTAATAGACTCCTTGACTAATTACCTTACTGATTTAAGTGATTTAAGCAAATGATGTTAGTGATTATATATGGCAAACATATATTTATTTGGTTTGTTTATACTATATTACAGAAAATCAAGAATAATTACTTCACTGATTGAGTGTGATGCCTTAATATCTGCCCTCTATGTTGACCTGTTAATAATTCTCATACTTGATTAATTTAATAAGTGTGATTGATTAGTTTAATTTTAATAATCTCTGAACCGATTGTTCTACTTATTCAATATTCTTTTTGCTGCTAAGCCTTGATTTTGTCTTGCCATTGGGTTATTACCATTTATTTACAAATTCCATTAACAATTCTTGTCGGTTTTCTTATTTATCCGATTATGGTAAACTAGTATAATATGTGAATATTGATACTCGAATTGGGCTGTAATTATCTCCTTTCTTAAATAGTTATTTCTTTTTGCTGATTATATTATAATATCAATTCATGGGTTATTTTATATTTGACTGACTTTACAGTTTAAGGAATGTGCTACAACAACTAGACATCATAGACAAAAAGAGGCAACAAAAAGCAATGTAGGCAAAATATTATAAGAGTGTGGCAGAAGCGGCAACACATCCATGGCAGTCTGTTCATTTTCCAACGTACAATTGTTGCAATAGAAGACAATGCAACATGATTTTCACCTTCCACAACAACATTCGGTTCTGTTGAACTCAATTGCCAAAATGAAGCAAATCTTCATTAGTTTGTGAAAACGGGGGTTGGTAAATTTGTATTGTACACTAGTTTATGTAAAGAAGCAGTTTTTATTTTATTGCTTTAGTTTTATTAATGTTTAGCATGAGTGTGTAATCTTTGTCCTTTTTAATACTATGTGACTTGGTGTATAAGATTTTAAATTATTATTGACTTGATTCTGTTAGTATTAATGACAAAATATTTTGTCCTTAAAAGCTTCACTATTAGAGACGACTGTGTCACACCTTTTTCGTCATAAAAGTATAACATTTAGCGACGAGAATAATTTTTGTCCCAAGTTACCTACAAATTAGCTTTGTAGTTTATGGCAGTAGTGATTGTCGGTAATTGACATTTTGCAGTGACAATTTTGTTTCATCGTTAAAAAAATAATTTTAGTGATGATATTTATTGTTTTCAACAACAAAAATAATTAAAAACTAATTTGTCACTAATTTATATATTTATGGACAAAACAGAATTCGCAGGTAAAGAATACTTTTTAATGACGAAATAATATTTATTTGGCTACAAAATACGTATTACATTAGAGACAAATGACATTGTCATCAATTAACCTCAATACTTAGTGACGCACCAATTTCGTCCGCCTTAATAACCTATTTAGTGACGAAAACATACTATTACCGACAATTTTTTGTAATTTCTATGACGAACAAATTTGTTATAAATACTATGCATTTGGGGATGAAAATAATTTTTGTAGTTAATAGAACTCTATTTAGTGACTAATCACTAAGTCGTCTCTATATACATTTAGTGACCCGTGATTTAGGGATGATTGATTGATGAATTAAGTTTTGTCTCAAAATATTTTTTGTGACGAATATGAATTTTTAGTGACGAAATATTTTGTCACCAATACTCGAATTTATTGTAGTGCGTCCCTCAATAATAGAATCCGTTGTGGCGTGTGACACGTCCCTCAAAATATAGTATCCATCACGGCACGCGACACATCCCTCGAAATGGTACATCTCTTTAATTTCTTATTCTTTCTCAATTCACATAACACTTATCACAATCATGTCTCAGAACAATGCAAATGACATTGTTCACACAAATAATGAGGAGATGACCATTTTCATAACATTACACAATTCACAACAACACAATCGTGATACAACATCAATAATGAATCAATAAGTCTTTTAAAGCATTCTCAACACATCACACACCAACAATTAATCACATTGCTTTTTATTACCCATTTTCATCATTAGAATAATTCAATATGGACAAGTCAACCCATCACCAAGTCTCATTATTCCCCAACACATACCACAAGGAAATACATGATTCTATACACTTAACAAGGTTTAAAAAAACCACTTGTCTCAATCAATCAATAATTCATTCCGGGACTTGAGTCTTCCCCTTTCGTAAAGCTTCAAACTCCTTCCAATCTATCAAATATATAATCTTCATAAGAATACGAATCTAATGACACCCATATTATTATATTTAGTTTTGGCTCGAAAATCGAAGCAAAAAGTCATTCCGAGCCACCAATTCAAATCTGAAATTTTCTTTCAGATTGTGTTTACCCATGATAAAACAAACTCGCATGCAAAATTTCAGCAAAAATGAATCGTTATTCAACCCCCAAATCAATATGTTGTTCTAAAAACCCTAAACCAATATTTTCTTAAATCAGTATAAATTATACACGTTTCCACCATAAAAATCCGTTCATAACTACATAAAAATTTAATACAAAGGACGAAAAACATTACCTTAACGTTTTGGAATGGAAATCCAATTTTTCTCCTCCCCTTTCTCATCTTTTTCTCCCTTTCTCTTCTTTTCTTCTACTGCGAAAATTTCCTCTGTTCCATTCGTTCCTTTCAATTTTGTTTTTCTTTCGACTTTAGGGCTTTTTCCTTTTTTAAAAAAAAAAATTATTATTTATTTATTTTCATTTTCTATTTTTTTTCTTTTCCATTATTATTAGCAACAAAATAATCTTTTATTAAATCTGAAAATCGTGTCACTCATTTTTATAAGTCATAAATTATTTATAAAAGCTACTAAAAATGTTAATATAAAAATAATAATTAAAATTCATAAAAGGGTCGTTACGAAACTAAGCCTCCGATTTATATTTGAATTTAGATCACTAATTAGCTTGAGTCGCCACTGATAAACACCTTTGTAAACTGATCTGTATGCCCCTTCAGCAATAAGATTGTTAACTTTAAGTTTCGTAGGATCCAATTCCCATTCTTGTTTCTCTTGCCAATCTGTGTTTAAAACAAAATTACTGATTTCAACAAACTTTGCAGAAACACGAAGTTATCAAAGTTTAATGAACCAGTAAGAACAGAACAAAAATTAATTCACAAAAACTAAAATCTGTAAAACATACCAGAATCTGTAAAAGATAGAACGGAAAAAGATCAAGCCCACTGAATGCACAGTGTCCCCTTAAGGAAATTATTTCCCTATAGTATCCGAGGTTTGATTTGGTATATGTCCTCCCAAGATAGAATGATCTCAATCACCAGTGTATTGATACCCAAAACGCTGGTGTCAGCGAGCCACTCAACGTCAGTAAAGTACAGGAAAAATATTTGTGCAGAAGAAGAAGAAGAAACTAGAAATTTTTGTAAGTAAAAAATTCTGAAAATAACTACTATTTATAGCAAAGAGGAACTGATTCGGAAAGGTTGCAACCTTTTAGAATCCACACGACCATTAATGAAAGTTTGCAACCTTTCAAACGGTCATGGTTGTACTTGAAAGTTGCAATCTTTCAGAAGTCATTTTCAATGGCGGAAAATTTAAATAAAATGGAAAATTTCAAATAAAATAGGTTGTGCGCGGATCCAATTCGGGTCGGAATGTTTCTGTTAATTAACTAATTAATTGAAATGTTTTGGCCATTTAATTTAATTTAATTAAATAAATAAATAATTGACTAAATAATTAAAACAAACTTTGTCTAAAAAATAATCTCTCAATCGATCATTTTTCGAAGCCGAAGCCGAACCGAGCGACGACGACGATGGCGCGAGGGGGGTCCCTCTTTCCAACCATTTTAATAATTAATAGAAGTGTTTCTCTATTTAAAATCTTCTATTTTTCTTTCCATTACCGATGAGGGAGAAATGTCTTTTTACTAAAGCATAAGAGGACTTTTCAAGTTCCCAACTTTTCATCTTCCCTCCATTTCCCATATATACCCAACAATGCCCCACATGAATGGGGAATGGTTATAACATAAGGAATGCACGGACAAGTGTGTACTTTACAAGAAAGGATTAATTGCATCTGGATAAGTAGGTTTCCCCTTGGACTTTCCGTAGTGAACATATGTCGGATATATTCGGTCAATCGGTAGATGTGATATTTATGAACCGTCGAGCTTTGGTGTATAACTAGACAACAATATGTCACGCAATTATGCCTTTACACTTTAAGGTTCTTATGGTTGTGTTCGTTTCAACCATGAACACCTCCTGGTTTCATGAGTGTATGGAGAATAGGCTTTTGACATAAAATTCTCTTTGAAGCGGCTTACACTTCACACTCACATAGGTGATTTCTAACCATGTCATCTCGTAGATACACTATTTGGTCAAATTTTCCAAACTTAGCAAATCATTAAAAACTTTAAGCTTTATTAACTCATTAACAAGCCTTAAAATCTTAACCATGTTCTTGAACATTGTCTTCTTCATGAGAATGGATTTAGTTGATTGACAATGTCGAACCGTCAGTCAAAATTTTATTTTTCTCCTTGAATCTAGCTCTTAGGATCTCCAGTCTGCTAGATAGAGTTACCGCCATGCTGACTTGTCCTAAGCCGTAAACCCATTACCTTAGATGATCTTTCAACTGCCTCTCTCACTAGACCTTTCGTTAGTGGATCTGACACATTATCGCTTGACTTCACATAGTTAATTGTGATAATTCCACTAGAGACCAATTGTCTTACGGTGTTATGTCTCCATCATATATGATGAGACATCCCATTGTACATGACGCTCCCTGCATTACCTATTGCTGCTTGACTATCACAATGTATGCAAATAGGTCCCACAGTTTTGGGCTAGAATGGAATATCATTTAAGAAATTTCGAAGCCATTCAGCTTCTTCACCTGCCTTATCCAAAGCAATAAATTCAGATTCCATTGTTGAGAGAGTGATACATGTTTGTTTGGACGATTTCTAAGAGACTGCTCCACCACCAAGTGTAAACACATAACCACTTGTGGATTTTACTTCATTTGACCCAATGATCCAATATGAATCACTATATCCTTCAATCATTGCAGGATATTTATTATAGTGCATAACATAGTGTTGTGTATGTTTCAGATACCCCAACACACGTTTCGTTGCCATCTAGTGAATTTGATTCGGATTACTAGTGAACCAACTCGGTTTGGTAATAACACATGCTGTATCTAGTTGCGTACAATTCATAATATACATCAAACTTCCCAACACTCAGGCATATCCAATTGAGAGTCACTTTCACCTACATTCTTTTGAAATGTAAAGCTTAAATCAATTGGAGTTTTGACAACAGTAAAATTAAAGTACTTGAACTTATCCAATACTCTTTCAATATAATGAGATTGAGATAATGCTAGTCCCTGAGGAGTTTTAAGAATCCTGATCCCTAAGACTAAATCAACAACTCCTAAGTCCTTTATATCAAACTTGCTGGACAGCATGCGCTTAGTAGCATTTATGTCGTCAATATTTTTACTCATTATTAACATGTCATCAACATACAAACAAACAATGACTTCATGAATCGAAACATTTTTAATGTAAACACACTTATCACATTCGTTAATTTTGAATCCATTTGCTAACATTATTCGGTCAAATTTAGCATGCCATTGTTTGAGTGCTTGCTTGAGCCCATAAAGCGACTTCACAAGTCTGCACACTTTCTCTTCTTTACTAGGAACCACAAAACCTTCAGGTTGTTCCATGTAAATTTCTTCCTCCAACTCTCCATTTAAAAAGGCTGTCTTTACATCCATTTGGTGGATTTTAAGATCATGAACTGCCGCTAGTGCTATTAACATCCTAATTGATGTTATCCTTATTACTAGAGAATATGTATCAAAGTAGTCTAGACCTTCCTTTTGTCTTTATCCTTTAACTACAAGTCTAGCCTTATATTTGTCAATAGTCCCATCAGCTTTCATTTTCCTTTTAAAGATCGACTTTGATCCTAAAGATTTATCTTCTGGATGAAGATCAGCCAATTCCCAAGTATGATTACTTAAAATTGATTCGATCTCACTATTGACTGCTTCTTTCCAATAGATTGACTCATATGAAGACATAGCTTTTTAAAATGTTGAATGCTCATTTTCAAGAAAGAATGCCACAAAATTTGGTGCGAATGAAGTAGATTTCCGTTGGTGATTTCTACGCCTAGGATCCTCATTAGGTAGTGTATTTTCCATTGATTCTTCCCGTGGTCGTTTAGGTCTATCACTTGTTGACTCACATTCAGTTTTATATGAATAAATGTGTTCAAAAAACTCAGCATTATCTGACTCCATTACCGTATTCACATGAATTTCAGGATTATCAGATTTGTGAACCAAAATCCTACAGGCCTTACTGTTCACAACATATCCAATAAATACACAATCCCCTATTTTGGGTCCAATTTTCACCCTCTTAGGTAAATGAACATCTACTTTGGCTAGACGGCCCCACACTTTGAAATTTTTCAAGTTGGGTTTCCTTCCTTTCTCTAACTCATACAGAATCAATTACGTTTTGCTACGGGGTATCCTATTGAGTATCTTGTTAGCCCTAAGGATGACTTCCCCCCATAGATTTCTTGGTGAACCAGAATTGATTATCAAGACATTTATCATTTTGTTTAATGTTCTGTTCTTCCGTTCAGCTAAACCATTTGACTGTGGTGCATAGGGTTCAATAGTTTGATGGATAATACCATATTTCAAGCATATCTCAGCAAAAGGAGATTCATATTCTCCACCCCTATCACTTCGAATCATTTTTATCTTTAGATTAAATTGATTTTTCACTTCATTTTTGTATTGCTTAAATGCATCAATTGCTTCATCCTTACTATTAAGCAAATATACATAACAAAATCGAGTGCAATCATCAATAAAAGTTATAAAATACTTTTTCCCACCGTGAGATGGTGTCGACTTCATATCACATATATCTGTGTGAATTAATCTAAAGGTTTTGAATTCCAGTCAACAGACTTGTAAGGATGTTTAACAAACTTACTTTTTACAAAAATTTCGCATTTCAATTTATCGCATTTTAAATCAGGCAATACTTGTAAAGTAATCAATTTCTGCAAGGCTTTATAATTTACATGTCCCAAACGGGCATGCCATAAATCATTTGACTCTAATAAGTAAACAGAAGCAGAATTATTATTAATACTATCAACAACCATTACATTTAGTTTGAAGAGGCCCTTAGTGAGGTAGCCCTTTCCTAAGCACATCTCAATTTTACTTATTACAGCTTTGTCACTAACTACGACACACATAAACCCGTTCTTAATGAGCAGTGCAACAGAAACTAAATTCTTCCTAATAATAGGAATGTGTAGAACGTTGTTCAGAGTCAACAACTTGTTGGATGTCATCTTCAACATAACTTTCCTAGTTCCTGCAATCCTTGTTGTTGTTGTGTTCCCCATGAACAAATCTTAATCGAACTCAGCAGGAGTGTACTTTACAAAGGCTTCTTTTGCAGAGAAAATATGTTGAGTGGCACCTTAGTCGAGAAACCACTCCTTGGGTTTCCAACTAAGTTGCACTCCGAGATCATTGCACATGGGCCATCTACATCTTCCATCTCTTCCACGATGTTTGCTTGAATGTTGCCTTTGTCTTTGTCTTTGTCCTTTCTTGAAGCACGACAATCAGAAGACTTGTGACCATCCTTACCACATTTGTAACAGTTGCCTTTGAATTTGTTCTTGGCCTGTTCTGACTTCTATCCTTTGGACTTCTTTCTATTTTTGCCTTTAGTAGGAGCTTCTTCAACAATATTAACTCCAATTATTGTCGAACTCTTATGAGACTTTTTTTCGACGGTCTTGTTATCTTCCTCAAACTTGAACCAAATCACAAGATCTTCAAGCTTCATTTCCTTATGTTTGTGCTTTAGATAATTTTTGAAGTCGTTCCACGAAGGAGGTAACTTTTCGATCACTGGAGCCACTTGAAAAACTTTATTTACTACCATATCCTCAGCAATCAGATCATGGAAATAAGTTGAAGTTCCTGCACTTTTGATGCAACTGTTTTACTATTTGACATTTTATAATCTAAAAACTTTGCAACCACAAACTTTTTCAAGCATGCATCTTCTGTCTTATATTTCTTCTCAAGTGCATCCCACAATTCTTTCGAAGTTGTCATTGCACTATAGACTTTATATAAGTCATCCTCTAAAGCACTCAAAATCTAGCCTTTACATAGGAAGTATGCCTGTTTCCATGCTTCAATAATCATGAATTTTTCTCTGTCTGTCAATTCAGCAACAGGCACAAGAGTTACTTCATTGGTAAATTTCTACAGACCAAAAGTGGTAAGCCAGAAAAATACTCGTTGCTGCCATCCTATGAAATTCACACTAGAGAATTTTCTCAATTTCTCTACTGGTGGTACAACAGTTCGGGTTGGTGCAACAACAACCACCACAACATTATAATTTTCCATTTCAGAATCTGTAACAAACAGAAATGGATACAAATGACTCACTAAGCAATAATTTAAATTGCAAACTTTACAGGAGTATAAAACCACGAAGGTCTTTGTCTCTACCAGAAACACAAATTAAAAAAAAAATTCCTTAATATTGTTGCAATTCTGTGTTTAAAACAGAGTTACTGATTTCAACAAACTTTGCAGAAACAAGAAGTTACCAAAGTTTAATGAACCAGTAAGAACAGAAGAACATAAATTAATTCACAAAAACTAAAATCTGTAAAACATACCAGAATCTGTAAAAGACAGAACGAAAAATGATCAAGTGCACTGAATGCATAGTGTCTCCTTAAGGAAATTATTCCCCTCTAGTATTTGAGGTTTGATTTGGAATATGTCCTCCCAGGTTAGAATGATCTCAATCACCAGTGTATTGATACTCAATACACTGGTGTCAGCAAGCCACTCAATGGCAATAAAGTACACAAAAAGTATTTGTGCAAAAGAAGAAGAAGAAACCATAAATTTTCGTCAATAAAATTTTTTGAAGAATAACTGGTATTTATAGCCAAAAGGAACTAATTCCGAAAGGTTGCAACCTTTAAGAATCCACACTACCATTAATGAAAGTTTACAGCCTTTCAAATGGTCACCGCTGTTCCTGAAAGTTACAACCTTTTAGTATAGTCATTTCCAACGGTAGGAAATTTAAATAAAATGGGAAAGTTTAAATACAATGGGTCGCGTGCGGATCCGAGTCGGGTCGGAATGTTTCTGTTAATTAACTAATTAATTGAAACGTTTTGGCCATTTAATTTAATTTAATTAATTAAATAAATAATTAACTAAATAATTAAAACAAACTTTGTCTAAAAAATAATCTCTTGATCGATCATTTTCCAAAGCCGAAGTCGCGTCGAGCGAGCAACGACGACGACGGCGTGAGGGGGGGTCCCTCTTTCCAACCCTTTTAATAATTAATAGAAATGTTTCTCTATTTAAACTCTTATAGTTTTCTTTCCACCACAGATGAGGGAGAAATGCCTTTTTACTAAAGCATAAGAGGACTTTTCAAGTTCCCAACTTTTCAAGTTCCTCTCTTTCATCTTCCCTCCATTTCCCATTAAATCTTGCTTTATACCCAAAAATCCCCCACATGAATGGAGAATGTTTATAACATAAGGAATGCACGGACGAATGTGTACTTTGCAAGCAAGGATTAATTGCATCTGGATAAGTATGTTTCCTTTTGGACTTTTCATAGTGAACATATGTCAGATATACTCGGTCAATCGGTAGACGCGATATCTATGAACCATTAAGCTTTAGTGTATACGTAGACAACCATATGTCACACAATTAACCCTTTACACTTTAAGGTTCTTATGGTTGTATTCGTTTCAGCCATGAACATCTCCTGGTTTCATGAGTGTATAGAGAATAGGCTTTCGACATAAAATTCTCTTTGAAGCGGCTTACAGTTCATACTCACATAGGTGATTTCTAACCATATCATCTCGTAGATACACTATTTGGTCAAATCTGCCAAACTTAGCAAATCATTAAAAACTTTAAGCTTTATTAACTCATTAACAAGCCTTGTTCCTGAACATTGTCTTCTTTATGAGAATGGATTGAGTTGATTGAAAATGTCAAACCGTCAGTCAAAACTTTGTTTTTCTCCTTGAATCTAGCTCTTGGGATCTCCAATCTGCTAGATAGAGTTACCGCCATACTGACTTGTCCTAAGCCGTAAACCCATTACCTTAGATGATCTTTCAACTGCCTCTCTCACTAGGCCTTTCGTTAGTGGATCTAACACATTATCGCTTGACTTCACATAGTTAATTGTGATAATTCCACTAGAGAGCAGTTGTCTTACGGTGTTATGTCTCCATCATATATGATGAGACATCCCATTGTACATGATGCTCCCTGCCCTACCTATTGCTGCTTGACTATCACAATGTATGCAAATAGGTTCCACAATTTTGGGCTAGAATGGAATATCCTCTAAGAAATTTCGGAGCCATTCAACTTCTTCACCTGCCTTATCCAAAGCAATAAATTCAGATTCCAATGTGGAGAGAGCGATACATGTTTGTTTGGACGATTTCTAAGAGACTACTCTTCCACCAAGTGTAAACACATAATCACTTGTGGATTTTACTTCATTTGACCCGGTGATGCAATATGAATCACTATATCCTTCAATCATTGTAGGATGTTTATTATAATGCATAACATAGTGTTGTGTATGTTTCAGATACCCCAACACACGTTTCGTTGCCATCTAGTGAATTTGATTCGGATTACTAGTGAACCAACTCAGTTTGTTAATAGCACATGCTATATCTGGTCACGTACAATTCATAATATATATCAAACTTCCCAACACTCTAGCATATTCCAATTGAGAGTCACTTTCACCTACATTCTTTTGAAATGTAAAGCTTAAATCAATTGGAGTTTTGAGAACATTGAAATTCAAGTACTTGAACTTATCCAATACTCTTTCAATATAATGAGATTGAGATAATGCTAGTCCCTGAGAAGTTTTGAGAATCCTAATCCCTAAGATCAAATCAGCAGCTCCTAAGTCCTTCATATCGAACTAGCTAGACAGCATGCGCTTAGTAGCACTTATATCGTCAATAGCTCTACTCATTATTAACATGTCATCAACATACAGACAAACAATGACATCATGATTCAGAATATTTTTATTGTAAACACACTTATCATATTCGTTTATCTTGAATTCATTTGTCAACATTGTTTGGTCAAATTTAGCATGCAATTGTTTGGGTACTTGCTTGAGCCCATAAAATGACTTCACAAGTCTGCATACTTTCTCTTCTTTATCAGGAACCACAAACCCTTCAGGTAGTTCCATGTAAATTTCTTCCTCTAACTCTTCATTTAAGAACGTTGTATTTACATTCATTTGATGGATTTTAAGATCATGCATTGGCGATAGTGCTATTAACATCCTAATTGATGTTATCCTTGTTACTGGAGAGTATGTATCAAAGTAGTCCAGACCTTCCTTTTGTATTTATCCTTTAACTACAAGTCTAGCCTTATATTTGTCAATAGTCCCGTCGGCTTTCATTTTCCTTTTAAAGATACACTTTGATCCTAAAGGTTTATTTCCTGGAGGAAGATTAGCCAATTTCCAAGTATGATTACTTAAAATTGATTTGATCTCACTATTGACTACTTCTTTCCAATAGATTGACTCAGATGAAGACATAGCTACTTTAAATGTTGGAGGCTCATTTTCAAGCAAAAATGCCACTAAATATGGTCTGAACGAAGTGGATTTCCATTGGTGATTACTATGCCTAGGATCCTCATTAGGTAGTGTATTTTCCATTAGTTCTTCCCGTGGTCGTTTATGTCTTTCACTTGTTGACTCACATTCAATTTTATAAGGATAAATGTGTTCAAAGAACTCAGCATTATCTAACTCCATTACCGTATTCACATGAATTTCAAGATTATTAGATTTGTGAACCAAAAATCGACAGGTCTTACTGTTCACAACATATCCAATAAATACACAATCCACTATTTTGGGTCCAATTTTCACCCTCTTGGGTAAAGGAACCTCTACTTTGGCTAGACACCCCCATACTTTGAAATATTTCATGTTGGGTTTCTTTCCTTTCCATAACTCATATGGAATTGATTGCATTTTGCTATGGGGTACCCTATTGGGTATCTTGTTAGTCGTAAGGATGGCTTTCCCCCCCATAGATTTCTTGGTGAACCAGAATTGATTATCAAGGCATTCATAATTTCTTTTAATGTGTTGTTCTTCCGTTTAGCCAAATCATTTGACTACAGTTTATAGGGTGCAGTAGTTTGATGGATAATACCATATTCCAAACATATCTCAGCAAAAGGAGATTCGTATTCTCCACCCCTATCACTCCGAATCATTTTTATCTTTAGAATCAATTGATTTTCCACTTCATTTTTGTGTTGCTTAAATGCATCAATTGCTTCATTCTTACTATTAAGCAAATATACATAACAATATCGAGTGCAATCGTTAATAAAAGTTATAAAATATTTTTTTCCACCGTGAGATGGTGTCGACTTCATATCACATATATCTGTGTGAATTAAGTCTAAAAGTTTTGAATTCCAGTCAACAGACTTGTAAGGATGTTTAACAAACTTACTTCCCACACAAATTTTGCATTTTGATTTATCGCATTTTAAATCAGGCAATACTTGTAAAATAATCAATTTTCGCAAGGCTTTGTAATTTACATGTTCCAAGCGGGCATGCCATAAATCATTTGACTCCAATAAGTAAACAAAAGCAGAATTCTTATTAATACTATCAACAACCATTACATTTAGTTTGAAGAGGCCCTCAGTGAGGTAGCCCTTTCCCAAGAACATCTCATTCTTACTTATTACAGCTTTGTCACTAACTAGGACACACTTAAATGTGTTCTTAACGAGCGGTGCAGTAGAAAGTAAATTCTTCCTAATAGTAGGAACGTGCAGAATGTTGTTCAGAGTCGACACCTTGCCGAATGTCATCTTTAACATAACTTTTTCAGTTCCTGCAATCCTTGTTGTTGCTGTGTTCTCCATGAACAAATCTTCATCGAACTCAGCAGGAGTGTACGTTGCAAAGGCTTATTTCGCAGAGCAAATATGTCGAGTGGCACCTGAGTCGAGAAACCACTACTTGGGATTTCCAACTAAGTTGCACTTTGAGATCATTGCACAGAAGTAATTTGCATCTTCCATTTGTTCCACAATGTTTGCTTGACTTTTGCCCTTATCTTTGTCTTTGTCCTTTCTTGGAGCACGACAGTCAGAAGACTTGTGATCAGCCTTACCACAATTGTAACAATTGCCTTTCAATTTCTACTTGGCCTGTTCTGACTTCTATCCATTGGACTTCGTTCTCTTCTTGCCTTTAGTAGGAGTTTCTTCAACAACATTAACTCCAATTATTTTCGAACTTTTACGAGACTTCTTTTCGATGGTCTTGTTATCTTCCTCAATCTTGAGCTGAATCACAAGATCTTCAAGCTTCATTTCCTTATGTTTGTGCTTTAGATAATTCTTGAAGTCGTTCCACGAAGGAGGTAACTTCTCGATCATTGCAGCCACTTGAAAAGCTTCATTTACTACCATATCCTCATCAATCAGATCATGGAATAAGTTCCTGCACTTGTGATCCAACAATTTTACTATCTGACATTTTATAGTCTAAAAACTTTGCAACCATAAACTTTTTCAAGCATGCATCTTCTATCTTATTTTTCTTCTCAAGTGCATCCCACAATTCTTTCAAAGTTTTCATTGCACTATAGACATTACATAAGTCATTATCTAAAGCACTCAAAATGTAGCCCTTACATAAAAAGTATGCCTCTTTCCATGCTTCAATAATCATAATTTTTTCTCTGTTTGACATTTCAGCAGTAGTCATCGGAGTTACTTCATTGGTAAATTTCTGCAGATCAAGAGTGGTAAGCCAGAAAAATACCCGTTACTGCCATCCTTTGAAATTCACACTAGAGAATTTTCTCGGTTTCTCTACTAGTGGTACAGCAGTTTGGGTTGGTGCAGCAACAGCCACCGTAACATTATCATTTGCCATTTCAGAATCTGTAACAAATAGAAATTGATACAAATGACTTAGTAAGCAATAATTTAAATTGCAAACTTAATAGGAGTATAAAACCACGAAGGTTTTTGTCTCCACCAGAAACACAAATTAAAAAAATTAAATAATATCCTTAAGATTGTTGCCAATTTGTGTTTAAAACAGAATTACTGATTTTAACAAACTTTGCAGAAACACGAAGTTACCAAAGTTTAATGAACTAGTAAGAACAGAAGAACATAAATTAATTCACAAAAACTAAAATTTGTAAAACATACCAGAATCTGTAAAAGATAGAACGAAAAAAGATCAAGCCCACTGAATGCACAGTGTCCTCTTAAGGAAATTATTCCCCTCTAGTATTCGAGGTTTGATTTGGAATATGTCCTCCCAGGATAGAATGATCTCAATCACCAGTGTATTGATACCGAAAATGCTAGTGTCAGCGAGCCACTCAACGGCAGTTAAGTACACGAAAAATATTTGTGCAGAAGAAGAAGAAGAAACCAAAAATTTTCGTAAGTAAAAAATTCTGAAGAATAACTGTTATTTATAGCCAAGAGGAACTGATTCTAAAATGTTGCAACCTTTCAGAATCCACACGACCATTAATGAAAGTTTGCAACCTTTCAAACGATCATGACTGTTCCTGAAAGTTGCAACCTTTTAAAACAGTCATTTCCAACGGCGGAAAGTTTAAATAAAATGGATCGCGTGTGGATCCGAGTCGTGTCGAAACGTTTCTGTTAATTAACTAATTAATTGAAACGTTTTGGCACTTTTAATATCATTTAATTAAATAAATAATTAAAACAAACTTTGTCTAAAAATAATCTCTCGATCATTTTCCAAAGCCGAATCCAAGCGAGCGACGCCGCCGCCAAGAGGGTCCCTCTTTCCAACCCTTTTAATAATTAATAGAAGTGTTTCTCTATTTAAACCCTTCTATTTTTCTTTCCACAACCGATAAGGGAGAAATGCCTTTTTACTAAAGCATAAGAGGACTTTTCAAGTTCCTCTCTTTTCATCTTTCCTCCATTTCCCATTAACTCTTGCTATATACCCAATAGTTTCTTCGTCATTTTCAACTTCTTCCACTCGTCACAACCCTTATTATTATTTTGTTTGCTAAATAGTCTATCTATTGCTCATCCATTCTTTTTAAATCTATCTCTCATATAATTCTTGATTTTGCCATTATACAAAATCAAAGAAAAAAACGCTATTTTAATTTATTTTTTTAAGAAAGTAGAAGAAAACGCTATTTGGGGAGTTACGTCCCTTGTAAAAGATATTTGGGCTATAGATTTTCGAGGTCTTCTATATTTTATAGGTATTGAAATCAAATTTAAAGTGGATTGGGAAAAAGTAAACTTGTGGAAATATAATTTGTAATTAAAATATTTGGGGTACACAATAATATTCTAGCGTATCTAACTAATATTTAATTTGCGTGTTATATTAATGATTAAGGAGGCTATAGATGTAATTTACGCGAAAGAATTGGTAATTTGGTTTAGATAATTTACGAACAAATACATTACTATCATGTCAAAGTAAGCATCATATACCGCATCAAGTCCAAGCCTTGTGTTGCACGAATCATAGATCAAAATATTTTCGTCCATTTACTCTTAGGTCTTTTGTCACGTGGGTCTATCCAGGGATTGTAGATATACATTTAAAAGTTTATTTTATTCAACCTAATTTTATATATATAAAAGAGAATTCTCTATCCTGTGGCATGCCTCATTGATGATGAAATATATTTAACTTTTTTTTTATTTTACTTTTTCCCCTCCAATTTTAAAATGATTAAAAAGTGTTTAAATAAATTAAATTAAGTTTTCTAACATTTAGGTCTGTTAGGTGAAAAAATAACTATCTTATATTAGTGCTTATTGTGATGATACTATACAATAGCTCTCTATAAAATAAAATAAAAGGCACATCTCATATCTCTTATGTTCTCTGAAATTCTGCGTATGTTATTATTTGAGAAAACAAGTCAAATAATTAAGTTAGGTAATAATTTACTGACAGTAGGTCTCTATCTCATGTTTATGTATTTTGTTGAAATTATGAGTTATTCGATTTGAATACAAGTTATGATGTGATTAATTACGATGAAATAAGTTGTGTTGAGATTAGTTATGATGCGATAAGTTATATTAAAATTATTTTTTATTGAGTGTTTGATTTGTTGTATACCAAAATAATATGTATTGCATAAATTTTAAGAACAAGTTGTTTGTTTTCAAAAATATCCTTACTTTTTTTCTTTTTTTAATATTTTCTTTACAAGTTTGAATTATTCATTCTTAAAAATAAAACTTTCATCTTATATAGTTTAAATATTTTTGTGTGTGCAATCCCATGATGATATCATATGTATTTAAAAATAAAATTTTCTTCTTATTTAGTTTAAAAGTAGAATTTCCATCTTATGTTTGTTAAAGTAAGAGAGAGTTCATGAGAAATAAAAATATAAATAAACATAAAAATTACTCAAATAAATTCATAAATAAAAATTATATTTATATAGTATAATTTTTTAATAGAAAAATATGAAGAATTATCATAAAAAATAAGTAGTAAAAGTTGTGAATATAATTATACATGGTATTAAAAATAATGTATAAATATACATGAATGTGAAAAATGAGGTAGCGAAAAGATTTAAAGGGATATGGTTGTCATTTTGTCTATTTTATTCCGAACTTACTATACCACCCAAGGAAAGAGATAACTATATCCCATACTAATTATTATTTTTGGAATAAGCTATCTCAAACTTACCATCCAACCAACAAATTAATGACACTATGATTTAAATTTAGGACTCTTTAGTGTTATCTTGTTCACAAAATGACCCCTTTTAAGTTTAAACAATGGTTATGCCTTTTTTGCTATTTCAGATCCTTCTTTTTAACATGAAAAGGTTAAGATAACAAGTCTTTTCATTTAGATTCTCTTTTCTTTGCTATTCTTATTTTTTTTTTTCCATTGGGAGTTCTTAGAAAGTTAAATCAAATTTGAAATTACGTTACGAGTCTTTGCTCTTGGTTGAGTTTTGGTTTGAACAGATTTATTCTACAGGTTATCAAATATAATGCTCATGAGCGGAGATCTTTTCATTATATGGAATCAACATTCAAACTTAAGAGCATATGTTTTACTGGTGATTATCAAAGTGTGTGACAATCTCATCTAAAAAGTTAATTTATAGCTTAAGCGGCTAAAAAGAATATATTTTTATTATTTAATAATATTCTCTACACGCCCTTCACGTGCGGGCTTGATATTTTTTTTTTCATGGGCCAAACACTTGAAAGTTCTTTTTGATTTTGGGTGATGGTGAGATTCGATGTTAGAACCTCTGTCTGCTCCAAAATCATGTTGAAGTGTGTAATCATCTCATCTAAAAACTTAAGTTGTTAGAGAGAGTACATTTTTATTATTTAATGATATCCTCAACACATTAGAATGCAATAATATTCCCTTCCACGTCGATTGAAAGTTGGTGTTTTCATAGTAGATAATGATGAGATTGCCCCTACATTATGTGAGGGAGTATTATAATTCTCCTCCCCAAACATTCTACATAGTGTGATGCCACGTTTTTTCGTTTAGACGTTTCTTATAATGAAATCATTTACATTTTCGTAGAAAGTTCAGATGAACAAGGCTTTGAAAGCCATAAAGAAGAAATGTACAACCCTAAGCTAATAATTTTCTACCCGATTAAATTGGGGCTAAGCGTCATGAAGTTAATTTTCGTAATTTTTTTGGGTAAGTAATTTTGAATTATTAGTATTAGATGGTAATCTTTTTTTATTTAAAAATTTAATGAAGCTAAACGTGGTCATTTTGTTCAGCATCTTATCATTGTACAAAAGCCATTTCTTGTATATTGTACGGTGGAACCTCTCATATTGGGCCCTTTCTGGCCTAATCTGATTGGCTCTTCAACACGTGGAAAGAAAATAAATTTATGTACTGTACAACACAAAACTCATTTGAAGCAAGCTCTTTCAATTGTGAATTTTCATCTTTGTCCCCTGCAATGCACTCTCTCAAGATTGAAACTGGTAAGTGTTTTCACCTTCCTTTTTTTTTTCCATTGTATTTTTATTTTTCTCTTTTTATTGATAATGAAAGTTGATAGTCGTTGTTTGAAGTGGAAATTGCTTGAATCAGTAATAAAATTTGTGTAAAAAATATTAAAAATACTTTTTAGGGTGGATGGGTTCTTTGATGATGAAGCTGGGGTGAAAAGCAGGGGCGGATCAACGTAATTCGGGGCCTAAAGCGAAATTTCAATTCGACGCCTAAAATATAAACAAACTTCATATACATATTTATTCAAATTTTATTTCTATAAGTAATAAGTTGACAAATATTGAATAAAGATAAGAGTTAGAACCATAGAATCTCAAGAAGTTGATGACTTGGTATATCCCATTTTAATAAGCTTGACGTAATGCTTGAAACTATAATTTAAAAACAAATAAAAAAGAATTTGTAATGCACTTTGTTCAACATTTTCACTATTAATTCTTATTTTTAACAAAGTACAAAGGATGTTCAAGTGGGTAAAATAATATATTTTTAAAATATTATTCTTTTAATCATAAATAATCAATTTTTTCTATAAAATTTTTAACATGTAATTTATTCTTGATAAAAATTTGAAGCCCCCAAATTAGGCGTAAGCCTTATTTTATAAAGCATACCCCTGGTGAAAAGTTTTACATGCATGTCAATATTATGCCAGGTTTGCGCCGTAATGTACCAACGGTGTTTTATAATTTGCCTAAATAAACTTTTTTTCCCTTTCAAGTTGTAAGTTTTGGAAAGAAAAATGAAATTTTGCAGCAGAAGAGCTTATTCTTGCCCTTTGTTTTTAGATTTCAGTTACTACATGTTATTGACCTCACTAACTAATATGTTTGGACCAAAAAGTTCAGTTGTCTAATAGGTTAAATTGATTTGAGCTTAATTTCTACTCCAAAAGCTGAAAAAATTATTAAAGACTTAGTTCAGCAGCAAGTTCCAAAGGCTCCAAATACTGCAGAAATCATACTCAAAATGCATTTCCATGATTGCTTTGTTAATGTGGGTATTACTTCGTTGATTTCAGTTTATGTGTCTTACTTTATTTTTTAAGTCTTTTCAAAACAAAAAATGCCTTTTTCTTTATTCACTAACTCTTGGATTCCGACATTCGACGTGACATTCAGAAAAAAATTTTGATGTATTACACACATATTTAGTTTTAAGATCATACGATTTAAAAGTCATCCTTATTTTCTTGAACTATGTATTGTGACCAAATGTTTCACATACATTCTTACAGAATTTGCTTTGTTCCTGATTCTGTTTTGTCTTTTTCTATTTAAATTTTTGGTCTTTACAGGGTAGTGATGGACCTGTGCTTCTTAATTTCACTTCAAGTTTTGAAAATCGGATTGAAAATCAAGCCAATCCTAATTTGGCATTGAGAGGCTTCTCATTCATCGATGATATTAAGAGATTAGTTCCTGGAGTTGTTTCTTGTGCTGATATTATTGTGTTGGTTGCTGGAGATGCACTTGTGGTTTCAATAAGTTAAAAACTCGATAAAACAACTTACTTTTTTCTTGACTAATCAAAATTTTCAAATATTAAGACTAATGATAGTTTAGAAGAGGTGAATAAAACACATCACATTTAGAATGATCTCTAACTATTCTGCCTTTTATGTATCTAATTATCTTCGTGTTATTGTTGTTGATGATGTTATCGCTGGCGTGATAGAGATGTTCATTTTAGAATGTTTCAACTGTAGAAGAGATGGAGCAATATCAAAGGTCTCAAAAGCTAATGTTGACATCCCAACTCCAAAAAACGGTCAAATTATTAATACGTCCGCCTACAATAGAAGATATAGATGATCATTCTACATAAAATAGTGTGTACGATGAGATCAATCGGAACACATTCACATGAAATCTTTACTTCTCTATCCTTAAGAAGAAAGATTTACTAAACCTAAAAGGCCACCAAATATCTTCCCGTATAGTTACAGGAAGACTCTACACTACATAAAAAGGTTAATGACGCTTGCACCCCATTGTTAGAATTGAAAAATGCACATTTGAAGGAATAGAATAACATTCTTTAATAGGAGAAGTGTTTTAATTTTTAAGAATGTCTTACTTTTTTTTTTATTTCTCCGTGTTTTGGACTTTTCTAGATTTTTAGAAAGTTTCTAAGATACTAATAACAACTTTCTATATTTTTCTGATGAAGTAATAGGTAGAAATAATAGGAGCATTCAATTTTGAAAGTGTAGAAAAGACTTCACTTCTCTTTACTAGACTATGACTATCAGTACTCCATCCTTTCTCACCCTAAGATGGAGCTAATCATATAATAGTATGTGTACAACATGTGAACTGGATTGAATTTCTAACTTTAAAGTTGTTATCTTTAACGTGTGATACTTTTGGTCTTTAGCCACTATATTATCCTACCAAAACATTATTGGACATCTTATAAAGGTCAGATGGTAGCTTTATTAAGATTTTATTGCTATATCAAGATGATAATGTGGTACATAAGTGAATATGAGCAACGATGCACTGACTATACAAAGAAAACTATTTGAGAAAGTTATGAATAAGTTAAGCAGTAAAGTACTGTCAAATTGTCACTGAACTTAACCTATCAACATCTACATTTTCTTTACTTGATTTGAAAGTTGATACAAATCGTTAGTTTCAGGGTGACAGAGGTCATGGATGATAAAAAGTGTATTTCCATGTTGTTGGTGTTCTAAGTTACTAGAAACCTCTCCCCTCAAGTTCACAAGTAGCTTCATGTTTCCTATCAATAAAAAGAACTCAATCGGATATGATAAGTGATTTACATGCTCTATGATGATACTTTGTGAAAGACAATTTTCACTTCTTCACACATAAATTATGATTGCGTCTTGAGGGGACTCACTAAAAGTAAGAATTAATTCTTTTATTCATATTTTTTTGTTAGGTGTTCAAAAGTTATTGTGTGAGATCATATGAATGGACTGTTGGTTTTATGTGGTAATAGGAAGGCCTACCCTAAAGTTTACAGCTAGCTTCCTATCACGTATGAATAACAAGACTCAATCGGACATGAAAGGCGTTTCCGTGTTCATGGTCTTACATTTAGTATTATCTCTCATTCTTGATTTTGATGTATAATATATCTCACCTTCTTATCTATTAAGTCATTTTTCGTAAATGCATCTAAAGTCATCTTACTATATTAACATGGAGTAGGCGGGGGGGGGGGGGGGGGGGTGATGTAGCTATAGTATCTATGAAAGAGCCTATAGGTGAAAACAAGATATTTCGTGAGCTTAGTTTCCTGTGATCGAGGAAATTGTAGAAATTTTGCTTTTTAAGATGAGCGTCGCCATTACATGATAATTTGGAAAAAACAAAACGTAGAGAAGACAAAAAGAAAGAAAGATAAAGTTGTTAACTTTTCTTTATTTTATTGTGAACTCTAATTGACTGATAGCATCATATGTCCACTTATATAGACTAAGGAAGAAACAAAAGAACCAAAAATCTTGGTTCCACTACTCCACATTATTAGCTATGATAACTGACTTGAGAAAATAAAGGAACTGCCTAACAAATCAAATCAAAACAAAAGAACTCATTTCATGAAACTACCTAACAATTTATTCGGTCCTATTACCCAATCAATGTTTTGAATCATTCTTCAACACTCCTCCTTGATTCAAAACTGCACACACCTAGCAATCCTCTGAAATAGCAAAACTTCTCCTTCGATAGAGCCTTGGTCAATACATCAGCCAGCTGCTCTTGTGTGTTATAATATTCCAAAGATATCTCCTCCTTTGCTACCAAATTACGAATGAAATGATAATGAATATCAATATGCTTTGTCCTGTTGTGGAATGTTAGGTTCTTTGTCATGGAAATAGTTGCTTTGTTGTCACAAAATATCTCCGTTGATCCCTTCTGCTCATGTTGAAGATCTGTTAACACTCTTCTTAGCCAAATTGCTTGACAAGTTGTTGAAGTTGCTGCAACATATTCTGCTTCTGAGGTTGACAATGCTATTGTGGCTTGCTTCTTTGAACTCCAAGTAATCACTCCTGAACCTAGAGTGAAAACATTTGCTGAAATACTCCTTCGATCATCCAATGAACTTGCCTAATCGCTATCTATATACCTACACAACCTGAAATTGGAGACTTTAGAATACCAAATGCCATGCTCCAAATTTCCTGCAATGTAACGCAAGACCCTCTTTGCTGCTCCATAATGAGCCTTCGAAGGTTGTTGCATAAACCTGGAAATAATACCAACAGGAAATGCAATATCGGGTCTAGTATGAGTTAAGAAAATTAAACCTTCAACCAAGCTTCTAAACCTCCTAGCATCTACCATCTCTTCACCATCTTCTTCCTGCAATTTTTCATTAATATTCATGGGTGTAAATGCAGGCTTGCAATTAAGCATGCTAAATTTACTAAGCAAGTCCCTGGCATACTTCCTTTGTGAAATAAAAATTCCATCTTCGGATTGATGGACTTCAAGGCCAAGAAAATAATGCAACAAACCCATATCTGACATCCCAAACTCATTCATCATTTGAGATTTAAATTCATTCACAAGAGAGCTAGAAGAGCTAGTATAAATGATATCATCAACATAAAGACAAACAATGATGAAATCATTTTTACCTTCCTTTTTCACATACAAGGTGGGATCATTTTCACTTCTCATGTACCCTTTTTCCTGGAAATATTCATCGATTCTGCTGTACCAAGCTCGAGGAGCTTGCTTCAAACCATACAATGCCTTTTTTAGCTTGTACACCTTTGTCTCATTGCCTTGCTTTACAAAACCTTCTGGCTGGGCTACATATACCTCCTCTTGTAAATCTCCATTGAGGAATGCCGACTTGACATCAAATTGATAAATTGGCCATTGTAATTGTGCAACCAATGCCAAAACAACCCTCACCGTTTCAAACCGAGCTACCGGAGAAAAAGTTTCTTCAAAATCAATGCCATATTGCTGCGCATAACCTTTTGCCACAAGACGTGCTTTGTGCTTTTGTAAGCTCCCATCTGCAGCAAATTTTGTCTTGTACACTCACTTCAAGCCAATTGGATTTTTGCCTCTTGGTAAGTCCACCATCTCCCATGTTCCATTCTTTTCAATAGATTTTATCTTCTCCACCATTCCTTTCTTCCATTCTTCTTTCTCAGCCGCTTCTTCATAATATAATGGATCTGAAATAGTAAGACCAAATTGACAGATATATAGGTCATTAGTATATTTGGGATTTGGTTTTTTGTCTCTTGTTGATCTTCTTAATGGAATCGGCTCAGCTGAAGACTCTTCAAGAGCTATAGATGAAGAGTTGTTGCTTTGTGCTGTTGAAGTTGATGAACTTGTCGACACCACTGGTGAGCTAGCAAGTGAACTTGTTGGAGTTTGCTCCTCTCTTTCATCTAGAGAAACTTCGACGGGGTCATGAATCTCTTGTTCTGCTTTCTTTTCACTCAAATTCTAGCTTGCAATTTCATCAAATATTACATCCCTTCTAATTAAAATCTTGCCACTAAGAGGGTTGTACAATTTATATGCTTTTGATTGAGTACAATAACCAATAAAATGCATTTTTCAGATTTTGGATCAAGCTTTTGACGAGTTTGTAAATTTACCAAAGCATAGGTAACACATCCAAAAACTCATAAATGACTTACATTTGGTTTCCTTCCATACCAAGCTTCATATGGAGTTTTGTTCATGACAGCACTTGTTGGTGAAAGATTCAACAAATAGATGGAAGTTGCTACAACTTTTGCCCAAAATTGATTAGAAAGCCCCCTTGCTTGTAACATGTTTCTTGCCATTTCTACACTGGTTCGATTCTTCCGCTCAGCCACACTGTTTTGCTCTGGAGTGTATGGAGCTGTTAACTCCCTTTGGATGCCATTCTCATTGCAAAACCTATTGAATTCTTTAGACATAAACTCTCCACCTCTATCTGTGCGAAGAAATTTGATATGACAACCACTTTGATTTTCCACCATAGCCTTAAATTGTCGGAAATTATCAAAAGTTTCTGACTTATTTGCCAGAAAATACAATACGACTATAATCATCAGTAAATAACAAGAAATAACGACTGCCACCTAAAGACTCAGTTTGCATTGGACCACATAAATCAGCATGGATTAGTTCTAGACAATTTAAAGCTCTCCAAGCTTTTCCAATAGGAAATGACTTCCTAGTTTTTTTTCCATAAATGCACCATTCACATAAATTAATTGAGCTGATTTGTGGTAACCCAAGAGCCATACCTTTATCACTAAGTAACTTCACGCCTTTTATGTTGAGATGCCCATATTTTAAATGCCATAGTGTTGAGTCATCCTTTGCACTTGCAGCAAGAGCAAAATTCTCCATGTTAGAAACATCTAATGGAAATATCTTGTTCGAAGTCATGCTAATCTGAATTTTTTGGCCTGATTTCTTGTTTGTAATGACACATGTGTTGTCATCAAATAGAACAGAATGCCCTCCATCCATTAACTATCCAACACTCAATAAATTGTATCCTAAATCAGGTACAAATTGAACATCACTGAAAACCTTTACCTTGCCATGACTGGTTTCGACTTTCACAATGCCTTTTCCTTGAACTTGCATCTCCTTAGTGTTACCAAGCTGCACCTTTTTCCTTTGTGTCTCATCAAGCTCTTGGAACAAGGATTTGGTGCCTGCCATATGGTTTGAGCAACCACTGTCAACAAACCACAAATTACTTGGTTTTGGGTCAGTATTAACACAAGCCATAAAAAGTCTTTCTTCTTCATTTTCTGCAGCAAAATTCATCTGCTGGTCTTTATACCAACAATTGGCCTGTATATGTTTGTATTCTTTGCAATGATAACACTGAATACCACTCCTTATGTTACCTTGCTCATTTCTTCATCCTCGTCCTCTGCCATTATCATGACCACGACTACGTCACGTCGAAATCCTCCTCTCCATGGACCTCTGCTAGCTGGACAAATATTTTCTTCATGGTTGGTAGCTGTATCTTTCACTTGAAGTGCCTTCTCTTCGTTCTTTTCCACTGATCTATTGATTCTGGCCTCATGAGATTGAAGAGATCCCATAAGTTCATCAACAGAGAGAACTGACAGATCTTTGGCTTCTTCTATGGCAGCTACTACATGATCAAATTTTGCTGTCAAACTTCACAAGACTTTCGCAACAATCATCTCTTCTGAAATCTTCTCACCATAGGAACACATTTGACCAACTATTGCCATTGTTCGTGACAAGAAATCAGCAATTGATTCACCATTCTTCATCATCAAGGTCTCAAAATTACGTCTTAGTGATTGCAATTTCACCACTATGATCTTTGAATCACCTTGAAACTCCTTCTGTAGGATTGACCAAGCCTCCTTTGCTGTGGTTGCTGCTATAATTCGTGAGAAAATAGTCTTATGGACTGCTTGCTGAAGAATGAACAATACCTATGCATCTTTCTTCTTGGTTTCTTTCAGCCTTTCTTCTTCTTCTTCATTGGGCTCCAATATATCGATGAAACCATATTCGACCAAGTCCCATAGCTCCTGTGATCTGAGCAAGGTTTTCACCTTGATGCTCCACCACTCATATTTCTCTCCATTAAAGATGGGTAGGAGTGGTTGAGAAGAAGAAAAACCAGCTAGTGCTGCCATTTTCGTATAGCACTCCACAATTCTTGTTTCCCAAATACCAAAAAAAAAATTTCTTTCAAATACCTAATGGTCCCAAGTCTGCACTTATCACTTTATTGCCCAAAGGATACAAAATGGCTCTGATACCACAATTGTTGGAAAAAACAAAATGTAGAGAAGACAAAAAGAAAGAAAAATAAAGTTGTTAACTTTTCTTTATTTTATTGTGAACTCTAATTGATTGATAGCATCATATGTCCACTATATAGACTAAGGAAGAAACAAAAGAACCAAAAATCTCAGTCCCACTACTCCACATTATTAGCTATGATAACTGACTTGATAAAATAAAGGAACTGCCTAACAAATCAAATCAAAACAAAAGAACTCATTTCATGAAACTACCTAACAATTTATTCGGTTCTATTGCCCAGTCAATGTTTTGAATCATTCTTCAACAGATAACACATAATAGGAGTCTCACAATAATAACATCATCTAACTATATACTTTCTAGGTTTTGTATTAGAAGTATGATTCTTTATATTTATCTTATGTTTACATATCGAACACGCATAATGTGTTTGAAGAGGTCCAATTTTTAAAAATTTAAAATTTCTTTGCATTATTGAAACTTGAGCAGAAAAATCTATATTTTGTATTACTTTTAAGTTCTTCCATGGGTTTGTTATGCTAAATTTAGTTATTTTACAATTAATAAAAATCATATTGTGCTTGCTATCACTGATTAGATTCAGCATTCGAGAAAAAAAAAAAAGAAAATGAAGAAGAATATGAAAAAGTGATCTTGGCAAAGGGTACCAACATGACTAGCTTTACGAAGAGTTTAATGGTAAGTTGTTTCTAGCTTGCACAAGGAATTATCTATGTGGTTGTATATATGCTCTCTATAAATATGAAGGTGTTATGGAGTGGCTAACGAATGCTTTAGTTTTCATGATGCTTTGCTGCATCTCTTTATAATATATTAGTTGCCTTTATATTTAATAAGAACTTATCAGATGTTAAAGTACATAGAACCAGTGAACATTAGCTCCTACATTAGTGTCATTTTCGTGTCTTCTAGGTTATCATGTCTTCATAATATTTTCTAAGTTCAAGCAGTAGTAAGCTATTCGATCTGATAAATAAGAAAAGGAAAATAGAGATTTTAATGCATTTTATTCCTAAGAGAAGTTCTTTCATTGAACGTCTCTTCAAGTCCTAATATTACTAACAGAAAGGACAAGTTAAGACAAGTGATTCTATTTGATCTCATGATAAATGAAAATAACCAACAATGAAATTCATTGTGGATGCCTAGATGATGACGTATTGCCGAAAAAAAGATTGTAGGTTAAGTGACATACCACAGACACGGAAGCATTAACTTATTAAATATGACAATATAAGAATATTAATTTCAATATGATAAAAAATGTAAGATACCATAAAGGAGGAAATCAACTCCTAATTTCCAGTTAGTAGGAAGATTCCTTGAAGATATTTCAAGAGTTTGATGACTTCTTAAAATACAAGCGTTATAAATAGGGGATGAAGTGGTTTCTCCTTACATTCTACAACTCAAAAGTTACTTACCCGTGTACTACATACTTTCTATTTTTTAAGCATAAAGTTCCTTCTATTATTAATAATAATGATTGGTGAAGTCTCTGTAGAAGAGATCAAGTGTAAATTATATTTTATGTTTTTCTGTTGTTATGACATTTTCAATTCTAATAATTTCACAAGCAAGTTTCTAGAGGTACTTACAAAAATGGACTTGTGATTCTAATTTCTGTGAATACGATGCACTTTATATTTAATGAAACATTTTGCTTAATTTTGCTTCAGGTTGTTCGTCAAAATCTTAGCTTGTGACAGTCATGCAGGGAGGACTTTTGAATGGATATATGGGTTGAATTTTTCTTTGCATCAACTATTGAAGATTTATTTAGTTTTTGAGCACCACTTTATTTAACTGGAACTACCGTGATTATAAAATTTATTTTATATATGTTGTTATGTATTATGTAATGACAATTAGAATTGTTTTTGATACAAGTGTAGATGAATATATTGACAGAGTAGACAAATCAAAACTCAGTTATTTTTCAGCATTGACAATTAAATAAAGTTCAAAGATACACAAATGTATGTATTGGGCTCGTGCTGGCACGGGCCATGCCCATCTATCTCAATATAAAGTGATAATTTTGATTTGGAGTGGATTCCACTAACTTATACTTCTAATTTTTAAACAACTTTTTTTTTTGATAATATTAGCGAAGTTTTTAATTGTGACTATAAGATTAAAAAAAAATGTTTTTAAGCTCCAAACTAAATTAATTTTCGAATAGGTGATATAAAAAAAATTAATTTTAATTTAATATACATAACTTAATTTTAATTTTTCTTTAATGTTTAATCATGTAATACTTATTATATTAATTTTATCATGACTTAGTACTTTTAAATTATGATCCTTTTCATTATGACTTATTAATTTGCAATATTTATTTTATGTGGTTTCATCATTTATTTTTGTTGAATATTTTTGTGTTGTAACTCATCTCATATTTTTTTGTTATTTTATTAAGAAACACCTTAGATAGTTATATTTTGTTAGGACTAAGAAATATTTGGACTACAAGTTAATTATATGTTTGTATGAATACTTAACCCAAAAAACCCACAAACCTGAAAACTCCCCCCAAAAAAACTTGAGGTTGAAATTTTGAGTTTTATTAGTTTGGTTGATTTATAAATTAAAAAAATCCAATACAAATAATTTGGTTTGATATTTTATCACCAACTCTCTTACCAATGGTGGTATCTATTAATCAATCAAGCTTTGTTCAAGGCAGAAACATAATAGAAAACGTTTTGTTAACTCAGGAGATTGTTTCAGATATTGGCAAGAGAGGAAAACCTTCTAATCTGATAATAAAGTTAGACATGACTAAAGCATATGACAGGGTTTCTTGATTTTTCCTGATGAAAGTGCTAAGGAAGATGGGGTTCTCTAATATGATAATAGATGTGATATCAAGATTGGTGGCTAATAATTATTATTCTATCTTGCTCAATGGCCAGAACTTTGGGTTTTTTCACTTGACTAGAGGCATTAAACAAGGAGACCATTTATCACGAGCTCTCTTTATCCTGGCTGCAGATGTGTTGTCTAGAGCATTAAATCAGTTGTTTGAGGATGAGTTATTTGTTGGTTATGGATTGCCTACGTGGAGTACTAAGTTGAATCATCTTGCATATGTTGACGACATCATTATTTTTGCCTCTTCTAATGAATATTCTCTGAGGAAAATTATGCAGTCCTACAACAATATGAATCACAATCAGGACAAAAGGTGAATAAAGAAAGAAACTTTTTCTACATGCATCAAAATACTTCTAGGTCTGTCACAGAAAAGGTAGATGAAATCACTAGCTTCCTTTTAAATACCTGGGGTGCCCTTGTATCTCATTCAAGAAAAATAAATGAGCATTTTGCTAAATTGATTGAGAGAGTAAGGAGCGAAATTCATGCTTGGAAGGGGAGGATGCTGTCATTTGGAGGAAAAGAGGTGTTATTGACCATTATATTACAGAGTAGCCCTATTTATATTTTATCAGCCATTGTTCCTCCACAGTGTGTCATTAAAGAGGTTCATAGATTGATTTCTAGATTTTTATGGAACTCTAAGGTTGTAGGAATGAGCAAACATTGGTCAACATGAGAAAAAATGTGTATGCCCAAACAAGAAGGTGGTTTAGGGTTTAGGTCTTTGTTTTACATTTTAAATACTATGTGTGCAAAGCAGTGGTGGAAATTTGTAACACAAAACTCTTTGTGGTCTAACTTTCTTTGAAATAAATATTGTAAAAAATAGATCCCAACCTTAGTTCAATGGAGAGGTGGGTCTCAACAATAGAAATCTATGTTGATGTAAATGAAAAAAGTGGAACAACACTTGTGGTGGGAACCTAAGGATAGTACATCTACTATTTGATATGATATCTGGACCAAGTTGGGACCTTTGTTCTGTAGGCCGTCACATGCAGTATCTTGTCATCCTTTAAAAGATATTTCTGAATTTTTAAATAAAGATGGATGAAATCTGATAGTAATGAAGAAGATGTTGCCTCAGTATGTGGTGGATCATGTAGAAAAAGAGATGAGGTATGTTCATTGGGAGAATACTGGGGACTTTCCTTGGTGGACAAAAACCAGTAATGGAAGGTTTTCACTAAAAAGTGCTTGGGTACTATTGAGACAAGAACATGTGGTGGATGAAGACTTACAAAGTATTTGGGTAAGAGGCCTACCTTTTAAAATCTCCTTTCTGAATTGGAGAATTTGGTTGGGTAAAATTCCAGTTGTAGCAATTATAAATACCTGGAATCCACAAATCTCTCAAGATTGTGGTTGTTGTCAAGTACCAAAGAGAGAAATAATTGAGCATTTGTTTTTGAAAGGGGATATAGCAAATAAGGTGTGAAGTCATTATTGTACGGTTTCTGGATTGATAGACAATAGATTGAAGTTAAAGCAAAGTATAAGATTATGGAGGGATATAGAAGGCAATAGTAGATCAAAGACGGTATTTCATATTGTTCCATTTGTTGTGATATGGGGTATTTGGAAAATAAGGAATACTATGCTCTGCGGAGGTCAATATCGTGTTGGAAAATATTTTGGGACATAAATGCCATCTTGGGCAGGTTCATGAAAGTAAGGTGGAAAATGGAGACATTAGGGAAAAAATGGTCAGAGTTGGTAGATTTGTTACAATGCTATAAAGTGGAGTACTTTTCAAAAGTGGTTAGGTGGTTCCCTCCCCCTATTAGGTGGTTAATATGTAATACTGATGAGGCTTCGAAAGGAATCCTGGATTAAGCTTAGTTACACTCTATATAAGAGATCATACCGGTGATTTGGTGGTGGCTATTGGAAAAAGAATTCAGTATTTTCCTAGCTTGAAGGCAGAATCATTAGCTATTAAGGAATGTTTGGAATACTGTCATAGAATGAACTACAAGAAGATTATCTTAGAGACTGATTCGTGGAGCTTGGTTCAGATTTTACAATGGACGTGGGAAAGTCTTTGGAATGTGATTTTGGAGATTAAATCGATTAGATCTCTTTTTAGAGGTTTAACAGTAAGAGTAATGCACTCCCTTAGGGGGGCAATACTCTTCCTGATTTTTTAACTAACTAAGCTTTTGATTTTGCAGGGGAAATTAATTTCAACAATGTAGACGAGCTACCAGCAAAAAGGAGATATATTCTAAACTTGGACAAATTAGGGAGTCCTAACAATAGAAGAATTATGAGAAAGTAATAGCCTACATCTACTGTATGTTAAGTTCAGGCTCAGCAACAATCAGTCAAACCAAAATAGATGCTAATCAACTACAACAGAAAAGGAAAGCTTGTATGAAGCTATTTCGTGGGGTTTTTTTGAATTTATCACCTGGTAAGAGCTTGGGGTGAGATAGAGTCCAAATTCCGCTCAAGTTTCCCTCGACTCATGTGGTCTTAATTAACGTCTAATTTGCTTAGATTTGTAGCCTAAAATAGTTTATCGCAGTTAGCTATTCATAAACAAATCTGATTTTCATTCCTTTAGACCTGATGGTAGTATTAACTTCTTGCAAGTTCAACCCATTAATTTTGAGCAATGAGAAAAAGGATTTGTAAGATGAGAGCTTGAAGGTACTTAGCTTAAGAGAATGCTAATGGTCAGCTCGTGCCAGGGGGAGTAACATTATATCTTTGATTTGAGATACAAAATTTAGGCTCAAGAAACATACCTAGTGAAGATCCAAAAATTAATTCTAACATTTAGATGATTCAGCAGAGTTTCACAAAGGGAAGGAGAAGGCCAGATGATCTTGCCGGAGAAGAGTAGACTCAGCTTCCAACTTTCCTCTAGTGCTTTCCTCTTTCCATTTCCTTCCAGTTTTCTTTTTCTTTTTTTTTTTCGGTTGTTTTAGATTTGATTGGCTTTTTGTGGGTTTAGAATTTTGGGCTATGCCCAATTTTGTAATTAACATTTTTATTTAGTAAAAATCTTGACCCTTTGAGTCCTTTTAACCAAAAAAAAAATAAGTTTGATATTTGAAAAATCTGAACCAACCAGGATATCTACAATCCTAATTTAGTGTATCGTTGTTAATATAATTTTGAAATAATTGTAACTGTTGTGAATTTAAAATTTGAAAATTAAAAGTTGACACTTGAATCAAATTTCAAATTTTATTTGTCACACAATCCTTTCTCTATATATGTATAATTTCTATTTAGTTCTTGCCTGTTATTCTATTTTTAGCTTTGAAGTTTTAATTTCCAACATTCATCTTTCATGAAATTAAATGAATTAAAATATTTGTAGTGTAGTGTTATCAATTCCAATCATGTAGTATAGTGTTATCAATTTAATTTTGAAATAATTATAACCCATTGTAATTTGAAAATTTGAAAGTTGAAAGTTTTAACGTAAAATTTCAAGTATAGTGTTATCATTTATTAATTTGAAATTTGAATCAAATATAGAGAAAAATTATAAATATATGAATGATATACTTACAATATATCACTATTTTAAAAATTATAATATCTTTATTAATATAGACAATAGACGGTATACATAAATATACATTTATATATATAAGATATTCACAAATATACACACAATATATTCAAGATATAAAACTTCTAATATGTAAAAGTTACAACTTATAAGTGTAACACCTTGGACTTTGAAAAAAAAGGTTTAAGTGGGTTAACGGGCAGGTCCACATGCCTAAAACCAACCATGAACCCTCCACAGAATCCTAAACGACTCGTGAAAGGTCTACGACCCGTTTTGGGGATCGGGGTTGGACATTAAAGGCAACTAAGAACTTGAGGTCATTTGTACGAATCCTTGAAGAGCATACGTTAGAAGAAATGCCGGTGAGAATGGGGAGCAAGAAGCTCCTCAAGTACCGGCCGACCCTTTGGTCGAACAAGCGACTAATGATGAGTTTCGAGCCGCATTTTATGCATTGGCTCAAACTATGACGGCTTAAGAAAATAGAAAGGTTGTGGCTCTCGTGAACTGAAGGGTTGGAACGAAGGCAACAAGGGTGAAGGACTTTACTAGGATGAATGCTTGGGAATTTCATGGGTCTAAAGTTAAGGAAGATCCTCAAGAGTTCATCGACGAGGTTTAAAAGATTGTAGAGATTATGGGTATTAGTTCGGTAGAAAAGGTGGAATTGGCCGCTTACCAACTCAAGGTTGTTGCTCAAGTTTAGTTTAACCAATGGAAGGAAGAGAGGGCAATCGATGCAGATACTCTTGATTGAGAGAAATTTAAGGTTACTTTTATTGATAGGTTCTTTCTCCTTGAGATGATAGAAGAAAAGATGCTTGAGTTCATTAACTTTTGTCGAGGAAATATGAGTATGAAAGAGTATGCTAAGAAATTCACACTATTGTCTAAATATACCCAGCTATAGTTACTGATCTTAGGGCAAGGATGAGTAAGTTTGTGTCGGATGCTTCAAACTTGGTGGTCAGAGAATGCCTAAATGTGATGCTTGTTAAGGAAGTGAATGTCTCCTTCTTGATGATACGTGCTGAACAAATCGAAGAAGGAAAACCTAAGAAAAAGACTAGGGATTCAAAGAGGGCAAGAATGGATAATGGTAATTTCTCACATTCAAGGTTTGGTGGAGATAATCATTCTCAAGGCAATGGTTCTAGTGAGAAAATAGTGCCCGAGTGTCGGAGATGTGGAAAAATCCATAGGAATGAATGTCTAGCCAGTTCAAACACATGTTATGGTTGTGGAAAGAGTGGTCACAAAAATGACAGATTGACTATTGCTTGCTACTAGGGGAAGGGATGGTAGGTGAGTTAAACCTAGTGATACCAATTCGTATGCTCTTCACACTCGACAAGATCACGAGGGTACCTCGAATGTGACGATTGCTAAGTTATGGTCTTTTAGCTTGTGGTTATGCATTGCTTGATATTAGGTGTTTCGTTGGCTATGGTAAGAATCCATGTATGGTCATTGTGCTTGAAGTCGACCTTGAAATCATTGTAGAAATTCCATAAGTGTTTACTCGTATCAATGGTTCTGTAGTTGTTAAGACTTTGGTGTTATGCTTGGGTGGAGGGGGATGGATTCCAAAAAACTAGAGAGGTTTGTTCCCCAAGGGGAGATAATGTGTTGGGAGGGTTACTTGCTATGGTTTGGTATGTGAAAGGATAGAGGTGATGTGATATCTTAGTATCCCCATTTCTTTCAGTTATCTTCTAGTCTAGCTTGAGGCATTAGTCCCTCATGTCCTCTCTTTAGGATTCTTGTGTTTCAGTCACTTCCATGTTTCCTCATGCATGCGTGCTCATGGAAATGTTGATTTTTGAGATATGATTTAGCTTTAGTGATTGCTTCATAATGATGTGAATTTGTGTATGATGTGCCTGTATGTTTTTTAAAGGATGTTTTAAAGTATATTTTAGCTTGGAGTTGATTTTCTTCTTGGTTATGTGCATTTTGAAGAATTTGAATTCATGTTGGGTTGATAGTTTCTCTCCTACTCTCTTCGTGCTAGCTTGAGTTCCATTGGAGGATGAATATTCGCTAGAAGGAGATGTTGTAACACCTCGAACTTTGAAAAAGATTAAAGTGGGTTAACAGGTAGGTCCACAGGCCTAAAACCAACCATGAACCCTCCACGGAAGCCTAAATGGCTCGTGAAAGGGTCCACGACCCCTTTAGGGGAGAGGGGTTTGCCATTAAAGGCAACGTAGAAATTAAGGCCATCTATATGGATCACTTCATAGACCATCAAGCTCTAAACGGTTTGTGAAGACTTCCATATAAGTCACCTATTAGCTTTTTAATTCAGGGCTATTTTAGTCTGTCCCGATGTGTTTAATACCTAAGCTATGTCATTTTAACCCATATTGTAAACCCTATGTAAGTTATTTAAGTCCAAAAACTACCCATTCTAGATCATTCTCATATATCGTAAATTTCCCTGCAAGTTCATCCCCAAAGTTCTCTCTAAACTAAGGAAAAAAAATCTAGGGTTTCACTTCAAGATCTCCAATTCACCATAACTTTTAGGCCTTGATCACCAAGGTATGTTAGTATTCACCTATGAAGTCCTTTCCTCTGTAGGGTTCCCAATATCTTCCAATTTTTACAAGTTAGGTTTTCAATTCAAAAGTTATGATTTTAATATTCAATCTTCATTGTTCTTTTCAATTATGATTCAATTGATTGCTTTATATCTTTCAATGCATAAAGTAAAGCATTTACATGATTTTATGTTGAATTCATGTGAACCCATGCATGACCCATGATTTTAGACTATGAGCTATGTATTTATGAAGATATACATGTTTTTATGAAATTGATGTAAATGAATTCGAGGATACTTTGAATTTGAACACATGATGAAGTTATGAATATATGAATATGTTTTATGAAAATTATGAATATCTTGTGAAAGCAATATTTATGACTTAAGTAAGCTTATATATGAAAGTATCTATATGTTCTATGAAGCTTGGCCACATAACATGAATGACATCTAGATTTGCCATCAGTGCTTTTGATTAATTTCCTATACTAGGTCTTGATTAGTATTGTATCCAGATATGCCATAAATGAACATGGGGCCAAGTTTCTAAAACTAATATCATTAGTAGTATGTCATTTTTAGTATGAAGTTAATGACTATGAGTCTTATAAAGCTATTACAAAAATATCATGAATGGTAGAAGGTTTTCTCACACATAGTTTAAGTTTCTAATCTATGATGTTTCTACCTTGGATTAGTATCTTAATTGTACTTTTCCATGTATGATAGTATGAATATGATTAATGACTATTCCATGGGATTTTACTTAGCACTAAGTGGGATTTCGGGATGAAGGTTTCCGTTTAGCATCTGTGGACCTTTAGTAGAAATCGCTAAGTCACAAAACTATGTATCACCATAGGATGTTGTCTCAGATAAACATTAGCTAGTGGATCCACCTTAGCTCAAACTCATGGTCATTACCTTTGCAAGTAGGACCCTCTCTTTTCGGTGTGAGAAGTACACCAGATTCCATGTTTTAGCTCATATGATCTATGTCGATTAATGGTAAATATCCCACAATAATGAACTACGGTTACTTATAAAGTATCTCACAAAGTTTTTTAAAATATGTTAAGCTTGCATTGCATTGATCATGATTTATAACTTATACTTCTAACCCTATTATATTATGATTTAATTTGGTCATTGCATTTTATGTAAAGTTCTTTTTAGCATGGATTCATATCTTTTATGTATTTTTATCATATTTAGTACATTCCATGTACTAATGCATAGTTGTACCTACATTATCTCATAATGCAGGCTCTGAAACTCCTACCTCACATACTCGTGGTTAGTTTATCCTTCTTGTCGATTAAGACATTGATGAGTCTTCATGCTCTGAGGATCAAGAAACTTTTATAACTTTCCTTTATTTTAGTTTTTAGATATTTTGTATGTGGTGGATGGTTTATGTCCCAACCACTTCCTTTTGATGTAATAGATGGCTCATTGAGACTATGTTGGACTTCTGCTTTGTCAAATTCTTTTATGATATGATATTTTTCTTTTGAAATCCTTATTTCTATTATCTTGCATGATATATGCTAAATGGCTTGTGTAAAGTCTTTCGGGATTCTGTACATCATGTTACACCTACAGTATACTTTGGGTCGTGGCAAAATTAATATTTAGAGCACAAGGTTTAGACAGGTCTTAGGATGTCTCAAAAGCCACGTCAAGTAGAGTCTTTCTTATGAGTGTGAAGTGTGCCACATTAATGAATATGAATCTATAAGATATTTAGCACTTATTTCATCATTCTAATGTCGTACGATAGAGTGTAACTCTATATGTCTCTTTCTTGATCCTTATCCGATGCATTTCAAGATATGGCAACTCGAAGAGCATACATTAGAAGAAATGTGGGTAAAAATATGGAACAAGAAGATTCTCAAGTTCCGATCGACCCTTTGCCTGAACAAGTGACTGATGATGAGTTTCGAGCCACATTTCACACATTGGACCAAGCTATGATGGCTAAAAAAAAAGAGGGAGGTTATGGATCCCGTAAATCCAAGGGTTGGTACAATACCATCAAAGGTGAGAAACTTTACTAGGATGAATCCTTCGTAATTTCATGAGTCTAAAGTTGAGAAAGATCCTCAAACGTTCATCGACGAGGTTCACAAGACTGCAAATATTATGGGTATTACTTCCTTAGAAATGGTGGAATTGGCTGCTTACCAACTCAGGGGTGTTGCTCAAGTTTGGTTTAACCAATGGAAGTAAGAGAGGGCAATTGAAGCAAGTCCTGTTGATTGGGAGAAATTTAAGGTTGCTTTTCTTGATAGGTTCTTTATTTTTGAGTTGATGGAGGCAAAGATGCTTGTGTTCATTAACCTTCACCAAGGAAATATGATTGTGAAAATGTATGCTAGGAAATTCACACAATTGTCCAAATATGATCCAATAATGGATGCCGATCCAAGGGCAATAATGAGTAAGTTTGTGTCGGGTCCTTTCGACTTGGTGGTCAAAAAATGCCTAACTGCCATGCTTGTTAAGAAAATGGATGTCTCCCACTTAATGACACATGCTCAACAAATCAAAGAAGGAAAACTTAACGAGAAGACTAGGGATTCAAAAAGGACAATAATGAATAATGGTGATTTATCGCATTCAAGGTCTGGTGGAGGTAATCGTTCTCAAGGCAATGGTTATAGTAAGAAAATGGTGTTCGAGTGTTGAAGGTGTGGAAAAAGCCATTGGGGTGAGTGCCCAACCTATTCAAACGTAAGCTATGGTTTTGGAAAGAGTTGTCATAAGATAATAGATTGCCTGTTGCTTGCTACTAAGGGAATGGACGGTAGGCGAGTTCAACCTAGTGGTTTCGATTTGGATGCTCTGAAGTAAAATAGGTCATATGCTCTTCAGACTCGACAAGATCATTAGGTTTCCGAGATGCGACGATTGGTAAGTTATGGTCTTTTATCTTATGGTTATGCATTGCTTGATATTGGGTGTTTCATTGAATATGGTAAGACTCCATTTATAGTCATTCTGTTTGAAATTGGCCTTGAACCCTTTATAGAAATTCCTTATGTGTTTACTTGTATCAATGGTTTCGTGGTTGTTAAGACTTTGATGTCATGCTTGGGTGGACGGAGATGGATTCAAAAAGACTAGAGACATTTACTCCCAAGGGGGAGATAGTGTGCTTCATGATGGGTGTGTGTGGAACCATTTAAATTTTTTGAAGGGTTCCTTGGTATATTTTGGTATGTGAAAGAACGGAAGCGATGAGATGTCTTAGTAGCTCTCTCTCTTTCCATTATCTTCGGGTCTAGCTCTTGGCATTAGCCCCTCATGTTTGCTCTTTAAGATTCTTGTGTTTTAGTCACTCACATGTTTCCTCATGCATGCATGCTCATAAAAATTTTGATTTTTGAGATATGATTTAGATTGATTGATTTCTTCATAATGATGTGGATTTGTGTATGATATGTGTATGTGTATGAAAGGATATTTTGAAGTATGTTTTACCTTGAAGTTGAGTCTCTTCTTGGTCATGTGCATTTTGATGAATTTGCATTCATGTTGGGTTGATAGTTTCTCTCCTACTCTCTTCATGCTAGGTTGAGCTCTATTCAAGGACAGATATTCCCAAGAGGAAGATATTGTAACACCATGGACTTTGAAAATGGTGTAAATGGGTTAACGGGTATGTCCACAGGCCTAAAGCCAACCATGAATCCTCAATAGAAGCCTAAACAGCTCGCAAAAGGGTCCACGTCGTGTTTAGGGGAAAGGGGTTGCCCGTTAAAGGCAATCAAGAAATTAAGGCCATATTTATGGATTCCTTCAAGGACCATCAAGCTCTAAACGGTCCGTGAAGTCTTACATATAAGTCACCCGTCAACTTTTTAAGTCATGGCTATTTTAGTCCTTCCCTATGTGTTTAATACCTAAGCTATGTCATTTTAACCCCTATTGTAAGCCCTATATAAGTGATATAATTTCTAAAACTACCCATTCTAGATCATTCTACTAAATCATAAATTTTCCTCAAGTTTATCCCCAAAGTTCTCTCTAAGATAAGGAAGAAGAAGCTAGAGTTTCACGTCAAGATCTCCAATTCACTATAGTTTTTCAATTATGATTCAATAATGGCCCTCAAGGTCATTTATGTGTTTTATGCATGCATTTCCTGTTTTACCCCTTTTGGTTACTTCTTTGTAGCTTATGTGTGGTGCTGGGTTGGGTGACATGCTCCCTGACGTGTTCAATTTAGTTTGGTACGAGTTTTGAGTTTTTGAAATTTAATGTTTAAAAGAGTTGACTTTAGTCAACATCCAGAGATTACGACATTAGATTGGAATTTCATCACAGAATCAAATTCTGTAATGCGGTTAGCTTTCGAATGTCATGTTTGGTCTAGAATGACCTTTGGTTTGATTATCGAGGGTGTCGGGGTGAGTTTTTAGCTTTTTGGTATTTTATTATGTTTTCTTAATTAAAATGTTGAATTTGGTTAACATTTTGATGAAACAACCTCACATGTCTATTTTGTCAATTCTGTTGAGTCTGGAATGTCGTTTTTAAGTGGTTTGCACTTTTGATTTGTGTCGTTTGGACTCCAAATAAATTCTTAGGGACTGTTCAAATTTTTGGACACTTAGCCTATTTCTGAATTTTTTAGATTTTGGTGCAACGGCTTAAGCGACTTAGTATATTGGGTAGTAGTGCATGATTTAGGTTGAGCCCTTAGGTTATACTGAGCTTTATTTATCCTTGGATAGTTGTGGCCATAGAATGGGTGGTTTAGGTTAAGTTTAGTTGGAGGAGCCTTAGTTAAGGTGATCTTGAATGAGTAGTATCCTTAGTTCTTGCTTCTAGGTGTCATTAAACTTAGAAGTGTGAGTTTTGACTGGTTTTTGGTTGATTTGTGTGGGCCCTTGAGTTGTGACTTTTGTTGTTTATTAAACTGTTGGACCTGAGTTTGTGAGCTAGGATAAACAAGAGTCCTATGTTAGTACTATTGTGGTGTGACGAGCATTCTTCCCAATTCTGTGTGTATGCCATGAGTTGATTATGATTATGCTTTTGAGGAGTTTCTATTTGAATAAGCTTTTAGGGAAAAGGGCTTGGTTTGTAAAATGGAAGATTAACCTTAATGAGCTGGAAGTCCTTGAGACCTGTTTTGAATAAAAAGTGGTAAAAAATCCCTTTTTCTTGATTTATCGCACCTTTCGGCTACTTTTACCCTGATGAGCTTGAGGTAGCATCTCGGGCGGATCATTGGCTTAGGCTCGAGATATAGTCTATTACTTAGATTCACATTTTTTATAAACTTGAGATACCATCTTGAGCGGCCCGTCGATTCACGTGTTATTGGTAAGCTCGAGATGTCATTTCAGGCGACCTATGGATACTTTTATCCAGGCTATTGGCTTATGGTTAAGCTTGACGTACCATTATAGGCGGCTCGATGTTTCTTTTGGACTTAAGATCTCCTCTTACGTTGAGTTTTACATTGTATCATTGCTTGAGTTTGCCTTAGAGTGTGCTGATTGTTTGGTTTGTATGTATTTGTAGCTGGTTATTGATATTATCCGTCTTTTCTCTATTACTCTCTTGTTATGCCTTAGCTTTCCATTGTCTTACTAGTATCATCATGCTTATTTTATATATTTGATCTTTTTGAGCTTGATCGACCTGTGATGCCTACTCGGTACCTCATGTTTGGTACTCATACTGCACTTTTGCATCTTTTTCTGATGCATCTCCCAGTTCGAGCCACCCTCAGTGAGCATTTGGATATCCTGTGGCTGTCACAGACTTAGATTGTGGTGAGCTCCTAGAGTTCAACATCTGTACTTACTCTCATATTTTATTTTGGATTAGTCATTTCTCTCTCTCTCTCTCTCTCTCTCTCTCTCTCTATATATATATATATATATATATATATATATATATATATATATATATATATATATATATATGAGTTTCTGTTTGTAGTAGCACCTATATAGGTGCACCAGGCCCCGAGAATTGGTATCTTGTGTTAGTTTGTATCTTGACCATTTTTGGGTCTATTTTGAACATTTTGTATTATACTACAAATATATATGATATGACCCTTCTTTCTATATACATTATTCTTGTCTTCTGCGTATTGTTTCTTACGTTTTATATAAATGGTCTTTCGCATCTTGTGACTTAGGTTTAGGCTTGTCCACTCGGTGAGTTGTAGTGGAAGCCATCATGGCCCGACTTTTGATCATGACATTCAATTGATTGTTTTCTATCTTTTAATGCATGAATTGAAGTATTTACGTGATTTTGGGTTGAATTCATATGAACTCATGCATGATCCATGATTTTAGACTATGAACAATGAATTATGAAGATATGCATGCTTTTATGAAATTGATGTAAATGAATTCGAGGATGCTTTGACTATAAACACATGATGAAGTTCTGAATGTATGAATATGTTTTATGAAACCCATATTTATGACTTAAGTAAGCTTATAGAGGAAGGTATCTATATGTACGATGAAGCTTGACTACATGACATGAATGAAATTTAGATTTGCCATCAATGCTTTTGATTATTTCACTATGTTAGGTGTTGATTAGTATGGTATCTAGATATGCCATCAATGATCATGGAACAAGTTTCTAAAACTAATATCATTAGTAGTATGCCACTTTTTGTATGAAGTTAATGATTATGAATCTTATAAAGCTAGGGATGACAATGGGGTGGGGCGGATGCAGGGCGGGGTGGGTTTAAGGTTGTGTGGGGTGGGGCGGGTTTCAGGTTGTGTGGGGCGGATTGGATGCGGGGCAGGTTGAAGTGAGTTTTTTAAAAATTAATGTGGGGCGGGCGGGGCGGATTGTGGGTATATGTGATTTTATGTTGGTTCAAACTTAATTTTATTATAAGAGTGAGAGAACATTATTTATTAAGATAATTTCATTAAAGCTACTAAAATATTCAAGATTATAAATGAAAATGGTTCAAAAAAAAAATACAATTTCTTATATGTTTCCCAATTGACCTCTAAAAACTAAAATTTTAAGTCACTATCCTATTAAATTAATATAAGTTAATGAAAAAATGAATTTATTTTTATGAATTTTATTTTTAGTATCAAACATAACTAGAAAAAAGAAAATATTAAAAAAAATTATGTGGGGCGGGTTCATACGGGGCCGGTCTATGCGGGGCAGGTTGAAAATGAAAAGAGTTTTTGTGCGGGGCGGGGCGGGACAGATTACAAATTTTGCGGGTTAAGCTCAACCCGCACTGTCCCCGCCCTACACCTACCCATTTCCATCCCTATATAAAGCTATTATGAAAAGATCATGAATGGTGAAAGGTTTTGTCACGCATGGTTTGAAGAGCTACTTTATGATGTTTCTATCTTGGTAGTATCTAAATTGTACTTTTCCTTGGATGTTTGGGTGGGATTTTACTTAGCACCGAGTGGGCTTCTGAGATGAAGGTTTCCGTTTAGCGTCTGTGGACCTTTAGTAGCAATTCCTAAGTTACAGAACTATGTGTCACCATAGGATATTGTCTCGTATAGACATTAGCTAGTGGATCCACCTTAGCTTAGGCTCATGATCCTTACCTTTGCAAGTAGGACCCTCTCTTTTTGGTGTGGGAGCAGTACATTGGATTCCATATTTTTGCTCAAATGGTCTATATCGGTTAATGGTAAATATCCCACAATAATGAACTAAGATTACTTTAAAAGTATCTCACAAAGCGTTTTAAATATGTAAAGCTTGCATAACATTGATCATGATTTATGACTTATGTTTCTAACCATCTTATCTTATGATTTTCACGTCTCAGGGGTACCCCCTAGATGTAACAAGGAGTATAAGACCCCGAGAGGCCTCATACAAACCACTTAGCATATAATAACATAAAGTAGTAGAAAAGATATGGGAATTAAAACTTTTCAAATACAATCAAAGTCTTTTATAAAATCAAGCGAAATTCTAACACAACATTGTCTCAAACCATCTAAACATAAGAAATAGAAATCTTGGGACGCAGCCCATACAATAGTCTCAAAATGTAAAGGAAAGACATAAAATAGATAGGGTGATCCAATCCTCGAATACAATGAGGACTCACCAAAGCTTCACTTCACAATCCTCTAGGAATATAGCCATAAGTGTGTGAATTGGGAACGTCCGACCCTACATTTGATAACAATGTAGGCAAGAGTATGTGTTACTACAATCAAGTACTAAATATGATAGCTAGCATAAACAACATAAACATAAGCATTAGTCAAGATAGGACATAAGGCATAAGCATAATCAATACATATAAATCATAATGAAAGAGGAATACTCCCTTAAGCAACCTCACTTAAGCTTTGCCAAGATATAGGTCATCCACATCTAGTCAATCTTACATCATGGAAGGCATATCTAGAAACACTCCACACAACTCAATTTCATAACATAATCTCATTAATCATACTTACTTTTAAATACATGAAGATTCGCCTCAATGCTTAGTTCCTAAAGGCTAATGGGTATTCGCCTCTTGCCTTACTTACTTTTAGATTGCAGGTACTCACCCCACAACCTCATCATATGATGCGGGTACTTGCCTCCACATCATTTCATAAGGAGCATTGGTACTCATCTCCATGTCCATTCATCATAGTAAGAACGTAGGGACTCACCTCTTGTTCAAGTCTAAGAAGTAGAGGGATCACCTCTTATCCTTTCATATGGAGGTCAAGGTAATCGCCTCTAGCCTCCTCATTCATTAAGCATTTTAGTCTAGATTCATTTTAGGTGAGCAATCCTTTCAACCTAGAATCATTCATGTGATTAAACCTTTCACATTCATTCAATCATGCTTATCAATTCATTATTTGAAGTATCTCTTCCACATCATAGCATTTACAATCAACAATGTATAGCCTAGGCTTTACTCTCAAAGCACTACATCTCATGATCATCATCTATGCTTTACTCTCAAGCACTTAACTTCATATTCATCATATATGCTTCAATATAGAGCAATTCTATTCATAATTCATCAATCTTGTATGGATATATCTAACCAATAGAGTTTCCCTCACATGGCATCAAACCCACTATATCAATTCAACCCTATAAAAAAAAGTATAGGCATGGGTACATGTAATTTCATCCTAAATGCATGCGATTCTATCAATTCAATCATAAACAATCATAATCTACTCAATTAAATCAACATTCACTATAACCCACAACAATGGAAGAAACCCTTACTAGAATTGGGGAAATTCTTCATCAAATTGTGAAATTATAGGGGAATCCATGGGAGGAAGGATCCCGTGGATGAAAAGTCATCATACCTTAGTCACAATGCCTGCCGAAGCTTGAAGATTAGAAGACTTGATCTTGACCTACCTTTAATCTCCTTCTTCTTCTTCTACCTTCTAGAGAGAGAATATTTGAGAGAGGATTTGGGTTTTCTTTTGTGATTTGAGAGAATGAATTAATTGGATGAATTTAGGGGTCTAAAATGCTTATGTAGGTGGTCTAGGTTTATTCTAAATGGCACCACTTACTTCTAATTAAAACTGACTAAGGGCATCCACCACCACATTTGCTTTATTGGGGTGATAGAGAACACTCATGTCATAATCATTCAATAATTCAAGCCACCTTTATTGGTAAAGATTTAGATCCTTTTGGGTAAACACATATTGCAAGCTCTTGTGATTGGTGAACACATCAACATGGACCCCATACAACTAATGCCTCCAAATCTTTAAGGCAAATACCATTGCCGCTAATTCAAGGTCATGGGTAGGATAGTTCTTCTCATGAACCTTTAGTTGCCTTGAAGCATAAGTAATTACCTTACCATTTTTCATAAGAACACATCCCAATCAAACTCTAGAGGTGACACAATATATCACAAAGCCATCCATACCTTCTGGTAAGGTCAACACCGGAGCAGAAGTAAGCCTATCTTTCAACTCTTGGAAACTTTTCTCACAAGCTTTGGACCATAGGAACTTAGCCTTGTTTTGAGTCAAAGCCATCAAAGGAGAAGCAATGGTGGAAAACTCCTTAGCAAACCTTCTATAATAACCGGTCAAACCAAAGTCTAGGCCAACTCTTGACCGCATCCTTCTTCTTTGGGTCTACCTCAATACCCTTACTCAAAATAATATGACCAAGGAAAGTTATTGACCTTAACCAAAACTCACATTCACTAAACTTTTCTTAGAGTTGTTGGTCCTTAAGAATTTGCAACACAATCCTCAAATGATCAATATGCTTATTCTCACTTCTTGAATAGATCAAAATATCAACGATAAATACAATCACAAACATATCAAGGTATTGTATAAACACCCTATTCATCAAATCCATAAACACCGTCGTGGCATTAGTCAACCCAAAAGACATAACCAAGAACTCATAATGACCATATCTAGATTTAAAGTTCATTTTCAGAATGTATTCCTCCTTTACCCTCAATTGATGATAACCTGATCAGAGGTCAATATTTGAGAAATAACTTGCCCCTTGGAGTTGATCAAATATGTCATCTATTCTTGAAAGAGGATACTTGTTCTTTATGGTCACTTTGTTCAATTGGCGGTAATCAATACACATACGGAGTGATCTATGTTTCTTCTTAACAAACAATACCGGAGCAGCCCATGGAGAGATACTCGATCGAATGAAACCCTTATTCAATAGTTCCTTTAACTATTCCTTCAATTCCTTAAGTTTCATCAGAGCCATTCTATATGGAGGAATAGATATGGGTTAGGTATCAGGGAGAAGGTCAATCCCAAATTCTATTTCCCTTTCGAGAGGAACACTGGGTAAATCAAATGGGAAAACTTTCAGAAACCCTTTAACAATAGGGACCGACTCAAGAGTAGGAGCTTCAGACTCCTTATCCCTCACCTTCAGTATATGATAGACACAACCCTTCGAAATCATTGTCCTTGCTTTTAGGTACGAAATAAATTGACCTCTAGGCATAGAGTTTCCCTCTCTTATTCAAGAATAGACTCATTAGGAAACTGAATTTGACCACTCTAGTCCTACAATCAATAGAGGCATAACAAGAATGCAACCAATCCATACCCAAAATGACATCGATGTCAATCATATCAAGTTCCACCAAATCTATTAGAGTGACTCTAAGGATAAGGAAACGGGACATCTCCTATAGACTCTTTTAGCCACCACAGAATTACCAACTGGGGTAGAAATAGAAAAAGGTTCTATCAACACTTCAGGGAGCACATCAAACCTCATAACTATAAAAGGTGTTACAATGACAAATAGCACCCGGATAAAGTAAAACATACACATCTATATGGAAGAATTCTAACATACTAGTCACAACATCAGAGGAACTCTCTTGGTCACCTTTAGTTTGGAGAGCATAGAAACGGTTTTGCTTAAGAGCATTTCCACTTGAGCCACTTAGACCAGATGAAGAGTAGGGTTGAGCCCTACAACGAGTGTCTCCATCACTTTTAGCAACCGAAGGACAATCCCTTATTCTATGATTCATTTTACCACACCCGAAACAAGTATTAGAGCCCGCTAGAAACTTCCTTTCATGGTTTCTCCCACATGTAGCACAAGCAGGCATTGGAGGCCTATTACCTTCTCCTTGTGGTTTTGAGTTAGACCCTCTCTCATTTCTTTTCCTTGGAGGAGCACTTGTAGAACCTTGCCAGAAAAATTTTTTTTGGAATCTAGAACAACCCCCGTCCATTGGACGTAGTATGAGAATAGTTGTCATCATCCACTCTAGCCCTTTTTACCTCCCTAGATCTCTCCTTGAGCTTGTCTTCCTCCATTTGTTGGGCATGCACCATAAGGCGAGAAATGTTCATGTCATGAACAATCATAGCGGTGCGGCACTCTTTGACAACCAAGTCAGACACTCCCAACACAAACTTACTCATCTTGGCCCTATGATATGCCACAATGGAAGGAGCATACTTGGACAGTTGAGTGAACCTCAAGGCATATTCCCTTACACTCATATTTCCTTGCCTAAGGTTGATGACCTCAAGTACTTTGGCCTCTCTTATCTCTAGAGGGAAGAATTGATCAAGAAAAGAACTTTTGAACCTTTCCCATTCTATGGGATTTACTTCCACCAGCCTTGCCTCTTTCTACTGATTAAACCAAATTTGAGCAACCCCTTTGAGTTGGTAAGCGGCTAGTTCCTCCTTCTCTATTGAAGTCACACTCATGATAGCAAGTACCTTATAGACCTCGTCGATAAACTCTTGAGGGTCTTCCTCAAGTTTGGAGCCATACAATTTGGGCGGGTTCATTTTTGTGAAATCTCTCACTCTTGCTGCCGTCGTACCCATACTTGGGTTCACGAGGGCTACAACCTCTCTATTATCTTGCACCGTCATGGCTTGAGACAACACTTCGAATGCCGACCTAAACTCCACATTCATCATATTCTCATTCAATGGGTCAATCGGAGCTTGAGGAGGAACCTCTTTCTTAACATTGCCATCCTCCAACCCTTCTAGCATTAGCCCTTCTAGTAGTCATTTCTTAAAAACCATCGGGTACGAATTAGGAGAAAGACTTATAGAGTTAAAATCCATGGCACAACTTAGATAAGTGAAGAAGTAAAGTTTCCTAAACATCTAGTACCCTCCTACTCATAAATGTGGCGTGTTCACATTTATGAACAAGACTCTACTAGACGTGGTTTGAGACATCCTAGAACCATTCTTAACCTTATGCTTTGATTACCAAGTTTGTCACGACCCAGGGGTACCCTCTAGATGTACAAGGTGTATAAGACCCCGAAAGGCCTCATACAAGACAATTAGCATATCATAACATAAGGTAATAGAGAAGGTGTGGGAATTAAAACTTTTCAAATACAATCAAAGTCTTTTATAAAAGCGAGCATAAGTCTAACATGACATTGTCTCAAACCATCTAAACATAAGAAATAAAAATCTTGGGACGTATACAATAGTCTACAAATGTAAAGGAAAGACATAAAAGAGATAGGGTGATCCAATCCTCGAATACAGTGAGTACTCACTAAAGCTTCACTTCACAATCCTCTAGGAGCTTAGCCATAAGTGTGTGAATCGGGAACGCTGGACCCTACATTTGATAAGAATGTAGGAAAGAATATGCTTAAGTACATCAAGTACTAAATATGATGTCTAGCATAAACAACATAAACATAAGCATTAGTCAACATAGGATATAAGGCATAAGCATAATCAATACATATAAAGCATCATAATGCAAGAGGAATACTCCCTTAAGCAACCTTACTTAAGCTTAGCCATGACATAGGTCATTCACCTCTAGTCAAGCTTACATCATGGAAGGCATACTAGCAACACTCCACACAACTCAATTTCATAACATAATCTCATTAATAATACTCACTTTCAAAGACATGGGGATTCGCCTCAATGCCTAATTCATAAAGGCTAATGGCTATTCGCCTCTTGCCTTACTTACTTTTAGATTGCGAGTACTCGCCTCCACAACCTCATCATATGATGTGGGTACTCTCCTCCACATCATTTCATAAGGAGCATGGGTACTCGCCTCCATGTCCATTCATCATAGTAAGAATGTGGGGACTTACTTCTTGTTCAAGTCTAAGGAGTAGAGGGTTCACCTCTTATCCTTTCATATGGAGGTCAAGGGTAATCCCCTCTAGCCTCATCATTTATTAAGCATTTTAGTCTATATTCATTTTAGGTGATAAATCCTTTTAACCTAGAATCATTCACGTGAGTAACCCTTTTACATTCATTCAATCATTCTTATCAATTCATTATAGGAAGTATCTCTTCCACATCATAGCATTTACAATCAACAATGCATAGTCTAGGCTTTACTCTGAAAGCACTACATCTCATGATCATCATCTATGCTTTATTCGCAAGCACTTATCTTCATATTCATTATATATTCTTCAATCTAGAGCAATTTTATTCATAATTCATCAATCATATAAGGACATATCTAACCCATAGAGTTTCCCTCATATGGCATCAAGCCCACTATATCAATTTAACCCTAAAATCATTGGATAGGAATGGGTACATATAATTTCATCCTAAATACATGCAATTCTATTAATTCAATCATAAACAATCACAATCCACTCAATTGGATCAACATTCATCATAACCCACAACAATGGAAGAAACCCTAACTAGAACTAAGGAAATTCTTCATCAAATTATGGAATTCTAGGGGAATCCATGGGAGGAAGGATCCCATGGATGAAAAGCCATCGTACCTTAGTCACAATGCCCACCAAAGCTTGAAGATTGGAAGACTTGATCTTGACCTTGACCTAGCTTCATTTGCCTTCTTCTACTTTCTAGAGAGAGAATATTTGAGATAGGATTTGGGTTTTCTTTTGTGATTTGAGAGAATGACTTAATTGGGTGAATTTAGGGGGGTCTAAAATGCTTATATAGGTGGTCTATGTTTAGTCGAAATGACACCACTTAATTCTAATTAAAATCGAAAAAAACCCTTAAGCCCCTAAAATAATTTCCCCTTACATGACCCACGAGACCATGAACTATGGACCGTGGATGGACCAACGGTCAGTCTTGGTCAATCATGGATCATGGTCAGAGACTTTTGGCCAATCATCGGACTGTGGACCCACCCACGGGGCGTGGTCCTGGTCGTGGCCACTTTCCTAAATGTGCTCCAGGGTGTCCAATCCACGAAGACCTTTTATGAGGCATAGGTCCAACGACGGGACGTGGTTGGCCCTCGTGGGTGACACCTGCAATTTCCCCAAAAGCTACAATTTGCCTCGTTTCGAATTCAGGGTGTTACAATGATTTAATTTGGTCATTGCATATCATGTAAAATCTTTTTTAGTATGAATTCATATCTTTTATGCATTGTTATCATAATTAGTGCATTCCATGTACTAATGCATACTTGTGTCTACATTGTCTCATAATGTAGGCTCTGAAACTCCTACCTCGCATACTCGTCGCTAGTTGATCTTCCTTATTGATTTAGAGATTGATGAGTCCTCATTCTCTCAGGATCAAGACAATTTTACAGTTTTTCTTTGTTTCAGTTTTCAGATGTTTTGTATGTGGTGTATGGGTTACGTCCCAACCACTTCCTTTTGGTGTAATAGATGACTTGTTGAGACTATGTTAGACTTCCTCTTTGTCAAACTCTTTGATGACATGAGACTATTCTTTTGAAATCTTTATTTTTATTATGTTGGTATTATATATGCTTAGTGGCTTGTGTAGAGTCTTTCGGGATTCTATACTCCATGTTACACCTTGGGTATACTTTGGTTGACGACAAGACACACAAATAAATTTATTTTTGAATTTTTATATGTCAATATTTGTTTAACTAATATTTGCAAACATTATTTTTTCAACTATCGAATTACATTAGTTTTTAAAATTCAATTTTTAATATATGTTTATGTTATATTTACTTATAGTATATTAAAGAGAAAAGACATATAGTCACCACTGAAATTGTCCGGATTGTTAAAAAGATACCTTAACTTTGCGGGCGTCCTATTATCCCACAAAAGTATTGAATATATTTGTAAAAGGATCATTTTGACCCATTTTCTCACGTGATTTGTGAGCACACACAACACTCGCGGGAAGGTCTGTTTTTGTGCTAATCAAACCAATTAAAAGGTGTCACATTTCAATTTTTTCTTTATTAATTTCTTCCTTTGTCCAACAATACGTGTCCATTATTAACATTGCACACTTATTAAGAAACTATAAAGAGAATGATAATTTTACTATATCAACCTCTGAATATAATATAATAAATACAATGTCTTGAAAAATGTAATAGGGAAATTACTATAATTAACGATAAGGTAAATTAGGAACTAAGTGTAAAATTATTCATTGATCTCGTAAAGTGAACAAGTATTGTTGGAAAACTCAAAATAGTATAGTGGACGACTATTATTGGAGGGATGGAGTATTTACTTTATTTAAATTCACCATCTTCCCCAAAACAAGCTCAAAAGAGTCGTTGTAATTCTCTCTGATGAAGTCATCATCCTCTCCAAAAGCTTTTCGTTTATAATTTCCAGTCAAAAAACTTAATTTGAAATTATTCAAGGTTTATTTTCTTCTAAATTTTATTTAGTTTTGAAAAATCAAGATATTTTGTGACAAGACTTAAATTCTTCTTAAAATGTGACTTTTTTTTATATAATGTAAGAAAACCTTAGCTTGTTAACCTTCAATTCCTTGTTTACTCAACTATTCCTCCAAGAATTTTGACCAAGAATCATAAAAAGATAAGGCAGATCATCTCCACTCTATTATCACATGAACAAAGAAATCAAAGAGACATGGAAAACTGAGAAATGGAAAACAAAAGAAAAAAAAGGAAATATATTCAATACCAGGTGATGCTCATTTGCATCTTACCAGAAGAGAAAATGACTTACAATGGTCATATTATAAGGATATTCATTACTTTTGTGGGGTAATAGGACACCCACAAATTTAATGTATCTTTTTGAAAATTCAGAACAACTTCAGTGGTGACTATATAAATGATTGATTGCACAATAAAATTTAAAAATTCAAAATTTATAACGTTACATAAATTGCTTATCACTAATTTTACAAACTCAAATTAGAGAAATAAAATATAAAATTCAATACATAAATTGCAAAATCAACATATTTTGAATCATTTTCTTCAATTCCTCCATATTAATATTAATAGGAGCTGAATCATAATTTTCAAAATCAACAAATTTATACCTAGACTTGCTTGTGCCCAACTTCTTCTTCTTCTTCTCGAATATTGTGCTCTTTCATTATTTTTTCGCTCCAAACTAATTCAATCTTAGAGAAAAATTAGAGTATTTCTGGCATTGCTCTTCAATGAGTGTTGATTGTTTCTGATCTTTTGCATTCTTTAGCTAAATGTGCTCTCTAATGCATAGATTGAGTTCTCTCAACTATTTAATATACATGTTTGAAAAAGTTATTGGTAGATTAGAGAATGACTAAAGAGGTCACTACTAAAAACTGTTAGAAAAACGATGGACAGCGTCGCACCGAAAAGCGATGCAGTTTGCCACATTTTCTGTCACTTTTTAATAAAAATAATTATCTTTAAAATTATTTTACAAAAAGTGACGGACGGCATCTCTTAGTCCGTTGCTATTTTTTGCGGATTTTTGCACCATATATATATATATATATAATAATAATAATAATAATAATAATAATAATTAATTAATTAACTATGCCGTCCGTCACTTGCTTTTTATTAAAAAAAATTATATATAAATTAAAATTTAACCATGCCATCCGTCGTTTTTAATTAATTAGAATTTATTAACTATTTTTTTACTAAAGAGACGGACGACATCTTTATGTCCGTCACTTCTTGGTCAAAATATATGGTCAAATATTTTAGAAAAGTGGCATACAATATTTCTTAGTCCGTCACTTTTTGGTCAAAATGTTGGTCAACGGAGACGTCGTACGTCGCTTTTCATTAAATATCTGAAATACACAGATGCAATTTTTCCTCATTTTCCTTCTCTTCCTTCTCTCTTCCTTCTCTCTAAGCAGACGCGATCGACGCCGCCGTCTCCTTGCCAACTCCGCCGCTGCTTCCCCCGTCTCTTTCTCAATTTAATTTATGGTTAGTGTGTTATCAATTTAGTTTTAAATTTTTTTCAATTTGAGTTATATTTGATTTTGTTAATTAGTTTATTGGATTTGTATTTTGTTGAATGATTGATTGTGTTTGATAGTGAATGAATTAGGGTTCTTAGGATTTGGGTACTAGTTTGAATTTGATAATCTTTGATTTGATTGTGAATTGGGATTTTTTTTTTAATTTGATGATTGTTAGTTAGTAAATTGTTAATTTGAAGTTAGAAGTTAGTAATTGATGAAGTTTGGATGTTTGAATGTCATAAATATATAGGATGAATGTTTGAATGTCATGAATATATGAGGTTTTTTTTTAATTAGAACTTGAATATATATAACTAATTGTTGGATTAGAAGTTTATATATAACTAATTTTATAGCTTAGATATGAATTTAATTTAGAACTTGAATTTGAACTTGAAACTTGAATATAATTAATTCTTGGATTATAAGTTTATATATAACTAATTTTAGAAATTGAATACGAACTTGAACTTAATTAGAACTTGAATATAACTAATTCTTATATTATAAGTTTATATATAACTAAGTTTAGAAATTAGATATATTTGAATTTGAATTTAGAACTTGAACTTATAATTAGAAGTACTTGAATATAACTAATTTTAGAACTTTGATATGAACTTGAATTTAGAACTTGAACTTAGAACTTGAACTTAGAACTTGAATTTGAACTTGAATATAACTAATTCTTAATGACCTTAATTAATTCGAATTAATAATTAAAATTAATTAGAATTTTGAACTTAATTTATAATAACTTTAACTTAATTAGAATTATTATAATTAATTATTTGAAATCTTAAACTTAATAAAAATTTATGAACTAATTAATTAGATATATAAGTAACAATAAATATAATTATTAAGTAATTATAAATATATATTAACAATATAAATTAGTTTAATGTAGTAAAATTATTATTAAATTTAATTTATACTATATAATTGAATATCTATATTTTGTAGATGAATCATCATTTTTGGATATATAATATGCATTATGAAACTGAGTTGGTTTGAAACATGAGTTTATTTACGATATAGAGATTTTATTGAACATACAATGACACTTGATATTTTCGAGAATAATGGATTAGTTAGGTGTCCTTGTGGTGCATGTAGGTGCTTAAATTTTTTTTGAACTAGATACAATCATGGTTCATTTGTACATTAATGGATGTAAGCCTAGATATTTTGTATGGATTGATTATGGAGAAAGAGATGGATTGAATGGTATGTTTTATAATTCGATGTCTGTGGATGAATATAATATGCTTGCACCACATGACCAAATTAGGGTTGAACATGATGATAGGGTTGAACATGATAGGGTTCATGAAATGATCAATGATGTTTTCGGGGTTCAAGATAGGATGGAACCCAGATAATATTTTGATGAAGCTCCTAATGAAGGAGCAAGACTCTGCTATGATTAATTAGAAGAGTCTAGTCATCCACTATGTGAAGGGAGTCCTCATTCTTCCTTGTCAGTTGCGGTTAGATTAATGAATATTAAATCAGATTGGAATGTTTCTAATGCGGCTATGTACTTAATGGTTGATGTTTTGGGTGAACTACTTAATCCGGAGTTTAACATACCTAAGAACTTCTACTAGGCAAAGCGTTTGGCTTCCAAGTTAGGATTGACATATGATAGAATTCATTGCTCTGTTAATGGATGCATTTGTTTTACAAGACTAATAGTGAATTAGAAAATTGTATGTTTTGTGGACATGCTCGTTATAAGAGGACTTTGGCTGAAAAGATGGTCCAGTTAAGGCGATGCATTATCCACCTCTTATTCCTAGGTTAAAGAGGTTGTATGCATTGATAAGGTTTGCCCCACATATAAGATGGCATCGTGAATATAGAAGGCATCCGAGTGTCTTGTCTTATCCATGTGATGGTGAACATGGAAGCATTTTGATAATGTATATTCTGATTTTGGTAGTGAACCAAGAAATGTTAGATTGGGGTGTATGCGGATGGCTTCACACCATTCTCTAATGTTGCTTCGCCTTATTCATGTTGGCCGGTATTTCTTACTTCGTATAATCTTCCTCCTGAAATGTGCATGACCAGTCCCTACATATTTCTAAGTTGTGTTATTCTAGGTCCCCATAATCCAAAAAGTTTGATTGATGTCTATATACAACTATTGATAGATGAGCTCAAACAATTGTGGTTTGAAGGCGTTTTGACTTATGATATATCAACTAAGCATAATTTCGTGATGCATGTTTTTTTAATGTGGACTATTAATGATTTTTCTGCATATGGGATGTTGTTTGGTTGGATAACAACTAGAAAGCTAGCATGTCCATATTGCGTGGAAAATAGTAAGGCTTTCACTTTAAAGCATGGCAGAAAAGATACATGGTTTGATTGTCATCGCCAGTTCTTTCCAATGGACCATGAGTTTAGAAAGATGAAAAATGCATTTAGGAAAAATAAGATTGAAAGTGACACACCCCACCTCCATTACTCACAGGGCATCAAATTTGGGAGAGAGTTTCTCAATTACCTTGAGTTATGGAAGATTCACCTTCTAGACTTCCTGGATATGGTGTTGAACATAATTGGATCAAACAAAGCATAGTTTGGGAGTTGCTTTATTGGAAGGATAATCTGCTACGACATAATCTTGATGTGATGCATATTGAAAATAATTATTTTGACAATTTGTTTAACATAGTGATGGATGTTAAGGGCAAGACAAAAGACAATCCAAAAGTTAGAATGGACACAAAGAAATATTGTAGGAGAAGAGAGTTATGGCTGCAAAAATTACAACATGGTAAAATAGTTAAGCCTAAAGCCAGTTTTTCATTCACATTGGATAAGAAAGGTGAAATTTGTGAGTGGGTTAAAAATTTGAGGATGTAGGAGGGCTATGCTTCAAATTTAGGAAAGCGGGCAGATATGAATGAAGAAAAATTGATAGGTATGAAAAGTCATGATTGCCATGTATTCATGGAAACTTTAATTCCTATCACTTTTAGTCATCTACCCAAAAGGATATGGAAACCAATCACAGAGAAGTCTTTTCTTTGAAGATTTGTGTTCTGAAAAGTTGTTGGAGAGTAGTTTAAACAGGATGGAAGAAAATATTCCTGTTATTACTACTAAGTTGGGGAAGATCTTTCCATGTGGTTTCTTTGATGTGATGGAGCATCTTCCAATTCACCTTGTACAAGAGGCCTGCCTCGAATGTCCAGTTCAAACAAGATGGATGTAGCTATTTGAGAGCTAACATTGAAATATTCACTTATTAAAATAATTAAATCATTAAGTTTTTATTTCCTTTTTAACATATATAGATATATACACACAGAAAAATTGGCAGTTCCAAGCAAACAATTAAGCAAAGGGGAAAGATAGAAGGATCAGTTGTTAAAAATCATATTGGTAGAGAAACCGGTGATTTTTATTCTTAATACTTTGAGAATGATGTGTCATGTAGGAGAAACAGGCTCAATCGCAAAGATGAAGGTGATATTTAATCCTTTATTTCCACCGATATCAATTTTTAATCAAAATGGTCGATGATCTAAAAAATGTGGGAAGCGAAGCTTCACTAGTATGAAAATGCAATCAGTCGTGACACATATATTGCTTAATTGTCCAGAGATTCAACCATATCTCAAGTAAGTGTTAAAAATATATTATTAAATTACATGCATACTAATAAGTATTCAAAAATATATTAACTAACAAAATATCTGAATGTACAATGATCAGCTTGTTCATAAACACATGGGGTAATGAAGTCATCTATACGGAATTTTCCAAATGGCTAACAAACTATGTAAGTGTGCAAGATTACATTCAATCAATAAGTATTTAATAATGTATTCATGTTATACAAAAATATATTATTTTAAAAAATAATATATAGGTTTGCGATGAATACGCAAATGTCAAACATTTGCAATTTAGTGAAAAAAGTTGTACTTGGACCTAAATCTCAAATTCAGACAATGATAAGTATTGTGTCAATGGTTTTAAGTTTCAAACTGAACAAGTTTCTAGGAATAAGAAAACAAACAATAGCGGTGTCTTCATAAAAGGTGATGTTGATGGTACTGGCCAAATGAAATTGACAATGTCTTAGATGTGTGTCACGACCCAGACCATCGTGATTAGCACCCATACTAACAAAGTTATGAAAGCAAGTCAAATGGTAAGGGGAAAGAAATAAAGTTCCCATAAACTCTAAGCAAAAACGTCTAACAACTAAACAAATGCGGAAGAAATACGCCTAGAACCTGAAAGTCAATGTACCAAAACTCTAACAATGAACCAAAAGTCTAAACAAAAAGGGTTACAACCCCAAACTAAAGTACTAACAACTAACTAGAAAATCTATGTCTAAAATGTGGACATAAACAGAAAGATAACTCATGGCAGCCCGGAAGAACTGGCTCATCCTTGAATTCGAATGACGATCACTGATCTTTTAAGTGAGGTCTGTCAATAGCCACTTGAAGATGTCCTGTACTCAACAAAGAAAGAGCAAGTGCAGTATCAGTATACAACCACAACGTACTGGTAGAATCTTCAATACAATAATGTAATAACATCTATATATGAAACATATACAATATCATCAACATTTACGAACAGTGAATAGTTTCGCGATTCTCAAATATCACACTTATATCAAGTCATTGGTCCTCTCATGGAACCCAAACCCAAATTATTAGCATATCGGAACATGGTATCCGATCCAATGATTATGCCAGAACATGGCAACCGATCCCATAATTATGCCAGAACATGGCAACCGATCCAAGTTAGTGTGTCGGAATGCAACACCTGATCCAATCTATAAACCACAATCACAATCCCAAGTATATTCTCAACAATCATACAATCAAGAAGTTATTCAAGGCATATAGTCATTTGCTCATACTCATTTACTAATAATGTGATCAATAATGCAACATCCGCATACATACTATCGCGCCCCATTTTTCTCAAAATGGGTTTTATACACGACCTAACAACTCTTTTGGGTTTCGGGAAGATGAAGAGTCCCCACCTAACGAATTAAGGTGTGTTAGGGCACCTATCTAACCTAACTAAGTCTAGCTAAGGTCAACGAACCAGAGATCGGGTAAGGGTTCAAGTTATCTTGAGGGGAAGGTGTTAGGCATCCCTCGAGGTCCACAAAGGTGGGTCCCGGCCGTATCTCATGCAATATGTGGGGGTTACAGGTAGCAATTAAGTTCACTTCGTTATTATTTACTTTAAACATGCTTGCTAGGTGATAACGATAAGTAAACAATTAAGATTAATATTATTTAATTAATTGCATGCGAGACTAGGTGATAATAAATAAATATTAAACAATTAATAAAGAGATAAGCGAGGAGACAGAAATTGCAAAATAAATAGGTAATCAGATTTTATTCTTTTTACATTAAACTACCCCAAATAATTATAATTAAACACATAAAAGGACTAAAAGGGAACGGAGACTCTAAAGGACTTTATGGATCAGCACTCGACTTTCATTTTTACATTTTCGATAGGCTTTCGTATAGGGACTAACAAAACCAAAGTTTGTCGTTTTAAACCCGAGTCTATGTCATCATATCCATAGGGCCTAAACTACCCCTACCCCACCACCGCATGCTTTTCTTCATAAAAGGTGCCTAGTGGCCCGCTTAATGTCCAAGAGGCATTGGACTACTATTGGGACGATTTTAGACAAATAAAATCCTAATAGGCCCACCTACACACCAAGTCAAACAAGTTGGACGATCATTTAGCAGGTAAAGTCTCAAGTTGGCCTCTAAATTTAATTATTAGCATGCTGACAAACACAGATAGAGTGAAAAGGTCTCATGCTAAGTGTGTGTAAACAAGCAACAAGTAGCTTAACCATATAACAATTAACAAAAAAAAAACAGATAATTATGACATAAATGCAGAAATTGATATGTAAATCAGAGTTGAGCAAGTAACAGATGCATTAACTTATTAGTAGTTGAGTTTAAGTGACAGGACAGTTGATTAAATGCAGAAATTAGATAATTCATGTAAATATCATTTTAAACAAGCCGAAGGTTATTTAGTTATTTGACATGCTGAAAATTATAAAAAGCCTATAGACATGATATCTAGATGGTTAAACATACTGACAAAATTACACCAACTGATTAACAGGTTATACTTTTATTAGCAACTTAAAATTAATTAGCAATATCAAGTTATTAAAACATGTTGAAATTATTTAAAACTGATTAATTAACCTTGACTTTTATTAGTTAAGTCCTACGGGCATGATTTCTAAATAAGGAACAAGATATACAACTTATTGACATGATTTCTAACCCGAATGACATAATAAGCAATATTTAATTCCTATAGGCATGGTGCCTATTTCATATAATATATAACAAAGTGTTAAGCCTATATGCATAATTTCTAAGCCCAAAACATAATGAAAGTTATTTAGATTCTACAAGCATGCTTTCTAGCTTTATGTCATTCAAACAAATTGATGATTTAAACCAAAACTTTGTTTTATTAATTTTTTCATAGAAAATGGGTGATCAAAACAAGCAAAGCAGGAAGACATGTAAAAGTTTATTTATTTAGTTAAATCTAAAGCAATGTTACTATCAAATGATCACAATCATATAGGCATGATTGTAGATTTAGAAATGGGCATTAATGATATGAGATTGATTTTATTTAGTTATGACATGGTGGAAATAGTTAGTTAATTTTATTTTAATTGGCACAAAATGAATGTAGTGCAGAAATGACTTCGCAGTGGCAATTAATATGCCGATAAATATAAACTAAATGATTAACATGCTGCTATTTTGCTAGATCTGATTAGCATATCAATCTAATTAATTAAGTCCTATAGGCATGATCTCTAAGAAAAGACACAAAATCTACCACCTATAGACATGTTTTCTACACTAGAATAATATATTAGAATTTATTTAACCTCTAAAAGCATGACATGAAAAATGGCAGAACACTCCCATACAAAACAAATTATGATAAGATATTTATTCATGTTATATAAAAAGGGCTTTGGTTGAATTAGATGAAACAAGGAGTAAATATATTATTTATTGTTATCATTTAAAGGTGGTCACGACACTCTGATAATATGCAATCAACTTTAAACTATAATTAGATAATATTAAACATATGATTAATGGCGGTAGTGTCTTATTTATTTTAGACGAATCTCAAATGAGTATTGTTAGAATAGGAATGATACAACAAATCACAAACCTATAGGCGTGCTTTTCTAACACAAATAATTTGTGATAAAATAACAAGTAGCACATATATCCCCACCCCCCTTAAACGATCCCCAAATATTTTCATATAGAGATAGTTAGAGTTAGTTATACATAATAATACAAACCAAAACAAAAGAACAAATGCATAAAGTATGACATTAAAATAAACTTAAATATAATAGCTCTGTCCAATTCTAGGCGACTCTTCGACATCTTGAACTCTAAATTCAAAACCTGCTAGAAGGGATAATGTACTACATATTCATAAAAAAAAAATTACTTTCATATTTAAACACAACACATATTGAAAGTCAACGCAGTTAAAGAATAATCATAAACATGTTGACACACATAGAGAAAGGATAAGGAAACTAACCCAGATTCTTCCTTTTTATTCTAACACACAACAATATACAAAGTAATAATGCAAGACAAAATTTAACCTAACGAAGAGGAACTAACCAATTATGCAGAAGATATTTATCAGCAATGGAGACAGACTTAAAGAGATGTCCACCGAAACAGCTACACAGCAAGACAAGCAAAGAGTAACCTAAAGCTTTTAAGGAATTCTTGCTCTTTTAAGAGAAGAGAGTATTTTTTATTTCTAAGAGTGTCTAAGTCTATGTGAGGATGTGTGTAAGCCAATGTGAGAATGTGTCCTGTGAATGATTGTTAGAGGTGTGATTTATATAGTGAATAGGACACATATATTAATGGAAGAAAAATTATTTAGGATCAATTAAAATATTTTCCTTATTTCAAAGGAGCCAAAAATTTAGCAATATTAATTTATTTTATTTGCTAAAAATAAACAAGTAAGAAATCTGCTTACCCATAAATAAGGTACATAAAATCAATTAACAAATCCCCAATCAACATTACATATGTTCAATCGAAAAGGGATAAAAATCATTTTAGGAAGGACAATATCACATAGCTTAAAATCAAGCTCCATTCAAATAACTTAATTAAAATAAAACAAGTAAGAATCCATTCAACTCAAATTAAGGCTAATACAATCAATTAACAATAATAAATAAGCAAATTTACCTTACCAAGAGCCACCAAATCTATCCGGATATATTTTAGCATCAAATAATCAACATATTATGTAAGAATCAGGCAAGCAAATTACAGGCTAATTTTACATAATCAAATAAGCTAACAGTCACTTTGTTTTAACACTAATTGTATTAATTAAGGTGAAAATTCTATCATAAAAATCCTAGTCAAATTAACTTTAAGAACAACAACAGCAAATCCAGTAATTAGTGGAATCCTAATAGATAAATTTTAGAACAAATCAAAATCACAGTAAATTTAAAAATATGAACGACTTAAAACAAATCGAACCATCAAAAAACCACAAAGAACTCGATTCATGCTTGAGATGAAATTGCTTAAGCATTAATGATTTCATAATAACACAATTGTATATTTCATAATCAAATTGAGAAATCACATAATCGAATCAGGAGAACGAATCTGGACGGATCTAAAAGGATCCGTCATTGACCATATCAACCCTCTAAATTTAGGGTCGACCCAACTTTGACTTCGCCGGAGTACGCTGACCGGAGTTGTTATTTCACCTAAATGAGAGAAGAGAGGAGGTGTCGGAGCTATTGTCCTCACCGTATACTGCTGCTGGTGGCGTCCGTCGGTTGCTTGCCTGAAAAAGAGAAGAGAAGAGGGGAGAACAGAGAGAGGCAGCCACTGATTTCCATGGCGACTTGCCGGTGGTCGCCGGTGGTCGCTGTTGGAGAGAGCTGGTCTCACCAGATTTAAGGAGGAGAGGAGAGAAAGGACGAGGGGAGAAGAGGGGACGGCGCTGGGGATGCTAGTCACAACTGCTGTCCCCGCCGACGCTGCTTGTCAGTGGCTGGCATTGCTGGTTGCTGGCGTACGTCTCGCGGTGGCTGTTGGTTGTCGTGGCTAGCTGGCTGCTGCTGCTACTCTGGTGCTCGTTGGTCGGAGCTGTTGGTGGCGTCCGTCTGCCTGAGAAAAGAGAAGAAAGGAGGGAAGAGAGAGCGCTGGAAAGGGAGAGGGGAGAAAAAAAATAAAAAATGTTTTTAGGGTTGAGTTCTTTTAGATTTAAAATAGGAACAAGGGGAGTTAATCTTAACCATAGGATTAGAATTGAATGAACGATTAGGATTTGATGTAGGATTTAAATTAGAGATGGACGGACGAGATTCAATTGAAAAATATGAAAATTGACATAAAATTGGCTAGAATTGACATAAAAGTGGCTATAATTGAAATGAGAATTTGAATTGGAATGGCTAGAATTAGAATCGAATAGGCTAAGATTTAAATAATTTAGAAGGGAAATTAAGGAAATGCTATCCCATTAATAAAATATTACACATATTAAATATTTTCATATAATTAAATACATCTAAGATTTAAAATAATTAAGTAAAGCAATTATTTCGATTTTAACTATCGATAAAAGTAATTTGATAGCAATTACAATTTTTTTTTTTTTTGAAATCATGCACACTAAAATATAATTTTATGACAAAAATTGATTGAAATTTTAAACTAGAAATATATTTTAAAAATATATGTTTAATCAAATAGCATTTACGAAATGGTTAAAGGTCGGTCAAAATTGGGTGTCAACAGCTGCCCCTTGGTTGCTTGAGAATGAATAATGAATTGTCGGGCAACCAACGTTGACTTAGTAGCCGATTTTGTCCGATCGACGAGAGATGTCGGTGGGATCAATTGAACTAATAAAAGTTATAGAGGGGTACGACCGAGACTTTGGTATTAAGCCGCCTACATATCTCTGGTTATACGAGAATCAGGTCGTGTGTAGTTCTGGATTCAGGAGCAAACGAAACTCCTAAAAATTGAAAAGGCGATACGATATTCGAATAGGAACGATATCGGCTTGAATGGATAAGATTAGAGAAGTGAGAGGAGCATGACAGTGAGATTTTCGGTTTAAGGGCGAATAATCCGATGAGAAGTGGTATTATGAGTAGCTTAGCTAAGGGTTAATTGTAAAATGAAGATACTAGTAGCAAGACAATCGTAGCTGAGAGGGCAATTGATCTTATCTGCAAAATATCAGTCTCTGCATCTGTAGCTAGTAATAGAAAGATTAAAGCATATAAACGGTAAATATAAGCATGATGCAATTTCCCATATCGACCATGATGCTTGCCTTAAGACTATGAAAATGAGGTCTTAGGCTATGATGTCTAGGGCTATGATACGCAAAAAATAATATATCCTCAGGTCATGAAAATGTGTCTGCGGGCCATGAAAATGATGCCTTTAGATTATGACGCCTTTGGATTATGATAAGCAGAAAGTAAATCTTTAGGCCATGATATGATGTCTGCAGGCCATGAAAAAGATGCCTTTAGACCATGAAGCCTTAGGAACATAAGTAATGAGTAAAGAAATAATATCTGTAATTCAGGCATCTGTTGATATTTGCGACTTGATTTGAACATATTCGGGCACATGCAATCTTCGAGCTCATGCAATATCGAGCACAATGCAATTCTCGGGTACAATGCAATTCATGGGCACATGCAATAATGCAATTCTCGAGCTTAATGCGATTCTAGGGCACATGCAATTCGTGCATAAATGAAATTCTAGTGCATAATGTAATCTTCGGGCATAATGCAATTCACGGGCACATACAATAATGCAATTCTCGAGCTCAATGTGATTCTAGGGCACATGCAATTCGGGCATAAATGCAATTTTCAAGCACAATGTAATCTTCGGGCTCATGTAATCTTCAGGCACATGCAATATCAAGCACATGCAATAATGTGATTTCTCGGGCACAATGCAATCTTCGGGCACATGCAATTCTCGGGCACTAATGCGATTTTTCGAGCACATGCAATAATGCAATTCTCGGGCTTAATGCGATTCTCGGGCTGATGCAATTTCGAGCACATGTAATCTTGGGCATATGCAATAATACGATTCTTGGGCTCAATGCGATTCTCGGGCATAAAGTAGTAGTTGATTGAGGGTATAAGGTAGCTTGGACCTTCATTTAGTTGGAAGGTCTAGTGCTTTTTGTTGGCGATTCCTGAGCTCAGAGTATTGTAGCTTCATCCTCCGTCCTATAGTAGGTAGAGGTCGTTATTGAATGACGATTGTTCATGATTGATGTAGAGTGTTCGATCCTTCCATTGGAGGGACAGTGGGCCATTGATTTGCGATTTGTTGGGATCAAAATATTTCGGTCTTTTATCCTGTCGAAAGGATAGTATGTCATTTGATTGGCGATTGAGCTTAGTATAGAGTTGTTTGGTCCTTCACCTTGTTGGATTGACAGTATGCCATTTGTTGGCAATTTTCAGAATATTGTAGCTTGATCAATTGTCCTATAATAAGGAGAGGTCGTCATTGAATGACAATTGTTCAGGATTGATATGAAATAGCTTGATCCTTCCGTCTGATTATAAGGATGGGGTGCCATTAATTAGCGATTTGTTGAGCTCAATATAGTGAAATGCTGATCCTTCAAGCGATGTTGAAGCTGCTTCTTGTATATGTACCTGTATTTTCTGCATTCAAAGAGAAATAGTTTAAAGGGGAGGTTGATCTGTTTCCTAATTTGGTGTAATATGCTCCTTTGACGTCTGCCAAAATGTCTTTTGAAGTGTTGTCAAAAATTTTGAGGTCCCCTCAAAATTTTCTGCCCCAGTGTAGAACTGTGCTATCATATTTTTTTGTTGTAGATTGTAGCTTGATTGCCGTGAATTTTTGAGACCCTCTCAAAAATTCTACCCCAGTCTTGATTTGTGCGAAAAATGCTCATTGAAGGAATTTTTGAGACCCCCTCAAAAATTCTTCCCCAATTACATAGCAAAAGGGAAAAATGAAAATTTTTATTATGATGAGACCGAACTCCAAAGGAGCGCCTACGTATCCCCTCTTAAACGAGAACTAGGTTTGACGTAGTTCCAAATTACAAGAGCATAAGACATTAAACTGAGCATTTTTAAACAATACTGAAATGATAGATTTTGATCAACTTTATTGCCCATACGGTGACATGGGTATTTTCCTTGTCTGAATGTAGAAATCTTGAACTTAAATGGCGGAAGCCTTATTTGGAGAATGGTTTAAGTAAACTTTCATCATGTTCACTGTTGGGATTTCCTTGGCACAAGGTCTGTCCAATGTATCCTTTTAGCCTCAATCAATTGTTGAATCTTTCCTCTTAGAGTACGACATGTTTTAGTAGTATGTCCTTTCATCCCTGAATGATAGTCACAAATCTTGTTTGGGTCATACCTCTTGGATTGAGTATCTGGATTTTTGGCAGGGATAAGTGTCACACAGCCAGCCATTTTAAGCCTTTTATAGAGTTGGTCAAAGGATTCAGCTAAAGAAGCATAAACTTCAATGGGCTTCTTCGCAACATTGAATAGGTTTTTGCGAGTATGAGGTAGAGTGAGCATTTTGACATTGTGGACAGGATATGCTGGTTGTTGATATGGTATAGGAGGCTTTTGGGATGGAAGCATTTGATATGGATGAATTTGAAATGGTATGAGAGGCACGTGATGCCAAGGAACTTAGTGCAGAGGCGTTTCATATTGAGGAGCTTGTATGATCGGATTCTATAGGTGCAGAGTGAGATATGGAGGTCTAGAGGCATAAGGAAGATGTTGAGGAGGATATTGGTAATTTGGCATGTGAGTGTTCCTTGGAGGCATATGAATGGAGCTGGGTTGGTTTTGAGAATGAAGAGTGGGGTGAGTTGGTGGAGGATCCTTTTGGAAAATGGCTTGGCTTGTGACAAGCTACTTACCCATGTCTGTCTTCAAAGTGGGATTGGAGGAGAGTAACAGTATGGCCCACTCGTGCATACCACATATCTCTTCTTCTAAATCCTTTATTTTCTGTTCTAAACTTAGGGTCGACTTGTTCAGAGGATGCTTGTTTTCGATAGTCTTACCCATAACCTTCTCGTTAGTCACTTTCCTCTTTCCTTTGCGATTCTTAGTTGGAAGAGAAGGAAGAGCGCCCTTCGATCGTGTGTGGTAAACCATGGTGTACAGATCAACCATTGGGAAAGGGTAAAAACAAAAGCAAAATCAAAAGAAGAACCAAGTTAGAACGTTGCATAAATTGATATATCAAACAATTGTTGTAAAATAAACGCCCTAAATGCAAAGAGCCTCGTTGAGCCAGAGGTAGGCCTAGGACGACATATAAGTGATGCACAATGATTAATTTAAGCCTTATTTGCCAATTGGAGTTTAGCTTAGAGAAAATAAACAAACTTTATTTATCATAAAATTCTAACAATACATCATAATTGAAAACAGAGTTGAAAGACTAAGGGAAAAGGGGTAACATGAGGGAAATTATCCTAAATTCTCAAAATCTTGAAGGTATCAGTTCCAAGTGATTGGTGCTAATTGATTTCTTGTATAAGGAATGACTTCATGCCCAATCTTCAATATGTTGCGTAACCTCATGCTTTCCCTTTCATCAATAAGCCCATGGTATCCTTCCCCACTCAATTCTCCTTCTTCAACCTCTTTTAGGAGATATATGTAATACTTGTGTGTGCATAAGGCCTGTCGTGGACCTATAGGAATGGTCAACACCCGTTCCCACCTTTGAAGTATGTTGTGGACTTGTGGTTTATCTAATACAAATTCATATTTAAATTGCTCCATGTCAGACTAGAGTGGTATTACTTGAGTTTATCCAAATTTGCGGAGCACTCAAAGAGGAACGTATGGTTGAACACACTTTAAACCAATAAGCTCAATGAAATATTGGTCATCGCCTCTCACAATTGCATTAGGGGTGGTCAACCAATGGAGCTTCCATTGGATGTAGCAGCTCTCGAGCTCTATAAAAAATCTCCGCCAGTCTGCGAATCCTACAGGGGCGGTGAGAGTTACCATTCTTCTTGGATGATTATCAATTTTGTTGCCGTACCCAAGAAAGATGTCTATCGCGTCAAACCGTAGGTAGAAGTGTTCAATAGCCCATAACTGCAGCAAAATGTTGCATCCCTGAGCTAAATCTCGGACCACATAACTCAAGCTTATGTCGATTCTCCCTCTTATCTTAGGAAAAACCAAATATCCTAATAGGGCAATGGCAAAGGCATTTAGACGATATGTTTCCCATCTTTCGACGGAGCATTCAAACTCATCACAAAAAGAGTGATAACTATCTTCTCGACCAAAGCACGAATACAGAAAGTCGAAGTGGATCCACCTAAGATCTAAGGAAGGCAAGGTTGGCTTTATCTTCATTCCCAGACTTTTTAAGAACTCCCTCGATGATGGCTTATATGGTACCATCATTTCACACTCGTGGTATGGCAGATCGATGAAACCACTTATCTCCTCAATCGTTGGCGCCAAGTCAAAATCCACAAATTTAAAAACCATCCTCACAGGGTCCCAAAATTCCAGCAGAGCCCTAATCAGGTGAGGGTTTGGTACGACAAATACGAGGTAAGTAAGACCACTCAACAACTGACGAATCTCTCTTTCACGGTCTCTCTTGAGATCAATCCACCAGTTCTTTAGCTTGTAGTTTACCTCTACGACCATTTGCGGGTTTAGGAATGTCATGATTCTGTAAACAAAACAACAGATAAATTCTAAACTCCATTTTGGCAAATTTGGCTTAATTTAATTATTATGACCACGTTGACACATAAATATGCAATTTGTCTAAAGGGTGTTTGGTCCCTTTAGACGATAAGGTGGCTACTAATTATGCGGATTGACACCAAGGGTAAAATCACCTTGGGCTTATGCAGCATGTATGATCTAAATAAGATTTTCTAAGAGTGGGCTTGACTCAGACTTGAAATGGATTCTATGCAAGAAGGCTCGTGGTTTTTCGATAGTAAAACTATCCGTTCCACACACGCATATGCCGACTCTCTATAATTAGGTGTTTGAAAAGGATTGGAGTAGTTGTGAGAGGTGCAAAAACATGACATCACGGTAACAAAATAAAAAAAAATGAAGAGGGTCCCAATTGGGGGAAGTATGAACGGAATGACATTTTATCAAAGCAGTAAACATTTAGCACGTAGTCGAAAAAAAATGGTAACACATAAACAATTTTAAGGAAAGCGATAAATAAATAAATACATAAATATAAATAAACAAGAATCACACAAATAATAAATAGGGATAAGGGCGAAACATGATAATAAACAAATAAGGAAATGAGAAAGGGATTAGACATAAAAAATAGATCTATATAAGGAAAACAAATACACATGAAAATCAAATAACAACTAACATGGTAAAAATCAAATAAACAATGAAACAACTTAAAATTCCCACATAAAGCACGAAACACGTAATGGTTTGAACCAAAATCTCCAGTAGAATCGCCATTTTATCGCACCCCGTTTTTCTCAAAATGGGTTTTATGCACGACCTAACAACTCTTTTGGGTTTCGGGAAGATGAAGAGTCGCCACCTAATGAATTAAGGTGTGTTAGGGTACCTATCTAACCTAACTAAGTCTAGCTAAGGTCAACAAACCAGAGATCAGGTAAGGGTTCAAGTTACCTTGAGGGGAAAGTGTTAGGCATCCCTCGAGGTCCACAAAGGTGGGTTCTGGCCGTATCTCATGCAATATGTAGGGGATTACAAGTAGCAATTAAGGTCACTTCGTTATTATTTACTTTAAACATGCTTGCTAGGTGATAACGATAAGTAAACAATTAAGATTAATATTATTTAATTAATTGCATGCGAGACTAGGTGATAATAAATAAATATTAAACAATTAATAAAGAGATAAGCGAGGAGACAGAAATTGCACAAATAAATAGGTAATCAGATTTTATTCTTTTTACATTAAACTACCCCAAATAATTATAATTAAACACGTAAAAGGGCTAAAAGGGAAGGGAGACTCTGAAGGACTTTATGGATTAGCACTCGACTTTCATTTTTATATTTTCGATAGGCTTTCGTATAGGGACTAACAAAACCAAAGTTTGTCGTTTTAAACCCAAGTTGATGTCATCATATCCATAGGGCCTAAACTACCCCTACCCCACCACCGCATGCTTTTCGTCCTAAAAGGTGCTTAGCGGCCCACTTAATGTTCAAGAGGCATTGGACTACTATTGGGACGATTTTAGACAAATAAAATCCTAATAGGCCCACCTAGACACCAAGTCAAACAAGTTGGATGATCATTTAGTAGGTAAAGTCTCAAGTTGACCTCTAAATTTAATTATTAGCATGCTGGCAAACACAGATAGAGTGAAAAGGTCTCATGCTAAGTGTGTGTAAACAAGCAACAAATGGCACAACCATATAAAAATTAACAAAAAAAAAAGTAGATAATTATGACATAAATGCAGAAATTGATATGTAAATCAGAGTTGAGCAACTAACAGATGCATTAACTTATTAGTAGTTGAGTTTAAGTGACAGGACAGTTGATTAAATGCAGAAATTAGATAATTCATGTAAATATCATTTGAAACAAGCCGAAGGTTATTTAGTTATTTGACATACTAAAATTTATAAAAAGCCTATAGATATGATATCTAGATGGTTAAACATGTTGACAAAATTCCACCAACTGATTAACAAGTTATACATTTATTAGCAACTTAAAATTAATTAGCAATATCAAGTTATTAAAATATGTTGAAATTATTTAAAACTGATTAATTAACCTTGACTTTTATTAGTTAAGTCCTATGGGCATGATTTCTAAATAAGAAACAAGATATACAACTTATTGACATGATTTCTAACCCAAATGACATAATAAGCAATATTTAATTCGTATAGGCATGGTGCCTATTTCATATAATATATAACAAAGTTTTAAGCCTATATGCATAATTTTTAAGCCCAAAACATAATGAAAGTTATTTAGATTCTACAGGCATGCTTTCTAGCTTTATGTCATTCAAACAAATTGATGATCTAAACCAAAACTTTGTTTTATTAATTTTTTTCATAGAAAATGGGTGATCAAAACAAGCAAAGCAGGAAGACATGTAAAAGTTTATTTATTTAGTTAGATCTAAAGCAATGTTACTATCAAATGATCACAATCATATAGGCATGCTTGTAGATTTAGAAATGGGCATTAATGATATGAGATTGATTTTATTTAGTTATGACATGGTGGAAATAGTTAGTTAATTTTATTTTAATTGGCACAAAATGAATGTAGTGCAGAAATGACTTCACAGTGGCGATTAATATACCGATAAATATAAACTAAATGATTAACATGCTGCTATTTGATAGATCCGATTAGCATATCAATCTAATTAATTCAGTCCTATAGGCATGATCTCTAAGAAAAGACACAAAATCTACCACCTATAGACATGTTTTCAACACTAGAATAATATATTAGAATTTATTTAACCTCTAAAAGCATGATATGAAAAATGGCAGAACACTCCCATACAAAACAAATTATGATAAGATATTTATTCATTTTATATAAAAAGAGCTTTGGTTGAATTAGATGAAACAAGGAGTAAATATATTATTTATTGTTATCATTTAAAGGTGGTCACGACACTCCGGTAATATGCAATCAACTTTAAACTATAATTAGATAATATTAAACATATGATTAATGGCGGTAGTGTCTAATTTATTTTAGACGAATCTCAAATGAGTATTATTAGAATAGGAACGATACAACAAATCACAATCCTATAGGCATGCTTTTCTAACACAAATAATTTGCGATAAAATAACAAGTAGCACATATATCCCCACCCCCCTTAAACAATCCCCAAATATTTTCATATAGAGATAGTTAGAGTTAGTTATACATAATAATACAAACCAAAACAAAAGAACAAATGCAAGAAGTATGACATTAAAATAAACTTAATTATAATAGCTCCGTCCAATTCTAGGCGACTCTTCGACATCTTGAACTCTAAATGCAAAACCTGCTAGAAGGGATAATGTAACACATATTCATAAAAAAAAAATTACTTTCATATTTAAACACAACACATATCAAAAGTCAACGCTGTTAAAGAATAATCATAAACATGTTAACACACATAGAGAAGGGATAAGGAAACTAACCCAGATTCTTCCTTTTTATTCCAACACACAACAATATTCAAAGTAATAAAGCAAGACAAAATTTAACCTAATGAAGAGGAACTAACCAATTATGCAGAAGATATTTATCAGCAATGGAGATAGACTTAAAGAGATGTCCACCGAAACAGCAACACAACAAGACAAACAAAGATTAACCTAAAGCTTTTAAGGAATTCTTGCTCTTTTAAGAGAAGAGAGTATTTTTTTTATCTCAAAGATTGTCTAAGTCTATGTGAGGATGTATGTAACCCAATGTGAGGTGTGAATGATTGTTAGAGGTGCGATTTATATAGTGAATAGGACACATATATTAATGGAAGAAAAATTATTTAGGATCAATTAAAATATTTTCCTTATTTCAAAGGAGCCAAAAAATTAGCAATATTAATTTATTTTATTGCTAAAAATAAACAAGTAAGAAATCTGCTTACCTATAAATAAGGTACATAAAATCAATTAACAAATCCCCAATCAACATTACACATGTTCAACCGAAAAGGGATAAACATTATTTTAGGAAGGACAATATCACATAACTCAAAATCAAGCTCCATTCAAATAACTTAATTAAAATAACACAAGTAAGAATCCATTCAACTCAAATTAAGGCTAATACAATCAATTAACAATAATAAATAAGCAAATTTACCTTACCAAGAGCCACCAAATCTATCCGGATTTATTTTAGCATCAATATTATGCAAGAATCAGGCAAGCAAATTACATGCTAATTTTACATAATCGAATAAGCTAATAGTCACTTTGTTTTAACACTAATTGTATTAATTAAGGTGAAAATTCTATCATAAAATCCTAATAGATTAACTTTAAGAACAACAACAGCAAATGCAGGAATCAGTGGAATCCTAATAGAGAAATTTTACAACAAATCAAAATCACTGTAAATTTAATAATATGGACTTAAAACAAATCGAACCATCAGAAAACCACAAAGAACTCGATTCATGCTTGAGATGAAATTGCTTCAGTATTAATGATTTCTTAATAACACAGTCGTATATTTCATAAACAAATTGAGAAATCACATAATCGAATCAGGAGAATGAACTTGGACGGATCTAAAAGGATCCGTCATTGACCATATTAACCCTCTAAATTTAAGGTCGATCCAACTTTGACTTCGCCAGAGTACACTGACCGGAGTTGTTATTTTGCGGAATGAGAGAAGAGAGGAGGTGCCGGAGCTATTTTCCTCGTCGTATACTGTTGCTAGTGGCTTCTGCCAGTTGCTTGCCTGAAAAAAGAGAAGAGAAGAGGGGAGAACAGAGAGAGGCAGCCACTGATTTCCATGGCGGCTTGCCGGTGGTCGCCGGCGTTCACCTCACCCGTGCTTGCTACTGGAGGGAGCTGGTGTTGCCGGATTTAAGGAGGAGAGGAGAGAAAAGACGAGGGGAGAAGAGGGGACAGCGCCGGGGATGCTAGTTGCAAATGTTGTCCCCGCCGACGCTGCTTGACAGTGGCTGGCGTTGCTGGTTGCTGGCGTACGTCTCGCGATGGTTGCTAGTTGTCGTGGCTGGCTGGCTGCTGCTGCTGCTGCTCTGGTGCTCGTTGGTCGGAGCTGCTGGTGGCATCCGTCTGCCTGAGAAAAGAGAAGAGAGGAGGGGAGAGAGAGCATTGGAGAGGGAGAGGGGAGAAAAAAATAAAAAATGTTTTTAGGGTTGAGTTCTTTTAGATTCAAAATAGGAACAAGGGGAATTAATCTTAACCGTAGGATTAGAATTGAATGAATGATTAGGATTTGATCTAGGATTTAAATTAGAGATGGACGGACGAGATTCAATTGAAAAATATGAAAATTGACATAAAATTGGCTAGAATTGACATAAAAGTGGCTATAATTAAAATGAGAATTTGAATTGGAATGGCTAGAATTAGAATCGAATAGGCTAAGATTTAAATAATTTAGAAGGGAAATTAAGGAAATGCTATCCCATTAATAAAATATTACACATATTAAATATTTTCATATAATTAAATACATCTAAGATTTAAAATAATTAAGTAAAGCAATTATTTCGATTTTAACTATCGATAAAAGTAATTTGATAGCAATTACAATTTTTTTTTTGTTTTGAAATCATGCACACTAAAATATATAATTTTAAGACGAAAATTGATTGAAATTTTAAACTAGAAATATATTTTAAAAGTATGTATTTAATCGAATAGCATTTTCGAAATGGTTAAAGGTCGATCAAAATTGGGTGTCAACACATACATGCATCATAATGAAGCAAGAACAAACAAATATCACACCATGAAATCTCTGTCATCACCTACCTCGAAACAAGCTTGAATCTCCTAAGAAACTTGATTCTTTCTTTTCCAAATTTGTTCCGCTTGTTCTTGGTCTACAAACAATTAATATAACACGAGAATCAATAAAAAATAACTAATTACCCGAATTACCAATAATCCTATCAACCCTAGATCAAACCCATGATCCCATATTCCAAATTTGGGCTTTTTCCATCATAATTTCCAGATCAAAACCCTTCCCTATCGATAATTACCTATTAGATTACGTTCTACGGATTGAAAAATGGATTCGACAAGTGAAAATATTACCTTTAGCCTAAAGAATGGTGGAAAACTGTTAAGAAAAGCCCTGAGTTCATTCCTTAGCTATCAAGTTTGAAAATTGCAGAATAAAATATTTTTGAGGTTTATTTCCGACTTTAAGTCGCGTTTGTCCCGCCTCAGCAACATCACCCCGCTACAGCGGCCCTGCCCTGGCTGCAGAAAATACCATTATAGTGGCTTGCAAAGAACAGTGAGCAAAATTAATAATTCCAAGATCCCATTTAACAACACACCTTCTACCAACGACACTCAGAAACTACCCATTCACGCCAAGATTAGTTTCGGGAGTTCTACTCACGCAAATTCAATTTCGTAAAGTCGTACAAGTTCCTTAATGTCTTGGCTATCTACTCATGTAATTAAAATCATAATTAAATCAATTAATTGCTACCAGGTTTCCCTAGACCTCACTGACTCTGATTTCATCCAAATCTTGACTAGGTTGGGAAATCCCAAGTTACTACGAAAAGTTTTCTGGCCCAAATTTTACCCCATTGGCTTTTCTATAACGACGGGAACCAGTCGTTAAAATAGACACTAATTTACCCATCACTCATCCCTGAGTGACAACTTAGGGGAAAAAAGGCTAAGAGAGGAATGGAGTAGTACCTGAATCGACGAACAACTAGGGATACTTGTCTCGCATGTCTTTCTCGGTTACCTAAGTAGCTTCCTCAACTGGACGATGCTTCCATTGAGCTTTCACGAATTTAATCTCCTTGGTCCTAAGCTTACTCACATCACGATCAAGAATTCCATTGAGCTAACACAATTGAGTCCTATTTTGTGATGTAATCCCCGTCACCATGATATCACTTCAACATGGACATATGAAATACTGGATGAACTCCTGATATGTCAGAAGGTAAGGCCAATCTATACGCCACTAGCCCTACACATTCAAGAACCTCAAAGGGACCAATGTATCGCAGACTTAGCTTGCCCTTCTTGCCAAATCTCATTACTCCTTTCATGGGTGATACCTTAAGAAGAACATTATCACTGGTCTGAAATGCCATATCTCTTACCTTATGGTCTGCATACTTTCTTTGTCTACTCTAAGCTGCTAAAAGCTTATCTTGAATACTTCTCACATTATCTTGAGCATCCTTTACCAAATCAACTCCCAAAAGTTTCACATCTCCAATCTCGAACCATCCTATGGGTGATCTACATCCCCTCTCATATAATGCCTCAAACAGTGTCAAATCAATGCTGGAGTGAGAATTATTATTATAGGAGAACTCACACAAAGGTAAGAACTTATCCCAATGCCTTCCAAAATCAATCACACATGCCCTCAACATGTCTTCCAACACTTGAATAGTCCTCTCCGACTGCCCGTCTATCTGTGGATGGAAAGCGATACTAGAAGTGAGTTGTGTGCCCAATTCATCATGTAATTTCCTTCAAAACTTGGAGGTAAACTGCGTACCACGGTCTGAGATGATAGAAAGGGGCACCCCTTGCAACCTCATTAGCTCTTTCACATAAACCTTAGCCAATTGTTCAGCATTATAATCTATTCTTACCGGAATAAAGTGGGCTGATTTAGTCAATCTATCAACCACTACCCATATAGAATCAAACTTCCCCAATGTCTTGGGAAGACCAACCACAAAACCATGGCTATCCTTTCCCACTTCCATTCAAGAATTGACATTCTTTGAAGCAAATCTGCAGGCCTTTGATGTTCATACTTTACTTGTTGTCAATTTTGACACTTAGCCACAAACTCTGCTATATCCCTCTTCATGCTCGGCCATCAATAAATTCACTTCAAATCTTGGTACATCTTTGTCACACCCGCATGAATAGAATATCACGAGCCATGGGATTCTGTCAACAATTTCTGAATCAAGTTATCAACTCGAGGAACACAAATCATTCCCTTAAAACTGAGCATACCTTCCGTATCAAAAGTAGTCTCTTGTGCCTTACCAATCACAGTCTTCTTCTTAAGTCCGTTCAAATTTTCATCTTTAAATTGTTTGGCCTTGATCTCTTCAATGAATGTGGCCCTCACTTCAATGCTAGCTAACACCCCACCTTTTTCTGAGATACCTTATTATATGAACTTAGACTCCAAGGTCTAAATTTCCTTAGCCAAGGGTCGCTTGGATACACTCAACCAAGCTAAACTACCCATACTCACCGTTTTTCTACTCAAAGTGTCTGCCACTATATTAGCCTTACCCGGATGGTATTGAATGGCCACATCGTAATCTTTGAGTAACTCTATACACCAATGCTGTCTCAAATTCAGATCATTTTGAGTGAACACATGCTGCAAACTACGATGATCAGTAAACACTTCACACTTAACCCAATAGAGATAATGTCGTTAGATCTTAAGAGCAAACAGTACCGCTGCCAACTCCAAATCATGTGTTGGATAATTCCTCTCATGCACCTTTAATTGACGCGATGCAGAAGCTATAGCATTCTTATACTGCATTAGCACAACACCTAAACCAGAATGTGAAGCATCACAATAAATAATAAAATATTTACCTTGTACTGGTAGTGCTAGGATATGTGCGGTGGTCAAGAGAATCTTGAGCTTTTGGAAACTCTCTTTACATTTTTCAGTCCACTCAAATGGTACCTCCTTTTTGGTCAAATTTGTTAGGTGTGTGGCAATGGAAGCAAAATTCTTCACAAATCGACGATAATAACTGGCAATCCCTACAAAACTCCTAATTTGAGTCACGAAACTTGGTCAAACCCAATTCTTAACCTCTTTAATCTTTTGGAGATCTACCATCACCCCTTATTTCGAAACTCCATGTCCCAAAAATACAATCGAAGTCAACCAAAATTCACACTTAGAAAATTTCACATACAACCTTTGTTTCCCAAGAACACCCAGAACGCTACGAAGATGGTCAGCATGCTCTTCCTCATTTTTCGAGTAGACCAAAATATCATCAATAAAGACTATAACAAACGAATCAAGAAATGGCTTACACACCATTCATCAAACTCATAAAGGCCGTCGGTGCATTAGTCAACCCAAATGACATAACTAGAAACTCATAGTGCCCATAGCGGGTTCTAAACGCCGTCTTGGGCACATCCTCAGGCCTAATTTTCAACTGGTGGTAGCCAGACCTTAGATCAATACTGGAGAAAATTGATGCACCTTACAATTGGTCAAAAAGATCATCTATTTGAGGCAAAGGATATTTGTTTCGAATAGTGACCCTATTCAATTGCCAGTAATCTATACACATCCTCATACTACTATCCTTCTTCTTAACAAACAAAATTGGGGCACCACATGGGGAAGCACTAGGACGAATAAATCCCTTAACAAGAAGCTCTTGGATTTGAGCCTTAAGCTCCCTTAATTCTGTCGGAGCCATGCGATATGGAGGGATGGAAATGTGACAAGTACCAGGTTCTAAATAAATGCAGAAATCTATATCTCTATCCAGAGGCATAACAGGCAAATCATTAGGAAACATTTCTCTAAATTCTAACACCTCAAGAATAAACTCAATAGATGGAGTTTCAACCTCAACATCCTGAATATGAGTCAAATAAGCCAAACAACCATGCCCTACCAATTTACTATCCTGAATGGTGGACATGATCTTAACTTGCTTAAGCTTGTACACCCCTTCTCACTATAATTTTTCCCTTCCCGAAATTTCTAGAGTCACAAACATAATATTACAATTAAGTACATCATAATCGGGGGACAACCAAGTCATGCCTAAGATTATGTGAAAGTAATTCATATCCAAAATCACCAAATCAGCCCAAGTCTGAAAACCTATAAACAAAATAGGACAACCACGATAGACATGAGTGACTATTACAGACTCTCTAACTAGAGTAGAAACATTGAAGGCGGCATCAAATATATCACAAATCAGAGCAAATTCTGAGGTAAATCGCATGGATACATATGAATAAGTAGAACCCGAATCAAATAGCACATTAGCCATTCGGTCATAGACAAGAATAGTACATGTGATCACTGCGTCTGACGCCTCTGCTGCATTCTTGCCTGGAAAGGCATAACACTGAGCCCTATCATCATGTCGAGCGACTTCCCTGCCTGGTTGTACATTACCCCTGCTAGCGCTTCCATTTTCTCTACCCCCATGACCTCACTGATTACCTCCTCACCCACCTTTGTGGACGTCCTCAACCATTATTACCATTTCTCGTAGGTACCACTGCCCTGGACTGCTACTGCACAGAATCCGACATGCGCAGGTGGGGAAAATCCCTACTCATATGCCCAGGTTCTCCACAATTGTAGCTAGTACAATCAAAGGATGACCTGCTGCCCAATGAAGGTGCGACTCCCTAGCTATCCTGAATCAAATTATGAGGTGGAGTTCCCGAGTAATTACCTGTAGAGGCGGGCATAGCGAACTGAATTGGCTTGGCTGTGAGCGTTGGCCTTACGGACCCCCTCGAGTAAGAACCCTGAAAGTTACTCGAGTTCTTGGCCCTTTTAGCCAATGCCTTAGCCTAACCATCTCGCCTCACCCCCTCCACTTTCTTCACAAAGTCTGTTCCCTCATTAAAGCTCCTCCCTGCAGAGGTCATATGAACATATAATACATACAACTCAGAGTTTAGTCCCCTAATAAATAACTAGATTCTCTCTTCCTCGGTAGTCACCAATTGAGTAGCATATCTAGACAAAATATGGAACTTGGCCTCATAAGTAGCCACAGACATACCACCTTGCTCTAAATCCATGGACTCATCCATCTTGTGATCTCTCAAAGTCCTAGGCACATATTTCTCTAAAAACAGAGCATGAAATTAGGTCTAAGTAAGTGGGGGTAAAGTTGAAGAGCTGCACTCCACATAAGCTCTCCACCACTGCTTAGCCTCACCTTGAAGTTGAAAAGTCATGAACTCAACCCCATGCTGATGGACAATTACCAACTTATAAAGCCTCTCCTAGCAATCTAAGATAAACTCATAAGCATCCTCACTCTTCGAACCAAGAAATATAGGAGGCTTTAAGCTTCAAAAACTTAGTCAACATTTCATGTTTATTACAAGTCATAACAGGACCCAACAAAGGACGAAAGAAATCATCATTACCTATATTCCCTCCCACCTTGGGGACAGTAATAGCAATAGGAGGATTGGCGGGAGCTTGAGTTGCTTGAACAGAAGGAAGCACTCCAGGACCAACCAACCCTATTAAGAATGAGATGATCTGCTGAACTAACACTGGATCTATGAGAGGAATGCCTGTTGTCTCAGCCTATACCTCTTCCTCTTATCCAACCTCCTCAACATTTTCAACCTTAACATTCTCCTCTATCTCTTCATGATGCACGGGAGGTGCCTCATTTCTAGGAGCATTTTTTACCGATACCCCACCTCTAGTAGGTGCCACCCTTCCTCGGCCTCTATCCCTAGCTCTTCCTCTACCCTTGCCTCGACTGCGACCTCACGCTGCAATTCCTCAGCTGGAGCATTGAAAGGAGCTACTGGCCTGATGCCGTTGAATCTAGTATTAACCATCTGCAGACAAAAGAGTGAAGGAGGTTAGATACTAATTTGAATCGCCAGATACCAATTGGAATCAAGTTATAGTACTAAAGGAGACAAGTGAAAATAAAGAGATTTCCTAAATTCCTATAGCCTCTCGAAGAAAAGTACAGACGTCCCGTACCGTTCCACAAGACTCTACTAGATTCGTTTTGGTACATCAAGATCAATAATCCTAGGCTCTGATACAAACTTTGTCACAACCCAGACCATCGTGATTAGCACCCACACTAACCCTCCGATGGGAGAACCATTTACACTAATTAACTAACCAACTAAATCAAATACTAAAGCATTTAAGTTACGAAATCAAGTTAATGCTAAGGGGAAAGAAATAAAGTTCCCATAAACTCCAAGAAAAAACGTCTAACAACTAAACAAATGTGAAAGAAATACGCCTAGAACCTGAAAGTCAATGTAACAAATCTCTAACAATGAACCAAAAGTCCAAACAAGAAGGGTTACAACCCCAACCTAAAGTACTAACAACTAACTAGAAAATCTAAGTCCGAAATGTGGACATAGACAGAAATAAAACTCATGGCAGCCTGGAAGAACTGGCTCACCCTTTAATTCGAATGGTGATGATCTTCTAAGCGAGGTCTGTCAATAGCCGCTTGAAGATGCCCTGTACTCAACAAAGAAAGAGCAAGTGCAGTATCAGTAAACAATCACAGTGTACTGGTAGGAATACACGACTATTCCACTAAGTGCAACATACATAAGTCAATACAACAATACAATAACATACATACACCGAACATATATAATATTATCAACATTTATAAACAACAAAAAGTTTCACGATTCTCAAATATCACAATTATATCAAGTCATTGGTCCTCTCATGGAGCCCAAACCCAAATTGTTAGCATACCGAAACGTGGTACCCAATCCAATGATTATGTCGAAATGTGGCAACCGATCCCGTAATTATGTTGGAACGTGGCAACTGATCCAAGTTAGTGTGTCGAAACGCAATACCTGATCAATTCAATAAGCCACAATCACAATCACAAGTATATTCTCAGCAATCATACAATCAAGAAGTGATTCAAGGCACGTAGTCAGATGCTCATACTCATTTACAAATAATGTGATCAATAATACAATATCTGCATACATACATGCATCATAATGAAGCAAGAACAAACAGATATCACACAACATAAAATCACAACCATCACCTACCTCGAAACAAGCTTGAATCCCCTAAGAAACTTGATTCTTCCCTTTCCGAATTTTTTTTGCTTATTCTTGGTCTATAAACAATTAATATAACATGGGAATCAATAAACAATAACTAATTATCCAAATTACCAATAATCCTATCAACCCTAGATCAAACCCACCCCATATTCCAAATTAGGGCTTTTTCCACCATAGTTTCCAAATCAAAACCCTTCCCCATCTATAATTACCCATCATATTACATTCTACGGATCGAAAAACGGATTCGGGGAGTGAAAATCTTACCTTTAGCCTTAAGAATGGTGGAAAACTATTAAGAAAAGCCCTGGGTTCTTTCCTTAGCTCTCAAGTTCGAAAATTTTAGAATACAATTTTTTAAATTTATTTTCGACTTTAAGTCACGTATGTCCCGGCACAGCAACATCACCCTGATACAGCGGCCCCACCCTGGCGGCAGAAAATACTACTTTAGCTACTTGCATAGAACAGTGAGCAATATTAATAATTACAAGACCCCATTTCACAACACACGTTCAACCAACGACACTCAGAAACTACCTGTTCACGCCAAGATCAGTTTCGGGTGTTCTACTCACCTAAATTCAATTTCGTAAAGTTGTATGAGTTCCTTAACGTCTTGGCTATCTACTCATGTAATTAAAATTATAATTAAATCACCCAATTGCTACCTGATTTCCCTAGACCCCACTGACTTCGATTTTGTCCAAATCTGGACTAGGTTGGAAAATCCCAAGTTACTACAAAAAAGTTTACCGACTCAAAATTTTTCCCTGTTGGCTTTTCTATAATGACGGGAACTAGTTGTTACAATGTGGCATACCAAAATGAGGTTGCAATTGTTCAGCAACAAGTTGATGTTGAATTGGAAACCACACTAGAACATCCTCAACACATATTAGAAGAAGGGGGGAACCCATCGATAGCCCCCTAAATTTGGCACCAATTTTCACTTAGACACCTCAAGTAGGCTTTGTTCATTTTAAACACCTCAAGTAGGGGTCCGTTGTGTCATGTTGACACTTTTTATATTTTCAAAATCACATATTAAGTGCGTACATCCAGACGCAAGAAGAAGAAGAAAGAGGTGAGGGCATGGGGTTTGGGATTTGGAATAAAGAAAAAAAGAAAGTAAAATTGAGTTATTAAAAAATAAAACAAAATTTCCACGTTTGACATATCAATTCGTTTCTTTTTCCACATAAGAACGTCTGTATGTATGCACTTAATATGTGATTTTAAAAATATAAAAGTGTCAAAATGACACAACGGACCCCTACTTGAGGTGTTTAAAATGAACAAAGCCTACTTGAGGTGTCTAAGTGAAAATTGGTGCCAAATTTAGGGGGCTGCCGATGGGTTCCGCCTAGAAGAAGTATTTGCTGATGAGATAATGATAAACTTTGAGGAAGAAATAAATGATTATGGGGAAAATGATTCATTTGATAACGAAGAATATGACAATGAAAGTGAAATAACTGAGGAGGAAGAATGGGAGAGTGATGGAAATGAAACAAGCGAGGAGGTATAAAAGTAGAATGATAGGCTATATAGCTAGTATGTAAGTTAGCTATTTTGCTAATACTAATTTTATTTAATTTATAATTTTTATAGATTATCCATGTAAATTTGCATACAGATATCATCGGGGGGTGAGGGCGATAGATTCCGCGAGCATCTTGGAGTTAGTCAGCCTAATAAGACTAAAAAGAAGAAGTCTAGGAGACCTATGAATTCTGAGGATATTCCAGGATTTCTTTCTTTTGTGTTGGAGCGCATGATACTCATTTATTGGTTGTTCCATTTGGTACGGCGGATTCTCGACAATATTATCCTAATTACCGTCGACTAGCTGGTGCTTCCTCTACTTCACAATCACTGCCTCCACGGCATTACGAGGACCTACCTTTATAGGCTATTCATCAAGCACGACCCTTATCAGTTGTACGTACTCCATCTCCCACAGGTACATCTCCTCAGCTATCTGCAATAAGGATTCGAGATTCTAGTAGTGAGCAATTAGATGTTGTGGCCAGTTCACCTTCTTTAACTCAACATTATGTGTATCCTGGTGTATCACCTACACCTTACCTACAACTACACCTACACCATATGAGACGTCTGATCTAGCACCAGGATAGGGGACAGAAATGGCAGAGTCATGATTGAGCCGGATGGGTCATCGTATGTTTGTTTTGTTATCTATATGTTTATTTATTTTACTTATTTGAGCATTTTTAATATATTATTCATGAACTAACATGTTTATTATGTTTTTTGCAGGTGGTATCCTGCGAAGGATGTTGTCCGGGCTTTAAAAGACTCTGTAAGGCTTTTTACACAGGTTTATCACTCCTGGAGTGGTATCCCAAACAGTATACGTCAGGCGATGTGTAATGAATTTAAGGTAAATAATTTTTTAGTTAAGTTTATTAATTTTAGTATCCTTTACTTTATTTAATCATGTAACAATATTTATTTTTTTCAGACTATGTGTACGTAGGAACCGAGGTTTAATATGGTCATTGCGACCACATTTGAGAGGAGGGCATCCGTGAGACTATCTAGCTGGCTAAAGAAAGCCCGGGATACTAATTAGTATTCGGGTTGGATGTTGCCTCAAGTGTTTGATGAATTGCATCAATATTGGAACACAGACAACTTCAAGGCGATGTCCGAACAAGCCAAAAAGGCTAGAGGCAGTCTTAAGGGTGGCTCATTGCACATTAGAGGTGCAAAGAGCGTTGGAACAATTACAAGAGAGATGGTAAGTTCTAATTCAAACATTTAAATAAATAATTAGTTGATTAATATCGTTATAATATAAATTTCATTTTTATTTATAGGAAAAAGAAATGAGGCGCACTCCCCTTGTACCGGACGTTTTCAAGAAGACTTATGTGAAGAAGAAAGAAAATGAGTCAGATTCGGATGTGTGAGTGGATGAAAGGGCCGAACGAACTTTTGTAAGTTATTTAATATGAATAATATATATTAATAGTGAATATATTTATCATATGTATATATATTGATGTCAATTTTTATATTTAATATGCAAAATGAGTTTAATCAGTAAGGCAGTGAGAATCTAGATTGTTCAGTCCAAATAACACCTTAACTGTCCAACCAAATTTGGACAGAAAAAGTGGTAAGGGGGACACACAAGGGTAGAGTCTATGGTCGAGGATCTTAAAACGATGTAAGACGAATCCAGTCAGGCTTACAATGTATTGGATCATCACATCCAGCCGAGACACTTATGGTGTCCATATTGTAATCCCAATTTATATGGCACGAATAGAATTTCGAGAGTAGTCACAATTTTTTATTTTCTTTAAATATTTTTAAGTTTCTAATTATTGTGATTTATAGTACTCTTTACATAGTTTTTAAATAATATTGTTATTTTCTTTGTCCAATTTATGTGGCACTCGTAGAATTTTGAAGTTAACCAAATTTTTATTTAATTTTTAAATATTTTAAGTTAATTATTATTATTTATAGTACTTTTACATAAGTTTCAAACATATAATAGACCAAAATAAATATGACATATAAATTGAAACAAATAGGGTACTAATTTTTCAAAAATATCCTCAGCTAGAAGGCATGTCGATGAATTGTTTGCTTCTAGTCAGTAGTTGCCTCTATATAGTTAAAATATTTTAAGTTATAAATTAATGTGATTAATAATACTTTTATGTACTTTTCAAATATATGACATATCAAAAAGAAAAATAAAATAAATAAATTGAAATTGAGAAAATACTGAATTTTCAAAAAATCCTCAATTAAAAATAAGCATATCAACGAACAACTATCTTCTCCCAACCTCTTTTATATAAATAGTAATGTAGAAGAAAATTTCACCTTTAACTAATACGTGAGTTCTACTTATAGACACTGGTGATATTCTTTTTTAAAAAAAAAAAAAGATTTTATTCAAAATGCATATAGAACCACATCTATTACAATATTATCAATGCCCTCAATCTTCTTAGTATCCCAGAAATGACAAATTGAGTCATGCTTGAAGATAGTGAAGGGCAGAATGCCACGTCTATTACAATAGTTCTTCTTCTCCTCCTCCTCCTCCTTCTTCTCCTGTTGCTTCTTCTCCTCCTCTTCCTCCTCCTTCTGCTGCTTCTTCTTCTTCTGATGATGATGATGATGATGATTCTCCTGATGAAGTTTCTTCTCGGATGGAAATACCTTCGATATTCTTATAACATTAACATTCTTTATAATATCTTTGTTCCTTCTCATTTTCATTTTATTTTAGTTTACTTTATGACTTATTAATTATATTTTATTTTCTCCCTAAAATTACTTCAATCAAGCATCTTTGTGATAAGTTCATTCTTTCAATTTTGGTGAATCTCCAACTTATCTAAGGTAAGAATCTCCTTAATTAATCGAATTGACTTGTGAAGTTTGTAAGCATATATTGTTAATCGATTTTTATTTTACATCGTTTTAGCATAAAGTTAATATCTCAAAAGGTCACTAAGCTTTGATGATTTATCAAGTAAAGTCATTGAACTTTATTTTGTATCAATAAAATCACTCAACTTTAATTTTTATATCAATAAAATCACTCAACCAAATTTATCATTTAAAAAGTTGAGAAAGCAAAATAAATTATTTTTATGAATAAATATAAACTTTATAAATATATAACATTAAAGAAAACTTCTCAAAAAATATTTTACTGATAAACTTAATTAGTGAAAACTATATTATGGTATTAGCAAAAATCCTTTGCCTTATCGTAGCAATAGCATCAGTAATTATTTTTCGTTTAGATTCAATTTATATTCTGATGGCTGAAAAGTGGAGGAAAGAAAAAATGTCGATAATACGAAATTTAGACATTTAGAGGTGTATCTAGAGGGGGTTCCATGGGTTCACGTGAATCCATTCTCCCCTCTCTAGATTATATATAGTAGTGTTATATTTTTAAAAGTGTTTAAATATAAAGGAGTAAACCCATGTTAAAAGTAACATATATAAATATGATGATGACTGGGTGCACCTCTCTAAGTACAGATAGAAATTTAAATCTTATATATCCATCTTATTTTTGTTAGTAACACCCCTCCAAGAGGTTATCGATAATACTTTTGGCGTTTCAATCAATTTTTCTTTTGTTTTCTTTACTTTAATCTTTCAAAATTTTCAAGTGTGTAGTATTGGAAATTCCTAAAAACAACCTTAGCACGGTAAAATTTTTATATAATAAATCAAATGTGTATATTGAAATTTAAAACTAGTAGTATTATATATGCCAGACCTATAATTTTTAAAATTTAATAGTTTAATGTTAAGAACGTAAATGTCAAACCTACCAAATTTATATATTAGATGCATCTTTTGATAATAGTGCACACATTCTTCTAAAACCGTAGATATGCCTATGCAACAAGTGTATATTAAGTTCAATATCAATATCTTTTAGAGCAACAAGGTTTTCTTCGATTGAATTTCCAATGCTTTTGGGTGATGCTAACAAACAGATTTATTTATGAATTCTCCTTAAAAAATTATATTTTTTTACCCATGAATATTAGTTTTAATTTTTTCAAATATATTAAATGTTCATCCATTTTTATTCTTTCTATTACTCAGCTGAACTGTAATTTCTTCTCCGAATTTGATAATGGTTTTGTATTATTTTTGTGAAGGTTACAGTGATTCGGTGACTAAACCTTGATTTAGAAGAGGAAATAGATGGTGATATATCTTTTTTAATAATAAATTAAGTTAAGTAATTTTATTGATATAAAAATTCAAGTTGAGTGAATTTTTGATACAAAATAAAGTTTAATTCTTTAACTAGATAAATTATTAAAGTTGAGTGACTTTTTAAGATATTAACTCTTTTAGCATATAAATTTTTCACGACCCAGACCATCATGATTGGCACCCACATTAACCCTCCGGTGTGAGAACCATTACTACAACCCATGCCAAACAACTAAACCAAAATACAAAATCATTTAAGTTAAGGAAGCAACTTAAATGCTAAGGAAAGAAGACAGGGAGTTCCCATAAACTCCAAAACATTAGTCTAACAACTAAACAAATGCGGAAAATATGCCTAGAACCTGAAACTCAACGTACCAAAACATCTAAAGTTCAACCATAAGTCTAAACAAGAAGGGATACAACCCCAAACTAAACATAAGACTAACTGAAGAACTAGTCTAAGTCCAAATTATGGACACAGACTGAAGAGATCTCATGGCAGCTCGGAATAACTGGCTCACCCTTGAATTCGAACAACGATCACTAATCTTCTAAGCGAGGTATGTCAATAGCCGCCCGAAGACTCAACAAAGAAAGAGCAACTACAGTATTAGTACACAATCACAGTGTACCGGTAGAATCACGCGGGTATCCCACTAAGTGCAACATACATAAGTCATTACAACAATATAACAACATGCATATACCAAATATATACAATATCAACAACATTCAAGAACAATAGAGCATTTCATAAGTCTCAATTATACAGTTATGTCAAGTCAATGGTCCTCTCATGGAACCCAAACCCAATTTGTTAGCATACCAAAATGTGGTACCTGATCCAATGACTACACTAGAACGTGGAAACCGATCCCATAATCAAGTTGAAATATGGCAATCAATCCTAGTTAGTGTGTCGGAACGCAACACCAGATCCATTCAACAAGCCACAATCACAATTACAATCACAAAGTACATTCTCATAATCATACAATCAAGTCATGATTCATGGCATTCATCATTCATCTATTCTCATTTACAATTAATGTGATCAATAGTGCAATATTCACATACATACATGTATTATCATGAAGCAAGAACAAAACATACATCACACAATCATAGAATCCCAACCATCATCTACCTTGAAACAAGCTTGAATCCCCTAAGAAACTTGATTCTTCCCTTTCTGGATTCGTTCCACTTGTTCTTGGTCTACAAACAAGTATAATAACACGAAAATCAATAAATAATCACTAATCACCCAAATACCAACAATTCTATCAACCTTAGATCAAACCCATATTGATCCTCACACCCAAATTAGGGCTTTTCACATGATAATTTCCAGATCAAAACCCTTCCCAATCGATAACTACCTATTAGATTACGTTCTACTAATCGAAAATCAGATTCGGGGAGTGAAAATCTTACATTTATCCTTAAGAATGGTGGAAAACTGTTAAGAAAAGCCCTGGGCTCGTTCCTTAGCCCTCACATTTAAAATTTGCAGAATAAAATGATTTTGGGGTTTATTTTCGACTTTAAGTCGCGACTGTCCCGCCACAGTGGTACTCACCCCGCCACAGCGGCCCCACCCTGGCGAGAATAATCCCACCTTAGTGGCTTGCACGGGACCAGAGAGCTAGTTTAATAATTCAAAACCCCCATTTCACAACACACCTTCAACCAACGACACTCATAAAATACCCGTTCACTCTAAGATCAATTTCGAGAGTTCTACTCGCCTGAATTCAATTCTGTAAAGTCATATGGATTCTTTAACATCTTAGCTATCCACTCATGTACTCAAAATCATAATTATACCACCCAGTTGCTACCATATTTCCTTATACTTTAATGACTCTGATTTCATCCAAATCTGGACTAGGTTGGAAAATTCCAAGTTACTACGAAAAAGTTTTCCAACCCAAAATTTTTTCCCCGTTAGCTTTTCTATAACGGCAGGAACAGGTCGTTACAATAGATACCAATTTACCCATCACTCGTCCCCGAGTGACAAACTTAGGGAAAATAGGCTAAAGAAAGAATGGAGTAGTACCTGAATCGACGAACAATTAGGGATACTTTTCTCGCATGTCCTTCTCAATTTTCCAAGTAGCTTCCTCAACTAGACGATGATTCCATTAAACTTTCACGGACTCAATCTCCTTTGTCCTCAACTTACGCATATCACGATCAAGAATTACAATCGGTTCGTCCTTTTGTTGAAGGTTTTTGTCTAACACAATTGAGTCCCATTTAATGATGTAATCCCCGTCACCATGATATATCGTCAACATGGACACATGAAATACCGGATGAACTTCAAATAGATTAGGAGGTAAAACCAATCTATAAGCCACAGTACCTTCACATTCAAGAACCTCAAAGGGACCAATGTATCGCAGACTTAGCTTGCCCTTGTTGTCAAATTTCATCACCCCTTTCATGGGTGATACTTTAAGAAGAACATTTTCACTAGTCTGAAATGTCATGTCTCTTACCTTATGGTCTGCATACTTCTTCTACCTACTCTAGGCTGCTAAATTCTTAGCTCGAATGCTTCTCACCTTATCTTGAGTATCCTTTACTAAATCAACTCCCAAAGGTTTCACATCTCCACCCTCAAACCATTCTATGGGTGATCTACATCCCCTCCCATACAGTGCCTCAAATGGTATAGTATTTATGCTGGAGTGATAACTATTATTATAAGAGAACTCACACAAAGGTAAGAACTTATCTCAATGCCCTCCAAAATCAATCACACATACCCTCAACATGTCTTCTAACACTTGAATAGTCCTCTCTGACTATCTGTCCATCTATGGATGGAAGGTTATACTAAATGTGAATTGTGTGCCCTATTCATCATGCAATTTCCTTCAAAACTTGGATGTGAATTGTGTACCACAATCTGAGATGATAGAGAGGGGCACCCCATGCAACCTCACTATCACTCTCACATAAATTTTAGCCAATTGTTCAGCATTATAATCTATTCTTACCAAAATAAAATGGGCTGACTTAGTCAATCTGTCAACCACTACCCAATAAATTCGCTTCAAATCTCGATACATCTTGGTCACACCCGAATGAATAGAATGTCGCGAACCATGGGATTTTGCCAACAATTTCTGAATCAAGTCATCTATTCTAGGAAAACAAAATCTTCCTTTAAAATTGAGCACACCCTCCACTTCAAAGAGTGGTCTCTTGTGCCTTACTAATCACCGTCTTCTTTCTAAGCTCATTCGAATTTTTATCCTCAAACTATTTGGCCTTGATCTCCTAATGAACGTGGCCCTAACCTCAATGCTAGATAACACCTCACCTCTTTTTGAGATGCCCAACTGCATGAACTTAGACTTCCAGGTCTAGATTTCCTTAGCCAAAGGTCGCTTGTTTACACTCAAGCAAGTCAAACTACCCATACTTACCTCTTTTCGACTTAGTGTATCTGCCACTACATTAGCCTTACCTGGATGGTATTGAATGTTGACATCATAATCCTTAAGTAACTCCATCCACCTTCACTGTCTCAAATTCAAATCTTTTTGAGTTAACACATGCTGCAAACTACGATGATTAGTAAACACCTTATACTTATCACCATAGAGGTAATGTCACCAGATCTTAAGGTCAAACACTACCGCTATCAACTCCAAATCATGTGTTAGGTAATTTTTCTCACGCATGTTCAATTGTCGCGATGCATAGGCTATAACATTCTTATCCTATATCAACACAGCACCCAAGCTAGAATGTGAAGCATCATAATAAATAATAAAATCCTTACCTTCCACCAATAGTGCTAGAATAGGTGTGGTGGTCAAAAAAGTCATGAGCTTGTGAAAGCTCTCCTTAGATTTCTCAGTCCATTCAAAAGATACCTCCTTTTTGGTCAAATTTGTCAAGTGAGTGGCAATAAAAGTAAAGTTCTTCACAAATCGACGATAGTAGCTAGTGAGCCCCATAAAACTTCTAACTTCAATCACAGAGTTAGGTCGAACCCAATTCTTAAACGCCTCAATCTTTTAAGGATCTACCATTACCCCTTATTTTGATATTACATGCCCCAAAATGCAATCAAAGTCAACCAAAATTCACACTTAGAGAATTTCACATATAACCTTTGTTTCCCAAGAACACCCAGAACAATACGAAGATGCTTGGCATACTCTTCCTCACTTTTCGAATAGACCAAAATATCATCAATGATGACTATAACAAACGAATCAAGGAATAGTTTGAACACCCGATCCATCAAACTCATGAAAGCTGCAGGCTCATTAGTCAAACCAAAATACATAACTAAAAACTTATAGTTCCCATAGCAGATTCTAAACACCGTCTTAGGCACGTCCTCAGGCCTAATTTTCAACTGATGGTAGCCAGACCTTAGATAAATCTTAAAGAAAATGGATGCACCTTGCAATTGGTCAAAAAGATAATCTATTCGAGGCAATGGATACTTTTTTCTAATGGTGACCCTATTCAATTGCCGATAATCTATACAAATCCTCATACTACCATCCTTTTTCTTAACAAAAAAAACTAGGGAACCCCACGGGGAAGCACTAGGATGGATAAATCCTTTATCAATAAGTTCTTGGATTTGAGCCTTAAGCTCTCTTAATTCTGCCAGTCCCATGTGGTATGGAGGGATAGAAATGGGACGAGTATCAGGATTTAAATCAATGCAGAAATCTATATCTCTATTCGATGGCATACCACGCAAATCAGTAGGAAATATTTCTCTAAATTTTGACACCACATGAATAGACTCAATAGATAGAGACTCCACTTCAACATCTCTAACATGAGCTAGATAAGCCAAACAATTCTGCCCTACCAGTTTACTAGCTCAAATGGAGGATATGATCTTAAATTGCTTAGGTTTGTACACCCTTTCCCACTCTAACTTTTTCCTTCTCGGAATTTCTAAAGTCATAGACTTAGTATTACAATTAATCACAACACAATAGGGGACAACCAAGTCATGCCTAAGATTATGTCAAAGTCAGTTATATCCAAAGTCACCAAATCAGCCCAAGTATGAAAGCCCATAAACAAAATAGGACAAGCACGATAGACATGGTAACTATGACAGACTCTCCAACTGTAGTAGAAACATTGATAGGGGCATCAAGTATGTCATAAATCATAGAAAATTTTGAGGCAAATTGCACGGATACATAAGAATAAGTGGAACCCGGATCAAATAACACATTAGCCATCCGGTCACAAACAATAATAGTACATGTGATCACTGCATCAAACACCTCTGCCTCACTCTTTCTCGAAAAGGCATAACATTGAGCCCTATCCTCTTGATGAGCTACTTCCCTACCTGGTTGCACTGTACCTCTGCTTGCATTACCATTTTCTCTACCTTCACGGCCTTGCTAATTTCCTTCTCGCCCACGTTGTGGATGCCCTCGACCATTATTATTGTTTCCCATGGGTACCACTGCTCTAAACTGCTGCTACGTGGAATACAATATGTGTGGGTGGGGAAAATCTCTCCTCATATGCCAAGGTTCTCTACAATTGTAACAAATACGATCAAAGGATGGCCTGTTGCCCACCGAAGGTGTGGCTCCCTGGCTATCCTAAATCAAATTATAAGGTGGAGTTCCCGAGTAATTACCTATAAAATAGGGTGTAGAAAATTGACTTGGCTTGGCTGAAAGTATTGGCCTTCCTGACCCCTTGGAGTAAGAACCTTGAAAGTTACCCGAGTTTTTGGCCCTTTTAGCCAATACCTTAGCCTGACCGTCTCGCCTCACCACCTCCACTTTCTTCACAAAGTCTGTTACCTCATTAAAGTTTTTCCCTGCAGTGATCATATTAATAGATAATACCTGCAACTCAGAATTTAATCCCTTAATAAATAAACGGATCCTCTCTTCCTTAGTAGTCACCAATTGAGTAGCATATCTAGACAAGGCATGGAACTTGGCCTCATAAGCAGCCACAGGCATACCACCTTATTCCAAAGCCATGAGCTCATCCTTCTTGCGAACCCTCAAAGTCCTAGGCACATACTTCTCTAAAAACATGGCATGAAGCTGAGTCCAAGTAAGTGGAGGTAAAACTGAAGATCTGCATTCCACATAAGCTCTCCACCACTGCTTAGCCTTACCTTGAAGCTGAAAAGTCACAAACTCAACCCCATGCTAATGGACAATTCCCAACTTATGAGGCCTCATACCAATCTAGGATAAACTCATATGCTTCCTCACTCTCAGAACCATGGAACACAAGCGGTTTCAACTTCAAGAACTTAGCATCTCATTCTCATTACCAGTCATAATAGGACCCAACAAAGGATGAAAGAAAGCATCATTACCTCCAGTTCAACCCACATTGGGCGCAGTGATAGCAACAGAGGGATTGGCAGGAGCTTGAGTCGCTTGAACAAAGGGAAGCACTCCAAGAACAACCAATCCTTTTAGGAACAACATAATCTATTGAGCTAATACTGGGTCCAAAGAAGGAATTCATGTAGTCTCAACATGCATCTCTTTCTCTTGTCGAACATTCTCCTCATTCTCTACTTCCACATTCTCTTCTACTTCCTCATGATGCGCAAGAGGGGACCCATTCTGGGAGCATCTCCAATCGCTGCTCCATCCCTATTAGGTGTCACCCTTCATCGGCCTCTAGCTCTATCTCTTCCTTTACCCCTGCTTCGACCGCGACCTCTCATTGAATATTCCTTAGCTGGAGCATTGATGGGAGCTACAGGCCTGACGCCGTTGAACCTAGTATTAATTATCTGCGGACAGAAAAGTGAAGGAGATTAGATACCTATTTGAATTGCCAAATACCAATTGGAATCATGTTATAGCACGAAAGGTGACAAGAGAAAAGAGATATTTCCTAAAGTCCTATAGCCTCTCGAAGAAAAGTACAAACATCACTGTATCATTCCGCAAGACTCTACTAGACTCATTTTGGTATATCGAGATCAACGAACCTAGGCTCTGATACCAACTTTTTCACAACCCAGAACATCATGATTGGCACCAACACTAACCCTCCGATGGGAGAACCATTACTATAACTCAAACCAAACAACAAAACCAAAATACTAAAGCATTTAAGTTACGAAAGCAAGTTAAATGCTAAGGAAAGAAGATAGGGAGTTCCCATAAACTCCAAAACAATAGTCTAACAACTAAACAAATATGGAAAATACGCCTAGAACCTAAAAGTCAACATACCAAAACATCTAAATTTCAACCATAAGTCTAAATGAGAAGGGATACAACCCCAAACTAAACATAAGACTAACTAAAGAATTAGTCTAAGTCTGAAATGTGGACATACACTGGAGAGAACTCATGGCAGCGTGGAAGAACTTACTCACCCTTGAATTGGAACAATGATCACTGATCTTATAAGCGAGGTCTGTCAATAGCCGTTTGAAGATGCCCTGTACTTAACAAAGAAAGAGCAAGTTCAATATCAGTAAACAACCATAGTGTAATGATAGGATCACGCGCTTATCCCACTAAGTGCAACATACATAAGTCATTACAACAATATAACAACATGTATATACCAAATATATACAACATCAACAACATTCAAGAACAACGGAGCATTTCACAAGTCTCAATTATATAGCTATGTCAAGTCAATAGTCCTCTTATGTAACCCAAACCAATTTGTTTGCATACCAGAATGTGGTACCTGATCCAATGATTATGCTGGAATGTGGCAACCAATCTCATAATTATGTCGGAATGTGGCAATCGGTCCAAGTTAGTGTGTCGAAACTCAACACCCGATCCATTCAACAAGCGACAATCACAATTACAAATTACATTCTCATAATCATACAATCAAGTCATGATTCATGGTATTCAAAATTTATCTATTCTCATTTACAATTAATGTGATTAATAATGCAACATTCACATATATACATGTATCTTAATGAAGCAAGAACAAACATACATCATACCATCCTAGAATCATAACCATCACCTACCTCGAAACAAGCTTATATCCCCTAAGAAACTTGATCCTTCCCTTTCCGAATTGGTTCCGTTTGTTCTTAGTCTATAAACAATCATAATAACACGAAAATCAATAAAGAATCACTAATCACCCGGATTACCAACAATCCTATCAACTCTAGATCAAACCCATGATCCTCATACCCAAATTAGGGGCTTTCCCACCATAATTTCCAGATCAAAACCCTCCACAATCGATAATTACCCATTAGATTACATTCTACGAATTGAAATTTGGATTCGGAAAGTCAAAATCTTACCTTTATCCTTAAGAATGGTGGAAAACTGCCAAGAAATGCCCTGGGTTCGTTCCTTAGTTCTCAAGTTCAAAAATTGTAGAATAAAATGATTTTGGGGTTTGTTTTCGACTTTAAGTTGCGACTGTCCCACAACAGTGGAACTTACCCTGCTCAGCGGCCCCGCCTTGGCGAGAATAATCCTACCTTAGCGGCTTGCACAGGACCAGAGAGCTAATTTAATAATTCCAAACCCCCATTTCACAGTACACTTTCAACCAACGATACTCAGAAAATACCCGTTCACACTAAGATCAATTATGGGAATTCTACTCACCCGCATATGAGTTCTTTAACGTCTTAGCTCTCCACTCATGTACTCAAAATCATAATTATATCACCCAATTGCTACCATATTTCCTTACACTTTAATGGCTCTGATTTATTCCAAGTTACTACAAAAAAGTTTTTTGGCCCAAAATTTTTCCCTGTTGGCTTTTCTATAACGACAGAAATAGGTCGTTACAAAATATGTCTTTCAGGTCCACTCTTGACTTTTTGACTCTACTTCATTGTTGATAGGTTTAATATGAGAAAATTGATAATAGTGAAACCACATTTTAAATATAAATTTGGTGCTTATCTACAAAGCTGCATTTTAAAGATATAGTTTTATTACTCACACAAATCATTGTTGCGGTAGTTTTCATAAGTCCTATAGTTACATATATTGTGATTGATTTGTGGTGTTTTTTTGAAGAGAGTGGTTTTTAGCTAAGACGTTAAGGAACTCGTTCGGGCAAGTAGAACTCCCGAAATTGATCTTGGCGTGAACGGTAGTTTCTGGGTGTCATGGGATGAAGGTGTGTTGTGAAATGGGAGTTTGGAATTCTCAAATCGACTCAGTGGTTTTGTGCAAGCTGCTGTGGCGGAATTATTACCTCTAGGGTAGGGCCGTTATAGCAGGGTGTGGACTGCTATGGCGGGACAATCGTGATTTAAGTCGGAAATAAACCTCAAAATCATTTTATTCTACAATTTTTGACCTTGAGAGCTAGGAGATGACCCCATGTGCTTTCTTAATAGTTTTCAACCATTCTTGAGACTAAAGATAAGGTTTTAACTCCCCAAATCCATTTTTCTATTCGTAGAATGTAAATTCATGTGTGATTATCGATGGGGGAAGGTTTTAATCTAGAAAATATGATGGAAAACCCCTAATCTGAGTATGGGGATTAAGGGTTTGATCTAGGGTTGAAATTATTGATTAGAATCCGGGTAATTGGGTCTTGTTTATTGATCCTTGTATTATTATGATTGTTTGTTGACCAAGAACAAGTGGAAAGAATTCGTAAAGGGAAGAATCAAGTTTCTTAGGGGATTGAAGCTTTTTTCGAGGTAGGTGATGGTTGTGATTTCATGTTGTGTGATGTATGTTTGTTCTTGCTTCATTATAATACGTGTATGTATGCGAATGTTGCTTTATTGATCACTCTATTCATAAATGAGGATGATTGAATAATTGTTTTCCATGAAATCATGACTTAATTGCATGATTATGAGAAAATACTTGTGATTGTGATTGTGGCTTGTTGAATGGATCAGGTGTTACGTTCTGACAGACTAACTTGGATCGGTTGCCACGTTCTGGCATAAATATGGGATCGATTGCCACGTTTCGGGATAAACATTGGATCGGGTACCACGAACCGGTACACTAACAGTTTGGGTTTGGGTTCCATGAGAGCACCATTGACTTGACATAATTGTATATCTTGAAAATTGTGAAATGCTCCGTTGTTAGTAAGTGATGTTGATATTGTATATGTTTGGTGTATGCATGTTATTATTATGTTGTAATATCCTATGTATGTTGCACTTAGTGGGATAGTCATGTGATCCTACCATTACACTGTGGTTGTGTACTGATACTACACATGCTCTTTCTTTGTTGAGTACAAGGCATCTTCCGGCGGCTATTGACAGACCTCATTTTGAAATCAAGGGTGAGCTAGTTCTTCCAGGCTGCCATGATTTCTCCTTCGTTTAAGTCCACATTTTCGAACTTACATTTTCTAGTTAGTTATTTCTATATTAGCTTGGGGATTGTACCCCTTCTTGTTTAGACTTATGGTTGAATATTTAGATGTTTTGGTACATTGACTTTCAGGTTCTAGGTGTTATTCCGCATTTGTTTTGATTAGACAATTGATTTGTAGTTTATGGGAACTCCCTATTTCTTTTCATTGGCATTTAAACATGCTTCTGTATCTTTAAATGTCTTAGTTTTTGGTTAAGTTGCTTAATTTGGGTTGTAGTAGTGGTTTTCTCTCTAGAGGGTTAGTGTGAGTGTCAATCACGATAGTCTAGGTGGTGACACAAGGATACTGTAAAATCTGAACATAGATAAAAGAGCATATACAAGAGAAGGAAAAAGATTATGTGAAGAGTTCAAAAATATCAAAATGAATTTGTCTGACCAATTACCTAATTTCCTCGAGAAATTTTGGATTAAAATTAATCAAAGTTATGACTATTACATCTATGTTAAGGACTACGTTGGATTAGGTATTTTGAATAATTCCTTACCAGATTATTTCCAAAAGGAACTAGCAGACATATATCATGATTTTGGTCCTAACGAACCATTATGGAGGTTCATAGTGAATTTTGAAGCTACATGGCCAGCGTGATCACATAGAATTATAGTCTAGTATATCGGTATTTATTTTAATTTTGCATATTATGTAATGAACACCTTTAAATATGTTTTAATATAAAAATATATAGTTTATCCTATTCTGGATAGGTGTGTTGTTATTCTTTTATGCATTATCATATGGTGTTAATTGTCAGATATGTAAATCCTTGCAATTATGGCCTAAAATATGTTAGGATACACATTAAGAAATTAATGTCAAATTTTGATTAAATATTTAATTTTTAGATGGTGATTGGATGCTTATATATCTTTTCGATTTTACATTAAATATAAAACCTTTATGAGAATTAATTTGCTTAAATGTTTATGTCACATTCAAAATTGATTTAGAATTCTTGTCTGATTATATCTCAAAACAGGCATAGCATCAAAAAGTATCGCTGCTGACTTAAAAAAAGGTGAAAAACTTAACTGTGATAATTACAACGTCTGGAGTCGTAAAATATGGTATGTACTGGAAGAGCAAAATGCTCTGAAAGGTATAAGTCATGTTTTGAATCAACCAGAAGAGGGTAATATTGCACAACACAGAAGGAATCTTGAAGCTTACAAAGCTTGGAAAAAGGCTAACTCTACTGCACATGGAATAATAGTTAGTTCTGTAGTTGATGACCTCATACATGAATGTGAGGAATTCCCTATTGCTCATGCTATGTGAGCACATCTGCGAGGAACGTATGGGGGTACGTCTGTAACCCGCCTCTGACAGTTGACTATCAAAGTTGACACCTACAAAAAGAGTCATGATCAGAATATCAAACAACACCTGAGAGTGATGTCAAACATATAGCTCAACTCAAGAGTGCTAGCCATGTTCTTTCATATGAGCAACAAGTTCAGGCAGTGATTCGATCTCTTCCCAATAATTGGGAACATTTGAAGGTTAAGTTGACCCACAATAATAGTATCAAAACTTTTTTCGATGTTGCACGCCGTGTTGAACTTGAAGATGAGTGCCTTGGTGCTACTAACGCTGCTTATAATGCCTTTGTGTCAAAGTCAAGTGGTATAAAATCTTCAGGCTTCAAGCACAAGAAAAATTGGAAAAGAAATAGGAAAGACAAAGAGATTGGAGAAGGACCTCTAAGAAAAAGAAGAAGCCAAACTCCAAAAAAAGGAAAATGGTTTTTCAAAAAGAGAGACAAGAGTAAAATGAAGTGCTACAATAGCCAAAAATTGAGGCATTTTGCTCATGAATGTACCAATCCCAAAAAGGTAGCATTTATAAATGCATCTCTAAGTGCTACATATGTTTCTAGCACTTCTTTACTAACTAAATCTTATCCTATATGGATTTTAGACTCAGTATCCACCAACCACGTGACTCGAGAGAGAGAGGCATTTGTGGAGTTTTGTTGAGTTTCATCTAAATCAAGGAGGATCTACGTAGGAAATAATGCTAGGTTTGAAGTCGAAGGTATAGGCACTTGCAAAGTGGACTTTCGTGGTGGTCATTCCTTGATGTTGACTGATGCCCTATATGCTCTAGAGATTTGATGAAACTTAGTATATGTGTATGTTCTTTTAGACATTGGTTTTGATTTATTTTTTAGTCGTAATGGTGTTAGAATAACTCTAGATAATATTTTATATGGTTTTGGACTATGTTATGATTGTTTTATCGTTTTAGATTGTAATCCTTCGACTTATGACAATTATGTTGACCATTGTGTAATGGCATGTTATTCAAGTAACAATGATATTGATGTTATTACATGGCATGCAAGATTAGGTCACATAGGGCAAGATCGAATGAATAGGTTGGCAAAAGAAGGGAATTTAGGTTCTTTCACCAAAATTGAAATGCCAACTTGTGAAAATTATCTTGTTGGAAAGAATACACGTAAACCATTTGGGAAGGCTAAGAGAGTTGAGTTCCCACTTCAATTAATTCATTCTGATATTTGTGGTCCAATGAATGTAAGGGCAAAGTCTGGTGCTACATACTTCATTACATTTATTGATGATTTTATGCTCTTTGGTTATGTCTATTTGATTTCTCATAAATCTGAAGCACTTGAGTGCTTTAAAAGATATATGAATGAAGTTGAAAATCAATTAGATAAAAGAATAAAATCTGAAAGAGCCTATTGAGGACATGAATATTTGTCAAAACAACGTGAAGAATTATGTACTAAAAAGGGTATTATCAAATAGTTAACTACTCCTTATACACCTTAACAAAATGGTGTAGCTGAAAGAAGGAACATAACATTATTAGACATGACAAGATCAATGATGGCGCAGGCAAATTTGTCTATCTCTTTCTAGGGAGATGCATTATTGACTGCGGCTTACATATTGAACAAAGTTGCTTTTAAATCAGTGTCTTCCACTCCTTATGAACTTTGGACTAGTCATAAAATATACCGGAATGATCTACGACCGTAGGTTTATGCAGCATACATTAAAGATCCTTTTGGTGAGTTTGGTAAACTAAGTCCAAAAGGAAAGAAATGTATCTTTATAAGGTACTATGAACGCTCCAAAGGGTATGTGTTCATCGATGAACTAGAGGATGAAAGTATTACTGAAATTGTATCACGAGATGTCAGATTTTTGGAAAATGATTTTCCCAAAAAGGGTGAAATAGATGAAGTTGAGCCTTTGTACGAAATGTTGAATTCAGAAGATCAGATAATGTTGTCAAACATACTTGATAATTCAATGGATCAAGAAATGATTCCTGGTCCAAGTGGGAGTTATGAATCCCAAAATCCTATAGAGGAATCTAAACTTCAAATACGTAAGAGTACAAGAAAAGGTGTACCTAAACAATCTTATTAGATTGAAGATTGTGTTTTCTTGGTATCTCCTACATAATTAGATGAATCCAATTCTGTAACTGAGGCCTTATCGAGCCCTTAAAGGGATGAATGGTTAAAAGCGATGAAAGAAGAATTAGAGTCCATGAAAACCAACAAAGTTTGGGATCTAGTTGACATTCCTAAGGAACGTAAAGCTATTGGGAATAAATGAATTCTTAAAGTTAAACGTAAATTGGATGGGTCAATAGAAAGACACAAAGCACAAGTGGTGGTAAAAGGTTTTACTCAAGAAGTTGGAATGGACTACGAGGAAACTTTTTCACCAGTTATGAAGTTTACATCCATACAATTACTTTTAGCTATTGTTGAAAGTTTAGATCTAGAAGTGCACCAAATGGATGTGAAGACCGCTTTTCTCAATGGAGAATTAAACGAGGAAATCTACATGGAACAACCAGTAGGTTTCATTGTTAAAGGTCAAAAAAAGAAACTATGTAAATTGAAAAGATCAATTTATGGCCTAAAGCAATCTTCAAGGTAATGGTATCTGAGATTTCATAAGGAGGTGATGTCATCTAATTTCACTATGATCAATGAACACCATTGCATCTATGTAAAAAAATCCAATGGAAATTTTGTAATTTTCTCTTTACATAGATGACATTTTTTAGTTGGAAATAATTTGGAGTGTGTGAAAACTGCCAAGTCATGGCTTTCAAAATCATTTGATGTGAAAGATATGGGTGAAGCAGACTATATATTGGGTGTTAAGATCCAAAGAGATCGTTCTAAGAAATTTTTGAGTTGATCTCAAGAAACTTATATAAAGAAAATATTGGAACGTTTTCGAATGAATAGTTGCAAATCCATGGATACTCTTGTAGCAAAGAGTGAAACTTTAAGCCTTGAAATGTGTCCAAATACTGAAAAAGTAAAGGAAGGCATGTCTCGAGTTCCTTATTCTAGTGATGTCGGGAGTTTGATGTATGCTATGATGTGTACTCGCCCAGACATTTGTTATGTCGTGAGTCTAGTTAGCAGGCAATCCAATCCTAGAAGAGATCATTGGAAAGCAGTAAAGTGAATGAACTGCAGATCATACATTATGTTATACTGGATCTAATTTATTCATAAGAGGTTATACAAATGTTGATTGGGCTGGTGACCGGGATGATAGAAAATCAACATCCGGTTATGCTTTCTTACTAAATGGTGGTGCTATTTCTTGGAAAAGTAAGAAGCAAAATTGTACAACTCTTTCAACCATGGAATCTGAATTTGTGGCTTATGCATCTATAGTACAAGAAGTTGTTTGGTTAAAGAGATTCTTTGAGCATTTGAGTATGGCAAAGAATTCTAAGGGTCCCATGATTCCATATTGTGATAGTCAAGCAACTATCACGTACACGAAGGATCCTAAGTATCACAGCAAGACCAAACACATTGACATCAAGTATAACTTGTGAGAGACGTAGTGGCAAGTGGAGAAATAACTCTGCAATACATTCCAATACGTGAAATGATAGTTGATCCTTTTACGAAGGTCATCTCTAGAGACTTGTTTGAAAAACATGTTAAGGCTCTAGGTTTGCGTAGAATTAGATGAAATTTCAGTATCGTAAGATAACTTGTTTGTTGTAACATTCTCTCTTATATAATGCTATTAAATTTATGTTCAAATGTAAAATACATGTCACAACATAAAAAAGCTAATTATTAAAAAAGATAAATATAAAATCACCGAGTTAAACTTAATAGAAATAACAGATAAATAAAGATGAGAAGACCTCATAAAAATACTTTAATCTATAAACAGATAAAACATGAATTAAAATCTTTATATATGGCATATAAAAGATTAAATAAACAAATAATCAAAACTACAGAAAAAATCCATGAACTAGATAAATTAATCACAAAAATATCCTCATTAGAATATAAATATATTATTCACTTAAAACAAAGATTAGAACATAAATAAACATGAATAAGGAAGAATTTGCAATAAATGAAAAAACATATGAAAATTATGACGGACTAAAGATAAAAATAGTTTTTTTAAATTTAGGAAGAAAATATAAGAAGACAGGCAACCAATTATATTTAATGTTAGAAAAAGAAGAAGTAAAATTAGAAGATAGTTTGATAGCCATGGTAAGAATAGCTAAAGAAAATGAAGAAATAGATAGACAAAAAGAAATAAAAAACATACAACAAATAACTGATACAAAAAATGATAGAATAAAAGAATTGGAAAAAGAACTACAAACATTAAAAGAATTATATGAAAAACAATGCAAACAAAAAGAAGAAGAAAAATTATTGATAGAAATACAAAACTATAAAGAAAAACTTACAGAAAATCAAGAAAATGCTAAAACAGAAAATAAAAATGCAAACAAAATGGGATTACATATAGAAACAATAGAAGAGGAAAATATGGAAATAGATAAAAATTCAGATATATGTGAATCAGAAATAAGTGAAACATATACAGATATAATAACTAACATAGATAATAATAAAAAATTAATAGAAAATACAGAAGTAGAAATAAATTATGATGAAAAAATAAAAGAAGAACCTAGTAGTAGCAGTAATCCTAGAGCATATCCAAAATATAAAAAACCACAACTATTTACCCGAGATTATACAAATTCAGATAGAGAAAAGGCTTTATGGAATAAAAGGCTAAATATACAAAAATGGAGTCCTAAACAAATAAATGAACACCCTGAATACTTAGATTTAGACTGTGTAGTAGATGTAAATCAAACTATACAATTATGGATAGGTCATATAGCAAAACAAATAATAGACAATAAAATTAATATAACAGAAGTACTAGGATACATAGAAAGAACATTAATAGGAGAAGTGAAATTATGGTTCTTAAATCTAGAAGAAGAAAGTAAGAAAACATTAAGATCAAATAAAGATACACAAGCTAAAGAAACGGCATCAGCATTAGACATACTTTATAAATATGAAACAGCTATAAGAAATGAATTTAGTAGCATGACAACAGAAGAAGAAGAACGTCAAAAAGATAAAATTATAAATAGAAATTTAATGAATAAATTAGGAATATGTAATATGTATTATTTAGAAGAATATACTTGTGCATACAAAGAATATTATTATAAAGGAGTTTATAATAAACTAGAAAGTCCAGGAATAAGACACTTATATTTTACAAAACTACCAAAACCATTTAGTTCAAAAATAATTAAAGCATGGGAAGAAGCAGAATTACAAGATACATTAGGAGCTAGAATAAAATTTGTTAAACAATGGTATGCACATATATGTGAAAAATATAAAGAAGAAATAAAAATGGAAAAAACAATAAGAAAAAACTTAGCATGTTGTAAAGACAAGATAGCACCACAGTTTGGTTGTAATGACCAATATTATAAAAAATATAAAAAGAAAAGATTTAAAAGATATAAGAAATCAAAACATAAATACAAATATCCAAGAAAAAGATATTATACAAAATCTAAACGACCATACAGAAAAAAGAAAAGTATAAGTGAATATAAATGTTATAATTGCGGAAACTTAGGCATTTAGCAAAAGACTGTAAAGTACCAAAAAATCCGAATAAAAAATAAATATCGGAAATAATTATAGAAGAAGAAGTTTGTTTACAATTAGAATACATAGATTATGAATTAGAAAGTGAAGATAGTGTTTATGAAATATATGATAATGAAGAAGAATATCAAACAGATAATGAAATAGAGCAATGTGATAACTAAAGAAAATATACAAATTATACAAGAAGAATATACAACAGATGATTATTCAGAACAAAAAATAATATTTGATAATAATATATTTGAAAAAGTAAAAGGAAAAGAAATTGACTTAAGTGTAGAAAAAATATTTAATATACCATTAATAAAAAATCCTTTTAAAAGAAATAAAGAAGAATTTTATATAATTAGCCAAAAAGAACATATTATAGATTGTAAATATGCCCAAGGAAAAGCTGAAGTACCAATTATAAACAAAAGAGAATTAAATAAAGAAGTACAAAAAATAAACAGTAAAGATCAAATTAAATATGTACATCTAGGAGGAATAGAAATACTTATAAAAGCCTGTTTTAAAGAAGGAATAGATAACTCAATAGAAATATATTTAGTAGATGATAGAATATTAGAACCTATAGAAAAAAGCGTAATAACAGCAGTAAGAGGAAATTTAATTTATCAAAAGTTTAAATTTACAGTAAATACTAATTACTCAGTAGCATTAACGGACCAAAATATAGATAAAGCATTAGTATTATATTGGAAAATTAATGGAATAACATTAACCCCAGGAAGTAAAATATGCATAGCTAGATGTAAAAATCTATATGTACTAACTACTAAACACAAAATAAGTGCAAAAAGTAAAATAAAAGGCATAGAGATAGAAACCCCATTTGAACAATTTGTTAAAATAATAGATAATAACAATTATTCATATAAAGAAATAGACACTAATGAAAATTTAGAAATTATAGAAGAAAGAATAGGAAGAGCTAGGAAAATTAAACATAATTTGCAAAGAGAATATACAAAAAAGATAGCATATGATATAATCCCAAATAAATATTACATAATATGAGTAATAGAAGAAAAAGAGCATTTAATATTAATAGATACTAAACAAAAAGATAATTATATAATAGATAAACTATTAGATAAGGAAGAAATGGAAATAAACAAAGCTACAAAACAAAAATGTTCAGATTTACCAGCACTAATAGTAGCTCAATTAGAAATAGAAAAAGAAATAATAATAGCAGATATACCTATGAAAATAAAATTAGAGATCAGTGAAACCTTACAAGCAGATATAATATTAGGATTAAAATGGTTAGAAGAATTAAAACCTTATAAAATAGAATCTACTCATATAATCATTACTTATAAAAATAAAATGATAACAATAAAAAGAATAATATTATGAAAATACACGTACTTATGAAAATAATAATAGAAGGATATTATAATAGATATTATACATCAATTATAGATACAGGAGCAGAAGTTAACATATGTAAATACAACTGTTTACCAAAAGATAAATGGATAAAATTAAAAACACCTATAGTAGTAAAAGGATTTAACAATGAAGGAAGTTTAATACATTATAAAGCAAAAGATATAAAAATACAGATATGGGATAAGATACTTAAGATAGATGAAATATATAATTATGATTTACCTACAAAAGATATAATTTTAGGAATACCGTTCTTGGAAAAATATTATCCACATGTAATAACTAAAACACACTGGTGGTTAACAACACCATGTAAACATAAAATAGGAGCAAAAAGAGTGATAAATAAAATAAGAAAAGACACAGAATGGATTAAAGGAAGTGAAAAAATTACACAAAAATTAGAAAATATGCCAAATAATACCAATAATATAGAATATATAATATTCACGATAGATAAACTAAGTCCAATAAAAAATAAATTAGAACAATTATATAGTGAAGATCCATTAAAAGGATGGAATAAACATAAAACAACTGTAAAAATAGAATTAATAGATGAAAATAGAATAATAACCCAGAAACCCCTAAAATATAATTTTGATGACTTAAAAGAATTTAAGATGCATATAACAGAATTACTAGAAAAAGAATATATACAAGAAAGTAATAGTAAACATACTAGCCCAGCATTTATTGTTAATAAACATAGTGAACAAAAAAGAGGAAAAAATAGAATGGTTATAGATTATAGAAATTTAAATGCAAAAAGTAAAACTTATAATTACCCAATTCCAAATAAAATACTAAATATTAGACAAATACAAGGATATAATTATTTTAGTAAATTTGACTGTAAATCAGGATTTTACCATTTAAAATTAGAAGAAGAATCTAAAAAATTAGCAGCATTTACAGTACCACAAGGATTTTATGAGTGGAATGTATTACCATTTGGATATAAAAATGCACCAGGTAGATTTCAACATTTTATGGATACATATTTCATAAAATTGCATAACTGCATAGTATACATAGACGGCATACTATTATACTCAAGAACATATGATGAACATATAAAATTACTAGAACAATTTATAAACATAGTAGAAGAATCAGGTATAAGTTTAAGTAAAAATAAAGCAGAAATTATGAAAAATCAAATAGAATTCCTAGGAATACAAATAGATAAAAATGGAATTAAAATGCAACAGCACATAGTACAAAAAATTATAAATTCAGAAGAAATATTAGATACAAAAAAGAAATTACAATCGTTTTTAGGATTAGTAAACCAAGTAAGAGATTATATACCTAGGCTAGCAGAATATTTAAAACCGTTACAAAGAAAATTGAAAAAAGATATAGAATATAATTTTGATGAAATAGATAAAAAACAAATTAAAAAGATAAAAGAACAATGTAAACAATTACCAAAATTATACTTTCCAGATGAAAATAAAAAATTTAATTACATAGTAGAATCATATGCAAGTGAAAATAATTACAGTGGAGTATTAAAATACAAATATGAAAATGATAAATTAGAACATCACTGTAGATACTACTCAGGAACATTTACGGAAACAGAGGTAAAATGGGAAATTAATAGAAAAGAATTATTTGCCTTATATAAATGTTTATTAGCATTTGAACCATATATTGTATATAATAAATTTATTATTAGAACAGATAATACACAAGTTAAATGGTGGCTAACCCGAAAGGTACAAGACTCAGTTACTACAAAAGAAATTAGAAGACTAGTATTAAATATCTTAAATTTTACTTTTACTATTGAAGTAATTAAGACTGACAAAAATGTTATTGCAAACTACCTATCAAGACAAGGCAGTACAGACAGATTTTGAGGAAACACTTACAAATACACTACTTATGGAAAAGTTATTAGAACAAATTACGATGCTTAATAGCAGAGTATCCCTCATGGAGGAAAGATATATGGAGTTGGACCACAATAAAAAATCAAAGCTAGTAGTGCAGTCGGAGCACTCTAAAAAATCAGACCTAGAAGGTGACGATGGGAAACACCTAAAAACCCAACTTACTAACAAATTACCTATTGTTGCAGGTAAAGAAGATACGCAAGAATTATTTACAACTGTTACAAAAAGAAAAAATTACAACTTGAATAAGGTATTTGATAAACCTTATGCCCCACCAAACATACCAAAAAATGAATTATTCATACCACCCCAGATACATACCTATGCAACTTCAATTAGCCAGGCAAAAAAGACATACAACCATATAACCCGTACATACATAGAAAACCTTGACAAAATACAAACTTTCTTAAACACCCAACCTATTGAATCACCAGAAAAATTAAAAAACCACCAAGGATACATTACTAATAAATTACAAAATTACAATAAATTAATTGCTTTACCAGGAACAAAACCTAATTTAGTGGCAACATGTTATTCATATGGACTTATATCAACATCTTACACAACTACGGGAGATGAACTCATACATATACCAGAATTATACCAAGCACTTATGAATTACAAACGAGTTACAAAAGGACAGTTATTCTACATAAGATTTTATTCGGCACCAGCGGAAATATTATTTGATGAAATTAAGCCTGTCATTACAGTTATAAAAATAGGCATGGCAAAGGATTATATTATCCCAGAAGAAATTACAAAACAACCAATTATACAGAAAAACGAGATACCAGATTTCTATGCGAACAAAAGAATTATCGGACTTAGCACAATATTAGCAGAGTTATCCAATGCTTATGACGAAACAAACTAGATATGGAAGTATCATTCAAGGAACCATTTATTAATTTATTCTACAGCAAAAGAATTAAGGTATATGGATAAATTAGAAGTAAAACAATGGGCCTTATCACTACTTAAGCCGGAAAATGAGCCAATTACAAAAGCTATCAAGAAAGGATTTATTTCGGAAGACAGCTTAGAGCAATATTGTAAAATAATTGGAACAAAATATACGGAACATGTATGCAGTAAATGCAGCGGAGTAAGTAATTACATACCAGCAGTTAACATAGATTGAAGAAGACAAAAACACATGGACGGATAATAATTAAAGAGAAATCACTTATTGATGGAAGAATCTACTTTTGAAAAAGGAAGAAAGAGACAAATACAGGTGGACGGCTATGACAAAAAGAGATAAAGATAAAGAGATAAAGAAGAAAATGACTTAAAGACGAAAAAGATGTAAAGTTTGTCGGGGACTACAATATAAATAAATTAGGGACTTACTTTGTAAATAATGTTTCTTATTTTGCATTCTTAGTCCTTAGGAAGATTGTATATATAGGATAGTCATTTGTAAAGAAAGGATCATCAGGAATCCGACAATCCTCTCAAAATCTCTCTAATATTTTTAGTTTGTAAAAATTTATATTATAATAAAAACTTAACTTTCAATCCCCACATTATGGAGCAAAACTTAGCGGACAATGCAGACCTACAACAGGTATGATTCAGAGACTTAGAATGTTATAATATTTTACATATATTGATAATTATGATTACGATATTTATGATATTAAAGAATATGCTTAGCTAAATTAGTTAATTCCTGTCAATCATATTATATTATGTGATATGCTTATGCTTGTTATTATGATTTAACATTATTCAATATTTTGTTATCTAGTTTACTAGCATAGAGAAAAGTAGGAGAAAACTTCCAAAACTATGCCATCCAAAAATGGGAAACCGGTGAAGGCAAGAAGGCCGTGTTAGGGGAGTACCAAATTGTTGAGGCGCTGTTTAGGAAGATAATATCTGAAAAAGGTATCATGCTAGTAGTGACAAGATAATAAAAGATGAATATTTTAGGTCATAATAAGCTATCATAAGATTACCATATGGTAGACATGGAAGACAGGAATGATAAATAATTTGATAAAAGCATAATAAATAACATGAACATAACAAACCCGTTAACAGTAATAGTTGATAATAGTTATTTTGATGATAATCATAAAATACTTATTTTTAAGATATTAGAAAAAATAACAGAACCTAATCTAAGAAGATTAATCTGGGAAAAAATATTAAAATACGAAGAAGATGAGATAAATCACTTATTAAAACAAGAATGGTATAATGATATAAGCCATATAATAGAAAGTACAGATTATTTAGACCTTATATACTTATCAGATTACAATAGTGATTAACATATAATGATAAATGAAGAATATTTTCAATTATGGAAAGAAATATCAACTGAAATAGATTCATGGGAACAAATTATAAAAACATATTTAGAAATGTATTTTAAAACACAGGACCTACAATACTTAAAATTGCTAATAGAAGGAGTCCAAATTATTCTACATAAGAAGGAAAAAGAAGATGAATATTATAAAAAAATCATTCACTTAATAAAAAGACTATGATAAAAATGAAACATAGCCTAAATTCCGACCTACCCCCACATTGGTATCAAAAATAATCATAAATAATAAAATAACAATTCACTTTTGTAACTATTTTTTATGCCATATTAAAAATGGAGGAACACTTTTGAAACTCTACCATATTCATACTTTCAAAAAAAAATCAATCTAAGGACAAAATGGAAAAAAAATAAATGAACTCTCTTAATTTTTTAAATTAGCCAATAATTGGAGACATTTTTTTAATATAGTATGGAGAAAAAATATGGAATGGAGGGAGTAGAACTATATTGTTCCAAGTAATAATTTGGGTACTCCACTAATTAATTCAATGTTATGATGGGAAAGAGAAACAAAACATGTCCTATATTACGTATTCCGTACTCCCAAATTAAAAGTTAATGTTGTGTAGGTAGGAGTGTAGGTTCGTTCGGTATTTGATTTGAGATTATCAAATTTCAAGTTTGATAATTTCATAATTGATAGTTAAAAGTAGATATTATATACTAAAATTTTAAATTTTGGTTCGGTAATTCGGATCATTAATCAAATTTTGATTTAGTATGGTATTTGATAATACCGTATTGATGTTGTAGCCAATTGTATTACAAAGCTAGTACTACTTTTCTAATCATTTGTAATTTTTTTATATGGAAGCACAATATAATAGAATTAGATCAATAACTAAAAAGACATCAAGAAAAATAAATTGATATAATTAAAAGACATATATTTGGGTTATTTATGTTTATTCTTTAACTTTCTTCTTCGGACTTTTACTATGAGTAATAGACATGTTGATACATGATCTTCATTAAGTAAATAATTTGATATTCGTGAAATACCAAATACCAAATGGTACTAATGTCTTATACTTAATCCAAACCCGAATACCATAATTTTAAAATTTTACTTCCAAAAATTCTGACTCAATTCGATTTTCGATATTTTATGTTAGTGAAAACTCACACTAACATTTTATGTCCCGTGTAGGACAATTTTGTAAGAATATAAACCAAGGCGATCTATTTGTCCAAGAGAAACAGAGTCTTAACATAAATAATTAATTATATAGTGTTGGTCATGAGCTAGACAACAAGTTTTTTGCTCTCTCTGCAGTTTCACACACAGACACACACTGAGGAAGGGAAATTAAGAAATATATTCACTCTGATTAATTTTGAATCATTAGCGTCCCCAGATAATTGCATAGTGAGAATCCAACAGCATGTTTGTTTGTTTAGAGAGAAAAGAAACTATAATAATAGTACAAATGAAAAAAAGTACTCCTCCGTCCAAATTTACTATTAGAAAACATTAATCATAATTTTACTATACTATATTACTCTTTGAATATAATAAATTTAATGTTTAGAAAAAAAAAATACTAGAAAATAACTATAACTAGTAATAATAATAAATTAAAAATTAAATACTAATAAATTGTTTCTTGATATTTCAAACTGAATAAATAAAAATAAATATCTAGTAAGATGGACACAAGTAAAAGCAGGGGTGGCTCTAAGGCTTGGCCAGTGAGGCCATTGCCTTAGGCCTCAAAAAATGGTAGGCCCAAATTTGTTTAAATTATAATTATTAATTTTATTATATATTAATATAATTTATATAAATAAAATTGTTATGGTATATTTTTTATTATTATTTGTTTGAGAGTATTTTTTATCAATAAGTTCATAAATTCTTATAATCTTTTCACTCATTATTTGATATATTTGTTGTAACTTCCAATTTTAAATTAGTATATCCTTTTTATATTGAAACTAAGTTATATATATTGATAACATAATAATTTTTTTTCTATCTTTTCTTAAACTTCGTGAACACAAAAATATTCATGCACAAGTTTCCTTTTTGTTTTAATTTAATACTCACTATGTTCCTAATTACTTGTCTATATTTCATTTTTTGGTTATTCCTAATTACTTGTCCATTTTGACAAATCAAGAAACGACCGTTTTTTTTACTTATTATACCCTCAATTAATTACTTTGAAAAAAAAAAGAACTTCTTGAAAATATTAAGTTTTTAATTCATCCACTTCATAATTAATAGGGGTAAAATGGTAAACTCACTATGTCAATTATTGATTTCTTAATAGGTGTGTCAATTTAAAAGTGGACAAGTAATTAGGAACATAGGGAGTATATTTTATGAAAATTTTATAAATTGTTTTAGATATTCACCAATGAGTGCTACTTAGTGGAATGAGTTATATCATTTAAAAAGAATTATATCATTTAAATTGATCAGAAATTTGGATATTTTTGTTACTATCCATGCTCAAAACTTCAACTATTAAGTTATGTATGTTCTTTTCTTTTTCTTATTTGTGATGATAGCCAAATTAAAATTTCAATTTGAGTTTTGAAGCTTAACATCGGTAATCCATCACTTTTATTTTTGTACTCTTCTTCATTTCTTTTTTTTGTGTGAAATTTGATATTTTTTTGTCTTAAATGATTAATCTATTGTGTAGAAAATAGATTTTCTTGTTAGTGTATAAATTTTATAAAATAAATTGAAGGGCCTCTTAATATGATTTTGCCTTAGACCACGAGATCTGTTGAGCCGCCCCTGAGTAAAAGTGGACGAAGAGATTAACAAGAATTATAGTGGAGTGGTAAGTATTCCTTCATCCTTAACCAGATGTCTCGAATTCAAATTGTGGTAGAATAATAAGTACTCCTCTATCCTATTTGTTAGAAAACGTTTTACCTCATAATGTGAAACTTTCCATCATAAATTCGAATTTAGTCAAACTTTTATGAATCTCAAACATTGAATAGGAAATAAAAGAAGAAAATATGAACAAAGAGAGTATCAAAGAAGGAAGTGGGAGCAGAGGAACTAAGGTGCCCAACTTCATTAATCGAATTCAATAACTTTTATTCAAATTAATTTTATATAAAAAACCTATTGAATATTTACATATTATTAATTTAAAATCTAATGATTCTAAAAAATGGAATACTCTAAAATTTTAAATTCTAACCCCACTAAATAAGTGAACCAAAAAGAATAGGGTAAACTCCATCCTTAAAAAATGGTTTTATTCCTTAGTGCTTTTTTTTGGGTGGAGAAAAGAGAAGAATTTACTTTCACACAGCTCACGCGTTATTGCCTTGGCTTTGGTCAATAGTGGTAGTAAAATTATGATAATTGATGGGTTGAATGAGCACACACCCTTCCCAGTTCCCAAAACAATGTGTTTTGCACGGACACTACTAAAAGGAAAAGTGCGTTTGAAGAGTCTTTCTCTTTCACTTTGTTATTCCTCCCGTTTCATATTAGTTAATTATTTTATTAAAGATAACTATCTCATATGTATTGATGATCTTATTAAATTAAAAAGATATTAATAAATCTTTTTTATATTATCTTTACAATTAACTCTTTTAAAGTGTTTACATTTGTAAATCATTATTTGCTTTAATGAGTATGACATGTTTAAATATTACAAATAAAAATGAATGAAAAAAAAGTAAAATACTCATTTCAATCCTTAATTGCATAGAAGACAAAGAAAAAGATCATACCCAAAGAAAAGGATCATACCCAAAGAAAAGGATCTTACATAATACAATTGCTTTGTAATTATATTATTTTGCTTTTGGTGTCTGATATTCCTATTAGAATTTGACTATTTCAAATTTGAGCCCCTGTTCACAGAAGAAGATGAAGTGGAAAAGATTACTTGGTAAAAATGAAGCTTCATTATAGGAAATGTAATCTCCTATAATGAAAGCTAGTAAAGAGGCATACAAAAGGGAGCCAGGCATAAGAGACTTACTCTTTTCTTAAAAAAAAAAAAAAATCATTTCTTTACTCTTATATTTTTGCTTGTTAATTAGACACTAATAAAACTCACTATTCTTGTTGCGCTTAATTAATTGCTTTAATTTACTTATTAAATCTTCATTCTTATTCACTTACTATCTGTGTTTTCTCATGAATTCGCCAACGAGGCATTAAACATTTTCGATGAGATTCATAAAGCAATTCTTAGAATTTTTCATGTTTTAATCTGTGTGAACCTATATTGATCGAGTATAAAATGGTGTGGCTTAATTATTCATCTAGTTTTTGTCAAAGTGCATGAAATTTTATCCTTATTAGTAATATTTTAAAATATAATCTTTCATTATTAAATATTTAATATATTTTTATATCATCTCACCATAATTAAAGTATTTGTAATTTTTAAAAATAATTATCACTGAAAATATTTATTTTTATTTTGTCATTTTTGAAATAAATAATTTAACCAATTATTTTTAAAAATAATGGAGTAATTTGAAAATGGAGGAATATATATATATGTATATAAAGCTGAATATAGAGAATATAATGTGACACCTTTCTATGACCAGCATTCATATTTTTTTCCTCCTCTTTTTGCATTTTAAAATTCATAATTTATTAATTAAATAAATTTAAAAAGCCTAACAAAACATACTATGGATAACTTAAAGTAACGCCAATAAAAAACATTAATGCTAACCAACGTAATAGCAGTTTCTAATAAAGCCAAAATAACTGCTCCATCCCACATACTACATACTAAATAATGCTAATTAATAATCAACCTTTGGCTTTTCAATTTCCCCGGCATTATAGTTTTTGTGTAAAGATTAAAGAGTATTAGAGAATATATAAATTCCTCCAATTTTATGTTCTGGAAATTTGTAGAAGCATTGAGCAGAAGAAGTCAAGAAATGTACGTAACAATTCATTTTAATTTTCTTTTTGCATATTTTGTTGATGACTTGCTATTATTTTCAGTATATTTTTGTGTCATTTATTTGAGCCGAATATAACTACAATTCAATTTTCTTTGAGAAATCAGATTGTGCCAACATAAACTTTAATAGCTTTTGACTTCGGTGCCTGGAGTGAAAATATTTTGATACAATATGTCACAAATTTATTTAAGCATGATATTTTACGTTTTACTGATCATGAAATACAATTGATTTTGCAATCAATTCTGGATGAATTGTTGGACAATTATTTTAATATAAAGGGCGCGAAATAGAAAGAGGGAGTAGTAATCTCATTACTATTAGCTTTATGATTATTTAATTATATTATATAAAATTTCTCTTTATTTCTTTTAAAAGGATTTTTTATTAATGACATATTAAATATCTTTTCTACACTTAAGTCAATTTCTTTTTCTTTTACTTTTTCAAATATATTGTTATCAAAAATTATTTTTTGTTCAGAATAATCATCTGTTATATATTCTTCTTGTATTAGTTGTATATTTTCCTCAGTCATCTAATTGTTCTATTTCATTATCTATTTGATATTCATCTTCATTATCTGATATTTCATATATACTATCATCGCTTTCTAATTCATAATCTATATATTCCAATTGTAAGCAAACTTCTTCTTCTATAATTATTTCTGATATTCGTTTCTTATTAAGATTTTTTGGTATTTTATAGTCTTTTGCTAAATGTCCTAAATTTCCACAGTTATAACATTTACATTCACTTATGCTTTTCTTTTTTCTATATGGTCTTTTGGATTTTGCAAAGTATCTTTTTCTTAGATTTCTGTATTTATGTTTTAATTTTTTATATTTTCTAAACCTTTTCTTATTACTTTTTTTTATAATATTTATCATTGCAACCAAATTGTGGTGTTATTTTATCTTTACAACATGCTAAGTTTTTTATTATTGTTTTTTCCATTTTTATTTCTTCTCTATATTTTTCACACATATTTGCATACAATTGTTTTACAAATTTTATTCTAGCTCCTAATGTATCTTGTAATCCTGCTTCTTCCGATGCTTTAATAATTTTTGAACCAAATGGTTTTGGTAATTTTGTAAAATATAAGTGTCTTATTCCTGGACTTTCTTGATTATTATAGACTCCTTTATAATAATATTCTTTATATGCACATGTATATTCATCTAAATAACACATATTACATATTCCTAATTTATTCATTAAATTTCTGTTTATAATTTTATCTTTTTGGCGTTCTTCTTCCTCTGTTGTCATACTGCTAAATTCATTTCTTATAGTTGTTTCATATTTATAAAGTATATCCATTACTGATGTTGTTTCTTTAGCTTGTATATCTTTATTTGATCTTAATGTCTTTTTACTTTCTTCTTCTAGATTTAAGAACCATAATTTTACTTCTCCTATAAATGTTCTTTCTATGTATCCTGGTACTTCTGTAATATTAATTTTATTGTCTATTATTTGTTTTGCTATATAACCTATCCATAATTGTATAGTTTGATTTATATCTATTACACAATCTAAATCTAAATATTCAGGCTGTGTATTTATTTGTTTAGGATTCCATTTTTTTATATTTAATCTTTTATTCCATAAAGTTTCATTTCTATCTGCACTTGTATAATCTCGGGTATATATTTGTGGTTTTTTCCAGTTTTGGATATATTCTTGGATTACTAGTACTATGTTCTTCTTTCATTTTTTCATCATAATTTATTTATACTTCCGTATTTTCTATTAACTTTTTATCTATAATTTCTGTATATGTTTCACTTATTTCTGATTCACATATTTCTAAAATTTGGTCTATTTCCATATTTTCCTCTTCTATAGTTTCTATATGTAATTCATTTTGTTTTTCTGTTTCAATATTTTCTTGATTTTTTGTAAGTTTATCCTTATATTGTTGTATTTCTGTTAACAATTTATTTTCTTCTTTTTGTTTACACTGTTTTTCATATAATTCTTTTAATGTTTGCAATTCTTTTTCTAATTCTTTTATTCTATCATTTTTTGTATCAGTTATTTGTTGTATCTATTTCTTCATTTTCTTTTGCTATTCTTATCATAGCTGTCATACTGTCTTCTAATTTCAATTCTTCTTTTTCTAACATTAAATATAATTGATTTCCTATCTTTTTATATTTTCTGCCTAAATTTGAAAAAACTATTTTTATTTTTAGTCCGTCATAATTTTCATATGTTTTTTCATTAATTGCAAATTCTTCTTTGTTCATTTCTATTTGTGATTTAATCTTTGTTTTAACTGGATAATAAACTTAGATTCTAATAATGATATTTTTGTGATTAATATATCTAATTTGTGGATTTCTTCTGTACTTTTATTTATTTGTTTATTTAAGTTTTTATATTCTTTATATAGGAATTTTAACTCATGTTTTATTTGTTTATAGATTTGCGTATTTTTATGTGGTCTTCTCATCTTATTTTAATTTGGTTCTATATTTTGTTATTAGCTTTATTTATTAATTTAGTAATTAGCTCTTTAATCATTTGTCTTTTAGTTATTAGCTCCTTTTTAATCATATCGTTCTATTTTTAATATAATCTTTTTTAGTGATTAGGTCTTTTTTACTGATTAGCTCTGATACCATTTTGGGGGGTAGGAGCGGAATTCGGGCTATGTTTTGATTATTCATAGTCTTTTATTAATTAAATGTTTTTGTGTAGTATTCGTCTCCTTTTTATTTTTTATTTATAAGTATTTGGGCTCCTTCTATTAATAAATGTAGATATTGTATTTCTTGTGTTTTTAAATATTCTTCTAAGTATGTTTTTATAATTTGTTCCCATGAATTTATTTCAGTATTAATTTCTTTCCAAAGTTGGAAATATTCTTCATTTATCATAATTCAATCACTATTATAATCTGAGGAATATATGATGTCTAGATAATCTGTACTATCGTATAATTCTTGTATTATCTGTCTTATGTCATTAATCCATTCTTGTTTTAGTAAGTTATTTATTTCTTCTTCTTCGTATTTTAGTATATTTTTTCCATATTCATTTTCTTAAATTAGGTTCTGTTATTTTTTCTAATATCTTAAAAATAAGTATTTTATGATTATCGGTAAAATAATTATTATCAATTATCATAGTTGGTGGGTTTGTTATATTCATGTTCATCAAATTATTTTTGCTTTTGTCAAATTATTCATTATTCCTACCTTCCATGTCTACCATATGGTAATCTTATGATAGTTTATTATGACTTAGAGTATTCGTATTTTATCATTTGGTCACTACTAGCATGATGCCTTTTTCAGATATTATCTTCCTAAACAGCGCCTCAACACTTAGGTACTCCCCTAACACGGCCTTCTTGCCTTTCCTGGTTTCCCATTTTTGGATGGCATAGTTCTGAAAGTTTTCTCCTACTTTTCTCTATACTAGCAAACTAGACAATAAATTATCGAATAATTCTAATTCACAATAATAATCATAAGTATATCACATAATAATATGGTTGACAGAAATTAATAATTTAGCTAAGCATAATCATAAATGAGTATACGTTTGTAGTGTTTGCTAAGTCCTTCTCCATAATTTGGGGATAAAAGTAATTTTTATTGAATAATTGTTTTTACAAAGCTGGAATATTAGAGAGGATTGTTTTTTCTTGAGGATTTCCGATGATCCTCTACTTACAAACTTCTATCCTATATATACAAATGTCTTAAGGACTAGGAGTGCAAAATTAAGAAAAATAATTACAAAGTAAGTCCCTACTTATTTACGTTTCAGTCCCCGACAATACTTTTTATCTTTTTCTCCTTATGTCGTTTTCTTCTTTATATCTTTCCATCTTTTATTCACATGTCTTCGTCCTTCTTTTTGGAAAGTTGATTAAGTGCTTCTTTTATATTTGTCATTTTGCTTTCACCTGGTTATCCTTTTTTTTTTTTTTGTGAAAAGCAGATTCCTTCTTTATGTCGTTGTCAATAATTGTTTCTTCTTTAATTTTTATTCGTCCGTGTGTTTTTGTCTTTTAGTCTATGTTGACAGCTGGTACGTAGTTTCTTGTTCAACTACATCTGCTACATACGTGTTCCATATATTTCTTCCCAATGAGTTTACAATATTGGTCTAGGCTGTCGTCTAAGATAAATCCTTTTTTAATTGCCTTTGTTGTTGGTTCTTGTTCCGATTTAAGTAATGACAGTGCCCATCGTTTGACTTCTTCCTTATCTGTGGGTCGTAATTCCTTTGCTGTTGAGTAAATTAATAAATGATTCCTAGAATGATACTTCCATATGTAATTTATCTCGTCATATGCGTTTGCTAATTCTTCTAATATGATGCTAATTCCAATAATTCTCTTGTTTGCATAAAATTCTAGTAATTCTATTTTCGGTATAAGTGGTTGCTTAGTAATCTCTTCTAGAATAATATAGTCTTTTGTCATACCTATCTTGATAACTGTTATAACTGATTTAATTTCGTCAAATAATACTTTCGCTGGTGCTGAGTAAAATCTGACATAAAATAATTGTCCTTTTGTAATTCGTTTGTAACTCATAAATGCTTGATGTAACTCTGGTATCTGACTAAGTTCATCTCCTGTAATTGTATAAGCTGTTGAAATAAGTCCGTAGGCATAGCAAGTTGCTATTAAATTTGGTTTTGTACCTGGCAAAGCAATTAATTTATTATAATTTTGTAACTTGTTTGTGATATATCCTTGGTGATTTTTTAATTTCTCTGGGTTTTCGATAGGTTGGGTATTTAATAAAGTTTGAATTTTTTCAAGATTTTCGATATATGTTCGGGTTATATGGCTATAGGTTTTCTTAGTTTGGTTGAGTGAGGTTGCGTATGTATGTATTTGTGGTGGTATGAATAATTCATTTTTTGTTATGTGAGTTGGGGCATAAGGTTTTTCAAATACCTTATTCAAGTTATAATTTTTTCTTTTTGTAACTGTTGTAAATGATTCCTTTGTATTTTCTGTACCTGCAACAATAGGTAACTCGTTAGTAAGTTGGGTTTTTAGGTGTTTCCCATCGTCACCTTCTAGATCTGGTTTTTTAAAGTGCTCCGACTGCACTACTATCTCTGGTTTTTTACAGTGGTCCGACTCCACATATCTTGTTTCCATAATTGATACTCTTTTGTTGAGCATCTTAATTTGTTCCAATAATTTGCTCATAAGTACTGTATTTGTAACTTCTTCTTCAAAGTCCGTTTGTACGGCTTTGTCTTGATAAGTAATCTGCAATTACATTCTTGTCAGTTTTAATTACTTCAATAGTAAAAGAGAAATTTAAAATATTTAATACTAGTCTCCTAATTTCCTTTGTAGTAACTGAATCTTGTACCTTCTGTGTTAGCCACTATTTAACTTGTGTATTATCTGTTCTGACAATAAATTTATTATATACAATATATGGTTCAAATACTAATAAACATTTATATAATGCAAATAATTCTTTTCTATTAATTTCCCATTTTACTTCTGTTTCTGTAAATGTTCCTGAGTAATATCTACAGTGATGTTCTATTTTATCATTTTCATATTTATATTTTAATACTCCTCCATAATTATTTTCACTTGCATTTGATTCTACTATATAATCGAATTTTTTATTTTCATCTGGAAAACATAACTTTGGTAATTGTTTACATTGTTCTTTTATCTTTTTAATTTGTTTTTTATCTTCTTCATTAAAATTATATTCTATATCTTTTTTCAATCTTCTTTGTAATGGTTTTAAATATTCTGCTAATTTAGGTATATATTCTCTTACTTGATTCACTAGACTAAAAAGGATTGTAATTTCTTTTTTGTATCTATTATTTCTTCTGAATTTATAATTTTTTGTACTATGTGTTGCTGCATTTTTATTCCATTTTTATCTATTTGTATTCCTAAGAATTCTATTTGGTTTTTCATAATTTCTGCTTTCTTTTTACTTAAGCTTATTCATGATTCTTCTACTATGTTTATAAATTGTATCAATAATTATATATGTTCGTTATATGTTCTTGAGTATAATAGTATATCATCTATGTATACTATACAGTTATGTAATTTTGTGAAATATGTATCCATAAAGTGTTGAAATCTTTCTGGTGCATTTTTATATCCAAATAGTAATACATTCCATTCATAAAATCCTTGTGGTACTGTAAATGTTGTTAATCTTTTAGATTCTTCATCTAATTTTAAGTGGTAAAATCCTGATTTGCAGTTATTTTGTGTTTAGTAGTTAGTACATATAAATTTTTACATCTAGCTGTACATATTTTACTTCCTGGTGTTAAAATTATTCCATTAATTTTCCAATATAGGACTAATGCTTTATCTATATTCTGATCTGTTAATGCAACTGAATAATTAGAGTTAACTGTGAATTTAAACTTTTGATAAATTAAATTTCCTCTTACTGCTGTTAATACGCTTTTTTCTATGGGATCTATTATTCTATCATCTGCTAAATATATTTCTATTGGAGTATCTATTCCTTCCTTAAAACAGGCTTTTATAAGTATTTCTATTCCTCCTAAATGTACATATTTAATTTGATCTTTACTTTTTATTTTTTGTACTTCCTTATTTAATTATCTTTTATTTATAATTGGTACTTCAGCTTTTTCTTGGGCATATTTACAATCTATAATATGTTCTTTTTGACTAATTATATAAAATTCCTCTTTATTTCTTTTAAAAGGATTTTTTATTAATGGCATATTAAATATCTTTTCTACACTTAAGTCAATTTCTTTTTCTTTTACTTTTTCAAATATATTGTTATCAAAAATTATTTTTTGTTCAGAATAATCGTCTGTTGTACATTCTTCTTGTATTAGTTGTATATTTTCCTCAGTCATCTAATTGTTCTATTTCATTATCTATTTGATATTCGTCTTCATTATCTGATATTTCATATATACTATCATCGCTTTCTAATTCATAATCTATATATTCCAATTGTAAGCAAACTTCTTTCTTCTATAATTATTTCTGATATTCGTTTCTTATTAAGATTTTTTGGTATTTTACAGTCTTTTGCTAAATGTCCTAAATTTCCACAGTTATAATATTTACATTAACATATGCTTTTCTTTTTTCTATATGGTCTTTTGGATTTTGCAAAGTATCTTTTTCTTAGATTTCTGTATTTATGTTTTAATTTTTTATATTTTCTAAACCTTTTCGTATTACTTTTTTTTTATAATATTTATCATTGCAACCAATTGTGGTGCTATTTTATCTTTACAACATGCTAAGTTTTTTATTATTGTTTTTTCCATTTTTATTTCTTCTCTATTTTTTTCACACATATTTAAATACCATTGTTTTACAAATTTTATTCTAGCTCCTAATGTATCTTGTAATCCTGCTTCTTCCCATGCTTTTATAATTTTTGAACTAAATGGTTCTGGAAATTTTGTAAAATATAAGTGTCTTATTCCTGGACTTTCTATATTATTATAGACATCTTTATAATAATATTCTTTATATGCACATGTATATTCATCTAAATAACACATATTACATATTCCTAATTTATTCATTAAATTTCTGTTTATAATTTTATCTTTTTGGCATTCTTCTTCCTCTGTTGTCATACTGCTAAATTTATTTCTTATAGCTGTTTCATATTTATAAAGTATATCCATTACTGATGTTGTTTCTTTAGCTTGTATATCTTTATTTGATCTTAATGTCTTTTTACTTTTTTCTTCGAGATTTAAAAACCATAATTTTACTTCTCCTATAAATGTTCTTTCTATGTATCCTGGTACTTCTGTTATATTAATTTTATTGTCTATAAACAAATAAAACATGAGTTAAAATTCCTATATAAAGAATATAAAAACTTAAATAAACAAATAAATAAAAGTACAGAAGAAATCCACAAATTAAATATATTAATCACAAAAATATCATTATTAGAATCTAAGTTTATTATCCAGTTAAAACAAAGATTAAATCACAAATAGAAATGAACAAAGAAGAATGTGCAATTAATGAAAAAACATATGAAAATTATGATGGACTAAAAATAAAAATAGTTTTCTCAAATTTAGGCAGAAAATATAAAAAGATAGGAAATCAATTATATTTAATGTTAGAAAAAGAAGAATTGAAATTAGAAGACAGTATGACAGCTATGATAAGAATAGCAAAAGAAAATGTAGAAATAGATAGACAAAACGAAATAGAAAAAATACAACAAATAACTGATACAAAAATTGATAGAATAAAAGAATTAGAAAAAGAATTGCAAACATTAAAAGAATTATATGAAAAACAGTGTAAACAAAAAGAAGAAAATAAATTGTTAACAGAAATACAACAATATAAGGATAAACTTACAAAAAATCAAGAAAATATTGAAACAAAAAAAAAAAATGAATTACATATAGAAACTATAGAAGAGGAAAATATGAAAATAGACCAAATTTCAGAAATATGTGAATCAGAAATAAGTGAAACATATACAAAAATTATAGATAAAAAGTTAATAGAAAATACGGAAGTAGAAATAAATTATGATGAAAAAATGAAAGAAGAACATAGTATTAGTAATCCAAGAATATATCCAAAACAGAAAAAACCACAAATATATACCCGAGATTATACAAGTGCAGATAGAAATGAAACTTTATGGAATAAAAGATTAAATATAAAAAAATGAAATCCTAAACAAATAAATACACAGCCTGAATATTTAGATTTAGATTGTGTAATAGATATAAATCAAACTATACAATTATGGATAGGCTATATAGCAAAACAAATAATAGACAATAAAATTAATATAACAGAAGTACCAGGATACATAGAAAGAACATTTATAGGAGAAGTAAAATTATGGTTTTTAAATCTAGAAGAAAAAAGTAAAAAGACATTAAGATCAAATAAAGATATACAAGCTAAAGAAACAACATCAGTAATAGATATACTTTATAAATATGAAACAGCTATAAGAAATAAATTTAGCAGTATGACAACAGAGGAAGAAGAATGCCAAAAAGATAAAATTATAAACAGAAATTTAATGAATAAATTAGGAATATGTAATATGTGTTATTTAGATGAATATACATGTGCATATAAAGAATATTATTATAAAGGAGTCTATAATAATATAGAAAGTCCAGGAATAAGACACTTATATTTTACAAAATTACCAGAACCATTTAGTTCAAAAATTATAAAAGCGTGGGAAGAAGCAGGATTACAAGATACATTAGGACCTAGAATAAAATTTGTAAAACAATGGTATTTAAATATGTGTGAAAAAAATAGAGAAGAAATAAAAATGGAAAAAACATTAATAAAAAACTTAGCATGTTGTAAAGATAAAATAGCACCACAATTGGTTGCAATGATAAATATTATAAAAAAAAAGTAATACGAAAAGGTTTAGAAAATATAAAAAATTAAAACATAAATACAGAAATCTAAGAAAAAGATACTTTTCAAAATCCAAAAGACCATATAGAAAAAAGAAAAGCATAAGTGAATGTAAATGTTATAACTATGGAAATTTAGGACATTTAGCAAAAGACTGTAAAATACCAAAAAATCTTAATAAGAAACGAATATCAGAAATAATTATAGAAGAAGAAGTTTGCTTACAATTGGAATATATAGATTATGAATTAGAAAGCGATGATAGTATATATGAAATATCAGATAATGAAGACGAATATCAAATAGATAATGAAATAGAACAATTAGATGACTGAGGAAAATATACAACTAATACAAGAAGAATGTACAACAGACGATTATTCTGAACAAAAATTAATTTTTGATAACAATATATTTGAAAAAGTAAAAGAAAAAGAAATTGACTTAAGTGTAGAAAAGATATTTAATATGCCATTAATAAAAAATCCTTTTAAAAGAAATAAAGAGGAATTTTATATAATTAGTCAAAAAGAACATATTATAGATTGTAAATATGCCCAAGAAAAAGCTGAAGTACCAATTATAAATAAAAGAGAATTAAATAAGGAAGTACAAAAAATAAAAAGTAAAGATCAAATTAAATATGTACATTTAGGAGGAATAGAAATACTTATAAAAGCCTGTTTTAAGGAAGGAATAGATACTCCAATAGAAATATATTTAGCAGATGATAGAATAATAGATCCCATAAAAAAAAGCGTAATAACAGCAGTAAGAGGAAATTTAATTTATCAAAAGTTTAAATTCATAGTTAACACTAATTATTCAGTTGCATTAACAGATTAGAATATAGATAAAGCATTAGTCCTATATTGGAAAATTAATGGAATAACTTTAACCCAGGAAGTAAAATATATAGAGCTAGATGTAAAAATTTATGTGTACTAACTACTAAACACAAAATAACTGCAAAAAGTAAAATAAAAGGAATAGGAATAGAAACCCCATTTGAACATTTTGTTAAATAATAGATAATAATAATTACTCATATAAAGAAATAGACACTACTGAAAATTTAGATATTATAGAAGAAAGAATAGGAAGAGCTAGAAAAATTAAAAATAATTTACAAAGAGAATATACAAAAAAATTAGTATATGATATAATCCCAAATAAATACTACATAATAGGAGTAATAGAAGAAAAAGAACATATGATATTGATAAATACTAAACAAGAAGACAATTACATAATAGATAAATTATTAAATAAAAAAGAAATGGAAATAAACAAATTAACAAAACAAAAATACTCAGATTTACCAGCATTAATAGTAGCTCAATTAGAAATAGAAAAAGAAATAATAATAGCTGAAATACCTATGAAAATAAAATTAGAAATTAAAGAAGACCAACAAGCAGATATTATATTTGGATTAAAATGGTTAGAAGAAGTAAAACCTTATAAAATAGAATCTACTCATATAACTATTACTTATAATAATAAAACAATAACAGTAAAAAGAATAATATTATGAAAATACATGTACTTATGAAAATAATAGTAGAAGGATATTATAATAGATATTATACACCAATGATAGATACAGGAGCAGAAGTTAATATATGTAAATATAACTGTTTGCCAAAAGATAAATGGATAAAATTAAAAACCCCTATAGTAGTAAAAGGATTTAATAATGAAGGAAGTCTAATACACTATAAAGCAAAAGATATAAAAATACAAATATGGGATAAGATACTTAAAATAGATGAAATATATAATTATGATTTACCTACAAAAGATATAATCTTAGGAATACCGTTTTTAGATAAATATTACCCACATGTAATAACTAAAACTCACTGGTGGTTAACAACACCATATAATCATAAAATAGGAGCAAAAAGAGTAGGAAATAAAATACGACAAGTCACAGACTGGATAAAAGGAAGTGAAAAAATTACACAAAAATTAGAAAATATGCCAAATAGTACCAATAATATAGAATATATAGTATTCACAATAGATAAACTAAGCCCAATAAAAAATAAATTAGAACAATTATATAGTGAAGATCCATTAAAAGGATGGAATAAACATAAAACAACAGTAAAGATAGAATTAATAGATCAAAATAGTATAATAACCCAAAAACCCTTAAAATATAATTTGGATGACTTCAAAGAATTTACTATGCATATAACAGAATTATTAGAAAAAGAATATATACAAGAAAGTAATAGTAAACATACTAGCCCAGCATTCATAGTTAATAAACATAGTGAACAAAAAAGAGGAAAAAATAGGATGGTTATCGATTATAAAAATTTAAATGCAAAAACTAAAACTTACAATTATCCAATCCCAAATAAGATATTAAAAATTTGACAAATACAAGGTTATAATTATTTTAGTAAATTTGACTACAAATCAAGATTTTACCACTTAAAATTAGATGAAGAATCTAGAAGATTAACAACATTTACAGTACCACAAGGATTTTATGAATGGAATGTATTACCGTTTGGATATAAAAATGCACCAGGAAGATTTCAACACTTTATGGATATATATTGCACAAAATTACATAACTGTATAGTATACATAGATGATATACTATTATACTCAAGAACATATAACGAACATATAGAATTATTGATACAATTTATAAACATAGTAGAAGAATCAGGAATAAGCTTAAGTAAAAAGAAAGCTGAAATTATGAAAAACCAAATAGAATTCTTAGGAATACAAATAGATAAAAATGGAATAAAAAAACAGCAACACATAGTACAAAAAATTATAAATTCAGAAGAAATACTAGATACAAAAAAGAAATTACAATCCTTTTTAGGTCTAGTGAATCAAGTAAGAGAATATATACCTAAATTAGCAGAATATTTAAAACCATTACAGAGAAAATTGAAAAAAGATATAGAATATAATTTTAATGAAGAAGATAAAAAACAAATTAAAAAGATAAAAGAACAATGTAAACAATTACCAAAGTTATGTTTTTCGGATGAAAATAAAAAATTCGATTATATAGTAGAATCAGATGCAAGTGAAAATAATTATGGAGGAGTATTAAAATATAAATATGAAAATGATAAAATAGAACATCACTGTAGATATTACTCAGGAACATTTACAGAAACAGAAGTAAAATGGGAAATTAATAGAAAAGAATTATTTTTATTATATAAATGTTGTTAGCATTTGAACCATATATTGTATATAATAAATTTATTGTCAGAACAGATAATACACAAGTTAAATAGTGGCTAACACGGAAGGTACAAGATTCAGTTACTACAAAGGAAATTAGGAGACTAGTATTAAATATTTTAAATTTCTCTTTTACTATTGAAGTAATTAAAACAGACAAGAATGTAATTGCAGATTACTTAACAAGACAAAGCTGTACAAACGGACTTTGAAGAAGAAGTTACAAATACAGTACTTATGAGCGAATTATTGGAACAAATTAAGATGCTCAACAAAAGAGTATCAATTATGGAAACAAGATATGTGGAGTCGGACCACTGTAAAAAATCAGAGCTAGTAGTGCAGTCGGAGCACTTTAAAAAACCAGATCTAGAAGGTGACGATGGGAAACACCTAAAAACCCAACTTACTAACGAGTTACCTATTGTTGCAGGTACAGAAGATACAAAGGAATCATTTACAACAGTTACAAAAAGAAAAAAATTATAACTTGAATAAGGTATTTGAAAAACCTTATGCCCCAACTCACATAACAAAAAATGAATTATTCATACCACCACAAATACATACATACGCAACCTCACTCAACCAAACTAAGAAAACCTATAGCCATATAACCCGAACATATATCGAAAATCTTGAAAAAATCCAAACTTTATTAAATACCAAACCTATCGAAAACCCAGAGAAATTAAAAAATCACCAAGGATATATCACAAACAAGTTACAAAATTATAATAAATTAATTACTTTGCCAAGTACAAAACCAAATTTAGTAGCAACTTGCTATGCCTACGGACTTATTTCAACAGCTTATACAATTACAGGAGATGAACTTAGTCAGATACCAGAGTTACATCAAGCATTTATGAGTTACAAACGAATTACAAAAGGACAATTATTTTATGTCAGATTTTACTCAGCACCAGCGAAAGTATTATTTGACGAAATTAAACTCGTTATCACAGTTATCACGATAGGTATGACAAAAGACTATATTATTCCATAAGAGATTACTAAGCAACCACTTATACCGAAAATAGAATTACCAGAATTTTATGCAAACAAGAGAATTATTGGAATTAGCACCATATTAGAAGAATTAGCAAACACATATGACAAGACAAATTACATATGAAAGTATCATTCTAGGAATCATTTATTAATTTACTCAACAGCAAAGGAATTACGACCCACAGATAAGGAAGAAGTCAAACGATGGGCACTGTCATTACTTAAACCGGAACAAGAACCAACAACAAAGGCAATTAAAAAAGGATTTATCTTAGACGACAGCCTAGACCAATATTGTAAACTCATTGGGAAGAAATATACGGAACACGTATGTAGCAGATGTAGTGGAACAAGCAACTACGTACCAGCTGTCAACATAGACTAAAAGACAAAAACACGCGGATGAACAAAAATTAAAGAAGAAACAATTATTGACAACGACATAAAGAAGGAATCTGCTTTTTACAAAAAAAAAAAAAAAGGATAACCAGGTGAAAGCAAAACGACAAATATAAAAGAACACTTAATCAACTTTCCAAAAAGAAGGACAAAGATATGTGACATAAATGATGGAAAGATATAAATAAGAAAATGACATAAGGAGAAAAAGATAAAAAGTATTGTCGAGGACTGAAATGTAAATAAATAGGGACTTAATTTGTAATTTTTTTTCTTAATTTTGCACTCCTAGTCCTTAAGACATTTGTATATATAGGATAGAAGTTTGTAAATAGAGGATCATCGGAAATCCTCAAGAAAAAACAATCCTCTCTAATATTCCAGCTTTGTAAAACAAATATTCAATAAAAATTACTTTTATCCCCAAATTATGGAGAAGGACTTAGCAAACAATGCAAAGGTATACTCATTTATGATTATGCTTAGCTAAATTATTAATTCCTGTCAACCATATTATTATGTGATATACTTATGATTATTATTGTGAATTAGAATTATTCAATAATTTATACTCTAGTTTGCTAGCATAGAGAAAAGTAGGAGAAAACTTTCAGTACTATGCCATCCAAAAATGGGAAACCAGGAAAGGCAAGAAGGCCGTGTTAGGGGAGTACCTAAGTGTTGAGGCGCTGTTTAGGAAGATAATATCTGAAAAAGGCATCATGCTAGTAGTGACCAGATGATAAAATACGAATAATCTAAGTCATAATAAACTATCATAAGATTATCATATGGTAGACATGGAAGGCAGGAATAATGAATAAATTGATAAAAGCAAAAATAATTTGATGAACATGAATATAACAAACCCACAAACTATGATAATTGATAATAATTATTTTACCGATAATCATAAAATACTTATTTTTAAGATATTAGAAAAAATAACAGAACCTAATTTAAGAAAATTAATATGGGAAAAAATACTAAAATACGAAGAAGAAGAAATAAATAACTTACTAAAACAAGAATGGATTAATGACATAAAACAGATAATACAAGAATTATACGATAGTACAGATTATCTAGACATCATATATTCCTCATATTATAATAGTGATTGAATTATGATAAATGAAGAATATTTCCAACTTTGGAAAGAAATTAATACTGAAATAGATTCATCGGAACAAATTATAAAAACATACTTAGAAGAATATTTAAAAACACAAAAAATACAATATCTACATTTATTAATAGAAGGAGCCCAAATACTTATAAGTAAAAAAGAAAAAGGAGACAAATACTACAAAAAAATATTTAATTAATAAAAGACTATGAATAATCAAAACATAGCCCGAATTCCACACCTACCCCCCAATTTTTTTTTCTTTTTTTCCGATAAAATTAATATCCAAGAATTTAAGTCAAAATTACAAATCTAAGTACTAAAATTTGTAATATAATTTATTTGAATTTGAAGTTTAAAAAAGATCATTGAAAATATTATTAATATTTTAATTTTATAAAAAACAATATTTCATAAATTTAATATATTTTCACTCTGCACATAGCACAGCTAAGTTCACTAGTTATTTAGATAAAGCAGGTGGAGTAGTTGCTATCAGTATTTGTTTTTTGTGGTTACGGGATTTGTTTATCAAGTTGGTTAATCTTCATGGACTTCATATGAGTTGTTCACGTAACATTCATTGCTTTCCTTTATCGAGTTATATACATTTATAAAAATAGTTTTAAATAAAATGTATACATGTAAAAAAGTTAATAAACTCTCTCGATCTCTAATTACTTATCTACTTTTGAATTGACACACTTATTAAGAAAATAATTATTGACATAGTGAGTATACATTTTACCCCTATTAATTATGAAGTGGATGAATTTATAACTTTAGATTTTCAAGAAATTCTATCTTTTTTCAAAACAATTAATTGAGGGTATAATAGGTTAAAAAAATTGTCCTTTCTTGATTTGTCAAAATGGACAAGTAATTAGGGATAACTAAAAAAGAAAAAGTGGACAAATAATAAAAAATAGAGGGAGTATTTGTTCAATTTTATGTTGGGTTGCAAATATTAGTATAAAGTGAGCAGATTATGTATTATTAATTTATGTATTATTAATAATATTGCTTAAAGTGCATAAAATGAAGGGGTGATTTGTGAAGATGTTGCGTTCAAAGGTGGGAGGACACAATTAATATGAAACGTTATTGTGAATGTAACTTATTTTCCTTACTTGTAAAGTCATTTTTCAGATTAAATCTCTCATTCTGTATTTATTTCAAATGCTAATTGTTTAATTGAATAATTAGTTATAACTAATGAGACATTCCTCTAAGGAATTTGATTTTCTAAAAAATAAATATTTTAAAAGGTATTTCATTCAACGAATAGCAAAAAAAATTGATAATCCACTCAAAATAATACTTAATTTGTGGGTTTTATTTTTTTACAAATTGATTAAATTGCAGTGAGCCAGTTTTTAAACAAATTTGATAAAACTTCCGGTGCTTTTAACTCCCGCAATATAATTATTCAAAGAAATTTAATTTGGTGAATCGTTTTTTTCCCCTCATTTCTCTTCCTTTCTACTAATGTTTCTTCTCTCATTATTTTCCTCTAGATCCAGCAAAACCCTAATTCTTCTTACAAATCCTCTTAGTCGTTAGGGATGACAATGGGCGGTGTGGGGTGGCGTGGGGCAGGTTGAGCTTAACCCGTAAAATTTCTAATCCGACTTACTCTGCCTCGCTTAGCAATTTTTTTTTTATTTTCAACCCACCTCACCCCGTCCTGCATAATGTTTTTAATATTTTTTTTTTTTGTTAAATTCGTTACTAAAAATAAAATTTATAAAAATAAATTTATTTTTTTCATTAAATTGTATTAATTTAATAGAAAATGACTTAAAAAATTATTTTTTATAAGTTAATTAGGAAACATGTAAGAGATTGTATTTATTTTTATTGAACCATATTTTCATTTACTATCTTGAATATTTGTAGTAGCTTTAAAGAAATTATTTTAATAAATAATGTCTATCACTCTAATAACATGTTAAAAGTTAAAATTAAATTTAAACCCACATAAAATCTCATAAAGCCAGACCCCTCCCCGCATTAATTTAAAAAAATCCACTTCAACCCGCTCCGCATCCCTTCCACCCTGCATAGCCTTAAACCCACTCCACCCCGCATCCGGCCCTCCCCATTGTCATCCCTAATAGCCGACACACCTTAACACCTCAAATTCATAAGTCTTATTTATTAACAAATATTCATTGATTTATTGAATTTCATCGATCGATTGACGAAATTTGATTTTTTGAAGTTGACATTAGGAATTCGAAAACCGTTGTGACAACGATTTTTGGGGGTTATGAAACATTTAGTAATTTTAAACTTCACTAATTGATAATCTTTTTGTAGTGAATATTTTGTAAATAATATTTTCTTCTGTACCAAACACACCCTAAATTTCATCCTCTTGTCATACTTGGGCGTAAAAACAAAGAGAAAATAACAAAAATGAATCCCTTATATTTGAGGATGAGTTCAAAATAGTCCTCAAGTATCCATTAAATAAGTTTAGTAATTTAATTTTGTCAAAAGTTAACATTTTCAGTATTTGATTAAATATTTATTTATGTTTGGCAAAAACCATGATTTTTTTTTAATCATAAACACAAAGAGAGTCTCATTACTTTGAATGTTACTAATATTTGTATAAATTTTATAATTACTTTAGGTAAAAACTTAGCGGTTAATTTATTTCATAGCAAAAATGTAAAATTATTTAATCAATACCACTTAAAATTTATCAATATTAATATTTATCAATAATTTATTTTACACTTAATGAGATAATTTAATATCATTTAATTAATACCAATTAAAAAATAAATTTTAAATAGATATTGAACCCATGCACAATACGAATTTTTCGTACCTAATATTATATAATGGTAAATTTCATTAATATACAGAAAATAAAAAGGTTTTAAAAAAAATAAAAAATTCCATGCAATTCTTTTCATGTGTAAATGTGTATTGATATTTTATAGATAGTTATGTAATGTACCGACATTGAATAAATGATGTATAAGTGTGTGTCAATATTATATAAATAGTATACAAATATGTATTGATACTGTATAAATAGGTGTGTAATGTATCGGCATTATATAAATAGTGTATGCTTATGTATTGATATTATATGAATAATTATATAATGTATCGATATCAATATTTATTTGACTCTATGATGCATTCTCACCTTAATTAATAAAAGGATTAAAAAAAAAAGAACAAAAATATTATTTTTTACCAAAAAAAAAGGTGAAAAAAATTAGAAAAAAAAAGTTTTTTTATTTTTTAAAAAAAGAGTAACAAAAAAATTTAAATAACGAAAAAGTTTTTTTTTTTTTTTTTTTAAAAAATAGCACAACAAAAAAAGAACAATTTCTTTTTTAAAAAAATCAAAAGAAAGTGGCCAAATGGCCTATATTTGGTACCAACAATGGACGATTGGTCATTTTTAGTTAAAAAAAATAAAATAAAGAAGATAATAATAACAAAGTGAATCATTTTTTGTGTAGAAAATTTAACCCAATGAATATTTTACATAAATTTTTTTCCTTATATAGAACAGCGACACATGCATAATATGTTCAGAAATGTTGTCTGAACAATTTCAGTATAATTTGAACCCTAAAGTAAAATATGAGTAACAAGATAATTATACACACCAAAACGGAAAAAATAATAAGCAACCCAAGATTTCAAAAAGATAATATACACTGTAAATGTTTTGTAAATAGATATGAAAATTTACATATACATAAATCATAAATGCATTATAATTTTTAATTATGTATTTATATAGCTGTTTTGGTTCAATTCTTTTATTACTTTTTACTTAAATCATAATTAAATAAAAAAGTATCGATGTCAAAATTAAAACCAAATCAAAATGTCATTTTTATTTATTTTATTAGAATTTAGGTTTGACTATTTTATATTTTCCCGTTCAATGATCTTTAGAAGTGGGAAAAGAAAACCTGACACACAGACTAACCAACTTTTAGCTATACTATTTTAAAAAGAGTTTTTACATTGTAAATCCTTTGTAATTAATTATTTTTAATTATTTTAATCAATAGTGAATTTGACGCTTCATGAAGTTTTCACACAATTTTTAATAGCTCAATTATTAGAAGAGTGATATCATTGACTAAAACATAAAACATTTATTTCACGAGTTGAAGTCAGATCCATTAACAGAGAAGAGTTTGTTTTATTAGGATACCTTTATAAGAAAGAAGGAAAAACACACCATAAAACCTTATACTTCATAGTTTAAGATTATGTAGGATTGAAGAGGCAACAACAATTATTAAAGGACAACAATCGACCCATACAAAAACTCTCATACTCAAACAAACAAACTTCACCAATAATCAAAAAGTAAATAAACAAGATGGACAACCTCTTCTCTAATGATGATAAAATCAATCACCCCTTTAATGGTAGAAGTATTCACGTCATTGAGGTACTTAGCTTTGTGCTAAAGTTGTTAGAGGAATCATAAAAATATGATTTTCCACCTGGGGAATAAGCAATGATTGCAACATCTTATCCTGTTGTAATCGCAAGTTTATGTACTTCCTTGACAAGAATTGTCCATCTCTTTTTGAAAGTTAAAATGCATCTTGCTTTAGACTCTAGCATCTTGATTTCAGTCTTTTGTCGGCGTATAATTTTCGTGCTATTACAAAAGTGTTAGGGAAAATTAAAGAAGGTGGGGTTTGACTGAATAAGCTTGAGAAACTTTGAGAAGAAAGTCGCATTATTTATAAGCAATATTTTTTTTAATTTCTTGGTTAAGTTAAGTTTATAAATGTAACGACTTGACCTGGTCGTTATGACGAGTAGGTCCATAGGAAAAGAATTTGGGTCAGAAAATTTTTCGAGTTGTAACTTAAAATTTCTTGGTTAGGCCAGCCTCATATGAAATGTCTAGGGCCATCCGAAAGAGGGTGAGATCTTTTGTTGAAATTTGACTGATATATAATTGTAGCCAAGACACTAAGGAGTCCATAAGAACTTTCATAATCGAATTCGGGTAAGAAGAACTCCCTGAATTGAACTTGACTTAAAATGTATGGTTAGGACATTAAGGGGAGAAGTTGTGTTGTAAAAATGGCCTATTTTTGAATGTTGATCCGCATATCCTTCACTGATCTGGGTATAGCGGACGACATCTCGCTATAGCATCGGTTAGACAGGGGTTGCTATAGTGATGTAATCAGGATTTTATGGAGAAAACTGTCCAAAGCCCCTATATTCTACACTTTGAGTTCTTGAAAACGAGAGGAGCAATTTTGGGTAGTCTACACTAGTTTTCTCACGAAATTCATCGGTAAAGGTAAGAATTTGATTCCGCAATCTTGTAAACTATTTCTTAAGCCTTAGAAACTAGGTTGTTACATTTGTGGGGAATGTTTTGGTGTGATTTTATGGTGGGAAATAACCCTAAGTTGGGGAAGATGATCACATTTTGGACAGGATTAGAATTTATTAATAATTTGTGCAAATTAATAGGCCATTAGTAATTGATTATTGTTAACATTGCTTATTCTAGACCAAAAACAAGTCGAGGCACTTCACAACGGGAAAGCTCGGATTATTTACAATTATCAAGAAGCTTGATTCGAGATAGTGATGGTTGTATATTTCCAATTATGTGTATATCCATGTCTACTACTTTATAGTATTAATTGTACAATGCGTGGTAAGAAGCTTATGAAATGAACTTGTGATTGTGAATTGTGGTTTGCAAGTGGTCTTGTTCATTGTACATGATTGTGCATGCTTGTTGTGTTGGTTGGTTTGGGTACCATGCCAGTATAAGATTTTGTTGGTTGGCTCGAATATCATGTCTCATATAATTATACATGGTTGGCTCGGATACCATGCCTAATATATCACTGACAATTTGATTTGGGTTTCGATCAAATATGTGTTTGGGGTTCCATGAGAAGACCAGATGTTCATGTATTATTGTTTCATGACATGTGATATACCGTGATTTTACGGTAATTATGATACATTTCACTTAATAGTTAGTTGTGTCTAGGGCCATTTTGTATTAGAAATAATGTGTTATGTGTATGTTTGCAGGAAATAGGCTTGGACGTGGTTGAGCGAGATGACAACTGAAAATATGTAGAAGGAGCAACCCACGGAACTGATCCACGGACAGTAGGTCCTTTGACGGTCTATCGATGGGTAGGCGTAGATGGATAATCAGGGAAGTCTGACCAAGTGTAGAACTACGGAGCGACTGACGGACCGTAGGTCGACCCACGGGCCGTTGTGACGACCCAGACCGTTGTGATTGACACCCACACTAACACTCCAGTGAGAGAACCACTACTACAACCCAAACCAAGAAACTAACCAAAACTAAGGCATTTAAGTATATGAAAGCAAAAATAATAGCTAAAAACTGAAGTTCCCATAAACTTGAACAAAAGATCTAACAACTAACAATGCAGAAGAATTAACTTAGAACCTGAAAGTCAATGTACCAAAACATTAACAATGAACCAAGTATAAAAAAAAGGGATACAACCCTATACTAATAAACTAACTAAAATAAATGTCTAAGTCTGAAATGTGGACATAGATGAAAGAGAACTCATGGCAGCTCGGAAGAATTGGCTCACCCTTGAATTCGATGTGGCGATCACTAATCTCCAAAGCGAGGTCTGTTAGTAGCCGCTTGAAGATGCCCTGTACTCAACAAAAATAAGAGCAAGTGCAATATCAGTATACAACCACAGTGTACTGGTAGGATCACACGGCTATCCTACTAAGTGCAACATAAGCAAGTTAAGACAACATTATAAGCACATGCATATATATCAACATATACAACATCATCAACAGTTTCGAACAACGATTAGTTTCACATTTTATATCGCATCATTGGTCCTCTTATAGAACCCAAACCCAAATAGTTAGCATACCAAAACGTGGAATCCGATCCCATAATTATACCAGATCGTGACAATCGATCCCATAGTTATGGCAAAATGTGACAACCGATCCAAGTTAGTTATGCCGAAATGTGGCAACCGATCCATTCAACACACCACAATCACAATCACAAATATATCATCAAGATCATACATTTAAGTTATGATTTCATGGCAATCATCATTCATATATCTCATTTACAACAAGTGTGCAACATTCATACATATACAAGTATCATAATGAAGCAAGAACAAACATACATCACACAATCATAGAATCACAACCATCACCTACCTTGAAACAAGCTTGAAACCCTAAGAAACTTGATCCTTTCCTTTTTGGATTCGTTTCGCTTGTTTTTGTTCTACAAACAATCAATATAATTCGAGAATCAATAAACAATCACTAATTGCCTGAATTACTAACAATTCTTGAACCCTAGATCAAACCTATGATCCCCATTGTCCAAATTATGGTGATCCATAGAATATATAACAAAACCTCCCCCCATCAATATTCACCAATTCTATTACGTTCTACGGATCGAAAAATGAATTTAGGGAGTGAAAAGCTTACCTTTAGCCTCAAGAATGGTGAAAAATGAGTAGAAGTCGCCTGGGGTTTGTTCCTTATCTCTAAAAGTCAAAAAGTGCATAATGAGGTCATTTAGGGGTTTATTAACAACTTTAATTCGCATCGAGCCCGCCACAGCGGCCGTCACCCTATTGTAGCGGCTCTGCCAGAGAGGCAAAACCCAGCACCAAAGCATGTTACGTGAGACAATGAGCTAATTAAAGAATTCCAATCCCCATTTCACAGTACACCTCTAACCCATGACGCTCAAAAAATACCCTTTACGCTAAGGTTGATTTCGAGATTTCTACTAGCCCGAATTTAATTCTGTAAAGTCATACGGATTCCTTAGCGAGTTATCTAACCACTATGTAATCAAAATCATAAATGATTCACCCGATTGTTACTAGATTTTCCTACACCTCAAAGACTCCGATTTCGTCCAAATCTGGACAAGTTTGGGAAAATCCAAATACTACAAAAACAAATTTCTAGCCCCAAAGTTTCCCCCATTGGCTTTTCTATAAAGACGGGAACAGGTTGTTACAGCTGTCTTGCATATCCATTGAATGTGTTTAGAGAGTTGAAGTTCTAGTTCCTAATCAAAATCCTAAGTGTGGAGCCACGGAAGAGGACTCACGGACCGTAGGTCGACCTACGGTCCATCCTGCATGTCCGTCGTTGATGATCTGAGAGTGAAGGTTCTAACCTCTGCTGAAAAAGTTCCAAGTGTTGACCTATGAAGGGGACTTATGGACCGTAGGTTGACCCACGGTCCGTAGGTCGAGTCGTCGATTGATGCCGCGTTCCATAAGTTTATTACCTTATTTTGTTTCCTTTTTGTTTATGACATGTCTTTCTATAAATAGGGTATGTAAACCTCATTTTTGGGGGTTAGACATTATTGTTTACTTTTATTTCTTGGTATTTTCTTTGGGAATTAATTTGCAACTTTAGAAATTTGATTTTCGGATTTCGATTTATAAGATTTTGGCTTTGCAATTCAATTGGAGATTTCAAATTTCTTCTACTCTATTCGTAAGATCATGAATTCTTTTTATCAAAGTATGAATTGTGTTCTTTCAAGCATGAGAAACTAAAGCCACAACTACGGTTGTGGGAACCATGAACAATTAACAACTTATGAATAATAATTAAGTAGTTCTTGAATAGTGTTTATGCATGTATTGGTAATTTTTTCGCTTAGAAGTCTTTTAAACGAGTGTATGTGTTAGAATTCGCCTCGTTTCTACTTGCCGGACCAATGAGGTATTTAATGAGAAAAGAATTATGAATAGAGATTTAGTGGGATGCTATCTAATAGTCTAATGCCAATTGGTGTGAGGGTTAAAACTAAGCCATACATTGATGTGATGTCTAATATGAGGTAAAGGTATGGGTTATTAAAGTATACACACAGTGCCGGGCCAAGGTGTGGGGTGAAATTTCCTATTTAGAGGACCAATCACTTAGAGATATCTATCTTACCAACTTTGCATGTAAAACAATAGGAAAGGATTACTATTATTAAGATTACCGTGTTAAGAGCTTACGGGGAACACATACACCCTAATTTCTCTCTCAAATTGATAACTCGAAGTTTGAATCCTGCTCACTTGTTACTTAATCAACAAATTGTTATTTGCTTACACAACGTCCCCCCCCCCCCCCCTTTATTTACTTGTATCGGAAATATTTTGACTAAACGGATATAATAGTGAGTTAAGTTTAAGTCTGAACCATATTCCTCGTGGGATTGACCCCAACCTACAAGCTGGGATATTTATTTGACGACGATCGCTTATATTTCTTTAATAGAGGTGTAATTTGAGCGTATTAACATGTGATTGAGAATCTATGTGTGGTTGGTAATTGTCGTTATACTGTTCATTGTTCAGTGGTATTATTTGGTGGTGAATTGTCTACATTCATATCTTGGATGGTCAGAGTGATCCTACTAATACACAATTATTTTTGTACTAATATTGGACTTGCTTTTTTTGTTGAGTGAAATGAATCCTCCAACTGCTGATTCGAGACCTCAATTGAGAGACGCTTGAACTGAATTCAGGGGTGAGCTACATCTTTCGAGCTGTCATAGGTTCTTCTCTATTTCTTGTTTATCTTTTTAGACACAGACATTAGTATTTAGTTTATGCTTTGTTTTTGGGGTTGCATCCACAGTTTGACTGCTAAAGTTTTAGTATGGTGACTTTCAGTACTTGGGGGTAATGTCTATGTCTTAATTGTTTTAGCTATTGAGTTGAGTTTATGGGGAATGAATTATGTAATTACTAAACATTTTTTCTTATTTATTACTAAAACTCGGTTTATTTGTATGGTGTTGGGCTGGTTTCGGGCTAGACTTTGATTTTCCCACCAGCTTGTTTAGTGTAGCTGCTACTCACGATGGTCTGGTTTGTGATAACAAATGAATTGCTTATTATGTAATTTTCTTAGAGATTACGACTTTAAAAATATATTTTGACTCCAATTTTAAAAGTACATGAGTTACGTTTTTCTCATTCAAGTTATATCTTCTAATTTTCCTCTAATTTTAAAGGTAAATGATTTACATTCTTTCCTCCAAGTTACATCATCTAATTTTCCTCTAGTTCTAAAGGTACATGATTTACATTTTTTCCATTCTAACACATTACTTCATATCGAAGAAGAGGAAATAAAATCCTACAAATATTACTAAAATTGTACATATAATTCAAAAATGGAAAAATTACGAATGTACCTACTCTAAATCAAATAAAGTTTTAAGAATATAATTAAAAATAGCCTATCTTTGAAGTGGAGTAATCTATCAAAGGAAAATTAGAAGATACTTGAATGGAAAAATGTAACTCATATACCTTTAAAATTGGAAAAAAAAATTAAAAGATGTAACTTGAATGGTAAAAACGCAACTCATGTACCTTTAAAATTGAAGTCCAAAATATATTTTAAGGATTGTAAATCTCTAAGAAAAATACATAATAAGCAATTCATTTATACACTTAAATGAACCACAAAATAAAAACAAATGTCATCACCTATAAATTGCACAATTTCCTTCACAAAGTTTCTCAAGTCTATTCTGTCAAGCCATCTTCTTTCACCAAACACTTTTGTAATGGCACAAATTAAGATTATACGGATCATAGGAGTCTTCAATACATCATGAGCCAGATGGACCTTAATTCGAGGCAGCGTTGTTGGATTGAGCACCTGAAGGACTACGACCTCTGTATTCTCTATCATCCGGGCAAGGCGAATATGGTAGAGGACACCTTGAGCCGGAAGACGGTGAGTATGGGTAGTCTAGCATTCCTATCTGTTGAGGAGCCAACCTTGGCTTTGGATATTCAATTCTTAGCTAATAGCATGGTTAGGTTGGATATCTCAGATTCTAGACGCGTCTTGGCCTATATGGGAGTTCATTCTTCTTTGCTTGATAGGATCCGTGGTTGCCAGTTTGAGGATGAGATCTTGGTGGCCCTTAGAGATTAAGTGCTAGCAGGTGATGGTGGTCAGACTACCTTAGATCCTGATGGAGTGTTGAGATTCGCTGGCCGCATTTGTGTTCTGAGAGTTGGAAATTTGATACAGTTGATACTTTCTATGGCCTATTAGTCTAAATACTCTATCTATCCGGGCACAACGAAGATGTATTGTGATTTGAGGTAGCATTACTGGTGGAGTGGCATGAGGAGAGATAGTGCTGACTTTGTTTCCCGTTGCTTGTGTTGCCAACAGGTGAAGGCCGAGCATTTGAAGCCTGGTGGTGAGTTTCAAAGATTACCCATTTCGTAGTGGAAGTGGGAGCATATCACTATGGACTTCATTGTGGGATTGCCTCGGACATCTAGAGGTGTTGACAGCATTTGGGTCATCATGGATCGATTGACCAAGTCAACACACTTCCTCTATGTTCATACTACTTTTAGTGCCGAGAGGTTAGCTCGTATCAACATTAGGGATATGGTCTATCTTCATGGGGTGCCAGCTTCTACTATATCAGATCGGGGTTCTCAGTTCACGTCTATCTTTTGGAGGACCTTTCAGGATGATTTGGGCACTCAAGTTGACCTTAGCACAACTTTTCACCCACAGACGAATGGCCAGTCGGAGCGTACTATTCAGGTCCTTGAGGATATGTTGCGGGCCTGTGTTATGGACTTTGGAGGTCAGTGGGACCAGTTCTTGCCTTCGGTGGAGTTTGCATACAACAACAACTATCATTCTAGCATTCAGATGGTCTCATTAAAGGCCTTGTATGGTAGGCGTTATCGCTCTCTGGTAGGCTGGTTTGAGTCTACAGAGCCTAGGCTGCGGGGTACAGATTTGATTCAGGAAGCTTTGGACCATGTGAGAGTGATTCAGGATAGACTCAGGACTGCTCAGAGTAGGCACCACAGTTATGCGGATTAGAGGCGTTGACCTTTGAGATTCTCTATTGGTGATCAAGCATTCCTCCATGTGTCACCCATGAAGGGCGTGATGAGGTTTGGGAGGCGGGGGTAAGCTTAGCCCCAGGTACATTGGGCCTTTTGAGATACTCCGGACAGTTGGGGAGGTTGCTTATGAGTTGGCCTTACATCCAGGATTTTCATCCATCCACCCGATTTTTCATGTCTCGATGTTGAGCCGGTATGTTCCTGATGAGTCTCATGTGCTCCAGTATGATGCAGTTGAGTTGGATGACCATTTGACATTTGTAGAGTAGCTAGTTGCCATCTTAGCTAAAGATGTGAGAAGATTGCGCTCGAGAGCCATTCCTGTTGTTAAGGTCCATTGGAGGCATCGCCCAGTCGAGGAGGCTACCTGGGAGACCAAGCAGGAAATGCGAGAGCAGTTTCCCGGCTTATTTGAGCCCTTAGGTATATCCTTATCCTTTCTTTCGCGGACGAAAGTCCTCTTTAGTAGTGGATATTGTAATGACCCTCCCGGTCATTTCTGTATCTTGCTTTCTGTGTGTCATTTAGAGCATTCTTGTAGTGACTCCAAGTCATTTATGACTTACTGGGACTGACAGTTCGGTCACCTGGTCGTTCGTTTGGTTTTGGTGCGAGTTTTAGTGTTTTGGAGCTTATGAACCTTGAACTATCATTTTTGATTAAAAATTCAAGAAGACCACCTCAGAAAAGAATTCTGACAATTTCATCAGCTCCGAAAGGGTCATTTTAGGCTAGTAGCATGGTCGGCATGACACCCGAGGTTTTCAGTGTGAGTCGGTGCGATTAGGCGTTTAGCCTTTGAAATTTGGCCTAAGGTTGACTTTGGTCAACATTCTTGGAAAACGCACTCGGATGAAATTTCCATCAGTGCGGTTAGCTCTGGAATGTTGAGTTTGGTCTAGAACAACCTTTCGTTCGACTCTCGAGGCCTCCTGACTCATCCGAGTCCCTCGATGGATTATGGTTAAAATGACTCTTGGAAGTGGGACCCACTTTTTATCGAGATGACCTCTGATGGAAATTTCAACTACACCGTTGAGTCTAAAATATCGAATTTAGTAGGGTAGCATATCTACTTTATTTTTATTGGGTCCCGAACGAATTTCGAGCACCCCGTCGGAGACTTTGAAGTATTTAGCCAAAGCTGGTATAGCTTTTTAAAACCCCATTTCAGCCTCATTTGCTAACTTCAAACCCTTATAACTCTCTCATTTCTAGTCCAAATTAAGTGATCCAAAGGTTCATCTTGTGGGATTTTTCGCAAGGAACGCGTTGGCATGGTTAGAGTTCGTATTCAAAGCTTCGTTGGAGGTAAAAAGTTTTGTTTTAGCTGCTTTCATAGCCATTTTTGAGCTCAATTTTTTGGGAAATTTTAGAAGCTGATTTCTTGGTCATTTTAGGTCTGAAGTTGGTGATTCAAAAGCCTAGATTGTGGGGTATTTCGTGAGGATCGTTGTGATGTGATTAGTTTCAGCATATGGACCCTCATTTCTGGTATTTTCTTGTAAATAGCTGCTGCTATTGTTGTTCCTTTTTAGTGTGTTTTGGATTTTTCGTTGCATGCTCATGTTGGACTATTCTGAGCCCCGAATTGTGTTCTATTTTGGAACACAAGTTCGGGGAGGTGTTTAAGAACCTATTTTTGGGATTTCTAGCGCCGGCTCCACTTTCCCCTTTTTGACCTCGAAATTGGTCCGTCTCTGTTTCTTCTGATTTTAGTGTCTGAATGACCGTAATAATGTTGTGACTCCATTTTTGATAGTGTGTCAGCATTTTAAGTCCGTTCGGAAGGGGAAGGCTCCGAAGAAGCAAGTTTTGGAGCACGCGTGGTCGGCCTATATGTAGGCTACAATTTCCCTCTCTTAGATTGAGCTTGAGAGTGTAAATGCATGTTGATTATTTGGAATTTGGGTTGGTAGTTATTGAATAGTGGATAGGTGTTTAGAAATCATGTTTCGACCTCTATCGCCTAAATACTTATATAGAGCATCCGTTTGAGGTCCGACCTTTATCGCCTAAATACATATATAGATCATCCAGTTTGAGGTCTGGCCTTTATCGCCCAGATACTTATATAGAGCATCTGGTTCGAGGTCCGGCCTCTATTGCCTATATACTTATACAGAGCATCCGATTAGAGGTCCGGCCTCAGATACTTGATACTTGCGATTGGTTACTTGGGTACTTCTAGTGAGCATCTGGTTCGAGGTCCGGCCTCCATACTGTCAGATTCTACTATTTTGGGTTGAGGTTCTGGTTTGATGTTCTTTGTTCTTAGAGTCTCGTATGCAATACTCTTTAGCTATAGTTTTTTGTGTACTCGTCAGGCCTATGGGGATCCATTCGGGTTTTTAATTTAACTTGCGCACAAGTATACCTTCTGGGCTTATGGGGGTCCAATTAGGTGTAGTTAGCTTATAAATTACTTTAGTTAGTTCTTTCTACACTCGTGTGCATTCCATTGTTACTTAGTTTTCTGTTCTAGACCTCCATTTGTGTTATTCCTTCTTTTCATATTGCCTTTACTTTTCAAGTTCATTCGGCCTACGATGCCTACTGGGTACCTGCTGTTTTGGTACTCATGGTACACTCTGCATTTGTTTCGTGATACAGGTCTGAGCACCAGTGGCCAGCGTTGATCCAGCTTGGAATAGTCTGATCCGGAGACGGGGATGAGCACACGCTGTTCTGTACTATTTTAGTCTGCATCTATATATATAGACTTGTCTTTTGCCTTTCGAGACAATCGAGTCTCTGTGATCCACTTTTGGGACTTGTACTCTTTTTGGTAGTAGCTCTGTACTAGTGACTTCAAGGTTTTGGGAGGGATCTTTATTTGTATATATTTATTTTGGTTTGCTTCCGCCTTGTTGTCTTTGTTTAGATTATTTTTTTTGCTAGTTTCTGTCCTTACGCTCATTGCTTGATGTTCTGGGTTACGGGTTGACTTACCTATTGGTAGGGTAGAGTAGGTGCCATCATGACTCAAGAAATCGGGTCGTGACATTTTAAAATACTTTTCACAATAGCTAGAATTTCTTTAGCTATGGTGGCATCATTTTTCTGAGATGGATTCCATTTCCCAGAGTAAAATTGAATAATATAGTGACGTTTATTATCTGGGCAATATTGTGTAAGAACACCACCAAATCCAATATCTAAGGCATCAATCTCCACTATTTTTTCCCAATTTGGGATTGCCAAAGTGAGGCATGGAAGGTTTTTAACCTTAGCCTTAATCCGTTTAATGGCTTCAGTATGATCATTAGACCAAACTTTAGGATTCTTCTTTAGCCTGTCATATAAAATGGCTGTATCTATTGCCAAATCCTTTATAAAAGGTGCTGCATAATTGAGACTACCAAGAAATTTCTGCAATTGAGCCTTATTATTAATTTCATCAGGAAATTTAGAAGCAAATTCAATACTTCTATTAATAGGACTAATATTTCATTTTTCAATGTTATGACCCAAAAATCTCACATTAGTTTGAAATAAAGCCATTTTTGGTGCAGATATAACTAAACCATTTTGTACAATAATTTTCTTGAAAAATTCAACATGTTTAAAATGAGTTTCTATAGTTTTTGAAAATACAAGAATATCATCTATATATACAATAATAAAATTACTATAAGGTATAAAAATATCATTCATAATTCTTTTAAATTCTGATGGAGCGTTTGTTAAATCAAAAGGCATAACGTTCCATTCAAATTGACCAATGGGGACATTAAAAACGGTTATAAACCTGTCAGATTCACTTATTTGAATCTGCCAATAACCTGATTTTAAATCAAATTTGGAGATTATAATCGCATCATAAATTTTATTGATTAAATCCTTTTTATTAGGGATTGGATACCTGATCTATCTAAGAGCCTTATTAAGAGATTTATAATTTATCACCAACCTGGGGGAACCTCTTTCCTGTTCAGCATGCTTATTAACATAGAATGCTGTATAGGACCAAAGATAGTTTGAATGCCTTATAAAGCCTTTCTGCAGTAACGATTCAATTTCTTTTTTACATAATTCCAAATATTCGGAATTCATTTGGCATGAACTTGCTTTAGTAGGAATATTATCTTCGTTAAAATCATCCTCATAAGGGAGACTAACAACATGCTTTTTTCTGTTTCAAAAAGTATTAGGATGGTCTCCACAAATATCAAGAGAAAATTTATTTTTCAAAATAACAATTTTTTTCTGTAATTTAGGATTTTGCAAAATAGTATCAACTTCAATGCTATTAATTTCTTCTTTTAGAAAACTCATTTGATTTTGCTTCAACATCATTTTTGAAGTCAATTCATTAAGCATTCTAGTAAAATGTTTAGTGATAAATTCTAAAGTAAAGGTAGTACCTATAATTTTTTCAATGTCCCAATGAGTAGGAGAGAAAATATCATTTATAAAGGGAACTCCCAAAATAATTTGGTTAGTAATATCTTTAACTGAAACAAAACTTTGAGGAACACAATCTTTTCCTTTGCAAATAAAAGCTTTTGTTAGTTTAAACTCAATATTCATTTTACTACCATTTGCAGATCTTAAATTATGAGTAGTTTTATGAAAGTATCCTAAAGGAATCAGTCCTTCTTGAATATAATTTAAATCAGCTGCACTAGCAATAAGAGGAATAAATTCTTTTTTATAATGAAAATCAATCAAAAGAGTAATTTTTGTATAAAATTTTTGTGAAGTGAAAGCCTTTAAATTTTTGTAAAAAATCAGCCTTGTTATTATCGAAATTTAAATTAGTAAGAAAGTCTAAATTATTCATTTCTCCTTCCTCTGAAGCAGAAGATGCTGAGTTATTACTCAAATTTCGTCAAATATCCAAGCTATCAAGACTAGCTTCTAATATGACATTCTTTTCTTTAAGATGTTGAATATCATCCTTGAGATTATTGATCTCTTCTTCCAAATCATTAATGGTAGTGGGAGTACTTATAAGTTTCCTTCTTTCTAATTGAAGTTTATTTACTTCTGCCATGGTATATGAACCTTCCTTAGTAGGTATCTCTTTTGGAATATGATCCTTAGAAGTAGATGCTTTATTAATTATTTTATCAATAATCTGAGCTCTTATATCCGGGTCTTTTACCTCTTGCAAGATCTCTATAACTTTGTCATTATCAATGACATTTAAGTCAATTCTTTGAATTGATAATAAATCTTATAAAGATTATCTTCTTCCTCGCCACCTTTGATACATTCTAACCCTTGTTGGCAAGGTAGAGATTCCTCTTCGGAAGACATATAATCTTCTTGTTGAAAAGATTTAAGATCTTCACTTGTTGAAGAAGATTTTTAATAAATGCTATAATTTGAATCTGATTTTCCAGAATCTGAGTTAAGCATAATATTATATAAGGAATCTTTATTACTATCATCAATGTCAATGTTTCTTATGTTTTCCCTAACTCTACAATCTTTTGCATAATGACCATACCTTCCAGATTTGTGGCAAGTATCCGATTTATCATAGCGACGTCTAAATTTATAAAATCTATTGTCATTTTTCCTTTCATTCTTCCTCTTTTCTTTTCTTTCTTTTCTTTTTCTCTTCCATTCTTTATAATCTTTCTTGGAAGAATGCTTCTCTTTCTACTTCCTTAAAAGCAGATTTGGGAATATCCAATGCAATTGTTCACAGAATTCACTTAACTGCTTTCTTTCATTAAGATGATGTCTCTTAATTTGTTGGTTTAGCTTAATTTCATTATATAAAGCCAAACCTTCCTGCACGCAAACACTTATCCACTTCCCATATGTATAATTTTCATAATTAATGCTAGGACTATCACCTCTAAGGACCTTTCTTACTCTTTCAGCAAAGAGAGCTGACAATCCATTCAATAAATTTGGATTTCCAATAAGTGCTATTACATTATGGCAGTTCCATAACCTTACAAAGAAAAACATATTTATAGAACCTAAAAGATGTAAGAGTCTTACACCTTAGATTCTGGAGAAAAGTCCTGATAGTTTCACTATTATCTAACCATCTTCCTGAAAAATGTTCTATAATATTCAAAACCAATGTATAAACTGAATTTTGAACTTCTCCTTGACCTTCTTGTTTTACCAGCTAAAGGATCTTATCTCTTTGTTCTTGATTGAGATAATTATCCCACCATTCTTTCAACTGTCCTGTAAACCCTGCAGTTATCATTTCTGCAATAGTCCTATCACTATTTTTATTAGTCTAACAGATAGTACTGTACATCAACATCCTATGCATAGTTGTATAAATTTGTCTATCTGTATAACCATCTATGTTCTATTCATATATCTCTTTTCCATTATAACTATTCGTTACAATATATTCATGTTATTCCATTAAAACATCCTGAGGAGTTGGCCTAGGATAGTAGAACATCCTCTGACTAGTTTTCTCGCATATTTTTCTGATATTTTATTAATTTGATCAGAAAATTTCTTATTACCTACACCACTTCTTTCCCCTTTTGAAAGATTATTAATCTTCAGAGGTTTAAAAATCCTTTAATTTGAAATCTTCTATTTCTTTGGGGGTGGGGGGGGGGGGTTGAATGCTAGGTTTAGCAACCGTACCTTTACCCTTCTTATCAATACTCATTTGAGATAAAAGTTTATCAACTTTATCATGGAGAGATGCTATATGATCACCTAGAATAGTCATATAAATATTTGTATAATATTGTTACTTTATCATTAAATTAAGAGAAAATGGTCAAATACCCCCCCAACCTATTGTCGGATTCTCAACTACACACTTTAACTTTATTGGGGTCCTATCACCCCCCTAAACCGTTTAAAACTTAAATTATTACCTCTCTAATTGCTGATCTGGCAAAGTGGTGTATTTCACTCTTTTTGAGAGAGTGAGCAACAAAAATAAATTATTAAAATTTTATTTTTAATTATTTTTTATGAATATATGTATTTTTATTTATTTATTGTCTTTCTTCTTTCTCTCATGCCCTTTCCACCATTGTCACTGCTCCAAATGGATCTTCACGCTGGAGCTTCGACCAATAAACAACAGTAAAATAACAAGACCACCTACACCATTGGAGCAGCAACTTCACCGAATCAAAACCTCTTTAGTGTCTCTCTTCCTCGTCACTGTTGACAAGCAACAAGACGCCGACGAACTATCAAACACCACACCTCTTTTTGCTTCTGACAACGAACAACCAGCAAAATCCCAATTAAACTTTTGATGCTGGAATTGAAATTGGATTTATGATGATTTTGATGTCTTTTCAATCTGAAGCTTTATTCTCAAGAGAAAATGGTGGAGAGTTCTTTTAGTGGGTGAAAAAGATAATGATGAAGGTGGAGGGAGATGATAAAGAGAGAGGCGGAGGTGGGGGAAGACCCTCAACATTTTCTCCAAATCAAGCTTACACAAAAAATTAGTGCTAAAAAAATTGTTGAAGAAAGGAAGGAGACGAAGAGAATATTTTTTTTTTTAAAAGAACAATTGGTTAAATTCAGGTGTAAGTGCGCGTGTTTCACCCACTTGACGCTTGACTGGTTATGGCATTTCAACGGGGTATATATTCCACTTTAAAAAAGTTTAGGGGGGTAATAGGACTCCCGTGAAGTTGGAGTGTGTAGTTGGGATTTTGGGTATAGGTTGGGGGGGTTTTAGACCATTTTCTCTTAAATTAATGTGCTGACTAGTGAATAAAGCTATATCATTTTCAAATAATTTTGAAAAAACATTAAAATGAACAATCTTATCATCCTTATTAATTTGTAAGGATTGTAATAGTGGAAATATTGATTTTATAATATCTCCATTACTTAAGGTAAAATCTTTTTCTAACATAAAAATATAGTTCTAAACATGTTTACACATAAACCATGTAACAAATGCAATTAAAACATTTTTTCCTGATTCAATAGGATCATTATAAAATTCTTCTTGAAATTGAAATTGTTCTTCTTTATTGAAATTTTTGATAACCCATTTTTTAAAAGGTTTCCATCTGAATTTTTGAAATTCCTTAGCAATCTTTGCTCTTGCCTGGGAGCCAGGACTAAAATCACTAGGCTTGTCAGTCATCATAAAACAAATCGATGTAGTTAACCCATCTGAAAAATTCATTTCAGATTCAGTTATGTCAAAATCTGAGCTAGGTCTAGCAATGTTATCTTTGTCAATTTCTATACTATCACATTTATAATTTTCTCTAATTTGAGAAATAGAAGCTCTAGATGGTACTTGCACAATATAATCCAGGGGAGAAATATATGAAGAATTAGATCTAGTAATTCTAGAAGAAATGCTACCACTTTCAATTATATTATTTGACATATAATCCGAAAACTTTATTTTAACAGTTCCATCATTCAACAGTTCAATTTCTGAAACTTCTTCATTAATATATTTTAGGAGGAGTAGCTCGCTCAATAACCCATTCTTGTGGAAAATCAATTTCTTCCCACTTAATCGGTCTTCGAGTAACTACTCTAGATTTTTCAAAATTAGTTTCTATTAAAATAGTCTCATTTTAAAAATCAATGACTTTACACATAGGATTCAAAGTATGTAGTAGTTTATAATAAATTCTATAACAAATACACACCACTTCAGTGCCAGGCATATAATCATAACCATGAAGTTTAACATTTAGCATAAGAGAACTTAGTGAATTTTCATCTTGCAAAGAAATTTGCAAATTAGGATAAACATTAAAATAAACAGGTCCATAGGCTAGACTAGTTTGAATAGTCTCTATAAAAGATTTTTTCCAATAATGATTTCTACCATCACGTAAAGCTGCTATAAAGCTTTCAGGTAGACCACGTAAAGTCAGGGGCTTAAATGCCACCTGAACCAAGCCAATAAGCATAAATCTATAAACAACTTTATAAGGGGCTAGATAAGTCTTAGATATCAAACTAAAAGTCTGATGATCATTATCAATAGTAATAGTACCTTCAGTGGTTTTAACCACTAGTTTGTGACCAATTTTCTCAAAAGTTCCCATTTGATATATAATTCTGGGAGAAAACATACAAATAGTCCACTTATTAAGTAAATCTAATTGTTGAGGTATAACATACTCTTCTTTTTTACTATTTTTAACAGTAGACTTCTTCTTTATAATATTCATGAATAAAAGAGTGTTATCACCTATAATTACTATAATTCTATGGCTCTAATACCATAATAAATGGATCGCACAACCTACTATAAGGATCATTTACAAATTTAACTAATTTTTCAGCATAGTAACCTAAAGACTTTCACTGTATCCGGGTCCGCCCCAGGGTAATCCAACGGTCTTCTACCGAGTCCTCCCACAACACATGGTAATCCAACGGATACATTCAGGTCCTCCCCTTTTACTGGATAATTCAACGGATGAACGTAATAGTCTTTTAGTAATATTCTTAAAATTCCTCTAATTAGACCTTAATTTTAGCTGCTTAAACCATCTTTTATAGATACACCTCCATTTAATTATAAATATCTAGTAAGATATAGCTCAACACAAAAATCTAGCCTGTCATTAGGCTTAAGCTAAGAAGAAATAAAGGAAAATGAAAAGCAGTACCTTAAAATGAACTTCAGAATCAGCAATATCCAAACCAAATTACAAACTTTTATTTCCACATGAGAAATTTTACAAGAAATATTACAAGAAAACTTATAGAGAGAGCTTATAGAGAGAGAGGGGGGGGGGGGGTTCTAATAACCTCCCTCTTGACGACAACTTCTGCCTCTTTATATAGAGGTCTGAAAGGATAAAAATGTAAAATTACAATGGCCCACACTTTTTACATTGGCCAATAACAAAACGATAAGACCGACAAAATAATGTGGTCTTCACTTTTATTTCACATGGCCTACTTAACTTTTGATGGCCACTATCTTTCTTTATGAAAGATAAAATATACCCACTCTATCTTTCTTTATGAAAGATAAAATATACCCACTTTCACTATCTTTCTTTATTAAAGATACCCACTTTATGAAAGTTTTTTGTCTCTTATCATTTTTGTCTACATCTTCACATCTTTTCTTTCCCCTTGCATGTGCTCTTGTCGGAGGATTCCTCCACTTGCTCTTGGGAATTTGATGAAAAGAGCATCAATATCAATTTCTTCTATGCTGTTGTCACTTTGAGCTTTACCTGCTAAACATACTTCATCATCTTGATTTGTATGACTGGCAGATGTCATGGAAATATCATCTCTAATTTCGATATCAAGATTTTTCATTAAATCTTTCTTTGCTTCTTCCATGTATAAAGCTATGATTTTTGATTTGGATACTGCACCGTTCTTCATTTCAATTTTTCGAGCAATTTGCTTGAAAGGACTAAGACTATTATCTTGTGGTTGTAAAATTTCCTGCATATGATATTTATCAATTGTTTGATTTATTAAATACAAAATCTCTTGGCCACGGATTTTACCGTCAAGATCTTTACTTATTAACTTACTCCAAAACTTCATATAAAAAGTTCTTTGTAAACAGGGAAATTCCTTAGAAGTAGTATTAACCTCTATATTCCACCTCATAATTCATGGAATAGAGAATTCTATAAAAAAGAACATTATGGACATTCCTTCGAAAAAGATATTATCTTTTTCCATGCTTATGAGCTTAGGGGATATGTCCAACCATTTTAAATATAATTTTTTATATTGTTCTGGCAAAATCTTTATTGATGGTCCATATGACATCCACTATTTGCAGAACTAGTTAGGGATATTTTGTGTATAAACATTTGAACAAATCTTTGTGAACCATGAGTGCTTTTTATTAGTCTTCTCATAGAATAAAGATTTATTAAAGCTGTCAACATAGTCCCAGTAATTATATTTTAATGCAACCTTCTGTTCCGGATGGATATAATCCTTTTCCTTTAGAGGACTCATTCCCCATTCTTCTGGAGAAACAATTCTCTTTATAATAGTTTTTGAAAAGTCATAAACTTTCTTTGTGTTAGCAGGGTAGAAATGCTGAAATTATGCTGACCCTGTTGATGAGAGTATCATCTCATAATGCATCATGTATTTATACAAAGTCGTAGTATAACAAACTGTATCTAAATACCTTGTCATAAGCTGTCAAGGATCATTTTTCCATTTTAAATCATTATTTTCCAAAAGAAGTATAACTTCTTTTCTTTCATTCATATCAAAATCTTTTGTGTTTTCTTCATCCACTAATAAGGTGGAAAAGGTTGGAGGAGTATTATCTTGGCTTTGCTTGGATTTCATGAAATCCATAAATTCTTTATACATATGATGATTTATATTAAAACCTCCTTCACTTGTCGAAGCACTAGATGCTGCGACCGGTTGCTTTTTCCCAAGTTGAGCGAGGATATGACCTCCTCTTGTTCGATTTCCTCTTCCTCTACCCCATAGGGAAGGCCATGATGGCCTCATGCCTAAAAACAAAGACATTTATGATCAGTCTAAACATTCTCTAGTAAGAATATTAGGAAGACTATTATCTTCACCTTTTTTTTTTTTTATAAATTATCTCAAAATCAAATGGTACTAATAAAGCTTTTCATCTGGCAAACATTTGTTTAGAAACATCATGTTTACAATCTTTATTAAACATGAACTTAGCAGCTTGACAGTCAGTCTTTACTATAAACTTCTGATTATAAAGATCTCCTAGAATTTCTTTAGGTATGGTGGCATAATTTTTCTGAGATGAATTCCATTTCCCAGAGTAAAATTGAATAATATAGTGACGTTTATTATCTGAGAAATATTGTGTAAGAACACCAAATCTAATATCTGACGCATCAGTCTCCACTATTTTTTCCCAATTTGGGTTTGCCAAAGTGAGACATGGAAGGTTTTTAACCTTAGCCTTAATCCGTTTAACGGCTTCAGTATGATCATTAGACCAAACTTTAGGATTCTTCTTTAGCCTGTCATATAAAATGACTCTATCTATTGCCAAATCCTTTATAAAAGGTGCTACATAATTGAGACTACCAAGAAATCTCTGCAATTGAGTCTTATTAGTAATTTCATCAGGAAGTTTAGAAGCAAATTCTATACTTCTATTAATAGGACTAATATTTCCTTTTTCAATGGTATGACCAAAAATCTCACTTAAGTTTGAAATAAAGCCATTTTTGGTGCAGATATAACTAAACCATTTTGTATAATAATTTTCTTATATAATTCAAGATGTTTAGAATGAGTTTCTATAGTTTTTGAAAATACAAGAATATCATCTATATAGACAATAATAAAATTACTAGAAATTATAAAAATATCATTCATACTTTTTTGAAATTTTGATGGAGCTTTTTTTAAACCAAAAGGCATAACGTTCCATTCAAATTGACCCATGGGGACATTAAAAGCAGTTATAAACTTGTCAGATTCACTTATTTGAATCTGCCAATAACATGATTTTAAATGAAATTTAGAAATATAATCGCATCATAAACTCTATCCAATAAATCCTTTTTATTAGGGATTGAATACTTGATCCATCTAAGAGCCTTATTAAGTGGTTTATAATTTATCACCAACCTGGGGGAATCTCTTTCCTGTTCAGCATGCTTATTAACATAGAATGTTGTACAGGACCATGGAGATTTTGAATGCCTTATAAGGCCTTTCTGCAGTAGCGATTCAATTTCTTTTTTACATAATTCCAAATATTCGGAAATCATTTGGCATGAACTTGCTTTAGTAGGAATATTATCTTCGTTAAAATCATCCTCATAAGGGAGACTAACAACATTCTTTTTTCTGTTTCAAAAAGTATTAGGATGGTCTCCACAAATATCAAGAGAAAATTTATTTTTCAAAGTAACAATTTTTTTCTGTAATTTAGGATTTTGGAAAATAGTATCAACTTCAATGCTATTAATTTCTTCTTTTAGAAAACTCATTTGATTTTGCTTCAACATCATTTTTGAAGTCATTTCATTAAGCATTCTAGTAAAATGTTTAGTGATAAATTCTAAAGTAAAAGGTAGTACCTATAATTTTTTCAATGTCCCAATGAGTAGGAGGGAAAATATCATTTATAAAGGGAACTCCCAAAATAATTTGGTTAGTAATATCTTTAACTAAAACAAAACTTTGAGGAACACAATCTTTTCCTTTGCAAATAAAAGCTTTTGGTAGTTTAAACTCAATATTCATTTTACTACCATTTGCAGATCTTAAATTATGAGTAGTTTTATGAAAGTATCCTAAAGGAATCAGTCCTTCTTGAATACAATTTAAATCAGCTGCACTAGCAATAAGAGGAATAACTTCTTTTTTATAATGAAAATCAATCAAAAGAGTAATTTTTGTATAAAATTTTTGTGAAGTGAAAGCCTTTAAATTTTTGTAAAAAAGCAGCCTTGTTATTATCGAAATTTAAATTAGTAAGAAAGTCTAAATTATTCATTTCTCCTTCCTCTGAAGCAGAAGATGCTGAGTTATTACTCAAATTTCGTCAAATATCCAAGCTATCAAGACTAGCTTCTAATATGACATTCTTTTCTTTAAGATGTTGAATATCATCCTTGAGATTATTGATCTCTTCTTCCAAATCATTAATGGTAGTGGGAGTACTTATAAGTTTCCTTCTTTCTAATTGAAGTTTATTTACTTCTGCCATGGTATATGAACCTTCCTTAGTAGGTATCTCTTTTGGAATATGATCCTTAGAAATAGATGCTTTATTACTTATTTTATCAATAATCTGAGCTCTTATATCCGGGTCATTTACCTCTTGTAAGAGCTATATAACTTTGTCATTATCAATGACATTTAGATTCAATTCTTTGAATTGAGAATAAATCTTATAAAGATCATCTTCTTCCTCGCCACCTTTGATACATTCTAACCCTAGTTGGCAAGGTTGACATTCCTTTTCTGAAGACATATAATCTTCTTGTTGAAGAGCTTTAAGATCTTCACTTATTGAAGAAGATATATCATAACTGCTGTAATTTGAATATGATTTTCCAGAATCTGAGTTAAGCATAATCTTATATAAGGAATCTTTATTACTATCATCAATGTCAAGGTTTCTTGTTTTTCCCCTAACTCTGCAATCTTTTGCATAATGACCATACCTTCCATATTTGTGGCAAGTATCCGATTTATCACAGTGACATCTAGATTTATAAAATATATTGTCATTTTCCTTTCATTCTTCCTCTTTTCTTTTCTTTATATTCTTTTTCTCTTCCATTCTTTTTAATCTTTCTTGGAAGATCTATTCTTGGAAGAATGCTTCTCTTTTTGCTTCCTTTCCTTAGAAGCAGATTTGGGAATATCCAATGCAAATTGTTCACAGAATTCACCTAATTGCTGCCTTTCATCAAGACGATATCTCTTAATTTGTTGGTTTAGCTTAATTTCATTACACAAAGCCAAACATTCCTGCACGTAAGCACTTATCCCATATATATAATTTTCATAATTAATCCTAGGACTATCACCTCTAAGGACCTTTCTTACTCTTTCGGCAAAGAGAGCTGGCAATCCATCAATAAATTTGGATTTCCAATGAGTGTTATTTCATTATGGCAGTTCCATAGCCCTACAAAGAAAAACATCTTTATAGAACCTAAAAGATGTAAGAGTCTTACACCTTAGATTTTGGAGTAACGTCCTGATAATTTAACTATTATCTGACCATCTTCTTGAAAAATGTTCTATAATATTCAAAACCAATGTATAAACTGAATTTTGAACTTCTCCTTGACCTTCTTGTTTTACCGCCTGAAGGATCTTATCTCTTTGTTCTTGGTTGAGATAATTATCCCACCATTCTTTTAACTGTCCTGTAAACCTTGTAGTTATCATTTCTGCAATAGTCTTATCATTATTTTTATTAGTCTTACAGATAGTACTATACATCAACATCCTATACATAGTTGTATAAATCTGTTTATCTGTATAACCATCTATGTTCCATTCATAAATCTCTTTTCCATTATAACTATTCATTACAATATATTCATTTTCTTCCATTAGCACATCCTGAGGAGTTGACCTAGGATAGTAGAACATCCTCTGAACTTGTTTTCTCGCATATTTTTCTGATATTTTATTAATTTGATCAAAAAATTCCTTATTACCTGCACCACTACTTTCCCCTTTTGAAAGAATATTAATCTCCAGAGGTTTAAGGTTATTACCTTTGAAAGTCTTTTCTAAGAAATTTTCTAAATCATAAAAATTCTTTAATTTGAAATCTTCAATTTCTAGTTGGGGGGGGAGGGGTTGAATGCGAGGTTGAGCAACCATACCTTTACCCTCCTTATCAATACTAATTTGAGATAAAAGATTATCAACTTTATCATGCAGAGATACTATATGATCACCAGCATACTCATATAAATATTTGTATAATTATGCTGCTTTATCATTAAATTAATATACTAACTAGCGACTAAAGCAGTATCATTTTCAAATAATTTTGAAAAAGCATTGAAATGAACAATCTTATCATTTTTATTAATTTGAAAGGATTGTAATGGTGGAAATATTGATTTTGTAATTTCTCCATTGCTTATGGTATAATCTTTTTCTAACATAAAAATGTAGTTATAAACATGTTTACATATAAACCATGGAACAAATGCAATTTAAACATTTTTTCCTGATTCAATAAGATCTTTATAAAATTCTTGTTGAAATTGAAATTGTTCTTCTATATTAACGTTTTTGAAAAACCATTTTCTAAAAGGTTTCCATCTAGATTTTTGAAATTCCTTAGCAATCTTTGCGCTTGCCTAGGAGCCAGGACTAAAATCAATAGGCTTGTTAGTTATCATAAAACAAATCTATGTAGTTAACCCATCTGGGAAATTCATTTCAGATTCAATTATGTCTAAATCTGGGCTAGGTCTAGCAATGTTATTTTTATCAATTTTTATATTATTGTATCTATAATTTTCTCTAATTTGAGAAGTAGAAGCTCTAGATGGTACCTGCACAATATAATCCAGGGGAGAAATATATGAAGAATTAGATCTAGTAATTCTAGAAGACATGCTACCACTTTCAATTATATTATTTGACATATAATCTGAAAACTTTATTTTAATAGTTCCATCATTCAACTGTTCAATATTTGAAATTTCGTCTTTAATATTATTTTTAGGAGGAGTATCTCCCTCAATAACCCATTCTTCTGGAAAATCAATTTCTTCCCACTTAATTGGTCTTCGAGTAACTAATCTAGATTTTCCAAAACTAGTTTCTATTAAAATAGTCTCATTTTAAAAATCATTGACTTTACACATAGGATTCAAAGTATGCAGTAGTTTATAATAAATTCTATAACAAATACACAGTGCCAGACATATAATCATAACCATAAAGTTTAACATTTAGCATAAGAGAACTTAGTGAATTTTCATCTTGCAAAGAAATCTGCAAATTAGGATAAGCATTAAAATAAACTGATCCATAGGCTAGACTAGTTTGAATAGTCCTTATAAGAGATTTTTTCCAATAATGATTTCTACCATCACGTAAAGCTGCTATAAAGCTTTCAGGTAGACCACGTAAAGTCAGGGGCTTAAATGCTACCTGAACCAAGTCAATATGCATAAATCTATAAACATCCCTATAATGGGCTAGATTAGTCTCATATATCAATATAAAAGTCTGATGATCATTATCAATAGAAATAATTTCTTCAGTGGTTTTAACCATTTGTTTGAGACCAAGTTTCTCAAAATTTTCCATTTGATATATAATTCTGGGAGAAATTTTAGGAATAGTCTACTTATTAAGTAAATCCAATTGTTGAGGTATATCATATTCTTCTTCTCTACTTCTTTTAACAGTAGACTTCTTCTTTATAATATTCATGAATAAAGGAGTGTTGAACTAGGTTTTCCAGTAGTAAAACTATCCATTCCGTCCACGCATGTGCCGACTCTCTATAATTAGGTGTTTGAAAAAGATTGGAGTAGTTGTAAGAGGTGCAAAGGCACGACATACATTTAGCACGTAATTGAAAAATGGTAACACAAAGACAATTTTAAGAAAAGCGATGAATAAATAAATACATATATATAAACAAATAGAAATCACACAGATAAGGAAAAGGGATAAGGGCGAAACATGATAATAAACAAATAAGGAAATGGGAAAGGATTAAAAATAAAAATAGATCTACATAAGAAAAGCAAATATACATGAAAATCAAATAACAAATAACATGGTAAAAGTCAAATAAACAATGAAACAACCTAAAATACCCACATAAAGCACTAAACACGTAATGATTTGAACCTAAATCCCCAGCAGAGTCGCCATTTTTTCGCACCCCGTTTTTCTCAAAACGAGTTTTAGTGCACGACCTAACAACTCTTTTGGGTTTTGGGTAGATGAAGAGTCGCCACCTAACGAGTTAAGGTGCGTTAGGGCACCTATCTAACCTAACTAAGTTTAGCTAAGGTCAACGAATCAGAGATTGGGTAATGGTTCAAGTTACCTCGAGGGGAAGGTTTTATGCATCCCTCGAGGTCCACAAATGTGGGACCCGACCGTATCTCATGCAATATGTGGGAGTTACAAATAACAATTAAGTTAACTTTGTTATTATTTATTTAATTAAACATGCAAAATAGGTGATAACAATAAATAAACAATTAAGACTACTTTACTAATTTTAAATAATTAGCTAATCATGCAAGACTACGCGATAACATAATAACAAATAAATATTAAACCATTAACAAAGAGATAAGCGAGGAGATAGAAATTGCACAAATAAAATAAGATCATCATATTTTATTTTTTATATTAAACTACCCCAACTAATTAGAATTAAACACGTAAAAGGACTAAAAGGGGAGGGAGACTCTGAAGGACTTTATGAATCAACACTCGACTTTTTTTTATTTTTTTTAATTTTCCGATAGGCTTCCGTGTAGGGACAGACAAAACCAAGGTTTGTCGCTTAAGCCTGAGTCGATGCCATTATATCCATACGGTCTAAACTACCCCTACTCCACCACCGCATGCTTTTCGTCCTAAAAGGTGTCTAGCGCCCCCGCTTAATGTCCAAGAGGCATTGGACTACTATTGCGCTAATTTTAGACAAAATAAAATCCTAATAGGCCCGCCTAGACACCAAGAAAAACAAATTGGACGATCATTTAGCAAGTAAAGTCTCAAATTAGCCTCTAGAATTTTATTATCATGCTTGTAAACAACACATAATTCGTGAAAATTTAATGCTAAGTGAGTGCAAGCATTATAATAGACAACGTTATAATTGGCAATACAACAGCATAACTACTTAATCAAGAGTGGCATAAAGATATTACAAAGCGGATTGAACTAATTATTAGCCAAGTTAATTAGGATAAATTAGTATAATAGGAGCAAATAGGCAGAAATATCTAAAAGCAGTGGCATATTTTTTATTTTATTTTATTTTTTTATTTATTTTTTAAAACACAGAAGCTGATTTATTAATTTTTTTTTTGTTTTAAATGACAGGAAACAGATAATTGCAGAAAAACTTTGAGCAATCAATTAACTATTAATTTAAAACAGTGACTATTACTATGCAGATTTTAAGCAGGCAGGGATGTATTAAATGTTTAAAGCTGCAACAGGTACTCATGCATGAAATTTATTACATTCAGAAATATGCACATAGATACGACAAGTTATTTAATTCCAATGGGGATTTTTAGTCATATATCATGTTTGAAATTATAAATTGATAATCATTAGCCTTGGTAGATTGACGAATTAACATACAAACATTAAATGCGACACATATAAACATGACTACTTAGATAGGATATTAGAGTAATTATTAAAGCCTACATGCTGATTTCTATACCCAAAGCATGCCCTTAAATGAATTATTGAAAATTATTTATTAAGCATAAACTAACATATGTTGACAGATTTAAGAGAAACATTTAAACATGGTTTCTATATCATATTTTATGCATCATTATATCATCAAGGCCTGAAATCTAACTTTGCGTAGCACTATTGATCAACCATGGAAGGAAAACATATGGACGGTTTATTTTAATATTATAACTACGGCATACTAAAGTGTTACATGCGATGGTGCAAACATTCAAACAAGCATAGGATCATTTTTTTTTTAATTTTGATTTAGAGTGATGAAGGAACCACAATTAAATCACATTCCTATAGTCATGCTTTCTAGCAACACATAGGCTTGCGTAGTATGCTCATTTGACGTCTACTAGAATGTCTTTTGAAGTGTCGTCAAAAATTTTGAGGTCCCCTCAAAATTTTCTGCCCCAGTGTAAAACTTCTGCTATTATAATTTTTGTTGTAGATTGTGGCTTGATTTCTTTGAATTTTTGAGTTCCTCTTAAAAATTCTGCCCCAGTATCATCACTTATCAGAAAATTTCCATTTGAAGGAATTTTTGAGACTCTTTCAAAAATTCTGCCCCAATTACACAGTCAAAGGGTAAAATGGAATTTTTATTATGATAAGACCGAACTCCATAGGAGCGCCTACGTATCCCCTATTAAATAGGAATCAGGTCTAACGTAGTTCCAAATTACAAGAGCATAAGACATTAAACTGAGTGTTCTTAAACAATACTGAAATGATAGACTTTGATCAACTTTATTGCCCATATGATGACATGGGTACTTTCCTTGTTTGGATGTAAAAAAACTTGAACTTAAATGGCGAAAGCCTTTATTGGAGACTGGTTTAAGTAAACTTCCATCATATTCACTGTTGGGATTTCTTTGGCACAAGGTCTGTCCAATGTATGCTTTTAGCCTCAATCAGTTGCTGCTTGCCTCTTAGAGCACGACATGTTTCAATAGTATGTCCTTTCATCCCTGAATGATAGTCACAAATCTCATTTGGGTCATACCCCTTATATTGAGTATCTGGATTTTTGGCAGGGATAAGTGTCACACAGCCAGCCATTTTAATCCTTTTATAGAATTGGTCAAAGGATTCATCTAAAGAAGCGTAAACTTAAATGGGCTTCTTCGCAACATTGAATAGGTTTTTGCGAATATGAGGTTGAGTAAGTAATTTGACATTGTGGACAGGATATGCTGGTTGTTGATATGGTAGAGGATGCTTTCGGGATGGAGGTATTTGATATGGATGAATTTGAAATGGTATGAGAGGCGTGTGATGCCAAGAAACTTGGTGCATAAGAGTTTCATATTGAGGAGCTTGCATGACGGGATTCTGCAGGCGCGGAGTGAGACATAGAGGTCTAGAAGCATAAGGAAGATGCTGAGGAGGATATTCGTAATTTGGAATATGACTGTTCATTGGAGGCATATGAATGGAGCTGGGTTGGTTTTGAGGGCGAGGAGTAGGTTGAGTTGGTGGAGGATCCTTTTGGAAAGTGGCTTGGCTTGTGACAAGTTGTTTATCTATGTCTGTCTTCAGAGTGGGATTGGAGGAGAGTAACAGCTTGGCCCACTCGCGCATACCATATATCTCTTCTTTTAATCATTTATTTTCTGTTCTAAACTTGGGGTCGACTTGCTCGGAGGATGCTTCTTTTTGATAGTCTTGCCCATAACCTTCTCGTTAGTTACTTTCCTCTTTCCTTTGCGATTTTTAGTTGGAAGAGAAGGAAGAGTGCCCTTCGATTGTGTGTGGTAAACCATGGTCTACAAATCAACCATTGGGAAAGGGTAAAAACAAAAGCAAAAGCAAAAGAAAAACCAAGTTAGAACGTTGCATAAATTGATATATCAAACACATTGTTGTAAAATAAACGCCCTAAATGCAAGGAGCCTCGTTGAGCCAGAGGTAGGCTTAGGATGACATATAAGTGATGCACGGTAACATGAGGGAAATCATCATAAATTCTCAAAATCTTGAAGGTATCGATTCCAAGAGCTTGGCGCCAATTGACTTCTAGTATAGGGAATGACTTTATGCCCGATCTTCAATATGTTGCGTAACCGCATGTTTTCCCTTTCATCAGTAAGGGCATGATATCCTTCCCCACTCAATTCTCCGTCTTTAACCTCTTTTAGGATCCATATGTAATACATGTCATGACTCTACAAACAAAACAACAGACAAATTCTAAACTCCATTTTGGCAAATTTGGCTTAATTTAATTGTTTTGACCACGTTGACACATAATTATGCAATTTGTCTAAAGGGTGTTGGGGCCCTTTAGACGATAGGGTGGCTACTAATTATGCGGATTGACACCAAGGATCAAACCACTTAGGGCTTATGCAGCATGTATGACCTAATTAGACTTCTAAGAGTTGGCTTGACACGGACTAGAGAGGGATTCTATGTGAGAAGGCTCGTGGTTTCCCGGTAGTAAAACTATCCGTTCCGTCCACGCATGTGCCGACTCTCTATAATTATGTGTTTGAAAAAGATTGCAGTAGTTATGAGAGGTGCAAGGGCACGACATCACGGTAACAAAGTAAAAAAAAAAGAAGAGGGTCCCAATTGGGGGAAGTATGAATGGAATGACAGTTTATCAAAGTGGTAAACATTTTGCACGTAGTTGAAAAAACGGTAACACATAGACAGTTTTAAGAAAAGTGATGAATAAATAAATACATAAATATAAACAAACAGAAATCACACAGATAAGGAAAAGGGATAAGGGCGAAACATGATAATAAACAAATAAGAAAATGGGAAAGGATTAAACATAAAAATAGATCTATATAAGGAAAGCAAATATAGATGAAAATCAAACAACAATTAACATGGTAAAAGTCAAATAAACAACGAAACAACCTAAAATATCCACATAAAGCATGAAACACGTAATGGTTTGAACCTAAATCCCCAGCATAGTCGTCATTCTGTTGCGCCCCATTTTTCTCAAAACGGGTTTTAGTGCAAGACCTAACAACTCTTCTGGGTTTTGGGTAGATGACGAGTCGCCACCTAACGAGTTAAGGTGCGTTAGGGCACCTATCTAACCTAACTAAGTCTAGCTAAGGTCAATGAATAAGAGATCGGGTAATGGTTCAAGTTACCTCGAGGGGAGGGTGTTAGGCATCCCTTGAGGTCCAAAATGTGGGTCCCGGCCGTATCTCATGCAATATGTGGGGGTTACAAATAACATTTTAGTTCACTTTGTTATTATTTATTTAATTAAACATGCAAACGAGGTGATAACAATAAATAAACAATTAAGACTACTTTACTAATTTTAAACAATTAGCTAATCATGCAAGACTACGTGATAACATAATAACAAATAAATATTAAACCATTAACAAAGAGATAAGCGGGGAGATCGAAATTGCACAAATAAAATATGATAATCAGATTTTATTTTTTATATTAAACTACCCCAACTAATTAGAATTAAACACGTAAAGGGAGTAAAAGGGGAGGGAGACTCTGAAGGACTTTATGGATTAGCACTCAACTTCTTTTTTTTTAATTTATTTTCTGATAGGCTTCTGTGTAGGGACAGACAAAACCAAGGTTTGTCGCTTAAGCCTGAGTCGATGCCATCATATCCATAGGGCCTAAACTACCCCTACCCCACCACCGCATGCTTTTCGTCCTAAAGGTGTCTAGCGCCCCCGCTTAATGTCCAAGAGGCATTGGACTACTATTGCGCTAATTTTTGACAAAATAAAATCCTAATAGGCCCGCCTAGACACCAAGCAAAACAATTTGGACGATCATTTAACAAGTAAAGTCTCAAATTAGCCTCTAGAATTTTATTATCATGCTTGTAAACAACACATAATTCGTGAAAATTTCATGCTAAGTGAGTGCAAGCATTATAATAGACAGCGTTATAATAGGTAATACAACAGCATAACTACTTAATCAAGAGTGGCATAGAACTATTACACAGCAGGTTCAATTAATTATTAGCCAAGTTAATTAGGATATATTAGTATAATAGGAGAAAATAGGCAGAAATATCTAAAAGCAGTGGCATATTTATTATTATTTTTATTTATTTAATTTTTAAAACACAAAAGCTGATTTATTAAAATTTTTTCTTTTTTCTTTTTGTTTTAAATGACAGGAAACAGATAATTGCAGAAAAACTTTGAGCAATCAATTAACTATTAATTTAAAACAGTGACTATTACTATGCAGAATTTAAGTAGGCAGGGAGATATTAAATGTTTAAAGTTGCGACAAGTACTCAATGTATGAAATTTATTATATTCAGAAATATGCACATAGATACGACAAGTTATTTAATTCCTATGGGGATTTTTAGTCATATATCATGTTTGAAATTAGTAATTGATAATCATTAGCCTTGGCATATTGACGAATTAACATGCATACACTAAATGCGACACCTATAAACATGACTATTTAGATTGGATATTAGAGTAATTGTTAAAGCCTACATGCTGATTTCTATTCCCAAAGCATGCCCTTAAATGAATTATCGAAAATTATTTATTAAGCATAAACTAACATATTTTGACAGATTTAAGAGAAACATTTAAACATGGTTTCTATATCAGATTTTATGCATCATTATGTCATAAAGGCTTGGAATCTAACTTTGCGTAGCACTATAGATCAACCACGGAAGGAAAACATATGGACGGTTTATTTAAATATTATTACTATGGCATACTAAAGTGTACATGTGATGGTGCAAACATTCAAACAAGCATAGGATCATTTTTTTTATTTTGATTCAGAGTGTTGAAGGAACCACAATTTACTAATTTATCCTAATTAATATAATTTCATGTCTCTGACACCATAATAAACGGATCACACAGCCTACTATAAGGATCATTTACAAATTCAAGTAATTTTTTAACAAAGTAACCCAAAGACTTTCACCGTATCCGGGTTTGCCCAAGGGTAATCCAACGATCTTCTATCGGGTCTGCCCACAACACAGGGTATTCCAACGGTTACATCCAGGTCCTCCCCTTTTATAGGGTAATCCAACAGATGAACATAATAGTCTTTTAGTAATATGCTTAAAATTCCTTTAATTAGACCTTAATTCTAGCTGTTGAAACCATCTTTTATAGTTAACACTCCATTTAATTATAATAATCTAGTATGATATAGCTCAACACAAAAATCTAGCCTGTCAATAGGCTAAAGTTAAGAAGAAATAAAGGAAAATGAAAAGCAGTACCTTAAAATGAACTTCAGAATCAGCAATATCCAAACCAAATTGCAAACTTTTATTTCCACACAAGAAATTTTACAAGAAAGAAATATTGCAAGAAAGCTTATAGAGAGAGAGAGAGAGTGGGTTCTAATAACCTCTCTCTTTACTACAACTTCAGCCTCTTTATATAGAGGTCTGAAAGGATAAAAATGTAAAATTACAACGGCCCACACTTTTCATTGGCCAATAACAAAATGATAAGACCGACAAAATATTGTGGTCTTCACATTTATTTCACGTGGCCTACTTAACTTTTGATGGCCACTATCTTTCTTTATGAAAGATAAAATATACCCACTCTTTCTTTATGAAAGATAAAATATACCCACTTTCACTATCTTTCTTTATTAAAGATACCCACTTTATGAAAGTTTTTTGTCTCTTATCATTTTTGTCTACATCTTCACGTCTTTTCTTTCCCCTTGTATGCGCTCTTGTCGGAGGATTCATCCACTTGCTTTTGGATTTTCATGAAAAGAGCATCAATATCAATTTCTTCTATGCTGTTGTCACTTTGAGCTTTACCTGCTAAACATGCTTCATCATCTTGATTTGTATGACTGCCAGATGTCATAGAAATATCATCTCCAATTTCGATATCAAGATTTTTCATTAAATCTTTCTTTGCTTCTTTCATATATAAAGCTATGATTTTTGATTTGGATATTGCACCCTTCTTCATTTGAATTTTCCGAGCAATTTCCTTGAAAGGACTGAGACTATTAACTTGTGGTTGTGAAATTTCCTACATATGATACTTATCAATTGTTTAATTTATTAAATCCAAAATCTCTTGGCCACGGATTTTACCATCAAGATCTTTAGTTATTAACTTACTCCAAAACTTCGTATAAAAAGTTCTTTGTAAATAGGGAAATCCCTCAGAAGTAGCATTAACCTCTATATTCCACCTCATAATCCATGGAATAGAAAATTCTATAAAAAAGTACATTATGGACATTCCTTCGAAAAAGAAATTATCTTTTTCCATGCTTATGATCTTAGGGGATATGTCCAACCATTCTAAATATATATATATATATATATATATATATATTTATATTGTTCTTGCAAAATCTTTATTGATGGTCCATATAAAATCCACCATTTCCAGAACTAGTTAGGGATATTTTGTGTATAAACATTTGAACATAGATGGTTATACAGATAGACAGATTTATACAACTATGCATAGGTTGTTGATGTACAGTACTATCTGTAAGACTAATAAAAATAGTGACAAGACAATTGCAGAAATGATAACTGTAGGGTTTACAGGACAGTTGAAAGGATGGTGAGATAATTATCTCAGTCAAGAACAAAGAGATAAGATCCTTCAGGCGGTAAAACAAAAAGGTCAAGGAGAAGTTCAAAATATCCCTAATTGGTTCTACAAATGGTGGATGTCATATGGACCATCAATAAACATTTTTCCAGAACAATAAAAAAAATTATATTTAGAATGGTTGGACATATCCCCTAACCTCATAAGCAATGGAAAAAGATAATATCTTTTTCGAAGGAATGTCCATAATGTTCTTTTTTATAGAATTCTCTATTCCATAGATTATAAGGTGGAACATAGAGGTTAATACTACTTCTGAGGGGTTTCCCTGTTTACAAAGAACTTTTTATATGAAGTTTGGGAGTAAGTTAATAACTAAAGATCTTGATGGTAAAATCCATGGCCAAGAGATTTTGGATTTAATAAATCAAACAATTGACAAATATCATATGCAGGAAATTTCACAACCACAAGATAATAGTCTTAGTCCTTTCAAGCAAATTGCTCCAAAAAATTCAAATGAAGAAGGATGCAGTATCCAAATCAAAAATCATAGATTTACATATGGAAGAAGCAAAGAAATATTTAATGAAAAATCTTGATATCGAAATTGGAGATGATATTTCCATGACATCTGCCAGTCATACAAATCAAGATAATGAAGCATGTTTATCAGGTGAAGCTCAAAGTGACAACAGTATAGAAGAAATTGATATTGATGCTCTTTTCATGAAATTCCAAGAGCAAGTGAAGGAATCCTCCGACAAGAGCACATGCAAGGGGAAAGAAAAGATGTGAAGATGTAGAAAAAAATGATAAGAGACAAAAACCTTTCATAAAGTGGGTATCTTTAATAAAGAAAGATAGTGAAAGTGCGTATATTTTATCTTTCATAAAGAAAGATAGTGGCCATCAAAAGTTAAGTAGGCCACGTGAAATAAATGTGAAGACCATATTATTTTGTTAGTCTTATCGTTTTGTTATTGGCCAATGTAAAAAGTGTGGGCCATTGTAATTTTACATTTTTATCCTTCCAAACCTCTATATAAAGAGGCAGAAATTGTAGTAAAGAGGGAGGTGATTAGAACTCCCTCTCTCTCTCTCTATAAGCTCTCTCTATAAGCTTTCTTGTAATATTTCTTTCTTGTAAAATTTCTTGTGTGGAAATAAAAGTTTGTAATTTGGTTTGGATATTGCTGATTTTGAAGTTCATACTAAGGTACTGCTTTTCATTTTCCTTTATTTCTTCTTAGCTTTAGCCTAATGACAGGCTAGATTTTTGTGTTGAGTTATATCATACTAGATTATTATAATTAAATGGAGTTGTAACTATAAAAGATGGTTTAAACAGCTAAAATTAAGGTCTAATTAGTGTAATTTTAAGCATATTACTAAAAGACTGTTATGTTCATCCGTTGGATTACCCTGTAAAAGGGGAGGACCCTGATGTATCCGTTGGATTACCCTGTGTTGTGGGCGGACCTGGTAGAAGACCATTGGATTACCCTGGGCGGACCCGAATACGGTGAAAGTCTTTGGGTTACTATGCTGAAAAATTACTTGAATTTGTAAATGACCCTTATAGTAGGCTGAGCAATTCATTTATTCTAGTATCAGAGCCATGACATTATAGTAATTATAGGTGATATAGTTCAACGCTCCTTTATTCATGAATATTATAAAGAAGAAGTCTGCTGTTAAAAATAGCACAAAAGAAGAGTATGATATACCTCAAAAATTAGATTTACTTAATAAGTGGACTATTCCTAAGATTTCTCCAAGAATTATATATCAAATGGGAACTTTAGAGAAATTTGGTCTCAAACAAGTGGTTAAAACCACTGAAGAAACTATTACTATTGAGAATGATCATTAGACTTTTAGATTGATATCTGAGACTGATCTAGCCCCTTATAGGGATGTTTATAGATTTATGCATATTTGCTTTGTTTAGGTGGCATTAAAGCCCCTCTACCTGAAATCTTTATAGCAACTTTACGTGATGGGAGAAATCTTAATTGGAAAAAATATTTTATAGGGACTATTTAAACTAGTCTAGCCTATGGATCAGTTTATTTTAATGCTTATCCTAATTTGCAGATTTCTTTGCAAGATGAAAATTCTCTAAGTTCTCTGATGCTAAATGTTAAACTTCATGGTTATGATTATATGTATGGCACTGAAGTGGTGTGTATTTGTTATAGAATTTATTATAAACTACTGCATACTTTGAATCCTATGTGTAAAGTCATTGATTTTAAAAATGAGACTATTTTAATAGAAACTAATTTTGGAAAATCTAGAGTAGTTACTTGAAGACCGATTAAGTGGGAAGAAATTGATTTTCCACAAGAATGGGTTATTGAGGGAGATAATCCTCCTAAAAATAGTATTAATGAAGAAATTTCAGAAATTAAACAATTGAATGACGGAACTATTAAAATAAAGTTTTTGGATTATATCTTAAGTAATAGAATTGAAAGTGGTAGCATGTCTTCTAGACTTACTAGATCTAATTCTTCATATATTTCTCCCCCTGATTATATTGTGCAGGTACCATCTAGAGCTTCTACTTCTCAAATTAGAGAAAATTATAGATGCGATAATATAAAAATTAATAAAGATAACATTGCTAGATCTAGCTCATATTTAGACATAACTGAATCTGAAATGAATTTCCCAGATGGGTCAACTACATAGATTTGTTTTATGATGACTGACAAGCCTATTGATTTTAGTCCTGGCTCCCAAGCAAGAGCAAAGATTGCTAAGGAATTTCAAAAATTCAGATGGAAACCTTTTAGAAAATGGTTTTTCAAAAACTTTAATAAAAAAGAATAGTTTCAATTTCAAGAAGAATTTTATAAAGATCTTATTGAATCAGGAAAAAATATTTTAATTGCATTTGTTCCATGATTTATGTGTAAATATGTTTATAACTACATTTTTATGTTAGAAAAAGATTTTACCTTAAGTAATGGAGAAATTATAAAATCAATATTTCCGCCATTACAATCCTTTCAAATTAATAAAGATGATAAGATTGTTCATTTTAATGCTTTTTCAAAATTATTTGAAAATGATACTGCTTTAGTCACTAGTCAGCATATAAATTTAATTATAAAGCAGCATAATTATACAAATATTTATATGAGTATGCTAGGTGATCATATAATATCTCTGCATGATAAAGTTGATAAACTTTTTATCTCAAATAAGTATTGATAAGAAGAGTAAAGGTATGGTTGCTCAACCTAACATTCAATCCCCCCCCCCCCCCCCCCAAGGAAATTGAAGACTTCAAATTAAAGGATTTTCTGATTTAGAAAATTTCTTAGAAAAGACTTTCAAAGGTAATAACCTTAAACCTCTGAAGATTAATAATCTTTCAGAAGGGGAAAGTAGTGATGTAGGTAATAAGGAATTTTCTGATCAAATTAATAAAATATTAGAAAAATATGCGAGAAAAATAGTTCAGAGGATGTTCTACTATACTAGGCCAACTCCTCAGGATGTTCTAATGGAAGAATATGGTATTGAGAATTCAATAAAGAAATAGATTTGCTATATTTTGTCTATCCAGCATACGTGATCTTTTTGGTATAACCTGTTTATGTTTGCCGATACTTTTGCCCATTCCTTATGTAAGTTTAAGAATGATTCTGGTAGTATTTGAACCATCAGATCTAGGTATGACCACCAGTTAATGAACCAATTTGGTATCTGTTCAGCAAAAATTTTTGCATATACCTTTACAAACCAAGTGTGTTTGTGTTTATCATTGTTATAATTTAGCACTATATAAAATGCCTTGATATAATCCCAATAAGTAAAATTCATTCTAATATTATTGAGATTTATCTGTCTCTCTTTCATGGCTGACATACCCCAAGCTTCAACAAATATAATCTGTTTCATAATAAAATTAGAAAAGTTATAACTTTTCTCATGTGGATTATTACCTGTTCTGGAAAAGTGCTGAAATTCTGCACTTCCTGTAGTTATTAAGATTTCTTCATAATATGATCGAGTCTTATATGACTCTCCTGAAAAATATAATCCATTAACAAGGTATTGTTGGAATATCTTCCAAGGTTCATCCCTCTGTAAATCAGAGTTTTCTAATAAAAATTTCATTTCCTTTTATGGTAACTTTTCATAAGATTTGATATCATCACAATCCTCTTTAATAATTGAAACAAAAGTATCTTTTTGTTTCTTTCCTTCTAGGTAGGCCTGCATATGAGCATATAGCGGGCTATCTTTTGGAATATCTTCCAAATTGACCAATTGCTGCGATTTCGATGAACACTCTTCTTGAGAAGAAGTTCTTTTATTAATTAACGTTATTTTTCCTGTTGGTATAACTGGGGAATTTGCTTCGGATATTTATGACAATCCTTGCGATGATCTGGTTCCATGTGAACCATAGTTGCCTCTGCTTGGGGTTGTTCTTCCCCTTCCTCTTCCTTTAATGTGAATTCGAGGTGGATCCATCATGCAAACATAGCACTTTTTTGTTATCATCCAGAAAAATAGTTTGTCAAGTAATTATCATCTGAATAATATTCTTTCTGAATATGAGAAAAATCTTCTATCAAGATTTTATCTACAATTTTATTAATGATATAGTTTTTCATATCTCTAGGTAAATATGTAAGAACCCTCGAAATAGAAATGAGAGTTTGATCATCAAGAAAAGCTTGAAAAAACATAATTATTGAATTTATTCCCTGGATAAGAAATTAGGTAAAGAGTTATCAACTCCCTTTTTATATTGAATATTGAAATCAAAAGGGGCTAATTGCGCTTGCAACCTAGCGAATATCAATTTTGAGGCGTCATGCTTAAAGTCTTTGTCAAACATTGATTTTAACGATTGAGCATAAATTTTTATCAAAATCTTCTGATTATATAAATCATCCAAAAATTTAGAACGCATTTACGATGGTTAACATTTCATGTGCTACTGTCACATACTTTTTCTGGGCTTCATTCCATTTCCCAGAATGAAATCTAATCAAATTTTCTTTCTTATCATGAGTATTAATCTATTTAAGAATTCCTCCATAACCAATATTAGACGCATCCATCTCAGTTATCTTTTGCTAAGCAGGGTTGGCTAGTGCTAAGCATGACAGTGATTTCACTCGCAGCTTAATATCCTTTACCAGATTGGTAAGAGTCTCATTCCATAGAGACTTATTATCTTTGTTCAACCTGTCGTATAATGGGGCTAAACCTCGAGAAAGATGATTGTAGTACGGGGAAATGTAATTTAAACTTCCCAAAAATCTTTGTAATTGTGTCCTGTTGGTAATAACATTAGAAAACTTATCAGGAAAATCAATAGCCCTTTGAATGGGAGTAATCTTCCCTTGACAAATTTGATGTCCTAAGAATCGAACATCTGTTTGGAGTAAACTCATTTTTGGTTTAGAAATAACCAAGCCATTTTGTATCACAGCCTTTTTGAAAATATCAAGTTGCTTGATATGTGTTTCAAAAGTTTTTAAAAATACTAGAATGTCATCAATATAGACAATAATAAAATCCATATAAGGGTTGAAAATATCATTCATAATTTTTTGAAATTCAGAAGGGGCATTTTTCAAACCAAAAGGCATGGCATTCCATTCGTATTGTCCAAATGGGACATTAAAAGCAGTTCTATAAGAATGTTCTTTAAAAATCTGAATTTGCCAATATCCTGATTTTAGATCAAATTTTGAAAATATATTGACATCATATAATCTTGATATTAAATCCCTTTTATTAGGAATAGGATACCTGATCCACTTTAAGTGTTTATTCAAAGGTTTGTAGTTAATCACCAATCTCGAAACACCTCGTTCCCTTTTAGCCGCGTTATTAACATAGAAGGTTGTGCAAGACCACGGAGACTTAGAAGGTTTTATCAAACCCTTTTGTAATAGATTATCAATCTCAGTTTTGCATCAATCTACTAACTTCACATTCATCTGACAGGGTCGAGACTTAGTAGGGATATTATCCTCTACAAATCCTTCTTCATAGGAAAGAGTCACAATATGCTTTCTGCGATCCCAAAAAGCGCTAGGATGATCTGTACAAATATCGATAGCAATCTGCTCAGAAATCAATTTGATTTTTACCTTTACCTTAGCAGATTTCATCGAATCTAAAATATTCATGCTAAATAGCTCCAATTGCAACGAGTCCATATGACTCTGGTTCATTTTAATCAATGCATTAATATCTCTAGTTACCGGATCTATAACAAAAGAATAAGTTATCTCATTATCCTTGTATCTTGCTGAGAATCCTTTTGCGTCTATCCCAGTGAAAGGATAAATTGCATTTATAAAAGGAGTTCCAAGTATAATTGGAGGGTTTAACTGATTCTTAACCAAGAAGAAGAAGTGAGGGATGCAGACTTTATTCTGACAAATCTTCACATTGGGTAACTTATACTCTATATCTAGAGCATGGCCAGAGGCAGATTTCACCAGATGCGTAGTTTTTTGAAAGTATTTAGTTGGTACTAAACCTTCCTGAATACAACTAACGTCTACACCATTATCAATCATTGCAATGTTAGTAATGAAAAAACTATTATCAATCAAAATAGTACATTTAATATACCATTGTGCTGTAACAATCTACATCATTCCTAAAAACATATCTTGTTTAAGATCAGGACTGCCAAGTTGGAGATTTTCATTTTCAACTTGTTTTGCTTTATTTTTTGAAAATCGATCTTCATCAGTATTATTAATCTCAATATGATTAATATGGTGATCACAAATCAATAATTTTTGTTTAAGAGATTTTATCTCCCTTTTCAAACTTTCATCTTCAATTTTTAAATTGTCAAAAGAAGAATCTTTTTCAAGAAAAGTATTTTTCTTTAAAATACGATCATCCACTTCCTTTAAAGATTAGGGTGCTTCATATTCAAAATCATTAAAGTCATTCTTTTTATTTTCAAGAAATTTTGAAGAGCTGACTTCATTTGAAATAGCTAAATTAATAATTTTTTCAGGAAGCCTACTATCAGTGACTTCCTTTAAAAGTTCAATCACATTATCAGATGTGATAGTATTCATATTAAAATCTTGAAATTGCAATTGAAGTTTATAAATTTTGTCATCTTCGCAATTGCAATCATGATCCTGACAAGTATCACAAGCATTAGTACGATTATTATCATAATCAGATAAATCGAATAATTCTATGTTAGAATCAGAACCTGATTCATAGTCATCTTCAGATCCTAAAGTGTATAACAAACCGTATACCTTTTTGTATGTATCATTGTCAAGTTTTAAAGTTTTCAACTTGGTTAACTTGCAATTTGGAGCAATATGCCCAAGTTTACCACACTTGTAGCATTTTACCTTTGAAAGATCTCTGGAAATTTCAAATTTTAAACCTAGTTCTATGAAAAATTTAGAAGAACTTCTTGATAAGAAATTCTCCGATTTAGATATTGGAGAGCTTGCTGCTAAAAAGCTTTTCGAATTAAAATTTGGGCCTATGGACTTATCGCAAGATTTTGCGGATAAAATGGAAACTACTATTGATTTTAAAAATCAAGTCTCTTCAGAGTTTAATAAACTCTGGGGTTATCCCAAGAAAATTAGCATATATGATACCAAGCCAAGTATGAATACATACTATTATCATCGTCCGACTCCACAAGATGTTTTAATCGAAGAATATGACTGGAATCAGACTAATACGTCTTACAGCAGTTTCAAAATTTATGAATGGAATCTCGATGGATTGACAGGTAGGCAATTAACTATTTTGGTACATTGTATGTTGATGTATGCAACTATCTGTAAAAGTTTTAAAAACATGGATAGAAACAATTTGTAAAATGATTATTGCAGGTTTTACAGGACAACTTCGAGGATGGTGGGATAATTATCTCAGCACCGAAGAAAAGGCTTTGGTTGTTAATGTTATAGCCACAGATGAAGGAGTTGATAACCTAGGTATGACATTGGTAAAAAACAGAGAAGATGTTGTTTATACCTTGGTTCTTACCATTTTAGAACACTTTAATGGTAGATTTACCAATCAGCATGAGGCGGTTAGAACTCTTCTCAATGGTCTTTGATGTAGGACTTTAGCACACTTCAGATGGTATAAAGATACTTATCTTAGTAGAGTTATAGAACTACCCGAAAATAAGCTTGAATATTGGAAAGCCAAGTTCATAGACAGACTTCCTCCTCTTTTTGCTGAAAGAGTTAGGAAGACTCTAAGAGGAAATCAGATTGATATACCTTATGGCCATTTAAGTTATGGAAAAATTATAGGCATTGGCACACAAGAAGGTTTGAACTTGTGCAATGAACTTAAAACATCAAGACAACTTAAGATAGATAAGCTAAAAAAAGGATCTCAGTTAGGAGATTTTAGTGAACAATTTGGTTTACCCAATCCCACTGCTAAGGAAGATAAATATTACAGGTTTTCAAAAGATGCTGATTCGCACAGAAAGAGGATTGAAAACTTTAGAACTTGACAATGATACATTGGAAAAGGTATACGGTTTGTTATACATTTCAGGATCTGAAGATGATTATGAATCAGGTTCGGATTCTAACATAGAATTATTCGAATTTCTGTGAATACGATAATAATCGTACTAACTTGCAGGATCATGATTGCAATTGCGAAGATGATGAAATTTATAAACTTCAATAGCAATTTCAAGATTTTAATATAAATACTATCACATCTGGTAATGTGATTGAACTTTTAAAGGAAGTTACTGATAGCAGGCTTCGTGAAAAAAATATTAATTTATCTATTTCAAATGAAGCCAGTTCTTCAAAATTTCTTAAAAAGAAAAAGAATGGCTTGAATGATTTTGAATATGAAGCACCCAATTCTTTAAAGGAAGTGGATGATCATATTTTAAAGAAAAATACTTTTCTTGAAAAAGATTCTTCTTTTGATGATTTAAAAATTGAAGTTGAAAATTTGAAAAGGGAGATAAAATCTCTTAAACAAAAACAATTGATTTGTGATCACCGTATTACTCAGATTGAGATTAATAGTACCGATGAAGATCGATTTTCAAAAAATAAAGGAAAACAAGTTGAAAATGAAAATCTCCAACTTGACAGTTCTGATCTTAAACAAGATATGTTTTTAGGAATGATGCAGATTGTTACAGTACATAAATGGTATATTAAATGTAATATTTTTATTGAAAATAGTTTTTCGATTACTAACATTGCAATGATTGATAGCGGTGCAGATGTTAGTTGTATTCAGGAAGGTTTAATATCAACTAAATACTTTCAAAAACCTATGTATCTGGTGAAATCTGCCTCTGGCCATGCTCTAGATATAGAGTATAAGTTACCCAATGTGAAGATTTGTCATAATAAAGTCTGCATCCCCCACTTCTTCTTCTTGGTTAAGAATCAGTTAAACCCTCCAATTATACTTGGAACTTCTTTTATAAATGTAATTTATCCTTTCACAGGGGTAGACGTGAAAGGATTCTCAGCAAGATACAAGGATAATGAGATAACTTATTCTTTTGTTACAGATCCGGTAACCAGAGATATTAATGCATTGATTAAAATGAACCAGAGTCATATGGACTCATTACAATTGGAGCTATTTAGCATGAATATTTTAGATTCGATGAAATCTTCTATGGTAAAGGAAAAAATCAAATTGATTTCTGAGTAGATTGCTATGGATATTTGTGCAGAACATCCTAGCGCTTTTTGGGATTGCAAAAAGCATATTGTGACTCTTCCCTATGAAGAAGCATTTATGGAGGATAATATCCCTACTAAGTCATGACCCTGTCAGATGAATGCGGAGTTAGTAGATTTTTGCAAAACTGAGATTGATAATCTATTACAAAAGAGTTTGATAAAACCTTCCTAGTCTTTGTGGTCTTGCACAACCTTCTATGTTAATAATGCAGCTGAAAGGGAACGAGGTGTTCGAGATTAGTGATTAACTACAAACCTTTGAATAAACACTTAAGGTGGATCAAGTATCCTATTCCTAATAAAAGGGATCTATTATCAAGATTATATGATGCCAATATATTTTCAAAATTTGACTTAAAATCAGAATATTGGCAAATTCAGATTTTTAAAGAACATTCTTATAGAACTGCTTTTAATGTCCCATTTTGACAATACGAATGGAATGTCATGACTTTTGGTTTGAAAAACGCCCCATCTGAATTTCAGAAAATTATGAATGATATTTTCAACCCTTATATGGATTTTATTATTGTCTATATTAATGAAATTCTAGTATTTTCAAAAACTTTTGAAACACATATCAAGCATCTTGATATTTTCAAAAAAATTGTGATACAAAATGGCTTGGTTATTTCTAATCCAAAAATGAGTTTATTCCAAACATATCCTTGATTCTTAGAATATCAAATTTGTCAAGGGAAGATTACTCCCATTCAAAGGGCTATTGATTTTGTTGACAAGTTTCCTGATGTTATTACAGACAAGACACAATTACAAAGATTTCTGGGAAGTTTAAATTAAATTTCCCCATTCTACAAAAATCTTTCCCAAGATTTAGCCCCGTTATACGACAAGTTGAAGAAAGACAATAAGTCTCCATGGAATGAGACTCTTACCAATCTCGTAAAGGATATTAAGTTGCGAGTGAAATCACTGCCATGCTTAGCACTAGCCAACACTACTTGGAAAAAGATAATTGAGACGGATTCGTCTAATATTGGTTATGAAGGAATTCTTAAACAGATTAATCCACATGATAAGAAAGAATTAGATTTCATTCTGGGAAATGGAATGGAGCCTTGAAAAAGTATGCGACGGTGGCACATGAAATGTTAACCATCATTAAATGCATTCTAAAATTTTAGGACGATTTATATAATAAAAAGTTTTTGATAAAAACTGATCTTCAATCGGTAAAATTCATGTTTGACAAAGACTTTAAGCATGACGCCTCAAAATTGATATTCGCCAGGTGGCAAGCATAATTAGCCAATTTCGATTTTGATATTCAATATAAAAAGGGAGTTGCTAACTCTTTACCTAATTTCTTATCCAGGGGATACATTCAATAATTATGTTTTTTCAAGCTTTTCTTGATGATCAAACTCTCATTTCTATTTTGAGGGTTCTAACATATTTACCTAGAGATATGAAAAACCATATCATTAATAAAATTATAGATAAAATCTTGATAGAAGATTTTCCTCATATTTAGATATAATATTATTCAGATGATAATTACTTGACATACTATTTTTCTATATGATAACAAAAAAGTGCTATGTTTGCAGGATGGATCCACCTTGTATTCACATTAAAGGAAGAGGAAGGGGAAGAACAACCCCAAGCAGAGGCAACTATGGTTCATATGGAACCAGATCATCGCAAGGATCGTCATACAGATTCGAACCAAATTCCCCAGTTATACCAATAGGAAAAAGAACATTAATTAATAAAAGAACTTCTTCTAAAGAAGAGTCTTCATCCAAATCGCAACAATTGGTCTATTTGGAAGACATTCCAAAAGATAGCCCGTTATATGCTCATATACAGGCCTATCTAGAAGGAAAAAAGCAAAAAGATACTTTTGTTTCAATTATTAAAGAGGATTCTGATGATATCAAATCTTATGAAAAGTTACCAAAAAAGAAAATGATATTTTTATTAGAAAACTCTGATTTACAGCGGAGGGATGAACCTTGGAAGATTTTCCAATGATACCGTATTAATGGATTATATTTTACAGGAGACTCATATAAGACTCGATCATATTATGAAGAAATCTTAGTAAGTATAGGAAGTGCAGAATTTCAGCACTTTACCAGCACAGTTAATAATCCACATGAGAAAAGTTATAACTTTTCTAAATTTATTATGAAACAGATTATATTTGTTAAAGATTAGGTATGTCAGCCATGAAAGAGAGACAGATAAGTCTCAATAATACCAGAATGAATTTTACTTATTGAGATTATATTAGGGCATTTGATATAGTGCTAAATTATAACAATAATAAACACAAACACACTTGGTTTGTAAAGGTATGTACAAAAATTTTTGCTGAACAGATACCAAATTGATTCATTAACTGGTGGTCATACCACGGTCCGACGGTTCAAATACTACCAGAACCATTCTTAATCTTATGTAAGGAATGGGCAAAAGTTTCGCTAGACTTAAACAGGTTATACCAAGAAGATCACGTATGTTGGATAGAGAAAATAGATCAAATCTATTTCTTTATTGAATTCTCAATACCATGGATACATAAATAGACACCTGAAGTTGGGTTTAATGAGGAAAATATTCCTTGTCTATACAAGACATATTATAATAGTTTTTGGGATAAATTATTAAAACAAGACCCTAAGACCAAAAAATTAATTGGTCAAGAACTTATGGACTATATTAAAGAGAAAAGAATTGATTATAAAACAATTCACCTAGATAATATTATCAAGGATAACTCAGTCCGGCATATCACTAGAAGAATCTCCTTTCAGGAAGGAGACAAGGAACAAATGATTCAAGATTATCTTGAAGAAGCAAGAAAAGGCTTACTTCAGACGATAACCCAGATTGATAAGTCGGACACTTCAATGCGAAGTGAAACTAGCAATGATGTTGATGATTCACAACTTACCGAATCAGAACATATGTTGTCGACCACAGAATTACAAGATGCAAAAGAATTCTTGCAGCAAATGAAAGCTTTAGAAAAAGGAAAAAACGTGAAGGATACATAATCATGTGAAGCTATGTGAAGAGAGACCCACTTAACAGTAACTATACTGTTGAAATAGTAGATACATTATTCAGGGACCCAGATGAGGGCCCTTTTGTATTGTACGTAGATTCCTTGTGTCTTTTTATTTTTTTATATAAGTCTTAGTTTATTTTGAGAAGAGGGCATTAGAAAAAATAAAATCTATCTCTTTTGTTCTAAGTTTTGTACATCTCTTCGTAATCTCTCCAAAGCAGTGTTCCGATCATCTTAATAAATAAATCGTCAGTTCTTCAAAGTTTTAGGATCTTGAAGACAAACGTCCTTTATAAGGTATTTATTTTTTTATTCTTTATATTTTAGCATGTTTCTCCTAGCCAGGACTATGTCCGGTTAAAAGATTATCTATGTCGAATAAATAACTTCTCTCTTATTTAGACCATGAACGTATCTAAGCTTTATTTAAATATAAAAGAATTTTAGTATGACTTTTCAACTTGGTTCCAAGATCAAGGTACAGTCGAATCTAGCACTACTCTTATCGTCTTTGTCGTAGTGACTCAATCTGGCCAACCGTGATTTTTAGCCCGAAAAAGAGTTTGATAAGTAGGGCACCTCATACCCGGTTAGAACTGCCAGACACATGGGCTCAATAAGATGAATGCATTAGATTCTGATAGACCCTTTGCTCGGGCAAAAGACTTACCATGAAGTCTGAAAAATTATGCCAAAATTCTTATATATTTCGATTCTTTCGCAGGCGGACTACCGCTAGCTTAAGGATGCTTCACTTGCTTGATCTATGACTGGGCAGATTACTGCCAGGTCCTTGATCCTGTATATCTGGTATCAAAGCCAAGAACTTTTCATGGAATACATATGAGATGGAGGTGAACTATTCGACATAGATTTTAATCTTTCACCCATGGATCTGGGAGATACAAGTACTAAAAGTGCTAGACTAGAAGAGGTAGATATACCTCATTACCTTGACTTGTTAAACAGGTGGACGATTCCTAAAGTCCCTATTAAAACTATTTATGACTATGGTTGGTTTGATAAACTTTCTTCTAAACAATTGATTAAAACTGATGAGCAGTCTCTTGCTTTGAATTCTTCTGAACAGACTATTCATTTGTTAAATGAACGAGATGTGATCTTCTATAAAAATCAATATAATTATTTGCATATTGGTATGGTTCAAATTTCCTTTAAACCTTTGACTCTTAAAGGGTTGCCTGAGACTTTTTTTAGCTGCTCTTCGCGATGCTAGAAATTTGAATTTTTGACAGTCTCTTATGGGTTCGATAGAATCTACGGTGGCCTATGGTCCAGTTTATTTCAATACTCAGCCTCATTTGCAATTATCTCTTACTGATACGAATATTCTCGATGCTCTAACATTAAATGTCAAAACTCATGGTTATAATTATGCGCCTGGTTCGAAACTTATTTGTTTATCTTACCGAATCTATTTTAAATTGTTATCTACTCTTAATCCTAGATGTAGATTATATGATATTTTCAATCAAACTATTTTGGTGGAAACCAATTTTTAAGGTCCAAGGTCACTACTAGAAGACCTATTAAGTGGGAAAAAAAATAGATTTCCCTACTTCCTGGACTCTAAATTCGATTATATCCCCAAATCAGTTAACCGATGCTATTATTAATTTAGACTATTCTCATATCTCTCAAAATCCAGATGGAAGGATTAGTATACAGTTTGCAGATAATAGCTACGCGCCTCATAGGCAGTCTTTTAATAATAACAGAATAATGTCTTATATGAATCATAGTATGAATAGATATTCATTATCTAGTCGTAGACTTTTGCCTGCGATTCATCATATTTCCCCTATCGACCCAATTTATGGTCCAGCCTGAGATCATGCAGCTTCATTACATACCATTGGCTCCGATGGAAACCTAGTGGTAGAAAAGGTAAAAATTGACTCGAGAACTAATATTGTTCAGGTAAAGGATGATGTTTTTTATAAGGATATTCCTTCAGCTTCTGAAATGGAGTTTGATTTAAATTATTCTTAATATTTTCACACCAAATTGATTTTAGTATAGGTTCACTGGCAAGAAAACATATTTAAAAATAATTTTTTGATGAAAAATGGAATCGGTTTAAAACTTGGTTCTTTGATGCTTATAGCAAGGAAGATCTTAATTGCATTTCTCAAGAGTTTTATGAAACTTGTTCTTTGCATAATCAAATTATGTATTTAGTTCCTTGGTTTATAACCACATATTTACCGTTATATATTAATGTTATTGAACAAACTTATAAAGATGGGAGTGGTAATCTTTTGAAAGTTATGTACCCTCCTCAGTCCTCATTTGTTTTATCAAACAATACCGGTATTACTTTCTCAGCTTTTCAAAAATTCATTGAGAAAGACATTGCTTCTATCAGTATTAATGAAATTATAAACTTATTACTCAAAACAATTATTTGAGTCTTTATGTTAAATTGTTAGGTGAGAATATTAGCTCTCTTGATAAAAAAACTCGATGATTTAACTATTTTGATAAAAGATATTAATGCCGATATGACTAAAACAAATTTTAATAATACTACTGATATTGCTTCCTCTTTTAAAAATAAACCTACGGTAGTTCCTACTTATTTTCAAAGACCTCTGGAAATTTTAGATTTCAAACCTAGCTCTTTGAAATATTTAGAAGAACTTCTTGATAAGAAATTCTCCGATTTAGATATTGGAGAGCTTGCTGCTAAAAAGCTTTCAAGATTAAAGTTTGAGCCTATGGACTTATCACAAGGTTTTGTTGATAAAATGGAAACTACTGTTGATTTTAAAAATCAATTCTCTTCAGAGTTTAATAAACTCTGGGGTTATCCCAAGAAAAATAGTAGATATGCTACCAAGCCTAGTATGAATACATACTATTATCATCGTACAACTCCGTAAGATGTTTTGATTGAAGAAAGTGACTGGAATCAAACTTATATGTCTTACAGCGGTTCCTAAATTTATGAATGGAATCTTGATGGGTTGACAGATAGGCAATTAACTATCTTGGTACATCGTATGCTGATGTATGCAACTATTTGTAAGAGTGTTAAAAACACAAATAGAACAATCTGTAAAATGATTATTGTAGGTTTTACAGGTCAGCTTCGAGGATGGTGGAATAATTATCTCAGCACCAAAGAAAAAGCTTTGGTAGTTAATGTTATAGCCACAGATGAAGGAGTTGATAACCTAGGAATGACTTTGATAAAAAACAGAGAAGATGTTGTTTATACCCTGGTTCTTACTATATTGGAACATTTTAATGGTAGATTTACCAATCAACGTGAAACAGTAAGAACTATTCTTAACGGTCTTCGTTGTAGGACTTTGGCACACTTTCGATGGTATAAAAATACCTATCTTAATAAGGTTATGGAATTACCCAAAAATAAGCTTGAATATTGGAAAGCCAAGTTCATAGAGGGACTTCCCCCTTTTTTTGCTGAAAGATTTAGGAAACCTCTAACAGGGAATCACGTTGAAATACCTTATGACCATTTAAGTTATGGAAAAATTATAGGCATTTGCACACAAGAAGGTTTGAACTTGTGCAATGAACTTAAAATGGCAAGACAACTTAAGATGGATAAGCTAAAGGAACGATCTCAATTGGGAGATTTCTGTGAACAATTTGGTTAACCCAATCCCACTTCTAAGGAAGACAAATATTATAGGTATTCAAAAGATGCAGATTCGCACAAAAAGAAGAGATCTAAGTGAAGACATAGATCTAAAGAAGATCGTGAAGCTAGAAAGAGATATCGTAAATCTAATAAATTTACTAAAGATAGATCTGGAAGAGATCTTTCAAAGGTAAAATGCTACAAGTGTGGTAAACTTGGGCATATCGCTCCAAATTGCAAGTTAAACAAGTTAAAAACTTTAGAACTTGACAACGACACTTCTGCAAAGGTATACAGTTTGTTATACACTTCATGCTCTGAAGATGATTATGAATCAGGTTGGGATTCTAACGTAGAATTTTTTATTTCTCTAATTATGATAATAATCGTACTAATGATTGTGATATTTGTCAGGGTCATGATTGGAATTGCGAAGATGACGAAATTTACAAACTTCAATCGCAATTTCAATATTTTAATTTGAATACTATCACATCTGATAATGTGATTGAACTTTTAAAGGAAGTTATTGATAGTAGGCTTCGTGAAAAAATTATTAATTTAGTAATTTCAAATTAAGCCAGTTCTTCAAAATTTCTTGAAAAGAAAAAGAATGATTTTAATGATTGTGAATATGAAGCCCCCTATTTTTTTTTAAAAGAAGTCAATGATCGTATTTTAAAGAAAAATACTTTTCTTGAAAAATATTCTTCTTTTGACGATTTAAAAATTGAGGTTGAAAATCTGAAAAGGGAGATTAAATCTCTTAAACAAAAGAAATTGATTTGTGATCACCATATTACTCAGATTGAGATAAATAATACTGACAGAGATCGATTTTCAAAAAATAAAATAAAACAAGTTGAAAATGAAAATCTCCAACTTGTTTTCCTTTGTCTTTTTAAAATCGATCTCCGCCTGTTTTATTTATCTCAATCTGAGTAATACGGTGATCACAAATCAATTGCTTTTGTTTAAGAGATTTAACAACAACAACAACAACAACAATTTGAATAATAATAATAGAATTCCTCCATAATCAATGTTAGACGCATTTGTTTCAACAATCTTTTGCTAAGCAGGGTTAGCAAGAGTTAAACAAGGTAAAGATTGAACTCACAATTTAATATTCTTTACCAAAGTGGTGTGCTATCAGTCCAAAGCAATTTATGATCCTTTTTTAATCTCTCATATAAAGAAGCCAAATCCTAGATAGATTTTTTATAAAAGAGAGATATAATTGAGACTTCCCAAAAATCTTTGTAATTATGTCCGATCTATAATAACATTCGGAAATTTAGAAGTAAAATATTTTATCATGAGGATTAATTTGTTTTAGAATTCTTCCATAACCAATGTTAGACGAATCTGTCTCAACAATCTTTTGCCATGCAGGGTTAGCAAGAGTTAAACAAGGTAAAGATTGAACTCGCAGTTTAATATTCTTTACCAAAGTGGTGTGACTATTAGTCCAAGCCAATTTATGATCCTTTTTTAATTTCTCATATAAAGGAGCCAGATCTCTAGATAGATTTTTATAAAAGGGAGATATATAGTTGAGACTTCCCAAAAATCTTTGTAATTACATCCGATCTGTAATAACATCCAGAAATTTAGAAGAAAAGTCAATAGATCGCTGAATAGGGTTAACGGTTAACTTTCCCCTGACTAATAAGATGTCCTAAAAATCTTACCTCTGTTTGAAATAGGCTCATTTTTGGTTTAGAAATCACCATACCATTTTGTATAACGATCTTTTTGAAAATGTCTAAATGTTTAATATGCATTTCAAGAGTTTTTGAATAAACCAAAATATCATCAATATAAACAATAATGAAATCCAAATATGGATTAAAAATATCATTCATTATTTTCTGAAATTCAGAAGGTGCATTTTTAAAACCAAAAGGCATAACATTCCATTGATATTGACCAAATGGAACATTAAAAGTGGTTTTATAAGAATGTTCCTTACATAGCTGTATCTGCCAATATCCTAATTTTAAATCAAATTTAGAAAAGATATTAGTATCATTTAATCGTGATAGTATGTCTCTTTTATTTGGAATAGGATACCTAATCCATTTTAAATATTTATTCAAAGGTTTATAATTTATTACCAACTTAGGGACACCTCGTTCTTTTTTGCTGCATTGTTAACATATAATGTAGTACATGACCAAGGAGATTTCTAAGGTTTTATCAAACCTTTATGTAATAAATTATCAATTTCTTTTTTGCAAAATTCTACCAATTCAGCATTAATTTGACAAGGACGAGATTTAGTAGGAATATTATCCTCCAAGAATTTATCTTCATAGGGAAGAGTCACAATATGCTTTTTACGATTCCAAAAAGCATTGGGATGATCGACACAAATATCAACAACCATTTGTTCGAAAATCAATTTATTTTTTTCCTGTACTTTAGTGGATTTTAAAGTATCAAATATATTCATATTAAATAATTCCAGATGTAAAGAATCTACATGATTTTGTTTCATATTAATTAAAGTATTAATATCACGAGAGATAGGATCAGTAATAAAAGTATAACTAACATTCTGATTTTCCTAAGTAGCAGAAAAACCTTTAGCCGTTATGGTAGTGAATGGATAAATAACATTTATAAATGTTGTTCCAAGAATTATTGGAGGGTATAACTGATATTTAACCAAGAAAAAGAAATGCGGAATGCAAACTTTATTTTGACAAATGTGCGTAGTAGGCAATTTATACTTTATATCTAAAGCATGACCTGATGCAGATTTAACCATGTGAATTGTTTTCTCAAAATACTTTGTAGGTACTAGAATTTCTTGAATACAACTAACATCGGCACCACTATCAATCATTGCAACATTAGTTATAGAAAAACTTTTATCAATTAAAATTGTGCATTTAACATACCATTTATGAGCAGTGACAAATTGCATCATTCCTAGAAACATACCTTGTCTAGGATCAGGATTAATAGGTTTTGCAAGAGTATTTTCTTCAGTAATATTTTTCCCTTTGCTATTAGTAGTTTCTATCTGAATAATACGGTGATTGCAAATCATTTGATTTTGCTTAATGGATGTAAGCTCATTTTTCAAAATTTCAATTTCAGTTTTCAAATCATCCAAAGAAGAATCTCTTGTAGAAATAGTTTGTCTATTAAGTTTGTTATGAACTTCGGATATAGAATAAGGAGCCGATTATTTAAATTCGAATTCATTCTTTTGTTTAACAGAATTTTTTGAAGAACTAGCAGTATTATTAGCGGCTAATTGAATAATCTTTTCACGAAGATTATTATCAGTAACTTCATTTAAGAGTTCTATTACATTATCAGAAGTAATAGTGTTAAGATTTAAATCTTCAAATTGAGATTGCAATTTATAAAATTCATCATTTTCACAAGAACAAATATCTTCTTGCCCAAATTTACAAGTATCACAAGCATTATTATTAACATGCTGAGTATGATCAGATATATCAGGAGAATCATTATTATCAGAACTTGACTCAGAATCATAATCGGACTCTGAACCGGACGTATAAAGGAAACTATAAACTTTATCATAAGCTTCTTCATCTAGTTCTAAAGTTTTCAGCTTTTCAAGATTACAATTAGGTGCTATATTTCCCACATTTATAACACTTAATTTTTGCGAGTTCCTGCCTTGACCTATTTTTAGTAAATCGATTAGATTTACGAGAGGCTTTTCTCTCATCCCGTTCTTCTATAGACCTACTTCTATGTCTTCTTTTCCTATAAGGTTCATCAGGATTGTTTCCTCTAGAATCTCTATGTTTGGTTTTCTGCTTGTTTTTATCCGAAATTTTGGGTAAACCAAACTGGGTACAAAAGTCTCCTAGCTGAGATCTTTCTCTTTGCTTATCTATCTTAATCTGTTTGGATAATTTTAACTCATTGCACAAATTTATGCCTTCTTGAGTACGGATGCCTATCAGCCTACCATAGGTATAATTTCCATAAGGAATTTCACCATTCTCATTTCTAAGGATCTTTTTAACCCTTAATGCAAATAATGGGGGAAGGTCGTCTATAAACTTAGCTTTCCAATGCTCATACTTGTTTTTAGGTAGTTCCATCACCCTACTCATATAAGTATCTTTATATCATCTAAATTCTCCCAAAGTTCTAAAACGTAGACCGTTTAACAAGGTACGAATGATTTCAAACTGATTGGTAAATCTACCATTAAAATGTTCTAGAATAGTTAGAACTAAGGTATAAACGACGTCTTCTCTATTTGCAACAAGAGCCAAGTGGTGTGACTATTAGTCCAAGACAATTTATGATCCTTTTATAATCTCTTATATAAAGGAGCCAGATCTCTAGATAGATTTTTATAAAAGGGAGATATATAATTTAGACTTTCCAAAAATCTTTGTAATTGCATCCGATCTGTAATAACATCCGGAAATTTAGAAGCAAAATCAATAGATTGCTGAATAAGGGTAACTTTCACCTGACAAATAAGATGTCCTAAAAATCTTACCTCTGTTTGAAATATACGTCATATAGCGGTTCTGAAATTTATGAATGGAATGTTGATGAGCTGACTGATAGACAACTTAGTATTCTTGTTCATAGAGTGTCTTGTTCATAGAATGCTTATGTATGCAACTATTTGCAAAAATGTTCAAAACTCCGATAGAAATATCTGTAAAATGATAATTGCCGGTTTTACTTGCCAAATTCATGGTTGGTGGGATAATTATATGACCCTTGAACAAACAGTTGCGGTTATAAATGCTACTTCTGGTACTACAAGTGTTGATAACTTAGGTATGACTCTTGTTGCAAATAGAGAAGACGCCGAAAAACAATTTAAAATATATCCTATAAGACAAACAAATTAATTCAGATCCAGGTGCATAATGATAAATGATTCTAAAGTCCAAGTAGTAGAAAAATTAATTTCTTCCCATTTTATAGGTCTTTTAGTAGTGACCTTAGATCTAGCAAAATTAGTTTATGCTAAAATTGTTTTAACAAATGTATCATATAACTTACATCTTGGGTTTAACGTAGAAACCAATTTAAAATATACCCTATAAGACAAACAAATTAATTCAGATCCAGGTGCATAAATATAACCATGCGTTTTAACATTAAAAGTTAAACCATCAAGAATATTAGCATCAGTCAAAGATAACTGTAAATTTGGCTAAGTATTAAAATAAACTGGACCATAGGCCACTGTGGATTCGATTGAACCCATCAATGATTGTCTAAAATTGAAATATCTAACATCACGTAAAGAGGCTATAAATACTAGTAGTAGTATTAGTAGATTTCCCACAAGAATGGGCCATTGAAGGAGCTACTCTTTCGAAAAATAATATAAATGAAGAGATTTCAGAAATTGAACAGTTAAATGATGGAACTGTTAAAATTAAATTTTCTATTCCTATGTTACATAATAAAATTGAAAATGGTAGTTTATCTTCCAGAATTAGTAGATCGAATTCGTCGTATATTTCTCCTCTGGTTTATATTGTGCAGGTACCGTCTAGAGCTTATACATCTCAAATTAGAGAAATTTATAGATGCGATAATATAAAAATTGATAAGGATAATATTGCTAGACCTAACTCAGATTTAGATATAACTGAATTTGAAATGAATTTCCCAGATGGGTTAACTACATAAAATATTTTATGATGTCTGACAAACATATTGATTTTAGTCCTGGTTCACAAGCAAGAGCAAAAATTGCTAAAGAATTTCAAAAATTCAGATGGAAACCTTTTAGAAAATGGTTTATCAAAAGCTTTAATAAAGAAGAACAAATTGAATTTCAAGAAGAATATTATAAAGATCTCATTGAATCAGGAAGAAATGTTTTAATTGCATTTGTTCCTTGGTTTATGAGTAAACATGTTTATAACTATATTTATATGTTAGAAAATGATTTTACTTTGAGTAATGGAGAAGTTATTAAATCAGTATTTCCGCCATTACAATCTTTCCAAATAAATAAAGATGATAAAATTGTGCATTTTAATGCTTTTTCAAAGTTATTTGAAGATAATACTCCTTTAGTCACTTCTCAGCATATTAACATCATGATAAAGCAACATAATTATACAAATATTTATATGAGCATGTTAGGTGATCATATAGTGTCTTTGCATGATAAAGTTGATAAACTTTTATCTCAAATGAGTATTGATAAGAAAGGCAAGGTTAAGGTTGCTCAACCTAGTATTCAACCTCCCCCTGATGTTGTAGATTTCAAGTTGAAGGATTTTTTCAGACTTGGAAAACTTATTAGAAAAAGCTTTCAAAGGTAATAACCTTAAGCCTCTGAAGATTAATAATCTTTCAGGAGGAGAAAGTAGTAGTGATCACAAGGATGAGATTAATAGAATCTCAGAAAAATATGCTAGAAAGCCGGTTCAAAGGATGTACTACAATCCCAGGTCTACTCCCCAAGATGTTCTATTGGAAGAACATGAACATATTATAACTAATAGTTATAATGGAAAATAAATCTACGAATGGAACATAGATGGTTATATAGATAGCCAAATTTATACAACTGTACATAGAATGCTTATGTATAGTACTATCTGCAAAACAAACAAGAATAGTGATAAAACTATTGTTGATATGATAACAACAGGTTTCACAGGCCAATTAAAAGATTGGTAGGATAATTATCTCAGCCAAGACCAAAGAGATAAGATTCTCTTAGTAGTAAAATAAGAGGATCAAGGAATGGTGCAAAATGCAATTTATACAGTGGTTCTAAATATTATAGAACATTTTTCAGGAAGATGGTCAGATAATAGTGAGACCATCAGGACTTTTCGCCAGAATTTATGATGTAAATCTCTTACATCGTTCAAATTTTATAAGGATAAGTTCTTAAGTAGAGTCATAGAGCTACCAGAGTGTAATAGTACTCATTGGAAATCTAAATTTATTGATGGTTTACCAACTCTTTTTGCTGAAAGGGTTAGGAAAACTCTTAGAGGAGATGGAGATTCCATCAATTATGACGAGTATACTTATGGCAAACTTGTAAGTGCATGTGTATAGGAATGTTTGGCTTTATGTAATGAAATAAAGTTAAACCAACAGATTAAAAGGCATCGTCTTAATGAAAGACAACAATTGGGTGACTTTTGTGAGCAATTTGCTTTGGACATTTCTAGACCTGTTTCTAAAATGGAGAAACAGAAGGAGAAGCATTCTTCTAAAAATATATCTTCCAAAAAAGTTTATAAGGAATGGAAGAGAAAAAGAAAAATTGAAAGAAAAGAGAAAAGAAATAAGGAAGGAAAAAGTGATAAAAGGTTTTATAAATCTAAACGAAGATATGATAAGACTGATACATGCTACAAATGTGGAAAGTATGGTCATTATGCTAAAGACTGTAGAGTCAAAGAAAAAATCAAAGGCCTTGACATATATGATAATATTAAATATTCCTTATATAAGATTATGCTCAACTCTGATTCAGGAAAATCAGATTCTGATTCTGAGTATAGCAGCCAAGAAGAATTGTCTACAAGTGAAGACTTAAAGGCACTTCACCAAGAAGATTATATGTCTTTAGATGATGAATGTCTACCGTGCCAACAAGGGTTGGAATGTGATAAGGAAGGTGAAATATTGTGTTCCCCAAAGCATTGTTTTGGTTAAAGATATTACTAACCAAATTATTTTGGAAATACCTTTTATAAATGATATTTTCCCGCTTACTCATTTGGATAATGAAAAAATTATAGGTACTTGGAATAGTAAACCTTTTATACTAAAGTTTATTACTAAACCCTTTACAAGAATGCTAATGAATTAACTTCAAAAATGATTTTGAAGAATAGTCAAATGAGTTTTCTTAAAGGAGAAATTAATGGTATTGAAATTGATACTATTTTGCAAAATCCTAAATTACAAGATAAAATTGCTATTTTAAAAAATCAATTTTCCCTTGATATTTGTGGAGATCATCCGAATGCTTTTTGAAACAGGAAAAAGGATGTTGTTAGTCTACCATAAGAAGATGATTTTAATGAGGATAATATTCCTACTAAAGCTAGGCCATGCCAAATGAATTTTGAATAATTGGAATTATGCAAAAAGGAGATTGAATCCTTATTTTAGAAAGCACTCATAAGGCATTGTAAATCCCCATGGTCTTGTACAACATTCTATGTTAATAAGCATGCTGAACAAGAAAGAGGATATAGTATTCTATGTTAATAAACATGCTGAAATCAATTTGATTTTTTCCTTTACCCTAGCAGATTTCATTGAATCTAAAATATTCATGCTGAATAGCTCCAATTGCAATGAGTCCAAATGACTCTGCTTCATTTTAATCAATGCATTAATATCTCTAGTTACCGGGTCTGTAACAAAAGAATACGTTATCTCATTATCCTTGTATTTCGCTAAGAATCCTTTCGCGTCGATTCCTGTGAAAGGATAAATTACATTTATAAAAGGAGTTCCAAGTATAATTGGAGGGTTTAACTAATTCTTAACCAAAAAGAAGAAGTGGGGAATGTAGACTTTATTCTGACAAATCTTCACATTAGGTAACTTATACTCTATATCTAGAGCATGGCCAGAGGTAGATTTCACCAAATCCGTAGTATTTTGAAAGTATTTAGTTGGGACTAAACCTTCCTGAATACAGTTAACGTCTGCACCGCTATCAATCATTGCAATGCTAGTAATGGAAAAACTATTATCAGTCAAAATAGTACATTTAATATACCATTTATGTGCTGTAACGATCTGCATCATTCCCAAAAACAAATCTTGCTTAGGATCAAGACCGTCAAGTTGGAGATTTTCATTTCCAACTTGTTTTCCTTTACTTTTTGAAAATCGATCTCCGTCAGTATTATTTATCTCAATCTGAGTAATACGGTGATCACAAATCAATTGCTTTTGTTTAAGATATTTAATCTCCCCTTTCAAATTTTCAACTTCAATTTTTAAATCGTCAAAAGAAAAATCTTTTTCAAGAAAAGTATTTTTCTTTAAAGTACGATCATCAACTTCTTTTAAAGAATAGGGGGCTTCATATTCAAAATCATTAAAATCATTCTTTTTCTTTTCAAAAATTTTTGAAGAATTGGCTTCATTTGAAATAGCTAAATTAATAATTTTTTCACAAAGCCTACTATCAGTAACTTTCTTTAAAAGTTCAATCACATTTTCAGATATGATAGTATTCAGATTAAAATCTTGAAATTGCGATTGAAGTTTATAAATTTCGTCATCTTCGTAATTGCAATCATGACCCTGACAAGTATCACAATCATTAGTATGATTATTATCATAATCAAAGAAATCAAATAACTCTATGTTAGAATCCGAACCTGATTCATAATCATCTTCAGAGCTTGAAGTGTATAACAATCCGTATACCTTTTCATAAGTGTTGTTGTCAAGTTCTAAAGTTTTCAACTTGTTTAACTTGCAATTTGGTGCGATATGCCCAAGTTTGCCACACTTGTAGCATTTTACCTTTGAAAGATCTCTTCCAGATCTATCTTTAGTAAATCTATTAGATTTACGATAGCTCTTTCTAGCTTCGCGTTCTTCTTTAGATCCATGTTTTCGCTTAGATCTTTTCTTTTTGTGCGAATCTGTATCTTTTGAAGACCTATAATATTTGTCTTCCTTAGTAGTGGGATTCGGTAAACCAAATTGTTCACATAAATTTTTCGAATTGAGATCGTTCCTTTAGCTTATCCATCTTAAGTTGTCTTGTCATTTTAAGTTCATTGCACAAGTTCAAACATTCTTGTGTGCAAATGCCTATTATTTTTCCATAACTTAAATGGTCATAATGTATTTCAACCTGATTCCCTCTTAAAATTTTCCTAACTCTTTCAACAAAAAGAGGGGGAAGTCCATCAATGAACTTGGTTTTCCAATATTCAAGCTTATTTTCGGGCAATTCCATTACCCTACTAAGATAGGTATCTTTATACAACCGAAAGTGTGCCAAAGTCCTACATCGAAGACCATTGAGAAGAGTTCTTACTATTTCATGTTGATTGGTAAATTTACCATTAAAATATTCCAATATAGTAAGAACCACAGTATAAACAACATCTTCTCTGTCTTTTACCAAAGCCATTCCTAGGTTATCAACTCCTTCATCTATGGCTATAGCATTAACTACCAAAGATTTTTCTTCAGTGCTGAGATAATTATCCCACCATCCTCGAAGCCGACTTGTAAAACCTGCAATAATCATTCTACAGATTGTTATATCTGTGTTTTTAACACTCTTATGAATAGTAGCATATCTGCTATTTTCTTGGGATAACCCCTGAGTTTATTAAACTCTGAAGAGACTTGATTTTTAAAATCGACAGTAGTTTCCATTTTATCAGCAAAATCTTGCGATAAGTCCATAGGCCCAAACTTTAATCCGGAAAGCTTTTTAGCAGCAAGCTCCCCAATATCTAAATCTGAGAATTTCTTATCAAGAAGTTCTTCTAAATTCAAAGAGCTAGGTTTAAAATCTGAAATTTCCTATGGTCTTTGAACATAAGTAGGAACTACCGTAGGTTTTTCAGAAGTAGAAGCAATATCGATAGTCATAGAGAAATTTGTTTTAGCCATGTCGGCCTTAATATCTTTTATTAAAATAGTTAAATCATCGATTCTTTTTGTCAAGAGAGCTAATATGCTCGCCCAACACTTTAACATAAAGACTCAAATAATTGTTTTGAGTAATAAGTTTATTAATTTCATTAATATTGATTGAAGCAATGTGTTCCTCAATGAATTTTTGAAAAGCTGAGAAAATAATACCGGTATTGTTTGGTAAAACAAATGATGACTGAGAAGGGTAGATAGCTTTCAAAAGATTACCACTCCCATATTTATAAGTTCTTTCTATAACGTTAATATATAACGGTAAATAAGTGGTTATAAACCAAGGAACAAAATACATAATTTGATTATGCAAAGAACAAGTTTCATAAAACTCTTGAGAAATGCAATTAAGATCTTCCATGCTATAAGCTTCAAAGAACCAAGTCTTAAACCGATTCTATTTTTCATCAAAATATTCTTTTTGAATATGTTTTCTTGCCAGTAAACCTGGACTAAAATCAATTTGGTGTGAAAACATTAAGAATCATTTAAACCAAACTCCATTTCAGAAGCTGACGTAATATCCTTATTAGAAACATCATCCTTTACCTGAACTATATTAGTTCGTGGATCAATCTTTACCTTTTCTACCACTGAGTTTCCATCGGAACCAATAGTATGTAATGAGGCTGCTCAATCTCTGGCTGGACCATAAATTGGATTGATAGGGGAAATATGATGGATCGCAGGCAAAAGTCTACGACTTGAGAAAGAATGTCTATTCATATTGTGATTCACAAAAGATATTAACCTGTTATCATTAAAAGACTGCCTATGAGGCGCGTAGCTACTATCTGCAAACTGAATACTAATCCTTCCATCTGGATTTTTAGAAATATGAGAACAGTCTGACTTAGTAACAATATCGGTTAACTTATTTGAGGATATAACCGAATTTAGAGTCCACGAAGTAGGGAAATCTATTTTTTCCCACTTAATAGGTCTTCTAGTAGTGACCTTGGACCTTGCAAAGTTGATTTCCACCAAAATAGTTTGATTGGAAATATCATATAATCTACATCTAGGATTGAGAGTAGATAACAATTTGAAATAGATTCGGTATGATAAATAAATAAGTTCCAAACCAAGTGCATAATTATAGCCATGAGTTTTAAAATTTAATGTCAGGGCATCGAGAATATTCGTATCAGTAAGAGATAATTGCAAATTAGGCTGAGTATTGAAATAAATTGGACCATAGGCCACCGTAGATTCTATCGAACCCATAAGAGACTATTGAAAATTTAAATTTCTAGCATCGCGAAGAGCAGCTAAAAAAGTCTCAAGCAATCCTTTAAGAGTCAAAGGTTCAACGGCAATTTGAACTATACCAATATGCAAATAATTATACTAATTTTTATAAAAAATCACATCTCGTTCGTTTACCAAATGAATAGTCTGTTCAGAAGAATTCATACCTCAAGGTTATGAGGTATATCTACCTCTTCTAGTCTAGTACTTTTAGTACTTGTATCTCCCAGATTCATGGGTGAAAGACAATATCTATATCGAATAGTTCACCTATATCTCATATATACGATGAAAAGTTCTTGGCTCTAATACCAGATTTACAGGATCAAGTACCTGGCGGTAATCCGCCCAGTCATAGATCAAGCAAGCCAAGTATCATTAAGCTAGTGGTATGGTGTTGTTGTTGTTGTTATTATTATTATTATTATTATTATTATTATTACTATTATTATTATTATTATTATTATTATTATTATTATTAATATTATTATTATTATTACTATTATTATTATTATTACTATTATTATTATTAAAGAAGTCTACTATTAAAAACAGTAGAAAGGAAGAATATGATATACCCCTGCATTTGGATCTACTTAATAAGTGGATTATTCCTAAGATTTCACCCAGAATTATATATCAAATGGGAATTTTGCTGCCATTTGCAGATTTTAAACTATGAGTAGTTTTATGAAAATATCTTGAAGGAATAAGTCCTTCTTGAATACAATTTAAATCAGTTGAACTATAGATTAAAGCAATAAATTCTTTTTCTATAATTATGGTATATAAGAAGAGTAATTTTTATATAAAACTTTCGAGAAGTGAATGCTTTAAAACTTTGCAAAAAGTCATGAAATGGAATGTTGAAGTTAATACTACTCCAGAAGGATTTCCTTGCTTACAACGAAACTTTTATACAAAGTTTTGCATTTATGAGTAAGCATGTTTATAACTATATTTCAATGTTAGAAAAAGATTTCACTTTGAGTAATGGAGAAATTACTAAATCAGTATTTCCGCCATTACTATCTTTTCAAATTAATTAGGAAGATAACTCTTGATAAGAAAGGCAAGGGTAAGGTTGCTAAACCTAGTATTCAACCTCCACCAGATATTGAAGATTTCAAGATGAAAGAACTTTCTGAGTTGGAAAATTTCTTAGAAAAGACTTTCAAAGGTAATAACCTTAAGCCTCTAAAGATTAATAATCTTTTAGGAGGAGAAAGTAGTGGTGGTAATAAAGAATTTTCTGATGAGATTAATAATATATCATAAACTATACTAGAAAACCTATTCAAAGGATGTACTACTATCCTGAACCGACTCCCCAAGATGTTCTATTGGAAGAACATGAACATATTATAACTAATAGTTATAATGGAGAAGAAATTTATGAATGAAAAATAGATGGTTATACAGATATACAGATTTATATAACTATACATAGGATGCTTTTGTATAATACTATCTGTAAGACGACTAAGAATAGTGATAAGACTATTGCTGATATGATAACAATAGGCTTCACAGGCCAATTAAAAGGTTGGTGGGATAATTATCTCAGTTAGGATCAAAGAAATAAAATTCTATTAACAGTCAAACAAGAGGATCAAGGGATGCCGCAAAATGCAGTCCATACTTTGGTCCTAAATATTATAGAACACTTTTAAGGAAGATGGTCAGATAATAGTGAGACCATAAAGACTTCACTCCATAATTTAAGGTGTAAAACTCTTACATCTTTCATATTTTATAAGGATGTGTTCTTAAGTAGAGTCATGGAGCTACCAGAGTGTAATAGCACTCATTGGAAATCTAAATTTATTGATGGTTTACCAACTCTTTTTGCTGAAAGAGTTAGGAAAACTCTTAGAAGAGATGGACATTCCATCAATTATGAGGAGTATACTTATGGTAAACGTATAAGTGCCTGTGTACAGGAAAGTTTGGCTTTATGTAATGAAATAAAGTTAAACCAACAGATTAAAAGGTATTGTTTTAATGAAAGACAACAATTGGGTGAATTTTGTGAGCAATTTGCTTTGGACATTCCCAGACTTGTCTCAAAAAAGGAGAAACAGTAGGAGAAGCATTCTTCTAAAAATAGATCTTCAAAAAAAGATTATAAAGAATGGAAGAGAAAAATAATTGAAAGAAAGAAGTGAAGACATAAGGAAGGAAAAAGTGATGAAAAATTTTATAAATCCAAACGAAGATATGATAAGTCTGATACTTACCACAAATGTGGAAGGTATGGTCATTATGCTAAAGAATGTAGAGTCAAGGAAAAAATTAAAAGCCTTGACATAGATGATAATATTAAAGATTCTTTATATAAGATTATGCTCAACTCTGATTTAGGAAAATTAGATTCTGAATATAGTGGACAAGGAGAATCGTCTACAAGTGAAGATTTGAAGGCACTCCACCAAGAAGATTATATGTCTTCATAAGATGAATGTCTACCTGTCAACAAGGTTTGGAATGTGATAAAGAAGAAAATGGAGATGATCTTTGTAAGATCTATTCCCAATTCAAGGAATTGAGTATAACTGTCATTGATAATGACAAAATTATAGAGCTCTTATAGATAGTAAAGAATCCAGACATACGAGCTCAAATTATTGATAAGATTAGTAATATAGCATCTATCTCTAAGGATCATATCCAAGAGGAGATACCTACTAGAAAAGGTTCATATACTATCGTAGAAGTAAAGAATCTTCTGTTAGAAAGGAGGAAACTCATAAGTTCTCCTTCTACTATCAATGATTTGAAAGAAGAGGTTAATAATCTCAAAGATGATATTATACAACTAAAAGAAAAGAATATTGTCGTAGAAGTTCGACTTGACAATTTAGAAACTCAAAAAAATCTGAGTAATAACTCAATAGTTTCTTCTTCATATGAGGGAGAAAGTAATAGCCTTGATTTTCTTACGAATCTGAATTTTGGTAATACCAAAGGAGACTTTTTGCAAAGTTTAAAAGCATTCACTTCTCAAAAGTTTTATACAAAAATTACTCTTCTTATAGACAATAATTATAAAAAAGAATTTATTACTTCAATCGATAGTGCAACTGATTTAAATTGTATTCAAGAAGGACTTATTCCTTCAAGATATTTTCATAAAACTAGTCATAGTTTAAGATCTACAAATGGCAGCAAAATGAATATTGAATTTAAATTACCTAAAACTTTTATCTGTAAAGGGAAAAATTGTGTTCCTGAAAGCATTATTTTAGTTAAAGATATTACTAACCAAATTATTTAGGGAGTACCATTTATAAATGATATTTTCCCTCTTACTCATTGGGATAATGAAAATATTATTGGTACTTGGAATAATAAATCTTTTATACTTGAATTAATTACTAAACCTTTCACACGAATGATAAATGAATTAACCTCAAAAATGATTTTGAAAAATAATCAGATAAGTTTTATTGAAGGAGAAATTAATAGTATTGAAATTAATAATATTTTGCAAAATCCTACATGACAGGATAAAATTGCTATTTTGCAAAATCAGTTCTCTATTGATATTTGTGGAGATCATACGAACGCTTTTTGGAATAGAAAGAAACATGTTGTTAGTCTTCCATATGAAGATGATTTTAGTGAGGATAATATTTCTTCGAAAGCAAGGTCATGCCAAATGAAATCTGAATATTTAGAGTTATGCAAACAAGAGATTGAATCTTTCCTTCAGAAAGGCCTTATAAGGCATTCTAAATCTCCATGGTCTTGTACAACATTCTATGTTAACAAACATGCTGAACAAGAAAGAGGTTGGTTATAAATTATAAACCTCTTAATAAAGTTCTTCGATGGATCAGATATCTCATCCCCAATAAAAAAAAATTATTAGATAGAGTTTATGATGCTATTATATTTTCTAAATTTGATTTATAATTAGGTTATTGGTAGATTCAAATTAGTAAATCAGACAGGTTTAAAACTGCTTTTAATGTCCCCATGGGTCAATTTGAATGAAACGCTATGCCTTTTGGTCTAAAGAACGCTCTATCAGAATTTCAAAAGATTATGAATGATATATTTATACCTTATAATAATTTTATAATAGTTTATATAGATGATATTCTAGTATTTTCAAAAAATATTGAAACTCATTTTAAACATCTTGAGTTATTTAAGAAAATTATTATACAAAATGGTTTGGTTATATCTGCACAAAAAATGGCTTTATTTCAAACCAAAGTTAGATTTTTGGCTCATAATATTGAAAAAGGAAATATTAGTCCTATCAATAGAAGTATTGAATTTCCTTCCAAATTTTCGGATGAAATTACTAATAAGACTCAGTTGCAGATATTTCTTGGTAGTCTTAACTATGTAGCACTTGTTATAAAGGATTTAGCTTTGGATTCAGCTATTTTATATGACAGACTCAAGAATAATCCAAAAGCATTATCTGTTAATCATACTGAAGCTACATAAAAAAGTTAAGGAAAAGGTTAAAAACCTTTCATGTCTCACTTTGGCTAACCCAAACTGGGAAAAGTCGGTTGAAACAGATGCTTCAGATCTGGAATTTGATGGTGTTCTAACACAATATTGTCCCGATAATAAACACCATTATATTGTTCAATTTTATTCAGGAAAATGGAACCCAGCTCAGAAGAATTATGCCACAGTAGCCAAATAAATCTTAGCTATTGTGAAAAGTGTTTTAAAGTTTCAAGGCGATCTTTATAATCAAAAGTTTATTATAAAAACTGATTGCCAAGAAGCTAGATTTATGTTTAAAAAGGATTGTAAACATGATGTTTCTAAACAAATGTTTTCAAGACGGCAGGCTTTATTAGCGTCTTTTGATTTTGATCGTTACAAAAAAGGAGAAGATAATAGTCTTCCTGATTTTCTAACTAGAGAATATTTAAATTAATATTGTTTTTATGGTTTCAGGAATGAGGCCATCATGGCCCCTTTCAAGAGGGGGAAGAGGACGCAGCAACAGGGGAAGAGAAGGTCATATCCTCACTCAACTGGGAAGCAACCAGTTAGTAGTAGCATCTAGTTCATCAACTAGTACAGGAGGCTTAAATATAAACCATCCTATGTATGCAAAATTTATGGATTTCATGAAATCCAAGTAAAGGAAGGAGGATGCTTTACCAACTTATTCCACTATATTAGTGGATGAAGAAAATACCAAAGTATTTGATCAAGATGAAAGAAAAAAAGTCATACTTCTATTAGAAAACCATGATCTAAAATGGAAAGATGATCCCTGGCAGTAAATGAACAGGTATTTGGACTCAGTATGTTATACTACTACTGTTTATAAATAAAAGATGCACTATGAAATGATACTCTCAGCAATAGGGTCGGGAGAATTCTAGCATTTTTACCCTGCTAATACAAAGAAAGTTTATAACTTCTCAAAAATTATTATAAAAAAGTTCTGTCTCCAGAAGAATGGGGAATGAGTCCATTAAAAGAAATGGATTGTATCCATCCAGAACAGAAAATTACAGTAAAATATAATTACTGGGATTACGTTGATAGCTTTAATAAAGCTATATTATATGAGAATGCTAATATAAAGCATTCATAGTTTATCAAAATATGTTCAAATGTGCTCACTCAACAATTCCAAATTGGTTTTGTAAATGGTGGATGTTATACGGTCCTTCCATAAAAATATTGAAAGAACAATATAAACAATTATATTTAGAATGGTTAGACATATATCCAAAATTAATAAGCATGGAGCAAGATAATATCTTTTTTGATGGTATGCCAGTAATGTATTTCTTTTTAGAGTTCTCAATTCCATGGATCATGAAATGGAATGTTGATGTTAATACTACTCCAGAAGGATTTCCTTGCTTACAAATAACTTTTTATACAAAGTTTTGGATTAAGTTAATAAATAAGGATCTTGATGGCAAGATACATGGCCAGGAAATATTAGACCTTAAAAATGAAACAATAAATAAATATCGGGTTCAGGAAATATCTAGGGCTCAAGATGATATTATTAGTCCATTCAAACAAATCACCCGTACACTTCAGATGAATAAAGTGTAATGACCAAATCAAAGATTATAGCCTTCCACATGAAATAAGCTAAAAAGGACTTAGTAAAAAAAATTGGATATAGAGATTGGGGATGACATTTCTATGATATCAGTAAGTCATACCAATCAAGATGATGAAGGATGTTTGGCGGGAGAAGCCTAAAGTGATTATAGCACTAAGGAAATAGATCTTGATACTCTATTCAAAAAATTCCAAGAACAAGTGGAGGAATCCTCCGACAAGCCCACATGCAAAGGGAAAGAGAAGATATGAAGACAAAAACAATAAAAGAACAAAAGACTTTAATAAAGAAAGATAGTGACCACCAAAAGACTTTGTCAGCCACATGTAGTAGGTGTGAAGACGACGTTTATTTTTCGGTCTTATCATGTTGTAATTGGCCATTTTAAAAAGTGTGGGCCATATTTTGATTCCTTATGTTTTATTTTTCCTCTATATAAGAGGATGAATGTTTTAGTGGAGAGGCAGGTTTTATGGAACCCCTTCTCTCTCTCTCTCTCTCTCTAAATTTCCTAATAATATTTTCTTTGTAAGTTTTAGTTTGGAGTTTGAATAAAAAGCTTTCAGTTTGGTTTGTACATCAATTGGTTTGGAGCTCCGATACAGGTACTATTTTTGTTTAAGTATTTTCTTTATGAACGTAGCCTAAATTATAGGCTAAATTACTTGTGTTGAGCTATATCATACTAGACTATTATAATTAAATGGAGTTGTAACTATAAAAGATGGTTTAAACAACTAGAATTAAGGTCTGATTAGAGTAATTCAGGAATAATTAAAAGACTATTACGTTGATCTGTTGGCTTGCCCTGTAAAGGGTGGACTTGAATGTATTCATTGGATTACCCAGTGTTGTGGGCGGACCCGGTAGAGATCATTGATTTATCCTAAGGGCTTACCCAGATACGCTGGAAGTCTTTATTATTATGCTAAAAATTACTTGAATTTATAAATGCTTTAGTTACTACTCAACATATTAATACATGATAAAGCAATAAAATTATATAAATATTTATATGAGTATGTTAGGTGATCATATAGTCTCTCTTCATGATAAAGTTGAAAAACTTTTGTCTCAAATAACTCTTGATAAGAAAGGCAAGGGTAAGGTTTCTCAACCTAGTATTCAACCTCTACTAGATATTGAAGATTTCAAGGTGAAAGACTTTTTTGATTTGGAAAATTTCTTAGAAAAGACTTTCAAAGGTAATAACCTTAAGCCTCTAAAGATTAATAATCTTACAGGAGGAGAAAGTAGTGGTGGTAATAATGAATTTTCTGCTGAGATTAATAAGATATCAAAAAAATATGCTAGAAAACATGTTCAAAGGATGTACAACTATCCTAGACCGACTCCCCAAGACATTCTATTGGAAGAACATGAACATATTATAACTAATAGTTATAATGGAAAACAAATTTATGAATGGAACATAGATGGTTATACAGATAGACAGATTTATACAACTGTACATAGGATGCTTATGTATAGTACTATCTGTAAGACGAATAAGAATAGTGATAAGACTATTGCTGATATGATAACAGCAGACTTCATAGGCCAATTAAAAGGTTGGTTGGATAATTATCTCACTCAGGATAAAAGATAAAATTCTATTAGCAGTCAAGCAAGAGGATTAAGGGATGATGCAAAATGTAGTTTATACTTTGGTCCTAAATATTATAGAACACTTTTCAGAAAGATGGTCAGATAATAGTGAGAACATAAGGAATTACTCTAGAATTTAAGATGTAAAACTCTGCCCAGTCTCTATAAGGGTCCTTTATAAATTCAAGTAATTTTTATCATAATGATAAATACTTCTACCGTATCCGGGTCAGCCCTTAGGGTAATCCAACGGTCTCTACCGGGTCAACCAACAACACAAGGTAATCCAACGGATACATCCGGGTCCGCCCTTTACAGGGTAATCCAACGAATCAACGTAATAGTTTTTTATTAATTATGCCTGAATTACTCTAATCAGACCTTAATTCCAGCTGTTTAAACCATCTTTTATAGTTACAACTCCATTTAATTATAATAGTCTAGTATGATAAAGCTCAAAATTTAGCCTATCATTTAGGCTAAGTTCAGCAAGAAAATACTTAAACAAAAATAGTACCTGTGCCAGAGCTCCAAACCGATTGATGTACAAACCAAACTGAAAGCTTTTTATTCAAACTCCAAAATAAAACTTACAAAGAAAATATTATTAGGAAATTTAGAGAGAGAGAGAAGGGGTTTCAAAAAACTTGCCTCTCCACTAAAACATTCATCCTCTTATATAGAGGAAAAATAAAACTTAAGGAATCAAAATATGGCCCACACTTTTTACAATGGCCAATTACAACATGATAAGACCTACAAATAAACGTCGTCTTCACACCTACTACATGTGGCCAACAAAGTCTTTTGGTGGTCACTATCTTTCTTTATTAAAGTCTTTTATTCTTTTATTATTTTGGCTTCATATCTTCTCTTTCCCTTTGCATGTGGGCTTGTCGGAGGATTCCTCCACTTGTTCTTGGAATCTTTTGAATAGAGTATCAAGATCTATTTCCTCAGTGCTATAATCACTTTGGGTTTCTCCCGCAAAACATCCTTCATCATCTTGATTGGTATGACTTGCTGATGTCATAGATATATCATCCCCAATATCTATATCCAAGTTTGTTATTAATTCCTTTTTAGCTTCTTCTATGTAGAAGGCTATAATCTCTAATTTGGTCATTACCACTTTCTTTATCTGAAGTCTACAGGTGATTTGTTTGAATAGACTAATAATATCATCTTGAGCCCTGGATAGTTCCTAAACCCGATATTTATTTATTGTTTCATTTATAAGGTCCAATATTTCCTAGCCATGCATCTTGCCATCAAGATCCTTATTTATTAACTTACTCCAAAAATTTGTATAAAATGTTCGTTGTAAGCAAGGAAATCGTTTCAGAGTAGTATTAACTTCAACATTCCATTTCATGATCCACGGAATTGATAACTCTATAAAGAAATACATTACTGACATACCATCTAAAAAGATATCATCTTGCTCCATGCTTTTTATTTTTGGAGATATGTCCAACCATTCTAAACATAATTGTTTATATTGTTCCATCAATATTTTAACGGAAGGACTGTATAACATCCACCATTTACAAAACAAATTTGGAATTGTCTGAGTGAGCACATTTGAACATATTTTGAGAAACCATGAATGCTTTCTATTAGTATTCTCATATAATAGAGCTTTATTAAAGCTATCAACGTAATCTCAGTAATTATATTTTACTATAATTTTCTGATGGCCTCATTCCTGAAACCGTAAAAACATGTATTAATTTAAATATTCTCTAGTGAGAAAATTAGTAATACTATTATCTTCTACATTTTTTATAATGAATCTCAAAATCAAAAGGCGCTAATAAAGTCTGCCTTCTTGCAAACATCTGTTTAGAAACATTATGTTTACAATCCATATTAAACATAAATCTAGATACTTGGCAATCAGTTTTTATAATAAACTTTGATTATAAAGATCGGCTTGAAACTTTAGAAGAAGTCTACTGTTTTTTAAAAGAAGAATATGATATACCTCAGCAATTTGATCTACTTAATAACCCAACCTCTATAAGGGTCCTTTATAAATTCAAGTAATATTTAGCAGAATAATAATGACTTCCACCGTATTCGAGTCAACCCTTAGGGTAATCCAATGGTCTCTACCGGGTCAACCCACAACACAGGGTAATCCAACGGATACATCTGGGTCCACCCTTTATAGGTTAATCCAACGAATCAATGTAATAGTCTTTTATTAATTATGCCTGAATTGCTCTAATCATACCTTAATTCTAGCTGTTTAAACTATCTTTTATAGTTACAACTCCATTTAATTATAATAGTCTAGTATGATATAGCTCAACACAAGTAAATTAGCCTATCATTTAGGCTAAGTTCATAAAGAAAATACTTAAACAAAAATAGTTCCTGTACCGGAGCTTCAAACCAATTGATGTACAAACCAAACTGAAAGCTTTTTATTCAAACACCAAAATAAAACTTACAAAGAAAATATTATCAGGAAAGTTAGAGAGAGAGAGAGAGAAGGGGTTCCAAAAAACCTGCCTTTCCACTAAAACATTCACCCTCTTATATATAGGAAAAATAAAACATAAGGAATTAAAATATGGCCCACACTTTTTACAATGGCCAATTACAGCATGATATGACCAACAAATAAACGTGGTCTTCACACCTACTACATGTGGCCGACAAAGTCTTTTGGTGGCCAATATCTTTCTTTATTAAAGTCTTTTGTTCTTTTATTATTTTGTCTTCTTATCTTCTGTTTCCCTTTGCATGTGGGCTTGTCGGAGGATTCCTCCACTTGTTCTAGGAATTTTTTGAATAGAGTATCAAGATCTATTTCCTCAGTGCTATAATTACTTTGGGCTTCTCCCGCCAAACATCCTTCATCATGTTGATTGGTTTGACTTATTGATGTCATAGATATGTCATTCCCAATCTCTATGTCAAAGTTTTTTATTAAGTCCTTTTTTGCCTCTTCCATGTAAAAGACAATAATCTCTGATTTGGTCATTAAACCTTTCTTCATCTGAAGTCTGCGGGTGATTTGTTTGAATGGACTAAAAATATCATCTTGAGCCCTGGATATTTCCTGAACCGGATATTTAATTATTGTTTCATTTATAAGGTCCAATATTTCCTGGCCATGTATCTTGCCATCAAGATCCTTATTTATTAACTTACTCCAAAACTTTGTATAAGAAATTCGTTGTAAACAAGGAAATTCTTTTGGAGTAGTATTAACTTCAACATTCCATTTCATGATCCATGGAATTGAGAACTTTAGAACGAAATACATTACTAACATACCGTCAAAAAATATATCATCTTGCTCCATGCTTATTATTTTTGGAGATATGTCTAACCATTCTAAATATAATTGTTTATATTGTTCCGCCAATATATTTATGGAAGGACTGTATAACATCCACCATTTACAAAACCAATTTGGAATTGTCTGAGTGAGCACATTTGAACATATTTTGATAAACCATAAATGCTTTCTATTAGCATTCTCAAATAATAGAGCTTTATTAAAGCTATCAATGTAATCTCAGTAATTATATTTTACTGCAATTTTCAGATGGCCTAATTCATGTAACCATAAAAATATGTATTAATTTAAATATTCTCTAGTGGAAAATCACGAAGACTATTATCTTCTCTTATTTTATAATGAATCTCAAAATCAAAAGGCACTAATGAAGCCTTCTATCTTGCAAACATTTGTTTAGAAACGTCATGTTTACAGTCCTTATTAAATATAAATCTAGCTTCTTGGGAATCAGTTTTTATAATAAACTTTTGATTATAAAGATCTGCTTGAAACTTTAGAAGAAGTCTACTATTAAAAATAGTAGAAAAGAAGAATATGATATACCTCAGCATTTGGATCTACTTAATAACCTAGCCTCTACAAGGGTCCTTTATAAATTCAAGTAATTTTTAGCATAATAATAAACACATCTATCGTATTCGGGTCAGCCCTTAGGGTAATCCAACAGTCTCTACCGAGTCCGCCCACAACATAGGGAAATCCAATGGATACATCCGGGTCCACCCTTTACAGGGTAATCTAACGGATCAATGTAATAGTCTTTTATTAATAATGCCTGAATTACTCTAATCAGACCTTAATTCCAGTTGTTTCAACCATCTTTTATAGCTACAAATCCATTAAATTATAATAGTCTAGTATTATATAGCTCAACACAAGTAATTTAGCATATCATTTAGGCTAAGTTCATAAAGAAAATACTTAAACAAAAGTAGTACCTGTACCGGAGCTCCAAACCAATTGATGTACAAACAAAGCTGAATGCTTTTTATTCAAACTCCAAAATAAAATTTACAAAGAAAATATTATCAGGAAATTTAGAGAGAGAGAGAGAGAAGGGGTTCCAAAAAACTTGCCTCTCCACTAAAACATTCATCCTCTTATATAGAGGAAAAATAAAACATAAGGAATTAAAATATGGCCCACACTTTTTACAATGGTCAATTACAACATGATAAGACCGACAAATAAATGTCGTCTTCACACCTACTACATGTGGCCGACAAAGTCTTTTGGTGGCCACTATCTTTCTTTATTAAAGATGGAATCTTTATTAAAGTCTTTTGATCTTTTATTATTTTATCTTCTTATCTTTTCTTTCCCTTTTCATGTGGGCTTGTCGGAGGATTCCTCCACTTGTTCTTGGTATTTTTTGAATAGAGTATCAAGATCTATTTCCTCAGTGCTATAATCACTTTGGGCTTCTCCCGCCAAACATCCTTCATCATTTTGATTGGTATGACTTGCTGATGTCATAGATATGTCATTCCCAATCTCTATATCAAAGTTTTTGATTAAGCCCTTTTTTGCCTCTTCCATGTAAAAGACAATAATCTCTTATTTGGTCATTAAACTTTTCTTCATCTAAATTCTACGGGTGATTTGTTTGAATGGACTAATAATATCATCTTGAGCCCTGAATATTTCCTGAACCGTATATTTATTTATTGTTTCAATTAGAAGGTCCAATATTTCATGGCCATGTATCTTGGAATCAAGATCCTTATTTATTAACTTAATCCAAAACTTTGTATAAAAAGTTCGTTTTAAGTAAGGAAATCCTTCTGGAGTAGTATTAACTTCAACATTCCATTTCATGATCCATGGAATTGAGAACTCTATAAAGAAATACATTACTGGCATACATTCAAAAAAGATATTATCTTGGTCCATGCTTATTATTTTTGGAGATATGTATAACCATTCTAAATATAATTGTTTATATTGTTCTGCAATATTTTTATGGAAGGACCGTATAACATCCACCATTTACAAAACCAATTTGGAATTGTCTGAGTGAGCACATTTGAACATATTTTGATGAAACATGAATGCTTTCTATTGGCATTCTCATATAATAGAGCTTTATTAAAGCTATCAACGTAATTCCAGTAATTAAATTTTACTGCAATTTTCTACTCTGGATGGTATTAATCCCTTTCTTTTAAAGGACGCATTCCCTATTCTTCTGGAGACATAATTCTTTGCATAATAATTTTTGAGAAGTTATAAACTTTCTTTGTACTAGCAGGGTAAAAATGCTGGAATTCTCCCGACCCTATTACTGAGAGTATCATCTTATAGTGCATCCTGTATTTGTAAATAGTTGTAGTATAACATACTCAATCCAAATGCATGTTCATTAACTGCCAGTGATCATCTTTCCATTTTAGATCATGGTTTTCTAATAGAAGTATGGCTTCCTTTCTTTCATTTAGATCAAATACTTCGGTATTTTCTTCATCCACTAATATAGTGGAATAAGTTGGTGGAGCATCCTCCTTCTTTTGCTTGGATTTCATGAAATCCATAAATTCTACATACATAGAATGGTTTATATTTAAGCCTCCTGTACTAGTTGATGAACTAGATGTTGCTACTAACTGCTTGCTTCCCAGTTGAGCGAGGATATGACCTTCTCTTCCCTTGTTGTTGCGTCCTCTTCCCCCTCTTGAAGGGGGGCATGATGGCCTCATTCCTGAAACCATAAAAACACGTATTAATTTAAATATTCTCTAGTGAGAAAATCAGGAAGCTTATTATCTTCTCCTTTTTTATAATGAATCTCAAAATCAAAAGGCGCTAATAAAGCCTGCTATTTTGCAAACATTTGTTTAGAAACGTCATATTTACAATCATTATTAAACATAAATTTAGCTGCTTGGCAATTAGTTTTATAACAATTTTTTTATTATAAAGACCGCCTTGAAACTTTAAAACACTTTTCACAATAGTTAAGATTTCTTTGGCTACTGTGGCATAATTCTTCTGAGCTGGGTTCCATTTCCTTGAATAAACTTGAACAATATAATGGAATTTATTATCAGGATAGTATTGTGTCAGAATACCACTAAATCCCAAATCTGAAGCATCTGTTTCAACTGTCTTTTCCCAGTTTGGGTTATCCAAAGTGAGACATGGAAGGTTTTAAACCTTTTCCTTAATTTTTTTAATAACTTCAGTATGATTAGCTGACTATGCTTTTGGATTATTTTTGAGTCTGTCATATAAAATAGCTAAATCAAAAGCTAAATCATCTATAAAAGGTGCTACATAGTTAAGACTACCAAGAAATCTCTGCAATTGAGTCTTACTAGTAATTTCATCTGGAAATTTGGAAGCAAATTCAATACTTCTATTGTTAGGACTAATATTTCCTTTTTCAATATTATGACCCAAAAATCTAACTTTGGTTTGAAATAAAGTCATTTTTGTTGCAGATATAACCAAACCATTTTGTATAATAATTTTCTTAAGTAGCTCAAGAAGTTTAAAATGAGTTTCTATATTTTTTGAAAATACTAGAATATCATCTGTATAAACTATTATAAAATTACTATAAGGTATAAAAATATCATTCATAATCTTTTGAAATTATGATGGAGCGTTCTTTAAACCAAAAGGCATAACGTTCCATTCAAATTGATCCATGGGGACATTAAAAGCAGTTTTAAACTTATTTGATTCACTTATTTGAATCTGCCAATAACTTGATTTTAAATCAAATTTAGAAAATGTAATAGCATCATAAACTCTATCTAATAAATCTTTTTTATTGGCGATGGGAAATCTATCCATCGAAGAGCTTTATTAAGAGGTTTATAATTTATAACCAACCTGGGGGCACCTCTTTCTTGTTCAGCATGTTTGTTAACATCGAATCTTGTACAAGACCATGGAGATTTAGAATGCCTTATAAGGCCTTTCTGAAGCAAGATTCAATCTCTTTTTTGCATAATTCTAAATATTCAGAATTCATTTGGCATAGCCTTGTTTTCGTAGGAATATTATCCTCACTAAAATCATCTTCATATGGAAGACTAACAACATGTTTTTTTCTATTCCAAAAGTGTTTGGATGATATCTACAAATATCAATAGAGAACTGATTTTACAAAATAGCAATTTTATCCTGTAATTTAGGATTTTGCAAAATATTATTAATTTCAATACTAATAATTTCTCCTTTAATAAAAATCATATGATTATTTTTCAAAATCATTTTTGAGGTTAATTCATTTATCATTATTGTAAAAGGTTTAATAATAAATATAAGTATAAAAGGTTTATTATTCCAAGTACCAATAATTCTTTCATTATCCCAATGAGTAAGAGGGAAAATATCATTTATAAAGGATACTCCCAAAAAAATTTGGTTAGTAATATCTTTAACTAAAATAAAGCTTTGACGAACACAATTTTTCCCTTTACAAATAAAAGCTTTAGGTAACTTAAATTCAATAGTCATTTTGCTACCATTTACAGATCTTAAACTATGAGTAGTTTTATGAAAATATCTTGAAGGAATAAGTCCTTTTTGAATACAATTTAAACCAGCTGCACTATCGATTAAAGCAATAAATTCTTTTTTATAATTATAGTCTATAAGAAGAGTAATTTTTGTATAAAATTTTTGAGAAGTGAATGCTTTTAAACTTTGCAAAAAGTCTCCTTTGGTATTACCAAAATTCAAATTCGTAAGAAAATCAAGGTTATTACTTTTTCCCTCATATGATGAAGAAGTTGTTGAGTTATTACTCAGCTTTTTTCGAGTTTCTAAACTATCAAGTCGAACTTCTATGAAAACATTCTTTTCTTTTAGTTGTCTAATATCATCTTTGAGATTATTAACCTCTTCTTTCAGATCATTGATAGTAGTAAGAGAACTTATGAGTTTCCTCCTTTCTAACATAAGATTCTTTACTTCTGCCATAGTATATGAACCTTCTCTAGTAGGTATCTCCTCTTGGATATGATCCTTAGAGGTAGATGCTGTATTACTAATCTTATCAATCATTTGAGCTCATATATCTAGATCCTTTACTGTTTGTAAGAGCTCTATAATTTTGTCATTATCAATGACATTTATACTAAATTCCTTGAATTGGGAATAGATCTTATAAAAATCATCTCCATTTTCTTCTTTATCACATTCCAAACCTTGTTGACAAGGTAGACATTCATCTTCTGAAAATATATAATCTTCTTGGTGGAGTGCCTTCAAATCTTCAAATGTAGACGATTCTCCTTGTCCACTATACTCAGAATCTGATTTTCTTAAATTAGAGCTGAGCATAATCTTATATAAAAAATCTTTAATATTATCATCTATGTCAAGTATTTTGATTTTTTCCTTGACTCTACAGTCTTTAGCATAATGACCATACCTTCCACATTTGTGGCAAGTATCAAACTTATCATATCTTTGTTTAGATTTATAAAATCTTTTATGACTTTTTCCTTCGTTATGTCTTCTCTCCTATCTTTCAATTCTTTTTCTCTTCCATTCCTTATAATCTTTTTTGGAAGATCTATCTTTAGAAGAATGCTTCTCCTTCTGTTTCTCCTTTTTAGAAACAGGTCTGGGAATGTCCAAAGTAAATTGCTCACAAAATTCACCTAATTGTTGTCTTTCATTAAGACGATGCCTTTTAATCTGTTGGTTTAACTTTATTTCATTACATAAAGCCAAACCTTCCTGTACACAGGCATTTATAAGTTTGCCATAAGTATACTCCTCATAATTGATGGAATGTCCATCTCCTCTAAGAGTTTTCCTAACTCTTTCAGCAAAAAGAGCTGGTAAACCATCAATAAATTTTGATTTTCAATGAGTGCTATTACACTCCAGTAGCTCTATGACTATACTTAAGAACACATCCTTATTAAATCTGAAAGATGTAAGAGTTTTACATCTTAAATTCTGGAGTAAAGTCCTTATGGTCTCACTATTATCTGACCATCTTTCTGAAAAGTGTTCTATAATATTTAGGACTAAAGTATAAACTGCATTTTGCATCATCCCTTGATCCTCTTGTTTAACTGCTAATAGAATTTTATCTCTTTGATCCTGACTGAGATAATTATCCCACCAACCTTTTAATTGGCCTGTGAAGCCTGCTGTTATCATATCAGCAATGGTCTTATCACTATTCTTATTTGTCTTACAGATAGTACTACATATAAGTATCCTATGTACAATTGTATAAATCTTATCTATTTGTATAACCATCTATGTTCCATTCATAAATTTCTTTTCCATTATAACTATTAGTTATAATATGTTCATGTTTTTCCAATAGAACATCTTGGGGAGTTGGTCTAGGATAGTAGTACATCTTTTGAACAGGTTTTCTAGCATATTTTTTTGATATCTTATTAATATCATCAAAAAATTATTTATTACCACCACTACTTTCTCCTCCAGAAAGATTATTAATCTTTAGAGGCTTAAGGTTATTACCTTTGAAAGTCTTTTCTAAGAAATTTTCCAAATCAGAAAAGTCTTTCAGCTTGAAATCTTCAATATCTGGTGGAGGTTGAATACTAAATTGAGCAGCCTTACCCTTTCCTTTCTTATCAAGAGTTATTTGAGACAAAAGTTTATCAGCTTTATCATGAAGAGAGACTATATGATCACTTAACATGCTCAATATAAATATTTGTATAATCATGCTGCTTTATCATGACAATAATTTGCTGAATATTAAATAAAGCAGTATTATCTTCAAATAATTTTGAAAAGGCATTAAAATGGGAAATCTTATCATCCTTATTAATTTGAAAAGATTGCAATGGCGGAAATACTGATTTAGTAATTTCTCAATTACTTAAAGTGAAATCTTTTTCTAACATTGAAATATAGTTATAAACATGTTTACTCATAAACCAAAGGACAAAAGCAATTAAAACATTTTGTATTTTGTCCTGATTCAATAAGATCTTTATAGAATTCTTCTTGAAAATCAATTTGTTCTGCTTTATTAATGCTTTTAAAGAACCATTTTCTAAAAGGTTTCCGTCTGGATTTTTGAAATTCTTTAGCAATCTTTGCTCTCACCAGTGATCCTGGACTAAAATCAATGGATTTGTCAGACATCAAAAAACAATTTATGTAGATAGCCCATCTAGGAAATTCATTTCAAATTTAGTTATATCTAAATCTGAGCCAGGGTTAGGAATATTAGCTTTATCAATTTTTATCTTATCACATCTATAGTTTTCTCTAATTTGAGATGTAGAAGCTCTAGATGGTACCTGCACAATATAATCTGGGGGAGATATATATGACGAATTAGATCTAGTAGTTCTAGAATATATACTACCAATATCAATTCGATTGTTTCTCATATAGTCAGAAAATTTTATTTTAACAGTTCCATCATTTAACTGTTCAATTTCTGAAATCTCTTTGTTTATACTATTTTTCGGAAGAGTTGCACCCTTAATAACCCATTCTTATGGGAAATCAATTTCTTCCACTTAATCGGTCTTCGAGTAACTACTTTAGATTTTCCAAAATTAGTTTCTATTAGAATAGTTTCATTTTTGAAATCTATAACCTTACACATAGGATTTAAAGTATGCAACAATTTATAATAGATTCTATAACAAATACAAACAACTTCAGTGCTAGACATATAAGCATAACCAGAAGTTTAACATTTAACATAAAAGAACTTAATGAATTCTCATCTTGGAAGGAAATTTGCAAATATGCATTGAAATAAACAGGACTATAAGCCAAACTAGTTTGAATAGTCCCTACAAGGGATTTTTTCCAATTCTGGTGTCTACCATCTCTTAAAGCTGCAGTAAAACTTTCAGGTAGTCCACGCAAAGTAAGGGGCTTAAATGCCACCTAAACCAAGACAATATGCATAAATCTATAAACATCCCTATAAGGAGCAAGATCAGTTTCAGATACAAGTCAAAATGTCTTGTGATCACTATCAATATTAATAGTTTCTTGTGATTTTAACCACCTGTTTGAGACCTAATTTCTCAAAGGTTCCCATTTGATATATAATTCAGGGTGAAATCTTAGGAATAATCCACTTATTAAGTAGATCCAAATGCAGAAGTATATCATATTCTTCTTTTCTACTGTTTTTAAAAGTAGACTTCTTCTTTATGATATTCATAATAAAAGCGTGTTGAACTATACTCACTATGATTACTATAACTCCATGGCTTTGATACCATCAAAATGGATCGCCCATCCTCTATAAGGGTCATTTATAAATTCAAGTAATTTTTAGCATAATAATAAAGACTTCCACCATATCCGGGTCAGCCCTTAGGGTAAAAGAAATACATTATTGACATACCATCTAGAAAGATATTATCTTGCTTCATGCTTATTATTTTTGGAGATATGTCTAACCATTCTATATATAATTGTTTATATTGTTCTGGCAATATTTTTGTGGAAGGACCGTATAACATCCACCGTTTACAAAACCAATTTGGAATTGTCTGAGTGAGCACATTTGAACATATTTTGATAAACCATGAATGCTTTGTATTAGCATTCTCATATAATAGAGCTTTATTAAAGCTATCAAAGTAATCCCATTAATTATATTTTGCTGCAATAAGACTTTCAAAGGTAATAACCTTGAGTCTCTAAAGATTAATAATCTTTCAGGAGGAGAAAGTAGTGGTGGTAATTAAGAATTTTTTGATGAGATTAATAAGATATCAGAAAAATATGCTAGAAAACCTGTTCAAAGGATGTACTACTATCCTAGACCGACTCCCTAAGATTTTCTATTGGAAGAACATGAACATATTATAACTAAAAGTTATAATGAAAAAGAAATTTATGAATGGAACATAGATGGTTATACAGATAGATAGATTTATACAACTATACAAAAGAATCACATGTACAATTGTATAAATACATTATTATTATTGTTATTATTATTATTATCCTAGGCCGACTCCTCAAGATATACTTATAGAGGAGCGAGATGGAATCAGACTAATACGTCATATAGTGGTTCTAAAATTTATATATGGAATCTTGATGGCTTGACTGATAGACAACTTACTATTCTTGTGCATAGAATGCTTATATATGCAACTATATGCAAAAATGTTCAAAACTCGGATAGAAATATTTGTAAAATGATAATTGCAAGTTTTACTGGCCAACTTTGAGGTTGGTGGGATAATTGTATGACCCTTGAACAAAAAGTTGTGGTAATTAATGTTGTTTCTGGTAATACAGGTGTTGATAACCTAGGTATGGCTCTTGTTGCGAATAGAGAAGATGTCGTTTATACCTTAGTTTTAACCATTCTAGAACATTTTAATGGTAGATTTATCAATCAGTTTGAGACTGTACCCTATTAAATGGTTTAACTTGTAGGACCTTGGGCGAGTTCAGGTGGTATAAAGATACTTCTATGCGTAGGGTGATGGAATTACCAGAAAATAAGTATGAGCATTGGAAAGCTAAGTTCATAGATGACCTTCCCCCATTATTTGCACTATGAGTTAAAAAAATCCTTAGAAATGATCAGGGATATATTCCTTATGGTGATTATACATATGGTCGGTTGATAGGAGTTTGCACTCAAGAAGGGATAAACTTGTGCAACGAATTAAAATTATCTAGACAATTTAAATTAGATAAGCTTAAGGAAAGATCCCAATTAGGAGATTTTTGTACTCAGTTTGGTTTACGTGATACTTCAGCTAATAGCAAGAAGACAACCAAAAAACATAGAGATTCTAAACCTGAGGAATATTATAAGAAATGAAGGTCTAGACATAGACGATATCCAAAGAGGAATGAAATGAGCGAAAAACTTATCGTAAGTCTAATAGATTTATCAAAAATAGGTCTAAGCGAGAGCTCGCCAAGATTAAATGTTATAGGTGTGGCAATTTTGGACATATAGCACCTAATTGTAATCTTGTAAAGCTAAAATCTTTAGAACTTGATGAAGATATTCATGATAAGGTTTATAGTTTCCTTTATACTTCAGGATCGAAATCCGATTATGAGTCTGAGTCCGGATCAAATTCTGAAGAAATTATTGATTTGCCTGAATTACCCGATAATAATCAGCATGTTAATAACAATGCTTAAGATACTTGAAAAATTGGTCAAGGTGACATTTGTTCTTACGAAAATGATGAATTTTATAAATTACAATCTCAATTTGAAGATTTGAATATTCACACTCTTACTTTGGATAATGTCATAGAACTCTTAAAAGAAGTTACCGACAATAATCTTCGTGAAAAAATTATTCAATTAGCCGTTAATAATAGTGCTACATCTTCAAAAAATTCTGTTAAACAGAAGAATGATTTTGAATATGAGTATCCTGCTCCTTATTCTATATCTGAAGTTCATAACAAACTTAATAAACAAACTGTTTCTACAAGAGATTCTTCTTTTGATGATTTGAAGAATGAAATTGAATATTTGAAAAATAAGATAAAATCTATTAAACAAAATAAAATGATTTGTGATCATCGTATTACTAAAATTGAAACTGTTAATAACAAAGAGAAAAATATTGCTGAAGAAAATGCTCTTGCAAATCCTCTTAATATTGATCCTAGACAAGGCATGTTTTTAGGAATGATGCAAATTGTCACTGCTCATAAATGGTATGTTAAATGCACCATTTTAATCAATAATAGTTTTTCTATCACTAAAATTTGTATGATTGATATTGGCGTTGATGTAAGTTGCATTCAAAAAGGACTTGTACCTACAAAGTACTTTGAGAAAACAACTCACATGATTAAATCTACTTCAGGACATGCTTTATATATAAAATATAAATTGCCTAATACGCATATTTGCCAAAATAAAGTTTGCATTTATTTTTCTTGGTTAAAAATCACTTATACCCTCCAACCATACTTGGAACCCCTTTTATAAATGCTCTATGTCCATTCACTAGTATAACAACTAAAGGGTTTTCTGCTACTTATGAAGACCAAAATATTAGTTATACTTTTATCATTGGTCCTATTTATGGTGATATTAATGCTTTTATTGATATGAAACAAAGGCATGTTGATTCCTTACAATTAAAATTATTTAGAATGAATATATTTGATACTCTGAAATCCACTAAAGTACGGGAAAAAATTAAATTGATTTCTGAGCAAATGGCTATTGGTATTTGTGTTGATCACCCAAGTGCTTTCTGAAATCGAAAAAATCATATTGTTACTCTTCCATATGAAGAAAACTTCTCTAAGGATGAAATTCCTACTAAGTCTCGCCCTTGTCAAATGAATGCTGAATTTGTTGAATTTTGCAAAAAAGAAATTGATAATTTACTACAAAAGGGTTTAATAAAAATTTCAAATCTCCTTGGTCTTGTACAGCTTTCTATGTTAACAATGTAGCTGAGAAAGAATGAGGTGTCCCCAGGTTAGTAATAAATTACAAACCATTGAATAAATATTTAAAATGGATTCGGTATCCATTTTCGAATAAAAAAATTTATTGTCCAGACTATACGATGCCAATATATTCTCAAAATTTGATTTAAAATCAGGTTATTGGAAAATTCAAATTTTTAAAGAACATTCGTATAGAACGACTTTTAATGTCCCATTTGGACAATATGAGTGGAATGTTATGCCATTTGGTTTGAAAAACGCCCATTATGAATTTCAAAAAATTATGAATGATATTTTCTACCCATATTTAGATTTCATTATAGTTTATGTTGATGATATTTTGGTTTATTCAAAGACTCTTGAAATGCATATTAAACATTTAGATATTTTTAAGAAAATTGTCATACAAAATGGTTTGGTAATTTCTAAACCAAAAATGAATTTATTTCAAGCTAATGTCAGATTTCTCGGACATCTTATTTTTCAGGGGAAGGTAACCCCTATTCAACGATCAATTGACTTAGCCTATAAGTTTCCCGACGTTATTACGGATCGGACACAATTACAAAGATTTTTGGGAAGTTTAAATTATATATCTCCCTTTTATAAAAATATATCTATAGACTTGGCCACTTTATATGACAGATTAAAAAAGGATCATAAAACGCCTTGGACTGATAGTCATACCACTTTGGTAAAGAATATAAAACTTTGTGTTCAATCTTTACCTTGCTTAACTCTTGCTAACCCGGCTTGGCAAAAAATTATTGAAATCGATGAATCTAATATTGGTTATGGTGGGATTTTAAAACAGATTAGTCCTCATGATAAAACTGAATATTTGATTAGATTTCATTTAGGAAAATGGAGCGATGCTTAGAAAAAATAAGCTACGGTGGCTCATGAAATGCTAACCATTGTTAAATGTGTATTGAAATTTCAGGATGATTTATACAATCAAAAATTTTGATAAAAATAGATGCTCAATCCGTGAAATATATGTTCGATAAAGATTTCAAACATGATGCTTCGAAATTAATGTTTGCTAGGTGGCAGGCCCAGTTAGTTCCTTTTGATTTTGATATTCATTATAAAAAAGGGAGTGATAACTCTCTTCCGGATTTCTTATCTAGAGAATACCTATCATCTTAATGGGTTTTTTTTTTTTTTATCTCCTTTGCTTTCACATAAAATTTTGATTACTATCATAAAAATTGTACCTCTTAATAGAGACGTACAAGAAATAATTATATACGAAATTATAGATGCCATGATGAGAGACATCATTTTAGAAATTTGTTTATGTGAAGAAATAATTGATTTTATAGTGATTATTATGACATTGAATAAAACTAAATGTTTTGTTTGTAGGATGGGTCCTCTTTGGGTGACCAAGGTCAGAGGAAAAGGCAGTTATACCAGAGGAAGAGGAAGGTCATCCTCAGTCTCATGAGGATCATCATACGGATCCTCGTCATCTAATCCTCTTATTATACAAAGAGGAGGGATGAGCTTGGTTAACTTAAAGAGCTCTTCAAAAGAAGCTTCTTCCATACATATGGACGATATTCCAGAAAATAATCCGTTATATGCACAGTTACAGGAGTATCTATCTCAAAAGAAAGGTGATACCTTTGCATCCATTGCAAAAGAAGACATTGATGATATCAAGTCTTTTGAAAAGGTAGCAAAGAAAGAAATAATATTTCTTTTGAAAAACTCTGAGATACAAAGAAAGGAAGAATCTTGGAAGATATTCCAACATTATTTGATTAATGGTTTATATTTCCCGGGTAAGTCATACAAAACCCGCTCATACTATGAAACTATCTTGATGAGCACAGGAAGTGTTGAATTTCAACATTTCTGAGGATATAATGCCAGAGAAAATGTTTATAACTTCTCCAAAATTATTATAAAACAGGTTATATCTATTGAAGATTGGGGTATTTTTGCAATGAAAGAAAGGCAGATCAGCCTTAATAAGGTCCCTACAAATTTCACTTATTAGGATTACATTAATGCATTCAGTAAAATCCTCTACTACAACAATGAGAGGTACAAACACACTTGTTTCGTTAAGGTTTGTTCAAAGATATTTGCCGAACCGATCCCGAATTGGTTCTTAAACTGGTGGTCATACCACGATTCAACTGTGAAGATTTTGCCTGAACCATTTTTAAAATTATACAAAGAATAGGTTAAGGTTTCACCAGACCTTAATAATTTATGTCACACAGATCATTTCTACTATACTGAAAAAATTGAACAAATCTATTTCTTCATAGAATTCTCTATTCCATGGATTCACAAGTGGTTTTCAGAAGATGGTTTTATCAAAGAACAGATTCCATATTTATATTGCACATATTATAAAAACTTTTGGGACAAATTGATGAAGAAAGATCCCAAAACAAAGTCCTTATACGGACAAGAACTTCTGGACCTTATTTCAGGAAAAATCTAGGAATATAGTGCTTCTCCGCACAAAGGAATAATTGCTAATAGTTCCTTAAAGGTCATGGCTAGAAGAATCTCCGATCAAGATGGAGATCATGAAGAACTGATTAATAAGTATTCAGAAGACGTTAAGAAAAGTCTACTCCTTAATATCACAAATTATGCAAAATTCGACACTTCTATGAGAAGTAAAACAAGTGATGATATCCAGGATGATATTCAAGAAGCTCAACCATTTAAGGAAGAAAATCCAGCGTGATAGATGTTCTGACAGAGGGGGAAGATTTCCACCGACAACTGAAGACGAAAGATAAAGTATAAAGATTATCAATATTATCAACAATAGTGATAAGCACTAACAACAGTACAAACACTGTTCATCTACAGTAAAACACTATTCATCTGCATAGAAACATTGTTCATCTACATTAGATATACTGTTACTAGGGCCCATTAGTAAGGACCCATTACTGTATATAGATGCTTTTCTTTTTCTATAAATAGGTTTCATTTGTAGTATTTTGAGACAAGTTTTAGAAAACCTTCTCTACTATTTCTTGTAAAGCTCTCTCTCTATCATCTTTTGTAAGTTGTGTGTTCGCCGGATACTTGCCAGGATTTGTGAATAAAGTTGTAAAGTTCGTATAGGCCCTGGTGTTGGCCCTTGTTCTAAGGAACTATTCTGTCCTTCTTTTACTTGTTTTTAGTATCTCCGGTCTAGAGCCATGACTATGTCCGGCTAAATAGTATCATATCTATGTCGGATATCTAACTTCACTTTTATATATATCATGAAAGATGTAGAATTTATCTAAATAAAAATAAATTTATATATGGTTTCTTGACTTGGTTTCGATATGGTCGTACAGTCAGATTTACTGCAATACGTTATTGGCTTTGTCTTAATACTTTGTCTAGCCGGTCGTGATCTTAAGATTGTCAATGAGATGAAAAGGTCGGTCTACACCCGGTTAGAACTGCTAGACACATGGCTTAATAACAATGCGTAATTGAATATTGACAGACCCTTTGCTTGGGTGAAAGGATTAGATCCCTCCACACAGTCATAAAACTATATAAAAATTTGTATATATTTCAATTCTGATTCCTTCCTTAAATTTGTATGTGGCCTTGCTGTTGGCCCTTATTCTAAGGTACTTTTCTGTCCTTCTGTTACTTATTTTTATTATATCCTATCTAGAGCCGTGACTATGACCGGCTAAATAGTATCATATCTATGTAGGATATCTAACTTCGCTTTTATATATATCATGAAAGATCTATACTTTATCTAAATACAAATAAATTTATATATGGTTTCTTGACTTGGTTTCGAGATGGTGGTACAGTCAGATTTAATCCAATACGTTATGGGCTTTGTGTTAATTACTCTGTCTAGCCAGCCATGGTCTTAAGCCCGTTAATGAGATGAAACGGGTGCTCTATACCCACTTAGAACTGCTAGACGCATGGGCTTAATAATAATATGTACTTGAATCTTGACAGACCCCTTGCTTGGGTGAAAGGATTAGATCCCTCCATACAGTCATAAAACTATATAAAAATTTGTATATATTTCGATTCGGATTCCTTTCTTAAATTCAGATGTTAACAAGCTAGATTAAAGATGACTGCACGGACTACCGCCCGTCATCTGAGATCCTGGTTTCGTTGGTATTAGAGCCTACGAACTTTCATGGTGTATATGGAACTGATATGACGTATACGACATAGATATGATCTTTTGTCCTCATGGATCTTGGAGACACTAGTACCAAAAGTACTAAACTGAAAGAGGTAGATATACCTTAAAACCTTGATTTGTTAAATAAATGGACAATTCCAAAAATTAATATAAAAACCATTTATGATTATGGATGGTTTGATAAAATCTCCAATAAACAATTGATTAAAACTACTGAACAATCTTTGGCATTAAATTCGTCAGAACAGACTATTCGCTTATTAAATAAATGAGATATTGACTTGTATAAATTGCAGTATAATTTCTTACATATTGGCATGATACAAATTGCTTTTAAGCCTTTAACTCTTAAAGGGTTACCAGAGACATTTTTAGCTTCTTTACGAGATGCTAGAAATTTAAATTTTAGACAATCTTTAATGGGTTCGATTGAATCTACGGTGGCATATAGTCCGTTTTATTTTAATGCTCAGCCGAATTTACAGTTATCTTTAACTGATGCTAATATTCTTGATGCCTTAACTTTGAACATTAAAATGCATGGTTATAATTATGCACCTGGTTCTGGATTAATTTGCTTGTCTTATAGAATCTATTTTAAATTGCTTTCTACGTTAAATCTCCAATGTAAGTTATATGGTACATCTGCTGAAACAATTTTAGTAGAAACAAATTTTGCTTGATCTAAGGTCACTAATAGACGGCCTATAAAATGGGAAGAAATTAATTTTCCGACTACTTGGACTTTAGAATCTGTAATTCCTATAAATCAGATGGCAGATGCAGTCACTAATTCTGAGTACTCTCATATACCTCAAAATTCGGATGGTAAGATTTGTATGCAGTTCAAAGATATTTCTTTTAGTAAACATTCATTTTCTTCTGCTAGAAGATTGTCTGCTATGCATCATATGTCCCCTATTGATCCCGTGTATAGTCTGGCCCGTAATCGTGCTGCTTCTTTACATACCTTACAATCTGTTATATCTGCGGATCAAAGTGATAGAATTGTTAATAAAATAAAGATAAGTCTTCAATTAAATATTGTGCATGCAAATGATATTGCTTCTGATATTTCTGATAAAAATATTCCTACTCAGTCTGAAATGGACTTTGACCTTAATAATACTTGATGATGGATGTAGACCAAATAGATTTTTAGCCTAGGTTCCCTGGCAATAAAGTACATTCAAAATGAAGTTTTAAGTGATAAATGAAATCAATTTAAAACTTGGATTTTTGACACTTATAGTGACGATGACTTGAACAATATTTCCCAAGAATTTTATAAAACTTGTGCTCTTATAAGGATGGAACTGGAAAAATTATTAAAGCTTTGTATCCACCTTAATCATCGTTCGTCTTACCTAATAATACTGGTATTACGTTTACTTCTTTTTAGAAATTTATCGAAGAAGATGTTGCGGCAGTTAGCATCAATAAGATTAATAATTTGATTTCTCAAAACAATGATTTAGGACTTTATGTTATAGTTTTAGGTGAACATACTGGTTCCCTAGATAAAAATTTAGATGAACTAACTTCTTTGATAATTCAGATAAAACATGATTTAAAAACGTTTGATAAAGCTTATTCTTCTAAAACTAATCCCGAAGCTCTTATTATGACTACTCCTGTGCAAAGACCCCCGGAGATTACCGATTTTAAATTTAAAACGCTTTATGATTTTGAAGAACTTAATAAAAATTTTCTGAATTTAATGCAAAACCTATGGATTTGTTTGAAAGTTTTGCTGATGAAATAGAAAACACTTTTGATTTTAAAGAACATGTTTATTTAGAGTTCAATAAACTTCAGGGTTATCCTAAAAAGAATAGTGGTAATACTAAATTTGCGCATAAACCTAGTACGCAAACTTATTATTATCCTAGGCCAACTCCTCAAGATGTACTTATAGTGGAGCGAGATTGGAATCAGACTAATACGTCTTGTAGTGGTTCTGAAATTTATGAATAGAATCTTGATGGCTTGACTCATAGACAACTTACTATTCTTGTGCATAGAATGCTTATGTATGCAACTATATGCAAAAATGTTCAAAACTCGAATAGAAATATTTGTAAAATGATAATTGCAAGTTTTACTGGCCAACTTCGAGGTTGCTGGGATAATTATATGACCCTTGAACAAAAAGTTGCGGCTATTAATGTTGTTTCTGGTAATACAGGCGTTGATAACCTAGGTATGACTCTTGTTACAAATAGAGAATATGTCGTTTATACCTTAGTTTTAACCATTCTAGAACATTTTAATGGTAGATTTATCAATCAGTTTGAGACAGTCTGTACCCTATGAAGCGATTTACATTGCAGGACCTTGGGCGAGTTCAGGTGATACAAAGATACTTATATGAGTAGGTAATTCAATTACAAGAAAATAAGTATGAGCATTGGAAAGCTAAGTTCATAGATGGCCTTCCCCCATTATTTGCACTAAGAGTTAAAAAAATCCTTAGAAATGAGCAGGGAGATATTCCTTATGGTGATTATACATATGGTCGGTTGATAGGAGTTTGCACTCAAGAAGGGATAAACTTGTGCAATGAATTAAAATTATCTAGACAGCTTAAGTTAGATAAGCATAAGGAAAGATCCTAGTTAGGAGATTTTCGTACTCAATTTGATTTACCTGACACTTCAGCTAATAGCAAGAAGACAACCAAAAAACATAGAGATTCTAAACCCTAGGAATATTATAAGAAACGAAGGTCTAGACATAGACATAGATCCAAAGAGGAACGAAATGAGTGAAAAACATATTATAAGTCTAAAAGATTTACCAAAAATAGGTCTAAGCGAGAGCTCGCCAAGATTAAATGTTATAGCTGTGTCAATTTTGGACATATAACACCTAATTGTAATCTTGAAAAGCTGAAATCTTTAGAACTTGATGAAGAAATTCATGACAAGATTTATAGTTTCCTTTATAGTTCAGGATCGAAATCCAATTATGAGTCTGAGTTCGGATCAAGTTTTGAAGAAATTATTGATTTGTCGGAATTACCCGATAATAATAAGCATGTTAATGACAATGCTTGTGATACTTGCAAAATTGGTCAAGGTGATATTTGTTCTTGCGAAAATGATGAATTTTATAAATTACAATCTCAATTTGAAGATTTGAATATTCACACTATAACTTCGTCTAATGTCATAGAACCCTTAAAAGAAGTTACCGACAATAATCTTCGTGAAAAAATTATTCAATTAGCCCTTAATAATAATGCTACTTCTTCAAAAAATTTTGTTAAACAAAAGAATGATTTTGAATATGAGTACTCTGCCCCTTATTCTATATCTGAAGTTCATAACAGACTGAATAAACAAACTATTTCTACAAGAAATTCTTCTTTTGATGATTTGAAAATTGAAATTGAAAATTTGAAAATTGAAATTGAAATTTTGTAAAATGAGATAAAATCTATTAAACAAGATCAAATGATTTGTGATCATCGTATTACTCATATTGAAATTGTTAATAACAAGGGGAAAAATATTGCTGAAGAAAATACTCTTGCAAATCCTCTTAATATTGATACTAGACAAGGCATGTTTTTAGGAATGATGAAAATTGTCACTGCTCATAAATGGTATGTTAAATGCACCATTTTAATCAATAATAGTTTTTCTATCACTAACATTGGTATGATTGGTAGTGGTGCTGATGTAAGTTGCATTGAAAAAGGACTTGTACCTACTAAGTACTTTGAAAAAACAACTCACATGGTTAAATTTGCTTCAGGACATGCTTTAAATATAAAGTATAAATTGCCTAATACGCATATTTGCCAAAATAAAATTTGCATTCCGCATTTCTTTTTCTTGGTTAAAAATCAGTTATACCTTCCAATCATACTTTGAACCCCTTTTATAAATGCTCTATATCCATTCACTATTATAACAGCTAAAGGGTTTTCTATTACTAATGGAGACCAGAATATTAGTTATACTTTTATCACTGATCCTATTTCTCGTGATATTAATGCTTTAATTGATATGAAGCAAACGCATGTTGATTCCTTACAATTAGAATTATTTAGCATGAATATATTTAATACAATGAAATCCACTAAAGTACGGGAAAAAATTAAATTGATTTCTGAACAGCTATTGATATTTGTGCTGATCAACCTAGTGCTTTCTGGAATCGGAAAAAACATATTGTTACTCTTCCATATGAAGAAAACTTCTCTAAGGATGATATTCCTACTAAGTCTCGTCCTTGTCAGATGAATGCCGAATTAGTCAAATTCTGCAATAAACAAATTGATAATTTATTACAAAAGGGTTTGATAAAACCTTCAAACTCTCCTTGGTCTTGTACAGCTTTCTATGTTAACAATGTAGCTGAGAAAGAACGAGTTGTCCCCATGTTAGTAATATATTACAAACCATTGAATAAATATTTAACATGGATTCAATATTTGATTCCGAATAAAAAGGATTTATTTTCCAGACTATACGATGCCAATATATTCTCAAAATTTGATTTAAAATCTAGTTATTGGAAAATTCAAATTTTTAAAGAACATACGTATAGAATGGCCTCTAATGTCCCATTTGGACAATATGAGAGGAATGTTATGCCATTTGGTTTGAAAAATGCCCCTTCTGAATTTCAGAAAATAATGAATGATATTTTCAACCTATATTTAGATTTCTTTATTGTTTATGTTGATGATATTTTGGTTTATTCAAAGACTCTTGAAATGCATATTAAACATTTAGATATTTTTAAGAAAATTGTCATACAAAATGGTTTGGTAATTTCTAAACCAAAAATGAGTTTATTTCAAGCTAATGTCAGATTTCTCAGACATCTTATTTGTCAGGGGCAAGTAACCCCTACTCAATGATTAATTGACTTCTCCTCTAAGTTTCCCAACGTTATTAAAGATCGGACACAATTACAAAGATTTTTGTGAAGTTTAAATTATATATCTCCCTTTTATAAAAATTTAACTAGAGAGTTGGCCCCTTTATATGACATGTTAAAAAAGGATCATAAAATGCCTTGGACTGATAGTCATACCACTTTGGTAAATAATATAAAACTTCGTGTTCAATCTTTACCTTGCTTAACTCTTGCTAACCCAGCTTGGCAAAATATTGTTGAAACTGATACATCTACTATTGGTTATAGTGGTATTTTAAAACAGATTAATCCTCACGATAAAACTAAATATTTGATTAGATTTGATTCAGCAAAACGGAGCGATGATCAGAAAAAATACGCTACGGTAGCTCATGAAATGCTAACCATTGTTAATTGTGTATTGAAATTTCAGTATGATTTATACAATCAAAAGTTTTTGATAAAAATAGATGCTCAATCCGTGAAATATATGTTCGACAAAGATTTTAAACATACTTCGAAATTAATGTTTGCTAGGTGGCAGGCCCAGTTAGTTCCTTTTGATTTTGATATTCATTATAAAAAAGGGAATGATAACCCTCTTCCGGATTTCATATCCAGAGAATACCTATCGTCTTAATGGGATTTTTATCTCCTTTACTTTCAGATAAAATTTTGATTAGTATTATAAAAGTTGTACCTCTTAATAGAGACATACAAGAAATAAATATATACAAAATTATAGACGCCATGATGAGAGACATCATTTCAGAAATTTGTTTTTGTGAAGAACTCATTGATATTTATAGTGATTATTATGACATTGAATAAAACTAAATGTTTTTTTGTAGGATGGATGCTCCTTCGGTGACCAAGGTCAGAGAAAAAAAAGCAGTTATACCTGAGGAAGAGGAAGATCATTCACTGTCTCATCAGGATCATCATACAAATCCTCGTCATCTAATCCTCTTATTATACAAAGAGGAGGGATGAGCTTGGTTAACTTAAAGAGCTCTTCAAAAGAAGCTTCTTCTATACATCTGGACGATATTTCAGAAAATAATCCGTTATATCAGTTACAAGAATATCTATCTCAAAAAAAAAGGTGATATCTTTGCATCCATTGCAAAAGAAGGCATTGATGATATCAAGTCTTATGAAAAGGTAGCAAAGAAAGAAATAGTATTTTTTTTTGAAAAACTATGAGATACAAAGAAAGGAAGAACCTTGGAAGATATTCCAACATTTTTTGATTAATGGTTTATACTTCCCCAGTGAGTCATACAAAACCCACTCATACTATGAAACTATCTTGATGAGCACAGGAAGTGTTGAATTTCAACATTTCTCTGGATATAATACCAGCGATAATGTTTATAACTTCTCCAAAATGATTATCAAATAGATTATATCTATTGAAGATTGGGGTATTTCCGCAATGAAAGAGAGGCAGATCAGCCTTAATAAGGTCCCTACAAATTTCACTTATTGGGATTACTTTAATGCTTTTAGTAAAGTCCTCTACTACAAAAATGTGAGGCACAAACATACTTGTTTTGTTAAGGTTTGTTCAAAGATATTTGCCGGACCGATCCCGAATTGGTTCTTAAACTGGTGGTCATACCACGGTCCGACAGTGAAGATTTTGCTTGAACCATTTTTAAAATTATAAAAAGAATGGTTTAAGGTTTCGCCAAACCTTAATAATTTATATCACGCAGATCATATTTGCTATATTCAAAAAATTGAACAAATCTATTTCTTCATAGAATTCTCTATTCCATGGATTCACAAGTGGACTCCGGAAGTAGAATTTACTGAGGAATAGATTCCATGTTTATATTGCACATATTATAACAACTTTTGGGACAAATTGATTAAGAAAGATCCTAAAACAAAGTCCTTATACGGACAAGAACTTCTAGACCTTATTTCAGGAAAAATCCAGGAATATAGTGCTTCTCCACACAAAGGAATAATTGTTGATAGTTCCGTAAAGGTCATGGCTAGAAGAATCTTCAATTATCAAAGAAGTTAGTTCATCTAATTTTTTTATCTAGGGAACCAATATGTTCACCTAAAACTCTAACATAAAGTCCTAAATAATTGTTTTGAGAAATCAAATTATTAATCTCATTGATGCTGACTGCCACAACATCTTCTTCAATAAATTTCTGAAAAGCAGTAAACCTAATACCAGTATTATTAGGTAAGACGAACGATGATTGAGGTGGATATGCAACTTTAATAATTTTACCAGTTCTATCTTTATAAGATTGTTCGAGAACGTTGATGAATAAAGGCAAATAAGTGGTTATAAACCAAGGCACAAAAGACATAATTTGATTATGAAGAGCACAAGTTTCATAAAATTCCTGAGAAATATTGTTAAAGTAATCGTCACTATAAGTGTCAAAAAACCAAGTTTTAAACTGATTCCATTTATCACTTAAAAATTCATTTTGAATGTACTTTCTTGCCAGTGAACTTGGGCTAAAATCTATTTGGTGTACATCCATCACCAAGTATTATTAAGGTCAAAGTCCATTTCAGACTGAGAAGGAATATCTTTATTAGAAATATCAGAAGCAAAATCATTTGCACAATATTTAATCGAGGATTTATCTTTATTTTATTAACAATTCTATCACTTTGATCCGCAGATATAACAGATGGTAAAGTATGTAAAGAAGCGGCACGATTACGGGCCGGACCATACACGGGATCAATAGGGGACATATGATGCATAGCAGACAATTTTCTAGCAGAAGAAAATGAATGTCTACTAAAAGGAATATCATTGAACTGCATACAAATCCTACCATCCGGATTTTGAGTTATATGAAGTACTCAAAATTAGGGACTGCATCCGCCATCTTATTTATAGGAATTACAGATTCTAAAGTCCAAGTAGTCGGAAAATTAATTTCTTCCCATTTTATAGGTCATCTAGTAATGACCTTAGATCAAGCAAAATTAGTTTCTACTAAAATTGTTTCAATAGATGTATCATATAACTTACATCAGGGATTTAATGTAGAAAATAATTTAAAATAAATTATATAAGAAGGACAATTTAATTCAGAACCAGGTGCATAATTATAACCATGCGTTTTAACGTTCAAATTTAAGTCATCAAGAATATTAGCATTAGTTAAAGATAACTGTAAATTCGGCTGAGTATTAAAATAAACTTGACCATATGCCATCGTAGATTCAATCGAACCCATTAAAGATTGTCTAAAATTCAAATTTCTAGCATCTCGTAAAGCAGCTAAAAATGTCTCTAGTAACCCTTTAAGAGTTAAAGGCTTAAAAGCAATTTGTATCATGTCAATATGTAAGAAATTATACTGCAATTTATACAAGTCAATATCTCATTTATTTAATGAACGAATAGTCTGTTCTGACGAATTTAATTCCAAAGATTGTTCAGTAGTTTTAATCAATTGTTTATTGGAGATTTTATCAAGCCAACCATAATCGTAAATGGTTTTATATTAATTTTTGGAATTGGCCATTTATTTAACAAATCAAGGTTTTGTGGTATATCTACCTCTTCCAGTCTGCTACTTTTGGTACTTGTATCTCCAAGATCCATGAGGACAAAAGATCATATCTATGTCATATACGTCATATCAATTTAATATATACCATGAAAGTTCCTAGGCTCTAATATCAGTGAAACCAGTATCTCAGAAGATGGGCGGTAGTCCATGCGGTCATCTTCAATCTAACTTATTAACATTCAAATTTACGAAAGGAATCCGAATCGAAATATATAAAAAAATTTATATAGTTTTATGACTGTATGGAGGGATCCAATCCTTTCACCCAAGAAAGGGGTCTGTCAAGATTCAAATGCGTATTGTTATTAAGCCCATGTGTCTACTAGTTCTAACCGGGTATAGGGCGCCCTTTTCATCTCATTAACGGGCTTAAGACCATGGCTGGCTAGACGGAGTCATTAAGACAAAGCCAATAACATAATGTATTAAATCGGACTGTATCACCATCTCGGATCCAAGTCAAAAAACCATATATAAATTTTTTTTATATTCAAATAAAGTCTAGATCTTTCATGATATATATAAAAGTGAAGTTAGATATCTGACATAGATATGATACTATTTCGTTAGACATAGTCACGACTCTAGATCGAAGATAATAAAAACAAGTAAAAGAAGGATAGAATAGTACCTTAGAACAAGGGCCAACACCAGGGCCTGTACAAACTTTACAACTTTATTCACAAATCCCGGCAAGTATCTGGCGAACACACAACTTACCAAAGACAATAGAGAGAGCGCTTTACAAGAAAGAGTAGAGAGGGTTTTCTAAAACCTGTCTCAAAATACTACAAATGAAACCTATTTATAGAAAAAGAAAAGCATCTATCTACAGTAATGGGTCCTTATCAATAGACCCTAGTAACAGTATATCTACGGTAGATGAACAGCGTTTCTACTGTAGATGAATAGTGTTTTACTGTAGATGAATAGTGCTTCTACTGCTGTTAGTTCTTATCACTATTCTTGACAATTTTGATAATCTTTATACTTTGTCTTTCTTCTTCAGTTGTTGGAGGAAATCTTCTGCCCTGTCAGAACATCTATCGCCGCTAGATTTTCTTCCTCAAATGGTTGAGCTTCCTGAATATCATCTTGAATATCATCACTTGTTTCACCCCTCATAGAAGTGTCAAATTTTGTATAATTTTTGATACTAAGGAGTAGATTTTTCTTAACGTCTTCTAAATACTTATTAATCAGTTCTTCGTGATCTCTATCTTGATTGGAGATTCTTCTAGACATGACCTTTACGGAACTATTAGCAATTATCCCTTTGTGCGGAGAAGCACTATATTCCTAGATTTTTCCTGAAATAAGGTCCAGAAGTTCTTTTCCGTTTAAGGACTTTGTTTTGGGATCTTTCTTCATCAATTTTTCCCAAAATTTGTTATAATATGTGCGATATAAACATGGAATCTGTTCTACAGTAAAACCTACTGACGGAGTCCACTTGTGAATCCATGGAATAGAGAATTCTATGAAGAAATAGATTTGTTCAATTTTTTAAAGATAGCAGATATGATCTGCTTGATATACATTATTAAGGTCTAGTGAAACCTTAACCCATTCTTTGTATAATTTTAAAAATGGTTCAGGCAAAATCTTCACCGTCGGACCGTAGTATGACCACTAGTTTAAGAACCAATTCAGGATCGGTCCAGCAAATATCTTTGAACGTTAAACCTTAACAAACCAGGTGTGTTTGTGCCTCTCATTGTTATAGTAGAGGACTTTACTGAAAGCATTAATGTAATCCCAATAAGTGAAATTTGTAGGGACCTTATTAAGGCTGATCTGCCTTTCTTTCATTGCAAAATTACCCAATCTTCAATAGATATAATTTGTTTGATAATCATTGTGGAGAAGTTATAAACATTCTTGCTGGCATTATATCCTGAGAAGTGTTGAAAACACTTCTTGTGCTTATCAAGATAGTTTCATAGTATGAGCGGGTTTTGTATGACTCACCCGGGAAATATAAACCATTAATCAAATAACGTTGGAATATCTTCCAAGGTTCTTCCTTTCTTTGTATCTTAGAGTTTTCCAAAAGAAATATTATTTCTTTCTTCGCTACCTTTTCATAAGACTTGCTATCATCAAGGTCTTCTTTTGCAATGGATGCAAAGGTATCACCTTTCTTTTGAGATAGATATTCCTATAACTATGCATATAACGGATTATTTCCTGGAATATCGTCCAGATGTATAGAAGAAGCTTCTTTTAAAGAGCTCTTTAAGTTAACCAAGCTCATCCCTCCTCTTTGTAGAATAAGAGGATTAGATGATGAGGATCCGTATGATGATCCTGATGAGACTAAGGATGATCTTCCTCTAGTATAACTACCTTTTCCTCTGACCTTTGTCACCCAAGGAGGATCCATCCTACAAACAAAACATTTAGTTTTATTCAATGTCATAATAATCACTATAAAAATCAATGAGTTCTTCACAAAAACAAATTTCTGAAATGATGTCTCTCATCATGGCATCTATAATTTTGCATATAATTATTTCTTGTACTCTCTATTAAGAGGTACAGCTTTTATGATAGTAATCAAAATTTTATCTAAAAGTAAAGGAGATAAAAATCCCATTAAGACGACAGGTATTCTCTGGATAAGAAATTCGGAAGAGAGATATCACTCCGTTTTTTATAATGAATATCAAAATCAAAAGGAGCTAACTGGGCCTGCCACCTAGCAAACATTAATTTCGAAGCATCATGTTTGAAATCTTTGTCAAACATATATTTTACGGATTGAGCATCTATTTTTATCAAAAACTTTTGATTGTATAAATCATCCTGAAATTTCAATACACATTTAACAATGGTTAGCATTTCATGAGCTACCGTATCGTATTTTTTCTGAGCATCACTCCATTTTCCTGAATGAAATCCAATCAAATATTCAGTTTTACCATGAGGATAAATCTGTTTTAAAATTCCACCATAACTAGTATTAGATGCATCGGTTTTAACAATTTTTTCCTAAGTCGTGTTAGCAAGAGTTAAGCAAGGTAAAGATTGAACATGAAGTTTTATATTCTTTACCAAAGTGGTATGACTATCAGTCCAAGGCGTTTTATGATCCTTTTTTAACCTGTCATATAAAGGGGCCAAGTTTCGAGATAAATTTTATAAAAGGGAGAGATATAATTTAAACTTCCCAAAAGTCTTTGTAATTGTGTCCAATCTGTAATAACGTTGGGAAACTTAGAAGCGAAGTCAATTGATCGTTGAATAGGGGTTACCTTCCCCTGACAAATAAAATGTCCGAGAAATCTGACATTAGTTTGAAATAAACTCATTTTTGGTTTAGAAATTACCAAACCATTTTGTATGACAATTTTCTTTAAAATAACTAAATGTTAATATGCATTTCAAGTGTCTTTGAATAAACCATAATATCATCATTATAAACAATAATGAAATCTAAATATGGGTTGAAAATATCATTCATAATTTTCTGAAATTCAGAAGGGGCGTTTTTCAAACCAAATGGCATAACATTCCACTCATATTGTCCAAATGGGACATTAAAATCCGTTCTATACGAATGTTCTTTAAAAATTTGAATTTGCCGATAACTTGATTTTAAATCAAATTTTGAGAATATATTGGCATCGTATAGTCTGGACAATAAATCTTTTTTATTCGAAATCGGATACCGAATCCATCTGAAATATTTATTCAGTAGTTTGTAATTTATTACTAACCTGGAGAAACCTCATTCTTTCTCACCTACATTGTTAACATAGAATGCAGTACAAGTCCAAGGAAATTTTGAAGGTTTTATCAAACCCTTTTGTAATAAATTATCATTTTCTTTTTTGCAAAATTCAACTAATTCGGCATTCATCTGACAAGGACAAGACTTAGTAGGAATATCATGCTCAGAGAAGTTTTCTTCATATGGAGGAGTAATAATATGTTTTTTCCGATTTCAGAAAGCACTAGGGTGATCAGCACAAATATCAATAGTCATTTGTTCGAAAATCAATTTAATTTTTTCCAGTACTTTAGTGGATTTCATTGTATCAAATATATTCATGCTAAATAATTCTAATTGTAAGGAATCAGCATGCCTTTGTTTCATATCAATTAAAGCATTGATATCACGAGAAATAGGATCAGTGATAAAAGTATAACTAATATTCTGGTCTTTATAAGTAGCAGAAAACCCTTTAGCTGTTATAATAGTGAATGAATATAAAGCATTTATAAACGGGGTTCCAAGTATGATTTGAGGGTATAACTGATTTTTAACCAAGAAAAAGAAATGCGGAATGCAAACTTTATTTTTGTAAATATGCGTATTAGGCAATTTATACTTTATATCTAAAGCATGTCCTATGCCAGATTTAACCATGTGAGTTGTTTTCTCAAAGTACTTGGTAGGTACAAGTCCTTCTTGAATGCAACTTACATCAGCGCCACTATCAATCATAGCAATGTTAGTGATAGAAAAACTATTATTGATTTAAATGGTGCATTTAACATACCATTTATGAGCAGTGACAATTTGCATCATTCCTAAAAACATGTCTTGTCTAGGATCAATATTAAGAGAATTTGCAAAAGTATTTTCTTCAGCAATATTTTCCCCTTATTATTACCGTTTCAATTTGAGTAATACGATGATCACAAATAATTTGATTTTGTTTAATAGATTTTATCTCATTTTTGAAATTTTCATCAAAAGAAGAATCTCTTGTAGAAACAATTTATTTATTAAGTATGTTATGAACTTCAGATATAGAATAAGGGGCAGAGTACTCATATTCAAAATCATTTTTTTGTTTAACAGAATTTTTTGAAAAAGTAGCAGTATTATTAACGGCTAATTGAATAATTTGTTCATGAAGATTATTGTCGGTAACTTCTTTTAAGAGTTCTATGACATTACCTGAAGTAATAGTGTGAATATTCAAATCTTCAAATTGAGATTGTAATTTATAAAATTCATCATTTTTGCAAGAACAAATAACACCTTGACCAATTTTGCAAGTATCACAAGCATTGTTATTAACATGCTAATTATTATCGGGTGATTCAGGCAAATCAATAATTTCGTAAGAACTTGATCCGGACTCAGACTCATAATCGAATTTCGATCCTGAAGTATAAAGGAAACTATAAATCTTATCATGAATTTCTTTATCAAGTTCTAAAGATTTCAGCTTTTCAAGCTTACAATTAGGTGCTATATGTCAAAAATTTTCCACACCTATAACTTTTAATATTGGCGAGCTCTTGCTTAGACCTATTTTTGGTAAATCTATTAGACTTACGATAAGTTTTTCGCTCATTTCATTCCTCTTTGGATCTACGTCTATGTCTAGACCTTCGTTTCTTATAATATTCCTTGGGTTTAGAATCTCTATGTTTTTTGGTTGTCTTCTTGCTATTAGCTGAAATATCAGGTAAACCAAACTGAGTACAGAAATCTCCTAAGTGGGATCTTTCCTTAAGCTTATCTAACTTAAGTTTCTAGATAATTTTAATTTGTTGCACAACTTCTTGAGTGCAAACTCCTATCAACCGACCATATGTACAATCACCATAAGGAATATCTCCTTGCTCATTTCTAAGGATTTTTTAAAATCTTAGTGCAAATAATGGGGGAAGGCCATCTATGAACTTAGCTTTCCAATGCTCATACTTATTTTCTAGTAATTCCATTACCCTACTCATATAAGTATCTTTCTAACACCTGAACTCACCCAAGGTCCTACAACGTAAACCATTTAACAGGGTACAGACTATCTCAAACTGATTGCTAAATCTACCATAAAAATGTTCTAGAATAGTTAAAACTAAGGTATAAACGGCATCTTCTCTATTCGCAACAAGAGTCATACCTAGGTTATCAACACCTGTATTACCAAAAACAGCATTAATAACCGCAGCTTTTTGTTCAAGGGTCATATAATTATCCCACCAACCTCAAAGTTGGCCAGTAAAACCTGCAATTATCATTTTACAAATATTTCTATCCGAGTTTTGAATATTTTTGCATATAGTTGCATACATAAGCATTCTATGCACAAGAATAGTAAGTTGTCTATGAGTCAAACCATCAAGATTCCATTCATAAATTTTAGAACCACTATAAGACGTATTAGTCTGATAATAATTAGTTAGCATACTAGGTTTATGCGCAAATTTAGTATTACCACTATTCTTTTTAGGATAACCCTGAAGTTTATTGAACTCTAAAGAAACATGTTCTTTAAAATCAAAAGTGTTTTCTATTTCATCAGCAAAACTTTCAAACAAATCCATAGGTTTTGCATTAAATTCAGAAAATTTTTATTAAGTTCTTCAAAATCATAAAGCGTTTTAAATTTAAAATCGGTAATCTCCGGGGGTCTTTGCACAGGAGTAGTCATAATAAGAGCTTCGGGATTAGTTTTAGAAGAATAAGCTTTATCAAACGTTTTTAAATCATGTTTTATCTGAATTATCAAAGAAGTTAGTTCATTTAACTTTTTATCTAGGGAACCAATATGTTGACCTAAAACTTTAACATAAAGTCCTAAATAATTATTTTGAGAAATCAAATTATTAATCTCATTGATGTTGACTGCCGCAACATCTTCTTCAATAAATTTCTGAAAAGCAGTAAACATAATACCAGTATTATTACGTAAGACGAACGATGATTGAGGTGGATACACAACTTTAATAATTTTACCAGTTCCATCTTTATAAGTTCGTTCAAGAACATTGATGAATAAAGGCAAATAAGTGGTTATAAACCAAGGCACAAAAGACATAATTTGGTTATGAAGAGCACAAGTTTCATAAAATTCTTGAGAAATATTGTTCAAGTTATTGTCACTATAAGTGTCAAAAAACCAAGTTTTAAACTGATTCCAATTATCACTTAAAAATTCATTTTGAATGTACTTTCTTGCTAGGGAACCTAGGCTAAAATCTATTTGGTTTACATCTATTATTATTACGTTTAAAGGAAAATGATTTATGTTCTTTCCATCCAAGTTACACCATCTAATTTTCTTCTAGTTCTAAAGGTTCATGATCTACCTTTTTTCCATTCTAACACATTCCTTCATATCGAAGAAGAGGACATAAAATCCTACAAATATTACTAAAATTGTACATATATTTCAAAATTGGAAAAATTACGAATGTACCTACTCTAAATAAAATAAAGTTTTAAGAATATAATTATAAATAGCCCATCTTTGAAGTGGAGTAATATATTAAAGGTAAATTTGTAGATACTTGAATGGAAAAATGTAACTCATATATATACCTTTAAAATTGGGGGAAAAAAAATTAAAAGATGTAAGTTGAATGGAAAAAACGTAATTCATGTACCTTTAAAATTGGAGTCAAAATATATTTTAAGGATTGTAAATCTCTAAGAAAAATACATAATAAGCAATTCATTTATACACTTAAATGAACCATAAAATAAAAACAAATGTCATCACCTATAAATTGTACAATTTCCTTCACAAAGTTTCTCAAGCCTATTATGTCAAGCCATCATCTTTGACCAAACACTTTTGTAATGTCACAAATTAAGATTTTACGCCGACAAAAGACTGAACAGAGAGAGATAATGTCTAAAGTGAAATGCTTTGTAGCTATCAGAAAGCTATGGGCAAGTGTTGTCAAGGAAGCACACGAACTTTCTATTACAACAGGAGCACATGTTGCTATTGTCGCTTATTCCCCTTTGTGGCATACGATATGCTAATGATTACTCCAAAAACATTGATACAATAGATAAGTTCCTCAATGATGCGAAGCCTTTTGCAGTCAAAGGGGATCATTGATTTGATTGTCTTTAAAGAAGGATTTATCCATTGTTTTTTATTTTTTTTTCTTTAGTGAGGTCAGTTTGTTTTAGTATGTCACGAGTCTTCTTTTCGCTCGATTGTTGTCCTCTGATTTTTAGTCATTTAATAATCTGTTGTCGCATCTTTAGTCCTCCATGATCTTATTCTATGAAGAATAGTCTTATGACGTATGTTCTCTTTTTCTTTATATTCTAATAAAATAATTCTTCTCTCTTAAAGGATGTGATGTCAACTCGTAAAATATATATTTTATGCATCAATCGATTATATTACTCTTTTAAGTTATTAAGCTACAAAATGGTGTGAAAACTCTATGAAACAGGAGATTCACTATTGATTAAAAGAATTAAAAAAAAAAGAAGCTAATTTACGAAGAATTTATAATGTAAAAGCTCTCTTTTAAACAGTATAGCTATAAAGTAGTTAGTTCTTGTTAGGTTTTCATTATCCACTTCTAAGAGCGTTCACCAGAAATTGTAAAACCACCCAACCTAAATTCAAATAAAATAAAAATAATATTATATTAGTTTGATTTAGTTTTTAATTTTGAAAATCGATAATATTTTAATTAATTGTGATTAAAGTAAAAAGTAATATAAGAATTGAACCAAACAAGCTATATAAGTACATAATTAAAAATTATAATTACATTTATGTATATGTATATTTTCATATCTATTTACAAAATATTTGCAGTGTATTATAATTTAGAAATCTTGGGCTGCTTGTTGTTTCATTTTTTTAGTGTGTTTAATTATCTTATATATATATATATATATATATATATATATATATATATATATATATATATTCTGGTTATTGAGCATTTCAATACTATTTTGATATTAAATTTGATCATTATTTTTGTGTCTAAATTCTGCCTAATTCCTCATGCATTTTGGTCATTGACTTAGTGGTCATGTAATGCCAATTACATTGAAAATTGGAGTCAAGGGTAGTTTCTTCATCTGCCATTGATTACATTTGTTACCCCTCCTCAAATTATTTCTCTCTTAATTTCTTCATTTTACCTTGTAACATCATTTTACCCTGCAACATATGTAACATCTAGGTCATTTATTTTCACTATTTACTACATATTATCTTCTTATTCATTGTCAGTGTCATGACCCAACCCACCGTGCCATGCAGGCACCTACTCTACCACCTAAGTAGGAGAACCCTAATATCCCAATAGTTAAAACATGCGGAAGATTAAAGAAATCAGAGATAAATGAAATAACAAGGTTTTATAAATAAGAACATTTTAGAACAATTTCGATTTAAACTTGCAAAGTAATTAATGATCTAGTCTAAACATGTATAAGAGCTACTAAGAATACAAACTGATCATAATAGATAAAAGACACAGCTCCCACCATGCGAAAGGAAAAATAGATGTTGTTGGAGATTTCTTCGTCTTCTCTTAATGAAACATTACTGACCTGCATCCAAACTATGCCAAAAAGGCATAGCAAGAGTAATATCAGTACAAACCATACTGTAACGACCCGCTAGGTTGTTTTGAGAACTAGAACTATTTTGACTCTTCCCGTAAATTTTTAAATAGAAATTTCAAAATATTTTATAACTGCGATCATTTAGTTGTCAGATATTTGTTAAATGAGTAATAGCTGAATAGTTAATGGGCAAAATTCATAATTTATTTAACACTCTTTTACCACTTGACCCATGCATTGAATTAAGTTAAAGGGGTGATTATCATAACACCAATAACAGACTTTGCCAAAAACGTGTGCGGGGAAGAGAAACCGCAAACTTCAGGTAAAACAATTTCCTTTTCAGGTGAGTTGTGATTTGTGTATTACATATGTTGTTTGTTACAATGGGTGGGAATAATAGTTATAATATTGTTGGTGATAAGGAATTTGGAAGAACTAAGACCTAACCCTAGGCTTGAGATTTAAGAAATTGATTATAAATTTAGATGAGGTTTTTGGGGTATCGATAAAGATATAGTAATATGGGTGTATACCGACTTATTCACTTACAAAATATGCATAATTGATAGAGTGGGAAGGTTCGCAAGCGTTACAAAAGGAAAATGCAAAATTTTGAGGATTTGTGACACGTGTTTGGCAATTAAGGTATATTAAGACTTTCGGACTTCGTTGAAAGATGCTTTCCTAATTTAAAATTTAAAAATGGAATAACCAATGGGTAAGAGCGAAAGATGGGGATCTCGTACCAATGGTGTGATAGGCATTGGTACGAATACTGGTGTTATAAAGGGAAAGTTTATTACTATAGTAGGCGGATTGTAATCCGAGAATGCCAAAGCATAAGGGCATTAGCTAATGTATTATTGACTTGAATTCTTTTGTGTGATTGTGTTCCTATAGTGAACTCATATTTGTGATAGTTGAGGTGGTTATATACTATGTTGGTACGTTTTTGATTGAGATGCATCATCATCCCCTTTTATTGAAATCATAATGTGCACATGCATTGACATGAGATTGAGTATAAGTTGGGAATGTGGAGATCGTCCATGATGGGGATGGTGAGATGTTAAGATTATAATTTGGGCATGTGGAGATTGTTCATGCGGAATTTGTTTGATTTTATGATAGTTCGTTGATATCGTCTGCACTAACATATGGAGATCGTCTGTGTCAGTATATGGACCTCGCGAGTCCCCCATGGGTCATGAACTCTCAATGTATTTTTGAGGAGTATCATGTATATACAGTTGAGAGAGTACTTGGCATCTGAGGAATATCATTTCATGGTGTCATATTGCATTGCATCTCATGACATTCTTCATTCTTGATGATTATGTGTTTTATTGGTGGTTGGAAAGTACTTGATATTTGATTACCTCTCTTTGATGAAATTTGACTAGTAAGTATAATATACTCTTTTATAAGTAAAGAACTGACTTTCTTATATGAACTCCCGTCACTACTTCTTTGTTGTCGGTCTATGAGATATACTGGGTACATGTGATTTCGTACTCATACTACACTTGTTGCACTCTTTTGTGGTGCAGATTCGATTCCTAGTACGAGCACATCTCGTGGAGCTTTTTGAGTCTAAGCTTGGAGTATCTTTAAGTTATGGTGAGCTACTTGGTTGTTCCGTGGCCCACACCTCCTTCTATATTTTATTTATTCTGTAATTTTAGTATTTTGATAGGATACCTCTTATGTGTGGATTTTTCATTTTAGTTTCAGACTTGCACCATATTTAGAAGCTTTTGTACTTATGACATCAATTCTTGGGTGGTATTTTAGCTTTCTGCATTTCGTATTTATAATGGACTTGATGTAGGAGATATTCTACTCGTTATTTACCTTTTTACGTAAGTACTTAGTTAAATTGATAAATTATGTTGGGTTGACTTACCTATTGGTTGGGAACATAGGTGCCATCACGACTTGTGAATTTGGGTCGTGACACACACATACTGGTAGGCATCATCGATCAACCTGACGCCTACCGCATAACATAAGAAATCAACTAGCAAGAATATGCATTAAACCACTCACTTCTCCACTTTTACCAGTACCCTTAATACTAACCACCTTCTCAATCAACCTACTTACTAGGTTCTTGATCATAGCCTAACCATTCTAAAGCATAAAAGAGTCCACGAATACAACTACAAGCAATCCAACTAACCACCCACAACATACCCTTACTTCCTCTTTTATATTACCCGTCTTTGCCACATGGTACATTACGTCAAGCTTTCTAACTACTATCCACGAACCCCTTTCTCCAAGGTGAAATTCATCTAAGTATTCACATCACATACACTACCTCCACTTCTCACCTTGCAACACACTGACAATCCTTGTCTCTCAAGACATTAACACTCTTGAACCCATGGCCCTTTCCGCTTCCGCTCAACAACGAGATACATAACAGGTTAATTAACATAGTAGAACAAACATAAATAGGTCATCATAATCATTTACCCTTCAGGAGCAATGCAACCACACTTATCACTTATGAAGACACACAACTTTAACATTCTCAATTATACAATTAGGTTAAGTCGCTGGTCCTCTCATGGAACCCAAACCCAAACTGTTACAATAACAGAACGTGGTACTCAATCCAGTGTTTATGTTGAAACGTGGCAACTGATCCCATATTTATGTCGGAACGTGGCAATCGATCCATATATTCATGTCGAAATGTGGCAACCGATCCAATGTTAGTGTGTCAAAATGCAACACTTGATCCAAATCAAAAAGACACAACCACAATCACAAGTATATTCTCATAATCATACAATCAAGTCATGATTCATGGCATTCATCGTTCATCTATTTCATTTACAACTAGTGTGATCCATAATGTAACATTTGCATATATACGCGTATTATAATGAAGCAAGAACGAACATACATCACACAACATGAAATCACAATCACATACAAGTATACATTGACATATATCACTTAACAATAACTCGACCATACTCCGCCCTAGTTCATCATCTAAGGCTTCTTTCTATGATTTAATCATCTTTTATTCAGTGCACGAAGGCTTACGAATGAATCCTACCATTGATTATCATTATACTATGCAGTGGACGCAAATTTATAACTACTCAATTAATAAACCTAGCCTACCTGGGCGCCAAGTAGCTGCATGAGGTCTTTTACCTTCAATTCTTATTTTCAGACTTCGTGACAGTGATCTTGGTCAGAAATCTGCAATCCCTCGACCTCTTTATGCTAGAAATCTGCTTCTCCTTCCTTCCAAAGCTTAGAGAACCTTTTTGGGGGTTTCTAGGGTCGTTTACGTCTAAATTAGGTATTTTAGTGAGAAGGAGAAAATAAGATTCCGCGTTATTCACATTTTGTCTCGCCTATCTCTCTCTGGCGCCATATTACCCCGCTGTGGCGCCGCCGCCATTGTGGCATCTAGCCCGTCTTAGTAGGACAGTGGCCTAGTAATTTCCCCAAATTTTTGCTTTTCCTAATTAACGACGGTTTGGATCGTTACAGCCAGGAAGATTGTTTCAACTATAAATAGTGGTGGTCTTCATTTATTTTAGGACAAGAAAATATAGAATGCATAAAAGTTTGTCAAAAGAGAGCTCTTATTAGTTGAAGTGAGATGTTATTTTTGTGAATCTTTGGACTCAACTTGAATTATACTTTGTGATTAGGCTGTGGTATCCTGAAGGGATAAGTCAAGAAGAACTACTATTGGACCGGTGAAAAACATTTGATGCAGTGGACTTATATCTCCTTAAAGAGAGTGAGATATCCACGCCTCAGCCTGAAGAGATTTATTTTATTCTTTTTATTTTTCAATGGTAATTTGTAATCTTGTAATTGTCGTTATACTGTATATTGTTCGATGTTACTATTTGGCGGAGAATTCTCTACATTCATATCTTGGATTGTCCGAGTGATCCTACCAATGCAAGGTGGTTTGTGTACTAATATTGTAGTTTCCTTTTTTTGTTGAGTGAAATGAATCCTCTAACGGCTGATTCGAGACCTCAATCGAGAGACACTTGAACTGAATTCAGGGTGAGCTACATCTCCTGAGCTGTCATGGGTTCTTCTCTATTTCTTGTTTGTCTTTTCGGACACAAACATTAGTATTTAGTTTATGTTTTGTTTTTACGGTTACATCCATAGTTTGACTGTTAAAGTTTTAGTATGTTGACTTTCAGTTCTTAGGGGTAATGTCTGTGTACGAATTGTTTTAGCTATCGAGTTGAGATTATGGGGACTTAATTGTTTAGTTACTAAACTATTTTTCTTATTTATTACTAAAACTCGATTTATTTTCTATGGTGTTGGGTTGATTTCGGGCTTGACTTTGATTCTCCCACCAAGTTGTTTAGTGTAGTTGCCACTCACGATGATTTGGTTCGTGATAATAAATAAATTGCTTATTATGTAACTTTCTTAGAGATTACAACTTTAAAAATATATTTTGACTCCAATTTTAAAAGTATACGAGTTACATTTTTCCCATTCAAGTTACATCTTCTAATTTTCCTCTAATTTTAAAGGTAAATGATTTATGTTCTTTCCATACAAGTTACATCATATAAGTTTCCTCTAGTTCTAAAGGTACATGATATACATTTTTTCCATTCTAACACATTTCTTCATATCGAAGAAGAGGACATAAAATCCTACAAATATTACTAAAATTGTACATATAATTCAAAAATGGAAAAGTTACGAATGTACCTACTCTTAATCAATTAAAGTTTTAAGAATATAATTAAAAATATCCTATCTTTGAAGTGGAGTAATCTATTAAAGTAAAATTAGAAGATACTTGAATGGAAAAATGTAACTCATATACCTTTAAAATTGGAATAAAATTAAAAGATGTAACTTGAATGAAAAAAGCGTAACTCATGTACCTTTAAAATTGGAGTCAAAATATATTTTAAGGATTGTAAATCTCTAAGAAAATACAAAATAAGCAATTCATTTATACACTTAAATGAACCACAAAATAAAAGCAAATGTCATCACCTATATATTGTACAATTTCCTTCACAAAGTTTCTCAAGCCTATTCTATCAAGCCATCTTCTTTCACCAAACACTTTTGTAGTGGGACAAATTAAGATTATACGCCGACAAAAGACAGAATAGAAGGAGATAATGTCTAAAGCGAAACGCTTTGTAGCTTTCAGAAAGCTATGGGCAAGTGTTGTCAAGGAAGCACACAAACTTTCTATTACAACAGGAGTACATATTGCTATTGTCGCTGGTGGCATATGATATGCTTATGATTCCTCCAACAACTTTGATACATTAGATAAGTTCCTCAATGATGAGAAGCCTTCTACATTCAAAGGGGGTCATTGAATTTATTGTCTTCAGAGAAGGACTTATCCATTGTCTTTTATTTATTTTTTATCTTCAGTAAGGTCAGTTTGTTTTAGTATTTCACAATTTTTCTTTTGGCTCGATTGTTGTCCTTCGATTTTTAGTCATTTAATAATCTGTTGTCATGTCTTTAGTCCTCCATGATCTTATTCTATGAAGTATAAAGTCTTTTGATGTATGTTCTCTTTTCCTTTATCTTCTAATAAAATATATTCTTCTCTGTTAAAGGATGTGATGTCAACTCGTAAAATATATAGTTTATGCATCAGTCGATTATATTACTCTTCTAAGTAATTGAGCTACAAAATTGTGTGAAAACTCTATGAAACGGGAGATTCACTATTGATTAAAAGAATTTTTAAAAAAAGAAGCTAATTTACGAAGAATTTATAATGTAAAAGCTCTCTTTTAAATAGTATAGCTATAAAGTAGTTAGTTATTGTTAGGTTTTCATTATCCACTTCTAAGAGTGTTCACCAGAAATTGTAAAACCACCCAACCTAAATTCAAATAAAATAAAAATAACATTATATTAGTTTGATTTAGTTTTTAATTTTGAAAATCGATAATATTTTAATTAATTGTGATTAAAGTAAAAAGTAATATCAGAATTGAACCAAACAAGCTATATAAGTACATAATTAAAAATTATAATTACATTTATGTATATGTATATTTTCATATCTTTTTACAAAATATTTGCAGTGTATTATCTTTCAGAAATCTTGGGCTGCTTGTTGTTTCATATTATTCTTATATTAAATTTGCTCATTATTTTTGTGTCTAAATACTGCCTAATTCCTCATGCATTTTGGTTATTGACTTAGTGGTCATGTAATGCCAATTACATTTGGGTTTATTGGCATAAACGTTTCAGTGAATGCTGGAATCAAGGGTAATTTCTTCATCTGCCATTGATGACATTTGTTACCCCTCCTCAAATTATTTCTCTTTTAATTTCTTCATTTTACCTTGTAACATATATAAAATCTGGGTCATTTATCTTCACGATTTACTACCCGTTATTTTCTTATTCATTGTCAGAAAGACTTTTTCAACTATAAATAGTGGTGATCTTCATTTATTTAGAGACAAGATAATATAGAGTGCATAAAAGTTTGTCAAAAGAGAGCTCTTATTAGTTGAAGGGAGATGTTCTTTTTGTGGAGCTTTGGACTCAACTCTTGTCCAGAGTTTGTAAAATTATACTTTGTGATTAGGCTGTTGTATCCTGGAGGGGATAAATCAAGAAGGACTACTACTAGACCGGTGAAAAATATTTGCTGCAGTGGGCTTGAATCTCCTTAAAGAGAGTGAGAAATCCACACCTCAGCCTAAAGAGATTTATTTTCTTCATTTTACTTTTCAATAGTAATTTGTAATCTTGTAATTGTAGTTATATTGTTCATTGTTCGGTGTTACTATTTGGCAGTGAATTGTATACATTCATATCTTGAATTGTCCGAGTGATCCTACCAATACACTGTGGTTTGTATACTAATATTGCACTTGCTTTTTTTGTTGAGTAAAAGAATCCTCCAACGGCAAATTCAAGACCTCAATTGAGAGATACTTGAACTGAATTCAGGGGTGAGCTACATCTTTCGAGCTGCCATGGGTTCTTCTATATTTTTTGTTTATCTTTTTGGACACAGACATTAGTATTTAGTTAATGATTTGTGTTTGATGTTGCATCCACAGTTTGACTGTTAAAGTATTAGTATGCTGACTTTTAGTTCTTAGGGGTACTGTTTGTGTCTTAATTGTTTTAGCTGTCTAGTTGAGTTTATGAAGACTCAATTGTGTAGTTTCTAAACACTTTTTTATTATTTATTGCTAAAACTAGGTTTATTTTGTATGGTGTTGAGCTGGTTTTGGGCTAGACTTTGTTTCTCCCACCAGGTTGTTTAGTTTAGGTGTCACTCACGATGGTTTGGTTCGTGATAATAAATGAATTGCTTATTATGTAATTTTCTTAGAGATTACGACTTTAGACATATATTTTGACTCCAATTTTAAAAGTAGATGAGTTACGTTTTTCCCATTCAAGTTACATCTACAAATTTTCCTCTAATTTTAAAGGAAAATTATTTACGTTCTTTCCATCCAAGTTACATCATCTATATTTCCTCTAGTTCTAAAGTAAATGATTTACATTTTTTTCATTCTAACACATTACTTCATATCGAAAAAGAGGACATAAAATCCTACAAATATTACTAATATTGTACATATAATTCAAAAATGGAAAAATTACGAATGTACCTACTCTAAATTAAATAAAGTTTTAAAAATATAATTAAAAATAGCTTATCTTTGAAGTTGAGTAATCTATTAAAGGATTTATTTTAATAATATAATTAAAAATAGTTTATCTTTGAAGTGGAGAAATCTATTAAAGAAAAATTAGAAGATACTTGAGTGGAAAATGTAACTCATATACCTTTAAAATTGGAAAAATATTAAAAGATGTAACTTGAATGGAAAAAATGTACCTCATGTACCTTTAAAATTGGAATCAACATATATTTTAAGGATTGTAAATCTCTAAGAAAAATACAAAATAAGCAATTCCTTTATACACTTAAATGAACCACAAAATCAAAATAAATGTCATCACCAATAAATTGCACAATTTCCTTCACAAAGTTTCTCAAGCCTATTCTTTCAAGCCATCTTCTTTCACCAAACACTCTTGTAATGACACAAATTAAGATTATACGCACACAGAAGACTGAACAGAAAGAGATAATGTCTAAAGCGAAACACTTTGTAGCTTTCAAAAGGCTATGGGCAAGTGTTGTCAAGGAAGCACACGAACTTTCTATTACAAGAGGAGCACATGTTGCTATTTTCGCTTATTCCCCTGGTGGCATACGATATGCTAATGATTCCTCCAATAACTTTGATAAAATAGATAAGTTCCTCAGTGATGCGAAGCCTTCTACCGTCAAAGGGGGTCGTTGATTTGATTGTCTTTAGAGAAGGATTTGTCCATTGTCTTTTATTTATTTTTTATCTTCAATGAGGTCAGTTTGTTTTAGTATCTCATGAGTATACTTTTGGCTTGATTGTTGTCCTTTGATTTTTAGTCATGTAATAATCTATTGTCGCGTCTTTAGTCCTCCACGATCTTATACTATGAAGTATAAAGTCTTATGATGTATGTTCTCTTTTCCTTTATATTCTAATAAAATAAATTCTTCTCTATTAAAGGATGTGATATCAACTCGTAAAATATATATTTTATGTATCAGTCGATTATATTACTCTTCTAAGTAATTGAGCTACAAAACTGCGTGTAAACTCTATGAAACGGTAGATTCACTATTGATTAAAAGAGTTAAAAAAAAAAAAAAAGAAGCTTATTTAGAAAGAATTTATAATGTAAAAGCTCTCTTTTAAATGGTATAACCATAAAGTAGTTAGTGCTTGTTAGGTTTTCATTATCCACTTCTAAGAGTGTTCACCAGAAATTGTAAAACCAACCAACCTAAGTTCAAATAAAATAAAAATAACATTATGTTAGTTTGATTTAGTTTTTAATTTTGAAAATCGATAATATTTTAATTAATTGTGATTAAAGTAAAAAGTAATATAAGAATTGAACCAAACAAGCTATATAAGTACATAATTAAAAATTATAATTACATTTATGTATATGTATATTTTCATATCTATTTACAAAAATTATAATTACATTTATGTAATGCCAATTACATTTGGCTTTATTGGCAGAAACGTTTCAGTGAACGTTGGAGTCAAGGGTAGTTTCTTCATCTCTCATTGATGACATTTGTTGCCCCTCCTCACATTATTTCTCTCTTAATTTCTTCATTTTACCTTGTAACATATGTAATATCTAGGTCATTTATCTTCACTATTTACTTCCCATTATCTTCTTATTCATTGCTAGGAAGACTTTTTCAACTATAAATAGTGGTGGTCTTCATTTATTTAGGGACAAGAAAATATAGAGTGCATAAAAGTTTGTCAAAAGAGAGTTCTTATTAGTTGAAGGGCGATGTTCTTTTTGTGGAGCTTTGGACTCAACTATTGTCCAGAGTTTGTTGAATTATACTTTGTGATTGGGCTGTTGTATCCTGGAGGGGACAAGTCAAGAAGGACTACTGCTAGACCGTCGAAAAAACATTTGCCGCACTGGGCTTGAATCTCCTTAAAGAGAGTGAGATATCCACGTTTCAGCTTGAAGAGATTTATTTTCTTCTTTTTATTTTTCAATAGTAATTTGTAATCATGTAATTGTCGTTGTACTGTTCATTTTTCAGTGTTACTATTTGACGGTGAATTGTCTACATTCATATCTTGGATTGTCCGAGTGATACTACCAATACATGAGTTCTTCTCTATTTCTTGTTTATCTTTTCGGATATAGGCATTAGCATTTAGTTTACGTTTTGTTATTGGGGTTGCATCCATAGGTTGACTATTAAAGTTTTAGTACGTTGACTTTCAGTTCTTAGAGGCAATATTTGCGTCTTAATTGTTTTAGCTATCGAGTTGAGTTTATGGCGACTCAATTGTGTAGTTACTAAACAATTTTTCTTATTTATTACTAAAACTCAGTTTATTTTATATGGTGTTAGGATGGTTTCAAGCTAGACTTTGATTCTCCCACCAGGTTGTTTAGTGTAGGTGCCCTCTTGATGGTCTGGTTCGTGATGATAAATGAATTTCTTATTATGTAATTTTCTTAGAGATTACAACTTTAAAATTATATTGTTACTCCAATTTTAAAAGTACATGATTTACGTTTTTCCCATTCAAGTTATATCTTCTAATTTTCCTCTAATTTTAAAGGTAAATGATTTACGTTATTTCCATCCAAGTTACATCCTCTAATTTTCCTCTAGTTCTAAAGGTACATGATTTACATTTTTCCTGTAACCACTTGATTCCCATTGTTATGGAAAAGCCAATAGGGAAAGAATTTGGGCCAGAAAATTTTTTCGTAGTAACTTGAGATTTCCTAGCCTAGTCTAGATTTGGAAGAAATCGAAGTTAGTGGGTTCTAGGGAAATCTGGTAATAAATGAGAGATCTAGTAATGAATTTGATTACATGAGTGGATAGCTAAGACGTTAAGCAACTTGTACGACTTTACAAAATTGAATTCGGGTGAGTAGAACTCCCGAAACTGATCTTAGCATGATTAGGTATTTCTGAGTGTCATGGGATAAAGGTGTGTTGTGAAATGGGAGTTTGGACTTATTAAAATAATTCACTGGTTATGTGAAAGCTGCTGGGGCGGGATTTCTGCTACCAGGGCGAGGCCACTGTGGCGTGTTGGGTTCCGCTGTGGCGGGACAAATGCGACTTAAGTCGGAAATAAAACTCCAAAAATGTTTTATTATACACTTTTCGACTTTGAGAGCTAGGAGACGACCTTAGGAGAGTTCTTGAACGTTTTTCACTATTCTTTAGGCTAAAGGTAAGGATTTTACTCCTCAAATCCACATTTCGATTCGTAGAATGTAAATTCATGAGTAATTATCAATGGGGGAGGGTTTTGATCTAGAATTTATGGTGGAAAAAAAGCCCTAATTTCTGTATTGGGATCTTGGGTTGGTCTAGGGTTGATAATGTTGAATATAATTCAGGTAATTAGGCCTCGTTTATTGATCCTTGCGTTAATTATATGTTTTTAGACCACGAACAAGCAGAAAGAATCTGGAAAGGGAAGATTCAAGTGCCTTAGGGGATTCAAGCTTGGATTCAAGGTAGGTGATGGTTAAGATTTCATGTTGGTGTGATATATGTTTGTAATTGCTCATTATAATGCATGTATTTATGTGAATGTTGCAATATTGATCACCCTAATCGTAAATGAGGATAATTGAATAATTGTATGCCATGAATCACCTCTTGTTGTATGATTGTGAGAATATATATTGTGATTGTGATTGTGGTGTGTTGAATGGATCGGTTGCCATGTTTCGACATAACTAACTTGGATCGATTGCCACGTTCTGGCATAATTATGAGATCAATTGCCACGTTTCGGTATAATTATGGGATTGATTACCACGTTTCGACAATAATACGAGATCAGTTGCCACGTTTCGGCATAAACATTGGATCGGGTACCACATTCCTATATGCTAACAGTTTGGGTGTGGGTTCCATGAGAGGACCATTGAATTGGGTTCCGTGAGAGGATCATTAAATTGTGTTGTGTATCTACTTGTGATGATTGCGTTCATATCTATTGATGGTTGATATTGGAAGACTGTATATTGCTCTAAATTGATAACTAATGTGTATTATTGAGAATGTGGGATGATACATTGATCCTGAGAATATGACTAATATTGTTTATGTTTGGTATATGTCTATTTTATAATGTTGTGGTTACTTGCATGTGTTTCACTTATTGGGATAGTTGTGTGATCCTACCAGTACACTGTGGTTGTGTATTGATACTGCACTTGTTTGTTTTTAGTTAAGTACAAGGCATCTTCAGGCGGCTATTGATAAACCTTAGCTAGGTGACTATTGAACGTGACTTGATTCAAGGGTTAGTCAGTTTTTTCAGGCTGCCATGGATCTTTCTTGTTTAAGTCCACTCTTTTCGGACTCAGACAATTGTTTAAGGTGTTTGTTTAGTTTTTGGGTTGTACCCATTGTACTTAGACTTGTTGTTAGTAGAGTTTTGGTACAATGAGTTTTAGGTTCTAGGGGTCTTTCTTCCACATTAGTTTGGCTAGTTTATTTAAACCTTTGGAGTTTATGGGAACTCCGTATTTCTTTTGGTCATTTAAACCTGCTTCTATATCTTTAAATGCCTTGTTTTTATAAAATTTATTTGTTTGGGTTGTAGTAATGGTTCTCCCACCGGAGGGTTTATGTAGGTGCCAATCACTACGGTCTGGGTCATGACAAAGTTGGTATCAGAGCCCTAGGTTCGTTGATCTCATTATACCAAAGCGAGTTTAGTAGAATCATGCGGAACGATACGATGACGTCCATTCTTTTCTTCGAGAGGCTATAGGACATTATGAAAAACTCACTTCTTTCTACTCCTTCATGCTATGACTTGAATCGAATTGGTATTTGGGTGATACAAATTGATATCTTTCTTCCTTCACTCTATGGTCTGAGCTAGAGCAACAACAACGGTAACCATCACTAACAAGAGAAGATGTGTATAGACTATCGACAGTTGAATAGGTTCACCATTTAGAACAAGTATCCATTGCCTCTGATAGATGACCTTTTTTGACCAATTGCAAGGTGCATCAGTTCTCTCTAAGATTGATTTAAGGTTTTGTTACCATTAATTAAAGAATGAGGCAGTTAAGAATTGGGTTCGACCAAGTTCTATGATTGAAATTAGCAGTTTTGTGAGGCTCACTAGCTACCATTGTCGCTTGTGGTATGATTTGAGTCCAATTGGTATCTCCCAATTCCAATGGGTATCTCAATGAAGTGCACTAGACGTCGTAGTCCCGACTGAAGGGACACAAGCAAGTTAATTGGAATTGAGAAAGTTCTAATTGGTATTTGGCTTTAGTGGTCATATAAGGCATAGATAATCAGTAACGGTCGTCTATGGAACAAACTAATTAAAGAATTCAGACTTATCTGCAAGTTGTAACTACTTGAGTATCATGAAACTTGTTGTGAAAATAAAGTCATCATGAGATTACGTGCAAGGATCTAGATAAATTACAATGTGGTTTGTAAGCGAGAAATCTGGACGTGTGTTGCGACCTACTGATAATCGTGTGAGAGTTTGGGTATATCATGGGGACGAGGATGTTATAGTGTTGAAGTAACGTAAAGGGATTTTGGAGTGTGTATCACTGGATTGACTCAAGGTAGGCAACGATTATCCTAGCTTAAGGGATTGAGTACTCTAAAAATGCTTGTGTTATAGCTGGGAACCTTTGGGGGAAATTGGGAAAGAAAAGAAACCTAGAAAAATTATTGGCAGGGAATTATCGGACTTGGGTTGATTGGTTATGCTGGATATGATTGACTTGATATAATCTTAGGCATGACTTGGTTGTCCCCCTATTATACCAGACTAATTGTAATGCTAAGTCAGTAACTCTAGAGATCCTCGGTAGGGAAAGATTAAAGTGGGAAGGTGATATACCGTGAGTTTACGATATTTTTAATACATTTCACTTAAGAGTTGTGTGTATCTAGGGCCGTTTTGTATTGGTTTTTATGTATTTTTCTCATAATTGCACGAAATATGTTCAAACGTGGAAACTGAGAGACACAACTGAAAAATGTGTAGAAAAGGGCATCTACGGAGGTGATCCACAAATCGTAGGTCCATTCACACTCCGTAGATAGGTGTCATAGATGGGCAGGCAAGGCTTGAAGGAAAATCAGGGAATTCTTGACCAAGTGTGGAACCACGATTGCAATCGATGAACTGGTCCGTACTGCTAATCCGTCAAATGATTCAGAGAGGGGTTCTAGTACCTGTTTTTGAAGATTCTAAGTATGGAGCTATGGAGGAGGATCCACAGACCATAAATCAATCCACGGTCCGTACTGCTGATCCGTCAAATGATTCATAGAGGGGTTCTAGTACCTGATTTTGAAGATTCTAAGTATGGAGCTACGGAAGAGGATCCACGGACCATAGATCAATCCACGGTCCGTACTGGTGCTCCATTGTTTGGTTCAGACATTTGAAGATTTTGAAGTTAGAAATTTTCCCAAGTCCTGAGTCACGGAAGGGACCTACGGACCGTAGATCAATCCACGGTCCGTAGGTCAGTATCGTCGATTGAAACCGCATCCTGAAACATTATTTCATTATTTCATTTCCTTTTTAGTTAGAACTTATTTTTCTACATATAGGGCATGTAAATCTCATTTTTGGAGGTAAGACTTTATTACTTTTGTCCTAGTTTTTCGGCTTAGGAGATTAACTTGCAACTTTAGCAATTCTTAATTTCCTAAGCTTGTTTTGAAGATTTTGGTTTGGAAATTCAAGTTGAAATTCTAGGTTTATCATTCTCATTACGTAAGTTCATTGTTTCTTCTTCTAAAGATATGATTTGTGTTCTTACTAATATAGGTAACTAAATCCACAACTAGGGTTGTGGGAACCATGAGCGATTAACGAAGTATGAATAGAAACTAAGTAATTCCCAAATAGTATTTTGCATGCATTGATAATTCTTTCATCTAGAAGCCTTTTTAACGGTGCGCAATGTTAGAACTCACCTTGTTGCTACTTGCCGGACCAAGGAGGTAGTTAGTAAGAAAAAATTATCAACATAGATTTTGTGTGATACTATCTAATAGAATTAATGTCGATTGGTGGGAGGGTGAAAACTAAGGCATACATCTATGTGACGTCTAATATGAGATAATGGTAAGGGTTAGTAAATTAAACACACATAGCCGGACCAAGGTGCGGGGTGAAATTCTCTAGATGCCGGACCAAGGATTTATAGATACATAATTTATCGCTTTACATGTAATACACTAGGAAGGGATTGTTATTACTAGGATTACGGAGTTATGAGGTTATGGGGAACACGTACGCCCTTGTTTCCTTCTCAATTTGATAACAACAAAAGTTTGAATCTTGCTTACTAATTACTTTCATAATTTCCAAAAATTGTTACACAAATTCCCCGCCCCCTCCCCTTTTACTTATTTGTCTCCGAAACACATTGGCTAAACGAATAGAATCGTTATTGAACTTAAGTCTAAACCATATTCCTCATGGGATCGACCCCATCCTACAAGTTGGGTTCTTTATGTTATAATGATCGCTTATGCTTCTGAAAAGAGGTGTGATTTGAGCTTATCAAATTTTGGCACCGCTGCCGGGGAATAAGGCTTTTAGATTAAGTTTAATTGCATTATTGAACTTTAGTCAACTATTTCCTAATTTTGCTTTCTCTTTTGTTTTTGTCTCTCTCAGGGTCTTACTCTAGTGTATGCTAAGTACATGGAGCCAAGGCGAACCACTTACTCCCTACAATCCCGAATTGAATAGAACTTTGCGGAGAATGAATAATCAAGGAGTTTCAGTTAACCCTAACGGGGGGGATTTAGGTGAAGGTGTTGGATTGCAACCTCCGAGGGTAATTGATGCGAATAATCAGGCTCCAGTTGAGAATAGATTGAGAGATGCACTGAGGGCACATGAACCACAAGGACCACGTCTACATAAAAATTATAGGGTCAACCGTAATATTACCCATTCTGATAGACCTCTTGTCCTACCGTCTCTACCTCAGGGGCATACATTTGTGGTGACCAGTAGCTTGATGTAGATGCTTATAGCGAGGGGCTTTTTTGCAGAGTTGCTAATGGATGATCCACATGCTCGCATAGCCAAACATAATCATGTCTGCAAAAGTTGTATAGGTCGATCGGATTGAGATATGAATGTCATTGGGTTGCGTGTTCCCCCTATCATTAATCGGAGATGCTGCTGTATGGTTCAATGAACTCCCTTACAACTCAATCTATACATGGGAGCAGTTGCTAGAGGCATATTTAGCAAGATTCTTTCCATTGTCCAAGAAGCTGAACAAGAAGGATAAACTCAACAACTTTGTAGCATTACCTGGAGAGTCTGTGAGTAGTTCTTGGGATAGGTTCACTGCCTTCATGAGGGGTGACCTGAATCACCGTATCGATGATGAGTCAATAAAGGAGTACTTCTACTGAGAACATGATGATAATGGTAAGTCAGTGCTTGATACTATTGCAGGAGGTTCGTACGGTGAATGCACTTTTACACAAATTACAAAGAAAATGGAGAAGATATATCAAAATAATAAAGCTTGGAGCAATAAAAAGTCAGACACTGGAAGGAGCACATTTGTCGTTCAAGCTACAAATAACCAGCCCGGAGATGAGATTCGCGAGGAGATGGCACAGATGAGAACTGAACTAGGGTTAGTGTTAAAGCATGTGACTGGAGGAGCAAAGACGGTAAATCATGTGAGCTATTTGACTATTACTCCACCACCAGCAAAGGAGTATTATTTTGAAGAGGATGCTTATGTGGTGAATGAATAGACGGGGAGTTTCTGACCAAACGCCCAAGGTTCTAACACGGATAATTAGCACCAAGGTCAAGAAAACCAAGGTCGAAACTATGGCAATTATAACCGCAAGGGTCAGTATGTCCAGGATGGGAACTAGAATCGCGACAACAATTACAACCGAATCAACTATGGCAACAGAAACGATCGGGCTGGACCTTATGTTCCTCCTCAAAATTGGGATTCTGCTCCTAGGGAAGCTGGAGGTAATATGTCATGTGTTGAGGATATGATGCAGAAAATGATGAGGAGGTTTGACGCGACTGATGAGAATGTGAAGGAGATGCGAAATGAGTTGTTTGGAATTGGACAAAAATTTGATGCCCATACAGTGTCGATAAAGTAGCTTGAGCAGCAGTTTAGTCAGTTGTCTGCTACTGTGAGTACACGCCATTCAGGCACATTGCCCACCAACACCATCCAGAATTCGAAGAATGATGTGCATTGTATGGCAATCATGACTCGTGGAGGAAAGCAGAGTATTGAAGTGGTATAAAAAGGTGATGATAAGATTGAGGTGACTGGAGAGTCCAAGAATTCTACAGAGAAATAAGCGGAGAAAACCAACCCAAAAGGTCATCCCCATGCCTAGACCTCCACCTCCTTTCCCACAGAGGTTAGTCCAGAAGGCTGAAGAAGGAAAGTACTGCAGGTTCATAACTATGTTGAAATATCTTTCCATCAATGTCCCTTTAATAGAAGCTTTAGAGCAAATGCCTGGGTATGCAAAGTTCATGAAGGACTTAGTGACCGAAAAGAGGGCTATCAGTTTTGAGAATGGTGAGAGGTTGCAGCATTGTAGTGCTATTTCTACGAGGTCAATGGTACAAAAGAAAGTGGATCCTGGAGCTTTAACTATTCCATGCACAATCGGTAAGATGCACTCTGCAAAAGCTTTGTGTGATTTGGGTGCCAGCATTAACTTGATGCCATTGTCGATTTATAAGAAGTTAGGTTTAGGATCTCCAAAACCAATTGTGATGCGTTTACTTATGGTTGACAGAATTATGAAGAAGCCCATTGGAATGCTTCAAGATGTCCTTATGAAAGTGGGGGCATTCATTTTTCTGACAGACTTTGTTATACTTGATTGCGAGGTTGACTTTGAGGCCCCCATCATCTTAGGGAGACCATTCCTTTCTACTGGGTGTGCTTTAGTCGATATGGAAAGATGACAGATGAAGTTCTGACTAAATAAAGAGGAGGTGACCTTTAACGTCTGTAAGTTTATGATGCAGGAAAGTGATCATAAATTAGTATCGGCTATGAGTCACAATTTTGGAAGAGGTGCTGAAGTGTTTAGTAAGGAGAATTTAGGTGTAGCCTTGTCCACAAAGAAGAAGTGCCATGCTCAAAAGATAGAAAAGCACAAACTAGCTCCTGGTCATCTGGTCTTGTTGTATAAATCAATGTTGTGCTATTTTTCGGGAAGATCTAAATCCCAATGGACTGGACCATTCAGAGTAACCCAAGTGTCCCCACATAGAGTGGTTGAGCTCAAGAAAAGGAATGGGACAAGGTTTAAAGCCGACCAACAGAGGATAAAAAGCTACATGGTAAATTCTGAGAGTGTAAATGAAGTGATAGAGGCATGGCATCTTGATGAAGTCTGAGTAATCAGGGGGCCTGCTTCGTGCAACGACGTTAAATGAAGCGCTGCTTGGGAGGCAACCCAAGATGTACAATCTAGCCAACTATAGGTTTTGTTTTGCATCTAATAGTTACTCTGGTTAATTACATCTTTGTACTCAATTATATAGGTGTTTTAAGTTCTTGGTTAGTGTTGGCCAGATATATCATAGGGTTCGTGTCTAAAAAGTGTTTAGAAAATGTAAAAAGAATGGCCTAATGGTTGCTACATCTGTAGGTGCATAAGGCAAATATGCAAAAAAAGGTCTGGTGCAGAGGTCTACGGACCCCATCAATGGTTCATTTTATGGACCGTAAATGGCGTCTTTAGATTCCAGGTAAGTGTCTGAAATTTTACAAAGTGTAAAAGTGATCTATGGTCCTATCTACAGATCGTAGATTGACTTACGGACTGTAAGCGTGGTCTCGTAGATCCAACCCTAGCTAAACCAAACCCACCCGCTTGTTGATGATTCTTCGGCACTAAGCACCACATGTTTGCTTCACCCAAATCCATCAATTTTTACTGCTTTTTGTGTGCATTGGTGACAATTGTATCTATTTTTGTTGGGGGTAGGGTAAATATATTGTGAGTGATAGGGTGAATTCTGAGTAACCCAACTCATAATCCTCTAGGGTTTTCTTGCCTGTGTTCTTTTTCCACAAGAGACTGCTTAATTTTTGTTGAACCAGCATGTTTAGGATTGTATGTGTAGAAGCATGATAAAGAATTATAGCATAAGCATGATGACATGAGCTTGTTGAAAAAATGATACATGTCCAAAGATATTCAAAAGTGTGCTAAAAGTTGTAGACTAGAATAAGTTGAATGTGTTGGCTTTGAGTATGACATGATAATGAAAAATATGATTTCATGACTTAAGCTAAAGACTTGAACTAGGTAATCTGATAATTTGATAATGAAATTGTGTGCCAAGAGTGTGCGAGAATCGTTGGTTGTTGAAACAACTGGTGTCGATCTAGAACTTGCTCGGTTAGTCCTGCAAAGATAATCTACTCTAGAGGCTAGGAAGTGATCAAAGATCATTGTTCTGAATAGTCCACTAAATGCCTAAAAGAATCCGACCAAATGAAAATGAATGCTCCCATTGATCCAAATGCTTTGAGCCTAAAAGAGACCATTTCTTTCTAAACCCCTAACTCACCTTTCCAAAATCTACTATGTTGGCCCCGGCCCCTCCTTGGACATGTGCACCTTGACTTAGGCCAAAAGCCTAAGTTGAGAGTGGCTAATGTATAAAGTAACCTCAACATTAGCCTTGATTCAACATCGGGTATTGTGCACCTCAACCAATGGAAAATTCATAAGTTAAGAGTGGCTATGAAAAAGGAAACCAAAAGAAAAATGGGTATGGAAAGAGTTTGTTATTGAAAAAGAGAAAAAAAAAAAAAAAGAGGAAAGGATGTGACTTGTTGAAAGCTGAAGAAAAGAATAAAACACAAGAAAAAGATGAAAGTGAAAATAATGAGCTACAAAGTCTAAAGTCACATCCATGGTTGAAGAGAATCAAGGGAAAGAAGGTAAAATGGTAGGATGTCAATAATAGGGCAAAAAGAGGTAGAAAGCCTGATGTAATGTCAAGGAGGGCAGAAAGTCACTAAAACGTACCCAAATGTACCACACCTGACCCTAAGCCTACGTTACAAGCCAAGAAAGCCCTATATGATCCTAGAACCTAGTTTGGAGAGTCTAAGCCGTGAAAATAAGGGCAAGCATATGGTGTTGAGCACTAAATGTACTTGAAGTACTTCTGAGTGTGAGTGTTGAATAAATTCTTGTACTCAAAATCAAATTCATTGTGTGAAAAAGGGATTTCATTTGAAGTAAGGGCACTAGTTACATTGTCAGAAAGTTGGTACCTTGGTGATAGTAAAACAGTGTATGTTGTGTGTTGGTTGGTCAGTCTTTGTCATGTCTGGATTCGCACAAGTTAGCTTGTTGAATCTAAGAGAAAAGATTTTCACTCGAGAAGAGAGTCGGGGCAGAGAGCCATATGATTGCTTGTGGTTGAAATGCTTGCTTCTATACAAAAATGTCGTTCAGAGTTTTAGTGCGTCGCTTGAGGACAAACAACGAATTTAAGTTGAGGGTGTTGATACACCATGAGTTTACGATATTTTTAATACATTTCACTTAAGATTTGTGTATGTCTAAGGCCATTTTGTATTGGTATTTATGTATTTTTCTCATGTTTGCAGGAAATATGTTTAGACGTGGAAATTGAGAGACGTAGCTGAAGAATGTGTAGAAAAGGGCATTTACGGAGGTGATCTATGGAACGTAGGTCCATTCACGCTTCGTAGATGGGTGTCGTAGATGGGCAGGCAAGGCTTGAAGGAAAATCAGGGAATTCTTAGCCAAGTGTGGAGCCACAGTTGCAATCGACAAACCGTAGATTGATTTACGGACCGTACTACTAATCCGTCAAATAATTTAGAGAGGGATTCTAGTACCTGATTTTGAAGATTCTAAGTATGGAGCTACGGAGGAGGATCCACAAATCATAGATAAATCCACGGTCTGTACTGTTGCTTCGTCGTTTGGTTCAAAGATTTGAAGATTTTGAAGTTAGAAATTTGCCCAAGTCCTGAGTCACGAAAGGGACCTACGGACTGTAATCAATCCACGGTTCGTAGGTCAGTATCATCGATCGAAACCGAGTCCTGAAACATTATTTCCTTATTTTTTTTCCTTTTTAGTTAGGACTTATTTTTCTATATATAGGGAATGTAAACCTCGTTTTTGGAGGTGAGACTATATTACTTTTGTTCTAGTTTATTGGCTTTGGAGATTAACTTGCAACTTTAGCAATTCTTAATTTCCTAAGCTTGGTTTGAAGATTTTGGTTTGGAAATTCAAGTTGAAAATTTGGGTTTGTCATTCTCACTATGTAAGTTCATGATTTCTTCTTCTAAAAATATGAATTGTGTTCTTACTAATATGGGTAACTAAATCCATAACTAGGGTTTTGGGAACCATGAGCGATTAACGAAGAATAAATAGTAACTAAGTAATTCCCAAATAGTGTTTTATATGCATTGATAATTCTTTCGTCTAGAAGTCTTTTTAACGGTGCGCAACATTAGAACTCGCCTTGTTGCTACTTGCCGGACCAAAGAGGTAGTTAATACGAAAAAAATTATCAATAGAGATTTAGTGTGATACTATCTAATAGAATTAACATTGATTGGTACGAGGGTGAAAACTAAGTCATACAACGATGTGACGTCTAATATGAGGTAATGGTAAGTGTTAGTAAATTGTACATACGTAGCCAGACCAAGGTGCGGGGTGAAATTCTCTAGATGCCGGACCAAGGATTCAGGGATACATAACTAAAATCTTTGCATGTAATACACTAGGATGGGATTGTTATTACTAGGATTACGGAGTTATGAGCTTATGGGGAACACGTACACCCTAGTTTCCTTCTCAATTTGATAACAACAATAATTTGAATCTTGCTTACTAATTACTTTCATAATTTCCAAAATTTGTTACATAAATCCCCCCCCCCCCCTTTTACTTATTTGTCTAAGAAATACATTGGCTAAATGAATATAATCGTTATTGAACTTAAGTCTAAACCATATTCCTCATGGGATCGACCCTAACCTACAAGTTGGATTCTTTACGTGCTAACGATCGCTTATGCTTTTGAAAAGATGTGTAATTTGAGTGTATCAGAAAGGGTGTACAAGCCTAAGCTAGTTAAGATCATATCCTTCATTCGGTCTATGAAACTGGTAGGGCAGGGTTGTTTGGCTGATTTGGCTCATGTTCGAAATGTTGAGGTTTAATCTCCCTCTATTAAGTCTATTCCTGAAATGTTTGAGTTTAAGAAAGTGTTTCCTACGAATTTGCCTAGTATGCCTCTGGATAGAGATATAGATTTCTGCATTGAATTGGAGACTGACACTCGCCCCATTTCCATCCATCCATATCGTATGCCTCCAACAGAATTAAGAGAGCTTAAGGCTCAAATCCAAGGGTTTCTTGATAAAGGTTTCATCTGTCCTAGTGTTTTCAAGTGCGGTGCTCCTATCTTGTTTGTTAAGAAGAAGGAGGGTAATATGAGGACTAGTGATTTTATCTTAAGCCATAAGAAAGTGCGTATAAAAATGTGGTTAGTCCTTTGAATTTGATGAGTATACTTGAGTTTGAGATGTTATGTTGATGAAAATGTTGACTTGTAGCGATAGTCAGGGCTTACTGAGCATATTGGTAGTAAGAGTTCGTGGTAGATTGTGATGGGATGCAACTATATAATAAGATTGTGGCTAAGAAAATTTGGTGAAGTAATTATGACTTACGAGTATCTAAGGTTGTGATTTTCTAATATTTGGTGAATAACGTGGTTGTATGCAAAATTTTAAGAGATGGTGGGACACCAATTGAATAGAATTTTAAAGATCTAGAGTTATAATGAAGAAAAATAGTGGGATGTAGTACAACCCTTAGAGAGATGCTAGAGCAAGAATATTTTATTTGATTGCAAAGGCTAAAGAGATATATTTAGAGAGGTAGATAATTGGGTTTAGAGACGTATGATTTCATTCATTTTGTTGTGGCTATGGTAATAGTGTCACGGATCCATCAGGTTGGTCAAAAACTATCGAAAAAGACTTGAGAAAGGAGTGTACGGACATTAGCTTGAGTGTGATGACAAGTGCTTGGTTTTGTTTTTGTGTCTAATATTGAGTATGATTGAAATTTTCACAAAATATATGGTAGGATCGATGGAGATGCGATCAATGATAAACGGAGATCCTTGAATTCATAAAAGATTTCAAGGTACAAGCTAATGTTGATAGAGAAAGGGATTTTGTTATACGATTGAATTTACAATTCCTGTTTTTCATTGTAAGTCTACATTCGTGGTAAGATATGTTGTCAAGGTATGAATTAGTAAGGTGAGAAATGATCAATGGTTGGAGTTTTATGATGGTTGTTAGTATTGTGAGTATGTTTCACTAGCTATGTTCTCGTGTGTTTTCACTTGTGGGTGGTTCCCCAGCGGTGAATTAGGTGTACTGATCCTGTGATTTTCTCTTAGCTCGATTGTGATGATTTAGTTATCTCGAATGACATAATTGGTGAGTTGTTAAAGTATTTTAGTAGTTCTATACGTACCACCTTGGTTATGAGAATATATAGAAGAGCTACCATGTGTAATTGTAGTTGTCCGGCAATCTTAATATTTTATCTTGTCGTCAAGGTCATGTATCGATTGTGTGTGGTTGAATGTGGGGATCATTGAATCTAATTCTACTATTCTTAAGAGGTAATCTACAATTACTAATTCTAGCATTTCGATAGTGTTGTTGGAGGGTTTTTATTCTTAGGCATATCTCTCAATGAGTATTTGATGTCTAAAGATCAAATTTTTATAACTTAAACTCATGGGAAATTGGGTTGTGAGATGGAGATGTTGATAAGAACTATGATTGTTTGGATATTATGATTGTGTGTTAGTTGGTTCAGGTTCACCTCTAATTGTGTCGAGTTTTGATTTAGGATTTTTTCCTGGTTGTGTGAGAAAGGATTCATCCTGATGTTTGTGTCAAGATCCTTGATAACATGTGGCAGACGTGTGTATGATCAACTTTGGTGGTTGTTGGGAATCGTTTTGTTGATTAGTTAAGTTTACATACAATAATATTTATCACTCGAGTGTTGATATGACTTCATTGAGGCATTGTAAGGGAGGATGTGTAGGTATTCAATTGGTTGGTTTGAGGTTGGAGATGTGAAACCCTTAGGGGGTAATGAGATTCAGTAAGAAGAGCATGCGATACAAGTATCTCTAGTAATTCGACGATTCAGATACTACTCTATGCTTACTTTAACCAGTCTTTCCTAGTTGATCACTCGGGGACGAGTGAGGGGTATATTGGTATATATTGTAACGACCAGATTTTCGTCGTTATGGAAAAGCCAATGAGGAAAGAATTGGGGCCAAAAAACTTTTTCGTAGTAACTTGAGATTTCCTAGCCTAGTCCAGATTTGGACAAAATCGGAATCAGTGGGGTCTAGGGAAATCTGTTAATAAATGAGAGATCTATTAATGAATTTGATTACATGAGTGGATAGCTAAGACGTTAAGGAACCCATACGACTTCACTTAATTGATTCGGGTGAGTAGAACTCCTGAAACTGATCTTAGTGTGATGGTGTATTTTTTGAGTGTCATGGGATGAAGGTGTGTTGTGAAATGGGAGTTTGGAATTATTAAAATAGCTCACTGGTAGTACAAGCCACTGGGGCGGGATTTCTGCCGCCAGGGCGGGGCTGCTATGGCAGGTTGGGTCCCACTGTGGCGGGACAAACGCGACTTAAGTTGGAAATAAAACCCCAAAAATATTTTATTCTGCACTTTTCGAGTTTGAGAGCTAGGAGACGACTCCAGGAGAGTTCTTGAACATTTTTCACAATTCTTGAGGTTAAAGGTAAGGATTTTACTCCCCAAATCCATGTTTCGATCCTTAGAATGTAAAATCATGATTAATTATCGATGGGGGAGGGTTTTGATCTAGAATTTATGGTGGAAAAAAAGCCCTAATTTGGGTATTTGGATCTTGGGTTGGCCTAGGGTTGATAATGTTGATTATAATCTGGGTAATTAGACCTCGTTTATTGATCCTTGCGTTAATTGTATGTTTTTAGACCACGAACAAGCGGAAAGAATTCGAAAAGGGAAGATTCAAGTGCCTTAGGTGATTCAAGCTTGGATTTGAGGTAGGTGATGGTTGTGATTTCATGTTGGTGTGATATATGTTTGTAATTGCTCATTATAATGCATATATATATGTGAATGTTACATTATTGATCACCCTAATCGTAAATGAGGGTAATTAAATAATTTTATGTCATGAATCACCTCTTGTTGTATGATTGTGAGAATATATTGTGATTGCAGTGTGTTAAATGTATCAGTTGCCACTTTTCGGCATAACTAACTTGGATCGATTGCCACGTTCCGGCATAATTATGAGATCAGTTGCAACATTTCGACATAATTATGGGATCGGTTGCCACGTTTCAGCATAAACATGGATTCGGTTGCCACGTTCCGACATAAGCATTGGATCGGGTACCACGTTTTGGTATGCTAATAGTTTGTGTTTGGGTTCCATGAGAGGACCATTGAATTGGGTTCCGTGAAAGGATCATTGAATTGTGTTTTGTATCTACTTGTGATTATTACGTTCAAATCTAATGATGGTTGATATTAGAAGATTGTATGTTGCTCTAAATTGATAACCAATGTGTATTATTAAGAATGTGGGATGCCACATTGATCCTTAAAAGATGACTAATATTTTTTATGTTTGGTATATGCCTGTTTTATAATGTTGTGGTTACTTGCATGTGTTTGACTTATTGGGATAACTACGTGATCATACCAGTACACTGTGGTTGTGTACTGATACTGTACTTTCTTGTTCTTTGTTAAGTACAGGACATCATCAGGTAGCTATTGATAGACCTCAACTAGGTGACTATTGAGCGTGATCGGATTCAAGGGTGAGCTAGTTCTTTCGGGCTACCATGGATCTTTCTTGTTTAAGTCCACTCTTTTCGGACTCAGACAATTGTTTAAGGTGTTCTTTTAGTTTTGGGGGTACCCCTTGTTCTTATAATTGGCGTTGGTAGAGTTTTGGTACAATGAGTTTCAGGTTTTTAGGGTTGTTCTTCCGCATTAGTTTGGCTAGTTTATTTAAACCTATGGAGTTTATGGGAACTCTGTATTTCTTTTGGTCATTTAAATGTGCTTATCTTTAAATGCCTTAGTTTTCATAAAATTTATTTGTTTGGGTTGTATTAATGGTTCTCCCATCGGAGGATTTGTGTGGGTGCCAAATACAACGGTCTGGGTTGTGACATTTCCATTCTAACAATTATAGAAGAAGAGGACATAAAATCCTACAAATATAACTAAAATTGTATATATAATTCAAAAATGGAAAAAATTTTGAATGTACCTACTCTAAATCAAATAAAGTTTTAAGAATATTATTTAAAATAGCCTATCTTTGAAGTGGAGTGATCTATTAAAGGAAAATTAGAAGATACTTGAATGGAAAAATGCAACTCATATACCTTTAAAATTGGAAAAAAATTAAAAGATGTAACTTGAATGGAAAAAACGTAACCCATGTACCTTTAAAATTGGAATCAAAATATATTTTAAGGATTGTAAATCTTTAATAAAATACATAATAAGCTATTCATTTACACACTTAAATGAACCACCAAATAAAAACAAATGTCATCACCTATAAATTGCACAATTTCCTTCACAAAGTTTCTCAAGCCTATTCTGTCAAGCCATCTTCTTTCACCAAATACTTTTGTAATGTCACAAATTAAGATTATACGCCAATAGAAGACTGAACAGAAGGGATAATATCTAAAGTGAAACGCTTTGTAGCTATCAAAAAGTTGTGGGCAAGTGTTGTCAAGGAAGTACACAAACTTTCTATTACAATAGGAGCACATGTTGTTATTGTCGCTTATTCCCCTGGTGGCATACACTATGCTTAAGATTCCTCCAACAACTTTGATACAATATATAAGTTCATCAATGATGCAAAGCCCTCTTTAGTCAAAGGGGGTCTTTGATTTGATTGTGTTTAGAGAAGGATTTATCCATTGTCTTTTATTTATTTTTTATCTTCAGTGCGGTCAGTTTGTTTCAGTATGTCATGAGTATTCTTTTGGCTCGATTGTTGTCCTTTAGTTTTAGTCATTAATAATATGTTGCCACATCTTTAGTCCTCCCTGATCTTATCCTATAATGTATAAAGTTGTTGCGTCCAAAAGCACACGCAAGTGCACGTGGTCACTCAAGTAGTACATCGACTATTTCGAGCCGGATTATCGAACCCAAAGGACTTCAAATCAACAAATAACAAATATATTATGTCTTAAATAAATTTACTTATGTGACAAACAATTTTAGAAATTTATTTATATCTACTAAGTTGAACAATCTCAAAAAGCAATTACTACAATCAAACAGTTTTAAACAAGAGAATTTCACAATATGGAAAAGTAATCCAGGGTTTTAGCATAACCCGATTTTTGGCATAATATTAATTTATCCTAGCATTCAACTCCTCATTATGGATTTGCAAGGTTCAATTTATGATCATTATCTCCCGACCTCTAATCGCCTACCACCATTGACAACCTAACTACATCGTTGAGTGGGGATAAGCATGAACCAATGGCAGAGCATTAAGCTATCATCTTGCAAATTAATCAAGTGTGGTATATCGGTATAGAATATAGGTATAAGACTATCCTTATACGAAACACTCTATCTTTACTCTAGAATGAACACGCTTCTTACATTCTTTGGTCTATCCCTCTATTCATCTTCCTAATTCAAGAGTGGACAATAAGTATATTTTAATGTAGATCAGTCATTAAAATAGTTAAACGAGAATGTAAGCATAAATCACAAGAAAACCCATCTCATGCTAGAACAAATACTATTATACCATTAATCGTAGCTACAACCCTAGAATGAGGGAATTTAGATACTCATAGAACAAAAGATCATCAAATAATGTTTTTGGATCATAAAAGGGTTTACCACAATGAAGGAGTAGAAGAAAAGCCCTAGAAAGTGTTAGCCAAATCGCCCAAATCAATGTTCTCTCATTTTTTAAAAACTGGATGATGATAAAATAACACAACTAGACTATTTATAGTCTGAAATAAAACATGTGACCAAATTCTGGTGTCCAGGTCCGCCTAGACATGTTCCCTCGCCTCAATTTGTACACAAACGAATCTCCTCCAAGACGCTCTCCCAACGCGCACTCCATTATAAAGTGGAATTCCTTTTCTGCATGTAAGTTTCAGCTCCGCGACGCAAAGATGCTCCATCTTAGTGTATTTTCCAGCTTCTAAGCCATTCTCCTCCGTAACTTCATCTTTTATTTTCCAAACTCTGTCCAAGTGCCCTATTTTTGGCTCATTCTTGTTTGTTTTTCACCTGAAACATCTAATAATAATGGTTGGAGGAAACAACATCAAAAGACTTCAACATTTCAGTTCTGGCTAAGAAAGTGCTCTCAAACTTAGCTATATATATGGGATAAATTAGTTATTAGGCGCATAAATACGCCTAAGATCACCTCCCTACACTTAAAGCTTTGTTTGTCCTCGAACACTTCCACACTTTCAAACATACGACGACTCTACTACACTCCCCTCTAATGGCACTCCAACTTTGGTCACAACAACTACCATAGCTTCATAACAACATGGAAAAAACTATGCTTTCATCAGGACAACTCGAGCAAGACAATATGGTCTCAAGAATAGACTCTTATAACACAGCAAAATTATGCACAGCTTTTGGATCCACAGATATATCCATTATCATATCTCATTAAAGATGTGCCTTCACCAAAAATGAGCACCCTGCTTTACTCACACATAAAATTTTCATACAGTAGAGGGTGCGGGAAGAAAATTTCGCTCACACTCTCAAAAGAATTCACATGCCACAACCAATGAACCATAGGTTTGCCCTTAGTGTACTGCATCACAACTATTGAGAAAATGGAAGTTCAAGATCAATTAGGTCTTTTAAGGGTTGTAATGTAGGGTAGGTGATGGGTAGGAACTATTTTTTTTTTGGATATAAATAGTAGTCACATTCCCAAGCGCTTTAATACAAGACAAACTTCATTTTTGGACCTTCTTTAAATAACCTCCTACTTATACTCCTTCTCTTGGAACCATTTTGCCCTTTGTTGTAAGACACTTAACATTAACTTCTTCTCACCATTTTTATTCTAAATTCATTCATCAATTTTATTTTTACTGGCCAAACTTATGCTGGGGCTTGCCACTCAACTTCTGCTTCCTTCATTGTTGTTCATATAGAGCGCTTAAGATCTTTCGGATCAAATTTATAGGCCAGAGAAGGAATGGACATTAGCTTCAAATTTGGCCACCAAAGATTAAGTTCAAGGCTCGAAATGGTTAACTAAGGATATACATCAAGGTGGGTACAGAAAACCATAATCAGGGCTATCAAAGAAATACCTATATCACTTCCCGAACTCCTTATCTCCTTTTTCGCTATGCAGACACACCAGGAAAGTTCTGGACCTCAATTAGTGGCAAGGAATACACAAATCTTACACACCCGGCACACATTCAAATCATAACTGAACACTATATACTACTTCCCAATCACTAACACAAATTCATTTTAAGCACACGCCATTTAGAGTCACATAAACGAGCCTAGATGTCTTAACACAAAGTCATCCAATGTTTTCACTTTCATTCTAACTCATAGCAGTTGTGCAGCCTTAGTTAAGAGCCAACCCTACAGACCTAAATGACGAAAGCAGCCCTTAAGATGGTCGTCATCCATCTATCATAAGGCGGCTTGACTCAACTATGACATTGACTCAATCATAAGAAACAAAATCTTTTTTTATATATTGTTCAACGGAACTATCCTTGGCCGAAGAACCGAAAACAACTTCCAAGGAATCCAAAATGAAAATAGCAACAACAAAATAAAACTATTTACACAAATATAGTACTCCCACCCCACACTTAAAAAGGCAACATTGTCCCAGTGTGACACAATCCAAAATGAAAACAAAGTAGGGTGGGTGTACTTCCCTGATCATTCATCCATGTCAGCATCACCGTCGGTGCCCTCAAGAGCCAAAAGGTCACCCTCCTCTGCATCATAATCGAATTCACTATTCGATATAGTACGCCTCTAGTCCTCATCAGTTGGAACATCATCCCATACGGGCTTCAAAAATGCAGGTTCGAGTCCGAGCAATGCGTCAACATGTTCATTTAGGGGTAACTTCATTGCAATTTCGTCAAGCTGCTCCTGAGTCGAAGATCAACATCTATTTCTATGATGCAATATTTCCAATCCAAACATGCGCTCCGTGATCATATCATCCCTCCTATTTCGCTCAGCGGTAGTGCGGGTGGGTCCATGCATGTTCTCCGGCCCTTTTGTTTTTGTGACTCTAGAGGTGTGAACAAAGGTGCCATGTATTCCACGCTCTCCTCTAGAACTCCAGCTCGCCTGCACAAATTAGTGATTAATCTCCCAAAATCATACCTTCGACCTCGATGTACTCTAGCCTTGCACATGGCCGATTTTAGCACCACTCCTACATTGATGGGTAGGTCCTTCATTAGAGCATCGACTAAGCATACTCGATCTCTCATCACCTCGGTAAAATGTAGCCCTGGTACTAAACAATTCATGATAATTTTTAACCACACCCGAGCTTCCTAATGCATGTGAGCATAATGATATGACTGGTGATAGCCACGGTGCCCATGCCGAATCCATTTAGCAGTGGACTGCGCCACACATAAAGCATGTCGAATCTGCTGATATGGAGGACTGATATTGATCCCTGTGAGAACATCAGAAGGGGCATCTGCAGTCCCCAATATTTGATTTATGGTTGAACGTGTCAGAGGGACCTCTACCCCCCTCCCCCGCACTATTACAAAGTGAGAACGGGCATCGGGTTTACAATTTGCATAGAATTCCCGCACCACACTAACATTGTACTCGGATGGATCTTGAAAGATGAATCCCATGTGCAACTCTTGTAGGTGACGCATAATGCGTGGGAACTCCCTCTCTAATTGGATGTCATCAAGTATCACATCCGAAAAGTACTTGGCTTCAGTGTGTGATTTATACCACTTTTTTCCCTCAGATGTGATTGCTTTAGCCCCGTAACATTGAGTTTGTCCCTCTTGGAAATGCAGGTGCTGGGGGAATGGTTGTGCCCATCCTTACTCTCTTACAGCTGCTAGACGCAACCGCTTTGACCAACCTTTGTGTGCTCAACATGTTATCCTGCAATCATACATTTGCCATTTTAGTTTATGAGACTCAATAATGGATGCCAAACTTAATTTTGAGCACAACTATGACCAACAACACGGCACTCAGACTTCCCAAAGCTATTTTCAGCATAGTATTCTCAAAATTCATCACATTTTAAGCAAATAAACACTTACTACTTCGATTCTACTCAAGACTGCGAATGAACTATCATCCTTCTACTCCAATCACTTCCCTCATAACCTATTTTCCACTCAAGACTTCCCAAACCCCAATTTTTGATTTATATGATCAACCAAATGCATTCCAACAAAGTTTACCACTATGAATAATAGTAATTAAGCAGAAAACCACAAAGAACAGCAATTTCAACATACTAGACTAACTCACCCATCGCCCACATGAATATTAGTCATAATTTAAGTAAATCATCTAAAGAAAGAAACAAAAGTGTAGGACACATACCTTTCGTGCTTAGATCCACAAAAACTGATGAACTTGGTGGGAAATTCCCACTTCTCAACACAAATTTGTTCTTGGAAAGAGTTAAGGTTGAAGGGGAAAGGAGAATAAAGAAATTTAGAAGAGGAAAATAGAGTTTAAGGGACGAATTTGGGGATTAAAAGGGAATGGGGGTCAGGTTTTACCATATTAGTTGGGTTTTACCCAACTTTATAAATGAAAATACTCGAAAACTTACTTTGTCTGCGACGCGGATATGTTGCGAGCATTCCTTGTGTTTTTTTCATCACACGGAAGAACTTATGTGAAGTGGGAACAAGTCCGCAATGCGGTAAGGTCGCAGACTCCACTATTAATTCTTCACAATTTTCCTAATTCCCAACAATATGTCCGCGACGCGGAGTTGTCGCGATCTTTCCTTCACGATTTTTCATCTTCTCATGGGGCGTTCATTACATGGTGGAAACAGGTCCACGACGCGGAGAGGTCGCAGACTCCACTGGATACGCCCAAAATTCCTTTGTTTTTAATTACAAATTACAACTTTTAAGATAAATGAAATAACCTATAACTAAAAATAAACCAAACTACCGTATTGAAACAAAATAACAAGAAAAAATCTTCTAAAATACAAAGTGCCGAAATGCCTCCCGAGTAGCGCCTGATTTAACGTCACGGCATGACTCAGCTCCCCCTCATTCATTGCTCAACTCCAAACTTTCTTCTTCTCGATCCACCTCTTGTCCGAAATAATGCTTCACCCTCTGTCTATTTAGGATGAACGTTGATTGCTTACCTTCATTCCATGCCTCTACAGTGCCGTGGTCGGTCATGCACACCACCTCAAATGGTCCACTCCATTTTGACTTCAACTTACCTAGAAATAGCCTCAATCTATAGTTAAACAATAATACCTTTTGCCCAGGCTCAAAAAGTCGAGGCACAATATGCTTATCATACCATCGTTTAGTTTTCTCGCCTTATAGAGCTTAGCATTTTTATAAGCATGGAGTCTGAATTCCTTTAATTCATGTAGCTGATCCATCCTTTTTCTCCCTGGTAGTTCCGGATCCAGGTTCAAATTCTTCATTGCCCAGTAAGCCTGATGTTCTAATTCAACTGGAAGGTGACACGCTTTACCAAACACCAAGTGATAGGAGAAGTCCCTATTAGTGTCTTATAAGCAGTCCTGTATGCCCATAATGCATCATCAAGCTTCATTGCCCAATCTTTCCTTTGGGCATTCATTGTTTTCTGTAGAATCTGCTTCACTTCCCTATTTAACACTTCTACTTGGCCACTAGTTTGAGGGTGGTATGTTGTAGTCACCATGTGTCTAACTCCATATTTAGCTAAGATATTCTTCACTAATTGATTTATGAAGTGCATCCCTCCATCACTAATTATTGCTCTATGAGTTCCAAACCCAGTGAAGATGCGCTTCTTTAGAAACTTCAGCACCACTTTAGCATCGTTAGTCAGCAAAGCTACTGCTTCAACCCACTTTGACACATAGTCCACAGCCATAAGTATGTATTGATTTCCATTCAATGGAGGGAATAATCCCACGAAGTTGATCCCCCAAATATCAAATATTTCAACCTCTAAGATGTTATGTAAAGGCATCTCATGTCGTCTGGAAATAGACCTCATCCTTTGCCATTGATCACAACTTTTAACATACCCTGCAACATCTTTAAACAAAGTAGGCCAGAAAAAACCTGATAGGAGCACCTTATGTGTTGTCCGCTCACCTCCATGATAACCCCCATATCGAACGAGTGGCAACTATCCATCACTTTTCTCATCTCAGCCTCAGGCACACACTTCTTCATCATTTTGTGCGGCCCTTACTTGAAGAGATAAGGCTCATCCCATACGTAGAATCGAGCATCATAAATCAGCCTCTTCTTTTGGTATGTGGTTGCACCTGGTCGAAAAAATCTGCTAACCAAATAATTTACAATGTCTGCATACCATGGTAGTTCGGTCACTTTTAGCGTCAATAGTTGTTCATCAGGAAACTCTTCCCGAATCTGAACTTGCTCTCCCACATGTGGCAAACTCTCTAATCTTAACAAGTGATCTGCAATTTGATTTTCAGGACCTCTTCGGTCCTTGATCTCTAAGTCAAACTCTTGCAACAATAGAATCCACCTAATTAACCGCGGCTTTGCATCCTTCTTGTTGAAAAAGTACCTGATAGTTGCATGGTCAGTATAAACAATAACTTTAGTCCCTACCAGGTAAGATTTAAATTTGTCAAAAGCATAGACCAAGTCTAGCATTTCTTTTGTAGTCACTATGTAGTTGGTTTGGGATGCATCCAGTGTTTTGCTTGCATAATATATTGATTGAAACACCTTCTCTTTCCTTTTCCCCAACACTGCTCCACAGCCACATCACTTGCATAACATATCAGTTCAAAAGGAAGCTACCAATTTGAGGAAGTTAGGATTGGAGCTTCTATCAACTTCTTCTTCAAAGCTTCGAAAGCTTAAATGCACAGCTCATCAAATATAAATTTCATCTCCTTCTCTAGGAGACTGCACATAGGTCTTGCAGTCTTAGAGAAATCCTTAATGAATTTCCTATAGAAACTAGCATGACCCAGAAAGCTTCTCACCCCTTTAATAGAGATTGGGGGCGGTAGCTTTTCAATAATTTCCACTTTGGCACGATCAGCTTCCAACCCTCTCTTTGACATCTTATGGCCCAATACAATCCCTTCCTTCACTAGGAAATGATATTTTTCCTAGTTTAGGACGAGATTAGTTTCCTCGCATCTAGATAGCACCCTATCCAAAATTTCTAAACACCTATCGAAAGACTCCCCAAAGACTGAGAAGTCATCCATGAATATCTCCATAAAATCTTCAATAATATCATAAAGATAGCCATCATGCATCTTTGGAAGGTGGCTAGAGCATTTCATAGCCCAAACGACGTTTGCTTGAAAGCATATGTCCCATACAGACAAGTGAATGTAGTTTTCTCCTGGCCCTCTGGTGTAATCACAATTTGGTTGTATCCTGAATAGCCATCCAGGAAACAGTAATATTCTTGCCCAGCTAACCTGTCTAGCATCTAATCAATAAAAGAAACCAAGTAGTGATCCTTTCTGGTGGCCTCATTCAATTTTCTGTAATCCATGCATATTCACCACCCTGTCACTTTCCTGGTTGGAATCAACTCATTTTTTTCATTAGTGATCACTGTCATTCCTCCTTTTTTAGGCACACACTGAACTAGGCTGACCCACATGTTGTCTGAAATCGAATATACAATATCTGCATCTAGCCACTTAATCACCTTCTTGCGCACCACATCTTTCATTACTGGGTTTAGTCTGTGTTGAGGTTGCACACTTGACTTGTGACCCTCCTTCATAAATTTCCTGTGCATGCATAAAGCTGGGCTGATGCCATGTATGTCATCTATCTGCCAGCCTATTGCCTTTTTCCTCTTCCTTAATATTTTCAAAGCTGCCTCAACCTGCAATTCAGACAAAGCAGAAGAAAGAATTACATATAAAGATCCATTGGCACCTAAGAATGCATACCTAAGATGAGAAGGGAGAGCCTTTAACTCCAACTTTGGTGCTTCCTCAATTAAGGGCTTGGGAGGTGGCCCCAAAACTCTGTTTAATAGTTCCACAAACTTGCGTAGCATACTCACATTCGAGACATCTAGAACATTAGCCAACTCTTGGGCTTCAGCATCTCCCTTAATGTCTTGTCTAATTAACACTTTCTCTAAAGGGTCTCGGGCTTCAACATATTTAGCTGCCATTTCCTCATCAATGACTGTAATTGCTGACAGCTCCTCATATATTGGAGGCAACTTCATTGCCTTGTAAACATCAAATACCTCGACCTTGTCATGAGCCCTCATTATTAGTCTACGGCCACTACATCAATTAATGCACCTCCGATTTCTAGGAATGGGCGTCCCAAAATAAATGAGACCTATGGGTCAGGCTCAAAATCCAAAATGACAAAGTCCATGGGAAAAATCAGAGTTCCCACTTAAACCAAGACATCTTCAATAACGCCATATGGCCTTGCCACTGAACGGTCCGCTAACTGCAACATAATGGTTGTGGACTTGGGCCTTCCTAGTCCCAACTTGAGAAACATGGACGTAGGCATCAAATTGCTACTTGTGCCCAAATCGCATAACCCTCTTGCCTTAATACACTGACCAATTTTTATCTGAACAGTGAAACTCCCTGGATCTTTCAAGTTAATTGAGAGCCTATTCTGGATCCTAGAACTGCACTCCTCCGTGAGTGCTACTGTTGCATACTCAGCCAATCTACTCTTGTTGGCTACCACATCTTTCACATATTTGTCATACTTAGGAATGCCCTGCAACATATTAATCAAAGGCAAGCTAACATGTACTTGTTTGAGTAATTCAATAAACTTACCGAAACATTCCTCCTCCTTTTCCTTTTTAAATTTTTGTGGGAATGGATGAGGTGGTTTTGCTTTTGGTTACTCATTTACCCTTTGCGCACTTGGTGCCGCTTCATCTACCTGTTTTCCTTTTTCTTCAACAAATTTTTCCTTCGGCATTAGCTCCTCCAATGGACGACCACTCCGATTACTCACAACATTTACCTGTTTTAGGTTTGGATCGGTATTTCCAGGAAAACCCCCTTGTGGTCAGGAATTTTGGGCACTAGCAAATTGCCCAAACTGCTTCTCCAAATTCTGAGTTGCCAATTGATTGTTTCGCTCATCTACTGCCAACTTAGCTTGATCAACCATTATTTTTTTTTAGCATGTCCTCCACACTCATATCACCTTGCTTGGCAGCCTGCTAGTTACCATGGTTTTGGTGATTTCCATGGCTTTGCTAGTAGTAATGTTGTCTACTACCTTGTGGCCTGTATTGGTTCTGTCCTTGATATTGGTTTTGATTACCACCCCATGAAAAGTTTGGGTGATTTCGCCAGCTTGGGTTGTAAGTATTTCCATAGTTTTGGTGATTTCCTCCTCACTGAGCATTACCTACAAAATGAACAACTCTGGGTTTGATCCACATACCTCAGCACTGTGATCTCTACCTCCACATACTTCACACCAAGCTTGTAGTTGTTGCACTATATTAAATTGAGCTTGTTGTTGTCCTAGTGACATATTGCTGAAATGAGTAGTCATTATATTCTGCATTGCTGAAATATGTGCAGTCAGAGCTGTCACGACATCCATTTCCAACATTTCTGTAGTCTTCTGTATGACCGGCTTAGCTCCTCCTCCATTCCACTCAAGGTTACCCTGTGAAATTCTATTAAGCAATGTAAACACCTCAACATATGTTTTCTCCAAATCTTGTCCACCTGCAGCAGAATCAAGTAAGATTTTCGAGTTTGGTTCCAACCCTTCAATGAAGGTATGGACCAACACTTTATTAGCTTGATGATAATGTGGACAACTTAACAGCAAGGACTTAAACTTGTCCCAAACTTGGTACAAGTTTTCCCCTCCCTTCTGTCGGAAGCTTAATATATCATTTCCCAGCTTGGTTGTTTTCCCAAATGGAAAAAATCTTATCAAGAATTTTGGGCAAGATCATCCCAAGTTGTTATGGAATTTGCGGGCTCAAAGTTCAGTCATCTTTTTGCTTCCCCTAGTAGAGAAAAGGGAAATAATGTGAGCCTCACATAATCAGAGTTCACTCCAATTGGGGTGTACGTGTCACTGATCTCGAGGAAATTTTGAATATGCACTCGTGGATCCTTATGAAATAGACTAGTGAACTGCTCATTTGTGTGCAACAGTTTCACCATGTTCTGCTTCAATTCAAACCTCCCACCAGGTGCAGGTTTCTAAATACTTGAGGTAACATTGGTGGTCTGTGGGATTGCCATATCTGTCACTTTCATTTTTGCCATCATTCCAAATGGGTCTTGATCCTCCCTTTCTTCTGAAGTTTTTGGTTCACTAGCCACAAGAGGAACAGGATAAGTGAGTCTTCTTTGCCTTCTCTGGTAACAAATAAATCTCTCCGGTTCAGCTAGTGGCTCTACCAAGTCCTGGTTGTCTTCCAGTGTGTAAACTTGACACAACCTACGAAATGAAGAGCCAAGATCAAGTTGTCAAGACTTGTACAAATAATTTAGACACTCGAAAATTAGATATCTGCCAATTTAAAGTCCCCAACAGCGGTGCCAAAAACTTGTTGCATCCAAAAGCACACGCAAGTGCACGTGGTCACTCAAGTAGTACAATGACTCTTTCAAGCCTGATTATCGAACCCAAAGGACTTCAAATCAACAAATAACAGCTTTATTATGTCTAAAATAAATTTACTTATGTGACAAACAATTTTAGAAATTCGTTTATATTTACTAAATCGAACAATCTCAAAAATTAATTACTACAATCAAACAGTTTCAAACAAGAGAATTTCACAATATGGAAAAGTAATCCAGGGTTGTAGCATAACCCAATTTCCAGCATAATATTAATTTATCCTAGCATTTGATAGTTTAACCTCATTATGGATTTTCAAAGTTCAACTTACGATCATGATCTCCCGACCGCTAATCGACTTCCACCATTGACAACCTAACTACATCGTTGAGTGGGGATAGGTATAAACCAATGGCGGAGCATTGAGCTATCATCTTGCATATCAATCAAGTACAATATATAGGTATAAGACAATCCTATATACGAAACACTATAACTTTACTCTAGAATGAACACACTTCTTACATTCTTTGGTCTATCCCTCTATTCATCTTCCGAATTCAAGAGTGGAGAATGAGTTTATTTTAATGTAGATCAGTCATTAAAATAGTTAAACAAGAATGTAAGCATAAATCACAAGAAAACCCATCTCATGCTAGAAACAAATACTATTATACCATTAATCGTAGCTACAACCCTAGAATAATGGAATTAGCTACTTATAAAACAAAAGATCATCAAATAATGTGTATGGATCATAAAAGGGTTTACACAATGAAGGAGTAGAAGAAAAGCCCAAAAAAGTGTTAGCCAAATCACCCAAATCGATGTTCTCGCGTCTTTTAAAAATTGGATGATGATAAAATAGCACAACTAGACTATTTATAGTTTGAAATAAAACATGTGACCAAATTCTGGTGTCCAGGTCCGCGACGTGGACCTGTTCCCTCGCCTCAGTTTGTACACAAACGAATCTCCTCCGCGATTCGCTCCCAACGCACACTCCACTGTAAAGTGGAATTCCTTTTCTATATGTAAGTTTCAGCTCTGCGACACAGAGCTGCTCCATCTTAGTGTATTTTCCAACTTCTTGGCCATTCTTCTCCGCAACTTCGTCTTCTATTTTCCGACCTCTGTCTAGGTGCCCTATTTTTGGCTCATTCTTGTTTGTTTTTCACCTGAAACATCTAATCATATTGGTTAGAGGAAACGACATCAAAAGACTCCAACATTCCAGTTCCGACTAAGAAAGTGCTCTCAAACTTAGCTATATATATGGGATAAATTAGTTATTAGGCGCATAAATACGCCTAAGATCAAAAGTCTTATGATGTATGTTCTCTTTTCTTTTATATTCTAATAAAATAAATTATTCTCTGTTAAAGGATGTGATGTCAACTTGTAAAATATATATTTTATGCATCAGTCGATTATACTACTCTTCTAAGTAGTTGAGCTACAAAATTGTGTGAAAACTCTATGAAACGACAGATTCACTATTGATTGAAAGAATTGAAAAAAATCTTATTTACAAAGAATTTATAATGTAAAACCTCTCTTTTAAATAGTATAGATACAAAGTAGTTAGTTCTTGTTAGGTTTTCATTATCCACTTCTCAGAGTGTTCACCAAAAATTGTAAAACCACCCAACCTAAATTCAAAAAAAAATATAAATAACATTATGTTAGTTTGATTTAGTTTTTAATTTTGAAAATCAATAATATTTTAATTAATTGTGATTAAAGTAAAAAAGTAATATAAGAAATGAACCAAACAAGCTATATAAGTACAGAAATAAATATTATAATTATATTTATGTATATGTATATTTTCATATCTATTTACAAAATATTTGGAGTGTGTTATCGTTTAGAAATCTTGGGCTGCTTGTTGTTTAATTTTTTTTTAGTGTGTTTAATTATTTTATTTCTTATATATATATATATATGTGTGTGTTGGTTAATGAGCATTTCAATACTATTTTTATATTAAATTTGCTCATTATTTTTGTGTCTAAATACTGCCTAATTCCTCATGCATTTTGGTCATTGACTTAGTGATAATGTAATGCCAATTACATTTGGCTTTATTGGTAGAAACGTTTCAGTGAACGTTGGAGTCAAGGGTAATTTCTTCGTCTGCCATTGATGACATTTGTTACCCCTCCTCACATTATTTCTCTCTTAGTTTCTTTCATTTTACCTTGTAACATATGTAACATCTAGACCATTTATCTTCACTATTTACTATCCATTATCTTCTTATTCATTGTCAAGAAGACTTTTTTAACTATAAATAGTGGTGGTCTTCATTTATTTTGGGACAAGAAAATATAGAGTGCATAAAAGTTTGTCAAAAGAGATTTCTTATTAGTTGAAGGGAGATGTTCTTTTTGTGGAGCTTAGGACTCAACTCCTGTCCAGAGTTTGTTGAATTATACCTTGTGATTAGGTTGTTGTATCTTGGAGGGGACAAGTCAAGAAAGTCTACTGCTGGACCAGTGAAAAACATTTGTTGCAGTGGACTTGAATCTCCTTAACGAGAGCGAGATATCTGCTCCTCAACCTAAAGAGATTTATTTTCTTCATTTTATTTTTCAATAGTAAGTTGTAATCTTGTAATTTTCACTAATAATATATATATATATATATAAAATTTCCAAACTTTAGTGTCTTCTAAATAAAATAATTAGATATATAGGCTTGTGCCAGTAGGAGTTCAATGTGTATTCTCCTTTTGTTCTAATTTTTGTGACGGAGATAGTATTTTGAGAGTCAATAAAATATTGTATAAGTTTTTTAATATTCTAAGTTGTTAATTATTGTAATTTATAGTACTTTATACATTATTTTTTAAATGTATGTATTACGTACATTCATTGTCCCAGTTTATGTGACATAGAATTTACAGAGTACTCACAATTTTTATATGTTCTTTAAATATTCTAAGTTGCTAATTATTGTGATTTTTGGTACTATTTACAGAATTTTTAAATAGTATTGTTATTTTCTGTGTCAAATTTAAGTAGCATTGGTAGAATTTTTAGCATCAACCAAATTTCTATTTGATTTTTAAATATTTTAAGTAAATTAATATTATTTATAGTACTTTTACGTAACTTCAAACATATAATAGACCAAAAAAATAAGACAAATAAATTGAAATAAAGAGGGTACTAACTTTTCAAAAATACCCTCAGCCAGAAGGCATGTCAATGAGCAATTGTTTGCATCTAATAGCTTCTATATAATTAAATATTTTAAGTTATAAATTTGTGATTTCTAATAATTTTTATGTAATTTTCAAATATATAACATATCAAAAAGAAAAATAAGATAAATAAATTGAGGTTGATAAATAATGAATTTTCAAAAAATTCCTCAATTAAAAACAAGCATATCAAGGAACAACTATCTGCTCCTAACCACTTGTATATAGTAGTAATGTGGAAGAAACTTTTACCTTTAGCTAAACTATTTGGAAAGTCGCTCTGATAATTAAATTTCATGTAATTGGGTGTAATTATATTGACTGACGTGTTTGGTTGGTCATACATGTAATTACTTGGTCAGCAAATAATTGGGTGTAATTGGTAGATGATAATTACACACTCCAATACTCATGAAAGGGTTTGAATTGATGGCAATTGTGTGGTGTACTAATTACTTTTTGATTTCTTCTTTTTATCTTTTATTTCTACTATATATTTTTGTTATTCTAAAATTTTCTAATTTTTTTTAATTATTTATATTTCATTTCCTTCTTATTCTCAACATTTATTTTTGTAACACCATGGAAAATAGTAGGCTAAACTATAGCTAATCGTGAGAGTTAGAATCATAAAGGTGGCCTAAGGCCAAGGGCATGAGGACAAGAGCCAAGGGAAAGGGACCAAGATTGCCTGAATCTCCCAAGGCACTGCCCACCATGCCATGAGAGCCTTCACGGCTCGTGGTGGTCACCACACCTCGTGGTGCCACTCGTGGTGGTGAGGCAGTAGCCTCCTTAAGGTTGCCCCAAATTGGCTCCTCCACACGAGCCACTTCACGGCTCGTGAAGCCTTAGACGACTTGTGAGAGTGGCCTTATTCATGCCTTGGTTCTGTGAGGGTGGTAAGGAAGTTGCAAGCCACTGTCTCAAGGCCCACGAGAGGGACCACGATTCGTGGCATGCACCACGGCTCGTGGAGCCCCTAGTGAATATGCCTTGGGCTTATGGGCTAAAGGCAATTTGTGCCTAGCCACTGGCTCAAGGTCCACGGAGGGGACCACAGCTCGTGGTCATGACCACAGCTCGTGGGACCTCTCGTGGTCCCTGGCAGCTTACTTTAAGTGAGGGTTGTTTTGGATAATGTCGTTTTCAGTCCAACTTAAGTAAGTTCATTTTGCCTTAACTTAGGGTCACTATATAAGTCATTTTAACCCAAAATTCCACCCATTCAACTCATTTTTTCCAAAACCCAAATCAATTCCAAAAGTTTATCCTCTCAAAAAAAATTCTCTCTCTAGGAAACTCAAAGAAGAAGAAGAAGGAAGTAAGAGCTAGGGTTCAAGAAGCAAGGTTTTCACACCAAATTCATAGGGCTTTGTAATCAAGGTATGGTAGTCCTTCATCCATTGATAACTTTCATCCATGGAGTCCCTTCAAAACCCCAATTTCAAAGATAGAAATCCCCAAAAGTTAGGGTTTGATTCCAAAGGCATGGGTTCCTTTAAAAAATGATTCTAAGATTTGAATTATGTTATTTTATGTATGAATTGATGATCTCCCTATGTTTTTATGATGAATCACTCAAGAACCCATTAAACCCCCATGTTATTCAATTGTAAATTGTGACGTGGGACAATGTTGATGAAAGAAGAATGTTATGAAATTATGCATATAGTGATTGAGTTACTTGAATTATAATGACATCCATGTCTAATGCTTAAATTATAGATGTGTTGATTGAAAGTAAGCTGTGAACCTCAAGGAGGTAAAGTATTAGATTATGTATGTTTTCATGAAGTTTACGTAAATGTTATGAGTACACTTTGAGAGTGAAGCGTTAATGATTATGTTGTATTTGTGAGCAGATGTGAAAGGTTTTCTGACATAATGATGTTGTAACACCCCAAAAAAAATTTGAGCCAAGACTTGAACGATCCTTAGTTGTTAGTAGGATTTTACCAAGGAATTTAAAATTTCTTGAGTGTTAAGGTCACTAGATGTAGTACCTTGAGTTCAAAAAAAGAACTAAAGAGAGTTAATTCTAGTCATTCTTAAGTTCTTCTAAGTTTTGGGTCAACTTAAAATGACCATAACCTTCAGTACAAGATGAGTTAAGTGACCCATAAGATATCCAATGAAAGGTCTTCAAATTAGCCCGTTTGAAGTCACGCTGTCCAATTAAAGAAAGTTACCCAAAAATATGAGGGGTATTTTGGTCTTTTCCTTACCCAATCGGATTTAAGCATTTTTAGTAAGGTTTTAAGAGTATAAACTGATTAGAATTAGATTCATTCATCCCCAAAAGCATTTAGGATTTTAGAGAGATGATTCAAGAGGAGAAAAGGTTCCAAGTTTCAAGCGTTCGTTCAAGAAATTCAAGATTTCGCCAAGAACCTAAGTTCTTTGAGGTATGTAAGCTTCCATAGTGTTGGGTTCGTTCACCCACACTCCAATCATGTTGTTTTCAGTGCAAATTTCATTCTTAAAGTTGAAAGATTAGAGTTCTTGATGAGTTCTTGATAAGTGTTCTTGAAGTTTCCTTATTGATTAAGTTTTGATGTAAGATTCTACTTGGGTCAATTTCAAATGATCATATATCTTAGAATATAAAGAGTTAAGTGAGTCATAATCTATTAAATTAAAAGTATTTGAATCTACTTTCTCATGCCACCAATTTCGCATCAATCCAATTTCTAAGTAAAAGTTATGAATATTTTAGTAACCTATACAATGATGTTACGAATTTAACAGACGGGAAACATTAAAAAGGGTTATTTTATTTTTTTAACTCCAAGAAAATCTAAACAAATTTCTTGACTAATAAAAGGCTTAAAACAATCATATTTTCATCTTTTAATCCATCATTCTCTTCTCTCTCAAACCTTAGGGCAAAACCCTAAGAAAAATCAAAGTAGAAGACTCCATTCAAGATTCTTTCAATCTTTTTCAAGATTCTTCTTCAAGGTAAGTTCTTCTCCGAGAATTCCTTCTTTCCAACTCAAATTCCTCCATACAATTATGAATCACTTATGAAAATCATAATTCTTGGCCATAGAGATTTCGAGAAACTAATTCAAGAATCTCAAGAAAGGTTTTCTTGATCGTTTACCTTCAAGCTAGGGTTTCAAGGTTTCTAATCAAGTTCTTCTTCAAGAACCTTATTATTCCAAGTATGTAAGGCTGTCATAGTGTTGGACTAGTTCGTCCTCACGCCCCACATCTACTTTTAGATCAGTAAAAGAGTAATCTAGGATACTTTTCCTAGAATTGAGTATTTTTAAGATAAGTTGATTTTGAGTTATAGAGTTCATGTTTTCTTTAAAAAGTTCTATTCCTAATTATCGAATTTATATATTGTTATTGAGATCCTCTATATCATGAATCATAACTCTTGAATTCATAATTCAAATTCAAGAAAGAGTTAAGAGTACAGTTCAAGAAAGTTTTTGAGTTCAATTGTGAATAATTTGAGATCAACTGTTGATTTGAGCTATGTTTTGAGGAATTAAGTATGAAAATGAGAAGAGTCGTATACATGAGTTCTATTGTTATGTAGACCCTCGAGTCGAGGCGTTCATGCCTATCCATAATTTGAGTATCTCTGAGAGGAGTAGTATCTTCAAGTTCTAAGTCTTGAGTATTGAGTTCATAATCCTTTTGAGATTATATTCCTACTAATGGGACTACTACATGTTACCCATGAAGCCCTTCAGTTGAGTTGTTCATGCCCATAATTCCACATGAACCCTATGGGACGAGTAGTTTAGAGATGAGTAGTATAATTGAGTCTTGAGTTCTGAGTACAGAGGTTCTTTATTTCTATTAAGATCCCTGAGTTGAGTTGTTCATGTTCATAATACCACATGAACCCTATGATTTGAGTTATAAATTTTAAAAAGCTTTTTTAAAGTCAACACTTGAGTTCTTAAACTGAGTTTTGAGAAAATAAAGATGTGTTTTGAGAAAAGAGTTTTCCAAAAACATGATTAGTATGGCAATTGAGCATGCCATCAATGTATGAGCAGTATGGTATCTAGATATACCATCAATGTTTATGCAGTATGACTTCCCGAGTCATCAATGATCATATTATAATATGATTTTGAAATGTTTTTGAGAAAGAGCACAGATGAGTTCATTTTCTTTGAAATGATATATGGGAACTAAGTATTCCCAAAAGTAAATGTTTTCACATTTAAGATGAAAGGAAACTGAGATTTCCAAAAAAGTTTTTGAGTAGTTTGAGTACCATCTCTTTTAAGAGATAGATTTTTAATTAATGATCTCAAACCACAGAAAGAGTTGCATTTTTAAAACATATGAGCTAGTATAATTTGGGAGTAGTATTGAACACTGATATTGGAGAGAGTTCAGATAACTCACAGCCCAATAAACCATGTAGCCGACGTGGGAAGAAAGGGTCATATTTTTTAGATGATTCCTTAATGCTTTTAGCATTGACAAGTGGATCCACTTAGTTGTGAGGTATAATACCTTGGCAAAGTATAGGACTGCTCTAGCAACATGGTCGAGATGATGTATCATCACGTAGCTCATAGTGATGGTTGTTGATTAGAGAAACTCCTATAGAGATATTTTATATTCTTATATACACAAAGTTTATTTTGTACTTTCACACACAAACAGAGTTTATATTGTATCATTGCATACAAACTGAGTATATTGTATTCTTAAATACATAGAGTTGCTTTCTACTATTTTAAAAGCTTTTCATATATTGCAACTCTTATTATTGCTTTATATTGAGTTGAGTATCCACAGTTGAGTATCTTGAGTTGAGTATCTTATTCTTAAGTTCAGTTGAGTGGAGTGAGTTCAGAAGAGGTAAATATGTTTTCTTTTTATTAAGTTCAAGCCTATGTTTATGCTTTAGAATTCCCCTTACATGCTTGTACATTCCATGCATTGAGTCATTTGGCCTGCATCATTTCATGATGCAGATACAAGGATTCAGGATCATCAACAGGCGCTTTGGTGATACCATATGCAGTTCGAGTTAGCTATGGTGAGCCTCCTAGCTTTCGGAGGGTTCCACATGTACTTTCAGTTATATCAGTTGTTAGGATATCGTGGGTCTTGTCCCAACTTTCATCTTTGTCAGTTAAAGGCTTCATAGATAGAAAATAGAGTTTCAGAAGTCTGTTTCATTTATATTGTTATATGTTTTAAAGAATTGAGTTGCCTAGTTTTGGATAGTTGAATATGTTATTATATTCTGAGACAATTATTTGAGTTTATGTGAATTTAATTATGTTTTAATCTTTGTATGCTTAAGTTAGTATTCTGCTTGTAGTCAGCCAGGATAAGGGTTCACTTGGGGACCAGAAATGGTTCTCGAGTGTCGGCCAAGTCTAGGGTGTAGGCTAGGGTCGTGACAAACTTGGTATCAGATCACAAAGTTCAAGTGTCCTAGGGTGTCTATGAAGCTGTGTCAAGTAAGATCTTGTTTATGGTTGTGAGGGCCCACTTCTATAAATGAGGGACTATAGGCATTTAAGAAAAGTTTCCCTTTTTTCATACTCTTAATTGTACAATAGAGCTATGTTATAAAGATTTATTCAAACTCGTGCGTTTCTCAGAATTCATTCGACTACCCATCATACTAGAGGTGGTTGACAAGAAAAGTCAGTTCTTTGTTGATGAGTTGCTTTTAGCAAAGTTTTGAGAAAGTTAAGAGACCTCAGAGGGGCTTTAGAGCAGCTCATAAGTGAGTTAAGTGTTAAGTTTCAGAGGAATCCACTCATGTTCATATGAATCGTGCGTATGAGCTAAAAGTGAGTTATACTCTTTTCCTTAATCCTTGTTCCTGTTGAGATCCTTTTGAAGAATTATGTTTAGAGCTTGGATAAGATTTTCACCCGCATGAGTTACAAGATCATGAGCAGTAGTAGTGAAAGAGCCCAGAGTTAGAGGAAAGTATGCAGAGGTTTAGTAATCCTAGAAAGGGAGATAGAGATGAGGCAAGTTGTGTTACTATAGTCATAAACCTAGTAAGTTACTAATGAAGAGTTTTACCTTATGGGTAGACTAAGAAGTGATGAGTAGTGAAGATTCCATCATAGGAGGTAGAGTGTGTTGTAGCTAGAAAGGAGTTGGTGATGAAGTGTCATTGTGTAGGATATGACCAAGTGTAAGTGTTGAATAGAAAAACTAAGGTATTCATAAAGTGATAGATCTAAGCTAGGCTTATGATTTTAAGGGAGAGCCCATGATATTCAAACTGTTATAGAATTAATTAGTCATTGATGTATAGTGAATGAGTGAATAATACTCAAGTTGTGAAGGGAAATGTGATAATAAATTGAAAGTATGAATACTAAGAGGTGAGGATTGACTATTTGTCATAAGGTCCTAGTAGACGAGTGTTTTTGAATTTGCACTTAGTAGTTGTAAGTTAGTATACTAAGCGAGCAATCATATTGATATTCGGGTTTAGTCATAAATATTAAGATTGAATTTGAGATGATTATCTTGATCAAAAGGATGGCACCATGAGGGTGATGATGTTAGTCTTGAGATTTGATCTAGAAGACTTGACATAGAATAGGTAAGGAATTGAGGGGATTAGCTACAATAAATATGAGTGGTACAAGTGAGAGACCCTAACAGTTAGATAAGGGCAGTGAAGTATGGCTAAGTCACAAGAGTAACAAGAGCATTAAGAGGTGTACCAAGAGGATATGTAATTAGAAGAGATTAAGAGAAACATCTTTGAAAGAGGTATTAGTACCTGTTTATTGAGAGTTCGGTAGTGATGAGATAAACTTCTCCCGAGTGTTAGAGTAAAAGAGGTTGTAGACCAGTTAGAGATAAATGGAATAAGTCCATAGCTTTCAAGTGTCAACTTTAGACCTAAGGGGGAGATGATGAGATGAGAAATCAAGTCAAGTGTTTGAGAGTAAGATAGTAATGAGTTCCAAAGAGTATGGGAGATATCCTTTCGGAGGCCCTTTTAGTAATGTAGTGATGCTAGAAAGAGGAGGTTGATGTTCTTATCGTGATAGTGATGGTTTAAATAAGAGCCCTTTTGTTGGTTCTAAAGGAGTTGGTTAGTAGGAGTCCATGGAGTTGTTAGAGTACTAAGCTTGAATGTGGTGTTGTTAACAATAGGTGGTTCTTAATATGAGCCCAATGTGGTGGTAACGAGTAATAGTCTTGGGATGAGATTCCCTATAGAGAGGTATAGAACCCGAACTTAAGGATTTGGGTTAAGCTTGAATATAGTAAGAGCATACCATTATACTCAGTACATCTGTCATTCAAGGACGAATGATCCTAAGAGGGAGATATTGTAACACCCAAAAAAAAAATTGAGCTAAGACTTGAACCATCCTTAGATGTGTGTAGGATTTTACCGAGGAAATTAAAATTTCTTGAGTGTTAAGGTCACTAGATGTAGTACCTTGAGTTCCAAAAAAAAAGAACTAAAGAGAGTCCATTCAAGTCACTCCTAAGTTCTTCTAAGTTTTGGGTCAACTTCAAATGACCATAACCTTCAGTACAAGATAAGTTAGGTGTCCCATAAGATATCCAATGAAAGTTCTTCGAATTATATTTCCAACACCACCTAGTTTGCTAAATTTTAAGCTTGTATGAGGGAGATATGTCCGTTTGAAGTCAAGATGTCCATTTAAGGAAAGTTACCCAAAAATAAGAGGGGTATTTTGGTCTTTTCCTTACCCAATCGGATTTAGCATTTTTAGTAAGGTTTTAGGAGTCCAAACTTATTAGAATTAGTTTCATTCATCCCCACAAGAGTTTAGGGTTCTAGAGAGAAGATTCAAGAGGTAGAAAAGTTCCAAGTTTCAAGTGTTCGTTCAAGAAATTCAAGATTTCGCCAAGAACCTAGTTCTTTGAGGTATGTAAGCTTCCATAGTGTTGGGTTCATTTACCCATACACCAATCATATTATTTTCTATGCAAATTTCATTCTTAAAGTTGAAAGATTAGAGTACTTGATAAGTGTTCTTGAAATTTCCTTATTGATTAAGTTTTGATGTAAGATTCTACATAGGTCAACTTCAAATAACCATAATTCTTAGAATATAAAGAGTTATGTGAGTCATAATGTATTAAATTAAAGGTATTTGAATCTACTTTCCAACGCCAGCAATTTCGCATCAATCCAATTTCGGAGTAAAATATTATGACTATTTTAGTAACCTATACAGTGTTGCTACGAATGTAGCCGACATGAAACATTAAAAAGGGTTGTTTATGTTTTTTTACCAACAAGAAAACCCTAAATGAATTTATTTACTAATAAAAGGCTCAAAATAATCAGATTTTCATATTTTACTCCATCGTTCTCTTCTCTTTCAAATCCTAGGGCAAAACCCTATGAAAAAATCAAAGTAGAAGACTCCATTCAAGATTCTTCTTCAAGGTAAGTTCTTCTCCAAGAATTCCTTCTTTCCAACTCAAATTCCTCCATACAATTATGAATCACTAATGAAAATCATGATTCTTGGTCAAAGAGATTTCAAGAAACTAATTCAAGAATCTCAAGAAAGGTTTTCTTGATCGTTTACCTTCAAGCTAGGGTTTCAAGGTTCCTAATAAAGTTCTTCTTCAAGAACCTTGTTCTTCCAAGTATGTAAAGGCCATCATAGTGTTGGACTAGTTCATCCTCATGCCCTACATCTACTTTCAGAATAGTAAAAGAGTAAACTAGGTTACTTTCCCTAGAATTGAGTATTCTTAAGATAAGTTGATTTTAAGTTATTGAGTTCATGTTTCTTTAAAAATTCTATTCCTAATTATCAAATTTATATATTGTTATTCAGATCCTCCATATCATGAATCATAACTCTTGAATTCATAATTCAAATTCAAGAAAGTGTTAAGAGTACAGTTCAAGAAAGTCTTTGAGTTCAATTGAGAATCCTTTGAGATCAAATGTTGATTTGAGCTGTGTTTTGAGGAAGTAAGTATGAAAATGAGAAGAGTCGTATACATGAGTTCTATTGTTATGTAGACCCTCGAGTCGAGTCGTTCATGCCCATAAATTCTGTTTGAACTCCATAACTTGAGTATCTCTGAGAGGAGTAGTATCTTCAAGCTCTAAGTCTTGAGTATTAAGTTCCTAATTCTTTTGAGATTATATTCCAACTAATGGGACTACTATATGTTACCCATGAAGCCCTTCAGTTGAGTTGTTCATGCCCATAATTCCCCATGAACCCTATAGGTCGAGTAGTCTAGAGATGAGTAGCATCATTGAGTCTTGAGTTCTGAGTACGGAGGTTCTTTATTTCTATTAAGATCCCTGAGTTGAGTCGTTCATGTTCATAATACCACATGAACCCTATGATTTGAGTTATAAATTTTAAAAAGCTCTTTTAAAGCCAACACTTGAGTTCTTAAAATGAGTTTCGAGAAAATAGAGATGCGTTTTGTGAAAAGAGTTTTCTAAAACATGATTAGTATGTCAATCGAGTATGCCATCAATGTATGAGTAGTATGGTATCTAGATATACCATCAATGTTTATGCAGTATGACTTCCCGAGTCATCAATGATCATATTATAATATGATTTTGAAATGTTTTTGAGAAAGAGCATAGTTGAGTTCATTTTCTTTAAAATGATATATGGGAACTAAGTATTCCCAAGAGTAAATGATTTCACATTTAAGTTGAGAGGAAACTGAGATTTCCAAAAACGTTTTTGAGCAGTTTGAGTACCATCTCTTTTAAGAGATAGATTTTTGAGTAATTATCTCAAACCACGAAAAGAGTTGTATTTTTAAAACATATGATCTAGTATATTTTGGTAGTAGTATTGAGCACCGATATGGGAGGGAGTTCAGATAACTCATAGCCCCATAAACCATGTAGCCGACGTGGAAAGAAAGGGTCATACTTTTTAGATAATTCCTTAATGATTTTAGCATAGACAAGTGGATCCACGTAGTTGTGAGGTCTTATACCTTGGCAAAGTATAGGACCGCTCTGGCAGCATGGGCGAGACGATGTATCATCACATAGCTCATAGTGATGGTTGTCGGTTAGAGAAACTCCCATAGAGATATTTTGTAATTTTATATACACAGAGTTTAATTTGTATTTTCATATACAAACAGAGCTTATATTGTATCCTTACATATAACTAAGTTTATTGTATTATTAAATACATTGAGTTGATTTCTATTATTTTAAAAGCTTTTCATATATTGCATCTCTTATTGTTGCTTTATGTTGAGTTGAGTATCTTGAGTTGAGTATCATATCTTTGAGTGTAGTATCTTATTCTTGAGTTGAGTTGAGTTGAGTTCAGAAAAGGAAAGTATGTTTCCTTTTTATCAAGTTCAAGCCTATGTTTATGCTTTAGAATTCCCCTTACATGCTCGTATATTCCACGTACTGAGTCATTTGGCCTGCATCATTTTATGATGCAGATACAGGGATTCAGGATCATCAACAGGCGCTTTGTTGATACCATATGCAGTTCAAGTTAGCTATGGTGAGCATCCTTGCTTCCGCAGTGTTCCACTTGTACTTTCTGTTATATATCAGTTGTTAGGATGTCATGGGTCTTGTCCCGACTTCCATCTTTGTCAGTTAGAGGCTTCATAAATAGACAATAGAGTTTTAGAAGTCTGTTTGATTTATCTTGTTAAATGTTTTAAATACTTGAGTTGCCTAGTTTTGGCTAGTTGATATGCAATTATATTATGAGTTAATTATTTAAGTTTCAATGATTTTTATATTGTTTTAAGCTTTGTATGCTTAAGTTAGTCTTCCTCTTGTAGTTAGCCAAGATGAAGGTTCACTTGGGGACCATCAATGATTCTCAAGTGTCGGCCACGTCCAGGGTGTAGGCTCGGGTCGTGATAGATGTACCTTGAATCAGTAGGCCAAGTGCACCCTTTCATGAGTAACTAAAAAAATTTATTCTAATGATGTACCTTGAATCGGTAGGCCAAGGGCTCTCTTTCGTGAGTAATAATATTAATTTAGAATTAACAATTCCGTGGGAATTTAATGTTTAACACCGAGTGGATATTGTGTGAGGTGGAAGCTCTCCCATAGTTAGGCCAGGTTTCTAGAAACAACCTTTTGAGATGAAAGCTCTCCCGTAGAAAGGTCAGGTTTTTAGTAACAATCTCCTTATCCCATAAACTACGTGCCCCCATTGGATATTAGCTAATGGATCCACCTAAGCTTAATAGTTACTGGTTCTACCTTAGGCAAGTAGACCAACCCTTTTTGGTGTGGGAGTCACCGAATTCCATGTTAAAGCTTACATGGTCTCATGTCGGTTAAGGTTTATTTTCCACATGAACAAAAAGTTTAATAATGAACCAAGGCATGCTTGAAGAAGTATCCCGTAAGTGTTCAAATGCTTTAAAGATCTTGTTGGTTTGCATTAAAGATGATGATGAATATGTTTATGACTTATGCCTCTCCACTATCTTTATGATAATGTTTAAACTTAGTAAATTGCATGCTTTCGAATGAAATGTCTCTTTGAGCATGTTTTCAATGTTTTTATGCATGATTGTCATACTTAGTGCATTTTTGTACGAACGCCTTTTTCCTACATTTTCCCTAAGTGTACGGTCCGGCACTAGAGGTGATCATACTTGTGGCTGAGCTTGGATTCACTTGTTCCCTAAGCTTGGTGAGTCCTCATGGTTTCGAGGATGGATTTCTTATCTTTAGTTTCTTTCATGTATGTTCCTTTTTTCGGACATGTTGTATGGGCTAGGCCCTATTTCATTCAATTACTGTAATAGATGGCTATATTGAGACAAGTCTAGACTTCCGCTTTCTTTTATGAAAAACTTTTTAAACTTGAAATGTGTTTTTACTCTTATTGTTCTATTGCTTATGTTACTAGAACTAAGTGACTTGTATGGAGTCCTTCGGGGTTCTATATGCCATGTTACATATAGGGGGTACCCTTTGGTCGTGACAAACTTTGTATCAGAGCAGAAGGTTTAGAATGATCTTAGGATGATGTCTTATAAGCCACGTCTAGTAGAGTCTCGTTCATAAGTGTGAAGTGCGCCACATTTATGAATGGGAGGCTACAAGTTAATTAGGAAACTTCACTTCTTCATTACTCTTATGTCATGCCATTGAGCTTAACTCTACAAGATCTCTCTCTTAATCCTTTCCCTATGTTCTTCAGGATATAAATACTAGAAGGGTTAATGCTAGAAGGATGGAGGGTGACAATGTGGAACAAGGAGCTCCTCCTCAAGCTCCTCAAGCTCTGGTTGATCCTTTGGTCAAGAATGTTACTCATGCGGAGTTTAGGGAAACTCTTCAAGTTTTGTCTCAAGCCATGACAGCTCAAGCCCAAGCTGTGACGACTCAAGCCAATAGAGAGGTTGTATCTCCCATGTATCCTAATGTGAATTCTGCGGCTTCAAGAGTGAGAGATTTTGCAAGAATGACCCCCTGGAATTTTATGGCTCCAAAATTGAGGAAGATCGTCAAGAGTTTATCGATGAGGTCTATAAGGTACTTGTTATTATGGGGGTGACTCTAAAAGAGAAGTCAGAGTTAGTCGCTTATCAATTGAAAGGTGTTGCTCAAGTGTGGTATAACCAATAGAAAGAGGGGAGCCCGGTAGGAGTGGGTCCCGTAGAATGGGAAATTATTTAAATTGGCGTTCTTGATAGATTTTTTCCCCTTGAGTAGAGGGAAGCTAAGATGCAAGAGTTCAGTAACCTTTGTCAAGGAAGTATGTGTGAAGAAATAAGCCCTAAAGTTCACCCAACTATCCAATTATGCTCCAACTATGGTTGCAATTCAAGGGCAAAGATGAATAAATTTATGATGGGAGTGTCTAACATGGTAGTCAAAGAATGTCGTACCGCAATGCTTATCCCAGATATGGATATTTCATGTCTCATGGTGCATGCCCAAAAAATAGAGGAAGAGAAACTCAAGGAAAAGAATAGGGAGGTGAAAAGAGCTAGGACCGATGATGGGAACTTCTCCAATACTAGGTTTGATGGACAAGGTCGACCAAGGTTTAGACAAAGGTTTTCCAACCAAGGTTCCTTTAGCGCTCCTCCAAGAGTCAACAAGGATAAGGTGTCCAACACTAAACTTGAAGGAGGAAATGAAGGTGGTTCTTTTTTGGATAGGCCAAATTGCTCTAAATGTGGAAGACAATACGAGGAAAAGTGCCTAGCCGGTACAGATGGTTGCTATGGTTGTAGTAAGAGTGGTCATCAAGAGAGGAATTGCCCAATGCTTATGGCAAAGGGAAGAGAGGGCAAGTAGGCTCCTCCTAGCGGTTGAAACTCAAATGCTCCAAAGCAAAACCGCTTTTATGCTCTCCAAACCCGAGGTGATCCCAGTGCTACTTTATCTTTTGTGATGCCCTATATGGCAAGGAGATTTGATGTTCCTCCAGAAGTGTGGTTAGAACCTTTTTCTATCTCTACTCTGGTTGGTGATTCTGTGGTGGGTAAGAGGGTTTATAGAGATATCCCGTTTCCTTATCCCATTGAGTTACTCTTGTTGATTTGATAGAGCTTGACATGTTAGACTTTGATGTGATTCTTGGTATGGATTGGTTGTATGTATGTTATGCCTCTATCTATTGTAGGACTCAGGTGATTAGATTATAATTTCCGAATGAGCCTATATTACAGTGGAAAGGGGAAATTCTATGCCTAGAGGTTAATTTGTGTCTTACCTTAAAGCTAGAAAGATGATCTCGAAAGGTTACTTTTACCATATTGTTAGGGTGAGGGATGTAGATTCTAAAACCGCTTCTATTGAGTCGATTCTCGTGGTTAATGAGTTCCCGGAAGTTTTCCCCGATGATTTTCCCGATATTCATCCCAAGCGGGAAATAGATTTTGGTATTGACCTTCATCTAGATACGCAACCTATCTATATTCCTCCTTGTATAATGGCTCCGATGGAGTAAAAAGAGTTGAAAGAGCAACTAAAGGATTTGTTGGATAAGGGTTTCATCTGATCGAGTATCTCTCCATGGGGTGCGCTTGTGTTGTTTGTTAGAAAGAAAGATGGGTCTCTTAGAATGTGCATCAATTGTGATCAATTGATTAAAGTGATCATTAAGAACAAGTATCCTCTTCCAAGAATTAAGGACTTGTTTGACCAATTTCAAAGGATCTAGAATTTGAAGTTAACAATTGGGTCTATTTGAAAATCTCACCCATGAAAGGTGTGATGAGGTTTGGCAAGAAAGGGAAACTTAGTCCCCGATATGTAGGCCCATACCAAATTTTGAGGCATGTTGGTAAAGTTGCCTATGAGTCAGATTTGCCAAATAAGTTGGCGTTGGTTCATCCAGTATTTCATGTTTCTATGCTTAAGAAGTCTATTAGAGATCCAACATCCATAATTCGCCTAGAAAGATTGGGAGTTGACGAAAGTATTTCATATGAAGAGGTTTTGGTAGAAATCCTAGATCGGCAAGTCAAGGGATTGAGAAACATGGAAATAGCTTCTGTAAACGTTTTATGGAGAAATCACTTAGTTGAGGGTGCTATTTGCGAGGCCGAGGCCGATATGAAGTCCCGATATCCTCATCATTTTCCTTCTACTCCTATTCAAGCTTGAGATAAGTAGATCCTCTTGCGTTTTTCTTGTTTTGGAAGTTGTGGACACCCAATTTTGACTGACCTTTAATCCTTTTTGAGAAATGCTATTTAATTAAATACGTATTTAAAAAATATTTTGAAATTTAAAATTTAGTCGATTTTGTCTAAAAAAAATTATAATTTTAGTATGCATGCTTTACAAAAATTATTGTAAAAATTGTAATTATTATCAAATTACTTTTATCAATATTTAAAATCGAAATAATTACTTTACTTAATTATTTTTAAAATCTTAGATGTATTTAATTATATGAAAATATTTAATATGTGTAGCATTTTATTAATTGGATATCATTTCCTTAAATTCCCTTTTAAATTATTTAAATCTTAGCCTATTCTATTCTAATTCTAACCATTCCAATTCAATTTCTCATTTGCAATTATAATCACGTTTATTTCAATTCTAGCCAATTTTTATTTCAATTTTGGCCATTTCAATCAATTTTCAGATTTTCCTTTTAATCACGTCCGGCCATCCTTAATTTAAATTCCAGATCAAATCCTAGCTGCTCATCTAATTCTAATCCTACGGTTCAGATTAAATCTACCTATCCTCTTATTTCCTATTTTTAAAATCTAACAAAAAAAACTCAAACCCTATATTATTTTCCACTTTATCCTTCTTCCTCTTCTCTCTCTCTCTAGCAGCCGCCCCACCCCCCCCCCCCTCTATTCACCTCTAGTCAGCAATGACCGGAGGACCAGCGGCGGCGGCGCCCAGCGAAGCGCACTCCACCAGCAACCAGTCGTCTAGACGAACTCATCAGCAGTAGCCAGCGGCAACAGCTGCGACCAGCAGCTTTAACCAGGCGAGGCCACCGGCGAGCAGTGGCTCTAGCCAGCGACAGCCCTGCCACCTCCTTTCCCCTCTTTTATTTTTTCGGTGAACAGACGGCAGCAGTTCCAACCAGCAACCAGGCGAACTCTAACGTCCTGTGAGGTTTTCTCCCCTCTCTTCTCTTTTCCCCGGCAGACAAACAGCCAGCCAGCGGCAACCGACAGCAGCTCCAGCCGGCAACAACAGCGAGCTCCGGTGAATAGCGACAGTAGCAAGAACCGGCAAGGCGAGCAGCAGTAGCAACCATCTCCAGCAGCCCCTTTTTCGGCAACAGCTTAGGCGAGGCTCGAATTTTGGGATTTCGTATGATACAGATTTTTTAGATCTGTCCCGATTTGGTTTCTAGTCCATTTTATCATCTCAGTCTTTTCCTCATTTTTTGATTTAGTTGAAATGTTTGTCTAATGCCCTATTCGATTTGGTTTGAGTTAGTTATCGATTCTTAGAAAAGCATATTTGAGTTGTGATTTTTCTGTTTGAAATCCATGATTATTGCTTCTATTTGCCCCGTGTCGAGGGGAACATCATGAATTATTATACAGATTTTAGACCCTAATTTGTGTGGTTGTGGGTTGGAAGATTCAGGCCCAAATTCATGTGTATAATTAGATATTTTATGCTTAGATATTACAATTGATTAATTGCTATGATTTTCATCTTAATTTGTGTGGCTGATTTGACTGATCTGTATCAAAGGGACTGATTTTGTTACTATATATGCATGTTCAATGTTGCAAATTGATTTCTTTTAGGCCATAATTGATTCTTGTCTATTTTATTTTCTTTTACTTGTTTGATGGTTGTGGTAAAAAAGTATTATTGCTTGACTTATGATTTTTTCTAATCATTTTGATTTGGCATGTTATGGATTAATTTATGCTAAGTTGATTTTTTGTGCAGATTTTCGGCCCTTGGTAAGGTAAAATTAGTTTATTTTTTTATTTATTAAGGTTAATTGATTGTAGTTGCCTTAATTGAAGTTGAATTGATTCTTACATATTGTATTTTTAGTAAATTTATATCTGATTGAGCAAAAATAACTAAATATAATATTATTGATTTAGTTTTCTTCAAATAAGGAAAAGTAATATTTGTTTGATCCTAAAATTATTCATGTCTTATGTAGATGCTTTTATATTTGGTAAAAAAAGAATAAATTAATATTAAATCTAATTTTGGCTCCTTTAAAATAAGGAAAATATTTTAATTGATCCTAAATAATTTTCTTCCATTAATAGGTGTCCTCCTATTCACTATATAAATCACACCTCTAACAATCATTCACAACACACATTCTCATATTGGCTTACACTCTAAAAATACTTAAAGACATTTTTCTCTCTACTCTAAAAAAAAAGAATTAAGTTCTTCCTATAAGCATTAAAGCTCCTCTCTATTTGTTATATTGTTGTGTTCGGGTCGGTTATTGGAGTAATTGGGTCGTCATTGCTGATAAATAATTCTGCATAACTGGTTAGTTCCTTTCACTAGTTTAAATTCTTGCATTGTTCGTATTATGTGTATGTTTGAAATAATAAATGAAGCATCCGGGTTAGTTTCCTTATCCCTCATTTCTATGTGTGATTTTATATGACTTGGTGAAATTTGTTTGTTTGCTGTAAATTGCTTTTTATGTTGCTATCTATTAATTATTATCATGCTATGATCTCGTGTCGAGTGTTATTATGTTAAACAGGTTTTTGAACTTGAAGTTCAAGTTGAAGAGTCGCCATGAGACGAGATTACTATTTGTATTTTTATTTATTATTTATTTCGGTTTGTAATATTTGTATAACTCTCAAACTCATATATGAAATACTTGGGGAATCGTCTAAAGGGGAGGGGCTTTACGTGCTACTTGTTTATCAACTTATTTAGAAAGCATGCCTATAGGCCTCTGATTATGTGATTAGTTTTCAATATCGCTTTAGATCTAACTAAAACAAAATAATTTACTATTGCCATTAATTTCATATCTTGTTTAATTATTGTGCAAAGATTATCACGTGTTGGTTTGCATGACACTTCTTCATTATAACTAGTTGATTTGCATGACACTTCTTTATTATAACAATAAATAATATATTTGCTCGTTTCATCTAATTCAACCAAAGCTCCTTGTATATAAAATGAATAAATATCTAAATCTTATCATAATTTGTTTTTGTATTGGAATGTTCTGCCATTTTTTTCATATCATACCTTTAAGGGTTAAATTTTTAATATATTATGCTAGTGTAGAAAACATGTCTATAGGTGGTAGATTTTGTGTCCTTTATTAGAGATAGTGGCTATAAGACTTAATTAATTAGATTAATATGCTAATTGGATCTAACAAATTGCAGCATGTTAATTATTTAGTTTATATTTGTCGGTTTACTAATCACCTAGAAATCATGTTCATAGGAGCTATTAAATAATTTTCAGCATGTCTATAAAATAAGATAAATATGCAAATATGATTTGCTCACTGTTAAGTCATTTCTGCACCATGATCATTTTGTGCCACTTAAAAATAAAATTAAATAACTTTTCCACCATATCATAACCAAATAAAAATCAACTTATATGGCTATTTTCTGCATATTTAAGAGAAGCCAGCAGTAGACTGTCTGAATTTAAATTTGATTTAAAATCTGACTGATATAATTATTTTCTGCATTTTTAAACAATATCCTGCCACTTAAAATAAATAATTTTCTGCATATTTTAATCTGTCCATGTTGAGAATAATTACAAATTAAATCTACCCCTATTTTAAAATAAGTGTCTTATTCTTGATCGATCTGCGCTAATAATTAAATCAAATATACTTCTGTTCAGAAATATTTTTTTTGCATCTGTGATCGCTTTTTCTGCTATATTTTAAAACCAAAGAATAAAATTTGCATTTTGGTAATAATTTTTTGCCACTCAATTATGAAATCATGATGTTGTATTACCTTTTATAATATTTGTTTGTATGCACACACCGAAGCATGAAACCTTCACTCTATATGTGTTTGCAAGCATGTTTAATTAAAATTTAGAGGCCAATTTGAGACTTTATATGCCAAGTGTTGTCCAATATGTTTTGCTTGGTGTCTAGGCGGGCCTGTTAGGATTTTATTTGTCTAAAACCATCCGAATAGTAGTCCAATGCCTCTTGGACATTAAGTGGGGACGCTAGACACCTTTTAAGACGAAAAGCATGCGGTGGTGGGGTAGGGGTAGTTTAGGCCCTACGGATAGGATGACATCGACTCAGGCTTAACAACAAACTTTGATTTTGTCTGTCCCTATATGGAAGCCTATTGAAATAAAAAATGAAAATTCGAGTGTTGATCCGTAAAGTCCTTTAGAGTCTCTTTTTCCATTTTACCCCTTTATGTGTTTTATATTATATTTGGGGTTGCTTAAATAATAATAAATAAATTTATTCGTATATCTATTTGTGTAATTTTCTGTCTCCTCGCTTATCTCTTCGCTAATTGCAATATATTTGTTATTATGTTATCACATAGTGTTGCATGCTTAGCTATTTAATTAAAATTAATATTAATTATTTATTTATTGTTATCACCTAGTTCGCATGTTTAATAAATAATGAAGTGACCATAATTGCTATTTGTAACCCCCACATATTGCATGAGATACGGCCGGGACCCATATTTGTGGACCTCGAGGGATACCTAACACCTTACCCTCAAGGTAATTTGAACCCTTACCCAATCTCTGGTTCGTTGACCTTAGCTAGATTTAGTTAGGTTAGTTAGGTGCCCTAACGCACCTTAATTCGTTAGGTGGCGACTCTTCATATTCCCAAAGCCTAAAAGACTTGTTAGGTCGTGCACCAAAACCCGTTTTGAGAAAAACGGGGCGCGACAAAAGTCAGGTGTGTTATTTGAGTTTTTCCATGATTTCCTTATATTATATATGTTCTTGAGAATTTATGTTTAGTAAGAAAATGAGTTTTATGATTGATGTTCCTCATGTTGTTGTGCATTGAGTATGAGTTGCCTATTGACTTCATGAGATGAATTATTGAACATGCTTTAGTATGCTTTTTGAGAGTAAATTCCATATTGGCTCCATGACATTCGGTTGAGCATACTTTTGAGCTTGGAGAAGGTAGTTCCTCCTAAACCATGAGAAATGTTCAATTGTTTCGTGCATAATGGGTTGTTAGATGTAGTTCCTACTTCCTTGTGATGCATTGATTATGTTTAAATTGGATTGATGTTTCCTCATTTGAATTGTGCATTATTCCGATGTTGCATGCATAATGGGCTGCTAGTCTTGAGTCTTTACTTCCGAAAGGTGTCTAGATTGTCATTCGAGGACGAATGTTCCTAAGGAGGAGATAATGTAACACCTCAAAAACTAGTAGGCTAAACTAGAGCTAATCGTGAGAGTTAGAGTCATGAAGGTGGCCTAAGGCCAAGGACATGAGGGAAAAAGCCAAGGGAAAGGGACCAAAGTTTCCCAAATCTCTTAAGGCACTGCCCACCATGCAACGAGAGCCTTCACGGCTCGTGGTGGTCACCACGCATCATGGTGCCACTGATGGTGGTAAGGCAATAGCCTCTTTAAGGCTGCCCCAAATTGGCTCCTCCACACGAGCCACTTCACGGCTCGTGAAGCCTTAGATGGTTCATGGGAGTGGCCTTGGTCATGCCTTGGTTGTGTGAGGGTGGTAAGGAAGTGGCAAGCCACTGCCTCAAGGCCCACGAGAGGGACCACGGCTCGTGGCTTGTGGAGCCCCTCGTGAAGATGCCTTGGGCTTGTGGGCTAAAAACACTTGGTGCCTATCCACTACCTCAAGGTCCACGGAGGGGACCACGGCTCGTGGTCATGACCACAGCTTGTGGGGCCTCTCGTGGTCCATGGAAGCTAACTTTAAGTGAGGGGTGTTTTAGGTAATTTCGGTTTTAGTTCAACTTAAGTGAGGTCTTTTTGCCTTAACTTAGGGTCACTATGTAAGTCATTTTAACCCAAAATTCCACCCATTCAACTCATTATTTCCAAAACCCAAATCAATTCCTAAAGTTCATCCTCTCCAAAAAAAAAAAAATTCTCTCTCTAGAAAACTCATAGAAAAAGAAGAAGGAGGAAGTTGGAGCTAGGGTTCAAGAAGCAAGGTTTTCACACCAAATTCATAGGGCTTCGTGATCAAGGTATGGTAGTCTTTCATCCATGGAGTCCCTTCAAAACCCCAATTTCAAAGATAGAAATCCCCAAAAGTTAGGGTTTGATTCCAAAGTCATGAGTTCCTTTCAAAAATGATTCTAATTTTGAATTATGTTATATTATGTATGAATTTATGATTTCCTAGGTTTTTATAATGAATCCCCCAAGAACCCATGAAACGCCCATGTTACTCAATTGTAAAGCGTGATGTGGGTCTTTGTTGATGAAAGAATAATGTTATAAAATTATGCATATAGTGATTGGGTTACTTGAATTATAATGATATTCATGTCTAATGCTTAAATTCTAGATGTGTTGATTGAAAGTAAGTTGTGAACCTCAAGAAGAAGGTAAAGAATGAGATTATGTATGTTTTCATGAAGTTTATGTAAACGCGATAAGTACACTTTGAGAGTGAAGTGTTAATGATTATGTTGTTTTTGTGGGCTGATGGGAAAGGTTTTCTCACATAATGATATACCTTGAATCGGTAGGCCAAGTGCACCCTTTTATGAGTAACTAAAAAGAGTTATTCTAATTATGTACCTTGAATCAGTAGTCCAAGGGTGCCCTTTCATGAGTAATGATGTTAATAGAGAATTAACTACTCCATGGGAATTTAATGCTTAGCACCGAGTGGATATTGTGTGAGGTGGAAGCTCTCCCGTAGTAAGGCGGGGTTTCTAGAAGCAACCTCTTGAGATGGAAGCTCTCCCATAGAAAGGTCGGGTTTCTAGTAACAATATCAGTATCCCATAAACTACATGCCCCCGTAGGATATTAGCTAGTGGATCCACCTAAGCAAAGAGTTACCGATTCTACCTTAGGCAAGTAGACCAACCCTTTTCAGTGTGAGAGTCACTGGATTCCATGTTAAAGCTCACATGGTCTCATGTCGGTTAAGACTTATTTCCCACATGAACAAGAAGTTTAATAATGAATGCAACCTCTTGAGATGGAAGCTCTCTCGTAGAAAGGTCAGGTTTCTAGTAACAATCTCCTTATCCCATAAACTATGTGCCCCAAGCTTGGTGAGTCCTCATGGTTTCGAGGATGGATTTCTTATCTTTAGTTTCTTTCATGTTCGTTCCTTTTTTCGGACATGTTGTATGGGCTAGGCCCTATTTCATTCAAGTATTGTAATAGATGGCTATATTGAGACAAGTCTAGACTTCCGCTTTCTTTTATGAAAAATATTTTAGACTTGAAATGTGTTTTTACTCTTATTGCTCTATTGCTTATGTTATGAGAACTAAGTGGCTTGTATGGAGTCCTTCGGGGTTCTATACGTCACGTTACATCTAGAGGGTACCCATGGGTTGTGACAACTTAATGTGATTCCGTACAATTTTTCGTATTATCTATATTTTTTATGTCTTGTTTATTTTTTTCATTAGCATAATTCTGTTAGTATTGTAATTTTTAAATTAAAGTAGAATTCATTGTTAAGTAAGGTTATCGACTTACATTTTTCTTTTCTTTTAAATCATATATAAATATGTTATGTTAAAATTTGACATAAGAGTGTTGTGTTAAAACTTTTGTTTTGAATTTAGAACTTATATTATATTTTCAGATTTATTTGTTTTAGTTGTATTAACTTGAGATTTCACATTACATGTCATTTATTTTTCAGTTAGAGTTGATAAATTATCTTTTTATCAAATATTTTAATAATTTATGATTTTTATTTTAATAATAATAAATTTTTTTAAAAAAAAAAAGCACTAGAAATCTTTTATAATAAAATACTAATATTTCATTAGATTGTAAAAAATGACCGACTTAAAAATATTGCAAGCAAGTAAATTGTCAATGCATTTGCACAAAAATTGTCACACGAGCATTGGTTGACACATTTCTTGACAGATGATATAAGAGTATATGTTGCTTTTTAATTTATTAGTTTTCCGCACTTGCATCTTTAATTTCATGTTGATAGCTTTGATAATCCTAATTTTCATGACGATAGCTTTAGATAATCAAATTTTGATCGATAAAGTCCGATAAATTGATGAACATTTTTCAAATACTGTCATTTTGAATTGTGATTATTAGCGAATTATCATTTCATTATAATTAAAAAAGATTTACAAAATTTAAGTATTTTGTTATTAACCTCATGATAAAAAAAAACCCGCAATTTAAGTATTTATCAAAATTTTGAAAAATAAAATCAAATTTCTAAGAAATGAGGAAAATGATTTTCCAAAAGTTGAGAAGACAAGTTACATTGACAAGTAGTATTTCAAATTGATTTTGTCCTCCCACCTTCCAACCTATATTAACTTCACCAATCACCCCACCCCCCATATTCCACCTTCCTACCTTGCCACGTCATTACCCTCACCTTCACCTATCATAGTATTTAGGGAAAAAGACAAATTTATCCCCGAACTTTGATAAATGATATATCTATGCCTTCCGTTATACTTAGCGTCCATCTTAGCCTCTGTCGTTCAATTATCGGTACACACATGTTCCTCTCACTAATGGCTCCCTCATTCTGCACACGTGTCTAAATCCTAAGCAACTATTCGTTTGACCATTGCTTTTTAACCCATAAAGTAATAACCCGCCCCATAAATCCAATACCCACCCGATTCCCTCTAAAATATCTTAAGTCAATTAAAAGACCCAAAAGGTACAAACCAATTCAAATTTAGACAAATTAAAGCAAAGTAGTTACTCTGTATACAAACTACTTATATTACACTACATATCTTAAAGTAAAACAGAGCTTAAGTAATATGCATCATAACCAAATCATCTCAAAATTTAAACATAAATAAGAACCGAAATGCTAGAATTTTGAATTTTGTAAACGAAACATATACTGATCAAGTGCATTTGGTCAACTGCAATAATTCAGAATATGATTCCACACCCACTGAACCAAAAATCTCCTTCTCACCCCATTCATATTATATGTAGCACCATCTTCTCCGTTCAACATTTGCCCTGTATACGATCCACCGCCGCTGGTACCGTAAATCCCTTCACAAAGATCCGCAATCTCTACCGGAAAACTCGAGTCCTGACCCGCATACCAAGCGTTAACTAATGGGTTCGTTGATACCTCTGCATTTTCATGAACAATTACGCTTATCATTCCATCAACACCCACGTCGTTGTTCGGGGATTTCATAGCTTTGAAACCCGGCATGTAACTTGGTACGGAAAACGGGTATGCGCAAGTACCCGGACAGAGTTTAGCGGAGTTACCCACCCAAGCGTACGGTAAAGTGTAACAAACAAATGACTATTATCATCTACAATCTTAGCTAGCTTGTCTTCTTGAAAATGGTTTCTGGCAAATTAGTAGCTTCTCATCACTGCTTTCTACCTCTATAACTCTCGCGTCCCATTTCGCCGTAGTGTTCTACCTTGTGGCTCTTTTAATTGACTTAGAATATTTTAGAGGGAATCGGGTGGATATTGGGTATTATGGGGCGGGTTATTAGTTTATGGGTTAAAAGCAATGGTCAAGTGGGTACTTGCTTAGGATTTAGACACGTGTACAGAATGAGGGGCCGATAGTGAGAGGGGTATGTGTGTACCGATAATTGGACGGCAAGAGCTGAGATGGACACAAAATATAATAAAGGGCATAGACGTATTATTTATCAAAGTTCGGAGGTAAATTTATCTTTTTTCCTAGTATTTATATGGATCATATATAAATACATTTAGGATATGATTTGCTCACATACCTAACCCAAAAGAATAAGGAAGAAACCAATAAGAACAACATCCTATAATTTTACATGGAGTAGTTTAAAATAAATATGGATTTCTTGTTAATTAATCTTATAATTAAATTCCTTAGAAAAAGAACTATATATAATATGATTTCTTTACGTACTTAAACTTATAATTTCACGTTGATATAGCAAACTATGATATATATATATATATATATAACTGCTATAATATATTTTAATTATTTGTTATGGATATAACTAAATATAAATAGCAAAGATATTATTACACGCTTAATCAATATTTTTCAGGCACGTTTTATGGCTCTTTCCAATGTTTTCTCTTTCAACATCTCTAAATCACCGTTCTTTTTTCCAAATTTTGCTTTCTTCACGATCCTTCGCATGATTTAAGGAGTTATGTTGTGACTTGTGATTCATCTTAATCATGTATCTTCTAATTTTTTTTCCTTCGTTATTTTATTCGAAGATTATATTTGTATAAATCTACATATTTAATCTATTTTACTAGGGTCACGGTTGAAAAAAAATCACCATTGCAATGGCGAAAAATTAGTGCTTCGAAGAGGGTTATACGAGGTATACATTTTTTTTGCTAAATTGTTGAAAGAAGCACCTTCTTTTAATCTGTGTCTCATTTAAGAGCAAGCCAAAATTTCAAGCTCGATTGCTGCAAAGGAAATTGAAATGCGAACAAATAATCATAATGACACATACCTTGACCAATAGATAGAGATAAATAGAAATAATCGAACCACGTCTACAAAACGCCAGTATCATGTTGCTGCTTCAAAGACAACGCATAAAATCTGTCAAGAGAAAAGAAGGTTCAAAACCATACCTATAGTATTAGTTTTCTCTTTTGAAGGTTTTGAACCTTCTTTTATCTTGACAGATTTTGCCCGTTCCGGTTCATCAAGTAGCTTCAAATGTATGAGGTCATTATGATTCTTTGATCGCAATTCGATCTCCATGGCAGCAATTGAGCCTGAAATTTTGGCTTGCTCTTGAGTGATACATAAATCAACAGATGGTACTTCTTCCTTCAATTTATCGGAAAAATGTCTACCTCATATAACCTCTTTGAAGTACTAATTTCTGTCATTATAATGATGCAAAAAAATTCTTCAACCGAAAACTCAGTAAAATAGATGAAACTTGTAGATATATGCAAATATAGTGTTCGAATAAAATGACAAGAAATCAAAAATAGAAGATACTTGATTAAGATGAATCACAATGTAGCTCCTGAAATCATGCAAAGGATCGTAAATTGGAAGAAAAATTGGAAAAAAGAATGGTGATTTTGGGAATATTGACCGAGAAAACATTGAAGAGGTTAAATATTATTGAAGTTAGTTGGTTGTTAGCTAGTGATAGTTAGCTGATAAAGTTATTTGAAAATAATTAGATTCTGTTAGGATCAATAACTAACAAATGATGAGCTGGATGATGTAGGTGTATGAGTAGCAGCTCTAGTATAAATACAGACGATTGTATCTACTCTCATTTTTAACATTGAATAAAGATTTTTTTCCCTTCCTCTTATCATTGAGTTACAGAAGGAGTTATGCCATTAATGTAGCTCAAATCACAAAATCAACATGGTATCAGAGAAATCGTGACTGGGATCGCAATTCATCTTTGATCAGCTTGATCGTGTTCTTCAGCAATGCCGGAGTCGCAATCAGAAACAATAGTTGTTGATCAACAATCTCAATCAATTGCTGAAAAAATAAACAACACTCATCCGTTGTATGTTCATCCATCCGATACCCCTGGATCGGTGCTTATTCCGATGAAGTTGATGGGATCGGAAAACTATGGGTTGTGGCATCGATCCATGACAATTGCGCTGCAAGCTAAGTGAAAATTAGGGTTTGTTACAGGTTCTTGTCAAAAGGATCAATTCAGTAGTGAATTGCATGAAGATTGGGAAACCTGCAATGCGATTGTGTTATCATGGATCATGAACACTGTCTCATCCTCTCTCCTCAGTGGAATTGTGTATTCTTCTAATGCTCATCTAGTTTGGGAAGATCTCAAAGAGCGATTTGATAAAGTAAACAAAGTTTGATATTTTCAATTACACAGGGAAATTGCTATACTATTGCAGGGCACAGATTCTATAGCTGTGTATTTCACCAAATTAAGGGAGATATGGGCTGAGTACGATGCTTTAGTTCCTACTCCTGGATGCGACTGTGTAAAATCAAAGGAATACATTGAGCATTTGCACAGGCAAAGGTTGCTTCAATTTATTAGTGGTCTAAATGAATCATATGAACAGGTGTGTCGTCAATTGCTGTTGAAAACTATAGAGCCTTCTATGAACCAAGCATATGCAATGCTTAGTGAGGATGAGAACCAGAGATCCAATCCTTTTTCAGCTTTGCCAGGTAAGGGATAACCTCTGGCTAGGCAATTCAATCTAAATCAGACCTACAAAGGAAAAAAACCATTCATTAAGTGTGATTGGTGTGGTAAAGGTGGCCATGTTCAGGATAATTGCTATTCGCTGGTAGGTCGACCAGGTCGGCCTGATGTATCAAAGAAGAATTCATCTGATGAATTGGGAAGAAACAATATCCTCCAAATGTATAGAAGAAACCTTATCCACAACAATTTGATAATAAAAACCTTTCTATCCACGTTTTGATAAGAAGCGCAATTTCTCAGCAAACAATGTTATGAATGATTGTAGGAGATCTGAGGTTGATGAATATACAGGATCTAGTAAAGAAGCATCTGCAGATGATCAGTACAGGTACTTCCAACAATCGTATGGGAGGAGTGGACCTAAGTTTTCTGATGAGCAGTATACAGATGCAAGAGCTTTTGAATGAAAGAAAGGAACTACTCCTGATCATCACATCAACATGACAGGTACTGTCACTTCCTTATTGACTAAGTTTGGATATCCAGCTTGGATCATAGATTCAGGAGCTAGTCACCATGTAGCATCATCAGTTGATATGCTGCAAAATATAGTTGAATTATCACAGTCTAGTAGGGAACAAGTTCATATGCTAAATGGAGGAATTCCTAATATTGCTCACATAGGTTCTGCTAATTTTTTAGCATATCTAAAAGTGAATAATGTGTTACGTGTGCTAGATTTCAAGTATAACTTGATTTTAGTCTCCAAACTAACCAAGAATCTATCCTGCTCTGTCACATTTTTTCCTGATTTTTGCATTTTTCAGGATCTTTATAGTGGCAGGGTGACGGAGATTGGTAAGGAAGTAGGGGGACTTTACATTGTCAGGCAAGGTCTCAAGGATGCTTGTTTCATAAATGGTACACAAAAACCTCAAATATCATCAGATCAGCCAAAGCTTACTCTGTTGTGGCATCAAAGATTAGGATGCCCATCATTACAAGCTATGCACAAGCTTGGTTTGATTTACAAAAGGTCATCAAAGGTTCCAGACTATCCTATCTTTCCTTTGGCCAAACAAAGTATATTAGTTTTTCTTCATAATATCTCTAGGAGTGTAAAACCCTTGGAAATGATTCATCTTGATGTCTGGGGTCCTTACAGAACTCCCACTCATGATAGAAAGCATTTATTCCTTACTATTGTTGATGATTACACTAGATACACTTGGGTTTATATGTTGCATATGAAAAGTGAGGTGATCACTGTATTGAACTCTTTTTTGTGCTTAATAAAAACTCGGTTTAATGCTGTTTTGAAGACTGCTAGATCAGACAATGGCACTGAATTTTTTAACAAACAGTGCTCTGATTTTTTTTTATGCTTATGGTATTGTCCATCAAAGTAGTTGTGTTTACACTCCCCAACAAAATGGTGTTGTAGAAAGGAAGCACATACATATTTTGAATGTATCTAGGGCACTAAAGTTTCAGGCTAGTATACCAGCTAGGTACTGGGGTGAATGTATTCATGGTGCTGTGTATCTCTTGAACAGACTTCGTTCTGATGTACTGCAGGGTCATTCTCCTTATGAGTTACTTTATCACAAAAATCCCTCTCTTGCTCATTTTAGAGTCTTTAGCTGTCTATGTTATGCTACCAACTTAGTGAAGACTGATAAATTTGATGCCAGGGCCAAACCTGCAATTTTGATGGGGTATTCCTCTACTCAAAAGGGTTATAAACTGCTTGATTGTGGGACTATGCAGTTTTTTGTGAGTATGGATGTAATCTTTAAGGAGCATTTGTTTCCATTCACTTTTCCCCTCTGGCAGATCTGTAGTGTGTTCACCATCTCATGATGAGGGGGATATATCACCACTAGCAGCAGATCATGAGATAGCAAACAATAATCTTATAGATGATGTCACAAATGCACAGGAAGGTTGTGATAATACTGGTGGTACTAGTGATGAAATTGATGTGGAGCATGCAGAAGATGACGTGGTTTTTAATGCACATGAAGATCATCAGAATGTAGAAAATGTAGGATTTGATCAGAATGTTGGAAATGATCATGAAGATGCACAAACAGCCCAAGGAGATTTGGGAGAACTCATAAGCCACCATTGTGGCATGAAGACTATGTAACTTCAAATAAACAAGGCAAATCATCATATCCTATATCCAACTATGTGTCCTATCACAAGTTATCTACAAAATGCAGAAGAGTATTGACCAGTTTTTCAGCAACAATTGAACCACAAAATTTCCAAGAAGCTTCTAAAGATGATAAGTGGGTAGAAGTAATGAAACAAGAGGTCAGGGCATTGGAAGATAACAACACATGGGATGTGGTTGAACTTCCAAAAGGTAAAAATGCCATTGGTTCTAAATGGGTATACAAGATAAAACACCAAGCCAATGGGAAGATAGAGAGGTACAAGGCCAGATTAGTTGCAAAAGGATATAGTCAGAAAGAGGGACCTGACTATCATGAGACCTTCTCCCCTATGACTAAGATGGTCACAGTTAGGTCTATTATAGCACTGACAGCATCTAAGGGATGGAGCTTATGTCAAATGAATATGTATAATGCTTTCTTACAAGGGGATTTAGATGAAGAAGTTTATATGGCACTCCCACAGGATTTTGAAAGGCAGGGGGAGAAAAAGGTATGCAAGTTGAACAAGTCTTTATATGGGCTGAAGCAGGCTTCAAGGCAGTGGAGCATTAAGTTGACAGAAGCTCTCATTGATGTAGGATATTGTCAAAGTAAACATAACTACTCCATGTTCACCAAAAGGAGGGACAGTTACATAGTGATTATACTAGTCTATGTTGATGACATGTTAATCACAGGTAGCAGTGAAGCTGTCCATACATGAAACTAAAGAAATGTTACATAGCAAGTTCAAAGTCAAAGACTTGGGAGAACTAAAATTCTTTCTTGGCATAGAAGTGTTGAGGTCCAAGGAAGGGATTATGTTGAATCAAAGGAAATATGCTCTTGAAGTTATGTCAAAGATAGGGTTAGGAGGTTCAAAGCCAGTAAATACTCCCATAGATGTAAACCAGAAGTTCACATCAGTGGAACATGATGATGCACTGGACATAAAGGAGATGAAGTATTGGTGAATGTGACAAATTATCAAAGGTTAATTGGGAAGCTGTTGTATTTGACTATAACAAGGCCAGACATAAGCTTTGTTGTACAGACTCTTAGCCAATTTATGCAAACACCCAAGAAGTCTCATTGGGATGCAGCTTTAAGAGTGGTTAGGTACCTAAAGCAGGAACCAGGTTTAGGGATCTTGCTGAGCAGTGATGCAGATGAGTCATTGACTTGCTTTTGTGATGCAGATTGGGCTGCATGTCCAAACACCAGAAGGTCAGTCTCAGGCTACTTTATCAAGTTTGGAAGTAAAAAAAAGTAGCATATTGTTTTCAGAAGTTCTGCAGAAGCAGAATATAGAAGCTTATATGGTGCAACTTCTGAAGTGGTTTGGTTGTTGGGATTGTTTGATGAATTGGGAGTTAAAATAAAGGCACCAGTTAATGTGTATTGTGACAGCAAAGCTGCATTGCAAATTGCAGCTAAGCCTATCTTTCATGAGAGAACCAAGCACATTGAGATAGATTGTCATTTGTGAGAGACAAAATCAAGGAAGGACAGATACAGACTCACCACATTGGCATCAAAGACCAGCGGGCAGACATTCTTACAAAAGGACTTAGGAGAAGCCAACATCTTTACCTGATAAACAAGCTTGGAATGCTTTACTTGTTGCAGCATCCAGCTTTAGGGGGAGTATTGAAGTTAGTTGGTTGTTAGCTAGTGATAGTTGATAAAGTTAATTAGAAATAATCAGATTCTGTTAGGATCAATAACTAACAAATGATGAGCTGGATATAGATGTATGAGTAGCAGCTCTAGTATAAATACAGACGATTGTATCTACTCTCATTTTTAACACTGAATTAAAAAAAATTTCTCTTCCTCTTATCATCGAGTTACAGAAGCAGTTATGCCATTAATGTAGCTCAAATCACAAAATCAACATATAAATAACTTCGTGGTTGAAAAAATATTGATTAAACGTACAATAATATCTTTGCTATTTAATATTTAATTCTACCCATATAAAATAATTAAAATATACTATAGCTATGTACCTTAATTGTATATCACAGTTTACTATACGTCTATATCAATCTTAAAAATTGATATGAATTTCTTGTTAATTTATCTTATAAAATTAAGTAGTAGATTCACACGCTATATATAGGCTGGCATACTCGCAGTGTCGGTGTTCGTGGCCTCAGCGTGCATGGTTTTCGGTAATGAAGAAATATAAACAAACAATGTTGCAATTAATTATGTAAATAGGTTATAAAATAAAGGGATAAGGGTCTGAAAAATATCTCAACTTTGGTCGAATTTGTTGTTGTGATACTAAACTTTTATGAGGACCTATTACCTCTCTGGACTATTTAATACCGTATTTTAAACATATATATTTGCCCACATGGACATAAAAAATAATGCAAAATTATAAATAGTAATGTGTCCACGTGGGTACATATATACTTTTAAAATACACAATTAAATAGTTCATGGGGTAAAAAATACAGTATTAAATAGTCTAGGGATGTAATAGGTCCTCATAAAAGTTTAGTATCGCAACAACAAATTCGACTAATGTTGGGATATTTTTCAGACCCTTATCCCTAAAATAAACTAATATCAATGTTGGGAAGGAATATGCATGACGCGTTTGGGCAATTTAATTTTGTGAAGAATAATTTATACTCCTCCGTTTCAAAAAGAATGATCTCCTTTCCTAGTCTGTTAAAAAAAGATTGATCTCTTTCTTTTTTTGGTAACATTTTAATTTCAGCTTTCCACGTGGCATGTTAAAGGCCACAAGATTAAAGGGCAATTTTGTACATTTGACATAGCTTTAATTTAGAACCACAGGATTCAAAAGTCTTCTTTATTTTCTTAAACTCCGTGTCAAGTCAAACCAGGTCATTCTTTGTGAAATGGAGGGAGTATATAAATATTATTATGTGATGGTTGTCCATAAAAAAAATGTCTTTAAATTATGCGAAATTGAATATAAATAGTTTCAGTTAATAGTATAGTTTGGTTAAAAAATGTCCATACCGTTAATAAATGGATTAAAAATGCTCCTTTCTTGATAAGCATATTATTTGTTTTTATAAAGATATTGTATTCCTTAAATATTATTATTTATTTTACCATATATGTGAAGACTCCTTAATTATTGATTCTCCTAATACGTGCATGTTACCATATATTTTTTTCTCTTGCCATATATTTTAAGACTCCTTAATTATTAATTCTTCTAATAAATTTTTTTTTTCTTATCTTACCGCATATTTTAGTACTTTTCCATATATTTTGCATTTTTTTTATTTTTTTTTTTAACATTTTACTTGTTTAAATTGATTTCAAAATATAAAATTTGCTAGATTCTATTCCAAACTTTGATTCTAATATTATGGGATGTCCTCACAGGACAAGTCCGCTTCTAATTGACTTACTAAATAATTAGATTTGTGCTAGATCTCGAAATCATCCAAATTCAGCATTTTGGTAAAATAGTATTGGAGAATAATCTATCTCGGATTGAGAAAATTGAAATAAAATGGTTGTTTTTCTTCTTTATTGATGGAGTCCATTTTATTTTGTAGTAATATTTTAAAAGGTAGTGTGTAAGGTGAGACATTTTATGAAGTAAACTGAGCAAGACGTGAGTCTTGAGACACAAAGTGTAATTTTCATGAATGTGCGGAGCATATATCTCATGTATCTACAATTTTATAATTTTATTATTAAAAAAAAAAAAGCAAAAGTAGAACTTTCAATAATAGCGCAAATAAAGTTAAATAAATCACCATTAATATAGGGAAAAAATATTGTAATTATATTTGAAAATTGTAACAACACAAAAAATATCAATCCCGCGATAATTTTAAAATTAAATCATCATACATCTTCATATTTGTTAGTCCATCATAACCTCAACTAATATTTGCATGATTATTGTCTATATATCTAAACAAAGAAAGGCCAAAAAGAGTAAGAATAATCACTAAAAACGAATAAAATTGTCTAATGAATATAGTACTAAGAAATCTCTGTCCTATCAATTTGAAGCACAATTAGCTTCAAATTATTTATGACTGTTATTTTTTATGAGAGTTGCTTCATATATTTTAGATAAAATCACTATCATCAGAAAAGTAATTATATATATATATATATATATATATATATATATATATATATATAATAATACTAATTTATAGCAAAAATACTTTAAAACAATAAAAAGCTAAATTAACGCATACGTTCGAAACTTACGTCCTATAAACCTATACCTCAAAACTTTTCTGATATACCCCACCGTAAAGTACCTTCAAAAACACTATTTTATAGTAAATCTTTCTTCATAAGATATTTATTTATGGATACTCAAAACTTATTAATACTAATTTCTCTTTCCTTTTAATTTTAGAATATTAAAATTTCCAACTCTTATATTTTTCGTCTTTTTGTTTTTATTATTTTGGGTGGGTTGATTGTTGCCGTCTTCAAGTTCTTTGCGGTTTGAAAATATTAAAAAAGACAAAATAGTTGAAAATGAGATGATATCACGACAAGTGAAAATTTTGACACCATCAAAAAGTGTGTTGAGAAGTGAGATATATGAATCATTTATTCTACTTTTTTTTTTTTTCATTTCAAAAAAAATAAAAGCATAATTTTGAGATACATGATAAGATTTGTGTGAAAATGAGATCACAATTTTCTACCTATTTCCCTTATAATCTGTCCACATTTTTAGCATTCAATTCCTCAACTTTGTGTTTTTTCGTGATTTTTGTATATTTAGCAAATTTGATTAAATATGAATTTATATTTTATATGATTTATTTTTGACAGAAATCTCATACACTTGGAGGCTAATTATATTTTATCCCGAAAGTTTTTCCTATTACAAAAAAAAAAAATTCTTATTTTCTATCGCTCACATATACATTCTTTTGTTGTCGGATACGTTACAAACAATATATTACGTAAGATTGATTGTGTCGAATACATTTCTCTATTGTCGGATACATCAGTCACTACTATGTTTTAGAATACATTATATATATATATATATATATATATATAATTAATAGATGTAGGTGTATGTATTGGATATTAAAATATAATGAAATTTGTCATAGTTATATATCACATACATAATTATGAACATGGTTCATAATGAGAGGAATGTGTTTGAGATAAGGAGAAAGAAGGAAAAAAGAAGTTTTTATAGCTTTTCAAAATGTTAAAAAAAAAAAAAAAAAAATTAGAAATTATGATATCATAAATTATATATTTATGTAAATTTTTTGGTGAAATCTCAATCCACATCGCTATCTTCAACTTAGTCGATGTTAATGTACAAGATTTTCAAGTAACAAGATCAATTGTCACGGACCATTTTGTCTTCACCGATTTTTTGTACATCACTCATCAACGACTTCTTCTTCCCTACTAACCAAAAAATACGATCAAATTTTTTAAAAAATATCTTCATTAGTAATATATTTTTAATTATATTTTAGAGGACCGGACAATTTACCTTTTCAGTGAATAAGAGGAAATAAAAAAAAAAGGAAATTACAAAATGGTGAAAGTGAAAATTTAGATCGTATTGTTTTAAAACTACTTAATCTACTATTTAAAAAATATTGATAATGTCATTAAATATTTATTAAATAAAAAATATTTAAATCTTTTTGAAACAAATTTTAAAAAATACACCATATAAATTAAAATAAATAAAAGATATTATTATTATAAGAACGATACATCGAAAATAACTTTTTGGCTTATTTATGTCGGCTCAAATAACACAGCTTACATCGACATGGCAGAGTCTAAGCGGAGAAGAGTAGCTGAACAACAAAGTATGAGTGAGATTGTTCAGCAAATCAAAGAAACAAGTGTTGAATCTCGCTCGTCGACCTACTACATCTTCAGCCCAAGGACACCGACGACAACAGTTAGGAGGAGGATGTGTAGATCGTACTCCTTAGTTTAGGTTTCTTTTATGAGCTTTTTGAAATTTTGAAACAAAATTTGAAAGACTTTATAAGTATTTAAATTGTAATTTAGATATTTTTGAATGTTAATTTAAGTTTGTTGTTTTATATTTTGTGTAGCTTCTTTATAATGTTGTGTGTCTGATTGGGGCAGGATTGAATTGAATTGCTTTTGTAGATGGACAACAGAAACTGGCAGCTTCTGTTGTAAAAAAAATGCAGAAAAAGTGACAGACAGGGTGGTTTTGTCCGTCGCTTTTCTGCATTTTATTTTTTTTAAAAACCCAGAAAAGCGACGGACAGGGTCCTTTAGTCCGTCACTTTTATGGGATTTTCAAAATTTAAATTTCCATAAAAACGACAGGCTGCGTCGCTTTTTTAAATTAAAAAAAATCCTAAAAAAAAAGAAAGCGATGCAATCTGTTGCTTTTTAACGATGCTGTCTGTCGCATTTTAAAAAGCGTCGACCCAAAAAGCGGCGAACAAGACTGCGTCGCTTTTTCATCAAATTTGATCAAAAAAGCGACGCAGTCCGTCGCTTTTGACCATCATTTTTAGGCAGTTTTTTAGTAGCAGATCATGGTCTAATTTCCTAGAATTAGGTGACGATCTTGCTGTTAGGATAGAAATATACTTAATTGTGTTGTCCAGTTAAATGGTGTAAATGAATTATATTCTTAATAGATTAATTCCATAAGAATATATGTGAGAAACTATTTTGAATAGGCGAATAGTAATTCGGAAGAGTACAATGAGAAAAAATTATCCAATTACTTAGTAGTCCTTGATAATTTGAATCAAATAGACATAACTCAAGAACTCAATAGAATTGGTGAACCAAACACTACTCTAGAATAGTCATCTCTCGATGTTAATTCTAAGCTTTAAAAGTATGTCCTTGATCATTTGTTAGCATAAAATTAATTAGTTTTATATTTTTACCGTAGTAATAAATCAAAATCACAATTTTGAAAAAAAAATTGCATGGTTAGTTGATTAGTAATAGTTACGTCTTATAAATTATTAATCATAAGTTCATACGAGTATGTCATTCGATTTTTCAAATAAATATATTATTTATGCGATCAACTGTGCTTTTGTGTATACCTGGTAGCAAATCACATTTCACATCTCATTCTGAATTATGGAAAATAGAGATGGCACAAAAAACACACTAAGTATACCATCATAGTACTCAATAAATATGGAGTATTTACAATTCAAAGCTGAAAGAAGACTTAGTTGCAAATCAATGTATCATTTGATATCAAAATATACACAACTTATATCAAATTACGATTTCAACATGTGAACTCATATCAATATTTTAATTACTTGTAAGCTCATAATAATAATAATTGTCCAAGTCTATACTGAAATATAATTTAAATAACATAATAACTTTACAATTTAATTGAATTAAAACACTCCTTGCACCTAAGGTACAAATATATTAAACTACTTTATATACATTTCACCATGAGTACTATGTCGACATCAACTTAACAATAACCAATACAAAATACTTTATATACACTTCAACTCTCCTTATTTAAAGATATCCACAACTAAAATATGACATTTCAAATTTATCTCTTTTCCACCTGATATACATATATAAGCTTGTCCCCAAAAGTTTATGATATCACCCATATTATTAAGTAGCAATTAATTACATAAGTTACCCCATTGTGATCATAGTCTTACAGCCCCGTTTTACGTGAGCTTTTAACCCTTAGAATTGCTTTGCCTCTTCAAAATGCGTCCAAAATTAATCTAAAGAATAATAACTATCATTAAATAAATTTAATGGATCGATTTAAATAATTAAATAAATATACATTCTAGCTCAAATTCAAAAAGCTCAAATTCTAATCATCAGGTTAAAATTCAAAATTGAGTTACCCAATCCTTATAGATTCTAAAACCATATATAGTTTCAACTCAATTCGATAATCAGATCCTTAAATTATAGTAGCATATTAATCTAGGTTTTGGGCTTACACTTTAAAAACATGAAACTAGCATCTAAATATTTCAAGTAATTGGATTTTATAATCAACATCAAAATCCCCAAAAGTCTCAAAAATAGCAATGTGTCAAAATCCCCACCCAAAAATATGGTAGAGAGTTGTAATAATTGGATAATGTAGTGAGTGATTAAAAAAAGTAACTAAGAGTTCAGGAGAATTCAAGGGATATCCACTCAACTCAAGTAATGTTTGGTGTTTTGTTGCCAAGGGTCTAATAAGAGTTCAGGAGAATTCAAGGGATATACGTTTGATAGTTGGAGAGAATATCAAATGTATACATAGACCAAATGTTATCCATGTATTAATCAATTTGAATTTAATTAATCTTTTTCTGTTATATCGAAATTCTATGGCAATGCACACACCTCAAGACGTTTCCAATTCGTTGGTAGTACATATTTGTGTTGTCTCCTTGCTATTGATTATATATATACATATATACACACACACACTAGATGGGCATGGCCCGTGCTAATAGTACCTGGTTAGTAAAATTAAAAGAATGACGACAACTTTTGCATTAGAATCTGGTAAAGCTGCAAGTTCGCTATGAGTTGATAGTGTCTAGAAGAGCATCACAAATTAAGTAGGCATTTAGAAGTTGCTAAAAGCAAATTGAACACGTTAATATCAAGTTATCAACGGAACAAAATAGAGAAATTCCTTAGGTAAAAACAATGTAAAAGCACTACAACCTATTACAATTAATCTTTAATCTTATCTTAGTTTGGAAAGAAAGCTCAAACTTGCAACATTTATACCACTCAGTTTATCCATAGTTTTGAAGCCATCCTAACACTTCATCTGCTTAATGCCATGAGCAAAATCAAACTCATTCTTGTGAAGAGAATGATTCAAGTAGAATCTGTCCGAAAAGTCAGTTCGGTCAAATTATAAATACCACAAACAAAATACATAAATTTATTTATCAGCTACATTTTTATGTAAACTTTATGGTAAATTTCACACATGATTATAGGAGCTTCTTATAGATAGGAAAACTCATTATTCCTTGGTAGTAGTATTGTGGCTGATCAAAATCTATGAAATCGTAGCACATATAATATCATTTTCAAGAGCTTAGCTTGTCCTTTATTCCTAATTGACATACCATAGCTCTTGACATAGAACGATTAATTGACATACCATAGCTCTTGACATAGATCGATTAATTGTCATACCATAGCTCTTGACATAGATCGACCAATTACATAAACCTTATCAGTCATAGGGAACACAAAATCAAACAATGGATTGGCTCTTGACTTGTGACCCATAACCCAAAAGTCACAAGTTAAAAAAATTTAACTTACGATTTTTGGCTTGTTTTTGTTATTTTGACTTAAAAATAAATGCTTATAAGCATTTCTTTATTTTATCGAAATACTTCAAAACTATTCAAAAGTAATTTTGACTTATAAAAGACTTAAAATAAGTCAATCCAAACAGGCTTCCTTATAAGCACTACTTTATTTTATCGAAATACTTCAAAAATGTTTAAAAGTAACTTTGACTTGAAAAGATTTGAAATAAGTCACAATCCAAATAGGCTATTAAAGTCCTCATATTTATGTTAAATACCTGAAAATCATCATAATTTTTCTTATCTTATAGGAAAGTATAAAAAGGAGTTAACAGAAATGACATTCTAAAAAACAACATTGCATAAGAGAAACTAAATAAAAGATGAAATATATAATTTTATTGTGTAGAGTATTTCAGTGCATTAAATCTCAACATTATATATTAGAGAGTCAATTTTTACATTTTCTTCTAATAATTTGTCAATACATTTCGTGCATTATCAACACAATTATCACAGATCCAGTAGAAAAACTTAGCAATCTGAAAGACGGAAGAACATAAAAGAAACTCATCAAGAACTTACCGAAACATGTAAATCCAACGCTGAAAGAGTGAGGAGGAATGATTAGTCCACAAATTCAACATATCAGACTAAGTGATCCTTGTTAGTTTTTCTTTTCTTTCTTTTTATTTTTTGTCAAAAGATAAAATTTTATTCAACCAAATTCCAAATATATACAGGTAGTCCTTTTGAACTCAATGTCTAAGAATTCAGACCATTACTATTGCTTTCATCTATACGAAAAGACGCTAACTATTACTAACTACACTTTTGGCCAGCTATGTGTAGTTCTATGGCAATCTATTTCAAAACTACAGTTGGTGCTATTCATTTCTGTTGGAACCTGCGTTTGTTTTTCTCAATCCAAGTATGGTAGACAACAACAGTATACAGGAATACTAGGATAGTGGTTTTGGGCGATCTGTTACAAACAACTTTTGACAGCCACACCTTTATCAATGAAATTGTCAAGGGCAGTATGGCAGGGGATTCCCGTAGCCAACGAAGATCTTGCATCCAGTATTTTCCTAACTGCCCAACTTGCTTTTTTACGTGTAGGAATATTGTCTATAGAGTTTCCTTTTATATAGAAAGTATGAACTCATTGAAATCATAACTCTCTTTCTTCTTTGATATAGCCCATAATAATTTGTAAGAGCCATGAAAAATGTGGGTGTTAATCCATCTTCATGTATCCTATCATACCTCAAGAAATTTCTCCATTAATATCCTTCAACTTAGCTAATTGTACCAGCAAAAATAGTTACCTTAAGCACTAATTCCAGCGAAATATGACCTTTGTGTTCAAAGAAAACATTTAAATCTGTCATATTTATTTATGTATGTATAACATCATACACCTTAGTCAAAAGTTAGACAACTTATAAAATGCATATAAACTACGTTTTAGAACTATTCTCTCTGTCACATAAAACCATTGTAACTAGAACTTGCTCAAAGATTTAGCATAACAATAAGCGGACAACAAATGAGAGAAGTCCAAAACGATTCGACATTGCAAAGGAAAATAAGAAGTTGTTATGGAAACGATGAACCTAGCAAATTTGATGACAAAATGATCCTACTTTGTTCAGGAAAAATATACTGTTATGCACAGAAAATTGCGATCAACGAATTAAAAAAAAAAACTATGTTTCAAACCTAAACCAATTGTGATGGGCTTTATGAGCACTAAATATACATATTGTCCCATTTGGAGCAGTTTTATTCCAATACTCAAATAATGATTAAGGTACTCTATTAAAACGGTTTTCTATATTTCCAACCAAAATACAAATCAATAATGAATTAAAAGGATGCCTATCAAACAACATACTTGATAGTTGATATAATTGTAGCAAAACAAAATAAACATTAATCTTAACCATTGGAATTACCTATTGAACTTGTGCTTCATTTATATTTTATATTTTGCTAGGTCTTCCACAAGTGAGGTGTAGGAAAGAAGCACACAGAAGAACCATAACAACGGAGAAAAAGGAACCAAAAAAGAGGAGCTTAAACTCAAACAACTCATCCAGACCATCGCCCTACAATAAGCTAGTGAAATGAAATATATTAAAGGAGAAGGAGTGTATAGCTACTTACAATCCAACGACATTTCTTGCTCATCAAAAGTCATAAAACCTACAAAAATCAAAGAAAACCATGAATATAGCAAATGAGATCAATATGTTCAACAATCGAAACAACACAACTCGGCGTCAAGTTGTATTATACATAGAACGTAGTTAACGAATTGTAAAAATGAAAAAAGTGGAGATTTGATCATCGCGTATTGTTCAAACAAACTACTATAATTTTACAACAGTCAACAGAGAGAATAAAGGAGAATTAAAAACCAAAAATTAATATCTTAATTAATGAAATATCATGGTCATCGGTACGAAAGATAAAAACTGCCACAAATATCTATACCTTTTTCTGATGAAGTGAAAATTCAATTCATTACCTCGCTAAATGAGTCGTCCGTAGCTCTATCAAGTAGATATCTTCATTGTAGTTTTCGTCCATCTGCCTTTGAACTCGGTTTGATTCTAAAATCCCCAATTTCTAAAAAAACACAACTTTAAATCTAAGGTTAAAATATTAAATTCTCTAATTAATACATAATTTAGCAACATGCAAGAACACATACACACATATGGATCTAACATGTAAACAATAAATATAGCAAAAGGTAAACGAACTCGTCGGCATCAAGGCTTGGCTTGTCACCGCCGTCCTCTGTAGTTAATTCTGACCACGAGGGATAAAGGGGGAGAAGTCAAAATTCATATAAAATAGACGATTTTTTACGGTTACCTGAAAACCCATCCGATTCTTTACAGTTTTCTTTGCAATGTCTTCACCGATTTTCTCTGGAGAAAGATGAGTCGACCGATTTTCACCAGTCTAATGAAACCAACGAAGTCTATTTTATATGAATTTCACGACTGTGCAACTCGACGAAGTCTTTGAGGGTCGGAGAGGAATTGAATTTTGGTTTTGCACAGTTGCGAAGCAGAGGGGCTGTAGCTACTTTTTGTGCAATTACAGATGCTTAGTAGTGGTGCTGACATGTGTTTTCGTGGAAAAGAGTAAGTGCTAATTTAATTTAATGTACCATTTAGATTGCTTTTGGTACAATTTTTTAATTCTTTTATGTTGTTGGCCTATATATAAGAGAAAGAATATCGTCTAGCTTGTATTGAATTTATAAATGTCACGATCCAAAATGAGTCGTGAGTGGCACCCACACTTAACCTCCTAGGTGGGCAAACCAAGGAATCCAAACCCCAACATATATCAATAATTCAACTACGAATAACAACAATAATGTGGAAGCTCAAAACTTATTAAAGTAACCAATCAAATAAACTTCTAAAGTCTAACACTTATTCCAAAATCTGAAAGTCATCACATCAAAGACATCTAATCTTCAAATACTAAGTCTAAGAGTATTAAAGACACCAAAATAAATAAATAAAATAGTTTATGTCCGAAAACTAAGGACATCATGCCATGACAAAGAGAATCCAACACGGGCTGGAATGAATAGCTCACCTTGGAACCTGATGTGCTAGAGACTGGCTAGAGCTGAGGGCAAGTCGAAGTCACTGATACACTCACTGCACTCCACAAAAAGAAAACAAAGAACAACACAAGTAGGGCTCAGTACAGAGCAACATGTACTGAGTAGATATCATCGGCCAACCCACAATAGAAACTAATATGTAATGGATAATAGTATAAAATCAAATATGACACTTAGCAGGTGGCAAGCAACAAACACATGAACCAGTGTCAACAACACTAAAGTAAGTACGTAATCAGTCAGCAATATCAAGATCAGACATGAAGACTCATGCCTCCAAACCAAACTAATTTGGGAATTGAGTTCTTTGAGATTGAGTACATTAAGTTAATTCAATATCTTTTTCCTTTAATGTTATCGTGTCGGAACGTGACACTCCAATCCAATTATACCATGTCAGAACGTGACACTCCGATCCAATTATATCGTGTCGGAACGTGACACTCCGATCCAATAATACCGTGTCGGAACATGACACTCCGATCCAATTATACTGTGTTAGAACGTGACACTCCGATCTAATAATACCATGTCAGAACATGACACTCTGATCCAATTATACCGTGTCGGAACGTGACACTCCAATCTAATAATATCATTAATTTATCATTTATTATCACCACTTTTCAATTCATTAACAATATTTCATCAAGCATTCTTTATTCAAGGCATCACTTCGATAGAGACTATTCAAGATTATAAATTCCACGGTCTCAGGATTTTAGACCAATCACAAACCACACAACCAAGCTACACAATCACACAATCAAGTACATAGAGAACTTCACAATATTAAGAGTCTATATATCAAATAGAATAAACCATAACCTACCTCCACCGAAGAACCGAAGTCAAGCAAGCTACTTCTCCAATACTTTTCATTTCCTCAATGCCTCCGAACCTTTTCAATCTATCAAGTATATATGCATAATTTGTAAATTAACGAGTTTATAAACACTCATATTATTCTATGTCTAGCCTTGACCCAAAAACTCACCTAATTTTATAATCAATTTCCTTAAGTTCAAACCTAAGGATAAGTCTTAACTCCTCCAATTAGCATAACTTTAGTGGAATTTAACTAATTCAGTACACCTAAAATTTAATTACCTATCTCAATATATTCAAAATATAGTCTATAATGTGAGAACATAGTATTTTAATATATAAAGGTGGAAGCCACTGATTACGAAACCAGTGGCAGACTAACAACAACGTCCAGAACTTAAATTTGATTAAGAGTCATTGTACAACCTTAGTTTCTCCCCATAATTGTTTAATCTCCATTTTCCAGTCACACGCACCTTTAACTATTCAATGTCATCCTTATATAGTCATAATAATAATAATCATATACCAATATAATAAACTAAGGACCACCACGTTACCACCAGTTACTTGAACAACCATGTATTCTAACCCCTAAATCTATCATATACCGCCAATTATCATTACCCAATAGTCATCATTACTTATTAGTTACCCACCCAAAAACTTATTCCAAAATCATCCAATTTAAAAGACATAGCAAATAGGAATTGTCGTTTAGCCTTAAAGAACCCAAAATTTCAGCTATAACCAATCATTCTCTATATATCCAACAATATACATAATATGACGTCTTAATGTATTTATCAAATCCAACATATGAACGCACGCAGAGTTTGTGAAAACTTACTGATGCTATCGCCGTTTTACTCGCCTCAAACCCTTATTCCTTCTACAGAATATTTACTCTCTAATTATTATATAAGACCAACAATAAAGTGGTAAAAGTGATCCACTATTAATTTTACTGTTATTTCCTTTAACCTCCAACTAACTCTATTAAAATTACCCCACTAATTTCATAATTATAATTACGAATAGTCCAAAACACCCATTTATAATCTATCGGAAAGTATTTTATGAAATAAAAAGTTCTAGTACTCAAAACGATCAAATGGGTTGTTACATTAGATGTCAATTTACCCATCGTTCATACTCGAATTATCAAAAGAAGGTGAGGGTAAGAAAGAGTAGTTGTCTCAACAATTCCTTCAAAATAGTAGTACCCAAGGTCTTATATCAAAAGTATCAAACCAACCAATTGGAGATCTACACCTCCTCCCATAAAATGCCTCAAATGGGCCCATCTCAATACTCTAAGTTGTTGTAAGTAAACTCAACTAACAACAAAACTATTCCCAAGTGGACTCTTCAACTGACCGATTCTTCCACTAGACCTTGACACAACCATCAGGACAAAAATTTTCTAACATAACCATGATAAAATCCTGAATCAATATTGGTTACAATCAGGAGTGAACCCGAACCAACCACCACACACTCGTAATTCATCAGCCATCACAGAACTTATCAAGATTACATCCTCACAACATAATATTTCCTCGAGCTAAAGCTATAAAAATATGATCTTTAGTCATCAAGTAAAATCGAACTCCTCTGATCCAAAAGTGGAAAGTAACCACCATCGAGTGATACACCCAAGCATATAAAACCTCTAACAACATTGTTGAAATGCTAGATTAGTAGTTATTATAGAAAAATCTTAAGAATGACAAAACTAGACACAATGGTCCCCACATTCAATCACACATAGCCAAAACATGATATCGATGATGAGATAAATCTTAAGTCTATAGAACAACTGCAAATTTTCATGGTAGCTCTCCTATAAATTCTCATAGGCAAAGTTGTGCGTGTTGAATCACTATTATACTTCAACTATCCCAAACAACACCAAATCTTCCATAACTGGAATGAACAAGTCTAACCAAGGATGCCACCCTACTAAGAGGACAATCACAGAATCGGTACACCCGATCCACTACTAGGGACTCACCCATAGAAGCGAAAATACACACGGACGTAGAGAGTGAATCATACTCGCCCAGAATAAAGTAGTTGGTCACATAAGAATGTACATGACCAAGGTCGAATAGCTCTAGATACTCTTTCCATAGTTCCCATATCAAACATTTTCATGACTCTATCTGTTTGATTTTCTAGCTACCCAGAATCACCAATTTAGTCCCTATTATAATTGCACACATACTTGATTTATCGAACCCCATATCCACTGAATTCAACACTCTTAATACTAACAAAACATCATAACCACATCGATCATCTACCTTACTCCCAAACCATCATTAGTATCAAAGTATTCTTATCAAATACATGTTCAAACTATGTCTATCTCTCTTTCTATTTAAGCATTTCATGACAAATACGAGTCCCAAACGAGGCTAATAGTACTAATTTCAATTTGATAATACCTTTCCATCGAGATAAAACTATTAAATCACATCCAAAGTCAACTTCACACCACTTCCACATACCATGCCTTATGTCACGGACTTAGAGTGTTGGCTAAAGATCCATGCGGCACTTGACAACTTACTCACTATTCTTTCAAGATCTTGTAAGCTCAAGTAAGCCTTCAAGACTTTGATCGCTAAGAGAATTCAAAGAAAGACTTAGAAAAGAACAAGAGAGCTTTTGGAAGAAGGCTTTGTATTGCTTTGTGGAAGATTGCTTACAACTTGCTTGGTTGGTTGGTTGGTTTACAAATGAGAGCCCCTCTATTTATACTACTTCCTAGGGGGCTAAAGTGTAAATAAAAAATACTACGCAAGTCCCTAAATATTTACACTTTGGTCCTCTCTCTAGAAATCTCTACACTTTCTAGGAAATTTCAAGTCTTTCCAAGAAAATATCTAAGGGCCTCTAGAGAATTCTAAAGAAAGATCTAGGACCTCCCATAGCCTTCTTGAAAAATCTAAAAGATTCTAGAGTTCTCCGCAAGCCACTCCTTAACTCTAGAATCTTCCGCCCCTACCCGGACGCAAAATTTGACTGTGAACTGGCAGGACGTGACACTTAGCTACCATTCTAAACCATCACATACCTCATGCCAATACTTAGGGAAATTCTTGGTCACTCAAATTATTCTGTATACTATAAGTTCATAACCTCTATTCACCAGCAAATGTCTATGTAACACATCATAACATTCTATGTAGTCCCATCAATATAGTAGTATTATTCCAACTCTAAATTCTTAATTACCATGTAGAATTATATCTCACCTTGTTTCTCTAGCTCGCTTACCAATCTCATCCTTTTACCAACAACCCATGACGTTTTACTTCACACTCTAGATCAAAACTCTGAGGGAAACCCTTCTTCATAATCAAAAGTAACAAACTTTATGGTCCAAAACATGCATAAGTTCTTTCACATGCTCAATACCAAGGCAATCAATTATTTCTTATCTTAGCAATCCATATCTTGACAAAATATATCACCATAAATGTAGACGTAAAATGAAAAAAAAAATTGAATTGTAAATTCAATTGTGTAACTCAATCCTTTTATCTATGAACATTAGCTCATACCTTGAAGATTTTTAGGAATTCATGTATCTTAGATTATTATTGATCGCCTCTTCATAGATCTTACCATATCCTTAGCTAAAAATCCAATAGTACTCATTACTGAACTCGAAGCCACAAAAGAACTTATCGTCACACTCGAGTTGAACGTATCTACACTCTTTTCTCCCGTCTTTTCCAATCTTTTTTAACCAATATGATGAACATGTGACACTATTACCATAACCAGAGAAAAACTAATGAGATCACGCGTTCTCAACTCCTCTGAAGATAACTTTTTACCCCTTACAATTAGAGAAAAAATATTTTGCTCTCACCTCTTTCTAAAGGTTACCCTACATTCCATTAATTAATATTTATTTATTTATTATGACTCTAGCTCCTTTATATTCTATTCGAGCGGTGCCCCAATATCTGTCAAAACTTTTCATATAACCACGTTACTCACTGAATAGTAGAAAATCACAACCTTAGATACTCCCAAGTGATTATTATCATACAAAATTTGTTTAACCAACAATTTGTATTCTATAGTTGCATCTCAATCACAATTCATCACGAACTACTATTACCATCATGCTCAGTTAGTCCTTGCCATCACATAAGGTCAACCTTTTCATTTATATGACACCTCAATCCCAGTTATACCAATCAAATCCAAAGGAATAACTCAATCGTATACACACTTTCTTACTAAAATCATAAATTGCATTCACCTAAGTATACTGACTGGGAATTTCTTTACCAATAAACTTGTCATTTCGGTATCAATCCACTCTTTTAGAGCTTATGATAAAATCATCAATCCTTATTTAGAATCCTCAAGATACACTTCACAACCTAAATGCACTAATACCATACTAAAGATCTACCACTAAAATATTTCCTAAAACAATGCTTAACCCCACCGTCCATAGTAATAAGCTAGTTGGTTTCTCAAATGTGAATGCAACACTGAATTTCATTATTTGATCATGTAGTACAATTGATAACTCCTTAAGTAGTTAGTATTCTCATTTGACAATCAATATATTCATTTCCACATAACCCTAGTACTACCACACCATGAAAGTCCGTTAGATGCCTCAGTAGAATACATCATACCTATCGATAAGATCGTACCCAAACAATCCACATATTTTTACCCATTGAATAGCTGCAAAACATTGCCAAATTTGTTCTGTCTTTAGCCCAAACAATTTGCATTCTTTCTTAGATCAAGTCGATAACAAAAGTAACACACTTCATATATCTAACCAAGTAAGCATTGGTACTATTGTAGTAGTCTTATTATGACCCTCTTTAATATACAATCAATCCCTGAAATCGTAGTAAATATTCTAACCTCAATTGGCGTAACCTAATTTCATCATTCGCTAAACAACCCATACATGTTGTGAAAACTTTACTAGCTATATTTTCCAAAGTAATGGTGTTCATTATCTAGTCGTCCCTTATGAAGTTTCTTGAATATTGTCACCTTGGCAAAGTCATCTGACTTCACCCCCTCTATCTCCATCACATAATCAACCACTTCCTGAAAATATTGTGGTAAAGCAACCACATATAAAGCTTGAATATGCAACTCTTACCTTATCTAATAGTTCTCTCCACTATATTCATTTTATGAAGCAGCTCAAAACAATCAACAATGAAAGCATAAGCATCTTCATAATCAGTACCCATAAAGAATGAGGGTTTCAACTTTATGAACTTAATAAAAACAATTATGTTGAACTAGCCATTACAGTCCCTGTAGTCAATTGAGAATATATATATATATATTTCCAAGGACGTATTTTTTTTAGTGTTGCTGTTTCAACTTCCAATACTCTAGTACTAACCATATTTGAAATAGAGTGAAGAAGTTCAGCTACCAATTTGTATCACTTAGATACCAATTGGATTCAAGTACTAGCACTAAAGAAAGAAGGAATGAAGTTTTTCTAAAGTCCTATAGCCTCTCGAAGAAAAGTAAAGGCGTCCCCACACCGTTCCGCAAGACTTTACTAGACTTGTCCTTGTGTGATAAGATCACCGAAACTAACGCTCTGATACCAAGTTTGTCACGATCTAAAATGAGTCATGAGTGGCACCCATACTTAAATTCCTATCTGGGTGAACCAAGGAATCCAAACCCCAACATATATCAATAATTCAACTATGAATAACAACAATAATGCGAAAGCTCAAAACTTATTAAAATAACCAACCAAATAAACCTCTAAAGTCTAACACTTATTATCCCCAAAATCTGAAAGTCATCACATCAAGGACATCTAATTTTCAAATACTAAGCCTAAGAGTATTAAAGACACCTAAATAAATGAATAAAATAGTTTATGTCCGAAAACTAAGGACATCATGCCATGACAAAGAGCATCTAACACGAGCTTGAATGAATAGCTCACCCTGGAACCTGATGTGCTGGAGACTGGCTAGAGCTGAGGGCGAGTTGAAGTCACTGATACACTCGCTGCACTCCACAAAAAGAAAACAAAGAAAAACGCAAGTAGGGCTTAGTACAGGGCAACATGTTCTGAGTAGATATCATTGGCCAACCCAAAATAAAAACTAATATGTAATGAATAATAGTATAAAATCAACTATGACACTTAGCAGGTGGCAAGCAACAAACACACGAACCAGTGTCAACAACACTAATGTAAGTACGTAATTAGTCAGCAATATCAAGATCAGACATGAGGACTCATGCCTCCAAACCAAACTAATTTGGGAATTGAGTTCTTTGAGATTGAGTATATTAAGTTAATTCAATATATTTTTCCTTTAATGTTACCATGTCGGAACGTGACACTCCGATCCAATTATATCGTGTCAGAACGTGATGCTTCGATCCATTAACACTGTGTCAGAATGTGACACTCCGATCCAATTATATCGTGTCGGAACGTGACACTCTGATCCAATAATACCGTGTCAAAACGTGACAGTCCGATCCAATTATACCATGTCAGAATATGACACTTCGATCCAATAATACCGTGTCAGAACGTGACACTCCGATCCAATTATATAGTATCGGAACGTGACACTCCGATCCAATAATATCATTAATTTATCATTTACTATCACCACTTTTCAATTCATTAACAATATTTCATCAAGCCTTCTTTATTCAAGGCATCACTTCAATAGAGAGGGTTCAAGATTATAAATTCCACGTTCTCAGGATTTCAGACCAATCACAAACCACACAACCAAGCTACACAATCTAGTACATAGAGAACTTCACAATATCATTCAATGCATATCAATCACTATTAAGAGTCTATCTATCAAATAGAATAAACCATAACCTACCTCCACCGAAGAACCGAAGTCAAGCAAGCTACTTCTCCAATAATTTTCATTTCCTCAATGCATCCGAACCTTTTCAATCTATCAAGTATATATGCATGATTTGTAAGTTAACAAGTTTATAAACATTCATATTATTCTATGTCTAGTCTAGACCCAAAACCTCACCTAATTTTATAATCAATTTCCTAAAGTTCAAACCTAAGGGTAAGTCTTAACTCCTCCAATTAGCATAACTTTAGTGGAATTTAACTAATTCAATACACCTAATATTTAATTACCTATCTCAATATATTCAAAATATAGTCTATAATGTGAGAACAAAATATTTTAATATATAAAGGTGGAAGCCACTGGTTGCGAAAGCAGTGGCAGACTAACAACAACGCTCAGAACATAAATTTGATTAACAGTCATTGTACAACCTTAGTTTCTCCTCATAATTGTTTGATCTCCACTTTCCAATCACATGCACCTTTAACTATTCAATGTCATCCTTATATAGTCATAATAATAATAATCATATACCAATATAATAAAATAAGGACCACCAAGTTACCACCAGTAACTTGAACAACCATGTATTCTAACCCCTAAATCTATCATATACTGCCAATTATCATTACCCAATAGTCATCATTACTTATTAATTACCCACCCAAAAACGTATTTCAAAATCATCCAATTTAAAAGACATAGCAAATAGGAATTGTCGTTTAGCCTAAAAGAACCCAAAATTTCAGCTATAATCAATCATTCTCTATATATCCAACAATAAACATAATATGACGTCTTAATGTATTTATCAAATCCAACATCTGAACGCACGCAGAGTTTGTGAAAACTTACCTGATGCTATCGCCGTTTTACTTGCCTCAAACCCTTATTCCTTCTACAGAATATTTACTCTCTAATTATTATATAAGACCAACTATAAACTGCTAAAAGTGACCCACTATTAATTTTACTGTGTTTCCTTTAACCTCCAAGTAAATAAATTATTAAAATTACCCCACTAATTTCATAATTATAATTACGAATAGTCCAAATCACCCATTTAAAATCTATTGAAAAGTATTTTATGAAATAAAAAATTCTAGTACTCAAAATGACCAAATGGGTCGTTACAATAAAGTTATTTGTGTGTAATCTCTCCTGCCGGTCCTTATGGATTCGACCCCAACTTCATAAATTAGGTAGTATTATTTTACATATATCTTAAAATGAGACACAATTGAGCTTTCGTAAGTATGGATGGATTTTTAGGTGCCAAAATCCATCCGTAACTCTCAAGTCCTAACCTGAACCCCTCAATTAACTCCCAAATGCTATATTCGATCAAGTTATTACACTAATAATGCATCATAATCTAACCCCTTTAAAATTGAATCATTAGTTGGACATATATTTTAGTAGTATTAATTGGTTAGTTTTTCTAGTTATAGTTACAATAACTAAGTAGTTACTGTAATTTTGGTAATTATACATTTATTTAGAAGCATTTTCATACTTGAATCTCAAAAAGTAAATACAAACATTGTTAATGAACTAAATATATTATTATTTACAACCACATTAGAAGTCGTAAATTCTAATGATCTTCGGCAAACCTCACCTCTCCTTTACCATGACGTTCAATATTATCAAATGGCATAGAACTAGTAGGAATATTTGAATGATCTCCAATATTTGATGCAGCCACTTTTGAATTTGGAATTCTCTTATTATCAATACCATATTCTATGTCATGATGACTTTCTCTACCTTTAGTATGGATTTCATGGCGTTGTTCAGGTGAATGATGATCTCCATTTCTTCTTTTGTTACAAATGCGTCCAATTACACAAGAAATAAGAGATATAACTAAAATCACAGCCAGGATAATGAAAACTGTGCCAAATGATCCGTTTGAATGTGATGAAGATTGAGTAATTGGAGTGTTTTTGGGTTGAACAGGCATATCATTGACTGGTTGTTGTTGCTCAGACATTTTCTTTGGTTGGAATAACTAATTACTAATGTTGCCTAATTAATAGGTTTGATTAGAATCTTGTGTGTTCTTTGAGTGAAGACAAAGGGAAGATTTGAGATAAGTAATGGAAAGAAGTTATCAATAAGCTTGGACAACACATGTTGGACGGATGGTTACGTTGTATTCTAAGCAATGAATCTTGATTTTGTTTAAGGGTTTTTTTTTTTTTAAATTAAAAAAAGAAAAGAAAAGAGAGGAGCATTTTCTTATATAATGAGAACTCTATAAAGATATTCTTGACATCCTTTAACGCAGGAAGCAATTTTTATTGCTCTGTTACGTGGGTACCTTTTAGACCATCTCAAATCTAACATCATATTTTACACTAAATTTTATTTTCGGGAAAAATTTGGTGTTTTAATGCTCCAATCCATCATCAGTTTTTACACTATTTGAATAGTGTTACATCAAATTTGAATTTACTGTTTATTTAGTTGATATGTATAATTATATATTTATTATATGCTTGCCGGTTATCTTAATTTGAAAAAGGGTTAGAAAATCCTTAAATTATGGGAAATTGAATACAAATGTCACCTTTAATATATAGTTCGGTTTTAAAATACTTTTGTGGTCAATATTTTTATTCAAAAATGTCCTTATTGTTACTTAATGAGTCAAACTGTCTTTTTACAAATAAATATATTATTTTTCAAAAAACACACATTCTTTTCCTAATGACGATTCTTTTAATTCGACAATGCTTATCCTGGATACTTCAATTCAGAAAAGATTAAGAAATAAAGAATATTTTCTATTTTATTAGAAATTTTCTTATTGTTATTTAAATGAAAATTACTGATGAAGTTAGTATGATCTTATATATATGACTAGGGGTGTCAAATGAGTAGATTGAGTTGAAATTTGAGATATTTAAATGGATTGAAATTGAAATCGAGGTAGGTCATTGCCTATCCAAATTTACTTTGTGTCACGACCCAACCCATCGAGCAGTGTGGGCACCTACCCTAACACCTAAGTAGGAGAACCCTTACATCCCAATAGTTAAAACATGTGGAAAATTAACGAAAATGGGAGTAGATGAAATCATAGTGTTTTTATAAATGAAAACCTTCTTAAATAAATTCGGGTTACGACTTGTAAAGTAATTAACACCTCCAAGGATCTAGTCTAAACAGGTACAAGAGTTACTAAGAGTTCAATAGGACATAATAATTAAAAGACACAGCTCCCACCATGCGGAAGGAAAAGTAGAAGCTGCTGGAGAATTCTTCGTCTTCATCTGATGAAACATTACCAACCTGCATCCAGACTATGCCAAAAAGGCATAGCAAGAGTAGTATCAGTACAAAACCACACGTACTACTAGGCATCATTGGTCAACCCGACACCCATTGAATAATATAAGAAATCCACTAGCAATAATATGCAATAAACCACTCGCTTCTCCACCTTTGCCCTCTCTGGAATACCTCAGAATTACACTAGCACCCGTACTACTAACCACCTTCTCCATCAACCTACTTACTAGGCTCTTGATCTTAGCCTAACCATCCTAACGCACAGAAGAGTACATGAATACCTACAAGCATTCTGACTTACCACCACGACATACCCTTACTTTCTCTTCAAGGTGAACTCCACCTAAGTATTTACATCGCATACACTACCCCCCACTTCTCGCCCTTGCAACACACGAACCACCCTCTTTCTCTCAATTACTACGACACTTGAGCCCTTGGCCTTTCCGCTTCATTTAACAACGAGATACGCAACAAGTTTACTAAACATAGAAGAACATTAAGATATAAGTCCTCATAACCATATAAAAACTCCGGAAAAATACAATATCAATTATCATTACGAACCATGTATAATTTCACAATCCTCAAGATATACAACTATGCCAAGTCATTAGTCCTCTTATGGAACCTTAACCCAAACTGTTAGCATATCAGAATGTGGTACCCGATCCAATGTTTATGCTGAAACATGGCAATCAATTCCATATTTATGCCGAAACGTAACAACCGATCCAAGTTAGTGTGTCGGAATGTAACACCCGATCCATTCAACAAGACACAATCACAATCACAAGTACATTCTCACAATCATACAATCAAGTCACGATTCATGACATTCATTATTCATCTATCCCATTCACAGTTAGTATGATCAATATAACAATATTCGCATATGTACACGTATTATAATGAAGCAAAAGCAAACCTACATCACAGAATATGGTATCACAATCATCAACTAGCCCTAGTTCATCGTCTAAGGCTCCTTCCTACAATTAAGTCAGCCTTTATTCGGTGCACAAAGGCCTACACATAATTCCTACCATTGATTAACAATGTACTACACGATGAACACAAATTTATAACTACTCAATTAATAAAACCTAGCCTACCTGGGCGCCAAGCAGCAGCACGGGGTTTTGGCTTCGATTCTTATTTTCAAACTTCATGACAGTGATCTTGATCGAAAATCCACAATCCCTTGATCTCCTTACGCTAGAAATCTCCTTCTCCTTCCTCCCAAGCTTAGAGCAGCTTTTTTTTAGAAGGGGGGGGGGGGGGTAAGGGTTATAGGGTGGTTTATGTCTAAATTAGGTATTTCACGAAGAAGGAGAAAATAACATTTCGCGTTATTTACATTCTGTCTTGCCTATCTCGCTCCAGTGCCAGCTTACCCCGCCGTGGCGTCGCCACCCTAGCGGGACAGTGGCTCAGAAATTTCCTGAAGTTTTGTTTTTCCTAAATAATGATGGTTTGGGTTGTTATAATAGATACCAATTTACCCCTCGTTCATCCCGAATGACTAGTTCACAGATCATCACACACCCTATTTGGGTTACTTCTAAACTAAAGAATTGGTCTACCACGGAAACCACGACGGATGGTGGCTCTTCCAAATTGAAACACAAAATACTAAAGGGGTCGATTAGGAGTTTTAAGGCAACAGACGAAGAAACGAATGCATTCCAACTTACCTATCATGAACCTGCTAGGGTGGCAGCCTTTCCGCTGAGGGGGGGTCGTTGTGGCGAGGATACTCCCGCTATAGCGGGAGATTGGGATACTATACATAGGGGGAAAAGATCATTTCCCCCATTCCTTACTAAACTTTCCCAAAAACTCAAAAATAGTCTCAATTACTTCGCTCCGAACGTCAATTCTAAGGTAATGTTCTTGTTCCTTATTCTTTATACTTCAATACTTAACTAACAACAATTGCAAGACACTAATCGATTGGGTAGAATAGGTTTTTGGGGGTAGTTTTTTGAAAATGAAATAGGTTGCTTGTTTTGATAAATAAATGTAGCATGGCTACTTTCCTTACGTCCCCTATGTCTTCACAATGTCCTGGGCGTAAGGATTTCATAGAAAATATGGTTGAATCACTACAAAAATGGGTGGGGGAAGTTGAAAAGTCTCTTAGTGTAAAACTCGAATTTGGGCGTTGTTTAGGGGTTATTTCATTAAAAAGATTGCATATTTAGGTATTAGGGTATTTTATAGGTCCTAATTTGCTGAAATTATATGAAAAATGGGGGGTTTTGGGATAAAGAGGCACCATGATTGCGTCTGGTGTTCATCTTAGATAAAGGCCGTTTGGCGACCTTCATTCCGCTGTGGCGGTTTCCTTAATCCCGCTCTGGCGGGATTTGGCCGCTTTGGTTGGATATAGGGAAACAGTGGTCGGGTCCCCTTAACTCAGAAATTTCTCCCTTCCCCTTCCAACCTTACATTGTCTATTCTATCGCATTCTAACATAAATCATTCATAACTTGCAGGCTTATCTAATGGTAGGTCGAAATAAGGAAAATTTCCCCTTTGTCCGATTTCCTGACACTGCTAGTGAAGAGAGATTTCATGACTTTTGGAACAACAAGTTTTGCTGTGAGAGGGGGTTCGTCTTAGTTAGGCTGGAGGAGAAAGAGCCTGCCTTCTATGCTCACCTGAAGGAGTTTGGGTGGGCTCCACTGACCAAGGCTCCCGCTGTTGCACGTGCTGACTAGGTGAGAGAGTTCTACGCTATCCTGCCCACCGTCCGCTGGGAAGACCCTCACCCCATCATCCACATCCGCGGAGTTGACATCCTCCTGAACGCCACAACTATAAATGAGGTACTAGATTTGCTCGAGGCCTCGAATGCTGAGTACGAGGCTAAGCTGAGGGAGATGGATCTGGGCTGGTTAAAGGACACACTGGTGGAACATGCACGCTGGGACAAAGTCTATTGGCCTACTGCTGAGGGTATTACTAGTGTGAACTGGTCACCAAATGCTAAGAGGTGGCTTCATTTGGTCACAAGGAGGATTCTCCCATCGGGTAACCGCACAGACGTGACAGTTTCTCGGGCCTTAGTGGTGGCGTGTGTGGTGCAGGGCATTGAGCTGAATATGAGGGCACATATTATTTTTGAGTGGCAGACGTTTTACTAGGGTAACAAGAAGGCCTTCTTCTTGCCCGTACTTATTACTGCGTTGTGCAAATAGGCGGGGGTGCCCCTCCTAGATATTGATGAGGTACTTTCTATGGATCACCCCTTCACCCTCTTTTGGTTAGACAGGGCTCTATTTATTCGAGAAAAATGAGGAAGGTAGACAGGGCCAGCAACAGTCAGGCAGCTACAGAGTCAGACGACTAGGAAAGCGACGGTACTTGTCCCACCTGGTCCCAGCCCTACTCTCAGGTGCATAGGTTGGGGAGGACTTGGTAGCTGTCCGAAGGAGATTGGGGCACCCCATTTCTGACACCACTTCGATTCCTCCCAGCACCGCCCTAGAGCTTGAGATGCTCCGTCGCGAGCTGTGCCAGGAGAGAAGGAAAGGTCTGGAGAGGGATCATCTACTGGTTTAAATATGGAAGGTGGTGAAGATCATGTTCACTTGTGTCGCCTTTAGACAGGAGATTCCCATAGTTGATAATGGAGATTTCGGGCAATTCTCTTACCTGGAGGAGGCCATAACAGGCTTGGTGCCCTCCAAAGGATCTAGACTCTGATGATGACACCTCCCAGTCCCAGGGTTCTTGACTTGTTTTCTTGCCCTTCTTGGGCTTGTAATTTAGAACAAAACTTTATTTTTATCTTTTTGCTTTTCCTTTTGTTTTTGTAACATATGCTGGATTTTCGTAGTACATAATCAATTTCTAAGTTTTATAATCTATTCTCAATTTGCTGAACACTGAATGAATTGCAAGAGTTAGCCCTGATACCATTTGGAGTTTATTCGGGTAACTTGGGAAAACAGAGGAGGCATGCTGAGGTTCTGCCTCACCCCATCTTGATCTGGCAGGAGAAATCCCCCTCTGGAAGTCTCGCCCTGGTGGGAATAATCCCGCCCCAGCGACACAGATAGAACTAGAACACAAGGCCAAAAATTTTCTGGGGTTTTTCTCTTTTTTAAATTTCACAAGGTTCCCAGCTTTACCAAGCTATTTTAGGATAATTCTCTGAGCTAGGAAAATCCTTGTATACCCCAAGTCAATCCCACGATACACAAACCAACTCATTGTCATTAATTCAGCACCACAACCCACACATCCCCATGATACACCCCGACAGTCACACGGTTATTACAAAAGCGCAAGACACGTTCAGATATTCCTTACGAATTAGCTCGTAGCTTTATTTAACCCTTGCATCGAATCTAGTCAGGATCTTCTTTTACCACAAGTTTCACGATACCCAAGCATTTACAATTGGCATAATTCAATAACTAGGCCAACATGATGCTTATATCAAAGTTCAGACACCCTTTATTGCGCACCTAATCGCATCATCACATTCAAGTATTTACAACTTCAGATTCATAGTTAATTGAGACAACAAGAAGCACACATTAACAATTTCCAAGATAGAATTCACAAATAAGCCCAAATTATTAGTTAGTTTGCTCTATGGATGCCCATTCCTGATCATCCATGCTATTACACTACTCTTAGGGCCATATATCAATTGGAACCTCCTTAGTTCCAATTTGCTTAGCTTGTGGCCCCTCAGTCGTTACTACGACGTCTGGGTTACCTTTGTTGAGATACCAATTGGAATCGGGAGATACTAGTTAGATTCAACTCATACCACAAGCGACACACACACAGAAAGAGAGAAAGAAGGTGGAACGATTTCCTAGTATGCTTCCTAGCTTCCTCAAGATTAGATGTGGACGTCAACATACCAATTTACAGGAGTCTAGTCCACATTTTGCTTTTGTACTAAGAGACCGGTAACCAGGGCATTGATACCAATTTGTCACAACCCAACCTACCGAACCGTGTGAGCAACTACCCTAACACCTAAGTAGGAGAACCCTCATATCCCAATATTAAAACATGCGGAAAATTAACGAAAATCATAGATAGATGATATCATAGTGATTTTATAAATGAAAACCTTCTTAAACAAATTTGTCTTACGACTTGTAAAGTAATTAACACCCCAAGAATCTAGTCTAAACAGGTACAAGAGCTACTAAGAGTATAACAGGACATTATAATGAAAAGACACAACTCCCACCATGCGGAAGTAAAAGTAAAAGTTGTTGGAGAATTCTTCATCTTCATCTAATGAAACATCACAACTGTGCATCCAGACTATGCCAAAAAGGCATAGGAAGAGTAACATCAGTACAAAACCACATGTACTGGTAGGGATCTTCAATCAGACCGACGCCCACCGTATAACATAAGAAATCCACTTGCAAGAATATGCAATAAACCACTTGCTTCTCCACCTTTACCCTCTCTAGAATACCTCAGAATTACACTAGCACCCTTACTACTAAACACCTTCTCCATCAACCTACTTACTAGGCTCTTGATCTTAGCCTAACCATCCTAACGCATAGAGGAGTCCATGAATACAACTACAAGCATTCTGACTAACCACCACGACATACCCTTACTTTCTTTTCAAGGCGAACTCCACCTAAGTATTTACATCACGTACACTACCCCTCACTTCTCCTTACAACACACCGACCACCATCTCTCTCTCAATTACTACTACCCTTGTGCCCTTGGCCTTTCCGCTTCGTTTAAGAATGAGATACACAACAAGTTTACTCAACATAGAAGAACAATCAGATATAAGCCCTCATAACCATATAACAACTTTGGAAAAATACAATATCAATTATCATTATGAACCACGTACAATTTTACAATCCTCACGATATACAATTATGCCAAGTCGTTGGTCCTCTTATGGAACCCAAACCCAAACCGTTAGCATACCAGAACGTGGTATATGATCCAATATTTATGCTGGAACGTGGCAACCGATCCCATATTTATGTCGAAACGTGGCAACTGATCCAAGTTAGTGTGTCAGAATGCAACACCGATGCATTCAACAAGCCACAATCACAATCTCAAGTACATTCTCACAATCATACAATCAAGTCATGATTCTTGGCATTCATCATTCATCTATCCCTTTTACAATTAGTGTGATCGATAAAGCAAGAACAAACATACATCACACAAATTAGTGTGTCAGAATGCAACACCCGATCCATTCAACAAGCCACAATCACAATCTCAAGTACATTTATCATTCATCTATCCCATTTACAGTTAGTGTGATCCAAGTTAGTGTGTCAGAATACAACACCCGATCCATTTAACAAGCCACAATCACAATCTCAAGAACATTCTCACAATCAATCAATCAAGTCATGATTCATGACATTTATCATTCATCTATCCCATTTACAATCAGTGTGATCAATAAATCAACATTCACATACGTACGCGTATTATGATGAAGAAAGAACAAACATACATCACACAATATGGAATCACAATCATCAACTAGCCCTAGTTTATCGTCTAAGGTTCCTTCCTATAATTAAGTCAACCTTTATTCAGTGCACGAATGCCTACGCATAATTCCTACCATTGATTAACATTATACTACTCAATGAACACAAATTTAAAGCTACTCAATTAATAAAACCTAGCCTACCTGGGCGCCAAGTAGGTGCACGGGGTTTTGGCTTCTATTCTTGTTTCCATACTTTGTGATGATGAGCTTGACCAAAAATCCGCAATCTCTAGATCTCCTTATGCTAGAAATCTCCTTCTCCTTCCTTCCCAAGCTTAGAGCATCTTTTTGGGGGTTTCTAGGGCGGTTTATGTCTAAATTAAGTATTTTAGGAAGAAGGAGAAAATAAGATTTCACATTATTTACTTTCTGTCTTGCCTATCCCACTTCGACGCTAGCTTACCCCACTATGGCACTGCTGCCCTAGCGGTATCTGGCCTGCCCTGGCAAGACAGTGGCCCAAAAATTTCCCGAAGTTTTGTTTTTCCTAAATAACGACGGTACACTTTAGGCTCAAATGGGCTAAAAATTAGGTTGGATCATGACCCACTCAATTTAATCTGCGTAATCTCAATAATTTTAACATATTATTATTTACATTTTACAAACAAAATTTGAATTTGAATTGAAGAAAATTATAAAAAAGAGTTATAAATGGATAGATAAATCCTAGAAAATATAAAATAGATAATAATTCATACCTTCAATATGGGAACATAAATTACACCAATGTATAAAAAGAGTAGAGATTAAATTGAGCTAAATTGAAGATTCTTTTAAAATTTATTACGGCTTGAATGAGTTAATATTGACCCAATTCAAATTATCTAGTGTTCTACATATAAAATTTCAGACGAATTGGGCTGGTTACATATATTTGAACTTATTTTGACACCCCTATATATGATCTATATAATCTATCAAATATATATTAAAACATTTCTAATTTAATTGGAGAAATGAGATTAACATATCTTGTCTATCAACTCCTTGACGTCTAATGACTTCTGCTGGCACCCTTGAACCACAAGGTGGAATCACAATCAACAATAAAGAAGAAAGATTATTTCGACAAGTTGACTAAAACTACAAATTGATACCATCATTCAATCCATAACTTGAAGTATCTAAGAATCGACAATCAAAACATCTTACCTTGATATATAGGTTTGGAACTACTTCCACACATCTCTAAACACTCAACACCCTTTTATAACGAGGGCTATATCAGTTCTAAACGATAAAGTGAAAGGTATATTAGCTTCAAATGATAAAGAAGATGGGTATATCATATTCTTTTCCCTTATTAAAATTTGACATACCGTAAATGTGAATCGTTTCGATGGAATTATATATCAAAAGACTCGAAACATCAAAAGGATTTCATACCTAAAATTTGGGGCTGTTTAAAGGTGATTTTGAGCTGATCAAGATTAGATAATTAGGTATACTTCATGTATAGTCAGTATATATTACATGTATAGTTAAACTATATTAAATTTTTTTAGTGTATCATAAAGTATATTCTATGTATAACTCAATTGTAGGTAAGATATATTGTATACTCTATGTATAACTCATGTATAGGCAAGATATATTGTATAGTCTATGTATCACTCATGTATAGGTAAGATATATTGTATAGTTGTTGTCACACCTCTAACTAAAGAGGGGCGGACATCAAGGATATACACAAGCACATTATAATTATCTTTACTAATATCATGCCAAAGCTGTAGATTCATAAGCAGCGGAACCTATATGAAGACACATACTAAAACATAAATAACAAAAGGTCCCGCTGGGCTACTTTTCAATGGAAACAAAACTAAGTCTAAGCAGCATCTAAAGAGTATGCATCTGAGATTCCGATAACTAGTCAGGACAGGGCCTCGACATACCCATTCTGATATATGTACACACGTAGCAAAATATAGGCTCTAAATATCTGATAGCTCTAGGTAGAGGTGGAACTTACCAACTACTAAACTGGAAGTCTCTAGTCTACTGAAAATGCTTGTCGTTGTAAGTACCGGAGCCTATAGTGATACAAATGAAGCAGCACAAATAGGGACCTCAGTACATATAAAACATGTTCTGGTATGTAAAGCAAATAAAATAACAAGTTGACATGTAAGAATGCTAAAATGCATCAAATATCAAGAAAGGAAATTTGAGCATATGCATGCAGGAGACATAATCCATTGCTGGAATTGTGACCAACCTTAAGGATCCTTATATAACATTTCATGGCTTAGTCATTTATATATAGAATCCCTATAATTTTCCTAAGTGGTATTTTTACTTCATTATATCACTTCTTTGCTCTTTGTAAAACTAACTGTCAGGGAATCACATTATGGCCTACTGACGATGAGTAGTGAACCCTGTATGGCATCTGTAGCCCACTGTCATGACCACATGTGAAATCTTATAGTCTAGGTAATGAGACCAATAAAGGTACACACCCTAAGGTTCCTGTATGGTCTGCCCGTATGCCTGTATCAATAAGGTGAATCCACGACGGGAAATTCCGGCTGACTATATTTGAATTATGTGCACAAAGTAGCGTTACACGTAGTAGCCCTAAAAATATCCACCCCTAGAGTAGTCTATAATCTCAACTGCATGCAAATATTTATAACAATTAATTCATTAATCACATAGCTTGTGACACAATTTGTGATTACTTTCTTTAGCTTGAGAATCATATATCTTGTGTCCTATACACTTACGCACAGTCTGTGGACAACTGCTTTCTTTTAATTTATGCAACATGTACACCGCTAACTTCTAAGAGTTTCAACTGTAAACAAATATAGTTGTGTGAAACATATTTCTTCCTTGAAGAGTACTGTAACTCTATAGGTTTAGGACTCAACATGAGAGGGTTTATAAAATAGGAGAATTTTTTTTTCAAATATCATAGAATCTCTGGTGACATTTATCAGAAGAACGTGCGAGTTTTGGTCGTGCCATGGGCAAAAGATGTTTTCGCTTTACATACCTTACTACGGGACTTACTGTCTTACGTCGTCAAACTCCTTTTCTGACAACTTTATATATAACATAAAACCATAAAAGGATAGTATAAGAAACTAATCAAGAATCACAACAAGGCCAAAAACACAATAATAGTTCACGAGCGACAATCTCAACAATTACCATAGATGAATGGCGTATCGCCACACTCTTCTCTTTATCTACTTTCCAAGTAAACTTATGACTTATTTACTTGTTCAGTATTACTCCTCAATCCTCTAACCATAAAGAACCATCCCTTTTAATCATCCATACTTAACATAAAAAGTAAAATGCATGGCCTCTGAACACCATCCCACGGGTTCTTTGTTAACGATGTCAAATTCCTTTATAAGCACATAGTTTAAGTTGGTAGAGAACGGTAGAGAACTTATGCCATAAATTAAAATAATAGGAGCTCATATAACCATCTACAATATATTCTTAGTGATTTAGGCATTTCATCAAACTCTTGGTGAGCGACAAACTTTCAAGAACTATAAGAGTCACGTTCTCTATACCTAGCCTTCTATTTTATCGTAACCAGCTTACTGCCCCAATACAATACCATTGACCCCTCATTTGGTAAAAAAAAAGGCAACATAGCCTTCTACAAACTCCCTCCTCACCAAAACCTTAACTACCTTGGGTAAAATATGGACTTATGGTTTTCTATCACCATCCCGTGAGTCCTACTCATAAATTATACTTAAAGCATCCTTGGAATACTATTTATGAAGATAGAAGAGGAGTCATGCATATATATATCCAAGAAAAGCAGCCCCTGCCCTTTTCTATTCTCAAAGAACAATACTTTTTCAAGAAAACATTTAGCTAAGTATATCTATAGTTCTATGGAGAGGAAGACACTTGATTCTTGTAGAAACCAATTTACCTTAATCTTTGGAGGATTGAAGATGAGAAAAGCTTGAAGAAATAACTTGAAACCAGCCCTTACATGTTCTTGAGTATATGATAAAGTATATCCCAAAATTCTAATATAAAAACAAGAAGTTTGGCCGAATTCTCTAAAGTGCCACATGTCCCACAGTGATTGGACAATGCCTGCGTCTATCGTAGAGAATACCTATTAAGTGGGAAGAAATAAATTTCCCTACTTCATGGACTCTAAATTCAGTTATATCCCCAAATCAGTTAACAGAGGCTATTACTAATTCTAATTTTTCTCATATCTCCCAAAATCCCGATGGAAGGATTTGTATATAGTTTGCGGATACTAGCTACGCGCCTCATAGGCAGTCTTTTACTAACAATAGGTTGATGCCTTTTGTGAATCACAGTAATAATATACATTCTTTATCAAGTCGCAGACTTTTGCCTGCAGTTCATCATAACCAATATATGGTCCAGCCCGAGATCGTGCGGATTCATTACATACTATTGGTTCCGATGAAAATCTTTGGTCGAAAAGGTAAAGATCGACCCTCGAACTAATATAGTTCAGGTGAATGATGATGCTTCTTATAAGGATATTCCTTCAGCCTCCGAGATGGAGTTTGACCCCAACGATTCTTTATGTTTTCACACCAAATTGATTTTAGCCCAGGTTCCCTGACAAGAAAACACATTCAAAAATAATTTTTATATGAAAAATGGAATCAGTTCAAACTTGGTTCTTTGATGCTTATAGCAAAGAAGATCTTAATTGTATTTCTCAAGAGTTTTATGAAACTTGTTCATTACATAATCAAATTATGTATTTTGTTCCTTGGTTTATAACCACCTATTGGTAATCTTTTGAAAGCTGTCTACCCTCATGAGTCGTCGTTTGTTTTACGGTACAATACAGGTATTACTTTCTCAGTTTTTCAAAAATTCATTGAGGAAGATATTGCTTCGATCAGTATTACTGGAATTAATAAACTTATTACTCAAAATAATTATTTGAGTCTTTATGTAAAAGCGTTAGGTGAGCATATCAACTCTCTTGACAAAAAACTCGATGATTAAACTATTTTGCTTAAAGATATAAAGGATGATATGGCTAAAGCAAAACCTGTTGTTGCTACCGATATTGCTTCTACTTTTGAAAGAAAACCTACGGTAGTTTCTACTCATGTTCAAATGCCTATTGAAATCTCCAATTTTAAACCTAGTTCTTTGAAAAATTTGGAAGAACTTCTTGATAAAAAATTTTCCTATTTAGATATTAAAAGAGCTTGTCGATAAAAATATTGCTGGCTTAAAATTTAGGCCTATAGATTTATCGCAAGATTTTGCTGATAAAATAGAAAATACTGGTGATTTTAAAAATCAAATCTCTTTAGAGTTTAATAGAATTAGGGGTTATCCCAATAAAAATAGTGGTTATGCTACCAAGCCGAGTATGAATACTTATTATTATCCTCGTCCGACTCCACAAGATGTTTTGATTAAAGAGCGTGACTGGAATCAGACTAATACGTCTTACAGCGGTTCTGAAATTTATGAATGGAATCTTGATGGACTAAATGATAGGAAGTTAGCGATTCTTGTTCATCTAATGCTTATGTATGCAACTATCGGTAAAAAAGTGTTAAAAACACAGATACGGTAATATGTAAAATGATAATTGCAGGCTTTACCGGTCAGCTTCGAGGTTGGTGGGATAACTACCTCAGCACGGATGAGAAAGCTTCCATTGTTAATATGATAGCCACTGATGAAGGAATTGATAATCTGGGGATGGCTTTAGTGAAGAACAGAGAAGACGCTATACCCTGGTTCTCACTAATCTGAAACATTTTAATGGTAGATTTACTAACCAACATGAAATGGTTCGTACTCTTCTGAACGGTCTTCGATATCAGACCCTAGCATACTTTAGATGGTATAAAGACTTGTATCTTAGTAGGGTTATGGAATTACTCGAAAATAAGGTCGAATACTGGAAAGCTAAGTTTATAGATGGCCTTCCCCTTCTATTTACCGAAAGAGTTCGAAAAGCTCTTAGAAAAGATCACAGGGAAATCCCGTATGCAAATTTAAGTTATGGAAAAATTATAGGAACTTACACACAAGAAGGATTATATTTGTTCAATGAACTAAAAATGGCTCGACAGCTTAAGATGGATAAGCTTAGAGAAAAATCTCAACTGGGATATTTCTGTGAGCAGTTTCGTCTACCCAATCATGTTGCTAAAGAAGGTAATAAGGATAAATATTACAGGTCATCTAAATCTGAAGATTCTCACAGGAGGAAGAAGAGATCTAAGCATAGGCGTAGATCAAGAGAAGAACGCAAAGCTAGAAAAAGCTCCCATAAATCTAATAAATTTTCCAAAGACAGATCTAAAAGAGATCTAAGATAAAATGCTATAAGTGTGGTAAACTTGGGCATATTGCTCCCAACTGTAAGTTGAACAAGTAAAAAACTTTAGAGCTTGATAATGATACTTATGAATAGGTTTATGGTATGTTATACACCTCAGGTTCGGACAATGATTATGAATTAGATTCAGGTTCTTCTAATATTGTATTATTTGAATCTTCTTATAATGATGATAATCGTGCTAATCCTTCTGATACTTATCAAGGTCATGGTTGCAATTGCGAAGATGACGAAATTTATAAATTGCAATCGCATTTTTAGGATTTCAATATGAATACAATCACCTCTAATAACGTGATTGAGCTTTTAAAGGAAATTACTAATAGTAAGCTTCGTGAAAAAATTATTAATTTAGCTACTTCTAATGAAGCGCCCTAGTTCTTCTAAACCTTTTGAAAACAAGAAGAACAATTTAAATAATTTTGTATATGAAGCTCCTTACTCTTTAAAAGAGGTTGATGATCATCTTTTAAAAAGAAATATTTTTTTCTGAAAAAGATTCTTCTTTCAACGATTTGAAAATCGAGGTTAAAAATTTGAAAAAGGAAATTAAATCTCTTAAACAAAAACAACTGATTTGTGATCACCGTATTACTCAGATTGAGACTAATAATACTGAAGATCGGTTTTTAAAAAACAAAGGAAAGCAAGTTGTAGGTGAACCTGTTGAAAGTTAACCTGTTCAATCTATTAATCCTGATCCTAAACAAGATATGTTTTTAGGAATGGTGCAAATTGTTATGGCTCATAAATGGTATATTAAATGTACTATTTTGATTGATAATAGTTTTTTGATTACTAACATTGCCAGGATTGATAGCGGTGCAGATGTTAGCTGTATTAAGGGTGGATTAGTACCGACAAAGTATTTTCAAAAAACTACTCATTTGGTTAAATTTGCTTCTGGACATGCTCTAGATATAGAGTACAAGTTGCCTAATGCAAAAATTTGTCAGAATAAAATCTGCGTTACTCATTTTTTCTTTTTTGTTAAAAATCAGTTATACCCTCCTATTATACTTGGAACTCCTTTTATAAATGCGATCTATCCTTTCACAGGTATCGACGCGAAAGGTTTTTCAGCGAATTATAAAGAAAATGTGATAACATATTCTTTTGTTACAGATCCAGTAACCAGGGATATTAATACCTTAATTAATATGAAGCAGAGTCATATGGACTCTTTACGAATGGAGCTATTTAGTATGAATATTTTTGACTCTTTGAAATCTGCTAAGGTAAAGGTAAAAATCAAATTAATTTCCGAGAAAATTGCTGTGGATATTTGTGCAGATCCTCTCTGAGCTTTTTGGAATTGCAAGAAGCATATTGTGACTCTTCCATATGAAGAAGGATTTTCTGAGGATGATATCCCTACTAAATCTCGGCCCTACCAAATGAACACTAAGTTAGTAGAATTCTGCAAAACTGAGATTGATAATCTCTTACAAAAGGGTTTGATAAAACCGTCAAAGTCTCCTTGGTCATGCACAACCTTTTATGTTAATAACGTGGCTGAAAGGGAATGAGGTGTTCCGAGATTGGTTATCAACTATAAACCTTTGAATAAATATTTGAAATGGATTAGGTATCCTATTCCAAATAAAAAAGATTTATTGTCTAGATTATACGATGCCAATATATTTTCAAAATTTGAGTTAAAATTAGGTTATTGGCAAATTTAAATCTTTAAAGAGCATTCTTACAGAACTGCTTTTAATGCCCCATTTGCACAATATGAATGGAATGTCATGCCTTTTGGTTTGAAAAACGTCTATTCTAAATTTCAGAAAATAATGAATGATATTTTTAATCCTTATATGGATTTTATTATTGTATATATTGATGTCATTCTAGTATTTTCAATGACATTTGAAATGCATATCAAGCACCTTAACATTTTCAAAAAGGTTTTGATAAAAAATGGTTTGGTTATCCAAAACCCAAAATGAGTTTATTCCAAACAGTTGTTCGATTTTTAGGACATCAAATATGTCAGGGGAAGATTACCCCCAATCAAAGAGCCATTGATTTTGCTGACAAGTTTTCTGATGTTATTACAGACATGACTAATTTACAGAGATTTTTGGGGAGTTTAAATTATATCTCCCTGTTCTACAAAAATCTCTCTAGAGACTTAGCCCAGCTATATGACAGGTTGAAGAAGGATTATAAGTCTCCTTGGATTGAGAATCTTACAACCTTGGTAAGAGAAATCAAGCGGCGAGTACAATCACTACCATGCTTAGCTTTAGCCAACCTTCCTTGGAAAAAGATTATTGAGACGGATGCGTCCAACAATGGATATGGTGGGATTCTCAAACAGATTAATCACAATGACAAAAACAAATATTTTATTAGGTTTCATTCAGGCAAATGGAATGAAGCCCAGAAGAAATACGCGACGGTAGCGCATGAAATGTTAACCATCGTTAAGTGCATTCTAAAATTTTAGGACGATCTATACAACCAAAACATTTTAATAAAAACTGTTTCTCAATAAGTCAAATTTATGCTTGACAAAAATTTCAAGCACGATGATATTCGCTGGGTGACAAGCGCAATTAGCCCCTTTCGATTTCGAAATTCAATATAAAAACGGAGTTGTTAACTCTTTACCTTGTATCTTATCAAGACAATATATTCATAATCATGTTTTTCCAGACTTTTCTTGATAACGAAGCTCTCGTTGCAATATTGAGAGTTCTCGCACCTTTACCTAGAGATTTGAAAAATCATATCAACCAAAATTGTTGATAAGATCTTAAATGAAGATTTTCCTCATATTCTTATAGAATATTATTCAGATGATTATTTGACAGACTATTTATTTGAATGATAACAAAAGAGTGTTACGTTTGTAAGATGGATCCACCTTAGATTCACACTAAAGGAAGAGGAAGGGAAAGATCAGCCCCGGGTAGAGGCAATTATGGTAATCCGTCATACGGAGCCATAGCCAGGTCATCACAAGGATCATCATACAGATCCAAATCAAATTCCCCTGTTATACAAGCGAGAAAAAGGACTTTGGTCAATAAAAAGACTTCTTCCCAAGAAGAGTTTTCATCCAGTTCGCAACAATTGGTTAATTTGGATGATATTCCAAAAGACAGTCCCTTGTATGCTCATATGCAAGCCTACCTAGAAGGCAAGAAGAAAAAGGATACTTTTGTTTCTATGGAAAGAGAGGATTCTGATGATATCAAATCCTACGAAAAATTGCAGAAAAAAGAAATGATATTTCTTTAGAAAATTCTGGTCTTCAATGAAATGATGAACCCTGGAAGATATTCCAACGGTACCTCGTTAACGGATTATATTATCCCGGAGTGTCAAATAAGACTCACTCTTATTATGAAGAGATATTAATAAGTTCAGGAAGTGGAGAATTTCATTACTTTTCAGGTATGGGTCATAACCTACATGAGAAGAGTTATAACTTCTCTAAAATCATTATCAAACAGATCATATCTATTGAAGATTGGGGTATGTCAACCATGAAAGAGAGACAGGTAAGTCTCAACAATACTCAAATGAATTTTACTTATTGGGATTATATCCGAGAATTTGATAAAATGTTTTATTACAATAATGATAAGCATAAGCACAGTTGGTTCATAAAAGTATGCGCAAAGATTTTTGCGGAGCCAATTCTTAATTGGTTCATAAACTGGTGGTTATACACAGTCCGACTGTTCAGATTTTACCAGAACCATTCTTAAACTTATATAAAGAATAGATTAAAGTATCACCAAATTTGAATTGACTATATCATGAAGATCACATGTGTTTGGTTAGAAAGGATGGATCAAATCTATTTTTTTAATTGAATTCTCAATCCCATGGATACACAAATAGACGCCTGAAGTATGGTTCACAGAGGAAAGTATTCCTTGCCTCTACAGGACCTACTATAACAGTTTCTGGGATAAACTTATGAAACTGGATCCCAAGACCAAGAAATTAATTGGTCAAGAGCATCTAGATTCAATTAGAGAAAAAATTGACGATTATAATATAGTCCATCCAACAAAAGTTGTTGATGACAACTCCATATGCCATATTGCCAGTAGAATCTCCTTTCAAGAGGGAGATAAAGAAAAAAATAATTCAAGATTATTTGGAAGAAGTAAGAAAATATTTACTTCAAACTATAACTCAGATAGATAAATCAAGCACCTCAATGCGAAATGAAACTAGCAATGTTGTAGAAGAATCACAACGTGCTGAGTCAGATAATATGTTGTTGGTCACAGAATTGCAATATGCTGAAGATTTCCTACAACAGATGAAAGCCTTAGATTAAGGCAAAAACAAGACAGATGTAAACATAACCATGTGAAGACAGGCCCACTCAATAGAAGATTCACTGTTGCAGCCCCACTAAAAAGTTAATACACTTTCAGGGACCCAGATGTGGGACCCCTTTCACTGTATATAGATTCCTTATGTCTTTTATTTTTGTCTATATAAGTCTTAGTCTTTCTTCATAGTAGAGCGTCAGAAAAATCATAATCGCTCTCTCTTTTGTAAATCATTGTAAAGCTCTAAGCTCTCTTGGTAGCACTATTTCGTTCTCAATAAATAAATAAACCGGTTTGTTCTTCAGAGTTAAACTCTTGGTGACAATCGTCCTCATAAGGTAATTTATTTTCTTTTCTTTTCTTTTAGCTCTGCCTCTCCTAGCCAGGACTGTGTCCGGCCAAAGATCTCATATCTATGTTGAATAACTAACCATTCTTATATATAGACCATGAATAGATCTAAGCTTTATTTTAATATAAAAAATTTTCGAGGAATAGTCGGATCTAGTACTACTCTTATTGGCTTTGTCTTAGTGACTCTGTCTGGCCTGCCGTGGTTTTTAGCCCGAAAAAGGAGTTCAATAAATAGGGCGCCTCATACCTGGTTAGAACTGCCAAGACACATGGGCTTAATAAGATGTATTTATTAGACTCCTAACAGACCCTTTGCTCAGGTAAAAGTATCACCATGCAGTCCGATCCATATAGATAATAATAAAATCCATATAAGGATTAAAAATATCATTCATTATTTTCTGAAATTTAGAAGGGGCGTTTTTCACACCAAAAGGCATGACATTCCATTCAATCTAGTAATTTCAAAGACATTTGAAATCCATATCAAGCATCTTGACATTTTTAAAAAGGTTGTGATACAAAATGGTTATCTCAAAACCAAAAATGAATTTATTCCGAACAGATGTTTGATTTTTAGGATATCAAATCTGTCAGCGGAGGATTACCCTCATTCAAAGAGCCATTGATTTTGCTGGTAAGTTTTCTGATGTTATTATAGACAAGGCTTAGTTACAGAGATTTTTGGGAAGTTTCAATTATATCTCCCCATTCTACAAACATCTCTCTAGAGACTTAGCCCCATTATATGATAGTTTGAAGAAGGATCATAAGTCTCCTTGGACTGAGAATCTTACAAACTTGGTAAGAGAAATCAAGCGGCGAGTACAATCACTGCCATGCTTAACTTTAGCCAGCCCTGCTTAGCAAAAGACTATTGAGACGGATGCGTCCAACATTGGATATGGTGGGATTCTCAAATAGATTAATCCCCATGACAAAAGCGAATATTTGATTAGGTTTCATTCAGGCTAATAGAATAAAGCCTAGAAGAAATATGTGATGGTAGCGCATAAAATGTTAACCATCGTTAAATGCGTTCTAAATTTTCAGGACTATCTATACAACTAGAAGTTTTTAATAAAAACTGACGCTCAATCAGTCAAATTTATGTTTGACAAAGATTTCAAGCACGATGTTTCGAAATTGATATTCGCTAGGTGGCAAAAGCAATTAGCCCCTTTTGATTTCGAAATTCAGCATAAAAGGGGCGTTGATAACTCTTTACCAGATTTCTTATTTAGACAATATATTCAATAATCATATTTTTCTAGACTTTTCTTGATAACGAAACTCTCGTTGTAATGCTGAGAGTTCTCGCACCTTTACCCAGAGATATGAAAAATCATATCATTACAAAAATTGTTGATAAAATCGTAAATGAAGATTTTCTTTATATTCTTATAGAATATTATTTAGATGATTATTTGACATATTATTTCTCTGAATGATAAAAAAAGAGTGCTACGTTTGCATTATGGATGCACCTTGGATTCATATTAAAGGAAGAGAAAGGGGAAGAATAGCCCCGAGCAGAGGCAATTATGGTTATCCGTCATACGGAACCATAGCCAGGTCATCATAAGGATCTGAATCAAATTCCCCTGTTATACAAGCGGGAAAAAGGACTTTGATCAATAAGAAGACTTCTTCTCAAGAAGAGTCTTCATTTAGTTCGCAACAATTGGTTAATTTGGAAGATATTTCAAAAGACAGTCCATTGTATGCTTATATGTAGGCCTACCTAGAAGGCAAGAAGCAAAAGGATACTTTTGTTTCTTTGGTAAGAGAGGATTCTGATGATATCAAATCTTACGAAAAATTGCAGAAAAAAGAAATGATATTTCTTTTAGAAAATTCTAATCTTCCACGAAAAGATGAACTCTGAAAGATGTTCCAACAGTACCTCGTTAATTAATGAATTATATTATCTCGGAGATTCATATAAGACTCACTCATAGTACGAAAAGATATTAATAAGTCCAGGAAGTGTAGAATTTCAGCACTTTTCAGGTTTGGGTCATAACCCACATGAGAAGAGTTATAACTTCTCCAAAATTATTATTAAACAAATCATATCTGTTGAATATTGGGGTACGTCATCCATTAAAGAGAGGCAGATAAGTCTCAACAATACTTGAATGAATATTACTTATTGGGATTATATCCTAGCATTTGATAAAGTGCTTTATTAAAATAATGATAAGCATAAACACACTTGTTTCATAAAGGTGTGCTCAAATATTTTTGCGGAGCCAATTCTGAATTGGTTTATAAACTAGTGGTCACACCACGGTCTGACTGTTCAGATTTTACCAGAACCATTCTTAAACTTATATAAAGAATGGATTAAAGTATCACCGAATTTGAATAGATTATATCATGAAGATCACGTGTGTTGGTTAGAAAGGATAGATTAAATCTAATTTTTCATTGAATTCTCAATCCTATGTATACACAAATGGACGCCTGAAGTAGGGTTCACCGAGGAAAATATTCCTTGCCTCGACATGACCTACTACAACAATTTTTGGGATAAACTTATGAAACTAGACCCCAAAACCAAGCAATTAATTGGTCAATAACTTCTAGATTGAATTAGAGAAAAAAATTGTCGATTATAATATAGTCCATCCAACAAAAATTGTTGACGACACCTCCGTACGCCATAATGCCAGGATAATATCCTTTCAAGAGGGAGATAAAGAAAAAACGATTCAAGATTATTTGGAAGAAGTAAGAAAAAATTTACTTCAAACTATAACTCAGATAGAAAAATTAGACACTTCAATGCGAAGTGAAACTATCATGATGTAGAAGAATTACAGTGTGCCGAGTCAGAAAATATGTTGTCGGCCACAGAATTGGAAGACGCGGAAGATTTCCTATAGCAGATGAAAGCCTTAGATTAAGGCAAAAACACGACAAATGGAAACATAACCATGTGAACACAGGCCCACTCAACAGAAGATTCATTGTTGCAGCCTCACTAAACAGTTGACACACTGTTCAGGGACCCAGATGGGGGACCCCTTTCACTGTATATAGATTCCTTATGTCTGTTATTTTTGTCTATATAAGTCTTAGTCTTTCTTTAGAGTAGATCATCAGAAAAAATCATAATCTCTCTCCCATTTGTAAATCATTGTAATGCTCTAAGCTCTCTTGGTAGCATTGTTCCAATCTCAATAAATAAATAAACCGGTCAGTTCTTCATAGTTAAACTCTTAGTGACAACCATCCTCATTCGGTACTTTATTTTCTTTTTGCTTAGTCTCTCCTAGCCAAGACTATGTCCGACTGAAGATCTCATATATATGTCGAATAACTAACCACTCTCCTATATAGACCATGAACGAGTCTAAGCTTTATTTAAATATAAAAAATTTTTAGTATGGCTTCTTGACTTGGTTCTGGGATGAGGTACAGTTGGATCTAGTACTTCTCTTATTGGCTTTGTCTTAGTGACTTCGTCTGGCCAGCCGTCGTTTTTTGCCCGAAAAAGGAGTTTGATAAGTAGGGAGCCTCATACCCAGTTAGAACTGCCAAAACACATGGGCTCAATAAGATGTATGTATTAGACTCCTAACAGACCTTTGCTCAGGTAAAAGTATCACCATGCAGTCTAAGAAACAATGCCAAAATTCTTGCATATTTCGATTCTTTTGCAAGCGGACTACCGCTAGTTTAAGGATGCTTGACTTGCTAGAGCTACTGCTGGGCAGACTATCGGAAGGTCATTGATCCTGTAAATCTAGTATCAGAGTAGAGAACTTTTCGTGGTATATATGAGTTAGATGTGAACTATTTGACATAGATATGATCTTTCACCCATGGTTTTGGGAGAAACAAGTACTAAAAGTACTAGACTTAAAGAGGTAGATATACCTCAAAACCTTGACTTATTAAACAGCTGGACGATTCCTAAAGACCCTATTAAAACTATTTATGACTATGGTTGGTTTGATAAACTATCTTCGAAACAATTGATTAAAACAACTGAGCAGTCTCTTATTTCGAATTCGTCTGAACAGACTATTTGTTTGTTAAAAGAGCGCGATGTATAGTTTTATAACATTCAGTATAATTATCTGCATATTGGCATGGTGCAAATCGCTTTCAAACCTCTTACCCTTAAAGGGTTGCCTGAGTCTTTTTTAGCTGCTCTTCGTGATGCTAGAAATTTAAATTTTCGTCAGTCTCTTATGGGTTCGATAGAATCTACGGTGGCCTATGGTCCAGTCTATTTTAATACTCAGCCTAATTTGTGGTTATCTTTTTCTTATGTGAATATTCTCGATGCTTTAACATTAAATGTTAAAATTCATAGTTATAATTATGCGACTGGTTTGGAACTTATTTGTTTATCTTAACATATTTACTTTAAATTGTTATCTACTCTTAATCCTAGATGTAGATTATATGATATTTCCAATCAAACTATTTTGGTCGAGACCAATTTTGCAAGGTCAAAGGTCACTACTAGAAAACCTATTAAGTGGGAAGAAATAGATTTCCCTACTTCATGGACTCTAAATTCGGTTATATCCCAAAATCAGTTAACAAATGTTGTTACTAATTTTGATTTTCTCATATCTCTCAAAATCTCGATGGAAGGATTTGTATACAGTTTGCGGATACTAGCTACGCACCTCATAGGCAGTCTTATACTAACAACAGGTTGATGTCTTCTGTCACAGTAATAATAGACTTTCTTTATCAAGTCACAGACTTTTGCCTACAGTTTATCATATTTCCCCTATTGAACCAATATATGGTCCAGCCCAAGATCGTGCGGCTTCATTACATACTATTGGTTCCAGTGGAAACTCTGTGGTCGAAAAGGTAAAGATCGACTCTCGAACTAATATAGTTCAGGTGAATGATGATGCTTCTGATAGGGATATTCCTTCAGCCTCTGAGATGGAGTTTGACCCAAACGATTCTTAATGTTTTCACACCAAATTGATTTTAGCCCATATTCCCTGGCAAGAAAACACATTCAAAAAGAAATTTTGATGAAAAATGGAATCAGTTCAAAACTTGATTCGTTGATGCTTATAGCAAAGAAGATCTTAATTGTATATCTCAAGAGTTTTATGAAACTTGTTCATTATATAATCAAATTATGTATTTTATTCCTTGGTTTATAACCACCTATTTGCCGTTATATATTAACTTTATTGAAAATAAAGATGGGAGTGGTAATCTTTTTAAAGCTGTCTACCCTCCTGAGTCGTCCTTTGTTTTACCGAACAATACTAGTATTACTTTCTCAGCTTTTCAAAAATTCATCGAGGAAGATATTGCTTCGATCAGTATTGCTAAAATTAATAAACTTATTACTCAAAATAATTATTTGAGTCTTTATGTAAAAGTGTTGGGCGAGCATATCAGCTCTCTTGACAAAAAACTCGATGATTTAACTATTTTTCTTAAAGATATAAAGGCTAATATGGCTAAAGAAAAACTTGTTGTTGCTACCGATACTACTTCTACTTCTGAAAGAAAACCTATGGTAGTTTCTACTCATGTTCAAAGACCTATTGAAATGTCCGATTTTAAACCTAGTTCTTTGAAAAAATTTTGAAGAACTTCTTGATAAAATGTTTTCCGATTTAGATATTAAAGAGATTTTTGATAAAAAGTTTACTGGCTTAAAATTTGGAACTATGGATTTGTCGCAAGATTTTGCTGATAAAATAGAAAATACTGGTGATTTTAAAAATGAAGTCTCTTTAGAGTTTAAAAAACTCAGGGGTTATCCTAAGAAAAATAGTGGTTATGCTACCATGCTGAGTATGAATACTTATTATTATCCTTGTCCGACCCCACAAGATATTTTGATTGAATAGCGTGACTGGAATCAAACTAATACGTCTTACAGCAATTTTAAAATTTATGAATGGAATATTGATGGACTAACTGATAGGCAGTTAATGATTCTTGTTCATCTAATGGTTATGTATGCAACTATCTGTAAAAGTGTTAAAAACACAGATAGGGTAATCTGTAAAATAATAATTTTAGGCTTTACTGGTCAGCTTCGAGGTTGGTGGGATAACTACCTCAGCACGGATGAGAAAGCTTCCATTGTTAATATGATAGCCAGTGATGAAGAAATTGATAATCTGGGATGGCTTTAGTGAAGAACAGAGAAGACACTATCTATACCCTGGTTCTCGCTATTTTGGAACATTTTAATGTTAGATTTACTAACCAACATGAAACAGTTCGTACTCTTCTGGAGGTCTTCGATGTTAGACCCTAGGATACTTTAGATGGTATAAAGACACGTATCTTAGTATGGTTATGGATTTACCCGAAAATAAGATTGTATACTAGAAAGCTAAGTTTATAAACGACATTCCCCCTCTATTTGCCGAAAGAGTTCGAAAAGCTCTTAGAAACGGTCAGGGTGAAATCCTGTATGCAAATTTAAGTTATGGAAAAATTATAGGAATTTGCACACAAGAAGGATTAAATTTATGCAATGAACTAAAAATGGCTCGACAACTTAAGATGGATAAGCTTAGAGAAAAATCTCAATTGGGAGATTTCTGTGAGTAGTTTGGTTTACCTAATCCGGTTGCTAAAGAAGGCAATAAGGATAAATATTACAGGTGTTCTAAAACTGAAGATTCTCACATGAGGAAGAAGAGATCTAAACATAGGCATAAATCAAGAGAAAAGAGAGATTAAATCTCTTAAACAAAAACAACTGATTTGTGATTACCGTATTACTCAGATTGAGACTAATAATACTGAAAATTGGTTTTTGAAAAACAAAGGAAAGCAAGTTGCAGGTGAACCTGTTCAATCTATTAATCCTTATCCTAAACAAGATATGTTTTTGGAATGATTCCAATTGTTACGGCTCATAAATAGTATATTAAATGTACTATTTTGATTGATAATAGTTTTTCGATCACTAACATTGCCATGATTGATAGCGGTGCAGTGTTAGTGGTATTCAGGAAGGTTTAGTACCGACTAAGTATATTCAAAAAAACTACTAATTTGGTTAAATCTGCTTCTGGACATGCTCTAGATATAGAGTACAAGTTGCCTAATGCAAAAATAATAATAATAATTATTATTATTAAAGAAATTTTGACAAATACAGGAAGTGCGGAGTTTCAGCACTTTGCAGGTATGGGTCATAATCCATAAGAGAAGAGTTATAACTTTTCTAAAATTATTATAAAACAAATTTTATCCGTTGAAGATTGGGGCATGTCAGCTATGAAAGAGAGACAGGTCGAAAAGCCATACTAAAATTCCTTTATACTTAAATAAACCTTAGATCTGTTTATGGTCTATATATGAGAGAAGTTAGTTATTCGACAGAGATAATCTTTAGCCGGACATAAAACCCTTTTGTAAAAGATTATCAATCTCGATTTTGCAAAACTCTACTAACTCAGCATTCATCTGATAGGGCCGACATTTAGTAGGGATATCATCCTCTAAAAATCCTTCTTCATAAGGAAGAGTCACAATATGCTTCTTGCGATTCCAAAAAGCGCTAGGATGATCTGCACAAATGTCCAAAGCAATCTGCTCAGAAATCAATTTCATTTTTTCCTTCACCCTAGCAGATTTCATTGGATCTAAAATATTCATGCTGAATAACTCCAATTGTAATGAGTCCATATGACTTTGCTTCATTTTAATCAATGCATTAATATCTCTCGTTACCGGATTTGTAACAAAAGAATAAGTTATCTCATTATCCTTGTAATTTGTTGAGAATCCTTTCGCATCGATTCCTATGAAAGGATAAATTGCATTTATAAAAAGAGTTCCAAGTATAATTGGAGGGTTTAACTAATACTTAACAAAAAAAGAAAAGTGAGGAATGCAGACTTTATTCTGACAATGATCCAATTTATGGTCCAGCCCGAGATCGCGCAGCTTCGTTACATACTATCGGTTTTGATGGAAACTCAGTGGTCGGAAAGGTAAAGATCGACCTTAAAACATTATACTTCAGGTAAATGATGATGTTCCTGATAAGGATATTCCTTCAGCTATTAATTATATATATATATATATATATATATATATATATATATATATATATATATATATATATATATATATCTGTGTGTGTGTGTGTGTATGTATATATTTGGGGCAAAAATACATGAAAAATAGCGACGGACTAAGAGATGTCGTCCGTTGCATTATGTAAAATAATTTTAAAATAATTATTTTTATTAAAAAGTGACGAATAGTGTGGCAAACTGCGTCACTTTTCGGTGCAACGTTTTCGTCGCTTTTCTATTCGTGGGTTTTTAGAATACTAGTTAAAGTTAATGTAGTTTAATATTTGAAAAACGAAACTTGACAAAGTGTTGGCAAATATTTTTAGATGGAGAAATAATTAATTTAAAAGCACTTGGAAATTCCATACATTTCTATGAATTTTGATATCCTTCCTGAGAAACTTCTTAAGCCCTTCAGTGTTTCTACACATGTTGGTGAGTCTATTCTAGCTGAGAGAGTTTATCGTGATTTTACCATTTCTGTCAATCATAAGGGCACCATGGCTGACTTAGTTGAGCTTGATATGGTGGACTTTAATGTTATTCTAGGTATGGATTGGCTTCATGCTTGTTATGCCTCAGTCAATTGTAGAACTCGAGTAGTTAAGTTTCAGTTTCCTAATGAGCCAGCTATTGAGTGGAGGAGTAGTTCAGCAGTGCCTATGGGTCGTTTTATTTCGTACCTTAAGGCCAAAAAGTTAGTTTCCAAGGGTGCATCTATCACTTAGTCCGAGTTAATGACTTTAGTGTTGAGACACCACCTATCCAGTCAGTTCCAGTTGTGAGTGAGTTTCCAGAGCTCTTTCAAGACGATCTTCCTATGGTCCCTCCTGAGAGAGAAATAGACTTCGGTATAGATATCTTTCCTGATACTCGACCTATCTCTATTCCGCCATATGGAATGGCTCCAGCTGAGTTGAAAGAGTTAAAAGAACAATTGAAAGACCTTCTGGATAAAGGTTTCATTCGACCAAGTGTCTTACCTTAGGGCGCTCTCATCTTATTTGTAAAGAAGAAGGATGGTTCACTTAGGATGTGTATTGATTACCACCACTTGAACAAGGTTACTATCAAGAATAAGTATCCCCTTATGAGGATTGATGATCTCTTCGATCAACTTCAGGGTGCCACTTTCTTTTCTAAGATAGACCTCAGATTTGGCTATCATCAGTTGAGAGTAAGAGAGAGTGATATTCCAAATAAGTCCGCTATGGTCATTATTAGTTTCTAGTCAAGTCTTTTGGTTTGACTAATTCTCCTGTAGCATTCATGGACCTTATGAACAGAGTGTTTAAGCCTTATCTTGACATGTTTGTTATCATGCTCATTGATGACATTCTGATTTATTCGAGGAATGAGGAGGATCATACTAGTCATCCTAGAGTACTTCTCCAAACTCTCAGAGATAGAGAGTTGTACGGTAAATTTTCTAAGTCTGAGTTTTGGCTTGAGCCAGTGGCTTTCTTAGGCCACATTGTTTCTATTGATTGGATTTGAGTTGACACTCAGAAGATTGAGGTAGTATATAACTGGCCTAGACCCACATCTCCAACTGATATTAGGAGTTTCTTGGGATTGACTGGTTATTATACAAGGTTTGTCTAGGGGTTCTCATCTATTTCATCCCCTTTGACAAAGTTGACTCAGAAGACAACAAAGTTTCAATGGTCTAAAGCTTGTGAGAAAAGTTTTAAGGAATTGAAGACACAGTTGACTACTGTCCAGTATTGACCTTACCAAAGGGTACACAAGGCTTTGTCATGTATATTGATGTGTCTATAATTGGACTGGGTTGTATATTGATGCAGAAAGGAAAATTTATAGCTTATGCCTCCAGACAACTTAAGATTCACGATAGGAATTACGCAACCCATGATCTAGAGTTGGTGGTTGTAGTGTATGCTTTGAAAATATGGAGCCACTATCTCTATGGTATTCATGATGACGTGGTCACCAATCACTAGAGTCTTTAGTATGTATTCAGTCAGAAAGAGCTTAATCTTAGACATAGGGGGTGGTTGGAGTTACTCAAGGATTATAACATGAGTATTCTATATCACCCAAGTAAGGCTAATGTTGTTGTTGATGCTTTGAGCGGGTTATCTTGTAGTACCGCCCATGTTAAGGAAGGCAAGAAAGAGTTAGTCAAAGATGTGCACAGACTTGCATGATTGGGAGTTCGGTTAATGATTCCAATGAACGAGGTGTGGTGGTGAATAATAGGGCTAAATCATCACTGGTATCCAAAGTGAAAGAGAAGCAAGGCCAAGACCTTGTTTTGCTTGAAGTTTAGGCAAATAATCATAAACAAAAAGTGATGGCTTTTGAACAAAGGGGAGATGGTGTATTGAGGTATCAAGGTAGATTGCGTCTACCAAAAATGGATGAGCTCCAAGAGAGGATCATGGAGGAAGCTCATAACGCTAGATACTCTATCCATATAGGTTCCACAAAGATGTATCATGACTTGAGCGAAGTATATTGGTGGAGTAGTATGAAAAAGTGTATTATAGAGTTTGTTGCTAAGTGCTTGAATTGCCAACAAGTCAAGGTAGAGAACCATATGCCCGATGGTATAGCTCAGAATATAGAGATCTGGAATGGAAGTGGTGGATGATCAATATGGACTTTACCATTGGTTTGCCACGGTCTCACAGGAAAAATGATTCTATTTGGATGATTATGGATCGAATGACTAAATCAAACCATTTTTTGCTGGTAGAGACTACCTATTCAGTAGAAGATTATACAAGATCATATATTCAACAGGTAGTCAGAATTCATGGAGTTTTGATATCCATCATTTCGGATAGCGGTGCGCAAATCACCGCACAATTTTGTAAACCTTTCCAAAAAGGTTTGAGTTTGAAGGTAAATTTGAGTACTGATTTCTATCCTCAGACTGGTGGTCAAGAAGAGCACACAATTCAAACTTTAAAGGATATCTTGAGGGCATGTGTGATCGATTTCAAGGGTAATTGGGATGATCACTTATCTCTCATAGAGTTTGCTTACAAAAATAGTTATCACTTTAGCATCCAGATGGCTCCTTATGAGGCTCTTTATGAGAGAAGATGTAGATATCCTAATGGATGGTTTGAGGTTTGTGAAGCCGGGTTTATAGGACCAAACTAGGTTCATCAAGCTATGGAGAAAGTGAAGATCATTCAAGAAAAGTTGAAAACGGCGCAGAGTCGTCAGAAATCCTATACTGATATTAGGAGAAGAGACTTAGAGTTTCAGGTGGATGATTGGGTTTACTTGAAGGTGTCACCCATAAAGGGTGTTATGAGGTTTAGCAAGAAGGGGATGCTTCGTCCCTGGTATGTTGGTCCTTATAGGATATCCAAGAGAATTAACAGTGTGGCTTATGAGTTGGAGCTACCACCAGAATTACCAGCAGTCCGCCCGGTATTCCACGTTTCAATGTTGAAGAAATGTATGGGCATTCCTTCACTTATTATACCTACTAAAAATATTGGTATTAAGGACAACCATCTTATGAGGAGATACCCATTGAGATACTTGATCGTTATGTTCGCAATTTGAGAACCAAGGAAGTAGCATCAATTAAGGTCTTATGGAGGAACCAGTTTGTTGAGGAAGCTACTTGGGAGGCTGAGGAGGACATGAAGAAAAGATGACCACATCTCTTTTCTTCCAGAGAACCTTCAAACCAAGGTACTAATTCTTTTCTTGGTAGTTTTTATGCTAAAATGTTGTGTTAATTTGCATGTTGAGTGTTTGAGTCAGGTGTTAGATGTTGCTACCCTTAGTCTACTTAGAGTAATCTCATTTGAGGAAGAATGATCCCAAGGGGGAGATATTATAACATCCTGCCTTAGAAAGAGTTAAATATAGAAAGAACTAATTTGGAAAGAGCTAATTTGAGATTTGTTCAAGTTAAGCTTAAGTTGTGAGTTTTGGGTCAACTTCGAACGACCATAACTTTCAGTACAGGATGTGTTAGGTAGTCCATAAGATATCATATGAACGGTCGTTGAATCCTATTTCCAATGCCTCCGGGTTTCTTAAATTTCAATTTTGGGTAAGGGAGATATGCCCCTTTGAAATTAGCCTGTCCAGTTAAGGAAATTTATCCGAATTAACGAGGGGTATTTTGGTGTTTTCCTTACCCCGTCATCTTTAAACATTTTTAGTAATATTTTAGGGGTCTAAACTGATTTGGGTCAGTTTACACAATCCTAAAATATGCTTGGGTTATGAGAGGAGTTTAAGAAGAGGAAAAGAAGAGAAAAGGAAGAACGATCAATATTCTTACGAATCAAGGATTTGTTTCGCCAAATTAAGGTAAGTAAGTTTTCATAGTGTTGGGTTCATTCACCCACACGCCAATCATGTGATTTTATCCATAAATCTCATTCTTGAGGTTGAATGATTTGAGTTCTTGATGAGTTTTCTTGAAGTTTCATTCTTAAATCGTTTACAATGAGTTTGATGAGTTCTTGAGATAAATGTTATGAGTTTGAGGGGTTTTTTTGGTAGATTTTTCTGTACTTATGTTGGGTATTCGAATCTAAGTGAGTTTGTAAGAAATCATTCAATTCTAGGTGAATTAGGGTCAGAAAACAAGAAGAAAAAATTCATCAGATCGTTCAGGGGAGGGGTGGCACGACGCACCATTGATGCGGCAGAAGGTCTGGCGCGGCGCGCCAGTAGTGCGCAAGAATTAGGCCTATTAAGTTCAGGGGTTTGCATCCCGCGCCAGCAGTACGCCGGGTCGCCTCCCCCCCCCCCCCCCCTCCCTCTTTGTTCATTGTTTGCTCTATCTAAGTCCTTTTAAGGTGTACCTTTACTCCTTTCTGATTCTAACTACTCTAAACTACACCTAAACATCGAGAGATCCTGCATAAAATGAATCATAACCCTTGAATTCATAATTCAAATTCAAGGTAAAGTTAAGAGTAAAGTCTTGAGAGTTATTTTGAGTCATTTTGAGAAGTCTTTTACAATCTTTTAAAACTTGTTTTAAGACTTGAGTATGAGGATGAGGAGAGCTGAGTTTCATTTTTACCAAAATGAATATATGGGGACTAAGTATTCCCAAGAGTAAATGCTTTTACATTTAAAATGAGAGGAATCATCAATTTCTAAACGAGTTCATGAGGAGTTTTGAGTACTATCTCTTTTAAGAGAAAACTTTTGAGTAATAATCTCAAAGTTTTAGGAGGAGGAAATTTTTTAAACATATCAATTGAGTTATTAAGCACCGATATGGTGACCAGTTCAAGTAACTCAAAGTCCTCATAAACCATGTAACCAACATGGGTAGAAAGGGTCATACATTTTAGATGATTCCTTATTGCCTTTTTAAGCATAGTTTAGTAGATCCACTTACTTGGGGATGTCTTATACTCCGGCAAGGTATAGGACAGTTTTGGTAGCGTGAGTGAGACGTTGTATCATCACATAGCTCATAGTGATGTTTGTCGGTTAGAGAATCTCCCAATTTGAGTTATTTTGTATCTTTTACATACAAAGAAAAGTTATTATTGTATTTTTGTATTTTTAAATGCATTGAGTTGTTATCTATTGTATTAAATTCTTTATAAAAATAGCATCTTTATTGTTGTATTTATATTGTATTGAGTTGACTATCTATTAGTTGAGGTTGAGTTGAGGTGAGTATGTTTCCTTCTTTCCAAGTTCAAGCTTTTATGTTATGTTCAGTGTTCCCCTTCCATGCTTGTACGTTCAATGTACTGATGTCATTTAGCCTGCATCGATATAGGAGATCAGGGTCATCAACAGGCACTTCGTTAATACCACAACAGTTCGAGCTAGCTTTGGTGAGCCTTCTTGCCTCCGGAGGATTCCATATACTTTTCTGTTTGTTAGGATGTCGTGGGTCTTGTCCCAACTTCCATCTTTTTCATTTAGAGGCTTCATATATAGACATTAGTAGTTCAGGAGTCTTTTTCATTTCCATTGTTAATGTTTAAGACTTGAGTTGCCTTTCTTTGGCCAGTTGAATGTTCTTATGCATTTTTGAGTTTATTATTTTGATACATTGAGTAAAGCTTTACTTTTGAGTTTATATGTTGTTGAGTAATTTACTTTTGAGTTTTTATATTGTTGAGTAAATATTTCGCTGAGAGTTGAGCCAAGCTAAGGGTTCGCTTGGGGCCAGCAATGGTTCTCGAGTGCCGGCCATATCCAGGGTGTAGGCTTGGGGCATGATAGCTTCCCTATACATTTCTAGAATATAGATACTATCTATCTAAGTGGATCTACTAACTAAGCCTCTCAAGGCTAAATAAAGTTGTCCAACAAAACAGTATACTCAAATCCTACGGTGGCAGTTAGTTATAGGACTTGGGTTTTTGAAATACATGTTCTATCAGTACTAAATAGTCATCCCAAAATAACATACATACATATTATGCTCACCAGCATTAGGTATATCCACATATCTTTATCATATATGTGACTAACCTCGAAACCCATATCTAAAATAACATATTTTGAGGTTGAAGATCATATGATGTAATCTTTTATACTTGAAAGTCATAAAGGTTAAAATACTATAGAAATCATGTTGAATTAGTACAATGAAGTTTTAAAGGCAAAAATACATTAAAAGAAACTTTAGCTTATGAGAAAAATCGTACTTCACAGTAAAACCCTAAATTTTATTCACAAAAACCTCAAAACTTAAAATACTTTAGGAATGATAGTGAGGGATACTCTCATCGAAACCTTACATACATGTGATATTGATATTTTAGAGAAGAACTTACTTGAAAACCTTGAAACACTAGTTTTGCTTTACTTGTGGATTGATTTTCTAAGTTTGGCGAGTTGAGAGCGTAGAAGAGAAAGAAAACTCAGTACGTGACAATATATTCCCCTAATAGAAGTTAAAACACTGTGTCTTAGACTTGGAAAGAATGGAAAAAGAAAAACACAGTCCCAATTAAAAGTTGTCTCAAACCTTCCACTAGAGTCATCTATGATCCATGTTTCGGTCTATGGGCTACAAATCCCATTCGTGGAAGTCAAGCTAAAATTTTGAGTTTTAAAAGTTTATTCTATGGGCCCAAGTTATGGCCTATAGTTGCGTTTATAACTCGTAATAAGATCCGTGTAAATTAGGCCAAAAACAACTTTAAAGATTTCATTTTGTTGGGCTCAAATTATGGTCCATAAATGGATTTACGATCCATAATTGGGTTTGTAAAAATTATACCAAAAAATTAGTTTATAAAGTTTGTTTGAGGAGTTCAAAGTACAAGTCTTACTTCAATTTATGACCTGTAAGTGGAGTTCTTAGTTGTCACACTTTGAAAACTCTACTTGAATAGTCTCCAATAGAACGGTCATAACTTTTTACTCTAAACTCTAATTGATACAAACTTGGTGGAGTTGGAAATAAAAATTATATACCTTTAATTTGATAGGTCATGGACCACCTAATTAATATAAGCTGAGAGATGTGGTCATTTGAAATTGTCCCTTGCATAACCAAATGCGAAGAACATAGCCGGTAAGAAGATTTTGAACTCGACGTAGTACTAGAGATATCATATGACCCTAAACCACATCTAATACAATTTCCACACATAGAAATAAAACTTCACACATAAGAACAAGTAGGACATCACGCAGTTCAATCTTTTATATTTACGATGAAAGATTCAAATTCTAATAGTAGAGTTGCGTGGTGTTACACCAATTAACCACAACTACTCTTCCTAGGATAACACCTAGAAAACATCATCATACCAATAATAAGTGACCCAGTTCACTACCATCATAAATCTAAACTAACCACTCACTCAACCATTCATAATTTGTGTCGGATGGTCTATGTATGAAATATCTCGACATTCTTCAAGCTATAATAAGTAAATAGAGGTTTAACGATTAGTTAAGAAAACCTAGACTACGTGGAGCCCAAACAACTGGTGAAGAACTATGAATGCAAACCTTTGGCTCCTTAGAGGTGAATCCTGACATACATAGATTGGAATTTGTTGGGTTTTTCCCTTCTTCGTGTTGAAATCCCTCCCCTTCATTATTCTTGAGCTTGGAGTGACTTGGGGGAATTTTTGGAGTAAAACTCATTTATTTCTTTAGTGAAAAGTGCGAAGAAAAGTAAAAGACATCAAATTTTCTAGGGTCTGATTTTGGTAACCGCAATATAGCGGCCATGCAGGCTCTATAGCGGCCATACAGGTAGACCTCCTTCTTTGACAGACTAACGTTAAGTTAGTCCAAATCAAATCAAATTTAAATAATTTCATCCTACATCCTAATTTTTAATTAGGAAAGTACTTTTGAGATTCCATACGAGGTGTTTTTAAATAACGATGGATTAGGTCATTACAACGTTATTTTAAAATTAGAGGGAGAGATAGAATGAAGCATCAAAATGAATACAGATATAAAGAAAAATTCAAACTAAAAAAAATGGTATACTTCATTAAATATATGTTCTCCAAGAACTAAAGTTGTCATATATACAACCTAAAGAATTATATAATTCAAAGCATTTTACTCTTTTTTGTTTGTTTAATCTTAATATCAAAAAGAATATTATTTTCATAAACCACTAATTAATAGAAATGTTGGGGGGGGGGGGGGTTGCTTGAGTGTCAAAGTCAAATAATGATTATTTTTCTTGACTTATTGAACATCGTATGTCCATACCTCATTTGAACTAATGAGTCCACGATTTGAACTCATTTAGGGCCTTATTTTAATAGATTTAGTGTCCTCAACTGCATATTTTGTGTCAATAACTAATGTAAATCCTTGATTTTCAGGTATTTGGATTGAGGAACAAAGCATGGACACTAATGAGCAAAAAGGAACAAGGCAGCTGAGGATCGCCTAAACCATTGAGCGAGTCGCCGAATGGCCATAGTCTCGACTAATGTTCCAGTGTGCCAAGCTCTAAAGGAGAAAATCAAGTCACGATAGAAAGGAGCATTCGGCAAGTCGCAGAACGGTTCCGCGATGCAGTGCTATATCGCCCAAAGTTACAGAACTTGAAGTTGCTGAAGGTCAAAGCAAAAAGGCGATGGAACTGACCAAAGGGCGGATTGCCGAGTGGATCGGCGATCATGACTTATTGCGCCGAATGATCCTTCGTAACACATTTTTTGCGACTATAAATACATGTTTGAATTTTTAGTTTAGTATCAGATTTTAGTCTAGTTTTTATTATTGTTCAGTTTTCAAGTTAGAGAGCTTAGAACCTAGTTTGGAGACAATATTTCTTTAACTTTGAAGATTTGAAAATTTTCATTTTTGAGAAATTGTAAGTGGGTGTTGAAGATTCTTCATCTTAGACCTTTGTAAAGACGAAATTAATCTTACCCAATTGATGGAAACACAACTTGGTAACGATTTCTATCTTTTTATGATGTCTAGCTAAAACCCTAATTCTTGGGGTGTGATTATGTGATTATGGGTTGATTTAGCTACTGGGAATTGTTAATTGATAGTGTTAATGTTGTTTAAAAGTGATTTCATTCAGTAATTGTGGCTTAATCTAAAGGGTTGTAGTTGCAAATGCAATTCTACCTTCATCTTTTTGGCTTTCTCGAGAGAGAGGTTTTAAAACCAAGATTATTGATTTAATGGTCTGTGGGTATTGGGTTGTCATGGGTTCAGCTCGAGAGAGTGAATCTTAAACTCTTTTCCACACATTCAGCTCGAGAGAGTGAATGGACTAAAGCGTAGGTTGTTCTTAATTACTGCTTATTGGTGTTCGAGAGAAACCAATTTGATTCAGGGTAAATTGTTCGCGAGAAATTTTATCCCCACTAAAGTCTAGCTTATTCACTGATTTACAGCTACTCACTATTAATTGCAATCACCCATTTGTCTACCTTAGCCCATAATCCAATCACATCCCAAGAACTCGTCTCTATACTTGTTATTTTGGTATTATTTGCTGATGTAGTTGATAATTGAAACCAAAATCCCCTGTTTTTTGGCACTTGTGTTATCCCAAACTTGAACCATGCTTTTATTCGCAAATGTTTTTACCTATAATTAACTTGAACATATCCATGCTTTTCTATTGATTCTCAAATATTTACCACTCCTTGTGGGATTGGACCCCAACTCACTTAGTTGGGTTATATTACTAACTAACAATCGTTGGCACTTAGTATTGGAATAAGTGTCCTGATACGTGAAATCAATGACTTCTACTAGAGAAAGCCTAATATTGCAATATTTTTTTATATTTTTGATATTCTCATCATTGAAAGCAGTCTTCAGTGAAACAAGGATATCCCCACAACAAACTTCACTACGATAAAAATCAAATAAAAGGCAAACCCTTATTCCCTATTTACAAAGAAAGAAATAAAAATGTAATATATTTTATAGATATGCAACTCTAAAATATATCCAAAGTCAACTTAAATAATTAAAAAATAAATACATTTACATAAAACGGGAAAAGAAACATCATTTTCTTCTCTAAAGGCCACTATCCATTGCCTTCACCTCAGAGGTTAATGTGTGAATTTCAAATTTTATATGAAACAAATATTGTACGAGACATAAGCCTAAGGTGGTAAAATGGAGGGAAGGGTCTCAAATATGGTAACATATGCTACAAGCAAGAGACTATACTGGTTAGGAAATTTGGTGGGAGCCTAGATGTGGTCACTCTAGCATTTGACATGATTATTGAACTTAATTTAGAGAACTTGATTTTTTTTTTTTTTTGGTTTCCCACCCGGTGTACGGAGCGCAAATTGGAGCTCCGACTATATCCGAATCATGCACTGCAGGGCCCATTCAGGGGTGGCGCTCCCAACATGATTTTCTCCATATCCAGGGCTCGAACTCGAGCCCTATGGTTAAGGGTGAAGCACTCGAGAACTTGATTACTGTATACCTATATATCATAATAACAATGAGTCACTTGAAGATGTGAGATACCTCATGTCACAAAGAGTACTTTGGAATGACAGTTTGATGCCGAGTTGTTCAATGTGGAGATCTATAGTCAAGTTTCGAAAGTAATTAGAGAAGACTGTGAGACTGATGAGTAGAAAAGGTCATGATAAATCTCAAAAATATTGAAAAAATCACAAAGGAAAGTTCATGAGAACTAATTAGATAGAAAAGGAAACCACAAGATATTCTAAAGAACATATGGGAAAATGGAATCTCTTTCAAATTTTTCTTCCTTTTAGAGATTTTGGAAGCTTAATTCCTATTGGGGAGGTGCTAGTGAAGATTAAAGTGACATAAGAGGTAGTGTGCTGTTATTGTAGTAACAATGCCAAAAAAGACTTTTGATCACTTGTTTATTACTTGTCCTAGCTCTAACAGCTCGTTGAGTATGTTTGCAGGAGCAATATAGATACAATGATCTTTTCTTCAAGATAGACAGAATATTGTCAAGTGATCGAGTTTAAAGTATATCGCTAAGCGGATGGCTTTATATGGGGTAGTGTCAACTTTTATTGTATGAACATTTCCGTTGAAGTCAAAAAGATAAACATCTACCTGGTATACCAGCACACTAGACACAGGCTACTAGGAAGGAAGACTCTGAAGATGACATAAAAAAGAGCTGAGTTGGTAGCTCTGGAAGCACTGATAGCCTTTCACCAGAAGGTGGCCCACACACGGACGGGGGGAGGGGGGGGGGGGGGGGAAGACTAGCCTCATTACTTCCCATTGGGCAAGAGGTGCACCTAACCCACCTAACCACTCATCAATCACGGTGTTCAACTGACTTGCACTGGCATTCTTGAATGAAGTCTATCCGAACCGAATTAGCACTTCTCTGAGCTGGGCGCGGGGCCCGACTGGATACTCCTACCCCACCATGCCTGGCCCTTTATCTTACCTTAAGAAGAAAGAGGAGGTATGAAGCATGGGATAGAATGTAAGAAGTGTATGAAGATGAGGAACATTATTATATGTGGAGGTACAATATCAAGGCATACCATGATTGTGGAAGGTGAAAATGTTTGAAGAGTACACCCATCTTTTTTTTTTTTTTTTTTTTTTTTTTGTAAGCTAATCAGATGGAAATATCCTAAAAACGATTTTTATAAATGTAATACATATGGTGCATGTAAAGAAAAATTTGGTCCTAATTTAGTGCATTTGCAATAGGAATGTAGAAGGAAATATTGTCTTAGCTGAAATAAGAAGGATAGAAGATTTCTTGGTGTTGGAGTTGTAGTAATGAGAGTAGGTATGGAGCACTCCATTAATAAGAACTTACTATCAGTCATGTCATGGAGACAGACTTACATCTCACTTATTCTTAAGAAAATCTTAGATGAGATTCAGGAGGTACCTTGGACATTTTCCATAGAGATAAAGAGGATTAAACACTTGCTGAGTAATAGTACAATAGAAGTAGAGTATACTCTCAAATAAATGAATCAATTGGATGATTCTTTTACCAACTTTTTTCTCATTTTTGCAGGTATACAAATGTTTAAGTTTAACTCAATACATGATGTTCCATCACAAGCAAAAATGATAATACAGTTGAAAAAAGAACATGATGCCGAATTTAAGAATAATAAAGTGTCAAAAAAGATATTTCAATACACAAAGAAGCAATTTAGTGCATGATTCAACACAACCGCAAGGGATACAAGATTTCAGTTATAACTAGGGAGAACAATGAGATAAAAGAGAAACTATCAATAGATTAAGGGTGTGTTTGGTATGAAGGAAAATGTTTTCCTGGAAAACAAATAGATTTTTGACTTATTTTCTCATGTTTGGTCGGTGAGTAGAAAATATTTTCTGAAAAAAAAATTTAGTATTTGATTTATGAATGAAAAAATATTTTTGAGAAATATCTTTTAATTTTAACTAGAGTAGAAAATAATTTTTGAAATTGAAAATATTTTTTAAAAACAAACATAATTTTTTAGGGGGAGTTGGGGGTGGGGGGCAGGTTCGGTGGGGGGTCGAGGGTAAGGGTGAAAAAATAAAAATTTGAAGTTGAAAATATTTTTTAAAAACAAACTTAAATTTTTTTTAGGGTGGGGGGATGGTAGGGGGTTGGGGGTGGGAGGCGAGGGTAGGGGTGAAAAAAATGAAATTTTGAAGTTGAAAATATTTTTTAAAAATAAACTTAATTTTTTTGGGGGGTGGGGGGCTGGTAGGGGTGGGTGGGTGGGGGGTCGAGGGTAGGGGTGAAAAAATAAAATTTTGAAGTTGAAAATATTTTTTAAAAACAAACTCAATTTTTTTTTTTTTTGGGGTTGGGGGGGGGGGGGGCGGCGCTGGTAGGGGGTGGCAAGGGGGGTTGAGGATCGGGATGAAAAAATAAAATTTTGAAGTTAAAAATATTTTTTAAAAACAAACTTAAATTTTTTTTTGGGGGGGGGGGGGGGGGGGGAGGGTCGAGGGTAAGGGTGAAAAAATAAAATTTGAAGTAGAAAATATTTTTTAAAAACAAACTTAAATTTTTTTTGAAGGTGGTGGGGGGCTAGTAGGGGGCTTACTGGGCGAGTGTAGAGGGTGGGGGGTAAAATAATAAAAAATTGAAATTAGAAATATCTTTAAAAAACAACTTTTAATATTATTATTTTTTTTGGGGGTGGTGGTAGGGAGCTGGGGGTGAGGGTGGGATAAAAAAATTGAAGTTAAAAACATTTTTTATAAACAAGCTTTAATTTTCTTTTTTTTTTTTTTTTTTTGGGGGGGGGGGGGGGGACTTAGGGGGCGAGCGTAGAGGGTGGGGGTAAAAAAATAAAAAATTGAAATTAGAAATATCTTTTAGAAAAAACTTTTAATATTATTATTTTTTTAGGAGGTGGTGGTAGGGGGCTAGGGGTGAGGGTGGGATAAAAAAATTGAAGTTAAAAACATTTTTTATAAACAAGCTTTAAATTATTTTTTTTTTGTTTGGGGGGGGGGGGGGTTGGGGTGCTGATTTGAGGGGAGGGACAATAAATTGATTTTTTCATCAACAAAAAAAAATTGTAATTTGAAGTTTTAATAGTTTTGAAAAATGTTTTCCTTAAGTTTTGAAGGGAAGTCATTTTCCTTAAATTTGAGGAAAATGAATTAATTTGGAAAATATTTTCCAAAGCATTTAACTCAACCAGACATGTGAAAATTGAAAAATATTTTACGAAAAATATTTTCCTTCTTACCAAACATACCCTAAAAGGAAAAACATGACTATAAATCAAAATGATTTTGATGAAGTTGAGGACATACATGTTAGATTTGGGTCCTTATCAACTCCTCGGAGCTAATTTGTCTTTTCTTAATTTGTTAAAATGGATAAATAATTAGTGATAACTAAAAAAGAAAAAGTGGACAAGTAATTAGGGATGAAGGGATTATAATTTAGTAGGCATTTGTTTTTTTTTTTTTTTTTGCTGCTTTGTTTCTTTCAATTTTGGGCTTGGGTCACTTTTAGACCCAAGTATTATGTATGCTTTCTTTTGATTTTAATAAATGGGCATGACCCAAGTTTAATCCAAATTTATTTTTATAGGTAAACTAAGTGTATCTTGCGTAAAATTTGCCTAAATTTTTAATGGTGTATGTCTTTGTCGTGCTTATCCAAGATCAGATAAAAATTTAAGTTACCTTTAATTTCGAATCTTGAAATTTGATGGACTCCATCAATAGACGACTTTAAATTTCAAGGGTTCACACTACTTAGAACAATTATTTGAAATTTTATATAAAAAGGAGATTTATTATTATTTCAAAGCTCCAAATAAATTAATTTCTCTCAACCTTCAATTATCAATTGAAGTTATAATTTTACATAATATGCTTGTAACTTAATTTATCTTTTAAATTAACAGTACCATGTTAATTCTGACTTCCAAAAGGATTATGCTTAAAATTTAATTAAAACTTTTAAAATTTAAAGAAGAAAAAGCATGCAATTTTGATGTCTCATAATTTCTAGGTAATTATGTATTGGTAATATTTGAAAATAAGAAGAAGATACCACACTAACAATTATATATTTAAAGAGGCTAGAATAATTGCTAGGTATTAAACTCAATAATTCATTTTAAGGTTACGAATTAAAAAAGTTAGGCGAACAAGTAAAATAATCATGTAAGGTAAACTTTTTAATTGATTTTAAAGTCTTGAATATTAGGATCTTTCATACATAATTCAAGTAAAAATTTAATAAGCAAAATTTTAATTGGTTTCAAAATTCTAAATATTAGCAAACATAAAAGTCTATTTCATTTAGGTGAAATTCACTATTATGGTCAACATAAATTTAGACTTTGATAATTTTATTTTTTAAAAATTAAAATTAGCCAAGCACGTCGTTATAAACGCAAAAATACAATATATACATTAAAAAAATTAAGAGATCCGGCCCAACATAAAGGCCCAATATCTTAAGCGGAAAAAAACAATACAAAAGGAAATATGTAATCACTAAAAAGGAAAGTAAGGTTGAGTGTGCAATCGTCTTCTTCACCACATCGCCGACTCAAAGAAGCTTTATCGGTTGGAGATTCATCGGCATCTCGATGAAACAATGTTAGCTAGGAAGTGGAGCTAGCTTAGGTAACCTCTGTCTTTGCATGACTTGTTATCTTATGATTGTGTACTCATCGGGAAGATCTGATGAGTACGATCCTCCATGCTGAATCTCTAATTTGTGATCACATTAAGTTCTGATTGATTCCATTTGCAGACACCTCAAATTCTTACTTAGTGTTACAAAATTAGTTATCAAATAAAGAATTCTTTAGCTTAATTTGTGTAAAATCGGACAAGCCTCTTCAAATAGGTTAACCCTCTGATTAATTACAGATATCAATAATTGCTTTGATAATTCTATAATTAAAATTTAGAGCTAATTCTTATTGCTCTACATAATTACCTAATGTGGACTCACATAGTTAAAATTTAATGAACAAAATGAGGATACATATTTACATATATAACCTATATATTTTTATAATCAGTGCGCTACAACTTTTTCAATTTTTAACCTGAATAAGTTAAAAATTACAGTTATGTGCTAGTAATAAATACATGAAGATGTAATTAATTAATAATAAAAAATTTGGAACTTTAATATTGAAAAAGTCCTAAATATTAGATTTGTGTGTGTTGAAATTGCTTTGAATAAAAACTATTTCAATAGCTTTATATTACTAACATCACTTTTTTCCTCCATATAACTTGTTTCTACTTAGATAAATGATGAGTAGGAATAGGTGACTTTATTTTACATGAAAAAATAATTTCTTTGAATAAAGCTCAAACCTATTAATCAATAATATAAGGAAATGATTAAAAGTTTCATAAATTAAAGGTACAATATGTGTGCAAACTAGTACTCCCACATACTTAAAATAGATAAAGATTTAATAACCAAACTTATAGTTAATTTCAAAACTCTAAATATTTAAATAAGAATATCACAATTTTATTTAGTATGAAATTCTTTTTAAAAAGCAAGAAAAATGAACAACATTTTGCTAAAAATCTTCGTTCTATTAATATAATATAAATAAATATAAATATAAATATAGATTGCTTTTTGATTCTCTAGGTTTTGGCATAAGTAGTAATTAAAACATATATTTCGATCTTGAAATTCATAAGAAAATATGAAGTTCAAACATAATCTATATCAGTTTTTTCTTTCTTTGTAGTAGAAATATGAATTTTTTTTTCTCAGTTCAAACGTAATCTATATTTGTTTTTTCTTTCTTTGTAGTAGAAATATGAATTTTTTTTCTCAGTTCAAACATAATATAATAGAAATATGAAATTCATAAGAAAATATAGATTATCTCAGTTCTTTTATCTCTTTTGATCTATTTGCCTTAGAATATTTTAAAATGGCATAAAGTTCAAATATAAATTTTCTCGTTCATTTATTTTATAACCTGTCATTGTATTTTAAAATATAGTCAGAAATTTAAGAATGAATAATCCTTAGAATAAATAAATAAATAAATACATCAAAATATGTTTGAAAAATTAATATCTTAAATACTATCACAGACTAATATTTTTTTTAAAAAAAATTGAATGTCCCTAAGAACAGGCAATGACATACATGATCAGGAAGAAATTTTATGTCTTATTTTAAAAATATTTCATTCTGAGAAACATAAAACAAGAACTTCGGAATTAATTAGGAACAATCATATTGGCGATGACAGTATAATACATTTACAGTTTGTTTATTAGAATTTATTTTTTAATTCTTTGTATTACTACTAATGGGAAATGTAACCAACGTTTATCTATGATTGATTTTAGAAAATTGAATTGTTTAAAGTTATGGGCTTTAATATGGAAGTTTGTAGAAACAAGGCAAATCATTGTGTTTATCCTTTGATACATGCCTTCTTTAGATTAAAGGTGGATAATCACTCTAGCTAGCATTTTGATCCTCACTCCTCCCCACTCTCCTTTTGTATCTTTTGAATAACAAATTGTTAGGGGTCTATGCCTAACCCCTCATCATCCCAGGATAACTGGGCGGATGGTTTTATAATTTAAAAAAAAAAAAAAAAGTGAAATTGATTCTGATTTTTAAATTTTCAAATAAAATTAAATATGTCTGACTATTAAATTTATAAATCAAATCAATAAAAATGAGATTTTTCAATCTCGCCTTTTTTTGATATGATACTCTTAATTACCAAACAATTTTGATTGGAGTTGAGTTTAAGATATTAATTTGAGTCATATTTTTTTTTTTGCTTATTTTAAAAAATAATTGTAAACTATTTATGTATTCAGTTAAAGAAAAAAATTGTGCAGGGTAAAAACTTCAACAACAACATTTGTTATGGAAGGCACAAGACACGAGTAAATCAACTTTGGATAAGTGAATGTGAATGAAAGAATGGTGTACTAGATTATGAAAGAATAGTGCCTTAACAAAAACATATGGAGGTGTTAAGAGAACGTAACAAAACTCAACACGAAGACTCTGTTATATGTAGTAGCATTACGAAGAAGGTTATAAATTTGTGCAATAATTGTCAAAATATCCCCTTGAAAATTGAGAATGTAGCTCCCAATCGTCTTGATTATGTCCCAAATTCATCGATATGTGAGGAGGGGACGCTATTAGATCCAGAAATTCAGTTGTTGCCACCATTGAATGGACCATTTGAATCGTTGACGGAAGAAGAATTGGCTTTCTTTGATAAGCCTGATCCTGGATATCCACAAGCGTATGTGAACAAGAAATCAGAATGATATAAAGAAAGAAGCATATATGTTATGACACATTAATCATAATTGTTCGAGTGGTTAGTAGTGCACTTGTTTTAGTTACTTTAATTGGTGGAATTAAACTCCTTATTATTGAGTAGAAATATGAAGTTTAATTTGTTATTTCAAGAAATATGTGAGGAAATAATCTCTTATTATGATTTATAAATTAAATAGAAGAAAATAATTTTTTTTTAGATTTGTAAACAATGAAAATCTCTTTAAAAAAATAGCAAAATTAAAAACAAGTTTGTAAATGACTATAAAATCAAATCTCTCAAAATTTGGAGAAAAGTGTCACCATTAATTGCTTTTGTTTAATACTAGGGAAGTAGGGGTGTAATTGGTTCGATTTGATCGTTTACTTTTTTTTAAAAAGAAAATGTTCCATAATAATTTTCTAGTCGTTTTATGATGTATAATCAAAATTACACTTTTCGAAATCATCTGAATGGTCTATGTTTTTCTTTGTTTTAGGTATGATATAGTTAGTTTCCATTTTTGATAAATGTATCTAATGACTATCACAATCAATAAAATTTGTAAATTTAAATACCCAAAAATTTACAATATTTTATAATGCCAATTCACAAAAACAATATACTCATTATATTTATAATAGTCACATGCCGCATCACTATTATATTTTAAAGAGGCGTATGAAAATTTGTATTAGATTTTAAATAAAGATCTATAATTGATTTCATTGAACAATTAAGTTGGTGTACTTTACTATCCTTTGTAATGTGGAATAGTCTGTTTTGGTTGTACTAGACCATTACTATATCAAAGAAATATTCTATTATATCTTGTTAACCATAGATGTTACAAAATATCTTTTTTTAAGAAAAATAATAATTTGTAATTGAATATACAAAACAAATATTGTGAAAATCTCACCTCAAAGTTCAATATCCTAGAATTAACAGTGATGGATTCAGTATCCCTTTTATTCCTTCATAATCGTGCACATTTGATCCTACAACTTTTTACTCTCTTATTTAATTTTTTCCTCGATGGTGAGTACCTATTTTGCGATGGTCAAAGATAGGATCTCATACCGCCTCCTGTACATGGCAGGGGCAGGGGACAAGGTAGATGTACGATCCAAGTAATAGTGTCCACTAGAAGTCATCCTAGAGTCGTATCTCTAGCTTTCTCTTTTCGTTTAAAATAAAAGTGGTCAAGTTTTTCATCCTAAAATTTCAAATTTACATCCTAGAGTCATTTTGGACATTCTAGCGTGAAGCTTAGCAGAAAAAATCTTTTGAGTTTGAGTACTTGGTCTGTTTGGAATATATATACGATCATTTCATTCTTATTTACCACCATTTAATGTTGCGCTTCAGTATGAGTAGACTTGTAGCTTTATGAAACTCAGCCAGCTACCATGAACATTAGACTCGAGGGTATATAACTCTTCTTTCATTAACTAGAGATCGATGGGACATCATCCAATATAATGGACCACTACTAGCATGACTACTCCCTTTTGATCATACAAGAGCCACTTTGAGTTTGAGGTGCATCCTCATCGATCGATTGCCTTAGTGTCACAGGATTGGAAAATGGTGGAAACATAACCCATATCACTTCCATTTTGTTGCATGTTACATGGCATCTACACAAGTTGGAATTCAGTATTAGGAGATTCTGGAACCTGGTCAGATAATGACAGCTCTTTCGTCCGAAATGTTTGTAGAGACGGACTTTAATTTGTGGATTTTCAGGACCCATGACCACACACACCTGTTTGCAGCAATGCCCTCATTTTCAACTCAAGGCCAGAAAAAGAAATGCACATTACTATTATTTGCTGTTTGACAAGAAAGCCCCATTGAGGGTTAAAGTTCATGTCTGATCAAAATGAAATTAGTGAGCAAAAACACTTCATTGCTTTTTTTACTTTGTAAAGTGTTGTCTGTCTACACCATGATTTGATTTTTGATTTTAGCATACAAGTCACAACTCTAAATAAAATACAATGAGTACTTAATTGACACATCTAAAAAGGGCTCAGAAAGCTCTAATTTCATATAACTTAAGCACTGCATCAAGTGTAAAGTCTTCTATTTCTCGATTGGATCGCTTGAAAATGTTTCAATACGCACAAACATTTTTAGATTCAAATTAAACAGGACTTGATATGTTTCAAAACAGCTTAGCTGCATTATCTTCCTACCAATGCCATGCTATGACTTGAGGGTGACTGTACAACCTTAAGCCGCCTGAGTTGTTGATCATCACGTGAGTGATGTGATTTAGTAAATTAGAACTCATTTTCTGCAATATATAGGCAACCTAGTCGTAGTATAACTAGAGCACAAAACCAAAATACAGCAGAAACAATGAGCTACTTCACATTAAAAGTCAGGAATATGTGAAAATGAAAATATGCATTGTAACTGGTTAAAAATAGGAATATGTGTTCATTAAGCCTCAATATCACATAGTAAACTGTAGCATAGTCCTCTTTTTTCCATTTAGTCGGTTCGTCCTATATCATAAGATTTGACTTGATAGGAAATCTTACATGTAATGTAGCTTATTATCAAAGGAGAAAAATCAAAGTTATATGATAGAGAAAATCTCAATGAAATTAAATTTTAAAAGTTGTATAAAAGTGGAATTTGAAGAGAAAGGAAAGGTCTACGTAAATCTTACCCTCCCTTGTGGATAATTGTTGTTGAAGTAGACGTTTCACATATCTATATTTTTCTTAAATCACAGCATACCTGTACTACTTTATGGGACTTCCTTTCTTTTCTTCTTTAAATGAAGTAATAAAGTAACAACAATAATGCTCACAATTACATTCTATGGTACCCTGACCTTTAGTTTGCTTTGAACTTCAACATCTCCGACTAATGCAGCGAACAGTAAAGGAAGCAAAACAATACAAATGTCAGTCAGTTACACACAAATAAGTGACATTTCTCCCCAGGTCAAGCCTTCGACGATGCAACATAATTTAAAGGTATAAATTAAGGCAACAAAGAATATGGGAGGGGAAAAAAATCAGTCAGCAGCAATACAGAGTTTTGCAGCATGGCCTCTTGTGTCAAAAGCCTTCACTTTTCCAGATATTTTGACAAGTAGAAAAACAACAAAATTGAAGAACAAATGAAAACTGCCAACACTTTTATATCCTTGTTTCACAATTTTAGCTTCAAAGGCCTGCACATGAATTTAAATTTGTATAAGAGTTAAAACTGTTATGTTTAATAAGTTTTGGTTGGATATGTATTATATATGTATATGTTCTCAGACAAAATTCAACTATGATGAAAGCAACACAACACAATCTCATGAACTCTCAAACTCACGCGAACCTGAGCATTGCAGGAATACTAAGAAATTTTTAGAATAAAAGGTTTGGCGAGAGCAACTATGTGTTGATTTGACTCTACCAACGTCTTTGCAGTGCAGATCCAGAATTTTAATGGGTGCTTGAGTATCCGAAACCTTCAGTGGTTCCACCTTGCATCTTTGGTTATTGTTTATCAGGAACTGGAACTTTCCATGGTGAACTTCTCGACACAAATATGGAAATAATGGTTGAAAAGTTTTTAAAAAACGACGCAAATTTAATGAGTTTCATATTCAAATACGGTTGAGTTTTCCAAAAATAAAAATTATAACTCCAATTAGTTTCCTATTTGAATAAGGTTAAGTTTTCCAAAAATAAATTACAATTCCAATTAATTTCCTATTTGAATAAGGTTGAGTTTTCCAAAAATAAATTACAACTCCAATTAGTTTTCCATTCCAATAAGGTTAACGTTTTCACTACAATTACTTTCCTACACAAATTAAGAAATATACTCCCTATATATATATTTTCTTTGCTTTAAAATATTTCTACATCTTCTTCTTTGTTTTTGTATCTTTTAAGTTGGAATTCACATTATTTTCAACTAATAGGGATGAAATATATGGATAAAGATCTAATCAGGTGTTTAACGAAATTCATTCGTGTAATGCCTATTGAATACAATGATATTCCATATATAAACTTATACGGTAACAAAGAGCCAGGTGAATTATTCCAAAATTCAGGTAATGATCATGTAAACTATTTTTTTATTCAATTGAAGAGAAAAACCATCAAGGGTAAAAACTTCAACAGATCAATTGTTAGAGGTCGCAAATGGAAAGGACGAGACAATAGTAAAGAAATTGTGGACAAGGAAAGATCACGAATTGGGTATAAGAAAACTTTTCGTTTTGATGAAGAAAGTAGCAGTGCTAGTGAAGATAAAGAAAGTGTATACTCGATTGTGAAAGAATACTGTCTTGATAAAACTACAATGGATGTATTAAGAGAATGCGGAGAAATTAGACATGAAGACTCGGTTATGTGTTTCATTACAAAAAAAGTCAGTTTATGTAAAAATCATCAAAATATTCCTATAACAATCGAGAATGTAGTTCCTGATTGTGTCTCAAATTCGTCGAGAGATCATGATGGATGGTTATATGGTGCAAAAATTTGGCAACTACCATCATTGGATGAACCGTTTAAAGCCTTGACTGATGAAGAATTGGATTACTTTGATACGCCTAATCCTGAATATCCACATGCATACCGTGCTAATTAGTAGTACATTTATTTTAGTTACTTTAATTTGTAGAATTATATTATCAAATATTTCTAGTTATTTAATGGATTACATATATTTTTTAACTTAATATTTTTTTGGTTTCGATATCCACATTGGAGCCCGACTAAATCTAAATTTGCGTCAAAAAGTAAAACGCTCCTTCCTTATACAACTGCGCCACATATGATTAGCCGGATCAGTTAATCTTGGAAACTTAGAGCTACATGAATGACAACACTAACAACGACGAACCAGATGTAGAACAATGATGGTTAAAGGCAACTAAAAGAAGAAATTGCAGATTCGACAACATCAAAACAAACGAGCAGAGGAGCCACAATGATAAATACATAACACAAAATTAATTCGACTTTAAGACCGAATCACTGAAACCGATTGAAAACGACATATCATATTAAAACATCACTAACTCAGCACCTAACGACGAACCAACCATAGAACAGAGGTTTTCCAGCATCCAAAAATCGAAATAGGAAAAAGATGAAGATGGTGTTGTGGAGGGGTAAGTGTTACCTTTCTCCGGGCAACAACTGGGACGACGAGACTTGAACTGATTTCCACTACCACTAATGAACTCCGATGGTTTCAAAATCTGGAAATCGCTAAGCCTTTGATTTTTCAATTCATGTGCCCTTTTCGAGGAAACAGTGAAAGTGATTGTTGCTGCAGGCGCGGGTATTGTTGGGTGCAGCTACTGATGTTGGATTTTTGAATTCTTTTTTCCGGATTGATCTCGACTGCAGGAGAAGACAAGGCAGTGGGGTAATGCTCCCGATTTCGAGTTTCTGGGTTCGTTCTTCGCCGGAAGAAGAAGAAGAAAACGTACAGGTTTCTTTTGGTATTGCTTAATTGGGTGTTGAATGAATTGGGTTTCTTTTGGTATTGGATTTTATCTTTGGTGGGCTGATAAAGGTTTAAGGGAATTGGGCTCAAAGTTGGTCTGCTGATAAAGTTGTATTGAATTTGGAAATGGCCCAAAATTGTTCTTAAAAGACGATTTTTCATAAATTATCTGATATTGTGGAGGATCAAAGTTGGGTGTCAACAGCTGTCCCTTGTTTGACTTGGATTGATGAAAGAAATTCGAGGCAAATGAAATTGACGAATCTAATTTTGACCAACCACTTTTTTAATCTTTAGGAAAGGAATTTTGGTACAAACTTTAGGAATCATGGCCGAACCCTGGTATCAGGTTTCCTACATATCTCAGCTGTATGAGAATTCAAATCACTTGTAGTTCGATACGCTTAATTTAACGCACGATTATGAAAGGATTCAAAAGCTATCTCAATATCGAATTATGAAGAGACTAGATTGCTCGAAAATAAGATTTAATAGAGAATGTCGGAATACAGAAGAGTTTTCTACATTGAGCCCACCTATATATCCTTAAACCTTAGGAATCAGGTTGTTTGTAGTTCGACTCGATCGGTTGAAAAGGAAACTTATTATGCAAGATAACCTTTGGTTTTAGAGGAGTGACGAATGAATCGAGTTTGAAAAAGAGGCTTGTAACTTCTTAGCCATGAATGTGGTGCACTTCACACACATAATTAAGAATTCACACAGATATAATTTCCAAAGCTCTTGGTGCATTGTCACTTATATTGAAAAGTTGCTTCCGATAAAAGTCTAAAAATTTCATCGGATGTGAAACTAAAATTGACAAACTCCAAGGAAAACCCACATTCCTTTTGATAGGGGTGTGGTTTGATTGTGGTGGAAGTCGCTTCTCAGATCGTGTAGTAAGAGTTTGATACTCCTCTTCGGACTATGTCGCAGTTCACTGCTAAGAAAAAGTTCCACGTTGTGCTGGATCCATTTTGATGTCGTCCACACTTGAGGTTTGGTTTGAGAATTCATCCTCTTGGATGCTCTCGACAAAGACTGAATTAAACTTGTTAGTAGAAACTGTAAATTTTTTTCTAAAGCTGGGCAAGGCTGATTTTTTTAGTAAGAAAATGAGCAAACATAAATGGCTTGGGTACAAAATTGACCCAAGCCCAAAACAAAAGTCATCAGCAACTAGCTGATACACCCAGTCAAAACAGAAATGAAAAGACTTGTCGGAAGCAATCAATGCTTCTATCAGCTTGCCGAAGGTCGTCAATGAAGCTGCATGAAGTCCTTCTCCCTTCGAATCAACATGGCAGAACCGCATTAAGCTTGAGCGGTATATATTTGGATATTCATAAGTCTCACGAGCATCATGAATCTAACTCGGTGAAGACTTCTTCAGTTCAACACTATTGCATAGTCATCTACCAAGGTAAGGTCCTACTCCCCTTGTAACTCACCTGAATCGATCTTGATTGAAAAAATAACCCATTTCATCCTAAACTCATGTAGATTGAGCTCAAGAGAACTGATATCACTGCATCTTACCTAAGGATTTCATAGGTATTTTCCAATCTCGATCTATATACATCTGAGCGAAAGCATATTAAACTCTACGGAGAGTGATTGTTTTTATTTTTCAGTCTTGTAGCCCTTCTTCTATTGTTAATGTGATCCATGATTACTGTTCTGACATTTTTTGATTCTGAGATGCGGTTGTCCCTGCTTGTCTGCTTGATAAATTTTTCTCGCTTGTAATGGTATCTCTTTATCAGTAAGAAATTGCATTTTTGTACCTGTAAAATCATAAAAAAGTTTAGCTAAAAAATCACCAAAGTTGTTTCCTTCCACGAAAGTGTGTACTACCACCATCTCCCTTTCCTTTAGGAACTCTTGAATGCATCTTAAATAGAGTAGCGACATGTTTTACCGTATTCAACACATATTCTTTTATGTAAATATTATGACGCCAGCCTCAATCAGTTTTGATGCAGTACATGATAAATTCATATGACTTTTCGATAATACAATGTATTGTTGATGACGATGCCTCATTGATAGAATGATGATGATGAAGATCCGTTGGTAGGATGATGTTTATCCATTGGTAGGATATGAATATATGTCCTTCGGTAGGATGAATCAAAATGATCCATCGGTAGGACATATGAGAATCCATTGATCGTATATATGTAAATACTACCACTTTTGGTAATGTAATATGAATATCCTTCAATGCCAGTGTCACGTCCCGAACTAGGGGAGGCATAAATGGAATTCAATACCTTATGCAATTGAGTTAGCCATTGAAACATACCAATTGACTCAACTGTGGGCCTAGAAGGTTGGGTAGCATAACATCTAAAATATTAAGCTTGGACCATTAGGGTCATAACCTGAACAACAACTTATATAGATAGAGGTAGACAAGCCAAAAATAATAAAGTATTAGTTGGCCGACGAGGCCGCAATTGAGGACATACACATATACATATCTATAAATGCCAAGACTATGTGGCTGGAAAGTGGAAGCTGCAAAAAGAAACCCAGAATACTATGTCCACAATAGCCTCTATGAGTGTCATAAGCATTGGTCGAGACAAGGCACCGACTATACCCAAACTTTACAACAAAAGTAAACATCCTATGAAAGCTCCAAAAAGAGGTGGAGCTTACCAACTCACAGTTGAACCCTGAATCCTAGTGGAGTGGTCAATTAGAATCCTTACCTGGACCTGCTCGCATGAAACAAAAATGCAACGTCCCCAGGCAATGGGACGTCAATACGGATAAAATGTACTGGTATGTAAGACCAAAAATAGAATCATAAATAGTTGCTATAAAAAGGGTAATAAAGATACCACCTGAAATAAAAACTCTGATAGCCTCCATGGTTGACATCCTACCTTATATAAATTAAATATGCATGGTATGCTTGCGTAATCGTGTGTCGTGAATACATATATATAGATGCAAATGCATGTCATACCCAGCCAAGTGCTAGCAATAGTGGTGTCTTCTGGTAGCGAACTTCATATTCGCCAACTTTTGGTCATCTGTGTCTCATACATAAAAATATAGGCAATAGGCCACATACCATCCGTTATAGCTCGGAAGTAGAATGCATAGCATGTAATGTCATGAATTCGTAATGCATTTGTATTACATGAATCATATTGCCAATCTTGGCTCGTTGGTACTTTTGTCCTCATAATCTGGTAATCACTTTCGTAGCATATGTAAATATCTTGTATAACCATATGCTTGTACATTAAACTAGAACACTTAAATCAAATTAAGAAATGTAACTTATACATAAGGATGTTCATAAAGATCTTAAGGTACTTCACTTAGTTTTTATATATGCTTCCTTAGTAATTTGTAAAAGAAAGTATTTCCAAAGAAAAAAAAAAAACATGTCCTTTAGTAGTTTAAACATACGAGTTACATTTAAGAGTTTCGGAAATCAACATATTATTTTTAAGTTTTTCAAAAAAGAAGAAAGTAGCGAGGAAGGAGGACTGATTTCAAACTCTTACTGTTCCTCCCTAATATTTCTAAGTTACAACACCTAAAGAAGAATAATAATATATACGCACAGACCTACAGTCAAAGGAATCAACAAACTGACACATAGACGACGAGTAACCTATATAACCGAACGAGTGGAATAACAACTTAATGGAATCACAAAAATACTTCATCTACAATTCCAATGCCTATCACAGAATGTCTAACAATAGAATAGTAAAACAACCTTTGACGATTTAGGATTCTAAAATTCATGCTCAAAGGAAGTAACGCTTAGCCTTAACATACCTCAATTCTGGATCTTGCGGTATTAATGCGGACTGTACCCCTTCCTTAGAGTATTGTATCTACATGAAATCATGTCACACAACCATTGCCGATAGAATATTAACACGACAGGGTCAACGTAACAATTTAGAGATACTAGCAGAGCTATTAGCTCACCGAACCCTTTTTAAATGTATGTTTCATTATATTTTCTTCTCAAATTACAACCCCAAATTAATGACATAACATACATTTTTGCAGCAGCTATTAACAAGTGGAGGCCTACGTAACAGTCAACAACAACCAAATAGAGTATGCTCGCACAATAATAAAAACTCAGTATATCGCCACACCTCTCTTTTCCAACACCAAAATAACCATAACAAAATCCCAACCATGAGTCTTCAAACCATTAAAGCTAGAAAAAATATATGTAATACAGTCCTATAATTGTTCAATATAACCATAATAACTCAACTCACTGCTTCTGGTCACCATTCTGTGAGTTGTTCCAATAATTACATTTGGAATCACGTCTTTCTTTTCATAAGAAATAAGAGGTTAAAAGGCAGAACCTTAACTTAAACATGATGGAGCTTATAGTAATTTAGCATGTCTTGTCAATAACAAGCAGTTTCCTTAAACACAAGACGTTGAACCAAAAAGAAACAATTTGAAAATTACAATGCAATAATAGAACCAACATTACACTAATTTATCTTACAATTAAACACCCATTTATACTTCTTCTTCTCTTCCATACTCATATAAACAAGAACCACACACATACAAAGTATTTCCAAAATTTCCAGCAACAACAACATCAGAAAATACTTCAAAACATCCCAACATTACGTAACTATCCAAATTCGATTTTTCCAGCCATCTATTCGTGTTCTTGATTATATAGCGTAGCTATAACTTTGACTCACTCACTAAAATGAAGGGTTAGAATTATTACCTCCAAACAACAGCAATACCACCTAAAAAACGAGACTCCTTCACCATGAAGAATCCTTCAAATCACAACCAACAAGGAGAAAAAAAGTAACACAACCTCTATGAACGTTCCGAGGGTGAAACTACGTTGACATTTTGTAGATATTTGATTGGATGATAGGGTAATCTTTAGAGAGGATTTAGGACAGTTTTATTCTTATTTTGGTTGAAAAATATGAGATAAAACGAAGGAGAAATTAGATCTTATAAAGCTAAACCGACATAGGAGCTAGGGCCCACCTTCACGTGCCTGCTTGTGCAGTCTCACTAAAATATGAATATCTCTCAATTCTGAAGTTGTATAGACAAATGGTTTAGTGCGTTGGAAGGTAGACTCATAGACCTTCGATTTAGTATATTGGGGTTCATATAAAGCTTTATAGATTGGGAGAAAAGCTCCAAGATATTTAACCTAAATTTCAGAAAATTTATCAAAGAAACTTACTCTAACTTTTGTTGACTTTTTTATTTCCCAACTTACTTGACTTCGAAACTTAACTTACGATCATTGGGAGACTATATCACCTTATAAAACATTCTTCTTAGCATATAAGACACTCTTTGTCTTACCCCAAAGGTACTGGATATGTAACACCCCTAAATGCTAACAAGAGATTCTTGTCGATTGACCGTTACTTATTACTATAATATGTTTTACTCTTATGTTGGGAACTTGAAATTTTGGTGATAATTGCTAACTTGTTTAGCATAAGTATATCGTAATTTATGGAATTGTATTGGGGTATTTACGTAATAGTATAATTAGAGTTATGCATACTTTTAAAAGGAGGTGAATGATATATATATATATATATATAAATGTATATATATGCTTTTTTGGACAGCACAAAAACTTTTTGGGCAGCACCTTTGAAGGCCAGCTGTCCAAGTGATAAACATCACTTGTGTGGCTATATATTGACACTTCTCTAGTGAATTTTGGTTCCTTAAAAGCCTAAAAACCTTAGAAATTAATTAACCAATTGTTCATCAAAATCACAAGAGAAAAACTTGGTTCTTTTGGCTGGAATTCGAGAGACACACTGCTTTGTTGGTAAGTGCTGAAATTTGTGTTTGAGCTGGGTAGTGGTTGGTAATTTGTGTATATCTTGTCTTTAGAGCTTAGTTTACTGTGAATAAATATGTTTTGGAAAGCTAATTCACATACCTACAACTCTTATGTTTATGTGAAACTCTAATTTAGCTGTTATGGATTCGAAATATAGGATGCAACACAGGACAAGTTCTGTCTAGATTTCAGATTTAGAAATCCTGTATGAACAACTGTTAGTGTACCGATGATATCGTTTTGTACAAAATGTATTTTTTGGTGATTCTTGTTGCGTTGCAATCTTAAGAGATGTATCTACATCTTTCATGAAGGTTATAAAGTCTAGTTTTTCTATTTTCCTTTTCAAATATAAGTTGCAACATAAGGTACTAGACTGGCCTGAATCACTACTTTGGGAACATAGTTGTATCTGTGCAGGCTGAGCTTACTTGTGATGATCATCTTGTTTTATTTTGACATTATTGAGATATTAGGAATTAAAGAAGTTATTTAATTATATTTTTAAGGTTGTATATATTTGTGAACAAGTTGAGGACCTTGATACGTTGGTTGGTCTACGGTTTGAGCTCGCGCAGTTTTGTTGGACTGTTGCTATGCTAAAGTATTGAGGTTTGTGTATAAACTTGTACTTGCACTCTTTTAACTGTTGTATATTTGAAAGTTGATCTCGATACCTTGGTTACCTCTTGTCACTTTACATTGTCATGTTGGTATGACATTTGTATTACTCGCCCACTTGTATGGATTGTTTGATCACTTGGCACTCTTATTGGGACCTTGTCCTTCTTGTGGCTGTGACTTTGTCACTATTGGCATGCCTCTTGATTCGGATCATTTGCCATCATGATTTTGGATTTGTAGTCCATCTTAAGAATTGAAGTTGTCCATTTTAAGTACGAACTAGAAAGCCATTTTTAATATGGTTCTTGGTTCTCTTGATTATTGGGTTGTGACCCTTCTTGATACAAGGCGTTGGCCCTTCTTGATACTAGCTTGTGCCAGTTGTGACGACATGAGGTATATATGGGGCGATCCTTGTTATTGAATATCTTGGAAAATGGTGCTATGAGCTTTCTTGACATTTGTATCGTTGAATATCGAACTTGATACTTGTTATATATTGTTACTTGATTTATTTATTATGTTTCAAGTATGCTGCTCATTGACTTGAAAAAAGGTAGCTTGGTGAATTTTTGAAGACTCCGACCCTATAGTTTTACACCACTAAGCTATATGCTTAGCGATAGTTGTTTCTATCGTAGGGGTTGATCAAGAGAAGATGTGAAGCTGGCCATTGGGGATGGAAATTTTGAGAACTTTAAAGAAGATCACATTTGCATATAGACATCTATATTTTGTATAAACTTTGGGACTTATACACGATCTATGTGGTGTATATTTGCATGTAATTTTGAGGGCTAATCGGATCATGTCCATGGGTTGTAATATAAGTATGGCTACAGGTTTTGTTTATTTGGGGTGTGTAAACTCAAGTTATGTAATATATTACATTTCCTACTTGTTTTGAATGATCGTATGAAGCATGAACCCATTTAGTTTGGGTACTCGAAAGTTGATAATTTTTTTATAGCATCATCTACTAGCGTGGGGACAATATATGCATTAAAAATATTTCGTGAGTTATTGGCATATAGTAATATGAAAGGGTCGTTACAGGATAACTTGAACTTTTCGAACGGGCGGGGTGTTAGAAGAGACATTCTTTAACTCGAACTTGTTTAAGGGCATCCTTTACCTATAACGTTAGTCTAATTCTTTGATTTTTTTTACCTCCACTTTGCAAACTTATTCTCCTAAAATGATACACCAAGTCATATAAGCCTCATACACGAGGTCTCACAGCCAGCCTCATCTGACTTCAACGTAAAATAGATAGGTTGCACATCTTTCACCTCCGAATAGATGCGACTTAAAAATATCTTTCAATTCCAGCCTCCTCTGACTTTAACGTGAAATAAATTGGATGTAAATCATTCACCTCCAAATAGATGTGACTTAATAATATCTTTCGACACAAGTTTCCTACGACTTGAACACATAATAGATAGGGTGCACATCCTTCACCTCCAAATAGATATGACTTAACAATATCTTTCGACGCCAGTCTCCTCTGACTTGAATGCGAAATAGATAGGGTGTACATCATTCACCTCCAAATATATGCGACTTAATAGTATCTTTCGACGCAAGTCTCCTCCGACTTGAATGCGGAATAGATAAAGTGCACATTCATCTCCTTCGAATAGATGCGACTTAATAATATCTTTCAACGCAAGACTCCTCTAACTTGAACGCGGAATATATAGGATGTACATCATTCACCTCTGAATAGATGCGACTTAAAAATATCTTTCGATGCAAGTTTCTTCCGACTTGAACACGGAATAGATAGGGTGCACATCCTTCACATCTAAATAGATGTGACTTAAAAATATCTTTCGACGTAAGTTTCCTCCAACATGAACGCGGAATAGATATGGTGTACATCCTTCACCTCTGAATAGATATGACTTAATAATATCTTTCGACGCAGTCTCCTTCAAATTGAATGCGGAATAGATAGGGTGCACATCCTTCACCTCCGAATATATGGGACTTAATAATATATTTCGACACAGTCTCCACTGACTTGAACATGGAATAGATAGGGTGCACATCCTTCACCTCCGAATAGATGCGACTTAACGATATATTTGGAAGCAGTCTCCTCCGACTTGAATGCGGAATAGATAGAGTGCACATCCTTCACCTCCGAATAGATGTGACTTAAATGCAATGACCTTCTCGGCGAATGAAAATGCAATGGTCCTCTTGGGAAATGAAAAAATTTAAATGATAAATGACTCGATGATTGTCCAGTGTAATAAGGTGGATGACTCGATGATTGTCCACTGTAATGAGGTGGATGGCTCGATGATTGTCTTGAAAGTGTCATCCTCTCAATGCTTTCACATGTTCCTGTACTTGAAAAGGAATGATTAGTAGACATAATGTCGCCTTAGCTAGTGACTTAGTGAAGAAACCTTGAGAAAAGATTCTTTAAAAGAGAATTTGTACAATATGCCAGATCACTTTGACATATGTGAGAAACCATCCTTTTACTCTTGACTATTTTGTATTTATTGTGACTCATGTCTTACTAGGGGATTTGTATGAGGTGTTGGTAGCTCGCATCCTGAATTTATTCTGCTCCATTATGGCAATGCTGGAGATTTTGAAGTCGACTTTGAACTTCAAGCGATGCTGGAGATCATTTGAAGTTGACTATCGAACTTCTCACAGTACTTGTTGGAATTTTTGAAGTCTTCCTCATAAATTCTATCTAGTTAGAACTCTTGGCAAATCTCAAAATGATCTCAAATCTTGACTTGCTAGAGATAGCACCTTTATTGTGAATTTTTGAGATATTCTCAAAAATTCTATCCCAATTTTGTTACAAGGAGAAAGGAAATCACGTTAGGTATATAACCGAGCCTTTGTGGCGCCTACATATCCTGTTGATCCAGGAATCAGGTCAAATGTAGTTCAAATCCTATAGATGATGAATGCTCCAAATAATCTTAAAAAAGATCATCAATAGAAAATAGTGTACAATATGAACATGATGAAATAGGAAAATGATATTCCCTGAGATATTAAAAGCCTAAAGACAAAAAATGTGTCACATTTTTGGAATAGACAACCCGATGAGGTAAAATAGGCGTATCTCACTGACGAGATTAACCTATTGTCACTTTTTATAATGAACAAACAAATTTTATAAGAGAAAGCAAAATATTTTTTTTTAAAAAACACTCTATAAAACATGCTCTGCAAGATATTAAAAGGTGGGTAGTTGTGCGGCTCTTTTTTTTTTTTTTGGAAGAATAAAGAATATGAAAAGATAGTCAAATCTAGACAACAATTGGTACCAACAGTTAAGGTTGCAAGTAAATCTCTCCATTTTTTTTTCTTTCTCTATATAAGATTGAATTCAAGGTAATTCCTACAACTTGAAGTGGTACCTCAAACATACTTAAGGATCAACAAGATTTGTTCATCTTACTTCGAACAAAGGTTTTGAATTGTACCAATCCTCAATTTTCAAGCGCCCTCACAAAAAGGAAAAGTCATATTTCACACATATCGAATATTTGATTAGAGGACATTTTTCAAAGTGCACTAACACGCACAAGGATGTTCAATGCATGCAACGGTGATACCATATGTTTGGCCTTAATGTAAATCTCCACTAATGTGAGAACATTTGGAATGAGATATGTAGGGCTCGTCATTGGATTGTAATGTAGGCTTAGGATGGGTAAGATATTTATTTGGAATAAGAGTGATTTAATTCCTCCTTGAGAGTCACAGTGATTTTGTGCATCTAATGATTGATACGCCTTTGGCATTTGATCCTCTTTGTCCCTCTTTTATTACGACATCTTTTGAATCCATATTTGTTGGAGTTTTCCCTTTTCTTCACCCCTTTCTTTTGTTTTGACTTCTTTTGAGTCCTTATTTCTTGGAGATTTTTTTTATTTCCTTTCTTTTGAAGTTTTCTCCCCTTTTGTTGGAGTTTTTTCCTTCTCGTCTTTCATTGACCTTGTAGGGGTGTTTTTTATTTCTTTATTTCTTTCAACCTTTTTTCTTTCTTTTTTTTTCTTTCTCTAGAAGTCATTTTTCTTCCTTGACTTTGAGAGACTTAATATCTTTTGCCTTTGATAACTTCAAACTTGGATCTTCTCTTATAATTTGCACTTCTTTGGTGCGCTCAAGAAGGTTGGGCCAAGAGAGGGATAGTGCATACGAGCACTAAGAAGGGTAATGACTAAGATTTAGTTGTCCAAAGAACATTTTTCAGGCTCAAAGTGGAGAAAACTAGTATTAATGTCATTTGGAAGGCTTTGAAAGGCGCAATAGGGTCAAAAAAGGCCTAGAATCCTTTTCCAAACCAAACATTACTCAAGATTTCACCTCGAAAAACATTCAGGCCAAGTGATAGATCAACAGTGCGATGCAATTGAATTTTGATCTAAAAGTTCACCACACAATGCACATGAAAACCATGAGGCTGGTTTTATTCTTATCTCGAATATCTGCAAGAGAATTTTCAAGCATCACAAAAGTACAAATGATAGGTATCAAAAGAGTCTATGATTTACCACAAAATCAGTCTTCTCCATCACATCGAATACTTTTACATGCTTCTAACTGCATTGGTCTGAACTGAGCTTAAGACATGACTCTTACATTATGTATATAATGTTGTTGTTGTTGTTGTTTTAAGAATGAATACCGAATTTAAGAAGGGGCGTTTACGTATCTCACTGAGATGAGAATCAGGTGTGCGTAGTTCATGCAGATATGGCTTTGAAAATATGCATACACCATTTTTTTTTTTAAAAAATTTAATTCGAAAGAATAAATACTGAACCCAAGAAGGGCTTGTCTGTTATTTTACTTATTCTAATAAAAGTCCTTTAAAGCAATTGCCTGTTGAGCCTATTATGATATTCATTCAAGGTTGTCTCCGATTCTTGTATTTACACAAGTTAGTCATCTATGTTCAGCTTGGCAAAATTTTGTTTTAATTTCAGTCAAGCTTTGGGTCCTTATTTAGCTCAACTTGAGGTTACAATCTTGTTGTTTTAGGCATCCCTTTATGGTCTGTTGCTTGGGGTTCATTATTTCGTTGTTTTGCTGTCCAACATGCCCCGCTTCGATCAAGTCCATGTCTCCTTTTGTCTATCTGAGATGGGTCAATATGCTTGGTAGATTAGATGATAATGATATATATTGGTGAAATAATAAGTTAGTTGATGGAATTCATGTCTCGTTATAGAGATTGATTGATATTCCTTTTTGAGAAACTTATAAGTTTTCATCGTGTCAAATTTTGCAAGTGGATTTATGAATCTGACACATGAAATAAGTTAATTAGATCTCTAAAGGAAATTAATCATTGAATTAAATTTGTCAATAATTTAATTTATTTATTAGTATCTGTAATCTTAACATGGGGAATCACCTAAGTGTTTAATGGAGAATTTCGAAATTTAAATAGAGGAGTGCAATTACGAATTTCTAGTGGAATGATTAGTAATTTATTATGATAAGGATAAATCCAAATTAATTATTTGGAATTATTTCCACAATAGGAAACCTCAATAATTAATTATGTGGTCCTTACAGTGCCCATATTTAACTAGAACTCAGAATCCTATTTCTATGGAAAAAGGAAGAGTAATGTGGGTTTTTCTAGTTTCTAGAAAAACTAGTTTTCTAGTCCTTTTTGGATTAGGAAGAAATCTCTATAAATAGGGATTCTCCTAACCTACCCACCCAAGTCTTGAGTGAGTTTGGATGTGAACTTGGGATCACTGTAGAAGACCATAATTGTTGTCTATCTTGTGGATTCGCTTGAAGGTCTGTCTAACTTAGGGATTCGCTTAGCTGTTGTCTATCTTGTGGATTCGTTTGAAGGTCTGTCTAACTTAGGGATTCACTTGAAGGTATCTGCTCACGCTTCAAGAGTATTTATCGAATTAAATTTCAGCAAGTTTTTGTGTTCTAGCATAAACAGTATTGATTATCTATTATGTCCTTTTTATTCTAATAAGATTACTAGCTATGAACTTTGTTTATAGTTATTAACCTGTTGAATGAGCCTTCTCTTCTTGAATATGTCTATTTGGATATGGTCAAGCCTAGTTTGTATTGTTTATATTGTCATCGAGCAGTACATGTTTTCATTTGGTTTGCTGTTGTTCTTACGTTAACTTTCATTGGCTAGTCTGTTATTTTATCTATTCTAAAGACCTTTAAAGCAATTGCCTATTGAGCCTATTATGATACTCCTTCATGGCTGTCTCCGATTCTTGTATTTACACAAGTGTACTTATATTTTACTAATTTGGTTCATGTCTTGTTACCTTTTCTTTATTGTTGGGTAATTTTCTGCATGCCTAACTTCATTTATTTAACTATTAGGTGTGTCTCAAAACAGTGTTAGTCATGAAATAGTAAGTGTTTGATACAATTATTGCATTTGAATACAGATCCATGGTCATTTACTAATATTTGCTTGATCTGATAACTATGGTATCCTTTATTGCTTCACCGTTTCTTACTTGTTCCTCTGCAAAATTTAAGGTTGTTAATTTTAATCTTGAAATGATCTACATGTCTTGGATGCAGATTTGTTTAATGTCATTAGAATATAATTAAGATCAAATCTATCAGTTGAAATTTGTGTGCTTACCTTGTTAATTTCACTGCTAATAAGTGCTAATGCTATTATTTATGTTCTTTTTTTTTTTTTTCATGAAATCTATCCGAGTTTAACGTGAACTTCTTTTTTCTCCTTGCAATTTTTCGTTGAGCCTAAAGATCAATTTTGCTTCTTATTGAGTCAGCCAAAGTAACGAAACAAGTTGGAGGCAGCAAATAGGGCTAGAAATTGAAATTTAAGTGCTTGGAAAGTCCAAAACAGGCTGTATACTTTCTATATATGGCAGTATACACTAGTATACACGGTGAAAATACTGATATACAGGTCAAAAACGCAAATATACAGGGCGGAGGCAAAATACAGGGTTCGGAAGCAAGAAATACATGAAAAAAGCTGATATACATGCTGATATATACTAATATACGGCTGACGTATACAAAAACAGGAATTGGGTTAAAGCCCAAAAACTTTCAGCAAAATTGGCCCAAGAAGGGGCCCAATTTCATTATCTCTTTTACTCTTCTAATTATTTTGATTATGTTTGACTAATTTTCTTTAACTCTAACTTTAGAACTATTCATTAACCTTACTTACACCCCCCAAAAGATGAGTTATTTTCTTGAGTTCGTTTACTTTTAATACATCTTTTTGTGTTCATTTATTTTATATCAAGTATATTGGTCAAATTTTATACCTTTAATTAAGTTAAATCTTTTGTTCTTAAAAAGATATATTCTTCAATGCCTCTTCACTCAATCACATTTAAACAAATGCCTCTTCACTCAATCACATTTTGTTTACTCATTTTAAAATGGTTTTAAGTTAAAGAATTTTTCTCAAATAATCTTTTAAAAAACTTTTATTTATCCTTCAATTATTTTAAAATAGTTGCATGCTTTAATTGATTAAATTGGTTCAAATTACTATTTCTAAAAATGATACAAATTAATCCTAATTAATCTAGTTTTGTTAAAATTTTAATCACTTGTAATTAATTCAAATGTTTCATTTAGGTCCCTTTTTCTTAAAAAAATAAAAAATGTTCTTTAACTAACTATTTTCTCAAAGTTAATCAAATATTGTAAAATATTTTTTATGTTAAAACATTTTCTTAAAAAATAGTCAAAAAAAAATATTTTGATGAAGTCGTAGGATAACTGCGGGTTAGCGGGCGCTTTAAATGCTTTAAAAATCTTCTTGAAGCATAAATAAGAAGGGTAAATTTTAGGAATCACATAGGTTTAATATGAAATTATAATCTGTCCCTCTTTAGTTTGTAAACATTAATCCCTTGAAAAGTAACACAAACTGGATACATAATATGTAGCTCAGATACATTAAAGAGTATCTGGGATACATTATAACATAAACCAGATACATAATATGTAGCTCGGATACATTAAATACTAGCTCGGATACATAATATATATGTAGCTTGGATACATTAAAAACTAGCTCGGATACATTATAAACTAAATCGGATACATAATATGTAGCTCGGATACATTAAATACTGACTCAAATACATTAATATATAGCTCAAATACATTAAAGAAATAAGGGATTTTAGAGATTTTTAGAAATAGAAGGGGATATTGGAAATAAGGGAAACATATGATGTGTATTTCAGTAATTTTTTCAAATAAGAATCTCTTACCCATTTTCTCTAAATATATAAAGATTTAATCTGTTAGAGTCTTTTTAAATTAAGTTTTCTTAATTACTTTTAAAAAAATCAAGTGACGCCTCTTTTCTAAGTATTTTTCTCAAACTGTTTTGTACTTAGAACATTTCAAAAAATGACTTTTCTAAAGATAGTAAAATTACGACATAACAAGGACGGGAGATGTTTTCGTAGACTGTTGTAGCAACTCGTCCCAACCAAGTATTGTCCGTTTTCATCCTAAAAGGAAAATCCTAGCAATATTTTCCATCTTTTTCAGACTGAAAATAAATCTACACAATAATGTTAACAAGTGTAATTGGGTTAAGAATGCGCTGAAATTGTAAGGATCCAAATATATTAAACCAACAAAAAAATTTAACTTGGGGTTTCCTAATAATTGTAACTAAGGGGTAGAAAATTGAAAATTCAGAAGATAAAATAAACGATACTTGCATTTTGCTGCTAAGTTTGGAGTTTCTAGTTTAGAGGCTCATTCACGATTTTTGAATAGATAGGTATGTTATTACGTTAAATGTGAATCTCTAAGATAATCTAAACTATCAATTTGACCGATTTATAGTAAGTTTGTATCATTGAATCAGTTAAAATTTTAAATTATTGATCCTAAATTAATTATTATCTTATACAATAGTATTTAAAATTAAAATTATAACTCTAATTAGTTTTCTATTTGAATGAGATTAAGTTTTCCAAAATAAATTACAACTCCAATTAATAAGGTTAATTTTTTCAAATTTATTTTTTCAACTACAATTAGTTTCCTACACAAATTAGGAAATATACTCTCTACATATATTTTCTTGCTTTAAAATATTTCTCCATCTTCTTCTTCGTTTTTGTATCTTTTTGGTATACAAATTGATACCAATTTAGTTTTCTATTTTATTTTCCTTATTTGCAGTATGTATGTACGTGAAAAATTTGCTGGATCAGTTTGCTTTTTCCTTTTTTTATACGACCGATTCTCATTTTTTTTTTAATGCCGTTTTTATTTAATTAAATTCATTGTTCAAGTCAAGACTTCGTAAATTGGTAAACATCCACCCCAAAATTCCAAGTGAATTCAATTTAAATATTTTCTCCATCTCAAAATATTTGTCAACACTTTGTCAAGTTTCTTTTTTAATATTAAACTACATGAACTATAACTAGTATTCTAAGATATAATTTAAAAAAAAAATCATATTTAGATGAGAAAAATTAAAATTCTAGTACTTTTCAATAGTTTTGAATCTAAATTTTAATTTAAAGTTATTTAACTCCAAAAATTGACTTTTAAAAAATAAAATATGATAAATATTTTGGGACGGGGAAATGTTTTCGTAGACGGTTGTGTAACTCGTCCCAACAATTCATTGTCCCTTTTTCATCCTAAATGGAAATTCCTAGCAATATTTTCCATCTTTTTCGTTCCGACGGAAAATAAATTTACACAATAATGTTAACAAGTGTAATTGGATTAAGAATGTGCTGAAATTGTAAGGATCCAAATATCTTAAACCAACAAAAAAAAAATTAACTTGGGGTTTCCCAATAATTGTAACTAAGAGGTAGAAAATTGAAAATTTGGAAGAAAAAATAAATGGTACTTGCATTTTGCTGCAAACTTTGGAGTTATATATATACAGAGAGCTAAATTTCATGTCGAAAGTATTGAGATCGATTAAACTCGTTGATTGAATATTATATCATCCACTACTACTTGTTTTAGTATTAACATTTGATTGAATTATTTTTAAAAAATTATGGTGATAATTTTTTTATATTTAATATAATATGAATAAATATAAATATAAATATAGATTATTTTTGGATTCTCTAGATTTTGGCATTAGCAGTAATTAAAACATATATTTCGATCTTGAAATTCATAAGAAAATATGAAATTCAAGCATAATCTATATTTGATTTTTTTCTCTCTAATAGATATATAAAGAAAAAAAAAATTCTCAGTTCAAACATAATATAATAGAAATATGAAATTCATAAGAAAATATAGATTATAACAGGATTATTAAGAACGAATAATCCTTATAGAATAAATAAATAAAAACATCAAAATATGTTTGAATAATTAATTTCTTAAATACTATAACCGACTAATATTTTTTTTTGACAAAAAATTGAAATGACATAAATGATCAGGAAGAAATTTATGTCTTATTTTAAAAATATTTTCATTCAGAGAAACAGAAAACAAGAACTTTGGAATTAATTAGGAACAATCATATTGGTGATGTCATTATAATACATTTACAGTTTGTTTATTAGAATTTATTTTCTAATTGTTTGTATTATTAGTAATGGGAAATGTAACCATTACTTATCTATGATTGCTTTTGGAAAATTGAATTAATTAAGGTTATGGGCTTTAATTCCGAAGTCTGTAGAAACCAGGCAAACCATTGTTTTTATCCTTTGATGCATGCCTTCTTTTAGATTAAAGGTGGATAATCACTCTAGCTGGCATTTTGGTCCTCCCTACTCTCCTTTGTATCTTTTGAATATTAATAAACGAGGTAGGGGTCTATGCCTAACCCCTCATAATCCCAGGATAACTGGACGTATGGTTTTATAAAAATAAAAAAAAAGTGGGACTGATTCTGATTTTTAAATTTTCAAATAAAATTAATTATGTCTAACTATTAAATTTATAAATCAAATCAATAAAAATGAAATTTTTAATCTCGTCTTTTTTCAATTTGATACTCTTAATTACCAAAGAATTTTGATTGGCGTTGTGTTTAAGATATTTATTTTTTTGCTTATTTAAAAAAATAATTGTAAACTATTTGTGTTGAAGAAAAAAATTGTACAGGGTAAAAACTTGAACAACAAAATTGTCGAGGGAAGGGACAAGACACGAGTATATCAAGTTTGGATAAGTGAATGTGTAACCAAGAATCGTGTACTGAATTATGAAAGAATACTGCCTTAACAAAAACATATGGAGGTGTTAATAGAACGTGACAAAACTCAATACGAAGATTCTAGCGTTACAAAGAAGGTTATAAGTTTGTGCAAATATTCTTAAAATATCCCCTTGAAAATTGAGATGTAGTTTCCAATGGTCTTGATTGTGTCCCTAATTCGTCGGGGACGCTATTAGATCCAGAATTCAGTTGTTGCCACCATTGAATGGACCATTTGAATCCTTGACGGAAGAAGATTTGGCTTTCTTTGATAAGCCTGATTCTGGATATCCACAAGCATATGTCAACAAGAAATTAGAATGATAGAAAGTAAGAAGCATATAGTATATGTTATGCCACATTAATCATAACTCTTCTACTGCTAAGTAGTACACTTGTTTTAGTTACTTTAATTTGTGGTATTAAACAAACTCCTTATTATTGAGTACAAGTATGAATTTTAATTTGTTATTTCAAGAAATTTGTGTGTAAATAATCTCTTATTATTATTATTATTTATAAATTGAATGGAAGGAAATAACCTTTTTAAATGTGTAAAAAATGAAAATCTCTTCTAAAAATAGCATAAATTAAAAACAAGTTTGTACATTACTATAAAGTCAAATCTCTCAAAATTTGGAGAAAAGAGTCTCACCAGTAATTGCTTTTGTTTTTATACTAGGGAAGTAAGGGTTGTAATTTGTTCGGTTCGGTCATTTTACATTTTAAAAAAAAATGTTCCATACTAATTTTCTGGTTGCTTTATGATGTATAATCAAATTACACCTTTCGAAATCATGTGAATTGTCTATGTTTTTCTTTGTTTTAGGTACGATACAATTAATTTCCACTTTGATAAATGTAACTAAGATTATCACAATCAATAAAATTTATAAATTTAAATACCCAAAAATTACAATACTTTATAATATTTTACAATGTCAATTAACAAAAGTAGAGCTGTCAAAAATGGTCGGTGCTACATTTGAAAGGGCCTGAAAATGCTCAGCTCAACCCAACCCTAGAAGGGCAGAGGGCTAGGGTGGGATATCCCTTATTTTTTCTTTTTTCATCTTTTTTTCTTTCCAAACTTATAATCTATAACATCAAGAAAATGAGAAGTTCAAATCAAATATGGCAAACAATGATGTTGTTTCAATAACACTAGCAAAAAATCTAGTGTAATTAGCATGTATCTCCCATACCATATACGCAAGCGAGAGAAGAGAGTGACAAGCAAGACGGGAGGGAAGCGAGGGCGCGTCATTTGTCTATGTCTCCTAGATACACGCAAATCTACTTGGATAAAGTGTATCTGGAATAAATTAACCTAATTTTGAGTCATATATTTTGATATAGATGTATCTGAAAGTACAAAAATCTAATAAGATTCATAATATTACAACATAGTGTGTATTTAAGTAATTAGATTATATACTAGTAAAATTATTGTAAGCTACTCTTAAATAAAAAGTTTTGGCCCATGATCCAACCCTGACCTGACTTTGATCAAGCCTCAAGAGCCAAGGGCTTATATGGTCCGGACTTATAAGCCCTAGTTTTAAATGGGTTTGAAAATTTTTATCTCAATCCTACCCTAATAACGGATCGGGCTGGCCTCATGGGCTAACTCATTTTGACGGCTAAACAAAAGTAATATACTCATTATATTTATCATAGTCACATGCACCACTATTATTTTAAAGAGGCGTATGAAAATTTGTATTAGATTTTAAACAAAAATCGATAATTGATTTCATTGAACAATTAAGTTGGTGTACTTTACTATCCTTTGTAATGTGGAATAGTCGGTTTTGGTTGTAAAAGATCATTACTAAAGGTTCCAAAAACATCTATTTTTATATAAAAAACAAATCTGTAATTGAATATACAAAACAAATATTGTAAAAATCTCACCCCAAAGCTCAATAGCTTACAATTAACATTGATGGATTTTCCCCCCCAAAAATCCATAATGATGGGGGAGTTTAGACATGACTCTGAGCTGTATATATACCAAAAATCATAATTACACAGGAGGAGGACATAAACCTTAGCCTCATAAACAAACTGTAGGTTGGATATAACCGTTTTGTTGCTCATACGGTTACTAATACCAATTTGAGATTGAATGATCCTTCTACTGTAAGAAACCTCACAACAAAAGGATATTTTATGCACGTAAGAGCTCATCAAACAAGGATCAATTTTGCCAGCAATCACCTGGCATTGAACTGTAGGTTGGATATTTTATGCCCGTAATACCAACTTGTTTTCTTGGTTCTAAATCTGAAGTTAGGGAGCCCCTCAAGTTCTAACGTTAGAAGGTAAGGAAGTGACTTTAGTGAAGATAGAAGAACATTTTGAGTCCTCACCCAAGTTAGCCAGAAGGTCAGCACTCAGCTACCCTCAAGGTCAGCCAACAGTCTTGCATATGTAAACATCTTTCCATGATGCCCTAGCTTCTGCAACATTATTGGAGCAATAACCATAAAACTCAGCAAAGGCAATAATCATATTTTCACTGCAGTCTCTAATTATACCTCCCCCTCCTGGTGAATCTGGATTACCTTTGTTGCAACCATCCACATTGAGTTTGACACAAGTAGGCCTTGGTTTACGCCAATATACTGCTTGAGAATGAATCATTGTAACACCCGGTAAAACTAGTAAGACTAAACTAGAGCCTAACGTAAAACTAGTGACCTATTAGGGGTTTAGTGTATTGATTAGAGTCGTAAAATAACCTCCGAGACTTGGTATAAATATTTTTGGGTGTAAACGTCAAGGTACGACCCCCAAGTACCAACCAAGGACCCTTGAGAGGGACCTTGAGGCAGCCCCTAAAAGCTGTCAAAAACGAACCGTGGGTGGACCCATGCCCCATAGGTGGGGGTCGTGGGTCGAGGTTGGACCTCCCATGTTCCTCCCAAGTTTCAGTCACAAACGATGGATTACCAGTACGGCTCGTAATCCCACCCACAGTCCGTGGGTGGGGGTTTCGTAGGTCACACCTGTTTTGGGTCTTTAGTTTTTAAGTTGGGGTTTAGGGAAGGGGCTTAGGGTTAATTAAATAAATAAATAAGGTCGTTTAATATTAATTAAGACACCTATAAATACTTAATAAGACCCCTAAACTAAACAAACTAACTCATTCTCATAAGACCCAAATCAAATTCCCTTAAACTCTCCCCTCCAAAATTTCTCTCTCTAGAAACCACCATTGAAGAAGAAGAAGAACTAGGAGACCAAGGCTCAAGAACTCAACTTTCCTCTTTAATTTCGTGAAGGATTTCCTATCAAGGTATGGTAGTGTTGATTTATGGATAGCTTCCTTCCATAAAGCCCTCCAAAACTCTATTTCTCAAAGTTGGTTTTCTCCAAAAATCTAGGGTTTTGAATCTATGGCATGGATTCACTTTCAAAACGATTTCAATGTGTTTATTGTCTTATATTATGATTAATTTGATGAATTACTACTGTTTTCCTAAAGAATTATCCAAGAATCCATGAATTCCTAGGTTTCCCTTAAATTGGATCTTGAAGCATGAATGTGGGTCTTTGTTAGTATTTTGTGTTCGAATTATGAATGTAATGGATTGCTTATTTGAATTAGGTTATTATACATGTTCAATGAATTAATTCTAGAGATATTGATGCATAGTGATCTATAACCCTTGAAGGGAAAAACATGAGAACTAGCTATATGTATGAGACTTGTGTGCATTCAATTGGATTGCTTTGAGAGTAAAGTACTTCTATTATGATCTAATTGTGATATTGGTTGGATGATTATCCTTATGCACACACATAAGTATGAAAATCATGTAATATGAAAGGTTTGTCACATATGTTGGTTCTAAGGGTTGAAGACTAGTCTCCCCTAATGAATCTAGGAGCTATAGAATGAGTTGTGGATTGAGTGTCAAGACATTCTATCCTATTTATCAATTTGAGTCAAAACTTAATATAAACTCAAAAAGGGAATTAATGCTTAGCACCAAGAGGATATGACTATGAGATGGAAGCTTTTACACTAGTTGAGTCCGGCTTCCCAAATGGGTTCCTTTTACACTAGTTGAGTCCGGGTTCCTAAAGTACACTACTAAAAAACTTTCAAAAAAAGACGCCAAAAAGCGACGGACTGCATCGCTTTTCGCGTCAAAATCAACGGAAAAGCGATGCAATCAGTTCCGTCACTTTTTAGCTCGACGCTTTTCAAAAAGTGACAGAGTGCGTCTCTAAAAAGCGATGGACAGCGTCACAAAAATGCGACGGACAACGTCTATTTTTGGAAATTTGATTTTTTTAATTTTTTCAAAAAAGCGACGGACTCCGTCTCTTTTGTTTTAATTTTTTTTTATTTCTAAATTGAGACACTGTCCGTCGCTTTTTCGAAATTTTTTTTTAAAAAGAATTCCAGAAAAGCGACGGACTGCGTGGTTTTGTCTGTCGCTTTTCTGGGAATTTAAAAAAAAAATCCAGAAAAGCGACGAACAAAACCATGCAGTCCGTCGCTTTTCCTGCTTTATTTTTGATAGAAGAAACTGGAAAAGTTTCTACTGCCCACCTGCAAATAAAATTCAATTGAATTGAATTCAATTCAATACTACAGTATTCAGTCCAATCAAACACACAATTATAACAATCTAAACAAAATATAAAATAACATTCAAAAGTACATAAATCATAAATTATAAAATTATAAAATCTTTCAATATTTGTTTAAAAAAGTTTATAAACGTCCAAAGATATAAACTAGGGAGTGAGATCTACATAATCATCCTCATCACTCTCGTTGTCGGTGTCATTAGGAGCCGAAGTATTAGGTCGACGAGTGAGGTTCATCACTTGTTCTTTGATTTGCTGAACAGTCTCATTCATGCTTTTTTGTTCAGCTACTCTTCTTCGCTCCGACTCTGCTAGTGCTGCTGTAAGTTTAACTATTTGATCCGACATAGCAGCAATTTGAACATCAAGTGCCTCAGCTTGACGTGACGATCCAATACCTTCTAAACCTGACAGGAGTCGTCTAACATCGTTTTGAGAGCCTAGACCATAGCATCTACCCTTGTGTGTCCCCCCTACCATTTTTTCTTTCCAAATCTGGGTGGATAATTCAGGGGTCAATTGGACCGAACTATCTAGATTCCCAGCGACGTAGTGCTGAAAGTCATTCTGCATATTAAATATAAAAATTGACATTAATATATATACATATTATATATTCACTATTAATATATATATATTATTCATATTAAATAACTTACAAAAGTTCGTTCGGCCCTTTCCTCCACCCACACATCTGGATCCGACTCATTTTCTTACTTCCTTACATGAGTCTTCTTGAAAACCTCTGGTTCAATGGGAGGGCATCCCAATTCTTTTTCCTATAAAAAAACACTGAAATTAATAACGATATATATGAATCAACTAATTATTTATTTAAAAGTTTAAATAAGAACTTACCATTTCTCGTGCAATTGTTCCAACCATCTTTGCACCTCCAGTGTGCAACGAGCCACCTTTAAGACTGCCTCTAGCCTTTGTGGCTTGATCTGATATTGCCTTAAACTCGTCTGTTTTCCAATACACACTCAATTCATCAAAAACATTAGGCAACATCCAACCGGGACGTACAACACTATCCCAAACACTTTTTAGCCAGGCAGACAGTTTGGTGGATGCCTTTCTCTCAAATGTGGTCGCAATGAACAAATTGTACCTCGACTCCCAAGTACACATAGTCTGAAAAAAAAATTGAATAATATTAATTATATCGATAGTAAAAAAAAAGTAAAGTATACTAAACTTAACTAAAAAATATATACCTTAAAGTTATTAAACATCGCCTGGCGTATACTGTTTGGAATCTCGGTCCAAGAGTGATATGCCTGTGTATAGAGTCTTCTAACACATTTTTTAAAGCCCGAGCAGCATCCTTTGCAGGATACCACCTGCAAAACACATAATAAATATGTTAGTTGATGAATAATATATTAAAGTATAAGAAATAAATAAAATAAACTAACAAATAGATAACAAAACAAACTTACGATGATCCATCGGGCTCAATCATGACTCTACCAAGTCTGTCATTTTGGCCAGGAGCTAAAGCAGACATCGTATTATGTGGTGTAGCACTAGGTGTAGCTGTAGACGAGGGTCGTACGTCAGGATGCATAAAACACTGAGTCAATGGAGGGGTATCGGCCATAGCATATGACTGCTCGCTACTAGAATCTCCAAGCCTCATGGTAGATAACTGAGAAGATGTACCTGTGGGAGATGGAGTACCGGCCGATAAGGGTCGTGCTCGACGAATAACCTATAAAGGTAGGTCCTTGTAGCGTCGGGCAGGTAATGGCTGTGAAGTAGATGAAGTACCGAGTGGTCGACGGTAATTAGGATAATATTGCCGAGGATCAGCCGTACCAAACGGAACAGCAAATAAATGAGTATCATGGCTGATGCGCTCTGGCGCAGAAGAAATAGATCCTACAATATCCTCGAGATCTATTAGCCTCCTAGACTTCTTCTTCTTAGCCTGTTTAGTCTGGCTAACTCGAAGATTCTGCTGATGTCTATTATTGTCACCTCTTGATGACATCTGTATGCAAATTTACATGTATAATATATATAAAAATGATAAATTAAATAAAATTAGAAAAATACACTTACATATATACTAACTAGCTTTCATTCTACACTATTCCTCCTCAGTTCAATAATCTCTTAAATGACACTATAATATTCAATAGTTTGACCAGTACCATCAGCATCACCTTGTATGTAGACACCACTATTATTTGTTTTCTTGTTCCTAGAAACTTCTTCAGTTTGAAACTTAAAACCATTGACACAATACTTATTCATTGTCAGTACTTGAGATTCAGGTCCAAGTGCTACTTCTTTCACTAATTGCAAATGTTGGACACTTGAGTATTCATCGTAAACTTACGTGATTGTTATTTCAAGTAATATAATTTAGTATAACATGAATATATTATTAAATACTTAGTGATTGCACACTTACATAGTTCCTCAGCCATTTGGAAAATTCTGTATAGATGGCTTCATTACCCCATGTGTTTACGAACAAGCTGATCATTTTACATTCAAGTGTTTCGTTAATTAATGATAACTTATTAGTATGTAATTTAATAACATATTTTAAACACTTACTTGACATATGATTGAATCTCTGGACAATTAAGAAAAACATGTGTGACAGTTGATTGCATTTCCATATCAGTGAAGCCTAGCTTTCCACGCTTTTTAGATCCTCTACCATTTTGATTAAAAATTGATATAGGTGGAAATAAAGGATCACTATCGCCTTCATCATTGCGATTGGGCCTATTTCTTCTACATAACACATCATGACCAAAGTAATAAGAATAAAAATCAGCAGTTTCTCTCCCAATATGACCTTGAACAAATGATCCTTCAATCCTTCCCTTTTGTTTAATCGTTTGCTTCGAACTACCAATTTTTCTGCATGTATATATGTATATAGATGTTACTATATAAAAGACTTGGCGAATATATATAACTTAGTGAATATTTCAAATGGATACCTCTCAAATGGATACATCTATCTTGTTTGAACTGGACCTCCGAGGCGAGCCTCTTGTACAAGGTGAATTGGAAGATGCTCATTCACATCAAAGAAACCACATGGAAATATCTTCTCCAATTTAGTAGTAGTAACAAGAATATTTTCCTCTATCCTGTCTAAACTACTCTCCAACAACTTTTCAGAACATAAATCTTTAAAAAAAAGACTTATTTCTGTGATTGATTTCCATATCCTTTCGGGTAGATGGCTAAAAGCGATAGGAATTAAAGTTTCCATGAACACATGACAATCATGACTATTCATACCTATCAATTTTCCTTCATTCATATCTGCCCGCTTTCCTAAATTCGAAGCATAGCCCTCGGGCATCCTCAAATTTTTAACCCACTGAATAATTTCACGTTTCTCATCCAATGTGAATGAAAAGCTAGCTTTGGGCTTAACTATTTTACCATTCTGTAATTCCTGTAGCCATAGCTTTTTTCTCCGACAATATTCCTTTATGCCCATTCTAGCTTTTGGATTGTCTTTTGTCTTACCCTTAACATCCATCACCGTGTTAAACAAATTGTCAAAGTAATTTTTTTCAATATGCATCACATCTAGATTATGTCGTAGCAGATTGTCCTTCCAATATAGCAACTCCCAAAATATGCTTTGTTTGGTCCAATTATGTTCAACACCATATCCAGGAAGTCTAGAAAGTGGAGCTTCTGTAACTTTAGGTAATTGAGAAACTCTCTCCTAAATTTGATGCCCTGTGAGTACTGGAGGTGGGGGGTCACTTTCAACCTTATTTTTCCTAAATGCATTTTTCATCTTTCTAAAGTCATGGTCCATTGGCAAGAACTGGCGATGACAATCAAACTATGTATTTTTTCTGCCATGCTTTAAAGTGAATGCCTTGCTATTTTCCATGCAATATGGACATGCTAGCTTTCCAGCTGTCATCCAACCAGACAACATCCCGTATGCAGGAAAATCATTAATAGTCCACATTAAAGAAGCACGCATAACAAAATTCTGCTTAGTTGATATATCATAAGTTAAAACGCCTTCAAACAACAATTGTTTGAGCTCATGTATTAATGGTTGTAGATAGACATCAATCAAACTTTTTGGATTACGGGGACCTGGAATAACACAACTTAGAAAGATGTAGGGACTGGTCTTACACTTTCAGGAGGAAGATTATACGGAGTAAGAAATACCGGCAAGCATGAATAAGGCGAAGCATTATTAGAGAATGGTGTGAAGCCATCTGAATACAACCCCAATCTAACATTTCTTGGTTCACTAGCAAAATCAGGATATATATTATCAAAATGCTTCCATGCTTCACCATCAGATGGATGAGATAAGACACCCGGTGGCCTTCTATATTCACGATGCCATCTCATATGTAGGGCAGACCTCATCGATGCATACAACCTCTTTAACCTAGGAATGAGAGGTAGATAATGCATCGCTTGAACTGGGACCATAATTCCAGCCGGAGTCCTCTTATAACGAGCATGTCCACAAAACTTACAATTTTCTAATTCATTATCAGTCTTTTAAAACAACATGCAGCCATTAACACAACAATGAATTCTATCATACGTCAATCCTAACTTGGACACCAAACTCTTTGCCTGATAGAAGTTCTTTGGTATGTTAAACTCCAGATTAACTAGTTTACCCAAAAGATCAACCATTGAGTCCATAGCAGCATTAGGAACATTCCAATCTGATTTAATATTCATTAATCTAATTGCAACTGACAAAGCAGAATGCGGACTCCCTTCGTATAGTGGACGACTAGACTCTTCTAATTGATCATAAAAGCGTCTTGCTTCTTCATTAGGAGCTTCATCAAAATATTGTTCCGGTTTCATCCCACCTTGAACTTTGAAAGCATCATTGATCATTTCATGAACCCTGTCACGTTCAACCCTTTCGTGTTCAACCCTAACCTGTTCAACCCTAATTTGGCCATCTGGTGCAACCATATTATATACATCCACAGGCATCGAATTATAAAATATACCATCCAATCCATCACTTTCTCCATGATCAATCCATACAAAATATCTAGGCTTAAATCCATTATGGTACAGATGAACCATAACTGTATCTGGTTTAAAAACTTTTAAGCACTTACGTGCACTACAAGGACACCTAACCAATCCATTATTCTTGAAAATGTCAAGTGTCATTGTATGTTCAATAAAATTTCTAACACCGTCAATAAACTCAGGTTTCAATCCAGCACCATTTTCATAATGCATATTATACATCCACAAACGATAATCCATCTACAAAAATATAGATATTCAATTATATTATAAATAATTATTTAGTTTAACTTGTTTAAACAATATAACAATTTACTATCTTAGTTTAGACTTAAACCAACAACCAATCCACCAACTAAACCACATTATTTATCTTAGCATATTCACACAACTTAACAACCTAAACTAGTTTAGTTTAAACTTAAACCAACAACCAATCCACCAGCTAAACCACATTATTTATGTTAGCATATTCACACAACTTAACAACCTAAACTAGTTTAGTTTAGACTTAAAACAACAACCAATCCACCAACTAAACCACATTATTTATCTTAGCATATTCACACAACTTAACAACCTAAAATAGTTTAGTTTAGACTTAAACCAACAACCAATCCACCAACTAAACCATATTATTTATCTTAGCATATTCACAAAACTTAACAACCTAAACTAGTTTAGTTTAGACTTAAACCAACAACCAATCCACCAACTAAACCACATTATTTATCTTAGCATATTCACACAACTTAACAACCTAAACTAGTTTAGTTTAGACTTAAACCAACAACCAATCCACCAACTAAACCACATTATTTATCTTAACATATTCACACAACTTAACAACCTAAACTAGTTTAGTTTAAACTTAAAACAACAACCAATCCACCAACTAAACCACATTATTTATCTTAACATATTTACACAACTTAACAAACACATTATCACAAAATTAAAGCTAAGTGTCAACACTAGATGGACACAAATCGATTTTGCAAGAAAATCAATTTTGTCATCAATAGGATCAACTAGTGTTGGTACTTATGCTTAACAAACACATTATCACAAAATTAAAGCTAAGTGTCAACACTAGATGGACACAAATCGATCTTGCAAGAAAATCAATTTTGTCATCAATAGGATCAACTAGTGTTGGTACTTATGCTTAACAAACACATTATCACAAAATTAAAGCTAAGTGTCAACACTAGATGGACACAAATCGATCTTGCAAGAAAATCTATTGTGTCATCAATAGGATCAACTAGTGTTGGTACTTATGCTTAACAAACACATTATCACAAAATTAAAGCCTAGTGTCAACACTAGATGGACACAAATCGATCTTGCAAGAAAATCAATTTTGTCATCAATAGGATCAACTAGTGTTGGTACTTATGCTTAACAAACATATTATCACAAAATTAAAGCTAAGTGTCAACACTAGATGGACACAAATCGATCTTGCAAGAAAATCAATTTTGTCATCAATAGGATCAACTAGTGTTGGTACTTATGCTTAACAAACACATTATCACAAAATTAAAGCTATGTATTAATACTAGAAGGACACAAACACATTATTGAAAACATGCAGTTGTACTTGAACTTAAGAAACTTAGAAGCACCAACCTTATCTCCACTTTGTGAAAGAAGCAATATAGTCTTGTATCAACTTTTTTTGATGTTGAGCTTCCTCAGTTGCTTAGCACAAAAAATCCTTAAATTAGTTAAATATAAACTTCAAATCCAAGAATATTAGTTATATATATATATATATATATATATATATATACACTCTTAAGTTTTAATAAGTTGAAGTTTCAATTCAAGTTCATATCTAATTTCTAATTAAACTTAATTAGTTATATATTCAAGCTAATTAGTTCCAACTACCCCAATCTAATTTCAAGTTCATATTCCTAATTAAGTTCAATTTAAAGTAAATTCAAGTTCTAATTAATTATAAGTTTTAAGTAAGTTGTAATTCAAATCTCTAAAATTTCAAATTCAAACTACAGTGCTAAAATCCCAAATTCAAACTATTAGTAGTCCTAAAATCTCAATAATAAATTCAAACTAGTCATAAATTCAAATTTCAAACTAGTCTTAAAATCACAAATTCAAACTAGTCCTAAAATCCCAAAATCTAACTAGTGCTAAAATCCTAAATTCAACTTGCTAGCTATTCCTAATCCCAAATTCAAACTACTAGTCTTAAAATCTCAATAATAATTCAAACTAACTCAAATAATACCCAAATTCAAACAACTCCTTAAATACCCTAATTCAATCTAATCTTACATGCAATTCCAAAATCAAACTAATTAACTCAAGAAATACCAAATTTCAAACAAATTCTAAGATACCCTAATTTAAACTAACCCTAAAATTAAAATTTCAATTCACAATCAACAAACACAAACTAACAATCAAATAATCCCTAATTCAAACTAACAATCAAAAACCCTAAATCATTCCCTTACTAACTAACAATCAATCAATTAAAAAGTAATTCAATATACTAATTAACAAATTAAATACTCAAATTGAAAGAAATTAAAAATAATATTATGAAACCCTAACCTTGAATTAAAGGAGAAGGACAATGGGTCAGGATCGACGCGGCTCCGGCGTGGTCGACCTGCTGCTGGCGCGAGCTGCACTGTCGTGGCTGATCGATTTACTGCGTGCCCGCGAACTTCTGCTGCTAGGCTGGTGGCGTGGCGCCGATCGGAGTTGCTACCTGCCTTTATCAAGGTTTATTTTATTAATTAAAATTATATATATATATATATATATATATATATATATATATATATATATATATATATATATATATATATATATATATATATATATATATATATATATATATATATATATATCTGTGTGTGTGTGTAATTTAACTACACGTCAACAGAAGTTTAATTTAATCAATTCAATTTATCGAGGTTATATATATATATATATATATATATATATATATATATATATATATATATATATATATATATATATGTATGTATATATATATATATGTATGTATGTAAATTAAACTTTTGTTGATGTGCGTGTAGTTAAATTATATATATATATATATATATTAATTTAAATACACGTCAATAGAAGTTTAATTTAATCAATTCAATTTATCGAGGTATATATATATATATATATAAAATTTAACTACACATCAACAAAATTTTAATTTAATAAATTTAATTAATTTATCCATCAAGTTAATTTTCTCCTAATTCATATCAACGTAGTTTCATAATCTAAATATGGATTATAGATATTTTTTTATTTATTCCACAAATTCTAACTTTTTTTTATAAATTACGTATACAAAATTGTTACACTTTTTGAACAATTAATTATAGGTGTAAATGAAATTTTAGTATTATGCACAATAGCAAAATTATGATTTATAAGAATATTTTAAACAAATCGACCTCCGAATGTCACTTTTATTAAAAGTAATTAGATTTAATAAAATATACCGATCTCTTGAGGTTAGGCCTCAGAGTCTCTATGTCCATCGCTTTTTTTGAAAAAAGTTTGATGACCTTTTCACCAAAAAGCGACGGACAAAGAGGCATTGTCTGTCACTTTTTTAAAATATGTTACCACATATTTCGACCAAGAAGCAACATACATAAAGATGCTATCCATCGATAATTTAAAAAATAGTTAAACAATTAAAATTAATAAAAAGCGACCGACTGCATCTCTATCGATATATAATAAATAATGTTGTAAATTCCGTGAAGAAAAGCGACGGACTCAACGATGCAGCGCTGTAAAAAAATTATTTAAAAAGCGACGGACTCAGCGATGTAGTCCGTCACTTTTAAAAAACTAAATTAAAATAAACAAAATAAATTAAAAAGCGATGGACTTGGCGATGCAGTCCGTCGCTTTTAAAAAATAATAAAAATTAAAAATAAAAACATTTAGAAGCGATGGACTCTGCGATGCAGTCCGTCGCTTTTTCTTCCGTTGTTTTTTTGCTATTTTTTAGTAGTGGTAGTTGTCTCATGAGATGGAAACCTTCTACCATAGTTGAGTCCGGATTTCTAGGAGCAATCTCCATATCCCATAAACTATGTGTCCACGTAGGTCTTTAGCTAGTGGATCCACGCAAGCTAAGAGTTTTTAATTCTACCTTACGCAACTAGGACAGCCCCTTTTCGGTGTGGAGTAGACACCAGATTCGATGACTAAGCTCTCATGGTCTATGTCGGTTAAAGCTAATCCTACTATGATAGAATGAATAGGAGTTGGAGCTATGAACTATAATCACCTAATAAGTTTTCCTCAGTATGGATAGGGGTATGGGACCTTATCCATACATTGCACAAGGTTGCCATTATGTTGAGATGATCAATTTGTTGAATTTGCATGTATTTTATGCTTTAGCACTTGTTTCTATGATAGTTCATAAATTTGATCAAATGCATAGTTTTCAACTAAATGTCCCTTTTTAGCATCTTAAATGGTTTTTATGCATAGCTACCATACTTCGTGCATTAATTGTACTAACCCATATTTCTTCTATTTTTCTAATAAGGTAGGTTCCGGCATCTACGGCGATTCCTTCTAGTTCAAGCTTGGGTTGACTACTCTTCAAGCTTGTGATATGTCCTTATGCATACGAGGACAGGAGCTTTATTATTTTTTCATTTCTTTAGTTATACTAGACATTTTCATATTCTATATTGTAAGGGCTATGACCCTAGTATTTTGAGACTCCGATTGTAGTAGATGGCTTAATGAGACTATATCTTGACTTCCGCTTTACTTTTATGAAAAATTTCTTAAAGACTTGAAATTGTGTTTTATTCTTTATTATTTTATACTTAAGTGATGATGATAAGCTAAGGGGATTACTTGGGTCCTTCGAGATTCCATGTGCCATGTTACGTCTAGGGAGTACCCTTGGGTCGTGACAAACTTGGTAATTAGAGCAAAAGGTTTAGAATGATTCTAGGATTATGTATCATAAACCACGTCTAGTAGAGTCTTGTTCATAGTGTGAAGCGCGCCACATTTATGAGTGAGAGACTATAAGATGTTAGGAACTTACACTTCTTTCATTACTCTTAAGTCGTGCCATAGAGTTTAACTCTATAGAGTCTTCCTTCTAATCCTTCTCTTGTGTCTTCAGGAAATGAATACACGAATGGCCAATGCAAGAAGGGTTGAAGAGGAGAATGTGAATCAAGGAATTCCTCGAGGGAATCTAGCTCCTCTAGATGAGAAAGCTCCGGTTGATCCGGTAAATATGACTCAAGAAGAATTTAAGGCAACTATTTAAATGATTAACTCAAGCTATGACTGCCCAAGCTCAAGACGTAACAATTCAATCTCAAGCCGTGACAACACAAGCCCAAGCTATAACAACTCAAGCTAATAGGGATGTTGGGCCTAATGTGAACCCTAATGTGAATTCCGTAGCTTCAAGGTTGAGAGACTTCAAAAAACTGAATCCTCCTATGTTGTTTGGTTCTAAAGTGGGTGAAGATCCTCAAGTGTTTGTGGAGGAGATCTTCAAGATAATTGATGCTATGGGGGTTACTTCTATGGAGAAAACGAAACTAGTCGCCTATCAATTGAAGGGAGTGGCCCAAGTGAGGTATACTCAATGGAAGAGGAATGGCCAGAAGGAGTGGGTCCCATAGGTTGGGAGGTGTTCAAGAAAGCATTCCTTGATAGGTTCTTTCCCCAAGAGAAGACGAAAGCCAAGGTGGAAGAATTTATCAACCTTCGTCAAGAAGGTATGAGTGTGGAAGAATACTCTCTAAAGTTTACCGAATTGTCTAAGTATGCTCTATCCATGGTGGCAGACCCAAGTGATGAGATGAGTAGGTATGTGACAGGTATGTCCAAGGTGGTAAGGAAAGAATGTCGTACGGTAATGCTTTTTCATGACATGGATCTCTCATGTTTTATGGTGTATGCCCAACAAATGGAGAGTGAGAAACTCTAAGGCAATAGGGAGATGAAAAGAGCTAGAGCCGGTGAAGGGAATTTTTCTAATGCTAAGTTCGATGGGCAAGGTCGGCAAAGGTTCAAACATAGGTTCTCCAATCAAGGCTCCCTAGTACTCCAAGGGTTGACAAGGATAAGGTTTCCAACCCTAAACCTCAAGGGGCCAATAGCGGTGGTTCATATATTGCTAGGCCTAATTGTGCTAAATGTGGTAGAAAACATGCAAGCAAGTGATTAGTGGGCTCGAATGGGTGCTATAGTTGTGGCAAGAGTGGCCAAAAGATAAGAGATTGTCCCGTGATCAAGGTTAAGGGAAGAGAAGATAAGCAAGCTCATCCAAGTGGTTCCAAATCCAATGCTCAAAAGCAAAACCACTTGTATGCTCTTCGATCACGAGGTGACCAAAAGAGCTCCCCGGATGTGGTGACCGGTATGTTGTAAGTCTTTTCTATTGATGTTTATGCTTTATTAGATCCCGACACCAGTTTGTCCTTTGTTACACCTCTTGTGGCTATGAAGTTTGAAATACTCCCCAAAATATTAGTAGAGCCTTTTTTGATTTCCACCCCGGTTGGTGACTCGGTAGTGGCAAAAAGAGTTTATAGAAGTTGTCCTATTTCTTTGTCTCACAAAGTTACATTGGTGGATTTGGTAGAATTAGACATGCTTTATTTTGATGTAATTTTGGGCATGGATTGGTTGCATGCACATTATGCTTCAATAGATTATAGGACTCGGGTGGTCAAATTTCAATTTCCAAAAGAGCCAATTTTAGAGTTGAAAGGGGGGAGTTCTATTCCTAGAGGTCAATTTTTTTCTTGTCTCAAAGCTAGGAAAATGATCTCCAAGGGGTGTATGTATCATATTGTTAGGGTGATGGGTGTTGAGTCCAAGGTCCCTTCTTTAGAGTCGGTCCCCGTGGTGAATGAGTTTCTGGAAGTCTTTCCCGATGATTTGCCCGACATTCCTCCCAAACAGGAAATAGACTTTGGCATTGATCTTTTGTTGGATACACAACCCATATCCATCCCTCCATATATAATGGCTCCAGCCGAATTGAAAGAATTAAAGGAACAACTAAAGGATTTGCTAGACAAGGGTTTTATTCAACCGGTATCTCTCCTTGGGGTGCTCTGGTGTTATTTGTTAAAAAGATGGATGAGTCCCTTAGAATGTGTATTGACTACCGCCAATTGAACAAGGTGACTATAAATAATAAGTATGCCCTTCCTAGAATTGACGATTTGTTTGACCAACTCCAAGGGGCTAGTTACTTTTCAAAGATTGATCTACGTTTGGGCTATCATCAACTTAGGGTGAGAGGGAATGATATACCCAAGATGAACTTACGAACAAGATATGGTCACTATGAATTCCTAGTAATGTCTTTTGGTCTAACTAATGCCCCAACGACATTCATGGATCTAATGAATAGGGTGTTTAGACAACACCTTGATATGTTTGTAATTGTCTTTATTGATGATATTTTGATCTATTCAAGGAGTGAGGTTGATCATATGAGTCATTTGAGGATTGTGTTGCAAGTCCCTAAAGACCACCAATTATATGCAAATTTTAGTAAAAGTAAGTTTTGGCTGAAGTTGGTAGCTTTTCTTGTCCATGTTGTGTCTAGCAAGGGTATTAAGGTAGATCTCAAAAATACTGATGCGGTCAAGGGTTGGCCTAGACCTTTAACTCCTACCGATATTAGAAGCTTTTTGGGTTTGGTCGGTTATTATAGAAGATTTATTAAGGGTTTTTCCTCCATTGCTTCTCCGTTGACGACTTTGACTAAAAAGAAAGCTAAGTTTGTGTGGTCGGAGGCTTGTGAGAAAAGCTTCTAAGATTTGAAAGATAGACTTACTTCTGCTCCGGTGTTGATCTTACTGGAAGGTACCAATGGGTTTGTGGTATATTGTGACGCTTCGAGAGTAGGGTTGGGGTGTGTACTCATGCAACATGGTAAAATGGTTGCCTATACTTCAAGGCAACTCAAAATACATGTGAAGAACTATCGACTCATGATCTTGAATTAGCGGCGGTGGTATTTGTTTTAAAAATATGGACACATTACTTGTATGGGGTCCATGCAGATGTTTCACCGATCACAAAAGTCTTCAATATGTGTTTACCCAAAAAGACTTGAATCTCCGACAAAGAAGGTGGTTAGGGCTTTTAAAGGATTATGACATGAGTGTCCTTTACCACCCCGACAAAGCTAATGTTGTGGCGGATGCCCTTAGTAGACTATCCATGGGTAGTGTGGCCCACATAGAGGATGAAAAGAAAGAGTTAGTCCGTGGTGTGCATAGGTTGGCCCGGTTAGGTGTCCAACTAGTAGATTCTCCCAAAGAGGGTTTCACGGTTCAAAATAACTCCGAATCATCTTTTGTTATGGATATGAAGTCTAAGCAACACCTTGATCCTATATTGATGGAGTTGAAAGAGTCGATACTTGGGAAATCCTTTGAGGCTTTCTCCCAAGGGGGATATGGGGTACTTAGATACTAAGGTAGATTATGTATTTCGAATGTGGATGGACTAAGGGAGCGAATTCTAGAAGAGGCTCATGGTTCTAGATATTCTATTCATCCGAGAGCCACCAAGATGTACCGTGATCTACGAGAAGTCTATTGGTGGAATGGTATGAAGAAAGGATATTGCGGGATTTGTAGCCAAATGTCCAAATTATCAATAAGTCAAGGTTGAGCATCAAAAGACGGGAGGTTTCTTGCAAGATATGCCAATTCCCACTTGGAAGTGGGAAGAGGTGTATATGGATTTTATTATGGGGTTACCCCGTACTCGAAGGAAATATGATTCTATTTGGGTCATTGTTGATAAGATGACCAAATCAGCCCCTTTCATTCCCGTCAAGGTATCTCACTCAGCGGAAGACTATGCCAAGTTGTATATATGGGAAGTAGTGAAGTTGCATGGGGTTCTTTTGTCTATTATTTCGGATCGGGGTGCTCAATTCACTTCACACTTTTGGAAGACATTCCAAAAAGGGCTTGGTACCAATGTTAAGCTTAGTACCGGTTTCCACCCTCAAACGGATGGTCAAGTGGAGCGCACCATTCAAAATTTAGAGGAAATGTTGAGGGCGTGTGTTATTGATTTCAAGGTAATTGGGATGACCATCTACCATTGATAGAGTTTGCCTACAATAATAGTTACCACTGAAGTATTGCCATGGCTCATTTTGAAGCATTGTATGGTAGGAGGTGTAGATCTCCGGTTGGTTGGTTTGAGGTAGGTGAATTTATTCTAATTGGCCCCGAGCTAGTTTATGAGGCCATTGAAAAAGTGCGACTCATTAGAGAGAGGCTGAAGATGGACCATAGTCGGCAAAAGTCATTTGTCGATGTTAGAATGAGGGATCTAGAATTTGAAATTGGTGATTGGGCCTACTTTAAAATCTCACCTATGAAAGGTATGATGAGGTTTGGTAAGAATGGAAAGCTTAGTCCCCGGTACATGGGCCCATACCAAATCTTGAAACATGTTAGGAAAGTTGCATATGAGTTAGACTTACCAAATGAGTTGGCTCTGGTTCATTCGGTGTTTCTTGTTTCCATGCTTAAGAAGTGCATTGGGGATCCGTTATCCATCATTCCTTTAGAGTGTTTAGGAGTTGATGAGAGTCTATCCTATGAGGAAGTTCTGGTAGAGATTTTGGACCGACAAGTTAAGAGGTTGAGAAACAAAGAAGTAGCTTCCATAAAGGTGTTATAGAGGAATCACCTACTTGAGGGTGCTACATGGGAGGGCCGAGGCCGATATGAAGTCCTGATACCCTCATCTCTTCCCTTATACTCCTTCTCAAGCTTGAGGTAAATAGTTCCTCTAGAATTTCCTTATTCTGGAAGTCATGTGTAAGTGGTGTGTTTTCCATGGTTTCCTTAAATGATGCATGATCTTGATGAAATTCATGTATAGTGATAAAATGAGTTTTCATTATTTATGTGTTTTCTCATGTGGTTGTGCATTTTTAGTATGATGTTGCATATTTGACTTCATGAGATGTGTTGCTGAATATGCTTTATTATGTTTTTATGAGATGACATATTGACTCCATGATGTTGTGTTGAGCATTCTTTTGATGGATAAGGTAGTTCCTCCTATGAACATGAGAAATGTTAAATTTCATGCATTTTTGGGTTGATAGAGGTAGTTCCTACTTCCTTATGATGCATTGATTTTGTTTGAAATGGAGTTAAAGTTTCCTACTTAGAATAGTGCACTTTGTGAATAGTGCATCCTTGAGTTGTGCATTATTTTGATGTTTCATGATTGATGGGTTGACAGTCTTGAGTCTTTAACCTCCTTAGGTGTATAAATCCTCATTCGAGGACGAATGTTTCCAAGGGGGAGATAATGTAACACTCAGTAAAACTAGTAAGACTAAACTAGAACCTAACATAAAACTAGTGACCTATTAGGGGTTTAGTGTATTGATTAGAGTCGTAAAATAACCTCTGAGACTTGGTATAAATATTTTTGGGTGAAAACGTCAAGGTACGACCCCCCAAGGACCCTTGAGGGGTACCTTGAGGCAACCCCCAAAAGCTGTCAAAAACAGCATGAGCTACGGTTGGGCACCCACGAACAGTGGATGGACCCACTCCCCATAGGTGGGGGTCGTGGGTCGAGGCTGTACCTCCCCTATTCCTCCCAAGTTTCAGTCACAAACGACGGATTACCAGTACGACTCATGACCCTACCCACGGTCTGTGGGTGGGGGTTTTGCAAGTCACACCTGTTTTGGGTCCTTAGTTTTTAAGTTAGGGTTTAAGGAAGGGGCTTAGGGTTAATTAACTAACTAAGCAAGATCGTTTGATATTAATTAAGACACCTATAAATACTTAGTAAGACCCCTAAACTAAACAAGCTAACTCATTCTCACAAGACCCAAATGAAATTCTCAAATATTCTCCCTTCCAAAATTTCTCTCTCTAGAAATCACCATTGAAGAAGAAGAAGAACTAGGAGACCAAGGCTCAAGAACTCAACTTTCCTCTTCAATTTCGTGAAGTATTTCCAATCAAGGTATGGTAGTGTTTATTTATGGATGGCTTCCTTCCGTAAAGCCCTTCAAAACACTATTTCTCAAAGTTGGTTTTTTCCAAAAACCTAGGGTTTTCAATCTATGGCATGTATTCACTTTCAAAATGATGTAAATGTATTTATTGTCTTATATTATGATTAATTTGATGAATTACTACTGTTTTCCTAAAGATTTATCCAAGAATCTATGAATTCCTAGGTTTCCCTAAAACTGGATCTTCAAGCAATTAGGTTATTATACATGTTAAATGAAGTAATTCTAGAGATATTGATGCATAGTGATCTATAGAGCTTGAAGGGCGAAGCATGAGAACTAGCTATATGTATGAGACTTGTGTGCATTCTATTGGATTGCTTTGAGAGTAAAGTACTACTATTATGATATAATTGTGATATTGGTTGGATGATTATCCTTATGCACACACATAAGTGTGAAGATCATGTAATGTGAAAGGTTTGTCACATATGTTGGTTCTAAGGGTTGAAGACTAGTCTCCCCTAATGAATCTAGGAGCTATAGAATGAGTTGTGGTTTAAGTGTCAAGACATTCTTTCCTATATATCAATTTGATTTAAACTTAATATAAACTCAAAAAGGGAATTAATTCTTAGCATCGAGAGGATATGACTACGAGATGGAATCTTTTACACTAGTTGAGTCCGGCTTCCCAAATGGGTTCCTTTTACATTAGTTGAGTTCGAGTTCCCAAAGTAGTTGTCTCATAAGATGGAAACTTTCTACCATAGTTGAGTCCGGATTTCTAGGAGCAATCTTCATATCCCATAAACTATTTTCCCACATAGGTCTTTAGCTAGTGGATCCATGTAAGCTAAGAGTTTTTTGTTCTACCTTAGGCAAGTAGGACAACCCCTTTTCGATGTGGGGTAGACATCGGATTCCATGATTAAGCTCTCATGGTCTATATTGGTTAAAGCTAATCCCACTATGATAGAATGAATATAATTGGAGTTATGAACTATAATCACTTAATAAGTTTTCCTTTGTGTGGATAGGGGTATGAGACCTTATCCATACATTGCACAAGGTTACTTTGATGGTTCTTATGGTTTGTTTCCTTTATGTTGAGATAATAAATATGTTGAATATGCATGTATTTTATGCTTTTGCACTTGTTTATATGATAGTTCATAAACTTGATCAAATGCATAGGTTTCAACTAAATGTCCCTTTTTAGCGTCTTAAATAGTTTTTATGCATAGCTATAATACTTAGTGCATTAATTGTATTAACTCATATTTCTTCTATTTTTCTACTAAGGTAGGTTCCGGTGTCTTATAAGGTGATTCCTTCTAGTTCAAGATTGGGTTGACTACTCTTCAAGCTTGTGGTATGTCCTCATGGATCCGAGGACAAGATCTTTATTGTTGTTTCATTTCTTTAATTGTACTAGACATTTTCATATTCTCTATTGTAAGGGCTATGACCCAAGTATTTTGAGACTCTGATTGTAGTAGATGGCTTAACGAGATTATGTCTAGACTTCCGTTTTACTTTTATGAAAGATTTCTTAAAGACTTGAAATTGTGTTTTATTCTTTATTATTCTATACTTATGTGATGATGATAAGTTAAAGGGCTTACTTGGGTCCTTCGGGATTCCATGTGCCATGTTACGTCTAGGGGGTACCCTTTAATTGTGACAAACTTATTGGTAATCAGAGTAAAAGGTTTAGAATGATTTTAAGATTATGTCTCATAAGCCATGTCTAGTAGAGTCTTGTTCATAGTGTGAAGCGCGCCGCATTTATGAGTGAGAGGCTATAAGATGTTAGGAACTTACACTTCTTTCATTACTCTTAAGTCGTGCCATAGAGTTTAACTCTATAGAGTCTTCCTTCTAATCCTTCTCTTGTGTCTTCAGGAAATGTATACATGAAGGGCCAACGCAAGAAGAGTGGAAGAGGAGAATGTGAATCAAGGAATTCCTCAAGGGAATCAAGCTCCTCTAGATGAGCAAGCTCTGGTTGATCCGGTAAATGTGACTCAAGAAGAATTTAGGGAAACTATGCAAATGATAACTCAAGATATGACAGCCCAAGCTCAAGCCGTAACAACTCAATCTCAAGCTATGACAACACAAGCCCAAGCTATAACGGCTCAAGCTAATAGGGATGTTGGGCCTAATGTGAACCCTAATGTGAACTCCGTAGCTTCAAGGTTGAGAGACTTCACAAGAATGAATCCTCCTATGTTGTTTGGTTCTAAAGTGGGTGAAGATCCTCAAGAGTTTGTGGAGGAGATCTTCAAGATAATTGATAAGTATAGAAATGATTTTGACTGAGAAGTTACTAAGACTAGTGGGTCTTAGTTCAGTGAAACTCTAAGGACTATCCACTTTGGGAATTAGGATTAAACAAGTGTGAGTGATGAACTTAAAAATTTGATTGCCTGCAAAGAAATCAAGAACCATCAGTAAAAGATCATTTTTAATAATATCCCAACAACTCTGATAGAATTTTCCACATATCCCATCAAGGCCTAGGTCACTATGACAACTCATAGAGAAAACCACTTATTTAATTTCATATAGAAGGATTAGCTGTTAGCTGATCATTATCATAGTCATCAATAACCGAGGAATACAATTAGACTAGAAAAGTCATCGACGTAATTCTCCTTAGAGAATTGCTTTTTAAAAAAGGATATAGCTTCATTGGCATTGTCTTCATCACCCTTAATACAAGTTCCATCATCTTTCCTCATTCTCTTAAGAAACAATCTCTTTTTCCGATCTTTTACAATAGAGTGGAAGAATTGGAATTGTTTTTTCCCTCCACAAACCATTGAGTGCCTGATTTTTGTTTTCAGTAGGCTTCTTCTTTCTTGTAAGCTCTAATGAGTAGAGCATTAGCATGATTCAAATCACTTATGTTAGCCTCTGAGTTGTCATTAATATGTTCTCAAATTCAACTACTTTTTACTAGATCAGAATCTTGATAAAGAAATATTACCAATGGAGTTTCCAGACCATTCTGATAGTTTCTTGCATGTATTGTTCAATTTCAAATGGAATTTCCACATAGGGGAACCCTCAACTTCAATATTCCAGGCTTGTCGCACAATTTCTCTAAAGCCATCCTCATCAGTCCATAAATTAAGGAATCTGAAATAATTGACATGATTTCTTTGAGTGGAATTCGCCAGGGTAAGGATTGGAGAGTGATCTAAACCTTTTCTTATAAGATGACCAACAGTAAAATCAAACAGGTTCAGCCACTCATGATTTACTAGAACCCTATCAAGTCTTTGCCATACTCTCTTGTTAATAGGCCAACCATTACACCTAGTAAAGGTGGATCCTGAGTATCCATAATACATTGGAGAAGTGGTGAGCTTTTGTACATTCTGTGAGGGGTACCATATTTCTTTTCTGCAGGATCTATAATACAATTAAAGCCTCCAGCAATATACCAAGGTATGTTATACTTTCCAGCAATGTCTTTGAGATTATCCCATAAAGGTTCTTTGAGAGTAGCATCACATTTAGCATATATGTTTGTGAAAAAGATATCGTTATCCATCCACTTGATTATACATATAACTTGTTGGTCACTTTCTTCCATAACTCTACATACCAAGATATCATTCCAAAATAACCAGATTTGACTATTGCAGTTGGCATAGGCATTATCAAATCCTAAGAATCTTTTATATTTGTCTATATGTTCAGCATTATGGAAAAAAGGCTCGTTTAAAGCAATGAAAGGAGGTTTGAAGTTTGAGAATTTTTAAGTCTTCCAAATGCACCACTAGAACTAATGCTTCTGATGTTCCAAAATGAGGCCTTAAACATCATAAACTAATTGGAGAAATCCATTTCCTGCAAAATGTTCACAGCTTGTTGATTTGTGGTCCTTCCACCTCTTCCTCTTGTATTGTGGCTTCCACCGTTGTTTTTTCTGTCTCTTCCTCCACCTCTAGGAGAGAGATGATTTTTATTTATAATCTTATCGAAGTTTGAAGTAACATCTACATCAATTAGCGATTGAGAACAAGAAGATTCCACTGATCGAGCATCATGTTCATCATTTTCATTCTTATCAATTGAGTCATCTCCATTAAAAGTTTCACTGCCAACATTTGCATATTCATCACTAGCTTCAGAACTCATGACATCTTCATAATCCAAATCCTTCGAGCTATCCTCCTCTTCATCTTCCTCCTCATCAGAAGATAAAATATATTGCAAACCATGCTTGGTAATATACATATTATCACTGCTTATATACTCCTCAAGACTACTACGACTAATGAGCTTGTGGTAGTTATTTTTAACTTCCCCAGGGTCGATAGGGTATTCATTAGTCTTGTCTTGATCATGCTTGTCATTAGGATTGGAATTGTCTACATTTGTATTGGGTTGCTGTTGATCATTTTGGTTATCCGCAACATTTTTAATTGAGATGTCTTTCAAATTGGCTTGATACTTGTCACGATCCTTATTATTGATGATAGGACCCTTCTTGACACCACTAGTTTACCCCTTATCTAGTCCCGTAATATTATTTTGAACCACAGTACTTTTTTTTGGCTTGAGAATATAGCATTTCCATTGGTTTTATGGTCGTTTTTCTTTTTTCTCTTTGTATTGTCCACCCTCTCCCTATTCTGTTGGTCATTGCAAGTCATGTAGTATCTATATTTCTGCCTACTTCCTTTCCCATGAACCTCTGGGATCTTATGTGGTTTGCTGTTTGCCTCAGGTTTCCTTTTAATGATGCCTTTCCTGTTTCTATTTTTCTGAGTTGCATCGCGTACCTTGACTAGTTCAAATAGAATTTGTGGCTCTTCCATTTGTCGAATTTCTTTAGTATTCCCATCTTCCTTTATGTTATTGTTGTAGCTGTTGTTTTGATGAGTTGTTCCTTGAATCATCTTAATTGTGTCACTCTTTTTCCGATTCACAGTTTGGAAGTCATCGTCCTTCTTGTTAGCATCATCCTTCTTGATTTGTTCCTCCCCGTTAGCTTAGATTCTGTCATCTCTAGCTTCATTTCGACACTGATTTTCATAGTGTCCCTGCATCTTGCAGTATGAACAATAGCTGGGGACTTTTTATAATCAATATCGGGCCACTTACCATTGTCAGTGCCATCCATTCTTTTGTATCCTGACCAAATTTAATCAAGTCTAGTTTTCAATGTTGGATATTTTAAAATAATTTAAGATACATTTTGTGTTGGATATTTTAAAATAATTTAAGACATATTTTGGACACTATTAATTTGTGACTTATGTCATTAAGTTGATGACTAATGTGCTTATGCCATCAACTTAATCTCCAAGTATTAATCTACTTTGTCCCCAAGTTTAACTCCTTTGTCTCCAATTAATGCACCTTTTGCCACCAAGTTATATTGGGTAATATGTTTTCCTCCAATGCTATGCTCCTCTATATATAGTAGTTGATGGAGTCTTGAGGTGAGACAACCAAGTGAAGAGTAAGACTTAGCCAATGTCAAATATCCCCCCCGACTTGCTTTATTTTGTAGCATTTATATTTTGTTGATTTCTGTATCGTCTAATTAATTTAGAATAGGTTTGTTTAATCCTGGGGAAACATTTCACACTGCTGAAATAGTTTCTTAGGACAGTGTCTAGCACAACTCGTATTATATAAATATATACACATATATATTACTTAAGAATATTATTGTAGTAATATTTATCCTAATTCTTGTATTATTATTGTGATATTATATTTCCCCATCAATATATGTTTTCCAACAATCTAAGAAACTATGACAAATAATATGTCTTAATACTACTGATAATATTTATGATGGTGCTACCAAAGTTATTACTTTTCCAGTCAGTCTGTCAGAAGTTTATGGTATAGCAAATTACAAAAAGGAGTCATTCAAAGAAGAGGAATCAACATGGCAAGCAAACTTAGTACAAGATCAAAGGAGTACCAACAAAAGGTATGTTAATAAGTCTAATGGTTACAAGTCTTATAATTCCATCTTTAAGCAAAAGAAAGGCGCTTGTTTTACTTGTGGAAAGCCAGGTCATCGTGAAGCACACACTACTAAAAAACTGCTAAAATATGACAGAAGTAAAAGCGACGGACGGCGTCGCTCCAAAAGGCGACGGATGCGCGATGCTGTCCGTCGCTTTTTAATTAAAATATATTTTTTAATTTTATTTTTTAAAAGCGACGGACGACATCGCTTAGTCCGTTGCTTTTTTTCACGGATTTTTGCATCAAATATATATATAATGAATAATTAATCATTTTATATAGATAGCGACGCAGTCCGTCGCTTTTTATTAATTTTAATTGTTTAATTATTTTTTAAATTAGCGACAAGCAACATCTTTATGTCCGTCACTTCTTGGTCAAAAAATCTAGTCAAATATTTTTAAAAAGCGACGGACAATGTCTCTTTGTCCGTCACTTTTTGGTCAAAATGTTGGTCAAACTTTTTTCAAAAAAAGTGACGGACATAGAGACGTTGCCCGTTGCTTTGAGAAATATTTTGATTTAATTTTATTTAAATCGTCTTCCTGAGGAAGGTTTTGTGTAAAATAAAAAACAAAAAAAATTATTATACCAACTTTCGGATGTCGGTAAAATTAAATAGTATGTAATAAATTAATATTTTCAATTAACTTTAAATAAATCGTCCTCCGATCAAATGACGGTTTTATATAAGTTAAAAAATAATTTAATATAAAATACCGACCTCCCGATGTAAATATTATTTAATTAACATGATTGCTTTTTATTTATCTTAAAATTTAATGTGATACCGACTTCATGAGGTTGGTATTTTTTATTAAATCTAATTAATTTTAATAAAAGCGACATCCGGAGGTTGATTTGTTTAAAATATTCCTATTAATCATAATTTTGCTATTGTGAATAATACTATTTCATTTACACCTACAATTAATTGTTTAGAAAGAGTAACAATTTTGTGTACTTTCATAAATAAAAAGTTAGAATTCGTGAAATAAATAAAAAAATATCTATAATCCATATTTAGAGTATGAAACTACGTACATTGATATGAATTAGGAGAAAATTATACTTATATTTCTAGAGTAATGTACAAATTCTATCAGTCCGTCGTCTAATCATGAACTTAATATCTCATCTCATGATGTAGAGGTGAAGAGCTAACATATAATCCACTCGAGTATGAAATGCTAGATAATATTATTATATACATACGATCTTGAATGGATGTAAAGTGTAATGATCACCTCCTAATTATGATGACATGTAAAAGATACTTCATCGGAGTATGAAATACGTTGATTAATTATATGCTCCTCTAATAGTTTAACAAATCAAGTTTTATATACTAGTGATTCAGATATGAAATACATTATCAATTAAAGAAATACCTATGATCAATTCAAGGTGATTTATATATTAAATTTGATATTGATAAACTTTTGTTGATCAATAAAATTAAATTTATATGATTAGAAGGTATATAATTTAAATTTATAAAATTAACTTGATCGATAAATTAAATTTATTAAATTAAACGTCTATTCATGTGTAGTTAAATTATCTATATCTATATCTATATATATATATATATATATATATATATATATATATATATATATTAACATGATCGATAAATTGAATTTATTAAATTAAACGTCTGTTGATGTGTAGTTAAATATATATATATATATATATATATATATATATATATATATATATATATATATATATATATATATATATATATATATATATATATATATGTATGTAATTTTAATTAATAAAATTAACCTCTCTCACTCCTCTCTCATCCGCGCTCATCATCGATCCCCACCCATCCCTGACTGGCGCCACGCCACCATCGCAGCAGTAGCGACAGGTCACGCGTAGCAATAGATCGAGGTCACGCCACAGCAGGTCGTACTAGCAGTAGATCAAGGTCACACCGACCGGCGCCGCCTCCATCCTGACCCACTGCCCTTCTCCTTTAATTCAAGGTTAGAGTCTCATAATATTATTTTTAATTTCTTTCAATTTGAGCATTGAGTTTGTTAATTAGTGTATTGAATTAGTTTTTTTTATTGATTGTTAGTTAGTAAGGGAATGATTTAGGGTTTTTGATTGTTAGTTTGAATTAGGGATTATTTGATTGTTAGTTTGTGTTTGTTGATTGTGAATTGAAAATTTTAATGTTAGGGTTAGTTTGAATTAGGGTATCTTAGGATTTGTTTGAAATTTGGTATTTCTTGAGTTAATTAGTTTGATTTTGGAATTGCATGTAAGATTAGATTGAATTAGGGTATTTAAGGAGTTGTTTGAATTTGGGTATTATTTGAGTTAGTTTGAATTATTATTGAGATTTTAGGACTAATAGTTTGAATTTAGGATTAGGAATAGCTAGCTAGTTTGAATTTAGAATTTTAGCACTAGTTAGATTTTGGGATTTTAGGACTAGTTTGAATTTGTGATTTTAAGACTAGTTTGAATTTTGAATTTAGGACTAGTTTGAATTATTATTGAGGTTTTAGGACTACTAATAGTTTGAATTTGGGATTTTAGCACTATAGTTTGATTTTTGAATTCTAGGAGCACTTCCAATTTGTGATTTTAAGACTAGTTTGAATTTGGAATTTAGGACTAATAGTTTGAATTATATTTGATATTTTAGGACTAATTAATAGTTTGAATTTGGGACACTAGCTAGCTAGTTTGAATTTGAACTTTTAGGGATTTGAATTACAACTTAATTAGAACTTGAATTTACTATAAATTGAACTTAATTAGGAATATGAACTTGAAATTATATTGGGGTAGTTGAAACTAATTAGCTTGAATATATAACTAATTAAGTTTAGAAATTAGATATGAACTTGAATTGAAACTTGAACTTATTAAAACTTGAATATATATATATATATATATATATATATATATATATATATATATATATATATAACTAATATTCTTGGATTTGAAATTTATATTTAACTTATTTAAGAACTTTTTGTACTAGGTAACTGAGGAAGCTCAACATCTAAAAAAGTTGATACAAGACTATATTGCTTCTTTCACAAAGTTGGAGATAAGGTTGGTGCCTCTAAGTTTCTTAAGTTCAAGTACAATTGCATGTTTTCAATAATGTGTTTGTGTCCATCTAGTATTAATACTTAGCTTTAATTTTGTGATAATTTTTATTCATCGAGTGTTTGTTAAGCATAAGTACCAACACTAGTTGATCCTATTGATGACAAAATTGATTTTCTTGCAAGGTCGATTTGTGTCCATCTAGTGTTGACACTCAAGCTTTAAATTTAGAAATAATCTATTTGTTAAGCATAAGTACCAACACTAGTTGATCCTATTGATGACAAAATTGACTTTCTTGCAAGATCGATTTGTGTCCATCTAGTGTTAACACTTGGCTTTAAATTTAGAAATAATCTATTTGTTAAGTATAAGTACCAACACTAGTTGATCATATTGATGACAAAATTGACTTTCTTGCAAGATCGATTTGTGTCCATCTAGTGTTGACACTTAGCTTTAAATTTAGAAATAATCTATTTGTTAAGCATAAGTACCAACACTAGTTGATCATATTGATGACAAAATTGATTTTCTTGCAAGATAGATTTGTGTCCATCTAGTGTTGACACTTAGCTTTAAATTTAGAAATAATCTATTTGTTAAGCATAAGTACCAACACTAGTTGATCCTATTGATGACAAAATTGATTTTCTTGCAAGATCGATTTGTGTCCATCTAGTGTTGACACTTAACTTTAAATTTAGAAATAATCTATTTGTTAAGCATAAGTACCAACAGTAGTTGATCCTTTGATGACAAAATTGATTTTCTTGCAAGATTGATTTGTGTCCATCTGGTGTTGATACTTAGCTTTAAATTTAGAAATAATCTATTTGTTAAGCATAAGTACCAACACTAGTTAATCCTTTTGATGACAAAATTGATTTTCTTGCAAGATCGATTTGTGGACATCTAGTGTTGACACTTAGCTTTAAAAAGTTGTTAAGTTGTTAAAGTTATAAAGTTGTTAAGTTGTTTAAATAAGTTAAAATACATAATGTGGTTTTGTTGATGGATTTAGTTGTTGGAATTAATTCAAAACTAAACTAGTTCAAGTTAAAAAGGTTTTAAGTTGTTTAAATAAGGTAAAATAAATAATGTGGTTTGTTGGTGGATTTAGTTGTTGTATTAAGTCAAAACTAAACTAGTTAACGTTGTTATGTTGTTTAAATAAGTTGAAATAAATAATGTGATTTAGTTGGTGGATTTAGTTGTTGGAATTAAGTCAATACTAAAGTAGTTAAAGTTTATAAAGTTGTCAAGTTGTTTAAATAAGTTAAATTAAATAATGTGGTTTTGTTGATGAATTTAGTTATTGGAATTAAGTAAAAACTAAACTAGTTCAAGTTAAAAAGTTGTTTAAATAAGTTAAATTAAATAATGTGGTTTTGTTGATGGATTTAGTTGTTGGAATTAATTCAAAACTAAACTAGTTCAAGTTAAAAAGTTGTTACGTTGTTTAAATAAGTTAAAATAAATAATGTGGTTAAGTCAATACTAAACTAGTTTTAGGAGTACTACTAGTAAAATTATTATTAAATTTTATTTATAATATGATTGAATATCTATATTTTTGTCTATATTTTTGTAGATGGATCAATGTTTGTAGATGTATAATATGCATTATGAAATTGGTGCTGGTTTGAAACCTGAGTTTATTGACGGCGTTAGAAATTTTATTGAATATACAATGACACTTGACATTTTCAAGAATGATGGATTGGTTAGGTGTCCTTGTAGTGCATGTAAGTGCTTAAAATTTTTTAAACCAGATAGAGTTATGGTTCATTTTTACCGTAATGGACTTAAGCCTAGATATTTTGTATGGATTGATCATGGAGAAAGTGATGGATTGGATGGTATGTTTTATAATTCGATGCCTGTGGATTTATATAATATGGTTGCACCACATGGCCAAATTAGGGTTGAACAGGTTAGGGTTGATGAAATGATCAACGATGCTTTCGGGGTTCAAGGTGGAATGGAACCGGAATAATATTTTGATGAAGCTTCTAATGAAGAAGCAAGACGCTTTTATGATCAATTAGAAGAGTTTAGTCGTCCACTATGTGAAGGGAGTCCGCATTCTGCCTTGTCAGTTGTGGTTAGATTAATGAATATTAAATTAGATTGGAATGTTCCTAATGCTGCTATGGACTCAATGGTTGATTTTTTGGGTGAACTAGTTAATCAGGAGTTTAACATACCAAAGAACTTCTATCAGGCAAAGCGTTTGGTGTCCAAGTTAGGATTGACATATGATAGAATTCATTGTTGTGTTAATGGCTGCATGTTGTTTTACAAGACTGATAGTGAATTAGAAAATTGTAAGTTTTGTGGACATGCTCATTATAAGAGGACTCCTGCTGGAAAGATGGCCCCAATTCAGGCGATGCATTATCTACCTCTCATTCCTAGGTTAAAGAGGTTGTATGCATCGATAAGGTCTGCCCCACGTATGAGATGGCATCGTGAATGTAGAAGGCCGCCGGGTGTCTTGTCTCATCCATCTGATGGTGAAGGATGAAAGCATTTTGATAATGTATATTCTAATTTTGCTAGTGAACCAAGAAATGTTAGATTGGGGTTGTGTTCAGATGACTTCACACCATTCTCTAATAATGCTTCGCCTTATTCATGCTTGCCGATATTTCTTACTCCGTATAATCTTCCTCCTGAAATATGCATGACCAGTCCTTACATCTTTCTAAGTTGTGTTATTCCAGGTCCCCGTAATCCAAAAAGTTTGATTGATGTCTATCTACAACCATTGATAGATGAGCTCAAACAATTGTGGTTTGAAGGCGTTTTGACTTATGATATATCAACTAAGTAGAATTTCATTATGCGTGCTTCTTTAATGTGGACTATTAATGGTTTTTCTACATACGAGATGTTGTCTGGTTGGATGACAGCTGGAAAGCTAGCATGTCTGTATTGCATGGAAAATAGTAAGGCATTCACTTTAAAGCATGGCAGAAAAAATACATGATTTGATTGTCATTGGCAGTTCTTGCCAATGGACCATGAGTTTAGAAAGATGAAAAATGCATTGAGGAAAAATAAGGTTGAAAGTGACCCCCCACCTCTATTACTCAGAGGGCATCAAATTTGGGAGAGAGTTTCTCAATTACATAAAGTTACAGAACTTGATATGGTGTTGAACATAATTGGACCCAAACAAAGCATATTTTGGGAGTTGCCGTATTGGAAGGACAATTTGCTATGACATAATCTAGATGTGATGCACATTGAAAAAAATTACTTTAACAATTTGTTTAACACAGTGATGGATGTTAAGGGTAAGACAAAAGACAATCCAAAAGCTAGAATGGATATAAAGGAATATTATAGGAGAAAAGAGTTATGGCTGCAGGATTACAGAATGGTAAAATAGTTAAGCCCATGTAATGACCCTCCTGGTCAGTTCTATATCTTGCCTTCTGTGTGTCATTTAGAGCATTCCTATAGTGACCCCAAGTCATTTATGACTTGCTGGGACTGATAGTTTGGTCACCTGGTCGTTCGTTTGGTTTTGGTGTGAGTTTTAGTGTTTTGGAGCTTATGAATCTTGAATGATCATTTTCGATCAAAAGTTCAAGAAAACCACCTCATAATGGAATTCTAATGGTTCCATCAGCTTTGGAAGGGTCGTTTTAGGCTAGTAGCATAGTCGGCATGACTCCTGAGGTTTTTAGTGTGAGTCGGGGCGATTAGACGTTTTAGTCTTTGAAATTTGACCTAAGGTTGACTTTGGTCAACATTCTTGAAAAACATGCTTGGATAAAAATTCCATCAGCTCAGTTAGCTCTGGAATATTGAATTTGATCTAGAACAACCTTTTGTTCGATTTTCGAGGCCTCCAGACTAATTTCGAGCCCTTCGATGGATTATGGTTAAAATGGCTCTTGGAAGTGGGACCCACTTTTTATCGAGATGACCTCTGATGGAAATTTCAATTGCGCCGTTGAGTCTAGAATATCGAGTTTATTAGGGTGCATATCTGTTTTATTTTTATCCAAACGAATACCGAGCCCTCCGTTGGAGACTTTAATATAGAGGGCCAAATCTGGTGTAGACCAAACCAGCCTCATTTGCCAACTTCAAACCCTCATAACTCTCTCATTTCTAGTCCAAATTTAGTGATCCAAAGGTCCATCTCATTGGGTTTTTAGCAAGGAACGCGTTGGTGAGATCGGAAATTGATTTGGGGTCTCCGTTTGAGGTAATTTTTGTAAAATACCTGCTGCTGCGATTTTTTTTGTGAGCTTGATTTTGGAATTTTTGAGACTTGTTTTCTCAGTCATTTTAGATCCAATTTCAGTGATTCTTGGGGCTATCTTGAGTGAATTTTTGAGGAGAACGCGTGGTGTGGTTAGATTTCTTATTTAAAGCTTCGTTGGAGGTAAAAAGTTGTGTTTTAGTTGTTGTCATAGCCATTTTCGAACTACATTTTTGGAAAATTTTAGAAGCTGATTTCTTGGTCATTTTAGGTTCGAATTTGGTGGTTCGAGAGCCTAGATTATGGGGTTTTTCGTGAGGATCAACGTGGTGTGATTGGTTTTAGCATCTGGAACCTCGTTGTATGTTCGTGTTGGACTGTTCCGAGCCCCGAATTGTGTTCCATTTTAGAACACAAGTTCAGAGAGATGTTTAAGAACCTATTTTTGGGGTTAATTCTGAGATTTCTAGCGCGGGCCCCACTTTTCCCGTTTGACCCCAAAATTGGCCTATCTCCGTTTCTCGCAATTTTAGTGTCTAAACGACTGTAATAATGTTGTGACTCTATTTTTGATAGTGTGTCAGCGTTTTGAGGCTATTCGGAAGGGGAAAACTCTAGAGAAGTGACTTTTGTAGCACACATGGTCGGCCTATAGGTAGGCTACGATTTTCATCTCTTAGATTGAGCTTGAGAGTGTGAATGCATGTTGATTAGTTGGGATTTGGGTTGGTAGTTAGTGAATAATGCATAGGTGTTTAGAATTCATGTTTTGGCCTCTTTTGGGATTCCTCGGGTAACTGTAAGCATGCTATGTGTTACTAATTGACCCTCCTTGCTATGTGGAGTGCTTGTATGTTTGATTACTGTTTATCTAAAGCATGTTGGGCCTTAGTTTAGGTTTGACTAGTGCTTTCCTTAGAAATTCATGATTCGAAATCGATAGGCCTTAATTTTTCCCCGACGTCGCTCGACCGGCTTAGATCCCTGTAGACTAGTGTAGCAGACTGGAGTTTGATAGTTTGGACCTTAGCTAGGCGATACGCTTACTTCGACGATAGTTATCTTTATTCTTCCTCGATATTGCGGCTTTACGAGTTACGTCGACGACACTAGTTCTGCTTTGCGATTTTGATTGGCTGAGTGTGGACGGTGTTCCATGGACATTTTTGCACATGGATCGATTGGTACTCTTTCAACAGCTACATTGGCACCTTTGTCGGGTTTTCGGATTCGAGCTCCAGTTTAGACCTCATTGATACTTATATAGAGCATCCAGTTTGAGATCCGGCCTCTATCGCTTATATACTTATATAGAGCATTCGATTCGAGGTACGGGCCTCTATCGCTCATATACTTATATAGAGCATCCAGTTCGAGGCCCGGCATCTATCGCTTAGTTACTTATACAGAGCATTCGATTAGAGGTCCGGCCTCAGTTACTTGATACTTGTGATTGGTTACTTGGGTATTTCTAGTGAGCATCCGATTCGAGTTTCGGCCTCCGTATTGTCAGATTTTATTATTTGGGGTTGAGGTTTTGGTTCGATGTTCTTTGTTCTTGGGTTTTCATATGTAATTCCCTTTAGCTATAGTTTTTCTTTGTACTCATCGGGCTTATGGGGGTTCGTTCGAGTTTTTAATTTAACTTGCGCAGGAGTGTACCTTCTGGGCTTATGGGATCCCAGTTAGGTGTAGTAAGCTTATAGATTACTTTAGTTAGTTCTTTCTACACTCGTGTGCATTCCATTGTTACTTAGTTTTCCGTTCTTGACCTTTGTTTGTGTTATTCCTTCTTTTCATATTGCATTTACTTTACAAGTTCAGTCGGCCTATGATGCCTACTAAGTACTTGCTATTTTGGTACTCATGCTACGCTCTGCATCTGTTTCATGATGCAGGTTCAACCACCAGTGGCCAGCGTTGATCAAGCTTGGAGTAGTCTGATTCGGAGACGAGGGTGAGCACACGATGTTCTGTACTATTTCAATCTCTATCTGTATATATAGACTTTTCTTTTGCCTTTCGAGACAGTCGAGTCTCTGTAGTCCACTTTTGGGACTTGTACTCTTTTGTTAGTAGCTCTGTACTAGTGACTTCCAGGTTTTGGGAGGGATCTTTATTTGTATATATGTTTTGGTTTGCGCCCGCTTATTTTATTGTTATATTAAATTTTGTCTACTATTGTTTAGTTTCTGCCCTCAGACTCATTACTTGTTGTTCTAGGTTACGAGTCGGCTTACCTACTGGTGGGTCATAGTAGGTGCCATCATGGCTCGAGAAATTGGGTCGTGACAGCCCAAAGCCAACTTTTCATTCACATTTAATAAGAAACGTGAAATTATTGAGTGAGTTAAAATTTGAGGATGCCAGAGGGCTACGCTTCAAATTTAGGAAAGCGAGCAGATATGAATAAAGGAAAATTGATAGGTATGAAAAGTCATGATTGTCATATGTTCATGGAAACTTTAATTCCTATCGCTTTTAGCCATCTACCCGAAAGGATATGGAAACCAATCACAGAGATAAGTTTTTTTTAAAAAAAAGATTTGTGTTATGAAAAGTTGTTGGAGAATAGTTTAGCCAGGATGGAGGAAAATATTCTTGTTACTACTACTAAGTTGGAGAAGATATTTCCATGTGGTTTATTTGATGTAATGGAGCATCTTCCAATTCACCTTGTACAAGAGGCCCGCCTCAGAGGTCCGGTTCAAACAAGATGGATATATCCATTTGAGAGGTATCCATTTGAAATATTCAGTAAGTTATATATATTCACCAACTCTTTTATATATTAACATATATATATACATATATATATATATATATATATATATATATATATATATATATATATATATATATATATATATATATATATACATGCAGAAAAATTGGTAGTTCGAAGAAAACGATTAAGCAAAGGGGAAGGATCGAAGGATCATTTGTTCAAGGTCATATTGGGAGAGAAACTGGTGATTTGTATTCTTATTACTTTGGTCATGATGTGTCATGTAGGAGAAACAGGCCCAATCGTAATGATTAAGGCGATATTGATCCTTTATTACCACATATATCAATTTTTAATAAAAATGATCGAGGATCTACAAAGCGTGGTAAGCGAGGCTTCACTGATATGGAAATGCAATCAGTTGTGACACATATTTTGCTTAATTGTCCAGAGATTCAATCATATGTCAAATAAGTGTTAAAAATATGTTATTAAATTACATACTAATAAGTGATCATTAACTAACGGAATACTTGAATGTAAAATGATCAGCTTGTTCATAAACACATGGGGTAATGAAGCCATCTATACAGAATTTTTCCAAATGTTTGAGGAACTATGTAAGTGTGAAATCACTAAATATTTAATAATATATTCACGTTATACTAAATTATATTACTTAAAATAACAATCACGTAGGTTTACGATGAATACTCAAGTGTCCAACATTTGCAATTAGTGAAAGAAGTAGCACTTGGACCTGAATCTCAAGTACTGACAATGAATAAGTACAAGTCAATGGTTTTAAGTTTCAAACTGAAGAAGTTTCTAGGAACAAGAAAACAAATAATAGCGGTGTCTACATACAAGGTGATGTTGATGGTACTGGTCAAACTATTGAATATTATGGTGTCATTCAAGAGATTATTGAAGTGAGGTATTTAGGTTGGCCTAAGAAGAAGATTGTATTGTTTTGGTGTGAGTGGTTTGACCCATCACATAGAGCCACAAAGGTGGATCATCAATATAATATAATTGAAGTTAAGCACACCAGGAAATACAGAAGTTATGATCCTTTTATTATTGCACAAAATGCTAAACAAGTGTATTACGCTTCATATCCATTGCGTATAGACAAAGCTGATAGGTGGATTGTTATAAAAAGTAAGCATGTGGGAAGAATTTAAATTGACAATGTCTTTGATGTGGCATATCAAAATGATGTTGCAATTGTTCAACAACAAGTTGATGTTGAATCGGAAACCACACTATAACATCTTCAACACATATTAGAAGAAGTATCTAATGATGAGATACTGAATGTTGAGGAAGAAATATCCGAGTATAAGGAAAATGAATCATTTGATGACGAAGAATGGGATGATAATGAAAATGAAACAACTGAGGAGGAAGAATGGGAGAATGATGGAATTGAAACAAGCGAGGAGGAATAGTGTAGAATGAAAGCTAGCTAGTATATATGTAAGTGTATTTTGCTAATTTTATTTAATTTATGATTTTTTATATATATTATACATGTAAATTTGCATACAGATGTCATCAGGTGGTGACGGTGATAGACATAGTGAGCATCTTGGAGTTAGCCAGACTAAACAGGCCAAGAAAAAAAGTCTAGGAGACCGATAGATCCTGAGGATATTACAGGTTCTATTTCTTCTGCGCCAGAGCGCATCAGCCATGATACTCATTTATTTACTATTTCGTTTGATACGACGAATCCTCGACAATATTATCCTAATTACCATCGACCAATCAATGCTTCATCTACTTCACAAGCATTGCATTCACAACGCTATAAGGACCTACCTTTACAGGCTATTAATCGAGCATGACCCTTATCGACGGGTACTCCATCTCCCGCAGGTACATCTCCTCAGTTTTCTGCAATGAGGCTTGGAGATTCTAGTAGCGAGCACTTAGATGGTATGGCCGGTACGCCTCCATTGACTTAGTATTTTGTGCATCCTGATGTATCACCCTCGTCTACAGCTACACCTAGTGCTACACCACATGATACGATGTCTACTCTAGCTCCTGGCTAGAACGATACACTTGCTAGAGTCATGATTGAGCCGGATGGATCATCGTAAGTTTGTTTTGTTATATATTTATTAGTTTATTTTATTTATTTCTTATACTTTAATATATTATTCATGAACTAACATATTTATTATGTGTTTTGCAGGTGGCATCCCTGCAAAGGATGCTGCCCGGGCTTTAAAAGACTATGTTAGAAGCCTCTATACACATGCTTATCACTCTTGGTGTGAGATTCCAAATAGTATACTCCAGGCGATGTTTAATAACTTTAAGGTATATTTTTTTTAGTTAAGTTTAGTATACTTTATTTTATTTTTTTTACTATCGATCTAATTAACGTTACTCAATTTTTTTTAGACTATGTGTACTTAGGAGTCGAGGTACAATTTGGTCATTGGGACCACATTTGAGAGGAAGGCATCCGCCAGACTGTCTAGCTGGCTAAAGAAAGTTTCGGATAGTGGTGAACATATCGGTTGGATGTTGCCTCATGTTTTTGATGAATTGGGTCAGTATTGAAACACAGACAAGTTTAAGGCAATATCAGATCAAGCCAAAAAGGCTAGAGGCAGTCTTAAATGTGGCTCGTTGTACACCGGAGGTGCAAAGACGGTTGGAACAATTGCACGAGAGATGGTAATTTTCTTATTCAAACTTTTAAATAAATAATTAGTTGATTCATACATATCGTTATAAATTTCAATTTTTATTTATAGTAAAAAGAATTGGGACGCATTCCCATTGAACCAGAGGTTTTAAAGAAGACTCATGTCAGGAAGAAAGAAAATGAGTTGAATCCGGATGTGTGGGTGGAGGAAAGGGTCGAACGAACTTTTGTAAGTTATTTAATATGAATAATATATATTAATAGTTAATATATGATATGTATATATATTGATGTCAATTTTTATATAATGACTTTCATCAGTACGTCACTGAGAATCTAGATAGTTCGGTCCAATTGACACCTGAACTGTCCACCCAGATTTGGAAAGAAAAAGTAGTAGGGGGGACACACAAGTGTAGATGCTATGGTCTAAGATCTTGAAATGATGTTAGACGACTCCAGTTAGGCTTAAAAGGTATTGGATCATCACGTCAAGCCGAGGCACTTGACGATGTTCAAATTGCTGTTATGTCGAATCAAATAGCTAAACTTACTGCGGCACTAGCAGAGTCGGAGCGGAGAAGAGTAGCTGAACAACAAAGCATGAGTGAGACCGTTCAGCAAATCAAAGAACAAGTGATGAACCTCGCTCGTCGACCTACTACTTCGGCTCCCGATGACACCGACGACGAGAGTGATGAGGATGATTATGTGGATCTCACTCCCTAGTTTAGATCTATGGACATTTATGAACTTTTTGAAATGAATTTTGAAAGACTTTATAATTGTTTGATTTATGATTTAGATACTTTTGAATGTTATTTTAACTTTGTTGTTTTATGTTTTGTTTAGTTTGTTTATAATTGTGTGTGTTTGATTGGGCTGAATAGTGTAGAATTGAATTGAATTACATTTACAAGTGTGCAGTAGAAACTGCCAGTTTTAGCTGTCAAAAATATTGCAGGAAAAGCAACGGACAGCGTGGTTTTGTCCGTCACTTTTCTGGGTTTTATTTTTTAAAAAATCCCAAAAAAGCGATGGACAACGTATTTTCAAAAATAAAATTTCCAGAAAAGCAATGAATTGCGTCACCTTTTAGAAATAAAATAAATGAAAATTAAAATAAAGCGACGGATTAAAAAATAAAACCCTGAAAAGCGACGGACAAAATGACCTGTCCGTCGCTTTTTCTGCAATATTTTTCCCAACCCAAACTAGCAGTTTCTGCTCCACACCTGCAAATACAATTCAATTCAATTCTACACTATTCAGCCTAATCAAACACACAATTATAAACAATCTAAACAAAACATAAAATAACATTCAAAAGTATCTAAATCATAAATATAAAGTCAAAATTTGTTTCAAAAAGTTCATAAATGTCCAGAGATCTAAACTAGGGAGTGAGATCTATATAATCATCCTCATCACTCTTGTCGTCGGTGTCATCAGGAGCCGAAGTAGTAGGTCGACGAGCGAGGTTCATCACTTGTTCTTTGATTTGCTGAACTGTCTCATTTATGCTTTTTTGTTCAGCTATTCTTCTCCGCTCTGACTCTGCTAGTGCTGCTGTAAGTTTAGCTATTTGATCCGATATAACAGCAATTTGAACACCGTCAAGTGCCTCGGCTTGACGTGGTGATCCAATACCTTCTAAGCCTGACTGGAGTCGTCTAACATCATTTCGAGAGCCTAGACCATAGCATCTACCCTTGTGTGTCCCCCTACCACTTTTTCTTTCCAAATATGGGTGGACAGTTCAGGTGTCAATTGGACCAAACTATCTAGATTCTCAACGACGTATTGCTGAAAGTCATTCTACATATTAAATATAAAAATTGACATCAATATATGTGCATATCATATATTCACAATTAATATGTATTATTCATATTAAATAACTTACAAAAGTTTGTTCGGCCCTTTCCTCCACCCACACAGTTGGATCCGACTCATTTTCTTTCTTCCTTACATGAGTGTTCTTGAAAACCTCTGGTTCAATGGGAGTGCATCCCAATTATTTATCCTATAAATAAAATATGAAATTTATAATGATATAGATGAATCAACTAATAATTATTTATTTAAAAGTTTGAATAAGAACTTACCATCTCTCATGCAATTGTTCCAACCATCTTTACGCCTTCGGTGTGCAACAAGCCACCTTTAAGACTGCCTCTAGCCATTATGGCTTGATCTGATATTGCCTTAAACTTATTTGTTTTCCAATACAGACCCAATTTATCAAAAACATGAGTCAACATCCAATTGGGACGTACACCACTATCTCGAACATTCTTTAGCCAGCTAGACAGTCTGGGGGATGCCTTCCTCTCAAATGTGGTCCCAATGACCAAATTGTACCTCGACTCCTAAGTACACATAGTATGAAAGAAAAAATTGAATAACGTTCATTTGATCGATAGAAAGAAAACATAAAGTATACTAAACTTAACAAAAAAATATATACCTTAAAGTTATTAAACATCGCCTGGCGTATACTATTTGGAATCTCACACCAAGAGTGATAAGCCTGTGTATAGAGTCTTCTAACATAGTCTTTTAAAGCCCGGGCAGCATCCTTTGCAGGATACCACCTGCAAAACACATAATAAATATGTTAGTTCATGAATAATATATTAAAGTATAAGAAATAAATAAAATAAACTAACAAATAGATAACAAAACAAACTTACGATGATTCATCCGGCTCAATCATGACTCTACCAAGTCTATCCTTCTGGATAGGAACTAGAGCAGACATCGTATCATATAATGTAGCACTAGGTGTACCTGTAGACAAGGGTGGTACGTCAGGATACACAAAACGCTGAGTCAATGGAGAGGTACCTGCCATAGCATCTAATTGCTCGCTATTAGAATCTACAAGCCTCATGGCAGATAACTGAGGAGATGTACCTGTGGGAGATGGAGTACCCCCTGATAAGGGTCGTGCTCAACGAATAGCCTGTAAACGTAGGTCCTCGTAGCGTCGTGCAAGTAATGGTAGTGAAGTAGATAAAGTACCGAGTGGTCGACGGTAATTAGGATAATATTGCCGAGGATCCGCTGTACCAAACGGAACAGCAAATAAATAAGTATCATGGTTAATGCGCTCTGGCACACAAGAAATAGATCCTGCAATATCCTCAAGATCTATTGGTCTCCTAGACTTCTTCTTCTTAGCCTGTTTAGTCTAGCTAACTCCAAGATTCTCGTGATGTCTATCACTATCATGACCGCCTGATGACATCTGTATGCAAATTTACATGTATAATATATATAAAAATCATAAATTAAATAAAATTAGCAAAATACACTTACATATATACTAGCTAGCTTTCATTCTACACTATTCCTCCTTGCTTGTTTCAATTCCATCATTCTCCCATTCTTCCTCCTCAGTTGTTTCATTCTCATTATCGTCCCATTCTTCGTCATCAAATGATTCATTTTCCTCATTCTCGGATATTTCTTCCTCAACATTTAGTATGTCATCATCAAATACTTCTTCTTCCCACAAGCTTACTTTTTATTAGAACCCACCAATTAGCTTTGTCTCTACGCAATGGAAATGAAGCGTAATACACTTGTTTAACATTTTGTGCAATAATAAAAGGATCATAACTTCTGTATTTCCTAGTGTGCTTAACTTCAATTATATTATGTTGATGGTCCATATTTGTGCCTCTATGTGATGGGTCAAACCACTCACACCGAAACAATACAATCTTCTTCTTAGGCCAACATGAATACCTCACTTCAATAATCTCTTGAATGACACCATAACATTCAATAGTTTGACGAGTACCATCAACATCACCTTGTATGTAGACACCGCTATTATTTGTTTTCTTGTTCCTAGAAACTTTTTCAGTTTGAAACTTAAAACCATTGACACAATACGTATTCATTGTCAGTACTTGTGATTCAGGTCCAAGTGCTACTTCTTTCACTAATTGCAAATGTTGGACACTTGAGTATTCATCGTAAACCTACGTGATTATTATTTCAAGTAATAATTTATTATAACATGAATATATTATTAAATACTTAATGATTGCACACTTACATAGTTCCTTAGCCATTTGGAAAATTTTGTATAGATGGCTTCATTACCCCATGTGTTTGCGAACAAGTTGATCATTTTACATTCAAGTATTTCGTTAGTTAATGATCACTTATTAGTATGTAATTTAATAACATATATTTAACACTTACTTGACATATGATTGAATCTCTGGACAATTAAGCAAAATATGTTTCACAACTGATTGCATTTCCATATCAGTGAAGCCTTGCTTACCACGCTTTGTAGATCCTCGATCATTTTTATTAAAAATTGATATCGGTGAAAATAAAGGATCGCTATCGCCTTTATCATTGCGATTGGGCCTATTTCTCCTATATAACACATCATGACCAAAGTAATAAGAATAAAAATCACCAGTTTCTCTCCCAATATGACCTTGAACAAATGATCCTTCGATGCTTCCCCTTTGCTTAATCGTTTGCTTCGAACTACCAATTTTTCTGCTTTTATATATGTATATATATGTTAATATATAAAAGACTTGGCCAATATATATAACTTAGTGAATATTTCAAATGGATACCTCTCAAATGGATACATCCATCTTGTTTGAACCGGACCTCCGAGGCGAGCCTCTTGTACAAGGTGAATTGGAAGATGCTCCATCACATCAAAGAAATCACATGGAAATATCTTCTCCAACTTAGTAGTAGTAACAAGAATATTTTCCTCCATCCTGTCTAAACTACTCTCCAACAACTTTTCAGAACACAAATCTTTAAAAAAAAAAGACTTATCTTTGTGATTGGTTTCCATATCCTTTCGGGTAGATGGCTAAAAGCGATAAGAATTAAAGTTTCCATGAACACATGACAATTATGACTTTTCATACCTATCAATTTTACTTCATTTATATCTGCCCGCTTTCCTAAATTCGAAGCATAGTCCTCTGGTATCCTCAAATTTTTAACCCACTGAATAATTTCACGTTTCTCATCCAATGTGAATGAAAATTTGGCTTTGGGTTTAACTACTTTACCATTCTGTAATTCCTGCAACCATAACTCTTTTCTCCTACAATATTCCTTTATGTCTATTCTAGCTTTTGGGTTGTCTTTTGTCTTACCCTTAACATTCATCACCGTGTTAAACAAATTGTCAAAGTAATTTTTTTCAATTTGCATCACATCTAGATTATGTCGTAGCATATTGTCCTTCCAATACGGCAACTCCCAAAATATTCTTTATTTGGTCCAATTATGTTCAACACCATATCCAGGAAGTCTAGAAGGTGAAGCTTCTGTAACTTTAGGTAATTGAGAAACTCTCTCCCAAATTTGATGCCCTGTGAGTAATGGAGGTGGGGGATCACTTTCAACCTTATTTTTCCTAAATGCATTTTTCATCTTTCTAAACTCTTGGTCCATTGGCAAGAACTGGTGATGACAATCAAACTATGTATTTTTTCTACCATGCTTTAAAGTGAATACCTTACTATTTTCCATGCAATACGGACATGCTAGCTTTCCAACTGTCATCCAACCAGACAACATCCCGTATGCAGGAAAATCATTAATAGTCCACATTAAAAAAGCACGCATAATGAAATTCTGCTTATTTGATATATCATAAGTCAAAACGCCTTCAAACCACAATTGTTTGAGCTCATCTATCAATGATTGTAGGTAGACATCAATCAAACTTTTTGGATTACGGAGACCTGGAATAACACAACTTAGAAAGATGTAGGGACTAGTCATGCACATTTCAAGAGGAAGATTATACGGAGTAAGAAATACCAACCAGCATGAATAAGGCGAAGCATTATTAGAGAATGGTGTGAAGTCATCTGAACACAACCCCAATGTAACATTTATTGTTCACAAGCAAAATCAACCTATATATTATCAAAATGCTTCCATGCTTCACCATCAGATGGATGAGACAAGACACCCGGAGGCCTTCCATATTCACGATGTCATCTCATATGTGGGGCAGACCTCATCGATGCATACAACCTCTTTAACCTAGGAATGAGAGGTAGATAATGCATCGCCTGAACTAGGACTATCTTTCTAGCCAGAGTCCTCTTATAACGAGCATGTCCACAAAACTTACAATTTTCTAATTCATTATCAGTCTTGTAAAACAACAATGAATTCTATCATACGTCAATCCTAACTTGGACACCAAACGCTTTGCCTGATAGAAGTTCTTTGGTATGTTAAACTCTAGATTAACTAGTCCACCCAAAAGATCAATCATTGAGTCCGTAGCAGCATTAGGAACATTCTAATTTGATTTAATATTCATTAATCTAACCGCAACTGACAAAGCAGAATGCGGACTCCCTTCGCATAGTGGACGACTAGACTCTTCTAATTGATCATAAAAGCGTCTTACTTATTCATTAGGAGCTACATCAAAATATTGTTTCGGTTCCATCCCACCTTGAACCCCGAAATCATTATTGATCATTTTATGAACCCTATCATGTTCAACCCTAACCTGTTCAACCCTAATTTAGCCATGTGGTGCAACCATATTATATACATCCACATGCATCGAATTATAAAACATACCATCCAATCCATCACTTTCTCCATGATCAATCCATACAAATTATCTAGGCTTAAATCCATTATGGTACAAATGAACCATAACTCTATATGGTTTTAAAAAATTTTAAGCACTTACATGCACTACAAGGACACCTAACCAATCCATTATTCTTGAAAATGTCAAGTGTCATTGCATATTCAATAAAATTTCTAACACCGTAAATAAACTCAGGTTTCAAACCAGCACCAGTTTCATAATACATATTATACATCCACAAACGATGATCCATCTACAAAAATATAGATATTCAATTATATTATAAATAATTATTTAGTTTAAATTATTTAAACAATATAACGATTTAAACTAGTTTAGTTCTGACTTAATACAACAACTAAATCCACCAACTAAACAACATTATTTATTTTAACTTATTCAGACAATTTAACAACATTAACTATTTTAGTTTTGACTTAATACAACAACCAAATCCACCAACTAACCACATTATTTATTTTAACTTATTTACACAACTTAACAACTTTAACTAGTTTAGTCATGACTTAATACAACAACCAAATCCACCAACTAAACCACATTATTTATTTTAACTTATTTACACAACTTAACAACTTTAACTAGTTTAGTTTTGACTTAATACAACAATCAAATCAACCAACCAAACCACATTATTTATTTTAACTTATTAACACAACTTAAAAACTTTAACTAGTTTAGTTTTGACTTAATACAACAACCAAATCAACCAACTAAACCTAATTATTTATTTTAACTTATTTACACAACTTAACAACTTTAACTAGTTTAGCTTTGACTTAATACAACAACCAAATCCACCAACTAAACCACATTATTTATTTTAACTTATTTACCCAACCTAACAACTTTAACTAGTTTAGTTTTGACTTAATACAACAACTAAATCCACCAACTAAACCACATTATTTATTTTAACTTATTTAAACAACATAAAAACTTTAATTAGTTTAGTTTTGACTTAATACAACAACCAAATCAACCAACTAAACCACATTATCTATTTTTAACTTATTTACACAACTTAACAACTTTAATTAGCTTAGTTTTGACTTAATACAACAACCAAATCCACCAACTAAACCACATTATTTATTTTAACTTATTTACACAAATTAACAACATAAACTAGTTTAGTTTTGACTTAATACAACAACTAAATCAACCAACTAAACCACATTACTTATTTTAACTTATTTACACAACTTAACAACTTTAACTAGTTAACTTTTTGACTTAATAAAACAACCAAATCCACCAACTAACCACATTATTTATTTTAACTTATTTACACAACTTAACAACTTTAACTAGTTTAGTCATGACTTAATACAACAACCAAATCCACCAACTAAACCACATTATTTATTTTAACTTATTTACACAACTTTAACTAGTTTAGTTTTGACTTAATACAACAACCAAATCCACCAACTAAACCACATTATTTATTTTAACTTATTTAAACAACAAAACAACTTTAACTAGTTTAGTTTTGACTTAATACAACAACCAAATACACCAACTAAACCACATTGTTTATTTTAACTTATTTACACAACTTAACAAATTTAACTAGCTTAGTTTTGCTTAATACAACAACCAAATATACCAACTAAACCACATTATTTGTTTTAACTTATTCACACAACTTAACAACTTTAACTAGTTTAGTTTTGACTTAATACGACAACTAAATCAACCAACTAAACAACATTATTTATTTTAACTTATTTACACAACTTAACAACTTTAACTGGTTTAGTTTTGACTTAATACAACAACCAAATCCACCAACTAAACCACATTATTTATTTTAACTTATTTACACAACTTAACAACTTTAACTAGTTTAGTTTTGACTTAATATAACAACCAAATCCACCAAGTAAACCACATTATTTATTTAACTTATTTACACAACTTTAACTAGTTTAGTTTTGACTTAATACAACAACTAAATCAACCAACTAAACCACATTATTTATTTTAACTTATTTATACAACTTAACAACATTAACTAGTTTAGTTTTGACTTAATACAACAACTAAATCAACCAACTAAACCACATTATTTATTTTAACTTATTTACACAACTTAACAACTTTAACTAGTTTAGTTTTGAATCAACCATCTAAATCACATTATTTATTTTAACTTATTTACACAACTTAACAACTTTAACTAGTTTAGTTTTGACTTAATACAACAACCAAATCCACCAACTAAACCACATTATTTATTTTAACTTATTTACACAACCTAACAAATTTAACTAGTTTAGTATTGACTTAATACAACAACTAAATCCACCAACTAAACCACATTATTTATTTTAACTTATTTAAACAACATAACAACTTTAACTAGGTTAGTTTTGACTTAATACAACAATCAAATTCACTAACTAAATCACATTATTTATTTTAACTTATTTACACAACTTAACAACTTTAACTAGTTTAGTTTTGGCTTAATACAACAACTAAATCCACCAACTAAACCACATTATTTATTTTAACTTATTTACACAACTTAACAACTTTAACTTGTTTAGTTTTGAGTTAATACAACAACTAAATCAACCAACTAAACCACATTATTTATTTTAACTTATTTAAACAACATAACAACTTTAACTAGTTTAGTTATGACTTAATACAACAACCAAATCCACCAACTAAACCACATTATTTTTTTTAACTTATTTACACAACTTAACAACTTTAACTAGTTTAGTTTTGACTTAATACAACAACCAAATCTACCAGCTAAACCACATTATTTATTTTAACTTATTTACACAACTTAACAACTTTAACTAGGTTAGTTTTGACTTAATACAACAATCAAATTCACTAACTAAATCACATTATTTATTTTAACTTATTTACACAACTTAACAACTTTAACTAGTTTAGTTTTGGCTTAATACAACAACTAAATCCACCAACTAAACCACATTATTTATTTTAACTTATTTACACAACTTAACAACTTTAACTTGTTTAGTTTTGAGTTAATACAACAACTAAATCAACCAACTAAACCACATTATTTATTTTAACTTATTTAAACAACATAACAACTTTAACTAGTTTAGTTATGACTTAATACAACAACCAAATCCACCAACTAAACCACATTATTTTTTTTAACTTATTTACACAACTTAACAACTTTAACTAGTTTAGTTTTGACTTAATACAACAACCAAATCTACCAACTAAACCACATTATTTATTTTAACTTATTTACACAACTTAACAACTTTAACTAGTTTAGTTTTGACTTAATACAACAACTAAATCAACCACCTAAACCACATTATTTATTTTAACTTATTTACACAACTTAACAACTTTAACTAGTGTAATTTTGACTTAATACAGCAACCAAATACACCAGCTAAACCACATTATTTATTTTAACTTATTTACACAACTTAACAAACACGTTATTCCTAAATTAAAGCTAAGTGTCAACACTAGATGGACACAAATCGATTTTTCAAGAAAATCAATTTTGTCATCAATAGGATCAACTAGTGTTGGTACTTAAGCTTAACAAACACATTATTCCTAAACTAAAGCAAGTGTCAACACAAGATAGACACAAATCAATCTTGCAAGAAAATCAATTTTGTCATCAATAGGATCAACTAGTGTTGGTACTTAAGCTTAACAAACACATTATTCCTAAATTAAGGCTAAGTGTCAACACTAGATGGACACAAATCGATCTTGCAAGAAAATCAATTTTGTCATCAATAGGATCGACTATTGTTGGTACTTAAGCTCAACAAACACATTATTCCTAAATTAAAGCTAAGTGTCAACACTAGATGGACACAAATCGATCTTTCAAGAAAACCAATTTTGTCATCAATAGGATCAACTAGTGTTGGTACTTAAGCTTAACAAACACATTATTCCTAAATTAAAGCTAAGTGTCAACACTAGATGGACCTAAATCAATCTTGCAAGAAAATCAATTTTGTCATCAATAGGATCAACTAGTGTTGGTACTTATGCTTAACAAATACATTATTCCTAAATTAAAGCTAAGTGTCAACACTAGATGGACACAAATCAATCCTGCAAGAAAATCAATTTTGTCATCAATAGGATCAACTAGTGTTGGTACTTAAGCTTAACAAACACATTATTCCTAAATTAAAGCTAAGTGTCAACACTAGATGAACACAAATCGATCTTGCAAGAAAATTAATTTTTTCATCAATAGGATCAACTAGTGTTGGTTCTTAAGCTTAACAAACACATTATTCCTAAATTAAAGCTAAGTGTCAACACTAGATGGACACAAATCGATCTTTCAAGAAAATCAATTTTGTCATCAATAGGATCAACTAGTGTTGGTACTTATGCTTAACAAATATATTATTCGTAATATTAAAGCTAAGTTTTAATACTAGATGGAGACACAAATTATTGAAAACAATTGTACTTGAACTTAAGAAATTTAGAAGCACCAACCTTATCTCCAACTTTGATGAAAGAAGCAACATAGTCTTGTATCAACTTTTTTATATGTTGAGCTTCCTCAGTTTCCTAGCACGAAAAGTTCTTAATATATATATATATATATATATATATATATATATATATATATATTCAAGTTTTAATAAGTTCAAGTTTCAATTCAAGTTCATATCTAATTTCTAAACATAATTTGTTATATATTCAAGCTAATTAGTTCCAACTTCAAGTTCTAATTTCAAGTTCATATTCCTAATTAAGTTCAATTTATAGTAATTTCAAGTTATAATTAATTATGAGTTCTAATTAAGTTGTAATTCAAATTCCTAAAATTTCAAATTCAAACTAGCTAGCTAGTGTCCCAAATTCAAACTATTAATTAGCCTAAAATATCAAATATAATTCAAACTATTAGTCCTAAATTTCAAATTCAAACTAGTCTTAAAATCACAAATTGGAAGTACTCCTAGAATTCAAAAACCAAACTATAGTGCTAAAATCCCAAATTCAAACTAGCTAGCTATTCCTAATCCCAAATTCAAACTATTAGTCCTAAAATCTCAATAATAATTTTAAACTAATTCAAATAATACCCAAATTCAAACAACTCCTTAAATACCCTAATTCAATCTACTTTTACAATTCCAAAATCAAACTAATTAACTCAAGAAATACCAAATTTCAAACAAATCCTAAGATACCCTAATTCAAACTAACCCTAACATTAAAATTTTCAATTCACAATCAACAAACACAAACTAACAATCAAATAATCCCTAATTCAAACTAACAATCAAAAACCCTAAATCATTCACTTACTAATTAACTAACAATCACTAAAAAAACTAATTAACAAATTCAACACACTAATTAACAAATTCAACACAAAAATTGAAAGACATTAAAAATAATATTATGAAACCCTAACCTTGAATTAAAGAAAAAGGGCAGTGGGTCGGGATGGAGGCGGCGTCGGGCGTGACCTCGATCTACTGCTAGTGCGACCTGTCGCGTCGTGACTTCAATTTGTTGTTGCCCGCGACCAGCCGCTACTGCTGCGATGGTGGCGTGGCTCCGGTCGAGGTTACTGCCGTGGTGCCAGTCGGGGTTGCTGCCATGGCGCCGATCGGGGATAGGTGGGGTCGCGGATGAGAGAGGAGTGAGAGAGATTGATTTTATTAATTAAAATTACACACACACACACACACACACACACACACACACACACACACACACACACACATATATATATATATATATATATATATATATATATATATATATATATAATTTTAATTTATAAAATTAACTTGATCGATAAATTAAATTTATTAAATTAAACTTCTGTTGACGTGTAGTTAAATTTTATATACACATCAATAGAAGTTTAATTTAATAAATTTAATTTATCGACAGGTTAATATATATATATATATATATATATATATATATATATATATATATATATATATATATATATATATAATTTAACTACACAACAACATAAGTTTAATTTAATAAATTTAATTTATCGATCAAGTTAATTTCATAAATTTAAATTATATACCTTCTAATTATATAAATTTAATTTTATTGATCAATATCAAATTTAATATATAAATATCCTTGAATTGATCATACGTATTTCTTTAATTAATTGATAATGTATTTCATATCTGAACCACTAGTTTATAAGGCTTGATTTGTTAAACTATTCGAGGAGTATATAATTAATCAATGTATTTCATACTCCGATGAAGTATCTTTTACATGTCATCATAATTAGGAAGTGATCACTACACTTGACATCCATTCAAGATCGAGCATATATAATAATACTATCTCGCATTTCATACTTCAATGGATTATATGTTAGTTCTTCACCTCTACATCATGAGATGAGATATTAAGTTCATGATTAGACAACTTACTGATAAAATTTGTACATTACTCTAGAAATATAAGTATATATAATTTTTTATAATTCATATCAACGTAGTTTCATACTCTAAATATTGATTATAGATATTTTTTTATTTATTCCACGAATTCTAACTTTTTATTTATAAAAGTATACAAAATTGTTACACTTTTTGAACAATTAATTGTAGGTGTAAATGAAATTTTAGTATTATGCACAATAGCAAAATTATGATTAATAGGAATATTTTAAACAAATCGACCTCCGGATATCACTTTTATTAAAAGTAATTAGATTTAATAAAAAATACCGACCTCATGAGGGTGGACCTAAGAGCCTCTATGTCCGTCGTTTTTTTGGAAAAAATTTTGACGAACCTTTTGACGAAAAAGCGACGGACAAAGAGACATTGTCCGTCGCTTTTTTAAAATATTTGACCAGATATTTTGACCAAGAAGTGACACACATAAAGATGGTATCCGTCGATAATTTAAAAAATAATTAAATAATTAAAATTAATAAAAAGCTACGGACTGCGTCTCTATTGATATAAAATAATTAATTATTTATTATATATATTGTTGGTGCAAAATTCCCCCAAAAAAACAACGGATCAGCGATGCAATCCGTCGCTTTTAAAAAATTAATTTAAAAAGTGACAGATTCAGCGATTAGTCCGTCACTTTTAATAAAATTTTAAAAATTTTAAAAAATAAAAATAAAAATATATAAATTAAAAAGCGACGACTCGGCGATGCAGTCCGTCACTTTTAAAAAAAATAAAAAAATAAAAATTCAAATAAAAAATTTAAAAAGCGACGGACTCTGTGATGCCGTCCGTCGCTTTTAAAAAAATTAAAAAAAATAAATTTTAATTAAAAAAGCGACGGACGGCATCGCTTAGTCCATCGCTTTTGGGAGCGACGCCGTCCGTCGCTTTTTGTTCTGTCGTTTTTTAGTAGTGACCACACCCTTCTTCTATACATCAATACAACTTCATACACCCTTTGCCAAGATACCCAAGCTGCCCCCAACAATAATATACATAAGGCAGCCACTATCATTCCCCAAAAATCTTTCAACATAATAGGAGAATATTGAACTCAAGGATTTATAACCATCCATGAGTTCTTGGCAAATATATACAAAATTCTCCACCCCAAACCTGCATTTAAAGAGAGGCAAAAAAAAATGGGCAGTAGCCTTACCTTAGTTTCTGGAAATTTATCCTCTAAACTTGTACTTCAAGAACTGAAACTCTCCTTCAAACTCTTACTTGAAAAAAAAAAAGGGGGAAAATACTCAAGAACCCTAAGGTATTTTAGGGCTGCTGTATTAATCCAAGAAAGACCAAGAGAGAAACTTAATAAATCTGAAATTTTCCAAGTAATCTTTATCCTTTTAAAAAGGAGGTGCATTGGCTGACTTTCTTGGCCAATTTTGGGCCATATATTGTTAAGTAGGTGACCCACCTACTTGTCCTTTTAACTTGGGCCTTTGTGACTTCAACACACTTGTTGGGTCTTGCTGCCAATTATTGTCAATTTGGGCCATAATTAATGCAAGTAGATGATCCACCTACTTGGATTTTTTACTTGGGCCTTGCCTGTCCATTTTCTCCTTATCCTTCTATTCAACTTGGGCCAAATTAATGCAAGTAGGTGGTAGTGTACTTGGCCCAATTAGATGGTTAGTAGGTGATGCACCAACCTGGTCCTTTGGACTAGTCAATAAGTCAAAGTAGGTGATGCACTACTTGTCACCTACTAGTTTAGTTAAGTCAAGCAAGCAGCTCACTTATTTAATTCCATTTTCTAAATAGTAAACCCGTGTGCTTTAACTTAGCACTTAACTTCCAAATTTAAGCTCAATTACCATCTTATTGTCTCGAGTTTAAATACTCCCGTTAGAGTTAACTTGCAGTACACATGTTGAAACATGCAAGGCATCACATCACCTTACGATCTAGTTTAAATCAATGCTCATCTATAAGAAATATGGTCCCTCACCTATACTGTAAGGCTATGTCAAGTATCACAAGAATAGAACAAACATATGCATAATACGGGTTGTTACATATGCATTCTACTCCCGAGCTATTATCGATAGGTCTGGGGACTACTGCCTATATTTATACGTATGAGACACAGATGACCACAAGTTGGTGAATATTATGTCAGTTCACAACCGAAAGGCACCACCACTCCGAGAATTTGGTTGGGTATGTCATGCATTTGCATCTATATATATATAGATATATACCATGCATATTTAAATAGTAGGGGTCCAAATGTCAGCCATGGAGATTATTTGAGTTTTAGGTGGTATCTCTATTACCCTTTTATAGTAAATATTTATGATTCTACTTTCCTCTTTACATACCAGTACATCTTTGTTCGTATTGACATCCCTTTCGCCTTGGGATGCTGCTTTTTTATTTCGTGTGAGCAAGTACAGGCAGGGACTCTACTCGACCCACCCACTAGGATTCAGGTTCAGCTATGAGTTAGTAAGCTCCATCTTATCCTGAGGCTATTAGAAGATGTTTGCTTTTGTTATACAGTTTGAGTATAGTCGGAGCCTTATCTCAACAGTGCTTATATCACTCATAGTGGCTATTGTGGACATACTATTTTGGGTTTTCTTCTGTATGTCTCAATTTCCAACCCATAGTCTTGGCATGTATATATATGTGTGTAAGAAGGCATGTCTTCAGTTGTGGCCTCATCGGCTAGCTAGTACATCTTTATTTTTATTTTGGCTTGCCTACCATTGTTTGTATGGTTTATTCTCATTTAGGTCATGACCTTCAGGGTCCAGGATTCACTTTTTAGAGGTTGTACTATCCAATCTTTTTGTCTCACAGTTTGGTTAGCTAATATGTTTTAGTGAGTAACTTGTTCTAATAGGATATCTACTGCTAGTTATGCCCCCTACTTTAGTGCGTGACAATAGTATACATAATTATTAAAGTGACCAGAAATCTCTCTAAATTTTGGCATGAAGGTATATGATGGTTTGAATAGTAGTTGAAATTTGGTATGTGAAAGATTGTGTAGAGTGATGTTGGGTGTAATTTCGTTGTTTTACTTGATAGGAAAGTACTATAAGATTTGTAATTAGTGCTATAAGTCTTGGGTGTGACTCGTATCTATCATGAAATACTTAAATGGAAAGAGAGGGAGCGATAGTTCGGAATTTTTGGAGGCAATAATGTGTTCCCTGTGAAGATTTGATACTATTGACAATTTCATACCCAGGTAAATGGTTGGTGTGGTTATGATATTCTGATAGTATTAGAGTGTTGGCTTCAGTGGGATAATGTTAAGATTATGCGGGGTATATAAATTAAGTATGACTAGGATCGTAATGGGGACCAGACAGGTGGATTATGGGTAGCTAAAAAAATCAAAGAGATGGAGTACTCAACCGAATGGAAATGTTTGATATGGTCACTATTGAAGGCAGCTTGTGTTATTCGGCCTTTGTTATGTATTCTGACGTGATCACCTACTTTATTGTGAACATGGTTTGGAGTATGATTCATTACATATGTCCTTATGTGTTTCTACATCTATGGGTAATTCCCTATAGGTGGATCGGGTGTACCAATCCTATGATTGTCCTCTTGGTAGGATGAAATTCTTGGGCCCATTTGGACATTTTATTTATGACAAAATTGGTGTTGTTTGGGATAGTTTAAGTATATCAGTGCTTCTACACTCACAACTTTGCTTATGAGAATTTATAGGAGGCTACCATGAATATGTTCAGTTGTACGACTGTCGTAAGATTTATCTCGTTGTCGGGATCACGTTCCGAGTATGTGTTATTGAATGTGGGGACCATTGTGCCTAGTTCTTCCATTCTTAAGGTTTGTCTATAATCACAACTATAGATTTAGAATTTTGACATTGTTGTTACAGGTTCTGTATAATTAGATATATCACTCTTTGGGTGGTTACTTGATCATTTCCTTCTTTGAGTTAAATAAGTTTATACTCCCTTGATGAGTACACGATGTCTAAAGATAGGATTTTTATAACTTATGCTCGTGAAAAGATTGTGTTGCAAAGAGAAAATCTTGATAAAATATGTGATGGTTTGTGCATTATGAATGTGTAGTGCTTGGTTCACGTTCACTTCTAGTTGTAGCCAGTATTGAATCAAAATTTTATCGTAGTTATGTGAGAAAATATTTGTCCTAATGATTGTGTTATGGTTAAGAGGATTTTGGTTCAAACTGGGTACATGGGTTAGTCTTTGGTTTTTTAATCCCTCCTGATTTGTAGGTCTACCAAATATATATTCAAAACTTTAACTTTTAGTAGTAAATCTTGATAGAATGGTCTTAAGGAAGAGCTCACTAGGAGAGATAAACACCAACTCTGGAAGATCATACGCCATACTTTTAGTAACATCAGTTATTCTTCCTTCTCCTTTTTTATGTTCGAGGATGAACATGATTTTTAGTGGAGGATAATGTAATAACCTGAAAGTTCATTTTTTTAAAATCTCCTCCAGGTAGCTGTCCCTGGTCATCTCTAATCAACCGGTAAAGTTAGTTTGAGAATTTGAACTATTCAATAACTACAATTACTTAATTGACAGATATTTATTAAATAATTAATTTATTTAGTTGGTAGTTAATGAGTCGAGTTTATAATTTATTTAATACCATATTTCACTTGGCTCATATATTATAATGGGTTAGCGAGATTTATCACTTTTAGGTTCATAAATAACTTTTTTAGAAGAAAAACAAAGAAAAAGAAAAATTAGGTCAAGAAGTCTTACCTGCTGCGGCGTCTACACAAGATGTATTGCCAAGGGGGTGTGTGTGTGTGTATATATATATATATATATATATATATATATATATATATAATTTTAGGATGGTGTGACATGCATAAATTTGTAATAATTTATTTCACTATGTTAACACATAATTTTCCAAACAAATAGTAAATAATATATGGAAAGATGCGTAATAATTACAATAATCGGTAGAATACATGTCAATCCAATTGTTATGGGTTAGCTACTTATAAAATTGTTTGTTCTTTTCCCATAGTTGCTATTTGAGAATTTTTCTTTTAACTTGTTTAGCTACTGGAAATTTTTGTACGGTAACATATTAATATGATTTAAGTTTTTAATAATATTAATATATATTATTATAAATTAGGTGTATTGTATTATATGAAAACTATTAGAGTTATGATATTGAAAAAATTGGAACTTAACCCTAGACTTGAAAATTTGAAAAATATGTGATTTGATATGTTAATTGACATTAAGATCAGGAACTTGACCATAGATTTCGGTGAGTTTTGGGTCTAGGCTAAAAATATAGTAATATGGGTGTTGTTAGTTTCGAAATCTTATTGTGATTATTTATTTGAAAAGCTTGCATTGATTTGGAAGCCCAGCAAAATGGGAAGACTCAAGTCCTGGAGTGATTGTTCCATTATTTGAGGCAAATGGATTTTTCAACTCTTGTTAAGTGTATAGAATCGTGTATTTCCTTTTGGTAAGTATTAGGGAGTAATGAGACTTCGTGATGGGTTGACTTGTCAATATTGAATAATTCTAATGATTGACTGATATGTCCCCCATGGTCCCGAACTCAGAGACAGCAGATCTGTATCACTAGGTCACACATGTATAACTATACTTGGCATTATATTTCATTGCATTGCATATCCTTATCATTTGTGAACTTGTGAGTGCCTTTTCATGGAACTTGTGATTGGTGAACTTGATCTCGTGTATTGTTGATTTGAAATTGTCGATGTGTTGTTTTTGAGCTATGTGCTATATTATTTGTTAGCTGTAAAGTTGGACTAGTTTTATGCAGGTTGTAGTTGTAGAGGTTCGGTTAGGTGGTAGGAGTAACTGTATTCTATATTCTTAACTTGTGTTTAGAAGTTCGTTTGCTGAGTACCGTGAGGTTTGGTACTCACCCCATGCTTCTACATTTGTGTAGTTTATGAGCATGTATCTTCATGATAATCTCTCTTATCTTCTTGTCTAAGGCTTCCTATGGAGATCTGTGAGGTAGCTGATTGTCATCTCAACAAACTTTTTCACTCCTGTTTATGATCTTGTTCTATTCTAGAACAATATCATTTGAGACTTAAATATTTTCTTTCGAATCTATTGTAATACATTAGAGGCTTATGCACATGACAACAAGGTTTTGGGGTTATATTTAAGTTTATTATGAATTTCCGCATTATTTTATAGTATTGGGCTTTTATTATTGTTTATTTTCGTACTTTATTGTAATGGTTGGGTCTAAGGATGACTTGTCTTGGTGGAATAAGACGAGTGCCATCAGATCCATTTTAGGTCGTGACAAGTACAAATAATGGACAAAACAGGTTAGTTATAAAAATGTGAAATTACGTCCAAAATCTTTATAAAAACAATAGAATTAGTGGTGACTACAAAGTCGCCACAAATCCTCTTTCTTGGTAATGTAGTCACTGCCAAAAGACCTCTTATAGCGATAATTTCTTCGTCGAACAAATTATTTTTTCAGCGATATTTTAGTGGGTTTATTTGTCGCGATGATGATTTAAGTCCCTAATATGTTATCTTTCGTAGCGATGTCAAGGGTGGCAGCAAAAATTATACATTTTGTGGCAGCATTTATTTGTCGCTACTGATTCATTTCATTTTTTGGCAATAAGATAGGTCGCTGTGAAAAGTCATCACAAAAGCTCTAATTTCTAATAGTGTGTGAATTAGATTGATGTCTTCTTTTTAATCAATACCATGTCATTAAGGATATAGTTTAATACAACTACTTTAATCTTAAATTTCTGGAGTTATATTCTTCTTAGCTAAAGGAACTATTAATATGGGATGGAAGGAATATTAGATCATTTATTGTTGCTTAAAGATTTCTTTGAAATTTATCCAAATATATATTGTTGCTTAAAGATTCCTTAGAAATTAATCCAAATATTTATTGATGCTTAAAGATTTCTTAGAAATTTACCCAAATATTCATCGAACAAGGATAATTTAAAAACAAAAAAAAATGCTTAGACTTATTTGATTTTCCTTAAAAAAATTATACATTTCGAATCAAATCTAAAAGGTTACAAAATTAACATAAAAGACACCATAAGAAGTAGTAAACGGCAAGTGTCACTATTTTTTTGTTACATAAACGGACTTAACTAGCCGTGGTATTATTTTATGATGTACATTAACCAAGTCAAACATAATAAATATGCTGGAATCAAAAGATTTTTAGTTTTAACAAGTACTTAAATGGGAATACAACAAAAAAAAGCTTCATATAATCATGTATTAAAAATTTTAAATTCGCCTCTAGTTATTGAAATTGATGGAGAGAATGAGAATTTGATCCAACTAGTAGCTATATATAAAGCAAATAAGAGTGTATAAGTTTTCATAAAATAGGGATGTTAATTGCAACTTTGATTTTCAAAAAAAGTTGAGTATTACTGATCCGTTTGTATTGTAAATTTAAATAAATTACAATCATTTTATACAATTAGTAAGAGTCAGATTTGACGTTATTCTCTTTATAGTCAATGGATTAGCTATATTTCACTTTACACCCTCCTATCTAAAACAACTATTAATATCTGACTCTTATGTTTGCTCCAAAGTCTAGTTCATAAACATGAACACCATGTTGTCGTGTCACAACCACAAAATATAGTGTATATTTTGATCCTATTGGACTAAAAACAAATACTTATTATGTTTCTTTTCAAATACAGTTAATTTAATGAGAAAATATAATTTAAAATACTACTTATAATTTGGCTTTTAAAAAGTAAAATATGTCAATTATTAATGTAATACGAAGGAAGTACTAGTACTTTTCAATAATAATCATGTCTTGACGTACTACATTTTATTACTATATGAATTGGGTCTAATAAGGTACAATCAACAATATGTCTTTTACATTAAAAGTTGTCGCTTATCTATTTTCTCTCTTCAAGTACCTCATCCTCTTCGAGGTATCTTTTTGGCATATTGTATAAATATGTTCTTCAACTTGATTTTATTTTATATTTATACCCTTTAACTTAAGATGTATATAAGCAGACACTTAAACTTGTATAAAGTTGAACAGGTAGACACTTGAGTCCTATGTGACATAATACATGTAGGATACAAATTGCCATGTATGGTGCTACATTGAACATATGTGTCTATTTGTTCAATTTTATATGCACTACAACAAATGTGATATTTAGCAACAAAATTATTAAGTATGACATAAAATTTGTCAATAATTATTCACCTTTTGTGACCAAAATTTTCATTTTGTGTTTAAATGCATGAGCAATATACTTTTAGTGACAAGACTTATAATTTCGCAGAAAAATATTATTCACTAAAATATCCCACCAAAAACTAATTTGGTGTCGTTTACAATGTATCAGTAGGGACAAATTTTAAGTTATTAATGACATATACTATTGTCGCTAATAATGCGTCCAATTTGTGGCAAACAATTATTTGTCTTAAATTAGTTACATTTTGGATACAAAAAAGTTTCGTCACAAAAATGAGTTGTTATTGCAGCGACAATTTAGATTTCGTAGTTTTTCTTACAAATAATATAAGCAAATAGTGACAATCATTTTGTTCTCTCTAATTAACTTGTTATTTAGTGACAATATTTTTTGTCACAAAATATGCAGTGTATAAACAACGATGATTTAATATTTGTAACAAAATAATTTAACTATTTTCTAGGAAAAAAAATCTTGGCTGTAAATAAAATTATATATGGCTACACTTGTTTATGATTACAAGTAAGGTTATCCTAAATTGGGCAGACTTGATCAACTAGATATTTTTTAATTTAGTATTAGTTTTGGATTTGGGGTACCAGATATGTTGTTCGGCCCATTCCACGACCCGCCTAATTCTTGGAGTCGGGCTTCTAGGACCAAGTCGGATTTAGGTCATGAGCTTAAATGAGACAGGTTGATGGATTGTTTGGATGGATCGACAATTTTTTTTTAAGTTGACTTCTCAACTAATCATATAGTGTAGTGTTATCAATTTAATTTAATTTTTTTTTTTTGAAAAAAAAATGTAAATATTGTGAATTTAAATTTCATTTTCCATATAGTTCTCTCTATCCATTTGTATTTCTACTTTTTTCTTGTCTATTATTTTATTTCCAACTTACATCTTTCATGGAATTTTTTTAAAAAAAATATAGTGTAGTGTCATCAACTTGAATGTTGAGTTATAATCCTACACTGTAATGTTATCAATTTAATTTTGAAATAATTTTAACTATTGTGAATTTAAATTTTAAAGCTGGAACTTGGAAGTTCAAATTTCATTTTTTGTTCAAATTTCATTTTTTACACAAGATTATCTATCTATCTTTACTTAGTTATTATTGCTTGTTATTCAATTTCCAACTTTGAAGTTTCAATTTCCGACTTTTATCTTCCGTGGAATTAAATGAATTAATATATTTAAAAATATTAATATAGTGTTATTATTAATCAATTTAAAATTTGATATTAGACTCAAAACATATAAAATGAATACAAATAATATTTATAAAAATATAAATATATGCACAATATAAATACAATATGTATCGAATATTCATAAAATATACTATATAAGATATATTATACAAAATAGATGACACACACATGCACATACGCAAGCGCGCACACACTATACACATGATATTAACAAATATATACACACACGCTATACACAGGATATTAAAAATTAACACACACTATACACATGATATTAAAAAATATGCACACGCAGATATATACACATAATATTAAAAAATATAGACACACACAATATTAAAAAATATACACACAATATATTCAAGATATACAACTTAGAACTTAGTGTTACATGTAATGTTTACCTACTCTATCTCAAAGAATTGTTCCTCATTTTCCTTCTCCCATAATTTCTATACCAACTATTCCATCCTTCAATAGTCAACTCCCTTTTGGTGTAATTCTTTCCACATTGACTTTTACTATAACAAAATTATTCATATCTATAAATCTAAACTATATATTTAAAATTTATAGCTATTAATAGTCGCAAAATAGGAATTCATACAATTTCTCAGTCAGAAAATAAAATTGACAAAGCTTATTTTTCAGTTTTTGTTACAATTACTAATAATCATGACAATAATTTTCTAATAGCTACAAATTTATTGCAATAAAAAATTAGAGGTGATCATCACTTTTTGCCACACGATAAAAGTTATTGTAACAATAACCATTTAGATACAATGAACTATTTGAAATAAAATATAGCTTAATAAATATTTTTGTTACAAATTATAAATATTTTTGACAATAGTTAAATGATATAGCCACACGTTATCGGCCAGAGAAGTCTGCCATCGTCGCTGGCCAGAGCCTCCATCATTGCTAGTTATAGCCGCCATCGTCGCTGACCATAGCTGGTGTTTCTCTAAGTTCTAGCCATAGTTGTAAGTCCTCCCTATTTTCTTTCTTTTTGACTTCTTAGAGCTATATTTCTCAGTTGGATTTTCTTCGATTTGTCAATTTTTCATAAATATGTCTGTTGCTGCTGTGAAGTTTCATGGGTGGATGATTTCTCTTCTTTGGATCTCCTCACCATAACTTGGATTTTTGGTCATTTCTCCTTTATCGATTTCTTCTAATAACTAGTGTAGTGCCTTTTTTTTTTTTGTATTAAACTATCACATAATGTTGATAGTTGGATTTTCTTCAATTTGTCCATATATGTATGTCTGTTGGTGCTGTGAAGTTTCATGGGTGGATGATTTCTCTTCTTTGGATCTCCTCACCATAACTCAGATTCTCAGTCATTTCTCCTTTATCGATTTCTTCTAATAACTAGTGTAGTACCTCTTCATTTTTCTGTATTAAACTATCACATAATGTTGATATTTGGCACTACTTTAGTCCTATTTCATGTGATAGTAGAATGCAGTTTGTGCTGTGATTCTTTTCCTAAAGTTGTGCCCTCTTGATGTCTTCTTGGAATGATTTGCTAAGAAATTTCCTTTCCTATAAATGTGCTCATTGTTAATCGTAGAATCTGTGTAGAACAATATTCTCCCAAGATGAGCTCCACGTGAGAGCCTTCTATATTATATATAATGTTATAAAGAATACAATGTATCAAGTAGACTAGGACTCTGATAAGAGTACAAGTTTACGTAAATACGGACTCTTAGAGTACTAAGTGTAAGACTAAAAGGATTCAACCTATACTATATGCGTTGATACACCCCCTCAATATGGACTGGAACGAAATAATGGACAGATTGTCTCGTAGAAAACAAAAGCAAGTTGAAGGCAGGCCCTTTGTGAAGATATCAGCTAACTGCAATTGTGTCGATGTTGTTCAATGTAATCAATTGACACTATTTTGGTTCAATTGCCAAACGATCGCGTGTAGTGATATAACCCAACCAAGGGTTGGGATCATTCCTACAAGGAGTGGTTTTGAGAATTAATAGAAAAATAAAATCAAGTTATAATTAGTCATAGCTATAAATATTAATGAATAAAACATACGAAATATAAGGAGTGACGCAAGCGTCAATTAACAATGGGGGTTTGTATTAATTAACAACTAAAAAGAGTAAAAATACAAGAAAACGAGATATGGAGACGGGATTCTTGGGATGTGATAGGAATACATGTTAAACTAGACTATTGGGTACATGCTTTTAATAGTAAATTGTTGAGCATTTGTGACTATGCTAGACTATAGTTGGGGTAAATTCTCTCTTGAGCAACTTACCCCGAATCAACTTGATTTCTCTCGAACATTGAGTTGCCGCATTAAGCACAGCCTTTGCCTTAGCCCATTCACTCTCTCGAGCTGAATGTGTAGGAGAAGGACTAGGATTCACTCTCTCGAGCTAAAACCATGTCAATCTAATACCACCAGCTATCAATTTAGTAGTCTTAGTTTTACGACCTCTCTCTCGAGCAAGCCAAAAATACTAAGATGAAATCGTATTTGCAACTACAATTCCATTAAGTTCATACACAACTACTAAACGAAATCACATTTAAACAATAAATAAATTATCAACAAGTAAGACCCAATAGATAATTTAGCCCATATTCATAAAATCACACCCCAAGATATGGGGTTTTAGCTAGACGTGTACAAGAGATAAAAATTTATACCAATATCAGTTTCCATCAACTAGGTATGAAGAATTAAGTCTTAAAACACGTCAAGAGTGAAGAATCTTCTAGACCCACGTCTAATTTCTTGGAGTTGAAACCCTTTGAATCTTGAAGGTCTTAAAACAAAGTCTCTAAAACCCTCTAAAACTTAGACTCTCTCAAAACTGTAAAAAGTTTGTAAAATAGAAGTGATAATAAGCTAGAAATTTAAAACAAGTATTTATAGTGTTTGAAAATTTATGCTGCGGAGGACCATTCGGCGGAGTTAGTCGGGATCGCCGATACACTCGGCAATCTACCTTTTAGTCGATTTCATCGCCTTCTTGCTTTAGCCTTTAGCTTTTTGCATTTTGGGTCGTTGGGTGATGCTTGCGAATCAAGGACACAACTTTCGATGCAAGTGTCTACGATCGTACAATAATATAATAACCCAACCAAGGGTTGGGGTCGAGTTCCAAGGGAGTGGGCGTGAAAATTAGTGGTTAAGCGCAAATGTGCTAAAAGCTAATCATAGCTAATGACTTTAGTGAATAAAAACACAACAAGCTAAATAGGGTGACGCAAGCGTCAATTATCAAATGAGGGTTTGTAAGCAAGAAACAACTAAAATAGTGAAAATAAGGAAATTATACAAGTATAGAGACGGGATTCTTGGGATGTGAATGGAATACGGGATAGACTAAATCATTGGGTACATGCTTTTGATAGAGAACTCGTAGAATAATTATGACTAGGCTAGACTTTAAGGGGATAAGCTCTTTCTCGAACAAGTTACCCCGTTTCAAGCGGGTTCCTCTCAGACACCCACTTACCATATGAAGAACAGCCTCCGTCTTAACCCACTCACTCTCTCGAGCTGAGTGTATGAACATGGGACTATGTGAACATGGGACTAGGGTTCACTCTCTCGAGATGAACCTCATGTCGACTCACTCGCATTGGCCATCAATTTAGTGGTCTTAGTTTTACGACCTCTCTCTCTCGCAAGCCGAAAACACATATATGAGATTATAGTTGCAACTATAACCTCATTAAGTTCATCCACAACCACTAAATGAAATCACATTAAAACTATGAATAGACTATCAGCAAGCAGGACCCAACAACTAATCTAACCCATATTCGCTAAATCACACCCCAAGAATTGGGGGTTTTAGCCACACATGTATAAGAGATAGAAATTTATACCAAATTGAGTTTGCATTCAAATGGGTATGAAGATTTAAGTCTTGATACAGGCCAAAATTAAAGAATCCAAGAGACCCAAATCCAAATCTTGAAGATGAAACCCTTTGGATCTTCAAGTCTTCAAAACCCTCTCAAACTTAGAGCAAAAATATTAAAAAGTACTATTCTTTATGAAAATTATAATAATTATTCGACTCTTAAAACTAAAACTCTAACTTGTATTTATAGATTTCACAGATTTGTGTTGCAACGGATCATTTGGTGTCGTTAGTCAGAAACGCCGATCAACTCGGCGATTCGCCCTTTGGTGTAGTTCATCGCCGTTTTGCAATGGCCTTTAGCATCGTCGTGCTCTAGGTCATTGGGCGACAAGGTACTACTTCGTGGAACTTCTCGGCGATGCGTCGACTGCTCCCTTTTTCCACCAACTTTATCCTTTCCTTCAGGGCTCAACACACAGGAACAAAAGGCAAAGTAAGACCCTTATGAAACTCACCAAGTGGACTCAGCGATCCTCAGGCCTTCATTTCTTCGTTCTTTTCATTCCTTTTTGCGACCGTAGTGTCCATGCTTTCCTTCAAACTTCAAATACCTGAAATTTAAGGGTTTTCATCAGATACTGAGATAAAATAAGCATTTGAGGACACAATTTGTATTAAAATATTGCCCTAAATATGTCCAATTTATGAACTCATCAACACCCCCAATTTAAACTTTTGCTTGTCCTCAAGCAAACTCAGGTTCAGCCGTTCAAAAAGGGTTTCTCAAACAGTGCTACACAAGACTCAATCATGAATGCCCACAACAAGACTCAATTTACTTATACAAAGATCAAATGTGCACTCAAATATTCAAGTTGTGACTCACCAATATCAAAGAACCTCATGCTCACAATACTTGCTTCAAATACAAGTTCAAGCTCAACCAAAGTGTTCAAATGCCCTCACACAAGGAATGATTCCATATTCTCACAATGGTTCACAGTTTAAAGCTTCAGAATCAGATGCAATACTCACACTCACAAAGAAGAACACAATGCATGCTTTCACCCATAGGTTTGCCCGTATTTTTCGATTAACATTTGTTTCAGCTCACTCAAGATCAAAAAGGTCTTTTCAAGGCTCGTAATGGGGCTGAGTGCAAAGGTATGGTCATTTAGGCTCAGTGAATTTTATCCTCATGAAATGTGGTGCTCTCAACACTTCCTTTCTTTTTCCTTCATCATTTTCATTAGCGCATCATAGGTCATCCTATTATTCGCTTCCCATGGATTGTTCAAAACCCTATTTCTTTGGTACTTAATTCCACAACTTTCTTTTTCATTCTTTTTCTTTTTCTTTCTCTTTTTTTTTTTATATGGAAGGGTTCCATTTTTCTCAACACCATGGGTTAAAGAAGGCGCTCCTTGCACTTCTTGACTTGCCCTTATCTTTTCACCTCACCCCCAACTTAGGCTTTTGGCCTAATTTGGCTATTCAACTAACCACAACTTCATGAGGATTATGGGTAATGGATAAAGAAAGGTCTAGGTTTTATCAATTTTCTTCCAAAGGAAGGGAAAGCTTAAGGGGTGTTCAAAAGCGGTTCACACACTCACAAGGTAAGTCACAAAAGAGGTATATGTCAAACTGGCTCACACTCATAGAAGTTGCCTAAGATCATATCAAGAGATAGCATCACTTAGTTGACCGAACCAACGGGTTAAATTCTAGGATCTATTATGCATAGTTCACAGGTAAGCTCATCATACTAGGCATTGACACTATAAGTCAAACAAGACTCTACACTTTTGCTAGTGTGAAATGATCATCACAACAGACTCAAGTTGATACTAGGCTAGTCATAACGACATGCAAAGAGTTCACATATTATCTATGCAACTTCATTTGGCTTCATCGTAGCTGCACATTCATGTTCGTTCGATTGAGAGCACTATTTAAGTCATCGGTATTAATTGGGTTGAGACTTAAATTTTGTAAAAGAACAACCACATTCAACATGCAAAAGGTGGCAAAAATTTTTGCACGGGTCCAAAAATCATTTTGCAATTTAAAATAAAAGGACCCATAGGCTCAAACATCAACAGAAACAGTATGTCAAACATAAGTTTTAAACAGAACAGTCCAAATACAAACAAAACACGAACATTAATAACACACAAAGGTGGTCCTCACCTTACCACAAATAAAAACATTTGTCCTCAAATGTAAATAATACAAAATCTAAAATGTAAAATAAAAAAAGACAGAGAAGGAGGTAAAGAAAAATCCTGTCTACACAGTCACTCCATCTGTCTGGGCATCAGTGCCCGGTGCATCACTCTAGTCCTGGGTCTCAGTACCCAGAGTCGCCTCAAAAGAAGAAGTAGTACCAGACCCACTAGGAGTTGCCATGGGTGTATCCGCCAAAAAAGGCCTGCATAGCTGCATAGAATTACCGGGCCCATGAAGGAATATAGGGGCCTCGGGGAGTAGTCTTCCTATTAGACCCTTGCCTTCATTTCCAGGTGGAGCTTTTTTTTCTTCCCTTCTTGGGAGGATTTAACTCCCCCCCCCCCCCCCCCCCCGCGTTCATTTATTGTGATATCTCGTTCTTTTTCTAGGGTGGCATGACAATATTGGTCTTTACCAAATCTCGAGATACTCAGATTTCTCCCTGCTAGACTCGACAACATGCAAGCACAACCCCATAAGATTTAACCAATTTTAAGGCACAAAAATATGGGATTTTAACAATATAAACACCATGGGCAAGATTTTCACAGGCCTAAGCAAAAACAATTAAGCTCAGAGAGGCCCAGGTTATATCACTAAGATAAGATCATTGCAATGAGTACAAAATTGCTAAATATAAATTCGGGGTTTGAAAAACCAATCTTAGATTTCGATTAAAATACTTTTGAAATGCTAGGCGGCAATGTAATCCACTCTGAACTCAAATCAACGACTTTGTCCTTTTAAGAAACCATCCAGTTTTCACTGGTTCGGCGACATTAGTTGTGCTCGCCGACCCACTGGCGACACATCGAGTGATCACTTACCTCACCAAGTTTTACAGGATCCTTAGTTGATTAAGGGGTCCAAACGACGGATTAGATCGGGATCGCCGACCTAGTCAGTGATTCACCAATAATTTCCTGAGCTCATCGAATTACAGACTCCAATGTAAAATTGTCTTCAGTCCAACGGCGCTCTGGTTGGGGTCGCCGACCTCTTCGACGATGCGCCGACTAGACCATTTGCTAGCCAATCTGCACTTTTCAACAACTTTCCTACTTCGACCTACACAAACAACACATCATTATTTCTTAAAGCAAAAATAAAGCGATAAGGAGTCTTGGGTTGCCTCTAAGAAGCACTTTAGTTAACATTGTGGCACAATGCAAGTTCCCACTTAATTTCCATTAATGGGGTTTGCCTCACTTTCATAAGGCAACCCCTCTTCTAGCTCTGGGTAGAGGCATTTCAGAAGCATTTTATCTGGAATTCCATGAGTCGGGCACTGCTGCAAGAGAGCCTTAAACCTTTGCTACAACTCATAAACTAACTCATCCTCCAATTTATCCCTTAGCATCATCATTTTCAGAGGAGGGTGGTCCATTGGGTCACTGTTGCTAGCAGATATGCTCAATTTTTCTGCTCAAAACAGCAACACAAAAACCAAAACTAAAAATTAAGTAAGTTCAACTATAATTACCAAGAACAAAATTCAACTAAACTAAAAATTCTCAACTAACACCACTCCCTGGCAGCGGCGCCAATTTGATGTTTACGTAATCAAGGACACAACTTCCGATGCAAGTGTCTACGATTGTGCAATAGTATAATAACCCAACCAAGGGTTGGGGTCGAGGTCCAAGGGAGTGGGCGTGAAAATTAGAAAACATAACAAGTTAAATAGGGTGACGCTAGTGTCAATTATCAAATGGGGGTTTGTAAGAAAGAAACAACTAAAATAGTGAAAATAAGGAAAAATACAAGTATGGAGACGGGATTCTTGGGATGTGAATGGAATACGGGATAGACTTTTCATTGGGTACACACTTTTGATAGAGAACTTGTAGAGTAATTATGACTAGGTTAGACTTTAAGGGGGATAAGCTCTCTCGCGAGCAACTTACCCCGTTTCAAGAGGGTTCCTCTCGGACACCCACTTGCCACATAAAGAACAGCTGCCTTAACCTTCTTACTCTCTCAAGCTGAGTGTGTGGACATGACTAGGGTTCACTCTCTCGAGCTGAACCTTATGTCGACCCACTCGCACTGGCCATCAATTTAGTGGTCTTAGTTTTACGACCTCTCTCCCGAGCAAGTTGATGTTTGCATAATCCGTACACAACTTCCAATGCAAGTGTCTACGATCGTGCGATTGTATAATAACCCAACTAAGGATTGGGGTCGAGTCCCAAGTGAGTGGTAGTAAAAATAGTGGTTAAACTAGGATCTTATTATGATTAGCTGTAGTTTGAGAAATTTGCGAATAAAACAAAGTAAATTCGAAGGGTGACACAATAAGTGTCAAATATTGATAGGGATTTTGTCAGAAGTTTAAATAAAAACAACAGCAAAATATAAAGGACATAAAGTGTGGGGAGAGATTCTTGGGATGTGACCGCAATATATGTTGGTATAAATCAATAGGTACTTGATTTCGATAGGAAATTCGCAAGATAATAATGATTAGGCTAAGCTTTAGATAGAAATAAGTTCCCTCTCGGGCAATTTACCCCATTTCAAATGGGTTCATCTCGAACACCCACTTGCCACAGGAAGGCCAGCCTACGCTTTACCCCAGTCACTCTCTCAAGCTGAGTGTTAGGATATGGGACTAAGGCTCACCCTTTCGGGATGAATCTTCTGTCGACCCACTCTTTAGGCCATCAGTCTAGCGGCCTTGGTTTTGCGACCTCTCTCTCTCGAGCAAGCCAAAAATACATGGGTGGTTTTGTATTTGCAACTACAATCCCATTAAATTAAACCACAAATACTAGGTGAAATCACCACTAAAATACATCTAACCTATCAACAAGCAAAACCCAACAATAATATCAACACATATTTGCTAAATCACACCCCAAGAATGGGGGTTTTTAGCCACACATCAAGAAATAAGAATTTATACCTAAAATGATGTTGAAATGAAATGTGTATAAGAAATTAAACCTTGATTTAAGCAAAGAAAGAAGAATAGAGAAGACTCACTTCCAATTAGGGGAAGATGAACTCCTTTTCTCTTCAAGTCCATCAAAAACCCTCTCCAAACTTGAGAGAAAATATTAAAGCTAAAGTAAAAATTACAATAATGTTCAGACTCTCCTCTCTCCCTCTAAAAACTAGTAAAGAGTTTAGTGTTTATAGACTTAAGAAAATAGTGCAGGCAGATCGCTCGGCGAGGTTAGTCGCGAACACCGAATGACTCGATGATTCGCCCTTCTTCTAGTTCATACCCTTTTGTTCTTAGCCTTCAACATCTGTGCATCTTGGATCATTGGGCGGTGTAGTTTTGCTTTGCAGAACTGATCAGCGAAGCGCCGACTGCTCCTTTCATCGCCTTTTTGATCCTTCTCCTTCAGGGCTTTGCATATTGGAATAAAGGGCAGAGTGCGTCCCCTCGATGAATCACCAAGCATGCTTGGCGATGATCAGGCTTCTACTTCTTCATTCTTTTCATCCTTTTTGTTCCTTTTTGTGCCTAAGTGTCCATGGTTCCACTAAAACTTCAAATACCTGAAACTTAAGTGTTTTCATCAGATATTTAGACTAAATAAGCATTTGAAGACACTATTTCTATTAAAATAAATTTCTAAATGAGTCCAATTTGTGGACTCATCAACACCCCCAACTTAAACTTTTGCTTGTCCTCAAGTAAAACTCAAGTTCAGCAGTTCAAATATGATGTCTCAAATAGTTCTACACAATACTAAATCATGAACATATACAATAAGACTCAAATTACTCATGCAAAGATCAATTTTGTACACAAAGATTCAAGTTGTGACACACCATTACCAAAGATTCCCACAATACTTGCTACTTGTGCAAGTTCAAGCTCAACAGAAAGTATCTAAATGCCCTCACATAAAAAAGGATTCCATATTCACACACAGAGGTTAATAATTTCAAGATCAGTAATCAGATGCAACACTCACACTCAAAAAGAGGGAACACAATGCATGTTTTGTCCTTATTTTCCAATCGATCTTTGGTTCGGCTCACTCAAGATCAAAAAGGTCTTTCTAAGGCCTGTAATGGGGTTGAGTGTAAATGTATGGTCATTTAGGCTCAGTGACTTTTTCCTCATAAGATGTGGTATTTTCAAGGCATTCCTTTCTTTTCCTTTATCAATTCTTTTTCTAGTGCTTCTAAGTCATCTTTTTATTCACCTCCAAGGATTGCTTGGAAACCCAATTTCTTTTGTAGTTTTATTCCACAACTTTTTTTTTCATGGAGGGTTTCCATTGTTCCGCAACACCATGGGTTAAGGGAGACTATTCTTGCACTTCTTGACCTCTCCTTTTCCTTTTCACCACACCCCTAACTTAGGCTTTTGGCCTAAGTTGGCTATTCACTAGACCACAAATCAAGAGGATTATAGGTAGTGGGTTAAGTAAGGTTTTGGGTTCATCAAGGTTCTTCCAAAGAAAGGTAAGGCTTAGGGGTGTTCAAGAGAGTTTCACACACTCACTAGTAGGCCACAAAAGAGGTATATGTCAAATTTGGCTCACACTCTTCAAAAGTTGCCTAAGATCATTTCAAGAGCACACCTTACTAAATCAATCAAACGAACAAGGCAAATTCTAGGTTTATTCATGCAAGGTTCGAAGTAAACTCATCACACAAGGCATCAACACTTAAGTTAATCAAGACCGCACACTTTCACTAGTGTGCAATGGTCATTACAAGAGAATAAATTCGATAAATGGCTAATCACAACGAGATGTCAGGAGTTAACATATTATCTATGCAACTTCATTTGGTCTCGTCGTAGCCGCGCATTTATGTTCATTTTATTGAGAGCACTATTCAAGTCATCGGTATTGATCGGAACCAAGACGTAAATTTGTACAAGAATAATCACTTTCAACATAAGAGGTGGTGAAAATTTTTCGAAAGGGTCAAAATCATCATCATTTTTGTAATTTAAAACAAAAGGAGCCAGAAGCTCAAACATCCACAGAGAGCAGTATGAACACAATTTATAAACAGACAGCACAAATATATACACAAAAGGTGTGGGCCTCACTAAGGGTGGCAAGGGGACCGGGTCGGCTCGGACCGGCCCGAGACCAGTTCGAGAACCAGCCCGCTGGACCCGGTCTCGTTTAATTCGCGGGTTGGGGGGATATGCGGGTTAGGGGCTGGTTCACCCTTTCGGTCCCGGTCGAACCGGCCCAGTCCCGGCCCGATTGAACCGGCCTGTTTGCGGGATCAACTACTTTTTTTTCTTTTTTTAATCTTTTAAATTATATCTGTTGGGGCAACGGCTAGTGGGCCTCCCCCAATGGATTTATCCCACTTTTTCACTTCCCCAACACCCCCTACCATCCCCCTACTCTTAATATTTTAATTTAAACCCTCAAGTTATCATAAATACACTTTAACCCATTTTTAATATTATAAATATCCCTCTATCCCTTATTATTTCTTACAAAATCATCTATTTTATATATCCTCTCAATCTCAAATCTTAGTTTTTTATTCCATTTAAGTCTCATATTATATCATAATACATATATTTCAATTCTAAATTTTCATATTATATTATACTTTATATAATTCTCATATTTGCTATCAAGTATTGGAGTTCCAAATTACAAGTTACAACAAACTACAAGTTTCAAGAATCAGTTATAACGTCTGCTATTAATGCAAACATTTGGTACATTCGTTTCATAATATTTATATTTTATTTTTCGTCATTAATTTTTGTGTTATTATTATTTTTATATTACACTTTACATATAATTAAATATGAGTTTTAGTAAAAAGGATACCGGTAAAGGAAAAGAGAAAGAACCAAGTGGCATTAGTAAATTATTTAATTTTAATAAAAAAAAGTAGTAAGGAAAAAAATAAGAGTAACTATAGTGGCACTTCTTCTAAATCAATGTCTAGAGTTAGATTTAATACAAATGATTCTACTTATGTTGATGATACTTCTTATGATATTTATTCAAATGTTCAACTCGATCATGAAAGTTTAGAACGACGTTATGATAATATTAATCCTAATCTTTATGAATATTCAGGTGAAGAAGTAGAAGTTGATCCAGGAGAAGAAGATTTAGAAGATACACCTACTAGTCCGATGACAGAAGTTTCAACTGAAACTACAAATTCAACGGAGCAAAATTGTGGACGCTCACCCCTTATACCTCCTACAAGGGAGAAGGTAAAGTATCAACGCCCTAAAACTTCTGTTGTGTGGCAATTTATGACTTTAGATAAAGAAAACTCTATTGCAATTTGTAATAAGTGTAAACAACATTTTAAACATAGACAAGGTAGGGGTCAAGGTGGGACGGGGGGCTTAAATAGACATTTGTTATCTTGTGTGCCGATTGAATATAAAAAAGCTAAAGCATTAGCCGATAGGAAAAAAGGAATTCCAGTTAATGATTTTGATATTAATGTTAATGAATCGGTAGGGGCTTCTAACATGGTTCAAGGAACATTAGATCTTTCTAACCTCGGTGGTCCACTAACACAACGTAAATATAATAAGGAAAGAGATCGCGAAAATTTAGCTAAAATGGTTTCTGTTTGTGGTTTGCCTTATAGTTTTCCTTCACATCCCGATTTTATTGAATATATTCAACAAACTTATAATCCTTCTTATAGAGGTTTGTCAAGAAATACTGTTAAATCAGATGTTTTTGAACATCAAGGTAAATATTGTCAATATCTTCGTTGTATGTTTAACATATTAGATTGTAGAGTGTCCATAACTTCGGACATAGGTCGTAGTGTTAATGGACACGATTATTTAACTATTACAGCACATTGGATTGATAATAACTGGAGTTTTCAAAAAAGAATCTTAAGTTATAAAGAATGTCTAGAGAAAAAAACTGGTCCATATTTAGCTTCAAATATTTTGAGTGTTTTAGATTATTACATGCTTACAGATAAAGTAATGTCTGTCACATTAGATAATGCATCTAATAATACAAACGCTGCTGGTATGTTAAAAGTTAGATTATGTCCAATTGATGTTAATGCTTTTCATGTTAGATGTATTGCACATGTATTAAATTTAATTGTACAAGATGGTATTGAATTATTTGATTGTGGTTGTATGAAAATTGAATATGCTGTTTCCTGTATTTTTTATGCTCATAGAGTTGCTAGAATTAGGGAATTTAATGAGCGTTGTGTACTTTGTGATTAGCCACCAAGAAAAATTCCAAGACATATTAAAACAAGATGGAATTCTTTTTACGAAATGCTTTCAGTTGCTTACGAATATAAAAACCCCGTACAAATGGTGTTTAATGCTCATAATGTTGACCCATTAGATAGGATTTGTGAAGAAGATTGGGAACAAACTAATGAACTAATCGATTTTTTATGACGCTACAACCATGTTTTCTGGAATTTATTATCCTACTATTTCATCAATATTAATAAATATTTGTGCTATTTCAATTCAATTTTCTAAATGCAAAAAAATTGAAAAATTTAGAATTGCAATTAAAGGTATGATTGTAAAATTTTAAAAATATTTTTTTTCTATTCCTCAAATTTATTTAACTACTACTTTACTTCATCCTGAATATAAATTACGAGGTGTGCATGCACTTGTTGATACTTTTTATGATACTTTAGAAATTTTACCAGAAGAAAGTCCAACTTGTGAAATGTGTAAGTCTAGCATAAAAATAGAAGCAAAAGTTTTGTATGAAAAATATAGAACTACAGGAAATACTTAAGGACAAGTTGGTCAAACTTCTAATCCTCAGAGTAAAGCTAGAATTTCAAGTTATATGCGAGGTTTTCTTGGTCTTAATTCTACTAACCGTGATGATTTTGAAGAATATCTTAATCAATCTTTAGAAATAGTGGAAGACAAAGATGGCAATGAAGATTTATTAGCATGGTGGAGGAGGCGGAGCGTTGCATTTCCAATTTTGAGCAAAATGGTTCGTGATGTTCTAGCTATTCAAGCTTCATCAATTGCATCGGAGGCTGCTTTTAGTGCGGCAAGGTTTCAAATTGGCGATCATAGATATTCATTGGCGGAAGAAAGTTTGGAAACATCAGTTTTATTTAGAGACTGGATCAACGCCGAGAGAAGGAATTATAATTTGCCAAAGATAAGTTTCAAACAAGAATCTTGGATTAAAACGGTCGTTGAATCTACTGACGATGAATTAGAGTCACAAGAGTTTCTAGCAAGTTTGCCAACACCGGAGGATGTCACCATCGATATGATTCGACAATTAGAATTGAGTTTTAAAGGAGAACACAGATATTAGATTACATCAGACAACTAATTGAAACAGAACCCTTCCTAGAAGGTGGTTACGTAGATTAGTTACTCCGCTAATATTTGTAAATTGTAAGTTCTAACTTCTAATTTCTAAGTTGCAATTACATTTTATTGAATAAATTTGAAAGCTTTATTCGAGTCTTTTTTATACAACTATGGTCTTGCATTTTAATTTTAATATATAGATACATATTTACATATATACTAAACTAACTTTAAAATACTTAATTTAAAAATAGAAATTCGACATTTGAAATTTCAAATTTAAATTACTTTAAAATATTTAAAAAACAAATTTTAAATTTTAAATTTTAAAACTTAAGCATTATTTATTAACTAAAAATGTATAGAAAACCAAATAAAATAAAAATGTTATTTATTAACATGTAATTTCAAATATTCAATACAAAAAAGTAAGTATATAAAAAATAAAAAATCCCCCGTCCCGTCCCTCAAAACCCCGTCCCATCCCATATATAGTGGGACGGGACGGGACGTAGTTTCATCCCCCCAATCTCGGTCCCCTCAAAATCCCCCCAACGCCGTCCCCCGTCCCATCCCCCAGTCCCCATCCCCGTCCCCTTGCCAGCCTTAGGCCTCACCCCACCACAATTAAAAAAGTATTTGCCCTCAAATGCAAATAAAATTGTCCAAAAGTAAACGTATAATAAGATAGAGAGGGAGGTAAAGAAAGGTCTTATCTATGCAGTCTCTCTCTCTTTCGAGGTCCTAGTGGCCAGTGTAGCAGTCTATATATGGGTATCAGCACCCAAAGTAGCCTCAAACGGAATAGCAATGTCGGATAAACTACGAGCTGTTGTGGACGTCTCAGTCGATGATGTCTGGATCATCGGCTGCACAACCATCCCTATAAGATCTGGCAAGTCTCTGAATATGCCCTCATCTATACTCTCCTATGTCTCTTCAGCATTCACTGGTATCAACTCCTCATCAGTCTCTACATCTGACTCTGCATGCCCTGCATCTTCCCTCTGCATATCTCTGGTGGTAGACGGAGGAATTCCTAAGGTCTCAGGAGCATCCTAGTCATCTGCTCCCCTGTATCAGTGTAGTGAAGTCAGTAGCCTTCAAATAGGCTACGTCCTTCTTTAACTCTGCTATTTCGGCTTAGTGCTGAAACCTCGGGTGTCTCCCCATGTCTGCTCTCACAAGCAGTGGCTCTTGCAGTCAGATCATCAACAATGGTCCTAAAGGGGGTCAGTGCAGTCAAGATAGCACTGTCAATCATCCTTGGGATGGATCTCTCCAATCATATCTCCCTCACACCCACTAAATAGGCTAGCTGCCCCATCTTCAGGATCATGGCATGAGTGATCCTGGTGGGCTGGGAGGAAGAGGATGTACCTGGAGTCTGTGAAGGAGAAGAAGGAGCGGGTATACCTGAAGGCTCCGAAGCCGGAGTAGACAAAGGTGCTTCTGCTGGTAATAAGTCAACATCGACCTCTAGAGAAGTATCTTCTGGAGTTGCTCTCCTCCTGTCAACCTCCTCTCGTGTGAACTCGGCCTTTATACACCGGATATCAGTGGAGAAAGATGGGGTGACCTCCATATCGCTAACATGGTCCTGGGGTACTCTGGCATGCCGGCATAACTCGATGATCAGAACTAGAAAAGGCAGAGATGTCTGTGTCTGTTTGGCTCTCATAGCCATCTCCTGTGAAACCAGCAATCCCAAGTCGATCCGTCTCTTAGACATGATAGAACCAAGGCAAGTTGCCTTAGGATGACGCAGAATGGACTCATTCTAGGATGGCATGATAGTGCTGCTGATGAAGCCAAACTAGTACCGGGAGGCAATGTTCATATCCCTCTTCTCAATCGAAGCTCCTGCCTCCATCCACCTCGGGGTGGTGTTAGAGATCAGTGGAGCTAACCAAACCTTCAAATCATCCAGGGATGGAACAATAGGCAAATCCTGGTAGGGCAATACCGAGTGCAGTGATCGACCCAATACAACATTAATATGATCGTCGTGACACTCCACCTCCTTTCCTCTAACCATAATCAACTTCACCAGTTAGAACTCATTAGCCTTCTCTTATTCTTTAGGACTAACTCTCCATAGGTTATGTAGAATTCCTAGACCCAAGAAGGAATGTAGGGGCCCTGTGGCCTAGTGAACTACTCCAATTCAATGTACCTGAGTGTGTCCAACACCTCAGTGTGCTTACCTTCCAAACCCTCGACAATAGTGACTTTTTTTCTAGAATGGTTTGTAAACCATCGCCTTTTAATCTGTTCAGTAATCTGGGTGGAGGTGGAGCTACGGGGAGTGCAGGGGCCACTGGAGGTGGTGCTGGAGTTGTCACTGATTCAATTGTAGGAGGAGTGGCAGTTGAGGGAGTACTGGTGGTTGTGGGCTGAGGTCTGGCCCGAAGCGCATTTCTTTGGTTAATCAGAGGTTGTTCATCCTCTGGTTCATCAAAATCTGGCTCAACAGCTACTCTTTTTTTAGCTATATGTTTCTTCCTCTTGCCTTTGTCTCTCGGTTGGAGGTCATCCCTTCTTCTCTTTGGAGGGTTTGATTCTCTTTCATTTATTGTAATGCCCTTTGCCTTTTTCTGGGGTGGTTCGGTTAGATTGGTGCATACCATATCTGTAAAAGATCGAGAGAAATTAAGAAGAAAAAATCAAACTCTAGCACCGCAAATCTTGTTGCAGATAGGCTTGTCGATCCAGTAGGCTAGTCACCGAACCGCTTTGGTGAGCTAACCCAGGCTTGCCGATGAGGTTGGCTAAATAATAAAGGAAAGTCGGTGATAGTAGATTATATTCGGAGAATCGCCAACTACTTTCGGTGAGCAAGGGTTTGTCCACCGAAAGATATAGTGCATAAGGATCTCAGCGGTAGCATACAGAGGGCGATCAAAGGTACTTTTGGTGAGTCACCGAGTGCGTTCGGCGACCCATGGCTTCTCGCCGAAAGTTACAGTATCAAACATCCAATTTGACATGATGTTAAGGGTGAGATGGAGACATTGGGCGAACCGCCGAACGATTCGGCAAGCTCGACCCAGCTCGCCGAATGGCCCAATCTGCCCATTTTCAATCCATCTTCTCAAATTCAATCTCGTGAACCCCAAAAGCAAACTCAAAGCATGCATTAATAAAATTCAAACAAGATCCATACTACCCATCACCCCGAGATACTCAAATTTCTCCCGGACTTGCTGCATTTGGCCATTTGACGATATTTGCTCTTAAGAGGGGTGTCACCCTCTCTATCATTGAGCAAGTTTTATAAATTTAGCACAAATGTGGGATACTCAGACTTCACCCAAACATACTAATGACATGCAATCACAACCCAACTCATTAAAAAGCACAAAGATTACGGGCATTCGACAATCAGACATCACAGACAAGATTTTCGAATAAAAATAGGCATGTAATTATTCTAATCCTATCAGAGAGGCTCAACACACATCACTAAAAGAGAATTATTTCAAATGAGTACAAAAATTTTGAATGTAAATATGGGAAAAGGAAACCAACCTTCAATGTCGATTAAATTTGATTTGACAAGCTAGGCGAAAAAGTGTTCCAATTCCGAGCACAAGTCCCAAACTAATATGCTAAAGTAATGCTAAATTGAAGAAGATACTACCTTAGTGCGAGTTTAGGAGATTTTTGAGTGAAGGAAAGTGAAGAAGTTGAAGTTTTGAATCTCTTGGCCATTATAAACCGTCCAGTTCGTGCTCGTTTGGCGATGTTAGTTGCAATCGCCGATCCACTCGACAAATCACCGAGTGGTACATTGTCCAGTCAATTGTTACATACTTGTCAATTTCTTGGGATAAAGATGGTAGTCTAAGTCAAGATTGCCTACCTGGTCAACGATGAGTCGAACTGATTCTCAAGGTCGCCGAGTTTTACAAGCTCTAATTTGAACTTAAGTTGAGCCAAACGGCAGGTCAGGTCGGGCACGCCGACCTGTTCAGTGGTTCACGGATAGACCATTCTCTTGCCAATCTGTATTTTTCACCACTTTCCTCATTCTAACCTGCACCACTAACACACTATTATTTATAAAAGCAACGTTAAGCAATTAAAACCTTAGGTTGTCTCCCAAGAAGTGCCTTATTTAACATCGTGGCTCGACGCGAGTCCTTACTCACTCCCCATTAGTTAGGTTGGCCCTAGTGTTACCAGGTAACCCCAATAGTTCATTTTAGTGAAGAGGAGGCACCGCAGAATTCAAGAGTGTCCTGATCAGCTAGATCAATCTAGAATGAGAGCCAACCATTTGATTCAACACTTCAATACTCTCCTTCATCTCTTCTAACATTTGATCTTGTTTGGTGATCTTTTGGAGAATGATTTGGAGTGTGGCCTCGACACTTTTTTCTCCCTACCTCTAGACTGCTTCCTCTCGTGAGAAGGTATGTACCTCCCTTGACTCTTGCAATGGTTTTCCACCTCTGTTATTTTGGTTGACAACTCATGCAGCCGAGTTACCAGTGTGGTTAATGTGAAGTCCCTCTGGACTTCGTGCTTCATCTCAACCGAATTGCCACCATTTCCCTCAGCTATGCTCAAGGAACCTACCTACACCAACAAATTTAAAGAAAAACAAAACTAAAAATAAGGTTAGTAAACTACGATTATTGAAAGTAGAAATTGACTTAAACCAAAAACTTTCACGTAAGACCACACCCCGACAGCGGCGAAATTTTGATGTTTGGGTAATCAACAACATAACTTTTGATACAAGTATCTACGATTGTGCAATAGTATAATAGCCCAACCAAGGGTTGGGATCGAGTCCCAAGGGAGTGGTAGTGAAAATAGTGGTTAAACTAGGATCTTATTCTGATTAGCTGTAGTTTGTGAAATTTGCGAATAAAACAAAGTAAATTCGATGGGTGACACAAAAACTGTCAAATATCGACAGGGGTTTTGTCACAAGATTAAAAAAAAAACAACAGCAAAATATAAAGGAAATCAAGTCTGGGGAGAGATTCTTGGGATGTGATCACAATATATATTGGTATAAATCATTGGGTACATACTTTTGATAGAAAATTTGCAAGATAATAGTGATTAGGCTAAGCTTTAGATGGAAATAAGTTCCCTCTTGGGCAACTTACCCTGTTTCAAATGGGTTCCTCTCGGACACCCACTTGCCACATGAGGGCCAGCCAACGCCTTACCCCGCTCACTCTCTCGAGCTAAGTGTAATATGGGACTAGGGCTCACCCTCTCAGGCTGAACCTCATATTGACCCACTCCTTAGGTCATCAGTCTAGCGGTCTTGGTTTCATGACCTCTCTCTCGAGCAAACCAAAAACACATAGATGATTTTGTATTTGCAACTACAATCACATTAAATTAAACCATAACCACTAGGTGAAATTACAATTAAAATACATCTAACCTATCAGCAAGCAAAATCCAACAATAATATCAACACATATTTGCTAAATCACACCCCAAGAATAGGGGTTTTTAGCCACACATCAAGAAATAAGAATTTATACCTAAAATGATGTTGAAATGAAGTGGGTATAAGAAATTAAACCTTGATTTAAGCAAAGAAAGAAGAATAGAGAAGACTCACTTCCAATTAGGGGAAGATGAACTCCTTTTCTCTTCAGGTCCTTCAAAAACCCTCTCCAAACTTGAGAGAAAATATCAAAGATAAAGTAAAAATTACAATAATGTTCAGACTCTCCTCTCTCCATCTAAAAACTAGTAAAGAGTTTAGTGTTTATAGACTTCAGAAAATTGTGCTTACGGATTGATCGGCGAGGTTAGTTGCGAACGCCGAATGACTCGGCGATTCGCCCTTCTAGTTCATAGCCGTTTATGCTTAGCCTTTAGCGTCTGTGCATCTTGGATCATTGGACAGTGTAGTTCTGCTTCGCGAAACTGATCGGTGAAGCACCGACTGCTCCTTTCATCACTTTTTGATCCTTCTCCTTCAGGGCTTTGTATACTAGAACAAAGGGCGAAGTGCGTCCCCTCGATGAATCGCTGAGCATGCTTAGCGATGATCAGGCTTCTACTTCTTCATTCTTTTAAACCTTTTTGTTCATTTTTGCGCCTAAGTGTCCATGGTTCCACATAAACTTCAAATGCCTGAAACTTAAGTGTTTTCATTAGATATTTATACTAAATAAGCATTTGAGGACACTATTTCTATTAAAATAACGCCCTAAATGAGTCCAATTTGTGGACTCATCACAAGCCGAAAACACATATATGAGATTATATTTGCAACTACAACCTCATTAAGTTCATCCACAACCACTAAACGAAATCACATTTAAACTATGAATAGACTACCAGGAAGCAAGACCCAACAACTCCATAGTCACTAAATCACACCCCAAGAATTGGGGATTTTAGCCACACATGTATAAGAGATAGAAATTTATACCAAATGGATCTTGTATTCAAATGGGTATGAAGATTTAAGTCTTGATACAAGCCAAAATTGAAGAATTCAAGAGACCCAAATCCAAATCTTAAAGATGAAACCCTTTCGATCTTCAAGTCTTCAAAACCCTCTCAAACATAGAGCAAAAATATTAAAAAGTACTTGTAACACCCCTAAATGCTTACAAGAGTCTCATGGTGATTTACCGTTGCTTAAATTCTACAATATGTTTTATTCACATTTTGGGGATCTTGAAATTTGGTGATAGTTGCAAACTTGCTTAGCATAAATTGTTATCGTAAGTTAAGGAATTGTATTGGGGTATCTAGAAAATATTCTATTCTAATTATGTATAACTAATTGATGATGAGGCATATACATATTAATATGTAAATATGCATTTTTGGGCAGCACACAAGGTGTTGGGCAGCACCTTTACCTGCCAGCTGTCCAAGTGATAAACATCACTTGGATGGATGTGTTTATATATATATATTGACCCTTTTCAAGTGAATTTTAGTCCCTTTAAAGCCACTAAACTTTAGAACTTAAATTAACCTTTTATTCATCAGAATCACAAGAAAAACCTTGGTCTTTTGGCTGAAATTCAAGATACAAATCGCCTTGTTTGGTAAGTGCTGAAAATCTGTTTCTGAACTAGGCAGTGTTTGGTAAATTGTGTATCTTGTGATCTGAAAATTCGTTTTTGGTGAATAAATATGTTTTGGAAAGCTGATTCATATATCTACAACTCTTATGTTTATTTGAAAGTCTTATTTAGCTGTTATGGATGTGAAAACTGGGACGCAACATAGGACAAGTTCTGTCCAGATTTCTCTGTTGTTGTAGCTGAGCAGGTTGTGTTACATTTAGAATATCTCAGTATCTAGAACTCCGTTTTGGGTGCATAAATATGATTTGGAAAGCTAGTTCATATATCTACAACTCTTATGTTTATTTGAAAGTCTGATTTAGCTGTTATAGATGTGAAAAATGGGACGCAACACAGGACAAGTGTTGTCCAGATTTTGGGTTTAGAATTCCGGTAGGAACCACTGTTAGTATATTGATGATATCTTTTTGTACAAAATGTATTTTTTAGTGATTCTTATTGAGTTGCAATCTTAAGAGATGTATCTACGACTTTAATGAAGGTTACAAAATCTATTTTTGCTGATTTCCTGTTCAAATTTAAGTTGCAACATGGGGTACTAAACTGGCCAGAATCACTGTTTTGAAAAAAGAATTTTGTATGTGTGGGCTGAGCTTACTAATGATGATAATCCTGTTTTATTTTGATATTATTGAGATATTAGGAATTAAAGAAGTTATTTAATTGCATTTTTAAGGTTGTATAGACTTGTGAACAAGTTGAGGAACTTGACACGTTGGTTGGTCTCCGATTTGAGCTTGCGAAGTTTATTGGACTATTGCTATGCTAAAGTATTGAGGTTTGTGTATAAACTTGTACTTGAACTCTTGTGATGGCTGGTATGTATGAAATTTGATCTTGATACCTCAGCTACCTCTTGTCACTTTGCATTGTCGTGTTGGTATGATGCTTGTGTAACTCGCCCACTTGTACGGATTGTTTGATCACTTGGCACTCTTGTTGGGACTATATCCTTCTTGTGGCTGCGGCTTTGTCACTATTGGCAGGCCTCTTGATTCAAATCATTTGCCATCTTGACTCTGGATTTGTAGTTCGTCTTAGGAATGGAAGTTATCCATTTTAAGTACGAACTAGAAAGCCATTTTTAATATGGTTCTTGGTCTTCTTGATACAGGGCTTCGGTCCTTCTTGATATAGGGCTTTGGTCCTTCTTGATACAGGGCAGCGACCCTTCTTGATACATGCTTGTGTTGGGTGTGACGACATGAAGTATATATGGGGCGAGCCTTGCTATTGAAATTCTTGGAAAAGGGTGCTATGAGCTTCTTGATATTTGTTTCTTTGAATATCGAATTTGATACTTGTTATCTATTGCTACTTGATTTATTTATTATATTTCAAGTATGATGCTCATTGACTTGTAAAAGGTGGCTTGATGAATTTTGAGGTTTTCGACCCTATAATTTTTACACCACTAAGCTTTATGCTTAGCGATAGTTGTTTCTATCGTAGGGGCTGATCGAGAGGAGTGATGAAGATGGCCATGGACGATGGAAATTTTGCGAACCTTAAAGAAGATCACATTTGCATATAGACATATATATTTGTATAAATGTTGGTACTTATAACCGATCTATGTGATGTATATTTGCATTCGATGTTGAAGCCTAACCATATCATGTACATGGGTTGTAATATAAGCATGCTTATATGTTTGGTTTATTTGGGGTGTGTACACCCAAGCTTGTAATATGTTACATGTGCTACTTCTTGTAATGATCGTATAAAGCATTAACCCAACTAGTTTGGGTACTCAGAAGTGGATAATATTTATTACCATTACTTACTTGCATGAGGAAAAAAAATAAAAAAAATTATATGTGCATACGGTAAATGGAAAGGGGTCGCTACAGTACTATTCTATATAAAAATTATAATAATTGTTCGAATCTTAAACTATAACTCTAACTTGTATTTATAGATTTCACAGATTTGTGCTGCAGCAGATTATTCAGCATCGTTAGTCGGAATCGCTGACCAACTCAGAGATTCTCCCTTTGGTGTAGTTCATCACCATCTTGCCCCAGCCTTCAGCATCATCGTGCTCTAGATCATAGGGCGATATGGTAGCTTCGCAAAACTTCTCGGCAATACACCAACTACTCCCTTTTTCCGTCGACTTGATCCATTCCTTCAGGGTTGAGCACACTAGAACAAAAGGAGAAGTAAGACCCTTTGGCGACTTGCCAAGTGGACTTGGCGATCCTCAGACCTTCATTTCTTCGTTCTTTTTAGCATTTTCGTTCATTTTTGCGATGTAGTGTCCATGCTTGCCTTAAAAATTTAAAATACCAGAAATTTAAGGGTTTTCATCAGATATTGAGATAAAATAAGCATTTGAGGACACAATTTCTATTAAAATACAGCCCTAAATGAGTTCAATTTGTGGACTCATCAATGGGCAATATGGTATTGCTTTACGGAACTGATCGGCGACACGTCGACTGCTCCATTTCATTGCCAACTTGATCTTTCCCTTCAGGGCTCAGCACACTGGAACAAAAGGTGATCTCCAAGCCGATCGGCGACTCTCCACTTGGGCTCGGCGATCTTCGGGCCTTTATTTCTTCGTTCTTTTCAGCCGCCTTGTTCCTTTTTGCCAAGTAGTGTCCATGCTTTGCCTCCAACTCCAAATACCTAAAACTTAAGGGTTTACATCAAATATTTTGAGACAAAATATGCATTCTAGGACACTAATTCTATCAAAATATAGCCCTAAATAAGTCTAATTTTGGATTCATCAACACCCCCAACTTAAAATTTTGTTTTTCCTCAAGTAAAACTCAAGTTCATCAGTTCAAAAAGGATGTGTCAAACAGTGCTACACAAAACTCAATCATGAATGTACATAACAAGACTCAACTTACTCATGCACGAATCAATTGTATACTCAAAGATTTAATTTGTGACACACCATTATCAAAGATTCTCAAGCTCACTATACTTGCTTCAAATGCAAGTTCGAGCTCGACAAAGGTATTCGAATTCCCTCACACAAATAATGATTCCATATTCACACTCAATGGTAAAATCAGTTATAGTTTTGGAACCAAATGCAACACTCACTCTCACAAAGAAGAACACAATGAATGCTTTCACCCATAGGTTTGCCAGTATTTTCCAATCAACAATTGTTTCAGCTCACTCAAGATCAAAAAGGTCTTTTCAAGGCTTGTAATGGGGCTGAGTGCAAAGGTAAGGTCATTTAGGCTTAGTTACTTTCATTCTTGTGAAGTGTGGTGCTTTCAACACTCCATTTCCTCCTCTTTCGTTATTTTCTTTAGTGCTCATAAGTCATCCTATTATTCACTTCCATGGATTGTTCGGAACCCCCATTCCTTTTTGCATTTTCATAACTTTATTTCACAACTTTTTCTTTTTCTTTTTCTTTTCTCTTTTTTTTTTTTTTTTTTTTGGTCTGGAGGTGTTCCATTTTTTTTCAACACCATGGGTTAAAGGGGACTTTTGTTGCACTTCTTGACTTGCCTTCTCTTTTCACCACACCCCAACTTAGCCTAAGTTGCCTATTTGATCAACCACAAATCAAGAGGATTATAGGTAGCAGATTGAGAAAGGTCATGTTTTCATCAAGTTTCTTCCAAAGAAAGGTAAAGCTCAAGGGGTGTTCAAAGGAGGTTCACACACTCACAAGGTAGGCCACAAAAGAGGTATATGTCAAATTGGTTCACACTCTTCGAAGTTGCCTAAGATCATATCAAGAGATAGCCTTACTTAGTTGATCGGACCAATGGGGCAAATTCTAGGTGTTATCATGCATGGTTCACAGTAAGCTCATCACACAAGGTATCGACACCAAAAGTCAACCAAGACTCCACACTTTTGCTAGTGTGCAACGTTCATCACAAGAGAATCAATTCGATAATTGGCTAGTCACAACGAGATGCAAAGAGTTCATATATTGACTATGTAACTTCACTAGGTCTCATCCTAGCCGCACATTCATGTTCGTTCAATTATGAGCACTATTTGAGTCATCAATATTGATTAAAATTGAGACTCAAATTTGCTAAAGAAAAACCACATTCCACACGTACAAGAGATGGTGAAAATTTTTAAAAAAATTTGAAAGGGTGAAAATCATTTACAATTTTAAGACAAAAGGAGCCACAAGCTCAAACATCCACAAGAAGCAGTGTAAAACACAACATTATGATTCACAACCCAACAAGAATATAACATACAAAGGTAGGCCACACCCCACCACAATTAAAATAATTTGTCCTCAAATACAAATAATAATATCCAAAAGTGAAAAGAAATAAAGACAGAGAGGGAGGTAAAGAGGGAATCCTGTCTAGGCAGTCGCTGCATCTGTCTGGGCATCAAGGCTCGATGCCTCACCCTGAGCCTGGGCATCAGTGCCCGAGGTCACCTCAGGAGCAACAACAGTGCCAGCTTCACTAAGTTCTATTGACTGTGAGTCTGCCAGAAAGACATGTACTGCCCTGTAGAATCCCCTGGCCCATGAAGGAATATTAGGGTCCAAGGTAATGGTTTTCCTGGCAGAAGTGGGCCATTTTCCCTTTTCTTTACCAGTAGTTGTGAGTAGTTTCAAAGCTTTTCCTTTCGACGTAATTGTATCCACCTTTATCGCAATCCCTTTGGATTTCTCTTGAGTTGGCATTATTTTTTCAACAGCTTTAGATTTATTCATGTCTGCAAAATCTCGAAGAGAAGTTAGAGAAACTTAAACAAAAGCACATCAGAACAATTTCAGACAGACTCGCCAAACCTTTCCATTAGGTAATGAAGTGCTACATGATGAGTGTGAACAATTACTTTAATGCCTAACAAGTATGCCCAGAATTTCTCAAATGCATAGACTACCTCAAGCAACTCTTGTTCAGTAATGATATAGTTATGTTGAGCACTGTTTAGAGTCTTGATCGTGTAGTAAATTGGGCGAAAAAGTTTGTTGCGTTTTTTCCCCAGCATGACACCCAATGCCGTTCCACTTACATCACACATTACTTCGAAAGATTCTGACCAATCAGGACTAATAATAACCGGGGTAGATACTAATTTCTCCTTCAACCAATGAAAAGCCACCATATAAGCATCATCAAATTAGAATTTTACCTCTTTCTCTAAGATTTTGCATAGAGGATGTGCAATCTTTAAGAAGTCTTTGATGAACCTTCGGTAGAAATCGGCATGACCTAAGAAACTACTAACCCCTTTTACCAAAATTGGTGGTGGTAATTTCTCAATCACTTCAATCTTTGCTTTATCAACCTCCAGCCCCTTTTGCAACAACTTGTGACCAAGTACTATCCCTTCTTTCACCATGAAGTGATTTTTTTCCAATTGAGGACCAATTTTGTCTCCACACATCTTTGGAGAACTTGTCCTAAGTGTTCTAAACACACCTCAAAAGTATCACCCACATCCGACAAGTCATCCATAAATACCTTCATTGAATCCTCCACCATGTCGGCAAAAATAGATAGCATGCAACGTTGGAAAGTTGCCGGGGCATTGCATAATCCAAATGGCATCCTTTTAAAGGAAAAACTCCATAGGGACATGTGAAGGTGGTTTTATCTTGGTCTTCCGACGAAATGGAGAATTGGTTGTAACCAGAATACCCATCAAAAAGCAATACCAACCTCTTTCTGAGAGTCGATCAATCATTTGATCCATGAAAGGCATGGGGAAGTGATCATTTTCGGTCCATGAGTTTAACTTTCAGTAATCCATGCATACCTTTCATTTGTCCACCGGCCTCATAAATGCAAGATCCCCCTTTTCATTCGAGACCACTTGGGTGTTTCATTGAATTGCAAACATTAAAGGTTACCTCATCTTCGTTCACCCGAAACTTCAATTCTCTACTTTCAACATCAACCAATGCTCTTCCAGTTGCCAAGAATGGTCTTCCCAAAATAATGGGAATTTCAGCATCTATTTCACAATCGAGAATGACAAAATCAGCCGAAAAAATGAATCGATCAACCTTTACCAAGATATCATAAAGTATCCCCACGGGATGTTTGATTGAACGGCCAGCCATTGAGAGTCTTATTGTGTGCTTTTGGTTCACCCAACCCAAGTTGTTGTATATCGCATAGGGCATCAAGTTGATGCTTGGCCCCAAATCGCATAAAGCTTTAGCGAATTGGAGCATGCCAATGGTGCAAGGAATGGTAAATGCCTCGAGATCTTCTTTCTTTTTGATCAGCTCCTTAGTCATAATTATACTGCAACTATGGGAAACTTCAATTGTCTCAAAATCCAAGCTCCTTTTCTTTGTGACTAACTCTTTCATAAACTTGGCATATCCCGGCATTTCCAACAATGCCTCCACAAGGGGAAAATTAATTGATAATGTCTTAAACACCGACAAGAACTTCTTGAACTTCTCATCTTCATTCTTCTTCTTTAAGCGTTGGGGGAATGGGGGAGACATTTTGGGTAAAGGCTGCATGACTTTTGGAATTGGAACATGTTGTTCTACTTCCTTTTGTGGTTCTTTGGCAATGCTTTGGTCGATAAGTAATTGTTGTTCCTCCGTGATGTTTTTGAGCATCTTCATTTCCCATCACATTACCTATTGCCACATTTCCGCTACAAGTAATCACAGCCAACCCTCTATCCTCATATTCCATCGTCATCTTTGGTTTCAATTGAGCTGATAATAAACTCAATTTTCCTTCAAGTATCTTGATGGCATCGGCATGAGAGTTCACTTTACTGTTCAATGATGAAAAGTCATCTTTCATCCCTTTTAACAAATCATCCGAACCTTCAATTTATCAATTATGCATGACAACAAGTCATTCACCCAGGGACTACTTGCACTCCTTTTTGATTTTGGGCTTTCACTTAAGTGAGTATGGTTCTCCTCATAATCTTCTTCCCTTCTCCAATAATCATTTTGCTCAGCCCAATCTTGATAGTATCTCCTTTGTTCTTCTACCTTGTGATAGTTCAAACCTTGATTTCTGCCTCGCTGTAGATAGTGTGGGTGGAAACCCTCCTCATATCTCTTGGAGCTCCAACCTTGATTCTCCCCCAGCCTTGAGCAAACCCTCCTCAACTCTAAACACTCCACATGTTCCCTTCATGTGCTCTTGTAGAAATTCCATTTGGGTCAACATCTTCTTGATGTTTTCATCCCTCTCTCTCTCTTTTTATCAAGTTGTTCTTGTGTTAATCTAAAACCAAATGGAGAGACTTGATCCTCTTGGGTATACCACGCTTGGTTTATTCTAGTCATGCCATTAAGAAGAAATGAAGCTACCTCAAATGATTGTAACATTATTCCTCCTCGTACCAATTGATCAGCCACTCATTTATTAACCAAATCCAGACTTCGATAAAAATATTGAAGTAACAAATCGTTTGGTAGCCCATGAGTTGGGCATTTAAGTAGGAGTTTCTTAAACCTCACCCACATTTCATAGATGGGTTCCCCCTCCCATCCCTTGAAACCTTGAATTTCGTCTCTAAGTTTCATCATCCTTGATGGAGGAAAGAACCTTGTGTTAAATGTTATAATCAGCTCCTCCCATGATGTGATGGAATTGTTTGGTAACTCAGCTAACCACTTATTAGCTTCTCCCGTTAAGGACAGTGGAAATAACCGCATCCGAATTGACTCTTGTGACACATTTTTGAATCAAAAAAGGCTACAAACCTCTGTAAAATTTCTCACATGCTCATGCGAATCTTCGTGATCTAGCCCTCCATATAGTCCCCTCATTTGGGGTAGGTGAAGAGTTGTGCTAGTGACTTCAAATATTGCATTCTCATCAGCTTGTGGGATACAAATTGCACCCATTCCATCTAATTGAGCTGGGTTGTAGACACTATTGATATCGTCTATACCATCCCGATGACCTGCTTGGCTATCATTCATCTCTTCCTCACTCATGTTCACTTCTACGTAGTCCAACCAACACTTACACAAAGCAGCCAAAGTTAATTCAACTACAACCAACAAATTTGAAAGTGTTAAATCTTCAATCAAAGAATTCTAAGTAACGCTACTCCCCGACAGCGGCGCCATTTTGATTTTACGTATCAGGACACTTCATCCAATACTAAGTGCCAATGATCGTTAGTCAGTAATATGACCCAACTAAGTAAGGTTGGGTTGAATCCCACAGGGAGTAGTTTTTCCTTCAAATTTGAAGATAAATATATGACAACAATCTCTTCAATTGAGCACGTATTACACCTTTTTGGTTTTAGTTTCAAATATTTGGATCCTATTATCACTCCAATTTCAACTTCAACAAGAAACAATTAGATAGTAAAATAAAACTTGGTGTAATGACAAACCAATTGCCGAATTTTAATTTAGTGGGTGAATAACGATGCTCACAATAGGATAATTTGTCATGGGTAGGTCGGATCATATGTAAAGTAACTTTCTCTCAAACAATTACCTTTTCTATGTCGAATTCTCTCAAACTCCGACACTAACCGAAAGATGCCAAGCCCTTGGTCCTCATCAAATCCACTCTCTCGAACTGGAAACAAAGGATAGATCCCATGTTTCACTCTCTCGAGCTGAAATCATGGTGACCCACTACTAAGGATGCTAAGATTTCGACTTTGGTTTTGCACCTCTCTCTCGAGCAAGCGCACAACACTAAGCTTATTACACTAAACATGCAACTTGACTTCAAAACGCAGAAGCAACTCAGACCTACTTCAAATTAACGCTATTATTTGCAATTCAACGACACCCACTTAGTAAAACTCAACAATTGGCTTCATAGTCAAAACCCCAAGAAGAGGGTTTTAGCCACTCATAGCAAAAATAAGAAAATCAACATCTACCATGTTTTCTACAGCTGGCTAATTGAAATTCAAAAGTTAGAAATTACCAAAATCTTCTATATTACAAAATATCCACCAAGAATCTTCCTAAAAACCCTTGAAAACCACCATGGTAATGTTTTTACTGTCAATTTTCTATCACACCCTTTTCTGAATGATCTTCTTACTCTAACCAAAACTAATTTAAACAAGTCTGATGTGTCACTGTTTAAGACCACTCGGCAAGGTAAGTTAGGCTTCACCGATTGTTCTTCATCTCGCCTTCATTTTTTACTTCTTCTTGGTCTAGCTACTGTAACTTTAGGCAATCCAGATTGAGATCGCCGAATAACTCCGCAATTCGCCCTTTTTCCTTCTATCTCGCTCATCAGCACTTGTTTGAATAATCTTCAACACTTTTGGTAACCTGGTTGTCCTTCGCCGAATAGATCGGTGACACGCCGAATGGAACTGCTGCTCGTCGAAATTACCCCCATTGTAACTCCAGCATTCTATAACTTTAGGCGGTGTCGTGGCAATTTGGCAATTCGACAAGTGACATCGGTGATCATCAGGTCTTCAATTCTTCATTCCTTTAGCTTGCTTTGTTCCTTTCTACACATTAATGTCCATGCATCGTTCATAAATCCAAATACCTAAAAATCAAGGCTTTTACATCATTCATCAACACAAAACATGCATTTGAGGACACTAAATCTATTAAAATAAAGTCCTAAATAAGTCCAAATCGTGGACTCATCACTAATTAAGGAAATTAACCCGAATTAATGAGGGGTATTTTGGTCTTTTCCTTACCCCTTTAGCTTTAAACGTTTTCAGAAATAATTTAGGGTTTTAAACTGACCTAGATCAGTTTACATAATTCAAAATCACGCTTAGGGTTTTGAGAGGAGTTCAAGAGGAGAAATCAAGGAGGATTTCAACTATTCGCCATGATTTCTTGCGAATCAAGGATTTGTTTCGCCAAATTAAGGTATGCAAGTTTTCATAGTGTTGGGTTCGTTCACTCACATGCCAATGATGAGTTTCCACATTCAAATTCATCCATGAGATTGAGTATATTGAGGTTCTTGATGAAATTCTTGAGGTGTTGTTTTCATTCTTGAATTGTGATTTTTTGTTGAGTTCTTGAAGAGAGGATCTTGTTAAAGAGTATTGTTCTTGAGGATTTTTTGAGTAGATTTTCATGTAATTAAGTTGGGTAAACGAATCTAAGAGAGTTTGGAAGAAACCATTCGATTCTAGATGAATTAGGGTGAAAAATTGAGAAGCAAAATTCATCGGGGTTTCTATGCAGGGGGCTGGCGCACAACGCCAACAGTGCACTTGAAATTTGCCTTTGAAGTTAAAGGGTTAGCATCATACACCACTCAGTGCGCTAGAGTTGCCTGCCCCGTCTCTTTTCCGTAGTTCGTCCCGTCTAAGTTCTTTTAAAGTATACCTTCATTCCCTTCCCGATTTTACAATTCTAAATCACATTTCATCATCACGAGATCCTTCATATCATGAACCATAACTCTTGAATTCACATTTCAAATTCAAGAAAATATTAAGAGTAAAGTTCCAAGGAGTTCTTTGAGTCCTTTTGAGAAGTCTTTTACAAACTTTTAAAACTTGTTTTAAGACTTGAGTACTTGAGTATGAGTATGAGTATGAGTATGAGTAGAGTAGAGTTTCATTTTTCAAAATGAATTTATAGGAAAGGTATCCCCGAGAGTAAATGTTTTTACATTTAAAATGAGAGGAAACATCGATTTCCAAATGAGTTCATGAGGAGGTTTTAGTATAATCTCTTTTAAGAGAACCTTTTGAGTAATAATCTCAAAGTTGGGGAATAAGGAAATGTTTTCAAACATATGAGATGAGTTATATTATTGGAAGTAGTGTTGAGCACCGATATGTGGACAAGTTCAAACAACTCAAAGTCCTTATAAACCATGTAGCCAATGTGGGTAGAAAGGGTCATACTTTTAGATGATTCCTTATTCCTTTTTAAGAATAGCTTAGTGGATCCACTTAGTTGAGGATGTCTTATACTCCAGCAAGGTATAGGATAGTTCTGGTAGTGTGGGCAACACGTTGTATCATCACATAACTCATAGTGATAGTTATCGGTTAGAGAATCTCCCAAATAAGAGTAAAAGAGTATATTTTGTATTTTTAAATACATTGAGTAATCATCTAATGTTTTAAAAGCTTTCTTTATAATGCATCTTTACTGTTGCTTTTATATTGAACTGAGTTAAGTACTTCTGACTTTGAGTATCCCTGAGTTGAGTCAAATTGAGTTGAGTTCAGATGAGGTGAGTATGTTCTTCCTTTTTAACGGTTCAAGCTTATGTCTTTGCTTTAGAGCTCCCCTTGTATGCTTGTACAGTCCATGTATTGATGTCATTTGGCATGCATATTTCATGATGCAGATAGAGGTAACCAGGGTCATCAATAGACGCTCTGTTAATACCACAACAGTTCGAGTTATCTTTGGTAAGCCTCCTTGCTTCCGGAGGATTCCATTCATATCTTTCAGTTTGTTTAGGATGTCATGGGTCTTGTCCTGACTTCCGTCATAGTAGTAGTTCGGTAGTCTTTTCATTTCCATTGTTTAATGTTTAAGATTTGAGTGTCCTTCTTTGGCCAATGAATGTTCTAATACATTATGAGTTATTTCTTTTAAAGACATTGAGTACATTTTTGTTTTGAGTTCTTTTATTATTGAGTAATTCTTCCGCTGAGAGTTGAGTCAGGCCAAGGGTTCGCTTGGGGTCAGCAATGGTTTTTGAGTGCCGGCCACAACCAAGGTGTAGGCTCAGGGCGTGAAAGATTTAATCCAATGTATATAAGCTAAAACTCTATACACAAAATCATCTACTATATAAGTAAATAGATACCATAAAAGAACATATGATATATTAAAACTAAATAAATAATTATTCTATAATAAACACTATATCTAAACGTTAATAGTATATATCCCAACATATTTAATCTAATAAATACATATGTTAAAAGGAACTTCAAAGAACAGCATCAAGAAACACTATATAAAGGTAAATAAAATTGGCTCTTCCTTTTCATTTATTATTTTTTTCCTTTAAGAAAATACAGTATTAACTTAAAGAAAATGGGAGATGAGAAGTATATAGAGTTGATAAATATCGAAATTGAATAACTGCTAGATTCAACTCACCTTCAACCTTAACGGAATGATATACGAAGGCCACTATCTCCATTTTGTAGCAGTAATAGAGATTCAAAAGCTATGAAAAATAAGGGATTGATTTCTTTGGAAGACTGATTTAGAATTTTCATTTAATCGATTCATTCTCATAGTGTATTGCGATTATAATTACTACAGATTTAGAGAGTACAATACATACAATTCAACATATAACTTATTATGGATTAAAATGTGATGTTATTTGTGTATTTGGAGGAAGTGTAACGATATCTAGGAGTACTTTATTATAAACTACCAAAAGTAAAGTTTTGGATGCCTATCATTTATATTAATTTGTTTGTTATTGTTGATACAATAGTAGATATCCATGATTTCATGAGATCGATATTAAAAAAAATTATTTTATCATTTTTTGTACTTTGCAATTGTCTTCACATGTGACTTCTACAATAATGTTGAAAACATGAGTTGGTGTTTCATATTTTTAATGATTTGAGTTCTCTTTCGAGGTAGATGATCTTCATATTTGAATTTACTAATTCATTCTACGGAAAGAATTATGAGTATCCTCCGTGCATAAATATAATATCAAACTTTAAAGAAAAACTTTTTCTTTTACTTTGATACAATAATTGAATAAAAATGTCTTAGTTACCCAAAAAAAATAGAGATCTTCATATAAAGGGAAAAGGGTCTGAAAAATATCTCAACTTTGGCTGAATTTGCTGTTACGATACCAAACTTTCATGAGGACCTATTACCCCCCTAGACTATTTAATACCGTATTTTTTATCCCTAAACTATTTAATAGTGTATTTTAAAGGTATATATGTGCCCACGTGGACACATTACTATTTATAATTATGCAATATTTTTTATGTCTGCGTGGGCACATATATATGTTTAAAATACGGTACTAAATAGTCTAGAGGGATAATAGCTTCTCATGAAAGTTTGGTATCGTAACAGCAAATTCGGCCAAAGTTGGGGTATTTTTCAGACCCTTATCCCATAGTTTGGCGAATTTACTGTTTACTTTTTCTAGCTGGTATACATTCATTATATATTGATTATACATGAAATATACATATATTTTGTATCCGCTGGCTATTCTAAGTTTAATCGATTTGGTGGACAACCATGTATGTTAATTGTTCAAAAATTATATAATGAGAAGCTGCAAACTTTTGCTTCTTTTATTTTCAAAATTGTGCTAAACTTGATTAGGAGACAGCTATTCCAGAAACTAGTGACTCTGATAAAAGAAGGGATAAATAATGAAAGTTCATTCCATTTGATTGTGTTGTAACGATTGGAGATAAGGGAGTCATGTTCAAAATTATTAATGTGCCATGTGAGACGAACATTTATATTCTTGCATATTAGACATCTAGAACTTGCCCTGAATTTAGTGTTGAATTGTGGGATGTGATTTAAATATTGATACTAATATTGATATTTGAGAACACTTTAAGATTAGATATTAGATACTTTCAATATACTTGTTTACTTTATATATATATATATATATATATATATATATATATATATATTTCAAACTTGAGCTACCCTATAACTGGGAAGGGAATTGGAGAATCTAGTGGCTCCAAGGCCGCTTGGAAGTTTATGCACAACGTTACTTTATGATTAGCGGGTGGTTGTTTTCTATCATAGGTGTTGTTTAGGAAGATATTTGAAGATGACCATTTGAAGTAGACTTTTAGAAGCTTTTATGAAAATCACATTTATATACAGGCATTTATATTTTGTAGTAATTTGGGACTTATATATGATCCATATGTTATATTTATATATGCATATTTGGAGGCTAGTGGATCATAAGACCATAAATTTTATAACATCAATTTGGTGACTTGTTTGGCTATTTTAAGGTGCAAACTCAAGTCTTGTGATGTTCTAAATTTACACTTTATTTGTAATTATGTACAAATGAGGAAACTAGTTTATCTTTTGATACTCGAAATATTGAAAATTCATGTATAGTTTGAACATGTAGTAGTGTTAAATGAAAAATCAAATTTTGTTAGGTATTTTTGTTATTTTAGAAAGGATCCTATCATCTTAAACTGATACTCTTTACGTTGTATTATTATTTTTTAACTTGGAATTATATGAGTTAAATGATGGCAAAATATTGTACTTTTAAGGGCTTTTTCGAATAGGCCAATTACTATGAATTGTTTTAAAAGTTAATCTAATTCTAATCATTGTAAGTATGGAGTATATTGAATTTAGTTTTATAAGTAGCATCCTTCTAACAGGGAAATTGAGGACTTAGCTGAGTAGCTTTTAGTATCAGAAATGATGAAGGAGACGCCCGTTTGGATTGGCTTAAAAGAAATAGTTTTTAAGTCAAAAATAAAAAGTCAAATTAAAATGACTTTTAAGTCAAAAAATAAAATATTGGGAAAAACCTACTTTTGATTTTTGACTTATTTTAAGTCATTTTAAACTTATTTTAAGTCATTCTTGACTTTGTCAAACACTTCTCAACTTATTTAAAGTCATTTTTGATTTATTTTCAGTTATTTTTTATATTTGCCAAACACTTCCAAAAGTCAAAAACTAATTTAAAAATAGGCTTGAATAACTTTTAAGCCAATCCAAACACCCTTTACCGAGTGCACAAAGAAGCCACAACAATAAAGGAAAGATTGGAATAATTTAGCAGTAATAATAGAGACAAACTAACTCACAATAAAGAACAAGTTGGAAGGTTGCCTTGGACACTGTGTGGCTATGGAGGTTAATGTTAAAAGTGTGTTGAGAGATAAAAAGAAAAGAATCCGAATTTTTTGTGCAGATAAGTTCAACAATTTTCAGGAACTACATATAACAGTTGGCAGGTAGATTCTAATCTCAGACAAGTGACATCAGATCAACAACTATTCAAACGAGTATCAACTGAGAAACATTGTAGATATTTATTTAACACACATAAGTTGCACTTCAATCAGAAACACTAAATCCTTCTTACTCTGTGGTATCAACATCTCGGAGTAGTAGTGAACTAGTGGTGACAACAGAGTCTTGCTTAAGCAAAACTGGAACAGTGAAAATCTTGTGTCATGTACAACAGCGTTAAAAGATAGAAGAAAGGTTCTCAATTTCATTGTCCATCGACTATTGCACCCGTTTACTGGGATAATGGCCAAAAGGAGGAAGGAGAAAATCCTACATGCCTCTGATTATGATATTACTTTGTTAGATATCTTAATGTAATTTAGGAGTCTTCTGAGGGCCTTCCCACTGTCAATGGCTTCTCTGGCTCTATCAAAGGCAGCACTTATGTCTTGAGCTCCATCAGACCCAAGCAAATGGTCAACCATTCCAGCATTTAAGACAATTCTATCGTAGGCTGGACCTTTGTCACCACGTAAAGCTGCTAAACCCAACTCTATATTCCTTGCAACCTAAATAAATTCAGAAAGAAACAGAGGATTAATAATCCTGATTTTCCTTGACATAAAAGCCCAAGGAGGTAGGTAGCCTACAAGTTGAGAGAGAAGCAATCAAGTTGAAACAATTACACTCGTCTTCTTCACATAAACTATGCTCATTTGAGAGAGTAGCAATCATGTTAAGATGATCTGCCTCGTCTTCCCTTCAGTATAGAAATTTCAGATCCCAAACTAAGTAAAGATGATGTCTTACACATAATTAACATCACAGAAGCAATGATCATTTATACTCTTTTAGAATTGATGTGCCACAAAGAGAGTAGTTCAATTTACACAATGACCAAGAGCAGCTAGCAGGTGTTTAGAAGTTCTGTCGGTTCTAAGAAGTTCTGTCGGTTCTATCTTTTTGGTAATTAACCCATTAAGTTCCTTTCAGAAAGGTACATCAATCTTAATAACTGATACATCTTCAACCTTTTTACACCATCTCTTAGCTTCTTTTTTTTTGGAGAAAGGTAATGTTACTTCTATATATTCATAGGTATACTACACCAACATGTATAGTTCCCCAACAAAAGTATTACGACTTACATCTTGTGGTTCAACTTATCGTTACAAAAAGTCTAAAACATCAAAAATATCTTCTATTTGAGCTAATAGTTTTTGCTCACACCAAAAATAAAATAGGCCTTAAGCAATTCATCTTAAGAATCTGTAAGCTACTTTGTAATCTTTCAAAACACCTCTTGTTCCTCTCGATCCAGACTGACCACCAAATACAAGCCGGGACAATCTTCCATCTCTCCTCCTTCTTACTGACCATGCCATCCTTGTTCCAGCATCTTAGGACACCTGCTATGCTTCCAGGTTTCACCCATCTGATCCCTTTTAGGCATATAAACATCCTCCATAGTTGGTCTGTCCACTTGCAATGCAAAAAAAGATGGTTGATTGTCTCCGCTTGTTCCCCGCATACAAAACACTCAGTGACTAATTGACGACCCCTTTTACTTAGGTTTTCCAGTGTCAAGACTGCCTCTTTTGCCAAAAGCCAGGTGAAGCAGTTAACTTTGTAAGGAATCTTTGTCTTCCAAATCATCTTCCAAGGCCAATCTCGTTCCTTCACTACTGCTGAATTCAGCTCTTTGTATGCTGAGTTGACAGAGAACTTCCCATTCTTGTCTTTACTCCATTCCAGTCTATCCTCTTCTCCATTGAAGTTATTGAAGCCTGCTACTGAATTGTAAAATTCTGCAACTCTTTCCATCGCCCAATCATTCAGATGTCTCCTTAGGAATAAGTTCCATCCCTGACTAGTCCACATCATGGCAACTATGGCATGTTGTTGTTGACTTAATGTGAAGAGTTCTGGATGTTGTTGTCTCATAGTTCCATGCCCTGCCCATTTGTCATGCCAAAAGGATGTTCGATGTCCATTCCCAATCTTCACCTTTGTTCTGATCTGCATTAATGGCCATAGGTTCCTGATAGCTCTCCAGACTGAGCACCCATAGGGTGTTGTTACAATCTTAGTCATCCATTTGTCTTCCAGGCCATATTTTGCAACAATTGCTTCTTTCCACAACATTCCTTCATCTGTAGCAAACTTCCACAATCATTTCATCATCAAACTCTGGTTCTGCTTCTTCATGTTTCTGATGCTTAGACCCCCTGCCTTCTTGTCTACTAATAGCTCCTCCCATTTGACTAGGAGATATTTTTTCTTATCTTCACTTCCCTGCCAGAAGAAGTTCCTTCTCAGTGCATCTATTCTTTTACTTACACTTGCAGGTATAGGAAAAATAGACATCAAATATGTGCAAGGATCTATCCCATAGACTGTGTTGATGGGATAAATGAAACTTTTCCCCCAATTTATGTGCAATCCAGAGACTGCTTCAAAAATAATGAGAATGACTCTCAAAATTAGGATTTGTTCCTCTAACGCTTCAAAAAATATCAAGGTATCGTCTGCACACTGAAGGTGCGTTACCTCCAAACTGTTTTCCTTTCCCATCTCGAAGCCTCTAATCCATCCCTTCCCCCTTGCCTTATTCAATAGGTAGCTCATTCCTTCCATAGCTAGTAAGAAAAGAAATGGAGACAAAGGATCACCCTGTCTCAAGCCTCTGAGATGGAAAAAAAACCATTTGGTACCCTGTTGATTATCACTGAGAATCTGACTGTATTTATGCATTGTGATATCCATTTGATCCACCTATTTCCAAACCCCATCTTCTCCAAAAGTTGTAATAGGAAGTTCCAATTCAGATGGTCATAGGCCTTCTGGATGTCCAACTTGCAAACAATACCTGCCTTTTTACTACCCTGTCTAGAGTCTATACATTCGTTTGCAATTAGCACTGCATCCATTATATGTCTTCCTTTGATGAAGGCCATTTGATGTCTATCCACCAAACCATGAATTACCTTCTTCAACCTTTCTGCTAGAAGCTTTGCTATGATCTTGTACACCCCCCCACCCCCCAATTAGGCTTATAGGTCTGTAATCATTTAATTCTTCCGCCTCTGATTTCTTACGGATCAAAGCCACAAAGGTAGCATTCATACTTTTTTCAAAAATACCCTTCTCATGAAAATTTTGTATTGCTGCTATAAGATCCACTCTGATAATTTCCCAGCATTGCTTAAAGAACTCCATAGAGTAACCATCAGGACTAGGTGCCTTGTCCCCTGCACAAGCTTTAATGCTATTCAAAATCTCTTAGGGGTTCAAAAGGTGCCATTAACAACAAGTTCTCCTCATTGCTGATTCTGGGACAATTCTCCATTTGTAGGTGTGGTCTCCATTCCTCTGTTTCCGAGTATAGTCTCTCATAATATGAGACTATCGCTTTCTTCACCTCTCCTGGATCCTCCATCAATACACCATCCACATTCAACTTATCAATAGTATTGAATCTCCTGTGGCGTTTGCAGTTTTGTGGAAAAAACTTGTGTTTCTATCTCCTTCTCTAAGCCATGTTGCTCTAGATCTCTGTCTCCAAGCAATCTCATCCTTTCTTGCTATGTCTTCAAATTCCATGGTGAGAGATTATCTGGAGGCAATCTATCTTCTCTATTGCCTCTAACTGTGCCAAAACATTTTGCTTCTGAGCCCCTAAATTCTCCTGTCTTGTCTTACTCCACTCCTTTAATTTAATTTTTAGAGCACTCAATTTTGCCATTAGAATAAAATCAGGGCTACCTTCATAATTGAAAGAATCCCACCATTCCTTTATCCTCTCTTTGACGCCTTCTGACTGCAGCCACCAATTCTCAAACTAAAAGTAAGATTTTGATTTCTCCCATTCTCCACACTGTAGCATAATGGGAGTATGATCTGATGTAACTCTTTGTATTATGGACTGCTTGATGTGTCTGAAGCTGTCATCCATTTCTTGTGATATGAGAAATATGTCCAGTCTTGCTGCACTTTCATGCCTATCACCCTTCTTCCATGTATACTTGCCCCCTTTTAGCTCCAAGTTTACTAATTCCATGTCCTCAATGAACTCTGAGAAGTCTGACATTGCTTTGTTTATTCTCCTGCAGTTCTTTCTTCTTTTCTGATGGGTGTCTAGTAGTATTAAAATCCCCACACAGGATCCATGGCACTGTCAAGAGCCCCCTAGCCGCTCCAATCTCCCCCCAACTTTTTTCCCTTTCTACCCTATCATTAGGAGCATAGATACATGTTAAATGCCAGTCAAAAACTTGCCTTATCCCTGCAAAACTGCATGAAACAGAGTACATCCCCACACTGCTCAATACCCCTGTCCAGTCCCTCTTATCCCACATGATGACAATGCCCCCCCTTGTCCCACTAGCCTCTAATTGAACATAGTCTACCCATTTATTCCCCCATATCTCCCTAACAGCTTCTGTGATGTCCCCATTTACTTTAGTTTCTTGTAAACATGCTATATCTGCCTTCCACTCCTTCATAATGTTCCTTATGCGAGCCCTCTTCCTACCACAATTTAACCCCCTCACATTCCATGTCACTACTTTCATAATCATTGATCTTTGAGTGCCAAGTATCCCCCCTTGCTTCTGGACCCATAACTCCAGAATTTGCTATCTAATTCTAGCCCCTTCAGTTCATACATCCCCTTCCTTTTAGTTGTTCCTTGTGTCCCTTTGTGTTGTGAGTTGTGACTTATTGTTTTCTACCCTCATAAACAGTTCCTTTGCCATTTCTTCGCATCCTTTAAAATCGACCCCAAATTCCGAACTTAATTGGATAATGTACTGCTGAATCCGTTCCTCGGTAGTGGTCTCATGTGCACATTCTTCTACTGGTAGATTGCTCTCACCCGGAAGTTGCATGTTCAAAGGGATTACATCTTCCTCAACTCTCTCTTCCATGTTTGCCTTTTCTTTTATCTGCATATCTGCAATTTCAACTTCTTCTTTGTTTGTGCATTGATCTGTTGATGATTCTGCGTTTTGAGTCACTTGAGTAGCCTGAATCTCCTTCTCCTTCTGTTTTGTCGCAAAATATGCAGGCCCGAGCCTCTTTTGGGCATTGCAAATATTTGCTTGTATTTCTATGTCAATTATATCATGTTTTTGGGGTTTGCTGTTGTTCTCTTAGTTTTTATTACTTAAAACTAGTCTATCACCATGATATTAATAAGAGAAAAGGAATAATGTGTCCATGTTTTATGCCTTTAAGATAAGCAGCAGGCTAAATAAGTATCACTTACTGATCTGACAAATTTTGATGCTTGCAAAGTACAAATCAAAACCCGGGAACAGAAAAAACATTTGGAAGAGAACAAGAGAGATGGAGCTTACAGATCTATCTGTTCTTGGAGTATCTGTGGATGCAAAGCCATAATCACTAGCATTCACCTCAATATTGAAACTCTCACGTGATACACCTGCAACATCTTAATAGGCTTGAGCTTGCAGAAAAATTTTCTTAAAACCATCTGTCTCATTGTCAATTTTCTTTAGAATAGGTAAGCTGTTTCTATGTAATTGGAGAAGCGGGAGTTTAGCAACTTAACACAGACGGTAAAGGATAAAATCACTAACAGTATGGTAAACACGTACCATCAACTGCACAAGCAGGTGCCAAATTCACTGACCGAAACCCTGAGCAATAATTCACAGGAAGTCCTTTTGATGCATTTGCTGACCGCAACCTTGTCGTCATTGAAAGTGCACCTTCCTCACCCTAAAGATGCAAACATATACAGAGATTACATGAAATCAATGCCTGCACGAGTTTACTCAGGTCAGAGATGATAATAGACAGTGGATGGTTCATCCCCCACTACCTCCCAACCCCCCCCAAACCAAAAAAAAAAAAAAAAAAAAAAAAAAAGAAACTCTTTCAGGCAATGAAATACCTTTACAACCAAACCAGCATGCACACCCCTTCTTCTCATAAGCATTAACAATGGTTCTTCATAGCCTCCATGATAGAAACCAGCAACAATTGCTTCCTTTCCCCGAGCCTGAAGAGAAAACAGCACATTTCAACTGAAGATCAATTTGTTCAAGCCGAGGAGCTTCTGGTGTTTTAAAGGTAAATACACACAAATGGGAGAAAATAAAAAGACATCTGAAAACCAGTAGCTTCTTTCTAAAGAACCTACATGTGATTGAGAGTAAATCAAATTAAATCATTAACATGGACACCTGAAATCTAGAAAAATTTAAATAAGCCAACTTGGATGATTTCTTTTGTATTTGGTACAACAGGAACAAACAGTACCATGACCTACCCGCACAATTTGTTGAACTTTCTCAGCTGTTGCCAGTGGTGGACGTTTCTTTATATGTTCCCTTAACCCAATCAATGAATATCTGCAAGGATAATAACATATGTACCATCGTGTCAGCTGGTTTTTATTATCATATGAAGTTTAATGCAGGTATTCATAAACCAATAAGCTAAGAAACAACTTCTCTCTACCATTGAGCCAAGCTTAAAAAAACATCTAGGATCTCTACAGAAGAAGGACAATGACCACGTGCTTAACCGTTGGGGTCAGCAAATTAGTGGCAGGTAATTTTGCAAGTAAATTGAAACAAGTAGCCCAATACTTCTTCAGCCTACCTTTGCCTCTCCTGGCACCCTCTATAACCAACATCTCACAACTCCTCTCTAGTGCGTCTATGCATCTCCTCTTCACATGTCCAAACCATCTCAATCTCGCTACCCTTATCTTGTCCACCGCGAAGGTCACTCCTACCTTATTCTTGATATCCTCAATTCTAATTTTATCACTCCTAGTATGACCACACATGTAATACCCCCAAATATTTAAACTAATATTCTCACTCCAACAAGTCGTTCTTTGATGATAGGAACAACTCCTACTTCACAATTCCTTAACTTTTCAAATGTTAAAACTTGTTTATCTTTAATGATGTGGTATTATAAAGAATAGTGCCCGGGTAGTTTAGTGAATTCTCATGACATAATACATATCCTTCTAACCATACTTAACATTGCATGGTTCAGAAAGAGATTTTGATTACTTACCACAAGGTAGAGTGTGTCTCAAATTTCAGCCAAAAAGAACAAGCTTTTCATGTGATTTTGTGGACCAATATGTTTAAAAGAGAGTTATAAAGGTTCCTTAGTCTTAAGGGAACCGACTTGTAGAGGAATTGCAAAAAGATAAGTTATACAAGTGATATTTATCACTAGAATTTGCTTTAAAAAGGTGGTTGCCCAAAAACTCAATGTTGGCGGCCTAACTTCTAAAAATTATCACACTTTGATTTCTATTATTAAAAGGATATGTATATTTTAATGAGAATTTGCTAATCTGACACAATTCTTTATAATACTAGCACAATTAAAGATAAGCAAGTGTTCCACGTCTCAAAATTCGAGTAAAGGAATTGTGAAGTAGGAGTTGTTTCTATCATCTAGGAATGGCTTGTTAGAGTGAGAATATTAGTTTGAATATTTGGGGGTGTTACAACACATCCACCTCAACATTCTCATCTCCGCAACATATATCTTCCGAACATGGGAGTTCTTGACTGGCCAACACTCAGTCCCATACAACAATGTCATTGAACCACCACTCCATAGACCTCACTTTAATGCCTACCTCACGCATCGCATCATTGAATTTGCACTTCACATATTCTATCTTAGTCCGGCTCATCCAGAACCCTTTATCCTCCAAAGTATAAAGATTCTAGATGTAAATACTTTTATTTCTATATTTCCATACGACTTTCATGAATGTGGTAACTTTCTTTTACAATTTTGCTAGATATCAATGTTTGGTGTTTTATACTTGCAATTTGCACCACAAAGAAACTCTCCCTCTCTCCCACCAAACAAACAAATAAGTAAGATCATAATGATGTCACATTGATCATTTAAGGAAACCAAGAAACTAAAATGTGAAGAAGAAACCACAATGTAGGAGCCGTGTTCAGATGGGAGTTGAAGTCAGCAAATTCCAACTCAAATATTAAGAAGACATAACATAGAGGAAGGGAGGAATCAAACATGAAGGGCATCGGAACAGCCATACAGAATATTTCAAACAATCAGATTCGATCAACCTAGAACTTTAGAAGTATTCAGAATCGGGAAGACCAGATTAAAGAATCCACAGCAGAAACATGCCCTTTTTACTTTTAATTGATATCTAGAACAGTTGCTGGGAATTTAATTGAGGCATTAATTTTCTCCATAGAAAGTACAAAAGAAAAAGAAAAAAAAAAAAAGGATAAAAAGGTAATCAATGGTTTCTGAAAGGTTGGATCTACGTACAAAGATGGGCGAGCTTCGCGCTGACTTACATAAGCAAAACCAACTTCATTATCCTGAATACAATTTGGATTACTAAGAAACCGCAGCAGTTCGTTTAAGTTTTAAGGCAGAAAAAGTATCAAGGCAAGGAGAATCATGGACCTCAAGAAGCATTTTTGCTTGAGAGGGGGTTAACTGTGTGTTTGCCCCCATAAACATCAGCATTTGTTCTTCAGTGATGCCTCCCTGGAGTAAGAAAAGGAGATTTAAATAAACCACTTGCTTCAAAGAAATGGGAAGTACAAAATTGAACAGATGTGGAAATATATCTGCCATTATAAAGTCATAACATTCTCTGCAAATTCAAATTTTCGTTTGAAGGTAGCAGCAGGTGCCTTTTCAAGTAAATATTTCCATTTTCCTCACATATTCATGTATACTACTAATAAAATCTGTATCTCAGCATATACATCGGACATAAATTTCAGATTAAAATAGAAGTAGTCGACATCATATTAGTTATTACAGCATATAGGCTCATATGACCTTTGGTGGCATCCAATCCACACCATGAAGCAGGCAAGATTCACCATAGCAGGATCTAACAGCAGCAACAAACAGTGTGCTTCTGAAGTAGCGGGTGTTACCATCATAAGGCTCACCGTAGTGTGTCAATGAGTTTACATCAGCAACTGGTGCAGGGCCTGATAAGGGAAGATGATAAGATTTAAGCAGATACTAAAAAAATGGCATTTAGCAATAGGCATGTATCAAGCAACAACCAATTATTTTTAAGACAAAAGGTAATAGTATTATACCAAGTTCATCATCAAATGCAAGGCAGTAGGCTTTCAACTCACGGTCTGTTTCCCGATTCATTCGTTGTCCTATCATAAATGCAGAAAGGAGTGACTCACTTACATTAGATGATCCCATTTCTTCTACTTTCAATGGAAGGATGTCTTTTAGAACACCTTGAACTTCCTCGTATCCAAGATGACCCCCAGCCAAAACCTCTCTGAGGGCACCAACTAATCTCATCTCGGCAGTACTATTTCCAACAAATTTGGGGCCTATTGAACTGCCAATTCCCATTATCGAGTCTTCTGGATCAGCGATAAATATGACATCTTTAGGAAGCACTCGAATTAATTGAGGCCAATAATGATCCATCGCACGCCTTTCCCCTTCACTCCATTGGGTTGGCTCTGGAAAAGCATTTGCACGAATTGTCATTGCAGTAAAGAATGCCCCAAGTTGTGCTTTTGATACTGGGTCTTCATCTTTGAGCCCTCCCTTTGCTGAAATCAAACACTATGGTGCTGAGTATCTTCAGTAATTAATCGAGAAGTGTTACACAAAAATATCAGTGTTCCCCTCAATAATTGTAGTGGTTTCGGTTAAATTTAAATTACTGGACCTTTTCAATTTCATCTTCCAAAATTCTTCTGCAAGAATGTAAATCAATCTATATATGGCATGCAGATCTATGGAAAAGGGCAAAAATCAGAGCATTAGATGAGCTCAATAACTATGAGCTACAATATTAACCCAAGTTATTTGATGCCTACTTAGAAAGGAAATCTCACTCTTGTCCGTATATGAACGTATATGAATCTCTAACCAAAATAAAACCTAATGTAAGAGTAACAAGAACAACTAAGAAATGAAAAGAACCTGATCTCAAAATGGTGTCCAAAACTTTGAGGGCTTGTTCCTCATTGAGAGGCTTGGTTTGTGTGGGGCCAGTACAAACTTTGGTTTGAGCATCCAAAACAGTCTGATTAGGCTTTGGAAACTTAGAATTTCGATAGGAAGTTGACAAAGCTGGATTCTTGATATCTGGTTCTTGATGCCTCAGTTCCTCAATCGATGCCGAATCCAATACAGCTTTGATTGCAATACAACACCTCTTTCCAACACGTTTGATGGGAATTCGAAATTGAGGATTGGAGAAAACTCTGTTTTTTGTTGTAATGGGTAGTGGAGATATCAATGGGTCAACTGGATATAACAAAGCTTTCATATCGAAATTGACTCAACTTCGATCGATTGAGGGATGTGCTAAATTTTCTAATTGATGAGATTGCAGAGGTAAATCAATCACTGGGTTAGGAGGGTGACCGCATATCTTGAAATACATGTTTCTGTCTTTCGAAAAAAGTAAAAAAAAAAAAAATTTCTATTTAAAAAAGAATGATATTTTTCTTTTTTTTTTTATGACACTTTACTTTAAATTTTTCACATGACATATTTAAGGCCATAAGATTAAATGATAATTTTGTATATTTGACTCAACTTTAATTTAGGATCATAAAATTCAAAAGTCTTTTTTATTTTCTTAAACTCCGTACTAAGTCAAACTAGGTAATTCCTTGTGAAACGGAGGGAGTACAATGTTTTACCACTATATATCCTCCAATCCAACTTGTTCCTTCTCCGGCACTTCTTTTCTCTTTACACCTTTAACATTACTCCCTCCGTCCATTTCTAATGCTACATTAATATTTATTTAATATTTCATACATTTTCCAAAGTTTTCAATTTAAGGGAATGTCACCCAAAAATAGCTTCAATTACTCTCCGTAGCTATAGTTTTGTTAATTACAATTCATAGCTATATGTTTTAAAGAAGAGTGGCGAGCGAGATTGGAAAAGGGAGGAGAGAGAGGCGAGTGAGAGAGGACAGAGAGTGGAAAGTAGCAAATTGTATATGTATATTTACCGAATTATATATGTATATCTGTCAAATAATTATATATATATATATATATAACTTGGTATAGATATATATGTATTTGTATATCTTGCGAGCAGATTGGGAGTTTGGGGATTTGGTGTTTGCTAAGTCAAGGCTACTTGAAAGGTGCACTATCATTGAAGCAGATATTAAGGCTATTAGAATGGAGATTGTATACTGCCAACAACCCAACCTACTCCCATTGATTGTATATGGGAGGTTCGATGGGCAATCTCACTGGATATTAGACATGTACAAGGGATTATCCATAGTTGCCAAGTGGAAGTGTGCACATATTCAGAGAAGGCAACCAATTGGCAGATTTTTTCACTAATTATATATATAATTGATATACATATGCATTTGTATATTCTGACGAGAGAGATTGGGAGAGGAGAGGAGAGAGCGAGCGATATTAGGAGAGAGATGAGAGAAGCTAGCGAGAAAGACTAGAAAGTTGAGAGATGCTAATTGTATTTGTATATATGTCATATAATTGTGTGTGTCTGTCTGTCTATGTGTTTTTGTGTGTGTAATTTGTATTTATAAATGGGAAAAAAGACAAGTATACCTTCGAACTATCGTAAATGGAATGCAAATATCATCCGACGTACTTTTGGGACATTGGTGCCTATGTCATCCAAAAACAAGAGCATATATTCCCTTTATACTAACGGACATACACGTGTCATAATTTTATCCATCGATTCAACATTTATCGACGGATAGATTGCGCCAAGTGTCTCTATTTAGTCTTCTGTTAGAATGAATGGCATATGCTCTAGTTTTTTGTCGACAGCACCAATGTCCCAAAAGTATGACAGAGGGTATCTGCATATCATTTACGATAGTTCGGGGGTATAAAAGAGCATTTTAAATTAAATTGTTATCACATTCTTCTTGGAATTGACTAAAAAAATAAGTCATAAAAATTGACCCCCCCCCCCCCCCCGCGGGACCCGGAGTGAATTTTATTTTCCCTTACAAAGCCATTTGACAAAAAATGTGTAATCAATTCTCTAAAAGTGCATATTATGAAGAAGAAAAAACAATACTAAACGTAGTTAGAATTAAACACTTGGCATCTTCCTATTGGATGATATAAATTATTATTTAATTAATAATTAATTTTTTTTAAAAGAAAACAAAGTTATTTATATTATTTTGTTTTTTTGTGAAAGCTTTTTATTTCTTTTTAAAAAATAATAGACTAGATTGGTCTTTTATTAATCAGAAAATATGGATATTTACATGTTTTAGGCCCAAAAGTGGCCCAAGACCAAGAAAAAATCCACTAAGAACAGAAAGAAATAAAGAAACCAAAATACAATGAAAGAAAAGCCAACTTTCCCAAAACGATCCTTCATCTTCATCTTCAGACTAGGAAGCTCATCGTTGCTTTCTTCAAATCACTGGAAAAGCCTCACCTTCATAATGAGGACTTCTCCAATAAGGATTCTACCAAACCACATCCTTCACAACAACAAAGACAGCTTGAAAGGCAATCATTTCTCCTAAATGTTCATCACATTGATTTAAGGATCTTTTTTGTATCTACATAACTCTTAGGCTGATCCTATTGAAAACCTTCCTAAAGCACAGTCCAGCCACCAAGCTTTATCTTTTCCTTCAGTAGTTGTTAAATTCCCTAATATAGTATGTATGTGATTACACACTTCTTCATTAAGATTCTAACTTAACACCTCATTATCCCACCCATTCTCATTGAGGAGTTGATACACTGATTCTATCTGATTCTGTTTATGAGAAATGGACATCTGTAAGTGAAGGGCCCCAAGTTGTATCCAATTGTTAAACCAAACACTAGAATGGCCTTCTTTAGTTTCCCACAAAATTTGTTGATCAAAGAAGACTCTAGCCTGAAACATAGCCTTCAATACTTGTGAGCCTCCTGTAATGATCCGAACCGTCGTTGATTTAGACAGGCAAAATGTGAATTATCCCGCTACGACGGCGGTGCTCCAGCGGTACGAGGAGCGCCAAAGCGGGTGGGATGGGGGACAAAACTTAAATGACTCGAAGTCTTATTTTCTCCTTATTCCCTGAGTATCAAAAAGAGGCGAGGATCACCCAGTGGTTCTGAAGCTCCACCACAACTTAGCAAATAAGGCATTTGTAATATCAAATAGATATCTGAAGTCTAGACCTCCCTCCACTTTAGGCAAACAATTATCTTTCCAAGCTATCTAGTGTGTGGCTTTTCCTTCTTCTTTGTTATTCCATTATAATTTTGCAAAAATCCTATGTATATCATGGATCACACATTTAGGAAGATTAATAGCCTAAAGAAGATAAATTGAAATACTCTGTAATACATAATTAATCAAGAAAACTTTTCCCCCAAAAGATAAAAGATTTCCCTTCCACATTTGAAGCTTGTTAGGAATCTTTTGAATCAATTCGGAGAAATGAACTGCCTTCATCTTTGCATGGCCAATAGGACAACCTAAACACATTAAAGGGAAACTTTCCTTTTCAAATCCAGTTACCTCTTGCACCACCTATATAGAGGTCTGAGGCCTTGTTGTGTACGTAGAAAAACTCTTCCCTTTGTTAATCAATTGCCATGATTGTTCTTCATATGTATGAAGAATTTCATAATAAGTTGCAAAATTCTTTTGTCAATTGAAGCAAAAATAATTGTATCATCTGCATAAGCAAGATGAGTCTATTGTTCACTCCACTTAGGCATCCATAACCCTTAAACTCATTGTTGTAGAACAACTTATAAAAGGCCCTAATCAAGACTTCAACTGATAGGATAAATAAAGTAGGGGATAATAGATCTCCATGTTTAACACCTCTTGTAGAGTGAAAAGAATCCATAGGCTTGACCATTAATCAACATAGAGTACCAATTGTTAGCAATAATCCTCGGAATCATATCCAAGAGTACATCATCGAATCCCATTTTTCCTAGGATCTTAATTAGGAACCTCCAATCCACACAGTCATATGCTTTGGCCATATCCAATTCAAGGACCACATTATCTGGTTTGCCTCTTTTCCTAATGTCAGTCACAATTTCTTGAGCAAGTAGCACTTTCTCAATAATGTTTCTGCCTTTAACAAAATCAATTGGATTTTGAGAGATTAATCTTGGAAGGAACCTTTCTAATCTATCATGAACAATTCTGGAAATAATTTTGTTCAGAAAATTACTCAGACTAATTGGCCTAAGATCAGAAAAGGTTTGTATCACTGTGACCTTTTTTGGTATTAGGACCAGATTAGTATGTGTAATAGACTTTGGTAAAGTAGCTCTCTGGAAAAAAACATGAATTACCTTAATAATATCAGGGCCTACTATATCTCAACAAGTTTGGTAGAAGCAACATGTCAAGTCATCTGGTCCACAAGCACTATCAGGATTAAGCTCAAACACCACCTTTTTAATTCCTCTTCATTTGGCAAAACCTTCAGAAATTCATTTTCTTCTTGAATAATCTTAGGTTGAATATACTGCAGAAAGGTCATGTACAATATGCAAAATCCTCATACTCTTGGGGGTGAACAGGCAACCCTCCTATATTTTCTTCTTCACTCAAGATAACATTGAAATCACCTCCCACCATCCATGGAATTGAGATGTTAAGGCTTAGGGAGTATATATCATCCCACAGATGTAATCTTTCAATAACTGAGCATTTAGCATACACCATTGTTGACATCACTTGAGAGCCATCTTCTAAGGTTAATAACAGGGTTAATTGTTGGTTTGAATCTGAAATAACACCAACTTGAATATTATGATTCACAAAAACCCAAATCTGCCCATTTTTATTAAAATTCACATATTGCATCCCCAATCTCCTTGTGAATTTTTGAATATTCCTAGTATCTTGGAATGGTTCAATTAAATCAATCAAGGAAAATTTATGATGTCTATGTAATTTTTGAACTCTGTGGAAGGCCTGTTGAGATTTAACAGACCTAATGTTCCATAACAAAGCTTTGTAACTCATTTAAATCCTTGTTGGTACAACACTATTGTTGTCCCCTTTTGTTTTGAATTTTTTTTTTTTGGTTCTTTAACAGCTACCTTGGGAGATATACCAGCTTCTTTACAAACAATCTGCAGATTGCTATCACTTCCCCTTCATCTTTATTTTCTGTTACCTCTTCTGCTTCCATGCTTATTTTCAGGTTCTCTACAGTGTCCTAGTTGATGTTCTCATGAGTAACCAAAGCATGTAATGCTTCCATTGGGCCAGAATTTCCAGGTATGGTATGTATGAGTGCTCCTACAGTATCTTGTGACGCCATTTCCCCCATCTGTTGGTATTCGTTTTTCTTAGGAAGAAAACTTTCTTCAATCTGATGATTGCTTGTGGTGACATTTGGTAAGTAGCATTAGATAAATGCTCTATTAACATCAGTCCCTGTTTTTCTGCATTGGTTCCTCAGGTAATATTGCTATTGCCTTATCCATCTGACTCTGCTGATCATGTTCAATATTGCCCCCACCATGTACACTTCTCTTTTTCTCACATATTTCATCATGATACTTCACAATCTCTTCATGTTCTTTAGTAGGTGTTCCTTCAATGTCAGGAACCTCAATCAAATTTTGTTGCTTATCAGCCCCACCTGCAACTGCTGGACCAATTTCATCCTTCTCTCCATGCGGCTTTGTCAAGTTACTACTCAACTTTTGAGATCCATCTTCAATAGAGAATCTGTTCATGTCCTTCCCAACATCTGTTTTTAAATCATACACTACATTCTCCTATTGTTCTCCCTCTCCATCCTTTTGCTCTTCCTGACTATTCATAATATTGATTGGTGAACTTTCTGTATGTGATATGTGCATTTCCTTGTTTGTATTTTCTTCCTATAATGTTGCAAATGAATTGTCAGTATGTAATTGTGCATTATCTTCTTTGTTAAGCCTTTGTTTATCAATAGCTATAACTCTGCGTGTAGGTTGTCATTTCTTGAGATGTCATCCAATCCTTATTAAAGGTACTTCCAGTTGAGGAGCATCCACCTCTACTTCCCCATGCACATCGCCCTCGTTAGGACCATCTACCTTAGTAATTGGATTAACTTTACAATGCTCAGGGTGAAGAACCCTACAAGTAGCTTCAATATGTCCTGTAGTTTGCATTGTTTGCAATATTTTGGGAGCATATCATACTGGATTTTAACCCTCTCCACCCTATAGATCTTTGTATTTTTCATTCACCACTTCTAATTCTACAAACTTAAGTAGTTCAACAAGCAAATCCACTTGTACCTTGACTCTCGCTCAACTAGGTCGAGTTTTGTTTCTATTAGTCATATATAGATGTAATTGTTTCCCAACTGCTGATGCCAGTGAGAATATAGATTCCTGAATAGAGTATGCTGGTTTTAAATTCGAAAAGGAAATCCATGTCATCACCTGCGTTGTCTCTTCTTCAGTGTTGAATTTTGCCTCATAGATGAAGGGTCTCATCATATAAGAATAACCATCCTTAGCCACTATATAATAATTAAGTTTAGACATCATATTAAAAATGCTCCTGACAATTAAACATTATTAGAATATGTCTGCTTCTTAGCAATCCAATTTGGCATTCTCCTTTAATATTGCACTGTTTTGGGATTTTGATTAAGTTCTTCTATTTAAGGTCACCCATATGAGAATTTTCTCACAACTGTGTTGAAGATTCTCTATAATATTAATTCTATCAACCTCTGCTTCATTCCACACCACTCTAGGGATTCCTTCTTTGTACTTGATTTGCTTTATGGGGATTGGTTCAACGGAACTTTGAAGCTTTTCTACATCACTTTAAGCTTTTAGAATATCAGAAAATTGTTCTCTGTTTGTGCCTAATTCCTTATAAAATCGATAGGCAAATTTGTAGGGACGTTTTGATGACTAGGGGCTTTGGGATGTTTAAGAATAAGATAGGAAGTATTGGAAGCTAAAGGTAATGTCAGACCACCACTAGAAGAAGGTTGGTCGGCGGCCATATTGGCCATTCTAGAAAAGATCTGTTCAGAATTGCCTTACACGATGGCGGCAGGAGGGGACAGGTTCAAAGAGGACTATGGATATTGGCCATTCAAGAAAAGAGTTAATGTTATTTAGATTTTCTTATTCGTTTTTTCATTTCCTTTCCCATTTCTTGTTCTTCTTCCTCCTAGGACCATTTTCTTCACTAAAACAAACAACCACATCAGATTCTATTTAGTACCTGCTACTTTTGTTTTCACATCAGATTCCTTGCTTACCTATTAATTCCTTAGTATTTTCTTAAAATAGGTGCAAGAGTCTTAAAGTTTGAGTATATGATGTAGTTATCCTGAGCCATTAAGGGAGTTAGCACTGTTTTTAAGTTAACTGGGTAAACTTGACTTTGAATTATAACTTGTTGTCCTTGTTATTTGCCATGTGAATTTAGTCTATTGTTGTGAGCTGTGCTTCAGTTATCCATAATTTGATGTTTACGTGATATTTTGTTACTTCAAACCTCAAGAGGGTAGCATGAATGTCCTCCTATATTACCTAGTCTAATTTAACTCAGTTACCTAGTCCAATTTAAACTAGTTACCATAGTTACTAGTATCTTTTCTTTTCTTTTTCTCTTCTCATGTTTCTAATCTGTTGTTTTTTTTCGTGTCTTTTGTTTCATGTACAACCGGAGGGCTGGAGTTTCTATTTTGGAACTTGTTTTTGGCTTAAAATATTCGGCCAACAACACTTAGGATCATCGCAATGCTTGGAGTCTCATAAATAGGAGTCCAACATTTCTTAGCTCTCCCTTTCACGACTTTGATTATATTGTTTTGATATGTTGACTTAACTCTTGAACTTATTGACACAACTCTAAAGTTGTGATGTATTGATATCTTGCTTCTTTTTTTTATTTAAACTTTACTAGTGTGACACAATATTTTTTGTTCATGAATTTAGTGGTGTGCTACAAATCCTTGGAGATACTTTTAGAACAAATGATACAAAATTTTTTCTTGAAAATAGGTTAACGTCTAAAGTTTACTTATCCATATTCTTTTAGGTCTTTTAAGTTGGGAAGAAAGAAATTCACATTCATTTAGGCGTTACATTTTGGGCTCTTAAGGAAAATAAAACTTATAGTTTAGAACTTAAGAAAGGAAAACTTATAGTTTAGATTTTCCAAAGGAAGTTTAAAAAAAAAAAGGCTAAAATAATATTCATTTAGGACTTTAAGAGAAAAAGGAAAACTCATCGATTGGAACTCCCAAATGAATTTGAGATTAGTTTAAAGGCTAAAATAATTATCTTCAGAAATGTATAAGGCTAAAATAATCACCTTTAGGAATTAAGGCTAAAATAATTATTTTTTAGAATTATTTTTTAAGAAAATAAGTAGGGAATTAGGCCTATATGTTTTTAACAAAATAATGTAGCTATTGAATAAGTCCAAATAGCTAGACCTATTTTATATTAATTCACCCCCTTTATTAAAAATATATTTTCTATTATCACTTTTCAAATTAATATTGCTAAAATATTTTAATTTCTTAACACGCTACTACAAGATTTTGGATATGAAAACAGGTTCAAAAAATACAAGGTACATACATATATATGTTATGCATATAAGGTATTAATTATATATATTTTTTCACAGTTTTCTCTATACATGACCTATTATTTTGTTATTTTTGCCATATTATTTTTCTCATATTTGCTATTCTTTTTAAGTATATTAATTCCCTTTTATATATATATATATAAATCCTACACTTTAATATATATGTTATTTTTATTACATATGTACCTATCATCATGTTCACTACATGTAAATAAAATAATAAATTTCATATGTTTTAAACAACATACATATATACTATACTAGCTAAGATCACAAACTTTATATAATATTTTAATATTTAGTATCACTATTATTTATTTTATTTGTTTATTTTTAGAAAATTCTATTTTACATATTTTCATTCAAATTATATATCACACATACTATTATATACTTATTCTGACTATTATCTGTCATGATCACGGGGTACATCCTAGATGTAACATAGCGTACTTGACTCCGAAGGGGGTCTGATACAAGCCCTTAGCATTCATAACATTAGATAAAAGAATAATGAAGAGTAAAAAAAACACCTTTTCAATGTCTTAAGAATTTCTTTTCATAAAAGTAAAGTGGAAGTCTAGACTTGTCTCATAGGAGTCTCAAAAATAGGGTCACAACCCTTAACAATATAGTTCTCGAATGAAAGTACAAGAAAAGAAACTAGAAGATCATCATCCATCCTCAAACCACGAGGACTCACCAATAAGCAAGGAGAATAGTCAATCCAAGCTTTGAACAATAGGAGAAGCACACCTCAACAACTGGGCCCTACACTTACAGGAAATGTAGGAAATATGAGTTACTACAACAGTGCACCAATTGTGATAGCCATGCAAGAAATTGTTGAAAATATGCTAAAAAGGATATTTTGGTTGAAAACCATGCATTCTTCCAAGTTTGAACTCATCATGCATACATTGGAAATCATAGGTCGTAAACCATATCAAAATGCATAAATCATCATCTCATAGTGGCAACATATCATAAGTACCCTCAAAGTGTACTTGTGCAATGCATGAGTAAGGTCCTATACCCCTACTCATACCAAGTAAATCTTCTTGAGTAGCTATGGTCTATAAATCATCTTATTGTTCATATTAACATATTAGGGAATAAGCCTTAACCGACATAGATCATGTGAGCTAATCATGGAATCGTGTGTCTACCCTATACCGAAAAGGGGTGTCCTACTTGCCTATGGTAGAACCATACTCTTAGCTTAGGGGGATCCATTAGCTAAAGACCTATGCAGTCACATAGTTATGGAATAAGGGGATTGCTACTAGAAACCCAACATCTACTAATGGAAGAGCTTCCATCCCAAGAGATTGCTATTAGGAAAACCCAATCTCAACTAATGAAAGAGCTCCCATCTCGTATTAATATCCACTTAGTGCTAAGCATTGATTCCCCAAATTTACATTTTGAGTCTTGACTTAAGTTCATAATCATGGAAGAGTTTCTTGACAATCTATCCAACATGATCATACTATAATTCCTAGATTCATAAGGTGAGACTAGTCTTCCAACCTTAGAATCATCATATGTGACAAACCTTTCACATCATATCATATTCATTCATAAATGCGTTTATAAGGATAACAACCCAACACTACAACAACTAAATCATGATCATACTCACTTTACTCTCAAAGTGTTTTTATGGCCCTTACATTGCCCTCATAATCATGCATAATTAACATATCTTGCCTTTCAAGGTCACAAGCCATCAACATATAATTACTAAAATAGACATAATTGATAGTATGACTCAAGTAACCCAACTATAATAAATCATTATCTCTTATCAATCCTTTTAGAATCAACAATTCATATCATAAGATCCAAATTTGGGAAATTAGGGATTTCATGGGTTATTGGGAAAATTCATCATAAATCAACAATAAATTATCAATTCAATTATAATTCATCATAAATCAACCATTAAAAATATTTTTGCAAAGAACCCATAAGATTGAGGCCAAACCCTAACTTTTTGAAATTAAGTTTGAAGGAACTCCTTGGATGGAAATTATCCAAAGATGAAGACTACCATACCTTAGTAATAATTTTTTCAAAGAATTTGAGTGAAATCTCCTTGAATATGCAAACCCTAGCTCCAGTTCTACTCTTCTTCTTCTTTGAGTTCTAGAGGGAGAAAATCTTTTGGAGAAGATGAAGTTTTGGGTTTTCTTTTTGATTCTAGAAAAGTGACATAATTGGGGAAAGTTTTAGTATAGAAAGCTTATATACTTACTAGGAAAAGAGTAAAACATTGTAGGATTAATTTAGGAAGAATAACTGAAGACCCTAAGACTTTAACTTAAAATCAGCTTACTTCCACGACTTAGCTCAACAAGGGCACTAGGCGACACGCCAAGTGGTCCCTTGGCTCACCAAAATTTCCAGAAAGCTCTCTGTAATGACCCATAAAACTAATAAGTGTAACTAGAGCCTAACTAGTGAGTGTGTGAGTTTGTCATGAGGTTTGAAGTTTCCCGAGCTATGGTTGAGGGGTTTAGGGGTTAAACATCAAGGTACGACTCCCCAAAGACCACCCTAGGGGTCCTTGAGGAGGACCCTAAAGCCTAACCCTGAATGCTTCCCCAAAAGAGAAAGTTGCCAAAAATTTGGTGACCTACGGAAGGGGACCATGCCCCGTAGGTCCATCCACGCCCCGTGGATGGCCTCCGTAGGTCAAGAACCCCCAAACCATGCTGTCGCCATGAACCACGACTCAGCAGCACGGAGTTTGGTCCTAACCACGGACCGTGGATATCTTTAGTGAGTCACTACTGCAATTCTGCAGATGGTTCGACCTAGCTAGAGTTAGTTTGGTAAATTTTTTTGAAGTCTTATTTGGTTGGGGGACGGTTGTAACTGGTCATTTATTAAAAGTATTAAACTCTATTTTTTCAATTCATTATTACAATACACCCCAAAGTTATAAACCTTTCTTCTCAAAAGTTCTCTCTCTAGAAACCTCCATTAAAGGTGAAGACTTCAAGTTTCCAAGGTTAAGATTTCAATTTTTTCAAGGGATTTTTGTGGGATTCTTCTTAAAAACGTATGGTGGTCTTCATCCTTGACTTAGTTTCTTTCAAGGAGCGAATCTCAAAAGTGATTACAAGTCTCCAATGTTTGGTCTTAAACCCTAGTTTTCAATCTATGCATGAGTTCGATTCTAAATGATATCCAAAGGCTTTATTGCATTGATTTATGTACAAATTGTTGATTTAAAGATGAATTAAGATAATTTCTTCCTAGAACCCATGTTTTCCCCCAATTTTCCTAAATTGTGATTTATGATTGGGAGTTGATTGATTATGCAAGTATGTTGAATTGTTGATGCTTATATTGAATTAAGTGATTGAATCATGTCAATTTCATTATATATTATAGTATCTTTGATTTATGGATTGATGTTGGTTCTTATCCTTGAAGGACAAGTTATGATCAAATTACATATTCAAGTAGGATTGTGCTTGATCTATTGATACACTTGAAAGGTGGAGGTATTTACTTACTATGTACATTGTTGTATTGAATTGATGGATATCTTCCTTGTACCTCTCTATATATGAAGGATCTAAGAATGATCATGATGTAAAGTATATGTGTGTGATTTGAATGAATGTATAATGATCATGTTTAGAATGTAACTTTGTTATGATTGAATGTTATTTCTCAATCAACACCTATGAATGATGAGGCTATATGTGAAAGGTGATTCTCACACACACACACACACTCATGAATGACTAATGAATGAAGTTTGTATGATTATGTTAATGATGATGGGTTGATTGAAAGGCTATTCTCAATTGTACTCTAATAAATGATAATGAACTGTTATGAAAGGACTTTCTCACAATAAGGGGATTCCTAGGTGAAAGGCTATTCTCATCTTTGAATCAAGGAGCTTTCCATCGAATGAATGTTGGGATAGGATGGATGCTCATCCGGGAGTTGAGGTGGAATATATAGTAACAATCCCTATATCCCATTTTAATGAATGTTGGATTTGAGATGGATACTCATCCAGGAATTGAGGCGGGGTATCTAGCAAGAATCTCTTATCCCATAATGAACTAATGTAATGAATGATAAGTACTCCGTGGGGAATAATGATAAACATCGAGTAGATATGGCTTGAGATGGGTGCTCATCCGTGAGGCTAGGAGGGGTACTTAGTAACAATCTCTTGAGATGGATGCTCATATGTGAGTTGAGGTGGGATATCTAGTACCAATCTCCCTATCCCATAACTATATGCCCACAGAGGTCTAGATAGTGGATCCACTTAAGCTATAAAACAATGGTCCTACCTTAGGCAAGTATGAATCCCTTATCTGGTGAAGGTGACACTGGGATTCCATGAATTTCTGACATGGTCTATGTCTGTTAAGGCTTGCCCCCACAAAGAATGTTAATGAACTATGTCTTCTTAAGAATGCACTACTTAGTGTGGGTGGTGGTATGGGACACCATCTATGTATTGCACAAGTAGGCTTTGAGAGAGGTTGTAGTGTGCTCCTTTATAATGTTTAATGTTATGAATGTTCTCTTATGATGATGATTAATGAGAATGTTGACTAAATGTCTAATGAGTGAAGATGCTCTTAATGTAATGAAGTTAATGAAGAATGCTGACTTATATGATTAATGTGAAGATGCATGCTATACTTGGATTGTATTATGAGTTCCTTCCTTGTCATGACTTAATGAATATGAATGTGCCTTGTCTATGGTGGCTTCAAGGAGTACTTTGCGTGAGTAGTAGTATGGGATTCTACTCATACATTGCAGAAGGATGACTTAGAGTTTCCCTAGGTGATGGTCTTTATTTGTTGATATGGCTTATGTAATGTTTATGTCTCTTATATATAAATATTGTGTAAGGATGGAAAGGTTGAATGGTAAGTTCAATTTTGGTGACCTTAAGGTGGTACTTTGGTGTGGATGGTGGCATGGGACGCTATCTATACATTGCACAAAGTATAGCTTGAGGGTTACTAGAGGTGAAGGCTTAATGTGAAGGTAAAGGTTTGTATGATGATTATGTTCTAATGTGGTTTAAATGACTTGTGTTGGTTGTAGTTAAATATTATGCCTCTTATGCTTATGTTGATGAAGTTTTATCAAAATGGAATATAACAAGACTTTCAAACAAAATATCCATTTTAAGCATATTTTTGCATGGCTATCATACTTAGTACTTAATTGTGCTAACCCTATTCTTCTTCTATGTTTACTACAAGTGTAGGTTTCGGCAATTGAGTGGTTTTCTCTAGTGAAGCTTGGACTTGAGTTCCCCAAGACTAAGTGGCATGTCCTGATAGATTGAGGACAAATGTTTAGATGTTCCTTTCGTTTCACGCAATAAACTATTGTTAATATTTTGATTGTAAAGGGCCGTGATCCTTTTTTGTTTCAAGTATGTTGTTTAGATGGCCATGTGAGGCGATAGACTTCTGCTAGCTTTTAATGTTTTCGATTGTTGGATTTATAAAAAAAGTTTTAAGTTTTGCACTATTTCTAAGTATGCTATGTTATGAATGCTATGAGGCTTGTATCTAACCCCTTCGGAATGGAGTATGCCGTGTCGCTTCTGGGGTATAGACTCAGGTCGTGACAAACATGGTATCATAGCACAAGGTTTTGGGAATGGTTTTTTAGGTTGATGTCTCATAAGCCATGTCTGGTAGAGTCTTGTTTATCGGTGTGAGTTGCACCATATCTATGAGCGAGAGGCTATAGGACGTTAGGAAGTTACACTTATTTCATTATTCTTGAGTCGTGCCATAGAGCTGAACTCCATAAGTTCTCTCTCTTATTCCTTATCTGGTGATCTTGAATATGTACCTACTCGAAGGGCTAATTCTACAATGATTTAAGGAGAAAAAGGTGAGTTTTGATGCCAATTATGACTATGTGACTTGTAAGATTTGAGGTGGTGGATTATGATATTGTCTTTAGTATGAATGAGTTGCTTTATGGTCATGTCTAGTTGATGGTAGGACCCGACTTAATTATGATGAGTTCTGAGGTATGTTGAAAGATTTGATGAATGAGGTGTTTTAGAAATGTTTTGATATGTTGAGTGAGTAGACTTCTCTAAGAAGGGTAGAAGTGTAATTCACCTTGGTTTAGAACCATCTAGTGTGATAAGTGTGAAGATTTAGTGATGTTTTTCTCTGACCTTAGAATGGAAAGAAGTGAAGTTTAAAAGAGTTTGTATAGGATTACTCCTAAATAGGGAGATAATGTACTTGGATGGTAAGGTCATTGAGTGTCCTTGATGTCATGAGTTAGGCTTGCTTGATATTCTCAGCTTAAGAGGTGTAATAAATTTGAGGATTTTAGACCGGTGTGGCAAACTCATATGAGATCTTGAGTGGTGTTGGTAAGGTTGTTTGTGAGTAAGAGTTGCTTAATGAGGACCTTCCTAGTTTAAAAGCACCGGTATGTTGATGGTTCCTTATAGATTGTGAATGTCTTATTGAGGTTCCTATGTTGTTTCATGTTAACCTTAGTTGAGTTTTCTCCTAAGTGGGGGATGGTATTTTGAATAGTAAGGTTGTTGAGAGTATTGATATCTTTATCTCTTTCCTTCTATTCTTATTCAAGCTTGAGACCAAGAGTTCCTTGTAGCTTGTTTCATGTTTTGGAGTCACGTGTGAATATGTGTTTCCATGGTCTCCTTATGTTATGTGTGTTCTTTATGAGTTTATGTTTGAATAAGAAAATGAGTTTATATGAATTATGTTCCTCTTGTTGATATGTATCTAGTATGAGTTGTCTATATGCTTCATGAGGTTAAATGTTGAGCATGCTTAAATGTGTCTATGAGAAGAATTGCATGAATTGGTTAATGATGTTATGATGAGAATGATATGAGTTGGATAAGGAAATTCCTCTAATGTAATGAGAAATGTTGAATTTGTGATGCATAATGAGTTTGTAGATGTAGTTTCTACCTTTTTGTATTGCATTGAGCTTGTAGATGTGGAGTGATGTTTCCTCCTAGTTTTTTGCATTATTTATAATGTTGCATGCATGATGGGCTGCTAGTCTTGAGTCGTTTACCCCTTAATGTGTTTTAAATGTCATTCGAGGATGAATGTTTCTAAGCGGGGGAATTATGTAATGACTCGTAAAACAAATAAGTGAAACTAGAGCCTAACTAGTGAGTGTGTGAGTTTGTCATGAGGATTGAAGTGGTTTGATATTTTTTCGAGCTATGGTTGTGGGGTTTAGGGGTTAAACATCAATGTACGACTCCCAAAGGACCACCCTAGGGGTCCTTGAGGAGGACCCTAAAGCATAACCCCCAAGGCTTCCCCAAATGAGAAAGTTGACAAAAGTTTGGTGACCTACTGAAGGGGACCACTCCCCGTAGGTCCATCCACACCCCATGGATAGCCTTCGTAGGTCAAGACCCCCCAAACCATGTTGCAGCCATCAACCACGACTTAGCACCATGGAGCTTGGTCCCAACCACGGTCTGTGGATGGTTTTCGTGAGTCACCACTCTAATTCAGCAGATGGTTTGACCTAGCTAGGGTTAGTCTGGTAAATTGCTTTTAAGTCTTGTTTAGTTGGGGGACCATTGTAACTGGTCATTTAAGGTATTTTAAGAGTATTAAAGTATTAAACTCTATTTTTCCAATTCATTATACAAAACACCCCAAAGTTAAAAACCTCTCTTCTCAAAAGTTCTCTCTAACCTCCATTGGAGGTGAAGACTTCAAGTTTCCAAGGTCAAGATTTCAATTTTTTCAAGGAATTATCGTGGGATTCTTCTTAAAAACGTATGGTGGTCTTCATCCTTGACTTAGTTTCTTTCAATGAGCGAATCTCAAAAGTGATTTCAAGTCTCCAATGTTTGGTCTTAAACCCTACTTTTCAATCTATGCATGAGTTCGATTCTAAATGAATTCCAAAGGCTATTATTGCATTGATTTATGTACAAATTGTTGATTTAAAGATGAATTAAGATGATTTCTTCCTAGAACCCATGTTTTCCCCCAATTTTCCTAAATTGTGATTTATGATTGGGAGTTGATTGATTATGCAAGTATGTTGAATTGTTGATGCTTATATTGAATTAAGTGATTGAATCATGTCAATTTCATTATATATTATAGTATCTTTGATTTATGGATTGATGTTGATTCTTAGCCTTAAAGGGAAAGTTATGATCAAATTACATATTCAAGTAGAATTGTGCTTGATTTATTGATCCACTTGAAAGGTGGAGGTGTTTACTTACTATGTATATTGTTGTATCAAATTGATGGATATATTCCTTGTACCTCTCTATATATGAAGGATCTAAGAATGATCATGATGTAAAGTATATGTGTGTGATTTGAATGAATGTATAATGATCATGTTTAGAATGTAATTTTGTTATGATTGAATGTTATTTCTCAATTAACACCTATGAATGATGAGGCTATATATGAAAGGTGATTCTCACACACACAAAACTCATGAATGACTAATGAATGAAGTTTCTATGATTATGTTAATGATGATGGGTTGATTGAAAGGCTATTCTCAATTGTACTCTAATAAATAATAATGAACTGTTGTGATAGGACTTTCTCACAGTAAGGGGATTCCTAGGTGAAAGACTATTCTCATCTTTGAATCAAGGAGCTTTCAATTGAATGAATGTTGGGATGGGATGGATGCTCATCCGGGAGTTGAGGAGGAGTACATAGTAACAATCCCTATATCCCATTTTAATGAATTTTGGGTTTGAGATGGATACTCATTCGGTTGTTGAGGTGGGGTATCTAGCAAGAATTTCTTATCCTATAATAAACTAATGTAATGAATGTTAAGTACTCCGTGGGGAATAATGATAAACATCGAGTGGATATGGCTTGAGATGGGTGCTCATCCGTGAGGCTAGGAGGGGTACTTAGTAATAATCTCTTGAGATGGATGCTCATATGTGAGTTGAGGCGGGGTATCTAGTAGCAATCTCCCTATCCCATAACTTTATGCCCACAAAGGTCTAGATAGTGGATCCACTTAAGCTATAAAACAATGGTCCTACCTTAGGCAAGTATGAATCCCTTATTCGGTGAGGGTGATATCGGGATTCCACTTAAACAATGTTCTTTATAATATTAAATTTTATGAATGTGCTCTTATGATGATGATTAATGAGAATGTTGGCTACATGTCTAATGAGTGAAGGTGCTCTTAATGTAATGAAGTTAATGAAGAATGTTCACTTACATGATTAATGTGAAGATGCATTCTATACTTGGATTGTATTATGAGTTACTTCCTTGTCATGACTTAATAAATATGAATGTGCCTTGTCTATGGTGGCTTCAAGGAGTACTTTGCGTGAGTAGTAGTATGGGATTCTACTCATACATTGCAGAAGGATGACTTAGAGTTTCCCTAGGTGATGGTCTTTATTTGTTGATATGGCTTATGTAATGTTTATGTCTCTTATATATAAATATTGTGTAAGGATGGAAAGGTTGAATGGTAAGTTCAATTTTGGTGACCTTAAGGTGGTACTTTGGTGTGGATGGTGGCATGGGACGCTATCTATACATTGCACAAAGTATAGCTTGAGGGTTACTAGAGGTGAAGGCTTAATGTGAAGGTAAAGGTTTGTATGATGATTATGTTCTACTGTGGTTTAAATGACTTGTATGTTGGTTGTGGTTAAATATTATGCCTCTTATGCTTATGTTGATGAGGTTTTATCAAAATGGAATATAACATGACTTTCAAACAAAATATCCATTTTATGCATGCTTTTTCATGGCAATCATACTTAGTACTTAATTGTGCTAACCCCATTCTTCTTCTATGTTTACTACAAGTGTAGGTTTCGGCAATTGAGTGGTTTTCTCTAGTGAAGCTTGGACTTGAGTTCCCTAAGACTAAGTGGTATGCTTTCATAGATCGGGGACACGTGTTTAGATTTTCCTTACTTTTCGTGTAATAGACTGCTGTTAGGATATCGACTATAAAGGGTCGTGACCCTATTTTGATTCAAGTATGTTTTTTAGATTGCCATGTGAGACGATAGACTTCTGCTAGCTTTTAATGTTTTCGATTGTTGGATTTATAAAAGAAAAGTTTTAACTTCCACACTATTTCAAAGAATCTTATGTTATAAATGCTATGAGGCTTGTATAAGACCCCTTCGGGGTCGAGTACGCCGTGTTGCTTCTGGGGTGTAGAGTCGGGTGGTGACAAACATGGTATCAGAGCACAAGGTTTTGGAAATGGTTTTTTAGGTTGTTGTCTCACAAGCCTCTAGTAGAGTCTTGTTCATTAGTGTGAGTCGTGCCACATCTATGAGCTAGAGGCTATAGGACGTTAGGAAGTTACACTTCTTTCATTATTCATGAGTCGTGCCTTAGAGCTTAACTCCGTAAGTTCTCTCTCTTATTCCTTATCTGGTGGTCTTGAAGATGTGACAACTTGAAGGGCTAATGCTACAATGATCGAGGGAGAAAAAGGTGAGTTTTGATGCCAATTATGACTATGTGACTTGTAAGATTTAAGGTGATGGATTGTGATGTTGTCTTTAGTGTGAATGAGTTGCTTTATGGTCATGTCTAGTTGATGGTAGGACCTGGCTTAGTTATGATGAGTTCTGAGGTATGTTGAAAGATTTGATGAATGAGGTGTTTTAGAAATGTTTTGATGTGTTGAGTATGTAGACTTCTCTAAAAAGGGTAGAAGTGTAATTCATCTTGGTTTAGAATCATCTTGTATGATGAGTGTGAAGGTTTAGTGATGTTTTGGTCCGACCTTAGAATGGAAAGAAGTGAGGTTTAAAAGAGTTTGTATAGGCATACTCCTAAGTAGGGAGATAATGTGCTTAGATGGCAAGGTCGTTGAGTGTCCTTGATGTTAATGAGTTAGGCTTGCTTTATATTCTCACCTTAAGAGGTGTAGTGAATATGAGGATTTTAGACCCGGTGTGGAAGACTCATATGAGACCTTGAGTGGTATTGGTAAGGTTGTTTGTGAGTAAGAGTTTCTTAATGAGGACCTTTCTAGTTTAAAATCACCGGTATGTTGATGGTTCCTTATAGATTGTGAATGTCTTGTTGAGGTTCCTATGTTGTTTCATGTTAACCTTTGTTGGGTTTTCTCCTAAGTTGGGGATGGTATGTTGAATAGTCAGGTTATTGTGAGTTTTGATATCTTTATCTCTTTCCTTCTATTCTTATGCAAGCTTGAGACCAAGAGTTCCTTGTAGCTTGTTTCATGTTTTGGAGTCACGTGTGAATATGTGTTTCCATGGTCTCCTTATGTTATGCATGTTCTTTATGAGTTTATGTTTGAATAAGAAAATGAGTTTATTGAATTATGTTCCTTTTTTTGATATGCATCTAGTATGAGCTGTCTATATGCTTCATGAGGTTAAATGTTGAGCATACTTAAATGTGTCTATGATAAGAATTGCATGAATTGCTTAATGATGTTATGATGAACATGATATGTGTTGGAGAAGGAAATTCCAATAATGTAATTAGAAATGTTGAAGTTGTGATGCATAATGAGTTTGTAGATGTAGTTCCTATCTTCTTGTATTGCATTGAGCTTGAGATGTGGAGTGATGTTTCCTCCTAGTCTTGTGCATTATTTATAATGCATGCATGATGGGCTGCTAGTGTGGAGTCGTTTACCCCTTAATGTGTTTTAAGTGTCATTCGAGGACGAATGTTTCTAAGTGGGGGATAATGTAACGACCCATAAAACAAATAAGTGAAACTAGAGCCTAACTAGTGAGTGTGTGAGTTTGTCATGAGGTTTGAAGTGGTTTAATGTTGTCTTGATCTAATGTTAAGGGGTTTAGGGGTTAAACGTCAAGGTACGACTACCCAAGGACCACCCAAGGGGTCCTTGAGGAGGACCCTAAAGCCTAACCCCAGAGGCTGCCCCGAAAGAGAAATTTGCCAAATGTTTGGTGACCTACGAAAGGGGACCACACCCTGTAGGTCCAGCCATGCCCTGTGGATGGCCTCCGTAGGTCAAGACCCCCCAAACCATGCTGCAGCCATGAACCACGACTCAGCAGCACGGAGTGTGGGGTCCCACGGACCGTGGTTGGGTTTCGTGAGACACCACTGCAATTCTGTAGATGGTTAGGCTTAGCTAGGGCTAGTTTGGTAAATTGTTTTTAAGTCTTGTTTGGTTGGGGGACGGTTGTAACTGGTCATTTAATGTATTTAAGAGTATTAAAAGTATTAAAATCTATTTTTCCAATTCATTATTTCAAAACACCGCAAAGTTAGAAACCTCTCTTCTCAAAAGTTCTCTCTCTAGAAACATCCATTGGAGGTGAAGACTTCAAGTTTCCAAGGTCAAGACTTCAAGTTTTTCAAGGGATTTTTGTGGTATTCTTCTTAAAAACGTATGGTGGTCTTTATCCTTGACTTAGTTTCTTTCAAGGAGCCAATCTCAAAAGTAATTTCAAGTCTCCAACGTTTTCTCTAAAACCCTAGTTTTCAATCTATGCATGGGTTTGATTCTAAATGATTTCCAATGGCATTGTTGCATTGATTTATGAATGAATTGCGGATTTAAAGATGAATTAAGATGATTTCTTCCTAGAACCCATGTTTTCCCCCAATTTCTTAAAATGTGATTTGTGATTGGGAGTTGATTGATTATGCAAGTATGTTGGATTGTTGATGCTTATATTGAATTAAGTGATTGAATCATGTCAATTTCATTATCTATTGTAGTATCTTTGATTTATGGATTGATGTTGGTTCTTATCCTTTAAGGGCAAGTTATGATCAAATTACATGTTGAAGTAGAATTGTGCTTGATCTATTGATCCACTTGAAAGGTGGAGGTGTTTACTTACTATGTATATTGTTGTATTGAATTGATGGATATCTTCCTTGTACCTCTATGTATGAAAGATCTATGAATGATCATGATGTAAAGTATATGTGTGTTGAATGAATGTATAATGATCATGTTTAGAATGTATGTGTGTTATGATTGAATGCTATTTCTCAATCAACACCTATGAATGATGAGTTTATATGTGAAAGGTGATTCTCACATACACACACATTCATGAATGACTAATGAATGAAGTTTTTATGATTTTGTAAATGATGATGGGTTGATTGAAAGACTATTCTCAATTGTACTCTAATGAATGATTGTGAAAGGACTTTCTCACAATAAGGGGATTCCTAAGTGAAAGGCCATTCCGTCTTTGAATCTATGAGCTTTCCAATGAATGAATGTTGGAATGGGATGGATGCTCATCAGGGAGTTAAGGTGGAGTATCTAGTAACAATCCCTATATCCTATTTTAATGAATGTTGGATTTGAGATGGATACTCATTCGAGAGTTGAGGCAGAGTATCTAGCAACAATATGTTATCCCATAATGAACTAATGTAATGAATTTTCAGTACTCTGTGGGGAATAATGTTAAGCACCGAGTGGATATGGCTTGAGATGGGTGCTTATCCGTGGGTTGAGGAGGCGTATTTAGTAACAATCTCTTGAGATGGATGATCATCTGTGAGTTGAGGTGGGGGTATCTAGTAGAAATCTCCCTATCCCATAACTATGTGCCCACATAGGTCTAACTAGTGGATCTACTTATGCTATAAAACAATGGTCCTACCTTCGGTAAGTAGAAACTCCTTACCTGGTGAGGGTGACACCAGGATTCCATGAATTGCTGACATGGTCCATGTCGGTTAAGACTTACCTCCACAAGGAATGTTAATGAACTATGTCTTCTTAAGAATGCACTACTTAGTGTGGGTGGTGGTATGGGACACCATCTATGCATTGCATAAGTATGCTTTGAGAGAGGTTGTGGTGTGTTCCTTTATAATGTTAAATGTTATGAATGTGCTCTTATGATGATGGTTAATGAGAATGTTGGCTAAATGTCTAATAAGTGAAGGTGCTCTTAATGTAATGAAGTTAAAGAAGAATGTTCACTTATATGATTAATGTGAAAATGTATTCTATACTTGGATTGTATTATGAGTTACTTCCTTGTCATGACTTAATGAATATGAATGTGCCTTGTCTATTGTGGCTCAAGGAGTATTTAGTGTGAGTATTAGTATGGAATGCTACTCATACATTACACAAGTATGACTTAGAGTTTCCCTAGGTGATGGTCTTTATGTGTTGATATGGCTTATGTAATGTTTATGTATCTTATATATGAGTATTGTGTAAGGATGGAAAGGTTGAATGGTAAGTTCACTTTTGGTGACCTTAAGGTGGTACTTTGGTGTGGATGGTGGTATGGGACGCTTTCCATACATTGCACAAAGTATAGCTTGAGGGTTACTAGAGGTGAAGGCTTAATGTGAAGGTAAAGGTTTATATGATGATTATGTTCTAATGTGGTTTAAATGACTTGTATGTTGGCTATGGTAGAATATTATGCCTCTTATGTTTATGTCATGAATTTTTATCAAAATGGCATATATCATGACTTTCAAACAAAATGTCCGTTTTAAGCATGTTTTTGCATGGCTATCATACTTAGTACTTAATTGCGCTAACCCCATTCTTCTTCTATGTTTACTACAAGTGTAGGTTCCGACAATTGAGTGGTTTTCTCTAGTGAGGCTTGGACTTGAATTCCCCAATACTAAGTGGTATGTCCTCATAGATTGAGGACAAGTGTTTAGATGTTCATTTCTTTTCATGTAATAGACTATTGTTAAGATTTCGATTATCAAGGGCCGTGACCCTATTTTGTTTCAAGTATGTTGTTTTGATGGCCATGTGAGATGATAGACTTTCGCTTGCTTTTAATGTTTATGATTGCTAGATTTATAAACGAATAGTTTTAAATTCTGTACTATTTCTATGTATCTTATGTTATGAATGTTATGAGGCTTGTATAAGACCTCTTCGGGGTCGAGTATGCCATATCGCTTCTGGGGTGTAGACTCGGGTCATGACACTCCCTCATGGAGCAATTCACTTAGGCAATGGGGAGGGTATTTTGGTAATGCGCCAACCTAGTTGGCGATCCCCGACCTAGCTCGCCTAACATTCCAGTAGCTAAGCAAAGCGGGGCTGCCCATTAGGCGATGGAGGTTCTCTTGGGTTATTGCCAAGTGACTTGGGCGATGGTGTTGCCCCTCGCCGAGTGGTCCAAGGGAGAAAAAAAGTTTTCCTTCATTCTTCCTAGGTAGTTTTGGCACTTGCCCTCATCCTAGACTTTTACCCCATTCATTTTTGTTCTAGTTTAGTCTACACATTTCCGGAATGTTACATTATCTTATTTTCTTTTATTTTTCTTTATGTTTTAATTTTGTATATAAATAAAACGACAAAGTTTCATATCCTTTAAACTCAACATTTATATATTTTGGATAAATTTATATAAGACACATCTACTTTTTCCAACATATAAAATTGTCGTACATTTTAAGTGCAATTATTTATTTACTTATTTATTTGACTCTAGGATAAATATACTACTATTTTATAGACATATCTATATATGTCATACCTTGTATTTTACTCTTTTACTTAAACTAATGAAATTTACTTATCATAAATTTTAATGCAAATTATTGAATAAATTTTTCTAATTATTTTTCCTAAATTGAGTTTAAAGACTATCTTCGATAGGCTCTGGGGGATGCTTAATACCTTGCCCTCGAGTAACCAAAATACTTACTCAGAATCTCATTGGTTCTTGCAAATCAAACAGAGTATACATTTACATATAAAAATGGTTTCCTAATATTTTCCTTAAAATTCGGTAGCGACTCTAAAACAAACAATTTTAAACAAATCAGAGTGATAACAATGTTATGTTGTGAATTGTTTTGGCTAGTTCGAAATAGGGTGCGATAGCTTGGCGGCTCTGCTAAGACCTTACTTAGGTTTTAACCTCAGAAAACTTAATTTAGGAATAAGATTTGAGATTACTTGTTTATTTTCAGCTTATTATTTACTTTGCCAAAATGATATGTTGCTTTGATTGTAAGATCGCAAGTAAAATCCAAACTTGTGTTCCTTATTTGTTTTTAAACACTACTTGTTACTACTTTTCATATACTATCATTTGCATTTCTATCGAGTCTTTGGCCGTACACATACACACCTTTCTTCACGCGAAGGGTGTCTCACACTCCTCCAAAACTTACTTTGAATTCCTTAGTTTCAGAGTTGGTGCAATTAAGATAGTGCGCCTTCTCACAATTACTCAGTCCCATTCTCTTTCATCCAGGAAAAAAAATGCTACTTTAGAAATAAGTCATGTTGCATAGCCTTAGGCAAGACAATATAAGGTATTGTCGTTGCATTTAGGAAACTACCCACATGTCAATGAGTTTCTTCTTTAAAACTCAATGATATACGTTTTGTGTGAAATTGATATGAATGATCAAAACTAAAACACCTAATGGATTTAGAGCAGATAAACTTATCAAACCTTTTATCTTTCTTTCAGATGAATAACAACCAGAACTTGCCAAATATCCAAATGATTGTTTCAGCCCCACAAAACCTACAGAATTGATGATAGAACATCCATAGAATACATGGAGCTAAGATTTGAGGGCAGTTGGGAGCATTATTGTCACTTCTAGGGACACGAGGCAACAAAGTCTTCATAAATCAGTTAGTGGGGTTTTGGGACCCAAACAAAGTGACTTTCAAATTCTCAGATTTTGAGATCACTCCCACGTTGGAGGAGTTCAATAATTTTATTAAACTACTAATTAGAGGAAGGTTGCCGATGATCCCATCAATCATATGTCCAGGTGATTTTCTAAGTCTTCTAGAACTGACTAATCTTTCTATCTTTAATACATGTGGACAACAAAAGGTTAAGCTAGACTAACTTTTTCAAATATTTGGGCATCTTGATGGTTATGATGCACATCAACACAAATTTGCATGCACCCGTGGAGCATGGGTGCATTTGAGGCCAAGGGTATTCATGATGGCTTTTTTGGGGATCATGGTTTTCACCATGAGGTCTCATTCCGTCGACATCGATATATTGCTGATGGTTATGAGCATTTTTGACAATCCACAAAGATATTCCTTGGTACACATGATTCTCGCCGAGGTATTTCGATCATTGACAACTAGCACGAGAGGGCACAACTTCTTTGGAGGATGCAGTATGTTGTTACAGATCTAGGCGATGGAACATTGTATTGTCGTGATCTACATATGGATTACTGCATAGACTCATGTAATAGGATTAAAAGCCATGAAGATAGCCTTCGATATTGGGCGGGCGTACATACAGGGAGGGAAAAATGGCACACATTTATGAACAACTTTATGGGAAATGACATCCAATGGAAGTTTTTTTTTTTTTTTGGATAAGAGGATTGACATTTGCAAGGACTCAATATTTGTTCTTTATTGAGTTGATTGGCTAAGGGGCATTCAACCATATGCACCTCTTCGAGTTATGTGGCAATTTTGAGTTGTCCAAGACATTCCGCTGTGGTCAATCATGGGATTACATAAGGATGCTTTCACTTCAGACTCACTAGGGTGGATAAGAAATTTGCAATTTGTATGGGAATATGTGGTTGATTTAAACATTGGAGAGGAAAGTTGGTGTACACCAGAGTATTATGCTTGGCGGACTACTATGAGTCATGTGGCTCAACGAAGTGTACAAGGGACAAGGGGTTTGTAGATAACCAATAGATTAATTGGGTTAGAAAATTAGTACTTTCTTGCATGGAACTCACTGCACCCACGTACAATCAGATAGTTCCTGGATCCGTCAATTATTTAATCCAAGTGGTTGAGGAGGAAGAGGAAGAAGACCTAGAAGAAGACCCTGAAGAATGATGTTTGCATAATCAAGATACAACTTCCAATGTAAGTGTCTACGATCGTACAATAGTAAAGTAACCTAACCAAGGGTTGGGATCGTTCCTAAGGGAGTGGTTTTGAGAATTAATAGAGAAAATAAAATTTAGTTCTAATTAGTCATAACTAAAAACATTGTCGAATAGAAACATGCTAAATCTAAGGGGTGACGCAAGCGTCAATTAACAATGGGGGTTTTGTCACAAGTAAGCAAAAACAGCAAGAATGCAAAAAGTACTAATCAAGGAGATGGGTTGGAATATGATAGGAATACGGAAAAAACTAAACTATTGGGTACATGCTTTTGACAATAAATCTGTTGAATATATAAATTCTTTCTCGAGCAACTTACCCCGAATCAAATGGGTTCCTCTCGAACACCCACTTGCTGCATGAAGAGCAGTCTCTACCTTAGCCCACTTACTCTCTTGAGCTGAGTGTGTGGGAATGAGACTAGGGTTCACTCTCTCGAGCTGAACCTCATGTCGATCCACTCCCACTGGCCATCAATTTAGTAGTCTTAGTTTTATGACTTCTTTCTCGAGCAAGCCAAAAACACAAAGGTGAAATCGTATTTGCAACTGCAATTTCATTAAGTTCCACCACAACTACTAAATGAAATCACATCTTAAAAACAAATAAATCATCAACAAGCAAGACCCAACAGATAATCTAGCCCATATTCACAAAATCACACCCCAAGAATTGGGGTTTTAGCTGCACATGTAAAAGAGATAGAAATTTATACCAATATGAGTTTGCATTCAAATGGGTATGAAGATTTAAGTCTTAAAACAAGCAAAGAACGAAGAATCCAAGAGACCCAAACCCAAAATCTTGGAGTTAAAGCCCTTTGAACCTTCAAGTTCTTCAAAACCCTCTCCAAACTTATAACACAAAAATAAAAGCAAAGTCTAAAAAAATACTGTTCAAAGCTAAAAATTCAATATCTAATAATAATTCTCAATGAGTATTTATAGTTTTCAAAAATCTGTGTTGTAGCAGATCATTCAACGTCGTTAGTCCAGATCGCCGATCAACTAGGCGATCCTCCCTTTGGTTGATTTCATCGCCGTCTTGCTCTATCCTTCAACATGTCGTGTTTGGATCATTGGGCGACATAGTACAACTTTGTAGAACTGCTCGGCGATATGCCGACTGATCCTTTTCACCTCCGATTTAATCCTTTCCTTCATGGCTCAATGCACTGGAACGAAAGGCTAGGATAAGACCTTTGGCGACTCGCCGAATGGGTTCGGCGATTCTTAGGTCTTAATTTCTTTGATATTTCTGCTATCAAAGACCATGCTTTCCCTCAAACTTCAAATACCTGAAACTTAAGGGTTTTCATCAGATATCGAGACAAAATATGCATTTGAGGATACTAATTCTATCAAAATATGTCCCTAAATGAGTCCAATTTGTGGACTCATAAAAAAAAACCCTGAAGAGGACCCATAAGAAGACCATGAAGAAGAACCAGAAGAGGATCCTGAAGAAGACCCAAAAGAGGACCTAGAAGAGGATCCAGAAGAGGATCCAAAAGAAGCGGTGGGGGAAGACCACATGGAGGTTTTTGAAATAGGTTCTAACATCTATGACCCGAGGGATGGAATGGTGATAGACATATCACCCGAGTGCGACCCTGAAGAGTCTTTAGAGTACCACCTAGGGCCTTATTATGATGTGAACAATGAAGATTCTCCAACTTGGCCCTAGATTGTCTTTATTATTTATACTCTTTTATAGCTCCTTAAAGTGTTGTGTGGTATATCCCTCTTATATGCCTTGTGGCCACCCCTGTACTTTGATATCTTGGGTCTCTAATCGCCTACCTCATAGTAATACCCAAGACGACCTTTGATCAATGAAGTTATGTTTGTTCCAAATCTAAAATGTGCTTAAATGGATCATTTACTATCAAACTAATTGTAACGTAGGCCTATCTCAGCAAAAAAAGAGGTTCTACATTAGGATGCATTTTGAATGTCGCTAAGTTAGCGTATATATGTGTTACACTTTCATATTTATTACATCTTTCAATATCTCCCAAACTAACATAGTTTCTCTTTTTCTTTGTTTCTTTTCTTTTTGTTCATCATTTATTCCAAAATATACGTTGATTTGTTTCGACTTGAAAACTGGCTGACTCACGATACAACATTCGATCAAAAGGAAAGATGACTGATAAAGACGACTTAAACATGTTTCCATAAACATAATGATAATATTGAGATGAAGGTTCTCGAAACATAAGAGACATTCAAAATGAAAAGAAAATGGCTCACATGGAGAAAGAACTCGAGATCTTGAGGGAAGATTAACATAAAGTGCAAGACTTGGCCAAACTGTTGGCTACCACTCTCCTAACTTTTAAGATGCCTATCAACTTCCCAAAGGCTGACTTTCCTTCTGCCAACTTACCAAATCTTCCTGAACAAACTCAACACACTCCTTCTCACGTTTGAGTTCCACCTATTTCTCCAACCGCAATTAGGACTGTTCTTGACCTCTCTAATCATGACCCTAGCATACCTACTATACAACAGATACTTGGGGCACATGTCACTGCTTCCTTTAAGCAAAATGTCCCACCCGTATATGCCGCTGGAGATCCTACCTTCACAATGCTAGTTGTGGTTAATGTCCCATACGAAGTCGATCAATATGCAGAAATGGATAAAGATGATCAGTTGAAAGAGGATGCATTGATAAACGCCCAACTTCATGGTCTAAGAAAGGCGTTTCAAAGCTTACAAGTCACTAGGGAACATAGAGCCTTGATTATGTTCAATTGTGCATCCATCCAGACTTTGACATGCCGATAGGGTACAAACCACTGAAGTTTGACATGTTTGATGGAAAAGGTGACTCTCACTCAAATTTAAGGGCATATTGTGACAAGTTAGTCAGTATAGGGAGAAATGAGAACCTGAGGATGTAGTTGTTCATCCAAAGTCTCTCTGGAGAAGCATTAACCTGGTAAATGCGCCAAGACCCTAAAAAATGGCGTCACTGGTAGGAAATGGCTGAAAATTTCATGATTCATTTTAGATTCAATACTGAAATTATAGCTGACAAATTCTAATTGGCCAATATACAAAAGAAGCCATTTGAGAATTTCCAAGAGTACGCACGACGTTAGAGAACTGAAGCCACAAGGGTGAAACCAGCACTAGATGAGAGTGAGATCTCAAAGTACTTTATTAGAGCTCAAGAAGGTATATACTCTCGCAAGATGAAGGAAAACTTCCTAATCCAATCCCTCACAACTTAGAATGAAACAAGCGATGCGCTTACGATTCGAGAAACAAAGGACACGACATAAAAAATTGTGATGGTTCGTTCGAAGAATGAGATCGAGTCTCTGATCAAGAAAGCAGTAATCATATGCAATCCAGCATTTCCCAATGTAAACAATAGCCCTTTGTCAAATCTGAGAATCGTAAAGTTAACATGGTTACTCTAGATAACGAATACGAGGGACCTAATTGCCTGACATAGATTAAACAAATTCCATGACATCTTCGGTGCAAAATGTTATCATTGTTTAACTAAGGGAACCTCTGATTGTCCAAGCATATCTTTCAAGAGTTGTAGTGACCACTCTAATCGCTAGAAATGCTGAGTATGACACCAAAGCACAAGAGTATCCTGAAAATGCCACAAGCAAGAAAAAATAGACTTTGAGGAGGATGGCCAATCATTTCTTCCTTAATGGAGAAATCCTATATAGGAGAACTTTAAATTTAGAATTGTTGAGATTTGTCGACGTCGTAGAAGCGACAAGGTTTTTGGAAGAAATACATGCAAAAAGATGTGGCCTCATATGAATGGGTTCATTTTGGAAAAGAAGATTTTAAGAGTTGGATAATATTAGATGGCCATGGAGAGATATATAGCATTTGGTAAGTGCAAAAGTGTCAAGTGCATGGAGACTTTATACGGGTTCCACCGAACGAGCTCAATATGATGGGTTCCCCTTGGACATTTGCTGCTTCTGTCATGGATGTTATTGGACTCATACATCCTCCCACATCAAATAGGCATCGTTTCATCCTGGTAGCTATCAATTATTTCACAAAATGAGTTGAAGCTTTGACATACAAGGTAATGACTAATAAGGTGGTAGCAGACTTTGTTCGCGACAATATAGTTTGTCAGTTTGGAATTCCAAAATCAATTATATAAGATAATACAACCAATCTCAACAACTATCTTAATGAGAGAAGCTTGTGAAATGTTCGAGATTGTTCATCGAAATTCCACAGTTTACCTGCCACAGATGAATGGAGCTGTCAAGGATGAAAATAAGAATATCAAGAAGATTTTAAGGAAAATAGTAGACAGTCACATTAAGTGGCATGCAAAGCTACCATATTCTTTACTTTATTATCACACCACAATCATACCATCTACTGGGGAAATTCCTTCTGTGTTGGTTTATGGTTCGCAAGATGTAATGCCTACCAAGGTGGAAATACCATCTTTAAGGATTATCGAAGAGGTTGGTCTGGATGATGCAAAATGGATATGTAGAAAACATGAACAATTGATGCTCATTAATGAAAAAAGGATGGATGCAGTTTGTCATGGTCAACTGTATTAGAAAAGAATGATCAAAGCATTCAACAAGAAAGTCAAACCTCAACTCTTCACCCCGGGACAATTAGTATTCAAGAAGAACTTCCCTCACCAAGGAGAATCCAAAGGGATTTCACCAAATTGGCTAGTTGAAGGAAAACTTCCTGATCCAATCCCTCACAACTTAGAATGAAACAAGCGATGCGCTTACGATTCGAGAAACAAATGACACGACACAAAATATTGTGATGGTTCGTTCGAAGAACGAGATCGAGTCTCTGATCAATAGAGCAGTAATTATATGCACTCTAGCATTTCCCAATGTAAGCAATAGCCCCTTGTCAAATCATGAGAATCGTGAAGTTAACATGGTTACTCTAGATGACGAATATGAGGGCCCTAATTGCCCTGACATAGATTAAACAAATTCCATGACATCTTCGGTGCAACATGTTATAATTGTTTAACTAAGGGAACCTCTGATTGTCCAAGCATATCTCCCAAGAGTTCTAGTGACCACTCTAATAGCTAGAAATCCTGAGTATGATACCAAAGCACAAGAGTATCCTGAAAATGCCACAAGCAAGAAAAAATAGGCTTTGAGGAGGATGGCCAATCATTTCTTCCTTAATGGATAAATCCTATATAAGAGAACTTCAGATTTAGAACTGCTGAGATTTGTCGACATCGTAGAAGCGACAAGGCTTTTAGAAGAAATACATACAGAAAGGTGTGGTCCTCATATAAATGGGTTCATTTTGGCAAAGAAGATTTTAAGAGTTGGATGATATTGGATGACCATAGAGAGATAAAACCTTTGGTACGTGCAAAAGTGTCATTAGTGTCAAGTGCATGGAGACTTTATACGATTTCCACCGAATGAGCTCAATATGATGGGTTCCCCTTGGACATTTCCTACTTCTGTCATGGATGTTATTGGACCCATAGATCCTCCCACATCAAATAGGCATCATTTCATCCTGGTAGCTATCAATTATTTCACAAAATGGGTTGAATCTTTGACATACAAAGCAATGACTAAGATGGTGGTAGCGGACTTTGTTCGCAACAATATAATTTGTCAATTTGGAATTCCAAAATCAATCATATAAGATAATGTAGCCAATCTTAACAACGATCTTATGAGAGAAACTTGTGAAAGGTTTATGATTGTTCATCGAAATTCCACAGTTTACCTGCCACAGATGAATGAAGCTGTTGAGGATGAAAATAAGAATGTTAAGAAGATTTTAAGAAAAATTGTAGACAATCACATTAAGTGGCATGAGAAGCTACCATATTCTTTACTTTGTTATTGCACTACAATCATACTATCCACTAGGGAAACTCCTTCTATATTGGTTTATGGTTCGGAAGATGTAATTCCTGCCAAGGTGGAAATGCCATCTTTAAGGATTATTGAAGAGGTTGGTTTGGATGATGCAGAATGGATATGTAGCAGACATGAACAATTGATGCTCATCGATGAAAAGAGCATGGACGCAGTTTGTCATGGTCAACTCTATTAGAACAGAATGACCAAAGCATCCAACAAGAAAGTCAAACCTCGACTGTTCATATCGAGGCAATTAGTATTCAAGAAGAACTTCCCTCACCAAGGAGAAGCCAAAGGGACACTTTTACCAAATTGGCGAGGACCCTACATGGTTCATAAAGTTTTCTCAGGAGGAGCAGTAATCTTAGCAGAAATGGATGGTAGACTAAGCACAAAGACAATCAATTCAGAAGCCATCAAGAAATACTACACTGAAGACCTCAAGATTAGTGTTTATTTCTTGTACTTTTGCATTTTTCAATGTAACAGAACTACTTCTAGACCTCACTTCCCACGACAGGGTATGCAGGACACCCACATTAGATACGATATTTCTTAGAAAATCCTAAAACATCATTTTCATGTATTTAGAACTACGCTTGACCTGAATTCCCTCAGTGGGATACGTAGGCAATTCTTGTCGGATTCGGTCTTTTCATAGTTTTTTACTTTTCTATTGTATTTGAACTACGTCCCAACCTTATTTTGCTTGTATATATAGCCAGCCTAAGTCAGGACTGGTTATTACATTGCGCGTTTTTCACTTTTCTATTATATTCGAACTACATCCTGACCTGATTCCGCTTGGATATGCAGGGAGCCTGATTCAGGCACGTTCATTTCATTTTATTTCATATGTTTAACTTTCCTATTGTATTGAACTATGTCTTGACCTGATTCCGCTTGGATATGTAGGCAGCCTGAGTCACGCTCAGTCATTTTATTTCATATTTTCACTTTTCTATTATATTCGAACTACGTCCTGACCTTATTCCACTTGATACGTAGGCAGCCTAGTTCAGGCCTATTTATTTCATTTTATTTAACATGTTTCACTTTCCTATTGTATCGAACTATGCCCTAACCTGATTCTTCTTGGATACGTAGGCAGTCTAAGTCAGACTTGGTCATTTCATTTCATATGTTTAACTTTCCTATTGTATTTGAACTATGTCCTGACCCAATTCCACTTGGATATGTAGGCAGCTTGAGTCAATCTCGGTCATTGCATTACATACTTTTAATTCTCCCACTTGTATTCAAAATACTTTACGATCTTATTGCTATTTTGGGGATATTAGGCAGCCTGAGTCGGGCTCGATCAATCCACTACACAATTTCAATTTTTTTCCACCCTTAGGAAACATTCCTCATTATTAACATAACCTCAAAATATGAAGACTCTCAAACGTTATTGTGTCTACAAAATAGCTAAGGAAGCTTCATCATAAGGGTAAAAGCTAAAAGAAGGCTATGTTGGATATAGTCAACAAAATGGAAAGCTCGATGGACTTCAGAACATGTCAAAATCTAAAAATGATGGAGAATTACTATATATATATATATACACACACACACACACACACACACTTAACATATACGTAATATACTCATTTACTAAAAAGTAAGCTATTTCTTTTCAATGAGCTTTTCTGACTCTTTCACCTACCGAGTGTTTAGGGTAAGAAACTATGCGTAGGCTAAGAATGTGCTGAAGGATTCCAGTGACGAGGCTTTAGTCCATGAGTCGATACAAATCAACACCCCCTCCCAAAATTAAATTTTTCTTTGAGTGCAGGAACATAAGAATCAAGAAAAATAACAACAAGTCTCAGGGCATGACCAGAGATGCCATTCGACTTCTCACAATCATGAGCCAAACTACTCTTTTCCTACTTTATTTATTGGAAGTACTTCAACTTGCATCTTATGTCTAAGGGTATTTCACTTAAATCTTTGTAGGTGCGCTCAATATCCAGATCAAATACTAAAGTAAATGGGGCCTCGTAGAAAATAGAATAGTTAGCTTTTTATCAATATAACTCCACTAACTAGAGCTTGTAATCTAACCTCGTAAAAAACTCCACCAATCTAAGACAACTGTCAAACAACGTCAAAATCCACAAGTCTGGGGTTGTACATAGAAAATGTAGCTCAAACTCTACCGATTGGAGGCTGTCCATAACAAACATTAGCCAAACTCCACCAATTGAAGATTGTACATAGCGAACATCATCAAACTCTGCCAACTGGAGGCTGTACATAACAAACGTCAACCAAACTCCAACAATCGGAGCCTGTGTATAAATGAAATAAGAACTACTCCGCCAATAGGAGACTACATCATAGATACGTCATTCAAGCTCCACCTATTTGGGCATGCACGTATAGAAATGCTATCATACATCAATAATTAAATGTTACATTAGAAGCCGCCCGCCTTTCAAGGGCTTTACATTACCAGTTTGGCCCCACCGGTCGGAGGTCTTGATTAAATCATTACACTGCTAGATGCAGGCTTTTACATTACAATAACTCCACCATTCAGAGGCCTCTACATCACAATATTTACACATCCAGATGCCTATTGTATTGGGTAGACCTTTCTTGGCTACCTGAAGAGCCCGTGTGAATGTTGAAAGTGGAGAATTGAAATTTTAGGTCAATGATGAGAAAGTTATTTTTAATATGTGTAAATCAATGAAGCAAATGAGTGACATTCATGTGGTGTTAACCCTTGATATGATCGATAAGGCAATGACTAGTGTAAGTGAAATGTTCTATGTGAGGGAACCTCTTGTGGCTGTCTTTCCGAACTATGATAAGGAGGAAATCCAACGCTATGATGAAGTTGTGGCTACTCTTTTGAGTTTGGGCTCTTACTCTAAAAGTCCATTGAAGCTTGACATTGATCATAAAAATTGAGAGAGTCCACCTACCAAACCATCCATCGAATAACCACCGAAGCTTGAGTTGAAAGTGCTCTCGTCCCACCTTTGATATGTGTTTCTGGGGGAAAGCAACACCTTGCTCTTCATCATTGCTACAATTTTTCTTGAATGGCAAGTAAAATTTCTTATTGATATGTTGAAACGAAACATTAAAGCTATTGGATTAACAATTGCTGATATTGTTGGGATTTCCCTTGGAATTTGCACTCATAAAATACAATTGGATAGTGAATGTAAACCAAGTGTGGAACATTAAAGGAGATTAAATCCACCAATACAAGAAGTGGTGAAGAAAGAAATCATTAAATGGCTCGATGCGGGTGTGGTATATCCTATTGTAGATAGGAAATGGGTGAGTCTCATGCAATATGTATCAAAGAAAAGAGGAATTACGGTAGTTCCAAATGAAAAAGGGGAACTTGTACCTATAAGATTGGTCATCGGGTGGCATGTATGCATGGACTACTTGAAATCGAATGCATGGACTGAAAACGATCATTTCCCTATGCCATTCATGGACCAAATGCTTGATAGGCTTACAGGACATTGATGGTACTACTTTTTAGATAGTTGTTCCGAGTACAACCAAATTTCCATTACATTGGAAGATCAAGAGAAGACTACTTTTACATGTCCTTATGGAACCTTTGCCTTCAAGATAATGCCTTTTGGGTTATGCAACGCTTCGGCAACATTTCAATGATTCATGCTTTCTATTTTTGCAATTATAATTGAAGACTTAATGGAGGTCTGTATGGATAATTTTTTTGGTGGTTGGTGATTTATTTGAAGCATGTCTTGAACACCTTGGGCAGGTGCTACAAAGGTGCTTGGAAACAAATCTTGTGCTAAATTGGGATAATGTCATTTCATGGTGACAGAGGGAATTGTTTTGGGACATAAAATTTCATGAGAAGGAATGCAAATGGATCAAGCTAAGGTCAAAGTCATTTCTAAATTACCCCCTCAAATTTCGGTGAAAGGGGTCTGGAGTTTTCAAGGCCATGCGGGTTTCTATAGGCTGTTTATAAAGAATTTTTCCAAAATAGCACTTCCCTTTTGTAAGGTGTTTGAGAAGGAATCTACCTTCAACTTTGATGAAGTGTGTCTAAAAGCCTTTTTGTGCTTGAAAGAAAAACTAGTGTCAGCCCTAATTATTATCGCACCCGATTGGAGTATTCCTTTTGAACTCATGTGTGATGCTAATGGTGTTGCACTAGATCAACGAAAAGGCAAAATATTTCACTTGGTGTATTATTGATGTTTGCGTAATCAAGACACAAATTTCAATGCAAGTGTCGACGATGGTACAATAGTAAAGTAACACAACCAAGGGTTGGGATCGTTCCCACAGGGATTGGTTTTGAGAATTAGTAGAAAAATAAAATTAAGTTCTAATTAGTCATAGCGAAAGACATTATTGAATAAAAACATACTAAATCTAAGGGGTGACACAAAAGCGTCAATTATCAAAGGGGTTTTGTCACAAGTAAGTAAAAGCAAGCAAAAATGCAAAGAGTACTAATAATGGAGATGGGGTTCTTGGGATGTGATAGGAATACAGAAAAAACTAAACTATTGGGTACATGCTTTTGACAATAAATATGTTGAATATTTGTGACTAGGCTAGACTATAGTGGGGGTAAATTCTCTCTCGAGCAACTTATCCTGAATCAAATGGGTTCATCTCGATCACCCACTTGCCGCATGAAGAACAACCTTTACCTTATCCTACTCACTCTCTCAAGCTGAGTGTGTGGGAGAAGGACTAGGGTTCGCTCTCTCGAGCTGAACCTCATGTCGACCCACTCCCACCTGCCATCAATTTAGTAGTCTTAGTTTTGCAACCTCTCTCTCGAGCAGGCCAAAAACACAAAGGTGAAATCGTATTTGCAACTACAATTTCATTAAGTTCCACCACAACTACTAAATGAAATCATATGTAAACAAAAAATAAATCATCAACAAGCAAGACCCAACAGATAATCTAACCCATATTCAGAAAATCACAGCCCAAGAATTGAGGTTTTAGCTATACATGTAAAAGAGATAGAAATTTATACCAATATGAGTTTTTGTTCAAATGGGTATGAAGATTTAAGTCTTAAAACAAGCCAAGAGTCAAGAATCAACAAGACCCAAATCTAATTTCTTGGAGTTGAAACCTTTTGAATCTTGAAGTTCTTCAAAACCCTCTCCAAACTTAGAACTCAAAAATTCTATATTAAAAATCTGATATTAAGCTACAACTTTTCAATGAGTATTTATAGTTTTCAAAAATCTGTGCTGCAACGGATCATTGGATGTCATTAGTCGGGATCGCCGATCAACTCAGCGATCCGCCCTTTGGTTTAGTTCATCGCCGTCATGCATTAGCCTTCAGCATCATCATGTTTGGATAATTGCGCAACATAGTACTACTTCACAGAACTACTTGGCAATACGCCGATTGCTCCTTTTCACCGTCGATTTGATCCTTTCCTTCAGGGCTCTGCACACTGGAACAAAAGGCAAGGATAAGACCTTTTGGTGACTCGCCGAATGGGTTCGGCGATTCTTAGATCTTTATTTCTTCGATCTTTCAACTACTTTTGTTCCTTTTTGATAAGTAGTGTCCATGCTTTCCCTCAAACTTCAAATACCTAAAACTTAAGGATTTTCATCAGATATTAAGATAAAATATTCATTTGAGGACACTAATTCTATAAAAAAATAGTCCTAAATGAGTCCAATTTTTGGACTCATCAATTATGCATTCAAGATATTGAATGTGGCTCAAAAGAATTATACCATCACGGAACAAAAGTTGCTTGCGCTAGTGTATGCATTTGAGAAATTCAGAGGGTATTTGTTGGGAACTAAAGTGGTGGTGCACATGGATCACGCTGCCATTACATATTTGATGGCTAAGAAAGATTCAAAGTTGAGATTGATTCGGTTGGTGTTATTTTCGCATTAGTTTGATTTTGAGGTAAAATATCGAAAGGGGTGTGAGAACCAAATGGTGGATCACTTGTTTGGGTTTGAAACCATTATTGTTTATCCCGATGAAAGGGATAGTGAGAAAGAATTTCCAGACGAAATAGTGATGAGGATAACCCATGGCAACTCACCTTGGTACACTGACTTCACTAACTATGTAGTGGTGGACATCATAGTGGTGTGCGCACAACCGCCAAAGTGCTCCAAAGGGGCTACTATTGGTCATCACTATAACCAGATACTCATGTACTCGTGAAATAATGCATTCAATGCCAAAAGAAAGGTGGAGTGTCAAGAAAGCATGAGTTACCTCTTAATCACGTCCTAGAGGTTGAACTGTTTGATGTTTGGGGAATCGACTTCATAGGTCCGTTTGTGAGCTTTTTTTGAAACAAGTACATCTTGGTGGTAGTGGATTATGTTTCAAAATGGGTGGAAGTTGTAGCCTTGCCCAACAATGAAAGTAGGAGTGTGCTACAATTCTTAAAGCGATACATTTTTGCAAGGTTTGGTACGCCGCAGGCTATTGTCAGTGATGGAATGTTTACTTCGTTGTTGAGAAAATATAAATTTAAACATAAAGTTGCAAAACCCTATCACCCGCAAACATGTGGCCAAAATAAAGTTTCAAATCGAGAAATCAAGGGAATTCTTGCAAAAAAGTCAATGCAAATCGGACTGATTGGGCTCAGAAATTGGATGATGCACTTTGGGCGTACCGCACAACTTTTCAAACGCCAATTATCATGTAACCATATCAGTTGGTATTTGGTAAATCTTGTCACCTGCCAATAGAACTTGAATAGAAGGCACTATGGGAATTGAAGGCGTTGAATTTGAATTGGGGGAATACTTTGAAAGGAAGTATCGACCAACTTCATGAATTTGATGAGTTTTGACTAAGGGCGTATGAAAGCTCAGCCCTTTACAAGGAGAAGATGAAAAAATTTCACGATGCAAAAATCCTTCGACGAGAGTTTAAAGTTGGAGATTTTGTTTTACTTTATATAACTCTCGTTTGAGACTTTTTTTGGGTACACTCAAATCAAAATGGTCAGGTCCATTCAAAATCACTCAAGTGTTCACAATTGGAGCAATTGAGGTTGAAAGCAAAGAAGGTTCAGTTTTCAAATTTAATGGACAATGCTTGAAACTCTATTTTGGTTAAAACCTTGATGTTTTGGTAATTGAAGTGGTTTATTTGGAAGATGCGTGAGAGCATTTCTACGTCATGCCACGATGTTAAATAAGGTGCTTCTTGGGAGGCAACCCAAATTCTAGTTGTTTTTGAATAACGTTTGTTGAATGCGTAGGTTCAAATCCTCATTTCTGACATATAGACATTTTAGTGAGAAGCAGGCACCTTCGGCGTAGCGCAGAATAAGTTGGCGAGCCTGACTTAGCTCTCCTTTGTGATCTAACTAGCAGATATACTTGTTCTAGAAATTTCGATAAGCAGCAGGCACCTTCGGCGCACCGTAAAATCAGTCGGTGAGCCCGACTAAGCTCGCTCTTTTAGCTCAAGTTGGTAGGCTACCTTTCTGGAAAATTCGGTGATCCCATGCCTACTTTGCAATTTGCCAAATTTTTTAGGGGGGAACCCATCGGTGGCCCCCTAAATTTGGCACCAATTTTCACTTAGGCACCTCAAGTAGGCTTTATTCATTTTAAACAGCTCAAGTAGGGGTCTGGTGTATAATTTTGACACTTTTAGTATTTTCAAAATCGCATATTAAGTGCGTACATCCAGACGCTCTTATGTGGAAAAATAAACGAATTGATATGTGACATGTGGGAATTTTATTTATTTTTTAAAGACTCAATTTTACTTTCTTTTTCCTTTATTCCAGATCCCAAACCCTATGACCTCACCTCTTTTCTTCTTCTTCTTGCGTCTGGATATATGCACTTAATATGTGATTTTGAAAATACAAAAAGTGTCAAAATTATACAACGGACCCCTACTTGAGGTGTTTAAAATGAACAAAGCCTACTTGAGGTGTCTAAATGAAAATTGGTGCCAAGTTTAGGGGGCCACCGATGGGTTCCCCCAATTTTTTGGTGCACTTGCCACATATTTGCCGACTAGGCATGGAGAGAAGAGTTCTCTTACTTTCATCTTTTCATTCCACTTTTCCTACTTGCTTGTCATATTTGCTACATTCTTTTCTTTTGCATTGAGGACAATGGTTAGTTTTGTTTGGCAGGGTGAGGTATCTTCATACCTGCCTCTTTTGGGCTGTAAAATGTCGCCCTTTTTATGTTTGTTGATGTGGTTGTTCCTATGTATATTTGAGTATCGGTTGTGATCAATGCCGATGACATCGCTAGTGGTCTTGATTGAATGATATATTTGTGCAATTCCAATGAGGCAAATTTGAGTTGCATAAGTCATGTGTGAACTCTTAGTATCTCATTGTGACTGGCCACTTGTTGAAATGAATCATGTGGAGATCGTTACATGCGAGCTAAAATTGTAGAATCTATTTTGATAATTGTGTTGAATTCTAAGTGCGGTAAAACTGCCTTGAAATACGTGCTTGGTAATACCTAGAGCTTTCCCTATTAGTTTAACTGATTAACGTAAGCCAATAATAGAGATGATCTTAGGCAATTTATGGTGAGTGAACCAAGTCACCACTATACCTTTTTGTGACTACCTTCTAAGAGTGTGAACCTAGCTTGGCTCAATTTGAGCCTATCATTTTCTTTGAATTAAACATGAACACATTTGACCTCTTTGTCTCATCACCTATAACGTTCATAAAGCATTGGTCCATTTGAATAACCAACTTAGGCCAAAATCCTAAGTTGGGGGTGTGGTTAAAAAGGCAAAAGTCAAGAAGTTTGTGAAAATTTATCTTTGATGGATTGTGTTAAAAAAGATAGAACCCCTTCATATAAAGAAAGAGAGAAGAAAAAAGATTGAAAAAGAAAGAAGAGTGTTGCAATAATGTTTGTACTATGGACAAAACAAATGTTGTATCCAACGAATCATGCTTAAAAGAACATACGGTGGTTTGTGAAGATCAAAAAGAGTGAAATAGACGTAAGAAAGGTGAAATGTAGGTCATGCTTAATGAAGGTAGAAGTCACTAACCAAAATGATCATACTCTTACCCTCAACCCCATTACAATCCTTGAAAGACCTTTGTGATCTTGATTTAGGTTAATGTCATGTTGATCAGAAAATACAGGCAAGCCTATGGGTAGAATCATGCACGTGTTTGTCTTTGAGAGTGTGAGAGTTGTTTTTGATTCCTTAATTCTGAATTTTGATGAGCTTTATGTGATCATGGAATCATTTTTTATGTGAGGACATTCAAATACTTTTGTTGAGCTTGAATTTGATTTGAAGCAAGTATTGTGAGCATGAGTTCTATTTGACGATGGCTAGTCACAGTTTGAAACTGACAGTTCACAATTGAACATTACATGGGTATATCAAACCTCTTGTGTGCATTCATGTTGAGTCTTGTGTAGCTCTATTTGTAGACATCCCTATTGAACTGATTGATCTTGTGTTTTACTTGAGGACAAGCAAAAGTTTAAGCTAGGGGTGTTGATGAGTCTGGGATTTCAACTCATTTAGGGCTTGATATCTAAATTTTTAGTGTCCTCAATGCCCATTTGATGCTCTACACTGATGTTTAAATGCTAGTATAGAGCAATGTAGGCAAAAGAGCAAGGCAAGGACATTACCGGGAAAAAAGGAGCGAAAATGTTAAAAAAGTTGAAGGAAAGAAAAATTGATGATCGCCAAAGACACTAGGTAATTCTCCGAGTGGTTCTTCAGCTTGCCGAAAGTTCCAACAGGCTAGCCCTAGGAAAATGACAACTTGGTGATATAAAGGGTGATTCGGCGAAGCGCTAACTAGATTAGTAATGGAGATTTAACCTGCCTAAAGTTACAAAGTGAATTGGTGAAAAGGCAAGCCAAAATGCGATAGAAAGAAGCACTCGGCGCATCGCCGAACAGGTTGGACTGCCTGACCTCGATCTTTAAAGTTACAACAAAGAAAGTGTAAAAATCCAAGCAAAGAAATGATGAAAGGAACACTTGGTGCATTGCCAATCTGGCCGGCAATGCCTGACTTACTTCACCGATTGGGCCTGAAGATGGAAATCTAGAAGAGTATAAATGCAATTTTTAAAAGAAAGTTCGGTAGCTTTGAAGTGTTTGGGCGATAGTCTTGATTTATTGAGAGTTACATTGGGTTTTTGATTCCTAACATTGTTCATTAAGTTTTTGAGTAGATTATTAGGCTTTTATTATTTTGGAAGTTAATTCAAGCACTTGAACACTTTTAGATTGTTATCCTAGCTAATGGAGAATTTAGTTGGTAACTATTTCTTGCATCTTTCTATGTGTAGCTAAAAATCCCATTCTTGGGAGTGTGATCATGTGATTGAATGCTTAAATTAGCTTATGGGTGTTAGTATTTACTAATTTAAGTGTTGATTTGAAGTGGGCTCAATTAGTAAATGAGTGTTAATTGATGAATTGTAATTGCCAATGCAGTTCTAGTCTAGCATTCTAAGCTTTCTTGAGAAAGAGATTTAAGAATTATAACTATTAATTGATGATTGTAGTGATTGGGTTATATTTAACTTAGCTTGAAAAAGTGGGTCTAAATTCAATCCGACCAATCTAGCTCGAGAGAGTAGATTAATTGAGGTTTTGGGTTATTTATAATTGTTATACTTATCGAGGTTCGAGAGAATTCACTTGATTCATTATACTTGATTGAGAAATACTATTACACCTAAAGCCTAGCCTACCTACTAAGATTCAATGATTTTTAGTAAATGTTAATATCCATATAGTGAAATTGGTGTTCAGTTGATCACATCCCCAAGGATCCCTCTCTACTTGTTTTCCCAATGTGTTCGTAGTTGTTAATTGATAATTCTTATCCTCTCCCCCAATTGACATTAATTATCAAACCCTTACTACTTACTTTAATTGTTTTGAAAATGCCTACTCCTACAATCGATTAAAACACTCCTCTTACTTCGTAATTAAATTCTTTACAATCGATTAGAACACTCCTGTGGATCGACCCCAACTCTTCGTTGGGTTTATACTTGATTGCAACCACCTACACTAAGAATTGGATGAAGAGTAGTTGAGTTTTATCACTACGAGGAGAAGAGCTAGGTTTTGAGTGTTCATCAAGATCCCGTCAATTTTAGCCAAGAACATTGTTTTTTCCATGTATGTAAGGCTTCTCATAGTGATGTACTTGTTTGTCCTCACGCCATACATCAAATTTATCCATGAAATTTTTGTATCCTAAGATTTCTTGATTAGCTCTTGATTTTGTTCAATTATTGAATAATGGAGGTAGCGAATTCTTAAGTGTTGTAAATCATTAGTAAAAAAATTTTACTCCCAAAGGGATTGTGTTGAATTTCGCAAGTATTCGTGTTGGGTTTTAGAATCAAGAAGAATTTAGGAAAATTTCCCCCAATCTAAACTAGTTGGGACATTATTTTGGCTTGAAAATTCTTCAGGTTTTCTGGGTATGGGGTGGCATAAAGTGCCACCCATAGTGCCAGGACTTTTGCTCTATAGTTTGGGGCTTAGCTCCCTGCAACACTCAGTGAGCCCCATACTGTGTTCAATAGTTTGGGGCATGGCTTTCACGTCTCGAGCCTACACCCTGGACGTGACCAGCATTCGAGAATCATTGTTGGTCCCTAAGGAAACCGTCATCTTGGCTGGCTATAAGCAGAAGACTAACTCAAGCATAGGTAAGCTTAAAACTGAAAGCAATTCAATAAAATCAAATACTCAACCTTTTTAAAAGTCTGTACAATACTCAAAATAAAAGTAAATACAGGAACTCCTCAACACTGCCTATCTATAAGGCCTCTACTATTAGAAAAGGATATCGGGACAAGACCCACGACATCTCAAAACTACTAACTAAAACATAAAGGTGAAGTCCTCCGAAATATAAGATGGCTCACAAAAGCTAACTGTAATATCATGTGACCACAACGAAATGCCTATTGATGATCCTGAATACCTATATCTGCATCATGAAACGATGCAGGCCAAATGGCTCAGTACATGAAATGTATGAGCATGTAAAGGGAATTCTAAAGCATTAACATAAGCTTGAATTGATGGACAAAAAACATACTTACCTCTTCTCAACGCAACTTAACTCAATGAAAATAGGGCTTAACTCAATAATAAGATACTCAACTCAAGATAAAGCAACAATAAAAGATGTAATATTTGTAAAGATTTTAAAACAGCAGATCACAACTCAATGTATTGAAGAATACAATAATAACTCAGCTTGTATATAAAAATACAATATAACTTTGTGGGAGATTCTCTAATCGAAAACCATCACTATGAGCTATGTGATAATACAACGTCTAGCCCATGCTGCCAGAACTGTCCTATAATTTTCCGTGGTATGGAACCTAGTACTAAGTGGATAAACTATTATATGCTAAAAGAATTAAGGAATCATCTAAAAAGTATGACCCTTTCTACCCATGTTGGCTACATGGTTTATAGGGGCTGTGAGTTGTATGAACTCTCTCCACTATCGGTGCTCAATACTACTCCCAAAATATACTAGCTCATATATTTAAAAACATAACTATTTCTGTGTTTTTAGGTTATTACTCAAAAATATTTCTCTTAAAAGAGATGGTACTCAAACTACTCAAAACTCTTTTTGAAATCTCTGTTTCCTCTCATCTTAAATGTAAAAACATTTACGCTTGGAAATACTTAGTTCCCATATATCATTTTAAAGAAAATGAACACAACTCTACTCTTCCTCAACTCAGTGCTCAAGTCTTTAAAAAAACTTTTAAAACAATTTATAAAAAGATTTCTTTAAATAGGGTTCATGCTAAATTATGGACGTGAACGACTTAATTCAAGGTTGTCAATAACCATGCATAGAACTCAACAACTCCATAACTCAAGGAGTCAATGATACTACTCATCTCAAGAATGCTCGACTCGGAGGGTTCATGTGGAATTATGGGCATTAACTACTCAACTCAAGGTCTTAATGATACCTCTCATCTCAAGTCTACTTGACTCATAGTAATAATACAAAATTATGGGCATGAACTACTCAACTCAAGGACCTTCATGGGTAACATATAGTAACCCCATGATTAGGAATATAATCCCAAAATGATTAGGAACTCAATATTCAAGAGTCAGAACTTGAAGATACTACTCTCAAAGATACTCAACTAATGGAGTTCATGCGGAATTTATGGGCATGAACAACTTGACTAAAAGGTCTAAATTATAATATGGAAATTATGTATACGACTCTTCTCATTCTCATACTTACTTCTTAAGAACCTAGTTTAAAACTCAAGTGTTGACTTTGAAAAACTTCTCAAGATTTATAACTCGAAATAGGGTTCATGCTGAATTATAAATATGAACAAATCAACTCAAGGATCTCAATAAAAAATATAGAAACCTAATAATTAGGAATAAAATTTTTAAAAGAACCATGAACTCAAATCAAATTATCTCAAGAATACTCAAATCTAGGGGTAGAATACTAGATTTCTCTTTCACTGAGTTGAAAGAAGATATAGGGCGTGAGGATGAACTAGTCCAACACTATGGTAGACTTACATACCTGTAAGAACAAGGTTCTTGAAGAATCATGATGAATCTTGAAGAAGAACTTGATTAGAAGCCTTGAAACCCTAGCTAGAAGGTAAACAATGAAGATACCTTTCTTGAGATTCTTGAATTAGTTTCTTGAAATCTCAATGGCCAAGAATTATGATTTTCATTAGTGATTCATAATTGTATGGAAGAATTTTAGTTGAAAAAAATGGAATTCTTGGAGAAAGACTTACCTTGGAGAAAGACTTAATTGAAAGAATCTTAAATGGAGTCTTCTACTTTAATTTTTCCTTAGGGTTTTGCCCTAGGGTTTGAGAGAGAAGAGAATGATGGATTAACATATGAAAATCTCATTGTTTTGAGCCTTTTATTAGTCAAGAAATCCGTTTCGGATTTTTTTGGAGGTAAAAAGACAAAAATGACCCTTTTTAATATGTTCCCGTCGGCTAATTCGTAACAACACTGTATTAGGTTACTAAAATGGTCATAATTTTTTACTCAAAAATTGGATTGACGCGAAATTAGTGGCGTTGTAAATTAGATTCAGATACCTTTAATTTGATAGGTTATGGGTAACATAACTGTTTATATTCTAAGAAATATGGTCATTTGAAGTTGACCCAAGTAGAATCTTACATCGAAACTTAATCGATTCAAGAACTCATCAAGAAATTAAACTGCTCAATATTTATGGATATATTTGTGAAATAAACTTATGATTGGGGTGTGGGTGAAAAAATCCAACACTATGGAAGCTTATATACCTCAAAGAATTAGGTTCTTGGTGAAATCTTGAATTTCTTGAATGAACGCTTGAAATTTTGAACTTTTTCTCCTCTTGAATCGCCTCTCTAAAACCCTAAATGCTTTTGGACATGAATGAAACTAATTATTATCAGTTTAGACCCTTAATTTGGTGTAATTCATGTTTATAATATGTGAGGGTAGGGAAAAGAGTAAAATACCCCTCCTATTTTTGGGTAACTTTCCTTAAATAGATTGCCTGACTTTAAAAGGGCATATCTCCTCATACGAGCTCGAAAATTAGCAAACTCGATGACATTGGGAAGAAGACTGAGAGATCTTTCATTTTATATCTTATGGGTCTCCTAACTCATCATATACTGAAAGTTATGGCCATTTGAAGTTGACCCAAAACATAAAAGAACTAAAGAATTACTTGAATGAGTTCTCTTTAATTCTTTTTGGAACTCAAGGTGCTATATCTAGTGACCCGACCTTAATACTTAAGAAATTTTAAATTCCTTGGTAAAATCCTACTCACAACGAAGAAGAGTTCGAGTCTTAGTTCATAAACTTTTCGGGGTGTTACATTATCTCTTCCTTGGAATCATTCATCCTCGAATGACGGCCAGACTAGTTATGGAATGAGGTTACTCTCACTATCTCTTCTAACTCATGAACTTGCCTACTAACATAGGTTGGACTGATTCGTACCAAGAGTTGGGACCTTTCTATAGCACCTAAATCAGGAACGATACTATTTTGAACATAGTCACACTCTCCCTAAAGTTACCTTATTTGAAACAAATGAAATCTAGGCATGAAGTAAGAATAGGAATACCATGCCTGGGGTAATATGACAACTAAATATTAAGCTTAGCAACACTCCTCAACTACACTCTTCATTCCTTATACTATACCTCATTGGCTGCAATTCCTAGTTCCCTCAAGGGTACATGATTTCTCTTACCAAGGTCAGAGTCTAACAACATGCTCTTATTATATTCAATCTTAACCCAAATCCTAAGGTTCGGCTTCTATACCTCTCTATAGGAAGTCTCATCCCAAGAACATTACTTTTCACCACCTCATTTTATCAACATTAGGCTCATATCAAGAACCACCTAATATTTAAGAGCACCACATTCAAGCTTAGTATTCTAAAAACTCCATGGACTTTTACTAACCAACCCCCTATGAAGTTCTCATTCTATTATCATCCTTGCCATACCAACTAGAATTTTTTGCATTAGTACTCGAAACCAACTAAGGGCTCTTATTTAACTATTTCTCATAGTTAAACCTCATCCTCCTCTTCTTCCTCATTTATAACCTCAGATTGAATTATCACACCATCATTATCATGGTAGGATCATTAACCTCCTCCTTCTAATATCACTTAACCACTAAAACGGCCTCTGAAAAGATATCTCCCATATTATTTTGAGTTCATTACTATCTTATTCTTAACACTTGACTTGATTTCAAATATTATCATTTCCCCCTTAGGTCTAAAGATGACACTTGAAAGCTATGGACCTGTTCCATTATGGCTAAACTGTCCAACATCCCCTTTTCACAAATTAAGTATTATTTGCCCGCTTATAACACCTAATTTCTTAATCATTTTTGTAACCTTATGAACATCATGATCCTCCCAAAACAAATTACAAGCCTAGATTAGATCTATCACTTCATGAATACTATGTTCTCTTATTCAACACATGCATCTAGTCTCCTCAAACACAATGGCACAACAACATCAATTGTATTTTACTTAAAAGTATACTATTTCTCATGCGTACTAGTAACTATTCCTTATTTAACTTATAAAGGAACTCATCACTTATAATTGACTAGGTGCATGATTGCAATAACATAATTTGCCCCTTCACTATCTCCCTTTCATAGATTTCTACACCTTTGCATTCTTTTCTCTATCTATGGGCACTTTCACTACTACTGTTCATAGTCTCGTAGCTCATTCTACCTTTTTGAGTGGTTATACTACCCAAGCTCTAAACATACATCCTCATAAGGATCTCAGCTGAAACATGGCTTAGAGAAGAGAGTACAACTCGCTTTTAGCTTGAACACACGATTCGTATGAACATTAGCGTATTCTTTTGAAACTTAACACTTAACACACTCCTGGGCTTCTCTCAGTCCCTTCTGGATTCTCATGATTTCCTCAGGATTTTGCTAAGAGAAACTCATTGATAAAGAACTGATTTTGCGTTTTAACCACATCTCGTATGAGGGGTAATCGAATGGATATGAGAATGCATGATTTAGAATGAGTCTCTGTGACATAGCTCTATTGCACGATTAAAGCTATGAAAAAAGGGAAACTCTTCTTAAATATATGTAGTCCATCATTTATAGAAGTGGGGCCCTCACAACTATAAATAAGACCCTACTAACACGGCTTCATAGACACCGTAGGACACTTGAACTCTGTGCTTTGTTACAAGTTTGTCACAACTCGAGCCTACACCCTGGACGTGGCTAGCACTTGAGAACCATTGTTGGTCCCTAAGTGAACCCTCATCCTGTCTAGCTACAAGTTGAATATTAATTCAAGCATACACAAGCTTAAAACTGAAATCAATTCAATAAACTCAAATACTCAACCTTTTAAAAAGTCTGTACAATACTTAAAATAAAATTAAATATAGGAACTCATCAACTCTGTCTATTTATGAAGCCTCTAATATTATAGAAGTATTTCGGGATAAGACCCATGACATCTCAAAACTAGTAACTATAAGATAAAGGTGAAGTCCTTCGGAATATAAGATGGCTCACCAAAGCTAACTAGAATATTACATGACCACAGTGAAATGCCTGTTGATGATCCTGAATACTCATATCTGCATCATGAAACAGTGCAGGCCAAATGACTTAGTATATGAAATGTATAAGCATGTAAGGGGAATTCTAAAACATAAACATAAGCTTGAACTGATGGAAAAGAAACATACTTACCTCTTCTAAACTCACTCAACTCAACTCAAGTTAACTCAATGAAAATATGTCTCATTTCAATAATAAGATACTTAACTCAAGATAAAGCAACAATAAAAGATACAATATTTGTAAAGTTTTTAAAATAGCAGATCACAACTCAATGTATTGAAGAATACAATAATAACTTAGCTTGTATATAAAAATACAATATAACTCTGTATGAGATTCTCAAACCGACAACCATCACTATGAGCTATGTGATGATACAACGTCTAGCCCATGCTGCCACAACTGTCCTACACTTTGTTGGGGTATAGAACCTACTACTAAGGGGATCCACTAGTCTATGCTAAAAAACTAAGGAATCATCTAAAAAGTAGGACCGTTTTACCCACGTTGGCTACAGAAATTATGGGGGCTGTGAGTTGTATGAACTCTCCCCAATATCGTTGCTCAATACTACTCCCAAAATATACTAGTTCCTATGTTTAAAAATGTAACTCTTTCTATATTTTGAGATTATTACTCAAAAATCTTTCTCTTAAAAGAGATGGTACATAAATTGCTCCAAACTCCTTTGGAAATCTCTGTTTCCTCTTATCTTAAATTTTAAAAAATTTACTCTAGGTAATACTTAGTTCCCATATATCATTTTAAAGAAAATGAACTCATCTATACTCTTCGTTAGCTCAGTGTTCAAGTCTTTAAAACAAGTTTTAAAAAAATATGTAAAAAGACTTCTTAAAATAGGGTTTGTGAGAAAGTAATGAGACTACAGAGGGCCTGGAGAGAATCCTGTAAGTCATCTTAAGTGCTAAGATTCGGCATAATGCACTCATATTCATATGAATCATGCGTTAGAGCTAAAGCGGGATTTTCTCCCATCCTCTCTTCTCTAAACTTTATTCAGATGAGAGCCTTATGAGAGAAGTGTGTTCTAGAATGCTTTGGTAGTAATTTTCACCCAAAAGATAGTATGATTTATGATGTTATGAGCCACTAGTAATAGAAGTTACCATAGTTAGAATAATGCAATTAGTTGAATAGAAATCTGAGGAAGAGAGATAGTGATGAAGTACATTATGTTGTTGCAGTCATGTGCTTAGTAAGTCATTACTGAGGAGTTTTTCTTTATGTGTAGGCTAAAGAATAATAGTTTTTTTTGGGTTTCATGATAAAAGATAGAGGAATAGTTACAAATTAGATTGAGTTAGATTATACTTCAACCAACAAGAGTTTATGTCAATGTGTTATTGTGTTAGTGAAGACCAAGTATTGTTGTTGAATATAAGAGAAAGGTATTCATAAGGTTATAGATCTATCTGGGCTTATGATTTTTTAGAAGTCGGGGCTCTATGGTATTCAGAGGATTACATAATTAATTTGGGAATGATGTATAATGAGTTGGTATATAGGGCTTAGGTTGCGAAAAATAATATGTTGCTAGGTTCTAATTATATAGACTGTGAGGCAAAGATAGACTATTTTCCCATGAGGTTGTATGGATCTAGTGTTTTGTTAATTCTATCTACTAGTTGTAAGTTAGTGTAGTATAAGAGAAGTGGTTGCTGCCCATGTTTAGTACTAGACACTAAGCTTTAATTTGAGATGAGTGTTGTGATAAAAAAAATTACAAAATGAGGGTGATGATGTTAGTTTTGATATCTGATTTGGATGATTTGACATAGAGAAGGTGAGGAATTATAGTGTTAGTTGCAATGCATGTGAATGCTTAAGTGTGGTGTTATTATCCTTATATATAAGAAATAAAGCATGACTAAGTCATTAGATTAGCAAGAGCATTAAGATTTGTACCCGAGATTGTATGTTGTAAGAAAAAGGTCTTAATTAAGTTGATGATGATTTTTCAAGTGTGCCTAGATAGTGTATTTGAGCTGTCAACATGGAATAGATTTATGTAAGCATTATTTTTTTCCTTAAGAATTAGATTAAGCAACTTGATAATTCAATGTGACTAAAGATAATAGAGGGAATTCTATAGAAGCAGAAAAAAACTAAGTGAAACAAATAAAAAAGAAGCCTTAGAAGGAATCTTAGTACATGCGCATGAAAAATTCAATGGCCATGAGGTTAGCATTTTCGGAGTATTAAAGTAAAGTGAATAGAGACTAGATAAGAGAAGATGGAATAGATCAATAACTTTAAAGTGTCATCTTCAAACCCCAAGAGGGAGATAATAAGATGAGAATCAGATAGTGATGTGTTGAGAAAGAGTTTTAGAGATATATCAATCCATTCATAATATTGCATATTCCTCAAATTTAGTCATTCCAATATATTATTGATGTTTCTAACATCATAATTGTATTTGTAACCTGTGCTCATGCACTTCAGAGGGATTCACATTTCTGCTCAGTTCCCAGAATGAAGGGGCAAAGACTTTAGCCCATTGATCTCAATCTTATGCCATACATTTAAAGATGTCAGCCTCCTGATATGAACCTATCCATATTGGCACACACCTCTCATGGTATGCTTAGTCTTGCAAATTCATGATTTACTCTCAATGGCTAGCAACATAATGTTAAGTCATGCACATTATTATCTCAGAATTCTTGACTGAATCATATTTATGATCTTTCTCCCTAAGCTCCTTCAGTGATCCTTTTCAGTTTTGATAACAATATTTTTTATGGTAGTTGAGTAATGAAGGAGAGGGTGATGTTTCTTATTGTGTAGTGGTGGTCTTATTATTCCATCTAAAGTTGTAGTGTGCAGGAGGATTATGATGGTGTTTTACTATGAGTGATAGTCAAATGAGAGAAATTAGTTGGTTCTTCGTAGTAATGTGTGAAATTTCAATTAGTAGAGATGATGAGATGAGGATAAAATCTTAGAAATATCGGTTAGTAGGAGTTCATGGAGTGGTTATAGTACTAGGCTTGAATGTTGTGTTGTTAAAATGTTGACAAATGCATGATGCATTAGGTTGTTTCTTGATATGGGCTCAAAGTTGATTGAAGGTAGTTATAAGGAAACGTATTCTTGGGATGAGATTCCATGTGAAAGTATAGAACCTGAATCTTTTGGTTTAGATAATTATAACCATCTCATGTTTAGCACCTTCTGAAATAGAGATCTTGAATACAGTAAGAGGAAGTGATTTGACTTAAATGTTTGCAAGAGTAGTCATATATTTTACTGGGAGCTAAGTTTTGCAACTAATGAAATGTAGTAAGTAGAAAGAAGAGCATAGTTGAAAAGTGTTTCTAAGCTTGAAAGCTACCTGTCATATCACTCAAGGCTTAATATTCCTATTCTTACTTCGTGCCTAGATATCATTGCTTTATGTCAAATAATTTCGGGTAGAGAGTGACTATGTTCAAACGCGTATCATTTGTGACTTATGTGCTCTAGTCCAATGTAAAAATTGCTAGTATCAATCAATTAGGCAAGCTTAGAAGTCAAAAGATTTAGTTATAGTAACTCTTTCCCCCTCCATTCTCAGTGTAACCATCACTCGAGGACAGATGATCCCAAGGGGGTGATATTTTAACACCCTAGAAATTTCAAATTTAAGATCCAAACCATTCTTGAATTGCATATAAAGTTGTACCGAGGTATTATTGAGTTTTCTTAGATTATAAGGCCAATTGTTTAGTGTCAGAATGATTTTGGATATGTATTAAGGTCACTAGAATCTATTAGCACAAAGTTGAGTTGAAAGTTTTCTTACCGATTGAGATTCAATATGTGATATTACTTGTGTCAACTTCAAATGACCATATATCATAGCACATACAGAATAAAGTGGCCCATGATCTATAAAATTGAATGTCTTTGAGTTCTCTTCCCAACGCCACAAAGTTTGCTTAATTTTGAGCTCAAAGTATAAAGTTATGCTCGTTTTAGTGAAGCTTCTCCATTTAAGGCATCTCATTCATTTTTAGAGGGGTAGTTTGATGTTTTCCTTTTTCCTACTAAGCCTAGCCACGTTTTTATTCACCCAATTAATGGCCTATCAGACGTTAGACCACTTTTTTACGTTCCTAAACACTTAGAAAAATAAGAGAAGAGTTCAAGAGGAGAAAGATCTAGGTTTTGAGCGTTCGTCAAGATCATGTAGATTTTTGCCACGAACATTGTTAATTCCAAGTATGTAAGGTTCTCAGAGTGATGGAATTGTTCTTCCTCACTCCATACATCTAATTTCTCCATGAAATTGTTGTATCCAAATATTTCTTAAGTAGTTCTTGATTTTGTCCAATTCTTGAATAATGAAAGTTGTGAACTCTTGTGTAGTGTGAATCTTTAGTAAGATTTGTGATTCCAGAGGGATTGTATTGAATTTTGCATGTATTCGTGTTGGGTTTGAGAATTGAGAAGATTTTAGGAGAATTTCTCCTATTTTAAACTAGTTGGGACCTTGTTTTGGCCGGACAAATTCGTTAGATTTTTTGGGTATCGGGGTGGTGCGGTCCACCACCGACAGCGCCAAGACGTTTGCTCTCTAAATTGGGACCTAGTGCCATACGCCACATAGTGTACCCCAAACTTTTTTCAGTAGTATGGGGCCGGTGCTCAACGCCAGCTAGTGCGCGAGGGTCGCCTATTCCTTCTTCTTTCTTGCTTCATTTCGAATGTGTTCTTTTGAGTCGTGATTTCATTCTTTTATTTATCTTAGCTTCCATAAAATCCATTTACATTTTAGAATTCATACATTTTTAAATCATACATCTTAATTTACATTCCGAAATTAAGTGAGTTTAAGAGAAAAGTTCAAGTGCTTTTATTGAGTTGAGTTCTTGAGTTTCTTTTGTTTGAAATTCTATTCCAAATTGTTGAATTGTTCTATGTAATGCATTGAGATGCTTGAGTTGATTATTTCATGTCTATATTTTATCATGAACACAATAAATTCAGTATTCTTAGGATGAGTAGTATCATTGAGTTTTGAGTTTTGAGTTCTTGAGTCCATGATTTCTAAGTATTGAGTTGTCTATATTGTTATTGAGATCCTTGAGTTGATTCATTCATGTATATATTTGAGTATGAGCCCTATTTTGAGTTATAAATCTTGAGAATCTTTTAAAGCAAATAATTGTGTTCTAAACTGAATTTTTGAGGAAATAAAGAGGAGTTTGACAAAGAGTATAAGGGAACTAAGTATTTTCCAAATGTTTCATTTTTACATGAAGAAAGTGAATATTATTTTGAGAAAACACAAACATAGATTTCTAAATGAGTTTATGAAATCAGAGATATTTCATAGCAGTTACCTCTTTTGAGAGGATAGTTTGAGCAATTATCTGAAACCAGAGAAAGAGTGTGTTTCATACATTTGAGCATGAGTATATATTATTGGGAGTAGTATTGAGCACCGATATGGGGATGAGTTCAGACAACTCAAAATCCTCATAAACCATGTATGCCAACATGGGTAAAGGATCATACTTTTAGATGTCTCCTTATTTGTTTTAAGCATAGCTTAGTTGATCCACTTAGTTGAGGTGTTCTATACCCCAACAAGGTATATAATATTTCTAGCAGTGTGGGTGAGACGATGTATCATCACATAGCTCATAGTGATGTTGTCGGGTTAGAGAATCGCTCAAATAAAAGTAAATAGTATCTTATTGTATTTTTATATATCACTGAGTTTATATCTTATGTTTTATAATGTTTAAACATTTCATCCCTTGTTATTTCTTTTGTATTGGAGTTTAGTTGAGGTGAGTATGTATTTAAGACTTATCAGTTTAGTTGTCTATGCTTTCAGTCTCTCCTTATATGCTCGTTTATTCAATGTACTGATGTCATTCGACCTGCATTTATTTATGTTCAGACATAGGTGCTAAGGGTCATCAACAGGTGCTTCATTGATACCACCTCCATTCCATCTAGCTTTTGTGGGCCTCATTGCTTTCCGGAGGGTTTCACGATTATTTCCTACTTTTGTTAAGGTGTCGATGGTTCTATCCCGACATCTATCTTAGTATTAGAGGTTTCAAAGACAGTTAGAGTTAAGGAGTCTCGCATTATTTTGCTTGTTGATGTTCTTGAGATCTTGAGACAGCTACTTATGTTTTAATAAGTATTCCCCGATGTTCATTCGAGTTGAGATTTGAATTAGACTTTAAACTGCAAATATGCAATTGAATTCCTATTTTGTCTAAATAAGTCTTCTGTTGAGTAGTGAGTCAGGGGCAAGGGTTCACTTGGGGACCAGTGATGGTTTTCGAGTGTCGGTCACGTCCAAGGTGCAGGCCCAGGGCGTGACAATCATATTTTGAAATTAGTTTGTCAACAAAGTTTATTTTATTCTTCTAATGAAAGGTAAGAAGATTGTCGGATGTCAAAAAAAAAAATTAAAAATAAAGTAGTTGCTATGCCTCCTTTTCAAAAGGTTGATCAAGTTTATAAACTGGTTGGTAAACTCGTTTAACTGCACCATGTTTACATAGGACTAGTTTCTTCTTCTCCCATGAATAAGTCTTATTCATTTTTCATCCAGCTGATGAAGCAATTGCTCATCGTTTTATAAATCCAAATATAGAATTAAGTGAAACTACACAATTTGTTGCGACACATGTCTGGAACAAGGTAAATGCAATAGAATATAAACATGTAGATTTAAAATTAGAGAAGATGTTCCTGGCAATCAAACAGTTATACTTGACCAACTGAAACTGATGAAAGAAATTGGTTGTGGAGAATACTGAAAAACTCAAAACTTAAGAATTAATTAAGTTTGAAGCTTGATTAAATATTGTTGATTATAACATGAAATATCTTTAGGAACAATTGAAAAATAAAGTTGTATCTAATGCTTCATAAGTAGATTTTATCTCTACATTAATTTTTTATAAGTTTATTATTGGTGTAGCTTTTTTTGCAAAATTTTTAATTTTTATATTGATGATGCTAATACATATACTCTACAATGATATTTATTATGAAATAATATTATTTCCATTAAAACAATGTATTTTTTCTCTTATATGTTTGGCCATATATTCTTGAAAAGCCTAGTGTTTAATTTAATTTTTTTACTATATATTTTAAGACTTAAATTTATGTGAATTTTTTATCAGTGAATGACGGTAAGAATTAAACCTATATTTTTTTTCCTTATTTTTGTATCACAAAAAAGGCAAAAATATAATAAATTAAGTAATGTACTTTACCTGAAATACTTATAAAACAAAACATAAAAAAAAATAAGGGATCAAACATGTGAGAATATATATATATTAATTTTAATAGAAATAATATTTCATATTAAATATCATCATAGAGTACATGTAATATCTAGCATCATTAATATAAAATGATAAATAAAAATAAATTAAAAAACAAAAGTAAAAAAAATAAAATAAAAATTCAAAAATTAATGTGGAGATTAATCTACTTATGCATTAGATGCAACTTCATTTTTCAATTGTTTAAGACGATATTTGTTGTTAAAATCAGCAACACTTAACCAAGCTTCAAACTGAGTTACCTCATCAGTTTTGAGTTTTTCAATAGCCTCCCATCAATTAATATCTCTCATCTCTTTGGTCAAGTATAACGGTCTCTGCTTGCTTGCAGCATCTTCTCTAAGTTTAAACTTTGTTAGTGTATATTCGATTGTATTAACATTGTTTTAAACATATGTCACAACGAGTATTGTAGTGTCACTTAATTCTATATTTGGATTCAAAAAATGTTGAGCAACTGCTTTAGCGGTTGAATGAAAAAATGAACAAGGCTTATTCGTTGGAGAAGAAACAACTATTCCTATGTCAACTTCATGTTGTTGAACGACTTCACCAGTCAATTTATATAAACTCAGTTGATGTTTTGAAAATGAGGCATATTGAGCGGCTTCGTTTTCTATTTTTTCCATGAGAATTTTTTTGACGTCTAACAGTCTTCTTATCATCCATTACAAGAATAAAATAAAAATTTTTAATGAACTAATTTCAAGAAATGGTACTTATAAATGATGGATTACCATGATATTTATACACACAAATTCTTTCACCAATAGAAATAAATTAAATTTTCTTACCATATTTTATATGGAAAGTGGCATAAATAAAAATCTAACGATAAAAATAAATTTTTCAAATACTTAAAGATGATATGCACTCAATAAAATTAGTGAAATTTAAAATTTCGAGTTAAAAAAAAAAATATTTTAATTATCAAATATAAATATAATTTGAAGAAACATTACTTACATACAAAAAAATTAAAAATAAATTAAATGCTTACCTTATTATATGTGAAAAGTGTCATGAATGTGTATATATATATATATATATATATATATATATATATATATAAAAGCACACTAATGTGGCATGCCTTATTCATCAGTATTACTATTTATCTATTTCCTCGTAATTTTGATTTTTTCTCTTCATTTTCTTTTCAAAAAACTTTTATAAAATTTTATTTCTTTCCTTATTATTAGAATTTATTACACTTATTTTTTTAAAAAATAAATTATGTAACAGGTATAAGTACATAGTGGTGCAATTATTATAATCCTGACACGTGATTTCTCCAATTAATTAACTCCATACAGATGAATGGTAGTTTAATTTGACTATATAAATAAAATAAACTTAACACTATCATGGACGTTTTCCTATTCCAAGATAACTGATTGAATACAAATTAGCATTAATCATGAAAGTTCAATCTTTTTTAATAATTGCAACATTAATGATTATATTTGATTTGTAATTTCTATTTAAGCTCGGTTAATCCTAACTATTTTCCTAAGTATATTCTCTCTACAACTAATTAATTTCCTTAACATTATTGTTCATTTAAGAAACGAGAGGTTATTCCTTATGGTCAAAGGAACATAATCATTTTCCCTCTTTCACTTCACATGAGTAGTGAGTAGCTAGGCTCTGTGATTTCTCTTCCTTTTTTGAGATAACCTCTAACTATAGATGTCAAAAACGTGGAGTGATATCATGCTAAAAGTATATATTATCAAGTAATATCTTTATTTCCTATTGGTAATTGTATTATTATAATTATTTTCGATATTTTGAGCTTATTATGAGTTTTATATGTCTAAAAATGTATTGAATAAATATGATTGAAAAAAGAGGTGATTTTGGCTCCTTTTGAATCAAAGGAATGAGATTGAAGAACGAGTAGTTCCTCACTGTAATGACCCATTAGAACATTTTGAGAACTAGTCCTCTCTCTTTCATAAAAGTCTCTTTCCGTAAAATTTAAAATTAAAATTTTGAATTACTTGTTCAACTAAATTTATTTAATTGATGGGTACTTATTAAATAATTAACGTATTTAGTTGATGGTTAATGGGTCAATTCCATATAACTTAACTAAATCTCATAATATAAGGAGCAAATTACATCATATCCCTATTTTTTTCCAATTTACAAAAATCGCTCAAAATTAGTGCTATCTAGATACATGGAAAACAAGCCGGGTACATTAAATCTGATACATTACAATAAATTCATTTACGATTTAAATGGAGAGGGGACATAAATTAATCGAATGTGAGTTCCCCAAATCACGCTAATCAAGTTGATGTCAATCTCTCCCAAATTATTACAACTTCAATCAATTCAAAATTCAAATTTTCTTCTCTCAATTTTCTTCCAAATCCACTCAGCTTCAAACAATTCAAATTGTCTTCTCTCAGTTCTCACTCAAATTGTAATAGATTCAAAAAATTTGAAAGTAATAGATGATACATGATGAATACATCTATTTTATTGACATTCTAGAATCAGAAAAAGCGAGGTGAGTTATGAATGATACATAAGTGATGAATTTCAAATATCTTCTCCCAGATCGGTGAAAATCCTTTCAATTTTGATTCTAAATTATCAAAAACATTTGAGAAGATACATCATAAATATTTTGATTTTGCTGAGACATTCAAGAAAAAAAAAGACCTGACATTCAGGAATCTTGAAAAAAACATGAGCCTAGATTTGCAATGTATAAAATAGATCTGAGCTTTAATTTCTAAGTAAAATAGATTTGACAATAAGAGGTGTGGAATTACATATATTGTGTTGTTAATTTAATTTTTAATTTTTGTTTTCGAGATGACTAAATCAGTTGTGATACATTAGTATTTATGTATATTGTATAAATTTATAAGTAATGTATTCCTATTAATTAGATACATTAAATAAGTAAGTGTTGCATGTAAAGTGTTGCTTAGAATTCGGTACACTACTGTGTTATGGTTATTATATATCATATACAATGTAGTATTAATTTAAATTATTGTATCATGACCAAATATCTAGGTTGATACATTACTATTATTGTGTTTATGAAATACTATATTTTATAGATGATACATTATACATGTAATTTATTGTAAACACATCAAAATATTCAAGAATGAGGGTATGTATTAGATTATATTTATATTTTGTATTTGATATTAAGGATAAGTTAGTTGTCTCATTGTTTGTGATTGATACATAGAAATAACTTTTTTATGAAATGTACCACTAATTTTTTTTAACGTTCATAGATTGTTGCATCATTTGAATATCTTTATTCAGTCTATGATTCTAGAAGAAGATACAGTGTTTGCCTTGAAAGATAAATATACAATTGTGGAAGATTTCAAGTTGATAAGATATCTTGTCTACACACAATTATTATTTTGAAGAGCAAGAATATTAAAAATATGAAACGATACTGCTATGATTACTACAAATCAAAAGCATTAGCAAAAACACATGAAGTTCCAATGATTCCACTACCATACAAGGAAGATTGATTTGTTCCAAAAAATATTTTAAATGAAATTGTCTTGCCAACTAGATACAAATGGATGCTCGGACGATTAAGAAAAGAAAGAAAAATGAACTCAAGTGATAAGCTCACTACGAGCACAAACTGATGTAGACGTTATAGACATAAACCTCACACTAGGCGATTTTGTACTTTCTTACCCAAAGAAAAACGATACATCCTTTTTAGAAACATACATTCAACTTCCAATTGAATATTTTTTGTTATTTAATTTTACGTATGTGTAGTTAGATAATTCACCATTGAAATAATTTTCACTAAATTGTCTTGTTATTTTAAAATTTCTAATACATTCAATTTAATTATTTGTTCATCTTTATTTTAAAAATCTATATTGTAGTATACATTATGTATGTTGAGTCTAATTTTTTTATATATACTTTGTTTGATTCATAGTACTGATGAAAGATAGTATGTTATGTATCTAATACATTCTAATATCTATCAATACTGTAGTGTACCATATAAATAAAGAATCATTATTTGTATGAGACATATTTGAATGATGTCGTACTCCATTAATCAACTATTGTATTAGATACATAACTGTAAGTGACAAACATTTATCATAGATTAAAAATTTATTAGATATTGATAGTTATGTATTAGTATTGTTGTATCAAATACAAATTTGTGTTTTTTTTACATTACATTGTTGTGTGTCAGGTAATTTATTATGTATCAGGTAAACTGTTATGTATCAAGTATATTGTGATGTATCAAGAGTAAAATTAAATGCAATAGCATGAATTAATTAACATAAGATAATCAAAATTAACAATATTAGGCTATCCACACAAATTTTAAGAGTAGTCCTCTAAAACTTAACCATATCTTTAACACAAAAATAAACAATTAAAGGTTTATGAAATACATGACTACTCTACATTAACCAAATCTTCTTCAGTGGGTTGTATAAAATGATCCTTTATGTTTGGATGCATCATCTTTTTCACTAAAATATATCCCTTGGTCTTTTTGCTACCATATTTTCAAAACAATGCTGCATATTTTGTACAAGGTAATTAGCTTGAAATTCATTAGGTGGGACCAGAATCCCATTGCTAGGATATTCAGCAAAGATTATTACCAAAACAAAATTTCTGTTGTAAGATGTACCAAACATTAACAAGTGAAATGAAATTTTTTTGATAACATATTTCATATACTTCCTTAAAAACATGAACAATACTTAAAAGTCTGAAGTTATATAAAGAGATTTGATACAAAATGAATTAGTCAAATTTAACACAAATATGTATCATACACATATGAATGAATTTAAAACACTGTACTTTAGTTATAAAACATTAGTGTTTATGTATCATGAGAACTATTGGGTAATGTATACATATGCGTAGCCTTTAAATTTGAGTAAGTCTAAGAAAAAAATTAAATATTGTACATACATAACAATAACTGATACATGATCGACTGCACAATTTGTTATAGTTATGTACCCAATAAATAATCAAAAACCTGAGACACACTAGTTTATATGTAAAAATGATAAACTTTATGTATCAAGAATGTGATTTGCTACTGTGTACAAATATATATCCTTCCAATTTGAATAAGGTTGGAAATACATAGCAACACTTGATACATGATAAATGATATATTTTGGTAGAATTTATGTAGCAAATACAGTATAATGAACCTAACAAATATTAAACGATGTTTCAAAATATTAGGATTATGCATCAAAACCTTTAATTTGAAAACGATTCTAAACTAGATACATTGTAAATCTAAACCTTTAGTAGTGAAGGGAGTGTATAGCCAGATTCGACCCCCCACCTCTTCAAAAGCTTTTTCAACGAACGATACATTGCATAAAATAGACTACTGTAAATGTAGTGTATTAGAACATTAAAACCATTATCAAAGGTTATAATAAAAATCAAAATAAAGTATATACATTAAAATTTGTACTTTAGATAAAGTTAAATGAGATAATATAGATCCCAATTTCTACCCCATTTGTGTGTGGGGGGGGGGGGGGGGGGGAGGGGGTGGTTCCACAGTAACTTTGAAAGTCAAAGGTGCATCCTTCTTTGACTTTGACCTTCTCCACACTCAAATTTTCATTAACAATGGATTGTGTATATTTTTGGATCTATTTTCAACAATATTTTTGTCATCAGAATAACAAAACACAACCTATATTAGGTGGGACTAATTGGATAATCTCAATATTAAAAAAAGAAGTATCTCCATAAGTATTGAAAATTTGTAGATGAATTGTTTTTTTAAAAAAAATGAAAAGTGATGAACTATAAACAGGAGAATAAGAAGAAGAACTACTCATTGAGCAAGTTGAAATCAATTGATTGGAGAGATAAGAGATATGAAATTTAAAAATCGATTGATGGAGGTAATTGTTGTGATTATAGGCGTGAAAATAGGAAGATAAATTGTGGATTTATGTCACGACCACCCACACTAACCCTCCGGTGGGAGAACCATTACTACAACCCGACTAAGCAACTTAACCAAAAACGATACATTTAAAGATATGGAAGCAGGTTTAATTGTCTTAAAGAAATATGGAGTTCCCATAAGCTATGAATGGTTTAACAAAACAACTAATGAACTATTGTAGAAAACAACCCCTAGAACCTAAAAGTCATTGTACCAAAACTACTAACCAACAAGTCTAAGAGAAAAGGGTACAAAAAACTATACATACGAGTAAATCTAATTAGAAAGTTTGAGTCCGAAAAGAATGGACTAAACAATTGAGGACCCATGGTAGCCTGAAAGAACTGTTTCACCCTTGAATTTGGTCTTGATCAGTGATCTTCAAGCTGAGGTCTATCCGTAGTTGCTTGAAGATTCCCTGTACTTCGAAAAAAGAACGAGCAAGTGAAATGCAATACACTACCATAGTGTATTGGTAAGATCACGCGACAATTGCAGTAAGCAAAATACACACAAGAAATTACAACATAGTAAACACATATACTTAATGTATAGATCAGTTATCATTTCAGGAGCAATGTACAATTCCACATTATCAATAACAAGTAGATGCGACAGTACAATGGTCCTCTAATGGAACCCACACCAAAATTTTAGTGTGTCGAGACGTGACACCCGATCCATATGTATGTGTCTAAACGTGACACCCGATCCAACATATGTGTCGAAATGTGACACCCGATCTAATATATGTGTCAGAATGTGACACTCGAACCAATCAACACAACCAGAATAACAATCAAACCCATATTGAGCATCACTCATTGTCCTACAATCAAGTAATAGTTTCATGGCATGTAATTGTTTATATATATACTCATTTGCATTATATTCAATTCACATATCACTATTCACATACACATGCATACTGCGAATCAATTAACCGGCGTATATAACACAAACAGGAAATAAAACTATCACCTATCTCGAAACCAAGCTTGAATCCTCCTAAGACACTTGAGCCTTCCCTTTGCAGATTCTTTTCGCTTGTTCTTGATCTAAAAACAATCAATTAACGCAAAGATCAATAAGCAAGGTGTAATTTACTTTGTTAATAATCAATCTATCTATCCATGGCAAAACCCAAGATCCTAAGGTTCAATTAGGGCTTTTCCCACCATTAACTTCAAGTCAAAATCGTCTCCCAATGATAATTACCCAAGAATCTAAGTTCTACGGATCGAAAAAATGGGTTAGGGGAGTAATAATCTTACATTTAGCTCTATAAGTTGTGTAAAACTTTCAAGAACTTGCCCTAGGTCGTCTCTTAGCTCTCAAGAACGAAGGTTTGCAAAAAATAACATTTTTGGGGTTTTTACCTGATTTAGGTCGCAATTGTCCCGTCACAGCGGGATCCAACCCGCCATGGATGGATTAATCCAACCCCAGTGGCTTACATGGAGACAAAGAGTCATAATTTATGTTCTAAACTCCTATTTCACAACACACTTTCAACCCCTGACATTCAAAAACTAACTGTTCATGCTAAAATTAGTTTGAGGAGTTCAACTCGCCCGAATTAGATTTCGTAAAGCTGTACGGGCTCCCCAACGTCTTGGCTATCCACTCATGTGATCAAATTATTAATTAATTCTCTCATTCATTAGAAGATTTCCCTAGACCTCACCTGACTCAGATTTCGTCCAAATCTGGACTAGGCTAAGAATTCCCAAGTCACTACTCAAAAGTTTTCTGGCACAAATTATTTCCCCATTGGCATTTCCATAACGACGGGAACATGTTATTACAATAGATACCAATTTACCCATCACTTGTCTCCGATGGATAAACTAGGAAAACAAGGCTAAAGTAAGAGTAGAGTAGTACCTGAATTGTTAAACAACTTAGAATACTTGTCTCGCATGTCCCTCTCGATTTTCCAAGTAGCTTCCTCAACTGGGCGATACTTCCATGAACTTTCACCGACTTTATCTCCTTGGTCCTTAGCTTTCGGATATCGCTATCAAGGATTGAAACCTGTTCCTCTTCACACTGAAGGTCTTTGTCTAACAAAACTAAGTCCCATTTTATGATGTAATCCCCGTCCCCACGATACTTATTCAGGATGGACACATTAAACACTGGTTGAACTCCACATAAGCTAGGAGATAAGGCCAACCTATAAGCCACTGGCCTTACACAGTCAAGAATCTCAAATGGTCTAATGTATTGAGGACTAAGCTTGCTCTTCTTGCCAAATCTCATCACCCCCCAATGGTTTCACATATCAAGCCTCAAGCCCTCACATAAAGTTCCTCAAACAGGGCCATGTCAATTCTATAATGGTAATTGTTATTATAAGAGAACTCACACAAAGGTAAGAATTTGTCCCAATGTCCTCCAAAGTCAATCATACATGCCTTAAACATGTCCTTTAACACTTGAATAGTCCACTCTGACTACCCGTCTGCCTGTGGATGGAAGGCTGTGCTAAAAGTGAGTTGAGTGCCCAACTCCTCATGCAATTTTCCAAAACATGGACATAAACTGTGTACCACGGTCCGAGATGATAGAATGGGGCACTCCATGCAGCCTCATTATCTCCATCACATATACCTTAGCCAACTGCTACACATTATAGTATAATCTGACGGGAATAAAATGGGATGACTTAGTCAATCTATCCACCACTACCCAAATGGAATCAAATATTCCCAAGGTCTTCGGGAGACCAACCACAAAATCCATAGCTATCCTTTCCTACTTCTATTCCGGAATTGGCATTCGCTGAAGCAAACTTGCAGGCCTTTGGTGCTCATATTTTACCTGTTGACAGTTGTGGCACTTAGCCATAAACTCAGCTATGACTCTCTTCATGCCATGCCACCAATAAAGTCATTTCAAGTCTCGGTACATCTTAGTCACACCCGAATGAATTGAATACCGCGAACCATGGAATTCTATCAACATCTTTTGAGTCAAGTCATCCACTTGGGGAACACAAATTCTTCCTTTAAAACTGAGCACACCCCAAACATCAAGAGTCACATCTTGTGCTTTACTAGACACTGGTTTTTTTCTGAGCTCATTCAAACTCTCATCCTCAAACTATTTGGCCTAAGACTCAAAGGGAATTTCTCAAAAAAGGTCGAAAGAACACTCAAAAATTAAATCTTAGCTCTAACTTGAATTTAAATTATGAATTCAAGGTTATGATTTGTTATAGGAAGATATCGTAATGATTAAATGATTTTTAGATAGTTAATCATGAGAAACAATTGAAAACACTACCTGGGGAGCAAGTTCGCTATGTGGAGATAAATTATAATGTTTTGTCAAAATAGTTTTTAAAAATAGTGGGGTTCACGATCTCTCCACGACGCAGAGAGAAAAACATTCACTTCTGAGGAATAGGTTCGTGACGCAGACCTGGTACTTGTTTTTTATCCGACTTTTTCTTCGTCATTTTCTAACCCCAATTCGCCTAAACTCGATTCTTTTTCTGAATTATCTTTATATTCAGATATCCACTACATGTACACAAGAATCTAATAAAACACAAAGGACTCATCAATCTCATTTAAACTCAAGAGCGAAAGACAATTTCAAGAACACAATTCAAGAACACCAAACTTTCAACATTCTAGAACGAATTTTGATGAAATTAACATGAATGATGTGTGGGTGAACAAAAACAACACTATGGAAGCTTACATACCTCTTAGGGATCTAACCCATAGCAAAAATCCGTAACAAAACTCAAGAACCTCAACAGATGCCTTGATCCTTTCCTTTTTTCTCTTCTATTCTCTTTTTGAACTCTCAACTAAAACCCTAGGCGCATATTAGGATTATAAAACTGAACCTAATCAGATTAGACCCCTAAAACCTTACTAAAAATAAATTAAATATGTTTGGGTAAGGAAATGACCAAAATACCCCTTACTATTTTTGGGTAAGTTTCCTTATTTGGACAGCTCGACTTCAAATGGGCATATCTCCCTCATACGAGCTTGAATCTTAGCAAATTTGGTGGCGTTGGAAATATAATTCAAAGACCTGTCATTTTATATAATATTGCCCACCTAACTCATCTTGTACTGAAAGTTATGGTTGTTTGAAGTTGACCCAAAACTTAATGGAACATAGAAAAGATTTGAATGAACTCTCTTTAGTTATTTTTGGAATTCAAGGTTCTATATCTAGTGACCTTAACACTTAATAAAAAATTAAATTCCTTGGTAAAAACTTACTCACTACGAATAATGGTTCAAGTCTTAGCTCAAAAAGTTTATGGGGTGTTATAGTTTGTTCTGGTAAGAATGTTTCTTATAATCATCTTAATGTTTTTGGGTCTAAAGCCTTTGTGGATGTTCCTAAGGATGAGAAGTCAAATTTGGATGTTAAAACTAGACAATGTATCTTTGTTGGTTATGGTCAATACCAATTTGGTTATCGTTTCTTTGATTCAGTTGAGAAGAAACTTGTTAGAAACCATGATGTTGTGTTCTTTGAATACCAAACAATTGAAGATCTTGACAAAATTGAGAAAGTTGAGAGCCTAGTTGATGTTGATCCAATTCCTTTGACTATTGCACTTGGTGAAAATCTTCAGAATGATAAAAATCAAGTTGATATTGAAGATGGTGATCATATTCAAAATGAACAGTATGTCGTTGATGCCCCTGTGCAAGACGATGTAGTTGGTCAGCAATCAACTATTATTAATTCTTTAGAGAGTTCTCTCAGAAGATCTACTAGAGTGAAAATACCTCTATCTTGTTATTCTCCCAATGAGTGTGTACTCTTGACTGATGGGGGAGAACCTAAGAGTCTTCATGAGGCCATGGAAAGTGAAGAAAAAGAAAGGTAGTTTCATGTTATGGAAGAAGAAATGAAGTATCTACATAATAATCATACCTTTGATTTGGTTATGTTACCTAAAGACAGAAAAGCTGTGAAAAATAGGTGGGTTTTTAGGGTGAAAGATGAACATGGTAACCCCATTCCACGATACAAGGCTAGATTAGTTGTGAAGGGCTTTAACCAGAAAAAGGAAATTGATTTTGATGAGATATGTTCTCCAGTTGTGAAGATGTCATCCATTCGTGTGGTACTAGGTTTGGCTGCAAGTAAGGATTTTGAGGTTGAGCAAATGGATATTAAAACTATTTTTCTCCATGGTGACTTGGATAAAAAAATTTATAAGGAGCAACCGAAACGCATTGAAGTCAATGGAAAAGAGAATTATTTTGCAAATTGAAGAAGAGCTTGTACGGTTTAAAACAAGCTCCTAAGCAATGGTACAAAAGTTTGGTTCTTTTAAGATTCATCAGGGCTTCAAGAAGACTTCTTTAGACCATTATGCTTTTGTTCAAAAATTCTCTGATGCTGACTTTATTATCATTTTGCTTTATATCGATGACATGCTTGTTGTTGGTCATAATGCTTCTAGGATTAAAAAGTTGAGGCAAGAGTTGAATAAGTCTTTTGCTATGAAAGACTTCGGACCAGCAAGACAAATTCTTGACATGTAGATTGTCTGTGATAGAGATGCCAGGAAGTTGTGGTTGTCACAACAAAAGTACATTCAGAATGTACTTCATAGATTCAATATGGATAAAGCTAAGGTTTTCAATACACCTTTAGCTATATATGCACTTTAAATTGAGTACTAAGCACTGTCCTTCCATTAATGGTGCGAAAGAAGATATGAATAAAGTTCCTTATGCTTCAGTTATTGGTAGTTTGATTTATGCAATGGTGTGTACAAGACCAAATATTGCTCATGTTGTTGGTATTTTTAGCTGTTTTCTTTTTAATCTGGGAAGAGAGCATAGGAATACTGAAAAGTGGATTACAAGATATCTTTGTGGAACTTCTAGTCTATGTTTGTGTTTTGATACATGAATCCTATTCTTTGTGGCTATACTGATTTAGACAAGGTCGGTGATGTTGATACTCGTAAGTATACTTCAGGCTACTTGGTTACTTTTGAAGGGGGAGCTGTGTCTTGGCAATCAAGGTTGCAAAAATATGTTGCTCTATCAACTACTGAGGCTAAGCTTATTGTTGTTGTTGAAGCTTGGAAATAGTTTATCTAGATGAAGAGATTTTTGGGGAGCTTGATTGTGCTCAAGAGAGGTATGTGTTTTACTGTGACAGTCAAAGTTCTATTCATCTTGGCAAGAATTCTACATTTTATGGTCGATCTAAACACATTGATGTGAAGTATTATTTGATTCAAGATGTGTTGGATCCTAAGTTGCTTGAACTTGAAAAGATCCATACCTGTGATAATGGTTTCGACATGATGACTAAACCTTTACCAAGAGTGAAGTTTGAGGATTGTTGCATGATCTTAAGGATGGCGGTCTCCTCCACATAGTTGTGGGGGCGGGGGGATTGTTGGGTTTAGGATCTTTTTTCTCTTCCTATGTGGATAAATTAAATTCTTATTTGGACCAGCCTAATTTAGCCCATAAGCCGAATATTATGTGGCATATATAAGGCTTATTTAGGTCTTATTTTCATAAACACAAGAGAGAAAAATAAAGAGAGAACCATTTTAGAGATTGAGAGAAAGAGAAAAAAATCTCATTTTTGCTTCAAGAAATTTTCTGCTCAGGCAATCCACTTTAAACATATTTTATTGCTTCGTTAACCGTTGGATCATGCTCAAATTTGATCTAGGATTTTTTAGCATCTAGTTCTTGCAATTCAACGGTGGAGATTAGATTTGGTATTCTATAGCTCGTTTTAGATGAATTATCTTATTTAATTCTCTAGTTTTGGTGCAATCTTGTTTCATTGTTTCTTGTTGTTTGGCACTTTTTTTGTGGCCAATTTTAGAGAAAAATATTTCAACTCTTGGTGTTTATAGTGGAGCTTTTGGTTTTGTAGTTTTTTACTCTTCACATCAAAGGGTTTTCCACATAAATCTCGGTGTCTTGTGTGTTTGATTTATTCTTGTCTTATTGTTTTAGTTTGATTGATATACTTGTTGTCCATTCTTCGTATTGCTTGATTTAGTTTGTCTTCTCTTGGTTCAAATTGAAAGGGAAAGTTTAGACTTGCGTATTATTCCACTGTTATCTTGTCGGGCACTCTATGTTAGTGTCGTGCCTTTCCCAACAAAACGATTGAGAGATGTCAATTATAAAACCTTGGAAAAGCTGATCAACTTAGAAGTTTTATAGCTTTGAATGCAATAAATAAAATTATCAAGTTTGTATTTAATCTAAATATATCAATCATTCCTATTAATTTGTTGAAAGAAATTTTAATCTCTTAGAGTTATTCACACTGACATTTGTGATACAAATTCAACACCATCTCTTGGTTAGAAAAGTATTTCATAACTTTTACTGATAATCGCACTAGATAATGTAATACTTATCTATTGAATGGTAAGGATGAAGCAATAGAAACATTTAGGCAATATAAAACTGAAGTTGAAAGTATGGTGGATAAAAAGATGAAAATTATTCAAATTATAAAAGTGGAAATATGATTTCTTCTTTTGTAGAAATATGTTTGGAAAATGGAATCATCCATCAAACTACAGACCACACTCACCTCAATCTAATAGAATTGTGGTAAGAAAAAAACTAAAATTTGAAGGAAAGGAAGGGTTGTGAATCTCTTCAAGGGTTGTGACTTTGTCGAAGGGTTGTGACCTTTACGAAAGGTTGTGTCTTTTCTAAAGGATTGTGTCCATTTGAAAGGTTGTATTATTTTCCAAAGGGTTGTGACCGTTTTGAAAAGTTTTCCCTTTTTCATAGAATTGTGACCTTTTTGTTAAGGCACAATTAACACGTTTTCATACTTCCCTTTGTTGGCTATAAATAGAGAGGGTTTTCTCTCATTTTTTGACATTTTATTCTTTCTTGCCTCTACATACATTTCTTACAAACAAAATCGATCAATCGTGTGTGTGTATGATATCGTTGCTATCTTTTTGAGTTCATTGAAATTATCGAAGTTTGAGGTACTTATACTTCTTTAATGGTTAATATGTTCTATCTTGGAAGGAATTAATCTAGGATAATTGAGGAGATTATTTCTTAAGGACACAGAATGGGTTTTGTGGATTCAGATAGTTCTTTTCTTTTTCTTTTCATCTTTTATTATTTTCAATTCGCTAATCTAGAGGAAATTTGAATGTCTTACTTATTAGTTTAGGTTTAAAACAAAACTTGTGGGGGAAGCTATCATTACAAACAAAAGGGAATGACAAAAAGTTTTGTATGTTCAGAAAGGAAGTACCAAAAAGTTTTCTTTGTTCAGAAAGGGAGCAACAAAAAGATTTGTTTGTTCAATATAGAGAATTAATCGTCGCCCCTTAATGTATATACATGCAATAACTCTTGAAAGTTAGTGATCTAACAATTCTCAAGACACGGTTTATTCCATATGAGAAATGGATAGGATGGAAATCCAACTTGAAGTATTTCAAAGCGTAGAGGTGTTTAGTTAAAGTCCAATTTCCTATTTCAAAAGGATCAAAATAGGACCTAAGAATGTGGACTGTATGTTCGTTGGATATGCTACAGATAGTAAAGCATGTTGATTTTTGGTTTTCAAGTCTGAACATTCGAATAGTATAGTAAATGGTATAAACAATCTTGAAAAGAACCAAATGAGCATGTACTTAATAAAGAGATTCATAGGCATACTAAATGTCAAAAGATCTACATCCTTCGATTTTGATTTTGTAAAATGTTTTTTTTCTTGAAAATAAGTCTCATATATTTGAAGAATCTATGTCTTTTATGGACTCATCATTTTGGGATAAGGTTGTCATTAGTAAGATAGATTCAATCTTGAGCAACCATACTTGGGATTTGGTTGATCTTCCTCCAGGAAATAAATCTTTGGGTTCAAAGTGGATCTACAAAAAGAAAAAAAAGTTGATGGAACTATTGAAAAATACAAGGCAAGACTTGTTGTCATAGGCTTTAGACAACAAGAAAACCTTGATTATTTTGACACATAATAGTCACTTACTAGGATTATATCAATTGAATTGTTAGTTGCGCTAGTTGCATTATATGACCTTCAAACTCATCAAATGGTGTAAAAGTAATTTTCTTAAATGGAGAATTGGAGGAAGAAATTTACTTGCAACAACCCGAGGGCTTTGTGGATACTAATAAAGAAAAGAAAATGTGTATAACTTGTTAAGTCACTTTATGGACTAAAACCAATCACCCAAATGATGACATGTGAGGTTTGACCAAACCATGTCGAAAAATAGATTTAAGATTAATAAATGTGATAAATGTGTTTATATTAAAGACACACAAATCACAAGGTCATTGTTTGTTTTTATGTTGATGATAAATTGATCATCAAAAGAGACATTTCTAACATAAATGCTACTAAACATATGCTAGAAAGCAACTTCGATATGAAAGACATTGAAGTTGCTGATGTGATATTAAGTATAAAAATCCTTAGAAATCCACAAGATCAAATTTGCACAATTTCACTATATTGAAAAGGTACTTGACAAGTTCAAGTATTTGGATTTCAATATTTTCAAGACTCCAATAAATGTGCGCTTTGTACATCAAAAGAATGAAGGCGAAAGTGACTTAAAATTAGATTACACTAGAGTAATGAGAAGTACTATATATATATCATGAAGTGTACGCGATTGGATATAGCATATTCTATTAGTAAAATTGAGTCGTTTAACAAGTAATGTCAATCAAACTCATTAGATAACAATAAAAATGGTTTTAGAGTATTTAAAAAATACTCAAAAACTATGATTTGCAAATAACTAATATTCAACAATATTGGAAGAATATAATGATGCAAATCAAATCACCAAGCCAAATGAAGTAAAATCCACGAGTGAATATGTACTTACTCTTGGTGGAGGATCAGTCTCTTGGAAATCTTTCAAACATGGATATATCGCTCGCTCTACTATGAAATTTGAGTTTATTGCTCTTGATAAGGCCGACGAAGAAGTTGAATGACTCCCGAGTTTCTTGAAAGATATTCTTTTATTGGCCCAAACATTTAGCATCAATATGCATACATTGTAAGAGCTAAGTTGCAATAGGTAGAGCATGGAGCATGATGTCTAACGAAATGTCTCGTCATAGATGATGTAGACATAATATGGTTAGAGAACTACTCTCTAGTGGAATTATCACAATTTCCTATGTAAAGTCAAAGGATACTGTGTCATCCCCACTTACAAAAGGCCTAACTTGAGAGGGAATTGATAAATTATTAAAGGGAATAGGACTATGGCCGAGGACAAGTCATCGTGGCGGTAACTCTACCTAGATCCCAAGATCTATGTTGATGGAGATAAAATAAATTCATTGAAGAAGTTTCAACATTGTCAAAATTATTTTATGGTCCATTCTTATGACGAAACAATGTTCAGTAACAATAATAAAGGCATTCAAAATTTTGAATGGTTTCTAAGTTTGATACAGGGTAAATCAAATGGTGTATCTATAGGATAACAAATTTATAAATCATCTATGTATGTGTCAAGTGTAAGCCGCCTAAAGGAGAATCTGTGTGAAGCCAGTTCTCTATGCACTTATAAACCAACACGTGTTTATGGTTGAAACAAATAAAACAATGAGAACCAAAATAGTTTAAGGGTTGATCGTGTGACTTATATTGTCTAGGCATACACCAAAGCTCGAAGGTTCAAAGATATGGAATTTACCAATTGACCGAGTATATCCAATATACGTTCACTATGGAAAGTTCAAAGGAAAATCTACTTATCCAGATGCAATTAATCCTTACTCACGAGTCAAAGAGTTTTTCTTGTGTATGTGTTAATAGTAGTCATTCCTATTCATGTGGGGGATTGTTGGGTTTTCAAGGTCTGAATAGGAAATGAAGTGTTGTGACTTTTATGAAGAATTACGACTTTTACAAAGGGTTGTGACCTTTATGAAAGGTTGTGTCTTTTCTAAAGGGTTGTGACAATTTCAAAGGCTGCACCTTTCCCAAAGGGTTGTGACCTTTCTGAAAGGTTGTCTTTTTTCGAAAGAGTTGTGACCTTTCCATTAAGACACAATTAAAACCTTTTCATACTACCCTTTGTTGGCTATAAATAGAGAGGTTTTCTCTCATTTTTCTGCATAGAATTCTTCCCTTCTTCTCTTTAGATTTCTTACAAACAAAATCGATCAATCGTGTCTGTGTATATGACCTTGTTGTTGTCTTTGTGAGTTCTTTGAAATTATCAAAGTTTGAGGTATTGTAACTTATTTAATGGTTAATGCATTTTATCTTGGGAGGAATTAAATCTACCATCTTGGGTACTGGAGGGGATTAAATTTCTTAAGGACACAGAGTTGATTCTATGGACTCGGATAATTCTTTACTTTTTCTTCTCATATTTTATTATTTCTGATTTGCTAATTTGATGAATACATAAGATATCATAGTTATCTTACGAATAAAGCAATTGTTGTTTGTCTTCTCTACATTTATATGATTTTCTACATATTTTGAGGTTCTATCATGAGATTTTTAATGAAGCTAACACCTATACGGAGAATGAAAATGAGCTCCTTCTAAAAAGTCTTGGATTAATTCAATTATTGTCACACCCCGAAACTACCCCCCAAGACATGGACACGGAACCTAGGATCACGAGTGACCCCAAGCTAACCCTGAGCTAGCATATCATAAGCATTCTAAAAGATTATTGTGTAAAAATATATTATGCGGAAGCTAGAAACTATCATAAAATGAAATGATAGGGAATACCCATTACTATCTAAATAAATAATCTGTGAGTTTAATGACAATGGAAATATCAAAGTCCAAAGCTAAAACTGAATCTAACTATGTCTGAAATAAAGCCTCTAACTGACTGGAAATGTTGGGACACGCCCTAGCTAGATCTAGAAAAATTGAAACTAAAGACTAAAAGTAGAAAGAAAATTATGTCAATCATCCTTGAAGAATGAGGTCTCACCACTAATGCTGCTGAACTGGGGATTGGGAATCAATTTATGCATGATATGAATACTAAGGACCTGAACCTACATCACGAGAAGATATAGCGCAGAGTATGCATCAGTACTTGAAAGTTATTGAGCATGCAAGATAGAATAAAGTTGCACAATGTACATAACTAAACAAAGCATATACAATATGAACATGATACTATACTGAAAATACTGTACATGAACTAACTGAATGCAATGACAACGTTTTATAACATGCTAAAACTGAATATGAAATTGTACTGATAACCTGGTTAATGCAGTAGAATATGAATGTGGGAGCTACTAATAACCGACATAAAACCACATGAGCTAAATATGGAGTCCAATGTATATGCCTCATCGAGAGGACCCAATATACCTTGCCAGAGGTATAGAGGCATGATTGGCATGATCACTAAAATGTAATGCCCACAGGGGGGACTTATAAACCTACGACGGCACATAGTTCTGGGACTATTCAAGTACACTGAACCCTAGTCCACTCGGTCTAAGCCTACTCCTAATTAGAATATATGTAAGAAATATCATGACTGTAATACTGAAGTACTAGATAACTCAATTACTGACATGCAAACTCTGAGAATGCAACAATTATAACTAACAATGTGACATTCGGAAACTGAAGCATGTATATCTCTTTAAAGTGACCTAGCATGTGTAATATATGAAATAAATGAATCTACAAAACTAGGGTTCTAAATATCATGAAAGAAACTAAGCAACATTATCATAATCTGATTTGGATCATTCTAACAACTAAAACCCAACAATTTCTAACATTCAAGAAATCCTAGATCTAGATAATATTAAGGGAATAAAGATTCTAACTGAAATCTATGGACTTTATGGGTGAAAGGAACCCACTAATGAAATACCACATACTTGGTGATGAATTCCACAGAGAAATCTTTTGATTTCAGGGCTGGAACTGACAAGAACTTATTGTAATCTTGAACAAGGGCTGCTCGAATTCTTCTCCCCTTTTGTTATAATTTTTTCTTCATTTTGGTGAATGATTGATTAGGTTAGGTTCTAATTTAGTTTCTAGGCTAAAACTAACCAAAACAATATAGTCGACGGACCAGACCGACAGTCCATCCTGGAAACCATCAACAGGGGTTCTGGGACTGAAAGTTGGGGGGTCTGACCCACGGTCCTAGACCATGGACTGTGTCCTGACCTATGGTCTGTAGGTCCTAGCATAGGCTGACCCTTAGTTGATTTTCCTTGGCCTTTTCTGGGAGGGGCTGCAGATGGTGAACCACGGACCACCAGGACGGACTATGGGTCACCCTACGGTCCATGGGTGGTGCTCGTCGGTGGCACCTGTAACTTCTAAAATTTGTATTTTGGTTAGTTCTAGCATACAGGGTGTTAAAATTATATATGATGTGTGAATCTGCTCGAAATCCTCCGTTGGTAATAGAAGTTCTAAATTTAAAATTAGAGTTCTGGCAGTTGATTGATTTCATGAGTCAATTGGAACAAAAATGAAAGCATTGAAATAAGCCTATTGGGACCCTAATTCTAAAATTATTTTGTATGTATCCAATTCCTTTAAATAGTAGTTTTTAGTGTCTTTTGGAGTTTTGAGTATTGGAATGGTATTTTGTCAATTCTAATAGTCCTGAAATGTGGAAATTGGTGTAAGAGAGTTTTCAGTTTTAGGTTTGGAGTCTTTTTGATGATTTGAGGTACTAAGTTTGAAATTACTGAGATTTTAGCCTTAGAGTTGATTTTGGTCAATGTTTGGGGTTCAGATTCGGATGCTCAGATAAGATTTTTGACAGTTCCATTAGATTCAGGGGATCATTTTAGGCGTAGGTGATGTCTTGGATGAATTTTCACAGATGCCGAGCTTAATTTAGCCTTCTTAGGCGTTATGTTCGTTTTTTATGACACTCATGGATTTTAGGTCAAAGAGACTTCAGATTTTTATTTTGATAGTTCCTATGAGTTTAGAACATCAATTTTATTCAAATTTCATATATGGTTTGTGTGTACGAGGTTCTAAACGAATCTCGAGGATTTATTTGATGATTTCAAAGTTGGGATTTATTTTCTAGTGTTTGCTGACCTCGCAATCTAGGAGGGTCTTCCCTTTCATAAGGGTCACATTAGCAAAGACTAGTTCTCTTTCGTGAAGGGTCAAGTGCTCAGACTTTCGTGAAAGGGAAGACCTATTTGTGATCGTGACTTTCGCATTAGCAAATGCCAGTTCATGAAAAAGAAGGCCGGATATTTTTTTGAGGTTCACTTAAGCGACATTATAGATGATTTTTGGCCTGCAATTTTAAGGTTTTACCCCATTCTCACCATTTTGAGTTTTGGAAAATATTTTAAGGCGATTTCAAATCGATTTATAGTGCTAAATCATTTGGTTATGCCTTTGTGACCCTAAAACTTCAATTCCCTTTTATCATTTATAAATTTTAACATCAAATATTAGGATTTTGATTGGCAAGTAGAAAGATTTTTCAAGATCTTGGGTTCTAATGTAAAATCATAATTTTGAATTGATTTTAATCCCTTTGTCGAACTGATTTTCACCAATAAATTTCAAATGCCTTGGATAACATTTTCATGTAAAGAGTTTTGATTCAAATCTCATTTTCAGAATTGGGTTTTTGAGTTAATTTGACCCATTTTTCAAAGTGTATGATCTGGGTGTTTTTATTTTCAAAATCTTATTGTGATTACTTGATTGGATTAGATTGTGTGGTTTATGAAATTGTTCACAAAGTGAAGGCTAAAGTCTTGGATTGACTTTTGATAGAATTGAGGCGAATGACACCTTTTAAAATCGGTAGGATCTTGTATTTCCCTGTTGAAGTGTGTGATCATCTCATCAAAAAGCTTAAGCTGTTAAAGAGAGCACACTTTTATTATTTAATTATCTTCCCAACATTCCCTATGTTGTGTGTGTGGTGGAGTAGTGGAAATGAGTGATGGGTTCAACTACTCTATTTTAATGTCACATGAGCTTCTATATATCTGCCATTCAGATTTCTACAATTTGATCTATGAATGAGCAAATTTTTCTCACATTGAATACACAGTAACATCAGCAAAACAACTAAGAACTTTCATATTTCAGGTTACTTTTTTGCATTAAAAAGTTAACGTATTCTTTTGCTATTAAAGCGAAAAAACTGACTCATGTTGTACATCCTTAACATGCTGCAAGTTGAAGATCATTAGAAGAAGTTGTTTATTTTCACCAAGTTATTTTACAGAAATTGCAACTAAACCTCAAGAATAATCAACATTCTCATTCCCTTGATAAGGTACACGATTTGTGTAATTGATGTCACTCTCTGCACATGTTTAAAATATGTAACCATCCATTAATTTTTAACTTTTCTCATTGTCTCTCTAGGTATTTGCCCGTTGTATTTGTTGGAATAATAATTTAATGTTTGAGTAGGAATCTTAAGTTATTTAGGATTTGTTATTTTGATATTTATTTACTTAATGTCAATAAAATATTTTCCTTCAAATTGGTATTAGAGCTAGTAATCTTCACCACCAAAATAACATATATGACATTTCCGCTAATTCCTTCTCCTATGTTCAAAGGAGAAAATTATCAATTATGGGTTGTTAAGATGAAGACATATTTACAATCTGTGGATCTATGGGATATTGTTCAAGAAGATGGTGAACCATCACCACATCTTGTCAATCCAACTTTGGCTCAAATCAAAAATCACAATGAAGAAATTATTAAAAAGTTCAAAGAATTGAATAGTTTATATTCCTTAGTATCTGAAGAATTTTTCACAAAAATCATGACATGTGAAACTCTAATGGAAATACGGAATTCTCTAAAGGATGATTATTTGGGAAATGAGCAGTCAAGCTTAATGCAAGTTTTGAACCTTAAAAGACAATTTGAGATTCAAAAGATGAAAGAAATAGAAGGAATTAAAGATTATGTAAGCTAACTCACATCAATTGCCAACAAAATTAGATTGTCTAGTAAAAAAAATCCCGATACCAGAATTATTGAGAAAGTTCTTGTAACTTTGCCTAAAAATTTTGAATCCAAGATTTCTTTACTTGAGGAGTTTAAAAATCTCTAAAAAAATTTAGTCAATGATTTGGTGAATGATTTGCAAGAAGTTGAGTAAAAAGGGGCAATTAGAGATGAACAAACAACTATAGAGGCTTTTGTTGCTGAAATATCAAGTGCACGAATGAAAAAAATCCACCTTGAAGTATATATAAGAAAAACAATCATGCAGTCACCTTCAAAAGGATTGCAACTTTAAAGAGATCCAAGAAAACGTGGCACAAGAGGAACAAGAAAAAGAAATTCTTCTCTAATTAAGAGTTGTTGAAAGATACAAAAAAAAGATGGAGTTGTTGGGAAGGGCATCAATGAGAGTTGGAGAGAGAGTGCTCCAACACCAAAAAAAAAAAAAAAAAAAAAAAAAAAGAAAAAAAAGAGAGTTTGTGGGAAGGGCATCAATGAGAGTTGAAGAGAGAGTGCTCCAACAACAACAAAAACAAAAAATGGTGCTGATAGGAAAGGCATCAACCTTGTAAGTTTGAGAGACGTGCTTCAACATAACCAAGAGAAAAAATATTGTGAGTTGGAGAAAAAGTGCTCCAACACTTGGAAGTTGGAGAGTAGTGCTCCAACACAACCAAGAAAAAAATATCATGAGTTGGAGAGAAAGTGCTCCAAAACTTGGAAACTGTACAGAATGTACTTCAACACAACCAAAAAAAAATTAATGAGAATAGAAGAGAAGTACTCCAACAATTGATTATTGAAGAGAAGTACTCCAACTGTTGAAGATTGAAGAGAAGTACTTCAATACAACAACAATGGCAGGAAGAAAAAGGCAAGAATATAGAACTTTTAACTACGGGAGATTGTTGGACTAATAATTCAAAGTTGGAGAAGGAATCTTAAGTTGTTTATAATTTCTTATTTTGGTAGTTACTTAATTAATGTCTAGTTAGGATTTGTTTGTCCTAGTTCATATAGGATATATATTTTCTAGTCCTAGTTTAGTTTGATTGCTTACTATTATAAATATGAATGTTGTTAGTTATTCTCAATATACGAAAATACATAGAAATATACCAAAAATACAAGATTTTATAAATAAAATATTTCCTTCAGCATTCTTTTACTATAGTGTTAAAATGATCATTTAGTATGCTTTTCGCTTGAATTAGTTGTACGTTTTGCCTAAAAAATTGTATAGCTTATGCATATTTTGCTTGAGTGGAAAAAAATGTCAGCTTAAGTATTATTAAATCTATTTTGCTTATAACTGTCAGCTGAATTATAATTATATTGCATCACAATATTCTGATATTGGCTGCTGCTTTCAGATACCTAACTTATCATTCAAGAGGGACAACTTGATAGGAAGATTATTTCTTTAGTGACTCGAATTACTGGAAACTTGGAGTGCTTTCTCTCACAATAAGATGATGTAAAGGTGCATCATTGTCAACTAAATATTGCAAACTAATCGGTATGTCCACTTTCGCATGTAAGGACATTTTGATTATCTTAAAACCATTCAGAAAAATCATAGGGATACTACACACAAGTTTTTCCCCAGTATGTCAGCCTTTAGCTTCTTGAAGTATTTCTTAAGAATAGCAAAATGAAGGTCAACAAAGTTGGGTCCATGCCTTGAGCTCCATCTTATGCAAAACACTTTGAACATTCTAATAGCCTTACCAACTACATTGGAAAGTAATTTGATTATTGGTATCATGAAGAAAGAGCTATTTATGTTAGAAAATAACATACATAGTGGAAACATTTTAGAATCATACATCATACATGAATATAGACAACAATCACAAATATGTATCACATACAAAGTATGCTAAAAAAACCTCAAGGATTACCTCTTGAAGCATATGCAGAGATCTTGGAGAAAAGCTGGTTCTAGCTCTGTGGTCTTCTACAGTGATCCCAAATTAACAATGAAACTCTCTCAATACTTGGGTGGGAAAGTGTCGAATAAGAAACTCAATATCTTTCTAGGTTAGAAATATCCCTACTTGTAGAGATTTCTTCTCAATCCAAAAAGGAGAAGAAAGTATAAGTCATTTTCCTTCAAGAAAAGAAACACATGTTTCTTTTCTTTCTAGAAGAGAAAAAATATATATTATTTTTTCTTTTTTTTTCCCTTGAAAATAGGATTATGAGTTCTAGTTAAATATTACACTATAGGGATCACATAATTAATTATTGAGACTTCCTATTATGTAAATAATTCCAAGAATTAATTTAAATTATTCTTACAATAATAAATTACAAATCATTTCACTAGAAATTCGTAATTGCATTCCTCCATTTATAATTCATATTTCCGCACTAAACACTTATGTAATTTCTCATGTGAAGATAACTAATACTATTCAGTAAATTAAATTACTAAAGAAGAAATTTTCAATGATTAATTTTCTTTGGAGTAGTATTTAAATTATTTCATGTGCTAGATTCATACATCTATTGGTCAGGTTTACACATGAAAATTTTAAGCTTCTCATAAAAAGGGTATATCATCAATCTCTATATTGAGATATGAACTCCATTAACTAACTAACTGTTTCAGCAATATGTATATTATTATCATCCAATTTACCAGGCATATTGATCTATCTCAAATCTCACCTTTCAATAAATAAAAATGATAATTCATATATATAGGTCATAATCATTATATCAAGATTGAGAATATAAGTACATTTAATAGTTTAGAGAATATGTTTTTATCAGTCACTCTAAAACATCTATCTCTACTTGTTCCCATTCAATACATACAAATTGCACTGTCACGAGAAGTTAGAACTATAGCATTCTCATAATCAAGATAGATTACATTTAATCTCATACTACAACATTTCTTATGGTTTGTCCAAATTTCAATCTACGAATGTGCACTGTAGCTTTTAACTCATAAGAACTGATGATTTAATTTTATGTGTATAAGCTTAAGTTATATACCACAAATCACCTACTATATAAGTTGAGGACATACGTATGACAAATTTATCTATTTAATGTAGCACTCTATTGAATTGAATAAATAAATAAACAATTGTTCAATAAATAATAATATATCAAAACGCATGGTTAATGGTATATCCTAACAATATCTCACTTAGACTCATAACCATGTACCTACAATTCTAACACCCATTCCTTCAACATGCCTATCAAAAGACTTCTGTGGTAAAGCTTTTGTGAAAGGATATGTCAAACTTTTCTCTAATGCAATCTTCATAACCATCTCTGAACAATGTATCAAATCAAATGGTACTCATACTCAATGTTCTTTGCGTTCTAATGACATCGTAGTTCCTTTGAATTTGTAACCACACCACTATTATCACAAAACATTGTGAGTGGCGCTTTTATTGCAGGAACAACCATCAAGTCTTTCAGAAAGTTTTTGAGCCATACTACCTCCTTATCTGCCGCAGAGGCTACTATATATTTAGCTTCACAGTGGAATCAACGATATATGTGTGGTTGATGCTCCTCCAAACAATGACTCCACCTCTCAAAGTATACACATTTCTTGAGGTTGACTTTCTAGAGTCCATATCAGACTGAAAAATCTAAGTCTGTGTACCCTATGGGTACCAACTCAGTTGAATGATAGATTAGGATGTAATTCCTAGTCCTTTTCAAGTACTTGATTATGTTCTTAACTATTTTCCATTGTTCTTGGTCTGGATAGACAAATATTTGCTAACTAGTGCACATCATTGCATACATGAGACTTCTCACATATGACGCATAGGGAACTGCCTTCATGCTTTCTGTTTCCTTATTCGTCATAGGATTTTGATCCTTAGATAGAGAAAATCTATGTCTGAATGGAAGAAATACTTTCTTGAAATTAGGCATGCTAAATATGGTAAGAATTGTATCAACATGAAAATCTTGAGATAACCCTAATATCCCTTTCTTGTAATCACGTAAAACCTTCATCCCAAAGATGTGAGCAGCTTCTAAAAAAAATTTCATATCAAAATTAGTGGACAACCATTCCTTAAGTAAATTCATCAAGCCCACATTATTTCCTTTGAGCAAGATATCATCTACATATAATACCAAAACAACAACCTTGTCCTCATTCCATTTTTTTTACACACTAGACTTATCAAGAAATTGCTCAAAACCAAAAGTCTTGACTGCATTGTCAAAACAAGTATTCCATGTCTTATAAGCTTGCTTTAATCCATGAATGGATCTTTTAAATTTGCTGACCAAGTGTTCTTTTCCTTTTTCTATGAAACCATCTGGTTGTCACATAAAGATGCTCTCATCAAGACTTCCACTAAGGAAAGTTGTCTTGGCGTCCATTTGAAAAATTTCGTAGTCATAATAAGCAGCGATGGATAAGAGAATTCTAATAGACTTAAGCATGACTACTAGCAAAAAAAATTCCTCATAGTCGATCCTTCTTTTTGAGTAAATCTTTTTGCAACAAATCTAGCTTTGTAACTTTGCACTTTTCCGTCTACTTCACTTTTTTTCTAACAGATTGATTAACGTTTCAAGGATACTTCATCCAATTCTAAGTGTCAACGATCGTTTGTCAGTATAAAACCCAACCAATTGAGTTGGGGTCGATCCCATGGAGAGTAGCTTTCTTTAATTCAAATACAAAAGTATGATGATGACCTTTACAGCTGAGCAACACACACTTAAGAGTTTAACAATCAAATTTCGGGATGTTGTTACCAAACCACTTCAAACTATTAGCAATAAACAATCAAATAACTAGAGAACACTTGGGGGATTGACTAACCAACTGCCGAATTCAACTTAATGGGTGTACATCATTATCGATAATGTTAATTCGTCACGGGTAGAATGGACTATAAGTAAAGCAATTTTCTCTTGAACAATTGCCTTATTTACGTTAAGTTCTCTCGAACCTCAACACTATATATAAGCTAACTAGCCCAAGTTCTCATCAAATCCACTCTTTCAAGCTAGTTACAAAGGTTGGCTCTTGGGTTTCAATTTCTAAAGTTAAAACCGTCAAGACGCACTACTAAGGATGCCAAATTACTACGGTGATTCTATACTTCTCTTTCGAGCAAGCACAAAACTCTGAAATATATCACACCAAATATGCAATAATGAAGTTAAACCACCATAATAGTTTAGACATGCTTTAGATTAACACTAACAATCACTAATCCATAACACCCATTTAGTAAAATGCAATAATTAGTCACATTGCCAAACCTCTAAGGTTAGGGTTTTAGCCAATCATAGTGAAAATATGAAATTCAATACTTGCCACATTTTCCATAGCTGGGTAAATGAAATTTGAAAGTTAAAATTAATCAAAATCTTCTCTATTACAAAATCCCAATGAAAAAAACATGCTAAAATCACTTGAAATCCAATATGGTAGTATTTTTTCTCTCAAACTTTTGTTCTTCATATTTTTGAATACTTTCTGTCTGTTGCAAAAATGAATTTATACAAGTCTGATGTAAGGCTTTTTTGGGACTAATCGGCGAGGAAAGTCGGGTTTTGCCGACCGTTTGGAGACTTGTCGATCGTCCTTCGTCTCGCCTTAATTCTTCTTATCTTCTTAGTCCAAACACTGTAAATTTAGGCAAGCCATATCGGGATCGCCATTTCATTTTGCGATTTGCCTTTTTGCCTGTTAACTCGCATATTAGCACTTATCTGGATTTACATTAGGAATTTTGGCGACAAGGTCATCCTTCGCCGATGTGCTCGACGACACGCCGAATGGAACTGCTACTCGCCGAAGTTACCCCCAATCCATTCTCAGAGTTTTGTAACTTTAGGTGATATATGAGCAACTAGGCGACTCACCGAGTGATCTTAACGATCACCAGGCTTGCTTTTCTTCATTCTTTTAGCTTGCTTCTTTCCTCTTTTCCAATTAGCGTCCTTGCTTTGTTCCTCAATCCACATACCTGGAAATCAAAGGTTTTACATCAGTTATTAGCACAAACTAAGCATTTAAGGAAACTAAATCATTGTAAATAAAGCCCTAAATGAGTCCAAATCTCGAGCTTATCAACACCCCCAACTTAAACATTTGCTTGTCCTCAAGTAAAACTCAAGTTCAGCAGTTCAAAAAGGATGTCTCAAACAGTGCTACACAAGACTCAATCATGAATGCACACAACAAGACTCAACTTACTCATGCAAGGATCAATTGTGCACTCAAAGATTCAAGTTGTGACTCACCATTATCAAAGATTTTCAAGTTCACAATACTTTCTTCAAATGCAAATTCAAGCTTAACAAAGGTACTCAAATGCCCTCACACAAATATGATTCCATATTCACACACAATTGTTCAACAATTTATAGCTCCGAAATCACATACAATTCTCACACTCACAAAGATGTTCACATGCGTGACTTCACCCATAGGTTTGCCCTTATTTTTCAACCAACATTCTTTTCAGCTTACTCAAGATCAAAAAGGTCTTTTCAAGGCTTGTAATAGGGCAGAATGTCAAGGTATGGTCATTTAGGCTCAGTGGCTACTATCCTCATGAAATGTGGTATGAACATCACTTTCTTTCCTTTCCTTTAACATTATCATTCATTCTTAAAATTAACCCCATTATGAACCTCTCATGGAATATCGGACACCTCATTTCTTTTGCAACTTTCACAACTTTATTTTTTCTTTTACTTTTTCATTCTTCATTTCTTTTTCTCTCTTTTTTTTTTTATATGGAGGGGTTCCATCATTTTCACAATCATGGATCAAGGGGGACTTCTTTGCACTTTCTTGATTTACCTTCTCTTTTCACCACACCCCTAACAAAGGCTTTTGACCTAAGTTGGCTATTAAAACAAATCACACTTCATGAGGATTATGGGTGAATGGATAAAGAGGGGTTACAATTTTATCAAGTTTCTTCCATGAAAAGGATAAGGCTTAAAAGTGGGTTCAAGCAAAGTTCACACACTCACAACATAGGCCATGAAAGAGATATAATGTCAAACTGTTTCACTCTTCAAAATTTGATGCCCAAGATCATTTCAAGAGCTTACATCACTTAGTCAACCGGACCAACGGGGCCAACTCTAGGTGTCGTCACACAAGGTTCATGGTGAGCTCACAAGGCATTGGCATTATGTCAAACAAGACTCCACACTTAGCTAGTGTGCAATGTTCATCACAAGAGACTCATTCGATGATTGGCTAGTTACAACGAGATGCACAAATTTCACACATTGTCTATGCAACTTCATTTGGTCTCATCGTAGCCGTGTATTCATTTTTGATCGATTAAGGGCACTATTCAAGTCATTGGTATTGATCATAATCGATACTCAAATAAATAACTTTTTTCAAATGAGCAAAGGACGCACTGACCAAACACACGCCCCCACTAAAACCATTCAACATTATCCTCAATGTGATTATAGAACAAACACTACCAAATATGACAAATAAAAATAAACTAATGATATGTAAACATGCAAAGTAGGTGACAAGGAATCTTCATTAGGCTCCCATTTGGCGAGAGGTTGTAACAGTCGCCGAAATACTCGGCGACTCGCCCAATATCAGGATATCACTGTTATTTCTAGTGTGCACCACATTCAGGAAGGAACGAAAGGGTGGAGTTGGAAGAGTTTGCTGAACCAATCAGTGCTTTGCATAATAGACTTGCATCCTCACCGAATGATCCATTGGGTTAGGCCATTAGAGCTGGGGTGAAAAGGTGGAGAAAATTGGGTCACCCAATCACTTCGGCGAATCACCGAGTGATGGAGTTTCTCACTGAAAGTTCTAGTATCACAGCTCTATTTTCAAAGCCCATAAGGTGGACTAGGTCAAGTTCGTCGAACAGATCGATGATCCGCCAATGGTGTCTTCACCTTGCACAATTTCTTGCACCTATAAAATTGGCGCACTTTATTTGAAGTACTAACAGTTGGGTTGCCTCTCAAGAAGCGCCTTATTTAACATTGTGGCATAACGTGGAAATGGTCTCAAGCATCTTCCAAATACACCACTTCAATCATAGAAATCTCTTGGCACTCGCCAAAATACAACTTCAAATGTTGCCCATTCACTTTGAATGCAAGTCCCTCTTTACCTTTAACTTCAATGGCACCATTTGTGAACACCCGTGTTACTCTGCCTGAGTCCAGAATTATGTAGCAAAACCCAATCTCCTACTCTGAATTCCCTCTAAAGGATTCTAGAATCATGCCACTTCTTCATCTTTTCCTTGTAAAGAGCTGAAATTTCATACGCCCTAAACTTGAATTCATAGCTCATTTAGCTGATCTACTCTCTCCTATGAAGTCTTTGTCTAGTCCAGATTTAGAGCTTTCAATGTTCATAATGCTTCGTGTTCCAATTCAATCAGTAAATGGAAAGATTTTCTGAAAATGAGCTGATACGGCGACATACCAATTGGTGTTTTGTATGTAGTACAATACACCTATAGAGCATCCTCAAGATTTTGAGACCAATCAGTCCTATTTGCATTCACTGTCTTGGCTAGGATACTCTTGATCTCTCAATTCGACACTTCAACTTGGCCGCTCGTTTGGGGATGATACGGAGTCGCCACTTTGTGTTTCACTCCATATTTGCTCAATGCAGATGCAAAATACTTGTTACCAAAAGGGGATCCCCCATCACTAATAACAGTCTGTGGAGTACCAAATCTAGCAAATATGTAGCGTTTCAGGAATTGAAAAACACTTTTCCCTTCATTGTTTGGAAGTGCAACTGCCTCCACCCATTTAGAAACATAATCTACGGCCACCAAAATATACTTATTACCAAACGAACTCGTAAATGGGCCCATGAAATCTATTCCCCAAACATTAAATAGCCCAACTTTTAAAATGGGCGTTAGAGGTAACTTGTGTCTTTTGGACACTCCACCTTGTTTCTAACATTGAGTGCACTTCTTAACAAACTCATGAGCATCTTTATAGAGGAACAACCAATAGTAGCCACTTTGAAAGACTTTAGCAGTTGTATGTACACCACTATGATGACCCAGAACCCGTGAAGCATGACAAGCATAGAGAATTTCGATCACTTATTCTTCCGAAATACATCTCCTAATGATATGGTCTGCACACTCTCTGAATAAATATGGTTCATCATAAAAGTACTTCTTAACATCGAACAAGAACCTCTTTTATTGGTAGAAGTTCAGTTCTTTCGGAATTAATCCACACACTATGTAATTGGGAAAATCAACATACCAAAGAGGTTGTTGGAGAGTTTTCGTGAATACCTATTCATCGAGAAAGGGATCATTTATGTCGATCTATAGCTCATCATTTTCCTTGCCTTCCAATCTTTATAAGTGGTTAGCCACCTGATTTTCACAACCTCTCCTATCTTTGACTTCAAAGTCTAATTCTTTCAATAGTAGCACCCACCTTATCAATGTTGGCTTGGCATCCTTCTTTGCCATCAGATAACGCAGTGCAACATGATCAGTGTGAACAACAACTTTAGTACCTAGCATTTATGCTCGAAACTTCTCAAACGCATATACTACCGCATGTAATTCCTATTTATAGTTATGTTTAGCATTGTTTAGAGTTTTGCTTGCATAGTAAATGGGGTGAAGTAGTTTGTTGCGTTTTTTCCCCAATACAACACCTAATATCGTTCCGCTTGCATTGCACATCACTTCGAAGGATTATGACCAATTGAAACTAATGATAAGTGGGGTGGAGACCAATTTTTTTTCAAGCACTTGAAAGTCACCATGCAAGTATCATCAAAGTGGATTTTCACCTCCTTCTCCAAGAGTTTGCATAGAGCATGTGCAATCTTTAAGAAGTCTTTGATGAACCTCCGGTAAAAACCAGTATGTCCGAAGAAACTACAAACACCCTTCACCAAAATTGGTGGTGGTAACTTCTCAATCAATTCAATCTTTGCTTTATCAACCTCCAGCCCCTTTTGCGACACTTTGTGACCAAGAACTATACGCTCCTTAACCATGCAATGGCATTTTTCCCAATTTATGACTAAATTTGTCTCCACACATCTTTGGAGAACTTGTCCTAAGTGTGCTAAACATGCTTCAAAAGTGTCACCCACAATCGATAAGTCATCCATGAATACCTTCATTGAATCCTCCACCATGTCAGAAAAAATAAATAACATGCAACATTGAAATATTGCCGGAGCATTACATAACCCGAACGACATCCGTGTGAAGGCAAAAGTTCCGTATGGGCTAGTGAAGGTGGTTTTCTCTTAGTCTTCTGGAGTAATGGAGATTTGGTTATAATCGAAATACCCATCCAAGAAGCAATACCAACCTCTCTCTGAAAGTCGATCAAGCATTTGATCAATGAAAGGCATGGGAAAGTGATCCTTTTTGGTCCACGAGTTTAGCATTCAATAATCCATGTATACTCGCCATTCGGTCTCCGGTCTCATAGATACAAGCTCCTTATTTTCATTTGGGACTACTGTGATGCCTCTCCTTTTTGGTACACATTGTACCGAACTTACCCATTTGCTATCCGCAATAGGGTAGATCACACCTGTGTCCAACCACTTTATTATCTCCTTTTTCACCACCTCTTGCATCGGTGGGTTCAAAACTTGACTTACAATCACTATCAAGCTTAATTTTGTGAGTAAAAATGCCTGGAGGAATGCCCACTATGTCTGTAATAGTCCAACCTATAGCTTTTATATGCCTTCTCAACACCTCAAGGAGCAATTTTACTTGCCATTCAAGCAAGTCAGCTGGAATGATCACCGGTAAGGTGTTATTTGCCCCCAAGAAACCATATCGGAGATGGGAGAGAAGTACTTTCAACTCCAAATTTGGTGGTTTTTCTGTTGATGGCTTTGCGGGAGGACTTTCTCGATTTTTTAGATTAATGTCCAACTTCAATGGGGTCTTTGAATACCCCTACCCCCCATGTATGAAAGAGAAGCTACTACCTCTTCATAGCCTTGAATTTCAAATTCATCATAGTTCGCAAGCACGACCTCAAGTGGTTCACTCATACACATAAAATGGCTTACACTAGCGACCACCTCATCAATATTAGCAATAGTAGAGACCACGTGAATATCACTTGGGTGTTTAATTGACTTAGAAACACTAAAAGTTACTTCAACTTCGTTCACCTAAAACTTCAGTTCTCCGCTTTCAACATCCACCAATGCTCTACCGGTTGCCAAGAATGGTCTTCCCAAAATGATAGGAAATTCAGCATCTATTTCACAATTGAGAATGACAAAATCAGCCATGAAAATGAATAGGTCAACCTTTACTAAGATGTCATATAGTGCCCATAGGATGTTTAATTGATCGGTCCGCCATCAAGAGTCTCATTGTTGTAGCTTTTGGTTCACCCAACCCAAGTTATTTATAGATTGCATATGGCATTAGGTTGATGCTTGCTCCCAAGTCGCATAGGGCTTTAGCAAATTGGAGCATGCCGATGGTGCAAGGGATGGTGAACACTCCGGGATCTTCTTTCTTTTTGATCACCTCCTTAGTCATAATTGCACTACAACTATGAGAAACTTCGATTGTCTCAAAATCCAAGCTCCTTTTCTTTGTGACTAACTCCTTCATAAACATGGCATAACCCGACATTTCCAACAAGGCTTCCACTAGAGGGGGATTAGTCGATATATCTTGAATAACGATAAAAACTTCTTAAATTTCTCATCCTTATTCTTCTTATTGGGGTGTTAGGGAAATGGAGGGGATATTTTTGGTAAAGGTTGCATAACTTTTGGGATTGGATTGTGTGTCTCCACACCTTTTTGTGGTCCTTTAGCAATGCTATGATAGATGAGTATTTCTTCTTCCTCCATGCTTTTTTCTTCTTCATGCATTTGTGCTTCTTCATTTCCCATCACATCGCCTATCGCTACCTTCCCACTACGAGTAACAATAGCCGGCCTCTATCATCATCTTCCCTTGTCATTTTGGTTTCAATTGTGCTAAAAGCAAACTCAACTGACCTTCAAGTATCTTTATTGCATCTGCGTAGGAGTTCACTTTATTGTTCAATTACGGAAAATCAACTTTCATCCCTTTTAACAAATTATCTGCACGTTCAACCTTATCAAGGATGCGTGACAACAAATCATTCACCCAGGGACTACTTGCACTCCCTTTCAACTTTTGGCTCTCACTCGATTGAGTGTGGTCCTCTTCATGGTCATCCTTTCTTTTCCAATAATCACTTTTCTCAGCTCATTCTTGAGAGTATCTTTTTTGCTCTTCTCCCTTGTGATAGTTCCAACCTTGATTCCCACATTACTGTAAATAGCGTCGGTGGAAATCCTCCTCGTATCTTTTGGAATTCCAACCTTGATTCTCCCTCGACTTTGAATAACCTGAGGAAGAACCCTCCTTAACTCTAAACACTCCACTCGCTCCCTTGGGCCTTTCCACATTCTCCAATATATGCTCTTGTAGTAGATCCATTTGGTTCAACATCTTCTTGATTTTCTCATCCCTTTCTCATTCCTTATCAAGTTGTTATTGTGTCACTCTAAAACATAAAGGAGAGACTTGATCCTCTTAAGTGTACCAAGCTTGATTTATTTTCATCATGTCATCGAGAAGAAATAAAGCCACCTCAAATGCTTGCAACATTATTCCCCCTCATACCAATTGATTAGCTACTCCTTTATTAACAAAATTATCAAGACTCTGGTAAAAATATTGGAGTAGCAAATCGTTTGGTAACCCGTGACTTGGGCATTGAAGTAGGAGATGCTTAAACCTCACCCACGTTTCATGGATGGATTCACCCTCTAATCGCTTTAAGCCTTGACTGTTAACCCTGAGCTTCATCATCCTCGATGGAGGGAAGAATCTTACATTAAATGCCATGGTAAGCTCACCCCACGATCTGATGGAATTCTTTCATAACTCTACCAACCACATGCTAGCCTTCCCCATCAGAGATAGTGGGAATAATTTAAGCCAGATGAATTCTTCTGGCACATTCTTGTATGACAACGGGCTGCACACCTCTATAAAATTACTCACATGATCAAGTGGATCTTCAAGAGCCATCCCACCATAAAGTCCCTTCATTTGGAGGAGATGAAGAGTTGTGCTCGTGACCTCAAATATTGCATTCTCATCAACTGTGGTAGGAAAATTGCACCCATTTCACCTTATTGGGTTGGGTAGTATGCACTGTTAATATTCTTGATACTATCTCGGGGGTCTGCTAGGCTACCATTCACCTCTTCCTCACTTATTTTTACTTCTATTTAGTCCAACCAACACTACACAATGCAGTCTAAATCGATTCAACTACAACCAAAAAATTCACAAGTCAAATCTTTGATAAAAGTATTCTACATAACGCTACTCCCCGGCAACGGCGTCATTTTGATTAACGTTTCAAGGATACTTCATCCAATTCTAAGTGTCAACGATTGCTAGTCAGTATAAAACCCAACCAATTGAGTTGGGGTTGATCTCACAGAGAGTAGCTTTCTTTGAATTCAAATACGAAAGTATGACGATGACCTTTGTAGCTGAGCAGCACACACTAAAGAGTTTAACAATCAAATTTCAGGATGTTGTTACCAACCTACTTCAGACTATTAGATAGAAACAATCAGATAACTAGTGAACACTTGGGGGATTGACTAACCAACTGCCGAATTCAACTTAATAGGTTTACATAATTACCAATAATGTTAATTCGTTGTGAGTAGAATGGACTGTAGGTAAAGTAATTTTCTCTCGAACAATTGCCTTATTTCCGTTGAGTTCTCTCGAACCTCAACACTATCCATAAGCTAACCAGCCCATGTTCTCATTAAATTTACTCTTTCAAGCTAGATACAAAGCTTGGCTCTTGGGTTTCACTTTCTATAGCTGAAACTGTCAAGACCCACTACTAGGATGCCAAATTACTACGTTGGTTTTGTACTTCTCTTCGAGCAAGCACAAAACTATGAAATCTATCATACTGAAATATGCAATAATGAAGTTAAACCACCATAATAATTTAGACCCGCTTCAGATTAAGACCAAGAATCACTAATTGATAACACCTATTTAGAAAAATGCAACAATTGGTCACATTGTCAAACCCCCAAGGTTAGGGTTGTAGCCAATCATAGTGAAAAGATGAAATTTATTACCTTCCATGTTTTTCATAGCTGGGTAAATGAAATTCGAAAGTTACAATTAACTAAAATCTTCTCTATTACAAAATCCCAATGAAAAACACTTGCTAAAATCACTTGAAATCCAATATGATAGTATTTTTACTCTCAATCTTCTGTTCTTCACGTTTCTGAATACTTTCTCTCTCTTGCAAAATCAATTTATACAAGTTTTGTGTGAGGCTTTTTGGGACTAATTGGTGAGCAAAGTCGGGTTTCGCCGACTGTTCGGCGACTCGCCGATTGTCCTTCGTCTCGCCTTAATTCTTGTTATATTCTTTGTCCAGCCATTGTAAATTTAGGCGAGCCAGATTAGGATCATCATTTCATTCCGCAATTAACCTTTTACCTTTTAACTCGCCCATCAGCACTTATCTGGATTTCCATTAGGACTTTTGGCGACGAGGTTATCCTTCGCCGATGTGCTAAGTGATACGCCGAATGGAACTGATGCTCACCAAAGTTACCCCCAATCCAGTCTCAGAGTTCTGTAACTTTAGACGATGGAGGAAAAGCTAGGCGACTCGCCGAGTGATCTCTGCGATCATCAGACTTGCTTTTCTTCATTCTTTCAGCTTGCTTTTTTCCTCTTTGCCAATTAGTCTCTTCGCTTTGTTTCTCAAACCATATACCTAGAAATCAAAGTTTTTACATCAGTTATTAGCACAATCTAAGCATTTGAGGACAATAAATCATTGTAAATAATGCCCTAAACGAGTCCAAATCTCGGACTCATCATAGATCCACTTGCATCAAATGGGCTTTACTCCATTTACATGTGGTTCTACAAGATCTATAACTTTATTAGAGAATATGAACTCCATTTCTGATTTCATAGAAATGATCCATTTTTCTGCATCTTTATCTTGTAGTACGTCATCGTAATTCATAGACTCGGTATTCAAATTTGTAGGGATTCTATCAAAAGATTATCCCAAAAGTCCATACCGAAGTGGTTTTCTTATCGCTCTCCCACTATGATGAGATGAGTCACTACAGTTGTAAGGGCATGTTTAGAGAGAGTAACATTATTATGATCTTGTGGTGGAACCATATCATTCATAGTGTCCTAACTGTCCATGTTATCTTTAGCACCTTGCGGTGTGGAGATATCAACAACTTATTCCTCTGATGCAATCGACTCAATATTACTCCCACTACCTCGATGCCATGAATTTTCAAGAACTTATCCTTATAGAATTATATGTCTATTATTATCTCTCCAACTAACATTTGGGGTTTGAATTTAATTTTCATTATTTTCAGTAAATTGATCTGTTGTCTTTTTATTAATTCTCATAAAACTAGTTTACCTCTAGGAATATGATTTGTTAAAAATTCTTTTCTAGAAATTTGGCATAGGTAGTCACAATGACCTTCTTTCCTTTAGGATTATAAAAATATACCACCTTTCGCTCCTTTAGGGTATCCAATAAAAACACATACTTCTGTTTTAGGTTTCAATTTATTTGCCTTCCCTTTCAACACATGTGCTGGACATTTCCGTACTCAAACATGTTCCCAACTAGGTTTGTGCCCAATCGACAGTTGAATGGGTTTCACAGGAAAAGACTTAGAAGGGACTAAGTCAGAATGTAATTTGCAGTTTCTAATGCATATCCCAAAACGAATAAAGCAAATTAGAATAACTCATCATTAATCTAACCATTTCTAAAAGAGTCACATTTCTTCTTTCTGCTTCACCATTTTGTTGTGGTTTTCTAGATCCAGACATTTGAGATGTAATTTTTTATTATGATAAGTAACTAATGAAATCATTAGAGAGGTATTTGTCATTGTGATCAGATCGCATTGACTTGATATATTTTTCATGTAGTTTCTCTGTTTCTACCTTAAATTCATTAAATTTCTCAAAGCATTCAGACTTACAATGCAACAAACAAATATATTCATATTTTGAGTATTCATCAATGAAAGTTACGAAATACTCATACCCACCTCCCTCTTGAATGCTCATCAAGCCACATAAATGGGAATGAATTAACTCTAATTTATCTTTGACTCTATTTTTTTTTTTTTTGTGGAAAAGGTCTCTTAATCAATTCTTCTTCTAAAAAAAGATTCACATGTTGGTAGTGCCTTCACTTTTAATGAACCTAAAGGTTCGTCTTGAACCAACCTTGAAATCCTGTCTAGATTAATATGACATAGAAACAAGTGTCATAAACAAGTCTCATTAAAATCAGAAGAATACTTTATTTTACTTGAAATGTTAACATTATTCACAGTTCTATGGTTTGTAGCATCTGGAGAGACATTAATATTAAAAAACCATCAATCAATGTACCAATAGAGACAAAATATTTATTATAGCTAATAACATAGTTAAAATCATAAACATCTCTCAAAACTTTAGAAACTTAAATTAAATTTCTTCTAACATCAGGTCCATATAGCACTCTTTCAAAATTAAAATTCTACCACTATCAAACAAAAAAAAAAATATTTCCTAATGCTAAAACTTGAGTTGCTGAACCATCCACTTGAAAAACGCTAACTTCACCTCTAACTAGCTTGCTCATTTGTTGAAACTCATGTAAAGTAGTACAGATATGATAAGTGGCTCGTGAATCTTCACACTATGAAGTGCTAGAAACAGTCGCTAAAAATATTTTGTCGCTCCCTGAAGCTACCCCCAAGGCACAAATACGGGACCTAGGATCACGAGTGACGAAACTAACCTTACTGGCATATCATAAGCATACTTAAAGATAAACTAAAACAAGATATATTGTACGGAAGCTTAAAATGTGAGATCAACTTAAATGATGGGGAATACCCAATTGTATCTGAATAGATAACTGAAAAGAGTTTAAGAATACTAAAATAAAACTCAGACACCAAAGCTGAATCTATCTATGTCTGAAATAAGCCTCTAAATGACTAGAGATGCTAGGACATGCCCCCAGATAACTCTAGTAAATACTAAAAACTAAAATAAAAAGATGAAATATAAAAACATGTCCTTTGTCCTAGAAATATGAGTAGTCACCACTGAAGTTGCTGAATATGGATTGGGAATTGATCTATACGTGATCTGAATACTGAGGACCTAAACCTACATCACGAGAAGATGTAGTGCAGAGTATGTGTCAGTACTTGAAAGGTACTGAGCATGCAGGATAAAATAAAGTTGAATAAAACACATAACTGAACAAAGTGATAAAGCCATGATATAATCTGAACATGATAAATATGCTAAGCATGCTGAATATAAACTAACTAAATGTGGTGACCACGTTTATAACATACTAAAACTGAATACTGAACTGCAACTGATAACGTGGTCAATACGCTAGAATCTGTTTGTGGGAGCTACTAATAATCGACATAAAACCACATGAGCTAAATGTGGAGTCTGATGTATACACCTCATCAAGAGGACCCAATATACCTTGTCAAGGGTATAGAGGCATAACTAGTGTGATCACTAAGTATAATGACCACATAGGGGACTTACCTATGGGGGCACGTAGTTCTGGGACTATGAGGGTGATTGACCCTAGTCCAACTAGGTATTAAGTGTACTCACAATAGAATGTATAAAATACAAAATAAGTAAAATAACTGGAAAGCCTAAGATATTGACATGTTAATTGAAAATGCAACATTAATGTATTGATAATGAAACATTCTTAACTGGAGCATGTATATTTGAATAAACTGACCTAGAAAGTGTAATTCATGAACTAAACAAATCTACACAACTAGGATTCTGAGTTTCATGCAAAGAACTAAGCAACATTTCCATAAAAACATAATAATCTGATTTGGATTAGACTAATAACTAAATCACAACATAATTTTGAAATTCTAGAAACCCTAAGTCTAGCATGATATAGAGAATCAAGAATCTGACTAAATTCTAGGGACCTAATGGGTAAATAGAACCCACTAGTGAAATCCCACATATTTGGTTACAAAGTTCATAGAGAAATCTTTCGATTTTAGGGTTGGAACTGAAGAAAACCTTGATGCGTGTTCTTGAGGGACTGCTCGACTTTTCTCTTTGTTTTGCTCTAATTTTCACTTGATTTTGGTGAATTATCGATTATAGTAAGTTCTTATTAAGTCACTAGGATAAAACTTACCAAAACTACACAGTTATGGTTTAAACGATGAATTTTAGGGGTCCAACGCATAGGGAAAAGACCAAATGACCCCTGACTTAAAAGTTGTTGGGGCCAATCGACGGAATGACTAACGGTTCATGGATTGACCCACGGTCCATTATGTCAACTATCGACTAGCTTTAGAGAATGTAAATCTAGGGTCTCGATCCACGAACTTGTACCACGGGCCATGATCTGTTGCCTCCCCTCTCCTTTGAGGCCGATCGCATCCACTTTTGGAGCCCCTCGCATTTGAGTACGCAAGTAGCCCAGACATAGACCTAATTAGGGGCACCTATGGTCCGTGATGGGTCGACCCTTAGACAAATTTTTGGACTTTTCTGGGAAGGGCTGCATGTGGTCATCCACGGACCCCACCTAAGATCCATGGGTGGTGCCCATAGGTGGCACCTGCAACTTATGAAATCTGCATTCAGGTGTATCTAGGGTATGGGGTGTTACATTATCTCCCCCTTGGGAATATTCATCTACGAATGAAGACTAAAATAGCTGCAATAGTGGAGGGAAAGAGAAGTAAACCCTACCACTGATTACTGGAAACTGGAATTTGAGTAAACTAAGTTCCAAGAAGATGCAAATACGCTGAAAATGCAAGTATAAACTGAAGGAACATGATACTAAGACTGAATCTACACATGAGTAACTGAAAGAATGGAGAGGAACTGTTACCTCAAGTTGGAATGTAATTAGAAGGAAAGAGATGAGGATACTTGGTCTTTATGGCTGCTTCTGCTTTCCAAGTAACTCCCTCTACTAACTGAATCCTCCACAAAACCTTCACCGATGCGACTTTTTTGTTTCTCAACCTTCGAACATAACGATCAAGAATCTCAGCTAGCACATCCTCATAAGTGTGACTATCCTTTACAACCACACTTTCCAAAGGGACTATGGATGCTAGATCACCCATACACTTCTTCAACAATGAAATATGGAAGATCGAATGCATTGCTGCTAGTTCTGCTAGTAATTCTAACTCATAGGCCTCTTTTGCAATTCATTTCAAAATCTTGTAAGTTCCTAAATATCTAGGACTGATCTTCCCTTTCTTGCCAAATCTCATCACCCCCTTCATAGGTGGCACTTTTAGGAAAACCCAATCATCAATTTGGAACTCCAAGGCCCTTCTCCTAACATCTACATAGGACTTCTGATGACTTTAGGCTGTCTTAAGTCTATCTTTGATGAGCTGAACTTTTTCCATAGCATCATAAACCGAATCTAGCCTTATCAAGGCTACTTCACCTAGTTCAAACCATCCAATCGGATATCTACATCTACGCCTATATAATGCCTCGTAAGGGGCCATCTGAATGTTGGAATGGTAGCTATTATTGTAGGTGAACTCTATAAGAGGAAGGTGATCATCCCAACTACCCTTAAAGTCGATCACACAAGCTCTCAATATGTCCTCTAAGGTCTGAATGATGCGCTCTGCCTGACCATTCATCTGTGGATGAAATGTTGTGCTATGATTAACTAGAGTACCAAGACCTTTATGAAATGACTTCTAGAAATGAAAGGTAAATTGAGGACCTCTATCTAAGATGATAGACAAGGGAACCCCATGCAACCAGACTATCTCATTAATGTAAAGCTTGAAGTAGTCCTTCGCCGAATCTGTAGTGTTGACAACCAAAAAGTGTTCAGACTTAGTAACTCTATCAACTATCACCCAAATGGAGTCATGTTGTCTTCGAGTACAAGGTAAACATGTAATGAAATCTATGTTGATCAATTCCCACTTCCAAGTAAGAATGTTGATCTCTTGAGTCATACCTCCTGGATTTTCATGTTTTATCTTCACTTGTTGACAATTAGGGCACTTAACCACAAAATCTGCTATATCCCTCTTCATTCCATTCCACCAAAATATTTCTTAAAGATCATGGTACATCTTAGTGGTGCTTGATTGAATAGAATACCTAGAGTTATAGGCTTTTACAAGAATTTGTTGTCTCAACTCATCCCTCTTAGGAACATATAAACGATCCTGATAGCGAAGAACACCATCTCCCCTTTGGGAGAAAACTTCATCCCTCTGCTGATGAACTGAACCCTTTAGTTGAAGAAATATAGGATCACTGTCTTATTTTTCCTTAACCTCCGCAACCAATGAAGATTCTAACCAATTCTAAACTGTTACACCATCATTTGATATGCTCATGAGGCAAACTCCTATGTGAGTAAGCCAGTGAACATCCTTCGCTAGTTCCTTCCATTCTTCCTCCACATGCGCTACACTACCCATAGATAGTCTGCTAAGAGCATCTGGTACTACATTGGCCTTACCAGGATGGTAAAGCACATTCATATCATAGTCCTTGAGGAACTCAAGCCCTCTCCTCCAGGAAAGATTCAACTCTTCCTGGATGAACACATACTGAAGTCTCTAATGGTGTGTGAACATATCTACGTGAACACCATACAAGTAATGTCTCGAGATATTAAAGGAAAATACCACTGCTAAAAGCTAGAGGTCATGAGTTGGATAGTTCTTCTCATGCAGCTTACGTTGTCTAGAAGCATAAGTTATAGCCTACCTCGTTGCATCAACACACAACCTAGTTCGACCCTGGATGCATCACAATAGATCACATAGCCATCTGAACCATCTGGTAGAGTCAAAATAGGAGCTGTAGTCAACCTAGTGTTCAGTTCTGTGAAATTCTTCTCTCACACATCTGATCACTGAAACTTAACCTTTTTCTGAGTTGTCTCAGTCAATGGAAAAGCTATGGATGCAAACATTCCACAAAACTTTTGTAATAACCCACCAAACCCAAGAAACTTCTCAGATCTGTAGGAGAGATAGGTCTGGGCCATTGTTTCACTGCCTTTATTTTCTGAGAATCCACTCGGATCCCTTCAGTAGACAAAATATTCCCAAGGAAAGCAATAGATTTCAACCAAAACTCATATTTGCTAAACTTAACGAATAACTGTCGATCTTTGAGAGTTTGCAGGACAATCCTTAAATGAGTCACATGTTCTTCCTAATTCCTAGAGTAAATAAGGATATCAACAATAAAAATGATAACGAAAAAGTCCAACTATTGCTTGAACACCCTGTTCATCAAATCCATGAAAGCTGTAGGGGAATTGGTTAGTCCAAATGACATAACTACAAATTCATAATGACCATACTGAGTTTTGAAGGTTATTTTTGAAATGTCATTATCTATGACTTTGAGCTGATAATCGGATCTGAGATCTATCTTTGAGAAATGACTCGCACCCTAAAGTTGTTCAAACAAGTCATCAATCCTGGGGAGTAGGGTACTTATTCTTGATTGTGACTTTGTTCAATTATCAATAGTCAATGCACATCCTAAGAGAACCATCTTTCGTTTTTCACGAACAACACTGGTACACCCCATAAGGAAATAGTAGGTCTAATGAAGCCCTTATCTAGAAAGTCTTTTAAATGCCCTTTCAATTCCTTAAGCTCACCTAGAGCCCTTTTGTAAGGAGGAATAAAAATAGGCTAGGTATCTGGAAGGAGATCAATTCCAAAGTTGATTTCCCTTTCAAGAGGAACTACGGGAAGATCTTCTAGAAACACTTCTTGGAACTAATTAACTACTGGAACTGACTCAAGAGTTGGGGTTTCAGAGCTTGAATCCTTAACTCGAACTAGATGATAGATACAACCCTTAGAAATCATATTGCTGGCCTTAAGGTAAGAAATGAATCGACCCATAGGCAATGAGCTACTACTCTTCCATTCCAGGATTGGTTCATCTGGAAATTCAAAATAAAAAATCTTAGTTCTACAATCGACTGAGGAATAATAGGAATGTACCAATCCATGCCTAGAATGATATCAAAATCCACAATTTCTAACTCTACAAGATCTGCTGAGGTAACATTTTGAGAGACTATGATAGGGAAATTTTTGTATACCTTTCTAGCTATAACTTGGGTACTGATTGGAGTAGAGACTGAGAAGGGTTTTGAAAGAGTTTTTGGACTAATACTGAAGTTTACTACTATATAGGGAGTTACAATTGAAAGAGTAGCCCCTGGATCTAACAAAGCATAAATATCTAAATGAAGGACTCGTAACGTACCAATGACTACATTAGGAGAATATTCCTAGTCCTGGTGAGCCTGAAGAGCATGCAACCTATTCTTGCGCTGATCGCCACCTATACCAAATGAGTTAGCCTGCTGAGTTAGGTGACCTACTTGTGCTGTTGAAGTTGTAGAATGAGCCCTATGATTGTTACGTTCTTGATTTCGTTTAGAAGAAGGGCAATCCTTCAACCTATGGCCAGACTGACCACATCCAAAACACCTTTTTTTTCCTGTAAGACACTCGCCGGATGGTTCTTACCACATTTTCAATAAGTTGGATAGGTCATATTACCTGAAACACTCCCCTAAGACTTAGAGCCTGATGCCCTACCTTTCCGATCCTGTCGAAATTTGAGGATGGAGCACTAGCTAATGAAGGTGCTGGAGATGAAGATTTTTACTAAAAGGCGAGAGATTTACACCACTCAATTTCTATTAAGAGTAATCATATTTACCTGTTCTAGCCTTCTTGTTGTCCTTAGAATGTTCCCTAAACTTGTCTCGATAAACCTGTTAAGCATGAGTCATAAGCCTAGAGATATTCATATCTTGGAGTAACATAGCAGTTCGACACTCTATTTTCACTAAGTCGGATACCCTATACAGAAACTTGTTCATTTATGCCCTTGGATCAACAACTATGTAAGGAGCATACCTGGAGAGTTAGGTGAACTTGAGTCTACACTCTTGAACTAGAATGTTACCTTGCCTCAAATTCATGAACTTCTGAGCTTTTTCCTCCCTTAACTCTCTTGGGAAGAATCAGTCCAGAAAAGTCTCACTAAAACACTCCCAAGTGCTAGGAATTGCATTCATATCCCTGTTTTCTTTCCATTAAATAAACCAGATGGGAGCTATATCCTTAAGCTGGTAGGATGCCAACTCTACCCTATAATTACCAGTCACTTGCATCACTCTAAAAATTTTCTTAACCTCATCAATAAATTTTTGTGGATCCTCACCAACCTGAGACCCTAGAAACTCAGGTGGATTCATCCTAACAAATTCCCAAACTCTAGTTGCAGCTGACTTAACATTATTGTTAGTAGAATTTGGAGCCTAGTGATTGTTCTATTTGGTCACACTCTGAGCTAAAATTTGAATGGCGTTCCAAAACTCTACATTCAAAATTTCTTGATTTGGGATTGGAGGAGTTGCGTTAGCGTTGCGGGCATTCACATTTCTTGATTAAGCTCTACGAGAAGGCTTGATCTGAAAATGCATAACGACGAATTAGAATGAGAAGTTGGAACATACCTCAGACACGATAAGAATATCAAGAAAGTGAAGTTTTTCTAAGACACTTCGTAACCTCCCTCTCATTAGATGTGGTGCACTTCACACCCATGAAAATCACTCTACTTAATGCGACTTTTCAGACATCCTAAGACAATTAAACCTAATGCTCTGATACCAAGTTTTTCATGCCCCGAAGCTACCCCCAAGGCCTAAACACGGGACGTAGGATCACGAGTGACCCCAAGCTAACCCTGCTGGCATATCATAAGCACACTTAAAGATAAACTGAAACAAGAAATGTTGTGAGGATGCTTCAAATATGAGATAAACTGAAATGATGGGGAATAACTAATACTATCTAAGTATAAAACTGAGAAGAGTTTAAGAATACTGAAATAAAACTCAGACACTAAAGCTGGATGTATCTATATCTAAAATAAGCCTCTAACTAACTAGAGATGCTTGGACATGCCCCCAGCTAACTCTAGAAAATACTGAAAACTGAGATAAAAAGACAAAATATAGAAACATGTCCTTTGTCCCAGAAATATGAGGACTCACAACTGAAGCTGCTAAATGTGGATAGGGAATCGATCTACACGTGATCTGAATTCTCAGGACCTGAACTTACATCACGAGAAGATGTAATACATACTATACGTCAGTACTTGAAAGGTACTGAGCAAAAATGATAGAATAAAGCTGAAAAAACACAAACTGAACAAAGCAATAAAGCCATGATATAATCTGAACATAATAAATATTCTAAGCATGCTGAATATGAACTAACTGAATGTAGTGACCAAGTTTATAACATACGAAAACTGAATACTTAACTGTAACTGATAACCTAGTCAATGCACTAGAATATGTCTATGGGAGCTACTAATAACTGACATAAAACCACATGAGCTAAATGTGGAGTCCGATGTATATGCCTAATCGAGAGTATCCAATATACCTTGCCAAGGGTATAGAGGCATGATTTGCGTGATCACTAGGTATAATGCCCACAGAGGGGACTTACCTACGAGGGCACGTAGTTCTGGAACTATGAGGGTGACTAACCCAAGTCCAACTCGGTATTAAGTCTACTCCCAATAAAATGTATAGAATAAAAAATAACTAAAATAGCTCGATAGCTCAAGATTCTGACCTGCTAACTGAAAATGAAACATTAATGTACTAATAATGAAACATTATTAAATGGGGCATGTATATATGAATAAACTGACCTAGCAAGTGTAATTCATAAACTAAATGAATCTACACAACTAGGGTTCTGAGTTTCATGCAAAGAACTAAGTAACAACTCCATGAAAACATGATAATCTAATTTGCATTAGTCTAACAACTAAATCACAACATAAATATGAAATTCTAGAAACCCTAAGTCGGGCATGATATAGAGAATCAATAATCTGACTGAATTTTACAGACCTAATGGGTGAATGGAACCCATTAGTGAAGTCCCACATACCTGGTGACTAAATTAACGGAGAAAGCTTTTGATTTTGGGGCTGGAACTGAAGAAAACCTTATTGCGTGTTCTTGAGGGGCTGCTCGACTTTTATGTCTATTTTGCTTTAAGTTTCGCTTAATTTTGGTGAATGTTCAATAAAGGTTTGCTCCAATTAAATCACTAGGATAAAACTGACCAAAACTACGTAGTTTAGAGTTTAAACGACTGTACACCCCGAAAACTAGTAGACCAAACTATAGCCACAAGCTAGAGTTTAAGGTTTGATGTCTGTGAAATAGAGTCGTAGATAAGACTTTACGCACTTAAAATGAGGGTTTTAGTAGTTGAACATAAATACACGTGTTAGACCTTGTTGTTTATAAGGTCATCTATGGAGAGGTATAGGGTTGCAAGGGCAAAGCCCATTGCCAAGGGGGCAAGGCCCTAGCTAAGGCCAAGGCTGCCTAACCTTAGCCAAGTCTGCCTCAAAGACCACGACCACTTTCACAGCCAGTAGTCTTGACCACGAACTGTGAAGTGGTCCATGAGGATGACTTAGGATGGTGGGATGTAAGGCCTTGAGGCCAAGCTACTGCCCCAAGTTCACAAGCCATTTAACAAGTCGTTGGCTTAGCCAAGGTCCATCAAAGTGCTCGTGAAGGTGCCTTAGTGTTTTAGGGTCTTGGCTGATTGGGGGAGCCACTGGTCAAGGGACCACAGGCCGTGGTACCCTTGATGAGCCGTTACAGTGGCCGTGGTGCCTGGATGGGACTGCCAAGTTGAGGGACTTTTGGGTAAACCTATTCGACTAGGTTTAAGTGGGGGTCATTTTGTATGTCTTTTATTCACCTATTTAAACTATTTTATGTCATTAGACCATAGTTTAGGTAACTTTACATTAGCCACTATTTAAAACCCCAAATCACTTCTCTCTCAAATATTTCTCTTTCTAAGAAAAACCTTCATTGAAGAAGAAGCTAGGGTTGAAGCTAAGGTCAAGAACAAAGGCTCCATTGCTAAAGGCTTGTGCTAGGTAGTTGATTATGGTATGTTTATATTTTCATCTATGGGTTATTCCACCAATAGAGTCCCCTAGAACTCCCCTAATTTGTGAAGAAGAACCCCAATCAAGCTAGGGTTGCTTCCAATGTATGGGTTTTACGTGGGTATGATTTCAAAGGTTTGGATATTACTCATATCTAATTTATTTAGTATTGATTCGTGATATTATGAAGAATTTATGAAAATTCCTTGATTAACCCTACTTTTCAAGGTATGTGGGCTTGTGTCTTTTGATGAGGAATTCATGATTCTTGCTAGATTCTCTTGGATTGTTGTCATGAATGGAACTTATTCAAAAATATAAATATGAAACCATGAATTGAACTAGACTTATTCATGTATTATAGAACATTAATTTAAATGATTAGAATTGGTACTTTTGATGAGTTATGGTTAGAATTACCTATGACTAAGGCTTGTGACTAGTATGTATTGTGATCTACACTAGTATGTTGATTGTGGAGTAAAGCTTGAATCTAGGGCTTGAAGTCATAATGTTGGTCACTAGGGCCTAAAGAGTAAGTCTAATAGGATGAACTAGATTGCATTAAATTGATTCATAATATCGATAGAGTTATGGTGGAAGGCTCTTACCCACATGACCTACTTTGAACTATATGTACGCATGTATGTAGAATGTGAAAAGGTTCATCACCAAAAATTAATCATGCTTGTTAGAATAGAATAGCTTGAGGTTGAGTCGTATGATTCCTTCATGTATAGTTGAATTATGTAGCTTGGGATGGTAGGTCTCATAGTAGCTTGGGATTGAGGAATTAAGCTCTCCTAAGGTAAGCTTGAACTAGAATTAATAGGATGCATTTCATGGTAGCTTACATTAGTGTAGGCATGGTAGCCTAGGATTGAGGATCTATACTCTCATATTGGTAGCTTGAGTTAGCATGGTTAGAATGCTTTCATGATAGCTTGATTTGGTTAGGCCAAGACCATTTCATGGTAGCTTAGGATTGAGGCACCACACTCTCCTAAGGATAGCTTAGGGTTGAGGATTCATAACCCCCCCCCCCCCCTCTAAGGGTAGCTTGCATCTTATTGAATGTTTGCATGGTAGCTAGGTAGGTATAATTGTATCCTTCCTAGGATAGCTTGAACTGCGTGGTAAGGTGTTTTCCATGGTAGATAGGTCTAGCCTACTATGTGCTATTCTTGATGGTCTACAATGATAAATAGTAAGCATTGAGTAAGGTAGCCAAAAGAAGTACTTAGTGTGAGTGGTAGTATGGGATGCCATTCATACATGGCACAAGTATGACTTGAAGCTACTTATGAAGTGTCCTCCTATGTGATGTATGCATGGCTTGGATTATTGCTATAGTTGCCTTCCATGACATGATTGACTTAAGATAATAGTTCCTTGTCAATATGAAAGTAGGTCAATAGTGGCACCTAGAAATGATAAATATGAATATGGTGACTTCATGGATATGCTTAGTGTGTGTGGTATTATGGAATGCCCCACATGCATTGCACAAGTTTGGCTTGAGGTTACTTAGAGGTATAGTGCTTTTATGATATGAAAACCTAGGTCTTGACTATGAAGAAGGACTATGGCCAAGAATGACCAAAGAGAGGTACTTAGCTTGGATAATATTATGGGATGCTATCTTTGCCTTGCACAAGTATGCTTATAGGTGGCTTGTGAAGTAGTTCTCTTGAATATAAAAGACTAATGGTTGAAGTATGAGGTTATGAATGTCTTATGTTGACTTGTGATGATATTTTATGTTGGAGTTTATGTTATGATTTTGTTATTGTTTCTTATGTCTTATGTTGACTAACCATTGGAGATGCTTTATGATGTTATGCTAGCTTTCACACTCGGTACATTTTGTACTAACGCATATTACCTACATTCTAATCATATGTAGGGTATTGGGAGATTGAGTTGCTTGGAGGCTAGGTTCCTAAGTGCAAGAAGACTTGAAGATTTGGTGAGTCCTCATATCCTCAAGGATGAACCCCTTTAGTTTCTTTTATGTATTTTCTTATGTTTTAGACATTATATGGGCTGTGACCCAAGACTTTTATTCATCTTATTCTTAGATAGTTTGAGACAAAGATGTTAGTAAAGACTTCCGCTTTTATGAAATGTTTTTTGATTGTATGTTTAAAGAAAGTTTTAAATTTCCCTACTTTTCTACGATATTATGTTATGATGATGCTAAGAGCTTGTATGTGACCCCTTCGGGGTCAACAACTCCATGTTATGTCTAGGGGGTACCCCTGGGTCATGAAAAACTTGGTAATCAGAGCAAAAGGTTTAGAATGATTCTAGGATTGTCACAAACTACGTCTAAGTAGAGTCGTATTCATGGGTGTGAGTCGCGACACATATATTAATAGGAGGCTATTAGATGCTTAGGAAAAGTCTCACATCTTCATTCTCTTCGTCGTGTCATAGAAGTTTAGCTCTAGTAGATCTTTCTTCTAATGTTTTCCTATGATTTTTCAGGTATGCCAAATACTAGGGCTAATGCTAAGAGACAAGGGGAAGACAATAGAGACAAAGAGATTCCTCTACAAGCTCTAAACTGAGCTCCTCCTCAAGTTCCAAAAGACCCTCAAATTGGGAATGTCACTCTTGCGGAGTTTAGGGCTTCTATGCAATTGTTGGCTCAAGCCTGATGAAGCAAGCCAATAGAGAGGTGGTGGCTCTGGCGAACCATATAAAGGTAATGGGTGTTTATAGGATTAGGATGTTCTTGAGGATGAAACCTCTGGATTTTAGTGGCTCGAACATAGAGTAGGATCCAAATAGGTTCGTAGATGAGGTTTATAAGACACTTTGAATAATGCGGTTAACTTCTAGAGAAAAAATGGAACTAGTCGCTTACTAATTGAAAGATGTTGCCCAAATTTGGTATGACTAATGGAAAGATTATAGGTCGATAGAGGCGGGTCCTATAGAGTGGGAAAATTTAAGTCAGCTTTCCTTGATAAGTTGTTTCCTCGAGAGATGAGGGAGGCTAACTTGGAGGAATTCATAAATCTTAAGCAAGGCAACATGAGTGTCAATGAGTATGCCTTGAAGTTCACTCTTTTGTCTAAGTATGCTCCATCTTTGGTAGCAAGTCCAAGGGATTTGATGAATAGGTTTTTGACGGGGGTGTCCAATCTAGTAGAAGAAGACTGACGTATGGCATTGCTTTTTGATGATATGGATATCTCACACCTCATGGTGTTTTCCCAACAAATAAAAGAGTCAATACTCAAGTAGGAGAGGGCTTGGGAGAAAAAGTGGTCTAGGGTGGATAATGATGGGTCAGATGGACATGGTCATTTTAAGAATCGACAAAAGTTTTTCGGACAAGGCTATATTAATTCTCCTAAGTATAAGGATGAGAGTGTGTCTACCCCTAGGCCACAAGGGAAAGGTAGTGAGTCCATATGGCCCACTTGTTCTAGGTGTGGTAAGAGGGATGAAGGTAAGTGTTTGGCTGGTAAAGGTGGTTGCCATGGATGTGGTGAGAGTGGCCACATGAAGAAAGATTGCCCAAAGGAAAAGGCTACTATAAAAGAGGGTAAGCTAGTTGCCTCTAGTGGTGGAGATGATGAACCTCCAAAGAGGAATATTTTTATGCTCTCCAATCTAGAGAAGATCAAGAGTGATCTCCTCATGTCCCTTCCAGTATGTGCTTCTTTGATGTTTTAGAAATTTCCAGATTTCTTGCCTTTCATGACCTGTTATGTTGGACTTGATATTGCCCTTTCCATGAATGATGTTTAGAAAAGCATGTGTGGCCTTACTCCCAAGGGGGAGATAGTGTGCCTATTCCATAGGGTCTTTACATGATTATGTGTTGCCATGATTTTCCTTGTATATATGTTTATGAAGATGTGTAGGCATTGTTAGAATTGATCTAATTGCATTTTTGTTGCCTCATGTTGTGGCATCTTTAAGTTAATGTGCATTTTAGGCTCCATGAATTTCTGTTGATCATGTTGTATCTAGGAGATGTTAGTTCCTCCTTGGAAATGAGTATGTATGTCTCTTTCATGCATTTTGAGTTGGTAGATGTAGTTACTACTTCATTGAGTTGCATTAGGTATCTTTAGCTTGGAATTGAAGTATCCTTGTTTAGTTGTGTGCATGTAGATGTAGTGCATGCATGATGAGCTGCTAGTCTAGAGTAGCTTCTCTTTAAAAGTGTTTATAAAGGTCATTCGAGGACGAATTTTCCCAAGGGGGAGATATTGTAACACCCTGGAAACCAGTAGACCAAACTAGAGCCACAATATAGGGTTCTAAGGTTTGATACACGTGAAATAGAGTCGTAGATGAGACTTTACGTACTTAGAATGAGGGACTTAGTAGTTGAACGTAAAGACACATGTTAGACTCCGTAGTTTAGAAGGTCATCTATGGAGTGGTATAGGGTTGCAAGGGCAAAGGCCAAGGCCAAGGGGGCAAGGCCCTTGCCAAGGGCCACGGCTGCCCAACCTTGGCCAAGTCTGCCTCAAAGACCATGACCACTTTAATGGCTAGTGGTCTTGACCAAAGACCGTGAAGTGGTCCGTGAAGATTACTTAGTATGGTGGGAGGCAAGGCCTTGAGGCCAAGCTACTGCCCCAACTTCACGAGCCACTTCATGTGTCGTTGGCTTGACCACCGCCCGTCAAAGTGCTCGTGAAGGTGCCTTAGTATTTTAAAGTCTTGGCAGGTTGGGGGAGCCATTGTTCAAGGACCACGGGCACCACCATGGGCAGTGGTACCTTTGATGAGCCGTCATAGTGGCCGTGGTGCCTGGACAGGACAGCCATGTTAAGGGACTTTTGGGTAAATTCCTATTCGATTATGTTTAACTGATGGTCATTTTGTATGTATTTTATTTACCTATTTAGACTATTTTATGTCATTATCACCCAAGTTTAAGTCACTTTACATTAGACAGTATTCAAAACCCCAAATCACTCCTCTCTCAAATATTTTTCTCTCTAAGAAGAACGTCCATTGAAGAAGAAGCTTGAGTTAAAGTTAAGATCAAGAACAAAGATACCATTGCTAAAGGAATTTTCTAAGGCTTTGATTAAGGTATGTTTAGCTTTTCATAGATGGGTTCTTCCACCCATAGAGTCCCCTAGAATTCCTATAATTTGTAAGAAGAACCCCAATAAAGCTAGGGTTGCTTCCAATGTATGGGTTTTAGGTGGGGATGATTCCAAATGGTTGGATACTACTCACATATGATTAAGTTAGTATTGATTCATGATATTATGAAGAATTTATTTGAATTCCTTGATTAACCCTAATTTTCAAAGTATGTGGGTTTGTGTCTTTGGATGAGGAATTGATTATTCTTGCTAGATTCTCTTGGATTGTTGTCATTAATGGAACTTATTCAAGAATATAAACATGAAACCATGAATTGAACTGGACTTGTGCATAAATTATAGAACATGAATTTGAATGATTAGAATTGGTATTTTTGATGAATTATGGTTAGAATTACCTATGACTAAGGCTTGTGACTAATATGTATTGTGATCTAGACTAGTATGTTAATTGTGGAGTAAAGCTTGAATGTAGAGCTTGAAGTAATAATGTTGGTCACTAGGGATTAAAAAGTAAGTCTAATAGGATGAACTAGCTTGCATTGAATTGATCCCCAATATAGATAGAGTTATGGTGGAAGGCTCTTACCCACATGACCTACTTAGAACTATATGTATTCATGTATGTAGAATATGAAAGGTTAATCACCAAAAATGAATCATGATTGTTAGAATAGAATAGCTTGAGGTTGAGTCTTACGATTCCTTCATGTATAGTTGAATTATATAGCTTGGGATGGTAGGTCTCATGGTTGCTTGGGATTGAGGAAATAGGCTCTCCTAAGGTTAGCTTAAACTAGCATTGGTAGGACGCTTTTCATGGTAGCTTGCATTAGTATAGGCATGGTAGCCTAGGATTAAAGATCAATACTCTCCTATGGGAAGATTTAAGTAGCACAGTTAGAATGCCTTCATGGTAGCTTGATTTGGTTAGGCCAAGACCATTTCATGGTAGCTTAGGATTGAGATACCACACTCTCCTAAGGATAGCTTAGGGTTGAGGATTCATACCCCCCTAAGGGTAGCTTGCATCCTATTGAATGTTTGCATGGTAGCTAGGTAGGTATACTTGTATCCTTCCTAGGATAACTTGGATTGCATGGTAAGGTGTTTTCCATGGTAGTTAGGTCTAGCCTACCATATACTATTCTTGACGGTCTAGAATGATAAATAGTAAGCATTAAGTAAGCTAGCCTAAAGAAGTACTTAGTGTGAGTGGTTGTATGGGATGCCATTCATACAAGGCACAAGTATGACTTGAAGCTACTTATGAAGTGTCCTCTTATGTGATGTATGCCTGGCTTGGATTGTTGCTATATTTGCCTTCCATAACATGATTGACTTAAGATGATAGTTTCTTGTCAATATGAAAGTAGGTCAATAATGACACCTAGAAATTATAAATATTAATATAGTGACTTCAAGGATATGCTTAGAGTGTGTGGTATTATGGATTCCCCATGTGCATTGCACAAGTGTGCCTTGAGGTTACTCTGTGGTATATTGTTGTTATGACATGAAAACCTAGGTCTTGACTATGAAGGTGGACTATGACCAAGAATGACCAAAGAGAGGTACTTTTCTTGGATAGTATTATGGAATGCTATCTTTGCCTTGCACAACTATGCTTTGAGGTGGCTTGTGAAGTAGTTCTCTTGAATATGAAAGACTAATGGTTGAAGTATGAAGTTATGAATGTCTTATGTTGACTTGTGATGATATGATGCTTACATTGAATTTTATGTTATGATTGTGTTATTGTCTCTGATGCTTATGTCATATGTTACTAACCATTTGAGATTCCTTATGATGTTATGCTAGCTTTCATACTTGGTACATTTTGTACTAATGCATATTGCCTACATTCTAATCAAATGTAGGGTGTTGGGAGATTGAGTTGCTTGGAGGCTAGGTTCCTAAGTTCAAGAAGACTTAAAGAATTAGCGAGTCCTCATAGCTTCGAGGAGAAACCCCTTTTTGTTCCTTTTATGTCTTTTCTTATGTTTTTGAAGTTATATGGGCTGCGTCCCAAGACTTTTATTCATGTTATTCGTAGATGGTTTGAGAAAAAAGACGTTAGTAATGACTTCCGCTTTTATGAAATACTTTTCGATTGTATGTTTAATGAATGTTTAAACTTTCCTTACTTTTCTATGATCTTATGTTATGATTATGCTAAGGGCTTGTATGCGACCCCTTCGGGGTCAAGTACGCCAAGTTATGTCTAGGGGTACCCCTGGGTCATGACAAACTTGTTAATCAGAACAGAAGGTTTAGAATGCTTCTAAGATTGTCACAAACCACGTCTAAGTAAAGTCTTTTTCATGGGTCTGAATCGTGACACATTTATGAATAGTAGGCTATTCGATGCTTAGGAAAAGTCTCACTTCTTCATTCTCTTAGTCGTGCCATAGAAGTTTAGATCTTTCTTCTAATGTTTGCCTATGATTTTTCAGGTTATGGAAAATACTAGGGCTAATGCTAGGAGAGAAGGGGAAGACAATGGAGACCAAGAGATTCCTTCACAAGCTCCAAACCAAGCTCCTCCTCAAGTTCCAAATAACCCTCCAATTGGGAATGTCACTCTTGCGGAGTTTAGGGCTTCTATGCAATTGTTGGCTCAAGCCCTGACGGAGCAAGCCAATAGAGAGATGGTGGCTCCAGCAAACCCTATAGGGGGAATGGGTGCTTATAGGATTAGGGAGTTCTTAAGGATGAACCCTGTAGAATTTAGTGGCTCCATATTAGAGGAGGATCCGAATGGGTTCATAGATGAGGTTTATAAGAAACTTGCTATCATGGGGGTAACTTCTAGAGAAAAAACGGAACTAGCCGCTTACCAATTGAAAGATGTTGCCCAAATTTGGTATGAGTAATGGAAAAAATCTAGACCGATAGAGGTGGGTCCTATAGAGTGGAAAACTTTTAAGTTGGCTTTCCTTGATAGGTTCTTTCCTCGAGAGATGAGGGAGGCTAAGTTGGAGGAATTCATAAATATTAAGCAAGGCAACATGTCAATGAGTATGCCTTGAAATTCACTCATTTGTCTAAGTTTGATCCATCTTTGGTAGCAAGTCCAAGGGATTTGATGAATAGGTTTATGACGGGGGTGTCTGATCTAGTAGAAGAAGAATGTCGTATGGTAATGCTTGTTGATGATATGAATTTCTCACGCCTCATGGTGTTTTACCAACAAATAGAAGAGTCAAAACTCAAGAAGGAGAGGGCCAGGGAGAAAACGAGGTCTTGGTGGATATTGATAGGTCTGATGGAAATGGTCGTTCTAAGAATCCACAAAAGTTTTCTGGACAAGGCTATTCTAATGCTCTTAAGTATAAGGATGAGAAGGTGTCTACCTCTAGGCCACAAGGGAAAGGTAGTGAGTCCCTATGGCCCACTTCATCTAGGTGTGGTAAGAGGCAGAGTAAGTACTTAGCCGGTAGAGATGGTTGCTATGGATGTGGTGAGAGTGACCACATGAAGAAAGATTGCCCAAAGGTAAATGATACTAAAGAGAGGGTAAGCTAGTTGCCTCTAGTGGTGGGGATGATGAGCATCCAAAGAGGAATAGGTTTTATGCTCTCCAATCTAAAGAAGATCAAGAGTGATATCCTCATGTCCCTTCCGGTATGTGCTTCTTTCATGTTTTAAAAAATTTCCAGATTTCTTACCTTTCATGAAGTGTTATGTTTGACTTGATGTTGTCCTTTCCATGAATGATGTTTAGAAAAGCATGTGTAGCCTTACTCCCAAGGGGGAGATAGTGTGCCTATTCCATAAGGTCTTCACATGATTATGTATTGCCATGATTTTCCTTGTATGTATGTTTATGAAGATGTGTAGGCATTGTTAGAATTGATCTAATTGCATTGTGTTGCCTCATGTTGTAGCATCTTTGAGTCAATGTGCAATTTAGGCTCCATGAATTTATGTTGAGCATGCTTTATCTAGGAGATGTTAGTTCCTTTTTGGAAATGAGTATGTATGTCTCTTTCATGCATTTTGAGTTAGTAGATGTAGTTACTACATCCTTGAGTTGAATTAGGTATGTTTAGCTTTGAATTGAAGTTCCCTTGGTTGGTTGTGTGCGTGTAGATGTAGTGCATGCATGATGGGCTGCTAGTCTAGAGTAGCTTCTCATTAAAAGTGTTTAGAAATGTCATTTGAGGAGGAATGTTCCCAAGGGGGAGATATTGTAACACCCCAAAAACTAGTAGACCAAACTAGAGCAACAAGCTAGTGTTCTAAGGTTTGATGTATGTGAAATGAAGTCGTAGATTAGAATTTACGTACTTGAAATGAGGGTCTTAGTAGTTGAATGTAAAGACACGTGTTAGACCCCATAGTTTAGAAGTTCATGTATGGAGTGGTATAGGGTTGCAAGGGCAAAGGCCAAGGCCAAGGGGGCAAGGCCCTAGCCAAGGGCCAAGGCTGCCCAACCTAGGAAAAGTCTGCCTCAAAGACCATGGCTATTGGTCTTGACCACGGACCGTGAATTGGTCCATGAAGATGACGTAGGATGGTGGAAGGCAAGGCCTTGAGGCCAAGCTACTGCCCCAAGTTCATGAGCCACTTCACGAGCTGTTGGCTTGACCACGGCCCGTCAAAGTGCTCGTGAAGGTGCCTTAGTGTTTTAGGGTCTTGGAAAATTGGGGGATCCACTATTAAAGGGACCACGGGAACCACCACGAGCTATGGTAACCTTGACGAGTCTTCATAGTGGTTGTGGTGCCTGGACGGGACAGCCAAGTTGAGGGACTTTTGGGTAAATTCCTATTCGACTAGGTTTAAGTGGGGGTCATTTTGTATGTATTTTATTCACCTATTTAGACTATTTTAAGTCATTAGTCCCCAAGTTTAAGTCACCTTACATTAGACACTATTCAAAACCCCAAATTACTCCTCTCTCAAATATTTCTCTCTCTAAGAAGAACCTCTATTGAAGAAAAAGCTAGGGTTGAAGCTAAGGTCAAGAACAAAGGCTCCATTTCTAAAGGCTTGTGCTAGGGCTTTGATTAAGGCATGTTTAGATTTTCATCTATGGTTTCTTACACCCATAGAGTCCCCTAGAATTCCCCTACTTTGTGAAGAAGAACCCCGATCAAGCTAGGGTTTCATCCAATGTATGGGTTTTAGGTGGGTATGATTCCAAACGGTTGGATACTACTCATATATGATTAATTTAGTGTTTATTCATGATATCATGAATAATTTATGTGAATTCCTTGATTAACCCTAGTTTTCAAAGTATGTGGGCTTATGTCTTTTGATGAGGAATTGAGGATTCTTGCTAGATTCTCTTGGATTGTTGTCATGAATGGAACTTATTCAAGTATTTAAATATGAAACCATCAATTGAACTAGACTTATGCATAAATGATAGAACATGAATTAAAATGAATATAATTGTGGCTTTAGATGAATTATGCTAAGAATTACCTATGACTAAGGCATGTGACTCGTATGTGTTGTGATATAGACTAGTATGTTGATTGTGGAGTAAATCTTTAATGTAGGGCTCGAAATCATAATGTTGATCACCAGGGCTTAAAGATTAAGTCTAATAGGATGAACTAGCTTGTATTGAATTGATTCGCAATATAGATAGAGTTATGGTGGAAGGCTCTTACCCACATGACCTACTTAGAACTAAATGTATGCATGTATGAAGAATGTTTAAGGTTAATCACCAAAAGTGAATCATGCTTGTTAGAATAGAATAGCTTGAGGTTGAGTCTTATGATTCCTTCAAGTATAGTTGAATTATGTAGCTTGGGATCGTAGGTCTCATGGTAGCTTGGGATTGAGGAATTAAGCTCTCCTAAGGGTAGTTTGAACTACCATTGGTAGGATGATTTTCATGATAGCTTCCATTAGTATAGGCATGGTAGCATAGGATTGAGGATCTATTCTCTCCTATGGGTAGGTTGAAGTAGCATGGTTAGAATGTCTTCATGCTAGCTTGATTTGGTTAGGCCAAGACCATTTCATGGTAGCTTAGGATTGAGACACCACACTCTCCTAAGAATAGCTTAGGGTTGAGGATTTATAACCCCCCTGAGGGTAACTTGCATCCTATTGAATGTTTGCATGGTAGCTAGGTTGGTATACTTGTATCCTTCCTAGGATAGCTTGGATTGCATGGTAAGGTGTTTTCCATGGTAGTTAGGTCTAGCCTACTATGTGCTATTCTTGATGGTCTACAATGATAAATAGTAAGCATTGAGTAAGGTAGCCTAAAGAAGTACTTAGTGTGAGTGGTAGTATGGGATGTCATTCATACATGGCACAAGTATGACTTGAAGCTACTTATGAAGTATCCTCTTATGTGATGTATGCCTGCCTTGGATAGTTGCTATTGTTGCCTTCCATGACATGATTGACTTAAGATGATGGTTCCTTGTCAATATGAAAGTAGGTCAATAATGACACCTAGAAATGATAAATATGAATATGGTGACTTCAAGGATATGCTTGGTGTGTGTGGTATTATGGGTTGTCCCACATACATTGCACAAGTGTGCCTTGAGGTTACTTAGGGGTAGAGTGCTCTTATGACATGAAAACCTAGGTCTTGACTATGAAGGTGGACTATGACCAAGAATGACCAAAGAGAGGTACGTAGCTTGGATAGTATTTTGGGATGCTACCTTTGCCTTGCACAAGTATGCTTGGAGGTGGCTTGTTAAGTATTTCTCTTGAATATGAAAGACTAATGGTTGAAGTATGAAGTTATGAATGTCTTATGTTGACTTGTGATGATATGATGCTTATGTTGGAGTTTATGTTATGATTATATTAATGTCTCTTATGTTTATGTCTTATGTAGACTAACTATTTGAGATGCTTTATGATGTTATGCTAGCTTTCATACTTAGTACATTTTGTACTAACGCATATTGCCTACATTCTAATCAAATTTAGCGTGTTCTGAGATTGAGTTGCTTGTAGGATAGGTTCCTAAGTGCAAGAAGACCCCTTTATGTTCCTTTTATGTCTTTTCTTATGTTTTAGACGTTATATGGGTTGCATCCCCATACTTTTATTCAATTTATTCGTAGATCATTTGAGACAAAGATGTTAGTAAAGACTTCCGCTTTTATGAAATATTTTTCGATTGTATATTTAACGAAAGTTTTAAATTTCCCTACTTTTCTACGATCTTATGTTATGATGATGCTAAGGACTTGTATGCGACCCCTTCGGGGTCAAGTAGGCCATGTTACATCTAGGGGGTAACCCCTGGGTCGTGACAATGACGTAGTTTATGGTTCCAACGCATAAGGAAAAGACCAAACGACCATTGACCTAAAAGCTGTCGGGGCCAATTGATGGACTGACCGACGGTCCGTGGACTGACCCATGGTCCATCGTGTCATTCATCGACTGGCTTTAGAGAATAGAAACTTAGGGTCTCGATTCACGGACTAGGAACACTGCCTTTGGTCTGATCTACAGTCCTTGGGTTGACCCGTAGACCAATTTTCTAGACTTTTCTGGGAAGGGCTGTAGGTGGTCATACACGGACCCCACCTACGGTCCATGGGTGGTGCATGTCGGTGGCACCTGTAAGTTCTGAAACGGGGTGTTACATATTTCAACGACAAGTGAAAGTTTGTTATCGGAATTATTTTTCTTCTTTGCTAAAAACTCTGGACAATGCACCTTCCAATGGCCTGGCATCTTGCAATTAAAATACTTGCCCTTAGGCTTTTGTACACCTCCAGTTGGAGGTGCAATTGCCTTAGTTTTGTGAGCATTTTTCTTCTTCTGTCCACCTTTTAGTTTAAAAATAGAACCTTTTGCAATATACAGTGCCATAGATGGTGCTTGTTTTTTTGGCAATTGTCACTAACACCTGCAACTTATTCAACAATTGTGCCAAAGATAGACTCATTTTATTCATATTATTATTCAGGCAAAGTTGTTGAGAACTGTTTGGCAGAGATTGCAGTATCATCTCAATTTGATAGTCATTATTAATTTCAGCCCCCATGACCTCTAATTCATTCACAAAACCTATCATCTTCAATACATGGTCTCTAGTAGGAGTGCCTTCAGCTATCCTAGTGTTCATGCGAGATCTCATTACAATCTACTTAGTTGATCGACCTGATCACCAAACATTTGTTTGAAATTGTCTAAAATTTCAAAAGCAGATAACTGATTATGTTGCAACACATTTGATATTGAAGTCATAATGTAACACTACGTCATCTCATCAGTTTTCACCATTTCTGATAAGTTAACTTATCATCATCACTAGATTGTTCATTTGGTTTCATTGGACATTCTTCATGAAGTACAAACTTATACTCTTCAGCAGTTAACAGGATGCAAGATTTTTCCTCCAATCAACATAGTTAGGAGCCTCAACTTTTTTCACCCAAAATAGTACTAAGGGGATTAAAAGGAGACATGTTGAATCTGAAATTGAAAAAATAGTTACAATAGATCAAACAACAATCATATAATCATTGATTTATTACATTCAAACTCACCACATACACATATGTTTATGCATCTTGAACAACCAATCAATAGGATTGGATAACTATTCATACAATATGCATATATAATGACCGATTATTCACTCCATAAACTTATACAAACCTAACTTAGATGGAGAGTCTATTGTTAATTTTAGTCAAGTGAAATCAAAACTCTAGTTACACTGATTCAATCATATATTACTCAGTTTATGAGAGTAAATACGGATTTTTAAACTAGCAGTTAAATACATAGGGAATTGTATTAAATTCATCTGATAGAGAGGAAGGTCTAAGACAACACATAAACTTAATGCTTCATAACTATTTAATCTTGATAATTATCGGGAAAAATCTTGGGAAAACCACAAATGGGCCATAAATTCTAAAATAATTACAAGTTTATAGTCAAATCCAAAGTAATCCTGAAAAACCCATTCTCTCATAAATAATTATAGTCCATACCCTCATTCATTAAGGGTGAAATTAGTAAACGGGGTATATGGTATAATTATTTAGTGGGTATGAATATAAAGGGGTATATATTTATAATTATTTTGCTTTTATGGGGTATTGGCTTATTTTCCCCAAAAATCTTTATCACCACTTTTTTTTTTCAAATTTTAAACAAAAAGTTTTGAGTAAAAAATTACAACAAGAGTTCCAGTTCATTCAGCATATAATCTCCACACATATAATGAAGATAATGTTGCGATTATTTTAACTATAGCTCAATCATTGCCAGCTAATCATGTGAATACAAAACTACAACCAATCACTTGTATTAATTTCTAGTACCCAACAATGATATTACTTATATTATTAAGTTTTCAGTTTGGGTTTCAACAATATAAGGACACAACAACTAAATATAATACTACTTCCGTCCATTTTTAATTGTCATAATTTCCTTTTTTAGAGTCATTAAGAACTTTGACTAACATTTACGATATGTTTTTTCATCATATTGATATGCAAAAATTTATAATTTATATTACTTTTCGTATAGTTTTTGAATATCTAAAAATGTTGTTTAAAATGTAGAATTAATGTAATTTCATTTCACTATAAAAATTATTCAAATTAACTTTTAAAAAGCACAATAGGACAATAAAAGTGGACAAAGGGAGTATGAGATTAAAAAATCGCAAGTTTTCTCACAAAGCAGCCGTCAGTCACGAGAACAAAAAAAATATAAAAAAATTACACCCAATACTAATTGTTTTTATACAATACGTGGGTTAATTATTACTTATTTTTTCTTTAGAAATTCAATTTGAATTCTCTGTACTTCCCTTCTTTTCTCTTAGGATTAAGCTTAACCACAAATTAAGAGACAAAGTAAAGAACTGTGAGAAAACTTCAACAGTAAACAAAAATTGCTTCTTGACATTATAAGCTGCGCACACATACCCATATTATAAGTTATTTATAAAGATGCAAGTATGGATCTTCATGGCAATTGTTAGAAAATAGCATATACAACAGCAATATTTCAAAATCATACATTTTACATGAGTATATACAACAATCACAAATACGTATCACATAATAAAGTATGATGAAAATTAACTGAAGGATTACCTCTTGAAGCGTGTGCAGATATTTTGAAGCAAATTCGACTCCACTTTCATGGTCTTCTATAATGATCCCAAATTAAAACATGAACTCTTTAAATACTTGGGTGGGCAAGTATCATATAAAAAACTGAATATCTTTCTAAGTTAAAAGAATCCATACTTATAGAGATTTATTCTCAGTCAAAAAAAAGGAGAATAAAGTGTAAGTCCTTTTCCTTGAAGAAAAGAAACACGTGTTTCTTTTTTTCTTGATTCCCTAAAAATAAGATTCTGAATTCTAGTTAAATATGGGTATGGTAGGGACCACAAAATTAACTAATGAGGTTTTTAATTATGGAAATAATTATAAAATTGAATTTGAATTATTCTTACGATAATAAATTATAAATCATTCTACTAGAAATTGTAAATGCACTCGTCCAGAATTGTTCAATAAATAAACTATATCAAAACACATGGTTAATAGTATATCGTTATGTTAGGGTATATACTATTAATCACGTGTTTAGAAATAGTATTCTAACATTTTCAAGATTAAATATCTTAGTTGGAGATTGTTAGGGTGTAACTATTAACCATGCATTTACATATAATACATTATAACAATCATGATGGTTAAAAGTCTAAGTGGGAGATTGTTGGGATATATACTATTAAACACATGTTTAGATATAGTATTTATTATAAAATTATTTATTCATTTTTAATAAATCATATATTCGTTTATGGTGTCTATTTACTTATATAGTAGATGATTTAGTGTATAAAGTTTTAGCTTATACACAAAGGATTAAATCATCGATTTTTATCAGTATAAAGTTTTTTGTTCACAATATAAGATGAGAATTGAAAATTTCATCAGTACGATTGTAGCACAAGATTATATGTAATTTATCTTGACTATGGGAATGGTATAGTTTCAACTTCTTATGCTAGTGCATTTTGTATGTATTGAACGGGACCAAGTAGAGATAGTTGCTTTAGACTGACAAGAGCAAATTCTCTAAGCAATTAAATGTACTTATATTAATTCTTAATCCTTATATAACTACTATGATCTGTAAATGTTAATTATCGTTTAGATTTATTAAAAGGTGAGATTCTAAGATGAGTCAATATACCTGGTAGATTGGGTAATGATAATATATATTGGTGAAATATTAAGTTAGTTGACGGAATCTATGTCTTGAAATAGAGATTGATGATATGCATTTTTGAGAAGCTTACAAGTTTTCATCATGTCAAAACTTGCAAGTGGATTTATGAATCTGACACATGAAATAAGTTAAGTAGTGCTCTAAAGAAAATTGATCATTGAATTAAATTTGTCAGTAATTTAATTTATCGATTAGTATCTGTAATCTTAACATGGGAAATTACATATGTGTTTAATAGGGAATTTCAAAATATAAACATAGGAGTGCAATTATGAATTTTTAGTAGAATAATTCGTAATTTATTGTGGTAAGAATAATTCAAATTAATTGTTTGAAATTATTTCCATAATAGAAAGCCTCAGTAATTAATTATGTGGTCCCTACCATGCCCATATTTAACTAGAACTTAGAATTTATTATAAAGGGAAAAGGGAGAAGTATGTGTCTTTCTCTATTCTAAGGAAAGGGAGAAGTGCATGATTTTTTTCTATTCTAAGGAAAGGAAGAAATACATGTATTTTTCTATTCTAAGGAAAGACATGGTGTTCCTCTCCACTTTGGACTATGAAGAAATCTCTATAAATAAAGATTCTTCCAACCCTTTAAAGGAATAAGTTTTTGATACAATACTTGTCCACCCAGGTATTGACAGAGTTCGGAAGTAAATTTGGGATCACTGTAGAAGACCGCAGAACTGTCGTACACTTTGTGCACTAACTTGTCGATTTGTTTGAAGGTTCTAGCATGTGGATTCGCTTGAAGGTGTCTATTCACGCTTCAAGAGGTAATTCTTGAATTAAATTTCAGAAGGTTTATGTAATCTAGAATGATTCTATATGTTCTAGCATAAACTATGTGTTGTTTATTATTCATGTAAGCAATATGATTCTGGTATGTTTCCGATGTGCATATAGTTTTCCAACAATTGATATCAGAGTCATACTTACATCTTTATAGATAACCTAAATTATATCCATGTGCAATTGTATGCATGATTGATTGTTGGTAAATATATTTTTATCGCGAAAAGAACCTATCAGATGAAACTTGATGTTTTTTAGTTCGTTGGCTAAAGTACATACAATTGTAAATTGTGATATGATTAAGAGGAAAAAAAATTTGTTGGCAGCAGTTTTTCACTTCCACGTGGGAATGGACAACAACAGTAAACACTAGTCCTAATGATTATTCAAAGTCTTTTATTTTAAAATTAATGGAACCTAAATTGAAAATTTTTCATTAGTTAAAAGAAAAGTTAAAGTTCAATGGTTATTGTTTTATTTAATAAATGATAGTAAGAACTTTTATACATGTAATTGATTTTTTATCGGGGGCTAGTTGCAATTTTTTTTAGGGTTGTTTCTTATTAATCCATCAAATTTGCAAAGCTTTATAAGAAAGAGAATCCCAAAGGTTGTTGATGAACAAATTATCATTGAACTGATTGTGAAGTATATTTTAACTTTATAATATTTATTCTTGAATCAATTGTTCTTGATTCCAAAGCTTATAAAGTGGAGCTGACTGTCACTAATCAGGTTAATTGAATATTTTTTTTTTCAATAATTATTTGAGCATATTATTCGCTACATATATATCAATTGTATAACTTAAGATTTTTTTTGTTAACAAATAGTTATCACTTATGTGATTTATTTATTTGAAATCGTTGAAATTTTTTAGACTTTATACATGTCATAATATATCTTTTAATACATGAATTGAAAATTATGATTAATAAATAGGATTCACTAAAATAATATATTTATTTGAGTCATTAGAACATTCTTGATTCATCATGTACAAATTATGCTAAGTGAATATTAGTGGTAAATATTTATTTACGTAAATGATGATTTACTTAAAATACTAGTAATGCTTAATTATTTCATGAGAAGAGATATCGAGGTTTTCACTCAATAGGGAGAAACATAATATCTTGGATTTTCAAGTGTATTAATTTAGAGAATATTTTTTATAAGAAGATATTGAGTGTCTTAGCCAAAGCAATATGTTTCATGCTCATGAGATAATTATAAAAAGAGAATGAAAATAATTATTTTTCAAATTTTCATGCCAAAGCAATATGTTTCATGAAATATGTATAAAATAATTATTTTTCAAATTTGGTCGTAGTTTAGGTGGTCATTAATTTTATGATCTCTGATTGACTTGATATTTGATGGTTCTATCAAAAATTATTTTGATGGGTTTTAGGTAGTTTGTCATATTAAAATTTGATTTGAATATGATAAGGTCATTATTTATGTCAATTATATTAATGTTAAATTAGGAACATGATTACACGTTATGATTTAACATGAATTGATATATGATAATGATATACATTTGTAACGACCTGTTCTCATCATTATAAAAATCCATCAGGGAAAAATTTTGGGTCAGAAAACTTTTTCGTAGTAACTTAAAATCCTAGCCTAGTCTAGATTGGGAAGAAATTAGAGTATGTGAGGTCTAGGGAGATCTGATAACAAATGAGAGATCTAATAAGGAATTTGATTGTATGAGTGGATAACTAAGACGCTAAGGAGCTCATACGACTTTACGGAATCGAATTTCGGCGAGTAGAACTCCCAAAACTCATTTTAGCATGAACGGGTAGTTTCTGAGTGTCATGGTATGAATGTGTGTTATGAAATGGGGGTTTGAAACTCTTTATTTAGCTCTTTGTTTTCATGCAAGCCACTAAGGCAGAATTTTCCCGCAAGGGCCAAGTCGATGTGTCGAGATGGGGGCCACCATAGCGGGCCAGTCACGAATTAAGTTAGAAATAAACCTTAAAAACACCATTATCCTGCAAATTTCATTTTTGAGAGCTAGAAGACGACCCCAGGAGATTCTTGACAATTTTTCACCATTTTAAGGCTAAAGGTAAGATTTTCGCTCCCCAATTCTGTTTTTCGATTCATAGAACATAAATCTTGATTGTATATTGTTGGGGGAGGGTTTTGAACGGTTTCAGATGGTGGGAAAAGCCCTAGCTGAATCTTATGATTATAATTTGGGTCTTGGGTTATTGGGTTTGTCATAATTGGGTAAATTAGACCTTAATTATTGATCCCCATATTGAATTGTTTGTTTGTAGACCTAGGGCAAGAAGAAAGAATCCGAAAAGGAAAGAATCAAGTTTCTTAGGAGGGTTTAAGCTTTGTTTGAGGTAGGTGATAGTTTCGATTTCATGTTGGTGTGATGTATGTTAGTAATTACTTCATTTTAATATATGTATGTATGTGAATATTGCATATTTCTCACACTAATCGTAAATGAGTATGAATAAATTATTTTATGCCATGAATCAACACTTGATTGTATAATTATCAGAATGTACATTGTGATTGTGATTGTGGCTTGTTGAATGGATCAGGTGTTACGTTCCAACACACTAACTTAGATCGGGTGCCACGTTCTAGCCTATATATGGGATTGGTGTGTCACGTTCTAGCGTATATATGGGATTGGTGTGTCACATCCAGCACACTAACTTGGATTAGATACCACGTACCGGTACACTAATAGTTTAGGGTGTGGATTCCATGAGAGGACCATTGACTTGTCATATAGATGTATTTTGAGAATTTGGAATTGTTCGTTGATCCTGATATGATGACTGATATTGTATATGTTCGGTATATGCCTGTTTTATTATGTTGTGGTTACTTGTATATGTTTCACTAATTGGGATAGCCACATGATCACCAGTACATTATGGTTGTATATTGATACTGCACTTGCTCTTTCTTGGTTGAGTACATGGCATCTTCAGGCGGCTAGTGACATACATCGTTTAGAAGACCAGTGATCGATTAGAATTCAAGGGTGAGCCAGTTCTTCAAGGTTGCCATGAGTTCTCATTATGTTTAGTCCATTTCTATTCACACTTATACTAGTACATTAGATTTTCTTATGTTTAGTTTGGGGTTGCACCCATTTTCTTAGACTTGTCATTAGTAGATGTTTTGGTACATTGACTTTCAAGTTCTAGGCATTATTTCCGCATTTGTTTGTTAGAATTTTTTGAGTTTATGGGAACTCCCTATTTTTATTTTCTTTAGACATTTAAACCTGTTTCTGTATCTTTAAATGTTTAGTTCTTGGGTTAGCTAATTAGTATTAATGGTTCTCCCAGTCAATCACGACGGTGTGAGTCTTGACAAAGTTGGTATCAAAGCCCTATGTTCATTGATCTCAATATACCAAAAAGAGTCTAGTAGAGTCTTGCAGAACTATACAGAGACGTCTGTACTTTTCTTCTAGAGGCTATAGGACTTTAGGAAATCTCTCTGTTTTCTTTTGTCTCCTTTTGTGGTATAACTTGGTTCCAATTGGTATTTGGTGATCCAAATTGGTCTCTAATCTCCTTCACTCTTCTCTCTACATATGGTTAACAATAGATTCAATGGCGTCAAGCCCGTAGCTTCTATCAATGCACCAGCCGAGGAATCTGCAACAAGAGGTTGTGGTCGAGGCAGGGGTAGATGAAGAGCTAGGGGTAGAGGCTGAGGAAGGGTAACGCCTATTAGGGATGGAGCACCAATTGAGAATGCTCGTAGAAATGAGGCTCCTCTTGCGCATCATGAAGAGGTAGAGAAGAATGTAGAGGTTGAGAATGAGAAGAATGTTAGACAAAAGAAAGAGGTGCAGGCAGAGACTACAGGTATTCCTCCCTTATACCAGTGTTAGCTCAACAGATTATGTCGTTCCTGAAAGGATTAGTTGGTCCTGGAGTGCTTTCCTCAGTTCAAGCAACTCAAGCTCTCGCCAATCCCCCCATTGCTGTCACTGTCCCCAAGGTGGGTGGAACTGTAGGTAATGATGTTTTCTTTCATCCTTTGTTGGGTCTTGTTATGACCGGTAATGAACATGAGATGTTGACTAAGTTCTTGAAATTGAAATTGCCTGTGTTCCATGGTTCCGAGAGTGAGGATGCTTATGAGTTCATTCTAGATTATTATGAGACGCTTCATAAGTTGGGAATTGTCCATCAGCATGGAGTAGAGTTTGTGACTTTTCAACTTCAAGGTGAAGGCTAAGTAGTGGTGGAGAGCTTATGTGGAATGCATATCTTCATCTTTACCCCCACTCACTTGGACCCAGTTTTATGCTCTGTTCTTGGAGAAGTATGTGCCCTAGACTTTGTGAGATCATAAGAAGGATGAGTTCATGACTTTGGAGAAAGGTTGTATGTCTGTGGCTGCTTATGAGGCTAAGTTCCATGCTTTGTCTAGATATCCTACGTAATTGGTGACTACTGAGGAAGATATGATACGCCTATTTGTTAAGGGAATAAATTCTGAGTTGCAAGTATTGTCCGTTCATATAACCTCTGCAGGAAAAAGTTATAATCAAGTAAAAGATTTTGTGAAGAAAGTGGAGGGGGTAAGGCGAGTCGGTCAGGCTAAGGCATTAGCTAAGAAAGCTAAGAATAAAAGTAACTTTCAGGGTTCTTACTCCAAAGGTTTAGGGCGGCCAACACTTGCAGCCCAGCCAATTCAGTCCGCTATGCCCAGTTCTATAGGTAATTACTCTACAACTCCACCTTAGAATTTGATTCAGGATGGCCAGGGAGCTGCACCTTCGACGGGTTGCAGGCCATCTTTTAATCACACTTGTTATAATTGTGGAGAGCCTGGACATATCAGGAGATATTGTCCCCTTCCGTGCATGTTGGATTCCACGCAACAGCACAATGGAGCTGTGGTATCTGCGAGCAATGGTAACAATAGTCGAGGACGTCCATAAGGTGGGAGAGGAGGAAATCATCGAGTACATGGAGGTCAGGGAAATGGTAATGCAAGCAGAGGTACAGTGCGGCCAGGTAGGGAAGTCACCCGTCATGATGGCAGGGCTCAGTGTTATGCCTTTCCAGGCAAGACCAAGGCGGAGACGTCTAATACAGTGGTTACAGGTACTATTCTTGTCTATGACCGGATGGCTAATGTATTATTTGATCCATGTTCTACTTATTCCTATGTGTCCATTTAGTTTACCATGGGATTTGATATGATTTGTGATGTACTTGATGCCCCCATCCATATTTCTACCCCCGTTGGGGAGTCTGTCATAGTCACCCATGTCTATCGTGCTCGTCCTATTTTTTTATGGGTATTCAGACTTGGGCTGATTTGGTGATTTTTTACATGAATGACTTTGATATAATCTTAGGCATGACTTGGTTGTCCCTCTATTATGCTATGTTAAATTGTAATACTCTATATGTGACTCTAGAAATTACGAGAAAGGAAAAATTAGAGTGGGAAGGGGTGTACAAGCCTAACCAAGCTAAGATCATATCCTCCATTTGGCTAGGAAACTGGTAGGGCAGGGTCGTTTGGCATATTTGGTCCATATTCGGGATATTGAGGTTAAGTCTCCCTCTATTGAGTCTATTCATGTGGTGTCAGAATTTAGGGAAGTATTTCCTACTGATATGCCTAGTATGACTCCGGATAGAGATATAGGTTTCTGCATTGATTTGGAACCTAGAACCCACCCCATTTTCATCTCTTTGTATTGAATTGCCTCGATAAAATTGAGAGAGCTTAAGGCTCAAATCCAAGAACATATTGATAAAGATTTTATTTCTCCTAGTGCTTCCCCATGGGATGCTCATATCTTTTTTGTTAAGAAAAATGATGGTATTATGAGGATGTGCATACATTACCAGCAATTGAATAGGGTCACCATTCAAAACAAGTAACCATTGCCTCAGATAGATGATCTTTTCCACCAGTTGCAAGTTGCATCAGTTTTCTCTAAGATTGATCTAAGGTATGGTTACCATCACTTAAAGATTAGGCCTGAGGATGTACCCAAGACGGCATTTAGGACACGCTATAAGCACTAGGAGTTTTTAGTAATGTCATTTGGGTTGAAAAATGCGCCTGTAGCTTTCATAAGTTTGATGAATGATGTGTTCAAAACCTTTCTTGATTCATTTGTTATAGGTTTTATTGATGACATTCTGGTCTATTCAAAGAGTAAGGAAGAGCATGCCGACCATCTTCGTATTGTTTTGGGTGTTCTTGGGAAACAAAAGTTGTACGTGAAATTTTCTAAGTGTGAATTTCAGTTGACTTCAGTTGCCTTTTTGGGGCATGTAGTTTCAAGGGAAGGGGTAATGGTAGATCCCTAAAAGATTAAAGCAGTTAAGAATTGGATTAGGCCTAGCTTTGTGGCGGAAGTTAGGTGTTTTGTGGGGCTTACTAGCTACTATCATTGATTTGTGAAAAACTTTGCTTTTATTGCCACGCATCTGACAAGGTTGACCAAAAATAAGGTACCTTTTTAATGGACTGAAAAATGTGAAGAGAACTTTCAAAGGCTCAAGACTCTTTTGACCACAGCGCCTATTCTAGCACTACAGGTGGAAGGTAAAGATTTTATTATTTATTGTGATGCTTCACATTCGGGTTTGGGTACTGTGTTAATGTAGGATAAGAATGTTATAGCTTATACATCGCGGCAGTTAAAGGTGCATGAGAGGAATTAACCAACACATATATTAAAGATAACAGCATAGTGTTTGCTCTTAAGATCTAACGGCATTACCTCATGGTGTGAAGTGTGAGGTGTTTACTGATCGTCGTAGTTTGCACCATGTGTTCACTCAGAAGGATCTGAATTTGAGATAGCAAAGGTGAATAAAGTTACTCAAGAATTGTAATGTGACTGTCCAGTATCATTCAGGCAAGTAAAATGTGGTGGCAGACGCGTGAAGTTGCAAGGCAATGAGTATGGGTAGTCTAGCTTGCTTGAGTGTATCCAAGCGACCTTTGGCTAAGGAAATTCAAACCTTGGAATCTAAGTTCATGCAGTTGGGTATCTCAGAGAAATGTGGGGGGTTAGTGAGCATTGAAGTAAGGACATGTTCATTAAGGAGATCAAGGCCAAATAGTTTGAGGATGACCGTTTGAGGATGACAATTTGAATGAGCGTAGAAAGAAGACAACGTCTAGCAAAGCACAAGAGACCACTCTTGATGCAAGGGGTGTGCTCAGTTTTAAAGGAAGGATTTGTATTCCTCAGGTGGATGACTTGATTCAGAAATTGTTGATTGAATCCCATGGTTTGCGATATTCCATTCATCCGGGTGTGATCAAGATGTACCGAGATTTGCAGCAACTTTATTGGTGGCCTGGCATAAAGAAACATATAGCGGAGTTTGTGGCTAAGTGTTAAAATTGCCAACAAGTGAAGTATGAACATCAAAGTCCTGCAAGTTTGCTTCAGAGAATGCCAATTCCAGAATAGAAGTGGGAAAGGGTAGGTATGGACTTCGTGGTTGGTCTTCCCAAGACTTTTGGAAAGTTTGATTCTATTTGGGTAGTGGTTGACAAATTGACTAAGTCAGCCCCAGAATAGATTGTAATGCTCAACAATTGGCTAAAGTTTATGTAAAGGAGATAGTAAGGATGCATGGGTGCCTGATGAGTCTGAGAATTAGACTCATTTAGGACTTTGTTTATATAGATTTAGTGTCCTCAAATGCTTAATTTGTGCCATAAATTGATGCTAAAGCCTTGTATTTTATGTATATGGATTGAGGAGCAAAGCAAGGAAGCTAACAAGCAAAAAGGAACAAAACAAACTGAAGAAGTGAAGAAAAGCGGGCCTGATAATAGCCAAGAGCACTTGGTGAATCGGCGAGAGCACTTGGTGAATCGCCGAGTGGCTATTTTGACCGCCTAAAGTTCTAGTGTGCTAGTCCTGAGGGAAGAAACTAAGTCGGCGATAGGAAAGGGGCAATTGGAGAATCGTTGAGTAGTTCAGCTATACCAAGAGTGATTGCCCTAAGTTACAGGACTTGAGGATGTTGAAAGCCAATGCAAAATGGCAATAGAAGAGAGCAAAAGGCAGTTTGCCGAACCACTCGGTGAACCTGACTTATATTGCCTAATGGACATTCGTTGCTAATTTTTGGTGACTATAAATTGAATTTTGAATTGTTAATTTAGAAGTTCTCTTTTCCAAATTTTAGCTTACAACCATTTTAGAAGAGTTTCTTAGTAGACTTGAAGGTTTTTGAAGATTCAATTTGGAGATTTTACAAGTGGGTTACTGATTTTCTTCGAGTTTGAGCATTGTAAATGCTAAATTACTCTTACCCAGGTGATGGCTAATAGATTTGGTAGCCATTTTTACCTTTTTATGATATTTAGCTAAAACCCCAATTCTTGGGGTGTGATCATGTGATTATGGGTTGAATTAGTTTATGGGTATTGTTAATTACTAGTTTAAATGCTTTATTGAAGTGGGTTTAATCATTAGTCATGGTTTAATTTATGAATTGTAGTTGGAAATGCAGTTCTAACCTTGTGTTCTTGGCTTGCTCGAGAGAGAGGTTTTAGAACTAAGACTATTGGTTAATGGTTTGTAGGTATTGGGTTGAGTTGGGTTCAGCTCGAGAGAATGAATCCTAAACCCAATCCTACCCATCTAGCTTGAGAGAGTGGATGAATTAAGGTGTGGGTTGTTCTTCATTACTATGCTTGTTGATGTTCAGAAAAAATCACCTGATTCGGGATAGTTGTTTGAGAGAAAACTATCTCCCTAATAGTCTTGCCTATCCACTGTTTTTTAGTTGTTTACTAGTAATTTCAATTACCCATATATCAAAATTTTCCTATAACCGATCATATCCTGAGAATTTCTCTCCTTATTGTTATTTCAAATTGTTTGTGACTGTGTTGTAGTTGATAATTGCAAACCAAAACCCCCCCATTGACATTTGTGTCACCCCTTTTATTTTTTTCATGTCTCTTTCGATAATATCTATTCCTATATCTAGTTAGATCACATTTGTACTTCTTGATTGAATATGAACACATACCGCTCCCTGTGGGTTCGACCCCAACTCATTTGTTGGGTTTTATATTGCTTAACGATCGTTTGCACTTATAAATGGATGAAGTCTATTTGATAGTCGTTAATTCATCAGTGCCCCTTTCTATCATCTCAGACTGTGGTACGCAATTCACATCCATATTTTGGAGGAAACTACATGATGAATTGGACACACAACTCACTTTTAGTATAGCTTTCCATTCACAGATGGACGGACAGTCAAAGAGGACTATTTAAGTGTTAGAAGACATGTTGAGGGCATGTGTGATTGACTTTTGGGGGCATTGGGATAAGTTCCTACTGTTGTGTGAGTTCTCCTATAATAATAGTTATCACTCCAGCATAGATATGATACCGTTTGAGGCACTCTATGGGAGGGGATGTAAATCACCCATAAGATGGTTTGAGACTGGATATGTAAAACCTTTGGGGATTGATTTATTGAAGGATGCTCAAGATAAACTAAGGAGTATTCAAGCTAAGCTTCTAGCAGCATAGAGTAGATAGAAAAAGTATGTGGACCATAAGGTAAGAGACATGGCGTTTCAGACCGGAGAGAAGGCTCTTCTTAAAGTATCACCCATAAAAGGGGTGATGAGATTTGGCAAGAAGGGCAAGCTTTGTCCTCGATACATTGGACCATTTGAAATTTTTGACTGTGTAGGACTGGTAGTATATGGATTGGTTATACCTCCTACTATTGGGAGTTCATACGGTAATTCATGTCTCCATGTTGAAGAGATATCATAAAATGGGACTCTATGGTGTTAGACAAAGACCTTCAGTATGAGCAAAAAAACGATTGCAATTCTTGATCATGATGTCCGAAAGCTGAGGACCAAGGAGATTAAGTCCGTGAAAGTTCAATAGAAGGATCGTCCAGTTGAGGAAGCTACTTGGGAAACCGAGAAGGACATGCGAGACAAGTATCCCAAGTTGTTCGTCAATTCAGGTACTACTCCACACTTACATTAGCCTGTTTTCCTAAGTTGGTCACTCGGGAATGAGTGATGGTTGGCATCTATTGTAACGACCTGTTCTCGTCGTCATAGAAAACCCATCGGGGAAATATTTTGGGTCGAAAAACTTTTTCGTAGTAACTTGAAATTTCCTAGCCTAATCCAGATTTGGACAAAATCAAAATATATGAGGTCTAGGGAGATCTGGTAAAAATGAGAGATCTAATAAGGAATTTGATTGCACTAGTGGATCGCTAAGACGTTAAGGAACCCGTATGACTTAATGAAATCGATTATAGGCGAGAAGAACTCCCGAAATTGATCTTAGCGTGAATGGGTAGTTTCTGGGAGTGCTATGGGATGAAGGTGTGTTGTGAAATGGGTGTTTAAAACTCTTAATTTAGCTCTATGTTTCCATGCAAGCCGCTAAGAAGGGAATTTCCCGCCAGGGTGAGGACGTTGTGGGGGGATGGGGGCTGCCATAGCGGGCCAGTCGTGATTTAAGTTGAAAATAAATCCCCAAAATGCCATTATCCTGTAAATTTCATTTTTGAGAGCTAGGAGACGACCCCAGGCGATTCTTGACAGTTTTTCACCATTCTTGAGGCAAAAGGTAAGGTTTTCGCTCCCCAATTCCGCCTTTCGATCCGTAGAATGTAAAATCTTGATTGCATATTGTTGGGGGAGGGTTTTTAACAATTTTGGATGGTGGGAAAAGCCCTAGTTGCACCTTAGGATCATAATTTGGGTCTTGGGTTATTGTGTTTGTCTTAATCCAGGTAAATTAGACCTTCATTATTGATCCCCGTATTGAATTGTTTGTTTGTAGACCTGGAGCAAGCGAAAAGAATCCGGAAAGGGAAGAATTAAGTTTCTTAGGATGGTTCAAGCTTTGTTCGAGGTAGGTGATGGTTGTGATTTAATATTGGTGTGATGTATGTTAGTAATTACTTCATTTTAATGCATGTATGTATGCGAATGTTGCATTATTGATCACACTAATCGTAAACGAGTATGAATGAATAATTGTATGCCATGAATCAACACTTGATTGTATGATTATGAGAATGTACATTGTGATTGTGATTATGGCTTGTTGAACGGATCGGGTGTTATGTTCCAACACACTAACTTTGATTGGGTGCCACATTCCAGCGCATAAATGGGATCAGGTGTCACGTCCGGCACACTAACTTGGATCAGGTACCACGTATCCGTACACTAAAAGTTTGGGTGTGGGTTCCATGAGAGGACAATTGACTTGTCATATAGATGAATTTTGAGAATATGAAATTGTTCGTTGATCCTGATATGATGACTGATATTGTATATGTTCAGTATATGTTTGTTTATTGTGTTGTGGTTACTTATATATGTTTCAGTAATTGGGATAGCCACGTGATCCTACCAATACACTGTGGTTGTGTACTGATACTGCACTTACTCTTTCTTTGTTGAATACAGGGCATCTTCAAGCAACTACGGGCAGACCTCATTTAGAAGACCAGTGATCGATTAGAATTCAAGGGTGAGCCAGTTCTTCTAGGCTTCTATGAGTTCTCGTTATGTTTAGTCCATTTCTATTGGTACTTAGACTAGTACATTATATATTCTTATGTTTAGTTTGGGGTTGCACCCATTTCCTTAGACTTGTCGTTAATAGATGTTTTGGTACATTGACTTTCAGGTTCTAGGCATTATTTTCGCATTTTTTTGTTAGACTTTTTGGAGTTTATGGGAACCCCCTATTTTCGTTTTCTTTAGACATTTAAACCTGCTTCTGTAGCTTTAAATGTTTAGTTCTTGGGTTAGCTAATTAGTATTAACGGTCTGCCACCGGAGGGTTAGTGTGGGTGCCAATTACAACTTTCTGGGTCGTGACAACATCTGATTATTTTTTGTTAAATCATTGAATTTGATGATAGCTTTGGACATAAATATTATTTTTAAACTCTTAATCTAAAATTTAGTAGGTTCATTAGAAACGATCAAATTAAAAATGTGCACAGTTATGAAGTGATTTGACAATTTGAGGTCATTTAGATGTAGGTATTTCTTTAGATATTTTATTGTATCATGAAAATAAACTTGAATGAAAAATTACTCGACTATGATATAGTGGTTATAGAGTTTGTTCTCTATGGATGACTAAATTCTAGTGAAGTATTAAGTTCATGTGTTGGCTTAGACCTTCGTCCATATCGGATGAAAATAATACAAGTCACCAGATTTAATCTTTAGTTTTGATAATCTATGTTGACTCTCCCTATCTGGGTAATATATGATTAGGTCAATGGATCTAGGGATAAGGATATTCAATTGGTTTAAATTAACAGTATACTCTCTATCTGAGTTAGCACTTATTCTTAATTTATTGGGGGTGAATATCTGACACCATATATGTACGTTGTATGAGTGGTTATTTTTTTTTTGAAAATTGGTTGTTCAACATGAATAAATATCTATAAGGTATGTTTTGAATTTTAATATTCAATATATACATAAATATGCTAATTTTGGAAAATAGTACTCAGCTATTGTAAATAGATTTTAGAATTTTGTTCTTTGTTCTTCATTCGTGTATATATTTCATAAATGATAATATGTGATAAAAATTAATGAACAAAAAAGAATTCTATTTTGCCCAAACAATGTTTTCAACAAAATTAATCATAGTTTGGAATTTGTAAAAAGGACTTTGATTGATTTGAAATTTTGTAGATTCTTAAGAACGACCTAGTAAGAAATAATTCTTTTTTTTTTTATCATTGTATGAGTTTTTGGTCATATTTGGCTATAGGGGTCCCTCCCTTGATTATCAAGATTAAATAGTAGTGAAGTATTACCTTCATGTGCTGGCTTAGACCTTCCTCCATATCGGATGAAATTAATAAAATTCACTATGTATTTAATCACTAGTTTTAAATATATATTAACTCTCCTAAACTGAGTTATATATGATTGGATCAATGTAACTAGGGTGATTTTCACTTGACTAAAACTAATCGTAGACTCTCCATCTGAGTTAGATTTGTATAAGTTTATGGAGTGAATATTGGTCATTGTACATATGTATTACATAAGTAGTTCTCCAATCTCATCGATTGTCTATTCGAAATGCATGGATATATATACATGTATGAATGAGCCTTGAATTTTGTTATTTAGGATTATTCGACATATTATGATCTATATAATGTATTATATCTCAAATTCTCAATAGACTTTACGGATTCACTTAGTGCTACTCAAGTATATCTTTCGATAAAGAAAAGATATTAAAAAATGCATTGTATATGTTTATGTTAGAAGAAATTATTTTTGATTTCTAGCTAAATAAGAAATGGATGCTTAATTTATTTTTTTGTAACTCTTCTTTAATTGAGTTTGATAAATATGTATCTTTCATGGTATATTGATGTATGAATTTTTTATTAGTATTATCTCTAATGAATTGAACTATATTAATCTGTCTCATAAGAGAAAATATCTTTTAAATTGAACGAAACTTATCTGTACACTAATGTCTACGTCATTAATTCTAGATAGAACTTTGAGGTTGGTTAAAGAATGTACATAATGGTACATTGAAAATGAAGTCACTACCAACATGTGAGTAATGTTTAGAAAGAAAAGTGACTAAGAGACATTTCCTCTTTAAAAAAAGGAAATAAAGGTAGTGATAGGTTAGAAGTAATCTAATCTGATTTGTGCGGTAAATGATCATTCAGGCGAGAGGTAAATTTGAGTATTCTGAGATTTTCAGAAAGTTACTCATGATATAAATATACATATTTTTTATGTTTTGTAAGTCTGAATGTCTTGATAAACTCAAAAGATGTTAAGAAAAATTAAAATAGCATCATGTAAAATATATAAATCCCCTGCAATCTAATTGTAGTGATGTATATCTATTTGCATAGCTGATGAGTCACTTATCTGATAGAATAATTATATTTCAATTGTCTACACCAGAAACTCTATAATAGATTGGTGTAAAAGAGAAAAGAAATAGACTTTTATGAAGATGATAATATTAATGATTGACTTATTCATTGTTGTTTTGTTTCTTTTGGGATATGTTCTAAGAACTACATATAAACATTTCAATTCCTTTCAAACCATGATTGAAATGTGTATGTTGATTGGACATCCAAAAAGAATGAAAGAAGATTTATTTTATTGTCCTAAAGAAAATAAGGCAATTCTTAAGACAACTGTCAGATTTCTAGTGAGATTTTCAAGTAGACTCAATCACCAATCTCAAATTCTAGGTCACTCTTTCTAACATCGGCATAAGACTTTTTCCGACTTTGGGCCGTCTTCAACCTCTCTCTAATGAGGCGTACCTTTTCAATGGCCTCATAGACTAATTCGGGACCAAGTAGAGCAACTTCACTTACCTCAAACCACCCAACTGAAAATCTACACCTCCTACCATACAATGCTTCAAACGGTGCCATGGCAATACTTGAGTGGTAACTATTATTGTAGGCAAACCCTATCAATAGAAGATGGTCATCCCAACTACCCTTGAAGTCAATCACACATGCCCTTAACACGTCCTCTAAGGTTTGAATGGTGCGTTCCTCTTGACCATCCATTTGAGGGTGAAAAGTGGTACTAAGCTTAACACTGGTACCAAGCCCTTTCCGGAATGCCTTCCAAAAGTGTGAAGTAAATTGAGCACCCCAATCCGAAATGATAGACAAGGGACCCCCATGCAACTTCACTATCTCATTGATGTACAACTTGGCATAGTCTTCCGCTGAATAAGAAACCTTGACGGAAATAAAGTGGACGGACTTTGTCATCCTATCAATAATGACCCAAATAGAATCATGATGCCTTCGAGTACGAGGCAACCCCACAAAAAAATCCATATTCAAATCCTCGCACTTCCAAGTGGGACTATCAATATCTTGGGAAAACCCTCTGGGCATTTAATGCTCGGCCTTAACTTGTTGGCAATTCGGACATGGCTACAAAACCTGATGTATCCTTCTTCATACCATTCCACCAATAGACTTCCATTAGGTCACGGTACATCTTGGTGGCTCCCGAATGAATAGAATATCGTGAACTATAAGCCTCTTCTAAAATTTTCTCTCTTATCCATCAACATTCGGAACACATAATCTACCTTCTTACCTAAGAACCTCATCTGCCCCTTAGGATAAAGCCTCAACAGACTTGTTGAGTATCGATTCTTTCAACTCCATTAATATAGGATCAAGGTGTTGCTTAGACTTCACATCAACCACACAAATGAGGATTCGAAACCATGATGGATCATGACACCACCCTTGGTGGAATCCACTAGTTGGACACCTAACCGGGCCAATCCATGTACATCACGAACTAACTCCTTCTTCTCATTTCTACATGAGCCACATTTTTCATGGACATCCGACAAAGGGCATCAGGAACTACATTGGCTTTGTCGATGTAGTAAAAGGCACTCATATGATAATCCTTCAAAAGTTCTAACCACCTTCTTTGTCGAAAATTTAAGTCTTTTTGGCTAAATACATATTGGAGACTCTTCTGGTCGATGAACACAATAACATGCACCCCATATAGATAATGTCTCCATATTTTCAAACCAAATACGACCGCCGCCAACTCGAGATCATTAGTTGGATAGTTCTTCTCATGTATATTGAGTTGCCTTGAAACATAAGCAATTACTTTCCTATGTTGCATAAGGACACATCCTAAACCCACTCGAGAAGCTTCACAATATACTACAAACCCATCGGTACCCTTCGGTAAGGTCAAAACCGAAATGAAGGTGAGTTTATCTTTCAATTCTTGGAAGTTTTTCTCACAAGCTTCCAACCACACAAATTTAGCCTTCTTTTGTGTTAAGGCTGTCAATGGAGAAACAATAGAGGGAAACCCTCAACAAACCTCCTATAGTAGTCGGCCAAACCCAAAAAGCTTCTAATATCGGTAGGGAAACCCAAAACTCACATTTACTAAACTTAGCATATAATTGGTTATCCTTGAGGACTTGCAACACAACTCTCAAATGGTCCATATGGTCACTCTCACTTTTAGAATAGATCAAGATATTGTCGATAAACACACTGATGAACATGTTGAGATATTTCCAGAAAACCCTATTCATAAGGTCCGTAAAAGCCGTTGGAGAATTAGTTAGACCAAATGGCATCACAAGGAATTCATAGTGCCCATATATAGTTCAGAAAGTCGTCTTGGAAATGTAAACCCCTCTTACCCTTAGTTGATGTTAACCCGAACAAAGATCTATTTTGGAGAAGTAGTTAACCCCTTGAAATTGATCAAACAAATCGTCAATTCTAGGGAGAGGATACTTATTCTTTATAGTCACCTTGTTCAATCGACGGTAGTCTATACACATCCTAAGGGACCCATCCTTCTTCTTCATAAACAATATCGGAGCACCCCATGGAGAGATGTTTGGTTGAATAAAACCTTTGTCTAATAAGTCATTGAGTTGCTCCTTCAACTCTTTCAATTCAGCCAGAGTCATTCTATAAGGAGGGACGAAAATGGGTTATGTATCCGGCAAAAGATCAATGCCAAAGTCTATTTCCCATTTGGGAGGAATGTCGGGCAAGTCATCGAGAAGAACTTTCGGAAACTCACTCACAACGGGGACCGACTCTAAAGAATGGACCTTGGACTCAACATCCATAACCCTAACAATATGATACATGCACCCCATGGAGATCATTTTCCTAGATTTTAGATATGAAAAAATTTGACCTCTAGGAATAGAATTCCCCCCTTTCCACTCTAAGATTGGCTCTTTTGGAAATTGAAATTTGACCACTCGGGTCCTACAATCTATAGAAGCATAACATACATGCAACCAATCCATGACAAAAATTACATCAACATCAAGCATGTCTAATTCTACCAAATCAACCAAAGTGACATTATGAGACAAAGAAATAGGACAACTCCTATAGACTCTTTTTTCCACTACCGAGTCACCAACCAGGGTAGACACAAAAAAAAGTTCTTCTAACACATTGGGGAGCATTTCAAATTTCATAGCCACAAATTGTGTAACAAATGACAATGTAGTACTGGGGTCTAATAATCCAGAAACATCAATGGAAAAGACTTGCAACATACTCGTTACAACATTCGAGGAGCTCTCTTGGTCACCTCGTGATTGGAGAGCATATAAGTGGTTCTTCTTGGGAACATCAAAATTTGAACCACTAGGAGGGACTTGCTTGCCCACTCTCCCTTGAACCTTTAGAATGGGACAATCTCTCATCAACCATAGCAACCATCTATGCCAACTAGGCACTTACAACTATGCTTCTTACCATACTTTGCAGAATTTCGCCTATCAACATAAGAGCCACCATTATTACCTCCTTTTGGCTTTGGGTTAGACACCCTATCTTTGTTGCCCTTTGGAGCACTTGAAGAGCCTTGGTTGGAAAACCTCTTCTTGAATCTTGGTTTACCTTGAACTTCAAATTTACCCTTGGAAGAATTTCCATCATCTGCCCTTGCCCTCTTCACTTCTCTATTCACTTGCTTGAGCTTTTGTTCCTCAATTTGTTTGGCATGAACCATTAGACGTGCAATATTCATACTTCATATGAGCATAACCGAATGACATTCATTGACTACCAAGTCGGATACCCCCACAACAAATTTGTTCATCTTGGCCCTACAGTCCGCCACTAAGGTTAGAGCATGCTTAGACAATTGGGTGAACTTAAGGCCTTATTCCTTCACACTAATTTCTCCTTGGCAAAGATTGATGAATTTTTGCATTTTTCGTTCCCTCAACTCAAGAGGAAAGAAATTATCAAGGAAAACCGACTTGAACAATCCCCAATCTATCGGGCCCGCTCTTATGGGTCTCTCATCCTTCCATTGTTCATAAAAAACTTGAGCCACATCCTTCAATTGGTAGGCGGTTAGTTACGCCTTCTTTTGAGAAGGCACTCCCATAGCATCAAGCAGCTTAAGCACTTCATCAATAAACCATTATGGATCTTCATCCACTTTGGAGCCATAGAACACCGTGGGATTCATTCTTGTGAAATCCCTTATCCTTCAAGCAGTTGCACTCACATTGGGGTTCACTTAAACTCTAGCATCCCTAGTGACTTGAGCCATCAAATCATGAGTCAATGTTTGGAGAACCATCCTTATCTCCACATTGGTCATAGCTTCCTCATCATTAGGAGCTTGAGGAACTTGAGGCTCTTGAGGACTTTGGGAGGAACTCCCTCATTCACAATCTCCTCTTCATTTCTTCTTACGTTTCCCATTCTTGTATTCATCTCCTATATACACACGAAAAGGGTTAGGAAAATAGACATCATAGAGTTAAAACTCTAAAGAATGACTAAAGAGTAATGAAAGAAGGGAAAGTTCCTAAACATCTTATAGCCTCTCATTCATAACTGCGGCGTGCTTCACACTCAAAAACAATATTATACTAGACGTGGTTCATAAGACATCATCCTAGAATCATTCTTAACCTTATGCTCTGATTACCAAGTTGACCCAGGGATACCCCCTAGATGTGAAATGGCGTACTTGACTCCAAAGGGGTCGCATACAAGCCCTTAGCATAATCACACTCATAAGTCGTAGAATAATGCAGAAAAATTTAAAACTTTTGATGCAATCGAAGTCAACTTCTTTTTCATAAACAAAAATAAGAATCTAGACCTTGTCTCAATCACCATCTAGTACAATACATAGTAGAAATAGGGTCAAAGCCCTTTACATCAATAAAGTCTCAAAAATAGAAAGTACAATAGAATCTAGAAAATGGAATCATCGTGTCTCCAAACTTGAGGACCCACCAAGCCTAGGAATAGTCAACCCAAGCTTCAGTTGAAGTAAGAAGTATGTCTCAACAACCAGAACCTACACTCATAGTAAAGGTAGAAATATGGGTTAGCACATAAAGTACTACGTATGGAAGCCATGCACAAACTTATTGAAACATGCATAAAAGGGACATTTAATTGAAATAATGCCTTTATCAAGTTTAAAACCATTATGTGCATTTGTGAAGTAACGTAAGTCATACCAACATACAAGCAACCCAAAGTCATACTAGTGCAATGCAAAGGTAACATACCGTAACCCACCAAATGCCAAGTATCACATAAAGTCACCAACAACATACATATCTTACCTTTGCCTCATCATGGCCAATATACATAAGTAAGGAAACATTCATGATCATAACTTGTAACAAGTAAGTCAACCTTAAAATTCATACATATCATACATACATAATCCATAGTCTTCATTAACATAAGAGAACCTAACCATAACTCCTCTTAAAGTCCACTTGTGCAATGTATGGGTGAAGTCCCATAACCCTCACTCCTACTAAGTAGTACCTCTTTAGAAGTCATAATTAAAGTTCATGTTCTTATCATAATTCATATTCATATCATATAGGAATAATAGCCTTAACCGACATAGACCATGTAGAGCTACATGGAATTCGGAGTCTTACTCCCACACCGAAAAGAGATGTCCTACTTACCTAAGGTAGAACTTACTTATTAGCTTTTAGGTGGATCAACTAGCTAAGACCTATGTGGGCACATAGTTATGGGATATGGAGATTGCTACTAGAAACCCGGACTTCTAATGTAAAAGGTTTCCATCTCATAAGATTACATACATTGGGAAGCCAGAATTTCTAACGTAAAAGCTCCCATCTCACTTTCATATCCACTCAGTGCTAAGCATAATTCCCTTTAAAAGCCACTTTAAGTCTTTATTAATTGTATGTTCATGAAAGAATTTACTAGGCACTCAAATCAACATACATCATAATAGCTAAAGATTCATTAGGTGAGAATGCCCTTTCAACCTTAGAATCATCAACATGTGAGTAAATCTTTCACATCATATTCATAGAGTGTTCATGAGAATGGCCTTTCATTCAATACAACACGCTTAACATAAACATACATACATACTTCATTCATTATCAAGTGTAAAGGTCTATGGGAAGAAGGATCTTGCATCAATACCACTATTACACATTAGTCATAGGTTCATCACTATCTAAGTGAATCACAAGTTCATATACAATATTCATCAACATATACAAACCCTAACAAATTACCCTCCAAGGCTAAGAATCAAGATCAACCCTAACTTCTAGAATTACCATATTAGATAAAGAGGTATCATGATTCAACAACATAATTAATGTAAACATAATCAACTGTCAAGCTACCATTATCAATCAAGCCATACATAGTTCATAATTTAGGAAGAAGGGGAAATAATGGGTTCAAGGGAGGTTTTCATCAAAATCCAACAATACTTCAACATTTCCATCATAAATCATCATAATCAATCATAATAAACCATAATTAAACAATGGAAAATGTTTTGGAAGAAGACCCATTTCATAGACTGAAAACCCTAGTTTTGGGGGATTTGAAATCTTGAAAACATAATTTGAAGAGGCTCTTTGGGGGATAGCTACCCAAAAATGAAAAGCATCCATACCTCAATTAAGAATCTCCAAGAAATTTGGGGAAGAACCTTGAAAATCCACAAACCCTAGCTCCAATGGCTCCTTCTTCCTTGAGCTTAGAGAGAGAAATATTGAGAGAGGAATGAGTTTTTGATTTCAATTGGGTGTTGGGGTATTATGAATTAAAATAATGAATTTTGACTTAAAATCAACCTATATACTTCCCCTAAAAATACTCAAAACGACCCCACTTTGTTTCGACCTAAAAAGGAAAAGACCCAATTGTCCCTCATTTAAGGACCACGCCCAGATGCCACGAGCACCTTCACGAACCGTGGTAAGGACCACGACTCGTAGTCCTTCTCGTGAAGATTTGGGGCAGTAATCCCTCTAAAGTGGCATGAGGCTTTCAAGCCCAAGGCATTACAATGAGGAGCTCCACGAGTCGTGGTCAAGACAACAAGTCGTGGTCCCTCTTGTAGTCCCTCTCGTGGTCCTTGAGGCAGAAGCCTCGCCACTTGGGGGCCCTTAGCTCATTGCCTAAGGCAACTCCGCGAGGCCTTCCACGAGTCGTGGTCATGACCACGGGCCGTGGTAATGGCCATGAAGTTGAGGCAGTAGCAAGGGAAAATGGTGGTCATATTTTCATGGCCAAGGAAAGACCACGAGCTGCCTTCACAAGCCATGGTGAGGACTATGACTCATCGTCCCACTCATGAAAATGGGGTAGTAGCTACAAGCTAGGAGCAAGACTTGGCCTTTGGCTTTGGCTTGGCCCCTTTTCCTTACACTTACCCCTTTGTCCTTAACTCTCATAACCCTCATTCCAACCCTAAAAGCCTTGTTAACAATAGGGGAGTCATTTTATGATTTTTGACCTTACGTTTAGGCTCTAGTTTAAATTACCATTTTTTTGGGGAATTATAGTGTCCTACTTGCGTAAGGTAGAACTTAATGCATTAGCTTTTAGGTGGATCCACTAGCTAAAGACCTATGTGGGCACATAGTTATGGAATAGGGAGATTGCTTTTAGAAACCCAACCTATTGTATGGCGGAGGAGATTCCATCTCATGAGAATAATTTAGATGACCCGGCCTATTGTATTGACAGGAGGGCCTCTACCTCATTTACCATATACATTCGGTGCTAAGCATTATTCCCAAAATTATACATAATTAGTCTTGAATTGAATTTACATGTGTGAAGGAATACCTTTCCCTTCATTCAATACAACTCATAAAATGTCTCATAGATTCAATTAGGTGAGAATGGACTTTCAACTTTAGAATCATCATTAACATGAGAGTAAACCTTTCACGTCATGTTTATAGTGGTTTATGAGAATAGCCTTTCAATCAACACAACAACATTATCATCATCCTATACAATTCATACATACTAATGTGTAGGGGTAAGGGGAGAATGAGCTTTCAACAATACCTCAATTTACATAATAATCATAGGATCTTCACTTTCTAAGTGAATCATAAGCTCATACACAATTTTCATCAACATGTACAAACCTTCATAATTTACCCTTCAAGGGTCATGAATCATGTCTCACAATCACTCCTATAAATACTACATTAGGCATAGATAAAACAAGATTCAATAACTAAAATACCATAGAAACAATTCATAGTATTCATCTTGAATCAATACACCCATCACAATTCATGAAATTGGCGTCATGGGGAAATTCATGGGTTCATGGGGGGCTTTACTGTAAAAATCACCATAAACAACAAATCAACCATAATATAAGAAAATTCACCCATTGAAATCGTTTTTAGGAAGAACCCATGGATAGATTGAAAACCCTAGTTCTTTTAAAGAATCTACCAATTCGAAATTAAGAGTTGATGGGCTTTATGGAAGGAAACTTTCCATAAATCAAGACTCTGATACCTTGATTGAAGCTTTCCCCACGAATTGGAGTTGAGAAGATGGATTCTTAAGCCCTAGTCTTCAAGTTCTTCTTCTTCTTCAATGGAGGAATTCTAGAGAGAAATATTGTGAGGGAGAGGATTTTGGGAATTATTTGGGTGTTCTGAATTAATGACTTAAATTGGGTGAATTTGACTTAAAATCAACTTATATAGTACCCCCAAAAATACCCAAAACGATCTCACTTTGATTGGACTTAAAAAGACAGACTTAAATGACCCTCATTTATGGACCACACCCAGGTGTCATGAGCACCTTCACGAGCAGTGGTGAGGACCACGACCCCTGGTCCTCCTCGTGAAGGTTGGACAGTGGCTTGGCACTTGGTGCCTTAGGCTTACAAGCCTATGCCATTACCACGAGGGGATCGACGAGCTGTGGTCAAGACCACGAGCTGTGGTCCCTCTCGTGGTCCTTGAGGCAGTGAGCTTGCCACTTGGGGCCCTTAGCTACGTTGCCCAAGTCTTCTTCATGAAGGGCTTCACGAACCGTGGTCCCTCTCGTGAATTTGAGGCAGCAGCTAGGCCAAAGGGTGGCCACTTTTCCATGGCTAAGGAATCTTCACAAGCCCCTTCACGAGCCGTGGTCCCATTTATGAAGGTGGGGCAGTGTGCTCCTAGCTAGGGGCAGCCTTGGCCTTTGGCCTTGTCTTAGCCCCTTTGCCTTGGCACTTGCCCCTTGGCCTTGACTCCAAAAATCCCCCTTTTAACTCTAGAAGGTCTTCTAATCCACACGGATTCATTTATGAATTTTAACCTTACGTTTAGGCTATAGTTTCACCTACCATTTGTCGGAGTGTTACAAACAATCTACGCTTTAGTCCATTCACACTCTCAAACTGAATCTATGGAAAAGGATTTAGGATTCACTCTCTCGAACTGAATGATTTCACGTATCAGGACACTTCATCCAATACTAAGTGCCAACGATCATGAGTAGCAATATAACCCAACCAAGTGTTGGGATCGTTCCCACAGGGAGTAGCTTTTCTTTCGAATTCAGTTAAAGAAGTATGACAACAACTCTTCATTTGATCAATTTCTGCACCTTTTTGTTTTAAAGTTCAAGTTTTCAGCTATATTATGAGGCAAATCAAACATTTGATACGAGATAATCAAATAATTAGGTAAAACTTGAGGAATTGACCAACCAATTGTTGACTTCACTTTAGTGGATGAACATTGATGTTCATAATGGGATAAATTGTTGTGGGTAGATAGGACTATATGTAAAGCAATTTTCTCTCGAACAATTACCTTATCTTTGTCGAATTCTCTCAAACTTCAACATTAACGGATGATGCCTAGCCCTTATCCTCATCAAATCCACTCTCTCGATATGGATTCAAAGGATAGGTTCCATGTTCCACTTTCTCAAGCTAAAATCATGGTGACCCACTACTAAGGATGCTGAAATTTCTACTTTAGAGTTGTGCTTCTCTCTCAAGCAAGCACAAAACACTGCACTAATGATGATAATCATGCAAGATGACCTCAAAACACAATATCAAATCAGACCCACTTCAAATTAACACCATTATTCACAACTCAAAGATACCCACTTAGTAAAATTCAACAATTGTTCTCTTAGTCAAAACCCCAAGAAGAGAATTTTAGCCAAGCATAGAAAAAAGATGGAAATTAACATCCATTATATCTTCCATAACTGGGTAAAATGATAGTTCAAAGCTAAAATCAATTAATAATCAGTTCTCTTCCAAAATCTCTACAAAACTCTACTAAAATCTATGATAAATCGCCCTTTCTAGTAGTTTCTCTCTCTAAATCTTTTTTTTTTCTCTCACTTTTTAGAATGTTTTCCCTCCTTTCCAAAAATCAATTTAAATGAGTCTGATGTGTGACTATTACAGATGATTCGGCGAGGTTAGTCGGGTATCAACGATAGGTTGGCAACGCGCCAATAGTTCTTTATCTCGCCTTCATTTTTCACTCTTTCTTTGTTCAGCTACTGTAATTTTAGACGATCTAGATCGGGATCACCGAACACTTCCGTGTATCACCCTTTTTCCTATTCTTTCATCCATCAGCACGTGTTCAAATCTTCTTAGCAAGCATTGGCAACCTGGTTGTCCTTCGCCGAATGGATAGGTAGTACACTGAATGAAACTACTGCACACCGAAATTACCCTAAGTTTAGCTCTAGCATTCTGTAACTTTAGGCGGTATCATGGTTGTCCGACGATTCGCCGACTGCTCCTCTCTATCGCCGACTTAATTTTCTCCTCCAAAGCTTAGCACCATGAAACATTAGGCAAGATCATGGTCGTTCGGCAACTCGCCCAATGGTTTAGGCGATACTCAGGCCTCCTTTTCTTCGTTCTTTCAGCTGCCTTGTTCCTTTTTGCTCATTAGTCTCCATGCTTTGTTCCTCAATCCAAATACCTAAAATCCAAGGATTTACATCAGTTATTGGCACAAAATATGCATTTGGGGACACTAAATCTATTAAAATAAAGCCCTAAATGAGTCTAAATTGTGGACTTATCAACACCCCTAACTTAAACTTTTGCTTTTCCTCAAGTAAAACTCAAGTTCGGCAGTTCAAAAAGGATGTCTCAAACAATCCTACATAAGATTCAATCATGAATGCACACAAAAAGACTCAACTTACTCATGCAAGGATCAAATGTGCACTCAAATATTCAAGTTGTGACTCACCATTATCAAAGAATCTCAAGCTTACAATACTTCTTTCAAATGCAAGTTCAAGCTCGACGAAGGTACTCAAATGTCTTCACACAAAGAATTATTCCATATCCACATACACAATGGTTCACAATTTAAGGCTTCAAAATCAAATGCAACGCTCACACTCACAAAGATGAACACAATGCATGATTTCACCCATAGGTTTGCCCATATTTTCCAATCAACACTTGCTTCAGCTCACTCAAGATCAAAAAGGTTTTTTCAAGGCTTGTAATGGGGCTGAGTGCAGAGGTATGGTCATTTAGGCTCAATAGTTGTAATCCACATGAAAAGTGGTGTGAACAGCACTTCCTTTCCTTTTCTTCATCATTTTCATTACTTCTCAAATCATCACATTATTCTCCTTCCATAGACTATTGGAAGCCCCATGTCTTTGCATTTTCACAACTTTATTTCAGAACATTTTCATTCTTTATCTTTTTCCCTTTTTTTAATGTGGAGGGGTTCCATTTTTCTCAAAACCATAGGTCAAAGGGCACTTTCTTGCACTTCTTGATTTACTTTCTCTTTTCACCACACCCCCAACTTAGGCTTTTGGCCTAAGTTGGTTATTCAAACTAACCACAAATCATGAGAATTATGGGTAATGGATCAAGAAAGTTTATGTTTTCATCACGTTTCTTTGAAGAAACGGTTAAGACTCAAAGGGTGTTCAAAAGAGATTCACACACTCACAAGGTAGGCCACAATAAGAAGTGTAATGTCAATTTTGTTCACACTCATTAAAGTTGCCTCAGATCATCTCAAGAGTTCACATCACTTAGTCAACGGGACTAGCAGGGCAAATTCTAGGTGCCATCATGCATGTTTCAGGGTAACCTCATCACACAAGGCATTGACACCATTGACAAACAAGACTCCACACTTTTGCTAGTGTGCAATGTTCATCACAAGAGACTCAATTTGATACTTGGCTAGTCACAATAAGATTCAATGAGTTCACATATTCATTTGGCCTCATCGTAGCCGCACATTCATTTTTGTTTGATTATGAGCACTATTCAAGTCATCGACACTGATCAAAATCGATACTCAAATTTTCATCAGAACAGCCACATTCAAATACAAGAAAGAGAGGTGGCCCCGCCAAAAGCATTCAATACTGTCCTCAATGTGATTAGAGAATGGGCCTTACCGCGAAATCGACAAAATAAGAATAACAAAGAAAATTAATAAGAAATGATAGTATTTTAGTATGTAGACAAGGAGTTCAAAATAACGATGAGTCTTAACTAAGTGCCCAGTTGGCAGGGGAGTGAACCATTCTCTGAATGCTTCAATAATTCACCCAATGATTTTCAGATCGCCCTTAGTTCTAGTGGGATACACTCCCAGAGAAGAACAGATCGGCAGGGGCGTGAGTGGTCGCCGACTGGATCAATGATTCGCATAACGTCCTTCAAACTATTGCTGGACGATTCTTGAAAAATGTTATTAGCGTTGACAAAAACTTAGATGATGAAAGTTGGGTCACCTAAGGGTATCAGCAGCACGCCGAATGGTGAAAGTGTCTCGCCGAAAGTTCTAAAATCTCAAATTCCTTTATGAGGTCCAAAAGGTGGTCCGCTTTGTACTTCGCCGAACGGGTTCGGTGACTCGCCAAAAACACATTTTGTCTCGCTCATGAGTCACTCCTGCAAAATCAACACACATTATTTTTAGAACACTAACACTTAGGTTGCCTCCCAAGAAGCTTCTTAATTAACGTTGTGGCACAACGTGGAAATGCTCTCAGGCATCTTCCAGGTACACCACCTCAATCAAAGAAATCTCCTGGAATTCTCCAACTTATAACTTCAAACGCTGCCTATTCACCTTAAATGCATGTTCTTCTTTCCCTTCAACTTCTATGGCACTGTTTATGAATACTCGTGTCACTCTAAATGGTCCTGACCATTTGGATTTGAGCTTTCTGGGAAACAGTCTCAGTTGGGAGTTGTATAGTAACACCCAATCTCCTACCTTAAACTCTCTCTTAAGTATTTTAGCATCATGTCACTTCTTCATCTTTTCCTTGTAGAGAGCTGAACTTTTGTAAGCTTTAAACCTAAATTCATCCAACTGGTTTAACTGATCTACTCTCTCTTTTGAAGTTTTTGTCCAGTCCAAATTCAGAGCTTTTAATGCCCACATTGCTTTGTGTTCTAACTCAACTATTAAATGGCAAGACTTCCCAAAAACTAACTAATACGGATACATGCCGATTGGAGTTTTGTATGCGATGCAATACGCCCATAGTGCGTCATCCAGCTTTCGAGACCAATTAGTTATATTCGCATTCACTTCTTAGCAAAGATAATTTTGACCTCCCGGTTTGAAACTTCAACCTGGCCACTTGTTTAGGGATGATATGGTATTGCTACTTTGTGTTCACCCCATACTTACTCAATGTAGCTAAGAAAAATTTATTACAAAAGTGGGATCTTCCATCGCTTATAATAGCTCGCAGAGTCCCAAACCTTGCAAAAATATAGCCTTTCAAGAATTAAACAACATTTTTTCCCTCATTTTTTGGAAGAGAAACAACCTCTACCCATTTGGAAACATAATCCCCAACCACCATGATATATTTATTGCCAAATGAGCTCATAAATGGGCCCATAAAATCGATTCCCCACACATCAAATTGCTCCACTTTTAAAATAGGCGTCAGAGGCAACTCATGCCTTTTGAACACTCCATCTTGCTTTTGACATTGCGTTCACTTCTTAACAAACTCATGAGCATCTTTGTAGAGAGACGGCCAGTAGTCCCCACTTTGTAGAACTTTAGCTGTGAACGTACACCACCATGATGACCTCCAACCGGTGAAGAGTGACAAGCATGTAGAATTTCAATAGCTTTTTCTTCCGGAACACATCTTCTAATAATATGGTCAGCATACTCTCTGAATAAATATGATTCATCCCAAAATTACTCCTTAACATCGAACAAGAACCTCTTTTGTTGGTAGAAGTTCAATTCGTCCAGCATTAATCCACACACGACATAATTTGCAATATCAGCATACTAACGAGGTTGTGTAAGGGTTACCGTGAATACTTGTTCATCGGGAAAAACATCCTTTATGTCGATCTCTAGCTCGTCATTCTCCTTGCCTTCCAATGTTGATAAGTGGTCTGCCACCTAATTTTCACAAACTCTTCTATCTTTGACCTTAAAGTTGAATTCTTGTAATAAAAGCACCCACCTTATCAATCTTGGCTTGGCATCCTTCTTTAAAATTAGATAATGCAGTGCAGCATGATCAGTGTGAATAATCACTTTAGTACCCAGCAAGTATGCCCGAAAATTCTCAAACGCATAAACCACTGCAAGTAACTCTTGTCCGGTAATTGTGTAGTTTTGTTGAGTATTGTTTAGAGTTTTACTTGCGTAGTAAATAGGGTGAAAAAGCTTATTGCATTTTTGTCCCAACACTATGCCTAATGCTATGCCACTTGCATCACACATTACTTCGAACGATCATGACCAATCGGGGCTGATGATGATTGGAGTGAAAATTAGTTTTTCTTTCAAGCATTTGACAGCTACCATACAAGCATCATCAAAGTGGAATTTATCCTCTTTCTCCAAAAGTTCGAATAGAGGATGTGCAATCTTTGAGAAGTCTTTGATGAACCTCCGATAAAAACTGGCATGTCCTAAAAAACTCTGAACCCCCTTTACCAAAATCGGTGGCAGTAACTTCTAAATTACTTCAATTTTTGCTTTGTCCACCTCCAGCCCCTTTTGTGATACTTTGTGACCAAGCACTATTCCTTCCTTAACCGTGAAATGACATTTTTCCCAATTTAGGACTAACTTGGTTTCCACACATCTTTGGAGAACCTGTCCTAAGTGCTCTAAGAACTCTGCAAATGTGTCACCCAAAACTAAGTAATCATCCATAAATACTTACAATTGAGTCTTCCACCATGTTTGCAAAAACGGATAGCATGTAACGTTAGAATGTAGCCAGGGCATTACACAATTCAAATGGCATGCGTTCCAAGGAAAAAGTGCCATATAGGCATGTAAAGGTTGTTTTATCTTGGTCCTCTAGAGTAATGGATATTTGGTTATAGCAGGAGTACCCATCCAAAAAGCAATATCACCCTCTCTCGGATAGTCGGTCAAGCATTTGATCCATTAAGGGCATGGGAAAATGATCTTTTTCAATCCACTAATTTAGTTTTCGATAATCCTTGCATACTCTCCACCCAGTCACTGGTCGCATAGATACAAGTTCTCCTTTTTCATATGGTAGAACTGTAATTCCTCCTTTTTTGGTACGCGTTGCACCGGGCTTACCCATTTGCTATCTGCAATAGGGTAGATCACTCCCGCATCCAACCACTTTATTATTTCCTTTTTCACCACCTCTTGTATTGGTTGGTGTAATCTTCACTAATGTTCTGCTGAGCAGAAAGACATGATAGCATGAAACTTGATTACGTACGCTGATTGTCTGTCCACTTCAAAAACAGTTGGTTTACACTCACTATCAAGCTGAATTTTGTGAGTGCAAATGCCTAGAGGGATTCCCACTATATCAATGATAGTCCAACCTATTGCTTTTATACGCCTTTCTAGCACCTCGAGGAGCAATTTTACTTGCCAATGAAGGAGGTCAGCTACAATAATCACTGGCAAGGTGTTATTTGCTCCTAAGAAAACATACCTGAGATGAGGGGGTATTATCTTCAGCTCAAGATCTGGTGGTTCCACGGTTGACGGTTTTGCGGGAGGGATCTCTCGATTTTTTAGGTCAATTTCCAATTTCATTAGTCTTTGTATACCCCCCATGTCTGAAAACACGGTCACTACCTCATCGTAGCCTTGAATGTCAAACTCTTCACAGTTAGCAAACACAACTTCAAGTGGTTTATTCTTGCATATCAAATGGCTCACACTAGCCACTGCCTCGTCAATCACATCATCAGTTGAAACCACATGAATATCACTCGGTTGTTTCATTGATTTACACACATTAAAGGTAACTTCATCTTTCTTTACCCAAAATTTCAGCTCTTCACTCTCAACATCTACCAATGATCTCCCAGTTGCCAAGAATGGTCTTCCCAAGATAATGGGAATTTAGCATCCATTTCACAGTCGAGTACGACAAAATCAGCCGAAAAGATGAATCGATCAACCTTAACCAAAATGTCATAGAGTATTCCCACTGGATGTTTGATCGATCTGCTAGCCATCAAGAGTCTCGTAGTTGTAGTTTGTGGTTCACCCAACCCGAGCTGTTTATAAATAGCATAAGGCATCAGATTAATGCTTGCTCCTAGATCGCATAAGACTTTTGCGAATTGGAGTATACCTATGCTACACAGGATGGTGAACGCTCCGGGATCATCCCTCTTTTTGATCAGCTACTTCGTCATAATCGCACTACAACTATGAGAAACTTTATTCATCTCAAAATCCAAGCTCTTTTTTTTGTGACTAACTCCTTCATAAACTTAGCGTAGCCCGGCATTTCCAAAAATGCTTCCACAAGAGGGAGATTAATCGATAAGGTCTTGAACACTGATAGAAACTTCTTGAACTTTTCGTCCTCATTCGTTTTCTTGAGGCGTTGGGGGAATGGAGGAGATATTGTGGGTAAAGGTTGCTTGACTTTAAGGCATGGCTTATGTTTCTCCACATCACTTTGCAGCTCCTTTATAATGTTTTAAGGGATGATTATTTCTTCTTCCTTCATATCTTAGCTTTCATTTTGCGTTTGCACTTTCTCATTACCCATCACATCACATTTTGCTTCTTTTACGCTCCGAGTGACAACTGCCATTGTCTGTCACCATCTTTTGTGTTAATTGCATTGAAAGTAAACTTAATTTACTTTCAAGGACTTTGATTGCATCTACGTGCGAACTTACTTTATTGTTCAATGATTAAAAGTCAGGTTTCATCCCTTTCAATAAGTCATCCAAGCCTTTAACTTTATCATGAATGTGTGAAAGCAAATTGTTTATGCGAGGACTATTTGCACTCCCTCTCGATTTCGAGCACACACTTAAGTGAGTGTGCTCTTCTTCAAATTCATCCTCCATTCTCTAATAATCATTTTGCTCGGACCAATCTTGATGGCATCTCCTTTGATTTACTCTCTTATGATTGTTCGAACCTTGATTCCCACTCGCTGCAAATAGAGTGGGTGGAAAGCCTCTTCATATCTCCACGAGTTCCAACCTTGATTCTCCCCAGACTTTGAATAGCTTGAGGATGAACCCTCCTCAACTCTGAATACTCCTGTTTGTTTTCCTGCATTCTCCATCATGTGTTCTTGCAAAAGCTCCATGTGGGTCAACATTTTCTTAATGTATGCATCTCTTTCTCATTCCTTATCAAGCTGTTCTTGGGTCATTCTAAAACATAGATGGGAGACTTGATCCTCTTGGGTATGCCAAGCTTGATTTATCTTTGTCATATCATCAAGAAGAAATGAAGCAACCTCAAACGATTGTAGCATTATCCTTCCTCGTACCAATTGATCAACCATTCTCTTCTTAACCAAATGAAGACTCTGGTAAAAGTATTGAAGTAGCAGTTCATTTTGTAGCCCATGTGATGGACATTTAAGCAAGAGTTTCTTAAACCTTACCCACGTTTTCATGGATGGGTTCCCCTTCCCATCGCTTGAACCCTTGAATGCTGTATCTAAGTTTCATCATCCTTGATGGGGGAAAAAATCTTGCATTGAATCGCTGTAATTAACTCCCATGATGTGATGGAATTAATTGGTAACTCAGCCAACCACTTACTAGCCTCCCCTGTTAAAGAGAGTGGAAATAACCGAAGCCGGATTGACTCTTGTGACATATTTTTGAATGAAAACGGGTTGCACACCTTTATAAAATTTCTTATATGTTCATGTGAGTCTTCGTGCTCTATTTTTCCATAGAGTCCCCTCATTTGGAGGAGGTGAAAGGTTGTGCTAGTGACCTTAAATGTTGTGTTCTCATTATCCTGCGGTAAGCAAGTTGCACCGATTTCACCAGCATGAAATGGGTTGTAGATACCATTGACATCATCACTATTATCCCGATGACCTGCTCGACAACCATTCACCTCGTCTCCGCTCATTTTTTACTTTTATGTAACAAAACCAACACAATGCAGTTGCAGCCTAACCAAATTCAACTACAGCAAACAATTTCACAAATCAAATCTTTAACCAAAGAATTCTAAGTCATGCTACTCCCTGGCAGTGGCGCCATTTTGATTAGATGTATCAGGACACTTCATCCAATACTATGTGCCAATGATCATGAGTAGTAATATAACCCAACCAAGGGTTGGGATCGTTCCCACAGGGAGTAGCTTTTCTTTCGACTTCAGTTAAAGAATTATGACAACAACTCTTCACTTGATCAATTTTTGCACCTTTTTTATTTAAACTTCAAATTTTCGGCTATAATATCGAGCAAATCAAACACTTGATACGAGATTATCAAATAATTAGGTAAAACTTGGGGGATTGACCAACCAATTGTTGACTTCACTTTAGTGGATGAACACTGATGTTCATAATGGGATAAATTGTTGTGGGTAGGTAGGACTATATGTAAAGCAATTTTCTCTCGAACAATTACCTTATCTTTGTTGAATTCTCTCGAACTTCAACATTAACGGATGATGCCCAGCCCTTATCCTCATCAAATCCATTCTTTCGAGCTGGATACAAAGGATAGGTTCCATGTTCCACTTTCTCAAGCTAAAATAATGGTGACCCACTACTAAGGATGCTTAAATTACTACTTTAGAGTTGTGCTTCTCTCTCGAGCAAGCCCAAAACACTAAACTAATGACGATAATCATGCAAGATGACCTTAAAACACAACAGCAAATTAGACCCACTTCAAATTAACACTATTATTCACAACTCAAAGACACCCACTTAGTAAAACTCAGCAATTGGTCTCATAGTCAAAACTCCAAGAAGAGGGTTTTAGCCAAGCATAGCAAAAAGATGGAAATTAACTTCCATCATATCTTCTATAACTAGGTAAAATGATAGTTCAAAGCTAAAATTAACTAATAATCAGTTCTCTTCCAAAATCTCTTCAAAACTCTACTAAAATCTATGACAAATCTCCCTTTCTACTAGTTTCTCTCTCTAAATATTTTTTTTCTCACTTTTCTGAATGTCTTCCCTCCTTTCTAAAAATCAATTTAAATGAGTTTGATGTGTGACTATTACAGACGATTCTGCAAGGTTAGTCGGGCATCGCCGATAGTTCTTTATCTAGCCTTAACTTTTCAGTCTTTCTTGGTCCGACTACTGTAATTTTAGGCGATCCAGATCAAGATCACCGAACATTTCCACGTATCGCCCTTTTTCCTATTATCTCGCCCATCAGCACGTGTTCAAATCTTCTTCAGCAATCTTTGGCGACCTGGTTGTCCTTCACCGAATGGATCGGCGATACGGTAAATGAAACTGCTGCTCACTGAAATTACCCTCAGTTTAGCTCCAACATTCTGTAACTTTAGGAAATATCATGGCTATTCGGCGATCCTCCGACTGCTCCTTTCTATTGCCGACTTGATTTCCTCCTCCAAGGGTTGGCACCATGGAACATTAGTCGAGATCATGGTCATTCGGCCACTCACCCAATGGTTTAAGAGATACTCAGACCTTTTTTTCTTCGTTCTTTCAGCTGCCTTGTTCCTTTTTGCTCATTAGTGTCCATGCTTTGTTTCTCAATCCAAATACCAGAAATTCAAGGATTTACATCAGTTATTGGCATAAAATGTGCATTTGGGGACACTAAATCTATTAAAATAAAGCCCTAAATGAGTCCAAATCGTGGACTCATCACTAAACCCATGACAATAGAATACCCACGGACCATCAATTTAATAATTGGGGTTTTAAAACATCTCTCTCGAGCAAGCCAAAAATACAAATGTAGAACTGTATTTGCAACTACAATTCTTTAATTGTAACCACAATTACTGATTGAAATCACTTCTAAACAACATTTAAACTAATAATTAGCAATACTCATCAGCCCATAATCACATAATCACACCCCAAGAATTGGAGTTATAGCTAGACATCATAAAAAGATAGAAATTGTTACCAAATTATGTTTTCATCGATTGAGTAAGATTAATTTCGTCTTTACAAAGGTCCAAATTAAAGAATCTCAAAGACCCACTTCCAATTTCTCAAAGGTGAAAATCTTCAATTTCTTCAAAGCTAAGGAAAATATCTTTGTCTTAATACTCAGAGTTCTCTCTCTCTCAAAACTCAGAATAATCAACAAAATTTACCAAAGATAAGATTGATAATATATATCAGATCCTAAACTAAATATTCAAAAGTGGTTTTATAGTCGCCAAAATGTGCTGCGAAGAGCCACTAGGCGAAGTAAGTCAGGCTTGCCGATCCACTCGGCGATCCGCCCTTTGCTCCATTCTATCGCCTTCTCACCTTGGCCTTCCACATCTTCAAGTTGTGTAACTTTAGGCAATCCAACACTGCATCGCAGAACCACTCGATGACACACCGACTACTCCTTTCTCTCATGGATTTGATTTTCTCCTTCAAGGTTTGGTACACTGGAACTTTAGGCTAGGTAATGGCCATTCAGGGACTTGGCGATCTCCAAACCTTCATTTCTTCGTTCTTACATCTCACTTCGTTCCTTTTTGAAAAGTAGTGTCGAAATCATTATAAATAAACCCTAAATAAGTCCAAATCTTAGACTCATCAACTTTTGATTTCATGTATTAGGACACTTTATCCAATTCTAAGTGATAACGATCGTTAGTCAGTATAATAACCCAACTAAATGAGTTGGGGTCGAATCCCACAGGGAGTTGTACGTGCTTAAGATTCAATGGGAAAGTACGAATATGCTCAAGTCAATCATAGGAATAGAAATTATCGAATAAAAACATAATTCAAATTAAGGGATGACACGAATGTCAAATAACAGGGGGTTTTGGTTTGAAATTAGTAACTACAGCAGCAACAAGAGATAAAAACTACAAATATGAGATGGGTTCTTGGGATATGATTTGATTATAGGCTAATGTAGATAAATAGGTAATTTCAATTATTAGACAACATTTGTACATCACTGACTAAGCTAGACTATGGAGGGGATAAATTTTCTCTTGAAGAATCTACCTCGAATAAAGATGGTTTCTCTCAAACACCAACAGGCAGCAAAATAAGAACAGCCTGCACTTCAGTACATTCACTCTCTCGAGCTGAATGTGTGGAAAAGGATTTAGGATTCACTCTATCGAGCTGAACCCATGACAATACAATACCAACAGACCAGAAATTCAATATCTCGAGCAAGCCAAAAACACGAAGGTAGAACTGCATTTGCAACTACAATCCTTTAATTCTAACCACAATTATTGATTGAAATCACTTCTAAATAGCATTTAGACTAACAATTAGCAATACCCACAAACTAAATCAGCCTATAATCACATGAACACACCCCAAGAATTGTGGTTTTAGCTAGACATCATAAAAAGATAGAAATCATTAGCAAATTATGTTTCCATCAACTGGGTAAGATTAATTTTATCTTTACAAAGGTCCAGAAAGAAGAATCTCAAAGACCCACTTCCAATTTCTCGAAGGTGAAAATATTCAATTTCTTCAAAGCTAAGGAAAATATTTTTGTCTCAATACTCAGAGTTCTCTCTCTCAAAACTCAAAATAATCAATAAAAGATACCAAAGATAATATAGATCAGATACTAAACTAAATATTCAAAAGTGTATTCATAGTCACCAAAAATGTGTAGTGAAGAGCCACTCGGCGAAGTAAGTCGGGCTCGCTGATCCGCCCTTTAGTCCATTCCATCGCATTCTCGCGTTGGCCTTCAACATCTTCAAGTTCTGTAACTATAGGCAATCCAACACTGCATCATGGAACCACTCGGCGACACATCGATTGCTCCTTTCTCTCGCCAATTTGATTTTCTCCTTCAGGGCTTGGTACACTAGAACTTTAGGGGAGGTGTTGGCCCTTTGGCGACTCACTAAAGGGACTTGGCAATCACCAGGCCTTTATTTTTTCATTCTTTCAGTTCACTTCGTTCCTTTTTGCAAATTAGTGTCCATGCTTTATTCCTCAATCCAAATACCTGGAAATCAAGGATTTTACATCAGTTATTAGTACAAAATAAGGATTTGAGGACACTAAATCATTATAAATTAGCCCTCAATGAGTGATTTGGACTCATTAACTTTTGATTTCACGTATCAGGACATTTCATCCAATTCTAAGTGTCAACGATCGTTAGTTAGTATAATAACTGATGAGTCCACAAATTGGACTCATTTAGGGCTATATTTTAATAGAAATTGTGTCCTCAAATGCTGATTTTATCTCAATATTTGATGAAAACCCTTAAGTTTCAGGTATTTGAAGTTTGAAGGAAAGTATGGACATTACTTCGCAAAAATGAACAAAAAGGCTAAAAGAACGAGAAAATGACGGCCTGAGGATCACCGAGTCTAATTGGCGAGTCACCGAAGGATCTCACTTTGCCTTTTGTTCCAGTGTGCTGAGTCTGAAGGAAAGGATCAAGTCGGCGGAAAAAGGGAGCAGTCGGCGCATCGCCGACCAGTTTCGCGAAGCAGTACTATGTTGCCCAATGACCCAGATCACGAAGATACCGAAGGATGATGCAAGACGGTGATGAACTACACCAAAAGGTGAATCACCGAGTTGATCGGTGATTTCTACTAATGTCACCGAATGGTCCGCTGCAGCACAGATCTTTGAAAATTATAAATATTCGTGAGAGTTATAGATTAGAAAAGAGATTTGAGTATCATAATATTTTCAGTGTGAAACAATTAATATAATTTTAATACTTTTTCTCTTAGTTTGAGTGTGTTTTGAAACTTGAAGAAGAAGAGGGTTTCATCTCCAAGGATTTGGACTTGGGTCTCTCAGATTCTTCACTCTTAGCTTGTAACAAGACTTAAATCTTCTTACCCATTTGAATGTAAGCTCATTTAGGTATAAATTTCTATCTCTTGATGTGTGGCTAAAACCCCCAGTTTTTGGGGTGTAATTTAGCAAATATGTGTTAAGATTATTGTTGGGTTTTGATTGCTGATAGGTTAGATGTATTTTAATATTGATTTCACCTACCGGTTGTGGTTTAATTTAATGGGTTTGTAGTTGCAAATACAAAACCACCCATGTGTTTTTGGCTTGCTCGAGAGAGGTTACGAAACCAAGACCATTAGACTGATGGCCTAAGGAGTGGGTCGACATGAGGATCAGCCCGAGAGGGTGAGGCCTAGTCCCATATCCTAACACTCAGCTCGAAAGAGTGAGTGGGGTAAGGTGTAGAATGGTCTTCATGCGGCAAATAGGTTTTCGAAAGGAACCCATTTGAAATGGGGTAAGTTTTTCGAGAGGGAACTTATTTCCATCTAAAGCTTCGCCTAGTCACTATTATCTTGCAAATTTCCTATCGAAAGCATGTACCCAACGATTTATACCAATATATATTGTGGTCACATCCCAAGAATCCCCTCTCACTCATATATTTCTTTGTTATTTTTAATGTTTTTGCTATACTTGTGACAAAACCCCTAAATCGATATTTGACACTTTTGTGTCCCCATTTAATTTACAATGTTTTAATCGTTACTGTGCTTAGCTACGACTAGTTAGAACTTAATTTTATTTTTATATTAATTCTCGAAACCACTCCCTTGGGACACAACCCCAACCCTTGGTTAGGTTATTATATTATTGCATGATCGTAGACACTTGCATCAGAAGTTGTGCCGTTGATTATGCAAACATCAATAACCCAACTAAATGAGTCGGGGGTCGAATCCCATAAGGAGTGGTACGTGCTTATGATTCAATGGGAAAGTACGAATATACTCAAGTCAATCATAGCAATAGACACTATCGAATAAAAACATAATTTAAATTAAGGGGTGACACGAATGTCAAATAACAGGGGGTTTTGGTTTGAAATTATAACTACATCAGCAACAAGCGATAAAAACTATAAGTATGAGACAGGTTCTTGGGATGTGATTCGATTATAGGCTAATGTAGATAAATGAGTAATTGCAATTATTAGACAATAGTTGTATATCAATGAATAAGCTTGACTATAGAGGGGATAAATTTTCTCTCGAAGAATCTACCTCGAATCAAGTCGGTTTCTCTCGAACACTAACAAGCAGCAAAATAAGAACAGCCTGCACTTTAGTTCATTCACTCTCTCAAGCTGAATGTGTGGAAAAGGATTTAGGATTCACTCTCTTGAACTGAACTTGTGACAACCCAATACCAAACTACCATAAATTCAATAATCTTTGTTTTAAAACCTCTCTCTCGAGCAAGCTAAAAACACGAAGGTAAAACTGCCTTTGCAACTACAATCCTTTTAATTTTAACCACAATTACTAATTGAAATCACTTCTAAACGGCATCTAAACTAACAATTAGCAATACCCATAAACTAAATCATCCCATAATCACACCCCAAGAATTGGGGTTTTAGCTAGACATCATAAAAAGATAGAAATCACTAACAAATTGTGTTTTCATCAACTGGGAAAGATTAATTTCGTCTTTACAAAGGTCCAAATTGAAGAATCTCAAAGACCCACTTTGAATTTCTCGAAGGTGAAAATATTCAATTTCTTCAAAGCTAAGGAAAATATTTTTGTCTCAATCCTCAGGAGAACTGTTATAAGACATAAGAAAACTACTACCTCAAGTAGTGGGAGTGATGTTGGGAAAATTAAAGAACACTACATGAAAAATTGGTTAACATTTCAATACCAAAAGGTTTTAGGAAAATATGAAGACTCAATAACATGAAAGTGTGACTATTGTAGTAGTACTTCGTGGTAGTGGGAGAATCAAAACGAAGATTGATTGGTTTTGTATGTTTAAGAGGACTTTCATGATATAACACCTGAAAAAGAAGTAAAAGTTTGAAGGGATTCATAATAGGGCCTATCATAAATCAAAAATGGATGTGATGGCACTCGTCTTATCCCACCAAGACAAATCAGCCTACAATCCAACCATTTAATTAAATTGCGGGAATAAAATAACAATAGAAGTTTAATAACAATTACTAATATGCATAACAAATCAACTTAACTAAATCCCCAAAATCTGGTTATCACGTGCACAGGCCTCTAATGTAAATACTAGAATTGAAAGAAAATATGCAAGTCTCAAATGGCGTTGTCTCTCAATTAATAAAATCATAACTAGGAGTAAGAAGGTTCGCTGAGACGACAAACAGCTACCTCAAAAATCTCCACAGAAAGCCTCAGAAAAGAAGAGAGTAGAAGGTATCACGAAGATCCGGGCTCGTAACCTATAAAAAAATTTGTCACCATACTCAGCAAGTAAACTTCTAAACACAAGCTAAGGGAATAGAACACGGGTACTCCTACCACCCCAAGCAAACCTCCACAACTACAACCTACATAAAACCTGTCCAACCTAATAATTTGACAATTTACATAGCACACAACTCAACAACAATACCCTAACAATTACATATCCTCAAAAACAAACTCAATATTCATCAATCACAAGTTCCATAGAATGGCACTCATAAGATCAACAACACACAAGATCAAGTTCACCAACGATAAAGATGTGAAATACAATGAGATGCAATGTCAAGTATAGTGATTCATGTCTGACCTAATAATACACACCCGCTGTCTCTCGAGACCCATGGGGGACATATTTGTCCATGCATCTATCACCGCATGTGACAGAACCCTCAATAATAAAATTTGTCGCAACGTGCGACACGTCTCGCGATGATAGAATCAGTCACGGCATACGAAACATCCCTCAATAATTCTATATGTCATGGCGCACGACACGTCCCTCAAAATGATGCATCCTCTTTAATCTCTCATTCTTTCTCAATTCACATAACACATAGCACAACCATATCTCAGAACCAATGCAAATGACATGTTCACATAAATAATGAGGAGATGATCATTTTCATAATAATGCACAATTCGCAACAACACAATCATGATACAACATCAATAATGAGTCAATACGTCTTTCAAGCCATTCTCAACACATCACACACCAACAATTAATCACATTATTTTTTACTACTCCTTTTTTATCATTAGAATTATTCAATATGGACAAATCAACCCATCAGCAAGTCTCATTACTCCTCAACACATATCACAAAGAAATACATGATTCTATACATTTAACAAGGGTGTATAAATCCACTTGCCTCAAATAACCAAACAATTACTCTAGAACTTGAGTCTTCCCTTTTCGTTGAGCTTCCAAAACAACACAATCTATTCAAGTATATATTCACAATAAGATTTTGAAACTAACAACACCCACATTACTATGTGGTTAGCCTTGACCTAAAAACTCCCTAGAATTTATAATCAAGTTCGTAAATCTTGATGCCAATTAAAATTTCAACTATCATATTTTTCAAGTTTCAAGTCTAGGGTTAAGTCTTAATTCCTCCAATATCATAATTGAATTGTATTCACATAATACCATACACCTAATATTGAATTACATATCCCAATATATCAAAACTTGAATCATAATATGGTAACAATAAGAGAATCAAAGAAACAACGAAGTAATTACGAAAAAAAGCACGAGAACACTTACTGTTTCAAAACCTTACATTGATATACCATATATTTCTATTAATAACATTAATCCTCATTGACTAATCCTGACCTTAATCATTACATAATGATTGGCCATAAGCACCCTCGTTCTCAGTTTTTTTAAGAAAAAAAAAGACCTACATAGATTCAATTTTTCAGTTCTTCTAAATTAAAACCCATTTAATTGTTGCTCTTTTCTTTAACAATCAACTATACTAATAGTAATAAAATAATAATATGATATCTGTAATATATATATATATATATATATATATATAAAAACAAGACAAAGATTTGGATGATTACCTTATGTTCTCCATTCTTCTTTGTGTCAATGTGTCGCCAATTCACAAGGTAATTTCTTCCTTCTCTTTATTTTCTTTTCTAAATTAATTATGTATTAAAAGTAATAATTCCGACTAACCTATTTTAATATTTTAGACTTGGCCTATTATTATTAAAAATAACCAAATTACCTGCAAATTAATTAACTATTGTTAAATGACTATTCAAAATTATCAAAAATGACCTTTCGGGTTCGGGTCATTACATTATCCACTACTAAATATTATGTCCGTCCTCAAACATAAGGTAAAAGCAAGTACCTGAAGTTTCGAAAAGGTGAGTATATCTGGCACGCATGTCAGACTCTGCCTCCCAAGTCGCCTCCCCTACTGAATGATGCTTCTAGTGCACCTTCACTAAAGCAATCTCCATGGTCATAAGTTTCCGAACCTATCTTTCCAATATAGCTATAGGTTCCTCCTCGAATGTCAAGTCTGGACCCAGCTCCACTAAATCGAGTGAAAGAACATGAGACTCATCCAGAATATACTTCCGAAGCATAGAGACATGAAAAGCAATATGAACTGCTGACAAACTAGGTGGCAAGGCCAACTTATAGGCCACCTCTCCCACTCGGATCAAAATCTCAAAAGGTCCGATGAATCTAGTGCTAAGCTTGCCCTTCTTTTCGAACTGCATCACACCCTTCATAGGTGACACTCTAAGCCAAACATGATGGCCCTCCATAATCTCTAAGGCTCTAACTCTCTAGTTTGCATAACTCTTCTATCGACTCTGAGCTGTCAATAGTCTATACTGAATCTACGGATTTGCTCCATAGCATCTCTAAGCAAGTTTAAATCCAAAGAGTCCATCTCCGTTGAATCAAACCAACCGATCGGAGAACTACAACGCCTCAAATAGGGCCATTTGAATACTAGAGATTGTAGGCAAACTCTGGTAAGGGAAAATGTCGATTCCATTTAGCACCAAAATGGATCACACATGCTCGGTGCATATCCTCCAACACTTGAATCATCTGTTTAGACTGGCCATCTGTCTGAGGGTGAAAAATCGTACTCATATCTAACTGAGTACCCAAACCATGTTGAAATACTTTCCAAAAATAGGAAATGAATAATGAACCTCTATCAGATATAACAGAAATTGGAACTCCATGTAGTCGCACAATCTGACTGATATATAGCTCGGCTAACTTCTATATTGTATATTTCACCCAAACCAGAATGAAGTGGACAGAATTGGTCAACCTGTCAACAACAACCCAAATGGAGTCATAACCACCCACTGTGGTAGGTAAACCCACAACAAAGTCCACAGTGATCCGCTCCCACTTCCAAGTCGGAATAGGCATCCTCTAAGATATACCCCGGGTCGCTGGTACTCACACTTAACTTGTTGGCAAGTCAAACACCCAAAAACAAAGTCTGCAATATCCTTCTTCATTTCACACCACCAGTAATGCTAACTCAGATCATGATACATCTTTGCCACTCCCGGATGGATGGAATATCGTGAACAATGGGCCTCCTCAAGAATCAATCTAATCAACTCACCTATCTTGGGCACACAAATCCTACCTCCGATCCTTAAAATGCCATCAGAATCAAGGACAACCTCCTTGGCTTCCCCTCTCAACACTTTGTCTCGAATAAGACATAACTTCTCATCATCAAATTGGTGCTCATGGATCTGCTCAACTAAAGAACACCGAGCCTCAATAAAAGTAATCATCCCATCTCTCTCCTCTGAAATCTGTAATCGGACAAAATTATTATCTAACATATGAACATCTCTAGCCAACGGTCTCTCCTCAATACTAAGCGTAGTTGGACTCCCCATGCTAGGAGTCTTCCTACTCAAAGCATCGGCCACCACATTGGCCTTCCGCAGAAGGTATTGAATAGTCACATCATAGTCCTTCAGTAACTCAAGCCATATTCGTTGCCTCAAGTTCAGATCCCTCTATCTAAGGATATACTGAAGATTCCGATGATTAGTGAAGATCTCACAATGCACCCCATACACATAATGATGCCATAACTTAAGTACAAATACCACAGCCACCAACTCCAAATCATGAGTAGGATAGTTCTTCTCATGGAACTTTAACTGCCTAGAAGCATAAGCAATCATTTTCCCCTTTTGCATCAATACACCACCATATCTGACTCCTAAAGCATCAGAATACATAGTAAAGTCTATACCTTCCTCAGGTAGAGTTAATACAGGAGCTGAAGTCAACAAAGTCTTGAGATTTTGAAATATCTCCTCACACTCATTAGACCACTGAAAACCACACCCTGTCAAGTCAATCTGGTCAACGGAGCTGCAATAGTAGTGAAACTCTGAAAAAATCATCATAAATAGCCTGCCAATTCCATAAAATACTGAATCTCGGTAGGAGAAGTAGGTCACGTCTAGCCTCTAACTGCCTCAATTTTGGTAGGATCTACTGAAATACCCTCCTTAGACACCACGTGTCCCAAGAATGCCACAGAATTAAGCCAAAACTCGCACTTTGAGAACTTGGCATACAACTTCTTTTCCCTCAACCTCTAAAGTACAATCCTCAAGTATCGAACATTTTCCTCCTTAGTCCTCAAGTAAACCAAAATATCATCGATGAAGACAATCACAAAAGAATCAAGGTATAGTCAAAGCACCCCGTTCATCAACTCCATGAATGTTTTAGGGGTGTTAGTAAACCCAAAAGATATCCCTAGGAATTTGTAATGCCCATTCCTAGTCTGAAAAGATATCTTAGGGATATCTCATGCCCTAATATTTAACTGATGATACCCGGACTTCAAATCAACCTTAGAGAACAATGATGCTCCATGTAGGTAATCAAATAAGTCATCAATACGCAGAAGAAGATACTTATTCTTCATTGTTACCTTGTTCAACTTTTGATAATCAATACACACCGTCATAGTCCCATCCTTCTTCTTCACAAACAAAACAGGGGCACCTCAAGGTGAGACACTAGTGAGAACAAATCCCACCCTTTACTCAACAAATCCTGCAAATGATCCTTCAACTCTACTAGAGCCATACGGTAAGGAGGAATAAAAATGGGCTTAGTGCCTGGCTCCAAATCAATAGCAAAATCAATATTTGTATTGGGAGGAACACTTGGAAGATCAGAAGGGAATATATCGAGAAACTTCTACACCACAGGAATAGAATCCATGTGAGGTGGTTCAATACTAGTGTCCCGAATGAAGGCTAAGTAAGACAAATACCCTATCCCCACCAATATTTGGGCATGGATGAATGAGATGACCATGCTAGGATAATAGCCACTAGCACCATTGCACTTAACCCTTGGAACACCATGTATCGTTAAGTTCATAGTCTTAGCATTACAATAAAGAATAGCATGATAAGGAGAAAGACAAGTCATACCTAATATAACATCAAAGTCTTCTATCCCCAGAATGATTAAGTTTACCCAAGTGTCAAACCCCACTAAAGAAACAATAAAAGATCTATATATTCGATCCACCACTAAGGACTCACCTACGAGTGTAGAAACACAAATAAGTACATGCATGCTATCACACATCATATCAAACTCAGCAGCAAAATAGGTAGACACATAAGAGAATGTAGACCAGGATCAAACAATGCGAATGCAGACCGATGGAATACTGGGATGATACCTGTAATAACAGCATCAGAAGTCTCCACCTCGGGTCTCCCGGGGAAAGCATAACACTGGTCCCCTCTGCCACCTCCAGCCTAAGTAGTACCTCTACCTTACTCTGTTGAGCTGCAGTACCACTACTAGAAGCTCTACCACCTCTACCTGACTGAACTGTGCCTCGGCCTCTACCCTGTGGTACTGGTGGTCTAGCTTGCAATAAAGAATTTGGTTGGGATCCACCACGACCCCTATGGGAAGTACATTGTCGCATCAGGTGATCAGGATCTCCACAAGTAAAGAAAAATCTCTAACTCGAGAAGTGTTGTACGGATCCTGAAAACTCACTATAATTGCCTTAACCCATAGGTTGTTGTTGTGAACTGTATAGGCGTTTACTCGCGCTATAAGAACCCAAAGGTATGTAACTACCCTCAGATGTCGGCGTCGATGCATGAATGGGTCCCCTATGTTGAAAGAAACTACCCCGTTTGTGTGATCCCCTGCCTCTAGATGAGGCACCATGAAACTGACCTGATGTACAAGCCCTTTTAGGGTCCCCAAAATCCTCTTCACCAATTTCGCCTCTTTGGCGGAGCTCACAATGTACTAGAAGGAAGCCTCCTCTCGAGATGCCCTAAACACAGCCGATCTGATAAAGAAAGTCAACCCCCTTACAAATCTACGGATATTCTCTGTCTCGTCTAGAATAATGGACAAAGCATGACTAGACAACTAGCAAAAGTGGGCCTCATACTCGACAACGGATAAATTGTCTTGTATAAGATTCTAAAACCTCTAACGGCTCTCCTCTTTCACACTCCAAGGGATGAAGCAGTCCTGAAAGGCATTGGAAAATATCTCTTAAGTCACTAGAGGAGATCCTACTGGCAAAGACCCTAGATAAGTTCTCCACCACTCTTTTGCTGGTCTACAAAGTTGGAGGGTAGACCGAACCCCATGTGACTCAGCTAACCCAACCACCTCTAGCAACTCTCGGCATGTAGTCAAAACTGATGAGCGTCCTCACTCTTCCCACCCTAAAACTGAGGTGGGTCCATCTTTCAAAATTTCTCATACCTACACTACTCATCCTCTATTAGAATAACCAATGGTGCACCTTGACCCGCAACTGTCGGTGCAAGATCATTCCCAACCACGGGATCCACTGGTGGGTGCCCCACTGCATCCTTAATAACTTAAGCTTTTTATTGCTCTTGGGTCTAGGCCCCTCTCTAGTCTGAGAGTCCTGTGGTGTGGCGATCGCACCACCACCTAAATAAAGCTCACAAGCACACTTAACACCCTCAATAATGTATCCTGAAGCAAAGGTGTGGTTGTGGTCTCTGGAGGAACCTGGTCCTCTATGTCATCAATCTGAGTCTCTATAGAGACCTCTCTAGCATGGCCCCTCACTGGTGTTGCTCCACATGAAGGACCTTTGGCTAGTGTCAGCACGACCTCTCACTCGGGCTCTACCCCTACCTTTAGATGAGGCCTCAACAACTGCCTGGGGAAGAGCCTCCAATCTACCACCAGTAACAGTAGCGCTTTTCCTCATCATTTGTCAAAAGAATATACGATGGCTCCGTACTAAAAAAGTTAGCCACGCACGATGAGAAAGAATGAACACAAAAGAAGTTTCCTAATAGTCTTCATAGCTTCTCAGAGATAAGTACAGACGTCTTCGTACCGATCCTTGAGACTCTACGTAAACTCGGCTTGTATACACGTGATACCTATGAACCTAGGCTCTGATACCATTTTGTCACGACCCAAAAATGGATGTGATGGCACTCGTCTTATCCCACCAAGACAAGTCAGCCTACAACCCAACCATTTCAATAAAGTGCGGAAATAAAATAACAATAGAAGTTTAATAACAATTACTAATACGGATAACAAACCAACTTAACTAAATTCCCAAAACCTGGTTATCATGTGCACAAGCCTCTAACGTAAATACAAGAATTGAAAGAAAATACGCAACTCTCAAATGACGTTGTCTCTCAAGTAAAACAAAATCATAATAAGGAGTAAGAAGGTTCGCTAAGAAGACAAAAAACTACCTCATAAATCTCCACAGGAAGCCTCGAAAAAGAAGAGCGTAGAAGATATCATGAAGATCCGGGCTCGTAACCTACAAAAAAATATAGAAGAAAGGGATGAGTACCAAACCACACGGTACTCAACAAGTAACTTCTAAACACAAACTAAGGGAATAAAACATGGGTACTCCTACCACCCCAACCGAACCACCACAGCTACAACCTGCATAAAATCAGCCCAACCTAACAGTTCACAATTTACATAGCACACAACTCAACAACAACACTCTAACAATTACATATCCTTATAACAACAAACTCAATATTCATCAATCACAAGTTCCACAAAATGGCTCTCAAACGCTGCCTCCACCACTCTCTCGCTGGTCCATAAAGTTAGAGGGTAGCATAACGAACCCCATGTGACTCAGCTAACCCAACCATTTCTAGCAAATCTTGGAATGTAGTCAAAAACTCATGAGCGTCCTCACTTTTCCCACCCTGAAACTGAGGTGAGTCCATACTTCAAAATTTCTCATACCTACGTTGTTCACCCTATGTCAGAACAACCAATGGTTCACCTTGACCCCTAATTGTTGGTGCAAGATCATTTCCAACCACGGGATCCACTGGTGGCTGCCCCACTACATCCTGAATAACTCGAGCTTGTTGCTGCTCTTGGGTCCGGGCCCTCTCTCTAGTCTGAGAGTCATGTGGTGTGGCAGTCACACCACCACCCTAAGTAAAGCTCTCAAGCACACTTAACACCCTTAATAATGTATCAAGCAAAGGTGGGGTTATAGTCTCTGGAGGAACCTGGTCCTCTCTATCGTCAATCTAAGTCTCTGGAGAGACCTCTCTAGCACGGGCCCTCACTAGTGTTGCTCCACGGGCATGACCTCTAACTAGTGTCATTCCACGAGCACGACCTCTGGCTCAGGATCTACCCCTACCCCTAGCTGAGGCCTCAACAACTGCCTCGGGAAGTGCCTCCCCTCTACCACCAGTAACAATAGCTCTAGTCTTCGTCATCTATTAAAAGAATATACGATGGCTCAGTACTAAAGAAGGTAACCATGCATAATGAGAAAGAATGAACAACGAAGAAGTTTCCTAATATTCTTCACAGTCTCTCATAGATAAGTATATACATCTCTGTACCGTTCCTTGAGACTCTACGTAAACTTGGCTTATATACACGTGATAATCATGAACCTGGGGATCTGATACATTTTGTCACGACCCAAAAAGGGTTCTGATGGTACTCGTCCTACTCCACCAACACAAGTCAGCCTACAACCCTACCATTTCAATAAAGTGCGGAAATAAAATAACAATAGAAGTTCAACAACAATTACTAATACGGATAACAAACCAACTTAACTAAATCCCCAAAACCTGGTTGTCACATGCACAAACCTCTAATGTAAATAGTAGAATTGAAAGAAAATACATAAGTCTCAAATGACGTTGTCTCTCAAGTAAAACAAAATCATAACTAGGAGTAAGAAAGTTTGCTGAGAAGACAAACAACTACCTCACAAATCTCCACAGGAAGCCTCAGAAAAAAAGAGAGTAGAAGGTATCACAAAGATCTGGGCTCGTAACCTACAAAAAAATTGGAGAAGCAAGGGGTGAGTACCAAACCACAAGGTACTTACCAAGAAAACTTCTAAACACAAGCTAAGGGAATAGAACACGGATACTCCTACAACCCCAACCAAACCTCCACATCTACAACCTGCATAAAATCAGCCCAACCTAACAATTCACAATTTACATAGCATACAACTAAACAACAACACTCTAACAAATACATATCCTCAACAACAAACTCAATATTCATCAATCACAAGTTCCATATAATGGCACTCATAGGATCAACAACACACAAGATAAATTTCACTAATGATAAAGATGTGCAATGCAATAAGATGCAATGTCAAGTATAGTGATGCATGTCTCACATAACGATACACACCCGCTATCTCTCAGTCTGGAACCCATAGGGGGCATATCTATCCATGCATCCATCGCGGCGTGCGACATAACCCTCGATAATAAAATCTATTGTGGCGTGCAACACGTCCCTCGATAATAGAATTCGTCACGGCGTGCGACACATCCCTCGATAAAAGTATACATCGCGGCGTGCGACACGTCCCTCGAAATGGTACATCCTTTTTAATTTCTTATTCTTTCTTAATTCATACAACACTTATCACAATCATGTCTCAGAACCAATGCAAATGACATGTTCACATAAATAATAAGGAGATGACCATTTTCATAATAATGCAGAATTCACAAAAATATAATCGTGATACAACATCAACAATGAGTCAATACATCTTTCAAGTCATTCTCAACACATCACACACCAACAATTAATCACATTGTTTTTTCTTACCCCTTTTTCATCATTAGAATTATTTAATATGGACAAGTTAACCCATCAGCAAGTCTCATTACTCCCCAACACATACCACAAGGAAATACATGATTCTATACACTTAACAAGGGTTTAGAAATTCATTTGTCTCAAACAACATTTTCGTTGAGCTTCCAAATCAACACAATCTATTTAAGTTCATATTCACAATAAGATTTTGAAACTAACAACACCCACATTACTATGTGGATAGCGTTGACATAAAAATTCACTAGAATTTATAATCGTAAATCTTGATGTCAATTAACATTTCAACTATCATATTTTCAAAGTTTCAAGTCTAGGGTTAAGTCTTAATTCCTCCAATATCATAATCTAATGGTATTCACATAATACCATACATCTAATGTTCAATTACATATCCCAATATATCAAAATATATCCCAATATATCAAAACTTGAATCATAATATAGTAATAATAATAAAATCAAAGAAACAACGAAGTAATTACAAAAACAATCACGAGAACACTTACTATTTCAAAACCTTATATTGATATACCATATATTTCTATTTATTACTTTAATCATCATTGACTAATCATGACCTTAATCATTACATAATGATTGGCCATTAACACCCTTGTTCTCAATTTTTTTTAAAAACGACCTATACAGATTCAATTTTTCATTTTTTCTAAATTAAAACTCATTTAATTGTTTCTCTTTTCTTTAACAATCAACTGTACTAATAATAATATAATAATAATATGATATCTATCATATTTTCTCTTATTATATAAGAGGAGTTAAGCTCCTCTACGTCGATATGTATGCTTCATATAGGGACAATTCGGACAATTCGCTTCAACACGTATCTCCCTTTTTGCCACGTAGAAAATCACCGTCTTCCTTTCTCTCCTCCAATTTTATCTGACAGAGAATCACAGCTTCCTCAGTTGCTTCCGCTCCTGCTCACTGAAGTTTATCACTTTGCTTCTGCTTGCTGCCGCTTCTTTGATTCAGATGAGCATCTTCTCAATAGAAGAACCCAATTTCTAGAAAAATGTTAAAATTTGGCTTCTTTATGCCTTTACTCAGCCGCGATTTGTCATTGTCCTTCATTTTCGGGATTTCGCTATAACCCAAGCTCTATGTTATATTTCATAGCTTCCATTTGGTTATTCTGATTGTCTTTGAATTTTGTTATTTAAATTAATTGGTTTGGTTCCTTAACTTTTCTCAGGTTTTCTGTCTTCATGTTCGTTACTAATTACATAACCCTAAATTTGAATATGTTGTGGCAAAATTTCTTTCTTAATAAATACACAGGCAGTGAGTTCATGGCAATCTCTTCATGATGAAAAGAAAAGTGAGGCAAAAACTGAATATATACCAATAAACTGCTTACCGTACAAATGAATCTTCATCTGTATAGCATTTACTTAATTTCTTCTCCCTTATTTATTAGTTTAGCTAAACGTAAGTATTATAGAGGTAGATTAAAGATTAAAGTTTATGAATCACTATAACAATTCCAAGTTAGTTAATATGTAGTAACAAAGTTTGCTTTACAACTTAACTTTTATAGTTGAATTGTATTCAAAGTAGAATTGTGTTACCCTTCGGGGTGGCCCAGTGGTTTGGGCTTGGGACTTCCATGTTGGGGGTTTCAAACTTGAAACCCCTTGCCAGCAAAAGCACGGGGTTTGCCTTCTAGGTCGAGCTCATCGTATCGGGCATGCCTAGTGCGGGTTACCTCTCTTATATGGTTTGCGAACTATCGCATAGGAAAAACCCTGTGCGCACCCAAAGGGTAGCGGCTGCGGATTTTCCTTCTCATAAAAAAAAAGTAGAATCGTGTTATGTTACAATGGTCTTCCGGGTATAGAATAATAGTATGTAATACTGTATTGAAAGTATGGAACTATAGTGTGTAGAATTGTATTCAGAGTAGTAGTACTTTAACCAAAGTATATAATTTATTGAAAGAAAGTTGAGTGCTTATTTTATGAAAAAGCTTATACGCGAGCAGTTCAAACTAGAAAGTATGTTTAATCTTATCGCAATTCTTATTTTGGTGATAGCAAGGTTTGTTTAGTTTTAATCGAGAGAGATAGTATGCACTTGTTTAATATAGTTGAAGAACATGTTCTTCTGCTCTGCTCTATTCAATATTGTTGTCTTAAAAGGTTTACTGTCTCTTTAATCAGTTCTTGACTACAACTTACTATAAGGGGTACCAAATGAACAGGTTGAGTTGAAATTATGTCAGTTGAATGAGCTAAATCAACAAATGAGCGTGTTGTAACCCAAAAATCTCATCTTAGCAGATTAGTACTAGACAGCAGCTGAACAAAACACATAAAAGATATTCTAGTAAAACGACAATACGGACCACCACAGAATAACCAAATTAGACTAGATTACACTAGCTTTCAGTCGAGCATTCTCATTCATGCATACATGCCTTATCTGTGTGTGCAATTTCTTGGCTGCATGTAGGCAGATGACACGTTCAGAGCAAAAGAACAAATGTCCATGTTTGTCGAATACAAACGCTGAAATGAAATTCAGTCGGTGCAAAATAATAAAGAAATGTTGCCAGGTCAAAAAGAGACATTACTATTACAGAGACGCACAAGAGACCTCGACTCAACAAGATGTCTTCTAGAAGTTTCAGCCTACTAATTCGACCATTGACCTCTTGACAGCAGCAATGATCACTCAACATACAACATGGTCTATGATGAAATTATTCAAAAAGCAGTCACTTAGCTAACAACAGGTAAGAACTTGTATGCTTAACTTCTTGTAAAAAAATAATTGATTTACTCTTCTATAATTCTATTTTAAAATGTCACCTGAAGTTTTCCTATATATGTACTGTTCAAATTTCTACAATTTGGTCTATGAATCAGCAAATGTTTCTCACATTCACTTCACAAAACCATGTTAGAAGTCTTAAGGTAGAGAGGTTGATTGTGCTTCATGTCTCCCAAGAGCATATTTTTCTGAGTGAGGGTAATGTATGCTGTCGCCGCTTCCTGTTTTGCCTTCTTAGCGAAATGTGTGCTTCCGTTCACATCAAACAAACATCAGCAAAATAACTAAGAACTTCCATATTCAGGTAATTTTGTTGCATTAACAAGTAAAGGTATGCCTTTGTTATGCAAACGAAAATTCACCTCATGTTATACATACTTAGAATGCTGAAAAGTTCAATCTTTTGTATCTAGAGCTATTACTCGAATGTTGTGATCGTATCCACTTTACTGAGCTGTTGTCTTCAAATTGCACTACTTGGCTGACACAACTATATTTCTGATCAATTCTAAATTGTTCAGCCATATTCAATCTACATTTTGAAGAAAAGAAAGAAAAGGTGTTAGATAAAGAGGTAGCATTTATATTTGGATGGTATTCTGATGGTGACTTGATAAGCAATGTAGCATAAATTTACCTAACACTCGCATGCTTTGGCTGGTATATTTTCATAGGCAGATGTAGTATTCGGAATAATTATATGCCTTTTGTTTTGCATTGTTGTATGGCATCTAACAATTCTTCATAGCCGTAGAAAGAGACAAATAGTAACACATGCAGTGAATTGTATGCTTTTTCTCATCAACTTGAGTATTATTTTCTTCTAAACAACTTGGTTTTGGCCTACTAATCTCAGAGAAAGAAAGCTCGCTTTCACCAGGTCACAGCCAAGATAAGCTATGGTTCTTGGAGGAGCCTTCAGTCTGTTGCGCATCACAGTTGGTAGGAACAACAAGTGGTTTTCTTTTTGTGCGTTCAGTCTGAGCATAGAAATATGTGATTGTTTTGTTGTGTTTTCGCCAGAAACATATGTCAGAACATTTAGTTGGTGATACAATTAATCAATAAATTAGAAGAACCTTATTTTCAGTAGGCACTTTTACAGAAATTCCAGCAGCACCTCAAGGATAATCCATATTTTCATCCCCTTGTTAAGGTACACACTCATTTCTTCTTCACGTTTCCATTTATGTAATTGATGCCGCTAAGTCTATTTTAATTTTTTTTATGATATAGTAACAAACTAAATACGTAATGTGTTTTATGAGGATTGGATCGTTAGGGATAAGGTGAAATGAGTTGGGATTTTAGCTTATTAATGAATAGTAATGTACATCAGACTTTGTGAAATTCAATGTTGACTTATTAACATAATTCAACTAACGCACAAGTTTGAGCCAAGTGATGGAGTTTTAAAGCTTAGATTCTTCAAACATTATTGATATCTATAAGTATTTTTGGAAAAATATGTAAATGTACACAACTCGACCGAAGGTGTCTCAAGTTATATTACCCTGTCCTACAAACTTCATTTCTCAGGTTCAAATTGTGAAAAAGTTAAAGTTGATATTTTGGAATATGATAGATTGTTCTAGTAATGTTTCTAAAATAGTGTAGGATAATATCTAGGATAATTATCTTAAAAAATATCTAGATATCTAGAAGATAAAATTCACTAGAATTTTTTTTGTAGAAGTATCTAGAAGAATTTCTAGAACCATCCATGAACAAGTATAAATATGGGTGGTCTTGTACATTTGTAAACAACCAAAACCCAAGCATTCTAAGAACAACCAAATAAAAGAGTCTTCTTCCATACTCAAGTTCTCCTTTCTAGCTTCCTCTTCTTCCTTTAGTTGAGTCTTCCGATCTTAGTTAACGATCTTGGGCTAGCAGAAGGTTCCCTAATTATACTTTTCTTCTGCTATTCTCTACCTGGTATCAGAGTCATATCCGTGGATTGGCTTGTGGGTGTTATTTCAAGATCGGGTTAGTGGTAGATTCAACTAGTTTGTCTATATAGATTTTAGCAGCCGTGTCAATGGACTGGGGATGGAGTTGTTGAATCAATCCAATTACAAGGTATGGAAAACATGTATGGAATCATACCTTGTGGGAGAGGATTTGTGGAATGTTGTTAATGGGAATGACACAAGTCCTTCTGCTGACGGACCGGAAAATAGCAGCATATACAAGAAGTGGAAGCAGGTTAATGCGAAGGCGGAGTTCATTCTGAAGAGGACAATCTCTTCCGGCTTATTTGATCACATTATAAAGTGTAAATCAACTCATGAAATATGGAGGACCCCCGATCGCTTGTTCAATAAGAAGAATGAAGCTCGGCTGCAGATGTTGGAGAATGAATTGGCTAACACCACTTAAGGTAATCTTTCTATCTCCAAGTAATTTTTAAAGATTAAGAACTTGTGTTCTGAGATATGTTTATTGAATCCGGAGGAGGCTATTTCTGAAGCACGAATGAGAAGAATAGTCATTCGTGGGTTGAAACCTAAATATATTCCATTTGTGACGTCGATTCAAGGATGGGATCAACAACCATCCTTGGAGGAGTTTGAAAATTTGTTGTCGTCACAGGAACTACTGGCCAAGCAGTTGGCTAGTGTATTTGTCAAAGAAGGAGAAGAAAATGCTCTTGTAGCCAACAAGAGGAACTTTAAAGGAAAAACAAGAGATGTGTCACACTCTCGATCCTCAGGTGGTTCACGCTCACCTGGAGAGAAGGAAGAGTCTTCTAACTATTATGGTAAGAAGCCTCTCAGATGTTATCGTTGTGGTGAAGTAGGGCACATAAAAAGATATTGCCGAGCCAAGGAGAGCAATATGGCTCAAAAAGTTGTTGTTGAAGAAGAAGAAAAGTGGGGAAATTATTTAGTAGCTGAGGCTCAAGCAATAAATGACATAACTTCCATCAATATTGAAAGAGACTGGATCGAGGATATAGAATATAATATAGTCGATCACGTGGAGAAGCAAGAAACTGATATTGTCGGCATGAAGCAAGAAATTTTTGAAGATGCTCTCATTGGTGATACGGTAGCTGCTATTGAAGAAATCAAAGAAGAAGATCCTGAAAAAGAAATATCTAAAACTACATGTGCTAGTGGCGACCTTTACGAAGAAAGCATTGAGGGAGATATACTAGAAGCGGAAGTATCTTGTCAATCATTTGAAACATCAAGATCAACTAATGATTCCAAGCAAATTCTAAAAGCAGATGGAGAAAGTAGAGATCAAATAGAGAAAGAAGCTGATATTGAAGTCTCAAAGATAACGATATGATTTTCGAAAGCTCTGAGGCTGCCAACAAATCTATCGAGGAGATGATACGGGAATATGGAAGTGGATCCTATGTTGATGTTGATACTTCACAGGAAAGTGATGTCAAAAAGTTAAGAGAAAGGGGGAGTTCAGAAACTCAACAAGGAGATAATTTATATGGACCATTCGATAATGGAATATCATTTGAAGAAGCAAGAGGAGTCCAAAAGAAAATATTGAGATTTTCACCAAGACGTAGCTAAAGCTTCGTTTGAGTTCTTCCGTGACAAGTGTGGGATAGTTTTCAAAAAATCACTTTAAGGGAGAGTGTGAAAAAGTTAAAGTTGATATTTTGGAATATGATAGATTGTTCTAGTAATGTTTCTAAAATAGTGTAGGATAATATCTAGGATAATTATCTTAAAAAATATCTAGATATCTAGAAGATAAAATTCACTAAAATTTTCTTTGTAGAAGTATCTAGAAGAATTTCTAGAACCATCCATGAATATGGGTGGTCTTGTACATTTGTAAACAACCAAAACCCAAGCATTCTAAGAACAATCAAATAAAAGAGTCTTCTTCCATACTCAAGTTCTCCTTTCTAGCTTCCTCTTCTTCCTTTAGTTGAGTCTTCCAATCTTAGTTAACGATCTTGGGCTAGTAGAAGGTTCCTTAATTAGACTTTTCTTCTGCTATTCTCTACACAAATTGCTTCATATACTTGGTTCATCATTTCCAATTTTAGTATATGCAGTATTTGGCATATTGCAATGTGAAACATTCATACTTTTTCATAATTCTTCGTGTACAAAGCAGATTGATATCCAGACTACAAAATACTTTGTAGAAATTGCTAAAACCATAGAAGGTACTAAAATCGACCCAGAGGAGCGATCTGTCATTTGTGGAAATCACCTTTGTAGTTTCCTTCGGAGTTGTGCAGAGAATTTTCTCTGATTGAACATGCTTTGAAAAAATTATGTAAGGTATCATTGTTTAGAATGATTTAATACTGCCCTATTGCATAGTTTGAATTACAATATGTTAGACCCTATTTAGATTGGCTTATTTTAGGTATTTTTAAGCCAAAGGTGCTTTTAAGCACTTTTGTTGTGTTTGGGTAAACTAAGAAAGTAATTTTAAGCACTTATTTTTAAGTCAAAAATCATAAGTTAGAATTCCTAACTCATGACTTATCCCATCCTAAACAGGCTATTAATTGTTTCAATGTGTTAGATATAGTTCTTCAAACATATCAACTCCGTGTTTTCAATTTATTCAATATGTATTCTCTCAGATGCTGAAGTAATATATCAATTCACTCATATGAAATTACTTTATTGGACAACAAGAGAGATGCCACAACTTTACCAACAAGGAAGAACTTCATTCAACTTTACTTCTATTTCTTTAGAATTTCATATTTGTACTTTTGAATACTCTATCGTCTCTCACATTAGTTAGTACAATATTAATTTATTGGGCCCGTGCACAGCACGGGCAACTCCCCACTAGTATATATATACAACAATACAAAGGTTTGGACGAGTACCTTATGTCAGTGACGAATTTATGTACTAATTTTGGATCACCCGAACCCGTAGTCATCCGACTAAATTCGATATATTACTTTTATAATTATTAAAGAATATATTAAATTAAAAATTGTTGAACCCGTTCTCAAGATGGCTTATCTTTAAAGCAATGGTGCACCCGTTTTCTTGAAATCCTGGATTCGCCTCTGCTTATGTTCTTTGTTCTTCTTTGTGTTTATGCGCTGCCGATGCACTGGTTATTTTCTTCCTTCTCTTTATTTTCTTTTTTAAATTAATTATGTATTAAAAGTAATAATTCCTACTAACCTATTTTAATATTTTAGACTTGACCCATTATTATTAAAAATAACCAAATTACCCGCAAATTAATTAACTATAATTAAATGACTATTCAAAATTATCAAAAATAATCTTTTAGGTCCGGGTCATTACATTATCCACCACTAAAAATAATGTCAAAATCAAGTACTTGAAGGTTTGAAAAGGTGAGGATATCTGGCACGCATCTCAAACTCTGCCTCCCAAGTCCTCTCCCCAACTGAACAGTGCTTCCACTGCACATTCTTTGAAGCAATCTCCTTGGTCCTAAGCCTCTGGACCTATCTACCTAATATAGCTATAGGTTCCTCCTCGAATGTCATGTTTGGACCCAGCTCCACTGAATCGAGTGAAAGCACATGAGACTCATCCGGAATATACTTCTGAAGCATAGAGACATGAAAAAAAGGATGAACTGCCGAAAAACTAGGTGGCAAGGCCAACTTATAGGCCACCTCTCCCACCGGCTCAAAATCTCAAAAGGTCCAACTAATCTATGGCTAAGTTTACCCTTCTTTTTGAACTGCATCACACCCTTCATGGGTGACGTTCTAAGCCAAACATGATCGCCTCCATAAACTCTAAGGCTCTAACTCTCCGGTGTGCATAAGTCTTGTGTCGACTCTGAGCTGTCAATGGTCTATACTAAATCATACGGAAAGGAAGAAGTACATGACTTTTTCTTATTCACTTGTTTACTTTTTAAAAAAACAATTACAATAATATATCATTACTATTAATATAAACTAAATGTTTTAGTAAAATATATATATATATATATAACCATAAAATTAGGTTGCGAATCACCATCATAAATTTATGAAATGTTAAATTAAATTTGATCTCTCATTAATTCGTCTATAATTTAAATTTTATTTCTTAAAGAGCCAGTAAACTATGCTTAGAAAATTATTTGAAGTGACTGTACATATTAACACCCTTAAGGCAAAACCAAAACGGATATTCTTACTCCCACGAAAGTTTATGCGACATCTCTTTGAAATGTCAATTGTCGTGTTCTTCTTTTAATCATTCCACTTCTTATTGATTCGTAAGAGAAATAAACGAAATACATATTTCTCAACCACTAAAATTTTGGAAACTCCTACAATTACGACAAAGTGTGATAAAGTGAAGAAGTTGTAACCATCTCCGAAACTATAAGTATTAATTTAAATCTTAATTTTTTGTCTTGTAAACTAATAAACCACTCTTAATACAAAATTTAAATTATTCTATTTATTTTTATCATATATATATATATATATATAAAAGTAGGTAGTATGAATATATTATAGTGTAAATATAATATATATATAACAAATATATATTATCTATATTTTGTAATAGTATTATTTAGTAGTAGTTTTATACTATTTTATATTTACTGTTTTACATTCCGTAGTATTTTCTGACTTTACTGTATTTACTGTACTTACTGTATTTTCTGTACTATCTACTGTGTTTACTGTATTTATTGTATTACTGTAGTATTTACTGTATTTACTTTATACTGTTTTTACTATATTTACTGTTTTTGTATTATACTGTTATACTATACCCTATATACCCCTTTCCTTATACCCCTTTACTATATAAGTGCCCTTATATATTTGGTATCAGAGCGAGAAGTTTTTGGGATCTTATTAGTACATAACAATACTACATGAAAAGACATCCTTCATTTAGAAAAATAAGATTTATATATTGGAATTTATATAGAGAATATAATCTAAAAAGAGTAGCTGTAGCTAGAAAAAAACATATAGAAAATACATATAATATTAAGACTACTAAAGATTTAGATAATATTTTAGATCCTGAATTCATAAATAATATAAGGTGGGAAATACAAGGTTACTATATTGATATAGATTGGTGTAATAATAGAATAGATAGTATAAATAGAAATTTAAAAAGAGAAGCAATTCTATTAGGATAGTAAATGCAAGCTATAATTAAAAGAAATAGACAACTAGAAGAGTGGCTTATAGAAGAAAATTACCATAAAAAATCTCTTTTAGACAGAGAATTAAGAATAAGACAACTTTTATCTTTAGAAGAATTAAATCTAGATATATCATACTTTCAAAGAGAATTAAACTATATTGAAAGACAGATAGAAAATTCTAAAAGAAGAATAAGAATATACGAACAAAAACTTACATCTATACATTTTGGATAATAGACATGCCTTTAGAATACATTAAAAGAATAAAACAACGATATTGGCTTTACGACGAAATACAATATAGAATTAAGCTTAGACATACTTTAAAAAGATTAATAGAATTCCTAAGTTGTATAGAAGAAGAATTAGAAAAAGAAGAAATAAGCGAATTTTTAATTTGGTCAAAAGAAGAATTAGCTAACAAAGAAATATCTAAAACTTATACTATAGACTTGTTGCTAGAACATAAAGCTAACGTAGTTAAAGAAATCAGTAACATTAAATTAAATATAAAATATACTACTAATAGAATACAATACTATAAAAGAATTAGTCAAGTTAGAAGTTTACTATGATAGAAAAATAGATTCGTTAAGACATCTAGAATACTTAGATTTAAAAATACACCCGAAGAAAAAATATAGATCTCTATACATAAATAATATTATAAAGTTTAATTTCACTGAAGGAGAACATATACTACATTCTGAAGATAAGCAATATAACACTTTAATAGACTTAATAATAAATCTTAGTGAAAAAATTCAACAACAAGATAAAATCATAATAAAATTATTAGAAGAAATAGATGTAGTACAAAACAAACAGTATAAGATTTTAGATAAATTAGAAAAGAATTTAGACTTCTTAAAAGCACAAGAGATAGAAATAGATAGAAAAATTCAATATCTAAATACAAAATTTAACTTAGAAAACATACCTACTAAAATAGAAATAGAAAAACTGGTAAAAACTATAATAGAAAAACCAAAAGAATTAGAAATTAAAAATACTCAAGTAGTAACAAAAATTATAGAACAAGTAGAAACAATAACAACTGAAATTAGTCAGTTAAAAGAAATAATTATAAGACTTGAACATATATCTCTTTCATGAGTGAAGAAGACATAAATTATAAGAAAACATTAGAATATACAACAAAATTGCATCAAGAAGTAGTAGGATATTCTAGTTACGTTCCCTCTAGCCTAACAGATAAAATACTCCTAAAACAAAACAATACTATAATAGCATTACTAATAGAATTAAACACAAAAATAGATAAAATATTAAAAGAAAAACAACCCGAACAAATTATTAAAAATACAGATATAGACGAATTAATCACTCAACTTAAGAAAGTAGAAATAACACCTAAACAAGAAAAACATAAATTAACCAGAAAATCTCAACAATGGACTTTCTTTCAAACAAACGAACAACCCAAGAAAGTAGACCAAGTTTCTCAGAAAATAGAATCGGAAATAATTTAATTTCTAGAATACTGTCTAGAAGATCCTCAAATACAGACGAAAATCAAGAATTAAATGATATTATAGATATAGATAGAGATCTACAAATTTTTAAACAAAATCAACTAAAAATGTTAAATCCAAAAACATTATATAATGTAAAAAACTTCTCTAGAAATAATCAATTATATAGACACTATAGAGAAGAACAGATATCAGCAATAGGAAAAGAATTTGCCATATTAGACTTAGTAAACCCAGCTGTCATAAAGACTGTAAAAAATCCCAAACTTATGTTAATGCATATGGGATTAATAGTAGTAGGAATGAAAGGATTAACTAGAAAAAATCTAGGATCTAAAGTTTTAATTGTATTATACGATGATAGATGGTCAGACTTAAAGAAATCTACAATAGGATTAACTGAAGTAAACATGACAAATAATGATGGAATATTTTATATTAGCCCAGACTTTTTAATAAATCTAAAAGAATTTGGCAAACATATTAAAATAGGAATCCAGACTAAAGGATATGAAGAAATGAATAAGGAAAATAATTTATTAATGTGTATAGGTTTTATTGGAAAGATGACTTTAAGTAGTAACATAAAATTTAAACTCCAAGTAAATGATGTAGTAGAAATAATGGGTAATAAAGGAATAAAACTAATAAAACCAATAAAAATAAATCCAGAAGAATACGCAGGATTAGAATGGAATCTAGATAAATTAAGTACACCAAAAGTATTTGCTCTTGAGCAACATTTCATGTATACTAGCTCAAAAGGAAAAACATCAATTAGGTTTGCAGACTATAATTATACAAGTCAAAGAAACTTAGATGATACTGAAACAGAAAGTACCATATAAACAGAACAAGAAGAGTTTATGAATATAGAATTAATACAAGAAGAGTATGAGGTAGAAAGAGCTATAGAAGAAGCAAAAAGACAATACCAAGAAAATAGTCTTACAGTTTTTAAGTGTAAAGGATGTAAAAAAGGTAAAATGGATATAATAGAAACAATAGAACATTTTAGAATATGCCAAGACAGAGACGATAATTTAGCATATAGAATAAAAGAACCTGACGACATAAAGGAAGATAAAATAGATACTTTATCCATAACTAGTTACACTGAACTAATGGAAGAAACAACTAGTTCACATAGTGCTAGTCCTTTCCAAAGAACTAGTACGGCTCCAAGCATTAGCTATAATACAGGTAATCTACCTAGAAAACCATGGACAATACCTGATCAAGAAATAAAAGATAATATTAGACCAATAGGAAAAAGAATGCCTATAGAAGAACCTATTAGACTACAAGAAGGAGGAAATAAAGGAAAAATATTAAACATAGCAGCACATGATCCACAAATGTGGAATACAGTAATAGACTTATGGAAAGGAATAGTGGTAGCAGACTTTATTAAAAATTATCAAGAAACTGATGCCGAGACTATGTATAGATACTTAGAAACATTTTTAGGAGAATCCTGTAAAGCATTATGGGAATCTTATAAACAAACCTATCCACAAGAATTTCAAAGTTTAATAGAATTAGGACCAAACCCATACAATTTTACAAATAAAGTACATGTATTATTAACAGGAGAAGACCCAAATAGTGGATTAATAACATTACAAAGAAATGCTGTCATAAAATTAGAACAGTTAAGTATATCTAATTGGCTACACATAAAGAATTTCCTTAAAGACTATTTTTACTATTGTACTGTTAGTGGAAATACATTTAATCAAGAATTAGGTAAAAAATTATTTAATAAATTACCAGGAGCTTTAGGAAGAGAAATAGAAGAAAGATGGAATAAAAGAGAAGGAGTAGTGCAAAATCCTACATTCTTATGGCCTATAGGACAAAAAATAAATCACATAATGGAAATACTAATAGAAAAATGTACAAATATACAAATACAAAAGCAATTAAAACAAAATGAAATGAATTTCTGCAAGACAATGATATACACTACCCAAAGTTACGATAAAGAACCTAATAAAACAAGAAAATATAAAAGAAGACCAGTCTATAACCAAAAACCTTATAGACATAAAAGATACTTCTTAAGAAAATCTTTAGCTAGAAAACCTTACTTAAATAGAGATAGACATGTTAGGAAATATAGAAATGATAGAAATTATAAAAATAAATTAGAATGTTATACTTGTGGAAGTATAGAACACTTAGCAAATACATGCCCTAAAAAGAATAATATGAAAACTAGGAATTCTCAATTAATAGAAGACTTCCAAGAAACCTTATTAAATGTAGATGAATACATGTCAGATACAGAAAGCATATACTCAGTAGTAAGTATAGAAACAACAGAAATAAATACCCAATCAGACACTTCTGACTCAGAAGATGATAATTTAATTAATGAAATAGGAGCAGAAAGAAATCAAGATTTTCTAGATAATATCATAATAAATACTATGATGAATATTTCTCAAGAATGTAGTCATGAGTTCGAAAGACTAAAAGGAATAGATAGTAACCAATGTAATATATGTAAATGGTATCCTAGTAAAATTAACAGGGCTAAATGTAAATACTGTTACATGGAAGCCTGTATTGGTTGTATAGAAAATAAATTAAAACAAAAGGTAAATAAAAATGATGAACAAGTTCATATAAAAGACCAGGCTACTAATCTAAGACTAATAACTTTAGAAACAAGAATAAATGACTTAGAACAAAGAATAACTAAGTTAGAAAAAGGTAAACAAAAAATAGACATAGATACTACACAATCTCAAGGTACAATACATTTAGACCAAATAGAAGAAAGTGAATTAATGAACATATAAGAAAATAATACTAGTTTCATATGCAATGAAGATAAAAAGTTTGGAATAATAAAAATACTAGTGAGAATAACAATAAAAGATATAGAAATAGAGACTTTAGCCTTAGTAGATACGGGTTGTACAAGTTGCTTACTTAATAAAAAGATACTACCTCATAATTTACTATCAACTTTAAAAAATTTTAAGGAACCTATACAAGCAATACAAATGGATGGAACATATAATCTTTATGACCAGTACATAGAAAAAGCACAAATAAGTTTTATAAATACATGTAGTGAATTCTATAAACCTACATATAATATGCATAAGATATTAGTCAGAGATCTTAATATTAAAACTAATTTAGTCTTAGGTTTACAGTTTCTTATACAAAATAATGGAAGTTTTTTAATTTCCAGAGATGGAATAATGCTGTTTAGAAATACAACATATACCGCTGTACAAACTAGAAAAATCCCAACCAAAGAATTAAATAAAGATAATAAAATAAATATAAAAAATACTACTTCATGTTGTGACGATTGTGGCAATAATGGTAGTTGTTCAAATAATCTATATGAAGAAAAACAAGAAGACACTTATATAGAAGATATATACTTAGAAGATATAGAAAAAGATTATACCTTAATAAATATAGAAACAGAATTTTACAATTTTCAAAAAGGAATAAATACTATAGGAAAAATAAACAATCATAAAGACCTAGAAAATATAGTAACAATATTAGATGAAATGGAAATAATAGGAGAAAAACCTTTAATACATTGGGGAAGTAATAAAATTATGTGTAATAAATCCCGAGTATACTATAAAAACAGCAACAATAGAAGCAAATAATGAAGATACTGAAGAATTTACTAAACAGATTAAAGAATTACTAAAACTAGGAGTAATAAGAAGATCTACATCTAGACATAGATCAGCAGCTTTTATGGTTAGAAATCATAGTGAACAAGTGCGAGGAAAAGCTCGCATGGTAATAAATTATAAAAGATTAAATGATAATACTAGAACAGATGCATATAAATTACCAGATAAAAGTGAGTTAATTAATAGAATACAAGGTAAAAAGATATTTAGTAAATTTGACTGTAAATCAGGATACTGACAGGTAAAAATGCACCCCGAAAGTATAGAATGGACAGCCTTCACTTGTCCAGAAGGACATTTTGAATGGCTTGCTATGCCTTTTGGTTTAAAGACAGCCCCTCCTATCTTTCAACGAAAGATGGATGAAATGTTTGGAGACTATAAGAATTTTGTGTTAGTATATGTAGATGATATTCTAGTATTTAGTAAAAATATACAAGAACATTTAGGACACCTACAGACAGTATTTGTAAAATATGGAATAATAATTAGTAAAAAGAAAATGGAACTATGTAAGACACATATAAATTTCTTAGGAGTAACTTTAGGAGAAGGAAAAGTAAAATTACAACCACATATAGCTAAAAAAGTATTAGAAATGCCAGACAAGTTAGATAATACGAAAGAATTACAAAAATTCTTAGGTTTAGTAAATTATGCTAGAAACTTTATCAAAGACTTAGGAAAAATAGCAGGACCATTGTATGCTAAGACAGGTAGTAAGGGACAAAAACATTTTAACATAGAAGATATAAAATTAGTCCAACAAATAAAAGAAAAAGTTAAAAATATACCAGACTTACAAATACCTTTAGAATCTGATTATTTAATAGTTCAAACAGACGGAAGTAAATTAGGATGGGGTGCTATATTAAAATCTAGACCTAATAAATATAGTCCAAAAAATGAAGAAAAAATATGTGCCTACCAAAGTGGACAATATAAAGAAAAAGGTAATATGAGTAGTATACACGCAGAAGTATTAGCAGTAATATATGGACTAAATAGTTTTAAATTATACATCCTAAATAAACAAGAAGTATTAGTTAGAACAGACTGCGAAGCAATAGTAAAATTTCATGAAAAAATAAATAGTAAGGCTAGTAGTAAAAGAAGATGGTTAAACTTTATAGATATAATATCTATATATAATAACATTGTTTTTGAATATGTTAAAGGAAAAGACAATGATTTAGCAGATAAATTAAGTAGACTACAATTAAAGACTAATTAAATTTTATTTCAGCATGAGACCAACTGGCCAACAGCCAGCAGACAAAGGCAAGGGCATTGCCCAGCCAGATACTTATGCTCAGACATTCTTAAGAAGACAAAATTTCAGACCACTAAGTACAACAGACAACTTAATGGAGCGAATTTATTTTGGTAAGTATAATTTAATTTCATATCCTAAGTGTAATTTATCTTTTAGAATAAATCCAGACTGTAATTTAGATAAGCCTCAACAATGTTTAATAGATAATCTATGGATAACATATAATAAACAAGACACAAAATACTTTATTGCTACATCTAATGCTTTGTGCCAATACTTTTCAGACAAAAATAGAGACAATAAATTTAAATATTATGTAGTTATATATGGAAAAACTAAAGGAATTTTTCAGACATGGATAGAAGTAGTTGATTCTATAAATGGGGTTAAAAACCCACTTTTGAAAGGATTTAATGATTTTACTGAAGCTTTAGACTATGCAAGAGGGATACTTGGGCCTAACTATTATATTTCACTAGCTTTCAGACAAAGCCCAACCCAAATACCACAATATAATATCCAAAAAGACTCAGATAAAATAATATTTTGTGACCATTGTTCAGCCATGACAGAGGGTTTCAAAAGACTCAATACAAAAAATGAAATCCTTATCCAAGAAAATATGAGACTTATGAAACAGCTTGAGACTTTTCAGAATCAATATGTTCCAAGAACAGACAGTACTCAGACGCAAGAAATGAGTTCTCCATCTCTTTTAAAAATGGATGAGAAGGGTGTGCATTCCCCTCTGAATGCTAAGAACTCTACTGTATCGGAGCATGATACAGCTAGTCCGGTCCAAACGGTAACCGGTAAAGACTTATCAAATCCGTTAAAGGCTGTCACTTTGCCAAAAAGTGAAGAAGAGGGGTCTACTTCCTCACGAAAAAGACTACCGAAATATTTTCAAAAAGACTCTTTAAGAAAAAATGATGTTTTAAAAAAGAAAAAAAATGAAAAATTAGAAAAAATAATTCAAAAAACTTTAGAAAAAATTTTCTAAGACAAAAGTCAAGACAAACATATTACCAAAGACAGTCCCAGTCCAAGTAATGGTTCAGAAGACAACATTAACAGCCCTTCTTTATCGGACGAAGAACTGATAAATAATATTCAAGATCCTTATGAAGACGATGATTCAGGCATGAGTTTTGATACTATTGCTTTACACAACTTAGATTCTTAATTATATTACAGAAGACTTCATTACTTATTACAAAAAACAAAAAAAAAAAAAACGAAAAATTAATGAAAAAATAAATATATAGTCAACAAAGTTTGGCAAGGATGAAATGGCCAAAGAAAGTGGCATGTAACAAGTCTTGAAAAAGAAGACTAACATATATTTTTATAAATGTTAGGTATCAATCTTCCAAAAATAATATACATATATATATATATATACATACATATATCTATATATATTATGAAAGTTCGGTGGGGATGCCCACTACGTGTCTTGTAAATATTTATTAGTAGGTGGGAATGCCCACTATGTGTCTTGTAAAAAATAGGTGTGTTGTCACTTTATCACTACCCTCCAAAAAAGGGAAAAACTATTGACAAAACACGAGTCTAATAATTATGTCAGTCTGAAAAAATAAGTCCAATAGGATGAACTTGATAATGCATGTGACGATAGGGCCCAATGAGTACCCAACTTGCATTATTAAACGAATCTTATCAAGTTGTCGGCCAAAAAATAATTAAGGCAATTTAGTAGTGTCATTTTGGTCTTTTCATAATTAAGACCACTTAGTAGGGTTATTTTAGTCTTTTTAAGTTTCTTATTTTGCCTATATAAGGAGAGTAGTAAGAGTTGAGAAAGGTGTGAAAAAAGAATGGAAAGAATAGAAGTTAGAAACTCTCTCCAAAATTCCTCCATCCTACTTCCATATTCCTTTATGTACCAAAATTCCTACTTTGTATATTAAAGTTTGTGAAATAAAAATAAGTGTGTTTGTGTGTTAAAGTTGCTTAAAGCTTTTCCAAGGCCCTTCGGGGGTTCCCGAAAGGGAAACCTCTCTCAGTTTATCATGTAAGTTTTACTATGCTTACTTCCCGAAAATTCCCCTCAAAAATATGTTATTTAATTTTCTAAGTTGTTAGTTTTAATGTAAATATTGTATATATGTTTAAAAATTACCCTTAGTATATGGTTAACTTCTTAACTTCTTAATAACGACTATGGATTAACCTGTAAATTCCTAGGATTTTTGGCTTTATAGTCCGCTTGAAAGAGGACGAATTTGTTGCCAGTTTTATATCTGGGGTGTGGTTAAAGACGAAGTTGTTAAGAACAAAGGTTAAGAAGAAGATATGAAATGGGTAAAACAAAATCCAAAAACAAATATAAAAAATAAAAACAAAAATAAAAATTGAAAAACAAAACATGGGGAAAATAGGGATTTAAGTCATGAACTAACTTGATTCAAACTAAATGAGAGAGGGAGTACTGAGTAGGACGTAAAAAATATTTGAAACAAAGCCTTGACACGGAACAAAGACTGGACATAGTTGACACAGAACAAAGACTGGACACAATTGACACGGAACAAAGACTGGACACAAAACAACTTACCTGCACTACTAAATTATATTAATAATCTATTACTATATATATTTACTACTATATATACTACTATATATATACTATATAATTACTATTATATATACTACTACTTATACTATACTATATATATTATATTATATATATTATATATCTACTACTACTATATACCTTACTACATATATATATTATATACTATACTACTATTATATATATATATCTACTACTGTATTATATTATATATATATATATATATATATATATATATATATATATTATATATCTACTACTATATATAATATTATTATATACTACTACATATATTATACTACTATACTACTATATACTGTATTTACTATTTTTACCGTATTTACTCTGTATTTGCTGTATTTTCTGTATTTTCTGTGTTTATTGTATTTACTATATTTTCTGTGTTTTTACTGTTTCTGTACTACTTGCTGTATTTTCTGTATTTACTGGTTCTGTATTACATATTCTCTGTGTTTTCTGTATTTTCTGTGTTTTCTGTATTTACAGTTTTTACTGTTGTATTTCCCTTATATTTATACTATACTATACATATACTCCTCTACTATCTAAGTGTCCCTTATTTTGGTTTTTACTATTGTACTTCCCTTATATTTATACTATACTATATATATACTCCTCTACTATCTAAGTGTCCCTTATATATATATATATATATATATACCCACTAAGTGTCCTGTAAAAATGAGTGTATTGTCACTTTATCACTACCCTCCAAAAAAGGGAAAAATTGTTGACATAACACGCGTCCAATAAATGTGTCAGTCTATAATATAAGTCTAATAAGATGAAATTAATGATGCATGTGACGGTGGGGCCCAATGAGTACCCGACTTGCATTATTAAAGGAATCTTATCAAGATAAGAGGCCATAAATAATAAAAGGCCACGTAGCAAGTGGAGTCAGTTTTATTTGCCTATATAAGGAGGCAAAAGATGGAGTGAAAAAGCAGAATTGAGAGAGTTGAATAGAACGAAATAGAGTGAGAAATTTAGTAGCCATACTCCACCCATAATTCCTCCATCATCCTTCCATACTCCCCTATGTACCAAAAATCCTCTTTTGTATATTAAAGTTTGTGAAATAAAAATAAGTGTGTTTGTGTGTAAAAGTTTTTGAAGCTTTTCCAAAGTCCTTCGGGGGTTCCCAAAAGGGAAACCTATCTCAGTTTATCGTGTAAGTTTTATGATATTTACTTCCTGAAATTTCCCTAAAAAATATTTTATCTTTTTTAGTTTGATGTAAATTGTTGTACATGTGTTTAAATATTACTCTTAGTATATGGTTAGCTTCTTAACTTCTTAATAACGACTATGGATTAACCTGTAAATTCCTAGGATTCTTGGCTTTATAGTCCGTTTGATGAAAGGAAGAATTTGTTGCCAGTGTTTACATCCGGGGTGTGGTTAAAGATGAAGTTGTTAAGAATACAAGTTAAGAAGAAGAGATGAACGGAGTAATATAAAAAAAAAAATTGAAAAATAAAATAAAACATGGGGAAAATAGGGATTTAAGTCATAAATTAGCATGATTAAACTAAATGAGAGAGGGAGTACTAAGTAGGACTTACAAAATATTTGAAGCAAGCCATTAATATATTATTGTTAATTTACGTTCATATCTATATCTTATATTACTATTTCTATATTATTTATATCCATATTAATATATTTATATTATTGTATCTATAATATATATCTATACATATATTATCTATATTCTGTAGTTGTTATATTATTATACTACTATATATATAATATTAATATATATTGTACTTACTATATATATTATATACTACCATATTACTATATTAATATAGTTGGTAGCTAATATATAGTATATACTACAATACTACCATATATATATTTTTACTTTCATATTATATTCTTGTTCCACACCACGTACCATATACTCTTATATATTTACTACTTAGATTTGTTATATATATTATATTTACACTATAATATATTCATACTACCTACTTTTATATATATATATATATATATATATATATATTGTAATAGTATTATTTAGTAGTAGTTTTATACTATTTTATATTTACTGTTTTACATTCCGTAGAATTTTCTGATTTTACTATATTTACTGTACTTACTGTATTTTTTGTACTATCTACTGTGTTTACTGTATTTTCTGTATTTACTGTATTTTCTGTGTTTACTGTATTTTTATTTTATATATATATATATATATATACACACACACTACAATTAAATGAACTTAAATAAAATAAATATCTACTTAAAGAACTTTCTATATACAAATGTGTAAAAATAAAGAATTAAAAAAAAGAGGGGAAAAAAATCCTAAAAGGACCATTCCGTTCCCTACGAAGAATCCAATGTATTACATTATATTATTTTACTTTTGGACAGTTAATTTTCAAGCTGATTTTTTTAAAAAAAAAAGGGTAAAAAGAAAATGGATCTTTAAATAATCGTAATTATTTATATTGTATTTTTTAAAAAGTGAATGGACAAAGGGGAGGTATGAAACTGTTTTTTCTGGAATTGTTTTTTTCCTCAATTAACGTATCATTTATATAATTATTATATAAAGGACTGTAAAATTAATAATAATGAAAGCTAGACTAAAATATATAATTATGCATAAGCAAATTTTATTTTATTTTCACACACACTTTTTTTTAAAAAAAAATATTCTTAATATTTAATAAATTAAATGTTTTAATATCTAATGTTTAGAAAATAAAAAGATATTATGATTTTACCAGTGTTGAAAATTTAAACTTATTAAGTATGTTTTTTTGGTATGTTGACATTTTTCATTAGTTAATTTAGCTAATGACATGTGTTTTTCTTTAATAAAATAATTTAATTTAAACTGTTGTTATGTAATACAAAACAGGCATAAAATTATAAAATTATTACTAACTTGAAAAGCCATATTTGATTTTCGTTTTTTACATTTTTTTTGTTTATATTTGTAATTTTAGTTTTATTTTTATTTTCTAATTTTAAATTAATTTAGTCAATTTAATAATTAAGAATATTATTAAATATTAATATTATTAATTATTATTATTATTAAATATTTTGCTATAAATTAGGAGGTTATGTTAAGATAGTAAAAATGTTTTTCCACGAATAAGGTGGTTTGGTTACTTTTACGTATACAAAAAATAGTATTACGTGATGTTCAAGAAAAAAGTTTTCTTTATATTTGTAATTTTTATATTTATTTTTAGTTTTAAATTAATTTAGTTAACTTAATAATTAAGATTATTATATTATTATAGATTATTATTATTACTATATTTTCTCTTTTAAATAAAGAGGTTGTGGAAAGATAGTTAAAATATTTTTCATAAAAAAGTTTGGGTTAGTTACTTTTATGTTTTAAAAAAATAGTATTACGTATTTTCAGTTTTTCTTTTTCATTTTATTTTTGGATTTAAATTAATTTAGTTAATTTAATAATAATAATAATAATTATTATTATTATTATTATTATTATTATTATTTATTTTACTATAAATAAGGAGGTTTCGGAAAGATAGTTAAAATATTTTTCCACAAATAATGTGGGCTGCTTACTATTACTTGACACTCGTGTTTCGGTAACTGTTTTTTTTTACCATGACAATTGTTTTGTAATTTTTTTTATTGTGACACAAATATTAGAGAAAATTGCAAAAACTCCCATTGAAACTTCCTTTTGTCTTTTTTTAATGTTAATTTCAATATTTCTTTTAAATGCAAAAAATATTTCGAATTTTTATTGAATTACTTCTTGGATAAATTTCTATTTATAATTTAAAATATGAAAAAAAATTTAAAAAGAAGAAGAAAATACTTAATCAATTACCTATATTTTAGGAATCCACTAATTCACTTTATAAAACTAAAAATTTTAAAAATAATAATTAACATTTACAAAAATTTAAAAATGATCCCACTATTTAAAAAAAAAAAATTAGGCAGTTAACTTTTCATTAGGAACAAACTTATTCAAATTATATTTAAAAAAAAAAAAAAGAGATCAAAACATCAGTTTTTTTAAGTAAACAAATTTTAAAAATTGTTTTTTATTTATGTGTTTTTTAAATGTTTTGTATTTTATATTGTTATTCATTATTTAATATGTCTATAAAATTTGTGATGTTGACGCTATCACTTCTTTTATATATATATATATATATATATATATATCCATAAAACTTACATTATGTGTCTCGAGCCTTACGTCTCGCCCTATACTGCATAAAACATCTCACCTTACCCCTTGTCTTTTAAAACATTGATTTTGACAATGAAAAAACCTTTTTGGTAAAGCAAGATGAAGTTTGCCAAATTTTCAATGAAGTTTTCTGTGGTGATCATTGAATGAATATTTAGATGTTGCATCTGGATAAGAACGGAAAGTGATTGGTATACAGTGTTGCAAGTTTTTGTCAGAGTTAAAGGACTTAGAACAATGGTGTTGGGTGCAAGGATAATGTCAAGTAGGAGTTTGAGTGAAAGTCTATTTGTATTTAAAGAAGTCTTGTAATTAGTTTTATATTAGAAGTCCTTAACCGTTACTACTTTAGAGTCCTATAAAATATACTCATGTATATATTGATGTATCCAACATTATGAATTGAATAAGATTGAGAAGCATCTTTACATGGTATCAAGAGATTAAATCAACCCAATTTTTTTTCACACAAACAAAATTGAAATCTACCAACAATATTTCATGGGTGAAGCTAGCAGCCCTTCCATGATGCCTACTTTTCACCATCTCCAAACCTTGCACATCAATTACCTGTAAAACTCACATCTTCGAACTCTTTATTATGGAAGACACAATTTATGCCTATGATACATGCATTTGGCCTGAATCATCATATTGATGGTACTACACAAATGCCACCACAATTTTTGGACGATACCAATCCGATGTATGCGGTATGGTTACGTGAAGACCAACTTGTTCTAAGTTAGATTGTTGCTTCTGTTTCAGAAAGTATCCTACCTCAATTGGTTGAAGCGGCAACTGCTTGTGCAGCTTGAGACAAACTTGTTGCTGCATATGCTTCAGGATCAAGGCCTTACATTCATGAACTCAAATCGCAGTTGCAAACTCTACGTCGTGACAATGCTAATATTGAGTAGTATGTACAAAAGGCAAAGGAAATAACATATAAGTTGGTTGCACTGCAGCATCCCATTCCCCATGATGATTTGGTAGAATTTGTTCTTGTCGGACTAGGACCTTCCTATCATCCTTTTACCAGGTCACTTGAATCACGTCAAGAGGAGATTACTTTTGATGCATTCTATGGACTCTTGTAGAATGAAGAACGACAATTGAAAAAGGATAAAGCCTTTACTGTAATTTCCCCTACTGCACAATATACTTAAAATTCTTTTGCTACTACTCATAGACATGGTAGAGGTCGAGGAGGCCGAGGTTGTGGGCGCTCCTTAAGTCAAAGATTCCAACCATCTCAAAATTGTGGGTTTCATAACTTGGCTCAAATCAATTCTACTGCATCTCAAGCTTTAGATATGTCTGAATTATTTGTCATAACTGTGAAGGTAAAGGTCATATTGCACATGTGTGTCTATATCCTAGGAATAACAGTGGCAATGAAGTTTCTGGACACCTTGTTTTTAATTTAGCTCCGTCTCCACAAAATTGGTTAATGGATAGTAGCACCACACATCATCTTATTGTTGATCTTGATAACTTGGGTATTCATTTTGAATATCAAGGTCCTGAGGAAGTTACTATAAGTAATGGTTCCAAAATTCCTATTTCTCACATTGGTAAAAGTTCAGTTGTTATTTTTGGAAAAAAAATTAATCTCAATGATATCCTACTTCTTCCAACCGCTGCTCAAAATTTATTGTCTAGTAGTTCTTTTGCTAAGTTTAACCAAGTTTCAATTGAATTCTTTCCTTAGAATTTTTCGATTAAGGACTTGGCGACGAGGGACATACTGCACAAAGGCCCGAGTGAAGAAGGATTGTATTCTCTTCCCGTGTTAAAGTCATCTGCACCTGCTTCATATGTTGCATCCTGGGGGGTTTCACATGTTCGTTTGGCACATACATCCTTTCCTACTGTTCGCAAACATTGTTGCCTAGCGTCATTGTCCCTTCTTCTAAGTCTTCTAGTTTATGTTCTACGTGTGCTGTTAGTAAAAGTCATAAAGTTCATTTTTGTGATTCTAGTTTTCAAGCCTCTAGGCCTTTAGATTTAGTTTGTTCAGATGTTTGGGGTCCTACTCTAGTTGTTTCTAATGAAGGGTATCGATATTATGTGATTTCTTTGATCACTTTAGCAAATATACATGGATTTATTTCCTTCGTTCTAAATATGAAGTCCTTTCAATATTTAGGCAACTTCATACAATTGTTGAAAAGTATTTTGGTCATCCCATTAAGAGTTTTCAAGCAGATTAGGGAGGAGAATATCAAGCATTGACAAATTACTTGAGAGATAATGAAATTGTACAGCGTTCCTCTTATCCATATACCCCTGAACAAAATGGTTGTGCCAAAAGAAAACATAGGCATATTGTTGAAAATGGTCGAACATTGCTTCATCATGCCAATGTCCCACATAAATTTTAGACAAATGCATTTGATACCGTTGTGTATACAATAAATCATGTACCAACCCCATGCTTAAAAAATAAACCCCCATTTCATGTGTTATTTACCATCGATCCAGATTACTCTTTGTTGCGTGTTTTTGATTGTCTTGTTTTCCATGGCTTCGTCCTTATATACAAAGGATAAATTATCTCCTCGTTCTAAACCATGTGTGTTTTTAGGCTATAGTAAGTTACACAAAGTTTATTAATGTTTCGATCTTGTTTCCTCAAAATTTTATGTCTCTCGTCATGTCATTTTTTATGAAAATATTTTTCCTTTTGTTTCGCAGGATGTTATGGTGCCTCCATCTATAACCAATACTAACTCAGAACCTCTCAATGTTACATTGCCATTCTAGACTTGTGTTTTTCCTTCAATCATTCAGCCAACCATGCCACAATCTTCAATACTAACGCCCCCATCGAATCTGCCTTCACCCTCTCCATACATAGAATACTTGGCAAATCACATACCCCCATCATTTTTTGCTCTTATTGTTGGACACACATCTGCTACTGATCTGCCTTCACACGATGGAGTTTCTCATGGTGTAGACTTGCCTTCACTAAGTGTAGTAGCAGAAAATCCTCACTCTTTTAATACAAGTCACTCTGCTGACTTTAGAAACACTTCAACTACTTGTATGGTCTGTCCAATAGACTCTTCTTTGCAAAAGATGATCAAATGAACATAAACAGGCTCTTTGAAGCCAAAGAAACCATTCTCGATGTCTACTATGGGACCAACATTGGCCATAGTGGAACCTTCTTTCCATTCACAGTCTATTAAGGATATTCATTGGCATCACACCATGTCAGAGGAGTATAATGCTCTCATTCAAAATGGTACTTGGGAACTAGTTCCACCATCCTCGTCTCAAAATATTATTGGTTATAAATGGGTGTCCAAGATTAAGTTAAAGTTGGATGGTTCATTGAATCTCTATAAAGAAAGACTTGTGGCTAAAAGATATCATCAACGACTAGGTCTTGATTTTGCTGATACGTTTAGTCCAGTGGTTAAGCTGGCTACCATATGATTATTGCCATCCCTGGCAGTGCCTCATCAGTTGCACATTACTCATCTAGATGTATCCAATGCATTTCTTCATGGGAATCTATATGATATTGTATACATGGCTACACCCCATGGGCTTGTTGATCCTAATACGTACTCATCTAGATCATATTTGTTTGCTTAAACATGTTGGGAAAGGAAAGCACAAATTAAATGTGCACGACAGGGCAATAGCAAAGAAAATCCAAATCAAAACATTCCCTTCTATTTGAACCAAGATAATACAAAATAATGCAAGAACAAATAGTTTGGGCAGCAAACAAATCAACCAAGCAAGAAAAATAAATCAACACACAAGACAATAAAGTTTAACATGGAAAAGCTCTTTGGTGTGAAGAGTAAAAACCACAAGGCTAAAGATTAAATATAATAAACAAGAGATACAAAAGTTTTCTCCAAAATAGTCACCAACAAAGTGCCAAACAATGAGCAACACAACTACAAGATAGCCCAAAAAAAACCAGAGAAATAAAAGGAGCATGAACACCGAATCACAACTACTATCTAGGAGCAAAAATCTGGAGCTACAGGACTCCAAATCACCCACTATTAGTTCTCAATCAAATATCAAGTTTAAAGGAATAAGCTTCCCAAAAATCAGTTCAATAGGATAAGAAACGAAGCGGGAATCGCAATTTGAAATTGGCCGCTAGGGCTTGTGTGAAAATATGCACTTTCGCACTTTTCTCTGTATATGACTGCACTCAATCTCTTGTGATTCTTCTCAAATAATACCTAAAAGAAAGTGTGCTAGTCAAATTTGGGCTAAGTTTATCCACAAAGGAAAGGAAGGAAGACCCAAACCCTTGGACTTTTATTTATCCACATAGAAAGAGAAAAAGGCCCAAAACCCAATAATTCTCCCCCTACCGACTATGTGGAGGAAATCGCCATCCTGGCGATCATGCAACATTCTTCAAACTTCCCTCTTGGCAAAGCTTTATTCATCATCTCGGAACCATTATCATTGGTATGAATTTTCTCAAGTTCAAGAAACTTACAACTCAACATATCTCGAATACAGTGATACTTCACATCAATGTGTTTAGACCGACCATGAAATATAGAAATTTTTCCAAGATGAATAGCACTTTAAATGTCTCAATAAAGCACATACCTCTCTTGAGCATAACTAAGTTCCCCCTAAAATCTCTTCATCCAGATCAAATCTTTGCGAGCTTCAACAGCTGCAATAAATTCAGTGTCTGTAGTAGATAAAGCAACATATTTTTGTAACCTAGATTGCCAAAACACAGTTCTCCTTGCAAAAGTAATCAAGTACCCTCAAGTAGACTTATGAGTATCAACATCTTCGGCCATGTCTGAATCAATATAACCACAAAGAATAGGTTTCCCTATACCAAAACACAAACTCAGACTAGAAGTGCCACAAAGATATCTCATAATCCACTTTACAGCATTCCAAAGCTCTCTTTCCGGATTAGAAATAAAACGACTAACAATACCAACAACATCAATAATATCTGGTCTTGTACACACCATTGGGTACATCAAACTACCAACAGCTAAAGCATAAGGAACTTTCTTCATCTATTCCTTCTCACCATCATTGGTAGGACAATGTCTAGTACTCAATTTGAAGTGCATAGCTAAAGGTGTATTGACAACCTTAGCTTTGTCCATGTTAAATCTATGAAGTAATTTATGAATGTACTTCTCTTATGACAACTACAATTTCTTGGCATCTGTATCATGGACAATATACATGCCAAGAATCTGCCTTGTTGGTCCAAAGTCTTTCATAGCAAAAAACTTATTCAACTCTTGCTTTGAATTTTTAATCCTGCAAATATTATGACCAATAACAAGCATGTCATCAACATAAAGCAAAACGATAATAAAGTCACCATCAGAAAATTTTGGCACAAAAACACAATGGTGTGAAGAAGTCTTCTTGTAGCCCTACTGACTCATAAAATAACCAAACTTCCTTTACCATTGCCTGGGAGCTTGTTTTAGACCACACAAGCTCTTCTACAGTTTGCAAACATAATTCTCTTTTCCCTTGACTTCAAAGCCTTCCGGCTGCTCTATATAAGTTTCTTCATCCAAGTCACCATGGAGAGAAGCAGTTTTAACGTCCATATGTTCAACCTCTAAGTCCAGACTTGCAGCCAAGCCTAGAACCGCATGGATGGATGACATCTTCACAACTAGAGAGAATATCTCATCAAAATCAGTTCTCCTTTTATGGTTAAAGCCCTTCAAAACTAATCTAGCTTTGTACTATGGAACTGGGTTACCATCTTTATGTTTCACCCTAAAAACCCACCTGTTTTTTAAAGCTTTTCTATCTCTAGGTAACATAACCATATCAGAGGTATGATTATCATGTAGAGACTTGATTTCATCCTCCATAGCATCAATCCACATTTCTTTTTCTTCACTTTCCATGGCTTCATCAAGACTCTCTAGTTTTCCCCCGTCAGTCAAGAGTATATACTCATTGGGAGAATAACGAGATAAAGGTATTTTCTCCCTATAGATCTTCTGAGATAATTCTCTGAAGCATCAATAATTGTTGGTTACTGACCAACTACATCGTTTGGCACCTGAGTATCAACGGCATAATGGTCATTCTGAGTGTGATCACCATCTTCAATATCAACTTTATTTTTATCATTTTGAAGATTTTCATCTGGTGGAAAAGTCAAAGGCACTGGATCAACATCAACTAGGCTCTCATTGTTCTGAGAATCAACTTTCTTAGCTTTGTCAAGAACTTCAATTGTTTGGTCTTCAAAGAACACAACATCATGGCTTTTAACAAGTTTTTTCTCAACTGGATCAAAGAAATGATAGCCGAATTCATCTTGACCATAACCAACAAAGATACATTGCCTAGTTTTAATATCCAAATTTGACCTCTCATCCTTAGGAACATGCACAAAGGCCTTACACCCATAAACTTTAAGATGATCATAAGAAACATTTTTACTAGACCAAACTCTTTCAGGGACATGACCATCCAAAGCAACTATAGGAGATAAATTGATAACATAGGCAACAGTATTAAGTGTTTCTGCCCAAAATAAATCTAGCAGCTTAGCATCTAAAAGCATACATCTAACCCTCTCAACAAAGAGTTCTATTCATCCTCTCCGCCAAACCATTTAGCTAAGGAGTTTTCTTATGCCGAATACCCTGCTTTCTGCAATATATATCAAAAGGACCAATATACTAACCACCATTATATGAACGAATGCATTTCAATTTCTTCCCTGTCTGTCTCTCAACCAAGGCCTGAAAATTCTTGAACACATCAAGTACCTGATCCTTGGACTTCAAAGAAAATACCCAGAGTTTGCGTGAATGATCATCAATAAAAGTCATAAAGTAAAGTGCACCATCATAAGACTTAACCTTAAAAGGACCACGCAAATCAGAATGTACCAACTCTATCAAATCAAGCTTTCTTGAAGGCGGATGACTTTGAAAATGAACTCTTTTCTGTTTACCGGCTAAGCAATGAACACACCTATTCAACTTTGCTTGTTTCACTTCAGAAAGCAATTCTTTCTTAGCCAAATTGTCCATCCCCTTCTCATTCATATGACTCAATCTTCTATTCCATAACAATGATGAAGTATCATTATCCACCCCATTTACTAAGCCAATGAGAATGGAGCCGTGAAAAACATACAAGTTAGACAACTTGTCACCACAGGCTACCACCATCGAACCAGCACCAAGGGTATTAACATAACCCTCATTATCAAGGTATCCAACAGAAATCAAATTCAAGAAAACAACTGGAGCATGCTTGACATTATTGAGAACTAATTTGGAGCCATTGTTACTTCCCAAACAAACTGTCCCAATACCAAGAACCGCAATCTCATGATTATTACCCATTTTCAACATCCCAAAATTGCCGGGAGTATGAGAAGAAAATAATTCCTTCCTGGGTGTGACATGAGATGTAGCACCAGAATCCACAAACCAGCTAGACTCATCGCATACAACATTAATGGCATTTTCATCACAAGAAATAAGAAGGTTATCGTTAGCAACAACAGCAACACAATTTTCATTATCGCCTTCTTCTTTTGTTGTTTCATAACTCTCTTGTACCTGAAACAATATTTCTTGATATGCCCATTCTTGTGGCAATAGTCACATGTAACATTCTTGAATCTAGACTTTGACTTTTCTCTACTTTTTTCTCTGTCATTCTGACCTCTAAACTTGTTTCTCCTCCTGTCTTCAGTAATCAAAACATCAGAGTGTGAAGAAAAAGAAGATGAGCCTTGGGATATTCTTCTCATCTCTTCATTCAAGACACCACTCTTAGCATATTACATGGTTACAACACCACTGGGAGCAGAATTAGTCAAAGAAACTCGAAGAGTTTCAAAAGAGTCTGGTAGAGAATTAAGAAGCCATAATCCCTATATTTCTTCATCAAAATTTACACACATTCCGGACAGTTGGTCAAGAACACCCTGAAAATCATTAATATGATCATAAATAGGAGTGCCCTCTTTATACCTGATGTTTATCAATTGTTTCAACAAAAACAATTTATTATTGCCAGTCTTCGAAACATAAAGTGTCTCAAGCTTGTCCCACAAACTTCTGGCATGTGTCTCATTCACAATGTGATTTCTAACATTATATTTAACTCATTGTCTAATATAGCCACAAACCTACAAGTGCTCAAATTCTCAATCCTCATCATTCATAGATTTGGGTTTGTTAGAAGCAAACACAGGTAGATGCATTTTCTTAACAAAATGAAGATTTTTCATCTTGCCTTTCCAAGTATGATAATTACTATCATTCAAACAAACCATCTTGCTTAATTTGACTTCATCATTCAAATAGATAATTGTCCTCAAACAATATCTAGACTATCAACTCTTTTTCACAACCCTTGAACTTAACAACCCACATTAAAATCAACCAAACATTTTTAATCATGATCTTGTAGTTCACGATGGATACAACATTTCACAACACTTACACCAAGTTACAACACATGCTCAAAAGAATGACCCTTTTATTATTTTTCTAGGCTAATGCAAACTCATACAAACACATCAATTAGATAATCCTACACATGCCGTGAATGCCCTCACTTGTTCTTGTTTAGTAAAGTCTTTCACTCAAGCAATTGCAATATCAACAAAGCCTATTTTTCAAACAATCAACTCACTCTCACAAAAGAAGTTCTTACTTTTCTCAACATACCATAAAATTGCCAATAGTGTATTCTTACTATCGCATTATATTTCTCAAGGAATCAAGAGGACTTTCATTTGGTTGTAATGTCGGCTTAAGGTAAGGGAGGGAATATTTAGGAACCATTTTAGTGACCACACCTCCCTAATGCACATGTCATTACTTTGCCAACAATCTCCTTCATAGCTTTTCTTTCCTCCTAGTACACACTTCATGAATATTTACCCCTATTTGTTGCTCCATCTTTGCCCTCTATATTATTTTTTATTTTTTTTCATGCCTTTGCACTGGCCACCCTCACTCTAGGTTTTAAGGTCCGAGTAAAGTACACATTATCCTTGATAAGACCAGTGCCAATGTTTCGAGCATAGTTCTGAAATAGCCACCCTCAATTAAGTTGAGGTGCACATTGTCACTAAGGACCAGGGCCAAAACAGAATGGCCACCCTCACTCTAGATTTTAAGGTCCGAGTAAAGTACACATTATCCTTGATAAGACCAGTGCCAATGTTTCGAGCATAGTTCTGAAATAGCCACCCTCAATTAAGTTGATGTGCACATTGTCACTAAGGACCAGGGCCAAAACAGAATTTTTACTTATCCTTTTCTTTTCCACAGAATGTAGCATTTCACCCTTTATTATATCAACCAATAATTTTCAACTCTTCTTCTTAACATAGTGCATCAAGGCTCTTATTAGGATCAAAAGAACTTGGTATCAAACAAACAAGTTTCGGCTTATCATGTGGCTTATCATTAAACAAGGCTAAAGGCTCAATGGGGCTTCACTAGGGATAATTTCAATGGTAGGCATACAAATAGAATCAAGAATAGTTTATTTCAAAAAAACGCCTCAATCACATTCCCTAAGTCATACACTTTACTAATTCAACACACACAAGGCAAGTTCTAGATATCATGTTAAGCAAGAACCAATCAACTCTCACCACACATGGCATCATGATACATATACAAACATACCAACTAACATGCTCATACAACTTGCATTACCATATCATTACACAATTAAGCCCATTTATTTTATTTTATTTTGAGTCAAACTAAGAACACATGCTTGTTACAAGGTTAACATTCTATTTCACTTTTCCAATTGTGACTACCCATGACATTTGGCTAACTTTTTCGGACATAGTTTCAAAATACCAAGGTTGGTTTCTCAATCCTACTATTCTATGTGACTAAGTTTCCCTTAAGATGGTCGTCATCCATCCATCATTGGGAACTGTCACTCCTATGACGACTCTAAGACTCAATAAAGCAGTAAACTAGTCCTAGTTGGTTCAAAGGGTCAATCCTCAGTAAAAGTACTGAACACAAACGCTGAGGAACCCAAAATTAAGAAAAAAATTAAAAATTTAACTAAAAACTAACACTAGACTCGATAAAACAGTAAACAACTATATACAACAGAGACATATTACCCCACCCACACTTTAAAAATATGTACTGTCCTCAATGCACAATTAAAGCAAAGTATAGAGTTAGGAATACTCCCTCGGACCTCTAGGCCTCGCGTCACCACCATCGAACACCATCAAGGCATTTGCCTCCTCATCCACAGTATCATCCTCCCCATTATCCATAGCCTCATCAACAGTAGCTTTATCATCATCCAGAGGCTCTAAGAATACGGGACCAGTCCTACATAAAAATGCTACACTCTCGGTCAAGGGGTAGCGCTCCGCCATGATCTCCATCTCCTCATTTGTAATCCGATGGTCACCTATCCGCAACTGCAATTATGCCATCCCTAACATTCTCTCCATGACACTATCATCATAGGCTTGCTTCTCTTGGGCAGACAAGACATGTCCATGGGTCGTGTCCAGTGCCTTAGTATGGGTCACATCAACTAACTTACCAATCAGATCCGAGTGAAAAGTAATAGTCAGGTCACAAGCCTCCTCCTCTATACCCTGGGCCCTCAAGAAACGGGTTATCGACCCCCTATAACAAAACCTCCAACGCAAATTATTCCTAAACTTCATCATATTTTGCCTCAGGATTTCCCCAACATTAATAAACATTCCCTTTATCATCATATAGACTAATACCACTCTATCCCGCGTCACCTCAGTCAATTGTTTCATGGGAAGCAAAACACTACACACTATTTTCAGCCACACCCTAGTAATCAGATTGCTATTAGCAAAGTAGAGGGTGGAATGCCTCCCAGTATCCTTACTACGCCCCCACCTAGCTGTTGACTCTACCCCACACAATGTGTGTCGAATATCTCTATACGGGGGTTTCTCTTTCAACCTATTAAAGACATCGGTATCACAATCAGGGGTGCCTAATAGCTCATTAGAATCCTAGCCGAAAATTTCACATTCTTGCCTCTAATAGGCACAGTTTTATACTTAGTTTTCGTGAGCAAATTCGCATAGAACTCACAAACTAAAGACAAATTACAGTCACCCGGATGGTCGAAAATAAAATACAGTCCCAACTCAAGCACAGTTTAATACATATCAGGAAATTGACATTGGAGTCTTACCTCATCGACATATTCGTCCCCCATATATTTTGCTTCCCGTTGGCAGTTAAACCAAGTCAGCCCATACCGCTGCACCATCTTTTTCCTAAATTTTTGGGCTGGCTCCTAATTTCTAGACCCGGAGGCTTCACCCTTCCTACTCCGCTTAAAACCTGCCATATTCTTGGCTTTTGGTGCCATTGTAACCTGTTAAGAAGAGAAAACTAGATAAAAGAAAAAAATTAGAACAAATTGGGAGGGGGAAGGGGGGGAGAAGAAAAATTTAAGGTGAGGAGAGATAGTGGGTGAAGGGAGATTTTAATAGTATGTTAATGGGTGAAAAGAAGAAGAAGAAAGGGTGGTTTAGGGAAGGGAAGGGTTTAGTGGTGAAAGTTTAAAGAATGTGGGAGAATAGTAGTTGGAGCTAATAGAGGAAGTGGAAAGGGGAAGAAGATGATGAGAGTTTGAGAGAATATGGGGAGGGGGCCAGTTAATTTAAGAGAGAATGAGAGGAAGAATGAATATTTAGGGATTTAAGGAGGGTTGGGTCGGGCTATCCGGGTCAAAACCTGGATTTTTCAAAATCTGGGTTATCGGGGCGATGGGGGCGCGATGCGCCTGAAAAGGCACTCTGATATTTTACGTCTGGTGTGCCACATCGCTCATTACTCCATCCTACAAGTGCAGGCGCTATGGAGGGGAGACGCTCCAGTAAAGCACCCCAAAAACCTTTTTAAACTTCAGGGCCAGGTGCGGCGCGCCTGCTAGTGCACCTGGCAGCAGATTTTTGTTTTCATTTTTCACTATTACAAACTAAGTTACAAATAATGAAAAATCCTATCTAGCTAGAACTAATAATTATCACACAAAAAAGATTTTCACCTCCAAAACGTTACTTAGCGGCATCTCATGTCTTCTTGAAATAGTACCCAACCTTTGGGATTTATCACAACCCTTCACAAAAACAATAGAATCTTTAAATAATGAGGGCCAAAAGAAACCAGATTGTAGTACCTTATGAGCAGTGTGATCTCCTTCGTGGTGACCTCTATATGGGCTAGCATGACAACTTTCGAGCACTTTGTGAACCTTATACTCTGGAATGCATCTTCTCACTACCCGGTCCACACCTTTCTTGAACAAGAAAGGTTCATCCCAGATATAGAACTTAGCATCATGATTGAGCTTTTTCTTTTGTTGGGTTGTTGCACCTGGAGGATACTCTTTACTTACTATCAAATTCACAATGTCTATATACCAAGGCACTTGAATGATATCTAATGAATTGTTCATCCAGAAACTCTTCCCGGATTTGCTCACCTTCATTCACATGGGAAAAATCCTCCAACCTAGACAAGTGATCCGTTATATCTTATTTTCAGTACCTTTCCTATCTTTGATCTCAATGACAAATTCTTGGAGAAGCAATATACATCGAATCAACATTGGTTTAGCATCCTTCTTGTTGAATAGGTACCTAATATCTACATGGTCAGTAAAAACAATCACTTTAGTACCTATCAAATACGATCTGAACTTGTTGAAGGTGAGCACTAGAGCTAGCATCTCCTTCTCAGTCACTGTGTAATTAGCTTGTGTAGAGTCAAGGGTCTTGCTTGCATAATAGATCAAGCGGAACACTTTATTCTGTCTTTGTCCCAACACTGCACCTACAGCTATGTCGCTTGCATCACACATGAGTTCAAATGGTAGTTCCCAATAAGGAGCAATTAAGATGGGAGCCTCAATTAAGTTCCTCTTCAACATCTCAAAAGCTTTCAAACACATCTCATCAAAGTCAAACTTCACTTCCTTTCCAAAAGTCTGCACATAGGTCTTGCAATCTTGGAAAAATCCTTGATGAATCATCGGTAAAAACCTACATGACCAAGAAACCTACGCACCACTTTTATAGAAATGGGAGAGGGTAATTTTTCAATAACTTCTACCTTGGCCTTATCAACCTCTAAACTTGACTTAGACACCTTGTGTCCCAACACTATCCCCTCTCTAACAAAAAAATGACACTTTTCCCAATTTAGAACTAAGTTAGTGTCCTCACATCTAGCAAGTACTTTATCAAGATTCCCGAGAAATACCTCAAAAGACTTCCCAAATCCAGAGAAATCATCCATGACCACCTCTACAAATTTTTCCACAATATCGTGAAAAATGACCATCATACACCTTTGAAAAATCGACGGTGCATTGCAAAGTCCGAATGGTATGCGTTTGAAAGCATAGGTACCATAAACACAAATGAACGTGGTATTTTCCTGATCCTCAGGAGAAATTAACATCTGGTTGTAACCAGAATACCCATCTAAGAAACAATAATACTCTTTCCCTGCTAGTCGGTCAAGCATTTGATCAATGAAGGGAACGGGGTAGTGATCTTTTCGGGTGGCATCATTTAGTTATTGGGAATCCATACAAATTCTCCACCCGGTCTCTGTTCTAGTAGGAATCAACTCATTATTTTCTTTCCTTACCATTGTCATACCTCCCTTATTGGGAACACATTGTACCGAACTTACCCACTTACTATTGGAGATCAAGTACACAATTCCAGTATCTAGCCATTTTATGACTTTCTTTCTTACCACTCCTTTCATCAAAAGATTTAGCCAACGTTGATGTTGTGCACTTGGTTTGTGATCCTCTTCGATGTAAATTATGTGCATACATAATACTGGACTAATCCCATGAATATTAGCCATCTTCCATCCAATTTCCTTCTCCCTCCGCTTTAAGATCCTTAGTGTCGCATCAACTTGTAATTCAGACAACTCTGCAGAAAGTATAACAGGCAAAGTTTCGTTAGTACCCAAATAAGCATACCTTAGTGAGTCGGTAGAGTTTTTAGTTCTAGCTTGGGAGCTTGTTCTATCGATGGCTTTGGTGGGGGCCCTAACTCACGATCTAATGACTCCGCTTGAGGCTTACGAGTGTCAACTAGTGCTAGATTCAAACATGTTTCTATCTCTTGAGACTCAATATCTCCTTCCACCTCATAACCTATTAACACTCTCTGTAAAGGATCTTCTGGCACAACTACTTGCGATTCTACTATTTGATCAACCACAGTAATAGTAGACAACTCTTCATAGATAGAAGGCAATTTTGAAGCGTGGTAAACATCGAATACCTCAACCTTCTCATGTACCCTAATAGTTAGTTGACCAACTGCTACATCGATCAATGCCCTACCCATGGCCAAGAACGGACGTCCCAAAATGAATGAAACTTCAAAATCAGGTTCAAAGTATAAGATCACAAAATCTACAAGAAAAATCAATAAACCTACTTGAACTAGCACATCTTCTACCACCCCCTCAATCCTAGCAATGGATCTATCAGTGAATTGGAGAATAACAGTGGTTCATTTTGGACTACCCAACCAAAGATTTAGATACAATAATAAGGGCATCATATTTATACTTGCCCCTAAATCACACAACCTGCGGGCATGAACAATTTTCCCAATTGTAATCTGCACAGTAAAACTACCCGGATCTTTTAACTTTTTGGGCAGTCTGTTTTAGATTCTAGAGTTGCACTCCTCAGTAAGTGCTACAGTTTCATACTCCATGAGCCTTCTTTTGCTAGCCACAATGTCCTTCACGTATTTAGCATACTTGGGGATACCCTGCAAAATGTCAACCAAAGGCAGATTAATGTGAACTTGTTTCAGGAGAGAGAGAAACTTACTGAAGAGTTCATCTTTATTCTACTTTTTGAGCTTTTGTGGAAACGGAGGTGGTAATTTCTTTTGAGGAATAGGTACCTCAACATTGGAGCTTTTTACTACCTCTTTCACTTTCTTTTCTTTGGTACTTGCCTCAGTATCTCTCTTCTTTGGAGCTAGTTCCTCTAATTGTAACCCACTTCTAGTACTTACCGCACGCAATTGTTTTGGGTTGGGTTCAGTATCACCGGGCAGCCAACCTTGGGGAAGCAAGTTCATAGAATTAGCTACTTGCGCAACTTGTTTCTCTAAACTCATTTGGGACATTTGGATGTTTCTGATGTTCTCGTCCTGCTTATCTATTCTAGCATTTAATTTGGTCCATATTTCAGTCATGATCTTTTAGAGTAGCTCTTCATTGGTCACCCCCCCATTTGGTGCACTAGGATTTGCGCCTTGGTTAGGATTTCGGTATTGTTGCCCAGCCCCTTGATAATGGTATTAGTTAGCTCCTTGCGCCTGATTTTGGTTTTGGTTCCCACCCCATGAGAAGTTAGGATCGTTCCTCCAACTAGGGTTGTAAGTGTTACCATAATTTTGTTGAACTCCACCCCTTTGTGCATTACCCAAATAGTTTACGGAATTCGGGTTTGCCTCACATTGCTCGATTTCATGAGCTCCACTACCACATACCCCACACCAATTTGTTGTCTGATGTACCATGTTAACTGGTGTTTGATTTAAGGACATCTATTTGAAATGCATAGCTATATTGTGTTTCATCGCATCTAATTTGGCATTTATGGTGGTGGCTTGATCTACATCTAAAATTCCTGCAACCCTTTGGGTTGTGGTTCTAGGCATTTCCCCCTCATACCCTGGGTTCCATTCAGAGAATCTATCGAGTAAGTCGAACAACTTTTCACATGTTTTAGCTAGGGCCTGTCCACCTGCTGCACTATTAAGAAGCACACGAGCATTATAATCTAAACCCTCAAAGAAAGTGTGAGCAAGTACCTCATTAGTTTGCATGTGGTGCGAGCAAGCATTCAACATTTGTTTGAAACAAGCCCATGTTTGTTGCATGTCCTCCCCTTGATTTTGAGTAAATCTTAATATCTCACTCCTCAGCTTAGCGATTTTCTTGGATGGGAAGAATCGACTCAAGAACTTCTTTGCTAGAAAATCCCAGGTAGCAATGGAGTTTGGTAGCTCAGAATCTAACCAATGCCTTGCGGCTCCTAACAATGAGTATGGGAACAACATCAGCCTCACATAGTCCGATGAGACTCCAGTTGGGATGTATGTATCAATAATATTTATAAAGTTCCTAAGGTGAATTTGAGGATCCTCGCGAAGGAGACCCATGAATTGCCCATTAGAATGGAGAAGTTGTACCATGCCCTGCTTTAGTTCAAATATACCCCCCGATGGAGGTTTCTTAATACTAGATGCCAAATTGGCTGTGAGTGGGACTGCCACATCACGAACAGGCCTTGCGGGTACTACAGAGGGTACCTCTTGGTTATTCTAGTTCTCTTGGTTGTTCAGATTCTTTGGGTTATTCACGTTGTCTTGGTTATTCTCATCATTGTTCCCCCTAAGACCTAACCCCAATTCTCCTGGACGTCCTTGATTTATTTTTCTATGCTGGCGTAAACCTCTTTCGGGTTCATTGTAAGGTTCGACAAGTTCTCCCTTTTGGGCCAAACTTGAAAATCAAGTGCTTGCAGCAAACAAGCTAAGATCAAGTAATTAATACCTGAATATTTTAATTGTAGACTTAAGAAGTTCGAATATAAATCAATTTCTAAGTCCTCCGCAGCGGCGCCAAAAACTTGTTGCTCCCCAATATACACGTAAGTGTACGTGGTCGCGCAAGTAATATAGTTTCTTAAAGAAACGAGTTATCGTTCCCAAGGAACTTATGATCAATTTATATCTAACACTTAATTCTACAAATAAAAGTAAAAGTAATCATTTAAAAAATTGTAATGATTGTTAACTAATATTAATTATGCACTAAATGAAAGTAACCAATTGTGAACGACTTTAATATGATGTTTCAAGCAAGTAAAAGACCATTCCAGGGCTGCAGCATATAACAAATCTCATGTATCATATTCTCGGCTTAGAACTAATTTCAGTTGTCAAGTTATTGATTTATAAGGTTAATTATATGAGTCGGGCTATACACCTCTCGTCACCTACTCCAGTTAGCTATCTAACTACATTATTGAACGGGGATAAATAGACTAATTGGCAAGCATTTATATTTCATCCTATTTCATAACCAAGCAAGGTGTTTGCCCAGGCATCACTCCTGAACACTAATCACCTCAATCTAATGGGTCAACCGATCTCTCTATATTCTCTGGTCTATCTAACCTATCCTCTCCCAATTTTAAGATTAGACAATATATTTATCTTATGGTGATCAAGCATAAAATACTAAAACAAGAATATAGAAGTAACTTATAATGACAACCGATAATTAATTCAAAAACCTTAAATAATCAACATTCAATTCATAGCTACAGCCCCAGAACAAGGGCGTTTAGCCACTCATGCTATTAGAAAACCACAAAATACATTTTTTCATGTGATTTTCAAAAAATAGAAGAGTTAGAAGATCAAAACTTTATTACAAACGTGGATACTTGCTCTTGCACACCCAATAAAAATCGAACCCTAATAATGGAGCCCTAAGGATCTATTTATAGTAGTAGGAAAAGTTGAAGACAAAACCTACTAAAATTAGGAATCCTTTTAACTAATGTTTTTGTTAAAAAGTCGGAATTCGCATGGAGCCTCGCGCCTAAGAGTCACTGCAGGTATTTCCCATTGCGTGGCGCTCCTGAAGAAGTTCTCTGAACTTTGGACCTTGGCGCATTGCGCCTAGCAGTGCGCCATAGAACCTCCTTTGAACTTCAGGCCCTAGCACGGCGCACCTAGCAGTGCACCAGCCACTGTGCCTTTTTCCTTAGTCATTTGTTTGCTCCTTTTTGCTCCATCTTTCTTCGTTCCAACTCCAATTTCTTCGAGAGTTCCTGAAACAACTAATCACGTGTGTGAGTGAACAATCACCACAATTTATACCAAAAATCAAGCTAATAACTAAAGATCATTCTTCAATCTAATTAATTTATGGGCAAATATTGACAACTTAGGCATATAAATATGCCTAAGATTAATAATCAACAACAACTCAATGCTCTGATACGACTTTATTGGATGACAAGGCAATAGTAGAAGAAAATTCAAGTCAAAACTTTCCCTTTTATTTGAACCAATAAACACAAAATAATGCAAGAACAAATAGTTTGGGCAGCAAACAAATCAACCAAGCAAGAAAAATAAATCAACACATGAGACACCAAAGTTTAACGTGGAAAACCTCTTTGGTGTGAAGAGTAAAAACCACAAGGCCAAAGCTCCACTATAATCAACAAGAGTTATGAAAGTTTTCTCCAAAATGGCCACCAACAAAGTGTCAAATAATGAGCAGAAATCAGCTCAATCGAATAAGAAACAAAGCGAAAATCGCGATTCAAAATTGACTGCTAGAGCTTGTGCGAAAATCTGCACTTTCTCATTTTTCTCTCTATATGGTTGCACTCAATCTCTTGTGATTCTTCTCAAATAAGACCTAAAAGAAAGTCTTACATATGCACCATAATATTGGGTTTATGAGCAAAAGTGGGCTAGTCAAATTTGGGCTAAATTTATCCACAAATGAAAGGAAGACCCAAAATCTTGAACTTTAATTTATCCACATAGGAAGGGAAAAAGGCCCAAAACCCAACAAAACTATCTCTATATGGTCTCAAACAAGTTCCACGTATGTGGAACAAATGCTTAACTGGTGTACTTCTCTCACTAGGCTTTGTGGGATCCAAAACCAATTGTTCTTTGTTCTATCTACCGAGCGCCGATGTTAAGTTGCTTTGTTTAGTCTATGCTGACAACATTCTAGTTGTGGCTCTAATTCTGGTCATATTATAGCTCTTATTGCCAAATTGAAAACACATTTTGTTGTTATGGACTTGAGAAAATTGTCCTATTCCTTGGGCATTCAAGCCAACTGGAAACCTGAAGGATTGTATTTATCACAAGGTAAGAATGTCACAAACCTCCTTAATTGTGTGCAAATGGGGTCATGTGATCCTGTCTCCACACCCGCTTCATCCTCGTCCAAGCTCTTTAATACTTGTGGATGTCCATTTCATGATCAGACTCTATATAGAAGTACTGTCAGAGCTTTACAATATTTGACAATTACTAGACCCAATATAGCGTACGCGGGGAATAAAGTATCACAATTTATGCATTGTCCTATGGATTCTCATTGGGTTTTTGTCAAACGTATTATCCTTTATGTCAAGGCAACATCATCTCATGATTTATTTTTTTCTTGGGTCATCCACCTTACTTCATAGTTACATTGATCAGATTGGGGAGGTGACATTGATGATCGCAAGTCTGCTACTGGTTTCATTATTTTTCTTGGCTCTCATTTGATTTCTTAGGCTTCTCAAAAGCAAAGAGTTGTATCATGGTCGAGCACGGAGGAAGAATATCGTGCATTAGATGCTGCTACATTTGAAATAATGTGGGTCGAACATCTCCTACGAGAGATTGGATGCTTCACCACCTCTCTTCCCACTCTCTGGTGTGATAATCTTAGTGCTACCTACTTAATTGCTAATCCCATTTTTCATTTTCGAACAAAACATATGGAAATAGACTTTTATTTTGTTCGTGAGAAGGTTCGTGCGAAGACCTTATCAGTCAGATATGTGAGTTCCCATGATCAAGTGGTCGATTCTCTTACCAAGCCTCTGTCAAAGGTCTGATTTCTGGATTTGAAGAGCAAGTTGACAGTTGTTCCACTCCTTGTTCATCTTGAGGGGAAGTGTAAGGATAATGTCAGGTAGGAGTTTGAGTAAAAGTCTATTTGTATTTAAAGAAGTCGTGTAATTAGTTTTAGATTAAGAATCCTTAACAGTTATTACTTTGGAGTCCTATAATATATACTCACGTATATATTGATATTTCCAACATTATGAATTGAATAAGATTGAGAAGCATCTTTACATTGGGAAGTATGTTACATAATTTTACATTGTTAGTACTAAAGATTGAAATTATTAGTAGGTGGTTTATCTTGAAGTAGCTGATGGTGTTTTATCTTGTGGAAAGAAGTGTATCTTCTCACGCTTAAGGAGTATCCACTTGAAAAAAGAGATCTATTTTTTCCTTTTATAGTATTGTCTAATTAGTACATGACAAATTTTAAGATGGTAGCAGCACAACCAACAATAGTTGTGTGAGGTTTCATTCAATTTTTGACACTTGAATAAGTGGGCCCATATGCACACTTTTACTTTTCACTCTCCACCCCCACCACTTCCCTCCCATCTGCCCACCATTCCTCTATTTATATTTTCTTCTTTTTCATTTTTTTTTAATTCTTCAAAAAATGGAAACGTGAAAAATAATTAAAACCTTTTTTTTGGTAACTGAAGATAAGTTAAAATATTTTTCTTAGTCGGATTATTAATTATTCCATACTATTTAAATAAATAAAAACTAATATGAGTTTTCACTTAGTTTAATACTATCATTTGTGATTTGAGTCACTTTGATATAAAAATTTTGGATAAATTTATTTTAATATTAAAAATTTTAAAGAAATTTTAGTTATTAGGATAGATAAGTTGTTACTCGACATTTTTTTATTATCAAATGCATCAATAGCTTATTTTCAGCTACAATACTTTTATTTTAGTTTTGAAATTTAGCTTAAGCACTAAAAAGGTGTTTTTAAGTATGTATACCTAAAAGTTATTTAAATTCAGCTAAATCAATCATTTTTAATTCTAATGTTTTCGTTAATATTCAGCTATCTTTACATATTTTTAGAAACTTAGTGAAAAAAATAGTCAAATTAAATAAATTAGTGTCAGCCTCGTTTATTTTCTTGGTATACAATTGCGTGCTCTAATATTTGATTTGTTACCTTTATATTTTAACTTTTCTTCGATTATATAAAATAAATAAATAAATAAATAAAATAAATAGAGATAGTTTGATAATTAATTTATTCGGTGAAAGAGACTCATGTAGAAGTTTGATAATCAACTTATATTTTAACTTTTCTTTTGGTTAACAATTTTTTTTTTTCACATTTCCACTTTTTGGAGAATTAAAAAAAATGAAAAAGAAAAATATAAAAATAGAGGAGGGGTGGGCAGATGGGAGGGTGGGGGTGGTGAGTGAAAAGTAAAAGTGTGCAAATGAACCCACTTATCCGAGTGTTAAAAAATGAATAGAACCTCAGACAAATTATTGTTAATTGTGCTTCTATCATCTTAAATTTTTTGATGAATTTAATACTTTTCCTACTCAACAACAATGAACCAACTCTAACAAAAGGCACGTCATTATGCAAATATTGATACATTTAATTAATGGGCACATCAAACTTCTAATGCCAAGCTATTGGGCAATTACATGAGTGGTGGACAATTCTTAGTAGTAGCAGTTAAATTACTACTCTCTCCATCTCATTTTATATTTCATCTCTTTAAATAAATAGTTGGTCCAAAATATTTGTTATTTCATAAAATCAATGCATAAATTACCATATTGTTCCTTTTTACCCTTGTGAGTTATTATTCTTGAAAATATACATTTGACCAACTTAGAAAAACTAAGTAAATGATTCATGTTCATTGGTTAAATTAATTAACCAAAATAAATAAATTCATATTCATTGATTGAAAATTTGAGTTCCAAAAAAATTAAATAAGAATAGAAGGGTAAAGTTATATCATTTCTTAATACAAGTGCAAAGTAAAAAAGGTAAAATATAAAATGAGACGGAGAGTACTGTTAAAAAAAGTATGGGATAATTATGTGATAGAGCAAATTTCAATGCTTTAATTATTTTTTATAGGTGATGGTTTAAAAACTTTTAAAAATTGACCCTATAATCATTCCTCGCTCTTTTCCTCCCGTCGATGATTTTATTATGAGTATTTTATAATTTTGATTCTTTTGTTTCATCATCTAACTTATGTTCTTTATATAAATAAAATTACTGTAAGCAAATATTTTTATTTCAAAACATTATTTTATTAAATGTATTTACAAAGTCAAATAATTAAATTGTTTTGGAATTGTTACTTGGAGAAATGACAATTACTTTTATTAAGGCAAGATTATTTTGTTAAATGTATTTACAAAGCCAAAAAATTAAATTGTTTTGGAATTGTTACTTGGAGAAATGGAATAAATGTTGTGGCTAATGTGAAAAACTGGCTGAAAGGCTTTGGTGTTACTAGGCACATTTGTATAAATAAAAATGATTTTGTGTCATACACCCAAGTTGAAAAAGGCCTAGGGGAAGAAATTGTTTATTTTGGTTAGTCAAGGATAACTAAAGTTCTTCTCAAGTTCACATCTGATAAAACTTTGACATTGAGTGATGTATTGCATATTCCTAATATTCAAATTAATTTGATTTCTGTGGGATTATTAGGAAAAGGAAGAATAAAGGTTTCTTTTGAAAATAATGAAGTCATATTGACTAAAAATAATATTTTTGTGGACAATGAATTTTGTAACTATGGCTTATTTGTGCTTAATATTTGTGATAATTTCAGTGAAAATGTATCTGCTTCTGGTTACATGATTGAGCCTATTTCATTATGACATGCTAGATTAGGACATGTTAATGTCTCATATATAAAGAATATGTGATCTCTTGATTTAATACCTGATTTAGAGTTGAATAATTTTGATAAATGTGAAATATGTACTGAAGCTAAAATTACTAAAAGGTCATGTATTTCAGTAAATAGAGAAACTGAATTATTATCTTTGATACACACTAGGCACCGGATCGGATTGTACCAGAACCGGTTCGGTACCATTTCAATCCGGTAGTCTACGGAACGGAATGGAACATCGTGAACCGGTACTCGGGACGGACACGAAATCGCAATTTCATTCCGATAATTCCAGTCCGATTGATCCTGGTATATTCCAGTTCCGTTCTAGTCCGATCCGATTAATTATTTTTTATTAATTAATTTAGATTTTATAATTTATATATAGGCATATTTGCAAAAATAAAAATTGGATTGGATTGACATTTTTTTTTTAATTTGTGTCATAGTTTTATCCTTATTCTTATTTAATTTTTTAAAATTACAAACTTAAGTTAATTATTTAAATTACAAGTTATAAGTATAACTTATAACATATTAATAAGTAATAACTTATAAACTTCATAAGATTCAAAATTTCAAATCTTAAAAATTTAAGCTCAAAAACTTTAAAACAAAAAAACTTTATTAAACTTAAACTTACAAATTTAAAAAGTAAAAATTTTTAAAAAATATCTTTAAAATAAACTTAAGTAAAATTATATTATAAATTTCAAAACAATTAATTTAACATAGAAAAATCAATAAACATTCATATTTTCGTAATTCAAAAAATCAAAATAACTAAAAAAAATTATTATTTTTTGAAATAGCTATATGTGTCGTCCCGTTTATCCCATCCCGTTCCATTTAGATCCGTTCCGATTTTGATCCAATTCGATCCTGGTATATAGTGGGACGGGATGGAACCTACTATCCATCCCGATAATTTTGATCAGGTTCATTCCAGTATCGGTTAAAAAATCAGTTAACCTATCCCGTTTCGATCCGGTACCGGTTTGTTCCAGTCCGATCCAGTGCCCAGCCTTAATCCACACTAATTTGGGCGATTTGAAACAGACTATGACTAGAGGTGGTAAAAGATATTATATGACTTTGATTGATTTTTTTTCTAGATTTACTAAGTTGTATTTGCTTAGAAATAAAGATGATGCATTTGATGCTTTTATTGCTTATAAGTCTGAGGTTTAAAATCAACTTAGTAGGAAAATCAATAAAATAAGGTCTGATAGAGGAGGAGAATATGTATCTTTAAATGCATAATGTGAAAAGGAAGGAATTATTCATGAAGTAATCCTGTCATATTCATCTAAGTCTAATGGAGTAGCTGAAAGGAAAAATAGAACTTTAAAAGAAATGATGAATTCTATGTTAATTAGTTCTAATGCTCCAGATAATTTATGGGGTGAAGCAATATTATCCGCATGTCACTTGCAAAATAGAATTCCTCATAAAAGAACTGGTAGAACTCCTTATGAATTGTGGAAAGGTTATAAACCTAACCTGAAATATTTAAAAGTGTGGGGGTACCTTGCTAAAGTTCTTTTGCTTGAATCTAAAAAGAGAAAAATTGGCTCTAAAACTATTGATTGCATGCTTATTGGATATGCTGAACATAGTGCTGCATATAGATTTCTTGTGTTGAAAAATGATGTGCTTGATTGCAATACTATTATTGAAACAAACAATGCCGAATTTTTTGAACATATTTTTCCACTGTGTGATAAAACGTTTCATGCACTTGTTGAAAGAAATACTGAGAATTCCTCAAATATTGAGTAACTACAAAGGAGCAAAAGGCCAAGAAAAGAATATTTTTCTTATGGAAATGATTTTCAAACTTTTCTTGTTGACAATGAACCCATCAAAATTATTTTAAAGCTATATCTTCTTCAGATGCTAAATTTTAGAAAGAGGCAATAAAAATTGAAATTGATTCAATTATGAAAAATAAGACATGAATTTTAACTAACTTACCTCTTGGCGCAAAGCCTATTGGCTGTAAATGTATTTTCAAAAAGAAACTTAATCCTGATGGATCTATAGATAAATATAAAGCTCGGTTAGTAGTAAAAGGATTTTCTCAAAAACAAAATATTTATTATTTTGATACATTTGCACCAGTGACTAGAATTTCTTCTATTCGAATTTTAATTGTCTTAGCATCAATTCACAAGCTTTTTATTCACCAAATAGATGTAAAAACAACTTTCTTAAATGGTGATTTAGAAGAAGAGATTTATATGGTTCAACATGAGGGATGTATTATTCCTGCACAAGAAAATAAAGTTAGTAAATTAATTAAATCTCTTTATAGCCTAAAACAAGCTCCTAAACAGTGGCATGAAAAATTAGATCAAGTCTTATTGAAAGACAATTTTATCTCTGTTAAAGTGGATAAATATGTTTATACCAAAATTGTAGACAATGATTATGTTATAATATGTTTATATGTTGATGACATGCTTATATTTAGTATAAGTTTAAATATTGTTAATGATACCAAGTTATTTTTATCTACTAATTTTGATATGAAAGATCTGGGTGAAGTAAATATGATTTTGGGAGTTAAGCTAATAAGGAGTGAAGATGATATAATGTTGTCACAAGAAGATTATGTGGAAAGACTTCTTAAAAAGTTTGAATGTTTAAAGGTGACACCTCTAGCCACTCCTTATGATGCTAACTCTAAATTCAAAAAGAATTATGGTGACCCAGTTGCTCAGTCTAAATATGCTCAATATTGGAAGTCCATTGCATTTGATGAATTTTTCTAGACCTGATATTGCCTATGATGTGTGTAGATTGAGTAGATATACTCATAATCTCAATAATGAGTATTGGTGTGCATTGAATAGACTGATGAAATTTTTGAGAGGAACCATGAATTATGGTATCATGTATGGTGGATTTCCTTCTACTTTAGAAGGGTATTGTGATGCAGCCTGGATCTCTGATTCAAATGAGACAAAATCCACTAGTGGATATGTGTTCACCTTAGGTGGTGGTGCAGTATCCTAGAAATCAGCTAAACAGACGATCATTGCTAGATCGACCATGGAGTCAGAGTTTGTAGCTCTGGAGCTAGCTGGTTCTAAGGCTGAATGGCTAAGAAATTTCTTAGCGAATATTGCTTTAATAAAGGATGAATTGCCTCCAGTGTTTATACACTGTGATTGTCAAGCTGCAATTACTATTGCGAAGAATAAATCTTACAGTTGTAAGAGCAGACACATGAAATTGAGGCATGATGTCATTAAGCAACTGCTGAAAGATGGAATAATTGCAATTGATTATGTGAAGTCAGAATTGAATTCGGCCGATTCACTGACTAAATCCATGAGAAGAAAATTAATTCTTCAAACCTCAATATAGATGGGTTTAAGGCCAATTGATTGTCAATAGAGATGGTAACCCAACCTATGTGATGATCCATGAAGTAGGTTCATATGAGTAATAACAAGTTGAAATTTGCTCTGCGCACTAACTGAGAATGCTTGAACTGCTACTAAAAATAAGGGATGAGTTATTAACTCTTAATGAATTCATAGTCCTTAATTAAGGATGGTGTATTTAAAGCAGTATATACTTAATAAATTCATCTATATGGGAATGGAGTATGACCTCTCCTATGAGACTTTGGCCTAGTCTCTAGAGCTCTCATGAATATCAGGCACGTGCATGGCCTATTGGTGCAAAATCACGTTGAACAATAAACTTACTGTGGTCAAAATGTTTGGTAAAGTCTCTGGTTTACAATAAAAATTATTGGTTCATAGAAATATTACATTTCACTGATAATTTTGTAAATTAAATTTTATCAATCTATGTTTGGTTCATAGTTTGAAAGACACCAAACCTATTGCATTTAACAAGTTATATTTTTACTATAAAATCTTTTGAAATAAGTGGGGGATTGTAAGCAAATATTTTTGTTTCAAAAGATTATTTTATTAAATGTATTTTACAAAGCCAAATAATTAAATTGTTTTGGAATTGTTACTTGGAGAAATGACAATTACTTTTATGGCAAGATTTTATTTCATCTCTTACACCTTTACTTCCATATGTCACTTTGCATGTAAGTGTTTGGACAAATGGCATGGCCACTTGTCATGATACAATTTCTTTCAAACACTACAAATGCTCTCATTTCTTCTTTTAGGAAGATATAGAAATGAACAACACTCTCCATGATATCACGTTTTAACCATTTCTCTTCTTATGTTTATTTTAATTAATTATTTTGGCTTTGTTATTCATTTCCCCACTAATAACTTGCTGTTTGTTTTTGTATCCTTCATTTAAGATAAGGAAGTGCTTGTTTAATCTCGGGAAATATTTTACATCGTTGAAATAGTTTTTTAGGACAGTTTTCAATACGACTTAAGTATTAATTTTCTGCACTATTATTTATATATCATCGTAGCAATATTCATCTATTTTTAGGACTACTATTTTGTTAAATAATAAGTTATTAATTTTATGCACTATTATTTATATATCATCATAGCAATATTCACCTATTTTCAGGACTACTATTTTGTTAAATAATAAGTTATATTATTAATGTGAAATTTTTATTATTTCCCCAACAATTACATTATCACTTTCACATATTATGAATATAGAAAACATCAACATTTTTGTAGAATTTGTTTCATGAAAAACATATCTACTTTAAAAGTCCTTTTCAGAAAATGGAACAAAAACAAAGACAACTAAAATGTTTTCTAAAAAAAAACTAGGAAATGCAGGAAAAATAGATACATTGTAAATTAATTACTACCTCTATCAAGAATAAAAAACAATATCATATTGTATCAAGAAGGTATGTATATATACTAAAAAAAACTAATGATCATGTCAAAATTTTATGGACTACAAAAGAATAAAGAAGAACAAGTGGAGAAATCCTCAAATTTGCCAACGCATTTGTTTGGTCCGCTCACAAGAGTATTTTGATCGCGAAAAGTCATATTAACATCGCAAAAATACTTTAATCCACCCAAATTAAACCCATTATGTCCAACTCCTCCGCGATAAAATATGTCAAACCTAATCTTGAACATCTCAGATCGATGCATTTTCTGACTGCTAACAAGTGCCCGTGGAACATATATATCTGTCTCAATTGTAGCAGGGGCTGCTGATACGTTCAAAAACGTTTTCTCGCTAACTGCTTGATAAAATTCTCTAGTAGGTAACGTCCATAGAACTTTCTCATCAAAAAATACCCATATCATTCCTTTATCGTAGAAATATTCAACGTCTCTCTTGTTTGTCACCTTGAATGTCACATTGCATCCAGCTACGATCATTGAATTAGGTGAAGGTTGTAAGTTGTATATAGTCATGGAATCAAAATCAATTCCATGTTTTACAATGATTTGGTTGTTCATGTAATTAGCTGAACTTGTCATACCAAAACCAATAATTCCAAAGATACCAAATAAAAGAAGGATCATTACCCCAAAACCAAACAATAATGATCCAATTTTTTGAACAGCATTTAGGTTCTCCAATTCAGTATCGAAGTGATGATGTGTTGATTGTGAAGGGGGTGAATTTTGGAAGGATGTAGGTAACATCTCATAGGATGGGTTTGAAGAAACTCTAAAAGCTTCCATTCTGATCAATTTTAGGTATCAGAATGGAAGCAATTCTCACATTTCTTGACATACATAAAACAACAATTGGAGGACATGAGTTTTTTTGGATTTTGTAGTCCAATGGTTATTCGCATTTATTGGGAATTTGTAAAGTCAAATACATTATTGATGATTCTCAAGGAAGGATCAATATTGTAATACTTATTAATTATTTTTAAAAAATAATCATGAATATTTTAGTGCACCATATTGAATGTATTGCACTTCACAATAATTAAATGAAACTTATAATTTTTTATTGTAAATATATTTATGTGGATGTCCATAACTTCATTATAATTTCATTATAATGTATAGTAATTCTCACACCTTCATAACATTTCCCTTTAATATTTCTCCATAACTTTTATGATTAATATCATGTTTATGATTAAACTTTTCTATGTTTTTATATTTTATTAATAGTTTAAATAAAGGCGTTAGAATTCATAGGGGATACACTTAAAGATTAGGGGAATACTTGAAAGAATGAGAAAAGCTCTCCATCTCTTTTTTTCCTATTTCTATTGCTCTAATCTTTTATATTTCTTATCTTTTTTTGTTTTAATTTTGAAAACACCTTACCAGCAGAAAGCTCATGAATTAAAGGTATGCATTAATAATTTTATTCTAGTCATATTCTTAATCTAATCAGCGTGGGCAAAATTATACCTTTCAAAAGTGTGTTTACCAGGTATGCTTTGTTATTCTTTTCAATCATTCTAATCTTTGTCATTTTCGATCCTGTTTAGTTTTAGGTATTTTACTTCAATAGTGGATTATATCAATTAATTATGCTTTTGTTTATCTAATTATTTTTTTTAAATGAAATTATATTTTCTACTATATTAGAAGTGTCAGTGGAAAAGTAGTATCAACATGTTAGTTTTCTGTCTTTAAAATTGCATTAGAGGTTATTTTTGACATTTGACATTAAATGCAACGTGTCATCACCTAAAATTGAACAGACACGTATCTTTTAATTACTTCACTGGTATCTTTTCATCATCTTTCTCATTTCCGCCACACATCCAACCCATACCCACCAGTCACCACCACCTCTTTCTAAAATTGGACCAGACCCGCCACGAAAAAATTGAATTGCAAACCTTGTAGAAATAGAAATGATAGGTTCTGGATTGCGACGCCCGTCGACTCCGACATCCGCCGCTATAAATGGTGGAGTGAGGCATCGAATTTCTCAGCAATCAACGATACCCGGCCTTCGCTTATATAAGGCTTACCTTGGTTAAATCTGAGGATTACAACCGATTTTCTAGATAATGTAATCCGTTTGTGGTTTTCTTGATATAATGAATTTGCTGGAGTAATTGTGGTAATTTCTCTGGTTTCGACGCTTCATTTTTAATTGGTTCTTTAACTCTTTAGATGCAATCCATTCACTCTCAATTTGGAGCAAAAAGAACAGTTGTGAAATGAATGAATATATTGCTCTTTTCTAAAAGCTGAATTGTTTGTTAGTAGCATTTCTTTTTATTTGTTCAGAGAGTATATGTTGTTAAATAATAGACGCGCGATATTGCCTTATTTCGAGTTTAATCATTGTGTTATTTCGCTAAAGCATGTTAAACCTTCAATTAAGTTATATGTGTGATTTTTCTCCTTGTGGATGTTAAAATACTTAAATGTGTGATTTTCCTCCTTTGGAGAATAATAATCCTCCTGAATTACTACTGCCGAGAAAGGAAGAAATTGTCTGAAGAATCTCATAAGTCATAATATGGAGACACAATTGTTTTGGAAGAAAAGAAAACCGCCACATCGAAGAGCTTTAGTAGCTCAACCTTATTGATTGAGCAAAAGAGGTGGGAGCTCCTAGGGAGGGTAAAAAAAAAAATAGTAGCTCAACCTTATTTTTGAAAGAAAATACTACAGAAATTTCATCTTTTAGTTTACTTATTACCATTATCCTCTATAAGTTTTACAAATCTCCAAAATTCCTCATTTTCGCGCATCATATTAGTGTATCATGTATAAAATGTAATATATCTTACTTTGAGGGATTTATGTTACTATAAACTTTTAAGGGATAGATTGTAATTTTTCCTCAAAAGTATGTGATTTCTGTAATTTGCCTTTGAAAATAGCTAGACTATTCTGTATCTTTTTTTTAAAGATCAACTCTTTTAATTTGGATAGTCATTTCTATCGAACTAAGCGTAGAACTATTTAAAGGCCCAAGTTTTATTTAAGCATTTACCTCTTATCATAAGTCTCTACTGCCTGAAATCAGTTTCTCAATATTAAACTTTGTAAGAAAACAATGGATTATTAGAGGTACTTGTATAATTCCTATCTCCTAAATAACACATGTCTATATTTTCATTATTGATTGATGTTGATTTATTTTTTTGAAGGTTGTGAGAAATATAGGAAAAGAATATTATTGAATTGTTGTTGTAAATTGTTACATTGAGACCCTACTTATAGACACTACATTAGAATTCTTTTCCAACTAGGATTCCTATTCTTATTCCTATTCCTATTCCTATTCTAAGTAGGAAATACTTATTTATATTCTAACACTCCCCCTCAAGCTGGTGCATATAAATCATATGTACCTAGCTTGTTACAGATGTAATTAATACGAGGATATGTGAGAGACTTGGTGAACATATCTGCAAGCTGATCATTTGACTTCACAAATTTCGTAACAATATCTTCTGAGAGTATCTTTTCTCTGACAAAGTGACAGTCAATCTCAATGTGCTTAGTCCTTTCATGAAACACTGGATTTGATGCGATATGAAGAGCCGCTTGGTTATCACACACAAGTTCCATCTGATCAATTTTGCCAAATTTTAGTTCTCCCAGCAACTGTTTGATCCAAACTAGTTCACAAGTTGCTGTCGCCATTGCTCGATATTCTGATTCTGCACTTGATCGAGCAACCACATTCTGTTTCTTACTCTTCCACGACACCAAATTACCTCCTACTAAAACACAATATCCGGATGTCGAACGTCTGTCAGAAGGTGATCTTGCCCAATCAGCGTCTGTATATCCAATGATATTCTCATGGCCTTGATCATCAAAGAGTAGTCCTTTACCGGGAGCTGACTTTATATATCGCAGAATACGAACAACTGCTTCCCAATGACTATCACAAGGGGAAGTCATAAATTGACTTACAACACTCACAGGAAAAGATATGTCAGGTTTAGTCAATGTGAGATAATTCAACTTTCCAACAAGCCGTCTATACCTTTCAGGATTACTAAGCGGCTCCCCCTGTCCTGGAAGGAGTTTAACATTCGGATCCATAGGAGTATTAATAGGTCTACATCCCATCATTCCTGTCTCCTCAAGAATGTCTAAGGCATACTTGCGTTGAGAAATAACAATACCTGATCTAGACTGAGCAACCTCAATACCTAGAAAATACTTCAATCTGCCAAGGTCTTTAGTCTGGAAGTGCTTAAAGAGATGTTGCTTCAAATCGGTGATACCATCTTGATCATTACCGGTGATAACAATATCATCAACGTAAACAACCAAATAGATACATCGACTTGGTGCAGAATGTCGATAAAATACAGAGTGATCAGCTCCACTACGAGTCATGCCAAACTCCTGAATAACTGTGCTGAACTTTCCAAACCAAGCTCGAGGAGATTGTTTCAGACCATAGAGTGACCTACGCAATCGACATACAAGGCTACTAGACTCCCCCTGAGCAACAAAACCAGGTGGTTGCTCCATATAGACTTCTTCCGCAAGATCACCATGCAGAAAAGCATTCTTAATGTCCAACTGATGAAGAGGCCAATGACGAACGGCAGCCATAGATAGAAAAAGACGAACAAAAGCTATTTTAGCCACAGGAGCGAAAGTGTCACTATAATCTAGCCCAAAGATCTGAGTATACCCTTTGGCAACAAGGCGAGCCTTAAGTCGATCAACCTGACCGTCTGGACCAATTTTGACTGCATAAACCCAACGACAACCAACAGTAGATTTACCTGCAGGAAGGGAGACAAGTTCCCAAGTACCACTCTTATGTAAAGCAGACATCTCATCAACCATAGCCTGCCTCCATCCAGAATGAGAAAGTGATTCACCTGTAGTCTTAGGAATGGAAATAGAGGACAAAGACGACACAAAGGCATAATGGGGTGATGATAGACGATGATAACTTAAGAAGGTATAATGTGGGTTAGTATTTCGAGTGGATCGTATACCTTTTTGAAGTGCAAGCGGTTGGCTAGGAGGAGGCAAGTCCGCAGTAGGAGCAGGGTCCGGCGTATGACATGAATCATCTGGAACTGGGTTTGGACGTGGACGACGATGATAAGTTAGTAATGGTGGCACTACAACTGGAGATGTAGAAGTAACCATAGATTCCTCAAAGGTTGGCACAGGTAAAACCTGAGGTATGGGTAAGACCATAGATACATCAGGATGATCAGAGGATGTATAGTAAGGCTGAGACTCAAAAAATGTAACATCAGCAGACATAAGATATCGATGAAGATCATGTGAATAACAACAATACCCTTTTTGGACTCGAGAGTAACCAAGAAAGACACATTTGAGGGCACGAGAAGCTAGTTTATCTTTTCCTGGGGCTAAGTTATGAACAAAGCATGTGCTCCCAAAGACACGAGGGAGGATAGGATAAAGATGTGACTGAGGAAACAGTATGGAATGTGGAACCTGATTCTGAATAGAAGAAGAGGGCATTCTATTTATCAAATAACAAGACGTCAGAATTGCATCTCCCCAAAAACGCAGCGGAACATTGGATTCAAGGAGAAGAGTACGAGCGGCCTCAATAAGATGCCGATTTTTTCTTTCAGCTACACCATTTTGTTGAGGGGTGTATGGATAAGTAGTCTGGTGAATAATGCCTTTGTGAGTCATAAACTCCTGAAATTGGGAGGATAAGTATTCTAATGCATTATCACTATGAAAAGTACAAATAGAAACACCAAATTGATTTTGTATTTCAGCAAAGAAACTTTTGAAAATAGCAAATAACTCAGAACGATCTTTCATTAAGAAAACCCAAGTACATCTTGAATAATCATCAATGAAACTAACAAAATAACGAAATCCTAAGGTAGAATTGACTCTACTAGGACCCCAAATATCAGAATGAACTAATGAAAAAATAGACTCTGAACGACCCTCAGTACTACGAGAAAACGTAGCACGAGTGTGTTTCCCAAGTTGACACGACTCACAATCTAATGTGCATAAACTAGACAAACTAGGCACCATCTTTTGCAGTTTGGATAGACTCGAATGTCCCAAACATTTGTGAATTATATCTGGAGAATCTGTAACGGAGCATGCTGTTAAGGAATTTGAAGAGGTAAGATAGTAAAGGCCTTGTGATTCATGTCCTGTTCCAATCATCTGTCCCGTACTGCGGTCCTGCATGAGAAAAAAATCATCGAAAAAGGTTATGCTACAATGTAGGGCTTTCGTTAAACGACTAACAGATGCTAGATTAAAGGGAGAACCAGGGACATAAAGAACAGAGTCTAGGGTGACAGAAGATAGGGGTTTGGCTTTTCCAACCCCTTTTGGTTTTGTTTGGATCCCATTGGCTAAAGTAATACATGGAAGAGATTGTGAATAAACAATATCAGATAAAAGTGATTTATTACCAGAGATATGATCAGAAGCCCCAAAGTCCATGACCCATGTTCCAAGAGTACTAGATTGCGACACATAAGCAAAAGAATTACCCGCAACAGACACATCAGGTTGTGCAACTGAAACTACTTGTGGAGACGTTTGCTTATTTGCACGATACTGAAGGAACTCATCATATTCTGTCTGAGCAATATGAGCATTATTGGATGGTTGATTAGGTTGAGCACCATATGCTACTGGTGGAGGTGTCTGTTTACTTGTGCGATTTCGAAGAAACTCATTATATTCCTTTAGAACAATAGGATCATAACTAGGTGGTGGACCATGCAAAATATAACATATGTCACGAGTGTGTCCAGGCTTATGACAATGACTACACTTGGATCGAGGTTTCCCAAAACGCCCTCCCCCTCGCCGATTCTCCATAGACTGATATGTACGCTTTTCAAAGGTTTGAGATGCGAGAATAGAGGAGTCAACAGTGGGTGATGAAACTACTTTATGACTGGGAGGTGCTGCAAGACGAAGGAGACGAGAGAATAATTCATCAATTGTAGGAACTGTAGGGCTAGCTAAAATCTGATCACGCACAGAATCATGATCAGGAGGAAGTCCAGCAAGAGTAAGAACTAGAAACAATGTTTGTCTGTGTTCTTGTTGTTGTTCCACATTCGTAGTAACTGGCATCAACGTGTCGAATTCCTCCATGATTGCCTGTACCTGTCCCAAGTAAGTAGACATATCGGATTCTTGTTTCTTTAAATTGGTCAATCGAGATATCACATCATAAAATCGAGATATGTCATTAGTGTATAAAGCATGAGCCTTTTCCCAAACTGCATAACACGTCTGGAATGGGCGAAACAAGGGCATCAATTTGGAATCAATAGAACGCCATAGGAGACTACATAATTGAGCATCTACTTTCTCCCATTGTGCTTTGGCTTTTGCATCTTCCTCACTAATCTTTGTCTTTACATCTACCACATAAGTCTTGTTCGTTAAGTGATCTTGCACACCTTGACCCTTGCACCACAGCTCAACCTAGGAAGCCCAAGATAAATAGTTTGAACTTCCCAATAATAGTTCTGAAGTGATTATAGGGCTAGAACTTCCAATCTCTATATTTTTAGAACCAAAAACATCACACCCAAAAGACATTATGCTAAATTTGTCTTGGAAACAACAAAAAAATAAAAAAAAAACTTGATTATTGAGATCTGATTATCGAAAAAGTCACCGGAAACAGCCTGGAAATTGCCGGAAACTAATTCCGGCGATCGAATCTGGTCAAAAACAGTATGGGCCTGGTCGGAATGGCTGGACGACCCTAACTGTCAAAAAATTTCTCAAAAAATCTGATCGGAAAAGCCCTCACGCGCCGGCGCGTGAGACAGAACTCGCCGAAAACTGCCACCTCCGATCAGCGCGTGAGAGCGCGTGGGGTGGTATTTTTCGGTTGTTCTGGCTGGGGTTTGGTCGCGGGAGCCTTCCAAGCCTCGTGGTGGTGTTAATTTTCGCACAACACCCACAGAAAGAAAAAAAAAATAACAAAATCAGATCCAACAGTCACCGGAAATTGACATAGACATATGGTGACTTGTTTGTTCTCATCAATGCTCTGATACCATGTGAGAAATATAGGAAAAGAATATTATTGAATTGTTGTTGTAAATTGTTACATTGAGACCCTACTTATAGACACTACATTAGAATTCTTTTCCAACTAGGATTCCTATTCATTCTTATTCCTATTCCTATTCCTATTCTAAGTAGGAAATACTTATTTATATTCTAACAAAGGTAATATAGAACTTATCATCCGTAGCTGTATTTGGACTTGTAAAGGCCAGCACTAAGTCGAGCATTATAGCTTGGTGTCATTAGCAACAGACAGATTAGGTTGTGCATAATACCATGTACTGCAAGGTACTTAAATTTTAAGCCTCTTTGGATACAATGGAAGTTGTAAGCTGTGCTCGGGGGGGGGGGGGTTATTGTCTATCGTTGGCCTCTATGGTATAATCAGTCGGGGGACTGCTTTCATATCTTGTTAATCTTTATTTTATCAACATTATCATGATTTTGATCTCTATTTTCTTGTTCTTCATCATATACCGAGGTTGCAATATTTCTAATATTTCAAAAAAACTGAATTGAGTTTTGTACTTGATTTTGCAGCTTTGCCGGTTGTTGTCATTGAACCATTCAGCATACTGTAGTACCCTGCTACTCCAACAGGTTCTATGTAAAAGAATTGACATAAATTATTATAGCTATTGAACAATATAATTAATGGTTTTATATTCGTTAAAGAGAGTATAGCCACTTTAAATAAGATAGGATATTTCATTGGAAAAGTGGATGTTAGCATGAAAAGGTTCATTTAGTTTATATCGATAGTGTGCAGAGCATTCATATAAAAAAAAATGCTTCCTTAGATTCTTGGTAGAACAGTATTTTGAACCAATGAGATCGAGTTATTTTATATATCTCAATTCTTTCAACAATGAAAAACTACCGAAGGAGGTCTAATAATGGCTTATTTCTTCTGAGGATGATTTTTCATGTGAGGATCATGGTTACCTATTTGTGCTGTTATTAGTCATTAAAATATGAAATGGGAGTAGTTAAATATTTTTTATTAGTATCCAAAACTAGCTCCTTAGTCCATTTGAATCCTGGTAAGCAGTCCAAATTGTTATTAGCGTGTTACAGGTTCACAAGCTCAGCAAGGTGAGGAGTTATATATGCAAGTGACTGATCAGAGTAGACCCAAGAATCTTATATCATCAAAGTTATGTGTCGCTTGCTTATAAACAAATATTTTTATAAAAACAGTTCCTTTCAGGGAATTTTAACCTTTGCGTTGATTGAAACAGCTCATTTCAGGGCATTTCACCTTTTATGGATACCTGAATTATCTATTATTGGAAGAAGCAGCTTGATATATTATTGCTGCTGCATTTTCTATGCCCGAGTTTGACAGATTTGCAAATCTAGTCCTATATTCAAACTGGTTGACGTCTAGATTCAAATTCGCTGACCATTTTGTTCTATATTGGAACACTGAATTTGACTGCTCTTAAATCAGTTCTTGGCATTTGCATCAGCTTGGATAGAGGTGACTTCTTGGTGCATCATTTGTTTGTCAGTTAATCTCCAAGATTGTGATAGATGTTTGAAGCTTATCATTGGTATTATTGTAGAATTCTTGATGCTCTTAATACCAAAAAAACTTGTTTTTTCCATATCAACATAGAGTTTCTTTTAGAGTTTAAGAAAGAAAGAAGGATTTTTTAAACTTGTGATCTAAAATAAATTAGAAATGGTTGTGTGACTATAAATATCTCATTAAGGATAAAATGTTATGGTACTCAATTATCTATTTTTTTTATTGGCAGTCAAGTCATTCATTGAGTAGTTCACCGCCGAAATTGGTAGATGGAAGGCTTCTATATCATCACATTACGGATGAATTTGGAGAAATTGACGCAGGGACAGGACTTTGCATAACTTTTAAGGGAAAGCTAATTTTTAGAAGTTATGAGAAATTAACCGAACTTACTACTGCTACTACTTGTCCCGCTCATTTTCATTTACACTCATCCTAACCTCTGCATGTGTTTTGTCAACCATGGTGATAACATAATTGCAGCGATATAGCTACCAACAACATAGAACCTGCTTGCATCAAATTCTACCAAGTAAATAAATACTGTGTATATGTGTATATATGTGGACAAGGCAATCACAAATATACATATCAAAGTTTAAATATGCTTGTTTATTGTTGTGCGAGTCCATTATTGTGCAAGTAATGTGTGTGGATATAATAGTTTACAGGATACGCTTTACTTAGCAAGTACATAAGTAGCCATTACTTCTAAATATACGTGAACTCATAGATGAATGTTATGCCTATGCGCGCACGGGCATATACATCTAGTATTGACATAAATCAAAGATTAAAATTATTTCAGAGTATAATTGATTTATATCTCTGTTTATTCAATTACCAAAAATAGTATAAATTCTAATTAACTACACTATGAAATGTGACTTATAGTACATTAATGGATAACACTCATGAAAGGTAAAGTCCCCTTAACATCTATTACAAGTATGTTTTAACAAATAAATATACCTGCTTCCATGGTATCATTTTTATAATCTTATTATCTTTGTTGCTAATGATACAAGTCAGAATGGACATTGTCTTTACTCCGGATAAGTTGATCAGTCAAAAGAGTCCGTGTTATTTTTTGGCACTCAATCTAAATGAAAAGTGCAAGGCTCCAATTTAAATGATATTTATTTTATTTACAAGACTCAAATTTGAGTTTTATTTCACTTTGGCATGTGATGCCATTAGCTGAGGGAAAGTCGATGGAGTCAAGTCCTATGGCATTAAGAGGGAAAGACGTCAGGCTATAGTTCTGATGCATTGTCAGAATAAGATGTTGGGTTCAAGTTCCATTAATTTATAGTCTAAGACGATTTATATGGGTAAAACATTGAGTTTAAGTCTTAATGTACCATAGTGATGATATGGTGATGACTAACACAAATAATATGTTTTTGACTAAAGTCACAAAATCTGTCCAATTGATTTGCTTCATTCTCTTATGTGAATGTGGTAGCACAACATAACATGTCTAAAAATGACAAAGTGATTGAATGTACGAATATGAGTGGTAAAATGTTGATGGTCATCATTGTGGTAATTAAAAGGAAGAACATTGTGGGTTCTTAAGATGGTACTTCAAATGTGAAGGTAATTATTGGTCACAAAGTAGTATGAAAGGTCATTGGGCGCATTGTTGTTGGTACAATCCAGATTGAAAAGTTCTGTTAATCCTCCGTCATAATAAAGAAATACAAAGAGGTAGTACATTTAATACATTTGACCTTTTAAAATGATGTTGAGGTGGGTCAAATAAATTTGATAATGTCAAAGCATGACAATTAGTTTCTAATAAAAATTTATGGAACAACTTTGTACTGCGCACATTACTTAGACGGGTTCTAGAAAGGCATATAGGAAGGAATGGAGAAATCTAGAATAAAGAAATCGAATATGAAAGAAAAGACAAAGAAATGAGATAATATCGGATTCTATTTCTTTGGATCTGAGCTGAATCTACAAATGGTTATAGTCCATTTTTTGAAGAGAATGTCACTTGTGTTCATATGAATAAGGACATGTTTATGTATGGTTTGATAAATGTCATATCTCACCTCTTCGAAAGGTTTGAGATATTGAAAAGAAATATTTTGGCATAAATGATCATTTGGTCATATACTTTGAGTACATCATAAATATTGTGGTATGTTTTTATCATGAACTATTGAAGGACAAAAAAAATAAATAATTCTCTTTCCTATAAAGATTGTTGCTATGATCAAAATAAATATTATTGTGTGACAACACAAAATTGTTATTGATTGTCAAGAAACAAGTCTTTCTTTAATAATTTTTACCATGACATTAAGAATAATTTTCTCGTTGAAGGAGATGGTCACCATATGGATGGTGTTGTAAAATTTATGGTAGTATACAAAATTAATTGAGAGCTCTGAAATAGCTAATTTGTTAATATTCAAAGAACTGAAATAGTTCATAATATTGTGGATGTAGTAAGTCTCAAAAGAAACTTTTTATGTTTTAGAGGAATTGCAAAAAATAATAATTATTATATTGAGATTGTAAATTATTGGAAGATTAAATATCTTCAGATTACTACAATCGAAATGAGTTTTAAATATTTACTTCAAATATTATCGTCTTTTTTTTGTTTGTTGTATAAAAATATGAGTATGATGAATGAATTTCATGCAAAAGTAAACTAGTAGTTTACTAGAGTACATATCAGTTGGCATAATCGGTTGGCCGTATTCAAATGTGATACAATACCTAACATCATAGATACTATATCCATCTATTTCTTTTATCTAACTTTTCCATAAACGTGATAGACCATTTTGAGATGCATAAACTTTTAAAAAATCAGTACATTATAATGTAAACACACCTAGTACTAATAAATAATAGAAGAGTATACACATTGTATATTTATCGAAAGAAAAACAAAAAAACGTAGAAAGAAATTCAAAAAATCATTGAAGAATGAACAAAATTGAGGAATAAAATTACACAATAAATCCTCCTAAAATTTACTTGAAGAAAAAAAATCCAGTCTGTCTATAATATATTCGAAGAGCAAAAAGAGGCACACTATGAAATTCCTAAAGTTTACTGAAGAAGAATCAAATCATTATATTGCATTACCAAAAAAAAAAAGCACTATACTGAAAATGCACGATAAAAAATGTTATAAAACACTAAAAATCACAGGAAGAACGCAATTAAAGTTAAGCTACAATACATAGCAGAACAAAAAATGACCCAACAAAAAAAATCCTAAAATTCACTCAAAAATATTCAAAGCAGCAGAAATATGTCAATAATCAATGAAGAAGGAGAAAAGTTACCGCAATTAAAGGTGAAAGAAAATAAGCTAAGAAGAAAAGTTAAGAAATAATGAAGAAACTTGCAACGATTTTTAACTTGTTTTTTCTTAAAAAGAGAACCGATAATAAATAAAATTAGAGTTTAGTTACGTAAAATATAACCAGTTTATCTGATTTAGACCCTTTCAAATAATATTTACAAATTAAATTTTAAAAAAAATAATACGTAAATAAAACTTTTAGGCTGTCAGTTTGGGTAATTTGGGCCAAAGAAAGTTGATAACAGAATGTAAGGGCATTCCCGTTATTGTAACAAAATGAAATGGCAATTTAGTGCATCCGAAACATCTATATTTATTTCTTCTGCTCTTCTTCTTATTACTCTCTCAGAATTTGGCGTTAATCTCAGGCTTCGTTCTCTCGTTCTTTCTTCATTAGATCCCTGTTCCATAATCATCTTTTAGGTAACATCTCTATGTTTTATTATTCATAAATTATAATTTATATTTCATTTCATGTATAAAAACTTATCTAATTAGACTTTGTGTTTTTTTTTTTTTTTTTTTTTAAAAAAAGTTTTCAGATTGATTTTCTCTTGATTCGAGATAGCTTTTTCTTATGATTCTTATCTATAATTTATCAATCATATTGTTAAAATGAAAATTTTCCTTTTTTTGGTTGAATTTTTTGGGCTACATTTACCGTTTTCGGTGATTTGCATTTGATTTGAGGTTATTCATCGCATTTTTTCTTTTGCTTTATTTATGATCTGAATTTGTGTTGTTGTGTTATGATTTGAAGATCAAATCGTATTAACTTTGAATTTTGGATTTTGAATTTGTTTTTTTTTCATAGAGAGCTTTGAATTGTGAATTTAAACTTTGATTTCTGGCAAATTGCTTTCTCATTCAGATCCATTTCATGATATGCTGGTTTTTGCAACAAATTAATACTTTCATTCCGTTTTATATGAGGACATTTCAAAGGGAATTGAGTTTAAGATGTTATATTGAGTCATATATTATGTCAGTGATAATGGAAGAAAAATATTATAATGATAGTCGAAGATTTAGTTTCATTGAAGAACATCATATCAAAATTGAAAGTTCAAGCAAGGGGTTTGCCTTCTTGGTCGAGCTCGTCGCACCAGGCCTGCCTAGGAGCAGGACCCTGTGCGCACCCAAAGGTAGCGGCTGCGGGTTTTCCTTGTCATAAAAAAAAAAAAAAATAGCTTAATGGATCTGAAGGTGTTCTGCATTGACAGTTTGATGAATTTTTTGAGTGTTAAGATTGATAATCATGTCTAACTGTTGTTGAAAAAGTAATATAGAGTAAGGGTTGAAACACTTATTAAGGAAATTTTTTTGGTGTAATTGAAGTTAGCTTTCCACTTTTGATAAAAGATAACTGTCTGTAACACAAAAAAAATCAGATAATGACTATCATGAAAGTGTTTTCCTTTATACAAGGCACACACTAGTTCTGGAAATTTTAAACATTCCAAAATAGACAGTTGTGATATAAATTGAGGAGACGAGAGTACATACTATTTCATTACTTGATTTGTGACTCATAATATATAATTGTTAATATATTTTATTATATCATTTAGTGCTCTTTTAACATAGGGATCACCAACAAGAAGGAAAAATGGGGCTGACATTCACCAAGCTTTTCAGCAGGCTTTTCGCCAAGAAAGAAATGCGAATTCTCATGGTTGGACTTGATGCAGCTGGTAAGACCACCATATTGTACAAGCTCAAGCTGGGCGAGATCGTTACTACTATTCCTACCATTGGTACGTACTTCACTTACATGCATATCTATACTTACAAATTAACAATTCAACTGTAGTATATAGCTTTCAAAAATTGCATCTAAAGCACCTCTGCTTATAGTATTGAAAGAATAACTTTAGAAATTCATAAATGTAATCTATGATTGGATTTTCTTCCTCGGAAGAGAATTCTTTATAGGTGAATTATGAGTCTGCTGAAATTCTAGAATTTTAGATAAAGAAGTGTATCAATTTTGAAGCTTAATTGAATGTTAGCATTCATTTTTTTTTTCATTGTTCAACTGGTTACAAAGGACATTACAGAGGTTACATTTGAATTAAAATTATACTTACATCTTTTATCATAATCTGTTGATGTATATCATAAAAAGGATATTCATGGACATCTGGTGCAATAGAGTAGGGGTATGCATATAATCCTTAAGTTTATCACCTAAAATTCTTTAGGGGGCTATTCTACAGCTTGACTTTCTATGATTAAAAACTAAGAAAACATGGCATGCTCTGTTTGGGGCTTTGATATAAAAGATTAAATTAGATTATGCTAATTAATTTCTATTGTCTGCCAGATCAACATTTTCTAATAGAATGAGGTTGATTTTTTCATTTTTTTTTGGGATTACTTGGCAGTAGGAAATTGTTTATGCTTTTCTAAACCAATTTTTTGGTTTTAAGATGAACAAGTTTTTCGTAATTCTTAGGAAAACATTTTTGTAAATGCACTAAAAGAGAGCCTTTAAAATGAACTAAAGAAAGGAAGTATGTTATGTTTCTTCTATGCTCTTGTTTTCACAACCTTGTTGAAAGTGTTGCTATGAATAGATAATCAGCCCTGTTTTTAGCTTACTCTAACCTCTGTAATTGTATGCTTATAATGTTACTGCTTGGATGATGTCAATAATAATTGATAATTTGCAGGTTTCAATGTGGAGACTGTTGAGTACAAGAACATCAGCTTCACTGTTTGGGATGTCGGGGGTCAGGACAAGGTATAGATGTTTTTATTTTCTAAGGAATATAAGTTAACATAGAGTTTGATATTTGTTTATGATAAACCGGGAGTAAGTCTTTATCTTTTCTTTGCTGATCTTACCGTTCCCCTTTCCTCGACTTATGTGCTTCATAGAATGAAGCCTTTGATTCAACTGTTTAATGCATAGCCACTTCTTTTTTTCAGATTCGTCCATTATGGAGGCACTATTTCCAGAACACTCAGGGTCTCATTTTCGTGGTTGATAGCAATGACAGAGATCGTGTTGTGGAGGCAAGAGATGAGTTGCATAGAATGTTAAATGAGGTAATAATTCTCACACCTTTTTTATATTGTTTTTTGTTTTCAGGAAATGAGATTCAACTTCTAAAGCTTTAAGCTGCATGACAAAAAAAAAAATAAAAAAATAAAAAAAAATCTGCGACTATTTTAAGTGAATAGTACTGAAATCTGCATTGTATACTAATTATCTCTTCAAGCTGATACCTGAACCATTGAAACTATTGCACAAGCATTTGCAATAGTCGTTTTCTTCAAGAGTGATTACAACTTGTGGTTATGACACTGTATATATGTCTGCCAAAAGTCTCTCTTTCTTAAACTCTCCATGCTAAGTCAAACCATCCATATAAATTGAAACATAGGAAGTACTTTTTTCCCTCAATCTTGTCAGATAAAGCTTGCTTAGCAATTATAAAAACTAAAAAATGAACTATTTTTCCAATTGTTTTTTTTTTCTTTTTAAAAACTACAAAGCAATGACTCTAATTTGCTGAAAATCCCTGTACATGGACTAATAATAAATCAAAACTATGAATGAGAAAAACAAAATACTTTATCCCTGACAATAATCTTGGATGTAACTTCATTTTCAAAAAAAAAAAAAAAACTTGGATATAACTTAATTTTATGCAATTCAGAGTTCCTAAATGGAGCCTTGAGTATATTGGCAAATTGTGATTTTGAAATGAATTTTGGCTAATGTGCTAATTTACCTTCTTCATTTTGATTAGTCCAACTTCAAAATCTTAGTTTGGTAATTTTCTAATCTCATTTGCCTTAAGCTAAAGTAGTTTCCATTTAGAGGGAGTTACTTGAGTTAGATTTAAACTTTACTGTGATCCTCATTTAGGAGTATGCCAAAAGTCTGATACTATACACGAATAATCTATGTTATGTTATCAATTTCTATAACAAGGATAGAGTTACTGTCAACAGCACTATCAATGATCTCCCAGCTTGAATGAAGATAAAATAACTGTGCTTGGTCCAAAGTAAAAGAAAACTGTATAACTCTTGACGGTATTGACTGCACCTAATTTAATTCAATTTTTTGGAGCTTCAAGTGGAGCCAAAGATAATGTTTCGGTGATTCCAAATTGTCAAACATTTTTTCTTGAACTTATGGAGTGTGTCATATCGACCAATCATTTTGTCCCTTTGTCTTTGAAATGTTATTTAGGAAGTTATTGTTAGTAAGATGAATGTCATAATTGGAACAGTTCATCAATTTTGATCCATTGTTGAATGGGACAGTTGGTTATTTATGATTTAACCATTAGTAGGTGAAGTACCTAGAAGAGTTCAGGGAGAATAGGTTAAAGAGGAGATTTTTCCTTCTGCTTGTCATTTAATTAAACTAGTAGAGAGAAGTGGCAATACTTCAATTTATGTTTGCACAGGTCAACGTGTCCATATATTGTTTCTTAGGAAAAGAACACATAAAATAGTAAAGGGTGAGTAGGAGCAGGGAGCTTCTATGCTGAACCACAGTACCCAAATGCTTTTTCTGCTCATGGCTCATGCTTACTCTGCTCATAGTTACATTAATTATTAAATGACAAAAGTGAAAGGATTTTGTTCTTAAGTTGGACTTAAACTTTGCCGACTGACCTGTGGAGTTTAATAACATTACTCTCTGTTCCAGGATGAGCTTCGGGATGCAGTGCTTCTTGTTTTTGCTAACAAACAAGATCTTCCCAATGCAATGAATGCTGCCGAAATAACTGATAAGCTTGGACTGCACTCTCTTAGGCAGCGTCACTGGTAGGCACACTTGCTAGCAGTTGTGACAGCTTCCCTTATTTCTGAATGCACTAAATTTTGTCTCGACTACTTTCAGGTACATTCAGAGCACCTGTGCAACATCTGGAGAGGGACTTTATGAGGGTCTTGATTGGCTTTCTAACAACATTGCTAACAAGGTACGAGTACACTTCCTAATTGATTGAATTGGGCTTAGATCTTTTCCTTTTGGTGTTCGGATCAACTTTGTGCACTCATTGTTTTCTCTTCTCTTTGAATCCTCTTTTTACAGTCCTAAGGCAATGGAAGAGTTATTGCGGGTTGATACTGGATGCAGGCAGGTTTTTATCTAGTTTCTTTTCCAAGCAATGTGGTTATGAACATTGTCTTGAAAGGCATTTTGCATCTTGTTAGAACTTAATGAAATGGCTTTGTAATACAAGGGTTGGATATATATGTAATGTTATTTGTTTAGGTTCGAGTATATTTGTATACAAAGACTAGTTCATTAATGACGTTTTTGTTAGTCATTGATCGTGATTGTACTTCCTCTTTTTGCCCCTAATGTGTACCTCACATTTATCTCCTAGGTTTTGAGATGAATAAAACCATGAATGTGTAGTTTCTATATGCTTATAAGATCAATGATTTGCACTTGCATTCTTGCTTTACTTTATGCCCGGAGCTTCCATCATTTTGAGTTTCATCCCTTGAGAGACATAATTATCATCAGATCCTTGCTCCAACAAAAGTTGGTGCTTGGTTATTTGCCTTGATTCTTGCTTAAACTTCCCAATCTTGCTTGTGTGCATATTTCTTTTGGAGGAATTTCAGTGGTTATGAGTAGTGAATGATTGACGATCTGACACAAAATCTTATACATGAATGCAAGTGATACCAAAAATGGGGGTAATCAAGGGGACAAAATGAAGATAAAGAGATCAAAGAAGGAGAATTAAGAAAAAGAGGAAGACCAAAGGAGAAATTGAGAGAGAATTAGAGAGGAAATGGAAATTGTATTGAGCTCACATTCAAATCATGCATTACAATAGCAGTACAGATTCTACTTATACTACAATAAGGAAACTGAAAACAATTACAATGAAAATAACAGAAATTAGAAGTAATCCCAACTAACTTTTCTACCAAAAATTAGAAATGCAAATGGTGTGATCAAGTCGGGGCCTCCTAGCATGTGAATAAGATGACTGAGATGCTTATGTGGCTTTTACTCATCACATATTGATATCAATACCCCTTTTGAAACAAACAGCCTTGTCCTCAAGGGTGACAAAAGGAAATCGAGTCTGAGGCCAATTCCCAAGTAGCATAAGAATGATCAAGACCAGACCATTTAATCAACCATTGAGCTACAATCTTGTTACCTCGCTTGATCATGCGTCACTCCAAGATACACTCAGGTTTTGGGCAGTGATGACTAGACAAATCAAGGATGGAAGGGTGAACAATAACAGTAGGCAGTTCATGACAGTACTTGAGCTGAGATATGTGGAAAATGGAGTGGATAAGGACTTCAGGGGGAAGAAGAAGTTTGTAAGCGACTGCACCTATCTTCTCAACAATAGGATAAGGACGAAAATATATGGAAGTTAATTTGTGGTATGGAAAAATGGAGAGGGAAGACTGTCGATATGACTGTAATTTAACAAACACCCAATCTCCAACTTGAAAATGTTTGTCAGACCTATAGGCATTGGCTAGAGATTGCATCCTTTGTTGAGCCCTATGCAAGTGGAATTTAGTCAAATAAAGCTTGAAGTCTCTGAGCAACATCAGATCCTCAATAACATCAGAAGTAGAGTCATCAAGCAAGTAAGACAATGTAGGGCAGAAGGATAACCATATAGGAGCTCAAAGGGTGAGGTTTGAATCGAAGAATGGGGGCCGAAATTGTACCGTCACTCGCCAAGGACAAGTAGGAGACCCAATCAAATGGAGCATCAGTGTAAAATCATCTGAGATAGGTCTCAAGACATCTATTTAAAACCTCAGATTGGCCATCAGTTTGGGGATGATAAGTTGTAGAAGTTTGCAAAAAAACCCCTTAGGCATTTAAGAAAGCTCTCCAGAAATTGCTAATGAAAATTGGATTCCTAACACTGGTGATGGTAGCAAGGAAACCATGTAACTTGAAGTTGTTATCCAGGAAAATCGGATTAAGTGATTGAGCACAGTAAGGATGAGACAATGCAATGAAATGTCGTGACTTGGTTAACCTATCAACTATCACCCAAATGACAGTTTACCTTTTGACTTAGGAAGGCCTTCAATAAAATCCATAGAACTGTCAGTCCAAGGAAGGGATGGTGTGGGTAAAGGTTGGAGCAAACCAGGTGAAGCTGAAGTATCATACTTTTTCCTCTGGCAGATAACGCATTTCTTCACAAAGGATGCTATGTCGGATCTAAACCCCTTCTAGTAAAAGTATGCCAAAACTTTCCTGGTAGTAGCACAGATCTAATATCCTTCTAGTAAAAGTATGTCAAAACTTTCCTAGTAGTAGCATCAATACCTAAGTGACCACCAGTAGGAGTAGAATGCCATAAAGATAAGATCTTAGTCCTAAGAGTATCATCCCTGCCAATAACCAATTTACCCTTTCCTCTTAGTTGATCAGAGAACCAGGTAAAGTGCTTTTGAGGCTGAACCTACCAAGATGAATCAAAACATTCTTAGCCAACCAACTAGCTTTGATTTCATCCAATAAATCCACCTGAACTGAGGACACCATAAGGGCCATAAGCTCAACACCTTTAATTCGAGATAATGCATCAGCAACTAAATTTTCCTAACCCTTTTTATATTGGATCTCAAAATCAAATGATAACAACTTAGCTAACCATCTAATCTGTAAGTCTGTGAAGTTTATGTTCCAACAAATACTTTAATGCTTTCTGATATGTCTTCACAATGAAATGTTGTCCAAGCAAATACTAGACCACTTAGTAACAACAAACACCAAAGCTAGCAATTCCTTTTCATACACGAATAAGGTAGCATGGCAACTAGAAAGACCCTTTCTAGTAAAAGCAATGGGGTGGTCATTTTGCATCAATATAACACCAATGCCAAAGCCACTGCATCTATCTCAACAACAAAGGGAATAGAGTAATCAGGTAATGCTAGGACAAAAGCATATGTCAATGCTACCTTCAAGTTATTGAAAGCTTGAGTGACATTGTCAAACCATATGAAGTTGTCCTTTTTTAACAATTCAATAAGTGAACTATTAAGGAAACCATATCCTTCAATAAATTTCCTATAATACCCTACTAGGCCTAAGAAACCTCCAAGTTGTTTAAGGTTGCCAGGAGTAGGACAGTGTTGAACAACTTGAATTTTCCTAGGATCAATAGAAACACCATCACAAGATATGAAATGGCCTAAATACTCCACCGTAGAAATTCCAAACACACATTTGTATTGTTTTGCCAATAAATATTGTTGCACCATGATATCAAAAATAATTTGTAGATGAGTAAGGTGTTCCTGTAAGGACTTACTATAGATCAAAATGTCATAAAAAAAGACCAAAACAAACTTCCTCGGGTATCATTGAAAACCATGGTTCATCAGACATTGGAAAGTGGAAGGTGCATTAGTCAATCCAAAGGGTATTACTAAAAACTCATAATGTCCCATATGAGTTTTAAAAGATGTTTTGGGAATGTCTTCACAACCATTCTGATCTGGTGGTAACCAGACCTCAAGTCCAATTTGGAGAAAAATTTGGCTCCTGCTAATGCATCCAGAAGATCATCTATAATAAGGATAGGAAACTTATCCTTTATTGTGCTTTGGTTAAGCTCTCTATAATCAATACAACCTCCATGAACCATCTTTCTGTCCCACTACTACTACAGGAGAAGAGAATGAACTATTGCTATACTGGATGATCCCTTGCTTAAGCATGCCATTAACATTTTCTATAATGTCCTTCTTCAAGGCTAAGTATCTGTACGGTCTGATATTAGTAACTTTAACCCCAGGTTTCATATGAATTTTATGATCACATGATCCTCTTTGTGGTGGTAATGCCACAGGTTCAACAAATATCATGTTATACTGGTTAAGTAGTTGAGTAATCTCAAGAGGAGTACCTTCCTCACTAGAAATATGTAAGGAACAATGTTGAACTTCAACTGTTGCACCACCATGTGAAGGTAATATACATGAACAATTCTACTTCATCTCCTGACAATTTGTTTATAGCCTTAGAACTGGTCAACTTACATTTCTCATGCATGTTGTTTGCCTTGGTGAGTGAAAGACATAATAAGTTCATTAAAGTCCATAGTCATTGGACCTAAGGTATTCATCCACAAATCCCCCAAGGCTATGTCATACTTACCAATAGGGAAAAGTATTAGATCAGAATAATAAGTTGTACCGTGAAACATCCATTAAAAAATTTTGACTACTCCTGATGTAACTTCCCTGAAATTATTACCAAGGTTAACATATCTTACTGGAGTAGGAACAACTGTGCAGCCTAGCCTCTTTACAAACTCCATAGAAATGAAATTAAGAGTACTCCCACCATTAAGTAGAATTTGTATTGGCTTTTTACCACTGTATCTGATCACCTGAATAGTTTGAGCTCCCTTAATACCTGCAAGTGCACAATATGAAATCATAGGTGTTTCGCCTTCAACTGTTGTCATGTTAGTATCCTTTGCTGGTTCAAGAATAGAAGAATCTATCACAGGTGTTAACTCCTCCACTATACAGTCCTCTAGCACCATCACAAACATATGCTTAGGTAGGTTACATTTATGTCTAGGGCTATACTTTTCATCACAAAAGTAACATAGTCCTGAGCCCCTTTTGCTTGCATCTCAGCAGGTGAAATGGTCCTTCTAGATCTAGGATTACCACCATTAGGGGTGTTGGCCATGACCTCTCTAGAATTTTGTTGGTAACTGTAGTTGGAAGATCTAGCAGTAGGTCCTTCTTTCCTGAGGGACTACTTAGATCAACTGGCCTAGATCCTCTAGCATTAGCAGACAAGGTTGCCTCAACCAATCAAGCTAATCTACAAGCCTTTTGTAGAGTTTGAGGTTCATGCATTATAACAGTACCTAATAACTCCTTCTTCAGTCCACCCAAAAAACAGGAAACAGCTTGAGGTCCAATTAGGTTGCACTGAGTCAACAACTTATCAAATAAGAACTGAAACTCTCTAACTGTGCCTATTTGTCTCAATTGTTTCAACTCCAACATGGGATCAAAGAATTCATCCCCAAATGTTTCTGATATAGCTGCTAGATATTCATCCCAATGAAGTGGTACAAGAGGGTTTCTGCATTTTAGATAGGACTGGTGCCAAGCTAAGGCTTCATCATCTAAGTTCATAACAACAAGCTTTATCTTATAAGGCTATAATGCAAAGGTGTTTCATCTACTGAAAAATAGTGTTCGTTCCTAAACAACCAAGTTTTGAGATTCTCACCATTGAAACGAGGAAAGTTTAGGTTGTAATTTCAAATATGATTAACGTGGTGGGGATTAGATCCGAGAATACCCATTGTCAATGGAGGTCCCTTGTCTCTGGGAATTGAGCAAGATGCATTCCCCTTGCCTGATGGTGGAGATGGAATCCATCCACCGAATCCTTGAGAGCATTCACGATTCTCAACACCTCAGCTTGCCTCTTATCCATGCCTGCCTTCAATTCTAGATGTTTATCTTCCATAACGGAGCATAAATAAATTTGTTGAGCACCCAAATCTTCGTATTGTTCCTAGAGATCATTCACAACACTTGTTTCCTTCTGAGGACCCATATTTGACCAATTCGAACCTGACTCTGATACCAATTGATACAAAAAATGGGGGTATCAAGGGGACAAAATGCATATAAGAGGGAAAAAGAAGGAGAGTTGAGAGAAAGAGGAAGAACAGAGGAAGAACAGAGGAGGAATTGAGAGGAAATGGAAATTGTATTGAGCTTTCAATTCAAATCATGCCTTAAAATAGCACTACAAATTCTACTTATACTACAATAAGGAAACTGAAAACAATTACAATGAAAATAGTAGAAATTAGAAGTAAGTAATCCTAATTAACTTTCCCACAAAAAATCAGAAATGCAAATGGTGTGATCAAGCCTACTCATCATTGACGGGGCCTCCTAGCATGTGAATAAGATGACTTAGATGCTTATATATTACTCAACTCATATTGGTATCAGCAAGATCGCAAAAGTTAAGGATGTTCACAATAATATAAGAAGATAATGATTCCACTGATATCTGTTCATATGTAGATTCTTAGGATAGCTTAACTTGAGAAACTCCTTTTCTATATCTAGCACACTTCCTTTCAATAAAATTTTGATTGTGAAAATGTTCTTTTAGAAGAAGAGGGGATTTAGGTTTTATTTGCTTGCATGGAAGTTTGTAGTGTAATAATTCAAATTTCATTTATTGAGAAGCCCAACTTCTATCTCTTTCACATTTCCTTTGGATAACTTTTTGATGGACAAAACATTGTTCGTATGATTTAAAGAGAGGAGTTGGGACTTATTTATTTGCACACAAGTTTTAATCTTAATCATTTAGATTTTTGTTATGGAGAAGCTCTGTTTTCATCTCTTGCATACTTCTTTTAGACAGCATTTTGAGGATCCGGAACCTAAATGACAGAAAAACGGCAATTGGGCCTAAATAATGGGAAAAATACATAACTTGGACCCATAAGACAAAATACTTATCAAAATTGGATCCCACCAAATATATTTATACTGATTGTATCCACGACTCAAATTATATGTCCGAGTGGTCCCTTGTTCTATTTATTGGACCACTGCTTCTTCATCCTTAATACAGTCAGAGTATACTCTGATGGTATCAAGTAGTAAACACAGGTTAGTAGTAGTTAAAAGTAGGAGATATGAAAGTAAGGGGTAGTTGCTTGTAAATAGTTTTCTTTTTTGGAGTATAATTTTCCTTTTCCTAATAAAAAGGAAAAATTACGGTAGGTGATAATTCATAATATTTGTTTACCACTTTTCTTTATAAATTACCAAATTATCCAAAATGATCTAATTCAGATAAAAGGTTCATATTTGATGTACTTACTTAATACATTAGACACGGTTTATCGCCATCACGTGGCTAAATAACACTATTAAAAAAAACTTTTTTGTTTATATTATTTTTGTTGCTTTTTTTTTATTTATAAAATGAACCTTTTCCTTTCTAATTGTTTTCACTTTTTTTTTTTTTTTTTTTGGAAAAATGAATATTTATATCGTTTTATTATTTTTATTTATTTTTAATCTATTAAGGTGAGAATATATGACAGTCAACTAAATATCGATGCATTACATAATTATTTATACAATTCGATACATGATTATACATATTTATACAATATCTATATATTACATACACACTATATAATTATTTGTACATTATATATGCATGTTTATATACCATGTTTTATACAATATTGATGCATTAGATATACACTAAATAACTATTTATACGATATTGATACATTACATTTACACTACATAACTATTTATACGATATTGATACATTACATTTACACTACATAACTTTTTATACAATATTGATACATTACATATACACTACATAATTATTTATACATCATATATACATGTTCATAAACAATTTTGACAATATACATACATGTTTATCTACTATCTATACAACATTAGTACATTACATATACATATTTAACTGTTACTTGTTAAAATAAGTAAAAAAAGTTGGTTATTTTGCCGCAGTCAATCATAGTTAATAAAAAATAAAAGTAAATCGGATTGATAATTATTTAGCCACAATGAAACTGTGGCTAAATAGCGATAAACCATAGCTATATAGTAAATTTGACTATATTCCATCTTATATTTTTTGGGCTATAATTTTTTGTAAACTAATTACTTTTTGGTACATATTTGAAAATTATCCCAAATAGAAGGAAATTTAACAAGGCAAACATATAATATGTATTTATGATAAACCACTATAATTTCAAAAATTACAATTTATAGCTATATGTAGGGTTTTATAGAAAATTTCTCTCTTCTTTCTCTCTCTCTGTAACACCTAGAGGTGCAAAACTCAGTTGAAAGTTGGAAAGTGCAGAAACCAGCTGAATATAATTTCAAAAAATTACAATTTATAGCTATATGTAGGGTTATATAGAAAATTTCTCTCTTCTTTCTCTCTCTCTGTAACACCTAGAGGTGCATAACTCAGTTGAAAGTTGGAAAGTGGAGAAACCAGCTGAATTTTGCAGCTTTACGAGTTTCACAAATAGTGTTTACAAATCGTCGAATGGTTCACCGATCATGGATAGACTCGTAGAAATGAGTTTAGAAATTCAGAATCTTGGGTCTCAATGCACGAGCCAACATTATGGCTCGTAAAAGAAATTACGGGTCATAGTTGGGTCTCGTGGATGCAATTTTTAGGAAGTTGTAATTTCAGTACATTAACTTGTACATAAAGACTTTACGAGTGGTGTATTGGATTACAAGTCGGAGATGAAGGTTCATGGTTCATTCTTCAAAAACTTGGAATTTCATTAGTTGAGGTCTACAATTGAACAGTTGGTCTTTAAAAGAATATATAGTTTGTAGAATGTTCTGTAATGTCCGTTCGTCAATTATTTCCTAGGATTAATTGAGTTTTTTTCCTACTCTTTTATTTCTTATACTATGTCATTTGGACTCATTTTGCACATTTTAATTGATTCCTAAGAGCTCTCTCACTTCTCCATTCACTTGCATTCTCCCAAACTCTAAAATCCTCACTCAAGTCTTCTCTCTCAAGGCAAGGCCAAGGCTCCAAGGATTTCAAGTCTTCTTCTTCAATTCCACCTAGTGTTTTTATTAAGGTATATGAAAACTTCATCAATGGTTCCTTCTTCATCCATTGAGTCATAAAGAATCCTAAATTTCTCAATTTCTTACTCTTCCTCAATTTTAGGATTTCATAATTTCTCATGGGTTCTATTAATGTCAACTTTATTCTTCATGATTGATCTTAGTATGCAGGATTGATCATAATTTAATATTTTTAATGATATTTTCATGAAGTCATATTATGCAAGTAATCTGTGATCATGACTAAGCTATTTCTCTGTGTGTATATTATGATATGAATGTTTCCATGGGTGAATTATTCTTTTAGATAAAGTGTCATTCAATTTATGATTATGATGATTTAGATGCTTCAGATAAGTGTCTCGCGTTATGAATTCATGATTTTAAGGAGCTATTATTATGGTTATCAAATTTTTCATGAAAGATACAATATTACCATATTCTTACTGTTTCTATGAGTATGCATATGCATGTTTTCCGTTGGGAAATTACTTAGCACCGAGTATGACTAGTGGCGATTATCCAGGTCCGAGAACTATGTGTTCCTATAGGACTTAGTCTTTACAGACTTTAGCTAGTGAATCCATCTTAGCTCATGATTTATGGTCCTTATCTTAGCAAGTAGGACACTCTCTTTTTGGTCTGGGAGTAGTACAGTGAACTCCATGTTATAGCTCACTTGGTTTATATTGGTTAACAATGTCTTCCCTACAAGAAAAACAACCTACAATAAAGAGAAATCTAATACTAGAAAGTTCAAATATGGTCCCAAATAGTCTATTGTGACGGGCAAAGGCTTGTCACCACACATCCTGATAGACCTCTTCACTAAAGGTCAAGTGCAACAGACTCCTTTAGTTGGTCCTTAAATGTCTTTAGAGATGGAAGCAAAGTTGGTCGCAAAATACTTTTAAAGGCCATGTATCTTATCTCAAATAGTTGATTTTCTTCTTTAAAAACTAGTTATTTTCTGGTCATTAAATTAGGATTGGTCAAAATCGAACCGAAATCGATAACCCGAATACAAAAAAAGCTATTGGTCTATCGGTAATGAATTATTGGTTAGAGGTATTGGTAACAATTTTGATTTTCTTTATTACCGGGTTATCGGTTCTTAACGGTTTGAAGTTTTTTTTAACGGGCTAAACGATAATCCGATAGTAAATTAAATAATTATATTTATACTATTTGGTATATGAAGACTTAGAGTTTAGTTTCATATATTTATTTTAGGTTTCTCAAAATTTCGGTTATTCTATAATGTGACAGTGTTTGCTTTTGAAAAAGATGCATTCTGAAAACTCACGTGCATGGTCCATTTGGTTTGTCACCTTGTTTCTAAGTGATTTTCCAAGATTTTTTTGTGTTAAATCTTAATGGTTAAACCGATGACCGAACAGATAACTAATGACACGGTTCTATAAGATTAAGCATGCCTACAAACCGATAACTAAAAGGTCGAACCAATTAATTTTAAAATTAAACCAACCAGTACACAATCCTACATTAAATCCCTCCAACGATGAGCAACTACCTCGTCATATATCATTTTTTTTTATGACTAGTAGCCACCTCATCCTAGAGTAACCTTTAGGGTTGAGAAGTTGTCTCATCCTAGATGAACCTTTAGGGACGAGCAATATTTTTGGTCTCTATTTGAATACCAATGTTTCTTAAGCTTCATATCAAAAAATTATAAATTTTATGAATAAATATAAGACTGCTTCTGAAAATCTCCAAACAAAAGGCTGATACAAATATAAATATTGATTATATTTGCTTAAGAAAAAGGCTTTGCCAATTAACATCCCGAGCTAGAAATGATATCAAGTTTTGCATAACTATCATAGAATAATAATAATGATCTTGCGCATCGTCTAAACTTTTATCTTGACTTGTAACTTCATTCTTCAAAATCTTTAAGTACAAAATTTTTGAAAAGACCATAAATAATTATTTGTATATATAATAACTAGTTTTCGACCCGTGCCTTGCACGCAGATTTTTAATTAACATATACAAAATTTTAAAAATTACATAAACATTAAAAACTATGAGTTATAATTGCAAGCATCTAAAGTTTCAATCCTGAAATACAATAAACATGAAAAGGAAAAGAAAACAACAATATTTGTATTTGAATTAATGCGAAGATTATAATATTTATAAAATCTCTTTAAAAAAAAAAAAAAGACATGTAATCCCCTGATTCTTCTCTTCACAAATGTTCTGGATTTGATGGAAAACTTGCGGCTCAACACTTGGAAAGAAGACTTCTTTGTATGCGGAAGACTTGTAGATCACCACTGAAGAGCAATGATTCTCTATGTATTTCTATGTGTATGTATATGTCTGTTCTGGTCTTATGAAGACCTCTTTATATAGGCTTGACATAGGGTTTGAGGGGTATTTTGGTCCGAGCAATTTTGGCCCCTAGGCTTGAAGAACATGAGTTGGGCTCATCTTGTCAACTTAATGGATTGGCCCAAATGTAATTTGGACTTGATTTAAGTCATTTAATTTTGACTTAAATATTAATCAGACTTAATTAACCATTAATTTGACTTGGTCAACGTATCATGAGGTTAAGACTTAATCCAAATTTAATATGGATTTATCAATAAAACTTCATTGTCTACAAACGTCCCCTGCTTCGAGGCTTGTTAGGTGCTCGATTTGTCGAACTTATAAAGACAAGCCTTGAAGTATTTGTGAACCAAATGTTTTTTTTTTAGTAGTTGATCTTTCACGAAACCTTTGAAGCTTTATGAGAAATGACTATTCCGATATGTTGAGGTCAGTATTTACCAGAGTCTTCATGACAACATTCTCTAATTTGTAAGGGATTATTTGACTTTTGATCGTTTACCAACTCATTTTTGACTTGGAGTGTTTCGAGCTCATGAAGACATATTGCATGTCATTTCTTCATAGTTTGGTGATTTTATTTGGGTCATCAACTACAAAATGACCGCCAATTTAACGAGCAAGGATTGCGTCTACAAGCTTGACTTGGTGATAAAGGGCTTGTGATTTCGACGAAAATTTTAGGCATTGCTTTCTTTGGGGTTGAATGCCTTGCCAGTGATTTTTTTTTGTTTTTGTTCAATCACTTGAATAAAACGCAAGGAGTTCAAATTCTCATTACGCAAGTCTATCCTCATTCGGGGCATTTTTTTTACTCTCCATGTTAGTTTTCGAGAAAACTTTACCATAATTTTGGTCTCTATGAAATTTCCATAGCTTGACTTCATGGAAAAAATTCCATATTTTGATTCCTATGGAAAGTTACCATAATTTGGTTCCTATGGAATTTTCATAACTTGATTCCCATGGAAACTTATCATAATTTGGTTCCTATGAAATTTCCATAATTTGATTCCAATGGAAACTTACCATAATTTAGATCCTATGGATTTTCCATAACTTAATTCCTATTGAAAATTTCCATAATTTAATTCCTATGAAAAGTTACGATAATTTCCAACTAAATTTTCCATCATTATAATTTTTCATAATTTGTAGGAGTCAAATTGATGTTTCCATATTTTGAAATCTATATATACCCACATTCTCTTGGTGATTGTATATTGCATTGTCGCATCATCAAGTTCAATTGAGTCCTTCTCTCTTAAGTAGGTTCTTTTTAGAACTCTGATTTTCATCACTTTTTTTTCAGCTCGGCGGGACTTTGGTAGAAAATTCATATCTCATTGTAGGAATATTGAAATCGTGATTTGTTTGATTTTCTAGAAACTAGACTCATAGAGGTACTATAAAGGAAAATCACGATAAAAAAACTCTCGAATTTACTCCGGTAATTTTTTGAACTCTGCCTAAAATTCTAATGAACTGAATACATCAGCTTTGTGCGACTTCGTGAAAAAAATCATATCTCGACGTAGGACTAACAAAATCACAAGTGGTTTGCGGTGTTGGAAAGTAAATTCATAGGGCTACATCATATACAAAAACCATGAGTAGATTGCATCTGTGCTGATTCAGTTTTCTATTTGAAATCACCGCAAAAATTTGAGGCTACCACCTTTACTTTGGACATGTTCTTATGAATCTAAACTTTTTCCTTTTCATTTTTTTTTGTTGCAGATTTTGGATAGAGAAATATGACTTCGATCCCGCAACATGATGCACTTCCGCAACCGAGATTCACCGCATCCTCTTCTTGAAATAGTTAGTGACGACCAACAAAACCCAAATGCCGAAGTTCTACTTTTGGATGTTTAGCCTCCGACTATCGGTGTCTTCTCCCTTGTTAGTGGGACATATGATGAATCCTTTCTCCTTAACAATGGTAAAATATGGATACCAAAGACATCATGAGAAAATTCTCGAGCAAGGCTACTCACATGAAAGTTCATTTACTGAAATCCGCAATTCATCTTGACGTAGCATCATCCAAATATTCTCATTCTGATGGAAGTTTCAACAATTGGAGTGTTCCCTCTTTTTACTTTGGCAATGTTTGCTACACACCTGGTTACTCGAATGGGTAGAAGACGTGCTGCCCCATCACAAGGAAATTTTGGAGCTCATCAAGGTTTATGATGTTTTATATGCTTCTTTGTTCACATATGACTATGATGATAGTGCTCCATGCTTTTTGTGAACTTTGGCACCCATCTACCAACACACTTTCTACTTTCATTCGAGAGATGTCCATATCACTTTGGGACTTACAAGCAATTGGAGGTCTCCCTGTACAAGGCACTTTTATGACGAAGTTGTTCCCTCAGCGAAAGAATCGACGCAAATTGATACTCAAAGTGAATTGCTTCTTCCCAAAAGTTATTGATATATGCTTTCGGCATTCTACAGATTAGCAAAAGATGATCTCCATGAGGTGTCCGTCCATTACTGGGTAAAGTTTTGGTTTAGAGGACCTAGTAATATGCCGAGCCTCTAGCAAAAGGTGTCAAAGGTACAAACCATAGAGCCAAGGTTAAACCATAATCCTTCTGGACATATTGATTCGAACTTCCTACTGCGGATTGACAAGGAGAATGCCCCCTTTGTCGAGTTAGATTTGGAAGAATCACTTAGAGATGAGACTAATTTTGTTAGGTCTCTCTAAGTGATTCTTCCACATCTAACTCAACAAAGGGCGTATTCTCCTCGTCAGTCCGCGGTACACTACTAAAAAATTGTCAAAAAACGATGGCCAAAAGCAATGGACTGCGTCGCTTTTTTGGTCAAAATCGACGAAAAAGCAACGAGTCATCTCCGTTGCTTTTTAGCCCGACACTTTTCAAAAAGCGACGACTGCATCACTAAAAAGCGACGGACTACGTCGCTTTTCAAAAGTGACAGACAGTGTCGCTAAGAAGTGATGGACAACGTCGCTTTTTGATCTTTTTTATTTTTTAATAAAAGTGACAGTCTCCATCGCTTTATTTTAATTTTCATTTTTTTTTATTTCTAAAATGCGACGCAATCCGTCGCTTTTCTGGAAATTTTATTTTTGAAAATCCTAGAAAAGCGACGGACAAAACCACGCTGTATGTCGCTTTTCTGGGATTTTTAAAAAAATAAAACCCAAAAAAGCGATGAAAAAAGCCACGCTGTCCATCTCTTTTCCTGCAATATTTTTGACAGCTCAAACTAGCATTTTTTGCTGCATACCTGCAAATGCAATTCAATTCAATTCTACACTATTTAGTCCAATCAAACACACACAATTATAAACAATCTAAACAAAACATAAAACAACAAAGTTAAAATAACATTCAAAAGTATCTAAATCATAAATTAAATAATAATAAAGTCATTCAAAATTCGTTTAAAAAAGTTCATACATATATCCAAAGATCTAAACTAGGGAGTGAGATCTACATAATCATCCTCATCACTCTCGTCGTGGTGTCATCGGGAGCAGACGTAGTAGGTCGACGAGTGAGGTTCATCACTTGTTCTTTGATTTGCTGAACGGTCTCACTTATGCTTTCTTGTTCAGCTATTCTTCTCTACTTCGACTCTGCTAGTGCCACTGTAATTTAGCTATTTGATCCGACATAGCAGCAATTTGAACACTGTCAAGTGCCTCGACTTGACGTGACGATCCAATACCTTCTAAGCCTGTCTGGAGTCGTTTAACATCATTTCGATAGCCTAGACCATAACATCTACCCTTGTGTGTCCCCCTACCACTTTTTCTTTCCAAATCTGGGTGGACAGTTCAAGTGTCAATTGGACCGAACTATCTAGATTCTCAACGATGTACTGATGAAAGTCATTCTGCATATTAAATATAAAAATTGACATCAATATATATACATATCATAAATATATTCACTATTAATATATATTATTCATATTAAATAACTTACAAAAGTTTGTTCGGCCCTTTCCTCCACCCACACATTATGATCCGACTCATTTTCTTTCTTCCCGACATGAGTCTTCTTGAAAACCTCTGGTTCAATGGGAGTGCGTCCTAATTCTTTTTCCTATAAATAAAAACTAAAATTTAAAATGATATATATGAATCAACTAATTGTTTACTTAAAAGTTTGAATAAGAACTTACCATCTCTCGTGCAATTGTTCTAACCGTCTTTGTACCTCCGGTGTGCAACGAGCCACCTTTAAGACTGCCTCTAGCGTTTTTGGCTTGATCTGATATGGCCTTAAACTTGCTTGTGTTCCAATGCCGACCCAATTCATTAAAAACATGAGGCAACATCCAACCGAGACGTTCACCACTATCCCGAACTTTCTTTAGCCAGCTAGACAGTCTGGTGGATGCCTTCCTCTCAAATGTGGTCCCAATGACCAAATGGTACCTCAACTCCCAAGTACACATAGTCTGAAAAAAATTGAATAACATTAATTAGATCAATAGTAAAAAAAAAGTAAAGTATACTAAACTTAACTAAAAAATATATACCTTAAAGTTATTAAACATCGCCTGACGTATACTGTTTGGAATCTCGCTGCAAGAGTGATAAGCCTGTGTATAGAGTCTTCTAACACAGTCTTTTAAAGCCCAGGCAACATCCTTTGCAGGATGCCACCTGCAAAACACATAATAAATATGTTAGTTCAAACAAACTTACGATGATCCATCCGGCTCAATCATAACTCTACCAGGAGCTAGAGCAGGCATCATATCATGTGATGTAGCACTAGGTGTAGCTGTAGACAAGGGTGATACATCAGGATGCACAAAACACTGAGTCAATGGAGACGTACCACGCATAGTATCTGACTGCTCGCTAGTAGAATCTCTAAACCTCATGGCAGATAACTGAGGAGATGTACCTGTGGGAGATGGAGTACCCGCCGATAAGGGTCGTGCTCGATGAATAGCCTTTAAAGGTAGGTCCTCATAGCGTCGTAAAGGCAATGCTTGCGAAGTAGATGAAGCATCGACTGATCGACGGTAATTAGGATAATATTGCCGAGGATCCGCTATACCAAATGGAATAGCAAATAAATGAGTATCATGGCTGATGCGCTCTGGCGCAGAAGAAATAGATTTTGCAATATCCTCAGGATCTATCGGTCTCCTAGACTTCTTCTTTTTAGCCTGTTTAGTCTAGCTAACTCCAAGATGCTCGCAATGTCTATCACCGTCATCGCCTAATGACATTTGTATGCAAATTTACATGTATAATATATATAAAAATCATAAATTAAATAAAATTAGCAAAATAGACTTACATATATACTAGCTAGCTTTCATTCTACACTATTCCTCCTCGCTTGTTTCAATTCCATTATTCTCCCATTCTTCCTTCTCTATTGTTTCATTTTCCCATTCTTCGTCATCAAATGATTCATTTTCCTCATTCTCGGATAGTTCTTCCTCAATATTCAGTATCTCATCTTTAGACACTTCTTCTAATATGTGTTGAGGATGTTGTAGTGTGGTTTCCAATTCAACATCAACTTCTTGTTGAACAATTGCAACATCATTTTGATACTCCACATTTAAGACATTGTCAATTTCAATTCTTCCCACAAGCTTACTTTTTATAATAACCCACCAATCAGCTTTGTCTCTACGCAATGGATATGAAGCTTAATACACTTTTTTAGCATTTTGTGCAATAATAAAAGGATCATAACTTCTGTATTTCCTGGTGTGCTTAACTTCAATTATATTATGTTGATGGTCCACCTTTGTGCCTCTATGTGATGGGTCAAACCACTCACACTGCAACAATACAATCTTCTTCTTAGGCTAACCTGAATACCTCACTTCAATAATCTCTTGAATGACACCATAATATTCAATAGTTTGACCAGTACCATCAACATCACCTTGTATGTAGACACCGCTATTATTTATTTTCTTGTTCATAGAAACTTCTTCAGTTTGAAACTTAAAACCATTGACACAATACTTATTCACTGTCAATACTTGAAATTCAGGTCCAAGTGCTACTTCTTTCACTAATTGCAAATGTTGGACACTTGATTATTCATCGTAAACCTACGTGATTGTTATTTCAAGTAATATAATTTAGTATAACATGAATATATTATTAAATACTTATTGATTGCACATGACTTACATAGTTCCTCAACCATTTGGAAAACTATGTATAGATAGCTTCATTACCCCATGTGTTTACGAACAAGCTGATCATTTTACATTCAAGTATTTCATTAGTTAATGATCACTTATTAGTATGTAATTTAATAACATATTTTTAACACTTACTTGACATATGAATGAATCTCTGGACAATTAAACAAAATATGGGTCACAGCTGATTGCATTTCCATATTAGTGAAGCCTCGCTTTCCACGCTAGATCATCGACCATTTTGATTAAAAATTGATATTGGTGGAAATAAAGGATCAATATCGCTTTCATCATTGCGATTGGGCCTGTTTCTCCTACATGACACATCACGACCAAAATAATAAGAATAAAAATCACCAATTTCTCCCAATATGACCTTGAACAAATGATCCTTCGATCCTTCCCCTTTGCTTAATCGTTTGCTTTGAACTACCAATTTTTCTGCATGTATATATGTATATATATGTTAATATATAAAAGACTTGGTGAATATATATAACTTAGTGAATATTTCAAATGGATACCTCTCAAATAGATACATCCATCTTGTTTGAACCGGACCTCCAAGGCGGGCCTTTTGTACAAGGTGAATTGGAAGATGCTCCATCACATCAAAGAAACCACATGGAAATATCTTCTCCAACTTAGTAGTAGTAACAAGAAAATTTCCCTCCATCCTGTCTAAACTACTCTCCAACAACTTTTCAGAACACAAATCTTTAAAAGAAAGACTTATCTCTATGATTGGTTTCCATATCTTTCGGGTAGATGGCTAAAAGCGATAGGAATTAAAGTTTCCATGAACACATGACAATCATGACTTTTCATACCTATCAATTTTCCTTCATTCATATCTGCCCGCTTTCCTAAATTTGAAGCATAGCCCTCAGACATCCTCAAATTTTTAACCCACTCAATAATTTCACGTTTCTCATCCAATGTGAATGAAAGCTGGTTTTGGGCATAATTATTTTACCACTCTGTAATTCCTGCAGCCATAATTCTTTTCTCCTACAATATTCCTTTATGGCCATTCTAGCTTTTGGATTGTCTTTTGTCTTACCCTTAACATCCATCACTGTATTAAACAAATTGTCAAAGTAAATTTTTTCAATGTGCATCACATCTAGATTATGTTGTAGTAGATTGTCCTTCCAATACAACAACTCCCAAAATATGCTTTGTTTGGTCCAATTATATTCAATACCATATCCAGGAAGTCTAGAAGGTGAAATTTCTGTAACTTTAGATAATTGAGAAACTCTCTCTCAAATTTGATGCCCTATGGGTAATAGAGGTGGGGGGTCACTTTCAACCTTATTTTTCCTAAATGCATTTTTCATCTTTCTAAACTAGCGATGTCAATCAAACCATGCATTTTTTTTTGCCATGCTTTAAAGTGAATGCCTTACTATTTTCCATGCAATACGGACATGCTAGTTTTCCAGCTGTCATCCAACCAGACAACATCCTGTATGCAGGAAAATCATTAATAGTCCACATTAAAGAAGCACGCATAACGAAATTCTGCTTAGTTGATATATCATAAGTCAAAACGCCTTCAAACTACAATTGTTTGAGATCATATATCAATGGTTGTAGATAGACATCAATCAAACTTTTTGGATTACGGGGACCTGGAATAACACAACTTAGAAAGATGTAGGGACTGGTCATGCACATTTCCAGAGGAAGATTATACGGAGTAAGAAATACCGGCCAGTATGCATAAGACAAAGCATTATTAGAGAATGGTGTGAAGACATCTGAACACAACCCCAATCTAACATTTCTTGGTTCACTAGCAAAATCAGGATATACATTATCAAAATGCTTCCATGCTTCACCATCAGATGGATAAGACAAGACACCGATCAACCTTTTATATTCACGATGCCATCTCATATGTGGGGCAGACCTCATCGATGCATACAACTTCTTTAACCTAGGAATGAGAGGTAGATAATGTATCACCTGAACTGGGACCATCTTTCCAGCCGGAGTCCTCTTATAACGAGCATGTCCACAAAATTTACAATTTTCTAATTCACTATCAGTCTTGTAAAACAACATGCAACCATTAACACAACAATGAATTCTATCGTACGTCAATCCTAACTTGGACACCAAACGCTTTGCCTGATAGAAGTTTTTGGTATGTTAAACTCTGGATTAACTAGTTCACCCAAAAGATCAACCATTGAGTCCATAGCAGCATTAGGAACATTCCAATCTGATTTAATATTCATTAATCTAACCATAACTGACAAGGCATGACAAGGCAGAATGCGGACTCCCTTCACATGGTGCACGACTAGACTCTTCTAATTGATCATAAAAGCGTCTTGCTTCTTCATTAGGAGCTTCATCAAAATATTGTTCCGGTTCCATCCCATCTTGAACTCCGAAATCATCATTGATCATTTCATGAACCCTATCATGTTCAACCCTAACCTGTTCAACTCTAATTTGGCCATGTGGTGCAACCATATTATATACATCCACAGACATCAAATTATAAAACATACCATCCAATCCATCACTTTCTCCATGATCAATCCATAGAAATATCTAGGCTTAAATCCATTACAGTACAAATGAACCATAACTCTATCTGGTTTAAAAAATTTTAAGCACTTACATGCACTACAAGGACACCTAACCAATCCATTATTCTTGAAAATGTCAAGTGTCATTGAATAAAATTTCTAACACCGTCAATAAACTCAGATTTCAAACCAACACCACTTTCATAATGCAAATTATACATCCACAAACGATGATCCATCTACAAAAATATAGCTATTCAATTATATTATAAATAAAATTTAATAATAATTTTACTAGTAGTAGTCCTAAAACTAGTTTAGTATTGACTTAACCACATTATTTATTTTAACTTATTAAAACAACTTAACAACTTTTTAACTTGAACTAGTTTAGTTTTGAATTAATTCCAACAACTAAATCCATCAACAAAACCACATTATTTAATTTAACTTATTTAAACAACTTAACAACTTTTTAACTTGAACTAGTTTAGTTTTGAATTAATTCCAACAACTAAATCCATCAACAAAACCACATTATTTAATTTAACTTATTTAAACAACTTAACAACTTTTTAACTTGAACTAGTTTAGTTTTGAATTAATTCCAACAACTAAATCCATCAACATAACCACATTATTTAATTTAACTTATTTAAACAACTTAACAACCTTTTAACTTGAACTAGTTTAGTTTTGACTTAATTCCAATAACTAAATTCATCAACAAAACCACATTATTTAATTTAACTTATTTAAATAACTTAACAGCTTTATAAACTTTAACTAGTTTAGTATTGACTTAATTCCAACAACTAAATCACATTATTTATTTTTACTTATTTAAACAACATAACAAATTTAACTTGTTTAGTTTTGACTTTATACAACAACTAAATCCACCAACTAAACCACATTATTTATTTTAACTTATTTAAACAACTTAACAACTTTTTAACTTGAACTAGTTTAGTTTAGATGGACACAAATCGATCTTGCAAGAAAATCAATTTTGTCATCAATAGGATCAACTAGTGTTGGTACTTATGCTTAACAAATGGATTATTTCTAAATTTAAAGCTAAGTGTCAACACTAGATGGACACAAATCGATCTTGCAAGAAAATCAATTTTGTCATCAATAGGATCAACTAGTGTTGGTACTTATGCATAACAAATAGATTATTTCTAAATTTATAGCTAACTGTCAACACTAGATGGTTACAAATCGATCTTGCAAGAAAATTAATTTTGTCATCAATAGGATCAACTAGTGTTGGTACTTATGCTTAACAAATAGATTATTTCTAGATTTAAAGCTAAGTGTCAACACTAGATGGACACAAATCGATCTTGCAAGAAAATCAATTTTGTCATCAATAGGATCAACTAGTGTTGGTACTTATGCTTACCAAACAGTCGATGGACACAAAAAAATTATCACAAAATTAAAGCTAAGTATTAATACTAGATGGACACAAACACATTATTGAAAACAGGCAATTGTACTTGAACTTAAGAAATTTAGAAGCACCAACCTTATCTCCAACTTTGATGAAAGAAGCAATATAGTCTTGTATCAACTTTTTTAGATGTTGAGCTTCCTAAGTTGCCTAGCACGAAAAGTTTTTAAATTAGTTAAATATAAACTTCAAATTCAAGAATATTAGTTATATATATATATATATATATATATATATATATATATATATATATATATATATATATATATATATATATATTCAAGTTTTAATAAAGCTCGAGTTTCAATTCAAGTTCATATCTAATTTCTAAACTTAATTAGTTATATATTCAAGCTAATTAGTTCCAAGTTCAAGTTCTAATTTCAAGTTCATATTCCTAATTAAGTTCAATTTATAGTAAATTCAAGTTATAATAAATTATAAGTTCTAATTAAGTTGTAATTCAAATCCCTAAAATTCCAAATTCAAACTAGCTAGCTAGTGTCCCAAATTCAAATTATTAATTAGTTCTATAATATCAAATATAATTCAAACTATTAGTCCTAAATTCCAAATTCAAACTAGTCTTAAAATCACAAATTGAAAGTACTCCTATAAATCAAAAATCAAACTATAGTGCTAAAATCCCAAATTCAAACTATTTGTAGTCCTAAAATCTCAATAATAATTCAAACTTGTCCAAAATTCAAAATTCAAACTACTCTTAAAATCACAAATTCAAACTAGTCCTAAAATCCCAAAATCTAACTAGTGCTAAAATCCTAAATTCAAACTAGCTAGCTATTCCTAATCCCAAATTCAAACTATTAGTCCTAAAATCGCAATAATAATTCAAACTAACTCAAATAATACCCAAATTCAAACAACTCCTTAAATACCCTAATTCAATCTAATCTTACAATTCCAAAATCAAACTAATTAACTCAAGAAATACCAAATTTCAAACAAATCCTAAGATACCCTAATTCAAACTAACCCTAACATTAAAATTTTCAATTCACAATCAACAAACACAAACTAACAATCAAATAATCCCTAACTCAAACTAACAATCAAAAACCCTAAATCATTCACTTACTAACTAACAATCAATAAAAAACTAATTCAATACACTAATTAACAAATTCAATACTCAAATTGAAAGAAATTAAAAATAATATTATGAAACCCTAACCTTGAATTAAAGGAGAAGGGCAGTGAGTCAGGATGGAGGCGGCGTGACCTCCTGCTGCTGGTGCGACTGCCTCTGCTACTGCGCGACCTTGATCTGTTACTGAGCGCGACCTGCCGCTACTGCTACGATGGTTGCGTGGCGCCGATCGGGGATGGGTGGGGATGATGGGCGCGATATGAGAGAGGAGTAGTGAGAGAGGTTGATTTTATTAATTAAAATTATATATATATATATATATATATATATATATATATATATATATATATATATATATATATATATATATATATACACACACAGAAGTTTAATTTTATGAATTTAAATTATATATCTTCTAATTATATAAATTTAATTTTAGTGATCAACAAAAGTTTATCAATATCAAATTTAATATATAAATCTCCTTGAATTGATCATAGGTATTTTCTTAATTGATAATGTATTTAATATCTGAACCACTAGTATATAAGACTTGATTTGTTAAACTATTCGAGGAGTATATAATTAATCAACGTATTTCATACTCCGATGAAGTATCCTTTACATGTCATCATAATTTGGAGGTGATCACTATACTTGAAATCCATTCAAGATCGAATGTATATAATAATACTATCTCGCATTTCATACTCGAATGGATTATATGGCTCTTCATCTCTACAACATGACATGAGATATTAAGTTAATGATTAGACGACGGACTGATAAAATTTATACATTATATTACTCTAGAAATATAAGTATAATTTTCTCCTAATTCATATCAACGTAGTTTCATACTCTAAATATGGATTATAGATATTTTTTTATTTATTCCACGAATTCTAACTTTTTATTTATAAAAGTATACAAAATTGTTACACTTTTTGAACAATTAATTGAAGGTGTAAATGAAATTTTAGTATTATGCACAATAGCAAAATTATGATTAATAGGAATATTTTAAACAAACCGACCTCCGGATGTCACTTTTATTAAAAGTAATTAGATTTAATAAAAATTATCGACCTCATGAGGTCGGTATCACATTAAATTTTAAGACAAATAAAAAGCAATTATGTTAATTAAATAATATTGACATCGGAAGGTCGGTATTTTATATTAAATTATTTTTAACTTATATAAAACCGTCATTCGGAGGACGATTTATTTAAAGTTAATTGAAAATATTAATTTATTACATACTATTTAATTTTACCGACATCCGAAAGTCGGTATTATAATTTTTTTGTTTTTTATTTTACACAAAACCGTCCTCAGGAAGATGATTTAAATAAAATAAAATAAAATATTTTCACAAAGCGACGGACAGCGTCTCTATGTCCATCGCTTTTTTTGAAAAAAGTTTGACCAACATTTTGACCAAAAAGCGACGGACAAAGAGACATTGTCCGCCGCTTTTTAAAAATATCTAACCAGATATTTTGACCAAAAAGCGACAGACATAAAGATGTTGTCCGTGTCTAATTTAAAAAATAATTAAACAATTAAAATTAATAAAAAGTGACTGACGGCGTGGCTTTTTTTAAATTACTAGATAATTATTTTTAATAAAAAGCGACGGACTGCGTCGCTATCGATATAAAATAATTAATTATTCATTATATATATATTTGGGCAAAAATCCGCAAAAAAAAAAGCGACGGACTAGGCAATGCCGTCCGTCACTTTTTTTTAAAAAAATTATTTTAATTAAAAAGCGACAGACAGTGTGGCTAATGGCTTGCTTTTTGGAGTGATGCTGTCCGTCGCTTTTACTTCCGTCGTTTTTTAGCGGTAGTATGAAGTTCAAATCAATATGTCCAGATGAATTATGGTTTAACCTTGACTTTGTGGCTCGTACCTTTGACACCTTTTGTGCAGGCTCGGCATATCTATTAGGTAGTCTAAACCAGAACTTCACCAAACCATGGACGAACACCTCATGGAGATCATCATTTCCTAATCTGTAGAAGGCCGAAAACAGATATCAACAACTTTTGGGAAGACACAATTCTCTTTGAGTATTAATTTGCGTCAATTCTTTCGCTACCAGAATGACTTCGTCATAAAAGTGCCATTGTACAAGGAGACCTCCAATTGCTTGTAAGTCCCAAAGTGATATGGACATCTCTCCAATGAAAGTAGAAAGCGTGTTGGTAGATGTGCGCCACACTTCACAAAAAGCATGGAGTACATTGTCGTCATAGTTGTATGTGAACAAAGACGTCTATACAACATCATAAATCTTGATGAGCTCCAAAATCTCCTTGTGGCAGGGCAGCATGCATTCTACCCATTCCCAGTAACCAGGTGTGTAGCAGACATTGCCAAAGTTAGAAGAGGGAACACTCCAAGTGTTGAAACTTCCATCAGAATGAGAAGATTTGGAAGATGCTACGTCATATTGAATTGCGGATTTCAATAAAGGAACTTTCATGCAAATAGACTTGCTCGAGAAGTTTCTCATGACATCTTTGGTATCCATTTTTGACCTTTCTTTAAGGAGAAGAGATTCATCATATGTCCCACTAACAAGTGAGAAAATGCCGATAGCCGGAGGCTGAACCTCCAAAAGTAGAACTTTGGCATTTGGATTTTGTTGGTCGTCACCCACTATTTCAAGAAGAGGATGTGGGGAATCTCGGCCGTAGAAGTGCATCACGTTGTGGGATCGAAGTCGTATTTCTCTATCCAAAATCTACAACCAAAAATTAATCAAAAGGAAAAAGTTTAGATTCGTAAGAACATGTCCAAAGTAAAGGTGGTAACCTCAAATTTTTGCGGTTGGTGAAAGGCTGATTTCAAATAGAAAACTGAATCAGCCCAGATGCAATCTAATCGTGGGTTTTTTGTATAAAATGTATCCCTATGAATTTACTTTCCAACACCGCAAACCGCTTGTGATTTCGTTATTCCTACGTCGAGATATGCTTTTTTTCACGAAGTTGCACAAAGCTGATGCATTCAGTTTATCAGAATTTTAGGCTGAGTTCAAAAAATCACCTGAGTATATTCGAGAGTTGTCTGAGAGTAATTTTCGTAAGTGTTGTAGCTCTACGAGTGTAGTTTCTAGAAAATCAAATGGATCATGATTTCAATATTCCTACAATGAGATATGAATTTTCTATCAAAGTCGCGCTGAGCTGAAAAAAAGTGACGAAAATCAGAGTTGTAAAAAGAACCTACTTAAGAGAGAAGGACTCAATTGAACTTGATGATGTGACAATGCGATATACAATCACCAGGAAAATGTGGGTATATATAGATTTCAAAATATGGAGACATCAGTTTGATTCATACAAATTATAGAAAATTATAATGATGGAAAATTTAATTCCTACAAATTATGGTAAGTTTTCGTAGGAATTAAATTATGGAAATTTTCCATAGGAATCAAGTTATGGAAATTCCATAGGAATCAAATTATGGAAATTCCATAGGAACCAAATTATGGTAACTTTGCATATGAATCAAATTATGGAATTTTTTTCGATAGACAAGCTATGAAAATTTCATATAGACCAAATTATGGTAAAGCTTTCTCGGAAACTAACATGGGGATTAAAAAAAAAAAGCCCCGAATGAGGATAGACTCGGATAATGAGAATTTGAACTCCTTAATTTTTATTTAAGTGTTTGAGCAAAAAAAAAAAAAAAAAAACCACCGGCAGGGCATTCAACCCCAAAGAAAGCAACGCCTAAAATTTCCATCAAAATCACAAGCTCTGTATCACCAAGTCAGGCTTGTAGATGCAATCCTTGCTCATCGAATTGGCGGTCATTTTGTAGTTGGTGACCCAAATGAAATTACCAAACTATGAAGAAATGACATAGGATAAGTCTTCATGAGCTCGAAACACTCCAAGTCAAAAGTGAGTTGGTCAACGACCAAAAGTCAAATAATCTCTTAGAAATTAGAGAATGTTGTTATGAAGACTCTGGTAAGTATTAACTTCAATATATCGGCATAGTCATTTCTCCAAATGTTTCGTGAAAGATCAACTACGAAAAAATATTTACTTCACAAATACTTAGCTTTACAAGTTCGACAAATCGAGCACCCTAACAAGCCTTGAAGCAGGGGTCATTTGTAGGCAGTGGGCCGCATTGTGTTGAGATGGCTTTACAGAATTTGAATCAAGTATCGCTTCAACTCTTGAGGAGATTAGAAAGGTAAACATTATTGATGTTTCTTCTTTGGAAGATTGTATCGAGAAGTTCTTCAAGTCGTACGCAGAGTATGATACTTTAAGATCATCAAAGATGACTAATGAATCACATGAAAAGGCCCTCTCTGATGCGCAATGACGTCTCGATGGTGCAAAGTTGGCACATAAAGTTGGATGGATCCATGAGGAAACTTCAAGCAACTCTAGCAGATGTGGAGAAAGACTTAAAGGCCTTGACTTCCAAGAAAAAGAAAATCACCAAGTTCATTAACAAGTATCAAGAGAAGTTGTCCAAAAGTCGAGAATATCACCATTATAGAGGGTGAGATTTATACCATTGAGGCAAATATGTGCTGTCTAATGATGAAGTTGAGAGATTAGCCAAGCTACAAGGGGCGGTAGAGAAAAGTTGCCAGGAAATCATAAGCTTCAAACTTTTTCCGTAGTTATATTTTTATTTATTTATTTATTTTGCTTAGGATTTGCTTATTCACTCTTTATGGTGTAGTAGTTCTTTTTGAAGCAATAAAATAGTGACTCATATCTCAATAAGAATCTTCTCGTCTTGAATTTTGAATTCTGATTGTTTCTTTCCACGAGCCCTCTTTTTTTATTGGAAAAAGGACTCCATAAGCTAGAATTTATATGAGGATCGCAACCAAACATTAACTTTTCAGCTTTCTTCAATTTTGCGCACATGTGGAAGATAATTCATAACGTGGAGTAGGAGCTTCGGAATAATGAGCTTCTTTTTTTGTTGGAAAGATAACTTCGATATCTTCAATCTGTATAAAAATCATGCCTATGGGCTTTACGAATTAGTGCAGATTTGTGTTTGAAGTTGGTTCAAAATTTGCGTGTTTGAATCTTCAGCTTTCTTCAGCTTTGCACACATGTGGAAGAAAATTCATAACGTGGAGTAGGAGCGCCGGAAAAATGAGCTTCTTTTTTGTTGGAAAGATAACTTCGAGATATTCAATCTATTTGAAAATTATGTCCAAGGGCTTTACGGATTAGTACATATTTGTGTTTGAAGTTGGCTCAAAATCTTCGTGCTTGAATCTTCAGCTTTGCACACATGTGGAAGAAGATTCATAACGTGGAGTAGGAGCACCGGAATAATGAGCTTCTTTTTTTGTTGGAAAGATAACTTCTACATCTTCAATTTGTATAAAAATCACTTCTATGGTCTTTATGGATTAATACAAATTTGTATTTGAAGTTGGCTCAAGATCTGCGTGCTCTAATCTTCATTTGAAAGAATTATCATGATATTCACATGCGACGTTATTTTTTTTTGTTCTTATGACTGAACCTAGAGTAACAATACTCTAAGCTGCCTACGTACCTCATTGAGGAGGATCAATTCATAACGTAGTTCAGAGAGTGAGTTTTTTATTTTTTATTTTATTTGGTTGTGTCCTAACTTTTGCCTAGGCTGCCTCTTTCGAGGTTTTCAACCTAGTGAACAATTTTTATTTTTTTGAGTCGTACACAGTTGATACTCTTGCGGGCCAAGAGTATAACACTACTTCAAGGATAGTACTTCAAGAATTTTCCATTGATGGGACCAATCCGCAACCCATCTGCATCCACAAGTTTGTAAGCCCTGCTTGAATAGACTTCTTGAATGATGTATGGTCCATCCCATTTTTAGGTGAACTTGCTTCCTTATTTATGAGATATGATAATTGGTCTTCTTACTGCAAGGACTTCATCACCAACTTGGAAGGACCTTAGGCGAACCTTTTTATTGAAAGCACGAGAAAGACGAGCTTGATAGCATTCAAGACTTTGTTGAGCTTCCAACCTTTTCTCATCGAGAGCTTTTAACTCTTCAAGGCGCAGACAAGCATTTTCTTCTTCAATAAGCCCCTCTTGGATGGCAAGCCTCAATGACGGTATTTGTCGTTCAAGTGGAAGGACTGCTTCAGTTCCAAAAACAAGAGAAAAAAGAATTGCTTGAGTTGGCGTGCGATGAGTCGTTTGGTATGCCCAAAAAGCTTCTTCCATTCTATCATCACAATCTCTTTTAGATTTGGAGACGACCTTCTTTAAAAAGTTGCACAAGGTCTTGCTAAATGCTTTAGCTAGTCCATTTGCAACAACATAATACATTGACGAATTACGTTGCTTGAAGCCAACAAGGTCGCAGATCTTATCCATCAATTTATTGGAAAATGACTTTCCATTATCTGTTAGTATATAAATAGGAATGCCAAAACGATAGATGATATTCACCCTAATGTAGTTTGCAACATTTTCCTTCTTTACTTCTTTGACGGCTACAACCTCAGCCCATTTTGAGAAGTAATCTGTCGCAGCCAAGAACCACTAGAAGATTTTGGTAGCGGTCCAACCACTCTAGCCCCCAAGCATCAAATGGCCAAGATGCAACTGTTGGATGTAACACATCAGGAGGTTGGTGCATAAAGTTTGCATGAAATTGGCATGCTTGACATCTTCGAGCATAGTCTAAGCAATCTTTTACCATTGTTGGCCAATAATGCCAATTCTTTTTATATGAAAGTGTTACTTCAGTCCAGATTGATGTAATCCACAAACTCCAAAATGCACTTCTTGCATAGCTTGAATCGCTTCTTCTTCCCCGAAACAACACAAGAGGACTCCCTCAAATGATCTTTGATATAGAGTATCTTTGTAGTAAAGAAACCAAGGAGCACGACGACAAATTTCAGTCTGTCTCTTTGGATCTTCTGTTAGTATATTGTAACATAAGTAATCGATTAGAGCATATATCCAATCGACTATCTCAACTTGTGAGACAGCTACAAGATGTTCAAGCTTGCTTTCTTCATCCACATTCAGTGATACTATCAATTTTTGGCAGATAGTGATTTGTGCTTGGTCAGGAAGGGTTAAAGTTGAAGTCAAAGCAGCTAAAGCATCAACTTTCTTATTCTCCTTCATTTGAACATGTTAAAGAGTTACATCTCCAAGCCATATAATCAATTTTTGTGCATAGTCATGATAGAGATGCATTTCTGGCTTTTTGACTTCATAACTACCCAACATTTGATTGATAACTATCTCGGAGTCTCCGAAAACTTGTAATTACAATTGTTTCATATCAACCGCCATTTCAAGCCCAAGTATTAAGGTTTGATATTCTGCAACATTATTGGAGTAACATTGTTTTAAGGTGAAGGAATATGGCAAGATCTCCTGTTGAGAAGTGACGAATATCACTACAACACCGACTCCTTCACAATGTGAGACCCCATCAAAATACATCTTCCAAGGTGGTTGAATTTCAACGACCATGGCATCCTCATCAGGTAGTTCATCAGTGAGTTTCCAATCATCAGTTATTGGATGATCAACTAAGAAGTATGCAAATTCTTGCCCTTTTACAGCCTTTTGAGGAACATAAACAATTTCAAATTGTTGAAACTAGAGATACCATATTGCTAGTCGATCATTGAAGACAGGTTTTGACATCACAAATTTGATGGGATTTGCTTTAGAAATAAGGCGAAGATGTGAGCTTGAAAGTAGTGTTTCATCTTTTGAATCGAGAAGACTAAGGCCAAACATAGTTTTTCGATCGGCGAGTACTTTATCTCATTTCGTGTCATCATCCTACTCAAGTAGTAAAGGGAATTTTCTTTCCCTTCACCATTTTCTTAGGCTAAAAGTGCTCCCACTAATCTTTCTTGAGCTGATATGCAAAGTATCAATGACTTTCTAGGAATAGGAGCTGCTAAAACTGCAGGTTTTTTCAAGTAAGACTTGATGCTCTTGAAGGCATTACTACATGCTTGGTCTCATTCGAAAAGAGTGCCCTTTTTCATAAGATGATCTAATGGTTGACACTTTCCTACTAGATTCGAGATGAATCTCCTAAGATATGCCAGCTTCCCTTGTAGATTATTCAATTCATGGATGTTTCTTGGCTCGACCATCTTCAAAATTGCATCTATCTTTACTTGATCAATTTCTATTCCTCAATGTTGTACAATGAAGACAAGGAATTTTCCAGAGGTAAATCCAAATGCACATTTCAAAGGATTCATTCTAAGTGGATACCTTAGTAGTAGATCAAACACCATCCTCAAGTCTTGCAAGTGATCTCTCTTTTTCCTTGATTTCACTACTAAATCATTAACGTAACATTCAACATTTTTGTGAAGAATGTTATCAAAGATGTTTTGCATAGATCTTTGGTATGTTGTTCCTGAATTACTCAAACCAAAAGGCATTACTTTGTAGCAATAAATACCCTTAGGAGTGTGGAATGCAGTCAACTCTTCATCCTTTGGTGACATGCGGATTTGATTGTAACCGGATGAACCACTCATAAAAGACATTGCCTCATACCTAGTAGTGGGATCAATCATAAGCTCAGGGATAGGAAGTGGAAATTTGTCCTTGGGACATGCATTATTGAGATCCCTGAAGTCAACGCAAACTCGAATTTGCCCATTTTTCTTCCTCACGGGGACAATACTTGAAACCCATGTGGGGTACTTAACTTCACGGATAAAGACAACCTTAATAAACTTGTTAAATTCAGTTTCGATCACGGGAACCAATTTAGGCCTAAAGCATCGTTGAGTTTGCTTGATAGGATGTGCACCATTTTTCATAGCAAGATGATGAGCTGCTACCTTCGGGTCTAATCTAGGCATTTCTTTGTAACTCTAGGCAAATACATCTTTATACTCCTTGAGTAAGTCAAGGTAGGCCCTTTCTTCATCACTTGCTAGTGAAGCATTCACATAAATGGGTTTTGGGTCTTCATCAGTTCCAAAGTTGATTTATTTCAATGCATCAACCATCGCCTTTAAAATTTCTTCAAGTTCATATGGCACATAATCTTCATCTTCTTAAGGTTCTCCATCATTGAAAGATTTATGGTAACACCATGAAACATTCTCCAACTCTCCATCAATTTTAATTAAAGAAAAAAATATACCTTTCATCTTGTGTAGTGACATGAAATGAAAAGCCAACACTTTATTCATCTTCATCACGTTTCTTGGTGTATACCACAACATGTGACTTTCCCTTTAGTACTTCTCCACATGAGACCACAATGTTTGTCTGCCGCCTCATTCTAGAATGGATGAGGCCTTAGAAATATTTAGGAGCATTTTGAGACTTGGGTAAAGAAGATGCTTCCATACTCTTGTTGTTTCTCCAAACCTTGTTTCTATTCCTCAATGGCCCTAACCACCCAAAACGAAAATCCTCTTTGTTGACATTGCAAGTTGATCAAAGATAGAAGATCGTTTGTTAGAAGAAGCAGACCCATCTTCCGCAGTGATGTAGTTGTTGCTTACCCTTTTTATGGAGATGCGGATAGGTGGAGGTTGTATGTAACCCACCTTTCACATTGTTTTCTCATAACAGGTTCTAACGGAAGCTTCCCCAATTTTGATGGTTTGTTAGGGTCAAATTCAGCCTTTGCTAGTAGTCTATAAATATTAGGATCAAAACCTTATTCTGTACGCTTCATTGGGGGTGCTTCATATTAGGATGACTTAGGGGCCACAAATTTTCTATAAAGAAATGATTTATGAGGACTTCCCAAGTAATTTTGTGGATGACTTCATCATATTAATTCGCCTTATAGGAAAGGTCAACCCTTCCAGTGCATTTTCTCACAACTTGAGAGAGTGTCCCTTATCCTACTTTGCTGGGACATAACAAAGAATGGGTGTCACCTTTTTACTTGGAAAAACACTATTCATGTTAGGCATCTTGTTCAGATTGCCAAGCTCTTGATCTTCCTTGTTTGCGACTTTTGCCTTACTGACATCAACCTTAGCCATTTTTTTAAGGAATCCAGCATCTCCAGATGCAATGTCATCAACTTTTGTGGCATATTTTTTCAAGTAAAACTTTGCGTCAGCAAAGTGTGGTTCAACTTCAGTGAATGGATTATCATCTGCAATAATCCTTTTTGCAACTCCATCCTCATAATACTTCAAACATTGGTGGTAGGTAGATGGGATTACTTTGTTCTCATGTACCCACGACCTACCAAGAAAAATGTTATACGAAGTCTTTGTATCAATTACATATAACGACATGCTTGACTGTAACTCTCCGATGGTGAGGTCTATTTTGATGGTCCCTATGGCCCTTTGTCCTCCTTGATTGAATCCTTGGATCATTAAGCGACTTTCATTAAGATCTGTTGTTGATATCCCAAGTTCTTTCATTGTGCGAACTTAAAGGATATTAATTTCATATCCTCCATCGACTAGGATTCTGTTCACCCTTTTCTCACATGCAAAACCAACCATGAATAAAGAGTGATTATGAAGTGTGTCACCAAATAGAATATCATCATCAGAGAATGTGACTTTGGCCATACATGCATTTTTTACTTCACGAGATGACTTTGGAGCATCTTTTGGTGATGGACATAATATAGTTGCATCTTTCACTTCCTTCTTATCGATATTACAACATAGAGCCTTTGTACCATCGCATGTGAACTTCGTGTAAAACCAACTTGGAAAATATTCTTCTAATGTAATTGGTCGACACAAATCTTGGCAGTGGTGCACCTTTCTTTCCTCTTCTTTGAATGCACAATCAAAGTTTTAGTTTTGGGTCTCCTTACTATCTTTTCCCTAACGTGTTGCTTTGTTGACTCCTTATGCAAAATTATTTTTCGGTGTTTGCGGTGAGTCACTAGAGTCCAACCCCAATCATCAAGATCAATTGTTGGGTCTTCATATTTTCTTATCGATCCCTCTCCTACGGGAGCCACATCACTTAGTATAGGAAGAGACAACAAATTATTTACATCAACAGGCTCAAAGTCTCCAAACTTAATCATTTTTGTCTGATTAATGTTTGGAATGTCTTGCTCCCTATTTCCTAAATTATAGGTCATGACCAGATTCGGTAAGTCAAAAGCAACACTGACTTGATTTGAACTGAATTTCTCATCTTCAAGTTCAATCTTCCCTTCGCAAGCTAATTAAGTCCATGATTTTATCCTTGAAGACGAAGCATTTCTCTATAGGGTGGCCAACCAACCGGTGGTATTTGCAGTATTTTGGATCATCACTTCTCCCTACTTCATTTGGTCGTTTCATCTATGGTAACTCAAAAAGTTTCATCTCAAAGAGTTCATCAAAGATTGTGGAAACATCCGAGTCAAGAAACGGGTAGTCCTTTTGCTGCATTTCCTTCAAGGTTAGCTTTTTATTTGTCCTTCCTTCAAAAGAATTCTCTTTTGTGCTCTACATATTGCCTACCTTTTTCGTGAATTTCACATGAGAAGCATTGACGTTCGTGGATTCTTTGTTTTCAGTATTTGACAAATATTTTCCCACTTTCTTGAATTCTTGCCTTTCTTTACTTTTGTTGAGTTCGTGGACAGGTGGCGTTTCAGTTCCAACCAATGACATGCTTAACTCCATATCATGAGCGCGAATGGCCAATTCTTCAAAAATTTTAGGCTTTATGCCTTGCAAAATATAGCAGATGCATACCTTGAATGCACATCTCTATGTCCGAAGCTTCACTAAGTCTATGTTTACAGTTCTAACTTGCATGCCTCCATCGATTGATGAAGTCAAAGTCCGACTCTTCATTCTGATACCATTTGTTTGTAAGTTCCACCATATTTATAGTAAGTCTTGTGCTATATAAGCAGTTGAGAAATTCTTGCTTCATTTGTTCCCAACTATCAATGGAACCAAACTCAAGGTTTGTGTACCAATCGAAAGCATTGCCCTTAAGGGATCAGACAAATTGTTTGATACGGTATTCACAGTATGTTCCATCGAACTGCTGAAATTTTGGAGGTTAATAACCGTAAGCATTTTCAAGCTATTAATCATTTAAGTGTATGGCCTTGCATCTGTCAAGGAGGATTTTGTAGCAACCTTGTACTTATCTTTAATGGTCCCCTTGATGAACTCCTTGATTTGGTTGATCGGGATCGTTCCTTCAGAGGAAACTTTGATCTTTTTAACATGTTCCAGTTGCTTTGTGGGGCGACTGACCGTCTCTTGTACTTGCGAACGCTTTCCAGGTACATGACTTGATTCTTTATCCATCATGACCTCCACCCTATCAGCTTAACAATTCGAGCATCCTGATCTTGAACATACTTGGTCAAGACTTAAATAGCTCTAGTCAAGCTCACAGGTTGGTCTTCTACGGATGAAGTGTTAGTCACCATCGCGTGCATTACCATAGTAGGTGATGGAGAATAGCATTGATTTTCCCAAACATGAGATGTAAACATGTGATGTGGGGTAGATCTCGTGCTTAAGACATCATCGTCGGCCGAAGTGAAGGGCTTTTTTGCATGTACATAGGCTCAATTGGGCAAGAACCCTCTCGACCACTTTGGCGATGTCTTATTTTACGGCTTTTGCAGGAGACTTCAGACGTTTTGGAGACAAACCAAAGACAATTGTGGATTCGGACGACACTCATGAGGCTTGTTGTCCCAACAATTTGGCTTGGTTCCTTGTGATAGGTCTCATACTTCCCGCAGTAACATCAAGGATGTTTTCCACAACTATGAAGAATTTGGATCCATCAATTTTTGCAGATGCAAATCCTGATGCAGAGAAGGATGTAGATGCGGATTTCAATGCAGATGTAGATTTCGATGCAAATGAAGATTTCCAGTTAATGTTCTTGGAAGCAACCTTAGTGTTTTGGAGCTTCGATTTTCGAAGAGAAAATATGAGTGGTAAAGATTGTCCCACTGGGCGTGCCAATTTGTAAGCGTCTAAAGTTTTAATCCTTAAATACAGCAAACAAGAAAGGAAAATAACAATCAAACAACAATATTTGTATTTGAATTAATGCGAAGGTTACAATCTTTATAAAATCTTTTTAAAAAAATATATGAGCATGATACCATAATTTGAATATCATAATTTTGTGAATACGGATACCATAATTTACCTTTTTCATTTCTTTTTCTTCTTTTCGACATGTCCACTTATGTTCATTGCATTCAGAATAGTTGGATAAAACAACGTGTATGGTTCCCAATTAATGAACAACTGACTAGAGCATAGAAAAGGTGACTTCATAATATTTTACATAAAAAAATTGGTGTATTACTCACTTGTTTAAGAAAGAAAAAATAGAACAATCAGACTGAAAGTAAATTATGACATCCCTAGTGAGTTTGTTTGATGCAGCAATTGCTGGGTTAGGCCTATTCTTGATGCACATTTATTTAACATGCTTGATGAAAAAAAATCTACTATAAATTCGTCATTAGCACTAATTCATAATGATGAAACAAAGTGTTTGGCGATGTTTACAAAGCAATATATTGTTGTTAGTAATTTCATAGTATTGTTTATGTAAAATTTATTTAGCATTTAATAGAATTTCATAATTACTTGATTTTTAATGTCATATGATTGTTCCATGTTGTGACTATTTTGCTTTCATTCTTTTTGTCAATTCCACAAAAAAAAAAAGGATAAAAAATTAGTTTTAATTTTTTTCTCTTCACATTCTCCCTTCTCATCCACTCTGTTTTTCTTACATTTTAGACATAATTAAGCAAATAATAGGTTAATAGATTGGATAGTATCAAAACTAGAATATCTTTAAGTTGGAGTATGTTTTTGTTACATTCGGTCTATTGAATTTTCAAACTATAATAGAAAGGTATCAACAAACATAATTTCTCAAATCGACAAAAAAAGTTACCTTAAAATAATTGATTAATTTATACCATTAGACAAAGCGTCTTGAGAGTACACATGGATAGCTAAGGTCCAGAGAGTATTGGATAGATGGTCTGGAATTCAAATTCCACCCAAAACTGTAGAGAAGAATATGCGTTGTATCCAGAGAAGACAATGGAGGCAATTCCGAAAGGAAATAACAGCAGCACGATAGAGGTCTAGATTAGTGCTGGATAATCTTCCTAAAAGGGGATTCAACTCAATAGATGCTCTTAGATCATAAAAGTAGTGGAAAGAAACTTCTAAGTGTTTTCTATCAATACTTCAAGTCTAAAACATCCTATCAGAACTTAAAGTTTAAAATATCAAATTTGATCCAAGCCAGATTTGTTCTTGACAGAATTTTTTTATGGTGATCTCCAGAGTTTTCTAAATCAATAGTTCAAACTGCACTCAAAGGTAGGGCATTTCCCATTTTTATAGTCTAAAACTTCTATAATTTCAAGTTTATATGTCTTGATATAGTATGTTGGGAGATAAAAACAGATTGCATTTGATAGTGAACCACATGTCTAAAACATCTACAGATTGTATTCACAGTGATTGCATTGAATCCTTGAGAACTATCGATTGCATTCACAGTGACTTTTCTATTCTAAAACTTTCATGTCAAAGATTACCATTACGTACAATTAGGAATTGAGTCTGTTTTGGTTAAATTTTTCTATCTTGAAAGAACAATGATATATGAAATAGCATTGAACTATCAATGGAATATTACGACCATCAATAATGAGATATCACACTATAAGGAGTTGTTATCGACAATGAACTGTATAATTGGGAAGCTGAAATGAGATATGCTGGCAATGAGACATTACACTGTAGGGAGTTGTCATCAACAATGAATAGTCATAAAAATTTAAGCCACCATGCAAAAATTCTTCAACTATATGACGATTTAAAGAAACTGAACATAACACATCTCCACTACTACCAGATGAGTGCAAATAGTGCTTCTGAAACAATTGTACATGTAGAAAATAAAAATAGCGGTAAATGCGTGTGTGTAATTGTACATGTAGAAAATAATATTTTGATAATACATGTGGATAATACATGGCTATAAATAATTTTTTAATAGACTTGCTATCAATACGATGAAACATCTTCAATTTAGTTCGATTTTCTGTATTTGCTTCTTGTTTGTATTGTTAATTGAAATAAAATTAGAATTGATACATGACCCCCACAAAACCATCCATTCTATTTGACACAATGCTACAAAATTGAATCTTAAAGACAAAAGCTAAAGTGGAACATTGCAAATTGAAAGTTTTATATCTAAAATATTACAATGAGATGTGAAATGGAAGCTTTGACAAAACAGACTATTAAATTACTAGGCATACCTAAAAAATTTTGAAAAAAAATGTTCCTTAACTAACCACTCACATTCCTTTTTGTCTAATTCCTTTGGAATTTACTTAAGAGCCTGCACAATTGGCTTATTCTTACATAAGTCGCATGCAAGTATGCTTTTCATTTGTTACATAACTCATTCATCCATCCAAAAATATGATCACGATGATCATTCATGTCAATACTCACAACTTTATCCTATAATAATTAAAATGTGAGTTAAGTTAATGATCATAACATAAACGAAGATGAACTTTGCATCTCTAGTAAAGAAAATGAAAGAAGGGAGTAAAACTGTGTGTCAACTAAGCAGTCAGTATATAAAAAGTAAAGCAAGAAGAATGTGTACAGTAGTGGTTAATGTTGGAAATAGATTAAAAAAAATTACAACGCAACAAGAAGTTAAAACATTGTGACAACTAAGTTGAGTAGCTATATGTATTCATGATTCAACAACTTAAAACTAATTGCCTACGTAATGTATTCATGATTCATCAACTTAAAACTAATTGTATACACGGTGTAACTAATTGCTACTCAAGTTTCTCACTCCAAATGGCAAACATTGCTTCAGTAAAGGCCATTCTGAGAAGTCTTGGACTATGTGATCTTTCTCTTCCATTAAGCGTTGCCCAATCGACATACTGTTCCCAAGTTTGGGAAGTGACTATTGATTTTTCGATCCACTTAAATAGCCTTGCTCACATGTTGAGAGTATAGTTGCATAAAATGAACAAATGATCTCTGCTTTCATCAGTAGTTCGACAAAGTTCACACTCTGGTTCCATTTTGATCCTCCATTTGATCAATATGTCAGCTATCAGTATTCTCCCATGGAAGTGTAATCACAAGATTTCGGTACAAATGCACTAAGTGATGAAGGGTGACATGAAGCTACAGACAAGTCAGATACAAAAGCATCACAACGTAACCTCACCAGGTAAGCCATTAAAAAAAATATTGAATTTACACCATTATATAACCATCTGAATTCAAGTCAGGTCAGGATCGTTTTTAGCTCATAAATAATTAACTAAACTTTAGTCTCTATACCTACAAGAGAAGTCACTTGAAAATGGTAAAACAACACTAAGACGATGAGCATTATGGAAAGCACTGATCATATCTATCACGGAATCTACATCATATATGAAGGCCATGTTGTTTTAAACGCTAGCAAAGAAATACAAATTTGTTTAAGGCTATTAAGTTGCTATGTTTGCCTTCGAAAAAGACAATAATTTTTCTTTTGTCCAAATCGTCCACAAAATTATCATGGACAGACTAGACTAAATTAGGACAATTCCAAGAAAGCCACCATTTAGCTATAATTAACCTTAAATATCTACAACAGAAAGACAAAGCCAAGAAGCAAGCAAATTGCTTGTTAGTTCGCATTTTACAATAGGCATTGAATTAAAGAATTCATATCCACATAAGGCTAAGTCATTGACATCCAATTTGTAAAATATCAAACCAAATGTGAACTTACGATTATGTAATGTGAACTTTCCAAGTATACCTTTCAAATTCATACTGCATTAGCATACCATAAATTGGCTCTAGTACTCATATGTCCTCCTGTGAAGTTCCAAGTTGAGATTAGCATAACAAATTACCTTTATTTTTAAATTTTAATTTGCATTTATTCATTGGAAATATTGAGTCATTGAAGCATGACAGAATTGGCGCTTTCTCTTTTAGGAACATAAATCTTTTCTCTATTAACTTCCAATAACTCACAAAATAGAATTTTAACTATTTTTGTTGCACTAATTAACACTTTCGAAGAGCTTGGGAGTTAGATCAAAGGCGTATCTAGGAGGAGATCACCGGGTTAACGTAAACCCATGCTTCCCTCCTGAAATCATATATACAAGTGTTATATTATTTTAAAAGATATTTACATATAGTTAGTGAACCCACACTTGAAGTATCATACCGTGTGATTATGATTGGGAGCACCTTTCTAAGTGAGGATAGAAATTTGAATATTTTATTTATCTTGTTTTATTTTTCTTTTTAAAATTGGGTAATGCCTCTCTAAGTTGTTTGGATAGGTAAAAACTTTGGACCTACAATTTTAAAATTTTAATTATTTTAAGTGATAAGAACCTAAATGTTAAACCGATCAAATTTGTATCTTAGATCCACATTTTTGTAATAGTGCATGTGACATCTCAAAATCCTGGATACGCCTTTACTAGATCAAATGATTTTTGCATAAAGTATAAATCAACCTCATCAATATACTCAAAAAAAATATAGTAATACAACATCAAATACAAAAATAAATCAAACAAACAATTTATGATCCATAGCTCCTAATACTGCATATAAGAGAGAAGATATTCTCACTGATGATGTTTTTGAGAGATTCATCGATGGCAGAGACATAAGCAAATTTGTTGAGATTGGAGAGAACCCGACTGATCTTTTCTCGATCATCATGTTAATAAATGTACTCATCGGTAATTTAAGCGCCTTCTTACTCGATTGGACTGTCGATTTTGTAAGCGGACAGTGTAATACTGACATAGTACCAATCTTATGAAATGCATGTATTTGACTGTTCATTTTGAATTCTCCAGTTCAAAAGTTTATTGGCGGCTGCTCGGAGTTTATCTAAAATGTCAATTATTGTTCTACTTTAAGGGAAAATCGTAAACTCAGTACCTAAGGAAGCTCCTCTTCTGTTATGAATTTAACTCGAAATTCAATAAAACAATAGCTAAACTAGAACACAGTCAATACTTTTGGAAAGATTTTTGATTTTCTGAAAATTGAAACTAACAATCTAACAATAAAACTGAACTAATTTATAGAATTGAAACACAACTAATTAAATATAGCATAGATAAAGCTCTTGATCCCAATCTGAAATGAAAGAAGAAGAAGACATTTAGAATTGTGTTGAAGGGAAGAGAGAAGAGGCAAGGAGAAGTTCAGAATTGTTAGGATGCAAGTTTTTACACGTCTCCACTCTTTTCTTCAACGTGTATATGATAACCTCTCAATTCATCTCAGACGTTGAACTTCATTTAGCTACTTTTAATTCGGGCCCTTTATTATTTGCAATTCGCTCCTTCCGCATCTCCTATATTAACTAAAACTCCTTCCACTACTAACTTCTATGGAAAGTTAGCTGAAGTTGTTACATTTTGCCACCATGGAAAACATCCTTGACCTCAAGGATGGGTGTTAAAGTTCGGAAACCTGGCTTTCAAAAATTTATAGTCCTCCCAAGTTGCTTCTTCAGGTGGAAGATTCGACCATTGAATCTTGCCCCTACGGCACTACCTGTACGAACCATCTACTTTTGCAAAATTTGGAGAGGCTTAACAAAAAACTTGCCATCTTCACCGGTAGTAGGAAAAGTGGATTGAACCACCACTTTCTTGCCAATTTTCTTCTTGAGGAGTGATACGTGAAAAATAGGATAGACCTTAGACTTGACTGGAAGAGCATGTTTGCAGGCCACCAGCCCACCCTCTTAAAAATAGCAAAAGGACCATAGTACTTGGAACTAATCTTGAGGTTCCTTCGTAATGCTAATGAAGTCTTCCTGTAGGGTTGGAGTTTGAACACTAAATCACCTACCCGAAACTCTCTTTCAGTTCTTTTCTAATTTGCATACATCTTCATTCTCTCTTGATCTTTGATATACTGTGAGTTTACGGTATTTTTGATACATTTCACTTAAAAGTTGTGTGTGTCTAGAGCTATTTTGTATTGGAAAAAATGTTTTATGTGTTATGTTTGCAGGAAATATGCTTGGACACGGTTGAGTGAAATGATAGGTGAAAATATGCAGAAGTGTCCACCCACGAAGTGACCTATGGACCGTAGGTCCTATGACGGTCCGTCGATGGGTAGACATAGATAGGGTATCAGGGAAGTCTAACCAAGTGTGGAACTACGGAGCGATCCATGGACCATAGATCGACCCATGAGTCATCTGAAACATCCGTCGAAGGTGTTCAGAGAGTTGAAGTTCCATTACATGATGAAATTCCTAAGTGTGGAACCAAGGAAGAGGACCCATAAACAGTAGGTCCACCTACTATCCATCCTGCACGTCCGTTGATGATGATCAGAGAATGATGATTTCAGGTCCTGCAGAAAAGTTCTAATTTTGACCAATGGAAGGGGACCTACGGACCGTAGGTTGACCCACGGTCCATAGGTCGAGTCATCGATCAAAGCCGCGTTCCAAAAGTTTATTTCCTTATTTTGTTTCCTTTTAGTTTAGGACATTTTTTTCTACAAATAGGGTATGTAAACCTCGTTTTTGGGGGTTAGACATTATTGCTTACTTTTAGTTGTTGATATTTTTGTAACAGCCCGTATTATGCATATGTTTGTTCTATTCTTATGATACTTGACATAGCATTACAGTATAGGTGAGGGACCATGTTTCTTATATGATTAGCATTTGTTTAAACTAGATCGGAAGGTGATGTGATACCTTGCACGTTTCAACATGTGTACTGCAAGTTAACTCTAACAGGAGTATTTAAACTTGAGACAGTAAGGTAGTAATTAAGCTTAAAGTTGAAAGTTAAGTGCTAAGTTAAAGCAAAAGGGTTTAATATTTAGAAAATGGAATTAAATAAGTAAGTTGATTGCTTGACTTAACTAAGATAGTAGGTGACAAATAGGTGCATCACCTACTTTGACTTATTGACCAGTCCATAGGACCAAGTAGGTGCATCACCTACTTGAGCTATATGGATCTAGTTAAAAAGGCCAAGGTTTATGGATCAGATTTGGGCCAATGCTAATGGAAACACTGGAGGCCCAAATTAAATAAAAGAAAATGAAAATGGAAATATAGCCAGCAGCCAATCTGCCAAGGCCCAATCTAGTTAAGCCCAAAAATAGGCAAGTAGGTGCATCACCTAGTTTGACCTTTTGAGCAGCTTGATGTACATAAGCAGTTGCATCACCTACTTGACCAATTAGTGGCTGAAATGGAAAAAAAATGGGAGGTTTTAGAGGATTTTTTTTAATGGTCATGAAAGCTCCATTTAAATCCAATATGAGCTGATCTTTTCACTCATTTTAACAATTAAGGAAAATCATATTTAACTTTAACTCTCGCTCCCTTTATTCTCAAGGCTTAAACCAACAGCCTTAAAGTTCCTTCTAGGGTTCTTGAAGAATCCCTCGTATTTGCAAAACAAGGTAAGAGAAACACTTATGGATTTAGCCTAATTCTCCCATGGAAGACTAGAAAAAATGTTATTCATGATTAATTATAAGTACAAGGCTAAAGTTCCCACAAGCTACTGCTCACTTTCCTTAATTATTAAGATATTTTTCTCTTCTTCTTTGGTTTAAGTGAGAAGGGAAGTTGAAGTTCTAGAGGAATTCAAGTTATAAGGAAAACTTGCAGAAATGGAGGTAAGGTGACTGCTCCATTTTCTTCCTCCTTATGTATGAGTTTGAGTTAGGAATTATGGGTGTGCTGTAATAAAAAACTCAAGGGGGTGGTGAGTTCAATAATTGATTGTATGATAAAGAATATTTGAGGTTGTTTTATGTGTATTGTTGTTGGTGCTGTTTGGGTAATCTTGGAAAGGGATATATAATATATGTATTAAGCAGAGAGGGAAGGTATGGTGATACACATTGTTTTAAGGGTCGTATGGGCTCATTATCCGTCAAAGTTAGCTACTGTTTTAAGAGGCTCACGGTATGATAGTTGCTAATTGAAGTTTATCATGACGTGTATTGTAGATTAAAACCTGAATGGGTAGGCTGAATCGTGTAGTTGTATTGGTCAGATGATAAGGTATGTAAGGCTATTTGATTCAATATTCGTCAACATGAAATCTAATATATAAGATGAATAACAATGAATGAATTCCTAAGTTCTGTTCCCTAGTAAAGGAAACATAATGGCAGGTACGACCTCCAAATAGCTGACAATATTTCCCCATCTCCTTAGTGTATATAACTATTTCATTTTAGGTTTACTGCTACTCTATACTTGTGTAATTATCCTCCTATGTGCTGGTATAGAGATGGTATTTGCAAAAGCAAGTTTGGTGAATCCTTCTCCTAGTCAGTTGAAGTCAACTTTGTCATTTAAGCTCACAAGTAATGCATTGATGTTACATAGCTCCTTATGTCATTGTTACTTCTTTGAAGTATTATTTTCATGTCTTCTACTACTAGTCCATAGTTCCAAATATAAAAAATGATTATGACCACCAAAACAACAATCTCAAAGATTAAAGAATTTAAGTTATGTAGTCTGTATAATTAAAGGTGGCTGCTCAGGGGCGAAAGCCTAGCATGGGCCGATCCCAATTTGTGTAATTATGAGGACCGCATCCCAGGGGTTAAAATACCTAGCATGGGTTATCCTCTTCTACCACTGATCAGCTGGTCATTCGTATCACATGCCTTATAAAGATCATAACACACAGAAAGATAAAGACAAAAATGTAACATACACGATCCTAGAAGAATTAACAAAGGTGGTCTTTTGTTCTAATTTATGCACACACATATTGATACTTGGTTTCATTCAAACTCTTATTTTATATATGTTATTGCCTTACATATTAAGTACATTTTTTTTCGTACTAACGTTCCTTGCGGGGGACCCTGCATTTCATGATGCAGGCACAGGTACTCCAGCTAGTAGACCTCCTCAATAGGAGCACATGACACTCAGCTACTTTTGGTGAGCTCTAGGTTGATTCGGAGCTTTACGGAGTCCTTGGTAGATTCATTTTGGTATTGTGTCATAGTTAAGGGTAAGGTGAGGTCTGTCCCGACCTACTCTAAGGTTTTCTATCTTTAGAGGCTTTGTAGATTTATGTATATGGTTTACTTGCATCTTAACAAGTTGTGGCCTCAAAGCCAAGTCTTGTATATAAGTTTTGGGTCTGCTTATGTTGGTTCGTATCGCTGCATTCTATGTGAACTTGTCACAAAATTGTCATAGTTATATGCATAGTAAGCACAAGTTACATGTTGGTTCTCTTGGGCCTTTAGGGCATGCCTGTCAGTCTTAATGGGATTTGAGGTGTGACAAAAGTTGTATCAGAGCCAGGTTATCCTAGGGAGGGAGTCTACAAAGTTGTGTCTGTGTAGAGTCTTGTTTATGGATTGTTGTGCACCACATTTATAAATAGAAGGTTATGAGACATGTAGGAGTTGTCTCCTTTCTTTCATTTCTTAGATCGTGCGATAGAACCAGTGTTGTAGGTGAATCATATCTAATTTGTAAATTGTTTTATTATAGCAAGGATGTTGGTTATGAGAAGGAGTAAAAGTATTGGTAAGCAAGTAGATGTGGCTACCCAAGAAGAGACCAACAAACCACCACCTAGTCAAGTTGGTCAAGGTAAAGCTCAAGATGAGTCTCTATCACAGACTTCCCCGACCCCTCCATCTCCAGAAGATCTACGGAGTGAAACTGCACCCTAAGAACCCCCTATTAATGCTACCGAGGAAGATTAGAGAAATGAAGTCCAATTATTGACTCTTATAGTTGTTGGACACGGCCAAAGGCAAGAAGGTCCAGTTGTTGGTACTAGTGGTATAGATAGAGCAGCTGGCACGCAGATACGTGACTTCCTTAATTTGGACCCTCCATCATTCATCGGGTCAGATCCTAATGAAGATCCAACGGACTTTATAGATCAAATCCAATGCACATTGGATGTTATGCATGTAAGTGGTAAAGAAGCACTTGAGCTAGCAGCATATAGATTAAAGGGTGTGGCTATATTATGGTATGAAGCTTGGAAGCAATCTAGGGGAATATATGCACCTTCAGCTACATGGAAAGAGTTCAAAAAGGCATTCCTTGACCATTATCTGCCATTGGAGATCCGACAGGCCCACGCAGATCAGTTCTTAAATCTCCACCAAGGAAGTATGAGTGTGAAAGACTGCAGTCTCAAATTTAATTCCATTGTCAGGTATGCTCCTAATATAGTAGCTACTATGGGGGATAGAGTTCATCAATATGTGGATAGATTAGATTCATATCTGGTTAGAGGTTGTACCATTGCTTCGTTAATAAAGATTTGTATATAGCGAGGATGCAAGCTTTTGCGCAAAAGTTAGAGGATCAAAGGCAAATAAGAAGGACATAAGAGTCAGAAACAGGGCATTCTAAGAGGGCCAGATCCATGGGGCAATTTACACCATCCCAAGGTGAGTTTAGGCCTTGGTTCTTTAACAGACTGCCCAGGCCATAATCTTCCTACTCTACAGCTAGTGCCCCCCTTGGTTTCAAGGGTTTAGGGGAAATCAGTTTTGGCAAAGAAGTGAAAGCCAAGGTTCACAAATAGCGACTCATCAAGAGCTGGGAAGTACGAGCCAATCAAGGCCTCCTCAACAGCCTTGTAAACAATGTGGAAATAATCATCTAGGTTCATGTAGGTTTGGGACAGATGTTTTTTTTGGTGTGGTACATCGGGTCATATGATGAGAAATTGTCCTCATAGGGGTGTGGGTGGTGTGGCACAACCTACTAGATCAGTTGCTGCATTATCATCATCAGCACCTTCTTTGGATAGGGGGCAGATGCCTACTAGTCGTGGTAAAGGAGCTAGGGGAGCAGCTAGTTCTAGTGGAGTTCAGAATAGCACATATGATCTATGCTCTAGGGGATCAACAAAATTTAGAAGCCTTGCCGGATGTGGTTACAGGTACATTGTTCACCTTTACACATATTGTATATGCATTAATTGATCCGGGGTCTACACTATCATATGTTACTCCATTAATTGCTAAAAGTTCAAAAGAACACCTGAATTATTAGTAAAGCCATTTGAAGTGTCTACACCAATCGGTGAGTCTATTATAGCTAGAAGGGTTTATTGTAATAGCATTGTAACTGTTTGTGATCGTGATACATTGGCTGACCTTGTTGAGCTAGAAATGGTAGATTTTGATGTTATAATGGGTATGGATTGGTTAGCTTCTTATTATGCTACAGTAGATTGCCGAACTAAGATGGTGCATTTCCAATTTCCAAAAGAGGCAGTCCTTGAATGGAAAGGTAATATTGGGGCACCAAGAGGTAAAGTTATTTCTTATCTTAAGGCAAAGAAGATGATGTCCAAAGGATACATATGTCATCTAGTGAGAGTGAAAAATATAAATGTGGAGCCACCAACTTTTCCATCCATTTCAGTAGTGAATGAGTTTCATGATGTTTTTCCTGAAGATCTTCCGGGTTTGCCTCGAGAATGAGAAGTAGAGTTTGGTATTGATGTGATTCCAAATACTCAACCTAACTCCATTCCTCCGTATAGAATGGCCCCGGCAGAATTATGGGAGTTGAAAGAGCAATTAAAAGACTTATTAGAAAAAGGATTCATAAGGCCTAGTATGTCCCCATGGGGAGCACTAGTTTTATTTGTACACAAGAAAGATGACTCGTTAAGAATGTGTATCGACTACCGGCAGTTGAATAAGGTAACGATTAAGAACAAACATCCCCTTCCTAGAATTGATGATTTGTTTGATCAGTTACAAGGTGCTAGGTGTTTTTCAAAAATTGACCTAAGATCGGGTTATCACCAAGTGAGGGTCAAAGACAAAGATATACCCAAGACAACTTTTTGAACACGGTATGGTCATTTTGAGTTGTTAGTCATGTCATTTGGGCTAACGAATGCACCAGAAACTTTTATGGATTTGATGAATAAGGTGTTCAAGCCATTTTTAGATGTTTTCGTGATAGTATTCATTTATGACATTTTGGTGTATTCAAGATCGGAAGAGGACCATGTTAATCACCTGCAGCAGGTGTTACAAATTCTTTATGATCGTAAGTTGTATGCAAAGTTCTCTAAATGTGAGTTCTGGTTAAAATTTGTGGCACTTTTAGGTCATATTGTATCCGATGAAGGAATAAGGGTTGATAACCAGAAGATAGAAGCCGTGAAAAATTGGCCAAGACCTACAATGCCTACGGAGATACATAGTTTTCTTAGATTGGTAGGTTACTACAGAAGGTTCGTTGAAGGATTCTCTTCCATTGCTGCACCCTTAACAAAGCTAACACACAAAAAAACCAAGTTTTAGTGGAATGATGAATGTGAAAGAAGCTTCCAAGAGCTGAAGAATAAATTAACTTCCACACCTATATTGGTACTTCTAGAAGGCATAGAAGGTTATGCAGTGTATTGCGATGCTTCGAGAGTGGGCTTAGGTTGTGTATTGATGCAGCATGGTAAAGTAATAGCTTATGGCTTAAGGCAGTTGCGTCTACATGAGAAAAAGTATACAACCCATGATCTAGAGCTAGTAGCAGTTGTGTTTGCTTTGAAGATATGATGCCACTACTTGTATGGAGTTCATATTGATATATACACTGATAACAAGAGTTTGCAATATATCTTTAAGCAAAAAGAACTAAATCTGAGGCAGCGAAGATGGCTTGAGCTATTAAAAGATTATGACATTGATATCTTGTATCTTCTCGGTAAAGCAATATAGTAGCTGATGTTTTAAGCCATAAAATAATGGCAAGCACTTATGGGCAGTCTATGGAAAGACAAGGAATAACTAAGGATCTATGCCAACTAGCTAGCTTGAGGGTTCACTTTCTTGAATCTCTAGACGAAGGGGTTATTGTGCAAAATGTAGCAAAATCCTCATTAGTTGTGGAAGTGAAAGAGAAACAGTACACTGATCCTATTCTATTACAACTTAAGGAGAATGTACAGTAGGGTATGACAAAGCCATTTGAGCATATGCAAGAGGGAATACTTCGATGTCAAAACAGATAGTGTGTACCTAACGTAGATGAATTAAGAAAGAGGATTATGATGGAAGGACATCATTCGAGATATTCTGTCCATCCGGGGTCAACTAAAATGTATCATGACTTGAAAGAAATGTATTGGTGGGGGGACATGAATAAGAACATTGCGGAATTTGTGGCTCAATGTCCAAATTGTCAACAAGTAAAAGTAGAGCACCAAAAGCCCGAAGGTTATATGCAGTGTATAGAACTTCCAATTTGGAAGTGGGACATGATTAACATGGATTTTGTTAGTGGTTTGCCTCGCTCATTTTGGAATTTTGACTCCATATGGGTAATAGTTGACAGACTCACCAAATCAACACACTTATTGCCGGTTAAGACTACTTATACAGTTGAAGAGTATGCAAGGTTGTTTATCAAAGAGATAGTTCGGTTACATGGAGTGCCAATCTCTATTATATCGGATAGGGGAGCTCAATTCACTGCAAATTTCTGGAAGTCATTTCAGAAGAGTTTAGAAACACAAGTGAATTTAAGTACAGCCTTTCACCCTTAAATAGATGGTCAGGCAAAGCGTACAATTTAAACACTTGAGCATATGCTGCGAGCTTATATATTATACTTCAAAGGTTGTTGGGATGATCATTTGCCATTAATCGAGTTTGCATACAACAATAGCTACCATTCAAGTATTAAAATGGCACCTTATGAGGCTTAATATGGTAGAAAATATAGATCCCCAATTGGCTGGTTCGAAACAGGTGAAACCGTCTTATTTGGGCAAGACCTTGTTCATCAAGCTATGGAAAAAGTCAAAGTGATACAGCAGCGGCTAGAAACAGCTCAAAGCTGACATAAATCATATGTGGATGTTAGAAGGAGAGGACTAGAATTTTCTATAGGGGATTGGGTGTTCTTGAAGGCGTCACCAATGAAAGGGGTAATGAGGTTTGGTAAAAAGGGAAAGTTGAGTCCACGCTATATAGGGCCATATAAGATTATCCGAAGAATTGGCCAAGTTGCGTATGAGTTAAATCTACCTCAAGAGCTTTCAACCGCTCATCCAGTGTTTCATGTCTCAATGCTTCGAAAATGCATAAGTGACCCATCTCGTATTACTCCTAGTGAAGATGTACAAGTTACGAAAGATCTCACTTATGAAGAAGTACCCATTGTTGTTCTGGATCGACAATTTAGAAAGTTAAGAAATAAAGAAGTAGCTTCTGTAAAAGTAGTATGGAGGAACCAACAAGTAGAAGAAGTTATATGGGAAGCCGAAGAAGTAATGAAATTGAAGTATCCTCTTCTCTTCCAAACCAATGAGAAAGATGAAAATTGTTGAGTTGAGGCGTTAATAAGTAAGTATAAGTCTATATGTTCAATATGATTAATATTAATACTAACTTAGGCTTGAACTTTTTTGGGCTAGATAACCATGCTAACATTCGAGGATGAATGTTTTAAGGGGGCAAGGTTGTAACAGCCTGTATTATGCATATGCTTGTTCTATTTTTGTGATACTTGACATAGCCTTACAGTATAGGTGAGGGACCATGTTTTTATATGATTAACATCTGTTTAAACTAGATCGAAAGGTGATGTGATGCCCTGCACATTTCAGCATGTGTACTGCAAGTTAACTCTAAGGGGAGTATTTAAACTCGAGACAGTAATGTGGTAATTAAGCTTAAAGTTGAAAGTTAAGTGCTACGTTAAAGCAAAAGGGTTTAATATTTAGAAAATGGAATTAAATAAGTGAGTTGCTTTCATGACTTAACTAAGCTAGTAGGTGACAAGTAGGTGCATTCCCTACTTTGACTTATTGACCAGTCTATAGGACCAAGTAGGTCCATCACCTACTTGAACTATATGGATCTAGTTAAAAAGGGCAAGGTTTATGGATCAAATTTGGGCATATGCTAATGGAATCACTTGAGGCCCAAATTAAATAAATGAAAATGGAAATCTAGCCCAGCAGCCAATCTGCCAAGGCCCAATCTAGTTATGCCCACAAAATAGGCAAGTAGGTGCATCACCTACTTGACCAACTACTAGATGAATGGAAAAAAAGAAGGGAGGTTCTAGAGGATTTTTTTAATGGTCATGAAGGCTCCATATAAATCCAATATGAGCTGATATTTTCACTCATTTTAACAATTAAGGAAAATCATATTTAACTTCAGCTCTCTCTCCCTTTTTCTCAAGGCTTAAACCAACAGCCTTAAAGTTCCTTTTAGGGTTCTTGAAGAAACCCTCATATCTGCAAACCAAGGTAAGAGAAACACTTATGGATTTAGCCTAATTTTCCCATGGAAGACTAGAAAATATGTTATTCATGATTAATTACAAGTACAAGGCAGAACTTCCCACATGCTACTGCTCACTTTCTTTAATTATTAAGATACTTTTCTCTTCTTCTTTGGTTTAAGTGTGAAGGGAAATTGAAGTTCTAGAGGAATTCAAGTTATAAGGAAAACTTGCAGAAATGGAGGTAAGGTGACTGCTCCACTTTCTTCCTCCTTATGTATGAGTTTGAGTGATAAATTATGGGTGTGCTGTCATAAAGAACTCAAGGGGGTGGTGAGTTCAATAATTGGTTGTATGATAAAGAATATTTGAGGTTGTTTTATGTGTATTGTTGTTGGTGCTATTTGGGTAATCTTGGAAAGGGCTATATAATGTATGTATTAAGCAGAGAGGGAAGGTATGGTGATACACATTGTTTTAAGGGTCGTATGGGCTCATTATCCGTCAAAGTTAGCTACTGTTTTACGAGGCTCATGGTGTGATAGTTGCTAATTGAAGTTTATCATGACATATATTGTAGATTAAAACTTGAAAGGGGAGGCCGAATCGTGTAGTTGTATTGGTCAGATGATAAGGTATGTAAGGCTATTTGATTCAATATTCTTCAACATGAAATCCGATATATACGATGAGTAACAATGAATGAATTTCCCAAGTTTTGTTCCCTAGTAATGGAAACATAGTGGCAGCGTACGATCTCCAAATAGCTAATAATATTTCCCCCTCTCCTTAGTGTATAGAACTACTTCATTTTAGGTTTGCTGCTACCCTCTACTTGTATAATTATCCTCCTATGTGCTGGTATAGAGATGGTATTTGCAAAAGCAAGTTTGGTGAATCCTCCTCCTAGTTACTTGAAGTCAACTGTGTTAGTTAAGTTCACAAATAATGCATTGATGTTACATAGCTCTTTATGTCATTGTTACTGCTTTGAAGTATTATTTTCATGTCTTTTACTACTGGTCCATAGTTCCAAATATCAAAAATGATTATGACCACCAAAACAATAATCTCATAGATTAAAGAATTTAAGTGATGCAATCTGTATAATTAAGGGTGGCAGCTCAGGGACGAAAGCCTAGCATGGGCCGATCCCAATTAGTATAAAAGGGTGGCAGCTTAGGGGTGAAAGCCTAGCATGGGCTGATCCCAATTTGTGTATTTATGAGGACCACATCCCAGGGGTTAAAATGCCTAGCATGGGTTATCCTCTTCTACCACTGATCAGCTGGTCATTCGTATCACATGCCTTATAAAGATCATAACACACAGAAAGATAAAGACAAGAATGTAATATACATGATCCCAAAAGAGTTAACAAAGGTGGTCTTTTGTTCTAATTTATGCACACATATATTGATACTTGGTTTTATTCGAACTCTTATTTTTTATATGTTATTTCCTTACATATTCAGTACATTTTTTTCGTACTGATGTTCCTTACGGGGGATGCTGCATTTCATGTTCTAGGCACAGGTACTCCAGCTTGTAGACCTCCTCAATAGGAGCACACGACACTCAGCTACTTTTGGTGAACTCCAGGTTGATTCGGAGCTTTACAGAGTCCTTGGTAGATTCATTTTGGTATTGTTTCATAGTTAAGGGTAAGGTGGGGTCTATCCCGACTTACTCTGAGGTTTTCTATCTTTAGAGGCTTTGTAGACTTATGTATATGGTTTATTTGCATCTTAACAAGTTGTGGCCTCAAAGCCAAGTCTTGTGTATAAGTTTGAGTCTACTTATGTTGGTTCGTATCGCTGCATTTTATGTGAACTTGTCACAAAATTGTCATAGTTATATGCATAGTAAGCACAGGTTACATGTTGGTTCTCTCGGGCCTTTAGGGCATCGGGTGCTTGTCCGTCTTAATGGGATTTGAGGCGTGACAATTTTCTTTAGGAATTAACTTGCAACTTTAGCAATTTGATTTACGAATTTTGGGTTTATAAGATTTTGGCTTTGAAATTCACTTCGAAATTTCGAGTTTCTTCTACTCTCAACATAAGTTGATGAATTCTTATTGTCAAAACATGAATTTTGTTCTTTCAAGCATGAGTAGCTAAATCCCCAACACGGGTTGTAGGAACCATGGGCAATTAACAATGTATGAATAATAACTGAGTAATTCTTGAATAGTGTTGGTGCATGTATTGGTAATTCTTTCGCATAGAAGTCTTTTTAACGAGTGCACACGTTAGAACTTGCCTGGTTGCTACTTGCCGGACCAAGGAGATAGTTAATAAGAAAAGATTTAGTGTGATATTATCTAATAATCTAATGTCAATTGGTACCAGGGTAAAAACTAAGCCATACATTTATGTGATGTCTAATCTGAGGTAAAGGTAAGGGTTAGTAAATTCTACACACGTAGGCGGACCAAGGTGCGGGGTGAAGTTCCCTATTTGGAGGACCAATCACTTAGGGATACCTAACTTACCATCTTTGCATGTAAAACACTAGGAAATGATTACTATTATTAGGATTACCTCATTAAGAGCTTATGGGAAACACATACACCCTAGTTTCTCTCACTTATTGATAACTCAAACTCACTTGTTACTTAAATAACAATTGGTAATTTGTTTCCAAAAATCCCCCTTTAATTACTTGTCTCAGAAATAGTTTGACTAAACAAATATAATTGTGAACTGTATTCCTCGTGGGATTGACCCCAACCTACAAGTTGGGTTCTTTATTTGACAATAACTGCTTATACTTCTTTAGGGAAGTGTAATTTGAGCATATAAAATTTTGGCACCACTGCCAGGGAATAAGGTTTTTAGATTAAGTTTAACTACATTATTGAGCTTTGGTCAATTATTTTTTAATTTTACGTTTTCCTTTTTTTTATTTTGTACAAGTTTCTACTCTAGTGTATGCCAAGTACATGGAGTCGAGACAAACCATTGACCCCATACGACCCAGAGTTGAGCAAAACTTTGAGAAAGATGAATAATCAAGGGGTCCAAGTCAATCTAATTGGGGAGAATCTAGGTGATGGAGTTGAATTATAACCTCCTGGGTTGTCAATGTGCTCGCTGAGGAACATGGTGGTAATCTACTTAGAGATGCTTTAAGGGTACAAAATCCACCAGAACCAGGGTTGTGTGATAGCTACAGGGTCAACTTCAATACCATTGAATTAGAAGGACCTATTGTTCTCCCTCCTCTACCTCCAAGGTATACATTCGTGGTGACTAGCAGTTTGATGCAGATTCTTACAGCAAGGAGGTTGTTTTCTGGTATGGCTTCGAAATATCCGCATGGGCACATGGACAAGTTGAGGAGTGTTTGCAAAAGTTGTGTGGGATTGCTGGAGTTGGATATGAATGTTATAATGTTAAGAGTCTTCCCTCTATCATCGATCGGAGATGTTGCGGTGTGGTTTTCTGAGCTTCCGTATAACTCGATTCATACATGGGACAAATTGCACAAGGTGTTCATGGAAAAGTATTTTTCGTTGTCCACGAAGATGAATCACAAGGACAAACTGAACAACTTCGTGGAACTACCTGGAGAGTATGTGAGCAGTTCGTGGAATAGGTTCACTGCATTCATAAGAAGTGTTCCAAATCACTACATTGATGATGAGCCACTCAAGGAGTACTTCTATATAGGTCAGGATGATAATGGTAAGGTTGTGCTGGATACTATTGCTGGAGGATCATATGGTGAGTGCACTTTTGAGGAAATCGCTGAGAAATTAGAGCATATTTCTCGAAATAACAAAGTATGGAGCACTAGAAAGCCAGACACTGGAAGAAGCACTTTTGTAGTTCAAGATCCATCTAGTCAATCTGTCGATAACATTCGTGAGGAGATAGCTCAGATGAGGACAAAATTGGGGTTGGTGTTGAAGCATGTGAAAGGAGGTGCAGAAAAGGTAAATGCGGTAAATTACCTAACTAGAACTCCACCACCACTAGTTGAGAAATGTTACTATAAGGAGGAAGCTTATTTGGTGAATGATCAAACGAGGGGTTTCCGAGCTAAAGCCCAAGGTTCCAACTCGAATAATTGGCACCAAGGTCAAGGAAACCAAGGTCGGACATATGGTAACTACAATCGAGAGTGTAACTATGTTCGGGATGGAAACTACAATCGCGACACACAACTACAACCGAAATAGTTATGGCAACAAAAACGAGAGAGTAGGGCCTTATATTCTACCTGCAAATCGGGAATATGGCAATAGGGATGCTGGGGGTAGTATGTCACTGATTGAGGATATGATGCAGAAGATGATGAAGAGGTTTGATTCGACTGATAAGAATGTGAAAGAGATGTGGAATGACTTGTCTGGAATTAGTCAAAATATTGATGCCCATGCAATGTCGAAAAGCAACTTGAGCAGCAATTTAATCAGTTGTCAACTACGATGAACCAATGTTAGCCTAGCACACCTCCTAGTAACACCATCCAGAATCAGAAGAATGATGGGCATTGAATGGCAGTCATGACTCGAGGAGGTAAACAAATCATTGATCCCTCTATGCCATTGAGGTTGAAATTGTGGAAGAATGAGATGAAGATAAGATTGAGGTTACTGGAGAGTCCAAGAATGCTACAGAGAAAGAAGTGGAGATAACCCAAAAGGTTGTTCCCATGTCTAGACCTCTACCTCCATTCCCATAGAGGTTGGTAAAGAAGACCGAAAAAGGAAAACACCGCAAGTTCATTACTACGTTAAAGCATCTTTCCATCAATGTTTTGTTGATCGAAGCTTTGGAGTAGATGACCGGGTATGCGAAGTTTATGAACGATTTGGTGACTAAAAAGAGGGCTATCAGTTTTAAAGATGATGCGAGGTTGCGACATTGCAGTGCTATTCCTACTAGGTCATTTATGCAGAAGAAAGAGGATCTTGGTGCTTTCAATATTCCTTGTACCATTGGGTTATTGCATTTTGCGAAGGTGTTGTGTGATTTGTGTGCTAACATTAATTTGATGCTATTGTCTATCTACAAAAAGTTGGGTTTAGGGGCTCCAAAATTGACTGTGGTGCGACTCATCATGGCCGATAGAAATGTGAAAAGGCCCATTGGTGTTCTCCAAGATGTACTTGTGAAAGTGGGATCATTTATTTTTTCGGCTGATTTTGTGATACTTGATTGTGAAGTTGATTTTGAGGTTTCCATTATCTTAGGGAGACTATTCCTTGCTACTGGGCACGCTTTAGTCGATATGGAGAGAGGGCAGATGAAGTGCTGATTGAATAATAAAGAGGGAACTTTCAACATTTGTAGGTCTATGAAGCAGGAAAGTGATGTCAAAGCAGTATCAGTGGTGAATGATATTGTGGAGCGAGGTTTTGATGTGTCTATTGAAGAAAGGTTGGGTGTTGATGCACTGGCAATGGTAATGATGAATTTTGAGGTGATGGTATTGAAGACTATGATGAATTAGTTGCCGCACTTGATAGGTTCGAATTTTGTTCCAAACCAAAGAAATTGGAGTTACATATGAAGAATCGCGACTCTCCACCGGCAAAATCGTATGTGGAAGAAGCTCTAAATTTGTAGCTTAAGGCTCTACCATCACATTTGAGGTATGTATTCTTGGGGAGTGATGGCACTTTACCGGTAATTATTGTTGTTGATTTGAGTGAGTTACAAGTAAAGGCATTGATTTCTATGTTGAAGAGGTTCAAGCGGCAATCGGATAGACTATTGCGGACATTATTGGGATTTCTCCTGGCATTTGTTCTCATAAAATCCAACTCATGCTAGATAGCAAGCCTAGTATCGAGCACCAAAGGAGACTAAATCCACCTATGCAAGAGGTAGTGAAAAAGGAAATCATCAAATGGTTGGATGCTAGAGTCATATACCACATTGCAGACTGTAGTTGGGTTTATCCTATTCAGTGCGTACCTAAGAAGGGTGGGATTACTGTGGTTTCAAATGTGAAAAACAAACTTGTTCTAATGCAACCAGTGACTAAATGAAGAGAATGCATGGACTATCAGAAATTGAATGCTTGGACAGAAACGGATCACTTCCTTATGTCGTCCATGGATTAGATATTGGATCACCTTGCTAGTAAGGGTTGGTATTGTTTTCTTGATGGGTATTCAAGCTATAATCAGATCTTCGTAACTCCGAAAGACCAATAGAAGACCACCTTCACTTGCCTTTATCGGACTTTCGCCTTCAAACGGATGTTATTTGGGTTATGTAATGCTCCAGCGACCTTCCAGCATCGTATGATGTCGATATTTTTAGATATGGTGAAGGAAACTATTGAGGTATTTATGGATGATTTATCTATGGTAGATGACTTATTTGATGGTTGTCTGGTGCATTTGGCCGAGGTGCTGAAACGGTGTGAAGAGTGCAATCTTGTGCTCAATTGGGAAAAGTGCCACTTCATGTTAAAAGAGGGGATAGTTCTGGGTCATCAGATTTCTGAGAAGGGTATTGAGGTTGACAAAGCTAAAGTTGAGGTAATAGAAAAGCTTCCACCACCTATCTCTGTTAAAGGTATTACAAGTTTCCTTGGGCATGCAAGTTTCTACCGGAGGTTTATCAAGTATTTCTCTAAATTGCACACCCATTGTGCAAACTGCTTGAAAAGGAGTGTAAGTTTGATTTTGATGATGCTTGTCTGAGAGCATTTGAAGAGTTGAAAGCAAAGCTCATTTCAGCACCTATCATTATTTCACCGGATTGGGGGCAACCGTTTAAAATTATGTGTAATGCTAGTGGAGTGTCACTTGGTGTGGTATTGGGATAGAGACGAGAGAAGATTCTTCATCTGATTTACTATGCCAGCAAAGCGCTGAATATGGCTCAAAAGAACTATATGGTGGATGAACAGGAACTCCATGATGTTGTTTTCACATTCGAGAAATTTCGATCCTACTTGCTTGTTACTAAGGTTATAGTGCATACTAACCATTATGTATTGAGGTATCTGATGGCTAAAAAAGATGCAAAACCGAGGTTGATTAGATGGGTATTGTACTGCAAGAGTTCGATTTTGAGGTGAAAGATAGAAATGGGATAGAAAATCAAGTTGCCGATCATTTGTCCAGATTAGACGAGGAAGTTATGATCAAGCTAGGAGATAAGGAAGAAATTAATGATGTTTTTCCAGACGAATAGGTATTTGCTACATCTTTTGATCTTATTCCTTGGTTTGCAAATTTTGTTACCTACTTGGCAAGTGATCTGGTTCCATCGGATTTGTCATTTCACCAAAGGAAAAAGTTTATGCATGATATGAAGAAGTTCTCTTGGGATGAAACTTACATGTTTTGTATTTGTGCTGATGGGATTATTCGTCATTGTATGCCCGAGGTTGAAATGATGAGTATACTAGAGGCATATCATTCCTCGCTTGTTGGTGGGCATCATAGTGGTAATCCAACTGCGCATAAAATATTGCAATGTGGGTATTACTGGCCTACCATCCACCAAGAAGCTCATGATTTCGCCAAGTCTTGTGATCATTGCCAAAGAGAAGGAGGAATTTCAAAGAGACAAGAGCTACCTATGAAAATAATATTAGTGATTGAGTTGTTTGATGTTTAGGGCCTTGACTTTATGGGTCCATTTGTGAGTTCACATGGAATGAAGTATATTCTTGTTGCGGTTGATTATGTGTCGAAATGGGTGGAAGCAATTGTGCTTTCAAACAATGAAGGGAAAAGTGCCACCGTATTCTTGAAAAGGAGCATCTTCTCCAGTTTTAGTACACCTAGGGAGATGATCAACGATGAAGGTTGCCACTTTTGTAATAAGTTGTTCAAGGTGTTGCTAGAGAAATATGGAGTCCATCACAATGTAGCCACTTCTTACCATCTGCAGTCTAGTGGGCAAGTTGAAGTGTCAAATAGAGAGATAAAGCAAATCCTTACAAAGACTGTGAATGCCAATAGAACTGATTGGTCAAAGAGGCTTGATGATGCTCTATAGGCCTATCGCACTACATTCAAGACTATCATAGGTATGTCCCTCTATCAAATTGTATATGGGAAATCGTGCCATTTGTCGGTAGAGCTAGAGCATAAGGCAATGTGGGCGCTAAAGAAGTTGAATTTGGATTGAAGCGCCGCATCGAGTCAATGAGTGAATGACATGAAGGAGCTTGATGAATTTTGCCTAAAAGCATATGAAAATTCAGCCTTGGTCAAAAAGAAGATGAAGAAGTATCATGATCAAAAGATTGAAAAGTGTGAATATGTTGTAGGTGATCTCGTGCTTCTATTCAACTCTAGGATGTGATTGTTTCCTGACAAGCTCAAGTCCAAGTGGACCGGGCCATTCCGAGTCACTCAAGTATTTCCACATAGAGCGGTTGAGCTCGAGAACAAGGATGGAGCAAGGTTCAAAATGAATGGGCAAAGAATCAAGGTCTATATGGGAAAATCTGAGAGTGTGCAAGAAGTGATCGAGGCATGCTATCTTGAAGAAGTCTGAGTAATCAAGGGCCTATGTCGTGTCGCAACGTTAAATCAAGCGCTACTTGGGAGGCAACCCAAGATGTATAATCTAGCCAACTATAGGTTTTTCTTTTCGTTATAGGAGTCTTCTTCATTTATTTTTATTTTTGTAGCTCTTTAGATAGGTGTTTTATTTCTGTATTAGTGTTGGCTAGATATAAAATAGGGTTTGTGTCTGAAAAGTTTCCAAAAAATGTAAAAAGAAAGTCCTAATGGTTGCTACGTGTGCAGGGGCGAAAGGAAAAATCTATAGAAAAATAGATGTGCAGTGGTCTACGGACCCCATCGACGGTCCTTGGGTCCATCCATGGACCGTGAATGGTGTTCATAGACCCCAAGTAAGTTTTATAAAAAATTCCAAGTGTCAAAGTGACCTACGGTCCGTAGGTCGACCTACGGACCATCGACGTGGTCTCGTGGGTCCAAAAACTAGGGTTTGCTTGACCCAACCCGAACACCTTATAAAATAAAACCTTTCATTTTAAATTCATTCCCCATGTTCAAAACTCCCTCCCAGCCATTTTTAATCTCTTTCTCCCCCACAATCACTATATTTAATCACAATATCCCACAGATCAAGTCCCTATTCACTTCCCCAATTCCCAAATCATTATTTTCTCTTCCAAATCCCTCATCATCATTCCCTAACGATTCCACAAGTCTGGGTTTTGTGTCAAATGGCTAACAAAGGTCTAAGGAGTCTATTGCATCATCATACTCACCCACTTCGATTACTTGTAAGGTAAATGACTTCACCCTAACTTTGAATTCACTGTTCATTGTTTGTATCATGAAGTCACGAAGTTGGAACTTGACCTTGGATTTTATGTTTGTATGTGAAATTGCATGTTAGAAAAACTCTTGGTATGATAGTATTTGAGTGTGTAGATACTTAAAACTGAATCATTCCATTTAATAGGGTGAATTGGAAGTTTTGACTTAGGGTTCAAAGGTTTAGGTGTGATAATCTGGAAAATTCTATGAAATTGGAACCCTAAGGATGATTAACTACAAACATACTTGTTGAAATGCATGTGTAGGCCTAATATGTTTCTATTTGTCAAAAGAAAAGGAATGAAAGAAATGAACCATCTGAAACCTAGCGCAGACTGACCCACGATACCGCATCTACGGATCGTAGGTCAGGTCCGTGGGCCAGAAGCACTGAAATATTTTGTTAAGTGTCGAACCACGGTGTGGACTATGGTCCATCGTTCCATCGATAAACCGTTCTGCACATTCATGGTTCCCACATCAGAGACCCAATTTTGGGTACTCTAGCCTACAGAGGGGACCCACAAATCGTCGATCCCTCGACGGACCGTAGGTACCCATAGTGGGTCAGTAGTTCAACTACTGCCTAATTTTTTTATTTTTTTTATTTTGGTTAGTTTCTTGTTCTAAAATTCTTCCGTGTGTTTTATTGGCTTGTATTGGTACTAACTAAGCTCCCAAAGGTATCATGGCTCCAAAGCAAGCCCCCACTTATGCCGCGAAGGGTAAGTCCAAATCTATAGCACCTACCTTGTATCTAATTGATAAGGATATGGATGGGGAGTATGTTCCACCTCCCACAGGACCTCCCCAACTGCTCCACTCACTACACGAAATCGAGCCCGAAAGGTGCAATTCAACGTGGTCAGTGCCCCAGTCTGATGAGGGGTCCACACCAATCGGATCACCGACTGGCTCTAAGTCCACATCGAGCTTCGACTCTAGCTCCAACTCTAATGGCAGCACCACCTCGCCTTCTGAGGCTAACAGTACGGACGACATTCTAGTGCCCCCCAGTTCTGAGCCTACGCCAATTGCTACGGAGCCTAATAAATAGTGTGCGAAGGGCCAATACCAAATTTACAAGATTGCTCGTATGTTGAATGAGCACGATAAGATGGACAGACTGATTACAATGGGTCGAGTTCTCATGGGTAGCCTCCACACCACTCCAATCATTGAGGGGCACTTCCGTAGACACAATTGTGAGTGGATAACATGGCCGGAGGTGCATAAAGCGAGGAGATAGTCAACGAGTTCTACGTTTCCTATGTTGCCACCTTTAGAGGGTCCATCTCCAAGAGGGACAAGCCCGCAGCTCAGCCTTCACTTAAGGCTACACTAGTTCAGGGTTTTTTCGTGGACATCTCCGGACCACCCTCCGCAGGTTCATCTATGGCCTAATCCAGACTCTGCCCATCAATACAGCAGAGTAAGACTATTGCATGGGCACCATCTTGAGTGGGAAATTTAGAGGAATGTCGAGCATCGGGAGTCACTTATTAGGTGGCTAGCACAACATCTTGCCATGGATAGAGAGTGCGCAGACTGAGTCAGTACTCCGAGCCTAGACATTAGGAATGCTACCCTAAAATTTGCTGCAAAATTTTTTTGGCTATTGATGCAAAACAGACTGTCCCCCACTCAGGTAGACAACATGGTCACATAGGATCATCTAGTGATAGTTGCAGCTTTAGTAGAGGGACTTGAGGTAGATTTATCTGCATACTGATCGCGAAAATTCACGAGAGGGCCTTCAAGTCCACCACCACTTTGCCTTTCCCTTACCTCATCTTCCAGCTTTATATGGACTCTGATGCACAACTTTGCACTGTGACAGGCTACTTTAGGCAACCAAGACTTTGGACATCATCTTGATCTGGGATGAAGCCAACCTAGCCGCTCCTCGCATAGAGCCATAGGTTGAGGTACCACATCTACGTGATGATCTTTCTGCTGACATTGCACAGATGCAGGCTACTGACTCCACTCTTCCAACCACTATTGTAGACACCCAAGCTCCACCGTCTCTAGCCTCCAGTCAGGCCCCTACCTTCTCCAGAGCCACCCACTCCTCCGGTCCCTTCGTCATCCCTCTAGCTCGAGTTGTGAAGTTGGAGACACAGATGGCCACACTACTACAACACCTTAAGTCATGGATGCAGCGCTTGATTGATTAGTATAAGGCTAGGATGGAGCAGCTCATGGACCAGAAGAATCAGGTCTTTCATAAGCGTCTAGATGCGTTCGAGCTGTGATCTTGGAGAGGCCAACCCCAACCATTGATCTATCGACCTTCCAGGAAAAGTTGTCCAACCTTCGTGTCGATCTAGATTCCCTCCTAGTCCCTCCTGAATCTGCACCAGAGGCTTCCCCTACAGAGGGGGTTAACACCGTGGTGATATCTATCTTATTTTGCGATTTCATACTGCCACCAGACTCTTCACGTGTTACTGGGAAGCACCCCCGCTCCGGTTGTAGTTCGTATAATGTTGAGGCACATAGATTAAGGTACAAGGAGCAACAGCAGACTGAGGTGGCTCAGAGGGCATCCATAGTTGATGAGGAGTTTAGACATCAACGGTCTATGTAGGTAGGAGTTAGCCCATCTAGCGATGTGAACACTACTGATGGTGCTATGAGGGTTGATAAGAGCACTACTGAGAGTGCTGGGATAGTTGATGGGAGCGCTATTGATGGCGTTCCAAGTGTGGATACAGCGGGCTCCGAGAAATCGAACCCACCCGCTTCTTGAGCGGTCTTCGGTGCATATGCGCCAAAGGTTTGCTTCACCCGATCCTTTACTTTTTTCTTGTGCATTGGGGACAATTGCACTTTATTTTTTTGGGGGTGGGGTAAATGGATTGTGAGTTATAGGGTGAAGTCTGAGTAACCCAACTCATAATCCTCTCTTGGGGTTTTCTTACCTGTGTTCTTTTTCCCCAAGAGACTGTTTTAATTTCTGTTGAACCGGTATGTGTAGGAATATATCTGTAGGAGTAAGTAGAAAAATGAAAGCATGATGACATGTAAATCATTAAAAAATTGATCCCTGTCCAAAAATGATGAAATGTGCTAGATATGTAGGCTTTATAGGTCAAATGTGCTAGATTTCAATGTGACATGATAGTAACCGATTTGACCTCATGACTTAAGTTAAAACATGAACTGGGTAATCTGATAATGGAATAATGTGCCATGAGTGTGTGAGAAAAGTTGAATGTTCAGACAATATGTGCCAATCTAGAACTAGCTCCGTTGGTCCTGCTAAAATAATCTAGGTAAGAAGTTGGGAAGTGACCATAGGCCCTTGTTCAAATTAGTCCACTTAAGCATAAAATGATCCAACTAAATGAAATCAATGTTCCCTTTAATCCAAATGTTTGAGCCTAAGATAGACCATTTCTTTTGATTCACCTAACTCACCTTCCCTAAAATAATTGTGTTGGCACCGGTCCCTCCTTGGATATGTGCACCTTGACTTAGGCCAAAACCTAAGTTGAGGGTGGCTAATTCAAAAAGTTACCTTGATCTTAGCCCTGGTTCAACATCGGATATTTTCCACCTCGACTCATGCTAAACACATAAGTTGAGGGTGGCTATGAAAAAGGAAACTGAAAGAAAAAAAGGTATAAAAAGAGTTAGTGTGTTGAAAAGGGAAACTGACAAGAAAAAGATGTGACTTTGTGCAAAAAGAAGCAAAAAAAATTGATAAACAAAAGTGCTAAAAAAGATAAAGAAAAATAAAGTGAAAGAAAAAGAAAAAAGTGAAAAATAAGAGTCGCAAAAAGTCAAAGTCACATCTATGTTGAAAAGATTCACGGGAAAGAAAGTAAAATGAAAGGATGTCAAAAATAAGTTGAGAAAAGAGGTAAAAATCCAAAGTAATGTCAAGGAGGCAGAAAGTCACTAAAAAGTATCCAAATGTACCACACCTGACCCTGAGCCTACGTTACAAGCTAAGAAAGTCCTATAGTGATCCTAGAAACTAGTTTGGAGAGCCTAAGCAATGAAAATAAGGGCAAGCCTATGGTATTGAGCACTAACTATACATGAAGCCACTTTTGAGCGTGAGTGTTGAACGAATCCTAAAACTTAAAAGTCATATCTCTAGTGAGTAAAAAAGGATTTCTTTTGAAGTGAGGGCACTAGTTACATTGTTGGAAAATTGATACCTTGGTGATTGTGAATGGTGTATGTTGTGGTGTTTGTTGGTCAATCTATGTCATGTTTTGATCTATATGAGTTGGTATGTTCAGTCTAAGAAAAAAGATTTGCACTAAGAAAATGGAATGAATTGAAATGGCCATGTGATTGTTTGAGTTTGTATGTCTGCTTCTACACAAGTGTCATTTAGAGTTTTAGTGTCACTTGACAACATGTTTAAATTGAGGGTGTTGATATATCGTGAGTTTACGGTATTTTGAATGCATTTCACTCCAGAGTTGTGTGTGTATAGAGTCATTTTGTATTGGCAATAATGTTTTATGTGTTATGTTTGCAGAAAATAGGCTTGGACGTGATTAAGAGAGATGACAACTGAAAAAATGTAGAAGTGGCCACCATGAAGTGACCTACGGACTGTAGGTCCTATGACGGTTCGTCGATGGGTAGGCATAGATAGGAGCATCAGTGAAGTCTAACCAAGTGTGGAACTACGAAGCGATCCACGGACCGTAGGTCGACCCACGGGTCATTTTGCGCATCCGTCGAAGGTGTTCAGAGAGTTAAAGTTCCAGTACCTGATGAAATTCCTAAGTGTGGAGCCATGAAAGAGGACCCACACCGTAGGTCCACCTATGGTCCGTCCTGTATGTCCGTTGATGATGACCATAGAATGATGGTTCAAGGTCCTGCAAAAAAGTTCTAAGTGTTGACCAACGGAAAAGGACCTACGGACCGTAGGTCAACCCACCATCTATAGGTCAAGTTGTCGATCAAAGCCGCATTCCAGAGGTTTATTTCCTTTTTTTTTTCCTTTTTGTTTAGGACAGGTTTTTCTACAAATAGGGTATGTAAACCTCATTTTTGGGATTTAGACATTATTGTTTGCTTTTAGTTCTTGATATTTTATTTGGGAATTAACTTGCAACTTTAGCAATTTGATTTTCGAATTTTGGTTTATGCAATTTTGGTTTGAAATTCAGTTCGAGATTTCGGGTTTCTTCTACTCTCAACGTAAGTTCATGAATTCTTATTGTCAAAACATGAATTGTGTTCTTTCAAGCATGAGTAGCTAAATCCACAACAAGGGTTGTGGGAACTATGAGCAATTAATAATGTATGAATAATAACTAAGTAATTATTGAATAGTGTTGATGCGTGTATTGGTAATTCTTTCACTTAGAAGTCTTTTAAACGAGTGCACGCGTTAGAGCTCGCGTTGTTACTACTTGTCGGACCAAGGAGGTAGTTAATAAGAAAACAATTATCAACAGAGATTCAGTGTGATACTATCTAATAGTCTAATGTCAATTGGTGCGAGGGTGAAAACTAAGTCATACATTGATATGATGTCTAATCTGAGGTAAAGGTAAGGGTTAGTAAATTATACACATGTAGTCGGATAAAGGTGTGTGGTGAAATTTCCTATTTGGAGGACCAATCACTTAGGGATACCTAACTTACCAACTTTGCATGTAATAAACTAGGAAAGTATTACTATTAGTAGGATTACCACGTTAAGAGCTTAAAGGGAACACATACACCCTAGTTTCTCTCTATTATTGATAACTCAAAGTTTGAATCTTGCTCAATTATTACTTAAACAACAATTGGTTATTTGTTTCCAAACACCCCCACCCCCCGCCCCCACCCTTAATTGCTTATCTCAGAAATAGTTTGACTAAACGAATATAATCGTGAGTTAATTTTAAGTTTGAACCATATTCCTCATGGGATCAATCCCAACCTACAAGTTGGGGTCTTTATTTGACGACGACCACTTATACTTCATTAGAAAAGTGTGGTTTGAGCATATCAAGCTTTCAACAAATTATCTAGGAGGAGTTGTTGAAGTTGTTGTCTTTTCATGGTTACATCTACCACTGTAGGGAATGTGATGTCTAGCATATGACCAATAGCCAAATGAGGGGGTGTATAGCCATACAATGCTTCAAAAGGAGTGCATTGAATGGAAGTGTGAAAGTGTGTGTTGTACCACCATTCGAAAAAGAGCAACCAATGCCTCTACAGAGTTGGTCTATGAGAGGTCATGCACCTAAGGTAGTTTTCAATGCACTTATTAACTCTCTCAATCTGCCCATCACTTTGAGGGTGATAGGCAGTGTTGTAGTGCAACTGAGTTCCCAATAATCTAAATAAATTCTATCGAAAATTCTCAAAAATATACTGTCCATGTTGGACACAATGGACTCAGGAAACCGGTGGAGTGTATGTACATGCTTTGGCTGCTATTGTGTTAGATGTACAAGGGTGGGCTAAAGTCATAAAGTGAGCAAATTTGGTCCTCCTATCCACCACCACTAGAATAGCTACTTTGTTTCTCGACTTAGTCAATCCTTCTATAAAATCCATGCTTACATGCCTTCATGCTTGATTAGGAATAGGAAGGGGTTGTAATAACTATGGACAGGGCACATTCTCATCTTTACTTCTTTAACACATATCACAGGCCTCCACATGTTGTATTACCGTTTGCCTTATTCCGGGCCAATAAAACATTTGTGCTAACCTTTTGTAGGTACCAAACTGTTCAGGCGAGTCATGAAAGGTGGTGATCAGTTGGTGCCTTAACCCACCAGTGTTGCCCACATAAACCTTGCCCTTTCTTCTTAGAATACCTCCTAAAGAATAATGGAATAGATAAGGATCTAGGTGAGCCATAGTGAACTCAGGTATTAGTGCAGCATCTTCAAGATCATCTTCATAGCTTTTATGAATTTCTTGCACCCAAGTAGATATTATAGCACTAATAGATGACACGCTGGCTAAGGCATTGAGAATATTACCTTCCTTATCCTTAAACTGCCTAGACAATGCATCTGTCACTTTGTTCTCGACACCCTTTTTGTACTGCACCTCATAGTCTAGCCCTAATAGTTTAGTTAGACCTTTTTGTTGTACAATAGTTGTAACTTTTTGCTCCAAGAGATACTTTAGGCTATGATGGTCAATTTTTACCACAAAGTGCTATACTGAAGCAGGTTTCATTACGTCTTGATCCTTGAGAGGGATTGAATTTACATGGCATCTTCAGCATCTGCAACCATAGTTTACTATTTTGATGCTAATGCTCCTACTGAATTGAATATGATAATATAGTCAAACAAAGGGGGATTCAAGACTTATTTCTTCTTACAAATCGATCCAAGTATTCCACTTATTGGATTGGGAACACCAAATGTTGAGATAGTGATCTCCATTTGTCTATAGCATTAAGAAGTGCCATATATTCCTTCTCATATATGGATATCCCCCTATGTCTAGGAGCCAAAACTTTACTAAAGTAAGTTTTGGGTCTACTGCTTGCATAAGAACAACACCAATCTCGGTTAATCTTGCATCAAATTCTACAATAAGCTCTTTAGTTTAATCAGGTAAAGCCATGGGTAGTGGACATGGAATGTTTCAAAGCTATAAAAGCTTTATCAATCTCCTCATTCCACCTAAAAGCATCGTTTTTCAATAAATCAGTTTGTAGCCTGCAAATGATGCCATAGTTGAGGACATACTTTCTATAATAGCCTACGAGCCCCAAAAAGCCTCTAAGTTCTCGCAAAGTGGTAAGGGTAGGCCACTCACTCATAGATTGGACCTTGCTTGGATCAGTAGACACCCTTTCACAAGTAATGATATGGCCAAGACACTCCAATTGTGATTGACCAAATGAGAATTTAGATCTCTTAGTATGCAATGATTGTTTCCTCAACACTTTAAAAACAACATTTAGGTGAACTACATAGTCTACAAGGGACTTACTATACACTAGTATGTTATCAAAAAACACCAAGACAAACTTCCTAAGTAGGGGTTGAAAGACCTGATTCATCAGGAAGAAGATTGCAAGAGCATTTGTGAGCCCAAATGGCATTATCTTAAACTCATGATGATCCATGTGGGTCCTAAATGCAGTTTTGAACACATCTCCACGCTTCATCATGATCTAATGGTATCTAGCTTACAAATCCACATTTGAAAAAATTACAGACCCTTGTAATTCATCCAATAAGTCATCCACTATTTGTATAGGGTACTTATCTTTAATGGTAATTTTGTTTAGACCCCTATAATCCAAACAAAACCTCCAAGTGCCATCTTTCTTCTTAACCAACAAGGCTGGTGAAGAAAAAGGTGATTGGTTGTGTTAGATGATATCATTAATGAGCATTTCTTCTACTTGTTTCTCCGGTTCTTCCTTCTGGTAGTAGTTATATCTGTAAGGTATGAGAGATGCTAGTAATGTGCCTAGTTTCAAGGGAATAGTATGATCAAAGGATCTTGCAGGTGGCAAGGATTTGGGTTCTGCAAACACATTAGTGTAGTGAGAGAGTACCCTTTGGATTGAACTGTTCACCTCTTCTATAAATTTAGTACCAATAGCTTGGATGAGGAACAAATAATCCAGCCCTTTGAAATTAGTTTACTCATAGTACCACCAGTGATCATGCTGATCTTACCCTTGTTCGAAATTTCCCTTAAAATCACCTTGTTGCCCTTTCTCCCAATGGTCACACATTGTTTCTCATGGTCAAACTTAGTAGGGTTATACTTCTTCATCTAGTCATTACCTAATAAAATGTCATATCCCCCTACTTGTAGAATTCGCAAGTCTTCCACAAAGGTTTTGCTCCCATTTTCCAAGTGAATTGAGGGCACTTGGAATTGCAATATACATAATTTCCATCAGCAACAGTTACTCTGATTGGTTGCACGTAACTAGACTTATAACCAGTTTCCACCAAAGGTAACTCATTTATGAAATTGTGGGTACTGTTAGAGTCAACTAAAATGGAGAGGGCCCTCTTCTTTACCCAGCTTGAAACCAAGATGGTATTCACCCCATTACAATTTCCAGAACAAAGCACTAAGACATATAGCCTCAGGGATGTCAACATCAAGATCAGCAGTCACCTCAACGTCCACCTCATGTGGATCATCCAAGTGTAGAGGTAATTCTTCAGAACTACCAAAAATACATTGTAATTGCTTCATTCTATAGGTATGACCTGGGCTATACCTTTCGCCACATCTAAAACATAGGTGATTAGCCTTTCGATGTTCATACACTTCAAAGCTGAGTCTGAGAGGTGCATGTTTCTAAGTAGTAGGTGTTGATCCGGCTCTTGATCTAGGCAACATATGGTTGTTTGCATTAAGGACATTTCTCACAATTTTTGGGAGGCACTCTATTCTTCTTCAATGCAGCCTCGATTGCTTTTTCTTGCATCTTAGCCTACTGAATAGCAAATCTAAGGGTAGTTGGCTTGAACATTTTTACACCAAACTTAATCTCCTCTTTAAGGCCTCCAATAAAGCTAGACAAAAAGTGTGATTCATTTAGTGTTAGGTTTCGCATGATCATTTGAGACTTTAGATCTTTAATTTTTGGTAAAAATTCTTCAATGCCCCTAGTTTGGTTGAGCTTGTTAAACCCTTCTACCACATCTTCCATCAGAACATCTCCAAACCTATCCCAAATTTCCTCCCTTAATTCGTCCCAAGTGACTGGACCTCTACTCAATACCAATAAATTATACCATATCTCTGCATCTCTATTCAAGTAAAGTGTTGCACCCTCTACCTTCTAGGCATCATCAATTCTATAGAGATTGAAGTGATGCTCACACTTACGAACCCATACCTTAGGATTCGAGCCTTCGAAGCTAGGAAACTCCCATTTAAGGGTAATGAGTCAGATTGGGTCAAGCTGGTCAACTATCCTGAACAGGAAGAGGAAGGATCCCATCACCCCTCACCTGACCATGTTCCATGACATTAATACGCTCTAGAAGAAGCTCCAAGGTATGCTGAATGGCCATTAAAGTTTGTTGTCATTCCGTAGTTCAAGCAACAGATCATCATGTTGAGGTAACTTCTCATCCATAATTCGCATTTGAGTACCTTCAACCATAAGTGACCAACAACAGTCGTAGAAGCACTGACTCTAATACCAATTTTTATCAAAATTTAACTTGCAATTCAATAGAACAGTAATTAACTAGAACACAGTCAATATTTTTGGAACAGTTTTCAATTTTCTAAAAATTGATACTAACAACATCACTAAACTAAATTGTAGAATTTAAATAAAACTAAATAAAAATAGCATAGAATAAGAAGAGGAAGAGGAGGAGGAGGAGGAGGAGGAGGAGAAGGAGAAGGAGCAGAAGAAGACAGAATTACAACTGCGTTGAAGAAAAGAGAGAAAAAGCAAGGAAGAAGTTGAGAATTGTTAGGATACATGTTTTTTCACGTCTCCCCTCTTTCCTTCAACATATATATGATAACCTCTCAATTCATTTTAGACATTGAACTTCATTTAGCTACTTTTAATCCATGCCCTTTATTATTTGCTATTCACTTCTTCCGCATCTCCTTTATTTACTAATACTCCTTCCACTACTAACTTCTATTGGATTGTTAGCTAAAGTTGTTACATCTTCTCTTCTGTGAAGAAGTTCTGCTGAAGCTTTATCTAATTGAGGTGCTTCGACAGAGCGAAGAATTCCGAGAACCATTTTTGTGTGAACCCTAATTTTTTGGGTGAAAAAAAAAACATAATACATAAACACAACCCTTAATTTGGCAAGCTGACAACTATGACCTTTAACTTTGAGTGTGCACAAGTAGGCACTTAAATTGAACAAATAGACACATTCGTCCTACATGGCAATTTTGTGTCCTACATGACGTCCTATGTGTATTATGTCATGTAGGACACGTGTGTCTACTTGTTTAATTTTATAAAAGTTTAATACACATAGGACGTCATGTAGGACACAAAATTGCCATGTAGGACGAATGTGTCTATTTGTTCAATTTAAGTGTCTACATGTGCACACTTAAAGTTTGAGGGCATAGTTGTCCGCTAAAGCTAAGTTAAGAGTCATTATGAGGGAAAGTTTCTTTGCCTGACACTCATAATGTTGGTTTTTTGTAATTATAAAATAGCAGAGGTTCTAAACCGCTACAATTTAATTTTAAATTGCATGGGTTAAATAAACCCCCACAATTTGATGTAATTTGCAGGAGTTTTTGGCCAAAATCATCCTTAAACTATACCCTAAACCTAAACTACATCCTTAAAGTATCATTCTTAACAGAAAACATCCTTCAAGTATTTAAAAGTGAACAATTTTCATCCTTCTACTTTAATTTATTAGAAAACTAATAGATCCACAAAAATAAAGTCATTCGTTCCTAATTATTATTCTGAGCCAAAAATACTATCGTGAACTTTTTCGGTAATTGAGTTTAGCATTATGCAAAATCTATTAATTTGACAATTTTTTCATTTATTTTTCATGTAGTTTGATATTAAAAATATTATTAGCTGAAATATTTTTCTTCTCAATTGAATATGCTAGAAGCTACGTTTGTTGGAGAGTTCCACTTCTAATAATGTAGAATAAAACTCAAATGCGAGACATAATCAATATTTTGATTACTTCAATATCAGATCGACCCAAAATTTATTGATCTAAAATACAGTTTGGCTATGAAAAAGGTAAAGATAATTAAGCTCCAACTTCTTTCCGTTACTAAATGAGAAAAGGAGCAGATCATGTAAGTACTCTCACAACTTCCAAATGTTTTTTTGTTTCCGTAAGCAATAATGTCTAAGATTTTTAATTTTTTTTTTCAAGAACTTTTTATAGCAAGTAATGAAATTATGCAGGAAAACTTTTGTTGATAGTCATGTGAACTGCTCATGTTTTTTTAGGATCCCTTAGCTTTTTGATGATATAAGGATGAAAACTATTCAATTTTAAATACTTCAAGGATGTTTTCTGCTAAGAATGATACTTTAAGTATGTAATTTAAGTTTGGAGTATAGTTAAAGGATGTTTTTGGCCAAAAACTCTAATTTGCGGAGGTTAATCTGACCTCCGCAATTAAACCGCCACAAAGAATGCATTTTTTTTTATTGAAAACTCGAAAGAAGCTGCACGATATAAGCTAATATTGAGTATAATTGAAAATCCAACCCTTTTCCTAACGGAATCTTGAGCGGTCTATTGGCGTCTAACCGAAAATAAATATTAAGTTAAACTAATACTGAACATATATTGAATGAGTCGAGTACCGTTAAAAATCTAATATGTGTCACAACAATACTTTCGATCGTTTCATGAGCAGTTTCTTTACCGAGGTCCAAAAAAATCTACAAAATTTAAGGCAAAAAGTTATAAGATAAACTAATAATGAACATTTATTAAAAGAATTAAATATATGTTCAAGACATTTAACTAAACATATGAATTCTGATTGCTGCCAAAACCAAAAGTCAAACAAATACTAAGAGAGTAAGAGGCAGTGGCAGTGCAGTTTTGACTGAATTAGTTTTAATACGTTTGTTAAATGACACTAAATAAAAAAAAATATCAACATATGTTAAATGTCTCTCCGGGGCAAACTTGAATTTATATGGCTATTTCATCGAATATCTGCTACTTTCAATTCATATAAGTATATATTGGGGTAATAATTGGCTCATCAAGATTTAGATATATGAAGAAAAAAAAAACAAATATGTATTAATGTTCTAAAGAATTTTTATACTCTAATTTTCAAGAGTTGAGACAATTCAATAACATATAAGTATTTGAGAGCATTTAGATTTTCATTAAGGAGGTTCGAAAAAATAAAAAAATGTAATATTTGAGAGTAAATTTTAAATCTCCTAAATCATTAATTTAACTTCTAATCTTATATATAGAAGGTTCAAAATTTATACATAACATTAATTAAAAAAAAATACCTTATATAAACTATATATTTTTTATCAAGAGAATTCAGATGAACTACATCATTATACTCTAGATCCGCCTTTATCTGCACTTGGTTTAATCGTAATGAGTTCACCTCGACATGGAACCATGGGGAGCAGCGGCATATCACGTTTGACTCTCACTCCAAATGTTATGGTGTCAACATTTTTTGTAAGTTCAATGGCGTCACATTATACTATCTAAAAAAATATGAATCAAGAAGCATTTCATGTGATTCACACTACTACTAATCGTCAGTAAACTATAATTAATTAGTACGCATTATCATCTTAATTTATAAATTAACTAGAAAATTTGACCGAGCTTCGCGCAGTTATAAAAAATATATGTAAATTTATTTTAGAAATTAATTATGATACAAGAAATAAAAAATCAACTATAGAAATAAGAAAATGATAAAATCACAATACAAATATTTTTGTAGCATTAGAGCTTAAGTGAATTTTATTTTTATCATCAAATATTTTTCAAAACTAAAAGGTCAACTTATTAAGAAAAATAATCATATATTATGATGCTAATACATATAATTCGAATAAACATATTTAAGGACTTAATTCTTTTCTTATTTTTATTAAATGTTAAATTTACTATATGATGAATCTTCTTTTTATTTGAAAAGAAATGTTGAAACTAAAAATAGGAGGAAAAAGAGATAGGTATTTCAATTTAGTTTCTTCTTTGATACTTAATCCTTTCATTTTCCTTCTTTTTTTTTTTCTTATTTTTCATCATCGTCTAAATAAATATTTCTCCCTTATTTTCCATCATCATCATCATCTAAATAAACCTCTATTGCTATTTTTCGTGTATATCTTATATTATTCTTTTGTTAATTCTTTTAAAGTAGAAGAAATGAACAAATTTAAAGAAAATGTAAATGGTTCTTCACCATAAGAAACACCTAAGAAATATTTAATATACATTTCTTTTGAGCCATGAGTAGTAAAATTTGAACATCTGTTAGCGTAGTTAGCTATTTCTAACAAAGTTACAAATAACTAATTTGAGCCTAGGTGAAAATGTAATTTACTACAATTAAAAAATTTATAAGAACCTAAATTTAAAAAAAATATAGAGATAACACATTTTTGTTAAGTCCATAATCACAAAAACAAAGATGAAAAAAGGTTACATAATCAATGCACATATTTTTGAATTTTTATCCGGCTCCCCTTCTATCCACATCCAAGAGACTTTTTGTGGAGTCAAACTAAAGTATAAATATAATATTACAATAATAATATAAAATATCACTATTTCAAATATGAAATAAAAATAATAATCTTGAGTAGGAATCTTATAAAACAAAAAATATGAATTTATATCGATAAAATTAAAGTAATATCAAGGTATCTTAAATTTTGAAATTAAATAATTGGGTATTTGAATATGAAAATTTAAAGAAAAGGAGTTAATAATATTAATTAAAGTCAAAGTTCAATAAGTATAAGTTATGGAGATAAAATAATTTTATACAAATAAAAGAAGGAAAAATAAAATAATGAAGACAAAAAAAAACCTCATGAACTATCCAACATTTGTTGGGTGTCTAAGTTTTATTAGGAAAAAAAACAAATCAACTTCTTCTTTTTTGTATTACTCTATTGTGTTTAATAAAATTGGAAGAGGAAAAAAATACAATAAAAAAGAGAGACAACTTGAAAGATTGAAGCAGTAAATATTGAGACTTTTAATTTTTTGTAATAAAAAATAATAATTAGTGTAAATAATTTTTGAGACATTTTAGTATAACAATAAATAGAGGAGTAGTAATTGAAATATTTATTTATTTATTGTGTTTAATAAAATTGGAAGAGGAAAAAATACAATAAAAAAGAGAGACAACTTGAAAGATTGAAGCAGTAAATATTGAGACTTTTAATTTTTTGTAATATAGAATAATAATTAGTGTAAATAATTTTTGAGACATTTTAGTATAACAATAAATAGAGGAGTAGTAATTGATATATTTATTTATTTACAATAATAAGTAAGTAGAAAAATATTTTTAAAAAATTGCAAAAAAAATTGAAGAAAAAGATAAGTAGAATCAATGGGCAAAGAAAGGCGCAACTTCACTTTTCTAACATCGAGTTTATATTAAAAATAGATTTTTAAGCACAATAATAACTAAAATCTATGAGAAATGTACTATAGATAATATACCTTTCAACAATGGCAAAATTTTCGAATATTGAAATAAAAATAATACATTAATTGAAAAAATTGTCAGAAAATTGAGGAACAGAATAAATAGAATCCTTGGCCAAAGAGAGGTGCAACTTGAATCTTCTAACATTTAGCTTATATTATATATAGATTTTTAAACACAACAATATTCAATAGTTATGAAAAATGTACCATAAATAATATACCTTTCAACCATGATAAAAATTTAGAATATTGAAATAAAAATAATCCGTTAATGAATTTTTAAAATATTGAAAACATTCAAACTTTATACTGCTATGATCATCTCTCTTGATGAAGTTTTCAACATAATTAGGCTTCCTTCTTCATTTCGATGAACTTCTACTAAATTAATGTGAACATCTCTTTGTAATGAATCTTTGAAGAATATATCTTTGATCATCATTAAAGTGAAGCACATATCATGTCACTATTGTTTTTATGTTTTTTTATTGAAAAGATGAAGAATAAAAAAAAAAGAGAGAAAAAAGGAACTACACTAATAATGAGAAAATGAAAAATGTTATGAAACTATAGAATAAGAAGAAAGTAGGGAGAAAAGAGAAGACTTATTATTCTTCTGGAATGATATTTAGGGATCCACATATCTGATTTACAATGAAGGAAAACCCCTTTATTTATAGGGGAACCCTAAATTGATCCCCAAGTTGGATTTCTAGCCATACCCTAAAAGGACTCCACATAATAGACATTTACTATAACACAAATATGTTTATAACACTCCCCGTTGAATGTCGGTAGATTATGTGTCTCGTTAAAACCTTACTAGATAAATTCAGTGGAAAAAATCTAGTGAAGGAATAAGAGTACACATATCTAATAATACGCATTATGGATGCCTCATTAAAAACCTTACAAGGAAAATTCAATGGGACAAAACTTTGTGAGGAAAAAAGAGTACATCACGTATTAACTCCCCATAATGAGAACATCAATCCAAAGACCTAAATCTTCATTTTCCATGCTTGTGCACCATCTTCTTGAAAGTTGTAGTTGGTAGAGACTAGGTGAATAAATCAACTATATTATTACTTGAACAAACCTGTTGCATGTTGATATCACCATTCTTAGGAGCTCATGAGTGTAGAAAAGCTTTGACGAAATATGCTTCCTTCTATCTCCTTTTATGAATCTTCTCTTCAGGACCAAAGAATTCGGCAAGTTTCTCACTTCAATTTCTTTAAGGAAATAATATATTGTCTTTTGAAAACTCTTTAAGAGTTCAATTCAAGTTATTAACTTGCATAACAATACTTGTATATGCTTCATGCATTTTGAATCGATTTAATCCTTATGAGGATTATAAACAAGTTTTCTAAAAACTTGTATATGTTTTAGATTTTGAACCCATCGAATATTTTCATATCAATTTTTCCAAGTGACAACATTTAAATGTATGACATCTTCTAGTGCCTAGATTGCAAGTCAAATAAGCTTTACGCTTACCAAGATGCATCATTCCACTTTTCACTTGATAATTATTTCTACACCAACATGCTTTTGTATCAAAGATATCATCAACGATATATCATTTTGTATCGATTCACAATACAACATAACTTATTGAGATCTCATCATTTCATTATTTTCAAGTACGTACCCTCATGAGGTTTCATGAAGTGTTATGTCGTAAGATCTTCAAGAGCACATTGTCTCCTTATTATGATCATTTTGATTCTTTGATCCTTCCCCTTTTTCAAGGATTATTTTATTTAGAATCGATTAGTCTATCATGCTCCATGCATGTCATAGATTCTGTCATCTAGAAACATTGAATAGCAGCATTTACAACTCTTGTGTTGCTTCTTATCTCCCCCTTATGTTAGACAAACTAACATATATACCAATCTATTTTGGAGAATTAATCTTTGTGCATCATAGTATATTCATTAATCATATACTGCACATCAAAAATCATCAGATGAAAAGTATTTGGTCCCTGACCATAAGCCAATTAAGAGAAAAATTGATCATAATTTATTGGTCTGATGCGTACAATTACTTTTTTTATGCAATATCGTATTTCAGATCAATACATGAACCTTTATTTTCATTAGCAATGATTTCACTATCTGAGACATTTAATGTCACATCATCTTGAATATTTATTAATATTATCAAGATGAATTATCTTGATTTCATATTCTAGAAGTTATGCTCTTAACTCAATTATCTTGCACACTCAATTTTGTGAATGTCAAACTATAGGTTGACAACAAACGCACATGTGATTATCTTATAAATGCATCTCTTTATCATATCACATGATAGGTGAACGGGCTCATATTCACCTTCTATACTTTTTAGAATTTACAGATTTAGTCCCAACATTAGTTGATCCAATCAACTTATCATGAGAACAAACAACAAAAAGAATTCTTGAAGAATCTTCTAGTTCTTCAATGTATGTCTATTACTCAGTATGCACATCTTTGGGATGATCAAATCGTTCATGCCAATTAATAAAATTATTAGTATTAGTAAATTTCAAGATTACTATGACATGTGCCTTTTGCTTTAGTAAATTTTCAATTTATTACTATTATATGAGTGAATTTCAACTTTAATACTCCAAGAGTGAATTTCAATTTTTTTTTTTCAATTACTCTACCTCTTCTAAAGATGAGTCATGATCCCATCACTGAATAGACTAATCTGATTATCAGAAAATTGTGTATGTAATCATATAATTTGTGCCAATAATTTTACAAATGTCAAATTGCAAAATCACAATAGGCAACCATGAGACCATTTAGAAATTAGCAGCAAAAGTAAGTAAGTCGGCTTTTCTCCTCAAGAACAATCTTGACTTTCTTTAAACTTTATAATATAAGGACCATGACGTATCTAAACAACCCATTAGGTGGGTGACTAGGTCCATAATATTCCTATGTATACGTTTCAAGAATGTGGTGGACTCAATCTCAAACTCCATTGATGATGGTCTCATCATTAACTTGTCTTGATAACAAGCAGATTAGAAAAACCACCATTTAAAAGAATCATTAGGTTCTTTAATGAATGTCCATTTTAATTTTCTATAATTCACCTCATCATTATAGACCTATGATGTCCCATACAATCATGCAAAAGTAAGACAGTATTGGAATTAATATAGAATGTGCCTCAATTGCACTGATTATTATCCAATAAAAGTTAAAAAGATAAAGTATGAAACTTTTCTTTAACATATGTCTGCCTAGAGACATTCTTGGTGATACCAAGTCCACGATCAAAGTCCCAACCTTTTTCACACCTAGCATGGTGGGCTTACACCCCATTCACTTTAGGGCAGGGCTGCATATCAGTCGGTTCGGTTTTGAACATTATCGATTTTGCTTATTGATTATCGGTTTGTTGACTAGCTAAACCTTTAAAGAACCATTAAGTTATCGGTTAATCGGTTATCGATCCTTATCGGTTCAGTTATCGGGTTAATCGTTAACATATCACACAATTTTTTAAAATAAAAAATCACATGAAGAATTGAAGAACATCAATAACAATTACCAACACAATTCTGCTCCATTTACCAGACAACAATCCAGCAACACAATTCTGCTCCATTTACCAGAGTACTGGGGCCAACAACTGATGCTCATCATCTTATTTTGGGGCAACCCTATGAACTTCCTAAAGAACATCAATAACAATTACGTTTCAATTCCAAGCAAATTGGGGTCGGCTATTTGAATCCTCCCAATATTTTATAAGTTAGTTAGGACTAGAAGTTCTCTACATTTTTCAAATGACATATAAGTCTCTATTAAGACTCAAAGACTCCTACCAAATATTGGATCTTAAGAAACATACTAACATGACTATCACTTAATTCCAACTAACTGGGACTGCCTATGTAGATCTTTGAATTTCCTAAAGGAGACAACCTTATCCAAGTACCAAAAAATAGCTACATAATCCATCTCTTCACACGAAGCGACCTCTGCTCAGACCAAAATAAAAAAAATGCAGCAAAACCTGTTTTACAAGAATATAAAACTCACAGACGATGCCGAAATGATCAAAAGCTCTCTCAGTTGCACTGAGAAGTATCCAAAATGGTGTAAAATTGCAACTGCACTACTTATAAGTGACACAAATAATCTCTGACAATGCAACTGCAACAATGCAATATGCACTAATAAGCAAATCAATTAATTAACTATCCAGCACTGAAATCCTTATTTGGTTGGCCATATAACAACAACACAACAGACAGCAAGTCAGCAACACAACAGACAGCAAGCCAGCAACACAACAGCAACTCAGCAAGCCAGTAACTCATAGCCAGCAACACCAAACTCTTAACACTCAACACAACAACACCTAAATAAACTTTTCAACACAAATATGAAATATCATATTAAAATAACAGAATAAAACAGCAACACTACAAGTTGCAAGCCAGCAACATTGTAGAAGTCAAAATGCAGCACAACATAAAGTCACTGCCAGTCTGCCACAGCCCACACATGCACACACATAATTTCAAAAATTCAAAATAGCAGTCACACAATCTGACAATTAAGTCCAAACATAGTACTAAAAGTTCACGTTCAAGTAAACAAAATAATAATTAGTCATCAATCCTTGAGAGTTGACGATTCTGGTTCATATTTTCCAAACAACGCTTAACATGCTTCCTTAAGGAGGCAGTCCCAGTTTTGTGTGAATGGAAAGAATAACACGGCCACTATGAACACATTTTACTATCCACGATCCATCTTCTTTTTCCTCAAGCTTTTCATAGTGATTCCAAACGGGTGATCGAGCATTAGAACCATGAAGTCGAGGCATGATGAAATATGATTGACAAAGAAACAGAGAAAGTATTAGATATTTTGATAGCTAAAAAATGAAACACATGTATATAAAAATCCACCTCAATAGTAAGACATCTACCTTCCTTCTTCTTTAGTAGAGTTAGTGAAGGATACCTCCAATTTTACATGTCATCAATGCAAAGTTCTTTTCCAAGTTTAGCCAAATCTAGAGAGAAATACGATAACAAGTCAAGGCTCAAGGATTAAACAATAAAAATATTAAATAAACTATTCACAATTTTACATCAATGAGGTTCTTTTCTTACCTTCTTCAAGTTGCTCAACAAAATCTAAATCTTCCTCAATAATTATGGGTTGTGACTCACTCCGAAGCCAATCTTGAAGGCACACTAGAGCTTGTACCAATTTAGTAGTTAATGAACTCCTAAATGAATCAAGTATGCGCCTTCCAGTACTAAAAGCACATTCAGACGCCACACTTGAAACGGGAATAACCAACACATCTCGAGCCATCTCAGAAAGAAGTGGAAATCTAGATGAGTTAACTTTCCACCAAAGCAATACATCAAAATTTGATTTTCCAACTTCAATTTCTTCATCAAGATATTTAACTAATTTTGACTTTGAACTTGCTCCTCCCTTTTCAGATGTATGTTTTTGTAATTCCTCAAAAAAATTTCCCAAGCCTCCTACAGACCTTGAATTAGAAGTATCCACCTCAGTTGAAGAACATTGACCATTTTTATCATTTGAAATAGGCTTTGTATACTCATTAAACAAAGATTCCATGTATGTTCGCACACCAATTTCTACAGCAGCCCCCTTTTCTCCAAACATCTTCTTAAGTGCAAAGCTAAGAGTGTAAAATTTGTGACGAGGATCCAAAACACATGGTATGAAAACCATCTTATTCATTTTTTCAGTATCACCCCAATATTTGTCAAATTTCTCCTTTATATTTTCTGCCATTTTAGCCAAAACATGATCTTCATTTGATATCAATTGATTCAAGCAAACACCAACTTGACAAATTTCAAGAAAATGAAGATTTGATGTAACATATCGTGATCCAGATATCTTCAAAGTAAGATTAAAAAACATTTCAAGAAATTTTGTAATTTTCTTTACGGCCTCCCAATCACTACTCAAAAGTGTACCTGTAGAATTTTTATCCACAATATCAACAAACTTAAGATGTAGTGCCAAGCCAATATCACGATCGGTGTACTCTACAATTGCACCTTCATATTCAATAACCCGATTCAACATCATGTAGGTGGAATTCCACCTTGTAGGAACATCCAAGCATAAAGACTTTCTAGCAAGATTTTCATCTTCACAACATTCTTGAAACTTTTTCCACCTAGCAGGAGATTGCCTGATGTATCTCACTGTTTGCCTAACCCGTTCAATACACACATTTGCTTCTTTTGTGCCGTCTTGAACAATAAGACTTACAATATGAGCCATACACCTTATATGAAGGTGACTACCACCCATTAGGTTGGTCCCCCATTTAGTTAATTGCTTAGACAACTCAGTTATTGCCACACTATTTGAACCAACATTATCAACTGTAATAGTGAAAATTCGATGCAATCCCCACTTATTTAAGCACTTACTGATAGACTTTCCAAGATCTTCACCTCTATGACTAGAAATTGGACAAAAATTGATAATTCGTTTATGCAAAGTCCAATTTTTATCAATCCAATGAGCAGTAATGACCATATAATTGATTCTTTGAATGGAAGTCCAAGTATCCGTGGTTAAAGACACCCTTTGTTGTGTTTCCTTAAAAACAACCATCAACTTATGTTTTTCTTCATCAAAAAGATCAAAACAATCATGAGTCATAGTGGTACGGAAAGGAATGTAGAAACAAGGTTGTGATACTTTCATAAATTGTTTAAAACCTTCCTTTTCAACAAATCTAAAAAGAATTTCATCAATAATTACCATACGACACAAGGCCTTTCTACACTCTTCCTGGTCAAATTTCCATGGAACAACAACTACATCACCCTTGTTACCCCCTATCATTGGTTGAAATGCTAATCTTGATTGTCTAATATCAATATTATAAGGCATCTTTGGGCATTTGGCTATATGAGTAAGCATTGACGTCGTACCATGTTCTTTTGTGTCAGCAAAATACTCTTTCTTACAGTAGTTGCAAACACCCTTTTCATTTCTATCAGAATCAGTTTTACGAGAAAAATGATCCCACGCACAAGATCTTTTTTTCCTTCCTTTTTTTACTTGGGACTCAACAATTTGACTTTGACCTATTTCATTTGAATTAGAAGCTCCACTTTCACCAACAACATTATCAATTATTATATTTTTATCCATGATACTTTCACCAAAAACTACGAAAAGATATGAAATAATCGTTTATTGAACTATTTTTTTATAAGAGGTCGATGAAACAATGAATTGTTGAAGCCTTGAAGGAACTAAAATACAAGTACAAACAAATGAGCCAAAGTGCCAAACAAACCAAAATAGGCATATCTCAATCCGACTAGACAACAAACGAGCAACTGAAGCTCGACTAACAAGTCAATATTTTGTTTCCTTGGTTCGAATCATGAAAATAGGCATACATGAAACATGATAATAAATGGAACAAATAAAAAAATTGCAGGCTTGAGGAGGTGTCATCGTTAGTTGTTACCTCGAAGTTGCGTCCTCGTCTGAATCACTGAATGACTGGAGTGTCGTCGTCTCGCCGGATGCCTGAGTGACTGGAGTAGTCGTCGCCTCGCCGTCGGACGCCTGAGTGACTGGAATCAAGTCGTCCCTCACCTAAGTTTGGAAATTGGAGAACTTTGGAGTTTGGAATTTGGAGAAACGAGAGGAGCGGTGACTGGTGAGAACTGAAAAGTTTTCAAAGTCCTAAAATTTTAAAACCCTAAGTCCGGCGGTCCCTAACAGAGAAGTGAGAAATGGGAAATGAGAAATTGAGAATTGTGAAATTAGAATTAGGGAAAAAAAATGGGTCTTATCGGGGTATCGGGTACCCCAACCGATTTTCCTTCCCAACCCGACCCCGACCCGTTAATCCAATAAAAAAATTTACTTAACCAAGCCCTGAACCAATTACCCAATATGCCAACCCGTTAGCCCAATAAACTAAAAATTGGTTCGGGTTAATGGTTTGACTCGATTTTTGCACAGGCCTACTTTAGGGAATAGATCTGCTTCAACGAGATATATTTCATGACTAATTTTTATCAAAAATTCATTATTTTGCCTTAGTCATCATTATCATCAATGTGGTGCATTAGGACTTAAACCTAATGTCTTATTCATGTAAAGGCATTTTAAGCCATAAATCGATGGGACTTAAACCCAACATCTTATCATCATGGTGCACCAAGACTTGAACATGATATCTTACCATCTTGGTGCGATTGAACATAAATCCATCGTCTTATCATTTTGACGTAGTGAAACTTGAATTCACTGTCTTACCTAAATGACATGATAAGCCAAGCACAACAAGATTTATCTTGGAGCATTTAAAAATATTAAAACGTTCAACAAGTATAAACATAAACCAATCAGAACAAATACTCCCCTTATGAAATTTCGATAGTTTATAAATATGCATAGTACCAGTACTAGTTATCCACTTTGTTCCGAAAAGAAAATCACAACAACCTCAACATACAAACAGTGGCGGAGCCACATGAAGTTCAGGGGTGTCGACCGACACTCCTTCATCAGAAAACTATACTGCGTAGTTAGAGTAAAAATATTTTTTATCTATATATATTACATATTGACACTCTTTTGACTTCTACACGATTTTACTTCTTTATATTTTGACACCCCTTCATCGAAATTCTAACTCCGCCATTGCATACAACAAAAAAGATGTAACCTTTATTTGCTGTCAAAATTGGACACGTGCATAAGAACACATCATAAAATTAATACAATATGACTTACTAGGGAACAAAAATAAAAAGAAAGATGCCAATAAAAATAATTATCAAACCTTAATTACAATCACTTATAGATTCTTGTATTGGCCATCCTTCTATATTTTATTTTATTTATATTATTAGCCATACGTACTGATGGTTATCATTATCTGAAGAACATACTTTTCATTACATAGGTATTTCACTTCTCAAAGTTAAAACGATCCATTGATCATACTATTTTAAGAACAAAAATCATACCTTTAGACTATCCAATTTTATTTTATTTTTTCGTACCTCATATGATACTTTAATACCACCGAAGATCTTCCCAATTTTCCCAATTCTTGCTACTACAGAAGATCTTCCCAGTTCTTGCTACTCATCTCGTCTCATGTATTTCTCTGGGATAAGTTAGAGAGACTCAGAAGAGAGAAGACTTCTTGAATGATATTTAGGAATCCACAAATCTGATTTACAATGAAGGAAAACCCCTTTATTTATAGGAGAAATCTAATTTGGTCCTCAAGTAGGATTCCTAACCATACCCTAAAAGGACTCCACATATAGACGTTCACTATAACACAAATATGTTTTTAACAAAAAATGAATATTCAACATCTCCATTGATGACTGTTATTTATAAATTTGATAATCCATAAGAATAGTTAGAAAGGAGTTGAATAGTCATTCTATTTAAGTAGAAAATATGAATAAATGGTGGTTTTCTTTGTAACTCATTAAGATATAATTAGAATAGTAAATATGATTGAATTCTTTTATCTCAATTTTTTTTTAAAAAAATAATACTATATAGAGAGAGACGGAAAGTAAGAGGAAGTCTCATTAATGTATTATAAAATTAACGAAAAAGGTAAAAAATATCCTAAATGCATTAAAATGATGTCTCCTTTCATATACCCTGTAAAGATATGACACACGCATCTAACTCAACTTCAAAAGCTAGTTCATGAGGAAGAATTGTTTAAGTCCATATAAGGAGACCACCGATTCATTTCTCAACCAATATGAGATTTTTACCCACTCTAACACCCCTCCTTCATGCCAACTAGAACGTGGACCGAGAGTCCAAATGGGGATGATCCTAGCTCTAATACTATGTAAACATATGACACTTATGTAAAATAAGATTACCCGAGTGAACTACTTTCGTTGATAATACCTCTCAATTTCATATACAAAATCTATCAGCTCTATTACTAAGGAAACATATCTTTACATTTAATTACAAATAATTTGATTTATATATCTAAGGAAACATATCCCCCTATAACATTCTAGACCTACGACCACACGAAATTTGAACAACACTTGTAAAGTGTTGCCTAAAATATTTTTGGGGATGCTTTTAAAGTGTAGCCCGAGTTTTTAACTTTTGGCAACACTTGTAAAGTGGACTCTTTAAAGGTATAAGCTACACTTTATAAGCGTTGTTTCAATATGATATAAATGACAACAACTATTTACATATATGACCATACTTTTAAAGTGTCCTATTTTTATAATTGTAAAAACAACACATACAAATATGGTCTTAAAGTTTTCACTAAAATATTATATTCCCTCCAACATTTTTAACTCTTCCTCCAATTTTTATTGGGCAAAAAAAATAATTCATAAAACATAAATCTTGCTTTTCCCCCAAAATCAGAAAATATTCACAATTTTTAGGTCTCAAGAACGATCCCTTATAGAACGACGCCTTTTCTCTCAGTCTGAAATTTCTCAAGAACGATCCCTCATAGATATTTTGTTGAAGAGCTATTACGCCATTAAGATTTTTCAGTTTCATGGTTGTTCACCTCCGAAATACGAAAATCCCTCATAGATTTCTTGTTGAAGAACAATATGCTTCACTTAAGAAGATGATGAGCTTCATCACATAGAAAGGATATTTTTGGAATAGGGTTTATCTGGTAAAAATTTCTATCTTTAAAAGTTTAAATTTATGGAATTTGGGTTTATTGCTTGCGTGTGGTTACACATTTAGCTTTAGGGTTTTGATATTCTTGTGTTGTTGATACAGTTTTGTTGATTTTTAGAAGTCTAGCTTGTAGTTGTATTACCCACATGAGGAAAGTGATTCTTTCCAAGATTCTTCAAGGACTTAATTCCAATTAGAGACACTATGCTTTACATGCTTCTTCAGGAACTGCTTTTCCTTAAGATTTAATTTCGAAACATTAAGAGGATGATTGTCACGATTCTTGAGGAAATAGTTTTCCCTGAGAAGTGAGGTTTGACTAGTACTTATAGAAGTAAAATCGTGGGAATCACAACTGTTGAGTATGGGGATTGCTAGTGGTATTAGTTGATTCTGCTGCCTTTTGGCCTTCAGCAGATCATAAATTGTCTTCTTAGGACTATGTAGAACACTTTTCCTGGAAGCAGAACTACTTCAGGACGAACAACGATCCAGGGAAATTTGAATACTACCTTCAAAACATAGATGTGAAAACATTCCAGTCAAAACCTAAACTGAAGCAGCACAACAACATTTATATGTTCCAGAAATATAAAAGTACCTCTTTCTGTATCTACACTTTTTCGTATATTTTATATTTCTATGTGAAAAATGTACAATGGTCCTTCTATAGACTCTTGATGGTAAAGTTGTTATCAGATGCTCAAATGACCTCTTACAACAGGCTTACAGTCTACATATTATGAAATCATAAAACCCAAATGCCTCATACAGTTGATTCTCTGTCATCGTCTTCATTTAACGATTTTGATCATGTTTATGAGTTGCAGCCTCTAAATCACCCTTTTAATAGAGTTTGCATCCATAAAGCATTTTCATCTGCTCTGTCATTGCAAATCGATTTACTTTGTTTTCTTTTCTTTTTTGGGTTGGGGAAGAGGGGAAAGACAGGAGATGAGAGGTAGTTACAACTTCAATTTGTGGTTCAGATACAACTGGCATAGGTAGAATTTTTTTGAATATTGTGTCATCATGTGTGTTGGCTTGTTGGGTGATATGTAAAGACGCTTTATAGGGAAAATAGAGGTTGTACAACAGATTAAGGACACTTGCTTCTGGTTTCCTTTTTTTTTTTTTTTTGTTTTTTTGGTGTAACCTATAGGGTGATGAATATAGTATTTTTGACTTTATATACTCACTATACAAAAATATTGGAGGAAAAAGAATGAAAAACACATTTAAAAAGTAATAATACTACATTAAAGCAATAGCATGTCAATAGTCTTCACCAACAAAAGGTAAAAGGGAGGTTCTTTTGAGATGAGTAGATGATAATCAGAGTATGTAACTGAAATACTAGAGTCGGTTGTGCAAGAATAGCTCAATGAAATGTTGATCGTCACAAAGAAGACAATGTGATAAGTCTTAAACACAATATACAAGCTCCTTAGAGTAGGGTGTGCTAGAATAACTAAGAAGTAATTTTAATCTAAAAAATGAATGCATTTGAACATAAGGAAAGAGTTAACACAGGATGGCAACTATACAAATCACACCCTCAATATTAGAGTTACCAGGACACATAATCATAAATACATGTGCACTTAGTTTTAAATCTCTTTATGGGAACTAAAAGTCTGATCAAACCAAAATAAACCATAATAAAAAAATGATGATGACAACAGAGAAGTTCATAAAAGAATGTGTTCTAAGGGTCAAAACATTTAAGCCTTTAGCAGACCAAAAAACTTATGTACAATCTATTGACTACGAGATTTAAATTCATGTTCACTTATTTTAGAAGATTAGACAAATTTCATATCGATTGAAAAAATGTATCACAGTTGAACATCTAATCCACTAACTATGGCAAATATTGTGTGATTGTGGTTGATAAACAGATTAAAATTATGTGAAAAGTGAACCAATTTGGTTACAAAAATAGATCATTAAACAATTACTTTCCCAGTGACAATAAAATAAACTGCATGCCTAAGTGGCAAGACAACTACCCTCTTTATAACTTCAATATAAGTACCTTGCACATTGCAACAATAAAAGAATCAAGAATCATACAACAAGATTAGAATCATGAACTATGATAGAGAAGCATGAATATACGCTTTCTAGTAAAATAACTACAAATTGAAAATATACGGGCATTTACATTCCAGGTAACAAAAAATAAATGCTAGATTATTTATTTCTTGATGCATTTCCATACAACATGTTAATGTTTTCACATGTATGTTTTGAAGGATGAACGACTACCCATTAATTCAAACAGGTTGCCAAGCTCCCAATCGTTGAAGTTTCTCCTGAAAAGTAGATTCCATTGATTGTCCTCTCTGTTCTGTGCAACTGTAGAGTCAGGATCACGTGAACTACTCATTTAAGTTGTTGGTGGGATTGTGGCGTAATTATTATCTGCTATGTTGGTCTTGCAGTCTTTGACTATGCAGGTAGTTAGTCTCATAGTTGTTGCATTAATCACTAAATAAGTATGAGAATTTCTTTTTTATTAGACTGATAAGCTGATTAGGGCTAAAATCATTCATGATAATGTAGGTTTCATGTAAATCTTATAAGTATTATGTTTTTATTGCTTCACCTTTGTTAGTTTCTGCAACCCGAGCTTCTTAGAGTGACTAGAAGGGATTCTATATTGTAGTAGTATTAAACCCTTATTTAACAGAGGATTCATCTTTTTCCAGATAACAAATTGAGGATTTCTCTTTGTCTAAAGGCAAATCAGACCAATCAAGGGTTTCTCTTTGCACAACTTTCAGACGAATTCCAAATTCTGAAGGGTTTCTACTTTATCAGGTAAATCATATGAAATTGTTATTGTTTGTTGAAGTAATCTCGTGCTCTATTCAAAGTAGTATTAATAGACTCTACTGTTGTTGTTTCTTTCTTTAATTAGTCACGATTTCCGAGGCTTTGAGCTCTCTATTACGTTCTTGTCTTTATCAATTTTAGTGATCTGCTAACTTCTTCCATCTTTAACTCAATCATGTATTTCATAGCTCTTTGTGATTCTCCATGGTGCTGAGGACTGGTTTTTCAGATTAAGTTGTTTGTATTGCCTTGTCCCTGTATTGTGTTTATTATGCATCAATTCTTGTATTATTTTATTTATGTCTTGTGAACCTGCAAATTGAGCAAGTGGTAAGTAAAAGTATATCCTCCAGGTTCTTCCAGGGGATTTGAACTTGAGGATCTTCTTCCCTCTTCTCCTTTTCAGCTTCTGCATGGTCTGAACCTTAGATGAGGTTCTAATAGTTTGTCACTATTTACTATTCTTTTTCCTTGCGCCTCCAATTCCTGAAAATAGTTTGCATTTACATTTTCCTTTTCCAATGCAAGGTTTGCTAAATAATCAGCCAACTTGTTCCCCTCTCTAAGAATGTGTGTTCCTCTCAATGTTCTCCCCTGCATGAGTCTCCACATCTTCTCCATTATGGTCACTATTTTCCATGGTACTTTCCATACCCTTGCAAGGGAAAAAAAACATATGCCACATGTCTGCTGCCATCGCACAATGAAAGAAAAGATGATTTACTGATTCTGCATTTTCCTTACACAAAAAACACCTGCTAACCAGCTTGAAGTTTCTTCTACAAAGATTGTCTAGTATCAGACAAGCATTCATTGATGCCAACCAGTTTTCCAGATTAGTTTCCATGGCGATAAATCTGTAATATCATTCTGGGCATGCAACAATCTATACCCCTTCATTACCATGTATTTCTGGATTCATGTTGTAACCTTCCAGTCTACCCATTAATTCAAACAGACTGCCAAGCTCCCAATCGTTGAAGTTTCTCCTGAAAAGTAGATTCCATTGATTGTCCTCTATGTTCTGTGGAACTGTAGAGTCATGATCACGTGAATTACTCAGTTAAATGTTGGTGGTATTGTTGCATAATTATTATCTGCTATGTTGATCTTGCAGACTTTGACTATACTGGTAGTTAGTCTCATACTTGTTGCATTAATCACTAAATAAGTATGAGAATTTCTTTTTTATTAGACTGATAAGCTGATTAGGGCTGAAATCATCCATGATAATTTTGGTTTCATGTAAATCTATGTTTTTGTTGCTTCACCTTTATTAGTTTCTAAAACTCGAGCTTCTTAGATTGTCTAGAGGGGATTCTATATTGTAGTCATATTAAACCCTTAGTTAATAGAGGATTCGTCTTTTTCCAGATAACAAATTGAGGATTTCTCATTGTCTAAAGGCAAATCAGACCAATCGAGGGTTTCTCTTTGCACAACTTTCGGACTAATTCCAAATTCTGAATGGTTTCTACTTTATCAGGTATATCATATGAAATTGTTATTGTTTGTTGAAGTTATCTCGTGCTATCTTCAAAGTAGTATTAATGGACTCTACTGTTGTTGTTTATTTCTTTAATAAGTCACGACTTCCGAGGCTTTGATCTCGCTATTACGTTCTTGTCTTTATCAATTTTAGTGATCTACTAACTTCTTCCATCTTTAACTCAATCATGTATTTCATATCTCTTTGTGATTCCCCATGTTGCCGAGGTCTGGTTTTTTAGATTGAGTTGTTAGTATTCTCTTGTCCTTGTATTGCGTTTATTATGCATCAATTCTTGTATTATTTTATTTATGTCTTGTGAACCTGCTAATTGAGAAAGTGGTTAGTAAAAGAATATCCTCCAGGTTCTTCCAGGGGATTTGAACTTGAGGATCTTCTTCCCTCTTCTCCTTTATCTCCTATTTCCAAATGTCTGTCAGCTTCTGCATGGTCACAATTTGCATTTACGTTTTCCTTTTTCAATGCAAGGTTTTGCTAAATAATCAGCCAACTTGTTCCCCTCTCTAAGAATGTGTGTTACTCTCACTGTTCTCCCCTGCATGAGTCTCCATATCTTCTCCATTATGGTCACTATTTTCCATGGTACTTTCCATACCCTTTCAATAATGTTTTTAAGTAATAGCTAATAAGTTTCAATAATAATTTTTTCTAATTGGTTGGTCTCTATATATTTTAGAGCATGAAAGATCTCCATAGCTTCTGCTTGTGTGTTGGTACTGAAAGGTTCTTCAATCTCCTTAGCCTTAGCTTGTATAATATTGTCGTAGCTCTCACACTAAACCCCCAAGAACCTCTTAGGTTGTACTGTCACTACATGCTGCTTTTTCAAGTATTTGTTGCTCATATAATTCCTCCATAAAGGCTCTTTAGTTCTCATGTTCCACCATAGCTTTGCAACTCTATGAAGCTTTAATCTTTTTGGTGTGATCGACTATCTATAATCATTGTAATGTTTTCTTGAATGTTAAAACATGGTAGTATATGTTTGATACTTCTCTGACTGAGTCACAAGAAAGAGATTTTAAAATTTTTGGTCATAATTTCAAACAACTTTAAAAGGTTTCACACTATATTGTACTATTGGTCTTCTAAAAAATGTGTTTGAACTTCTTTGAAATGTTGCTTTCAATCTGAACCTGCTTCTTGATAGAATTTTATAATTTGAATTTGTTCATTTAAATTCCTTAATTGTTAAGGATATATTTTTGGGCACTAGTTCTTTTGCTTAAATGAAGTCCGATGTTGTTTCAGCACTTCAACACTTTGTCAATTTTGCTTCAGCCAAAATCGTCCTTGACATTTCATCTCGCTTCATTGACTCTGTGGTAGGTAGGCTTTGGACATTTCTTCAAGTTTCAACATTTACTAGAAACAACCTCTCTATTCTCAGAAGGTAGAGCTTGAGAGACAACAAAAGTAAGCTAAAGCTTGACCATGCTTAGGATTATGTTCTATTTTTCTTGAATATGTTGAATTCCCTATGATTCTTATATTCTTAGGATGGTTTGATTGTCAAACTTTTTTTTATTTTGTTAAAACTTCTATTGACTAAGGTTGTTAATTTTTTGTAGCTACACTGGAAGTTAATTAAGTAAAGGAAAGTAGAATGAGCTACAAATTAAGAAAATTTGAACAAGTTTTAGCATTCATTTAACTAGAGTGTATAATTGATTAGTTTCCTATGTAAATTGTGCAAAACGAATTTGATGATGAGTATATATATACATTCACTCACAAAACTTTAACTTTTAATCAATTGAATTCCATTTGTTTACTTTCTTTCTTAGTTGTGCCCATCCTATTAATTTTACTTATTTTTCCTTAGAAATATAGTCAACATTCAAAAACATTTGTGGAGGATTCGATGTTTGATTTGGCATAGCATAAGTGCCATGACTAGATAAGAAAATTTTATCATCTCATAACACATGATTGTGGTTATTTACTCATGACTTTTAAAATTTATTTGTGAAGTAGTTAATGATTTAATGATTGTTTACTGAAAGATGAAATATCAATTTTTATTTTTAGGAATTTAAATCTTTCATCCAAGGATTAGATGGATTTAGCAAGGTATATCAAAGAGTATATTGATGGTGTTGAATCTTTCCTAGATTTTGCTTACTCTTATGGAGATCCTCAAGGCAAGGAAATTCAGCGTCCATGTGCAAGTGTTGCAATATTCGTTGGACTCAAAGGAATGTAGTGTATGATCATCTAATATGTTATGGATGTTTTAAAGGTTATACTGATGGATCAATCACGGGGAATGGGATATCAAGTTGAATATTGATGATGATATGGATTACTCACGTGATGACATTGATGGGTTGTTGAATGATCAATTTAGAGATGTTGCTAATGAAATCAGTTCTCTGAAGGAAGAAATGAATGAAATGAGAGAAGAAATGCGACATTTATTTAGTCAGCTAGATTGAATGTTCAAGATATACCAGGGTTTGTCAGATCTACCCTTGTTGCACATGTTGATGAAAGTAGTGCACAAGCTGTAAGAGGCAAAAATGTTCCACATTTCTCAAGGTCAACTCATGATTTGGTTCTTCAAAAGGTATTTTGTATTTTTTAAATGTTCCCTTTTTAGAACAATAAGTTAGCAAACTAGTATCCTAAAGAACTATATCCTATGTGATTGTCAATTTGTGATTGTTGGCTAATCAGTCCTCTCAGTTTCTCTGAAATCTTATTTGTGGTAGTTGGCTTATTGATGCAGTTAATTTTCAAGCTTTCTAACTTCATGTTTGAATCTTTCAAAGTAGCTCTAGCTTTGGCATGACTGAACTGGAATTTATATTGAGGAACCTCTGAAGGTTTTCACTTGCCATGGGTGTGGCGTTGTTGGTTCCTTAAGGCTTTTTTGTCACTTTCTCTCGTCTGGAACCTCTCAATTGTATTTTCCTCAACTTTGTGTAGTTCTTCATTCAAATCATCCTTTGTTTTGTTTGTTGATGTATTTCCTTTATTGCTTCCCTGAAAGTTTGTATGCATTGGAAAAATTTTAACTGGTTGATGAGGTGGAGGAGTAATCTGATATGATGCTACAATCTCCAGGGAGGTTTGCTGGATTGGTTGAGCCATTTGGTTAAGAGTTCTGAATCCACCTTATGTTAGCTGGACTCATTGTCCAAATCAATGTAAACATGTTGAGCATTGAAATGAGTTATCTTTACCCCCCCCCCCCCCCCCGCCTCCCCAAACCCCGAGAGCTGTGTGTGAGTGATGAAATTCCTTCTGATTTAACTCCACCTTAGGCATGGTATTTGAAAACTTGCCAACAAGAGTGAATTTACATCTGACAGCAAAATTAATCATAAAATCATCCTTGTTAAATATCACAGCCGGCAGTCCTTGCTTGGTAGTGATGATAGGAGTCGCAAGGTCAATAGGGTTATCATTTTTAGCCTTATTTTGTCTTAGTCGAGCAGCAAACGATTGGATAATAGTGTAGGGAGCTGGTTCAGGGACTATGTCCTTATTAGCATTTTTCTGGGGATTTGGACTAGTTTGATCAATGTGAGTAGGCACCTGATTCATCATGTTTCTATCTTTTTATAAATTAGGAACATATTTACCGAAGTTGTTAGAAACTTTAGGATAATTATGTTGTGCCATCAGGGTGTTCTTTCTATTTTGTTGTTGAGGTCTGTCACTAACAGAAATCTGTTTTTTGTTACTAGGATCATTTTTGTTAGCTGTAGCATTTTGAACCTGTTTCTGATCCTGTCTCAAAGGAATAGCATTTTGGCTGACTTGCTCATTTACAACAGTTGTAAATGAGTTTCAGAATTAGTGTTACCAACTTGACTAGGAGCATAGTTATGAGACTTACCTATCTGTAGTAGAGTGTCTTGGTATTGTTGGAGTTGATTTTCCTCTTTTTACATGCTTTGTTTGGTGCGACTGCTATCCTGATTTACCCCTCTTTGTACTTTTCTCCTGCTGCCCCTATTCTTTGGCCTGAAGTGGACTTGGAGTTGGCATTGATGTACTGATCCGTTCCTTTGTGCGATTGTGACTCTGTTTTTTGAGAATTAGATGTGTCATCTTCCCCCTTTTCCACCTTATATCGATTTTTGTTCTGGTTGTCACCTGCTTGAACTCCGGCGACTTCACCGAAATGTGAATTTGTGGTGAGCCTCCCCCGTCCAAATTGCTTGAGATTGCTGTGAGGTGTTCTACCAGGTGAGGGGAGGAATCCCCAGTGGTTGATTCTTCACGAACCTTCTCTGAGCTTGCTCGAATTTGCAAACGCGATTGAGGAGATTCTGGGGTGATTCTCAGTTGAATCGCCTTTTGGGCTTTTTCAAATGAAATGGTAGAAACCTTTGAAATTTGGTCTATAGGTAGATCTTTGAGAGGAGAACTATAATTTCTTTCCTCCTCTGCTCGATTCAATCCAGCTTGTTCATGGGATTTGATTTCGTGAGTCCCATCCAACTCCTTTTCAGAAATCGCCATATACATTGCTTCATCTTTTCACAAGTTCGAGTTGTAGGACGAATTAGAGGCAGATTTTTGTTGAATATTGCTGGTATCAGCCAGCGGCGTTTCAGCCATTCTGGCGAGTCTACTCAATGGAGCTCCTAATGTTTTACCGTTAGGAATTTTTGGGATCAAACTTTTAGAGAGAGTTTTTTAGAGAAAAAATTTAAGAAATGAGGAAGCAATGTCTTAAGCTTTGAGGAGTCTTGATTTTGGTGCTTGGTTTGTGCTATGTTCTTTTTCATATGGTGTGTAGATATTTATTTGTAAGAGCTGATTTTTATTATGAGAAATCAGAAGATGAAAACATTGAACATGGTTTCTATCTAATGTTTGATTGTACATGATTTGTTTTGATTTTTAATTTCATTTTAAATGTGTAGGGCAATGGAGGTGATCAAATTTGAAGGGTCGCCACAAGTCAATTCGATATCATTGAAGTGGATGATAAAGAGTTTTTGAACTATTGTAAAAGTTTGAATACATTATATTTGATTTGGTGAAATATATTCATTGCTAGCTAGTACACATATTTAGAATATTGCTTTATAAGTATGTGTATGCACAAGACATATTATCTTTTGAAGTTTATTGCAAATCTATATATTTGAATTATTTATTAGCTAATTTAATGCTTGAGATTATTTATTGCAAAACAGTATTGATGTTTTTTAATTAGAAATTGTGCATATAAATATTTTATACCCAAAATAATATTACCACACTTAAAGTGTAGCCATAAGATTGTCAGTTGTGTAGCATATTCAATGTAAATTGTGGTATGCACATGAGCAAGGACTACACTTCAAAGTGTTGTCATAAATAAGATAGAAAAGGTGACACTTTAAAATCGTGGGCAATAAGGAAGCAAAGGTCACATTTGAAAGTGTAGTTGTATGAGATAGAAATGTTGTTATATGAGGTACTACAAAGCGTGACCTTTTTGCCTTTTAGGCTTTGCTTTTAAGATAAGGCAACACTTGAAAAGTGTCGCCTAAACTCTAAGGTTATGCTTCTTTCGACCACCCCTGAAAAAGCGTGGCTTAAATTTAGTAAGTGTGGCCTTTTATCAAAGGCCACACTTTTTCATAGTTTAGGTCACACTTTTTTAGGGTGGTTGTAGATATAAAATGTTGTTGTGTCCTCTGATTGTGCAATCACATAAGATCTTTAAATACTCCCCCTCAAGTTGAAGCATGAATTGTGGAAATGCCCAACTTAACAACTTATGAAACTGGTCATAAGCAAGAGACTTTGTGAGTATGACAACCAACAGTTTATGTGAAGTGATATGACGAGTCATAATTATCTTTGATTGTACATATTATCAAATAAATCGACAAACTATCTTTATGTTCTTGGTACATTCACGAGATTCAGGATTGACAATGATATGGATAGTAGTTGGTTATCACAAAAAAGAGAAACATGTATTGCATGTTTTACTTGAAGATCCTGTAGAAGCTGAAGCAACCAAACAATCTCACTAGTAGAAGTAGTCATAGCTCTACATTCTGCTTCAACAGAGGAACGAGACACCACCGTTTGTTTCTTAGATCTTCAAAAAATATTGATTTATCGAGAAACACAATGTATCGTGTAGTTGATCGACGTGTCATAGGACACCCTACCCAAATCGCATCACAATAAGCTTTTATAGATAGTGCATTATTCGAAGGGAATAGAATCCCTTGACCTAGATTTCCTTTGAGATAGTGTAAGATTTTATAAATGAGGTTACCTTGGCAGATGAATAAATTGGATAAATACATGAACATCGTAGCTAATAGCTTGACGAGTGATGGTGAGTTAAAGCAAGTGTCCGACAAGACGATGATATTGCTCTATATCATGACAAATTTTTCCATAATCAAAAGAAATCTTATGTTGTTGATCCATAGGGGAACTCAATATCTTGCAACCTATAAGTTTACTCTATGCTAAAATATCAAGTACATGCTTACGTTGCTTAGTACAATACATGTTGGTGACCTTGTCACTTCAATGCAAAGAAAATTTTTGAACTTCCCAAGATCCTTGATATGAAGTTTTGTTATTAAATACTCTTTCAACTTGGATATGCAATATGAATCATTTCCCGTGATAATGAGATCATCCACATATATAAGAACAACTACAAAGGAACCTCAAGGATGGGACAATGTATGCAAGAAATAGTCTGTATTTGATAGCTAGTAACCAAGAGAAAGTAAAGAAGTAATGAATTTATTATATCAATCGAGATGCTTGACAAAGGCCATACAACGATTTTTGTAATAGACACACTCGCCCCCTCCCCCCTTCCCCCCTCTGTTTGACATAACCTTGTGGAATCTTCATGTAAACTTCCTTATGCAAATCTCCATGTAAAAAAAGCATTGTTGACATCTAATTGATGAAGTTTTCAATTTCGAACAACAACAACCGCTAATAGACAACGAACAGTGACAAGTTTTGCCATAGGTACAAATGTTTCATAAAAATCAACCCCTTCAATTTGACTATATCCATTCGCTACCAAATGTGCCTTGTAGCGCTCAATACTATACTTGACTTTATAGACCTATTTTGAATTTATAGCTCGTTTACCTAGAGGTAAAAGTTGTAAAGTCCAAGTATTGTTGGCTTTCAAAACTGAAATTTTCTTTGCCATGGCTTCTTTCCAATGTGCGTGCTTAACTGGTTGAGTAAAATATTTTATTCATCAACAGACGAAATGACCTCTTTGGTTAACTGCTTGAATAAGTGATAAGGTTATTTTTCTTCTTAAAATTTATACATAAAAGATATTGAAACCATATGACCTCTTTGTATGTTTAGCTCTTTATATTTTGAACCATTGGCTAAAAATTTCATTGTGACACTCAAGGGCAGATCTAGAGGGACGGGAGAAGGTTCACCCAAACCCCGTTGATAAAAAATTACTCAATATATATAAAGTAATTTTGATGTTTTTATATACATATACAATTTTTGAACATCCTAAACAAGAAATAGATTGTAGCACAGTGGTAAGAACCTTTCAAATTGTCCATTGCGTTCAGAGTTTGAACCTCACTGTGAGCATTAGCCACTAGCCTGGTCCAATCCTTCTTTATTAATTAATTTTATATACATAATTATTTATTTTTTATAAAGTGCTAAAATATTGAATGAAATAATTTCAGAAACCTCCCTCCAGGTTTCGCTCTATAACACTCACCTGTCCTGTGGTTTATGATGTTACGTCCACCTCCCTTATTTTCATTTTCTTGTAACCATTCTTTAAACTATTTAAAATAAATATAAATTAATTTATATTTGACAATTTTACCCTTCTATATATTAATTTCTTCATATAAATAAATATTATATCAAAAAAAATAACTCATTTAAATAAAAACTTCAAATCAGCACAAACAAATTTTCTCAAGAATTAAAAGTCCTCTTCTCTTCAAACTTCCACTTTATCAGTCTTGTTCAATTTTTTTCCATTCTTCTTCGCAAGAGCCAGCCATCTTCCCCGCAAAAGCAAGCAAATTAGGTATTCTTCTGCAAATCTCATACATAAGTATTCTTATTTTGTGGATTTTGACGCTACATCACATATAAAATACTCCTTTTGTCTATTGAATAATTATGTTTTTCACCCTAAGTATTTAGTTTAGGTCTTACGGTTTGATGTGATCTAAAAATCGAATATAGTCACTTTTTGTAACTACAATACAACGAGTAAAATCAGAAGCACAAAATTCTATATTTCCTATTTTTGTGAGATCTAAACACTTAGATCTCAAGCTCGCCCACTTTCAAATAGAGTAATTGTGGTTCTAATTCAAAACTATATTTTGTATTAGCATGTCAATCTATGTCATCAAATATTAGTATATACCATTCGAAAGAAATATTATATTCAACAATTCAATCAATAATTGACTAGTATATTATGAACCACAATTCAACAAAATTAGTTGATAGAAGTTCCTTGAATTGGCTAGATCCTTCATTGGGATAATCTTTGACATATTTTGTACACCAGCAGTGTGACACTTATTCTCATTCTTTTGTTTTCCTTGATACTATAGTCTCTGAACATTAAGATGGCATGACTATATTTTTTTGGTTTTATTTGTTCTTTTTCATTTGTTTGTTTGTGTGCGCTTTTGTCAATGTAGGATGAAACCTCCCATGGTTTATCATGATATAATTATTCACCACACGAATTGTGAGCACAAGATCTATGATGTGAATCCATCAAGTTACTTGTACTCCAATCTTTTGAATGATACATGTGAGAAAACACTTCATGATGTTCCTGAAAATTTGCATGGTTTGATATCTATGAAGTGTGAAATTCCTAATACTTATCTTAGTATGGATGTGAATTGTGATGAAGATTTGAAGCACATGTTCAATATTTATGCAAATCACGGAAGTACACATATTATTCTTTACAATGTTGATATGGTTCCTTCTCCCCTACAAGTACGTGATGACTCAAACGGAGATTTTAGCAATTTGACTCCTAATGAATCAATGAACATGAATAACGCTACGGAGTTGGTTATATCCGGTGAAGAAGATTGTAATGATGATTCAGATCCAGTTGACCTCCTTATAGAGGAGAAAAATCAAGATGTTGATGAATTTTCTGAGGTAGAAGATAAAATAGATGATGATTTTGATTTAGATGATAAAAATCCTTTGAAAATTTCATTGAGAGGAAAAAAGTTCACTTATGAACCTTCTAAAAAAATTAAATTTATATAGGGAAATTTGTTTACCTCAGTTGACATCTTTAGGTCTGCATTGAAAGATTATGCTATCCAAGAAGGAATAAGTTAACGAAAATAAAGAATGAAAAGTCTAGATGCACAGTTAAGTGTGCACTGCCGGGATGGTCTTGGAGAATACATGCTTCTCCTCTCCCAGATGGAATCACGTGTAAGATTAAAAGCTTAAAAACCCAGCATGATTGCATAAGGGAAAGGAAGAGAATTCATGAAGCTAATTCTACTTGGATTGCAAAAAAAATTGGTGGATATTCTCAGGGAAGACCCGGCTATGACTAATAAGAGTCTAATGGCAATCATGAAGACTTATGGGTTAACACCTCACAAGATGCAACTATGGAGGGCCAAGACCAAAGCATTAGAATTGATCGAGGGAAGCCACAAGGAATGATATACAAAGCTTGCCAAATATGCTGAAATGTACAGAATCTCAAACCCTAGAAACATTTTTAAGGTGCATATGGCACGCCTGACTTTACCATTAGCCCTAAATTTCTGAGATGTTTCTTTTCATTTCCTGCTCTAAGGAATGGATTACTAGAAGGATGTAGACCTTTTTGTTGGTTTTGATGGTTGTCATCTTAAAGGGCCATATGGTGGAGTTTTGCTATCAGAAGTTGCATTAGATGCGAATAATGGCCTATTTTCAATTGCATTTGCTATTGTTGAGAGGGAACAAAATGAAACCTGGAGATGGTTTTCTTACTGGTTAAATGATTTTATTGGTGCTTAGCCTCGTAACAAGCCATGGACATTCATGAGGGGCAGACAAAAGGTGAGTAAAATGTGTTTATATCTATTTTACATTTAACGTATTTATACATTTACAATCTAATTTATTTTTATTTATTTATTCAGGGACTACATCAGGCATATGTAGAGATCATTCCATTTGTTAAGGAAAGATATTGTGCTAGGCATATATATGCCAACTCCAAGGCACAATATCCGGGGCTACTACTAAGAAACTACTTTTGGCAAGCTGCCAAAAGTTATGAAGTTAAGTACTTCAATGAGGCAATGGAAATGATCAAGCAAGTACTTGTCGAAAATCGAAAAGCAAACTTGGGCAAGACATTCTTTTGATCCAAGGTAAAGTCTGATCAAATAACAAACAATATAAGTGAGTCTTTATATTCTTGGATAGATGAGTTCAGGGGAAAGCCAATTTTGGCACTTATTGGTGATATTAGAGCAAAAATAATGACTAGACTTCATACAAGATTGGAATCGTAGTTGGAACAGTGGAGTACCACAAACTATAATTGAGAAATTGAATAATGCTAAAAAGTACTCAAGAAAATGCACTTTGCAGGTTGCTGCAGCTGCTAATGAGTTTGAAGTTATTGACAAAGATAGACATTATACAATTAATCTTGATACAAGATCATGTCAGTGTGGCGTATTTCAGATTCAAGCTTACCTTGTTAACATGCAGCCCTTGGTATTGCCCATAAGAGAGACGTGATGGAGGCATATTGTGATCCAATGCTCAAGACGGAAGCTTATCTCAAATCATATTCTGAACGCATACATCCTATTCCTGATGAAAGTTTTTGGCCACCTATGAATGAAATCCTCCCTTCAATCATTCTTCCACCGGATCTTAGAAGATGGCCTGGTAGACCATCTAAAAACAGAAAAAGAGTTGCTGATGAAGGTGATGTAACTTCCCAATCAAAGAGATCATGCACTTTAAGGCGTTCAAATTGTAAATATTATGGACATTATAAATGGACTTGCCAGGGAGCACCCGTTAAAGCAAAAGGGAAAAAGGTATATAGATATCATTCCTTAAATTAAAACATGACAGTTTGCATACGTATCATGTATTCTTATTCATTTTGTTTACGATTCAAAGGGGAAAGGATATGGCTAAAAAACAAAAAGGTGGCCCTGGATTATCTACAGCTGGTTTAAGTGGAGCTGTTTTATGGGTGAAATGTTCATTCAAGATTCTTTTATTTCTCTTATTTTGTATAAAATATACATTAGCTAACAATAATTATTACAGGAACATGCAATATTCCTATTATTTTCCCTACTCAATAAAGTCAATCTAGAAACACTCCTTTCTCAGCAAATACAACAGCTCATAATGCATCACTTAATGGAGATACGGTTCCTCCGAGACGGTCAAAAAATGTTGCCCCAAAAAATTCTGCTGCAACTGGACAACCTAAGAAAGTTATTCAGTAGTGCCTTTGTGCTTTACTTGATGACACTTTTGTATGTTATTTCTGAGACATTTTTTTCATTTTCTAGAGAGGAAGACCTTTGAAAACATCTACTTCTGAATTCTGATACTCAAGCAGAGCAACGGAAGTGTGGAAGATTTGGAGAACATAATGCAGACTGGCAAGAAAAAGATAGCTTCGAGTGTTAGTAAAATACATTGGTCTGTGGCAAAACAACTATTTTGTCATTCTGTGGCAGCTTGTTATTAGAGCCAAATATCAAAACACATTGGTACATTTTCCATGGATGTTCTATAAACATTATTCTTGACCCATGTACGGGCAAAGTTTCATTTATTCTGTTTCATTCCCATTTTGCACTAGTTTGTTTAATACAAGATGTTTGCAGAATCAATCTTAAGAGAGTATTAGATGATCACTTCTGAAATTTTATAATGTGCAACATGGATCAACAACAGAGAAGAAAATGCTACTGATAAGAAGAAGACAATGAGGATATGCATCTCAAAACTTAATTCAATCTAAAGGGCTATATGTAGAAACCAATCGTCCTACTTGGTACTCTCCCTTTTGATTATCGATGGTTGATGTTGTAGAATATAATCTTCAACATATCGGAGATGTTTTGGAGTATTAGAAGTGAAAGAGAGATGAATTAGGTTACCCATTGCTACAAACAATTATGTCGTCGCTTTAGAAATTGCAAGTTCATTTGACTTATCCGTGAAAAATGAAATCACTTATTAGAGACAACGAACACAAGAAATAGTTGCAAAATCACAAAAAAAAAAAAAAAAAAAAAAGAAGCAATAGGTTGTAGCATTCACTCAGTAGACTAAATAAATATGCTTAAGCTACTCACATGGAGAACATTTCAAGTTTTCAAAATCTTACATTTCAAAATTTTACAGTAAACTGACATTTCAAAATTTAAACAGAACACACCACCAGATTTCACTAATTTGACTAAAAAAAAAAAGAGGAAAAAATTACCTTCCGAAAAGAGCAGTTTCCATCCAAGAAGAGTTAGGACGTTGAGTAGTTTGTGGGTATTTAGAGAAAATAATGTTCATCACTGCTGCAATTGACAATTGTGTCGTCACTTTAGAAATTACAAATTGAATTGCTTTGAGAAACTAACAGCTTCCTCCATGTGCGTGTGTGTATATGTATTATTGTATTTGTGCTGATTTACTTTTTAAAGTATTTGTTAAATGAGTTATTTTTTATATAATATTCATTAATATGAAGAAATTAATATATTCTAGGGTAAAATTGTTAAATCTAAATTAATTTATATTTATTTTAAATAAATTTAAAGTATGGTTACAAGAAAATGAAAATAAGAGAGGTAGACGTAATAACGTAAACCACATGAAAGGTGAGTGTTATAGAGCGAAACCTGAAGGGAGGTCTCTGAAATTATCCCATAGTGAATTTAACCTCAAAAATCTATCTATATATAATAGGTAGGGGTGTTTACGGGTCAATTTGGATCGGTTATTGTTTAAAATCAAAACCAAACCAACTTAATCGGTTTTAAAATTATCAAAACCAAACCAAACCAAACCAAATATAATATACATTTATCAGTTTGGTGGTTATCGGTTTCGGTTTGATTTGGTTCGGTTATTCGGTTATTACCCATACACAAAACTAAAAGAAAAAATTCATTCAAAATGTGAAAAAAGTGACAACAATCCATTCAAAAAAAGTGTTAGAATGACTGAAATTATTGAACTTTCGATCACTGAATTTATTATGATTAAAGCTTTAAAATTCACTATATTGGCTTAGAAGGAAGAAACATTAACATTTTTAGTCCCACAAAAAATTGTCATAGACACTCTTATACATGAAATCAATAAAATAAATGCTTTCACCTTGAACATTTTTGCTTTCAATAAGTAAATTCTAAAGAAATTATAATGAAAACATATAAGATCTTTAAATTGTTTATAAAAATAAGATATTAAGTATGTATATTAATAAAATGTATGTATATAATTCATCTGTTTGGTTCGGTTATTTTTTCGGTTTTTTCGAATAAAATCATAATCAAATCAAATACTATCGGTTTTCAAAAATCTAAAACCAAACCAAACCCAAATAAAATCGGTTTTATTTTATCAGTTTGGTTCGATTTTTCGGTTTGGATCGGTTTTTATCCAAACCGTGAGCACCCCTAATAATAGGAGAAGAAAAAATATCACGTGTTAGCACCACAAAAAACGACTTTTTTAAATAATTATAAATTATTAATTTTATGTAATAGAACTAAATAATAAATTACTAATATTATTTATTTTTAAAAAATGAAAAAATAAGCATAATTATTAATTCACTAAAAAGCAGCTTTTACCGCTTTTAAAAGAAAATTAAAATTTTACAATTGCTTTAATTTTTTGCTGTTTTTCAAAATTTAAATAAAAATTAAAATTGTAAAAATTGAGGGTAATTTATTAATTTTAAAATAAAAAAAAAAATCAACACGTTAGTCATTTGAGAATTTTAAGGAATAAGTTGGCATCACTTTGAAAAATTAATATAAAATCTGAAATTTTAATAATAATAATAATAAATTAACTTAAAATCGTAAAATAAAAATAAAAATAAATAAAAATTACAAACAAAAAAAGGAAAAAAGAACTGAAAACACGATTTTTAGTTCAATTTTTTTATTTTTAAAAGTATAACCTCCCACGTTTACGGTTTACTAAAAAGGAAAAAGAATGTATCTTTTGGACCAAATCAAAATTTAACATTATTTTTTTCAAAGAAAAAGAAGATAACTACCAAAAAAACAAATATATATATATAATACAATATTATTATTTTGTAATAAAATTAAATAAGGTAATTTTAACGTATTTTTTTACAACTAAACTAAACGAGAAATAATTTTTAAAGCAAAACATATGTATAGTAAAAAAATACAATTTGCCAATTAAACATGAAATGTCAATACCAAATATTATTTCTAACATAACTTTTTCAATGGTTTGAAAAAATTAAACTAAATCACAACTTAAAAGATAAGTTTTAAAAGCCCATTTATTATTTTTTAATAAATAAATACGTAAAATAAAAAACAGTTTCAAAATTGTCCAAACAATACAAACTCTGTTACTTTTAAGATAGCTGATTTCAATAAAGAAAACTAATGCAGACTCCTAAATCACTAAACAATTTACATTTCTCTCAAATTCAACATCAGTGGTGTTCAAAAAATATACTCCATTGAGAGAATTAATATTTTCTTTCTTCAAAATTTTTACTTTTTTCCTCAAACCATGACTAGAGTATCAATATTTCAAAATTCCTACACAAAAATTAGATAGTGATGATCTATTCTCTGCTAATTTAGCAGGTTTTTATCTTTTAGAGGTCGGTGATGATGGTTGAATGGCAATAAACTTATGAAGAATTAACCGAGGGTGGTAGTTCAACGGTGTTTCTATTGCATGTGACGCATCAACAAAGTCCCTATTTCTTTGCTCTTTGTACTTTAGCTTTTTGTGTTTTTTTAATTTATTTTGGCTAGATTATATTAGTGATCCATATCTATAAAATAGAGTGATGAATGTAGAGGCAAGGAAAAATGAAGTATGTTGTGATGAAGTAGTCAAAAAAAAATCAAAGGTTTATCTCTATTCTTTTGTATTTTAGATTAATATAATTTATTTATATTTATTTTTAAGTGCAAAATCGAGAAAACGAGGTGCAGAGGAAGCGGAAAGAAAGCATTTTCGGATGAAGTAGCCGAAAAAAATTCAATGGTATACCTTCTTATTTATTTTTTTAGATTAAAATTTATTTATTTAGTTTGTGTAAAATCGAATAAACAAGGTGATGAATGTAGAGAAGGGTAAAGGTCCAGATTCCTACTTTAATTATTGTAAGACAATTAATCTAAATCACTTGAATGATACATTAAGTTGATACCAGATAAATATCATACACTTCCTACTTTTCATAATTGTTCATGATAAAATGATATATTAGATATTTGTTTTGATAAAATGTGTTTTTCTTTTAATTATTCTTTTTTAAAAAACAAGTATATTTGTTTCAAATCTTTCACTTATAAATGTACATTTTGGCATTTCAAACATTATAAGTTGCTCCAAATATCAAAGATACAGTACAACGTAAAACTTGGCAAATTCTTATTATATTTCATGCAAATCCATTTAAGCAATCCTAATCAATGGGAATTCTTTTTTCTCTTAATTTTGTGTCAATTAAAATAGTGCCACATAAATTAAAATAACAAATTTATTATAATATCATCTTTAATTATCATAAGTCATCTCATTCATTATAAACTGAATAATAATATTTAATAAAAAGAATGAAATATGTACACAGTCATAAATTATCGCTTAAAGTTTATTTTAATTAAATAAGTAAAAATAAATATTTATACAAAACAAATTACATTTTAAAATAATCAAAATTATTAATTTTAAATTGATAACTTTTGAATTTTTAATTAAAACTTCTGAAAATAAAATGTACAGAACAGTGCAATAGTGGTGGAAGTCTTTGCAAAATTCAAACTTAATTTAAGTGGAAGTTATTTAAATTTTGATATAAATGACAAGATCCTACAATCTCAAAAATTCGCATACTTTATATGACTATAATAAAATTTATTTTATACTTTTTAAGTTCATGTTTTTACTTAATATTAAATTATTTATTACTCACTCTATTTTAATTTGTCTATTATAATTTTAGCTGGATTTAAAACATAAATATTTTTTTTTAATTTTTTTCGATTTTGAATAGAACATATGTAAAGTGTATCAAAATGTCTTTTAATATATGATATTAATTATTTCATGTGAAAAGTTAGAATTAATTGCAAACAAGGAAATAATATTATTTCATTTAAACAGAATTAAAAAAAAAAATAGTAGGTCAACATATAAAAACATATGATGTGTTTTTTTATCAATGTAAAATAATAAACATATTAATATTATCCTTATGTAAATTTCAACACAATATATTATAAAGCTAAAAGCTTAATATATCTGATCAAATTGTAGAACAATATTTTAATTTTATAAAAATTAAGTTGCGTATTAATAATAATTTAATATTCTATAATAAATAAGTTTATAATTTGTATGATTTTTAAAAAAATATACATTACAAAATTCATATTAAATCTTGTTAGTTAATTTTATTTAAAAACATTATAACATTTTAAAATATCTGTATTGCGCACGGACATATACTAGTTTATTAGTAATATGAATAGTTTTTATGAGTTGGTTGGCCCACGTGGGTGGGTAGGTAATTTTCTTGTCCTTCATATTTGCGCTGTCCATCGCAGACAATTACTTCCCGCTAATATATACTCTATGATTCTATTTTTTGTATGTTTCTATATACTTTACTCCTATTTTTCAATTAGCCCATATTTATTATAATGTAAAGCAGCCATCTCTGAAAATCTCATGAATATGACAACTATAAATATAGTGAGTTGAATCCCAATATTGTTACAAGTTCCATACAGATTCAGCTTTTTAACGGTAAGGATCTCAACTTTCTTGCATTTTTTTTTGTATGAATTTTTGTAGGTTTTGTTAATTATGAGTTTTTGGATCTAAACAGGGAAAATGGCCCGCAAGAAGATCAGAGAATATGATTCGAAAAGATTGTTGAAAGAACACTTTAAGAGGCTTGCTGGTTATGATTTGGATATCAAATCTGCTCAGGTAAGTCAAAACAATGAATGACCTTGTGATTCAATTCACATTACCCCTCACCTAAAACCCCTTTTTTCTGGTAGCGCTTGTTAAAATTAGGCCAACTGTATTTGAAATTATTCGAGTTGCCGTCGAGTAGTTGTAACTCTGGAGCATTCATCATATATTGAGGATTCTAGTTAAACAGATCTGGTTGATGGTACCGTATGTTGATTGTTGGTTACCTACTAAACTGAAGAACAGTACTAGGTAATGGATATTGCTTAATCACTGCATATGTAAACCAGAGAGTACAGCGGCGGAGCCACATGTTGTTGAGGGGATTTCATCGGAAAATTACAATGTGTAGTTACATAGAAGTATCTTTTTATGCATATATAGTACATATTGACATCCCTTGGCTTCTTCGTGAATTTACTTCTTTATATTTTGAGACTCCTTGATAAAAGTTTCTATTCCGTTATTGAGTGTGTCTCTTCCTGAAGTCTTTCACTGTGTATCTTTTTTCTAGTATTCAGCGCTTCAAAGTGATGAGCTAAATGAGTTTATTCTGTGGTCCAGACGCCATACAACACTGACTGGCTTAGATTCATCTGTGTGTGATGGAGGTTGAAGGACTAGAGAAAACAATCTTTTATGTTACTTGTGGTTATTATAGTTTGCATTAGATGATTTATTTGAGAGAATATAAGAATGCGGAAATTTATTCCTCTGTGCAATATGATGATGGTATTTTTCCTTTCGATGTCTTAGATTACAGAGTCAACTGATTTGAATGAGCTTGTAGAGAAAGAGCCATGGCTTTCTTCAACACAATTGGTGGTAAAGCCTGATATGCTATTTGGGAAACGTGGAAAAAGCGGGCTAGTTGCCTTGAATCTTGATCTGGCTCAAGTTGCTTCTTTTGTGAAGGAACGCTTAGGCAAAGAGGTGATAGAAATATTCTTTGGGGTGATAATTGTTATAAAGAGAGCACATTATATACTTTATCCAGAAACACATTATTTATACTATTAGCGTGCTTTTTAACATTAACAGGTGGAGATGAGTGGATGCAAAGGGCCTATCACAACCTTCATCGTTGAGCCATTTGTACCCCACAATGAGGAGTTTTACCTTAATATTGTTTCAGAGAGACTTGGTTGTAGTGTTAGCTTTTCTGAATGTGGAGGAATAGATATTGAAGAGAACTGGGACAAGGTACGTGAAATGTGCCTATATTTTGCTACAAGTCAACAGAAAACATGTTATTTTTTAATATATTCAGTATTTTATGCATGTATATTGTTTCGACATGCTACCGTGTCAAATCCAGGTTAAGGCAATCTTTGTGCCAACAGGGACATCTTTTACATCAGAGATTTGTGCACCACTTGTTGCTACTCTACCACTGGAGGTAAATGTTTGAGAAAACCACAAATTATGAAAATTTGATCCTTGTTGCCACCCATATTTGAAAATTTATTGTCAAAATAGAGCATTGGGTAATGAGTTTCTTCTTCAAAAAGAAAAAGGCAAAAGGAAAATAAGAAAAGGCTGTATATACCGAGTTTATATGTCATATTAGTTTCTGCAATGTAATCTGAAACCACTGATGTGAAATTCACTTGTGTTGTACAGACCAAAGGTGTAATTGAGGAGTTCCTCAAAGTGGTTTATACTTTGTTTCAAGGTATGCCCAAATTTCATTATCACATCATTAATAGCCATTGGATTTGCCTGAGCCTTTGAGTATTCTTTCTATCAGATCTGGACTTTACTTTCCTGGAGATGAATCCTTTCACATTGGTCGAAGGAAAGCCTTATCCACTGGATATGAGGGGAGAGCTTGATGACACTGCTGCTTTTAAGAACTTCAAAAAGTAATCTCTTGGAACACTGGCATTTAGCAGTCTACTGCTTTCCAGATATATTTGAGTATGGTATGCATGCATCATCAGTATAATAATATATCTTTCGTTCTGCAGGTGGGGAAATGTTGAATTTCCATTGCCATTTGGAAGAGTGATGAGTGCTACGGAGAGCTTTATTCATGGGCTAGATGAAAAGGTATTTCTTGACACTTCGGCATTTAATTAAGAAAAGCATGAGGGACGAAAGACTTGGAATTGCCAACCCTCTCCCACTCCCCCGAAGTAGAAAAAGATGTATCTGCACGGTCTTAATAGTCCCTCTTTTGGGAATTGTAAGAGATGAACAATGAAACAAACAGCTGCTGTTTAATCTTCCATCAAAATTTTGGAAAACCATTTCAAGAAAATACAAATTCAAGAAGAGGAGAAAGCTGATTCTTTTAATATAGATGTCTATTGCATGTTCCTTGGGCATGAAATATTGAGCTTTACAGTGCGCTGCAAAGTGTTTCTTGTCCAAACTGTGTCAGTTGAGGTTGCAGATGGTTCTATGAACAATTGATAACATGCTTAAAGTGTTCAATTCATTTTTCTATTTCAGACAAGTGCATCTTTGAAGTTCACAGTCTTGAACCCCAAGGGGCGAATTTGGACGATGGTTGCTGGTGGAGGTGCCAGTGTCATCTATGCAGATACCGTATGTTTCTTTCCCTTGCGAAACTTATGCCCAGTGTAGCTGGTTACTTTGACTACCCTTCTGTTGTTGCATTGCTGTAATTGCCATGTTGGGTTACCTTCAGGTCGGTGATCTTGGATATGCTTCTGAGCTCGGGAATTATGCCGAATACAGCGGTGCTCCAAATGAAGAAGAGGTCTTGCAGTATGCGAGAGTTGTAATTGATGTAAGCATAAAGTATTCAGTTAAACTTAATAGGATATACCATCATAGTGAACATGTTATGGCATATTCTTGGTTTATTTGTCTAGAGAATGAAAAGAACATTTTTATTAGGAGAAAGATACTCATTTCGTTCCCAATTATGCAGTGTGCAACCGCAGATCCTGATGACCGTAAGAGAGCCCTTGTGATAGGTGGAGGAATAGCCAACTTTACTGATGTTGCTGCTACATTTAGTGGTATAATTCGAGCTCTGAAGGAGAAGGTACGAAACCATCACAAATCATAGCCATCTTCAATATGACTTGTAGTAACTTGGACACTCCTTACTCGGCGTTGTTGTAACAGGAATCAAAGCTTAAAGCTGCAAGAATGCACATATATGTCAGAAGAGGTGGTCCAAACTACCAAAAGGGTCTCGCAAAAATGCGGTCTCTTGGGGAGGAAATCGGCATCCCAATTGAGGTATGAATTGGTATCCAGCAATAATCATTTTTTCCTGTTTCAATAGCCTCAAGTGATTTTTACAGCACAACTTAAGTATCATTGTAATGTTTTCCCTGTCTCTTAATTTATTGTTGTAGGTATATGGACCTGAGGAAACCATGACTGGCATCTGCAAACAGGCTATTGAGTGCATCACTGCATCTGCATAAAGCAACCAACTCTGCATTCTCCAAGCTTAAATTGTTTTGGTTTTCTTTTTAGCTTTGTGTTAGCATAATGTTGTTTGTGTCTAATATAAAAGAGAGTGCTTTGTACTTGAGACATTTTACATAAATGAGCCATTAGCAAATGGGCTCTAATAATAATCTCTACATATACAGCTTCTGAAGTGGCATATTATATTATATCTACATCCCACCATCTATAATTACGTTAGCGCTGGAGGCAATTTATAAATTTTCTTCTTTATCGGTAATACTAGTTTCTGGACACATGCGTTGAACGTGTGTCTCATACAAATTTTTATTTGATTAATATTTTTTTTTTACTAAAACATGTAATGGTAATAAAATGTAATGAATCTTTATAAGTGTGACAAGAAATATCAAATGGGGGATGTATTTTAATGCTTTAAATACAAACATACGATAATTAAAAATTCATAGTAAAATAAATTAAAAGAAGTCTAATAGAGTACAATAATTACATCATTCTTAAGGCTTTAATCATAATAATATAGATGAAAAACAAAATACAAAATCAATAAATAATCTTTTGAGTTCTTGTCGACACCGTCTCTCCAACCAATCAAAATTCAACAGTCTTTTCCATAGACTTAAACTATATAATGGAAACTACATAAGTGTTTCACTATTTTAACTCTTAAGTCTTAACTATGGATGAAAAGGATAACATAGGGTAGAGATCACATGAAACAAGAAAGATGAATTTATATAGATATTCGTGAACCACTAAAAGATATCTTAAAGTTTTAAATTAATTTTGTGGAGGTTATGAATATAAAAAACATGAGAGTTATGAAAATTAAGACTAACAATTGAATATGTAAATAATACTGCCTTTGTCCCTAATTACTTGTCCACTTTTGAATTGACACACCTTTTAAGAAAATAATGATTAACATAGTAAATTTACCATTTTACCCCTATTAATTATGAAGTGGATGAATTTAAATTTATTTTTGGTAACTGTAATTGTATTACCAAATTTTCAATATGTACAGATTTGAAGCTTAGGACATGGACATAATCCCAAGTCTCAAAGCACATCACCCTTGCCTTGTCAAGGCACTATGCTAGAAGTTCTACCAAGGATAAAAATTTAGTTTATGCATTGCACTAGCCAATCTAGGAATCATGCTACTTCTACAATGAATTTTCTGAATGATTTGTTTTATAATCTCCTCGATGTTTCTCTCCCTTTGCTGAAAAATTTTGTAGTTCCTCTCTTGACAGATGTAGTAAATAGATGCAACAATTGTCTTTCTATACACTTCATCTTGTATTGTTTTCCTAGTAGCATACATTGTAGCCTATTCCATCTCTTCATTCCACCATGCATTGCTCCTGGTGATGGATAACCATTGGAGTAATCTTTTCCATATCACATTTGCCACACTGCATGCAAAAAATAGGTGTTGGTGTGTTTCAGGTTTTGCTTTGCACAATGAGCAAACTGAATCAGTGTTTATCCCCCATTTGTCTAGCATGTCTTTTGTATATAGTCTCCTTTGTATAGCCAAGTATAGGATGAATGTCCATTTAGGTCTGCCTTGGTTATTGCATATCATTCTTCTCCATGGCACCTTATTGAATTCACCTCTAAACTTTTTGTACATATCCTTATATGTTAATATTTCTGCCTCTTTAACCTTCGTCACTTGTAATCTAGCTTCTGAGATCCAATGTCCCTCTTGTAGGATTTTCCTCACAACACAAGAAGCTTGTTTAGCTTGTACTTCCCGTGGTCTCCTATCTTTGATGTAGTAAGTATGGACCCATACAATCCATAGCTTATCCTTTTTCTTAGATAAGTCCCACAATGTTTGAGTATTGTTGCTTTATTCCACACATACATATCTGTAATATTCAGTCCACCAACAACCTTTGGGCAGAGCGTTTTATCCCATGCTACAAGAGCTTTCCCTTTAGCTTGTGTATCACCATTCCATAGGAATCTCTTGCATATAGTTTCTACCTGCAGCAATACTTTCTTTCCGAGGAGAAATATTTGTGCCCAGAATGCTTGAATGGAGGTTAGTACACTTTATACCAACTGGAGCCTCCTTGCATAAAATATAATTGTCACTTTCCATGTGTTGATCCTTTCCAGCATCCCGTCTAGTAGTGGTTGAAATTAGCTTATTGATAATTTTTCGGAGCTTAAAGGAACTCCAAGATACCTAAAAGGTAAATTGCCTTTTGTGAATCCTGTAAGTTGTAGTATCAACTGTTAGTCTTGCTTTGACACTCCATCAAAATACACACAACTCTTAACCAGATTTGCTATTAAACCTGATAATTGAGAGAACTGTTGAAAATATTCATGAAAGAGGACAGTTGAATTTAAAACTTAATATTTTCAAGAAGTTATACCTTTTTCAAAGTAATTAATTGAGGGTATAATAGGTAGGAAAAATGTAACACCCCATAACTAGAAAGAACTAGAATTAGAAGGAGCAATTTTTGGAAAGAATGAAAATCTGGAAAATTTGTTCAAGTAATGTTATGTTTGGGTTTTTGTCAATTTCAAACGACCATAACTCCTAGATCACAATGAGTTAGGTGTGCTTCCAGACATCTTAGGAAAGATCTTGGAATAATCTTTCCAACGCCGCCTAGTTTGCGCGATTCCGAGTTAGTATGAGTGAGATATGCCCATTTAAAGTTGGGTTGTTCAAATAAGAAAAGTCTAAACCGGATTTTGAAAGGGTATTTTAGTCTTTTCCTTACCTAATTATTTTAATTCGTTTTTAGGAGTTTATGTGGGGGTATAATCAGAATTATATTAGTTTAGAAAAGTTGAAGTTCATGCTAGGGTTTTGGAGAAAAGAAAAAAGAGGAGAAAGGAGAAAGAAAAGTCAAGATTCGTTAAGAACGTTCAAGTTTGGTTGTGGATTTTACCAAGGATTCAATCCTACGAGGTATGTGAGTATTTCATAGCATTGGGTTCTTTCACCCATGCGCCAATCACATTTATTTAAAAGAAGTTTGTTCTAGAAAGTTGAAAGTTGATGAATCTTGAATGGTGTTCTTGAAATTAGCCTTTGTTCTGGAGTTAGGTCGAGATTGAGGAGTTCCTTGAGGTTAAAATGTTGTTTCCTTAGTTGTTTGAGTTAAATTCTTGTGTATACATACTGGGCATTTGAATATAAAGGAAATTTTAGAAAAAGAATCGAGTTTAGGCGAATTGGGGTTAGAAAACGAAGAAGGAACAAATTTGGCAAATCTAGGTACCAGGTCCGCGTTGCAGACCTGTTCCTCAGAATTGATAAGATTTTCTCCGCGTCGTGGAGGGGTCACGAACCGTTCTGCCTCAAAATTTATTTCGCGACCAAATAATTAAATGCATCTCCGCGTTGTGGACTTGCTTCCAGACAATAATTTCTTGATCTTTTCTCATGTTTAACTATCTAAAAACACTCCTAAACATCATGAGATCTTTCCTATCACAAATCACAATCCTTGAATCCATAATTCAATGTAAGGATTAGTTAAGAGTCAAGTCAAGAGAAGTTCATAGAGTCTTTCAAAAGTCTTTTACAAATGTTTTAACCTTGTTTTAAGACTTGAGTTTGAGTAAAGAGTAAAATTTGAAGTTCATTTCTTCAAAAGAGTATATCAGGACTATGTATTCCCAAAGAGTAAAATGTTTTCACATTTAATGAAGAAAGGAAATCTTGATTTCCTAAAGAGCCTTTGAACTAGTTTTCAATTAAAGAGTAAATGTTTTCAGAATTAAGCAAAAGAGGAAACTTTGATTTCTAAGAGAAGCCTTTGAGGTAAGTTTTGAGCAATTATCTCAAACCACAGAAAGAAGTATATTTTTTTAAACATCAGAGCTAGCATCATATTTTGGGAGTAGTATTGAGCACCGATATGAGGGAGAGTTTAGACAACTCCTAGTCCCCATAAACCATGCAGCCACCATGGGTAGAGAAGAGTCATACTTTTTAGATGATTCCTTAGTGCTTTTTAGCATAGACTTGTGGATCCACTTAGTAGTCAGGGTCTATCCTCGGCAAGGTATAGGACGACCCTGACAGCATGAGGCAAAATGATATATCATCATAATAGCTCTTACGTGATGGTTATCGGTTAGAGAAACCCCCACAGAAGTATTTGTATTCTTATATACACAGTTTAATTGTACTTTTACATACATTTCAGAGTTATATTTGTATCTTTGCATACACACAGAGTATTATTGTATTTCCAAATACACAGAGTTAACATCCATGTTTAAACAAATTTTCTTTTATTGCACTTGTTTTATACTGCTTTATATCGAAATGAGTTCAGTTAAGTTTGAGTTGAGTTGAGCCATGTAAGTTCTTCAGTTCCTTTCAAGTGTATGTCTTGTTTTAGAATTCCCCTCTCATACTCATACATTTAATGTACTGATGCCATTTGGCCTGCATCTTTTAATGATGCATATATAGATAATCAGGATCAGCATCCAGCGCATCGTTGATTCTAGTTGAGCTCCAAACTTGTTAGTGAGCCTCCTTGCTTTCGGAATATCCCTTTTTACTGCTTTTTAGTATTAGTTAGTTCATTAGGATGTCGTGGGTCTTGTCCCGACATCCATCTCAATTGTTTTAGAGGCTTCATAGACAATCAGATGTTAGTTCATTCATCATTATCTTGTTATTGGCTTATGTTCAGAATTGAGTTGCCACTTTGGCTAAGTTAAATATTTATTTCTGAAACATTATGAGTTTAGTTTTGAGACTGTTGAGTTCTCTTGTATTTAGGTTCTCTTCTTAATGCTTAAAAGTCTTCAATTGAGTAAGTAAGCTAGGCCAAGGGTTCACTTGGGGCCAACAATGGTTCTCGAGTGCCAGTCCCTCCCAGGGTGTAGGCTCAGGGAGTAAAAAACTTGGAATCAGAGTACAAAGTTCAAGAGTCCTAGAGTCTATGAAGCAGTGTCTTTAGAGTCTTAGTTATCGGTGTGAAGTGCACCACATCTATAATTAGGAGGCTGCAACAATTTAGGAACTATCTCACTTTCTTCATACTCATTTCGTGCGATAGAGTTTATCTCTATACATTTTCTTTCTAACTCATGCTTGCGCGTAACCGATTGTTAATTGGACTATTTTTGAGAGTGCTCCCATGGGGCGTTTCTTTCCCCGTGAGCTAAGAGAAGCAAAGATATAGTTTCCGGCATGAGGAGCAGGATGATTTTATTTGTTGTTGGGTTGCCTCGTCTGTCAAATAAGGGAAGTAAGGCATCCATACTAATATGTGACATGGGCATAACAAGGCTGCTGATCCATGTGCAACAAGTTGAGAAGGACAAGCTAAGGGATAGGGAAGAGTTTAAGAACAAGAGATTTAAGACATTAGGGAATGAATCCGGGCAACAAAAGAGTAAGGCAAACCGGTCTTCTTTCCAACATAAGTAGAAGGGACCTGTTCCATTATCTGTTAGTGCACCTGAACCAAGGAGAAAATATGAGTACAATAGTCAGAATTCTCAGAACTTCAGAGCTAGACCTTTCCAATCTCAGGGTAGTGTGGCACAAAGAGGTATCTAGGCTCCTACATGTGCTAAGTGTGGTAGAACCCACCTAGGTAAATGTTGCGATGGCTCCACAGGTTGTTACAAGTGTGGACAAGAGGGTCACTTCATGAAAGAGTGCCCTAAGAATCAGTAAAGAAATGGGAATTAGAGCAATAGGGCCCAATCTTCATTAGTTGCTCCACCAGACAGGGCTGCAACTAGAGGAGCTAATTCCGGTACGGGCAAAGGAGCAAACCGCCTTTATGTGATCACTAGTCGTCAATAGCAAGAGAATTCTCCAGATGTTGTCACTGGTATGATCAAAAGTCTTTACTCTTGATATTTATGCTTTGCTAGACCCAGGAGCAAGTTTATCTTTTGTGACTCCTTATAATTTTGATGTTCTTCCTAAGAAACTTTGTGAACCCTTTTGTGTTTCTACACCTATTGGGAGTCTATTCTACCTGAGCGATATATTGTGATTGTGTCATTTCCATCAATCACAAGGACACCATGGCTAATTTAGTTGAGTTAGACATGATATATTTTGATGTTATTCTTGGTATTGACTGGCTTCATGCCTGTTATGCCTCCATTGATTGTAGAACTCGAGTTGTTAGGTTCCAAATTTCAAATGAGCCAGTCTTAGAGTATAAAAGTAGTTCAACAGTGCTTAAGGGTCATTTCATTTCGTACCATAAGGCAAGGAAGTTAGTTTCTAATGGGTGTGTCTATCACTTAGTCTGAGTTAATGACTCTAGTGTTAAGATACCTCCTATTCAGTAAGTTTCAGTAGTAAAAGAGTTTACAGAAGTCTTTCCAGATGATCTTCTCGGTGTCCCTCCTGAGTGAGAAATAGACTTCGGAATAGACATTCTTCCAGATACTCATCCTGTATCTATTCCGCCATATAGAATGGCACCAGCAGAGTTAAAAGAGCTTAAAGAATAATTGAACGATCTCCTGATAAGGGCTTTATTCGACCAAGTGTCTCACCTTGGAGAGCTCCGGTCTTATTTGTGAGGAAGAAGGATGGTTCCTAAATATGTATAGATTATTGTCAATTATATAAGGTTACCATCAAGAACAAATATCCTCTTCTGAGAATCGTTGATCTTTTCGATAAACTTCAGGGTGCTACTTGTTTCTCTAAGATAGATCTCAGATCTTGCTACCATCAGTTGAGGGTAAGGGAATGTGACATTCTAAAGACAGCATTCAGGACCCGTTATGGTCACTATGAGTTCTTAGTTATGTCCTTTGGTTTGACCAATGCGCCTGCAGCACTCATAGACCTTATGAATAGTGTATTCAAACCTTATTTAGATATGTGCGTTATTGTCTTCATTGATGACATACTAATCTATTCGAGGAATGAAGAAGATCATGCTAGCCATCTCAGAATAGTTCTCCAAACTCTAAAAGATAGGGAGTTGTATGCTAAGTTCTCGAAATGTGAGTTTTGGCTTGAGTCTGTGGCATATTTAGGCCACATTGTGTCTGGAGAAGGAATTAAAGTTGATACTCAAAAAATAGAGGCAGTGCAGAATTGGCCTAGACCCACATCTCCAACTTATATTAGGAGTTTCTTGGGTTTGGCTGACTATTATAGAAGGTTCGTAGAGGGGTTCTCATCTATTTCATCCCCTTTGATCAAGTTAATTCAAAAGACAGTGAAGTTCCAATGGTCTGAAGCCTGTGAGAAAAACTTTCAGGAATTGAAAAAGAGGTTGACTACTGCCCAGTATTAACCTTACCAGAAAGTACGCAAGGCTTTGTTGTATATTGTGATGCGTCTAGAATTGGTTTGGGTTGTATGTTAGTGCAGAATGACAAAGTTATAGCTTGTGCCTCTAGACAGTTGAAAGTTCAAGAGAGGAACTACCCAACCCATGATCTAGAGTTGGCTGCCATAGTTTTTGCTTTGCAAATATGGCGCCATTATCTTTATGGTGTTCATGTAGATGTGTTCACCGATCACAAGAGTCTTCGGTATGTGTTTACTTAGAAAGAGTTTAATCTCAGACAAAGGAGGTGGTTAGAATTACTCAAGGATTATAGCATGAGTATTCTTTACCACCCAATTAAGGCTAATGTTGTTGCTGATGCCTGAGCAAGTTGTCTATGGGTAGTACTGCGCATTTTGAGGAAGATAAGAAAGAACTCGCAAAGGATGTGCATAGACTTTCACGCATGGGTGTAACACTAGGGAAATCTAATGACCTAAGCTAGAGCCTAACATGTAGTCTAGTAGCCTAAATGGAGTTAAACGTAAAGATAAGAGTCGTAAAATAACCACCCCTACTTAGTACTAATGTGTTAGGACCTATACGTCAAGGCATGACCCCTAAGGTCCCCCCAAGGGTCTTTGAGGAGGACCCAAGAAAGGGCCCAAAAAGTTGTCAAAAAATAGTAGGACCTACGGATGGGCACCCACGAATCGTGGGTGGACCCATGCCTCATAGCTGGGGGTCGTGGGTTAAGGCCTAGCATCCCCTGGTCTTCCCAAATCTCTAATGTAAACCATGGTTTACCGGCATGTGGCGTAACTCGATCCACAGTCCATGGGTGGGGGTTTTGTGAGTCACCCCCGAAGCCTGCCTAGGTTCGATCAAGTGAGGGGCAAGTTTGTAAATTCCTAATTAATTAATTAAGGGGGGGGCGGTTGATATTGGTTATTTTATACACATATAAGTACTTTTTACTATTAACCAACTCTTTTAACACCTCATAACTCACAAGACTCAAATTAGAAACCAACTCTCCTATCCAAAAATTCTCTCTCTAGGGCTTCATTAAAGAGCAAGAACAAGGTCAAGCTAGGGGTTCAAGAAACAAACTTTCTCCTCCAATTTCGTGTGGAAATCAAGTTAAGGTATGGATGTTTTTCATCTTTGGGAAGAGATCACCCAAAGAGCCCCTTCAAACTATGTTTTAAAGATCCCAAATCCCCCAAACCTAGGGTTTTCAATCTATGTCATGGGTCTTCTTCCAAAACAATTTCAATTGTTTAATTATGGTTTATTATGGTTGATTATGATGATTTATGATTGGAATGTTGGATTATTGTTGAATTATGATGAAAATCTCCCTTGGACCCATGATTCCCCTTCTTTCTAAATTGTGAACTATGGTATGACTTGATTGATGATGGGAGCTTGAAAATTGATTATGTTTACATTTATTAAGTTGTTGAATCATGATATTCCTCTATATAATGTGGTAATTATATAAGTTAGGGTTGATCTTGATTCATGGCCTTGAAGGGCAACTTGTTTGGGTTTATACATATTGATGAGGATTGTATATGAACTTGTGATTCACTTAGATAGTGATGATCCTATGACTATTGTGTAATTGTGGTATTGGTGCAAGATCATTCTTCCCTATACCCTTACACTTGATTATGCATGAAGTATGTATGTATGTTTATGATAAGCTTGTTGTATTGATTGAAAGACCATTCTCATGAACACACTATGAATATGATGTGAAAAGTTTACTCACATGTTGATGATTTTAAGGTTGAAAGGACATCCTCACCTAATGAATCTATGAGCTATTATGATGTATGTTGAGTTGAGTGCCTAGTACATTCTCTCATGAACATGAACTTAAGTAAAGACTTAATGTGAATCCTAAAGGGAATTATACTTAGCACCGAGTGGATATGAGTATGAGATGGGTTCCTTCACGCTAGTAGTTGGGTTCCCAATATGATTATCTCATGAGATGGAAACCTCCATGTTAGTAGTTAGGGTTTCTAGTAGCAATATCCTTATCTCAGAGCTATGTTCCCATATAGGTCTTTAGCTAGTGGATCTACCTAAAAGCTAAATATGTTAGTTCTACCTTAGGCAAGTAGGACACCTCTTTTCGGTGTGGGGGTATAAAATCGGACTCCATGTAGCTCACATAGTCTATGTCGGTTAATACTAATTTCCCTATATGATACGAATATAAACTATGATAAGAATATGGACTTTAGTTATGACTTCTTAAGAGGTACTACTTAGTATGAGTGGGCGTATGGGACTTCACTTATACATTGCACAAATAGGCTTCAAGAGGGGTTATGGTGAGGGTCTTTTGTGTTATGAAGACTTATGGATTATGTATGCAATATATGTATGCATGTTAACATTGACTTTACTTGTTACAAGTTATGAACATGAATAACTCCTTACCTATTTATGTTGGTTATGGATGAGGCAAAAGTAAGATATGTATGATGTTGGTGACCTAAATGTGATACTTAGCATTTGGTAGGGTAATGGGATCTTACCTTTGCATTGCACTAGTATGGCCTTGGGTTGCTTATATGTTGGTTTGACTTATGATTCTTCATCAATGTGCATAATGGCTTTCAAACTTGATAAATGCATGATTTTAACTAAATGTCCCTTTTATGCATGTTCTAAGGATTTTTATGCATGGCTTCCATACTTAGTACAATTTTTGTGCTAACCCATATTTTCTACATTTACTATGAGTGTAGGTTTCGGTCATTGAGACGTACTTCTTCTTTCAAGTGAAGGTTGTGTTGATTATTCCCTAAGCTTGGTGAGTCCTCATGGTTCGAGGATAATATGTTACTCTTTTCTAGTTTCTATTGTACTTTCTATTTTTGAGACTTTATTGATGTAAAGGGCTTTGTCCCTATTTGTACTCTCTATTTTACTAGATGGTGATTGAGACAAGGTCTAGACTCTTATATTCGTTTATGAAAAAGATGTTGACTTTGATAGTAAATGTTTTAAATTTTCCGCATCATTTCTATGTACTTATGTTCATGATTATGCTAAGGGCTTGTATGAGACCTCTTAGGGGTCAAGTACGCCATGTTATGTCTAGGGGGTACCCCTGGGTCGTGACACTAGGAGTTCGCCTAATGGATTCCACAGAAAGAGGAGTAATGGTGATGAATGGGGCTGAATCATCATTAGTGTCAGAAGTAAAAAAGAAGCAAGACCAAGACCCAATTTTGCTTGAATTGAAGGCAAATGTTCATAAGCAAAAAGTATTGACTTTTGAACAAAGGGGAGATAGTGTACTGAGGTATCAAGGTAGATTGTGCATACAAAGGTGGATGAACTCCAAGAAAGGATCATGGAAGAAGCTCATAAGTCCAGATATTCCATTCATCCGGGTTCCACAAAGATGTATCGCGACTTGAGAGAAGTTGATTGGTGGATTAGTATGAAGAATGGCATTGCAGAATTTGTTGCTAAGTGTCTGAATTGCCAACAAGTTAAAGTAGAGCATGAGAGGCTCGATGGTTTTGCTCAGAACATAGAACTTCCGAAATGGAAGTAGGAGATGATTAATATGGATTTCATCACGGTTTACCAACTTCTCGCAGGCAATATGATTCTATTTGGGTGATTGTTGATAGAATGACAAAATCAACCCATTTTTTGCCGGTAAAGACTACCTATTCAGTAGAAGACTATGCCAAGTTGTATCTCCAAGAAGTGGTTAGACTTCATGGAGTTTCAGTCTCCATTATTTCAGACAGAGGTGTGCAATTTATTGCATAGTTTTGGAAGTCATTCCAAAAAGACTTGGGTTCAAAAGTAAATTTAAGTACTGCTTTTCATCCTCAGACAGATGGGCAAGTAGAGCGCACTATTCCGACCTTATAAGATGTGTTGAGGGAGTGCGTGATCGATTTCAAGGGTAATTAGGATGATCACCTACGTCTTATTGAGTTTGCTTACAACAATAGTTACCACTCTAGTATCCAAATGGCTTCTTATAAAGCTCTTTATGGGAGAAGATGCAAATCTCCTATTGGATGGTTTGAAGTTGGTAAAGCTGGGTTGATAGGACCAGACTTAGTTCATCAAGCTTTGGAGAAGGTGAAAGTTATTCAAGGAAGGTTGAAAATAGCGCGGAGTCGTCAGAAATCCTTCACTGATGTTAGGAGAAGAAAGCTAGAATTCGAAGTAGATTATTAGGTCTACTTGAATATTTCACCCATGAAGGGTGTTATGAGGTTTGGTAAGAAGGGGAATCTTAGTCCCCGGTATATTGGTCCTTACAGAATATCCAAAAGGACTGACAATATAGCTTATGAGTTGGAGCTTCTCCAAGATTTAGCAGCGATTCATCCGGTATTTCACTTCTCCATGTTGAAGAAGTGCATGGGCGATCCTTCATTGATCATACCAACTGAAGATATTGGAATTAAGGATAGCTTATCTTATGAGGAGATTCCTGTTCAGATTCTCGATTGCCAAGTTCGAAAGTTGAGAACAAAGGAGGTAGCATCAGTCAAAGTTCTTTGAGGGAATCAACTTGTTGAGGAAGTCACTTGAGGAGGATATGAAGAAGAAATATCCACATCTCTTCAAATCCGGAGAAGTTCCAAATTAAGGTACTACTCTTTTCTTGGCATTTTATTTATAAGTTGGCATGTTGTAATTGCTTTGTGCTTATTGGATGTTTGATCTGCATGTTTAATGTTACACTCTTAGGCTACTAAGAGTGAGCTCATTCGAGGAAGAATGTTCCCAATGGGGATATATTGTAACACCTCGTAGCTAGAAAGAACTAGAATTAGAAAGAGTCATTTTTGAAAGAATGAAAATCTGGAAAATTTGGTTAAGTAATGTTAAGTTTAGGTTTTTTGGTCCACTTCAAACAACCGTAACTCCTAGCTCAGGATGCATTAGGTGTGTTCTAGATATCGTAAGAAATATCTTGGAATAATCTTTCCAACTCTACCGAGTTTGCGCAATTCTGAATTTCTATGAGTGAGATATGCCCATTATTTGAAGTTTGACTGTTCAAATAAGAAAAGTCTAAATCGGATTTTGAAAGGGTATTTAGTCTTTTACTTGCCTAAATATTTTGATTCATTTTTAGGAGTTTATGTGGGGTATAATCAGAGTTAGATCAGTTTAGAAAAGTTGAAGTCCACACTAGGGCTTGGAGAGAAGAGAAAAGAGGAGAAATGAGAAAGAAAAGTCAAGATTTGTCAAAAACGTTCAAGTTTGGTTGTGATTTCACCAAGGATTCAATCCTATGAGGTATGTGAGTCTTTCATAGCGTTGGGTTCGTTCACCCACGCGCCAATCACATTTATTTCAGCGAAGTTCATTCTAAAAAGTTGAAAGTTGATGAATCTTGAATGGTGTTCTTGAAATTAGCCTTCGTTCTTGAGTTAGGTCGAGATTGAGGAATTCCTTGAGGTTAAAATGTTGTTTCCTTGAGTTGTTGGAGTTAGATTTTTTGTATACATATTAGGTATCTCAATCTAAAGGGAATTTGAGAAAAAGAATCAAGTTTAGGCGAATTGGGGTTAGAAAACGAAGAAGGAACAAGTTGGGAAAATCTAGGTACCAGGTCTGCATCGCGGACCTGTTCCCTCAGAATTGATAAAAAAAATTTCACGTCGCGGAGGGGTCACGGACCGTTCTGCCTTAAAATTTATTTCGTGATCAAATAATTAAATACATCTCTGTGTCGCGGACTTGCTTCCAGACAGTGATTTCTTGATCTTTTCTAATGTTTAACTATCTAAAAACACTCCAAAACATCATGAGCTCTTTCCTATCACAAATCACAATCCTTGAATCCATAATTCAATTCAAGGATAAGTTAATAGTTAAGTCAAGAGAAGTTAAGATCCAAGTCATGAGAAGTTCATAGAGTCTTCCAAAAGTCTATTACAAATATTTTAACCTTGTTTTAAGACTTGAGTTTTGAGTTGAGTAAAGAGTAAAATTTAAAGTTCATTTATTCAAAAGAGCATATCAGGACTATGTATTCCCAAAGAGTAAAATATTTTCACCTTTAAAGAAGAAAGGAAACCTTGATTTCCAAAAGAGCCTTTGAGTTAGTTTTCAGTTAAAGAGTAAATGCTTTAACAATTAAGCAAGAGAGGAAACTTTGATTTCCAAGAGAAGCCTTTGAGCTAAGTTTTGAGCAATTATCTCAAACCACAGAAAGAAGTATGTTTTTTTAAACATAAGAGCTAGTATCATATTTTGGGAGTAGTATTGAGCACCGATATGGGGGAGAGTTCAGACAACTCCGAGCCCCCATAAACCATGTAGCCACCATGGGTAGAAAATAGTCATACTTTTTTAAATGATTCCTTAGTGCTTTTTATAATAAACTAGTGGATCCACTTAGTAGTTAGGTTCTATACCCTCGGCAAGCTATAGGACGGCCCTGGCAACATGAGGCAAAATGTTATATCATCACAATAGCTCTTACGTGATGGTTGTCAGTTAGAGAAACTCCCACAGAAGTATTTGTATTCTTATATACACAGTTTAATTGTATTTTTACATACATTTTAGAGTTATATTTGTATCTTTGCATACACACAGAGTATTCTTGTATTTCCAAATGCACATAGTTGGCATCCATGTTTAAAAAGCTTTTCTTTATATTGCACTTGTTTTATGCTGCTTTAAATTGAAATGAGTTCAGTTAAGTTTGAGTTGAGTTGAGACAGGTAAGTTCTTCAGTTCCTTCTATGCTTATGTCTTGTTTTAGAATTCCCCTCGCATACTTGTACATTCAATGTACTGATGCCATTTGGCCTGCATCTTTTAATGATATAGATATAGTTAATCAGGATCAACATCCAGCACATTGTTGATTCTAGTTGAGCTCCAGACTTTTTGGTGAGCCTCTTTGCTTTCGAAGGATCCCTTTTTATTGCTTTCAGTATTAGTTAGTTCATTAGGATGTCGTGGGTCTTGTCCCGACATCCATCTTAGTTGTTTTAGAGGCTTTATAGACAGTCAGATGTTATTTTATTCATCATTATCTTGTTATTGGCTTATGTTCAAATTTGAGTTGTCACTTTGGCTAAGTTAAATGCTTATTTCTGAAACATTATGAGTTTAGTTTTGAGATTCTTGAGTTCTCTTGTATTTTGGTTCTCTTCTTAAATCTTAAAAGTCTTCCGCTGAGTAAGTAAGCCAGGCTAAGGGTTCGCTTGGGGCCAACAATGGTTCTTGAGTGCCAGTCCCACCCAAGGTGTAGGCTCGGGGCGTGACAAAAAAATTGTACTTTCTTGATTTGTCAAAATGGCCAAGTAATTAGGAACAACTATAAAAGAAAAAGTGGATAAGTAATAAGGGACAGAGGGAGTAAGATTTATGAAGAAGAATATTTAAAGCAAATAAAGGAGAAAAATAAATATATGAAGGAGGAAAAAAGAATAGTGCAATTGATATTTAAGTGTGACCATTGAAAAAATCAATTATTATTAAATATTAAATATATATATATATATATATTAATAAGAAAAAGATGCCCAAATCCATAAATTGAGATTGATATTATTATTGACATTTAAGAATATTTGTACCAAGTTTCATTCAATTGAATTTTACTCATTTAATTAGTAGAATATACGGAGAAGCGTCTAAAATGTCCATCAAGTATTTGAATTGGTAAAAAACTATTATCCATCCACCGATCGGCTCTAAAATACTCCTGACATCCACCTTTCGGCTCAAAAATACCCTCGATGTTAATCCTTTGATTCATATTTGCCTTTATTTCTCTCTTCAAGTAAAATTATTAAATATTTATTTATTATATTGCTTAATGTGATTGGTCCAAATTTAAACCCTTCTCAAATAAATAATAAAAATGATATTTTAAAAAAATCATTTTTTCTATAAAACCACTTATGATTCATATTTTAACCCAATACACTTGAAAATAATATTGAAAAATAATTAATTTCATGATATCTTCCTATTGGCCTATTTTAAATCAACCCCAATTTATTATAAAGTAACCCAACTCATAAATGGGGATCCAACTAAAATCCATACTTAGCCCGACTGATGAATGTCCATCTAAAAAAATATTTTCATTAATATAAAATTTTCTCTCAATTATCAAAATGTCTTGTTCATTTTCTCTTTTATTCCTTTTTTTAACCTCTTATTCTTAATTAGGATATCTGGGATTCAAACTTGAAATGAACTCACATATTTATATTCTTTTAATTAGTATTAATGTCATGATGGGATGAGGGTGGGGATAAGAGAAATGATTATTTTTGTTCTTTTATTTTTAATTTTGGGTACACACAAAAGAAAAATATAATATTTGTACATATTTGCTTAATTAAGTCATCTTTTATTGAATTAATTATTTCTATATGAATGCATCGTTATTTTCGCCTCTTTTTTCTCTCTTATTTGTCATAATTTTTTTTTTTACAAAAAAAACTGAAATGGTGGACAAGATGAAAATAGAAAAAAATGAAAGAGATAGGAAGTGAAGGACCGGGGAGGGAGGAGTGTAGAGAATAGATGTCTAACCTTTTTATAATTTTAAATTTGATATGAAATTTAAATTGAAGTCAATCATGTGAGCTTATATATTAAAGTAATTTCAAATTATTTTAACGGAAATGGCCTAAAATGCCCTTAAACTATGAGATTTGGTCAATATTACCCTCTATCCATCTATTGAGTATGATCCGTTAGACATAAGGGTATTTTTGAGCCGAAAGGTGGACGTTAGGGGTATCTTAGGGCCGATAGGTGGATGGAGGGTAATTTTATACCAATTTAAATACATGAGGGACATTTTAGGCCCTTCAATAAGATGAAGATCAAACAAATAAAAGTTGAAATGGGAGAAGACTAATGTTACAAATGTAATTAATGACATTTATATTTAAACCACATCTAATGGAATGAAATTTTATTCATCTTTTTAATACAGATATATTTTAATTTTGAAGAAAAAAAAATCTAATTTAACTTTTTTGTAGTTAAAATATTATTATGTAATTGTTTAATAGAGGGGCGAAATGGTAATCCAACTTTGATGATAGGAGCCTCCCACTTTTAATAGAATCTGATTATTAATTTTTGGTTAGTTTCAAATATACACACACACACACACACACACAATGAAGTAATTAGTTTACAATAAATATAGTCATATTTTTAATTATATAAAAAAATAGTCAAATGACATTAGAAATATACTCTGACTATACAACATAGTTCGTCATAAGTCATAGAAAATAAACAGTCTATATAATATAGCTTACCTATACATGAGTTAATACCCTAACTATACATTATGACACATTATAAAAAAGTTGAATATAGCTTAACTATACATGAAGTATACATTGACGAATTCAATCTCGATCAACTCAAAATCACCTCTAAACAGTCCTAAAATTTAAATATGAAATTCTCTCGATGTTTCGTTATATAATTTGTTCAAAACAATTCATATTTTCAGTACATTGATTTTTTTAAGAAAAAAGGAGGAGAAGAACAAAATAAAAAGGAATGTAAAAGAAGAAGCAGCAGCAGCCGCCATTAATGGCGAATTGAAAGGAAGAAGAAGAACAAGAGCAGTCATTAATGGCAAAACTGAAAGAAGGCATAATACATAAACATGAACCTTAACTTGGCGCAGTTGATAACTATGACCTTTAACTTTGGGAGTGCACAAGTAGGCACTTAAACTTGTATAAAATTGAATAAATAGACACATTCGTCCTACATGGCATCCTACGTGACAATTTTGTGTCCTACATGGTGTCCTACGTGTATTATGCCATGTAGGACATGTGTCTACTTGTTCAATTTTATACAAGTTTAAGTGTCTACTTGTGCACACTCAAAGTTGGAGGGCATAGTCGTTTGTTGAAACCAAGTTAAGGGTCATGTTTATGTATTATGCCTTGAAAGAAAGAAGATCAACCTATTTGGCCAATTTTGATAATTTTAAAAATTGGACCACAAATTGCATAAAGCTAAGGACCGAGTGGTCACTTTGCATAATTTGTCTTTTTTGCATGTATACTCTAATTTTTAGTAAGTACTTCAATTTGTTTTATCATTGAAACACTTATAATCATTTAGTTCACTGTATTCATAGTAGGATTAATTACTTGAGTGGACCCCTTTTAAAAAATAATTACTTATTTCAAATACACTCTTTAATTATTACCATGTATAGCAATATATAACAATACTTATATTTTATTAGATTTGTCTTTCTCTGTTGCCTCTTTCTCCTTTTTCTCTCTCGCCTTTTTTTACTTTTATCTCTCTTTCTCGCTCTTTCTCCCTTTTTTCTTTATGTTGTTCTTTCTCTCTTATTTTTCTTTCTGCTGTTTTTTCTGGTTGCTTTTTTTTTATTGCTTTCTTTTTGTTGCTCTATCTCCCTTTCTTTCTCTTGCTTTTTTCCTTTTCTCTCTCTATTTTCTTTCATAGAGTAGTCAATGATTCGTAGACTAAATAAAATTTATATCAATAATTAATTAATTAGGCAAGTAATGTAGTCATAACAAATGAAGATATATAATAAATTGCAAAATGAATTAAACTTGAATTAAAAATGTATTCCACAAATATTAAAGTTGAATTAGAAGAGAATTAAATATGAATGCAAAATGTAGCAAACCAAAGAGCATTCTGTGATTTGTAAACTCAATGAATTTGTATCAACAATGAATTTCACAAGTAATTCAATCGTAACAAATCAACCGATAAATTGCAAAATAAATTAAAATTGTATTTAAAAGTGTATTACACAAATATTAAATAAGTAAATAAATTAAATTTGCTTTAAAATTATATTACACAATATTAAAGTTGAATTAGAAGAGATAACGAAAGACAAGACAACGATCTATAAATTGAATTAAACTTATATTATTCATGAATAAAACATGTATTATATGTGTCTTATAAATTATTTTTGGTTTGTATCACTAAGAACGTAAGTGATGTTTGCAATATGTATTAAAAATGTATTGTGCATGTATTATACGTGTGTTACCTAAATTATTTTAGTTGATATCATTAAAAAGGAAGTGAAATTTGCAATATGTATTATAAATGTAGGATGTATTGTTCATGATTTTAATACAATTTTAATTCAATTATGAAACATATCTAATACAACTTTAATACAAACCCGATATAGTTCCATAAACTTCATCATTTTTGAGCTTCAATCTAGTATTTCTCCTAATATCAATTCTAAACTTAACCAAACCCTCTTAAAATTGAGATATAAACTCCAAAAGATATTTTCAATTATTTGTAGGAACAACCTATCCAAACTAATCACAAATGAAAGAGCAGACAAATAATCTAATCATAACAAATGAAGAAACATAATAAATTGCCGAAATGAATTAAACTTAAAGTAAAAATGTATTACACACATATTAAAGTTGAATTAGAAGTGAATTAAACATTCATGCAAAATGTAGCAAACCAAAGAGCATTCTGTGATTTGTAAAATGAATAGAACTTGTATCAATAATGAATTAAACAAGCAACTTAATCATAACAAAACAACCAATAAATTGCAAAACGAATTAACTTGTATTAAAAGTGTATTACACAAATATTGTTGATTTAGAAAAGAGAATTAAACATGGATAAAAAATGTAACTTACGAAACACCAGACAATGACCTATAGAGTGAATTAAACTTAAATCAATAATGAATTAAACAAATAATATAATAGCAACAAATAATAAACTACAAAATGAATTAAATTTGCATTAAAAGTGTGTTACATAATATTAAAGTTGAATTAGAATAGAAAATTAAGAATAAATGAAAAATGTAGCTAACGAAAGACAAGACAATAATCTATAGACTGAATTAAACTTGTATTATTCTTGAATAAAACATGTATTATATGTATCTTATAAATTATTTTTTGTTTGTATCACTAAGAACATGAGTGATGTTTAAAATATGTATTAAAAATGTAGTGTGCATGTATTATAAGTGTGTTACCTAAATCAATTGTTTGGTATCACTACAAAGAGAGTAAAGTTTGCAATATGTATTAGAAATGTATTGTTCATGAATAAAAGTTATATTATATCTGTCTTATAAATTATTTTGATTTGTATCACTAAGAAAATGAGTGATGGTTGAAATATGTATTATAAATGGATTGCTCATGAATAAATTTATATTATATGTGACTTATAAATTATTTTAATTTATCACTAAGAAAATAAGTGACTATTGCAATATATATTAAAAATGTAATGTGGATGTCTTATAAAGGTATTATTAGATATATATTAAAAATGTAATGTGGATGTCTTATAAAGGTATTATTAGTGTGTTACCTAAATTATTCTTGTTGGTATCACTAAGAAAGGAGTGATGTATTATAAATGTATTATTCACGAATAAAACATGTATTACATTTATCTTATAAATTATTTTGATTTGTATCACTAAGAAAAAGACCGACGCTTGCAATATGTATTACAAATGTATTGTTCCTATATTATAAATGTATTATGAGTGTGTTACTTAAATTATTTTGGTTGATATCATTAAAAAGGGAGTGAAGTTTGTAATATGTATTATAAATGTATTGTTCATGATTTTAATACAATTTTAATACAATTATGAAACATATCTAATACAACTTTAACACAAATTAATACAACTTCTATTATTCATGAATAAAACGTGTATTATATGTGTCTTATTTTTTATTTTTTTTGGTTTGTATCACTAAGAACGTTAGTGATGTTTGCAATATGTAATAAAAATGTATTGTGCATGTATTATAAGTGTGTTACCTAAATTATTTTAGTTGATATCATTAAAAAGGGAGTGAAATTTGCATTATGTATTATAAATGTAGGATGTATTTTTCATGATTTTAATATAATTTTAATACAATTATGAAACATATCTAATACAACTTTAATACAAGCCCGATATAGTTCCATAAACTTCATCCTTTTTGAGCTTCAATCTAGTATTTCTCCTTAAATCAATTTTAAACTTAACCAAACCCTCTTAAAATTGAGATATAAACTCCAAAATATATTTTCACTTATTAGTAGGAACAACCTATCCAAACTAATCGCAAAAAAAAGAGCAGAAAAGTAATCTAATCATAACAAATGAAGAAACATAATAAATTGTCGAATGAATTAAACTTGAATTAAAATGTATTTTTCACGATCCGAGCCTACATCCTGGACGTGGCTGGCACTCGAGAACTATTGCTGGTTCCCAAGCAAACCGTAATCTTGGCTGACTACAAGTGGAAGACTAACTCAATCATACAATGATTAAGAATTGAATAAAAATTCATGAAACTCAATTACAAAGCTTTAACTCAAATGAAAAAATTTGAATAAAAATAAATTATTCAAATCGCCATAAAATAGGTAACTAAAGTCTTTAAAACATTTAACGAGAAAAATGAACAAACTTCTGAAACTCTACTATCTATCTATGAAGCCTTTAAATGACAAAGATTGAAGTCGGGACAAGATTCACGACATCCTAACAACTGATATAACTGAAATTAAAAGTGGAACCCTCCAGAAGCAAGGAGGCTCACCATAACTAACTCAAACTCCATGTGATATTAACGAAGCTCCTGTTGATGACCCTGAATATATGTATCTGCATCATGAAATGATGTAGGCCAAATGACTCAGTACGTGGAATGTACGAGGATGTAAGGGAAATTCTAAAGCATAAACATAAGCTTGAACTTAATAAAAAGGAAACATACTTACCTCTTCTCAACTCACTTACTCGACTCAACTCAAGAATAAGATACTCAACTCAAAGATATGATACTCAACTCAGAGGTACTCACCTCAAGATACTCAACTCATGATACTCAAGGATATTAAAGCAATAGTAAAAAATTCAATATATATGGAAAGTTGTAAAACTGTAGATAGCAACTCAATGTATTGAAAAATACAGTAATACTTAGTTTGTATATAAAATATAATATAACTTTGTGGAAGTTTCTCTAACTGACAACCATCACTATGAGTTATGTGACGATACAGTGTCTTGCCCACGCTACCAGAACTATCCTATACCATGTCGGAGTATAGAACCTCTCAACTAAGTGGATCCACTAGTCTATGCTAAAAAGCATTAAGGAATCATCTAAAAAGCATGATCCTTTCTACCCACGTTGGCTACATGGTTTATGGAGGTTGTGAGTTGTATGAACTCTCTCCCATATTGGTGCTCAATACTACTCCCAAAATATACTCAGCTCATATGTTTAAAAACACAACTCTTTATGTGCTTTGAGATTATTACTCAAAATCTTTCTCTAAAAAGACATATTACTCAAACTGCTCAAAACTCTTTTGGAAATCTCACTTTCCTCCTCTATTAACTGTGAAAGCATTTACTCTTGGTATTACTTAGTTTCCATATATCATTTTAAAAATAATGACTCAACTCTACTCTTTCTCAACTCAAGTGCTCAAGTCCTAAAAACAAGTTTAGAAAAAAAAATTGTAAAAGACTTCTCAGAATAAAGTTCATGCCGAATTATGGACATGAATGACTTAATTCAAGGTTTTCAAGAACCATATATATAGAACTCAATACTCGCAACTCAATAACTCAAAACTCAAGAACTTCAACGGTAATACTCATTTCAAGAATGCTCAACTCAGAGGGTTCATGTTGAATTATGGCATGAACTACTCAACTTAAGGACTCAAAGATACTTCTCATCTCTAGACTGCTCGACTTATAGAGTTAAGGTGGAATTATGGGCATGAACTACTCAACTCAAGGACTCCATGGGTAACATGTAATAGTCCCATGATTAGGAATATAATCTCAAAATGGATTAGGAACTCAATACTCAAGACTTAGAACTTGAATATACTACTCCTCTCAAAGATGCTCAACTTATGATGTTCATGTGGAATTTATGGGCATGAATGACTCAACTTGAGGGTCTGTATAATAATATGGAACTCATGTATATGAATCTTTTCATTTTCATACTTACTTCCTCAAAATGTAGCTCAAATCGATAGTTGCTCTCAAAGGATTCACAATTGAACTCAAAGACTTTCTTGAACTCTACTCTCAACTCTCTCCTTGAATGTGAATTATGAATTCAAAAGTTATGATTCATGATATGAAAATCTCGATGATAGTGTAGACTCATGAATACATTCTCTTCACTCTCATTCTCACTTACTCGAGTCTCGAAACAAGTTATTAGAAATTGTAGAATACTCCTCAAAAAGACTCAAAAAGACTTTCTCAAAAATGTTTGAAAGAACTCTCAAAATTTGACTCTCAACTCTACCTTGAATTTCATTTATGAATTCAAGGTTGTGATTTTTGATAGGAAAGATCTGGTGAAGTTTAGGAGTGTTTTTAGATAGTTAAACATGAGAAACGATCAAGAAATCATTTTCTAGAAGCAAGTCCGCGATGCGGAGATGCATTTAAATATTTGGTCGCGAAATAAATTTTGAGGTAGAAGGGTCCGTGACCTCTTCGCGACGCAAATAAAAATTCTATGAAATGGGGAGGCAGGTCCACGACGTGGACTAGGTTGCCAGATTTGCCCGACTTTTTCCTTCTTCATTTTCTAACCCTAATTCGCCTAAATTCGATTCTTTTGCTCAACCCCTCTTTAGATTCAAATACCCAGCACATGTACACTAGAATCTAACTCAAAACAACCCTATAAATCGACACAATAATCTCAAGAAATCATCAATCTCTGCCCAATTCAAGAACGAAAGAAAATTCAAGAATACGTATTAATAACATCAAACCTTCAACTTTCCAGAAAGAATTTAACACTGAAATTAACATGATTGGTGTGTGGGTGAACAAACCCAACACTATGAAAGTTTACATACCTGAAAAAACCATCTTCTTGAAGAACTTGAAGGAAAATCTTGGAAGAAGAACCCTAGCCTTAGCGTTTCTTGAATTCTTTGAGCGTAGAATTTTTGGAGTGGATTAGAGGGTTTGATTTATGATAACAAATTTTTCTACATGTTTAGGGAAATTTAGATGACCTCCTAAGGGTTTTTAGGACTAAAATACCCCTAAAGAAATAAATAAAACGAGTTGGGAGTCGGAATAATATTTCAGCAGGCAGTGAGGTCCATATTGGCTCCGTAACGCGAGCCATTAAGGAGCTACTTCCAGGTTTGAGCTTCGTTAGTAAATCAGTCATAACTTGTTACTTAGAGCTCGAAATTTATCAAACTCGGTGGATTTGAAAAGATCATTCAAAGACCTTTCATTAGCTATCTTGTATGACACCTAAGTCATCATGTACTAAGAGTTATAGTCATTTGAAATTGACCTGAAACTCATAACTTAAGCATAACTTGTCAAATTTTAGATTTTGCTATTTTCAATTTGGTTCTTTATGGAACTCAAGGTGATACATCTAGTGACCTTAACACTTAAGAAATTTTAAATTTCATGGTAAAATCCTACTCACATCGAAGGATGGTTCGAGTCTTAAAGCAAAATATTTTCAGGGTGTTAGAATATCTCCCCCTTGGGATCATTCGTCCTCGAATGACGACTGGACTGGGTATAGAATGGGGTTACTCTTACCAAGGTTTGATTCTAATGGTATGCTCTTACTATATTCAATCTTAACCCAAATCCTTTGGTTCGGGTTCTATACCTGTCTATTGGGAATCTCATCCCAAAACTATTACTCTTTACCACTACATTAGGCTCATATCAAGAACCATCTAATGTTTAACAACATCACATTCAATCTTAGTACTCTAACAGCTTCATTACTAAAAACACCTCTAAAAAGATATCCCCCAAACTCTTTAGAACTCATTACTATCTTATTCTCAAACACCTGACTTGATTTCACATCTCGTCATCTCCCCCTTAGGTTTAAAGTTGACACTTGAAAGCTATGGACCTATCCCATTATTATTAACTAGTCTACATCCTATTTTACTCTAACACTCGGGAAAATATTATCTCATAACTATCGAACTCTCAATAAGTAGGTACTAAGACCTCTTTCTAAGGTGTTTCTCTTAATCTCTTCTGATTACATGCCCTCTTGGTACACCTCTTAATGTTCTTGTTACTCTTGTAACTTAGCCACACTTTACTGTCCTTATCTAAAGGTTAGGGTCTCTCACTTGTACTACTCATTTTCATTGCAGCAACCATTTCAATTCTTCTCATATTATATGTCAAGTCTACCAGATCAAATCTTAAGACTAACATCATCACCCTCATGTTGCCATTTTTTGGATCATTACTCTCATCTCAAATTCAAGCTTAATGTTCATTACTAAACCCGAATATCAATATGATTGCTCATCTACGGTACTATACCTCACTACTTGATCAGTTCTGTAACCTTCTGAACATCATAACCCTCTCAAAAAAATCATAAGCCTTCCTTAGATCTAAATCTTTATGAATACGTTTGCTTTTCTATTCAACACTTACACTTGATCATTACCTACACAATGACACTTCATCACAAACTCCTTTCTAGCTAAAATACACTCTACCTCCTATGATGGATTATTCACAACTCATCACTTCTTAGTCTACCTATAAAGGAAAACTTCTCATCAAATAACTTACTTGGTGCATGACTATAGTAACATAGTTTTGTCAAAACAACATCTCCCTTACTTAGATTACTAAACCTCTACATACTTACCTCTAACTCTGGGTTCTTTCACTACTACTCCTCATGATCTCGTCATTTATACTATCTTTTTGGGATGAAAATATTACCCAAGCTCTAAACATACTTCCTCAAAAGGTTCTCAGCTGAAACAAGGCTTAAGGAAAAGAGTACAACTCGGTTTTAGCTCAAATGCATGATTCATATGAATATGTTTGCATTCCTCTGAAACTAAACAATTACTCACTCATGGGCTTCTCTCAAGCCCCTCTAGAGTCAGATGACTTTCTTAAGATTTTTTTTGCTAAGAACAACTCATCGATAAAAGACTGACTTTGCTTTTCAACCACCTCTAGTATGACGGGTAGTCGAATGAATCGGAGAAATTCATGAGTATGAATAAATCCCTATGACATAGCTCTATTGCACGATTAACAGTATGAAAGAAGAGAAACTTTTCATAAGTGCCTATAGTCCCTCGTTTATAAAAGTGGGGCCCTCATAACCATAAACAAGACCATAATAACACGGCTTCATAAACACCCTAGGATACTTAAACTCTGTGGTCTCATGCCAGTTTGTCCCGACCTGAGCCTACACACTGGACGTGGCCGGCACTCGAGAATCATTGTTGGTTCCCAAGCAAACTCTCATTCTAGCTGACTACAATCGGAAGACTAACTTAAGCATACAAAGCAAATTCATGAAACTCAATTACAAAGCTTTAACTCAAATGAAAAACTCTGAATAAAAATAAATTATTCAGCTTACCATAAAATAGGCAACTTAAGTCTTTAAAACATTTAACAAAATAAATTAACAGATTTATAAAACTCTACTGTCTATCTATGAAGCCTCTAAATGACAAAGATGGAAGTCGGAAACAACTGATATAACTGAAAGTAAAAGTGGAACCCTCCGGAAGCAAGGAGGCTCACCATACCTAACTCGAACTCCATTTGATATCAAGGAAGCTCCTATTGATGCCTCTAAATACCTATATCTGCATCATGAAATGATGCAGGAAAAATGATCCAGTACGTGGAATGTACGAGCATGTAAGGGGAATTATAAAGCATAAACATAAGTTGGAACTCAATAAAAAGGAAACAAACTTACCTCTTCTCAACTCACTTACTCGACTTAACTCAAGAATAAGATACTCAACTCAAAAATATGATACTCAACTCAGAGGTACGTACCTCAAGATACTCAACTCAACTCAAACGTACTCAACTCAAGATACTCAACTCATGATACTCAAGGCTAAAGTAATAGTAAAAGATGCAATATATATGGAAAGCTATAAAATTGTAGATAGAAACTCAATGTATTGTAAATTACAATAATACTTAGTGTGTATAAAAAAAATATAATATAACTCTGTGGGAGTTTCTCTAACCGACAACCATCACTATGAGCTATGTGATGATACATTATCTCTGTTACGACTCGAAAAACTAGTAGGTGAAACTAGAGCCTTACGTGAGAGTTTTTCAATTTGATGTGGGGTTTAAAAGTGTAAAATGGTTTCCCGAGCATAGGTTGAAGGGTTTAGCTTGGATTGGAGACACATGTCATAGCTTAGAACTAATGGTTGAGATCTGATTAATTAAAGTAAAGTTCTAACCATAGTTATTTACTTTCATATATTTGATTCTTAAATATTTTTGCAATCCAACAATTCTAGATTTACATTATATTTTTCCTAAATATATTTAAAAGAATTTCTTTTTTTAATTACTTGAGTAATTTTTTACATTTTCCCTAACATTTGCCAATTCTCAAATAATATTTGCCAAATAAAAAATTAAAAATTGTGACCTAACCTTTTCTTTTTTTTTTTTAATTTTAGGAGTAAAAAAATTTTTGTCACTCAACTTTAAATTCTTTCTTCCTCCCTAAATGGAGTCCATATTGGTCTATAGACACTGTAGTTCTTAATACTCTTTTAGAATAATAAAAACATTTACTCTATTAGAATAATAAAAACGTTTAACTGTATTATAATTTTTTTTCAAAAAAGTAAAAGTATTTAGTAAAAGTTTTAAATATGTATGCAGTAAAGAAATTTTTTTAATATATTTAGGGAAAATATAATGGATTGCAAAAATATTTAAGATGCAAATATATGAAAGTAAATAACTATGATTAGGACTTTGCTTTAATCAATTAGCTCTCAACCATTAATTCTAAATTATGACATGTGTCTCCAATCCAAGCTAGAACCTGGGGAAAATGGAGAGAAAAGAGATGGAGAGGAGCCGAATCGAGAATAATGTATGATTTGTGGGGAACATGTTTTTGCTGCTAGCGATATTTGATCCCTCGACCTAGCAGCCCTGCATGCTTGACTTTAAGATCCGGCCCTGAACCAAAGCACCCATTAGTACTTTTGTTCAAAATTCAATGGGTATATATATTCATTTTTTGCAGATTTTCTATACAAATATACAAAAAAATTATTGGGGTCAATGGGTGCTCGAGCATCCGGCACGCTCCACATAGATCCGCCCCCTGATTCACATAGTCCAATTTCCTCTCTTACACCTTGTTTGGATGGTGTATTGTATTATTAGTTTAAATATAATATTTTTTTTTTATTGTTATTTAAATTTTATTAAATCACATTGTTTAAAATTCATCACCATGGATTTTGTGTGATCATGTCATTACCTTAACATTTTCTTGTCATTTTGTATGTACCTTATATTTTCATAGTAGCTCTTGCCTCTACCTAGTACCCTAGCTTTCTTCTAGGTTTATCATGAAAGTATAGATGTGTGACATTAGAGAACGATAAAATCAACTCAAACACATGAAAATAATACTACAGTAGGATACATTATAAAACAATACAACATATAATCAATGATGGTAATTGAGCGGGGCGGGGTGAATTTAAGGCTATGCGGGGTGGAGTTGTTTAAGGTTGTGCGGGGCTGGTGGAATGCGGGGTGGGTTGAAGTGGGTTTTTTAAAAATTAATACAACTTAATGAAAAAATGAATTTATTTTTTTTAATTTTATTTTAGTATCAAACTTAACTAGAAAAATAAAATATTCAAAAAATATGTAGGACAGGTTTATGCGGAGCGAGTCTATGCGGGGCGGGGTAGGGTGCGTTGAAAATGAAAAAAATTGTTATTATGAGGGGAGGTGTGGAGCGAATTAAAATTTTTGTGGGCTAAGCTCAACCCGCCCCACCTCGCACTGCCCCATTGTCATCCCTACATATAATTGGAAATTGTCAACATGTAATTCGGAAACTACATAGTAATTTTGCTATTAGTGAAGAAACATATTGATTCGTATAACACGTATGTTAGGGTTCTTTCTGTGGGCAAAACTATCTGTTTTGATTTTTTCAATAAGCAATTTGTTTTTAGAAATAAAAAGGGTATTTTAATAAATTAATAATGTTGGTGTTTTAAGTTGGAGATATTTTAGCAATTTAACATTTAAATTAGAGAGTTTATTCTTTGAAAATAATATATAGAATAGATATAGATTATGATACTAGATATATTGTGATACAATTCTGCAACTTCTTCTTCGACGAGTTTTAAACCTAAAATCAACTCTAAAATTAACCAATTCTGAAGAAAATTCTAAATTATTTGCAAGAATAACTTATCCAAACTAATGTTAGAAAATTGAGTCATAAAAACTAAAACATTCGCGGAAATGGAAGACAATTCCAAGAATTGATAACCTTTATACAAGAGCGACCAAGATCTAAAAGAATTATGAGTCTAAACGCTACTCTGTCTAAAATAGAAAACATATATAATCAAAAATACAGCTAGAATCTAAAGTCGTTTGATGTGTCAGAGTTTTTCGGCACTTTGACGCTTAAAATAGAATTTTTGATCAAAGCAAGTCATTATCAAAATAAATTCACTAAAATAGTACATTTTTTTAAATTTTACAAAACTATTATAAACGTAGTTCTCAGAAGCGTTTTAGGTTATATTTTATTTTAAAAAATTAATAACAAAAATACAAAAATCTGACAGAGTAAATAGACATAAAACGTTATTCTTAGTAACGTTTATAATTTGTTACTCTGAGGCACGTTTTACAGCTAAAACGTGACTCACAATAACTTTTTTTTTTAAATGACCAAAAATTAAAATTCAATCTTATACATGACTTATTCAACTTTATTAAAGTTTTCAATATATATATATATATATATATATATATATATATAATATTTTCTCTTTTCTTCCCTTTTAATACCTCTTCATACATAGCCAATAGATAATACTTTAGCAAAGGAAAAGGCATAACGACCTTATTCCGTCATTAGGGAAAAGTCAATGGGAAAAGAATTGGACCGGAAAAACTTTTTGTAGTAACTTGGGATTTCCTAGCCTAGTCCAGATTTTGACCAAATCTGAGTCAATAAGGTCTAGGGAAATCTGGTAACAATTGGGAGATGTAATTATGGATTTGATCATGTGAGTAGATAGCTAAGACGTTAAGGAAAACGTACGACTTTACAGAATTGAAATCAGGTGTGTAGAACTCTCGAAACTTATCTTAGCGTGCACATGTATTTTCTGAGTGTCATGGGATAAAGGTATGTTGTGAAATGAGGGTTTGGAATTCTTTAATTTGCTCACTGTTTCTGTGCAAGCCGCTGTGAAGGGAATATTTCTACCATGGCGGGGCTGCTGCAGTGGGGTGAGGACAGCTGTGGTGGGACAGTCGCGATTTAAGTCAAAAATAAACCCCAAAATCATTTTATTCTGCACTTTTCGACTTTGAGAGCTAAAGAACGAACACAGGTGTTTTCTTGACGATTTTTCACCATTCTTGAGGCTAAAGGTAAGGTTTTCACTCCCCGAATTCATTTTTCGATCCATAGAACTTGGTTTCTTGGGTGATTATTGTTAGGGAAGGGTTTTTGGAACTGTTTGGATGGTGGGAAAAGCTTTAATTTGGGTAATGGGACCTTGGGTTGTCCTAGGGTTGATAATGTTGATTATAATCTAGGTAATTAGGCCTCATTTATTGATCCTTGCGTTAATTGTATATTTTTAGACCACAAACAAGTGGGAAGAATCCAGAAAGGGAAGATTCAAGTGTCTTAGGGGATTCAAACCTGAATTCGAGGTAGGTGATAGTTGTGATTTCATGTTGGTGTGATATATGTTGTTATTGTTCATTATAATGCATGTATGTATGCGAATGTTGCATTATTGATCACCCTAACCATACATGAGGATAATTGAATAATTGTATATCATGAATCACCTCTTGTTGTATGATTGCGAGAATATACATTGTGATTATGGTTTGTTGAATGGATCGAGTGTTACGTTTCGACAAACTAACTTGGATCGGTTTCCTCGTTTCGGCATAAATATGGGATCAAATGCCAAGTTCCGGCATAAATATGCAATCGGTTGCCACATTCTGGCATAAACATTGGATTGGGTACCACGAACCGGTACACTAACAGTTTGGGTATGGGTTCCATGAGAGGACCATTGAAGTGGGTTCTGTGAGAGAACTATTGAATTGTGTTGTGTATCTACTTGTGATGATTACGTTCATATCTAATGGTGATTGAGGTTGAAAGACTATTTGTTGCTCTAAAAATGATAAGCAATATGTATTATTGAGAACATGGAATGGTACTTTGATCCTGAAAAGATGACTAATATTGTATATGTTCGATATATGATTGTTTCATAATGTAGTGGTTACTTCCATGTGTTTCACTTATTGGGATAGCCGTGTGATCCTACTAGTACATTGTGGTTGTGTACTAATACTGCACTTGCTTGTTCTTTGTTGAGTACAAGGCATCTTCAGAGGCTATGATACACCTTAGCTAGGTGACTATTGGGCGTGACCAGATTCAAGGGTGAGCCAGTTCTTTCAGGCTGTCATGGATCTTTCTTGTTTAAGTACACTCTTTTCGGACTGAGACTATTTGTTTAAGGTGTTTTTAGTTTCGGAGTTTTACCCCTTGTTCTTAGATTTGTCTTTGGTAGAGTTTTGGTACAACGACTTTCATGTCCTAGGGGATGTTCTTCCGCATTAGTTTGGTTAAGTTATTTGTTTAAAACTTGGGGAGTTTATAGGAACTCTATATTTCTTTTAGTCATTTAAACCTGCTTTTTCGTTCATTTGGTTAGTTGGGTTGCATTAACGGTTCTCCCACCGGAGGGTTAGTGTGGGTGCCAATCATGATGGTCTGGGTCGTGACAAAGTTGGTATCAGAGCCTTAGGTTCGTTAATCTCCTTGTACCATAACAAGTCTAGTACAGTCTTGCAGAACGGTACGATGACGTCCGTAGTTTTCTTCGAGAGGCTATAGGACTTTAGAAAAAACTCACTTTTTTCTACTCCTTTGTGCTATGACTTGAATCCAATTGGTATCTGGGTGATACGAATTGGTATCTTTCTGCCTTCACTCTATGGTCCGAACTAGAGCAACAAAAGTGGTTACACCATCACTAGTAAGAGAGGATTGTGGATAGATTACCGATAGTTGAATAGGGTCACCATTCAAAGCAAGTATCCATTGCCTCGGATAGATGACCTTTTTGACCAATTGCAAGGTGAATCGATTTTATCTAAGATTGATTTAAGGTCTGGTTACCATCAGTTAACGATTGAAGCGGTTAAGAATTGGGTTCGACCAAGTTTTATGAATTAAATTAGCAGTTTTATGGAGCTCTCTAGCTACTATTGTCGCTTGTGATATGAGTTGAGTCCAATTGATATCTCCCTATTCAATTGGTATCTTAACGGAGTGAACTAGACGTCGTAGCCCCGGTTGATGGGACACAAGCAAGTTAATTAGAACTGAGAAAGTTCCAATTGGTATCTGGCCTTAGGGGTCGTATAAGGCATAGATGATCAGTAATGGTAGCTATGGAACTAACAAATTAAAGAATTTGGACTTGTCTTCAAGTTGTAACTGCTTGAGTGTGGTGAAACGTATTGTGAAAACAATGTCATCACGACATTAGGTACAAGGGTTTAGATAAACTACTATGTGGTTCGTAAGCAAGAAATCTGGGTGTGCGTTGCGACCAACTGATAACCGTGTGAGAGTCTAGGTGTATTCTGAGGATGTATGTGTGTTAGTGTTGAAACGATGTAAAAGGATTCTAAAGTGCGTACTTCGTTGGGTTGACCGGGGGTAGACAATGATTGTCCTAAGCTATGGGGATATTTCTTAAATGCCTAGTTATAGACGGGAAATCTAGGGGAAATATAGAAAAGAGAGGAACCCCAGAAATTATTGGCAGGGGTTCTCTTTTCGTCAGTGCTCTGGGGGAGGGATTTTCCCAACCATGGCGAGACCGCCTGTGTGGGATTTCTCCCGCCAGAGCGGGACAAAGAGAGACAGAACCTCAACCCTGTCTCCCCTATTTTCCCCTAGTCACAATTATGGACCCCAAATCGTGCCCGAACTAACTCCCACGACCTAATTCAGTGTTCAACAATCGAATATAATTTTTAAAGTGCGTTAAAATGGTGGAGAACCTGGATATACGAGGAGAAAATTAGCGAGGCCATGGAGTCTGGGGAAATAGTAATGTGGTTAGAGGAGCAGTGCTGGCAGGCAAGGAGGTTGCCCGTCAAGATGGCAGGGCTCAGTTTTATGTTTTTTTGGGCAAAATCGAGTTTGAGGGTGTGATGTAGTGGTCACAAGTGCTACTCTTGTATGTGCCCGGATGGCTAGTTGTTTTGTTTGATCCAGGTTCTACTTATTTGTATATGTCAGTTCAATTGCCATGGGATTTGATGTGGTTTGTGATATACTTGATGCCCCCATCCATGTTTCTACCCCAGTTGAAGAGTAAGTCATAGTCACCCATGTGTATCGTATTGTCCTGCTATGGTTATGGATTTTTAGATTTGGGTTGATTTGGTTATGCTGGATGTGACTGACTTTATATAATCTTAGGCATGACTCGGTTGTCCCCCTATATACTGGGCTTAATTGTAAGACTAAGCCGGTAACTCTAGAGATTCCGGTAGGGAAAGATTAGAGTGGGAATGGGTGTACAAGCCTAAGATAGCTAAGATCATATCCTCCATTCAGGCTAGGAAACTAGTAGGGTAGGGTTGTTTGGCTTATTTGGCTCATGTTTAGGATGTTGAGTCTGAGTCTCCCTCTATTGAGTCGGTTCATGTGGTATCTAAGTTTAAGGAAGTGTTTCCTATGGATTTGTTTGGTATGCCTTCGGATAGAAATTTAGATTTCTACATTGACTTGGAAACTGGCACTCGCCCCATTTTCATCCCTCCATATCGTATGACTCCAGCAAAATTAAGAGAGCTTAAGGCTTGAAACCAAGAGCTTTATGATAAATGTTTCATCCGTCCTAGTGTTTTCCCGTGGAGTGCTCCTGTCTTGTTTTTTAAGAAGAAGGAGGGTGGTATGAGGACTGGAGAATTTATCTTAAGCCATAAAAGAAGGGATTAATATCGAAATGACAAGCTTATGGATAAAGAAAGTCCCAATGAGTATACTTGGGTGAAGGAAATTGAAGTATTTAGTAAGAAAGTGCGTATAAATTTGGATTAGTTCTTTGAATTTGATGAGTTTACTTGAGTTTGAAGCGTCATGTTGATAACAAAGGTTGAATTCGTAGTGATAGTCAGGGCTAACTGAATGTAATGGTAATAAGAGTTCGTGATGGATTGTAATGCAATGCAACGATATAATAAGATTGTTGGCTAAGCGAATTTTGTATAGTAATTACGACTTGCAAGTATCCAAGGTCATGGTTTTCTAACATTTGGCAGAGTAACGTGGTTGTATGGAAAGTTTTAAGAGATGATGGGACACCACTCAAATAGAAATTAAAGAGCTAGAGTTATAATGAAAAAAAATAGTGGGATGTAGTACATCATTTAGAGAGAAGCAAGAGCAAGTATATTTTATTTGATTGCGAAGGCTAAAGAGTTATCTTCAGAGGGGTAGATAATTAGATTCAAAGGCGCGTGATTTATTTCGTGTTGATGTGGCTATGGTAATAGTGTCACAGGTCCATCAGACTGGTTGACAACTATTGAAAAAGACTTGAGAAAATAGTGTACACACATTAGCTCGAAAGTGATAATAAGTGTTATGTTTGTTTTTGAGTTTAGTAATGGGTACGATTGAATTTTTAGCGAAATATATTGTAATATCGATGGAGATGTGATCAATGATAATCGAAGATCTATGAATTCATAAGAATCTTCAACGCACAAGCTAATGTTGATAGAGAAAGGGATTGTGTTATATGGTGGAAACTACAATTCATATTTTGTTTTCATTGTAAGTCTACATTCGTTGTGATATATTTTGTTAAGGTATGAATTGGCAATGTGAGAAATGATCAATTATATCCGGTATTGAGCATTTGAAAGGACTTACACTGGGTTGGGTCGTAAATTTTATTACTATTGATTGTTAAGTACCTAAGAAAGGTTTTATTTAAAAGTGTTGGTTTATAGTAAGGTAAATGGTCAGAGTGTTTATGATGGTTGTTAGTATTGTCAGTATATTTCACTAGCTATGCTCTCATATGTTTTCACTTTTGTGGGTGGATCCCTAGTGGTGGATCAGGGGTACCAAAACTTGTGATGTTCTCTTGGTTGAGTGGAAAGATTGGGAAGATTTGGTTATTTCGAATGACATAATTGGTGTTGTCTTGGATTTGTTAAAGTATTTCAGTGGTTTTACATGTACCACCTTGCTTATGAAAGTTTATAGAAGAGCTACCATGCGTATTTATGATTGTCCGATAATATAATATTTCATCTTGTCATCGAGGTCATGTATCGATTTTGTGTGGTTGAATGTGGGGATCATTGAATCCAATTCTACTGTTCTTAAGAGGTAATCTATAATTACTAAATCTAGCATTTTGATAGTGTTGTTAGAGGGTTTGTATGCTTGGACATATCCCTCGATGGGTATCTGATTTCTAAAGACTAAACATTTATAACTTAAACTCATGGAAATTTGGGTTGTGAGATGGAGATGTTGATAAGAACTATTATTGTTTGGGTATTATGAATGTGTGTTGGTTGTTTCAGGTTCACCTCTAATTGTGGCAAGTTTTGATTTAAGATTTTATCATGGTTATGTGAGAACGGATTCGTCCTAATGTTTGTGTCAAAGTCCTTGATAACATGTGGCAGACATGTGGACGATTAAACTTTGGTGGTTTTTGGAATAGCTTTGTTGTTAGTTAAGTGTACATACAACAATAATTATCACTCGAGTATTGTGATGACTTCATTCAGGCATTGTATGAGAGGATGTGTAGGTATTCAATTGGTTGGTTTAGGGACGAAAATTATATCATAAAGTGAGACTCAGTATTGTTAAACAAGACCTTCGGTATGAGGAAGAACTAGTTGAAATTCTTGATCAGGATGTCCAGAAACTAAGGACATGTGAGACAAGTATCCCAGTAATTTGAAGTTCAGATACTTCTTTACCCTTACTTTAGCCAGTCTTTCATAGTTGATCACTCGGGGACGAGTGATAGGTAAATTGGTATCTATTGTAACGACCTAATTCCATCGTTAGGGAAAAGCCAATGGGGAAAGAATTGGACCGAAAAATCTTTTTGTAGTAACTTGGGATTTCCTAGCCTAGTCCATATTTGGAGGAAATCAGAGTCAGTAAGGTCTAGGGAAATCTGGTAACATTTGAGAGATCTAATTATGAAATTGATCATATGAGTAGATAGCTAAGACGTTAAGAAAAACATAAGACTTTACGAAATTAAATTCAGGTGAGTAGAACTCCCAAAACTTATCTTAGCGTGAATGGATATTTTCTGAGTGTCATGGGATGAAGGTCTGTTATGAGATGGGGGTTTGGACTTCTTTAATTTGCTCGCTATTTCCATACAAGCCGCGGTGGCGGGATTATTTCTGCCATGGCGTGGCCACTACAGCGGGGTAAGAACCGATGTGGTGGGACAGTTGCAATTTAAGTTAGAAATAAACCACAAAATTATTTTATTCTGTACTTTTCAACTTTGAGAGCTAAAGAACGAACCCAAGTGTTTTCTTGACAGTTTTCCACCATTCTTGAGGCTAAAAGTAAGATTTTCACTCCCCGAATCCGTTTTTTTATCCGTAGAACTTGGTTTCTTTGGTAATTATTATTGGGGAAGGGTTTTTGGAACTGTTTGAATGGTGGGAAAAGCTCTAATTTGGGTAATGGGATCTTGGATTGTCCTAGGGTTGACAGTGTTGATTATAATATAGGTAATTAGGCCTCATTTATTGATCCTTGCGTTAATTGTATCTTTTTAGACCACGAACAAATGGGAAGAATCCAAAAAGGGAAGACTCAAGTGCTTTAGGGGATTCAAGCCTGAATTCGAGGTAGGTGATAGTTGTGATTTCATGTTGGTGCGATATATGTTGCAATTGCTCATTATAATGCATATATGTATGCGAATGTTGCATTATTGATCACCCTAATCATACATGAGGATAATTGAATAATTGTATGTCATGAATCACCCTTGTTGTATGATTGTGAGAATATACATTGTGATTGTGATTGTGGTTTGTTGAATGGATCAGGTGTTATGTTTCGACACACTAACTTGGACGATTTCCACGTTCCGGCATAAATATGGGATCGGATGCCACGTTTCGGCATAAATATGGAATCATTTGCCATGTTCCGGCATAAACATTGGTTCGGGTACCATGAACCGATACACTAACAGTTTGGGTATGGGTTCCATGAGAGGACCATGAATTGGGTTCCGTGAGAGAACCATTGAATTGTGTTGTGTATCTACTTGTGATGATTACGTTCATATCTAATAGTGATTGAGGTTGAAAGACTATTTGTTGCCCTAAAAATGATAACTAATGTGTATTATTGAGAACGTGGAATGCTACTTTAAATCTGAAAGATGACTAATATTGTATATGTTCGATATATGCCTGTTTTATAATATAGTGGTTACTTGCATGTGTTTCAGTTATTGGAATAGTCGTGTGATCCTACTAGTACACTGTGATTGTGTACTAATACTGCACTTGATTGTTCTTTGTTGAGTACAGGGTATCTTCAAGCGGCTATGATGGACCTTAGCTAGGTGACTATTGAGCGTGACCGGATTCAAGGGTGAATCAGTTCTTTCAGGCTACCATGGATTTTTTTGGTTTAAGTCCACTCTTTTCAGACTGAGACTATTTGTTTAACGTGTTGTTATTTTTGGGTTGTACCCCTGTTCTTATACTTGTCGTTAGTAGAGTTTTGATACAAAGACTTTCAGGTTCTAAGGGTTGTTCTTCCGCATTAGTTTGGTTAAATTATTTGTTTAAAATTTGGGGAGTTTATGAGAACTTCATATTTCTTTTAGTCATTTAAACTTGCTTCCGTATCTTTAAATACTTTAGTTTTCGTTAATTTGGTTAGTTGGATTGAAGTAACAGTTCTCCCACCGAAAGGTTAATGTGGTGTCTATCAAACGGTCTGGGTCGTGACAAAAGGGGAGTGAGGAGGGTTGCTCATTTTTCTTTGAAATTTTCTTGATTGGCATTGGCATCGGCATTGAAGCAGTGGCGTTTTTCTAAATATAAATTGTACAAACATTGAATGGTCACTTTATGAGGAAATATCAGAGCATGTTTGAATATGGTTGGAGTTGTAATTCATATGATGAACATTGAGGTGTTATACAACTTAAATATCCTCACTCTCCTTTATATATATGGAAAATATAATAAAGTTGAATGAGGCATATACAAGATTGAATTTTAATTTTCAGTCAGTTTAGAAAAAGATTACTGTGAGTCACGTTTTAGCTGTAAAACGTGTCTCAGAGAAACGAATTATAAAACGTTACTGACAATAACGTTTTATGTCTATTTACTCTGTCAGATTTTTGTCTTTTTGTTGTTGACTTTTTTGAATAAAATATAACCTAAAATGTTATTGAGAACTACGTTTATACTAGTTTTGTAAAATTTCAAAAAAAAGGGTACTATTTTGGTGAATTAATTTTAATAATGGCTTACTTTTGGTCAAAAATTCCTTAAAATATATAAACTTTGTGTGTTCTTAAGTATGTTTATGTGGATATGATATGTTTTTGTTGTGAATGTACATGAAAAAAGGGTTTCAAGAGCAAATAAGTAAATTTGATGAAAAATGAGTTAGGTACACCTTGGACAGTACAAGCCATAAGAGTTTGGAACCTAAATAGGCCACAAAAAGATAAAAGTGACCAAAACAAGCTACTATTCTAGTAAGTAACTAAAATAGACTTAATGTAAGAAAAATTTCCGTTATATCCAATATTTCAAATGTTTTCCGTTAGTCTCTTAACGTGTATATTTTAATATACAACAGAGCTATTTTTTACACTTTGTAAAGTGTAAGTTTTTCTTACGCTTTATAAAGTGGAAGAAAAAATTATGTTTTACAAAGAGGAATACGTTTCACGTTTTGCATTAAATTGTATATCTTTATGAAGCTTTTGTAGTATTTTTCATACAATTATATTGATTTGACATATCATAAAAATGAAAAAAATTATTACATTATGTATTTTTATTTTTTTTATTTTGAAAACTCCTCCAAGCTCTATTTAAGGACTTTCAAACGTTGCCCTTCAACATCTTTAGTCTTATATTTTTCTTCATTTCAATCACAAAAAGATGTCTTCTGAACCAAAAGTTAGAGTTTCGATTTTTTGGGATGGAGAAATTATACATGACGGAAATACCATTTATTATAGCTGTCCTCCCAAATACAATGCTGAATATTAAATTAATGTCCGTTATCATAAATTTTTTTCATCAATTTATAAAAGAATGGATATAAATAGAACTTCTTATAATTTGATTATAGTTGAAAAACATCCTACTTCATTTTTATCACAAGGACAAGTAAATTTTGGAGAGTGGATTATCTATAATGATGAATCGTTGACTGATTTTTTGAGGATTCCAAATGACTACATATTCTTCCACTTTATAAAGTGTAAGAAAAACTTCTTTAATTTCATGGATGATACAGGCGTTCCAGATGCAAAATTTGTAGGAAATATTCACACTTGATGCAACAACAGAGGTGCACCAGACATAATAAGGAAGAAATCTAAGAAAATGTTGTACAACTATGAATGGTTTGATTTGTTCAACAGATGCACTGTCACTTATTTGTCTGGAATATGTTTTAACCATGCCCCCTACTAATTCAATTCTCCAATATATAGGAGGATTTTACCAGATATTTTAAGTTCATGTTTGTATAGGCCATCCTCAATTCATTGATGTAATTGAAGAGATATTAAACTTTGAGTTCCATGGGAATTCAATGTGGGTGTTGCACCAAAAACTTAAAAAACTGCTACCCTTATGAGTATTTGGTCCAGGAACACCTATGGAGACATTTATGAAGTCCCTAAGAGATTGTAGCAGGAAATCAATAACCTTGAACTTGCTCTACCGGATAAAAATTCTCCATCTACAGGAGCAATTCCCAACAAGACAAAAGTTAAGTATGTGTTCTAGTTAAATCTCAAGAGAGTATTCCAAGGCATAAAACCAGAGAATCCATGTGTTATCCCTATGTTGAATGGGGTACCTCATTTAGAAGACTTTAAGCTATTTACAAGGCTTTCACTATGAAATAGTGATGGACATTAAGGACAAAAAATTTATTACGGAGTAAGTTTTTGACAGCCAAATGTTGTTTAAGAATCCACCATTTTATTTAGAGATGGTACTCGAAAGATTCTCACTCTTGAAATGTCATGTGCAATGTCAAAAGCAATGTGTATCAATATATCCTTTGGAAGATTGGTAGAGGAGATGCGTTGATGTGGCAAGATAACTGGATATGATTTGGATCCCTCTGGCAATTTTTACTTGATGTCAAGAAATCTAAAGAGCATTAAATATTAGAATTATACATCAATGGCCAATGGCAATGGGGAGGATGGGACATCTTCCTACCTTCCCAAGTCGTAGATTACATTCATGATATGCAACCAAACCTTGAACTTGCCAATGGATGACAAACATGTATGGACTCCAGAACAAAATGAAAAATTTACAGTGTCCTTAGCTTGGCTTATCACAAGGCAAAAGAAGACTAGAAATTGGTTTGATGCTAAAACCTGACATAAAAAATCTCTCTTAAGATGAATTTCATTTTGTGGGGAGTACTAAGAGACAGAATTTCTACAGAAAGTAGACTCTCAAAAATGGAAATAGTTATAGCCTCAAGATGTTGTTGCAAAACACCTCAAGAGGAGGATATTGACCATTTTACTTGCTTTAGAGAATTTGCTAAGAAGAGCTGGTCAATCTTGTATGGCTCAGTGAGCATTTCCTTCTCTAATATTTCTTTCAAACTTTTGATCAAATTTTAATGCATATGAAAATTCAATAGACCAGTCTTTGATATGCTCATAAAATGTCTGCCATCAATTACTATGTGGGAACTCTGAAAGACCAAATGTGAAGCTAAATATGAAAAGGAGTTCTACAATATAAAGAAAACACTCAACAATATTTCTAGCACTCTAGCATGGATTTTAAAAAGTTAATTTAAATTGATTAAAGCCAATTTAGATTGAGAATATGTTACTTGTCTGATGAGAAGTAAAATCAACACCACAAGTATCATTCAAGTTAAGTAGTTGAAAGCATTCAACAACTTCGTGAAGATTAACTCTAATGGAAGTTACAAGATGGATATTATGGAGGTGGAGGTGTGATTAGAGACAATCAGGTTTTTCAGTTTTTGTCTACTCTTTCAACCTTGGACAAGGAACCAACAACTAAGTTGAGGCAAACACTATGTTGTATAGAGTTAAATGATGTATAAGAAATGTACATGAGTTTATTTTAGTAGAAACTGATTCCAAATTGCTGATGGATTATTGTGTGAATGACATGAGCTTTACCCCCTGGAGAATACAGTATGAAGTGAAGGAGCTTAAGGATCACATGGAAATTCTTGGTTATATATTAAATCACTGCTATGGAGAAGCAAATAAGCTTGCTGATCTATTTGCCTAGCAATATCATTTATGAAGATTTTGCTAAGCTACTTATCGAAGTGAAGGGTATAATGACCCTGAATAGATGGGGATGACAAATTTCAAAACCTTATAAAAGAAGAAGAAATAATTAATCTAGGATCCCTTGTAAAGGACCTTTTGTATGTATTATCATTAATCAGAAGCCATATGACTAAGTCATCTTTTGCATTTACTTTATCTCAATTAGGATATTTTGATATCCTCATATTTGAGCAAGGAGTAATTCACTGCTTGTAACCACCCTCTTATCCTCCTATATTTTTTTGTTGGAAGATGAATAAAATGTATGTTTTTTGAAAGAAAAAAAAAAGTTATAACGTGAATTTTTTTAAAAAATTTTTTTTGGATAATACATGGGGTATATTTAGGCCCATTTGTTTGTAGTTAATAAAGGTTTGAATAACCATTTAGATCCATCCCATTAAGTATATTTGATTTTTAGATTTGAATCTTAATAATTCAGATTCAACTCATTAAGTATTTTTGTTTCTTATTTTAAAAAATAGTCTCTTACTGGATCTGAACGAATCAAATCTTTAGGAGAGTCTTAACAACATTGAGACTTATTTAACATGCTTTAAAATAACAACTCGTTGCTTCTCTCTCTCTTTGTGCGACTTCCCTCTCTCTACACATATTTTCTTCCTCTCTTTTCTTTGCCATACACCATTTTTTTTTCTCTTGAATTGATAAATTTTCGTTGCCTTTACAAGTATTTTTTATATTTATAAGTTTTTTTTGGTGTATTAATGTTTGTCAAGAACTCTAATTGCAATAATATTTTTGAGTATATTGATGTTTATCAAGAACTCAAGGATTCTGTGTAAAAAGAAAAAAAAAATTAGTCATGATTAAAATAACTATGTATACAGATTTAAGGTTTCTTATTAAAATTTTGCTTAAGCCCACTAATTTTATTAAAAATCTTTGATCATCAAACCCGCTTGTGAGATTGCACTAAATATATTATTAGCACTGAACCATGTATATACTTGAAGTCTTTTATTAAAATTTTATTTTAAGTCACTAATTTTATTGAGACTCTTGTTGTTCATCATGTATTCATAAGATATTTAGAACAAAAACTTTGAAGAACTTGATAAGAAACAACAAAGTTTAAAGTATTTTCAAAACTAGAAAATTAAAACCAGTAGAGAAATTAGAATCAGAAATAGATTAGAAACGCAATATACAAAATATTTTTTCTCAAAGAAGAAAATTAAGCTCACTGAATGCACAGTGTTCCCTTAAGGAAATTATTCCCTTCAAGTACCCGAGGTTAATGAAATATATCCTCCCAGAATAGAAGGATCTTACTTACCGGTGTATCGGTACCTATAACCATGGTGTCAGCGAACCACTCAACGGTAGTAAAGTACGCTTAGAATACTAGATTTAGTAGTAGTAGTAGAAGAAGTCCAGAAAATTGATTGTTTTAAAATGAGAGGAAATCCCTTCTATTTATAGACAATAAATGGTAGTGAACAGATGCTTATTGTGCCTTATCAAAAAGGTGACAGCCGTTTGGAAAGTTACAACCCTTCGGAAAAGTCACACCTTTCATAAATATCACAACTTTTCATAAGAGTCACAACTCTTCATAAAAGTAGCAATTTTTCATTAAAGTCATAACTCTTCATATTCCATTCACACATTCAACACTTTCATGGTTGGATTCCAAGTTATAGTTATCCCCGTATTGGTGTATCTTATAGATATAGATATAATTATGGAGTTGAGATCTAGTTGGTGACAAAAATGATTGATGTCCTAGTAATTCTCCATTCCAATCTTCTGTTCTGACAGATTTTTTTTTTTGAATCGTCTCAATTGAAAATTGATGAAAATATAAGTACTACTTTAGAGATATTATTAAAAACAAATAGTGCACCACCTTAATATGAAGACTATAAGAAAAAGACTTACTGGCCTAAAGCTCCCCAACCTATAGCCGGATTTCCAACTACACACTCATACTTTACAGGGGACCTATTACCCCCTGAACATTTTAAAAGTAGAATATATAAGCCCTTAAAAATTCACCCCAGATTCGTATGAAGTGGTGAAGGACACGCGCCTGCCACATAATAAATATATTTTTAATGTGTGAAAATCAATTTTTTTTTTTTCTTTATCTCCAGACATGGCATCAGCCATTTGCCAGAGTCTTCTCCATCGGAGTTGGTTATTTTATTTCTCTAACTCGTTTAATTAGCTATGATTTTGGACCCATAGACCAAAAGTTTTCATCAATTTTCATCTAAATTTCTCTCAATTCAATCTTCAAAAATCCTCAACTTTTTTTTCAATAATCGCCTAATTACCCTTCAAAATCTCCATTTCTACATCATTTCCTGCTTTGAAATTGATGAAATTCCACTCAAAATCATTATCATTTCAATTCTCCAAAAAGTTGGTCAATTTTGAAGATTAAATTTTTAGATGCAGTTAGTTTAGTTTAGTTGGGTAGAAATCTTTAGAATGAAGATTTTGTAAGATTTTTGTACTATTCGATGTTTATTGTAGATTCGATAACCAAAGCTTTATCAGATCTAAAAAAGGACGATAGATGTGATACCTAACTATTTAAATTTTTTGTTAATGCTTGAATCTGCATCTCCTATTTTAAAAATCTTGAAGCTACATAAGAAGTGACAGTGGTGGTTTAGAACAAAATTGATGGTTGATGGGTCTTTTCACATAATAATTATTTTTGATGAATTTTTAATCGAGCTAATGTGAGACGTATGTGATTTAAAGGTAAGAGGGGACTTAATGATGGAAGGCCGATGAGGACGGAGACTTGGTGGTGGATGAGTGCAATTCACATGGTGGATTGTAGGTGCCGCCGCCGCACAACCCATGTTGTTGTTGGTGTTTCTTCTTCGTTATAAAGAGAAAGAAGAAAAGGAATGTTAAAAGTATAAAAATAAAATAAAAGGAAACATCAATAGTAGAAAATTAATAATGAAATAAAAAAACACCTATAAAGTTAAAGTTTTATTATTTGTTTTTGCTCTCACTCTCTCAAAGAGAGCGAACTACACATTCCTTTCCATCTCAGCACATAAAAAGCAAATAACTCAATTTTAAAATAGTCTAAGGGGTAATAGGATCACCGTGAAATATGAGTGTCTAGTTGGAAATACGATTATAGATTGGGGAGATATTTTACCATTTTCTCTAAGAGAAAACTAGATGAACTTGGATAAAAAGAACCATTATCACAAGTTAAAAAATTGAATCAAAATAAATAAAATAGCAATTCTTCTAGTTGTCAAAGAAAGCTCTATAGCCAACATATAATTTGGCTAGTTTTCAATAACTGATCAATACTTTGGTGTTTGGTTCAAAATTTGAAATTTTATTTAGGCCAAATCCATCGGTGACCCTCTAAAGTTGGCACCAAGTTTCACTTAGACACTTCAACTGGGCGATGTTCATTTTTGACACACAATTAAGCAAAAAGCTGAAGGAGAGTGTAATATACTTATTGCTGACGTGACAAACAACCAATTAAATGATTACATGTGTAATTTTAAGTTAAAAATTATTTTAAAATCCATTTAGTAAATAAAATAAAAATATTATTCTAAAAAAACAAGTTAATTCCCCCCCCCCCCTCCCCGATGATAGTTGTCTTTTCTACTACACCCAACAATTTTTTATTTTTTATATCAACTTTTTAAATTGTTTCGGATCACTTTTTTTTTTCTTTTCTTTTTAGTGTTGTTTTGTGGGAAGAAAAGAGGGAGAGGAAGAAACAAAAAAGAATAATATGAAATATGAGTGTTGATATCCATTTTCGATAAAAAAAAAGGTGGAGGGAGATGATTGTAGATTTAGAAAAGTAATACAATGAAGAAGAAGAAATGACTTGAAAACAGATTTGAATAAAAAATTCGACGTCCATTGAAGGGGTTTAAACTTCAAAAAATGGTGGAAGGTGGTAGTTTGAAAAATGGAGAAGAAGAAAAGAAAAGAAAAGAAAAAATATCTACATTGAGTCTTTCACGCTCTATTGTTGAATGCATCACACTCACTTTAACATGTCAACAAAAAGTGTCAAAATGACACAACGAGATCTTACATGATGTGTGTAAAATGAACACCTCCTAGAGGTGTCTAAGTAAAATTTAATATCAACTTTAAGGACCACCGATGAATTTGGCCTTTTATTTATTAGGGAAACATGTTTTAAAAAGTGAAAAAGTATCTTTATTGCCTATTCTTTGAGGATAAGAATGTTTTAAAAAGGTTGAATCACATCAATGTAAGGCTGGTTTGCTTAATCATAACATAATGTGAATATGGGATAACTCTAATCAATGCATGACATGTTGAAGAAGAAAAAGAAAATATTTAATTTTAAGAAATCAATCAACTTTTTCTTCTATCATTTTGGTTAGGTGTTGATTATATTAACTTGGGCAGGTACCAGAAATGGACCCCATTTTCTACTGTATTTGACGGGCTTAGCATTTTATTTGATGTAAAGTTCACATGTCAAATATTCTCCAAACAAAATCCCTAAATTGATACGAACGTGGAGGCATATTCATACAACTATCCATCACCCTTTACTTCTTTTTTCTTTTTTTTTTCATTTGTGTGGTTGGTATTATGAAAAATAAATAATTTTCTAAATAATTTTTTAGTATTTCGTAGGTCAGTAAAAAACACAATAAAGAATAAGATAGCAAAGTATTTTAAGCGGATTAAGGGCGGGATGTGTAGATCGACCGGGGTGGAATTGTCAAGGGAGCACTGGAATGTTGAGTTGGGAAAGAGATAATGAGATATTTGTGAAACTTTTTTTTTTCTTATTTGTATTAGGAAAATCATTTTCTTTATTTTAAAGAGCTAATTTTCTTTATTAAAAATATTTTTTTAAATATTTCGACCAATCAAACATATGAAAAATTATAAAAAGGGAAATGTTTTCCTCCCTACCTAACACAACCTTTATCATGTTTTCAAATTGTTAGATATACACCCAAACATGAAATTCAAAAAAAGTAAGAAGATGTACAACCTATATTAGTTTAGCTCAAATCCCAGGAAAAAGTAATTAAATTATATGACTTTGATTTTATTACTTGTATGTACAGTTGCTTGTATGGATTGGCAATGCCCATTTTAGATCCAAATATTAATGTGATCATATTCAGCATGAGAGGTTGAGAGTAGTAGTTGCCCTCGCTAATCATTACACCAAAAATATCATAATTTAATTGCCACAAAAAATCTTTTATCATTCTTTATAAATATTTCTAAAGCATATAGAGATATTGAATCCAATTATCATTAATTAATACTGACAAAAAATTTAATCTTATTGAATATAATTGCAAAAAAATATTTTTGTTATATGACTAATGTTTGTAAAGTTTTGGAGAACAAAATATTTTCAAATAAAACTAGTTATATGTTATACAACTCATCTCTCAAAAACATCCTATTCCATTTTGGGGCATGACAATCTTGACAATATTTTATGTTATAAAAATTGTAATTGACAATAATTAGATAATTTTACGGATAAACTTAGAAAATTAAATAACTTATATATGTTTTATTACATCAATTAGATACGGTAGTTCATTCATAACAAAAAAAAAATTGTTTTCTCACTATTTACACTGTGATTTTCCAACTAAGGAAATTTAATTAAACCTCTTCCTTCTCTTAATTCCACCCTACTTATGACATTAAAAATGTAATATAATTTATTTTTAAAAAAAAAAGGAAAATTATAACACCAAATTTGTCTTATTTGTTTGAAAGGAGTTTACAAAGTCTAAAATTTACTACAATTAGATCTAAACATGGATTAATGAGATGAATTGACTTTTGAAACTTAGTTACCTTGGAAGGTAATTAGTTGTTGAAAAGGACTAATACTTAATTAACAAAAGGTCAAGGGGTTGAAATGACAATACATAAATTTTCAAAAAGATATTCCTACCATCTCATTCTCCAAAGCAAAGAAAAATACCCTGTGGTCATTACAAATGACATAAAGTGAAAGAATAGTCTTGGGGTGTGGGATGGAAATTCCAAATTGCCTTTGATAAAAGCAAAAAATTGATTTTAATCAATCAAATTAATAATAAAATTGAGGGGTTTCAAAACTAGTCATCAGCAAATGTAGACTAGAGAATATTCAGCTTTTCCAAAGAGACAAAAATACCATTGGGCTTTGGGTTCCACAAGTTGAGCAAATTTATGCATATCTAAAATAATTCTAAAATATTGTTTCTATGGTGATAAGTATAATATTTGGTTTTACAGTTGTGACACCATGCTGTGCAGTAATATTGTTTGTTGGAAGTGATTTGTCCAAAAATTACTTGTCACCTTCACATATTTGGTTAAGATAAAATGGATAGGTTTATAGTGCAGTTAATGAGGAACTTCTTTCTTAATCAGATGTTTTCAAAAAAAAAATCTTAAATAGAAAGCATTTTTTAAAAATGGACCCTATGCGGTACAAATTCAAAATAATTGAATTTGAATGTGGATATCGATAGTCAAATAAAAAAAAATCAGAAGAGTAGGTCCCAAACACCCACTGTACCTACTAATTTTGACATGAATTAAGTAATGTTAATTAGGTGAACCAAATTCAATCCTGTTCTTCATTATTTAACTTTAACTTCTTAAATAAACATGGAAAGATGAAAGTAATACTTTTGCGGAGCTATTTCATAGATTTTATATTTATATTAGAAAATTAAGTAATAACTTGTAAACACCTAACAAAACTGATTGACAGCTCAATGGTAAGGAAGGGGAAGAGAATTTAGAACCTCCAAACTCATAATACTAGTTCCGCCTCTGCTTAGTCCGTAGAAATATTTCTTTTCTTTTTCTCTTTGCCCATAGAATAGGAAAGTTGGATTTGTTCAAAATTTCTGTTTTGTTTTGGTATTTGCATGAAAGAAATATAAGATTTTCTTTTTGGGTTTTGGTTATTTTCCTTCTTTGCTTTTCTTTTCTTTTTGTCTCATAAAAATTCCAAAACCAACATGAAGAAAATGATTTCTTCAATTTCAAACCCTAATCTAATGGCCACTGATCAGCCATCTCCTGTGGCTGGCCAACTTCTTTTGCCATCATCCTCTCCTCAATACATTGATCCCAACAATAATTCTCAAGTAAGTGGTGTATGTAGAATTTTTTGTCAGCAATGTCATTTTTTAAAATAAAAAAACAATAATAATATAATATAATATTATATTATATTAAAAAAATAAAATATAAATAAAACATAGTATACGTATAATACTATACTTTTTTTTAAAAAATCTAATACTTTTTTCTTAATTGATTTTTTTTTTTTTTTTGAAATGTATTCAAAATAATCTTACGAAAGTTTATTTAGTTGAGCGATTTTGATCCGCAAATGTTTGTTTAGGACTCTTTAGAATTTCAAAATCAGAATTCATATCGTGATGTTGATGTTGCAACATATTTGACATTAAAGTCATAATGTAGCACTGTGAAGTCTCATGAACTTTAATTTCTATCATTTGTTTATTAAATGGCTTACTATCATTACTAGATGCCTCTTTTGGCTTTAAAGGACAATTTTCATAGAGTACATATTTATACTCTTCAATAATATAATTAATATAATGTCAAGGTTTCTCCTTCAAGTGAACTTAGTTATGACCTTAAGTTTGTATTGATCCAAAATAAAGCTAAGGAAGGTAAAAGGAAACATATTTGAACTTAAGATTGAAAAACGTTGTAATAGATTAATAAAAATAATTGGCTTTAGTTATCAATGGCCCTTTAAAATTATTTGCATAATTCACTTAAACACTTCTTCTCAATTTTGTATTAATTAAATACCGACATTGTAAAAATTTGTATCTATTAAATATCTTTTACTAATATGATAAAATGTGTGTAATACACCCAAGGGAGGAGCGTTATAGGGCATTATTTAGGGGAAATTTTTTTTCTTCTTCTTTTTCTTTGTTTCGATCTGCTCCCACCACCATTTAACCATCACAACTTTTTCTTATGTTATAATGTGCAAATACATAGATAGTTTTTGTTGACCATATCAAATATGATTCAAAATTTCTGATATGATTCTTAAAGATCGAGGACAATATTCTATTTTAACCATGCAGATCACACCATTGATATTGTGCAAGATATGATTTAATATTGTGCTAAAATCATGCTTGTATTTATGTATTTTGTATATAAATAGTGTATAATTTATCAATTGTAAAGCACATAAATATTTGATTTCTATCATCGAATCTTTCTAAAGGAGTCATATTCTCAAGACAGTTTTTCTATCAATTTTGATGGAAATATTATCCGATATAGAATTTCATTTTCGAATCTTTGTTCAAGAAAAAAAGTTGTTTGGAATCTTGAATGTATCAACAACTACGCCAAGTGAAGACAAGAAAAAAATAAATTTGACACGCTAATGATGTTGGTATCATTTCTGTGGATTCTCAATTATGTACATGTAAATGTTGCACTCATTCTTTGTCTGTTCAATTTGACAGCAGAGATGTGGAAGTATCTAAAATAAGTGTATTCTCAATGTAATTATGCTTGTGTTTTGAGTTAGAACATACTCTTTCTGAATACAAGTAGGGAGATAAAGACATTCTGATTTATTATTTGGGACTTAAGGCAATCTTGTCAGAACAAGACCAAAGCTTTGGAGGAGACCTTTCTTTCAAAGATTTTAAAGAAGTTATGTTGGAGAGGAAGAAGACTCGGGTTGTCCAATTACTCATGAAATTGAGACCTAACGTTGAGCCTATTAGAGCAAGTATTTTTAACAGAGAAACTCTTCCAAATATCGATGTTGTTTTTGGAGAGCTCATTCGTAAGGAGACGCACATCAGTACTCTGACATTCGTGGATTTGTCCTACACAATTGACGCCACTATGTATACGTTAAAAGGTATCCATAAATCCTACAAACAAAGCTCATTTAAAAAATCTAGACCAAAATATTTTGTGTTCAAAGAGCATGGTCATAGTACATCACATTGCAAGAAAACAAACATATGCAATTATTGCAAGAAGTCTGGACATATAATTATGGAGTACAATCGATGCCCAAACACGCATCAAATCAAGCACAAAGCTTATCATGAAGTTTATGTGATTCAAGCAGTGATCACACCACTATCTTCATTATATCCAAAAACAGTTCAAAAGATAATACAAGATTCAGTTGCAGCTACTCCCCGTGGCTATTTAAATTGCTTTCACTATTGCATATCCTGATAAGAATTTAAATAAGAATTCAAAAATTTGACAAATAAATTCAGTTGTTCCTAACCATATGATAAGAGATATCCATAATTTACACTCTTTATCAACTCCACTAGAAAGTCTAAGATTGGAAAATCATATTGCTCCACTTATGTCCTTTTTATCCCAAACTCACTGTTAATTTTATTTTAGTTGGACAATTGATGCAACAAAATTGCCTTGTTATTTTCTTAAATCTTTGTTGTGTTTTTCAGAATCTGAAGATAAGGAGGGTGATCGCCAAGGATTATAAAGTTGGAAGAATGAGTGATTCATGAGATTTTTTCTCTTGATTTGTGTGGTTTTTTCTTGATTTGTGAGATTATGCACGATTCGTGGAATTTCTTTTCAAAATTTTCGCGTATATCATTAATTGAATTGAGAGTCATATTTATATAAATATTCAATAGGCACGTGAGATATAAAAGCCGTGATCTGAATATCTACTCAAACTATAGCTACGTTATGTAATTCACAAACATTAGCTATATTTACCTTATTATGTTTTAAGTCTTTGCTATTTTTGAAAATTATTCATGTTTAAATAAATAGATAGTTTTACACAGATGAGAACGAAGTAAGGAAAATGTAATTGGGTGTCATAAATATAAAGAGAAAATGCCCATTCACCCCACCCCAATCTATATCTGGATTTTCAACTACACACTTTACTTTGTGGGAGTCCTATCACTCACCTGAACTGTTTAAAATTGAAATAATTACACCCTTAAAAAATCACAACCACATTTACGTGGAACTGTGAACTTCACGCGTTTGACACTTGAAAATTTGATTAATTTATTATTTTCCAATTTTTTATAATTCCTCTCCACTTTCTCCTATACTCTCCCGATTTCTTCAAATCTCTGCAATAGCTTTTTCCCCGAATTCCTTTAAATTCCTATTGAATTATAAGGAACATAGATGAATAGTGATAGAGAAGCTCGTCAAGCAATATTCTAGCTTTGCTTGTCGGGGAACTTGAAAAACAAACTAAAACGATATGTGCATATCACTGCTTCGTCGAGGTTTTGCTTGGTTCGCCGGAACTCGTTGGTCGAAGTGTGCAGCCATAAGTATATCATGGTGAAATAATTAGTGAAATAAATATTATAAATTTAAAATTTTAAAATATATCCTGGTGGACATTATTCTAACAATAAGTATTATGATTATCATAATTGGCGCACCACTTTTCTTATAAGACATCAATTTTTTTTTAGGGAAAAGACATAAATTCATCCTTAAATTTATCACGAAAAGTCAGTTACACGCTTAAACTATCATGACGACCTATTACACACCTTTACTATTTAAAATTTAATTTTTTTACCTCCTAAAATTGACGTGGCAAAAAATAAAAAAAAAATAAAAGCGTGTTTGACAATAAATAAAGTAAAAAAATAAATTAAAATCTTCTTTTTAGTATCACCCTACCCCCACCAAACGCCTCTTCTTCTTCTTCTTCTTCTTTCTTCACAGGCAACCATCTTCTTCTTCTTCTTCTTTATTTTTTTTCATCATTTTTTCATACCCAATTTTCAGCCACCCCACTATACCTCCACCAAGATCCTCTCCCCCACTCTCACCCCCATCATATCCTATTTAATGCTTATTCGATTTCACCATTTTCATATATTTGATTTTTCTCTTCGTCTTTGTTGGCGGTTGATAAAATTGATGATTAAGTTTAAAAAATAAAATATAATGATAGATTTGTTGGTGTGGGGTGTCAAAGAAGCGGGAATTGAAGGTGGTGGAGAAGAAAAAATCGATATTGACAATGGTGGTAGTGATATTTGGTGGTGGGTTTGTACCTTTTGATGGTGATGATGTAATTTTAGTGAGGAGTTTGTTTATGAGTTTTAAATTTTGTTATTGATCTTTTTAATTTTTGTGGGGATAATAGTGATAGTATGATTTCAATGGTGAATTTGATCGTAGGTGATGAAATTTATGGTGGTTACAACAATTTAGTAATTTATAGTTATTAAGCCAATGACTGTATCATTTTTTTATATGACAAAATAATATATCCTATAATTATTTGTGGTGACAATTTTTTTGGGGTCTTTTTCTTTGTTTTTGGCAGGAAAACATCCATCACGATACACTTCAAATTTTAAATATACTGTAATATCATATATAATTTCCACTGATTAATTTTGTCCGTAAATTTTTGTTGATGAGTTTTCTTTTAATTTATAATTTTTTGAAATTTATATCACGTGAGATAAAAAAAAATATTATTTTGTTAAGTTAATTTTTTTAATAATAAATTTATTGAGTGATTTTTTTGATACAAACTAAAATTTAATAATTTTATTAGATAAATTCTAAAAAACGAGTGATCTTTTGAGATATCAATTCCTAGTATTGAAAAAAATGCTATAACAATGGTGAAGGTGAAAAAGATGTTACAGGCCCATTTGAACTGACTTTTCACTTATGACTTTTAATCTAAAACTCATAAATCAAAATTTTTAACTTATAACTATCTTAAAATAAGTATTTACAAAATATTTTTTAAATTTATCCAATGAATATAAAATTATTTAAAAATTATTTTGACTTGAAAGCATCATAAATAAGCCAAATCGAAATGGGGATGTAAGGCATGTGGAATACGTTTGCGCCAGCTATGTGAGCTGAGCATTTTAGTAGAGATTGTGTGTGTCACGGAGTCCGATGAAATGATAAATCAAAGGAACAAACAATGTTGCTACAAGCGGGGTTTCAAAAGAATATGAAAAATTGACTGAAACAAGACCAAATCGAACCGATTTATGCTATTTTTTCATTAAAAACGTGGAATTTTGATGAATAAAACGTCTCAAGCACACCTCATCCAATTCTAGGTGTAAACAATCGTTAAGCAATATATAACCCAACAAATGAGTTGGGGTTGAATCCATAGGAAACGGTACGTGTTCAAATTCAATTAAGAAGTACGAATGTGATCTAACTAGATATAGAAATGGAAATTGTTGAAAAATACATAAAGCAAACCAAAAGGGTTGACACAAATGCCAAATGGGGGTGGGGGAGTTAGGATTGCAATTATCAACTACAACGCAGTCACAAACAATTTGAAATAACAATAAGGAGAGAGATTCTCGGGATGTGATCGATTATAGACAAATTTTGATATATGGGTAATTGAAACTACTAATAAATAGCTAAATATTAGTGGGTAGGCTAGACTATAGTTGAAATAGCTTTCTCTCGAACAACTATTCCGCTTCAAATGATTTCTCTCGAACAACAACAAGCATAGAAATTAAGTAATAAATCTTCTCTCTCGAGCGAGATGAGTAGGATTGGGTTTAGGATTCACTCTCTCGAGCTGAACCCAAATCAACGAATCATCAATCAATAATCTTAGTTCTAAAACCTTTCTCTCGAGCAAGCTAAGATCACAAGGATAGAACTGCATTTGCGACTATAATTCATAAATTAAACCACAATTAATGATTAAACTCACTTCAATATAGCATTTAAACTAGTAATTAACAATACCCATAAACCAATTCAACCCATAATCATATGATCACACCCCAACAATTGGGATTTTAGCCGAACATCATGAAGAGATAAAAACAGTTACCAAATCGATTAGTCATCAACTGGGTAAGAGTAATTAAGCCTTTAAATGCTTCAATTTGCAGAAAATTCGAAACCCACTTGCAAAATCTCCAAATTGAGTCTCAAGAATTCTTCAAAACTATCAAAAGTCAAGAGAAAACTATTCTAGACTAATTCAGCCTTGTCCAACATACTAAATAAAATGTTCAAAATCTAATTTATAGGTACAAAAAATAAGTCACGAAGAGCCATTTGGCAAAGTAAGTTGGGCTCGCCGAACCACTCGGCGAGCTATCCACTGATCTCTTCCATCGTCTTTTTGCCTTGACACTCAACATCCTCAAGTCCTGTAACTTTGGGCGATCTCTCTTTGCATCGCAAAACTGCTCAGTGATTCGCCGATTACTCCTTTTCGTCACTGACTTGGTTCCTTCACTCAGGGCGAGCACACTGGAACTTTAGGAGGTCAATCTAGCCACTCGGTGATTCACCAAGTGCTCTTGGTGATCACCAGGCTTGCCTTTCTTCAGTTCTTCAGTTTGTATTATTCATTTTTGCCTGTTAGTGTCCTTGCTTTGCTCCTCAATCCATATACCTGAAAATCAAAGCTTAAACATCAGTTTACGACACAAATTAAACATTTGAAGACACTAAATCTATATAAACAAAGCCCCAAATGAGTCAAATTCTCAGACTCATCAAAACCCCCAACTTTAACTTTTATTTGTCCTCAAGTAAAACTCAAGATCAGTAGTTCAAAAAGGATGTTTGGATAGTGCTGCATAAGACTCAACATGAATGCACAAAACAAGGTTCAATTTACTTATGTAATGATCAGTTGTGCACTCAAGGATTCAACTTGTGACTCACTATTATCAAAGATGCTCAAGTTCACAATACTTGCTTCAAATGCAAGTTCAATCTCAATAAACGTACTCAAATGCCCTCACAACAAAAATGATTCCATATTCACACACAATTTCTCAACAATTCAATGTTCCAAAAGCACATACAACTCTCACACTCACAAAAATGAACACATGCATGACTCCACCCATATATTTGCCCTTATTTTCCAATCAACATTCGTTTCAGTTCACCCAAGATCACAAAGGTTTTTTTCACGACTTATAACGGGGTTGAATGTAAATGTATAGTCATTTAGGCTCAGTAGCTGCTACCCTTATGAAGTGTGGCCAGAACATCACTTTCCTCCTTTTCTTTAACATTTCAAACATGCTCATAATCCACCTCATTATTCAATTTCATATGAATTATATGATACCCCATTTCTTTTGCAACTTCCACCACTTTATTTTATCATTTTTTTATTTTTTTTCTTTGCTTCTTTTCTCTTTTCTTTTCTCTTTTTTTTTTTTTTTACATGGAGGGGTTCCATATTTTTCAAAATCATTACTTAAATGGGGATTTCTCACACTTCTTGACTTTCCTTCTATTTTTACCACACCCCCAACTTAGGATTTTGACCTAAGTTGGCTATTCAAACAAACCACACTTCATGAAAGTTATGGGTGAATGGATAAATAGGGGTTACTATTATTCAAGTTTCTTCCAAGAAAGAGGGTAAGGTTCAGGAGGGTTCAAGCAAGGTTCACACATCTCACAAGGTTGTCCACAAAAGAGAATGTCAAAGTATTTCACTCTTCAAAATTGTTGCCTAAGATCATTTCAAGTGATTGCATCACTAAGTCAACCGGACTAATGGAGCGAATTCTAGGTGTCATCACACACAATGTTCAAGGTAATCTCATCACACAAGACATTAACACCAATATCAAATGAGACTCCATACTTTTTAGCTAGTGTGCAATGTTCATCACAAGAGACTCATTCAATAACTGACTAGTCACAACGAGATGCTAAAAGTTCACACTTTGTCTATGCAACTTCATTTGACCTCATCATAGCTGCACACTCATTTCATTCAATTAAGAGCACTATTCAAGTCATCGGTATTAGTCATAACTAATACTCAAATTTGCACAAGAACAACCACAATCACAAACAATCGAGGTGACACAAAATTTTAAAAATAGGTCAAAATCATTTCCATTCAAAACAAGGAGCCACAAGCTCAACCATCCACAAGATTAAGATCAAAACACAATCAAAACATATATAGATCACAAACCCAATATTCACAAACTAAATTGAATCACAAGAGGTAGGTATGGAAATACCTCACCCCACTCACAAAAGAAAAGCAGTTGTCCTCAAATGCAATTAAAACAAAAATCATTAACAAAACAACAGAGAGGTAGGTAAAAAGAATGATCATGTCCACTTAGTCTCTCCATCTGTCGGGGAATTAGTGCTCGGTGCAGCATCAACACTAGCTTCACTGGAGCCTATCATAGAAGTATCTTTGAACGAAGTCTGAATGACCAAATGTACCATCGCCTCCTCGACCTCAATCAGGCCCTCACCGAGATGCTCCTCATCAGTTTCATCCTTGGACTCTGCAGCCAAATCATCAACCTTAACCTCATCTCCGGTGGTAATCGGAGGCACATTAGAATAGGATGGAATATATGTGTCTAGGTCATCAGGAATCTCCACAGTCCTAAAAATCATCGACATGTCAGTGGACTTCAGCTGGTCCACGCCTTTCCTCAACTCTAAAATTGGGACCTTTAAGATCGTCACCTCATTAGTGGCTCCTTGACCTCTCTCGCACACCTCTATACTTGTCGTGAGGGCATTGATAACATCTCTAAGAGGTGTTAAAGCAGCAGTGAGAGCTCTCTAAATCATCCCAAGAACTGTATCCTCTATCCTGAGGGCACGCACATCAGCAGAATGGGCTAGGTGCCCCATCCGTAGCAGCATGGTCTAGGTGAGTAGAGGTCGGGATACAGCAGTACCAGCAGTATACCTAGGAGGTAGGGCAGCGGTAGAAGAACTCGGAGTTATAGAAGGGGCAGAGCTAGAAATACGTGAAGGCTCAGTGACTGGAGTAGGCACTACTGCCTCTGCATGTGATGTCTCAATATCAATAGCCAAGGATGTATCCACCGGGGCTGCCTTTTTCTTCTCTACCTCATCCTTCAAGTACTCGGCTTCAATACGCCAGATGTCTGTAGGAAGTAGCAATCACTTCCATATCCTTATTCTCATCACGTGGCACCCAGGCTCGTCTGCACAACTCGGTGATCAACACTAGAAAAGAGAGAGATGTTGGTTGTTTCCAAGCTCTCATGGCCATCTCTTGTCTGATAATCGCAACTAGATTAATGCGCTTCCCTACAATGATGGATCCAAAAAAGGCAACCTTTGTGTGGCAGAGGATAGACTCGTTCTGGGATGACATAATTGTGCTACTGATGAAGCCGAACCAATAGCTCGCTGCCACATTGAGGTCTTTCTTCTCTATTGGCACTCTGACCTCGATCCACCTAGAAGTACCGTCAGATAAAAGAGGGGCCAACCAACCTTTCATATCCTCCAAAGTTGTTGTTTTGATTATGCTCTGGTAGTCATCTGTAATGTTAGCAGTGCATTCCAAAACAATGTTTATATCATCACTATCACACTTTACCTTCCTTCCCTTGAAAACTACATAGTTGACTAGCTTAAAGGTAGGAGCCTTCCTCTTTCCCTGTGGCACCAAAGCTCCATAGGCAGTGTAGAACTCCCGAACCCAATTAGGAATGTATGGGCCTCGGGGTTTAGTAAAGATCTCAAACTTGTGGGACTTTAGGGTACCCCATATTTTCGGATATCGATCCACCACACTATCTATGGATAGTCTTTTCTCCTCAATGATAGCCTCAGTCCCTCGACCTTTAGTCTGTTGAGAGACCAGGGAGGAAGACCCTGTGCAGGTGGTGCTGGGACCACAGCCTGATGTGGAACTGGAGAAGAAGGAGTGGTCAGAGGCATTAGGATCCTAGACGGATCATGCATCCTCATGGAGTGCATTTCAGCTCTTCGGGCTAATAGTAGTTAGTCATCCTTAGGCTCAGAGATGATAGCCTGAGATCCTGGTTTTTCTCATCAATTTCAGATGTGGTAAGGTGAGTCGCATAGACTCTCTCACTATTGAAGTTGACCTCCGGTGATTCAGTTGTGGGTGCCTTTCCCATTCCTTTGCCTTTCCCACTCGTGGTAGGAAGTTTGGCTATTTTTGCTTTGAATGCGGTTGCATCCTCATTTATGATGATCCCTTCTGCTCGTTTATAGGGTGGCATATCTCGTCCTGGTACCTTGGGTGTATCCATATCTGCAAAACACATCAAGAATTGTTAGAAATTGTTAAAGAAGATGGCAGAAATTAAGTTGCAGAAAGACTCACTGTACCAGTCGTTGAGTCGCTTAGGCGAGCCAGATTGGGCTCACCGAAAGGACCAGCGTGAAATTTTTTCAGAATTAAGGCATGTCAGTGATGTTTGGGGACTTTCGGTGAATCGCTGACACTACTCGGCGAGCTTAGACTAGCCCGCCAAAAATCACAGCGTGTTTTAGGGGTTAGAGGCGCAGAAAGGACGATCAAAGAAACCTTTCGGTGAGTAACTGACTGAACTCGACGAGCTTAGGCTTCCCACCAAAAGTTACAGACTCAACTAAGCCAAATCAAGAATTTAAGGGCGATCAAAGGGGGACTTCGGTGAACCGCCGAACCGTTCGGTGAGCTCGACCTAGCTCACCACACTACCCAACATGCCAATTTTCAACCCCATTTCCCAAAATCAAGCCTGCAGCCCTCGAAATCAAAATCAAACACAAACACTACTCAATTCAAACAAGAACCATAGGACCCATTCCTTTGGGGTACTCAGACTTCCCCCGATTTGGCAAAAATTGGTCATTTGACGACTTTTGCCCTTAAGAATGACGTCTAACGCTCCATCATTGGGCAAATTACATCATTTGGCACAATTTGGGGTTACTCAGACTTCACCCCACTAAACCCAATATCAATTAACTGTAACCCAATAATTTAGAATTAATTTAATCGCACAAAACACAGGAAATCATCTTTTTAAGAAATTAGGCACAAGTTCGAAAACAGTACAGGTAATCCAAAATATCAAACATGATTTCAACAATTATTGAACACACAATAACACATATTTATCGAAAGCATTTGAGTTCAACCACTAATCAAAGGTATGGGGTTCAAAAAACCAACCTATATGCCGAATTGATAATTTGAAATCCTAGGAAGCAAAGTAATCTGAATCCTAGCACGAGATCAAACAGAAAAAGCGAACGAAAGAGGGAAGTACGAAAAATCTAAAGTGCGGGTGAGAGTGTATAGGGTTAGAAATGAGAGAATATGAAATATTTTGAAATTTTAAACCATTTGGCCTGTTAAAACCTTTTCGTTCACGGCCCTTTCGGTGGTATTAGTGGACCACGCCGAACCACTCGAAAATACGCTGAGTGGTAGCTTACGTTGCCGAGTTTTACAGGACCTCCAATTAATTTGGGGGTCCAAACGGCCGACGGAATTGGGCGCGAGTCACAGATTAAGCATTTGGCCCGTCGAGTTTTACACTTCCATTTCATGTTTTATGCGTCCAACGACGGTCCAAGTCGAACTCGCCGACCTCTCCGGCGAGTCACCGACTAGAGTTAGGCTCACCAAACTGCATATTCTCAAACACACTTCACTTTTCAGCCTGCACAATCAACACCCGTTATTCAAAATCAAAAAACAAAACATTAAAAACTTGGGTTGCCTCCCAAGAAGCGCCTTAGCTAATGTCGTGGCACGATGAAAGTACACATTCAAGCTTCATTTTTGGGGTTTTCCATTGTATCACTAGTCAACCCCCTTGTTGTCTTGGATTCACATGCGACAAAATTAGACCCATTTGGGTCTCCAAGTGCTTGATAAAGACTGAGTGAGAGGTCACCGTGTAGTTGAGAGTCGAGACATCCTCTTTCATCTCTTTTAACACTTTATCGGACCCTTCAACCTTGTTGAGAATGTGTGATAGCATGTCTTCCGTACCGCTACCCTCAGATTCCTTGGGCTTTTGACGCTCATGAGGAGGCAGATACCTATCATTCTCCCCTTATCTTTCCTTCTATGTGGCATTGCGATCACGCTAATCTTTTTCACGGTCTCTCCAGCCCTCATCTCTATTCCAACCTTGATTTTCACCCGACCTTGGGTATTTTGCACGACAACCTCCTCCTTAATTGGCTAAGAAGTTCACTTTCTCATTGTACAATGCTTCAAAGTGTGCTTCACCATGATTCACACCGCCAACGCCCACAAAATTAACACTCTTTGTACCAATACCCATGACATTTTTAGCCAAGATATCCAACAAGGTCATCATTTTTGCCATGTTTTGGTCTCTCTCTTGATCCTTTTCGATTTGTTCTTTTGTCATCCTAAAATTTAGAGGAGAGACTTGGTCCTCACGAGGGTACCATTCTTGGTTGATCTCGGTCATACAATCAAGGAGTTGGGAAGCTACTTCATAGGGTTGTTGCATTATACTACTGGGAACAAGTTGATCGGCAACTCCTTTGTTCACCGAATCGAGGCTCCTATAAAAGTATTGCAGCAGCAAATTGTTGGGCAATCCATGAGTTGGGCATTGTAGCAACAACTTGTTAAACCTTAGCCATGTCTCATGGATTGGCTCACCTTCCAAGCGTTTGAAACTTTGGATGTTCTCCCTAAGTATCATTCTCTTTAATGGAGGAAAAAGTCTCACTTGGAATACTGTGATTAACTCCATCCAAGAAGTGATGGAATCTCTTGGCAACTCAGCCAACCACTTGCTTGTCTCACCCATCAGAGAAAATGGGAACAACCTCAAATGGATCGATTCTTGTGATATGTTCTTAAATGAGAATAGTCCACAGACATCAACAAAGTTTCTGATATGCTCATGGGGATCCTCATGAGCTAGCCCCCCAAACAAACCCTTCAGTTGTAGGAGCTGAAGCATGGTGCTTGTGATGTGAAAAACAACGTTTCCTTTCAGCTGGAGGTAAATTAATGGCACCAAAACCACTCATTTGGACTGGGTCATTGATATCATTTAGTTTCCAAACATCATAACGGTGGCCCACTTGGCTATCATTACTTCCGTTAACTCTTATATCCTCCTTTGTTTAACACAAGTAATACAAAAACAAAAACTAAAATAAGTAGATTCAACTATAACTAAAAAGATCACAATTCAACTTCACCAAAAGAATTTTAAACAACACCACTCCCCGGCAGCGGCGCCATTATGATGGCTATAACGTCTCAAGCACACCTCATCCAATTCTAGGTGTAAACAATTGTTAAGAAATATATAACCAAACAAATGAGTTGGGGTTGAATCCCATAGGGAGCGGCATGTGTTGAAATTCAATTAAGAAGTACGAATGTGATCTAACTAGATATATGAATGGAAATTGTCGAAAAATACATAAAACAAATCAAAAGGGTAGACACGAATGTCAAATGGAGGGGGAGGGGGGTTTACAGCGCAGTCACAATCAATTTGAAATAACAATAAGGAGAGAGATTCTCGGGATGTGATTGGTTATAGGCCCATTTTGATATATGGGTAATTGAAACTACTAATAAATAGCTAAATATCAGTGGGTAGGCTAGACTATAGTTGAAATAGCTTTCTCTCGAACAACTATTCCACTTCAAGTGATTTCTCTAGAACATCAACAAGCATAGCAATTAAGACCAACTTATAACCTTGATACATCTTCTCTCTCGAGCAAGATGAGTAGGATTAGGTTTAGGATTCACTCTCTCGAGCTGAACCCAAATCAACCCAATACCTATGAATCATTAATCAATAATCTTAGTTTTAAAACCACTCTTTCTCGAGCAAGCTAAGAACACAAGGATAAAACTGCATTTGCAACTACAATTCATAAATTAAACCACAATTAATGATTAAACCCACTTCAATATAGCATTTAAACTAGTAATTAACAATACCCATAAACTAATTCAACCCATAATCACATGATCACACCCCAAGAATTGGGGTTTTAGCCGAACATCATAAAGAGATAAAAATGGTTACCAAATCAATTGGCCATCAATTGGGTAAGAGTAATTAAGCCTTTAAAATGCTTCAATTCGCAGAAAATTCGAAATCCACTTACAAAATCTCCAAATTAAGTCTCAAGAATTCTTCAAAACTATGAAAAAATATCAAAAGTCAAGAGAAAACTATTTTAGACTAATTCAGCCTTGTCCAACATCCTAAATAAAATGTTTAAAATCTAATTTATAGGTGCCAAAAATAAGCCACAAAGGGCCATTTGGCGAAGTAAGTCGGGCTCGCCGAACCACTCGGCGAGCCACCCATTGATCTGTTCCATCGCATTTTTGCCTTAGCACTCAACATCCTCAAGTCTTGTAACTTTGGGAGATCTCTCTTTGCTGGCATAATTGCTCGGTGATTCGCCGACTTGGTTCCTTCCCTCAGGGCTGGCACACTGGAATTTTAGGCGGTTAATCTAGTCACTTGGCGATTCGCCAAGTGCTCTTGGCGATCACTAGGCTTGCCTTTCTTCAATTCTATGATTTGTTTTGTTCCTTTTTGCCTATTAGTGTCCTTGCTTTGCTCCTCAATCCATATACCTGAAAATCAAAGCTTTAACATCAGTTTATGGCACAAATTAAAAATTTGAGGACACTAAGTCTATATAAACAAAGCCTCAAATGAGTCCAAATCTCGGACTCATCAACTTTTATTAAAGTGTATAACTGTCCCGAACAATTGAGATGGTTTTTTTAATTTACGAAAAAAACCAAAAATTAATCGAAGAGAAACCGATAAGATTGGAATGGTTTTAAAAATTAATTTTGGTTATACATTATAAAATACCCAAAAAATTGGGATGATATAGTTTTTAAAAATAATCGATCGAACCGTACCATTGACACCCCTATAGTTACGAGTATTATTAATACTAACCTACTGCAAATGGCACCATTTGGTTGTTAAATTCCAAGTGATGTATTTATATAAGTTGTTTTGAAGTTCCAAATATTCCATTTTTTATGTGAGTATTATATTTAGCAGCCTATATATAAGAATAATTGTTGGTTAGGAGTCCATGGAGTGGTTATAGTATTAGGCTTGAATGTGGTGTTGTTAACATGTGGATAAATGTGTGATGCATTAGGAGTTTCTTGATTTAGGCTCGAGGTTGGTTGAATGTAGTTATAAAGAACAACATTCATGGGATGAGATTTGCTATAGAGGCATAGAACCTAACCTTATGGTTTAGATTAGTATAACCATCTCATGTTTAGCACCTAGTGGTTTAGAGATTAGGCTTGAACACAGAAAGAGCAAGTGAATTGACTTAGACGTTGGTACTAGTAGTTACATACTCTAGTGGAAGCTATGAGCTTCAACTAATGAAGTATAGTAATCGGAAATGAAATCATAGTTCAAAAGTGTTGCTAGGCTTAAAAGCTACCAATCATATCACTCAAGGCATAATAGTCATATTTTCACTTCGTGCCAAGTATCCTTGTTTCATTTCAAATAGCTTTAGATAGAGTGTGACTATGTTCAAACTCATATTGTTCATGACTTATGTGCTCTAGTTCAATTTCAAAACTCTTAGTATGAACCAATTCTGCCTACATTAGTAGGCAAGTTCAAAAGTCAAGAGAGATAATGATAGTAACTCTTTTCCATTCCATGCTCAGTTTAGCCGTCATTGGAGGACCAATGATCCTAAGGAAGATATATTGTAACACCCCAAAAATCTCTAAGTTAAGACCTGAATTATTCTTCATTTGCATATAAGGTTATACTAGGTGATTCTTAAATTGTTCTTAGAGTTTAAGGTGCGGGAATGGATTTTGATATGAATTAACGTCACTAGAACCCCCTCGCACAAAGTTGAGTTGAAAGCTTCGTTAACATTAAGTTTTGACATAAGATTCTACTTAGGTCAACTTCATACGATCATATCTCTCAGCAAAAAAATGAATTAGGTGATCCATGACCTATCAAATTGAAGGTCTATGAGTCCTCTTTCCAACGCCATCAAGTTTGCCTCATTTTGAGTTCTGAGAAAAAATTATGACTGTTTTACAAAAGACTATCACATTAGGGTTTCTCGAAGGCAGTTCATACGACTTGCTCCTACGTGTCTTGGAAGTTTTGATGACCTGTACTGTCAACTCGCCAAAAAGTTTTAAAAAGTCAAATTTCGGGGTCCAATTCCTACAGATCAATTCTACAGGCTATAGAAATTTCTACAGACCGTAAATTGGACCAATATAATGAAATTTTAAGTCATAAAATTCAATATAAACTCCACGAATGGTAGCTATGGTCCATACAACAAATCACGAACTGTAGATAGACTCATAGATGGTTTTCATTAGTTTTTAAGAGGGATAGTTTAGTCTTTTCCCACTCCTTCTAACTCTTAACCACAAAGTTTTTACACCTAGTTAAGAGTTTAAATAATGTTAATCAGCCATTTTAAGTTCATTAATGCTTCAAAGTCATAGAGAAATGATTCAACAGGAGAAAGTAAGGGTTTCAAGAGTTCTTTGAGTTTTTATCGATTCATCAATAATTTTGTTCTCCAGATATGTAAGACTATCATATTGATGGACTAAGTTCATCCTCACGCCCTATGTATAATTTCTATCAGTAAAAAATAATATTGGGGTACATCCTTAGTTTTGATAATTCTTGAGATGAGTTTCGTTGTTGAGTTCTGAATTCTATTCCTGATTTTTGACTTGCTATATCTTGTAATTAAGATTCTTGAGTTGTTTGTTCATGTCTATTCTTTAGCATAAACCTTATTATTGAGTTTCTATTGAGTTATTACTGAGTTAGTGTTGAGAATCCTTTCAACCAAACATATTTGCCTTAAATTGATTTTTGAGAAAGTAAAGACGAGTTTTGAGTAGAGTTTAAAGAGTGATTTGAGTAAGAGTATATCACTTTTTACATTAAAAAGGAGAAATTTTTATTTCTAAACGAGTTAATGAGTTCACAGATATTAGAGGATATTTTGAGCAATTATCTCAAATTGAGATATAGTATGTTTTATAAATTTGAGCATGAATATATATTTATTGGAAATTGTATTGAACACCGATATGGGGATGCGTTTAGACAACTTACATTCCCCATGAACCACGTAGCCAACATGTGTAAAGGATTGTACTTTTTAGACGACTCTTTATTGCTTTCAAGCAGAGCTTTAGTGGATCCACTTATTTGAGGTGTTCTATACCCTGGCAAGGTATAAGACAATTTTGACAACATGGGCGAGATGTTGTATCATCACGTAGCTTATTCTTATGGTTGTTGGTTAGAGAATCTCCCAAATAAGAGTAAAGAGTATTTTATTGTATTTTATATATAGATCCTTGAGTTGGCATCTTATAGTTATGAAGCTTTAAAGATTTCATCTCTTATTATTACTTTGTATTGATTTGAGTAGAGGTGAGTATTCTTCTAGCCTTGTCAGTTCAGTTATTTATTCATTCACCTTTATTATATACTCGTACATTCAATGTACTGATGTCATTTGTCATGTATCTTTGTTTGATGCAGATACATGTGTCCATGATCATCAGGCGCTTTGTTGGGATTTGCACTTCAGATAGCTTGGGTGAGCCTTCTAGAGTTTCGGATGGCTTCACATTTATTTTTAGTTAGTTATCTCGAGATAATGTGGGTCTTGTCCTGACATCCATCTTGAATAATATAGGCTTCCAATATAGATGAGTTGAGGAGTCTCTCATTATTTACTTTTCCTTGAGATGTTTTACAAACTATTAGTATTGCTTTGAGTATTTTCCAAATATTATGAAATGAGTATTTTGAGTTTACATGATTGAATTCTATTTTAAGCCGCATATTGCTTGATTTAGTCATCCGTTTGTAGTCAGTCAGGATGAGGGTTCGCTTGGAGACTAACAACAGTTCTCAAGTGTTGGCCACATTCAGGATATAGGCTTGGATCGTGACAAATAAAAATATCCTTATGGCGTAGTTAACTTAAATTTCAAGTAATTTGAGACTATAACAAATTACTATTCGGTATAAGCCAAGTTCATAAATCTTATCTTTGAAATACTTCTTATATATTTTCAAATCGATGCATGTATTTGATCGCCCTATATTCAAATAAAAATTTGTATTATCGTTAATATGCATAAATACACAATAATATGACAAACACAAATATCATTATAAACGATACTTTTTCGGCTTACAAAATTAACTCCACAGAAAATATAATTTTTGGGTTGTATTTGTCTGGCACTATCCAAAGACGAACAATACGAACTTACAAGTTCCATTGCTTTGGATTGCTGGTAATTTCATAAATTGTTTTATATTGTAAAGTCATATTTTTTATTTTGGGGGTGGGTAATGGGGAGGTACATAACACCTTTACTAAAAATTGTTTTTAATCATTCACGATTTTATTAATTTCAAATATATAAAGGGATATTATTATTTAAAAAAAATAATCATATCCAAATACTAATTGAAAACTTGCAAAACACATATATTACAACTCAACTGTTGATAAAGTATTTAATTTATTTGACTTTTTTTTAGGTAACTTGTATATATTGGGTGTGAGTTATATCCTCTTTTGGTTAGTTTAAAAGTTTAACTGATAATTAAAAGTATTTCATTACTATCAGGATTGTAACAATTAAAGATAAATTAACTATTTAATCACCATATGAGACAAAAACTAACCTCATAATTACTACTCCCCCCTTTCATATTAAGTTAATTTTTAAGACATTTTTCATTTTTCAAATTAATTTAATTGTTCAGTTTTAAAGACTACTTTTAGAGTGTTCTTCCAATTGTATCTTTCATTAGTTAGTATTGAAATTAGTAATTAATTAATATTTAGTTATTTTGAATTTTTAATCACAAATTTGACAATAATTAATAAGGATAAAAATAGAAAACTAGATTTAATTTATGTCTTAATCTACTTTTCTTAAAGGATGTAAAACACCTCAAAAATTAACTTAATATGGAATGGAGGAAGTATTAAAAAGGATTAAAAAAAAACGCGATTATTGTTTTTCACTAACCATATTCAGTGAGTTTGTAAATAAATTAGTTGATTTTTATTTTTACGTCATTTTATTTATTTATTAATTTTTATTAATCCTTTTTTAGAAAATACTACTACAGCAACTCAAACTAAATCCCGAGAGAAAATAAAAGGTTAGTGAGATAAGGTCTATAGACTATAAGGCTCTTTGAACGAATATGCTCTTGGGCCATATGAAGAGCATCTCTTTCTGTCTATTCAAAGATCCGAGACTGCTAGTGTTGCTGGTGACATTGATTCCCCGTCCCTACTCTCCTATCTCTCTCACATTAAAACTGCCTATTTAAATTTTAATTATGATTAAAAAAATCAATTATAGGAAAACAATAAGCATTGTAATATTTAGTTAGTTCCTCAATTTTTATATTCACGTTTTATAAGAATTTAAAATTTTTAAATTTTATAATCTTAAAATAGATCATTCAAATTTTTAATTTTTAATTTTTAATTTTTATCTTTATATAAATTTTAAAAAATTTAAAATGGTATCACATTAATTTTAAGTAACTATTTTTTTTTCAAAATTTTAGGTTCTAATTAAATTTTTCTTTTTTTTTTTTAAATAATAATACTTTAATCTTTAATTTTTAATTAACACTAATAATTTAATTATTATTTTTCAAGATGGAACCATGTGGCAAGATTTATTTTTGAATAACAGAGAGTATATTACACACATTATCAAAAGAATATAGTAAAAGAAAGAGATGTGTTTCTCAACTAATGAGTGATAATTTATGTTTGAAATTTACACTCCTAATAATTTAGGTATGAAACTAAAAAAATGATAGTTTAAAAGTGTTTTTGATATTTCACTCTTTTAGTTATATTATTAATATAAAATTAAAAATTAAATATATAACATGACTATTTTGTTGAATTCATAACAGTTTGTCTTTAATAAACAAAACATCCATTTCTACCACTATTATTTGTAGAATTTTTTTCGTTATAGGAGAGTCAAATTCAAATACATTAATTAAACTTCTCATGAAGTGTGCTTCATTCCTCAAAATTTTCTTCCTCCTATTATATGCAACTTAATGTTTTACTGTAAGTCATAGTGATTCATGTAACTATTGCAATTTCTTTTTTCTATTTTGGAGACATTATTTGAACTTTGTTAAAAATCCCAGCAAGGATGATTGAAAATTAATCTTCTCTTTTGTTTCTTTCTACAGACTTCTTCATATACTTTTTGAAAATATTGCTTGTGGGTTGTGCTATACTTGATAACACACAACAATAACATATATGATAATTAATACGGAATCAATGGTGAAGTTTGTTAAAAGAACCAAACATATTGCTCTCTTGCTTGCGACAATTAATATATTATTTTGATTGTTTTATCTAAGGTACAAATATTTTGTATGTCATTGCACTCGCATTAGAATATTAGTATAAAGACAATTAGTCCACTTCTTTTATTGCAAGTTGACTAATTTGTCATATTTCTTCCTCTCTTCTTTTTGAGCATAATAAGAGATCAAGTTTTCTTGAAACTAACAGATGCCAAAATACACTATAACAAAAACAATTTTTGTCGGCAATAAATATGCACATTAATGAAGAGTGTTAGTGCCTTTACTGATATTAATTAATTGTCATTAGATTTAATGTTCATATAGACTTTAGAGACATTTATAGAGAAGACTAATTGCCTCTGAAAATACATAGCGGTAATTAAACTATTAATTATCGTTAAATATCATTTTTGCTATAGTGATAACTCTTTCTTTTGGCTTCTTTCAATTAAAGTTGTGAACTGTAATCTTGGATACAACCCGTCAGACTATCTTTTTGAAAAATATGTTAAGCAGCATGCCTTTTCCTTCTTGATTGTTAGGAAAGTAAGATCGTCTTTATTATCATTTGTGGATATTTATGAGTTCAAGTGTTCACAAAATTATGCAGTGAGATTTAAATATGTTGTGTATCAAAAATTTGGTTTAGAATATCCAATTGTGAACTATTCAATTCAAATGCTACCTACTGCTTGGTTCATCATTGCATTAATTCTTTGTAACTGCATACTATAACAATAACAATAACAATGGTTCAATCTCAAATAAGTTGGGACCGGTGATATGAAGCCTAAGCAATAATAATGACTATTCTGAGACAATGAGGAAAAACCTTTATGATATTAACAATTTTAGGGTCATTTTTTAACATATACATGATACGACATACTATAAAAAAATGATGGAGGTTCATAAGAAAGGAGCTGAATGTCCGCAATTTGAATTTAGTTAATTATGTTCTCATATGGACATGATGTTTCACTTGGGAGTATTGTTGTTCGGAACTTTTTGATCTCTTCTTTAAGGGATGATGTTGTTCTTTATAACTTCCTGAAATTTATTTCGATGAAATGTTTTGATTTAAGATAAAATATTTTTGACAATATAATATATGTATCAAAAATACAAATATTATCAAATAATCATATGTAGGCTTAATAAAATTGTTGAATCCTTACCAAATTTTAAATAAAAATAGTATAATATGGGTAAGGGGAAGAATTTTGAATATAGAAAACAAATGTGGTGCAAGCTAGCAATGTGGGGTATGCCTGAAAAAAAACTTTAACAGAACAAAATGATTTAAAAAATGTTGAAAAAGAAGGAGAAAAAGTCCAAAAGCCAACAAAGACTAAGACAAGGCAAGCACGTGACCTGCCAAAAGGCTTATTTACTAGTAGTACACAATTTTTTTCCTTTTAGACATGCTCTTTCTTCTTTCTCAATTCTCATCAATCCAATGCAATCCCTTCAGTCCAATCACTCAATAAAAAGTTAATTTTGTAAAACTCAATTGCTTATTTGGTTCTTTTCACGTACCTAATAAATAAAGGGGTTCTCTTTTTTTCTTCTTTTAAAAAAACTGACCACATCTCTGTATGTGTGAGTTTTTGGCCTATGTTTTGGCTTTTTCTGTTGTGTTTGTATCTGTGTGGTATATATTAGGTATACTTAATAATAGAGGGAGAGGATGTTGATCTTGAAAGGATATGGTGGAGAGTTTCATTGAAGGAGAAAAATAGCTCAAACATAGAATTTGTTGGGATTAGTTCATATTCCAATATTATCAGATCTCAAGGTTACCACCTTAGTCTGTTTTCTTTATCAAGAAGATTCCCTTTTTATTCATTCATTCTAATAATAGATGGATGCCCATTTCTCATAATTATGTAAAGATAGCATCTTTGGTGTTTTGAAGAAATATTGGAGGTTGAAAAGAACAGGATTTGTGGTTCCTATTATTGAGTGAAAACAGCATCTATCTTTCTCTTTTTTTCCTTTTTTTTAGCAAAATTGGTTCTGTTCTGATTCTGAGAGTGACCCTTTATGGATGAAGAAGTGGTTTTGATGTAAAGAATGTATTAGTAAATTGTAGAAAAGTAGATAATGGAGAGAAAGTGGTGTATGTTCTTGTATGTGGTTTTAACATTGATGGAGAGTTGTTGTGCTTCTCTTTCCCCTACTGGTATCAACTATGAAGGTGAACTTCTTTCCTACATTTTCCTTTCTCTCTTGGGAGTGAAAATCATCTTCATCTGTTTTTTTTTATCACATAATTATATGCAGTTGTTGCTTTGATTGAAATTAAGAAGGCCTTACATGATCCTTACAATGTTCTTGAGAATTGGGATGTCACTTCTGTTGACCCTTGCAGTTGGAGAATGGTTACATGTTCGAATGATGGATATGTTTCTTCTCTGTAAGTAGTTGACCTTCAGTAATTTTCACTGTAGATAATCATAACACCTAAAGTAAACTGGATATTAAAACTCTTTTTTCCCTTCATCAGTGGACTACCTAGTCAAAGTTTATCTGGAACCTTGTCACCTGGAATTGGAAACCTCACTAAATTGGAATCTATGTAAGTTCTTCACTGTATGTTTCTCTTAGTACTTCATTTGATTATATGTTAGCTAAATAATACTATTCCCAATTTCGTGTAGATTGCTGCAAAACAATGCTATTTATGGTCCTATTCCTGATGTGGTTGGTAATTTAGAAATGCTTCAGACACTTGATCTCTCCAACAACAAGTTTGATGGAGAAATACCTGCTTCTTTCGGAGACCTCAATAATTTGAATTATTTGTGAGTTCGGGAATTTTTTTTTCTTTTTTTCACTGTTTCTTGTCAAACTAAACTTGAATCTAATTGTGTATCTTCGCTGTTGAGCAAGACAGACGATTAAACAACAACAGCCTCACAGGAACCATTCCTCAATCTCTCTCAAACATTGGAGGCCTCGCTCTCGTGTATGTCTCCATCGGAATTTGTTATGCTTATCCTTGAAAGACCAGTTTAAATTACTCTAATGTTCTGTTTCTTCCACGTACATTTTACTGATTTAGCTGATCTTGATTGTAGGGATATTTCTTTTAATAATCTAAGTGGTCCATTGCCCAAAATATCTGCAAGAGCTTTCAAGTGAGTCACCTTTTCTTATTTCAATACATAATTGCTGCAGTCGAAGTAGTAATTCTCAATATTATTGAAATTGACTTGTTCATGCCTCTGTATATATACTTCTCATTAACAATAATTATGTAGTGCTTCTAGGATGATGGAAAGTATTTATTTTTCATAGGAAGATATTTGATAGATTATTGAGCCTTATAATGTTGAATTTAAGTTTCTCATCATGATTTTCAGAGTTATTGGAAATCCTTTGATTTGTGGCCAAAGTTCGGGGAACAATTGTTCAGCAGTCTATCCAGAACCACTGTCCTTCCCGCCAGATAGTTTAGGAGGTCTGCATAACATCACTTACTTTCATTCACCTTCCATTCCTTTCATTTAAAAGTGGAAAACAGTAAAAGACACAGGAGGTTCAGCTATCTCTATTGTTGAAATTGTATTGTCTGTTTTCTTCAATTTCATAGATCGAAGAGCAGGAAGTAAAACCCATCATGTGGCTGTTGCTTTTGGAGCAAGTTTTGGTGCTGCTTTCTTGGTTTTTGTAGTCATAGCACTGGTTCTTTGGTGGCGCTACCGACATAATCAGCAGATCTTCTTTGATGTCAATGGTTAGCTGATTTTCTTTTGCTTTTTATCCATTTAAGATAATTCAGTTTCTTTGCTTTTAAGTTTTTCTATTTCTGATTCATTTGGTTTTGTACATATCTTCTCAAATGTATTAAACTCCGTAGGTTTGTCATTATTTGATTATTTTTTTCAAATAAGGGTGTGTTTCAGAGTTTGGTGGCTTGTGGTTTAATTGGTTATCTTAGCTTCTTAATATACATCTTTCAGTTAATCTGACATAGAAAAGGTTTACATTGTAAATCTAGTAGTCTAGTATTATGGACCCAAATTTGCAAGTAGTAGATATCTAACAGCAGTTCTACATTTACGTCGATAATATGTTGAATAAAATGCTATAATCCACATCTTGGACTATAGGGTGAATCAATTGTTATTTACTCCCCCTCCCATTGAGAGGAAGTTTTCCCTGACAAACTTATAGGGTGGGTGCATATTGTGGACAAATTTTGGGGACTTGTCACTAATTCTTTCTCATTCCTTTCCCTGAGCATTAGTATTTTTCGTCCATCTGTCTGTCACCTGCTATTTCTACAGCTGTATCTGAGCAATGATTTCTCAAATGCAGAACAATATGATCCAGAGGTATGCTTGGGTCACTTGAAAAGGTATGTCTTTAAGGAACTGCGAACTGCAACTGATCATTTCAGCTCAAAAAATATTTTGGGTAGCGGAGGATTTGGAGTTGTGTACAAGGGCCGCTTAAATAATGGAACTGTCGTGGCTGTCAAAAGATTAAAGGACTACAATGCTGTTGGTGGTGAAATCCAATTTCAGACAGAAGTCGAGTTGATTAGTTTGGCTGTCCATCGAAATCTTCTCCGTCTTTGGGGTTTTTGTTCAACTGAAAGTGAACGGCTTCTTGTTTACCCCTATATGCCAAATGGAAGTGTAGCAGCACGATTAAAAGGTCAGCTTCTTGGCCCTGCATGTTTTGTTTGTAATAATTGCTATGCCTCCTAGCTTTCAGATCATTCCTCCAACATATATGTTCTGTGAAGTTCGACCTTTTAGGAAGGTGTTTGTTAATACCTTTCTTTTACATTTTTAGGTGCCTGGTCACACCTCTCTAACTCATTATGGGAAGTTAACTAGAAAATACTCTCTTAAAGCTGCACAATTTTCTATTGTAGAAAGTGAGGCTTAACAGACTAACGTATTATATTACAAGAACGAAACTTGTGAAGAAATGGACATTGGATCTAATTCGAACTTATAAGTTAGCTGATGAGGTAGGTATTGCTCAAAGACCACAACCCATTCCCTCAACCTATGTGGGACTTCTTAAAGGTAGATGAGCTTAGCTGATCTTTAATTCCATACGCTGTAAAGTGTAAATCAATTTCTTTTATCTGATATGAGAGGGTCACTAGGGCATGAATACCAACAAACAAAAATTGGATTCTTTTCCCTTAAGCTAGGACTTGATAATATTGCCTGTTTAAGGACTCCCCTCTTTGCCTTTTCTCTATCCAAGTTAAAACTTGTTAATTTTAGAGAGGTTATCCTCTTCTCATTCTCTCAGTTTTATGCAATTTGGAATATTGAATGAAGAAAGTGAATTAAAATTAAAACTTCACCATTGCACATGATAAAGCTTTTGAAAAGAAAAAGAAGTTTATTCATCTTATACAACAATTTGCTTCTAAAAAGCATTATCAGACTTGTCATAATTTATGGCTCAAGGAGATTAAAGTGGGTTTGAATCATTCACGTAGTCTATATTTTACCCATATTTATGTGGATGGATTCCAATCCATCTTCCTTTAACCCTGAAAAGAGCATATGCATCCCGAGCTTTTTACATTACGCTTAAATAGAACGAATTATCTTTACTTCAATAATAGATATTAGGCCTTTCAGCAAGTTAGTTCACAAATTCTCCTATTTCATTAAGATACGTGTTTGGGCCAAGATCCAGTATTTGAAAAGGTTCCACACCCATAAGGGTTCCAAGCTTCAACCCACTGCTCGAGCAACTTGCTATCTATTTTAACTCAATCCATATTCAATCCACCCAAATCCGGTCCAATGCACCCATTTGCCACCACTATAACTGATACTATCCTTTATTTTTTAGTACAGGCTTTTAATGTTTGACCCATCCTATTTTGTGTCCCTCATCATATTTCTTCTTCTTGAGGTATATAGTAGGGCCATCATCAGCGACCACAGTGATGCAGTTTCTTCTGGCGAACATTGCCTTCCATTAACCATGTCTTTTGTGGTTCCTAAAATTTGCAGATCACATCCATGGCAGGCCAGTTTTGGACTGGTCAAGGCGGAAAGGAATAGCAGTAGGTACAGCAAGAGGGCTAGTATATTTGCATGAACAATGTGACCCCAAAATTATCCATCGTGATGTCAAAGCAGCGAACATTCTGCTGGATGAGGAATTTGAAGCAGTTGTTGGAGATTTTGGGTTAGCAAAGCTCTTGGATCACCGGGATTCTCATGTAACGACTGCTGTCAGGGGCACAGTTGGTCACATTGCTCCAGAATATTTGTCAACGGGTCAATCGTCTGAAAAGACTGATGTGTTTGGGTTTGGAATCTTGCTTCTTGAGCTAATTACAGGTCAGAAGGCTGTGGACTTCGGACGAGGGGCGAACCAGAAAGGTGTTATGCTTGATTGGGTAAAGAAACTTCACGTAGAGAAAAAGCTGAACCTTATGGTGGACAAAGATTTGAAGAACAACTTTGATCGGATTGAACTTGAAGAGATGGTTCAAGTTGCTCTTCTGTGTACCCAATTCATTCCAACTTATCGGCCAAAGATGTCGGAGGTATTAAGGATGTTGGAAGGAGATGGATTAGCTGAAAAATGGGAGGCTTCACAAAAAGTTGAGACTCCTAGGTACAGAACATCTGAAAATACACCAAAGAGATATTCTGATTATATAGAAGAATCATCACTAGTAGTTGAAGCAATGGAGCTTTCAGGACCTAGATGACAACATCTGATTCTATTCTTGAGTTGAAAAATGAGAAATAGCTGTTGGAATGCCTGTATTATTAATCTGTAAAAAAGAACACAAAAGTGATGTATAATTCGGTTCGTTTGATCAACAGCTAAGTTCATAGTTCTCTCCCTCTCAATTTTGATAAAATCTGCCATTCATTATCTGAAGATGGGGGCACAAGTCAGCCATCCTCATGAACAGTGGTCTGATTGAATAATTGCTAAATCTATATATGCTTACTACAACTCAATTAGAAGGGTGCTTGGAGTATACAACATTTCAATGTGCCCTTTACCGTGGCATCATAAGGCGGGTTTACGGGTTAGAATTCTATGAAAATTATATTGTCATGGTGGATGAATCATGAATAAAGTTTTCGGTTTTCTTCTTTTGTTCATGTACTGAAATGTTTAGTCTTGTCATAGTGAAGGGAAAAATGAAAAGAAGAAGAAAGGTAGTAGGTAGGGGTGTCAATCTCTATTCGTTCAAGCTTTAATTCACTTGAAAAGAATTTTTAATTGAGCCTAATTTAATCTTCAATTTTAACCGTTTTAGGATTCTTTATTTCCATCGATGTAATGTACCATTAAAATTGTCTGCATAATTTACTTAGACACCGTTTGTTCCAATTGAACACCCTTAATAAAAACCCCCCTTCTACTACATTTTAAAGAAAATAATTTCAAATTCGTCAATAAGTTCAGATTTGTATTAGTCTTGCTGGAAAAAAAATAGAGTTTCGCTATGTTTGGCTTTTTTTTTTTTTTTTTTTTTGATGAAATGCGAACTCTGTTTTTAGCAATTTTTATTTTTTTGATGAAATGCTCTTCTACAACTTTAAAGACAATCTTTATAAGTAAACTCTTTCGATGTTTTCTGTTTTGATTGGTTATTTGTTTAGTGGATGTTTTTTCGACAATAATATTGGCACTAAGAATGTCTCTATCCTGATATGTTTCCTCAGATTCAGTTTGTTCTTTAAAGCAAAATGAAAAAGAAAAAATAGTGGAACCAAAAGGAAGAACAAGAGATTTTGTAAAATGAAGTGAAGAAGACGAAGGTGGGTTTCTCTTTGAAACTAAAATTACTATTGAAATAATTTTTTTTAGTTATTCTCTTAATGTATATCAGGTGTCAAAAAATATTAAAAATTTCTCTATTTTTTAAAAATAGAAAATCAAATTATGGTTATAAAAATTAAACAACATGTTAAAATTATTGAGATTCAACAGATCAAATTGGACGGGTCATGACACAATTCATATTTAAGCCCGACCATTAAAACATAACGTAAACTTGAATTGATGATGACCTAACTTAATTTCTATTTCAATATCTTCAATTTTATTCCAACGCGCTCATTTAACATCTCAAAGCAATGGTCCCGAGGGATAAAGAAGTTTGGAATTTGGCAAGAAAATTGTGATGGGGTATAAGATAGTAATAGTTCCACTAAATTCTAAGGATGTATGATGGTCACTCTTCAGCCAACTCAGGTCTTGTCAATTCATAAAATGGACCCACATCACACCATCAAAACAAATTGCTTCGCCCTCCAAAAGTTCCAAAATCTATAGGATAAGAATAATAATTTCGCGTTTAATTTTATTTCATATTTGATATAAAGTATTAGCTAATTTAAAAAATATTTTATCTAGATGAGATAAAATAATTTCATTAAATGAGCTTCTCGTCTGTGGTGCCAGTCCAACAATCTGGTGGTCCAACAGCCTCGGCTCGCCTTGCGCTACTTTCAGAAAAAATAAAAATAAATAGAAAGTATTAGAAAATAGAATTCCTGAGCCTGACAGAAAGTAATTCACTATTTTCTGTAGGCAAGTCTTCAAAAGTCAAAGAAAATTTATCCAATTGGAGCTCAAAAAAAGGAAATTTCTTTTTCACCCTTAGAAGTTCTACTTGCATTCACGATTCTCTCAAAAAATCAATTATAGATTTAGAAAAATCATGAATTTCAAACATTTTTACCCTATTAAGAGTTTAATGTGTGCGCGTACGCCCCTATAAAATTTGGTGACATTTTTACCTTTACTGTCAAAAGATATTTCATCCACAATTATGATATCCGTAATTAATACAGATTCTAATGAAGATAATTAAAATACAAAATAGATGATATTGGTATAGTTAAATTACAAAAGAGTAGTGCTAAATTACTACAAAAATATACCCCTAAAATAACCATATATCTAAAAAGTCTAATATATCATTATATTAAATTTTGGCTTATTTTCAGCACTATCTCCTTATATGGTTCATTGATTTTAAAAAAAATGATTTAGTTTATAAAACAAATATGTTTCAGTTAAGTAAAAAAATGTTATACACTTCAGTTACGAAACAATTATGTAGTCATATTTTTATATATTAATATTTTTTTCATTACTATACACTATTTGTTGAATCAATACAACCCCACCCACTTAACCCACCACACCATCTCTCCCTAAAACCCATTTTTGTCCGGAACACATACCAATGATCCTAAAATCCAATTTTTTCCAAAGCACGCAACAATGATATCTTTACAAAAAAAAAATATTTTATTTATTTAAAATTATACTTAATTAGCAATATAAATTTAGTAAAATTATAATTAAGCGTAGATTTAAAAAATCATAATTGAATTTTTCATTAAATATAATCAAGTAAATAAAATTATATCTAATTCTTCAATGATTAGTGCTCCATCTATACAATGAATGTTTTGCAAGAGAAAATACAATGTAATTTTGAAAAATAGATATTTTAAATAAAACATTTATTGATAATTAACCATTTAGAACTATACCTTGAATAACCCATTAATTTTTTATTATAATATAATTTTCCAAAACAAGAATTAATATCATAGTAATTGGTAAAATTATTTCACCAATTTTAATCACAAACACAAAAATTAGTTACTTCAGTAATACTAATCAAGAGAATGTTTCAAAAAGAAAAAAAATCACTCATTACCTATTTATCAATTATAATATGAGTTGTATTTTATGTATGATACTATATTAAATTATATTATTTTTAATGTATGTAAAATAAGGTATAATACATAATTAGGATGTACATTTAAAAAATATTTTCATTTAATATAGATTCAACGTTAATAATAAATATTTCTTCTAAATAAATAAAAAAATTCTTAGAACTACAATTTAGTAAATTAAAGTATGAATTTCTAAATATACAATTGAATTTTCTTTAATCATAATCAGCAAATAAAATTATATACAATTCTACAATGATTAATGGATCACTCATATACCATGTGCGTGTTTTTTTAAAGGAAAAAAAAAAAATGAACATAAGATTAACAACTTAGAACTAAAATGCGACTACAACATTATTGCATGACTATCTTGGGTAGTTGTTAATTAGGGTCGGAGAAAAGACATAAATTCAGCTTTGAAGTTGTATTAAAAAGTCATTTACATGCTTAAACTATTAGGGCAATCTATTACACACCTATACTACTTAAAAATGTATTTATTTACCCCTTCCGTCACCTACTCCTAGTTATTATGTTAGAATTAGAGTCACTCGCCTCCTAATGACGCCACATATTAAATGAACCCAAACTCGATTCATTTCACCCAAATCCATTTCATTTCATTTAACCCAAACCCAATCACTCAAACCCATTTTATTTCACCCATACCTAATCCATTTTATCCACCTGTTTAGTTTCTCAAAGAACAGTAAAACCTAATTGATAAATTCGACCGTCAATCAAAGAAATTGTTAAAGTTTGATAAATATTTCTTTGATTTTATAGTGTTTTTAAGTCAATCCTTTGATTTCTTTTACAATCTTCATATTGGGAGAAAGTTGATGGTTACAATTGAAGAGTTCATCGTTTGGTGGAAGAAAATCAGAGGTTCTTAGGATTTGGTAGAACATCTATTGTGTAATTGTCTCCATTGCTAAAAGTTAGTCTCCATATCTCACTATTTCTATTTTTATACGGTTTAACCTAGGGTTTCTATGTGTCTTTAGTTTTTTCCTTCAAATTTACAATATTTAATTTGGTAAATAGTTTCATATGCAATAAAAGAAATCCTAACACCTATAATTATAACTTAGTATGACTTTTTGTTGTTGTATGTGTTTGTCACGGTCGAAGATCAACTGTAATCGTGGTCAAGGGTTGCGAAATTGGCTTGTTAATATTGTTTTCAGATTGTTAAAAGGTCTCTTGATATGATCATTTGAGATTTTATCATGTCGGTGTTATGTAGAAGGGGCATAAGGAAAAAAAGGGAAGGGAAAAAAACCATATGATGGTGGACAAATTACTGAATTTTTAGATGTTGATATAGATAGAATTTCTTATTTTGAATTGAGGGATTATGTAAAAGAGTTAGGATATGAACCTGGACAATGCCTACTATATGTGAGACTACATAATAATGGTGCTTTAATAGAAATTCAATCAGATAGAGATACTATTGATATTTATGAATATTTGAGTAATGGAGATATTTTGAAGGCATTTGTGTGCCACTAGATTGCAAATCATATCTTGGTCCACATTCATTGGAATATGTAAAAGGGAAAAATGGAGTAATTGGAGGTGAGAGAGCATATCAAAATAGTGGGCGTGATACTATTTTTGATGCTTGATTAGAACCAACCTACGAGGTCCAAAAAAGGTTTCAAACCATGCCCCTACTGCTACAAATACTTCTTCTCCTGTCCACTCTTATACTGCTCTAAATATTCCTCCTTCTGTCCATCCAACTCATAACTCTTTCAATCCTTTTATTGGTCAAATCTTGCCTTTGTACATCCTTTTTTCTATCCAACTCTTGAATCCTTCAATCCAACTCTTGTCCCTGTCCATCCTTCTACTGATCCAACTCCTATTCCTGTGCATCCTACTATTGAAATATACTCTGATATAGAATCATTAAATATATAATTAAATGATGGGAATGATGTAGATGAAGAGATAAGAACTTTTGGGGAGGAAAAAAAGAAAAGAAAGAGAACGGAGAAGCGATAATGAGCTTCATTTTCTGATCATGGAATGTTAGGAACATAAAAAAGGGCTAGATGTTGGGTATGATGAATCTACATGTGGTAATAAAAATATCTCAGAAGGCATGTTAGCTGGTGAACCTTAATATCCTTCATATGAAACTATCATTTTTGAAACAGATCTAGATGATTATAGTGATGATGAAGAAGAGGTTTAACAGAGAGTTAAAGTAGAAAGAGTAAGAAGTTGAAAAGAGTTGTATATGATGCAACTTGTTAGAAAATAGTATGAAAGTTGAGTCTTATTGTCACAACCTAGCGGTACACCCTAGAAGTAACACCGCGTACTCGACCCCGAAGTGGTCTTATACAAGCCCTTAGCATATCATGAACATAAGATAATAGAAAATTATAGAAAATTTAAAAACTTTATCCATACAATCGAAGTATTTTATAAAAGCAAGTGGAAGCCTTTACTACACTTTGTCTCAAACCATCTATACTCAATTTTGAATTAAAACCTTTGGGACACAACCCATACAATAGTCTCATGACATGAAAATAAAAGACATAAAGAAAATAGTGACTTCATCCTCGAAGCTTTGAGGACTCACCCAAATCTTCAACTCCTTTGCTCCTTAAAAACCTAGCCTCAAGATTGGTACTCAAATCTCCGAACCCTACATTTGATTAGAATGTAGGAAAAGTATGCATTAGTACAAAATGTACTAAATATGTTAGCTAACATAACAACATAAGAGTAAACACAAGGATTAGTCAATAAGAGACACAAGTCATAAGAATAATAGACAATGACATAATTATAAGCATAATCTCCAACATAGGCATAACTCATATACATAGTCAATACTAGAGCCCATATCAGAAAGGAACCTCCAAGTATATTTGTGCTATGCATGGATAGGATCCCATAATCCCATACATGCTAAGTATCCCCTTTGGTCATCATACTCATACTTATCATCTTAGGATCTCATCCTTAGCATATTTCTCATAACCAAGGGAATCTCTCACCTTTAGTCAATCATAACATAACAAGGAAGGCAACTATAACACAATCCTATCTAAGCATACATTATATAAGATAAACACTTCATGAGTCACCTCAAGGAAAGCTTGTGCAATGCATGAACAAGGCCCCATAATCCTACCCATGCTAAGCTAGACACTTTAGGTTCTTCATTCATATTTATCATCTTTTAACATCACAAAGACAAGGGGAATCACCACTAGTCATGCATGTATTGGAGGGCCCTACCAAGCTACAATCCAAACTAGTCATGCTCATGTTCATAATTGCAAGGGGAATCACCTCAAGGCATACATGTTTAGTTCATCATGAAGGACAAGGGGAATCACCTTAAGCCATACATGTTTAGTTCATCATGAAGGACAAGGGAAATCACCTCAAGCCATACATATCATGGAATCATAAAAACAAGGGCAATCACCTCTAGTCATACATATTAATGATTTATAAAGACAAGGGGAATCACCTCTAGTCATACATGTCAATGAATCATAGGTATTCGCCTCCATGTTCATTTTAATGAGATATAGGTATTTGCCTCCATATCCATTTTAATGTGTAATATAGGTATTCACCTCCACATCATCACATAAGGATCATAGGTAATCACCTCCATGATCAACATAAAGGCTGATGGGTAATCACCGCTTGCCTTTGGAGTCATATATACATAAAGGGTAATCACCTCACACTCCCCAGGTTTAACTAATTAGGAATAAGGGAACTCACCTCATATTCCTATCATGTAAAGGTATTTTAGGGGAATCACCATAGCCTTATCACATTTCATAGTCCCTTGGACTTAGATTCATTTTAGGTGAGAAAGCCTTTCAACCTAGAATCATTTTATGTGAGAGAAACTTTTATAATATATCATATTCATGCATCATACCATATCTAGAATTCCACATTAGACATGGAAATCATCATGACTCAAGTGATTCTATCACTTCATACATTCATTAGGTAGACTAGGTAGGTAAAGGTCTTCCACCATAATTCTATCCATTAGTCCTCTATTCTCATATAGACTTTACTATCAAAGCCTTAGCATACATAGTTCATCACATTGGCTTTACTCTCAAAACCCTAGTGATCAACATTCATGACTACAAGCCCTAATCTCAAAGCTTTACTTCTACAATCATCATTCATTCCTAGATTTCAAGACATTGTAATCACATTCTTTATTATCAAGTGATCTTAATAATAATTCATCCTAAAGGTTCAAATTCAAGCTTTACAAGTAATAATCCATCATATATACTATAATCTAATTCAATTCATGTCTATATGTTTCTATTCTTGATCAATAACTCTTTATATCATCAATTCTAAAAGATCATCTCTAAGTCTTCACTTTCACCTTTCATGGCATAAACCCACATAACATCAAATTGATCAATTAGACTAGGGTTAACCATGGAAAACAAATAAATTCATCATAATAGCATAATGCAATACTAAATAAATCATAAACAAGTATTATCCACTCAATTAGAATCATACTCAACACTACGCATAATGTAGGAAGAAACCTAAGCTAGAATTGAGTTTTTTCTTCACAAATGGGGGATATTTAAGGGGCTCTATGGATGGAAGAATCCATAGATGAATAAGCTAACATACCTTGGATATAAAGCCTAGAAAAATCTTTCAACTATGGAGGAATTTCGACCTAGATTGCTTCAATCAATAGATGAATAAGCTAACATACCTTGAATATAAAGCCTAGCAAAAGCTTTCAACAATGGAGGAATTTCGACCTAGATTGCTTCAATCCATAGATGAATAAGCTAACATACCTTGGATATGCTTCTTCTTCTTCTTCTTCCTCTTCTTCTTCCTTTTCTTCTTCTTCTTCCTCCTCTTCCTCCTCCTATTCCTCTTCTTCCTCCTCTTCCTCCTCCTCTTCTTCATCCTCTTCTTCCTCTTCCTCTTCCTTCTCTTCCTTCCCTTTTTTATCTTCCTTTTCCTCTTCCTCTTCTTCTTCTTCTTCTTCTTCTTCTTCTTCTTCCTCGTCTTCCTCTTCCTCTTCTTCCTCTTCCTTCTCTTCTTCCTCTTCCCTTCTCTTCCTCTTCCTCTTCCTCTTCCTCTTCCTCTTCCTCTTCCTCTTCCTCTTCTTCTTCTTCTTCTTCTTCTTCTTCTTCTTCTTCTTCTTCCTCTTCCTCGTCTTCCTCTTCCTTTTCCTCTTCTTCCTCTTCCTCTTCTCCCTCCTCCTACTCCTCCTCCTCCTCCTCATCCTCCTCCTCCTCCTTTTCTTCTTCTTCTTCTTCTGTCTCTTCCTCTTCTTCCTCTTCCTCTTCTTCCTCTTACTCTTCCTCGTCGTCCTCTTCCTATTCCTCTTCCTCCTCCTCCTCCTCCTCTTCTTCTTCTTCTTCTAGAGAGAGAGAATTTCTTGAGGGAATTAGGTTAGTTTTGGGGTTGAAATTATGTCAAGGATCAATGTATTTAGGGGTCTATTAGGTTTATATAGGTGGTCTAATTACTAATAAATCAACCCCACTTAACCCCTAACTAATAATGAATTAACCCCTAAGACAACTTAAAACAACTAATCACCAAAACTGCCCCACCTACGAGACCCCTACCCACAGACCGTGGGAGGGTCTACGGACCGTACTGGTCCTTTATAAGTGGTGGCCTAGGGCTCAACATGCATGGAAAAAAAGGGGCCTTGACCCACGACCCCTTCCCACGGGGCGTGGGTCCATCTACCGTCCGTAGATGCCCTTCGTGGAAGGGCTGCTTTTTGACAATTTTTGGGGCTGTTTTGGGGTCCTCCTTAAGGACCCCTTGGTTGGTCTTTGGGGGGTCGTACCTTGACTCCCTAACCCTAAAACCCTCATTCTAAGTATGAAAAGTCATTTTTACTATTTTAACCCTCATATCAAGCTCTAGAACCCTAACACAAGGCTCTAGAACTCTCTAGTTTAGCTTACTAGTTTCTGGGGTATTACACTTATATATGAAAGTGTTAATAAATTTAGAGCTGCTATTACCAAATATATTGTTGATAAATATGTTGTTATTGAAATACATATTAATGAAGCAACAATGGTAAGGGTTATGTGTATAATTGGTTGTCTTTGACTTTTGTTTACTAGCTTTGATTCTAGGATAAGTTTGTAAATACCTACAATCCAGTTCACAAATATGACCTACTAATAAGAACAAGCTTTCTAGTAGCAAGTTCTTGTCCAATCACTACAGTGAGCGAATAAAGAAACAACCCAACATTAGAATTTTGAATTTCAAGAGATTATTAAAGAAAATGGATTTATATGTTGAAAGAATAGTGTGTAAGAGAGCAAGAAATAAAGTATTATAGGAGCTAATGGGTGACTATATTCTTGAGTTTGGGAGAATTTTAGACTTTAAAGATGAGTTGTTAAGAACTAATCTAGGTTGTACATGTGTAGTCAAGCTTCATGAGGAAACATTTGAAAATGATAGAAAAATATTTCAAAGCTTTTACATATGTTTTGATGTAATGAAGAAGGCCTACTTGGCTTCTTTTAGGAAGTTCATTGGTTTGAATGGTCGTTTTTAAAGGAGTATCTAAAGGTCAATTGCTGATTGTTGTTTGTAAACATGACAACAATGAAATGCTACCACTAGCTTGGGCAGTAGTTGAGGTTTACAATAAGTATACTTGGGTTTGGTTTTTCAAGCTTCTAAAGGAAGATCTTCAGTGTGAGATGGGAAAGACATGACAATCATAATATATATGTAAAAAGTTAGAATAATTATTGATTTGTTGATTTTTTTTTCAGGTTTTGAATATTTATTAATGACAATCTTAGTTTCTTAGTTTCTTTCAGGCCTTCAATATTTATTAACTTTTTATAGGGTTTTGAACATTTCATAACTACTCATTTGTCAAATGTTGAATATAGGATGTGTGCTAGACACATTCTTGCTTACTGGTCAAAGAAATAGAGAGGTATTGAGAGAAAGAATTATTTCTGAAGGTGTGCAAGGTCTACTTTAGAGGCCGAGTTAAAGGATAACATTAGTTTTATGAAAAGGTTGGGGAATAGGATATTTGATGATTTATTGTATTATAATCTAGAAAGATGGAGCAAGATTTACTGCAATTTTACCACAAAATGTGACATTGTAGACAATAACATGACTGGATGTTTCAAAGCATGGATATTAATAGCAAGACTATAATCACAATGCTTAAAGAAAATAGGGTGAAAATGATGAAAAGAATACGACAAATGAGAGAGTTTTGCAATACTTGAATCTATGACATTTCTCCAATGGAAATGAAAGTTCTACAAGATAACATAGCTAAGTCTATGAAATACAACATTGAATGGAATTCAGATACAAGGTATGAGCTGATTTATGGAGCATACAAACATGTTTTAGATATTCAAAGGAAAACCTGTAGCTGCAGAGCATCAATGTTGAAATTAAAGTGTTGCGATATACTATAAACCATGTGGTTGAGTTATAGTATTTTATTAAATCTTTTGTAAAGAGTTTTTTTTTTCATTTATTTAAATATATTAAAGTCTTTAGTTAAATAGATCATTGTGTTCATATGTTTGACTATTACTTGTACATAGACGATTTTGTGTATGGAGTTATTTAACTCATACACAAAAGATTAAAATTGTCCATTCTTAGAAATTATAAATTTAATGTTCACAATAAAAGCTGAAGTTGGAAAAACATCTTGATGATTGTAGCATAAGATTAAAGTTAATTTGATCTTAATTATGAGAATGGTTAAATTTCAACTTCTTGTGCTAGAACATTTCGTCTGTATTGAACAAACCAAATAGATATATTTGTTTATGTTCTGAATATTAATACATAAATTTTCTAGTCCATTATTTGTACTTATAGTATTACTCTTGACATAGTTATTATGATCTATGTAGTTTTGATTTATTATTTTAATCTATTAAAAGATGAGACTCTATTATGAGTCAATATATTCCTAATAAATTGGGTAATATATAGTGACCGTCATGTCATATCTATGTTTATGCCTCCTATTCATCATTTAAAGCTTTTTTGTAGCGATCTCAAGTCATAAATGACTTGATGGCACTAACAGTTTGGTCACTTGGTCGTTCGTTTAGGTTTTATGCGAGTTTAAGTGTTTTGGAGCTTTTAAACCTTGGACGTTCATTTTTTATCAGACGTTTAGGAATATTACCTCAAAATCCAATTATGAAGATTCCATCAGCTTTGGAAGGGTCATTTTAGACTAGTAGCGTAGTCGACACGATTCTCAAAGTTTTTCATGTGAGTTTATGCGATTAGGCATTTTAACTTTCAAGTTGAGGCTTAAGTTTGACTTTAGTAAACATTCTGAGTAAACAAGCTCGGATGAGAATTTTATTAGCATGGTTAGATCCATTATATTGGGTTTGGTCTAGAATAACCCATTGTTTAGGTCCCGGGGCATTCGAGCTAATTTCGAGCCCCCTTGTAGATTTTGGCATAAAATGAAAATTGGATATGAGACTAACTTTTCATCAAAAGACATCGGATATAAGTTATGGTTCCATTGAGTCCGGAATATTGATTCCAATGGGTTAGCATAATTTGTTTGCGTGTACGAGGTTCAGAATAAATTTCGGGTACCCCGTCAGAGATTTTGTGCCTTAGCACTTAAGTTGAAGTGCTATCACTTGAGGCACGCCCTGTGTTAGCGCGCCTAGGGCTACGTTCATAGACGACAGACACCTTGGAGGGCTTGTTCACTCGCGGGCACTACATTTATGGATGAGAAGTGCCTTGGCAAACACGTTCACGCATGAGCACCCTGTTTGCAAATGGGAGCTAGCCTAGCACGCATGTTCACGCGACCGCCCTACGTTTGCGAGGGCTAATCGTCTGGCCTATTTATTAAGGCTATGTCGCAACCATCCACAGTATTTTGGTGATTTCTCCTTTTTTTTAGCTCCGATTTTGGTGATTCAAAGTCTCTCACATCTGTAATTGTCTAGGCTACGCGGTAGGCTGATTTTATTGTGTCGGTGAACCTCCATTTGAGGTGAATTTTATTTGTAAGCTGCTACTTCTTCTCCCTTTTTGGTTATTGAACTGAGTTTTCGTTGCATATTGTTGTTTCCGCTGATTTAGGCAGCAAATTGTATTCTATTTTGAGACATAAGTTTAAGGCACAATTTAGGACCTTTTGACATATTTAATTTCAGAGATTCCGTCATGGATCTTATGATTTCCATTTGATTCTAAAATTAGTTCGTTTCCATTTTATGTGATTTTGGTGTCTAAACGGTCATATGACATTATGCTCTCATTTTTGATAGCGTGGCAATGTTCGGAGGCCGTTAGGAAAGAAAAAGTTGTGACCTTTCGATTTTGAGCTCACATGGTCAGCCTATAGGAAGGCTAAACTTCCTTTCTAATTCGATTAAGCGTGAACATATAAATTCATGATGATGAGTGTGCATTTGGGGTGGGTACCTAATAATATTACTTTCTCTTCTTAGGTACCATGAATTAGGATTGATTACAACTATTTACAGGGTAGTACCATGTGAGTTGGGTGTTGTATCTGAGTTACAACATGCTATGTGATTTTCTTATTTTCATACTTATTTCCTGAAGCATGTTCGGTCTTAGTCTAGGATAGACTAGTGTTGCTTTAGACCATGAACCGTGTGACTTTGGTATGTCTCCGACATCGTTTGAATGAATTAGGTGCCTCTTGATTGGCGTAACAGACTTGGGTTTGATAGTGTGAGCCTTAGTTTAGGAATTTGCTCAACCTTGTGGACCTTCTACTTTCTCTCTCTATCTCTATAAATTCGATAGGTTATTGGAGGGTATGCATCTTGTGAGGAGTTTTGATTGGGTTGTTCTAGGCTTGGAAGCTTTCATGGATGTTTGTGGGTGGACTTCGCTGTACAATGACTTGGTCTCAATATTAGAGTCCTCTTTGGAGTTGACATGCCCTTTTGTCACTCTTTCTAGCTAGGTTGGGAGTTAACCCAACACTATGATTATTTTCGTTTCGAGGGTGAAGCACACTCCTTGCAGCTTTCGTGCTTGATGGCTTCTGATGAACCAATGATAGAGATCCTTCCCTTACAGCTGCTGTTCAATCCATCCTTGAGAGTGAGAGGAGTCGTAGGAATTCACATTGCCTTTACGGCTTGGAATTCCTATTGTATGGAATAAATGTATTGGGCAATGCCTTTCTTTTCTTGAATTCCAAAATTCTCCGCCTTTTCTCAGCTTGACACCTACTTTAGAACCATCATTTTCTAAGTACGACAAAGCTTCCTTGTAAACTAAGGCTAAGGCACGCTCGATACCAAGAAGCTAGTGACTTCTTTCAGGTCTAATGTTCACAATTTGAGGATGTTATCTTTAGTGCGAGGCTGATGTTCATGGATTGAGGTCTTATTCTTAGTCCGAGGCTGATGCTTTACAGTTCTAGTCCATCACCTCTTGTTAGAGGCAATCACTTGGTGTTCGAGGCCCAACATACACTTGTGTGATCTGGTTTGAAGGCACTTCTCTCTTGTAGACTTAGCTATTCTTTGTACCTGTCGAGCTTATAGGTGTCTGTTCGTGTTTTATTTAAATTTGCACATGAGTGTACCTTCTGGGCTTCTAAGTCAGTTAGGTTTATTTTAGTTATACTTAGATGTAATTTCTATATGCTCGTATTCTTTATTTTCATATCTTCTTTGACCTTTGTTTATTTCTAGATTCTATTTTATCTTATTGTCTTTACCTTTATTACTTAGTCAGTCTACGATGTGTACTGATTACATTTTTTTTGGTACTTATGCTACATTCTACATCAATTTTTTGATATAGGTCCTAGCTACCAACAGTGATCATTAATGCCATCTTTTACAACTTGTGGATATCAGAGATGAGGGTGAACACTTGGCATCTTGGACTAATTGTCTCCTTTTGTATATATGTTAGCTAGTCTTTTGTCTTTGAGATGACTTGTTGTGGTCCACTTTTTGAACTTGTACTTGTTCATATTAGATAGATCTATACTCGCGACTTCTCAGGTTCTGGGAGGGTTTCCATTGTATATAGTTTTGGGTTGCTTCTATTTCTGTTATTGGTGTTAGTTTCTAGTTAGTTCTACCCTTGTACTCTTTACTTATTATTCTAGGTGTGGGTTCACTTACTAATTGGTGGGTTATAGTAGGTGCCATCATGACTCTGGAAGTCAGATCATGACAAGTTGGTAACAGAGGGAAATGCACCTAAGATCAAATATTTCGAGCCGGCTTTGGTAGAAAATTTAGACTTTCTTTTTGATGCTGCGATCATATAAAAACATAAACTTTGAGGCTCAATAGCTAAATACAAGGAAATTTAATCATAAGCCGAGATCATGAAGAGCATATTGTGAGTTGGAAGTGGAATTAATACAATGGATTCAAAAGTATCAAACCTCTCTTGTTCGAAAGAATTGATTAGTTCACCGATCTCACTTGTACAAAGCTAATACCTAGTGGAGTCCTACAGATTGGTGCGAAGACATTTATGTTCTATATTTAGGAGGATACAAGGTGTCTTTAGGAATTCTTCTATTTTGTATCACTTTAGTGTAACTTGTGGTGTTATTGGTTTCTTGAAATTTCACTTGTTTTATTCTTTTCTTAGGATGGCTCGTACGCGCTGCAAGGTGGCTCAATGTTGGGGTCGACCTTTCTTGTCTAGTAGGGGTGCAACACCACCCGTACTAGAGAGCAGGTTTAGGGCCCGCATCAGATCCTCGAGAAGACGGTAGGGATGAGACCAACTCAGTCACTACCCACACCAATTATGGCTCCATATCTCTAGGTAGCCATTAATCATCTCCTGACTATGCTTTCAAGTATGCAATAGGCCCCAACTGAAGCAATAACACCAGCACCTGCACTAACACCACATAAGAAAGATTAGCGTGCAACAGAGGCACTTCAGGCTCAGGTACCATATGGGGGGTTCCTAGCTCATGATTTTGGGCCAGAGCTATGGCATTAGAGGAGCAAACGATGCTTGAAGTGTACTTGAGGCTTTCATCTCCAAGCTTTTCTGGGGTTGTGGGTGAGGATGCCCATGATTTTTTGACTACTTGACATGAACAACTGTATACTTTGGGCTTAGTGGAGTCGAGAGGAGCCAACTTTACTACATATTAGCTAGATGGGCCATCCAAGAAGTGGTGGTGTACCTTTATTGAGACCACGCAAGCTAGGTCTCTACCGATCACCTAGACTATTTATTTTGAGGCCTTTTTCCTAGGTTCATTCCTTGCAGCGTTAGATATCACCTTAGGGGTCAATTCTCTAGGTTGGAGCAGGGTTCTATGACTATGTCTGAGTACGAGGCAAGATTTCACAAGCTCTTTCGTCATGCTACCATGATTTTGCCAACTGAAAGGAGATAATTTGATGTTTTGTTTGTAAGTTAAGGCTTAAGTTGCGGATTGAGGCTCAATCTGTAGGTCATTCCTTTCTAGATGTCGTTGATCATTCCTGCACTATTGATAAACTCCATTGTGAGGCCCAATCGGGAAACGACAAGAAATTTAGAATCCTATTCTAGGCATAGGGATTCTTATGATAAGCCCAAGGCAACAATTTCAGTAGGGTCAGACTAGTCAGCCTATTCAGGCTTTGTTGTGGAATTTAGAGAGTGACTTGTAAAACTGGAGTGAGGTTGGATCTAGTCAGAGTCATGGGTCCCAAGCTAGTGCTTAAGGCCATGGTGTCCTTTCTTCTAGGGGTAGATCATCTTTGGATGTCTTTAAGTATGGGGAGCTTGGTAATTCATTCTGAGATTGTCCCTTGTATAGGTGGATTTCTCTAGCTCCACATGCAACTCTACAATCTCTACCATCTCCACCAGCAGGTCGAGAGAAGGGTCAAGGCCATCATGGTGGACAATAGGGTATTTGAGGTGGTCCCTGGGGAGGGAGGTTAGGTAGTAGGCTAATGGCTAGAGCAAAGGAAAACAAGGCCATTTCTTTGTAGCTCCAATGAATGCGAAGGCTGAGGCATCAGATGATGTGATCACAAGTATGATTCTTTTATGCCATTATCCTACCTCAAGTTTGTTTGATCCATTCTCTTCCTATTCTTATGTGTTTGTGTATTATTTTTCTCGTGTGGGTATGAGTTCTAAGCCTATAGTAGTGCCATTGTGTTTGTCAACCCCCATATGTGAGTTTTTAGTAGTGGATCATGTGTTTTGATCTTGCTTAGTTACAATCTAGGGGTGTGACACTCGACTTACCTTATATGGTAACATATGGTTGATTTTGATGTGATTCTGGGAATGGATTGCTTATCTCCCTACCGTGCAATTTTAGATTGTTTCTCTAAGACCGTTACCTTAAGCATGCTTGATATTCCCATGGTGGTGTAGCAGGGCTCTATTAGTAGCACATCGGTTGGAGTTATCTCTTTTGTTCAGGCTCGGAGGCTAGTGGCTAGTGGCTAGTGGCTAGTGGGTGTTTGTATTAGTTGGTCTATGTGCATGATGTGAGTAGGGAGGTACCTCCAGTTAAGTCCATTCCAATTGTCTGTGATTTTGTGAATGTATTTCTGTAATGATACTCCAGGTAATTTCTGTGTTTTGCCTTCTTTGTGTCATTTAGAGCTTTCCTTTAGTGACCCCAAGTAAGTACAACTATTACTAACAAGAAAAAAATCCAACTTAGCTAAAAATTCTCAAGTAACACAACTCCTTAGTAGCGGCACCATTTTGATTAATAACGTTTCAAAGACTCTTTATCCAATACTAAGCATCAACGATCGTTAGTTAGTAATATAACCCAACTAAGTCAGTTGGGGCCAAATTCCAGAGGGAGTGGTGTGTAATTGAGAATCAATAGACAAGCATGAATATGTTCAAGTTAATCATAGGTAAAAACATTTACGAATAAAAGCATGGTTCAAGTTTGGGGTGACACAAGTGTCAAACAAAAGGGGATTTTGGTTTCAATTATAAACTACAACAACAAATAACACGAAAATGATAGGTATAGAAATGGGTTCTTGGGATGTGATTGGATTATGGGATAAGGTAGACAAAATAGTGATTGAAATCAACAGTGAATAGTTGTAAATCAGTGAATAAGCTAGACTTTAGTGGGGATAAACTTTCTCTCGAACAATTTACCCCGAATAAAATTGGTTTCTCTCGAACACCAATAAACAACAATTAAGAACAACCTATGCTTTAGTCCATTCACTCTCTCGAGCTGAATGTGTGGAAAAGGGTTTAGGATTCTCTCTCTCGAGCTGAACCCATGAAAACCCAATACCCACAGACCATCAAATCGGTAATCTTGGTTTTAAAACCTATCTCTCAAGCAAGCAAAAAACAGGAAGGTAGAGTTGCATTTGTAACTACAACACTTTAGATAAAGCCACAATTATGAAATGAAATCACTTTTAAACAACATTTACACTATCAATTAACAATACCCGGCAGCTAAATCAACCCATAATCACATAATAACACCCCATGAATTGGGGATTTAGATAGACATCATAAAAAGATAAAAATCATTACTAAATTGTGTTTTCATCATCTGGGTAAGATTAATTTCGTCTTTACACAAGTCTAAGATGAAGAATCTTCAACACGCACTTCCAATTTCTCAGAAATGAAAATCTTCAAATCTTCAAAGCTAAGGAAAATATTGTCTCCAAACTCAGTTCTAAGCTCTCAAACTTGAAAACTGAACAACAATGAAAATTAGACAAAAATCTCATTCAATGCTAGATACTAAATTAATAATTTCAAAATGTATTTATAGTCGCTAAAAATGTGCTGCAAAGGACCATTTGACGCAATAAGTCGGGATCGCCGATCCACTCGACGATCCGCCCTTTGGTCAATTCCATCGCCTTTTGCCTTTGGCCTTCAGTATCTTCAAGTTCTGTAACTTTAGGCGATATAGTACTGCATCGCAGAATCGTTCGGCGACGCATCGACTGCTTCTTTCTATCGCCGACTGGATTTTATCCTTTAGGGCTTGGCATAGTGGAACATTAGGCAAGACCATGGCCATTGGGCGACTCGCCCAATGGTTTAGGCGATTGTCAGGATTCTTTTCTTCGTTCTTTTAGGTGCCTTGTACCTTTTGGCTCATTAGTGTCCATGCTTTGTTCCTCAATCCAAGTACCTAAAAATCAAGGATTTACATCAGTTATTAACATAAAATATGCATTTGAGGACACTAAATCTATTAAAATAAAGCCCTAAATGAGTTCAAATCGTGGACTCATCAATATCTTGCTTAATTTAGATTGATTTTGGGTGATTTGAAGTCCCACGTGTCAGGAATTATCGAGGCTACATCGTGGAGTGTTCAGGAAGTGCTGGGCACCCTTTGATTGTTGGAAATTCTGAGTTTTACCTATTGCATTCTTTCTTTTTAAGTTGGTTAAAGTGTGGTTTTTTTGTATGTTTTGTTTTGCTGCGTTTTAGGCCCCGAATTGTGTTCCATTTTGAAACACCAGTTTGGGGTACTATTTTGGGTCTTTTTGGTGGAGTCAAATTTGAAAAGTTCGGTGTTGGTCCCATAATTCCCGTTTCGACTCTAAAATTGACCTTTTTTTGTTTGTTGTGATTTTGGTGTCTAAAAGACCGTACTAACTTTGTAATCCTATATTTGATAGCGTGATTGAGTTCAAAGGCTGTTTGAGAAGGAAAAGTTCCAGTTAAGTGATTTGGAGCACGCGATTAGCCTTAAGGATTGGAGCTTAATTTAGTAAAAGCATGTGGATTGGAGTGAATTAGGGGTGGGTACCAATTTCTTACTTTACTTTGATTAGAGACCTTGTGCTAGGATCAATTGGCCATATTTCGGGTGTAGTACCATGCTCGCTGGGTTGGTAGAATTGTATGCTTATGTGCTAAATGCTATTGTATGTTTATATGCTGTGTGTTGCATGCTCTGTTCATCGTCAACTGTGTGCATGGTGTCCTTAGTATAGGTTAGGCTAGTGTTTCCTTAGACTTATAACCCGTGTGGGCTGGATAGCCCTGCCTTCTCCCGATGTCGTTTGAATGACTTAGCTCCCATTACAATGGAGTAGCAGACTTGAGTCTAATAGCTTGAACATTAGATTTGCCGCTTTCGATGCTTGTTGCATTTATGTATCTTGTCCCTTTAATTATGTGGTTCTAACATGTTCTTAGAGGTTCGATGCATCACTAGAGGCGTGGGATTGAGATAGTATAGGCTTGAAGCCTTTACTGTGATTTCTTGGACTGGACGATGTTCCATGGTGGCTGTTGCTAGATTGGATCCTATTGCAGTTACCATCACCTTAGGTCGTTCTTTCTAGTTGGGTTGGGAGTGTTTGCTGGCTGGGTGGGCTCAGTGCTTTCGACTATCGTACCTTGGACTCTGTTTCTAGCTGGGCTGAGAGTGTGCTATTGGCTGGGTGTTCTTGAGTCGCTCTTTCTAGCTGGGCTAGGAACTGACTGCTTGGTAGGACGACTTGCGATATCTACCTCACCCCTTGGTTTCTTTTTTTAACTGGGCTGAGAGTGGACTGTCAGGTTTGGTTCCCCATCGGGGTCACTCTTTGTAGCTGGGCTTAGAGTGCATTGCTGGCTTGGTAGAGTCTAATGGGTTATATTGGTTACTTTGGGCTACGAGCTTGGTTTTCTTCGCTCTTAGTAGATTTAGCTATTCTGTGTACCTATCGGACTATGGGGTTTTGTTCAGGGTTTACTTAACCTTGCGCAAGAGAGTAGCTTCTGGGGTTATGGAGGTCGAGTTAGGTTTAATTTAGCTGTACTTAGTTTATTTCTGGTAGGATCGTGTGCTTTCTTTTCATATCCGCTTTGGCCTCTCCATGTCTAGATTCTATCCTTTCTTATTATTTTTACCCTTTTTGCTCAATCGACCTTTGGTGCCTATTGAGTACCTATTGTTATGGTAATCATGCTACACTCTACATATATTTCGTGATGCAGGTCCCAGTACCAGTTACTAGCGGTGATTAGTTCCAACCTTTTTTTACAGTTGTGATTTAGAGATGAGGGTGAGCACTCGCTGTTTTGGGTTTGTCCCGTCTCCTTTTTTTGTTTTAGCTAATTTTGTTGCTTTTGAGACACGCTTTGTTGTGGTCCACTTTTGAGACTTGTACTCTTTATTAGACAACTATGTACTAGTGACTTCTAAGTTATGGGAGGGATTTCTGTATATATTTATTTTGGTTTGCTTCCACCTTGTTGTCCTTGTTTAGTTTATTGTTTTCGCAACTTTCTACCCTTACGCTCATTACTTGATGTTCTGGGTTATGGGTTGGCTTACCTACTAGTGAGGGTATAGTAAGGGCCATTATAACTTGAGAAATCGGGTAGTGACAAGTTGGTATGAGAGCCCTAGGTTCACCGGTCTCTCTTGTACAGAGCTACTACCTAGTTTGTATCATATCATGCATCATGTCTATTATCAGTTCCTTGAAATCTCTCTTGTTTCATTTTTTTGCAGGATGGCTCGTATGCGCGGCTGTGCATCACAAGGTAGGAGTTGACCTCCCATGCCGACTCGAGCACCAACACAACACCAACCCAAGAGAGAGAGGATGATCAAGAGCCAGTAACGGATCCTCCAACAACTCATATACCAGCTCGCCGATGGGGGCGGGGCCAGCCCAGCCACCACCTGGACCAGTTCTGACTCCAAATCTCTAGGCTGATATTGCACAACTCTTGGGTGTGCTTGGGGGTATACAACAGGCACCCACCCCAGCTACACCATCACCAGTACCGCAAGATCAGCCTATTATGAGGGCACATCAGATCCAATTACTACTTGAGGGAGTACAACCCTTGGCAGCGGACAAACCTATGTCGCTCGATGAATAGAAAATGCTTGATGTGTTTCTCAGGTTAACATCATCGAGGTTTACTGGGGCTGTGGGTGAGGATGTCTAGTAGTTTCTTACTACTTGTCGTGAGAGGCTTCACACTTTGGGTCTAATGGAGTCCAGAGGGGCAGACTTTATCGCTTACCAGCTAGATGGGCCAACCAGGCAACGATGGCACACGTTCATACAGACCAAGGCAATCGGGTCTCCAACAATATCATGGGTTGAGTTTTCTGAGGCCTTCTTGGCCAAGTTTATCCATCGTAACATTAGAGACCTCCTTAGGGATCAATTCTGTAGGTTGGAGCAGGAGCGCTCCAAGTGAAAGGCAGAGTACGAGACCAGATTCCATGAGCTCTCTCGTTATGCGAAGATGATATTGCCTACAGAGTAGGAATGGGTCAGGTGCTTTGTCGATGGGTTGAGATTACAACTTTGGCTTGAGACCCAACCCTTAGGTTCTGAGGTTGATCCTTTTTAGACGTAGTTGACCATGCCTGTACTATGGAGAATTTTCGTGAGGCCCAAGAGGGCAGTGAGAAGAGGGCTTGGCATGAGGTCAACTATAACGATTCCCACCTCAGGTCTAGGGATTATCATGACAGGATGGGGCAATATTTTTGAATAGGTCTGTCTAGCCGACCTACTTAGGCCTCTCTTCAAACATCAGATGGTGGTCGGAGCGAGGCTAGTTCGAGTCAAGACCACGAGTTGAATCACTCGCGTTTGTTCTTCTAGGATTTTTCCTCAACAAGGTTGCCTTGAGTGTGGTGAGATGGGTCATTAGGCCAGGGACTGCCCTCATCATATTCAGATTGCTCTTGCTCCTCAAGTAGCTCCCCCAACTTTACCAGCTTCACCACCACCTCTAGCTAGAGGCCATGGTCAGGTTCAAGAGCGTAAAGGTGGTTATCAAAGTATACGGGGTGGTCCCTGAGGAGGCAAATAAGGCAGTAGGTTTGATGGTCAGGGATGAGGTGGACATAGCCATTTCTATGAGACTCCAGCGAGGGCAGAGGTTGAGGCATTAGATGATATGATCACATGTACGATTATTTCATGCTAGCAACCCTATTGGTTTCATTTGATCTGAGCTCTACTTTTTTGTATGTTTCTATTTACTATGCTTATCGCTTGAGTATGAGTTTTGAGCTTCTGGTAGAACTGTTGCATGTGTAGGCCCCTGATGAGTCTGGGATTTTGACTCATTTAGGGATTGTTTTTCGTAGTATTAGTGTTCTCAATGCCTATTTTGTGCTCTAAACTGATATTTAAATGCTAATTTGCAATTGTAAAAGCAAAAGAGAAAGGTAAGAACATTACCGAACATAAATGAACGAAAATGATGAAAATGGCTGAAGATAATGAAAGCAAACAATCACCAAAGCCACTCGGTGGCTTGTTAAGTGGCACTTCTGTTCGTCCAATGTTCCAGCGTGACAGCCTTGGGGAAAATCCAACTTAGCGAAGGAATTGGACCTTCGGCGAACCACCGAATGGATCGGCGACAAAGACCTTGATCGCCTAAAGTTACAAAGTTTGAATCATGAAGAGTCAAGGAAAAATGGCAATGATGAAGAACACTTGGTGCATCGCCAACTTGGTCGGCGATGCTTGACTTATACCGTGAATGACCATGCATGAAAAAATCTTGAAATGTATAAATTGATTTTCAAAAAGATAAAAGAGCATTGATCCATTGTGAGACTCTGGGTTTTTGATTGAAACATTTTTTTTCTGACTTTTTGAGTAGATTTTCAAGTTGGGTTTTTGATAGTAAGCTAATTCGGAGCATTGTAAAGACATGGATTTTACTACCCAACTTATGCAGAATGTAGTTGGTAATAGTTTCTACTTTTTATAATGTGTGGCTAAAACCCCCATTTTTGGGGATGTGATTAATTGTCTAAATCAGCTTATGGGTGTTACAAATTACTGATTTAATTGCTGTTTTGAAGTGGGTTTGATTGAAAATTGAGTTTAAACTTATGAATTGTAGTTGCAAATGTAGTTCTAGTCTAGTATTCTAAGTTTGCTTGAGAAAGAGGTTTAGGTTTGGGAATTAAGGTTATCAATTGATAATTGTAGTGATTGGGTTATTGTGGTTTCATCTCGAGTGGGTGAATCTTAATTTGATCGTACCTGTCATGCCCCGAGGCTACCCCGCAGACGTAAACACGGGACCTAGGATCACAAGTGACCCTAAGCTAACCCTACTGGCATATCATAAGCATACTTAAAGATTTACTGAAATAAGAGAATACTATATGGAAGCTTAAAACATCATATAACTAAAATGATGGGTAATACCCATTACTATCTGAATAAATAAACTGTGAGTTTAATGACAAATGAAAGATCAAACTTTAAAGCTAAAACTGAATTTAACTATCTTTGAAATAAAGCCTCTAACTGACTAGAGATGCTGGGATATGCCCTAGAAAAATCTAGCAAAACTGAAACTAAAGATTGAAAGTAGAGGGATAATCATGTCAATTGTCCTCGTAGAATGAGGGGTCACCACTGATGCTGCTAAACTAGAGATCGAGAACTGATCTATGTGTGATTTAAATGTTGAGGACATGAACCTACATCACGAGAAGATGTAGCGCAGAGTATGTGACAATACTTGAAAGGTTCTGAGCATGTATGATAGAATAAACCTTAATAGAACGTATAATTGGACAAAGCGATAAAGAAATGACTAAATTTGAACATGATGGAAATACTGAAATATACTGAAAAGAGCTGAACTGAATGCAATGACCAAGTACATAACATGCTGAAACTAAATACTGAAGTATAACTAAAAAACTGGTCAAATGCACTAGAGTCTGACTAGAGGTACTAATAACCGACATAAAATCACATGAGCTAAATGTGGAGTCTGCTGTATGCGCCTCATCAAGAGGAACCAATATACCTTGCCAGAGGTATAGAGGCATGACTATCGTGATCACTAAACTGATGCCCACATAGGGGACTTATAACCTACGGGGGCATGTAATTCTAGGACTTGAGGGTGACTAACCCTAGTCCAACTCGGTATAAAGCCCAGTCCTAACTGAATATGTGAAATTTATAACATAACCGAAGTAAACTGGATAGCTCAATCTGACATGCAAATCTGAATATGCAACATTTATTTTTGATAATGAAATATTCAAAAACTGAGGCATGTATAGCTGTTTATCTGTCCTAGGTAATGTAATTCATGAACTAAAAGAACTACATAACTAGGGTTCAAAGTTTATACAAGAATCTAGGCAAAAACAATATTAAGACATTATAATCTGATTAAGAATGTTAAAATAACTAAATCATAGTAATTTGCTGAAGTTCTAGAAGCCCTAGGTGTGGATAATATGGAGGGAATCAAGAATCTAACTGAATTCTAAGGACCTAATGGGTGAAATGAACCCACTAGTGAAATCCCACATACTTGGTGACAAAATTCATGAAGAAATCTTTCGATTTTGGGGCTGGAACTGAAGAAACCTTGCTACTTGTTCTTGAGGAAAACTGACGCCTCTTTCTCCCTCTTTTGCTCTAAGTTTGAATGATTATGGTGAATGATTGATTAGGGTAAGTTCTAATTAAGTCACTATGCTAAAATTGACCAAAACTACATAGTTTAGGGGTTAAATGACGTATTTAGGGGTCCAACACAGAAGGAAACGACCAAACGACCCTTGACTTAAAAGCTGTCTAGGCCAACTGATGGACCGAACCGACAGACCGTGGATGGACCAATGCTCCGTCCTGGTCAACCGTCGTCTGGCTTCAAAGACTAGATTTTGAGGCCTCGATCTGTGGACATGGACCATGGTTTGTGGTTTGACCTACGATCCATGGGTCCGACCATGAGTCATGCCTTAGAATATTTTTCTGGACTGTTTTTGGGGAGGGCTGCAAGTGGCCATCCACGAACCCTACCTACGATCCGTGGGTGGTTCCCGTTGTGGGTCCTGCAACTTCTGATTTCTGAAATCTGGTATGTCTAGGATACGTGGTTTTACATTATCTTCCTATTGGGAACATTCATCCTCGAATGAAGACTAAAATAGCTGAATATGGAGGGGAAAATGTAACGACCCGTAAAATGAATAAGTGAAACTAGAGCCTAACTAATGTGTGTTTAAGTTTGATGTGAGGTTTGAAGTTGTAAAATGTTGTCCCAAGCTTAGGTTGAGGGTTTTAGGGATTAAATCTCAAGGTACAACTCCCCAAGGACCACCCTAGGGATCCTTGAGGAGGACTCTAAAGCCTAACCCCCAAGACCCCAAGAAACAAAAAATCTGCCAATTAAGTGTGACATACAGATGGCTATCTACGACCAGTAGGTTGACCCATGCCCCGTAGGTGGGGGGTCTTGTGTCAGGCCTAAAATTTTCAACTTGTAGACCTGACCTAGGGACCTGCAGGATGGGGTGTCGACCCACCTACCGTCCATAGGTCTAGGGGCGTAGGTGAGGCCTGTGTTGCTGTCTCAGACTCGGCCAAGGTGAAGGTTATTTTGTAAATTCATTTTTAGTTTAGTTTAGCTAATGGATGGTTATGATTGGTTTATTAAGATATTTTAATGGTTTTTAAAGTATTAAAATCTATTTTAGAATTCATTATTTCAAATCACCTCAAAGTTAGAAACCTCCCCTCCAAAAGTTCTCTCTCTAGAAGCCTCCATTGGAGGTGAAAGATTCAAGCTCTCAAGGTCAAGTTTGAACTTTCTCAAGGGATTTTCATGGAGTTCTTCCATAGAAGGTATGGTAGTCTTCATACTTGAGTTAGTTTCTTTCAAGGAGCCAATTTCAAAGTTGATTTCAAGTCTCCAATGTTTCCCCAAAAACCCTAGTTTTCGATCTTGGCACGGGTTTGATTCCAAACGTTTTCCAAAGGATTTGTTGCATTGAATTATGAATGAATTGTGGTTTTAAAGATGAGATTATTTCTCCTATGAACCAGTGTTTTCCCCAAATTCTTAAATTGTGAATTGTGATTGAGAATTGATTGATCATGAACGTATGTTGAATTGATTATGTTTATATTGAATTAGTGATTGAATCATGTCAATTTCCTTATATATTGTAGTATCTTGGATTTATGGGTTGATGTTGATTCATATTCTTGGAAGGCAAGTTCATGAACAATATATGTATGATTATTATGTGAAGTATGTGTGTGTGATCTCAATGAAAGTGTTATGATCATGTTTAGAATGTAATTGTGTTATGATTGAATATTATTTCTCAATTAACACCTATGAATGATGAGGCTATATGTGAAAGTTTATTCTCACATACACACGCTCATGAATGACTAATGAATGAAGTTTTGTATGATTATGTTAATGATGATGGGTTGAATGAAATGCTATTCTCAATAGTACTCTAATCAATGATAATGACATGTTGTGAAAGGACTTTCTCACAATACCGGATTCTTAGTTGAAAGGCTATTCTCATCTATGAATCTATGAGCTATCTAATGTATGAATGTTGGGTTTGAGATGGATGCTCATCCGGGAGTTGAGGCGGGGTATCTAGTAGCAATATCTTATCCCATAATGATGACTAAAGTAATGAATGTTAAGTACTCTGTGGGGAATAATGCTAATCGCCGAGAGGATATGAATTGAGAGGGATGCTCATCTGAGAGTTAAGGCTAGTAGCAATCTCTTGAGATGGATGCTTATCCGTGAGTTGTGGCGGGGTATCTAGTAGCAATCTCCCTATCCCATAACTATGTGCCCACATAGGTCTAGCTAGTGGATCCACCTAAGCTAAAAGTAATGGTCCTACCTTAGGCAAGTAGGAATCCCTTATCCAGTGAGGGTGACACCGAGATTCCATGAATTGCTCACATGGTCTATAACGGTTAAGGCTAACCCCCACAATGAATGTTAATGAACTATGGCTTCTCAAGAATGTACTACTTCGTGTGGGTGGTAGTATGAGATGCCATCCATGCATTGCACAAGTAGGCTTTGAGAGGGGATTATGGTGTGTTCCTTTATGATATAAGGTTAAATGAATGAATGTACTCTTCTGATGATCTTAATGAGAATGTTGGGTTAATTTCTAATGAATGAAGGTACTTTTAATGAAGTCAATGAAGAATGTTGACTTATATGCTTAAATGTGATGATGTATGCTATACTTGGATTGTATTATGAGTTACTTCCTTGTCATGACTTAATGAATATGAATGTGCCTTGTCTATGATGATTTCAAAGGAGTACTTAGTGTGAGTAGTAGTATGGATGCTACTTATACATTGCACAAGTATGACTTAAAGTTTCCCTAGATGATGGTCCTTATGTGTTGACATCATTTATGAAATGTTTATGTCTCTTATGCATGGATATTGTGTAAAGATGGAAATGATGGATGGTAAGTTCAGTTTTGGTGGCCTTAATGTGGTATCTAGTGTGGATGGTGGTGTGGGAAAGTATTCATACATTGCCATGTGAGACAATAGACTTCCGTTGTTTCAAGTGTTTTAAATGAGTATTTTCAATTGTATGGATTTACATGAGTTTTAATTCCGTACTATTTCTATTATCTATTATAATGACATGCTATGAGGCTTGTATGAGACTTTTCGGAGTCTTATATGCCATGTCGCATCTAGGGTATACCCTTGGGTTATGACAGAAGAGCTGCAACCTTACCACTAAATACTGGAAATTGATTTCTGACTGAACTAAGTTCAAAGAGCATGCAAATACGCTGAAAATGCAAGTATAAACTAAAGGAACAAGATACTAAGACTAAAGCTACGCATGAATGACTGAAAATCTAGAGAGGAACTATTACCTAAAGCTGGGATGGAATCAGAAGAAAAGAGATGAGGATACTTGGCCTTCATGGCTGCTTCTGCTTCCCAAGTAGCTCCCTCTATGGACTGACTCTTACAAAACCTTAACTGAAGTGACTTCTTTGTTTCTCAACCTTCAAACCTGACGATCAAGAATTTCTACTGGTACCTCTTCATAAGTCAGACTATCCTTCACAGCCACACTTTCCAAATGTACAATAGATGCTGGATCACCTACACACTTCTTCAACAACGAAATGTGAAAGACTGGATGCACTGCTGCTACTTCTGTTGGCAACTCTAACTCATAAGCCATTTTACCAACACTTTTCAAGACCTTTTAAGGACCTACATATCTAGGACTAAGCTTCCGTTTCTTGCCAAATCTCATCAGCCCCTCCTTAGGTGACACTTTCAGGAAAACCTAATCATCAATTTGGAACTCTAAGTCCCTTCTCCTTATATCTGCATAGGATTTCTGGTGACTCTAGGCTGTCTTAAGTCTATCTCTTATGAGCTGAACTTTCTCCATAGCATAATGAACCAAATCTGGTCCTATCAAGGCTGCTTCACCTACTTCAAACCAACCAACTGGAGATATGCACCTACGCCCATATAATGCCTCATAAAGGGCCATTTGAATGCTGGAATGGTAAATGTTATTGTAGGCAAACTCTTTAAGAGGAAGGTGATCATCCCAACTACCCTTAATGTCGATCACGCAAGATCTCAACATGTCCTCTAAGTTTGAATGGTACGCTCTGCCTTACCATCCGTCTGTGGATGAAATGCTGTGCTAAGATTAACCTGAGTACCAAAACCTTTCTGAAATGACTTCCATAAATGAGAGGTAAACTGAGGACCTCTATTTGAGATGATAGACAAATGAACTCCATGCAACCTTACTACCTTATTAGTGTAAAGCTTGGCGTAGTCCTCCACCGAATTTGTAGTCTTAACAGCCAAAAAGTGCGCAGACTTAATAACTCTGTGAATTATCACCCTAATGGAGTCATGATGTCTGTGAGTATGAGGTAAACCTGTAATGAAGTCCATGTTGATCATTTCCCACTTCTAAGTAGGAATGTTGTTCCCTTAAGTCATACTTCCTTGTTTTTGATGTTCTACCTTCACTTGCTGGCAATTAGGGCACTTAGCCACGAAATCCACTATATCCCTTTTCATACCATTCCACCAAAAGACTTCTTGAAGATCATGATACATCTTAGTGGAGCCTAGATGAATAGAATACCTAGAGTTATGGGCTTCTGCAAGAATATGCTGTCTCAACTCACCCACCTTAGGAACACATAATCGACCCTGATAGTGGAGCACACCATCTCTCCTTTGGGAGAACCTCCACTATCTGCTAATGAACTGCACCCTTTAGTTGAAGCAATATCGAATCAATGTCTTGCTTCTCCTTAACCTCCGCTACCAATGAAGATTCTAACCTATTCTGAACTGTTACACAACCATCTGATATGCTCATAAGGCTAACTCTTAAGCGAGCAAGCTTGTGAACATTCTTTGCTAGTTCTTTTCTTTCTTCCTCAACATGTGCTACACTAACCATAGATAGTCTACTAAGAGTATCTGCTACTTCATACGCCTTACCAGGATGGTAAAGTACATTCATATAATAATATTTGAAGAACTCAAGCCATCTCCTTTGGAAAAGATTCAACTCTTTTTGGGTGAACACTTATTGAAGGCTCTTATGGTTTGTGAACACATCTACGTGAACACCATACAAGTAATGTCTCCAAATCTCAAGTGCAAACACCACTGTTGGAAGCTAGAGGTCATGAGTTAGATATTTCTTCTCACGCACCTTAAGATGTCTAGAAACATAATCTATATCCTTACCTTGCTGCATCAACACAAAACCTAGGCTGACTTTGGAGGCATCACAATAGATCAGACAACCATCTGAACCCTCTAGTAGAGTCCAAATAGGAGCTGTAGTCAACCTAGTTTTCAGTTCTGCGAAGCTTTTCTCACAATCATCTGACCACTGAAACTTAACCTTTTTCAAGTCAATGGAGAAACTATGGATGAAAATATTTCCACAAACCTTTTGTAATAACCAGCCAAACCCAAGAAACTTCTGATATTGTTAGGAGAGGTAGGTCTGGGCCATTGTTTCATTGCTTCTATTTTCTGGAATCCAATCAGATCCCTTCGCTAGAAACAATATGACCAAGGAAAGCAACAAATTGCAACCAATACTCACATTTGCTAAACTTAGAGAATAACTTGCAATCCTTGAGAGTTTGCAGGACAACCCTCAAATGAGTTGCATGTTCTTCCTCATTCCTAGAGTAAATGAGGATATCATCAATAAAGACGATAACGAACAAGTCTAAATATCACTTGAACACTCTGTTCAGATATCCATGAAAGCTGCAGGAGCATTGGTTAGTCCAAATAACATAACTATAAATTCATAATGACCATAGCGAGTTTTAAAGACTGTTTTTGGGATGTTAATATCTCTGACTCTAAGCAGATGATAACTGGATCTGAGGTCTATATTTGAGAAATAACTAGCACCATGAAGTTGGTCAAATAAGTCATCAATCTTGGGGATAGGGTACTTATTCTTGATTGTGACTTTGTTCAACTACCGATAGTCAATGCACATTCTGAGAGAACCATCTTTCTTTTTCACGAACAACAGTGGTTCACTCCATGGGAAATACTAGGTCTGAAAAAGCCCTTATCTAGAAGGTATTTCAAGTATTCATTCCATTCCCTAAGCTCAGCTGGAGCTATTTTCTAAAGAGGAATAAATAGGCTGGGTATCTAAAATGAGATCAATTCCAAAGTTGATTTCCCTTTTGGGAGGAACTTCGGAAAGATCTTCTAGAAAAACTTTTAGGAACTCATTAACTATTGGAACTGACTCAAGAGTTGGGGTTTCGAAGCTTGATCCTTAACCCAAACTAGATGATAGAGAACACCCTTAGAGATTATCTACCTGGACTTAAGGTAGGAAATGAATTGACCCATAGGCGCTAAGCTACTACCCTTTCATTCTATGATTGGTTCATTTGGAAACTGAAAACGAACGATTCTAGTTCTTCAATCGACTGAGGCCTAACATGAGTGTAACCAATACATGCCTAGAATGATATCGAAATCTACTATTTTTAACTCTATAAGATCTGCAGAGGTGACTTTTTGATAGACTGTGATAGGGAAATTTCTATATACCTGTCAAGATATAACTGGGTCACCAACTAGAGTAGAGATTGAGAAGGGTTCTGAGATAGTTGACTACTATATAAGGAGTTACAAAGGAAAGAGTATCCCTTGTATCTAACAAAGCATAAACATCTAAGTTAAAAACTTGTAACATATAGTGACTACATTAGGAGAAATATCCTGATCCTGGTGAGCCTGAAGAGCATACAACCTGTTTTGGCGTTGACCACCACCTGTACCAGATGAGTTACCCTGTTGAGTCGGGCGACCTACTGGTGTTGCTGAAGTTGTAGACTGAGCCCTACCATTGTTGCCTCCTTGACCCTATTTAGAAGAAAGAGAATCTCTTAACATGTGACCATATTGACCACACCTAAAACATCCTTTCTTTCCTACAAAACACTCACTCGGATGGTTTTTACCACACTTTGGACAAGTTAGGTAGGTTCTGGTGCCTGAAATACACCCCTGTGACTTAGAGCCTGATGCCCTACCTTTCTGATCCTGTCGGAGCTCGAAAGATGGAACACTGATGAAGGTGTGAAGTTTGAAGACTTTTGCTGAAACTGCGAGCGATTTCTACTACCCAATTTCTGTTGAGAATACTCATATTGCCTTCTTAGCCTTCTTATTATCCTTAGCCTGTTCCCTAAGCTTATCTCCCTCAACCTTCTGAGGATGAGTCATGAGCCTAGAGATGTTCATATTTTCCAGCAACATAGCATTTTTACACACTGTTTTCACAATGTCGGATACCCCATATAGAAACTTTTTCATGTGAGCCTTGGAATTGGCAACCGTGTGAGGAGCATACCTGGAGAGTTGGGTGAACTTGAGTCTGTACTCTAGGATCGACATAATACCTTGCCTCAAATTCATGAACTCTTGAGCTTTTGCCTCCCTCAACTCTCTTGGGAAGAGCCTATCCATAAAAGTCTTACTAAAACACTCCCAAGTGCTAGGAGCTGTATCCATACCCCTGTTTTCTTTCCATTGAGTAATCCAGATGTGAGCTACATCCTTAACCTGGTAGGATGCCAACTCTACCTTATCTTTACAGTCAATTGCATCACTCCAAAGAGCTTCTTGACCTCATTTATGATGTTTTGGGGATCCTCACCATCTTGCGACCCTAAAAACTCAGGTGGATTCATCCTAACAAAATCACGAACCCTGGCTGCCACTAATCCACCACAACTACTTGCAGGTACTAGACCCGCTAGTTGTTCTAGTTGGTCACACTCTAAGCAAAAAACTAAATGGTATTCCGAAACATAGCATTCAAAACTTCCTAATCTGGAAGTGGAGGAACTGCGTTACCATTGCGGACACTCGCATTCCTTCCATAAGCTCTACGAGGAGGCATGATCTGAAAGTGTATAACAATGGATTAAAATGAGATCATACCTTATACACAATGAGAATATCAAGAAAGTCAAGTTTTCCTAAAACACTTCGTAACCTCCCTCTCATTAGATGTGGTGCACTTCACACCTATGAAAAAGACTCTACTTAGTGTGGCTTTTTCAAACATCCTAGGACACTTAGACCTAGCGCTCTGATACAAATTTTGCCATGCCCTTAGGCTACCCCCTTGACGTAAACACGAGACCTAGGATCACGAATAACCCCAAGCTTACCTTGTTGGCATATCATAAGCATACTTAAAGATTTACTGAAAGAACATAATACTATATGGAAGCTTAACACATCATATAACTGAATAGGGAATACCCAATTACTATCTAAATAAATAAATTGTGAGTTTAATGACTACTGAAATGTCAAACTCCAAAGCTAAAATTTAATCTAACTATGACTGAAATAAAGCCTCTAACTGACTAAGGATATTGGGACATGCCCCCAGCTAAATCTAGCAAAACTAAAACTAAAGACTGAAAGTAGAAGGATAATCATGTCAATCGTCCTCGAAGAATGAGGACTCACCACTGATGCTGCTGAACTGGATATCGGGAATCGATCTATGCATGATATGAATGCTGAGGACCTAAACCTACTTCACGAGAAGATGTAGCACAGAGTATGTGTCAGTACTTGAAAGGTGCTGAGCATGGAGGATAGAATGAAACTGAATAGAACATATAACTAAACAAAGAGATAAAACAATGACATAATCTGAGTCATGATGGAAATACTGAAATATACTAAAAAGAACTGAACTGAATGCAATGACTAAGTACATAACATGCTGAGACTAAATGCTGAAGTATAACTGAAAACCTGATCAAATACACTAGAGTCTAATTATGGGAACTACTAATAACTGACATAAAACCACATGATCTAAATGTGTAGTCCGATGTATACGCCCTATCGAGAGGACCCAATATACCCTGCCAGAGGTACAGAGGCATGACTGGCATGATCACTAAATTGATGCCCACATGGGGGACTTATAACTTATGGGGGGGCACATAGTTCTGGGATTTGAGGATGACTGACCCTACTCCAACTCGGTATAAAGCCTACACCCAACTCAATATGTGAAATTTATAACATAACTAAAGTAAACTGGATAGTACAATAATCTGACATGCAAATATGAAAATGCAACATTTATTTTTGATAATGAAACATTAAAAAATTGAAGCATGTATATCTGTCCTAGCTAATGTAATTCATGAACTAAAAGAACTACATAACTAAGGTTCTAAGTTTATTCAATAATCTTGATAAAAACAATACTATGATATGATACTCTGATTAAGAATGTTAAAATAACTAAATCATAGTAATTTGCTGAAATTATAGAAACCCGAGGTCTAGATAATATGGAGGGAATCAAGAATCTGACTAAATTCTAGGGACCTAATGGGTGAAAGGAACCCACTAGTGAAATCCCCCATACCTGATGACGAAATTCACAGAGAAATTTTCGATTTTGGGGCTGGAACTTAAAAAACCTTGCTATGTATTCATGAGGAAAACTGCACCTCTTTCTCCCTTTTTTTTCTCTAAGTTCCAATGATTTTGGTTAATGATTGATTAGGGTAAATTCTGATTAAGTCACTAGGCTAAAACATACTACGTAGTTTAGGGGTTCAACGTATAAGGAAAAGACAAAACGACCCCTAACTTAAAAGCTATCAGGGCCAACCAACGGAACTGAACGACGGATCGTGGATGGACCAACGGTCCATACTGGTCAACCATTTTTTGGATTTAGAGACTAAATTTTGGGGCCTCGATCCATCAACCAGGATCACGGTCCGTGGGTCCGAATGTAGGTAATGCCTTAGAATATTTTTGGGCTATTTTTGGGGAAAGCTGCAGGTGGCCATCCAAGGACCCCACCTACGGTCCGTGGGTCACCCTATAGTTTGTGGGTGGTGCCTGTCAGTGGCACCTTCAACTTCTTATTTCTTAAAGCTGGTTTGTCTAGGATACGGGGTGTTACACTACCTATCTAGCTCGCGAGAGTAGATAATATAAGTTTTGGGCTGTTTATAGTATGATGCTTGTTAAGGTTCAAGAGAACTCACTTTATTCGTGATAGTTGATCGAGAGATGACTATTACATCTAAATCCTAGCCTACCCACTAAGATTCAATGACTTTTGGTAATTAGTAATCACTCGTTTAACAAAATTGGCAATTCATCAATCACATCCCCAAGTATCCCTATCTACTTGGTTGCTCCCCTATTTTCGTAGTTGTTAATTGACAAACCTCATATCTCCATTTAAGAGTTGTTTTCAACCCTTTAGATTTAATCTAATGATTTAGATAATTTTTATTCCAACAACCGATTAGAACATGACTTTCACTACGTAATTGAATTCTCTATTGTATCACTCCTTGTGGGATCGACCCCAACTCTTCTTTGGGTTTATACTAGATTTTTTTCACCTACGCTTAGTACTAGATGAAGTGTAATTGAGTGTTATAAAAAATGGCGCCGCTGCCGGCTAGTGGTGTTTAGAAATCTCTTAGTGCAGTATAGATGTGATCTAATCTTCTTTATAGTTGAATCAACTTACTTTGTTTATGTGTTTGTTGTTGGATGTTTGCGAACGAGTGATGAGATGAGTGTGAACAGAAGTAATGATAGACAACTTGGATACCAAGATGACATTGGCAAATTAAATGATGTCAATGAAGCTCAAGTGGGTGGTGTAGGTGCTATTCGTTTACCTCTGGTCGTGGGAAATAATGTATTCCACGTGACTAGCACGATGTTGCAACTATTTCAAATGAAAGGATTATTTGGAGGGCTAGCTCATGAGGACCCCCATGACTATATCCGAAACTTTGTGGACTTGTGTGGTCCATTTTCATTCAAAAACATCTCCTAAGAGTCAGTCCGGCTCCGATTGTTAGCCTTTTCTTTGATGAGGGAAACGACCAAATTGTTAGCTGATATATCGAGGGATTTGATAACGTCTTGGGAAGATCTTACCAGGCATTCTGCACAAGATTTTTCCCTCATTCAAAGATGATTGCATTGAGAGACAATATTCAGGGTTTTAAATGGTTGGATGGTGAACCAATCTATGAAATGTGGCCGAGGTTTCAAAAGTTGTAACTACAATGTCTGACTCACGGACTTCTAGACAACCTATTGTTACAACACATCTACTAGAGTCTAGACTCGGTGAACAAATGTGTGGCTGATCAACTCTTCCATGGAGGGATTATGCAACATCCTTTTGAGATGGTGTCGGCTTTCCTTGATAGGATGACGAAGACAAACCGAGCTTGGTATACTCGAGAGGATTAGGTGTCTCCTTTGACTTTTCGGATGACAAAGGAAAAAATAGAAAAAGACCAAGAGTAGGATCAAAACATGGCCAAAATAATGACCCAAATGGATCTTTTGTCAAAATATGATATGGGTAGTGGTTCAAGGGTCGTGAATGTAGTTGGAGTTAGCGGAGTAAATCTCGATGATGCACACTTTGAAGCTTTGTATAGTGAAAAAGTATACTTTCTAGCAAATCAGGGAGGAGGTTTTCGCTAAAATTATCCAAGGCCAGGTGGAAACAAAGGTTGGAATAGAGATCGTGATGAAGGTTAGAAGGATCATGATAGAGAGTGGCGTGGCCGTGGTACAAACTAGAGGTAGCGAGATGGTGACAGAAAGAGATATGTTCCTCCCCATGAGTGTCAAAATCCAAAAGAGCAAAGGGTTGACCCAGAAAACTTTTGTACTTGCACGCATTCTCGATAAAGTGGAAGGGTTGGGCAAAGTTCTTAAAGAGATGAAAGATGACGTCTCAACTCTAGATCAAATAGTTACTCCTCACTTAGTGTCCATTAAGCAGCTAAAAATACAAATGGGTCAGATTTCATCTCATTTGAACCCAAGACCAAAAGGAAGTTTACCAAGTGATACCTTGGTGAACTCAAAGAACGAACCTTGAAAACATATCCATGTCATGTTGCGATGTTAAATACGTCTCTACTTGTGAGGCAACCTAAGTTTTTCAGCTTTTATTAATGTTTTTTAAATAGAGGGTGTTGAATGTACAGGTTGAAAAGTTGAAATTTTGGGAAATTGAGCAGTTAGGCGAGCCTAGGAACCAGTGAGCGAGCCCGGCTTGGATCACCATTTGAGCCACCTAGTTAGCTAGAGGTTCTGTAAAACTCGGTAGGCTAAAGAGCCATTCGGCATATCGTCGAATGGGTCAGCGACATAAGTGAGCGTCACCAACTTGCGCGCAAAATAAAGAGTCAAAAGTCCTAAACTGTTTATGAATTTAAAACTCTCTCTCATTTCATACTTTTCGACTTCTACACTTTCACAACCGCTCATTAGATTCTCGTACGTGCATTTTATTTTATTTTAGTGTTAGATCAATCATTCCGGGGAAAGATTTGGTACTTTTCTAGCCTAGCATCCAAACATCTACATTTGAGGTTCGTTATCCAAATCCAGCCTTTATATTTGGGAAATAAATGTGTGGTCATTGCTTTGTTGTTATAGTTGCTTATTTTTGATTAGTTGAATGTTTGTTGGTAATGCATGTCTATATCCTACTTCATTTTGTATTAATTGACCTTCAATTATGAAATGTTGTGTTTTTGTTTGATAATATTGTGTGGGTTGTGTTGATTTCTTTGTGGGTTTACTGGGGTGAAGTTTGAGTAACCCCGATTGTGATGATAGCCTGATTTTGTCTAATGATAGAGCGATTGACGTCATTCTTAAGGGTAAAAGATGTTGATTGGCCAATTTTGTCCAAAATGGGGGAAGTCTGAGTACCCCAAGGTCATGGGTAATATGGGTCTGTTCTTGATTGCGTAGAGTAGGTGTTTAATTTTGTTTTCACTGGCTTCAAGATTGAATTTGATGGTCGGGGTAAAAATCTGGCACGTTAGATTATTCGGTGAGTTATGTCGAGCTCGCCGAGTGATTTGGCGGTTCGCCCAAAGATCCCTGGATCACCTTTTTAACCTTAATTTTTGTGAAGTGTGTTCTATAACTTTCGGCGATAAGCCTGAGCTTAGCGAGTGCACTCGGTGACTTGCCGAATGTCCCTTCTGATCGACCTTCTGTACCCCAATTTTTTGAAAATACTCTGTAACATACAGCGAGCTAGTTTTAGTTCATCGAATGGTGTCGGCGATCCACCGAAAGGCCCTGGACATTGTCGACTTATGCTGATTTTTAAGTAATACTATTCTAGAATATTAGGCGAGCTCATCTTGGCTCACCAAATAGGTTTGGCGACTCACCAACTGACTTGGTGAGTCTTCTAGCAATTTTTACACTTTGAGAATTTTTCTAAACTAAGTCTAACTTATTTGATTTTGTTTTGCAGGTATGGCTAGACCAAAAGTACCTTGGAGAAATCAATCGCCCCAAAAGCGGGCATGAGGAATTGTGATAAATAAGGGGGCAGCATCCTCCCGAAATGCTTCGAATAAACTTCCTCCAACTGGGGGAAAGGGTAAAGGCAACGGGATAGTTGTGCCCACACCAGCAGAGGTGAGCTCCGACAACGAGGGCATCTTTGTGACTCACCTCACTACCTCTGATAATGAGGGTCATTCAGAGGACAATTCTCTGGTCTCCGCATCTGAGCTGGAAGATGATCAACTTTTCCAAGATAGGAGTGCGGAGCTACACTCCAAGGTGATGCGTGATCCAGCTCGAATCCGAGTGCCTTTTATGCCTCCTCCACCTCCAACACAGATAATGAAGCAGGTACCACCAGCTCAGGTTCCTCCTCCCTGTTCAATGAATAGATTAAAGGCCGATATTTTGAGGACAATTTTAGAAGAGAAGAGGTTGTATAAAGATAGGGTTGTATATCGGTACCTGGAGGTGTGGAACACCATAAAGTTCCACAAGTTCAAGATCTTCACGAGCCCCGAGGCTCATACATTCCTACTTGGGTCTAAAAGTTTTATGCCGAGTACTGGAAGCTGGTTCCCAAAGGAAAGAAGAAGGCCAACACATTTAAGCCAGTTGATCATGTGGTAGTATAGGGCCAGAAGGTGAGGTGAAACAACACGATCTCAGTGAGGTGCTAGGCTGTACGTGAACGTGATGCACTACTATATTGATAAAATCCATAAGAAGACCCTTAATGATTTAAAGGGTTAGTTGGCACCACTTATTTTTAACACTACACCATGGTGGATTCAGGCAGGTGTTTCTATTGAGGAGAATGACCTGAACGTAGCTGCCATATATTAGTTCAGGTTCAGTAGTAGCACAGTAATGCCATTATAGAGTGAATCAATACTTCGACATCCGAAGGACGCGTGTTTGGAATGTGTCATGAACCTGGTTAGACTTAATCTAGGTCTTCTCATCAAGCAAGAGATGGCTATGACGACCAAGTAGAGCTAAACCTCTCTCCCTTTTCGGTCTTAATTTCTGAGCTGTGTAGGCGAGCCCGTGTTCCAGTGGTTGCCAAGACATATGTGGAAATGTCTCCCACGCCCTCTACTGACATCCACTGGATAGAAGCTGAGTATATAAGGGACAAGGCTGATCGCAAAAGAGTTGCACTGGCGGATTCGTCCCTGGTAGTCGATATTAAGATATTGCCGATAGAGGCAATCCTTCCCCCCTCAGGCCAGTGAGCCTAGATGTACTCCTGGTACCTATAATTTTGCCCTGGTTCGACTGCTGTTCCCCTTCATGTTGCTTCTGCTTCTTCCGACCCCCTATAACCCAGACAATGCTATACAAAATGGGTACTTGGTTGAATTTGCTATTGTGCGTGCCTCCCGGGTAGAGGCTGTTGTGCCTGGTGATTGAGAAGGCGATTATTGCTTTTTTTGGACTCGATTAGGCCTAAGTTGAGAGAGCACAGAGAGTTGATACATGCCCACATATTTGCACTAGATGCCTTTACTGTGAGGGTATAGGCTTGTGAAAAGAGTCAGGGTACTTCTGATGATGTGAGGGCCTTGAAGACCGATATTATTGGACTACGGAGAGATGTTGATGAGCTGAAGTCCACCGATCTTTCTACGCTATTTAGTACAATAGAGATCCTTGAGGTTTCGAGTATAGATTTTTCGGCCAGTTCCAAGATTCCATCGGCTATTACTATCGGAGATATTACTATGGATGAGGTTGATGCTTTGTCTGAGGATGAGATCGATGAGAAAGAGCTGGGTATTCGAGACTCAACACCGCATGAGGATTTGGAGGATCTTGAGAAAGCTATGGTCTAAACAGCTGTGGTGGCTTTTGTGAGAGATACTTCGATGCTGGGCTCTGGTGGAGCAAGGGATAATGTTGAGCCGGGAACTGATACCCAGACCGAGGAAGTCACAAACATGGAGAGTTCATCCCAGGCTTAGCCTGGAAGGATTCTTCTTTTTACTCTCTTTTTGTTGTTATTTTTAAACTGGTTTTACTATTTTTGCGCATTTGAGGAGAATTGTTAGATTAGTTTGGCGGGGTGGTATTTCCATACCTATCTCTTTTGGGATATTTTCTAGATTTTCTGTGTTTGTGATTGTTTTGTGAATGCTGGATTTTGTTGATATACATATATTGGTTTATGATCCATTGGTTTTTAAATGTGTATGATGGTTTTGACCAATTTTTAATAATTGCCATCTTTTGATGTGTTTGAATGTGGTTGTTCTCTTGCAATTTTGAGTGTTGGTTGTGATCAATACCGATGACTTGAAAAATGCTCTTGATTTAAAAATATGAGTGTATGGATCTGATGAGGTAAATTGAGTTACATAAGTGATATGTGAACTCGTAGCATTTCATTGTGACTCGCCGGCTGTTGAGTTGATCTCTTGTGATGATCGTTGCACGCTAGCTGAAAATTGTTAAGTCTTGCTTGATGATTGAGTAGAATGCCACGTGTGGTGATATATTCTTGAAACTTATGCTTGGTAGTACCTAGAACTTTCCCCGTTAGTCCAATCGATTGCGGTAAGCAAGCGATTAAGATGATCTTGGGCAAACTATGTGAAGAGTGAACCAAAATTGATCTTATACCTCTTTGTGACAACTTTGTGAGAGTGTGAACCTAGCTTGGCACCATTTGAGCCTATCCTTTTCTTTGTAAGAAACTTGAACAACTTTGACCTCTTTGTCACATCACCTATAACCTTCATGATGTATTAGTTTGTTTGAATAGACAACTTAGGCCAAAGGCCAAAGTTTGGGGCGTGGTAAAGAAGGAGAAAAGTCAAGAAGTTTGAAAAATTCACCCCTGAAGGATCATGTTGAAAAATGTGGAACTCTTCAATGTAAAAAAAGAGGGAAAAAAAATGGGAAAGTAGAAAAACATTGAAAAAGAAAAGAGTTTGTGAAATAATGCTTGTGAAATGAGCAAAATAAATGGGGTCTCCAATGACTCATGCTTATATGAACATCTGGTGGATTGTGAAAATCATATAGTGTGAAAGAGAAAGGAAAAGTGAAATGCAGGCCATGCTTCATGAAGGGAGAATTCACAAAACCAAAATGATCATACCTTTACCCTCAACCCCGGTACAAACCTTGAAAGAACTTTGTGATCTTGAGTGTGCTGAAAATAATGTTGGTTGGAAAATAAGGGCAAGCCTATAGGTAGAGTCATGCATGTGTTTATCTTTGGGAGTGTGAGTTTTATTTTTTATTCTGAAAGTCTACATTGTTGATGAGTTTTGTGTGGGCATGGAATCATTCTTGGTGCGAGGGCATTTGAATGCCTTTGTTGAGCTTGAACTTGCATTTGAAGGAAGCATTGTGAGTTTGAGTTCTATTTGATAATGGTTAGTCACAGTTTGAATCTTAGAGTGCAGAATTAAACATTGCATGAGTAGTTTGAACCTCTTATGTGTATTCGTGTTGAGTCTTGAGTAGCATTGTTTGGAGACATCCTTATTGAACTGATTGATCTTTTGTTTTACTTGAGGACAAGCAAAAGTTTAAGTTGGGGGTGTTGATGAGTCTGGGATTTCGACTCATTTAGGGCATGCTATTCATATCATAGTTCCTTGATTCCTATTTTGTGCTCTAAACTGATGTTTAAATGCTAATTTGCAGCTATGAAGGCAAAAGAGCAAGACAAGGACATTATCGGACAGAAAGGAGTGGAAAAGATGATAAAGGCTGAAAATAATGAAAACTGACAATCGCTATAGCCAATCAGCGATTCGCAGAGTGGCACTTCAGCTTGCCAAATGTTCCAGCATAGGGAAAAGCCAACTTGGCTATGGAATTGGACTTTCAGCTAACCGCCGAATGGATCAGCAATAAAGACCTTGATCGCCTAAAATTACAAGGTCTGAATGATGAAGAGTCAAGGCAAAATGACAATGAAGAAGAACACTTGGCGCATCACTGACTTGGTTGGTGATGCTCGACTTATACTGCTGAATGACCCCGCATGCAAAAACATGGGAACATATAAATTGATTTTCAAAAAGGCAAAAAACATTGATCCATTGTGAGACACTGGGTTTTTGATAGAAACATTGTTTTTCTAAGTTTTTGAGTATTCTAGTAGATTTTCAAGTTGGGTTTTTGATACTAAGCTAATTTAGAGCATTGTAAAGATGTGGATTTTACTATCCAGCTTATGGAGAACGTAGTTGGTAATAATTTCCTACTATTTATAATTTGTGGTTAAAACCCCCATTCTTGGGGGTGTGATTATGTGATTAATTGTCTACATTTTCTTATAGGTGTTAGTAATTGCTGATTTAATTGCTATTTTGAAGTGGGTTCCACTGATAATTGAGTTTGAACTTATGAATTGTAGTTGCAAATATAATTCTAGTCTAGTATTCTATGCTTGCTTGAGAAAGAGGTTCTAGAATTAAGGTCATCAATTGATAATTGTAGTGATTGAGTTGTTGTGTGTACAACTCGAGAGAGTGAATCTTAATTCGATCCTACCTATCTAGCTTGAGAGAGTAGATAAATTGAGGTTGTGGGCTGTTTATAGTATGATGGTTGTTGAAGTTTGAGAGAACTCACTTGATTCGTGATAGTTGATCGAGAAATGACTATTATATCTAAAGCCTAGCCTATCCACTAAGATTTAACGACTTTTGGTAATTAGTAATTATCCGTATAAAGAAATTGGTAATTAATCGATCACATCCCCAAGTATCCCTATCTACTTGATCACTGCACTGTTTTCGTAGTTGTTATTTGACAAACCTTATTCCCCCATTTAACACTTGTTGTCAACCCCTTTTTATTTAACCGAATGATTTTGATAATTTCTATTCATACAACCGATTAGAACATGACTTTTACTTCATAATTGAACTCTCTACCGTATCACTCCTTATGGGATTGACCGCAACTCTTTGTTAGGTTTATACTATATTGCGATCGCCTAAGCTTAGTATTGGATGAAGTTTAGTTGAGCGTTATCAACCCTTGTGGGTGAGTCTTTAGTAGTGGATAGGGTATTTCGATCTTGCTTAATTACTATCCATGGGCGTGACACCCGGGCTGACCTTATATTGCCTGACATGGTTGATTTCAATGTGATTCTGGGCATGGAATGGTTATCCCCTTATCGCACTGTTTTAGATTGCTTCTCTAAGATAGTTACCTTAGCCAGTCCTGGTATTCTTCCGGTGGTGTGGCAAGGCACTCGTAGTAGCACACCGATTGGGTTTATCTCTTTTATTAGGGCTAGAAGGCTAGTGGATAGCAGTTGCTTATCATATTTAGTCTACAGGAGTGATGTGAGTAGGGAGGTCCCTCCAGTTGTGTCAGTTCATGTTGTTCGTGACTTCTAAGACATGTTTCCTACCGACCTACCTGGCCTACCCTAGAGCCTGATATTGATTTTTTGATTGAGCTTGAGATGGGTACCTGACCTATTTCTATTCTGCCATATCAGATGGCTCCTGCAGAGCTCAAGGAGCTCAATGTTTAGCTTCAGGATCTCTTGTGTAAGAGATTCATCTGGCCTAGTGCAACACCTTAGGGCACTCCCATTCTTTTTGTAAAGAAGAAGGACAGTACGATGCACATGTGCATTGACTATAAGAAGCTGAATAAGGTAACCATGATGAATTGATATCCTCTTCCTTGGATTGATGACCTATTTGACTAGCTTCAGTGTTCTCTAAGATTGCTTTGAGCCCGGTTCCTACCAGTTGAGGATTAGGGCAGATGACACTGCTAAGACTGCATTTAGGCTCTGTTAGGGCCATTATGAGTTCCTAGTGATGTCCTTCGGATTGACTAATTCCCCTGTTGTCTTTATGGACTTGATGACATAGGTGTTCAGGCCTTATCTTAATTCATTTGTCATAGTCTTCATTGATGACATTTTGATATACTTGCGGAGTTGGGGTGATCATGAGCAACATTTGGGAGTTGTGCACCATATGTTGAGAGATCAACGAATTTATGCCAAATTCTCGAAGTGCCAATTTTTGATAGACTCTGTAGTGTTCTTGGGGCACGTTGTGTCCAAGGGGGGCATTATGGTAGATCCTATGAAGATTGAGGCTATTCGTGATTGGGCTAGGCTCACCTCAATTATTGAGATTTGAAGCTTTGTCGGTCTAGCGACCCTTGGCTTTGCATATTTAATTTTTAGCCAATAGCATGGTTCGGTTAGATATCATGGATTCTAGACACATCTTGGCCTATATAAGAGTTAAGTCTGTTTTGCTTCATAGGATCCGTGGTTGCCAGTTTGAGGATGAGGCCTTGTGGCCCTTAGAGATCGAGTGTTAGCAGGTGATGATGGTTAGACTACCTTAGATCGTGATGCAGTGTTGAGATTTATCGGCCGCATCTGTGTTCTGAGAGTTGGGGATTTGATACGGCTGATACTTTGTGAGGACCATGAGTCTAAATACTCTATCCATCTGGGAACAACGAAGACGTATTGTGATTTGAGGCAACATTAGTGGTGGAACGACATGAGGAGAGATATTGCTGACTATATTTCTTGTTGCTTGTGTTGGCAGCAGGTAACGTGCATTTGAGGCTTGGTGGTGAGTTTCAAAGATTACCCATTCCAGAGTAGAAGTGAGAGCGCATTACTATGGATTTTGTGGATGGCCTGCCGCGGACTTCTAAAGGTGTTGATAACATTTGGGTTATCGTTGATCGACTAACCAAGTCAACACAATTCTTTCCTATTCAGTTTTCATTTAGTTTTGAGAGGTTGGCTCGTATTTACATTTAGGATGTGGTTCAACTTCATGAGATGCCAGTTTCTATTATATCGGATCGGGGTTCTTAGTTCACATCTAGCTTTTGGAGGATCGTTTAGGATGAGTTGGGCACCTGAGTTGAACTTAGCATAATTTCTACCCGTAGACTGATGGTCAATTGGAGCGTACTATTCAGGTCCTTGAGGACATGTTGCGGGGTTGTATTTTAGTGTTTGATGGTCATTGGGACCAGTTCTTGCCTTTGGCAGAGTTTGAGTATTCAAATAGCCCCGTTCGAGGCCTTGTATGGCAGGCGTTGTTACACTCTGGTGTCCTGGTTTGAATCTACCAAGCCTAGGCCGCAGGGTATAGATTTGATTCATGAGGATTTAGACCAGGTGAGAGTGATTCAGGATAGACTCAAGATGACTCAGATTAGGCACCACAGTTATGTAGATCAGAGGCATCGACCTTTGAGATTCTCTATTGGTGATCAGGTATTCCTCCGTGTGTCTCCCATGAAGGGCCTGATGAGGTTTGGGAGGCGGGGCAAGTTTAGCCCCAGCAACATTGGGCATTTTGAGATACTCCGGACAGTTGGGGAGGTTGCTGATGAGTTGGCCCTACCTCCAACATTTTCAGCCATCCACCCGGTTTTCCATGTCTCGATGTTGCGTCTGTATGTTCCTGATAAGTCCCATGTGCTCTAGTATGAAGCAGTTGAGTTGGATGAACTTTTAACATTTGTAGGAGGTAGTTACTATTCTAGTCAGAGATGTGAGAAGATTGTGCTCGAGAGCCATTCCTATTATTATGGTTCATTGGAGGCATCGTCCAGTCGAGGAAGCTACATAGGAGACCAAGCAGGAGATGTGAGAGCAATTTCATATTTGAGCCTCAGGTACTTCTTGGCCCTTAATTTTGCAGACGAAAGTCCTTTTTAGTAGTGGATGTTGTAATGACCATCCTGGTCATTCTGTGCTTTGCTTTTTGTGTGCTGTTTAGAGAATTTTTGTAGCGACCCTAAGTCATTTACAACTCACTTGGAGTGACAGTTCGGTCACTAGATTGTTCGTTTGGTTTTTTTGTGAGTTTTAGTATTTTTGGAACTTATGAATCTTGAACGATCATTTTTGAACAAAAGTTCAAGAAGATGACATCTAAATGAAATTTTGATGATTCCATCAGCTCTGGAAGGGTCCTTTTAGGCTAGTAGCATGGTGAGCATTACTCTAGAGGTTTTCAGTGTAAGTCGATGCAATTAGGCGTTTTAATATTTAAGTTTAACCCTAAGTTTACTTTAGTTAACATTCTAATTAAACGCTCTCGGATGAGAATTCTCTTTGTGGAGTTAGCTTCGGAATGTCGATTTTGGTCTAGATTGAACCTTCTTTTTTGTCCCGAGTATTCCAAGATTTTTCTGTGCCCTTATGTGGTTTCTGACTTAATGTGACGGTTGGGTGTGGTACCCACTTTTTGTTGAGATGACCTCTTATGGAAATTTTGACTGCGCCATTTACTCTGGTATAATTTAATTTGGTATGATTGCATATCTCATTTGCGTGCATGGGGTTCCAAACGAGTTCGGAGAGCCCCGTCGAAGTTTTTAAGTTTTCGAAAAAAAGTTGAAAACTGGTGTATATATGCATAAAAATCAGCACTTTTTTCTAAAACATTAAAACCTCATATCTCCCTTATTTCTTGGCCAAATAAGGTGATTCAAAGTTCGGAAGCTTCATTTCATTGGTGGCTTTGGTGTAGAGTGATCAGAAGTTGTCGGGTGCATGTATTTTGAGGTAAACATAGCAATAAACTAGACTTCTTTGTCCTTTTCCGAGTTTTTGTTTTTGGTATTCTTGATTTGGTGATATCTTGGTCAGTTTAGCTCGGTTTTTTGTGATTCGAAGTCCCACGTGTTGGGAATTATGGAGGCTACCTCATGGAGTGTTTAAGGAGTGCCGGGAACCTTTTGATTTTTTTTAAAATTATGAGTTTTACCTGCTGCATGCTTTCTTTTTAAGTTGGTTAACGTGTGATTTTGTTGCATGTTAGGTTTAGCTATGTTTTGAGCTCCAAATTGTTTTCTATTTTGTAGCACAAGTTTGGGGTACTGTTTTGGGTCTTTTAGTTGAGTCAAATCCAAAAAGTTTAGTGTGGGCCCCACGATTCTTGTTTCAACTCTAAAATTGATCCGACTCTATTTGTTGTGATTTTGGTGTCTAAATGACCATAGTTATGTTGAGTTATTATATTTGCTAGCGTTACAACATTCAAAGGTTGTTCGGGAAGGAAAAGCTCTGGAGAAGTGACTTGGAGTGCCGTGATAGGCTAAATAGGCTTGAATTTATGATGTTGTCGTTCGGATGATTTAACTCCATATAAAATGGAGTAGTAGACTTGAGTCTGATAGTCTAAGTCATAGATTAGGTACTTTCATCTCTTGTTGAACTTCTTTATCTTCTTTCTCTAATTCTGCAGTTTTGACGCATTTTCGGAGGTTTGGTGCATCACTAGAGGTGTGAGATTGAGATACTATAGGCTTCGAGCCTTTTCTTTGATTTCTTGGAATGGACGCCATTCCACGGTGGGTGTTGCTAGATTGGATCCTATTAGAGATACCATCATCCCCCTGTTCGTTCTTTCTAGCTGGGCTTGGAGTGTATCACTAGCTGGGTGGACTCAGTGATTTCGACGATCGCCCCCGGGCCTCCCTTTCTAGTCGGGCAGGGAGTATTTTGCTGGCTGAGTGTCCCCTGGTCGCTCTTTCTAGCTGGGCTGGGAGTTGACTGCATGGTAGGACGACTCATGATTTCTACCTCAACCCCGATTCCCTCTCTCTAGCTGAGCTGGGAGTGGACTGTTAGGTTAAGTGCCCCTCCCACCCCCAAGGTCATTCTTTCTAGATAGGCTGGGAGTGCACTGCTTGTTGGGTGGAGTCTAATGTGTTATCTTGGTTACTTTGGGCTTGGAGCTCGGGTTTCTTCTTTCTAAGTAGACTTAGCTATTCTGTGTACCTGTCGGGCTTATGGGGGTTCATTCAGGTTTTATTTAACCTTGCGCACGAGTGTACCTTCTGGGCTTATTGGGTTCAAATTAGGTTTAGTTTAGTTGTACTTATTTTATTTCTGGTATGCTCATGTGCTTTTTTTTCATATCCGCTTTAATCTCTCTGTGTCTAGATTTTATCATTTCTTATTATTTTTACCCTTTTTTCTTAGTCAACCTTTGATGCTTAATGAATACCACATGCTACACTCTGCATCAATTTCATGATGCAGGTCCAGTACCAGTTACCAGGGGTGATTAGTTCTAGCCTTCTTTTGCAACTGTGATTTGGAGACGAGGGTTAGGACTTGGCATTTTGGGTTTGTCTTGTCTCCTTCTTTTTTTTTAGTTAGTCTTGTTGCTTTTGTGACGCACTTTGTTGTTGTCCAATTTTAGGACTTGTCCTCTTTATTAGAAAGCTCTATACTGGTGACTTCCAGTTTCTTGGTGGGATTTCTGTATATATTTATTTTGGATTGCTTCCTCTTTGTTGTCCTTGCATAGATGATTGTTTTCGCTAATTTCTACCCTTGCGCTCATTATTTGATATCTTGGTTATAAGTTTGCTTACCTACTGGTGGGGTATAGTAGGTACAATCATGACTCGAGAAATTAGGTCGTGACAGATTCCTACCGACTTACCTGATCTACCCAAGAGCATGCTATTGACTTCCTATTGAGTTTGAGATGGTTTTGTTCCAGCTATCATATTGCTCTTGCAGAGCTCAAGGAGCTTAGTGTACAACTTCAAGATCTTTTGGGTAAGGGGTTCATCGGGCCTAGTGTGTCACCTTGGGGCGCTCTTATTCTTTTTGTGAAGAAGAAGGATGGTACGATGCACATGTGTATTGATTATAGGCAATCGAATAAAATGATGGTGAAGAACCGTTACCCCAAGCCTACGATTGATGACTTATTTGACTAACTTCAGGGTGCCACAATGCTTTAGAAGGTTGATCTAAGGTTTGTTTACCATCAATTGAGGATTAAGGCTGCGGACATCCCTAAGACAATATTAGAACTCGATATGACCACTATAAGGTCTTGGTGATGTCTTGTGGGTTGACTAGTGCCCCTGCCACCTTTGCAAACTTGATGACATGGTGTTTACGTCATATTATTTTTTCATCATTCTATTCATAGATGACATTCTGTTATACTCGCGGAGTAGGAGTGACCATGAACAACATCTAAGGATTGTGCTTCATACTTGCAGAGATCATTGACTATGTACCAAGTTCTCAAAGTTTGAGTTTTGGCTTGATTCTATAGCGTTCTTGGGGAACATGGTCTCCAAGGATGGCATTATGATATATTTGGCAAAGGTTGAGGTTATTCCTGATTGGGTAGGCCTAGTTTGGTTATTGGGTTCGTAGCTTCATCGAATCGGTAGGCTACTATAGATGGTTTGTAGAGGGCTTCTCTACCATTGCACCACTTTTGACCCGGTTGACTCACCTTGATGTTCCTTTTGATTGGTGTGAGGAGTGTGAGTTGACCTTTCGAAAGCTCAAGGAGTTGTTCATTACCACTCCTCTATTGACTTTTCCAGTTAAGGGCGAGGGATTTATAGCCTATTATGATGCATTTGGAGTTGGTTTGGGTTGTGTTTTGATATACTATGTTCGGATTATTACTTATACGTCAAGGCAACTTAGGCTTTATGAGCGCAACTACCTCACTCATGACTTAGAGTTGGCAGGGATAGCTTTTGCGCTTAAGATCTAGAGGCACTACCTATATGGAGATAATTGAGAGATCTACACTGATCATATGATTCTTTAGTACATCATGAGCCAGAAAGACTTTAATTCAAGGCAGTGCCGTTGCATTGAGATTCTAAAGGAATATGACCTCTCTATTCTCTACTATTTAGGCAAGACAAGTGTGTTAGCAGACACCTTAAGTCAGAAGGCAGTAAGTATAGGTAATATAGCCTTCTTATCTACCATGGAGAAACCTTTGACTTTGGATATTCAGTCCTTAGCTAATCAGATGGTTTGTGTCACACCCCGAAATTTCCCCAAAAATTTTTGAGATAAGATTCGAGTTATTCTTTACTTGTGAATAAGATCGTATTGTGTGATTCTTAAATTAAATATATGTGTAAAGGTAAGTTCTTTAGTGTGGGAATGATTTTTTATATCAATTAAGGTCACTAAAAACTCCTAGCACAAAATTGAGTTGAAAGTTTCCTTATCGATTAAGTTTTGACATAAGATTTTACTTAGGTCAAATTAAAATTAAACGACCATATCTCTTAGAATATAAAGAGTAACATGGACAATAGCCTATCAAATCAAAGGTATTTGAATCCTCTTTCCAAAGCCACCAATTTCTCGTCAATCCAAGGTCTGAGTAAAAAGTTATGACCATTTTAGTAACCTGGTAAAGTGTTGTTATGGATTAGTAGATGGGAAAACATTAAAAAGGGTCATTTTTGTCATTTTACCTCTAAGAAATCCTAAACTAATTTCCGTACTAATTAAATACCCAGAACAATAAGAATTTCATCTATTAATCCATCATTCTCTTCTCTCTCAAACCATAAGGCAAAACCCTAAGAAAAAATCAGAGTAGAAGACTCCATTCAAGATTCTTTCAATCTTTTTCAAGATTCTTCTTCAAGGTAAGTCTTTCTCCAAGAATTCCATTTTGCCAACTCAAATTCCTCCATACAATTATTAATCACTAATAAAAATTATAATTCTTGGCCATAGAGTTTTAAGAAACTAATTCAAAAAATCTCAAGAAAGGTTTTCTTGATTTTTCTCCTTCAAGTTGGGGTTTCAAGGCTTTTAATCAAGTTCTTATTCAAGATTCTTCAAGAACCTTGTTCTTTCAAGTATTTCAGGATATTATAGTGTTGGACTAGTTTGTCCTCACGCCCTACATCTACTTTTAGATAAGTAAAAGAGTAATCTAGGATTCTTTCCCTAGATTTGAGTTTTCTTGAGATAAGTTGATTTTGAGTTCTTGAGTTCGTGTTTCTTTTAAAAATTCTATTCCTAATTATTAAATTTCTATATTCTTATTGAGATCCTTGTGTTGATTTGTTCATGTCTATATTTTAGCATAAACCCTATTTTGAGTTATAAATTTTGATTTTTTTTTTATAAAGCCAACATTTGAGTTCTTAAACTGAATTTTGGGAAAGTTAAGATGAGTTTTGAGAAATAGTTTCTAAAATATGATTAGTATGACAATCGAGTATGACATCAATATTTCATCAGTACGGTATCTAGTCATGTCATCAATTGTAAAACCCCAAAAATAGTAGGTTAAACTATAGCCTAACGTAAGGGTTAAAAATCATGAAATGACTCATCGTGTTTTAGAAGGTTATTTAGGGTTGAAATGAGGGTTATTTTCGTCAAGGCCAAGGGGCAAGTGCCAAGGAAAATGGGCCAAGCTAAAGCCAAAGTCCAAGGCTGCCCCTAACTTGAGCACACTACCTCACCCTTCATGAGTAGGACCACGTATTGTGGTCCTCACCACGGCTCGTGAAGGGGGCTCGTGGACTTGCCTTGGCCATGGCAGAATGGCCACCCAAAAACCTGGCTACTACCTCAAACATCACGGAAGGGACCACGGCTCGTGGAGCCATTCGTGAAGATGACTTAGGCATGGTGGCTTGGGTAAAAAGTGGCCTAGCTACTGCCTCAAGGACCATGAGAGAGACCACGGCTCGTGGAGCCCCTTGTGGTAATGCCTTGGGCTTGTGAGCTTAAGGCACCAAGTCCCTAGCAACTGTCCCACCTTCACGAGTGGGACCATGGGTCGTGGTCATCACCACGGCTCGTGAAGGTGGCTCGTGGTGCCTGACAAGGTCACTTAAATGAGGGTCAATTGATTAATTTTCTTTTTAAGTCCAAGTAAAGTGAGTATTTTTAGGGGTGCTATATAAGTTGTTTTAAGTCCAAATTCACCCAAAGTAAGTCATTATACTCAAACACCTAAATAAAACCAAAAGTTCTCATCCTCTCAATATTTCTCTTTCTAAAACTCAAGTAAGAAGAAAGATGCAATTGGAGCTAGGGTTTGTAGATTTCAAAGGCTCTTCCTCAAATTTCTTGGAGTTTCTTAATCAAGGTTGATTTGAATGATGTTATCAAAGACACAACTTCCAATCCAAGTGTCAACGGTCGTTCAATAGTAATATAGCCCAACCAAGGGTTGGGGTCCAGTCCCAAGTGAGCGGTTTCTGAGAATTAAGAGTCAAGCGCAAATATGCTAGAGTTAACCATAGCTAAAAACATTATCGAGTAAAAACATCATAAATTAAGGGGTTGACATGAATGCAAATTATCAATCAGGGGTTTGTATTCAATTAATGAAAAAAAATAAGGAAAATAAGAAGATGTGAATATAGGGAGATGAGATTCCTGAGATGTGATAGGAATATGGGATAAACTACACAAGCGGGTAAATGCTACTGATAGTTAATGGCTAAACATTTGTAACTAGGCTAGACTTTAGTGGGGGTAAATTCTCTCTTGAACAACTTACCCCGAATCAACTCGATTTCTCTTGAACACCGAGTTACTACTTTTAAGCACAACCTCCACCTTAGCCCATTCGCTCTCTCGAGCTGAATGTGTGGGAAAAGCTCTAGGATTCACTCTCTCAAGTTGAACTCACGACAACCCAATAACCACCGGCTATAGATTTAGTAGTCTTAGTTTTAAAACCTCTCTCTTGAGCAAGACAAAAACACTAAGATGAAATCGTATTTGGAACTTCAATCCCATTAGGTTCCAACACACCTACTAAATGAAATCACATTTACATAGCAAATAGACAAACAATAAGCAATACCCAACATGAAATTTAACCCACATTTACAAAATCTCACCCCAAGTATTGGGGTTTTAGCTAGACATAGAAAATGGAAGAAAATGATACCAAATCGAAGTAACATCAACTGGATATGATTTATATTCACTTTAAACGAGTATAGGATGAAGAATCTTCAACACCCACTTCCAATTTGTTGGAATTGGAAGTCTTCAAATCTTCAAAAGCTAAGAACAAGGACTCTCTACTTGAAACTTAGAAAAATAAAATGTTGTATCTATAATTGCATACTAGTATTTATAGTTGTCTTAAAATGTGTTGCGAAGGATCACTTGGAGCAGTTAGTCAGGATCACTGATACACTCGACAATTCGCCGTTTGGTCTGCTTCATCGCCTTTCAGCTTTTGCCTTCAGCATCTTCGCGTTCAGGATAATTGGGCGATATAGTAGTGCTTTATGGAACTGTTCGGTGATGTGTCGAATGCTCTTTTTCATCGCCGACTTGCTCTTTTACTTCAGGGCACATCTTAATGGAACAATGGGAGAGGTTAAGGCCATTTGGCTAATCACCCAATGGTTTAGGCGATCCTCAAACCTTGTTTTCTTCGTCTTTCAGTCGTTTTGTTCCTTTTTACAAAGTAGTGTCCATGCTTTGCCTCAAACTCCAAATACCTGAAACTTAAGGGTTTACATCAGTTATTGAGACAAAATATGCATTTAAGGGCACTAATTCTATTAAAATGAAGCCCTAAATGAGTCCAAATTGTTGCCTCATCAACATCTCCAATTTCGACTTTTGCTTGTCCTCAAGTAAAACTCATGTTTTGCAGTTCAAAAACGATGTCTCGAATAGTGCTACACAAGACTCAATCATGAATGCACACATAAGACTTAATTTACTCATGCGAAGGTCAAATGTGCAGTCAAAGTTTCAAGTTGTGACACACCATTATCAAAGAATCTCAAGCTCACTATACTTGCTTCAAATGCAAGTTCAAGCTCAACTAAAGTATTCAAATGCCTTCACACAAAGAGTGATTCCATATTCACACACAATGGTTCAACAATTTAAAGCTCTAGAATCAAATTTAACGCTCACACTCACAAAGAAGAACACTATGCATGCTTTCACCCATAGGTTTGCCCGTATTTTCCAATAGTCAATTGTTTCAGCTCACTCAAGATCAAAAAGGTCTTTTCAAGGCTTGTAATGGGACTGAGTGCGAAGGTATGGTCATTTAGGTTCCGTGACATTCATCCTCATGAAATTTGGTGCTCACAACACTTCCTTTCTTCTTCTTTCATCATTTTCTTTAGTGCTCATAAGTCATTCCATTATTCACTTTCCATGGATAGTTCGAAAACCCCATTTCTTTAGTAATTTATTCCATGACTTTTTCTTTTGCATTCTTTTCTTCTCTTTTTTTTTTTTTTTTTTGTATGGAGGGATTCCATTTCTTTTCAAAACCATGGGTTAAAGGAGACTTTTCCTGCACTTCTTCTCTTTTCACCACACCCCCAACTTAGACTTTTGGCCTAAGTTGGCTATTCAATCAACCACAAATCAAGAAGATTATATGTAGTGGATTTAAGAAAGTTTATATTTCCATCAAGTTTCTTCCAAAGAAAGGTAAGGCTTAAGAGGTGTTCAGAAGAGGTTCACACACTCACAAGGTAGGCCACAAAAGAGATATATGTCAAATTGGCTCACACTTTTCGAAGTTGCCTAAGATCATATCAAGAGATAGCCTTGCTTAGTCAACCAGAACAATGGAGAAAATTCTAGATGTTATCATGCATGCTTCACAGTAAGCTCATCACACAAGGCATCGACACCAAAGTAAAACAAGACTCCAAACTTTTGCTAGTGTGGAACGATCATCAAAAGATACTTGATTTTGATAATTGGCTACTCACAACGAGATGCAAAGAGTTCTCATATTGTCTATGCAACTTCATTTGGCCTCATCGTAACCGCATATTCATGTTTGTTCGATTATGAGCACTATTCAAGTCATCGGTATTGATCAAAACTAATACTCAAATTTGCAAGAGAATAACCACATTCAACACATACAAGAGGTGGAAATTTTTTTCGAAAGGGTCAAAAATTATTTTCAATTAAAAACAAGGAGCCACAAGCTCTAACATTCCACAAAAAGCAGTGTAACACAAATTTAGCACAAATCCCAAATAGATAAACAAAATAAGAGTCATAATCAACACACAAATGTAGGCCGCACACCACAACAAATCAAAACCATTTGTCCTTAAATACAAATAAAAATATTTAAAAGTGAAATAGAGCAAAACAGAGAGGGAGGTAAAGAGGGGGTCCTGTCTTCACAGTCACTCCGTCTGTCTGGGCATCAGTGCCCGATGCCTCATCCTAAGCTTTGGCATCAGTGCCAGAGTCACCTCAGGAGGAAAAACAGTACCACATTCACCAAATTTTGTTGAGCGTGAGTCCGCTAAGAAGATATGCACCGCCCTGCAGAATCCTCGAGCCCATGAAGGAATATTAGGGTCTAGGGTAATGGTCTTCCTGGCAGAAGTGGGCTTCTTGCCCTTGCCTTTCCCAGTTGTTGTGGTTGGTTTCGTAGCTTTGCCATTTGACGTAGCTGCATCCTCATTTATCGCAATCCCTTTGGCCTTCTCTTAGGCTGGTGTTATTTTTTCAGCAGCTTTTGATTTAGTCATGTCTGCAAAGTCTTGAAGATAAGATAGAAAAACTTAAACAAAAGCGTAGAAGAACAATTACAGACGGATTTTCCAAACCAGAGGGTGAATCGCCGAATTTCTTGGGTGAGCTAGATCGGGCTTGCCGAACGAATTGGCTCAAAACACTGCAGCAAGTAGGCGATGGGGGAACCACTCGACGTGTTATCGATAGCTTTCAGCGAATAAGGATAGGCTCTCTGAAAGTTCTAGTACACAAAAGGATCAGGGGTGTAGACAAAGGGCGAAAGAGAATACTCTCGACGAGTAGCCGAGTGCTTTTGGCGGATTCATGCTTCTCGACGAAAGTTACAGTATTCAACTATCAAATAAAGAATGAAATTAAAGGCGAGATGAGGACATTAGGCGAACCACATAGTGGTTCGGTGAGCTCGACCCAGCTTACCAAATAGCCCAGCGTATATTTTCAATCCAACTTCTCGAATTTAACCCCGCAACCACCGAAAACAAAATCAAAGCATGTACTAGTTAAATTAAGGTAGGACCCATAACACCCAAACACAACCCTACAAATTTTAATCCAGTGTAAGGCATAGAATTAAAGGAATTGAATAGTCACAACTACTCGAGCAAGATTATCAAATTAAATCATACATGTAAGCAATCTAATCCTATCAGGTAGGACCAAAACACTTCAACAAGATCAGGCTATTGCAAATGAGTAAAATTTTTGATAAAATAAACTCGGGGCATTGAAAACCAACCTTTGATGTCAATAAAGAGAAGATTGAAATGTTAGGCGGCAATGTAATGCAATTTCGAGCACAAATCAACAATAATAATACTCTAAAAACACAAGAAATAAGGAAACTAGAGTGCGTGTGTGAGTTTGGGAAAATAAAAAGTGAGGGAAAGTGAATGAGTTTGCAAATTTTAAACCTTTTGCCTGTAAGACCGTCCAGTTCTCGCCCACTCAGTGACATTAGTCAAGCTTGCCTATCCAGTTGGTGATATGTCGAGTGTTTACTTTCCTCGCCAAATTTTACAGGACCTCCAGTTAGTGTGAGGGCCCCATCGATGGTCTCCATTGGGATCTCCAACATGCTCAGTGACTCATCAATAATTTCCTGGGCTCGTCGAGTTTTACAAACTCCAATTTGAAGATTGCTTGAGTCAAACGGCAGATTAGGTCGGGATCACCAACCTCTTCGGCGACTCGTCGACTGGACAAATTGCTAGCCACCCTGGACTTTTTGAACACTTTCCACACTTCAATTTGTACAAATAACACACCATTATTTTACCAAAACACAAATAAAAACAATAAGGGGTTTTGGGTTGCCACCCAAACAACGCCTTAGTTAACGTCGTGGTACGACGCAAGTCCACGATCAAGTTCCACTAGTGTGGTTTGCCACAATATCATTAGGCAACCCTTTTTTTAGATCTTTATAGCGCTCATTTAGTACTTGGTTCATTTGAGATCCTAGTAGCTGGATGAGCATGGCATGGGAAGTTGACATCTGGTTCAACAACAATACGTTCTCCCTGAGTTCCTCTAGTACCCTTTCCTGCATATTTGCTTTCCGGAGAAAGGAGCGTGAGCATTGTGTCAGTTTGTTCATCCCCCTTATTCTTTGATTTTCTTTGCTTATGAGGAGGGATATATTGGTCTTTCTTGATGCACTAGACATCAAGCTCTCTAATCTTTTTGACCAACTCATCAATCTGAGTCATCAGTGTGCCCATCATCAATTCCTTTTCTACTTCTTGGTTTTTCTCGGCCATGTGATCAAGCAGTGGGACTTCTATTGCATATGGCTATTTTGCAATGCTACCCGAAATGGGTTGAACTGCCAATACCTTGTTTCCAATACCAATAATTCTGTAGAAACATTCATGGAGGACTATATCGAGAATTTCATGAGTTGGGCTTTGAGTTATCAATTCTTTAAACCTTGCCCATGCTGATGGATCCGTTCACCTTCCAATTGTTTGAAGGTTAGGATATGATCTATGACCAGCATTACTTCCAATGGAGGAAACTCCATTTGTTCGTGAGTACTACTCAACCTACTCACGTCCTGTGTTTCGAAGCTCAAACCAACAAAACAAAACTAAAAATTAAGTAAGTATAACAACGACTAACAAAAGTGAAATTCAACTCGACTCAAAATTCTCAAGTAACACCACTCCCCGCAGCGGCGCCAATTTGATTTGAATGATGTAATCAAAGACACCACTTCCAATTCAAGTGTCAACGGTCGTTCAATAGTTATATAACCAAACCAAGGGTTGGGGTCGAGTCCCAAGGGAGCCGTTTTTGAGAATTAAGAGTCAAGCACGAATATGCTAGAGTTAACCATAGTTAAAAACATTACCGAGTAAAAACATCATAAATTAAGGGGTTGACACAAATGTCGATTATCAATGAGGGGTTTCTATTCAATTAATGAATAAAAACAGCGAAAATAAGAAGATGCGAATATAGGGAGATGAGATTCTTGGGATGTGATAGGAATATGAGATAAAATACACAAACGGATAAATGTTATTGATAGTCAATTGCTGAACATTTGTAACTAGGCTAGACTTTAGTGGCGGTAAATTATCTCTCGAGCAACTTAACCATAAATCAACTCGATTTCTCTAGAACACTAAGTTGCTGCTTTTAAGCACAACCTCCGCCTTAGCCCATTCACTCTCTCGAGCTGAATGTGTGGGAAAAGGCCTAGGATTCACTCTCTCGAGCTAAACACACGACGACCCAATAACCACCAGCTATCGATTTAGTAGTCTAAGTTTTAAAACCTCTCTCTCGAGCAAGTCAAAAACACTAAGATGAAATCATATTTGCAAATACAATCCCATTAAGTTGTAACATAACTACTAAATGAAATCATATTTACACAGAAAACAGACTAACAATAAGCAATACCCAACAAGAAATTTAACCCATATTCACAAAATTACACCCCTATAATTAGTGTTTTATTTAGACATAGAAAAAAGAAAGAAAATGTTACCAAATCGAAGTAACATCAACTGGGTATTCACGTTAAACAAGTCTAGGATGAAGAATCTTCAACACCCACTACCAATTTCTTGGAATTGGAAGTCTTCAAATCTTCAAAAGCTAAGAACAAGGTCTCTCTACTTGAAACTTAGAAAAATAAAATTTTGTATTTGAAATTGCATACTTCGATAAATATTTAAACTAGTATTCATAGTTTTCTCAAGATGTGTTGCGAAGAATCACTCGGCGCAGTTAGTCAAAATTGCCGATGCACTCGGCGATCCGCCCTTTGGTCTACTTTATTTCCTTTCAGCTTTTGCCTTTAGCATCTTCGCATTTTGGATAATTGGACGATACAGTTCTACTTCGTGGAACTATTCGGTGACGTGTCAATTGCTCTTTTTTATCACCAACTTGATCTTTTCCTTCAGGCTCAACTTAATGGAACAGTGGATGAGGTTAAGGCCATTTGGCGAATCGCCCAATGGCTTAGGCGATCCTCAGGCCTTCTTTTCTTTGTCTTTTCAGCCATTTTGTTCATTTTTGCCAAGTAGTGTCATTGGTTTGCCTCTAACTCCAAATACGTAAAACTTAAGGATTTACATTAGTTATTAAGACAAAATATGCATTTGAGGACACTAATTCTATTAAAATTAAGCCCTAAATGAGTCCAAATTGTGGACTCATCAACACCCCTAACATAAACTTTTGTTTATCCTCAAGTAAAGCTAAAGTTCGATAGTTAAAAAAGGATGTCTCGAACAGTGCTACACAAGACTCAATCATGAATGCACACATAAGTCTCAATTTACTCATGCAAAGATCAAATGTGCACTCAAAGTTTCAAGTTGTGACACACCATTATCAAAGAATCTCAAGCTCACTATACTTGCTTCAAATGCAAGTTCAAGCTCAACTAAGGTGTTCAAATTTTCTCACACAAAGAATGATTGCATATTCACACACAATGGTTCAATAATTTAAAGCTCCAGAATTAAATGCAACGCTCACACTCACAAAGAAGAACACTATGCATGCTTTCACCTATAGGTTTGCCCGTATTTTCCAATAGACAATTGTTTCAGCTCACTCAAGATCAAAAAGATCTTTTAAATGCTTGTAATGGGGCTGAGTGCAAAGGTATGGTCATTTAGGCTCAGTGACTTTCATCCTCATGAAATGTGGTGCTCACAACATTTTCTTTCCTCTTCTTTCATCATTTTCTTTAGTGCTCGTAAGTCATTCCATTATTCACTTTTCATGGATTGTTCGAAAACCCCATTTCTTCTATACTTTATTCCATGACTTTTCCTTTTCATTCTTTTCTTTTCTCTTCTCTTTTTTTTTTGTATGGAGGGGTTCCATTTTTTTTTTCAAAACCATGGGTTAAAGGAGACTTTTCTTGCACTTCCTAACTAGCCTTCTCTTTTCACCACACCCCAAACTTATGCTTTTGGCCTAAGTTGGCTATTCAATCAACCACAAATCAAGAGGATTATATGTGGTGGATTTAAGAAAGGTTATATTTTCATCAAGTTTCTTCCAAAGAAAGGTAAGGCTAAAAGGGTGTTCAAAATTGGTTCACACACTCACAATGTAGGCTACAAAAGAGGTAGATGTCAAATAGGCTCACACTCTTTGAAGTAGCCTAAGATCAGATCAAGAGATAGTCGTACTTAGTCAATTGGACCAGTGGGGAAAATTCTAGGTGTTATCATTCATGTATGGTTCACAGCAAACTCATCACACAAGGCATCGACACCAAAGTAAAACAAGACTCCCCACTTTTGCTAGTGTGTAACGATCCCTACTACAGACTCGATTTGATAATTGGCTAGTCACTATGGGATGCAAAGAGCTCACTTATTGTATATGCAACTTCATTGGGCCTTATCTTAGCTGCACATTCATGTTTGTTCGATTATGAGCACTATTTGAGTCATCGGTATTGATCAAAACTGATACTCAAATTTGCAAGAGAACAACCAGATTCAACACATACAAGAGGTGGAATTTTTTTCCGAAACAGTCAAAATTCATTTTCAATTAAAAACAAGGAGCCAGAAGCTCAAACCTTCCACAAAAAGTAGTGTAACACAAATTTAGCACAAAGCCCAAATAGATAAACAAAATAAGAGTCATAATTAGCACACAAAGGTAGGCCTCACCCTACCACAAATAAAAACTATTTGTCCTTAAATGCAAATAAAATATTCAAAAGTGAAATAAAGCAAAATAGAGAGGGAGTTAAAGAAGGGTTTATGTCTACACAGTCGCTCTGTTTGTCAGGGCATAAGTGCCCGATACCTTACCCTTAGCCTAGGCATTAGTGCCAAGAATCACCTCGGGAGGAACAACAGTACCAGATTCACCAAGTTTTGTAAAGCGTGAGTCGCCAAGAAGATTTGTACAGCCCTGCAGAATCCCCAGAAGCATGAAGTAATATTAGGGTCTAGGGTAATGGTCTTCCTAGCAGAAGTGGGCTTCTTTCCCTTGCTTTTACTAGTAGTTGTGGCTGGTTTCGTAGCTTTGCCTTTCGACTTAGCTGCATCCTCATTTATCGCAATCCTTTTGGCCTTCTCTTGGGCTGGTGTTATTCTTTCAACATCTTTTGATTTAGTCATGTCTGCAAAGTCTTAAAGAGAAGTTAGAAAAAGTTAAACAAAAGTGCAGCAGAACAATTACAGACAGATTTGCCAAACCAGAGGGCGAATCACTGAATTTCTTGGGCGAGCTAGATTGACCTTGCCGAAGGAATTAGATCTAAACACTACAGCAAGTAGGCAATGGCGGAACCACTCAGTGTGACGCCAATAGCTTTTGGCGAACAAGGATAGGCTCACAGAAAGTTCTAGTGCACAAAAGGATCAGGGGTGCAGAAAAAAGGCAAAAGAGAATACTCTCGATGAGTCGTCGAGTGCTTTCGGCGACATCGTGCCTCTTACCGAAAGTTACGGTATTCAACTATCAAGTAAAGCATGAAAGTAAAGGCGAGATGAGGACATTAGGCGACCCGCTGAGTGGTTCGGTAGCTCGATCCAGCTCGCTAAACTGCCCAATATGCATATTTTCAACCCAACTTCTCGATTTTAACCCCGCAACCCCTGAAAACAAAATCAAAGTACATACTAGTTAAATTAAGGTAGGACCCATAACACCCAAAACACAACCCCTCGAATTTTAATCCAATTTAAGGCATACAATTATGGGAATTCAATAGTCACAACTACTCGGGCAAGATTATCAAATTAAATCATGCATGCAAATAACCTAATCCTATCAGGCAGGACCATAACACTTCAACAAGATCAGACTATTGAAAATGAGTAAGATTTTTGATAAAATAAACTTGGGGCATAGTAAACCAACCTTTAGTGTCAATAAAGAGAAGATTGAAATGCTAGGCGGCAATGTAATCCAATTTCGAGCACAACTCAACACTAATAATACTCTAAACATGCAAGAAATATGGAAACTAGAGTGCGTGTGTGAGTTTGGGCAAATAAAAAGTGAGGGAAAGTGAATGAGTTTGCAACTTTTAAACCTTTTCCTGCAAGACCATCTAGTTCTAGCCCACTCTACGACATTAGTCAAGCTCGCCTATCCACTCAGCAAAACGCTGAGTGTTAAGTTTCCTCGCCCAATTTTACAAGACCTCCAGTTAGTCTGGGGGTCCCAATAGTGGTCTCCATCGAGATCGCCGACATGGTTGGCAACTCGGCAATAATTTTCTGGGTGCACCAAGTTTTACAGACTCCAATTTGAAGATTGCTTGAGTCAAATGGCGAATTAGGTTGGGATCGCCAACCTCTTCGGTGACTCGTCAACTGGACCTGTTGCTAGGCACCCTGCATTTTTTGAACACTTTCCACACTTCAATATGTACAAAAAACACACTATTATTTTACCAAAACATAAATAAAGGCAATAAGGGGTTTTGGGTTCCCTCCCAAACAACGTCTTAGTTAATGTCGTGGCATGACGCAAGTCCATGCTCAATTTCCACTAGTGTGGTTTGCCTCAATTTCATCAGGAAACCCCTTTTTTGGATCTTTATAGCGTTCATTTAGTACTTGGTCCATTTGGGATCCTAGTAACTGGATGAGCATAGTATGTGAAGTTGACATCTGCTTCAATAGCAATACGTTCTCCCTAAGTTCCTCCAGTACCCTTTCTAGAGTACTTGCTTTCTGAAGAAGGAGTGTGATCATTGCTTCAGTTTGTCCATCCCCCTTATTCTTTGATTTTTCATCGGTCATGATAAGGGACATAGCGGTCTTTCTTGATGCACTGGACGTCAAGCTCTCTAAAATTTTTGACCAACTCATCCATCCGAGTCATTAGTGCAGCCATCAGGAAGTCCTTTTCTACTTCTTGGTTTTTCACGGCCATGTGATCAAGTAGTTGGACTGCTATCACATATGGCTATTTGGCAATGCTACTGGAATGAGTTGATATGCCAACACCTTGTTTCTGGGACCAAGACTTCTGTAGAAACAGTCAAGGAGGACTATATCGGGAATTTCATGAGTTGCGAATTGAGTTATCAATTCTTTAAACCTTGCCAATGTCCAATGGATCCGTTCACCTTTCAATTGTTTGAAGGTTAGGGTCTGATCTATGACCAGCATTACTTCCAATAGAGGAAACTCCATTTTTTCGTGAGTACTGCTTGACCTACTCACTTTCTGTGTTTTGAAGCTCAAACAAATAAAACAAAATTAAAAATCAAGTATAACTACGACTAACAAAAGCAAAATTCAACTCAACTCGAAATTCTCAAGTAACACCACTCCCTGACAGCGACGCCATTTTGATTTGAATGACGTTATCAAAGACACACTTTCCAATTCAAGTGTCCACAGTCGTTCAATAGTAATATAACCCAACCAAGGGTTGGGGTCGAGTCCCAAGGGAGCGGTTTTTGAGAATTAAGAGTCAAGCATGAATTTGCTAGAGTTAACTAGAATTAAAAATATTATCGAGTAAAAACATCATAAATTAAGGGGTTGACACAAATGTCAATTATCAATGGGGGTTTTGTATTCAATTAATGAACAAAAATAGTGAAAATAAGAAGATGCAAATATAAGGAGACGGGATCTTGGGATGTGATAGGAATATGAGATAAAATACACAAGAGGATAAATGTTATTTATCGTCAATTACTGAACATTTGTAACTAGTCTAGACTTTAGTGGGGGTAAATTATCTCTTGAGCAACTTACCCTAAATCAACTCGATTTCTCTCAAACACCAAGTTGCCGTTTTTAAGCACAACCTCCGCCTTAGCCCATTCACTCTCTCGAGCTGAATGTGTGGGAAAAGGCCTAAGATTCACTCTCTCAATATAAACCCACGACGACCTAATAACCACCGGCTATCGATTTAGTAGTCTTAGTTTTAAAACGTCTCTCTAGAGCAAGCCAAAAATACTAAGATGAAATCGTATTTGCAAATACAATCCCATTAAGTTCCAACACAACTACTAAACAAAATCACAGTTACACAACAAATAGACTAACAATAAGCAATACCAAACAGGAAATTTAGCCCATATTCACAAAATCACACCCCAAGAATTGGGGTTTTAGCTAGACATAGAAAAAAAGGAAGAAAATGATACCAAATCAATGTAACATCAACTAGGTATGATTTATATTCACTTTAAATAAGTCTAGGATGAAGAGTCTTCAACATCCACTTCCAATTTCTTAGAATTGGAAGTCTTCAAATCTTCAAAAGCTAAGAACAAGGTCTCTCTAGTTGAAATTTTGAAAAATAAAATGTTGTATCTGAAATTCCATACTAGGATAAAATTTTAAACTAGTATTTACAATTGTCTCAAAATATGTTGTGAAGGATCACTCGTCGCAGTTAGTCGGGATCGCTGATGCACTCGGTGATCCGCCTTTTGGTCTGCTTCTTCATCTTTTAGCTTTTGCCTTTAGCATCTTCGTGTTATAGATAATTGGGCGATATAGTATTGCTTCGCGAAACTATTTGGCGACGCGCCGATTGCTCTTTTTCACTGCCGACTTGATCTTTTCCTTTAGGGCTCAGCTTACTGGAACAATTGGCGAGGTTAGGGCTATTTGGCTAATCGCCCAATGGTTTAGGCGATCCTCAGGCCTTCTTTTCTTCATCTTTTCAGCCGTTTTATTCCCTTTTTCCAAGTAGTGTCCATGTTTTGCCTCAAACTCCAAATATCTGAAACTTAAGGATTTACATCAGTTATTGAGACAAAATATGCATTTGAGGACACTAATTCTATTAAAATGAAGCCCTAAATGAGTTCAAATTGTGGACACATCAAAGGTATGGTGGCTTTTCATCTATGGATAGTTTCCACCCATAGAGTCCCTTCAAAACTTAATTTCATGATTTCAAGTTCTCCTAAAAACTTAGGGATCCAATCCATGTCATGGGTCCTTTTCCAAAATGTTTTCAATTACTTATTTATGGTTAATTATGGTTGTTTATGATGAATTATGATTGGATTGATGGAGTAGTGTTGATTTAAGATGAAATCTGCCCATGGACCCATGATTTCCCCATATTGCTAAACTATGAATTGATGATGTGGGTTGATTGATATTAGAAGTATGTCAATTGATTATGTTTATGTTGATTTTGTTATTGAATCATTAAATTCCCCTTATCTTATGTAGTAATTGTAGATGTTTGGGTTGAGTTTGATTTATAGCCTTGAAGGGCAAATTATGTGGGTTTGAACATGTTGATGAGAATTATGTATGACCTTATGATTCACTTAGATAGTGAAGATCCTATGACTATTGTGTAATTGTGGTGTGGTTGCAAGCTCATTCTCCCCATACCCCTACACATGACTATGTATGAAATGTCTATGACTATGATAGTATTGTTGTGTTGAATGAAAGACTATTCTCATGAACACACTACGAATCTATGAGCTATTTATGATACTATGTTGCTTTGAGTGCCTTAAGAATTCTTTCATGAAGATGAACTTAAGTAAAGACTTAATATGAATTTTAAAGGGAATTATTCTTTGCACTGAGTGGACATGAATATGAGATGGAAGCTTTTATGCTTGAAAGTCTGGCTTCCCAAAGTATGTTATCTCATGAGATGGAAACATTTTATGTCAGAAAGTCTGGGTTTCTAGTAGCAATCTCCTTATCCCATAATTATGTGCCCGCATAGGTCTATAGCTAGTGGATCCACCTAAATGCTATTATGTTAGTTCTACCTTAGGCAAGTAGGAAACTTCTTTTCGGTGTGGGGGTAAGACACCGGATTCCATGTAGATCAACATGGTCTATGTCGGTTAATGTTATATTTTCCTATATGATAAGAGTATGAATATGACAAGAACATGAACTATAAATTTGACTTCTTTAGAAGTACTACTTAGTATGAATAGGGGTATGGGACTCCATTTATGCATTGCACAAGTAGGCTTTAAGGGTGGTTGTGTTGAGGTTCTCTTATGCTATGAAGACTTATGAAATATGCATGTATGATATGTATTATTGTTAAGGATGACTTTACTTTCTACAAGTTATGAATATGAATAATTCCTTGTATTTAAATGTTGGCTAATGATGAGGTCAAGGTGATATGTATGATGTTGGTGACCTAAAAGTGGTACTTATACTTAGGTAGGATTATGGGATCTTACCTAGGCATTGCACAAGTATAGCTTTGGGGTGAATATGATATGGATTGACTTATGATTCTTCACAAATGTGCATAATGACTTTTAAACTTGATAAATGCATGGTTTGAACTAAATGTCCCCTTTTAAGCATGTTTTAAGGATTTTATGCATGGCTTCCATACTTAGTATATTTTGTGCTAACCCATATTCTCTACCTTTTTCTATAAATGTAGGTCTCGGTCGTTGAGGTTGCTTCTCTTTGATTGAAGGCTTGGATTGATTCTCTCCTTGCCTTGGTGAGTCCTCATGGTTCGAGGATAAGAGCTATTCTTTCTAGTTTCCTTTCATATGTTCTACTTAGATACTTTATTGTAAAAGGCTATGACCTTATTTGAGATTCTATTTTAGTAGATAGTTCATTGAGATAATGTTTAGCTTTCTATTTTTGACATTACAGAAAAGACTTCAATTGTAAAAGTTTTAAATTCCACAATATTTCTATTACCTATGTTTATGATTATGCTAAGGGCTTGTATCAAACCCCTTTGAGGTCGAGTACGTCGTGTTACATCTGGGGCTACCCCTGGGTCGTACATTAATGTTTATGCAGTATGAATTCCCGAGTCATTAATGATCATATTAAAATATGATTTTGATATGTTTTTGAGAAAGAATTTTTAAGTATGAATTGAGTAAGAGTATAAGGGGACTATGTATTCCAAAGATAGTAATTTTACATTGAGATTTCCAAATGAGTAATGTGTTCAAAAGATATTTCAAGAGTAGTTACCTCTTTTAAGAGGGTAGTTTGAGCAATTATCTCAAACCAGAGAAGAATTATGTTTTTAGACATATGAGCGAGATCATATTATAGGAATTAGAATTGAGCACTGATATGGGGGAGAGTTCAAACAACTCACAACCCCCTCAAACCATGTATTCCAACATGGTTAAAGGGTCATACTTTTGAGATGATTCCTTATTGCATTAAAGCATAGCTTAGTAAATCCACTTAGTTGAGGAGTCCTATATCCCAGTAAGGTATAGGATAGCTCTGGCAACGTGGGCGAGATTTTGTATTATCACGTAACTCATTGTGATGGTTGTTGGTTAGAGAATCTCCCAATAGAGTTAATGTGTATTTATGTTAAGTCAAGAGATAAGAAAATATTTTTTAAAGCTTTAAATGATTTTACTCCTTTATTTCTTTAAATTCAACTTGAGTTCATCGTTATATATTCTCATTCTTTCTTTCAATTATTTGTCATTCGGCTATATTATGTACTCATACATTCAATGTACTAATGTCATTCGACCTGCATCTTTTAATGATGCAGATACAGGTTATTAGGATCCTCAACAAGAGTTTGTTGAGATCACTTCATCTGCTCGTCTACTTATGAGTGAGACCTTTTTGCTTACGAAGTACTCCAATTTTATGAGTTGTTAGTAGTAGTTCTTTTGAGGATTCGTGGGTTTTGTCCTGATACTTATCTTTGAATAGTAGGGGCTTCATAGATAGACAATTTTGGAGAGTCTTTCAGTTTCAAGTACTTTATTTAAAACCTACGTTCATACTCGGTATATTCAACAAAGTTTTGAGATTTAGTAAACTATTTTGAAACATTTATTTCAAGTTGATAGTTATATATGCTTGATAGTGTTTTTCTTGTAGTCGACTAGGATAAGGGTTTGCTTGGGGATCAACAATGGTTCTTGAGTGCTGGCCATTTCGAGGGTGTAGGCTTGGGTCATGAAAGTTTGGTTGAATGCCTCATATTCCAGGCTTGTTTTAGCCTATGTGGGAGTTCAATCTTCTCTACTTGAGCAGATTCGTAGCCGACCGTTTGAGGATGAGGCCTTGGTGGCACTTCAGGATCGAGTGTTACAAAGTGATGCCGGTCAGGTTACCTTGGATTAAGATGGGGTTTTAAGGTTTACATGTCGTATTTATATCTCAAGAGTTGGGGGTTTGATTCAGCTTATACTTCATGAAACCTAAGATTCTAGATAATCTATTCATCCGAGTATCACGAAGATGTATTACTAGCGGGGTGACATAAAGAGAGATATTATAGACTATGTGACATGTTGCTTGAGTTTTCAGCAGGTGAAGGCCAAGCACTTGAAACTTGGTGGTGAGCTATAGAGGCTACCCATTTTGGAGTGGATGTGGGATCCTATCACTATGGGCATTTTGGCATGGTTGCCTCGGACTTCTAGAGGTGTTGATAACATTTGGGTCATCTTTGATCAAGACCAAATCAAAATACTTCCTCCCTACTTAGTCTTCATTCAATGTTGAGAGGTTAGCCCATATCTACATTCGTTAGGTGGTTCATCTTCATGGTGTGACCATCTCTATTATATCATATCTGATTGCTCAATTCACTTCTAGCTTTTGGATGATGATCTCATTATATCAGATCAGGGTGCTCAATTCACTTCTAGCTTTTGGAGGACTTTACAGGATGAGTTAGACACTCATGTTCATCTTAGCATAGAGTTCCCACAGAGTGATGGTCAGCCAAAGCATACTATTTAGGTCTTTAAGGATATATTATAAGCTTGTGTTTTAGAGTTTGGAGGTTAGTGGGACCAATTTTTTGCCTTTGGCATAGTTTGTGTACAACAACATCTACCGTTCTACCATTCAAATGGCCCTGTTCGAGGATTTATATGGTAGGCATTGCCGATCTTTGTTTGGTGGTTTGAGTCTACAAATCCAAGGTTTTGTGCTACAAAGTTGATTCTAGAGACTTTGGAGCTGGCTAGGGTGATTTAGGACAGATTTCCAATAGCTTTAAGTAGGCATAAAAGTTATGTGGATCGTACTTGATGATCTTTGAAGTTCTCATTTAGTGATAGAGTTTTCCTCCGTGTGATACCCACGAAGGACGTGATGAGATTTTGGAGGTGAGGCAAGTTTAGTCCCAGGTATATTGGGTCTTTTGAGATCCTCCGAATAGTAAGAGAGGTGGCTTATGAGTTAGCTTTGTCTCTGATGTTCTCATCTATCCACCCAATATTTCATGTTTTAATTCTGCACTGGTGTGTTCTTGATGAATCTTATGTGCTTCTTCAGTATGACGCAGTAGAGTTGGATGACCGCTTGACCTTCGTGGAAGAGCCTGTTCTCATTCTAGCTAAAGTTGTGCGATAGTTGAATTTGAGAGCCATTCCTATGGTTATGGTTTGTCAGAGAAATCATCTAGTTGAGAAAGCTACCTGGGAGACTAAATATTATATACGGGAGCAGTTTCGTGGCTTGTTTTATCCTCTAGGTACTTCTTGACTCTTACTTTTGAAGACAAAAGTCTTTTTTAGTAGTGGATGTTGTAATGACGCTCAGGTCATTTCTATGTTTATGCCTCTTTTTTGTCGGTTAGAGCTTTCTTGTAGTGACCCCAAGTCATCTATGACTTGCTGGGATTGACAGTCTGGTCACATGGTCATTCGTTTAGTTTGTATGCGAGTTTTAGTATTTTAGAGATTTTGAACTTTAAATGGTTATTTTTATCAAAAATTTAGGAAGATGACTTCAAAATTCAATTATGATTCCATCAGTTCTAGATGACGGGTAATTTTAGGCTAGTAGCATAATCGGCACGACCTTCAAGGCTTTTAGTGTGAGTCTGTATGATTAGGCATTTTAACTTTTAAGTTGAGGCCTATGTTTAACTTTAGTCAACATTCCGAGTAAATGAGCTCGAATGAGAGTTCCATCAAAGTGGTTAGCTCTCGAATGTTGGGTTTGATCTAGAACGACCATTCGTTTAGGTCCCGAGGCTTTTGGGATAATTTCGAGCCCCCTTGTGGATTTTGGCTTAAAACGAAAATTGTTTATGAGACCCACTTTTCATCAAAACGACTTCGGATGGATGTTTTGATTGTTACATTGAGTCTAAAATTTTGAATCCAATGGGGTATTATAGTTTGTTTGCATGTACGGGGTTATGAACAAATCTTGGGCATCTTGTTATAGTTTTTAAGCCTTAGCACTTCAGATGTCAGTTGAGGAATGCCCCATATCCACGCGCCTAGGGCCGCGTTCGCGGACGACAAGCTTTTTCACGTGCACCGCATTTGCGAATGGTAACTAAACTGGCACGCGTGTTTGTGCGGCTGGATCCGTACACGAGGTCCATCAACTTGACTTATTTATTAAGGCCATGTTGTGATCAACCAAGGTAACCTCTTGCTCAAAGTTGCTTGAGCTTTTTCTAAGAGTTTGGCATGGGTTACTTTATTGCCTTAGAGCCCAGTGAAGCAACTTGTGGTGACATTCACATCGACCATGATGGTAATATGAATATGATGTTCCATTCTTACTTTTGAATTTGCACAAATAAGACGATAGAAAATACAAAGGGTTGCTTTTCTTGAGGATCTATATATTGTAGATACCACTAGATTTTCCACTATTCTAAATTGAACCTTCACGCTTAATGTGGTACAAATATTAAAATGACCCATGAAATTGTATCGCTAAAGTTAGAGAGATTGATCAATGCATTTCACTACAAAATTGTGTTACAAAATTTATTATATATCAGAGTAACATCAGCTTCTCAGAAATTATTAGGTACATACCAATGTTAAGGCAAATAGACTAATATACTTTTATCCATTCCCACCATGCTCAATGGTAAACGTTCGCAGTGACAAGGAATCTAAAACAAAGATGCCATGTTGCATTTATGAGACATTCTAACACAACAAACATGGAAATGAAATATGCATTGAATTTAGATCCCTCATACATTTTCTAGCATGTGAATCTCTGACTCCAGTTACATGGTTCCTAGTATTTTTGGAATTTTTTCAAACTAGAGCACACTTGTAAAGTCAGATATTTAAGGAACCGATGAACATATCTGGAAACCTCTTAAGCCATTAACATTTAGTTAATGGGTGTATTTGGTATGGATGGAATTCTAATTTTCCCATGTTCGGTTGACTTAAAATGTTTTCCAAATCAACTCATTTTCCTCAAATTTAAGGAAAATGGCTTCCCTTCAAATATTTCTTCTTTTTTTTTTAAAAAAAAATTATTTTTGAAAAAATATTTCCTGGGTCAAATCTCATTGTCGGATTTTGGAATGGTTATTAGGGTCTTGTCCTTGTTTGGTTGTCCGTGTCGATTTTCAGATCAAAAATTATTTTCTTCAAGAGTATTTGTTAGTCTCAAGCCAAAAATAAGAGATATTTTCTGAAAAATATTTTTCATTCACTAAGCAAGCATTAAAAAAATATTTTTTTAGAAAGTATTTTCCACTCACCAACCAAACATGAGAAAATAAGTTAGAAATTCACTTGTTTTCCAAGAAAACATCTTCCTTCATACCAAACACACCCAATATCATAGAGATTTTTGAGAAATCCCAGGGAATGATGAATACCTCTTCAATTTTTTTATTAAAAATATACCTCTTTAAGATTGTTCGCATCATTATCTTGTATTTGTGCAAGAGATTATTTTCACAACTATAATTAGGGGTGTCAAATGGGCGGGTTGGATTGAAATTGGAGATATAAAAATGGGTTGAAATAGAGATCGGGTAGGGTCTTGACCCGCCCAAGTTTACTTTGGTCTCAAATGGGTTGGGTTCGAATGGACTAAAAATGGGTTGGTTCTTGACCCGCCCAATTTGACCTGATTCATCTTAATAATTTTAACATAGTGATATTTAACTTTTATAATCATAATTCAACATTTTTTTAAAAAAAAATAACAAATGCATAGATAAATCCTAAAAGGTATTAAATAAATAATAATTCATACCTTTAATATAGGAATATATCTTAGTAAGAGTATAAAAATGGGTTGCAATTGTAGATTGAATTGGGCTCAATTGAGGATTCTCTTAAAATGGGTTACAATTGAATGAGTTGAGATTGAACCCAATTCAAATTATTTTGAGCCCAACCCTTAAAATTCTGGGCGGGTTGGGTGGGTTACGTATGTTTGGGTTAATTTTTGACACCCCTAACTACAATCCATGACCTCCTTACCAAATGACAACAATATTACTAGTTATGCAAAGGTCTTCCCACCCACACACCATGGAGGTGGATTAAAATAATAAATAACTTTCTTTACTTTAGAAGTATAAAAAAATCAAATTTTTGCATGCACATTTCATAAGTATAAAGAGAAACTTCAAACTTACATAGAAACATGCTTTGAAAGATTAAAAGAATACTTACTATCAACTACTCGGTAGCTTGTACACAGATTTACATAAAAATAATAATCATCTTACCAAAAAGTTGGACTTGTTTGCGGTTTTGATCCATATATTTGGAATTCTGATCCTTAGATTTGGAACTTGCTACTTATCCAAATTACAGGTTCGTTTGGAGGATGATACTGATAAATGGAGATATAGGCAGGGTATGTTAATAATGTAGCCTTCTTTGCAACCACATCCTCTACTTCTGTAATAGTGAAAAATCTGTATAGTTAGAAAAATATAACCTTATAACAGCTTTCAAGTTCCATATAACGGGGAATTTAATACTACTATATACATATTGTCACCTTATTTACATGAAGTGTATTATCATTCAAAAACATTTAATCAATTTACCTTATGGCCTCTCTGTAACATTTAATGTTGAACTCTAAACTGACTTTAAGATTCTTCCTTCCTAACAAGGTTAACTTCAATTTATTACATCAAATATACAATGAACTACAAACATTACAATAACCTATTGTAAACATCAAGTCATACCTTCTATTTTTATAATAATTTCTTCTATTTAATTGAGTCACAAATGATCTTATAATACTTATTTTAATACTCATATCGTGTTGCGGCATATAAATTTACTTCTATGGTAGAATTGTCATTGAATGAGTATTAATTCAAGACTTTGGGGAGTTAAAATATCCTGGGGCGCTCTATATATGTCCAAGTGTAACGACCTGCTTCCATTGTTATGGAAATGCCAATGGGGAAAGAATTGGGACCAAAAAATATTTGAGTAGTAACTTGGGAATTCTTAGCCTAGTCCATATTTGAATGAAATTTGAGTCAGCGAGGTCTAGGGAAATTTGGTATTGAATGATAGCTTTAATAATGAATTTGATGACACGAGTGGATACCCAAGACATTAAGGAAACCATGCGACTTTATATAATCGAATTTGGGCGAGTAGAACTCTTGAAACTGATCTTAGCGCTAACGGGTAGTTTTGGAATGTCAAGGGTTAAAAATATGTTGTGAAATGGGGTATTCGAACTAAAAGTCCAACATTCTGTCTCCGTGGAGGCCGCTGTAGCGGGATTGATCCCGCTGTAGTCGGTTGGTTCCGTTGTAGCGGGACAGTCGCGACTTAAATAAGGTGAAACCCCCCAAAAATGTTATTTTATGCAAAAGTTCATTCTTGAGAGCTAAGAAACGACCCAAGGCTATTTATTGAAGGTTTTCCACCTCTTCTAGCGCTAAAGGTAAGGTTTTTACTCCCCTAATCCATTTTTCAATTTGTAGAACTTAAATTCTTGGGTAATTATTATTGGGGGAAGGTTTTGACATGTAATTAATAGTGGGAAAAGCCCAAAATTATGTATTGGGATCTTGGGTTTTGCCCAGGGTTGATAATGTTGATAATAATCCACGTAATTAGGCCTCATTTATTGATTCTTGTGTTAATTATTTGTTTTTAGACCACAAACAAGCGGAAAGAATTCGGAAAGGGAAGATTCATGTGTCTTAGATAGATTCAAGCTTGGATTCGAGGTAAGTGATGGTTGTTATTTCATGTTGCTGTTATGTATGTAGTAATTACTTTATTATAATGCACGTATGTATGCGAATGTTACATTATTGATCACACTAATCATAAATGAGGATGATTCAATAATTGTATACCATGAATCATGACTTGATTGTATGATTATGAGAATGTACATTGTGATTATGATTGTGGCTTGTTAAATGGATCGGGTATTACCTTTCAACACACTAACTTGGATTGGGTGTCACGTTTCAACGCATATATGGGATAAAGTGTCACGTCTAGCACACTAACTTGGATCGTGTACCACGTACCAGTACACTAAAAGTTTGGGTTGGGTTCCATGAGAGGACCATGGACTTGACATGAATGTATATATTAAGAATTGTGAAATTGTACACTGCTCGTAAGTGATAATTTATATTTTCTATCTTCAGTGTATGCATGTTTATTATTATTGTAATGACTTATATATGTTTCACATATTGGGATAGCCGCGTGATCCTACCAGTACGATGTGGTTGTGTATTGATACTACACTTGCTCTTTCTTTGTTAAGTACAGGGCATCTTCAGGTGGTTACTGGCAGACCTCAGTTAGGTGACTTATGAGCATGACTGGATTCAAGGGTGAGCCAATTCTTTTAGGCTGCCATGGATCTCTCTTGTTTAAGTCCACTCTTTTCGGACTCAAACTATTTGTTTAAGGTGTTTGTTTAGTTTTTGGGGTTGAGCCCCCTTTTCTTAGACTTGTTAGTTAATCATAGTTTTGGTACAATGACTTTCAGGTTCTAGGGGTTGAATTTCTGCATTAGTTATGGTTCGTTGTTTTAGTTGAACCCTTGGAGTTTATGGGGACTCCATTTTTATTGTTATTTAAACCTGCTTCCATAGCTTTAAATGCATAGTTTTTCATTAAGTTGTTTATTTTGGGTTGTAGTAATGGTTCTCCCACTGGAGATTTAGTGTGGGTTCTAATCACGACGGTTTGGGTCGTGAAAGAATTGGTATCAGAGCCCTAGGTTTGTTTATCTAATTGTTCCAAAATGAGTCAAGTAGAGTCTTGCAGAGTGGTACGAAGATGTTTGTAATTTTCTTCGAGAGGCTATAGGACTTGAGGAAAAACTCATTTCTTTTTACTCCTTTCGTGCTATGACTTAATCTAATTGGTATATAGGTGATACAAATCGGTATCTGAATTCATTCACTCTATTTCGCATATGGTTAATAATTGAGTTGTAAAGGTGGAAACAATAGCACCAGCAATAGAAAATGTGTCCTTGGAAATAGGTATGTTTCCCTGACTCATTGTGGACATGTAATTACTAGAGACAAACATGAGGTTTTATTATGTTCTTACAGTTGAAACCTTCATTCTTCATGGGTGCTGAATCTAAAGAATCTTAGGATTTCCTTATTGACAATCATGAGCTACTTCATAAGATGGATAAGGTAGAGTGATTGGGGGTTGAGTTTGTGACATATTAATTCAACAGAGACACCAAATTGTGGTTGTGGTCTCAGTTGAGTGTTGACTAGTAAATGCACTACTCATGACATGAGAAATAATGTATAACTTACTATATGGAGAAGTGTATAGCCTGAACTTTGATAGATAAGAGGAGAGATGAGTTCTGAAATATAAAGCAACATAATATATTTGTTGCAGCCTTCAATGCAAAATATTGTGTTTTATCGAAATGTGGTACTCTACTCTGCTGTAGTCTAGAATAGCAGATTCATCGTGTTGTGAAAGGATTAAGGTCAAATTTGCAGATTTAAACTTATAGGTAGCTACTTTAGCAAAAATTATTTTAGGAAGTCGTTGATTTGGTGATGGAGGTAGAAGGGAGTGAAGTTAGAAAACTTTGCCAAGGTGACAACATTCAAGATGTTTTGTAAGGGAAGGCTAGATAATGAACACTATTAATTGGAAAAATGCATTTAGTATTGTTGTCGCCATGTATGGGTTGCTTAGTAAGTGATGAAATTATGTTTCGACAATTGAGGTTAGAATCTCTACTACAATTTCCTATATTAAGTGAATATCAAAGAAGGTCATGATTTGACTACTACAATAGCAGTGATGCTTACTTGGTTATGTTATTAAGGGTGTTAAAATTATGGAAAACATGGACATATGAGGAGGAAATCAGCGATGCTGTGCAGGCTGAAGAAATGGTAATGTAGGTGGGGAGTAGTGCATCCAGGCAAAGAGGTTGCCCATCAAGATGATAGGGCTCAATTTTATGCTTTTTCGGGCAAGACCGAGGTTGAGGCGTGATGCAGTGTTCACATGTAATACTCTTGTTTGTGCTCTAATGTCTACTGTTTTGTTTGATTCGGGTTCTACTTATTGGTATGTGTCAGTTTAATTTATCCTAGGATTTTATGCGGTTTGTGATGTACTTATGCCCCCATCCACATTTCTACCCAGTTGTAAAGTCTGTCATAGTCACCCATGTGTATCGTGCTTGCACTATCTTGTTTATGGGTTTTTAGACTTGGGCTGACTTGGTTATTTTGGATATGAATGACTTTGATATAATCTTAGGCATGACTTTGTTGTCCTCCTATTTTTCTGTGTTAAATGGTAATGCTAAATCTGTGACACTAGAGATCTCCGATAGGTAAAAGTTAGAGTGGGAAGGGGTGTACAATCCTAAGCCTGCTAAGATCATACCATCCATTCGAGCTAGGAAACTGGTAGGGCAGGGATGTTTGGCATATTTGACTCATATTGGGGATGTTGAGGTTGAGTGTCCCTCTATTGTGTCTATTCATGTAGTGTGTGAATTTAAGGAAGTGTTCCTATCTATTTGCCTGGTATACCTTCAGAATGAGATATAGATTTCTGCATTGACTACTGGGAACCTAGTACTCGCCCCATCTCCATTTCTCCTTATCGTATGGCTCCGGTAGAATTGAGAGAGCTTAAGGCTCAAATCCAGGAGCTTCTTGATAAAAGTTTCATCGTCCTAGTGCTTCCCTGTAGGGTGCTCCTGTCTTGTTTGTTAAGAAGAAGGATGGTAGTAGAGGACTGATGATTTTATCATAAGCCATAAAGGAGTGGATTGATACCAGAATGACAAGCTTATGGGTAAAAAAAAGTTCCATTAAGTATACTTGGGTGAAGTAAATTGAAGATTTTAGTAAGAAAGTGCGTATAAAAATTGGGTTAGTCCTTTGAATTTTATGAGTATACCAGAGTTTGAGGTGTTATGTTGACAAAAAGGTTGACTTCATAGTGATAGTTAGGGTTGACTTAGCATAATAGTAATAAGAGTTTGTGATGGGATGCAACTATATAATAAGATTGTGGTTAAGTAAATTTTGTACAGTAATTACAACTCGCGAGTATCTAAGGTTGTGGGTTCCTAACATTTGGTGAGTAACGTGGCTGTATGGAAGGTTTTAAGAGATGGTGGGACAACACTCGAACATAATTTAAAAGAGCTAGAGTCATAATAAAGAAAAAATAGTGGGATGTAGTACAACCTTTAGAGAGAGGCGAGGGTAAGAATATTTTATTTGATAACAAAGCTAAAGAGGTATCCTCAGATGGGTAGATAATTGGGTTCAGAGACATGTGATTTCATTTATTTTGCTGTGGCTATGGTAATAGTGTCACGGGTCCATGAGATTGGTTAAAAACTATGGTTAAAAGACTTGAGAAAGGACTGCACAGAAATTAGCTTGGGTGTGATGATAACTGCTATGGTTTTGTTTTTGAGTTTAGTAATGAGTACGATTGAATTTTTAGTGAAGGATATTGTAAGATCGATGGACATGCGATCAATGATAAACAAAGATCCATGAATTCATTAAAATCTTCAATATACAAAATAATGTTGATAGATAAGGGGAGTTTGTTCTACAGTTGAATTTACAATTTAGATTTTTTATTGTAAGTCTACATTTGTGGTGATATAGTTTATCAAGGTATGAATTGGCAAGGTGAGAAACGATAAATTGAATCTGGTATTGAGAATTTGAAAGGACTTACACCTGGGTTGAGTCGTAAAGTTTATTACTGTTGATTGTTAAGTACCTAAGAAAGGTTTTCATTTAAAAGTGTTGGTTTATATTAAGGTAAATGGTCGGAGGGTTCATGATGGTTGTTAGTATTGAGAGTGTGGACTTCAGTGGATTGATGTGAAGATTGTTTGGAGTCAACTCAATAGAAGTGACTGGTATTGACTTTTCCGAGGAAAAACTTTAGTGTTATTTTGTAAAATTCTTACGTAGCCATTTCTTTCATTTTGTACACGGTGGTGAATATGTTTCACTAGCTATTATTACGTGTGTTTTCACTTTTGTGGGTGGATCCCTAGTGGTGGATCAAGGGTACCAATCCTGCGACATTCTCTTGGTTGAGTTAGAAGATTGGGAAGATATGGATATTTCAAATGACATATTTGGTGTTGTCTTGGAATTGTTAAAGTATTTTAGTGGTTCTACATGTACCACCTTGCTTATGAGAATTTATAGAAGAGCTACCATGCGTATTTATGGTTGTCTGACAATCTTAATATTGTCGTCGAGGTCATGTATCGATTATGTGTTCTTGAATATAGGGATCATTGGGTCCAATTCTACTATTCTTAAGGGTAATCTACAATCACAATTACTAAATATAGCATCTCGATAGTGTTGTTAGGGGTTTTGTACGCTTGGACATATCCCTCGATGAGTATGTGATGTCTAATGATCAAATTTTTATAACTAAAGCTCATGGGAATTTATGTTGTGGGATGGAGATATTGTTAAGAACTATGATTGTTTGGGTATTATGAGTGTGTATTGGTTGGTTGAAGTTCACTTCTAATCATCACTAGAGTATTGAGATGACTTCAATGAGGCACTGTATGAGAGGATATGTAGGTATTCAATTTGTTGGTTTGGGGGACTAAATTACATCATAAAGTGGGACTCGATGTTGTTAGACAAAGACCTTTTGTATGAGAAGGAACCGATTAAGTCCGTTAAAGTTCAATGGAAGCATCGTTCGATCGAGGAAGCAACTTGGGAAATCGAAAAGGACATGTGAGACAATTACCCCCAACTATTTGACGATTTAGATACTACTCTAATCTTGACTTAGCCATGTTTTTCCTAGTTTATCACTCGGGGTTGAGTGATGGGTAAATTAGTATCTCTTTATCGACCTGTTCCCGTCTTTATGGAAAAGCCAATGGGGAAAGAATTGGGGCTAGAAAACTTTTAAGTAGTAACTTGGGAATTCCTAGCCTAGTCCAGGTTTGGACAAAATTTGAGTGAGTGCGATCTAGGGAAATATGGTATTGAATGAGAGATTTACTAATGAATTTGATGACATGTGTGGATATCCAAGACATTAAGGAAACAGTAAGACTTTACGAAATTGAATTCGGGCGAGTTGAACTCCCAAAACTGATCTTACCTCGAATGGGTAGTTTTGAATGTCAAGGGTTGAAGGCGTGTTGTGAAATGGGGGCTTGAAACTCATATTCCAACATTATGTCTCCATGCAGGCTGCTGTAGCGGGATGGACAATCACAACTAAAATAACGTAAAAACCCCCCAAAATGTTATTTTCTGTAAAATTTCACTCTTGAGAGCTAAGAAATGTCCCAAGACTATTTAATAAAGGTTTTCCACCTCTTCTAGCACTAAAGGTAAGGTATTTACTCCCCTAATCTATTTTTTGATCCGTAGAACTTAGATTCTTGGGTAATTATTATTGGGGGAAGGTTTTGACCTGTAATTAATGGTGGAAAAGACCTAAGTTGGGTATGGGGATCTTGGGTTTGGCCTAGGGTTGATAATGTTGATTATAATTCGGGTAATTAGGCCTAGTTTATTGATCCTTGCATTAATTTTTTATTTTTAGAGCACAAACAAGCAGAAAGAATCCAAAAAGGGAAGATTCAAGTGTCTTAGAGGGATTCAAGCTTGGATTCGAGGTAGGTGATGGTTGTGATTTCATGTTGATATGATGTATGTAGTAATTACTTCATTATAATGCATGTATGTATATGAATGTTACATTATTGATCACACTAATCGTAAATGAGGATGATTGAATAATTATATTCCATGAATCATAAATTGATTATATGATTATGAGAATATACATTATGATTGTGATTGTGCTTGTTTAATGGATCGGGTGTTACATTCTGACACACTAACTTGGATCAGGTGCCACGTTCCAGCGCATATGTGGGAACGGGTGTCACGTCTGGCACACTAACTTTTATCGAGTATCACGTACCAGTACACTAACAATTTTGGTGTGAGTTTCATGAGAGGACCATTGACTTGACATGACTGTATATCTTGAGAATTGTAAAATTGTATGTTGTTCGTAAGTAATAATTAATATTCTATATGTTCGGTGTATATATTTTTATTATTGTTGTAATGACTTATATATGTTTCACCTATTGGGATAGCCACGTGATCTTTCCAGTACACTGTTATTGTGTACTAATACTGCACTTACTCTTTCTTTGTTGAGTACAGGGCATCTCTAGGAGGTTACTGACAAACCTTAGTTAGGTGACTTCTGAGCGTGATTGGATTCAAGGGTGAGCCTATTCTTTTAGGCTTCCATGGATGTCTCTTGTTTAGGTCCACTCTTTTAGGACTTAGACTATTTCTTTAGGGTGCTTGTTTAGTTTTCGGGGCAGTGCCCTCTTTTCTTAGACTTGTTAGTTAATCAAAGTTTTGGTATAGTGACTTTCATGTTCTTGAGGTTGAATATCTGCATTAGTTATGGTTCATTGTTTTAGCCCTTGGAGTTTATGGGTACACCATTTTTATTGTCATTTAAACTTGCTTCTATATCTTTAAATGCATAGTTTTTTGTTAAGTTGTTTAGTTTGGGTTGTAGTAATGGTTCTCCCATTGGAGGGTCAGTGTGGGTGCCAATCACGACGGTCTGGGTCGTGACACTGTAACGATCTTAAAAATGAATAAGTTAAACTAGAGCCTAACGTGTGTGTGTTTGAGTTTGGTGTGAGGTTTGAGGGTGTTTATTGTTGTCCCGAGCTATGGTTAGGGGTTTTAGGGGTTAAACGTCAAGGTAAGACTTCCCGTGGACCAACCTAGGGGTCCTTGAGGAGAACCCTAAGCTTAACCCCCAAGACCCTAAGGAAAACCAAGACTACCCAAAAATGGGGTGATCTAAGAAAGGAGTCCACTCCCTGTAGGTCCATCCAAGCCCCGTGGATGGCCTCCATAGGTTAAGGGGTCCCAAACCATGCTATAGCCCCAGACCACGGACAGAAAACAGGGTCCGTTAATGGACTCACGGTCCATGATTCTAGGGCGTGAATCACCACTACATTCTGTCAAGTGGTTTGGCCATTGTGGGGGTGAATTGGTAAATTCACCCCATGTCCTAATAAGTGTTTGGACGGTTAGTTTAGGGTTATTAATATATTTTAAGAGTATTAAAACATTAAACCCTATTTTAGATTTCATTATTAAAATTCATCAAATCAAAACCCCTCCCTCTCAAAATATCTTCTCTCTAGAACTCCATTGAAGACCAAGTGAAGAGGAAGACTTAGGGCTTCAACAGGAAGGCTAATTGAGTGGATTTTCGTGGAATTCATCTATTAAGGTATTGTAATCCTTCATTTAGGGGTATCTTTCACCCCTAGAGTCCATTCAAAAGAAATTTCAAAGTTTTCAAGTTTCTCAAAAACCCTAGATTTTACTCAATCTCATTGGTGCTTTCATCAAAGGTTTTCAAATGGTGTCTAATGACAAATTATGATTGTATTAGTGTTTAATTGATGATTTATGATGACAATACTCTATGAACCTATGAATTCTCTCAATTCCTAAATTGGGCCTTTATGAAGTGGGTTTGTTGATGATGAATGCATGTGAATCGAATTTTTCAAAATTGCTTTAGATTATTGAAGTATATCTTTACCCATGCCCTAATTGTAGTAAATTGTTGGTTTGTTGGTGATTTGGAAGTATGACCCTTGAAGTGAAATTTATGATCAATTACTTGTTTAATTAGAATTGTGAATTAGATGTTGATCCACTTAAAAGGTGGAGGTGTTTATTTACTATGTATATTGTGGTATTGAATTAATGGATATATTCCTTGTACCCTACATATGGAGGTTAATGTATAATGTGATATGATATATGTGTGTGATCTAAATGAATGAATGATGATCATGTCTAGAAGCGAATTGTGTTAGGATTGAATGTTATCTCTCTATTAACACTTGTGAATGAAGATGATTATGTGAAAGGCTATTATCACATACACATACACACTTGAATGAAGAATGAATGAAGTTCATGATAATGTTAATGATGAAGTACTTATTGAAATATTATTTTCAATTGTACTCTAATAAATGATGCGAATGTGTTTATTGAAAGGATATTCTCAATTGTACACTAATTAACGATAAAGGGATTCTTAGTTGAAAGTCTTTTATCATCTTTGAATCTATGAGCTATCCAAAGAATGTTTGGATGGGATGGATGCTCATCCGTGAGTTGAGGCGGGGTATCTAGTAGCAATCTCTTGAGATGGATGCTCAACCGTGAGTTGAGGCATGGTATATAGTAACAATCTCTTTTCCCATAATAATGAACTGAAGTAATGAATGTCAACTACTCTATGGGAATGTAGGCTAAGCACCGAGAGGATATTGAATGAGATGGATTCTCATCCATGAGTTGAGGTGGGGTATCTAGTAGCAATCTCTTAGGGTGGATGCTCATCCGTGAGTTGAGGCAGAGTATCTTGTAGCAACCTCCTTGTCCTATAACTATGTGCCCATATAGGATAGTTAGTGGATTCACTTAAGCTAAATACCAGTTTACCTTATGCAAGTAGACCAACCCTTATAATGTGGGGTAGTACATAATATTCCATGATCTAGCTCTCATGGTGTATGTCAGTTAAAAACTTATTCCCATCACATGAGATATGCATTATAGTTTCTTGAGGAGTTCTATGAAGTATGCGTAGTAGTATGGGATGCTATCCATACATGGCACGAGTAGGCTTCTAGAGGGCTATAGTGAGTTCTATAAGTCTTAATGTCTAATGAATGAAAGTCCTCTAAATGAAGCAAATAAAAAATGTTGATTTGAATGTTTAATGTAATGATGCATGCTATACTTGGATTGTATTATGAGTTACTTCCTTGTTATGACTTATTGTATTTGATTATGCCTTGCCTATGGTGACTTCGAAGGAGTACTTAGAGGGAGTAGTAGTGTGGTATGCTACATGCACATTGCACAAGTATGACGTAGGGGTTGTCTTAGGTGAAGGTCCTTATGTGATGAAATAACTTGTTAAAGGTTTAGGTCTCTTGTGTATGAGTATTATTGAAAATGGAAAGGTTGAATGGTAAGTTCACTTTTGGTGACCTTAATATGGTACCTTAGTGTGGATGGTGGTATGGAACACAATTCATATATTGTACAATGTATAGCATTAGGGTTACCTGAGGTGAAGGCTAAATGTGACAGTAAAGAGTTACATGTTGATATTGCTCAAATGTGAAGTTATGACTTGTATGATGATTATATTTGTATTTGATGTCTCTTATGCTATAGTTCATGACATTTCGAAAAAGTAGCATAATTCCTAGTTTCCAACCAAAATGTCCCTTTTAAAGCATGTTTTTGCATGGTCATCATAGTTAGTACATTTTTGTGTGATAGCCCATTCTTCTATGTTTTTACTACAAGTGTAGGTTCCGGTAAGTGATTGCTTCTATCTAGATTGAAGTGCTTGTACTGCTTTTCTTCCAAGATTAAGTGGCGCGTCTTTATAGATCGAGGAAAACTGTCTTTTTAGAACCTTCTTTATTTGTAAGTAATAGACTACTTTAGATGTCTATTGTAAAGGGCCCTGTCTCTATTTTGTTCAAGATTGAGTCTAAGATGGACATATGAGATATAGAATTCCGCTTGTGTTTAAATGTTTTTGATTGTTAGGTTGTATGGTTTTAAATAAAAAGTTTTAAATTCCATACTATTTCTATTACCTATTCAATAAATGAGCAATGAGGCTTGTATAAGACCCCTTCGGGGTCCAGTATGCCATATTGCATACGGGGTCTAGACTCAGGTCGTGACAAGCATGGTATTAGAGCACAAGGTTTTGGGAATGGTTTTTAAGATTGATATCTCACAAGCCACGTCTAGTAGAGTCTTGTTCATCGCTGTGAATCGCGACACATATATGAGCGCGATGTTATAAGACATTAGAGAGTTACACTTCTTTCATATTCTTGAAGTCGTACCTGAGAGTTTAGCTCTATAAGTGTCCTTTTTCTAATCCTTCTCTTGTGTTTATATTATATGAATACAAGAAGGCGCCGACAATGAGAGTGGAAGAAGAGATTGTGAATGAGGGAGTTCCTCCCCAAGGTCCTCAAGGTGACCAAGGTCTACAAGGTGACCAAGTTCTGGTGGATCCCCCGACCATGACCAATGAAGAGATTAGGTCAGCTATTCTAACTTTGGCCCAAGCAATCTTGGCCTAAGTTAGTAGAGATGTGGGACCTAGAATGAATTCCATTGAGAGTACTATGGCCTCTAAGTTGAGGTACTTTGTGAGGATGAATCCACCGATGTTTCTTGGTTCCAAGGCAGGAGAGAATCCCCAAGAGTTTTTGGATGAAGTGTATGAGATAGTCAATGCTATGGGGGTGACTTCTAAAGAAAAAGTGGAACTTGCCTTTTATCAGTTGAAAGATGTGGCCCAAGTTTTGTTCACTCAATCGAAAAATAATAGGCCTATAGAAGTGGGTCCTATAGAATGAGAGGAGTTTAAGAGAGCTTTCTTTGGTAGGTACTTTCCCCTTGAGAAGAGTGAGGAATTTATCAACCTTAGACAAGGTAATATGAGTGTGGAGGACTATTCCTTGAAATTTATGTCTTCTCCATCTTTGGTGTCCAACCCTAGAGATGAAATGAGTAGGTTTGTTACCGGGGTATCTGACCTAGTTAAGGAAGAGTGTCATACGGCAATGCTCCATGATGACATGACCATTTCTAGACTTACGGTGTATGCTCAATCTATTGAGGAGTCCAAACTTAATAAGATGAGTAGATATTTGAAGACATCTAGGCCCGATGAACAAAGTCAACTAAGGTACAAAAAGAAGTTCTACAACCAAGAATCCCCAATGGTCAACAATGATAGGGTGTCTGGTGTCTAACCCTAATTCCCAAGGAGGGAATGGAAGTGGTTCTTCTTTTGAGAGGTCTAGATGTGCCAAGTGTGGGAAGCAACATTTGGGTAAGTGCTTTACTGGCACGGATGGGTGCTTTGGGCTTGGAAAGAAGGGTCATAAGATGAGAGATTGTCTAACACTCTCGGCAAAAGAAAGGGAAGATAAGCAAGCTTCTCTTGGTGGCCCGGATCCTAATGCTACAAAGAATAGTCGTTTCTATGCACTTCAGGCTAAGGATGACAAAGGAGCTAGTCTGAATAAAGGTACTAGTAAGTGATAGTTTTTATGGTTATGAATGTTCTGTTAAGAGTTCCAAGATCCTTATCTCTTTCCTTCTATTCCTATTCAACCTTGAGACCAAGAGTTCCTTGTAACTTGTTTCATGTTTTGGAGTCTTGTGTGAATATGAATTTCCATGGTCTCCTTATGATATGCATGTTCTAGTTGAAGTCTTGTTTAAATATGAAAATGAGTTTTTCATGATTTATGTTCCTCATGTTAATGTGCATTTGGTATAAGTGTCTATATGCTTCATGAGGTGAATTGTTGAACATGCCTAATTGTGCTTGATATGAGTTGGAGAAGGCAATTCCTCCAATGTAATGAGAAATGTTGAAGTTTTGGTGCATAATGAGTTTGTTGATGTAGTTCCTACTTTCTTTTTATTGCATTGAGCTTATTGATGTGGAATTGATGTTTCCTCCTATGTTAATTTATATTTATGTGTTATGATTGTGGGCTGCTAGTTTTGAGTCCTTAATCCCTTAATGTGTTTAAAGTGTCAATCAAGGACAAATGTTCCTAAGTGGGGGATAATGTAACGACCCTAAAAATGAATAAGTTAAACTAAAGCCTAATGTGTGTGTTTTTGAGTTTGGTGTGAGGTTTGAGGGTGTTTAATGTTGTCTTGAGCAATGGTTGAGGGTTTTAGGGGTTAAACATCAAGGTATGACTCCCCATGGACCACCCTAGGGGTCCTTGAGGAGGATCCCAAATATGGGGTGAGCTACGGAAGGGTCCACGCTCCGTAGGTCCATCCATGCCCCGTGGATGACCTCTTTTGGTCAATGGGATCCCAAACCATGCATCAGCCCCATAATTCGAACCAACAACATAGTCCGTTAATGGACTCATGGTCACTTAGTCCAGGGCGTGAATCCCCCCTGCAATCTATCAGGTGGTTCTGCCTTTGTGAGGGTGAATTGGTAAATTCACTCCAAGTCCTAATAAGTTTTTGGATGGTTATTTTAGGGTTATTAAGATATTTTAAGAGTATTAAAACATTATAACCCTATTTTAGGTAAATGCAGGGCGTGAATCCCCCCTGCAATCTGTCAAGTGGTTCTGCCATTGTGTTGAATTGGTAAATTCACCCCAAGTCCTAATAAGTTTTTGGATGGTTATTTTAGGGTTATTAAGATATTTTAAGAGTATTAAAACATTATAACCCTATTTTAGATTTCATTATTCAAATATCCCAAATCAAAACCCCTCCCTCTCAAAATATTTTCTCTCTAGAACTCCATTGAAGACCAAGAGAAGAATGTGGATTTTCGTGGAATTCATCTACTAAGGTATGATGATCCTTCACCTAGGGGTCGCTTTTACCCCTAGAGTCCATTCAAAGGAAATTTCAAAGTTTTCACTAGATTTTACTCAATCTCGTGGGTTCTTTCATCAAACATTTTAAAATGGTGTCTCATGGCAAATTATGACATTATTACTATTAAATTGATGATTTATGATTAAAATACTCTATGAACCCTCAAATTCTCTCAATTCCTAAATTGTGCCTTTATGAAGTGGGTTTGTTGATGATGAATGCGCGTGAATCAAATTTGCCTAAATTGCTTTAGATTATTGAAGAATATCATTACCCATGCCCTAATTTTAGTTAATTGTTGGTGTGTTGGTGATTTGGAAGTATGACCCTTGAAGGGAAAGTTATGATCAATTACTTGTTGAATTAGAATTGTGAATTAGATGTTGATCCACTTGAAAGGTGGAGGTGTTTACTTACTATGTATATTGTGGTATTGAATTGATGGATGTATTCCTTGTACCCTACATATGCAGGTTAATGAATAATTGTGATATGATGTATGTGTGTGATCTAAATGAATGAATGATGATCATGTCTAGAAGCTAATTGTGTTAGGATTGAATATTATCTCTCTATTAACACTTTTGAATGAAGATTAATATGTGAAAGGCTATTCTCACATACACATACGCACTTGAATGAAGAATGAATGAAGTTCATGATAATGTTAATGGTGAAGTACTTGTTGAAATGTTATTATCAATTGTACTCTAATGAATGATAGGGATGTGTTGATTGAAAGGATATTCTCAATTGTACACTAATGAATGATATTGGGATTCTTAGTTGAAAGGCTTTTCTCATCTTTAAATCTATGAGCTATCCAATGAATGTTGGGATGGGATGGATGCTCATCCGTGAGTTGAGGCGGGGTATCTAGTAGCAATCTCTTGAGATGGATGCTCATCCGTGAGTTGAGGTGGGGTATCTAGTAACAATATCTTTTCCCATAATAATGAACTAAAGTAATGAATGTTAACTAAAATATGGGAATGCAGGCTAAGCACCGAGAGGATATTGAATGTGATGGATACTCATCCATGAGTTGAGGCGGGGTATCTTGTAGCAGGGGGGAGGGTCCTTTTAAGTAGATGACTCGTCAGGAAGTCGGAGCGAGACTTCTTTGGGAAAAAGAACTTGAATAAGTTTGTTTTTCTGAAGGAGTCAAGTCTCTTGGTGTGGATGCTCATCCATGAGTTGAGGCGGAGTATCTTGTTGCAACCTCCTTGTCCCATAACTTTGTGCCCACATACGATAGCTAGTGGATCCACTTAAGCTAAATACCGGTTTACCTTAGGCAAATAGACCAACCCTTACGATGCTGGATAGTACATCAGATTCCATGATCTAGCTCTGATGGTCTATGTCGGTTAAACACTTATTCCCATCATGTGAGATGTGCATTATAGTTTCTTGAGGAGTTCTATGAAGTGTGGGTAGTAGTATGGGATGCTATCCATACATGGCACGAGAAAGCTTCAAGAGGGCTATAGTGAGTTCTCTAAGTCTTAATGACTAATGAATGAAAGTCCTCTAAATGAAGCAAATAAAGAATGTTGATTTGAATGTCTAATGTAATGATGCATGCTATACTTGGATTGTATTATGAGTTACCTCCTTGTTATGACTTATTGTATTTGATTGTGCCTTGCCTATGGTGACTTCAATGGAGTTCTTAGTGTGAGTAGTAGTATAGGATGCTACTTTCACATTGCACAAGTATGACTTAGGGGTTGTCTTAGTTGATGGTTCTTATGTGATGAAATAACTTTTTAAAGGTTTAGGTCTCTAGTGTATGAGTATTATTGAAAATGGAAAGGTTGAATGGTAAGTTCACTTTTGATGACCTTAATGTGGTACCTTAGTGTGGATAGTGGTATGGGACGCTATCCATATATTGCACAAGGTATAGCATGAGGGTTACTTGAGGTGAAGGCTAAATGTGACGGTAAAGAGTTACCTGTTGATAATGCTCAAATGTTATGTTATCACTTGTATGATGATTATATTTGTATTTGATGTCTATTGTGCTATTGTTCATGTATTTCTAAAAAGTATCATAATTCATGGTTTCCAACCAAAATTTCCCTTTTGAAGCATGTTTTTGCACGGTCATCATAGTTAAAGCATGTTTTTGTGTGTGTTACATTCTTCTATGTTTTTACTACAAGTTTAGGTTTCGGCAAGTGATTGCTTCTATCTAGATTGAAGTGCTTGGATTGCTATTCTTCTAAGATCAAGTGGTACATCCTCATAGATCGAGGACAAGTGTCTTTCTAGAAGTTTCTTTCCTTTCATGTAATAGACTACTTTAGATTTCTATTGTAAAGGGTCGTGTCCCTATTTTGTTCAAGATTGTATCTAAGATGGCACTTGTGGGATATAGACTTCCGCTTGCATTTAAATGTTTTTTAATGTTAGATTGTATGGTTTTAATTAAAAAGTCTTAAATTTCGTACTATTTCTGTAACCTATGCAATGAATGAGCTATGAGGCTTGTATAAGACCCCTTCGGGGTCGAGTACGCCGTGTCACATCCAGGGTCTAGACTCGGGTCGTGACAGACACCAAGAAAGCTAGTTAAAGTAATTAAAGAGATAACTTATAACAATGTAAATTTCCTAATATTATACCTGCATGTATAAAGAAACAATTTACTACATATATAAAATGCCAATAAATACCCAACGACCTTTTTTTCCTTAATCATGTATTTTAATTCATCTATGATAAATAGGGAATGTGTTTAGGGGTGTCAAATGAGTTAGTTGGGTTGAATTTGGAGAAGTCAAAATAAAATGCGTTGTTAATAAATGAGTTCCGCCTAAATGTTACTTGGATTGAAACAAATTGAGTCAAAATGGGCTAAATAATGGGTACTCCAACCAAACATTTAGATGGCTGAATTATATTGTACTGATCAAAATGGGTTGAGTTAATAAATGACGCCGATTAGTATATTTAGAAAATCAGGACTGTTTCGACTTAGAATAGTTCAATCAGTCCGGTCTATTACAAAATGGAAATAAACTTGTAGCATGGCTTCTTATGGCACAATCAAAATGAACATTGATGGGAGTTTCTCACAAAAAATATGAGCAAATTAAACATAGTATATGTGTAATTGTTAGAGATAGTCACGGTGTTTAATCATGGTTTTATCTATTTCAGTTCAATGTAGCAGTAATAATATGGCTAAATGAAGCTATTCCTTCCAACATTTTCTAGGAGGGGCTAAGGGTCTGCTTCAACTTGATAAGTGTCAAATGCCTAGCAAGCTGAGATTTTTGTGTACATAGTTAGCACCAAAGGGTTATATAGTTTACTAGGCCTTCTGGATTTTTGGTAATTGTATCACCAAGTAGTGGCCTCTTTTTGCCAATATAACACCACTTAGACATTTTTTTTGGGTAATTCAATAAAATAATTCTTGACAGTTTTCATTCTAAGGACACAGGTATACATTATTGTGCCAAAAGATAAATACCAGTATTCCTACTATAACTAACAATGGAAATCTAACAACAACCTACAAATCTGTCGCGACTGAGGGGGTACCCCCTAGATGTAACAAGGCATACAAGACCCCGAGAGGCCTCATACAAGCCCCTTAGCATATCATAACATAACATAATAGAACAATAAGGGTAAATCATTTTTCAAGCCTTAAAAAAGTTATTTTTTTTCATAAAAAAAAGCGGAAGTCTAGACTTGTCTCAATATAGCCATTTATTACAGTCTTGAATGAAATAGGGACTAGGCCATACAACATGTCCAAAAAGGAAACACACAAAAGGAACTACACCATATGAAAAAGCCGCCCTCAAATGATGAGGACTCACCAACAAGCTAGGAAGATACAGATGTCCAAGCTTTATCCACTAGAATGATCACTTCGAGAACCAAACCCTACACTTGGGAAAAATTTAGGAAAAGTAGGTGTTAGTACAAAAATGCACTAAGTATGATAGCCATGCATAAAAACATTGAAAACATGCTAAAAGGAACATTTCATTTGAAGGCATGCAATTTACCAAGATAAACATGCAAAAGAGGTTAGATACCCATAAGTCATAAAACATAAGCAATATAAGTTATCATCATCGTTTAATCCTTTGAACTCATAAACAAAGTTAATACAAAGATCACCATAAAACAAGACGAACACTTCATGAATAACCTCAAAGCTTTCTTATGCAAGGCATGAATGAGACCCCATAAATCTCACCCATGCTAAGTAAACCACTTTAGGCCATCACTCATGTTCGTCACCTTTTAAAACTCTTGAACACTATGAGGTACTTCTCAAGCACATCCTAGTTCCTCACTTCATTGAACACTTGGAAATACTCTTTTAAGTACATCTTAGTTTGTTCATTATGTTTGAAATTTATGAGATGCTTCTTCAAGAATGTCTTAGTTCGTTACATTTGAACACTATGAGATGCTTCTTGAAGCATGTATTAGTTCATAATGTTTGAAAGATATGAGATGCTTCTTCAAGTATGCCTTAGTTCATTATGTATGAACTCTATGAGATTCTTATTCAAGCATGTCTTAGTTCATTATAAATCTTGTTGTAGTTGCGATAGAGCCTTAACCAACATGAGACCATGTGAGCTATCACATGATCCCTTTCGATGTTACCCACATCGAGATGGTTGGTCTACTTGCCTAAGATAGAATCGGTTAGTTAGCTTAGTTGAATCCACTAGCTTAACATCCTATGGGGCATATATTTATGGGATCTACTACAAACCCGAACTCCACTAGGCGAAGGCTTCCATCTGATGGGTCATACTTTGGAAAACCCAAACTCTACTAGGTGAGAGTTCCCATTTTGGAAGCCTGGACTCAACTAGGTGTGAACCTCCATCTCATTTCAATATCGACTCGGTGCTTGGCCTAAATCCCACAAGATAGTTATTAAGTCCTACTTAAGTCAAGTTTCATGGAAAGATGTCCTTGACAATCAATCCAAGTTAATGCACTAGAATAACTCTTTAGACCATGCGTGAGAAACTATCAGTATCCATGTTCTAGTTATAAAGGCGCTTTATCCTTTGGCTCAATTAGGTGAGAAAAGCCTTTCAACCTTAGAACCTTTACCATGTGAGAACAACCTTTCAATCAGCCCACAACAACAACCTAACCATTAACACTTCACTCTCAAAGTATCACAAAGGCATTTACATAAACTTCACAAAACAAGCATACTCTAATACTCCCCCCCCTCCCCTTTAAGGTTAAAACCTACTTTCAATCAACACATATATAATGCAATCATTAGACATGGATTTACTCATAATTTCATGTGAATGTATTACCTCATGCATCAATTAATACAATTCACCTTTCTACAATAAAGACCCACATCATATCATCAACATTGAGAAATATGGGGATTTCATGGATTCATCATAATTCATCATAGCAATCATAAGAATCATTGATTCACACATAATATAACATAATTGAATCATAGAAGTCTTTTTTGAAAGGAACCCATGACTTTGGAATCAAACCCTAACTTTTGGGGATTTCTATCTTTGAAATTGGGGTTTTGAAGGGACTCCATGGATGAAGAGCTATGATCACAAATCCCTATAAATTTGGTGTGAAGAACCTTGCTTCTTGGACCCTAGCTTTTCTCTCTCTTCTTCTTGGAACTTTCTAGAGAGAGAATTTTTTGAAGAGGATGAACTTTTGGGAATAAAATTTGGGTCTTGGGAATGAGTGACTTAAATGGTGAGTTTAAAGGTTTAAAAAAACTTATATAGGTGTATAAAACTAAAGAAAAAACGACCTCAGTTAATACCCATTAAAAACAAATTACCCAAAATAACCCCCACTTTAAGTGGGGTACCCAGGGATCACACCCTTCTTCACTAATCTTCAAGGGAACCACGTCCCTTGAAGTTTACCGTGGTTCCTGGACCAGTATCTATGCTACCTTGACAAAACCCCCATAAAGTAAAGGCAACCCCACGAGCCTTCCCACGAGCCATGGTCTTCACCACTGGCCGTGAAGTAGCTCATGAAGGTGAGCCAACCTTGGGGCAGCCTTGATGAGTTACTGCCTCACCACCATGGGTGGAACCACAAGTCATGGTGGCCACCACAAGCTGTAAAGGCTCTCGTGGTCAGGGGCAGTGTCTTAGTAGCTTGGGGCAGCCTTAGCCCTTGCCCCTTTTCCTTGGATCATGCCCTATAGTCTAGATTTGTAGCCCTCGAACTTAGCCCTAGTTGGCCTACTAAACTACGGGGTGTTACAATATCTCCCCCTTTGGAACATTCATCCTTGAATGATGATCTAGACACCTTATAAAAGTAAAGACTCAAGACTAGCAGTCGGTTGATAAGTCCATGATTTGGACTCTTTTAGGGCTATATTTTGATAAATTTAGTGTACTCAAATGCGTATTTTTTCTCAATAACTCATGAAAATCCTTGAGTTTCAGATATTTGGATTTAGAGATTAAGCATGGACACTATTGGGCAGAGAGGAACAAGGCAGCTAAAAAGAACGAAGTAAAGACGGCCTAAAGATCACCTAAACCATTACACGAGTTGCTAAACATATATGGTCTTGCCTAATGTTCTAGTATGCCAAGCTTTGAAGGAGAATATCGAGTCGGCGAGATAAAGGAGCAGTTGCTGAGTTGCCAAATAATTGCGCGATGTAGTACTCAATCGGCCAACATTACAAAACTTGAATTTACTGAAGGCCAATGCAGAAAGGCGATGAACCAGACCAAAGGGCGGATCGCAGATCCTGACTAATTGTGCTGAGTGGTCTTTCCCAGAACATTTTTTGACAATTATAAATACTTATTTGAATTTTTAGTTTAGTGGGCAATCAGTGTCGAATTTTAGAATATCAAACATTATTTTCTGATTTTAGAACTTATAGTTTTGGAGACTTTGTTCCTTAGCTTTGAGGATTTCCATTTCTAAGCAATTGGAAGTGGGTATTGAAGATTCTTCATCCTAGACGTGTGTAAAGACAATATCTATCATACCCATTTAATGGACACACTTTTCGGTAATGATTTCTATGTATTTACTAAGTCTAGCTAAAACCCCAATTCTTTGGGTGTGATTATGTGAGTATGGGTTGAATTTACTGCTGGGTATTGATAATAGATAGTTAATTTTTTGTTTAAAGATGATTTCATTCTGTAGTTTTGTTTGAGTTTAATGGGGTTGTAGTTGCAAATACAATTTTATCTTCATGTTTTTTGACTTGCTCAAGAGAGAGGTTTTAAAACCAAAACTTATGAATCAATAGTTTGTGATTATTGGGTTGTCGTGGGTTCCGCTCGGGAGAGTGAACCCTAAACCCTCTCTAATATATTTAGCTCGAGAGAGTTAATGGACTAAGGCGAAGGTTGTGCTTTATTGCCGCTTATTGGTGTTCGAGAGAAACCGATGATTCGAGGTAAATTGTTACAGAGAAAATTTACCCCTCCTAAAGTTTAGCTTAGTTAACAATTTACAGTGATTTAGTATCAATAACATTTACTCGGTTGTTTATTTTAGCCCATATTCCTATCACATCCCAAGAATCCCGTCTCCATATTCATATTTCTATTTTATTTGCTTCTTCTAGTTGATAATTGAATACAAACCCCCTTTGATAAATGACACTTGTGTCATCCTTCAATTTGATATGTGTTTCTTCGTATAAGTCTTTAGTTATAATTGATTTAAGCAAAATTTTGGCTTTTCTCTTAATTCTCGATCACAAACCACTCCCTAGGGACTTGACCCTAACTCACTAGTTGGGTTATATTACTATTGGATTACCGTGGATGCTTAGTATTGGATGAAGCGCCCGAATACGTCATGACAAAATGGTGGCGCTACCGAGGAGTGGTGTTATTTGAGAACATTTAGCTAAGTTAAATTTTGTTCTTGTTAGTTATAGGTATACTTACTTAATTTTTAGTTTTGTTTTGTTTATGCTTGTTTGTGTATCACAACAGGAAAGATGAGTGTGAATGGTAACTATGAGTACCAAACGGATCACCCCCTTTTGAAATTACTAAATCATAAGGATAACCTCCTAATGTTCAAGCAAGTGGGGGGGGGGGGGGGTGAAACTATTCATGAGATATGGCCTAGGTTTAAGACATTACTATAGTAATGCCCAGCTCATGGAATGCCCGATAAATTATTGATGGAATGTTTCTATCGGGGTCTTGGTCTCGAAAATAGAAGCATTGCTTATTAACTCTTTGCAGGTTGTTTGACATAACAACCCTATGAAGTGGTAGCCTAACTCCTTGATGGAATGATTAAGAGCAACAAGGAGACAGAGAAGGATCAAGAATGGAACTCATTGTTGACTCAACTAGATGTCTTGTCCAAGAGAGTCATGGAATTGGAAGCACTGTTGATGAAAAAGGAAAAGCACTTTCCCCTTGACGAGCGTAATAAGGAGGTCTTCTCACTCATTCTATACAAGATTGAAGAACAAGATAGGGTTTGGAATGAGATAAAAGAGAATATCTGAATGCTTAATTAGACGAAAACCTCACATTCTATGAAGCTGCAAGATGCCCAGATAAACCAAGTGTTGTTGTGTCTCTACCTACAACATCAAGATGGGTCTCCTAGTAATACTATAGTCAACCCAAATAATGGGGTTTAAGGGTTGAATTGCGTCGTGCCATGACGATAACTAAGGCACTACTTGGGAGGCAACCCAAGACCCTTTATTGCTTTATTTTTTTTTTAGAAATAATGGTTTGTTAATTTTGTAGGACAAAGTGTGGAAAGTGTTTGAAAATTTCAGGTTGGGGAGCTAAAAGGTCTAGTCGGTGAATTGCTGAAGAGGTCGGTGACCCCGACCTAGACTTCTATTAGACTCAAGAAAGTTTTACATTTGAGTTTGCAAAACTCGGTGAGCCCAACAAATTATTGCCAAATTATCACCGACCAGGTCGACGATCCCGACGTAGACCACCGTTTGGACCCGCACATTAACTGGAGGTCTTGTAAAACTCAGCGAGGTAAGTGAACACTCGGCATGCCATCGAGTGGTTCGGTGAGCTAGACTAATGTCACCAAATGGGTGAAATCTGGATGGTTTATTCAAGGGACAAAGGTTTAAATTTCAAACTCTTTCATTTTTCCCTCATTTTTCATCTTCCAAAACTCGCACCTATATAGTATTTTTGATATTTCTGCACTCTATAATTATTTTAGTTAATCGACTAGTGCTTGGATTTGGATTATATTGCCGCCTAGCTTTTCAATCTTTCTTTATCGGCATTTAAGGTTGGTTTTCTGAATTTCGCATTTATTTTTAGATTTGAATTATTGATCTTGCTTGTAATGCTTATAGTGTTGATTTCCTATGTTCTTATACATTGAAATTGGTACAATCTTGTGGTGTTGTGCTTGCATATCATTGATTTTAGTTGGGTGAAGTTTGAGTAGCCCGTATTTGTGCCAAACGACGTAATTTTCCTATTGATACAGCGGGTGACATCGTTCTTAAGGGCAAATATCGTCAAATGGCCAATTTGGCAAAACCGAGAGATGTCTGAGTATCTCGGGGCAATGGATGTTATGGGTCTTTTTTGAATTTGAATTGTGCAAGTTTTGAGTTATTTTTTTCAGGGGTTACGAGATTGAATTCATGAAGCTGGGTTGAAAATAGGCACGTTAGGTCATTTGGTGAGCTGGGTCGAGCTCACCGAATTGCTTGGCAGTTCACCTAATCTCCCTATCTTTCCCTTAAATTCATGCTTTATGTGTTGATGGGTTTTGTAACTTTCAGCGAGAAGCCTAAGGTCACCAAGGGCACTCAGCAACTCATCGAAATACTTCTTGATCGCCCTTTGTCTTCACCTCTAAACTCTTTTTGCACTGTAACTTTCGGCAAGCTGAACCTTGCTCGCCGAATGTTGTCGGCGATTTGCCGAAAGACCTTTCCCATCATCGGCTTGCCATAACTTTTGAGCCAATCCTTTCGGCGAGACCAATCCAACTCGCCAAATGGTTCGACGAGTCTTTCTGCAACTGTGTTTCTATGAATTTGATTAAGTTATTTTTAACTTTATCTTAATGATTTGTAGGTTTGGTGAGGACAAACATAAACATGCCACTAGGGAAAAGAACACGGGGTATCACAATCAATGAAGGGGGATCGAATCCTTCAAGAAGATGAGGGCAAGAACATCCACCAGGTGATGATGGACAACCTCTACATTCTTGATGGTTTGAGCTCTGAGCTAGATCTCACCCCACATCTACCAGAGTCCCTCTTTCTTCCACACTAGAAGAATTAGTGCCAACTCTGGCACCTCTAGTGGCTCTTGTGCCATTAGTTGTTCCTCCACCTAGACTCCTCAACAGGTTGAAAGGAGATGGTTTGCAAACAATCCTCAAGGAGAAGCTGCTCTCTACAGAGGGTCTGGAGGGCAAGTACTCTAGTGTAGCGGAGTTAATACAGTGGCCCAGTTCCAAATTTTCACCAGGCCCTGAGATCTATATATTCCTTCATAGGTCCATGAGATCTACATAGCATGCGGTGAACTAGTGCCGAAGATGAATAAGAAGGCTAGCAAGTTCAGACCGGTTAAGTCAATCACTGTTCAAGGTGTAGAATTGAGCTGTAGTAAGGAGCACATTAATGCTGTGTTAGATAGGCCTTTATTGACTGCACTCTCATATAAAGGTTTGCCTATGACACAAACTCTGGATGATCTACAAGGTTGGCTTGCCCCTCTTTTTTCTAATACCACTCATAGGTGGATTGAGGTTGGAGTCGAGATCGAAAAAAAGGATTTGAATATAGCTACCCGTTGTTGGTTCGAATTTATCAGTAGCTCGCTTATACCTTCACAGAACGAATCTATCCTCCGACATGCAAAGGCAGCTTGCTTGGGGTCTATCTTATAGAAGAGGCCGCTCAACTTGCGCCTTAGCATAGAGCAGGAGATGGCCATGAGAGCCAAGCAAAGGTAGACCTCTTCACCATTCCCAGTACTGATCACAGAGCTATGCCGCGTGCTGGAGTGCCCCGAGATGCTGCTAGAGATCTACATATTACCCCGTCCTCCTCTACTGACATTCGGTGTATTGAGGCAGAGTATACTAGAGAGGAGGCTGACAAGAGAAGGGAAACTCCAGTGGATACATCCTCGAAGGTGAACGTTGATTTGATACCTATAGAGGCATTTTTTCCTACTCTGACCTCTGAGTCTTCATGTACTTTTACCCCTCCTTCCTCATCTTCACAGGGTCCAGGCACCTCTACTTCCTCCCAGTAGACCAAGATTACTCAAGCGATGATCCTGAAGATGGGGCATCTAGCCCATTCAACTGATGTGAGGGTGACTCAGTTAGATAAATATATCCTTTTTATGATTAAAGCTGCTGTTTTGGCTAAACTGACCACCTTCTAGACTTCTGTTGATGACCTATCTACTAGATTCACATCTTGTGAGAGTAGGTAGGAGGAGACCTCCGATGTTACGGCTTTGAAAGCTAAGGTAGCTGACTTAAGGAAGGACATAAACTATCTAAAGTCTACTGAATTTACTTCATTGCTGGAGGAAACAGATGATAGAGAAGCTTCTAAGACTTCAGCGATTCCTCCGATTATAATCGAAGATGTACGCAGGAATGAGGCAGTAGTTGATGAGTCAGATGCTGAGACTGATAAGGAGCAGATAGAGATACGAAAGGAGAGTATATATGGAGATTTTTCGGATCTTGAGCAGATGATCTTGCAGTCAGTGATCCAGACATCAAGACTTCTATGGTAGCTCCTAGTGGGTCTAATACTACTGTTCCTTCGAGGTGACTCCGGGCACTGATGCCCGAGACCAGAGTAATGCACCAGGCATCGATGCCCAGACAGATGGAGCGACTGTGTAGACATGATCCCCTCTTTACCTCCATCTTTGTCTTTATTTCTTTTGATTTTTGGATATTTTTAGCTTGTTTGCATTTGAGGACAAACGCATTTTTTTTTTGTGGTGGGGTGAGGCCCACCTTTTGTGTGTCATTCATAATTCTTATTTTGTTTATATTTGGGGTTTAAGCTAAAAATTGTGTTTTTACACTACTTTTGCGGATGCTTAAGCTTGCGGCTCCTTGCTTTTAATTGAAAACGATTTTTAACCCTGCCAAAAAAATTTGCCACCTCTTGTATGTGTTGAATGTGGTCATTCTCTTGCAAATTTGTGTACCATTTTTTATCAATACCAATGACTCGAATAGTTCTCATAATCAAATAAAAATAAATGCATGGAAATGACGAGGCCAATTGAAGTTGCATAGACAATATGTGAACTCTTTACATCTCATTGTGACTAGCCAAGTATCAAATTGAGTCTCTTGTGATGAACATTGCACATTAGCGAAAGTGTGAAGTATTGTTTGACATTGGTGTTAATGCCTTGTGTGATGAGTTTACCGTGAACCATGTGTGATGACACCTAGAATTTTCTCCATTGGTCTGATTGACTAAGTGATGCAACTTCTTGAGATGATCTTAGGCAACTTTAAAGAGTGAACTAATTTGACATTATACCTCATTTGTGGCTTGCCTTGTGAGTTTGTGTACCTCTTCGAGCACACTTTGTGCCTTAACCTTTCTCAGAAACTTGATAAAATTGGTACCTTTTATTGACCCATTACCCATAATCCTCATGATTTGTGGTCTGTCTGAATAGCAAACTTAGGCCAAAAGCCTAAATTGGGGGTATGGCGAAAAAGAAGGCAAATCAAGAAATTGCAACCCGTCCATATAAAAAAAAGAGAAGAAGAGATTGAAAAAGAAAAAAAAAAGAAGGAAAAAGTTGTGGAAATACAAAGAAAATAGGGTTTCCAATGACCCATGGAAGATGAATAAGAGGTGACTTTTGATCTTGAATGAAAATGATAAAGAGAAGGAAAGAAGGCGTTGTTCACATCACATTTCATGAGGATTTCAACCTATAAGACTAAATGTCCATACCATTATACTCAGCCCCATTACAAGCCTTGAAAAGACCTTTTTGATCGTGAATGCACTGAAGCAAAAGTCAATTGGAAAATAAGGGCAGGCCTATCTTTGTGAGTGTGAGTGTTGATCTTGATTCCAGAACTTTAAATGATTGAACCATTGAGTGAATATGGAATCATTGTTTTTGTGAGGGCATTTGAATATCTTTGTTGAGCTTGAACTTGCATTTGAAGCAAGTATAGTAAGCTTGAGATTCTTTGGTAATAGGGAGTCACAACTTGAATCTTTGATTACACAACTGATCCTTGCACGAGTAAGTTGAGTCCTTTTGTTTGCATTCATGATTGAGTCTTGCGTAACACTGTTTGAGACATCCTTTTTGATCTGCTGAACTTGAGTTTTACTTGAGGACAAACAAAAGTTTAAGTTGGGGGTGTTGATGAGTCCACAGTTTGGACTCTTTTAGGGCTTTATTTTGATAGATTTAATGTCCTCAAATGCATATTATGTCTCAATAACGGATGAAAATCCTTGAGTTTCAGATATTTGGAGTTAGAGACTAAGCATGGACATTATTGGGCAGAAAGGAACAAGGCAGTTGAAAAGAATGAAGAAAATATGGCCTTAGGATCACCTAAACCATTAGGTGAGTCGCCGAATAACTATGGTCTCACCTAATGTTCTAGTGTGCCAAGCTCTGAAGGAAAAAATTGAGTTGGCGAGATAAAATGAGCACTCGGTGAGTTGCTGAACAATTTCGTGATACAATACTCCATCGGCCAATGTTATAGAACTTGAATTTGTTGAAGGACAATACAGAAAGGCAATGAACCCGACCAAAGGGCGGATCACCGAGTGGATCGGTGATCTCGACTAACTACGCCAAGTGGTCCTTCGCAGAACATTTTTTGACAACTATAAATACTTGTTTGAATTATTAGTTTAATAGGCAATCAATATCGAATTTTAGAATATCAAACATTATTTTCAGCTTTAAAACTTAGAGTTTTAGAGACTTTGTTCCTTAGATTTGGAGATTTGAAAATTTCCATTTCTAAGCAATTGGAAGTGGGTATTGAAGATTTTTCATCCTAGACATGTGTAAAGACCATATCTATCGTACCCAGTTAATGGAAATGCTTTTCAATATCGATTTCTATGTCTTTACTATGTCTAGCTAAAACTCCAATTCTTGAGGTGTGATTATGTGAATATGCGTTGAATTTACTGCTGGGTATTGCTAATAGATATTTAATTTGTTGTTTAAAGGTGATTTTGTTAAGTAGTTGTGTTTGAAATTAATGGGGTTGTAATTGCCAATATAATTTTATCTTTGTGTTTTTGACTTGCTCAAGATAGAGGTTTTAAAACCAAAACTACTGAATTGATAGTCTGTGGTTATTGGGTTGTCATGGGTTTAGCTCGAGAGAGTGAACCCTAAACCCTTTCGCACAAATTCATCTCGAGAGAGTGAATGGACTAAGGCGAAGACTGTGCTTCATTGCCGCTTAGTGGTGTTTGAGAGAAACCGATTTGATTTGGGGTAAATTATTCGTGAGAAAATTTACCCCCACTAAAGTCTAGCTTAGTTACCAATTTACAACGATTTACTATCAATAGTATTTACCCGGTGGTTTATTTTAGCCCATATTCCTATCACATCCCAAGAATCTCATCTCCATATTCATATTTCTATTTTATTTGCTTCTTTTAGTTGATAATTGACTATAAAACCCCTTCAATAATTGACACTTGTCCCACCTTTTAATTTGATACGTTTTTCTTCATATAAGTCTTTAGCTATAATTGACTTGAGCAAAATTATGGCTTTTCTTTTAATTCTCGATCACAAACTACTCCCTCGGGACTCGACCCCAACTTACTATTGAACGACTGTGGAAGCTTAGTATTGGATGAAGTGCTCGGATACGTCAAGTCACCCATCATGGATAAACCATCAAGATAATGCATTATTCAAAGGAGGAAACATCAACTCCAACTAAAACACACTTAATGCATCACAACGAAGTAGGAACTACATCTAACAACCCATTATCCATGAAACTTCAAAATTTCTCATCTTTCAAGGAGGAACTTCCTTCTCCAAGCTCAACGCATACTCAACACAATCTCTAGGAGTCCTTATGCAATTTACTCTCAAAAAGCATGACTAAATAATGTTTACAATCCATCTCATGAAGCATATAGGCATCTCATACTTAATGCTCAACTATATGAGGAGCAACCAATCATATAAATAATTTTCTTTCAAAACATAGGATGTCATGAACATGCATAACTTAAAGAGATCATGGAACACATAAAACACTCATGACTCCAAAAACATAAAACCAGCCATGAGGAACTTTTTGTCTCTAGCTAGAGTAGGAGTAGAAGGAAAGAGATGAGGATATCGGGACACTCAACAACCTTGCTATCTAAGCACACAATCTCCCCCATGGGAGGAAGCCACTACTAATTCCTTAAGTACTACTTCTTTCAAGCAACTAAGGTTGGATCAACACATCAATTCCTAGCATATCAAGTCTATAAAGTAACAAAAGACGAAGCTAAACTGGGATCTAATAAAGCACAAAACACATACTGATAGCCATATACAATGACACTCTTGTCCACCTCTATCTTGGAATGCATAGGATATATCTTGCTTGGGAGCACTAGTACCCGAACCACTTGAAGGAGCTTGCTTGCCCTCTCTTCCCTTAGCCCTAAGTACCGAGCAATCCCTCATTTTGTGACCACTCTCACCATAACCAAAACAACCATTTGGAAAAGTCAACCATTGACTTGGGGGTTAAGCTTAGGATCCTCCTCAAGGACCCCTAGGGTGGTCCATGGGGAGTCGTACCTTGGCGTTTAACCCCTAAAACCCTTAACCATTTCTCAAGAAAACATAAAACACCCTCAAACCTCACACCAAACTCAAACACACACACATTAGGCTTTAGTTTAACTTATTCATTTTTAGGGTCGTTACATTATCCCCCACTTAGGAACATTTGTCCTCGAAAGACACTTTAAACACATTAAGGGGTTAAGGACTCAAAACTAGCAGCCCACAATCATAACACATCAATATAAATTAACATAGGAGGAAACATAATTTCCACATCAATAAGCTCAATGCAATAAAAAGAAAGCAGGAACTACATCTACAAACTCATTATGCACTAAAACTTCAACATTTCTCATTACATTGGAGGAATTGCCTTCTCCAACTCATATCAAGTACAATTAGGCATGTTCAACAATTCACCTCATGAAGCATATACACACTTATACCAAATGCACATTAACATGAGGAACATAAATCATGAAAAACTTATTTTCACATTTAGAAAAAGAATTCAACTAGAACATGCATATCATAAGGAGTCTATGGAAACTCATATTCACACAAGATTCCAAAACATGAAACAAGCTACAAGGAACTCTTGGTCTCAAGGTTGAATAGGAATAGAAGGAAAGAGATAAAGATCTTGGAACTCTTAACAAAACATTCACAACCATAAAAACTATCACTTACGGGTACCTTCATTCGGACTAGCTCCTTTGTCATCCTTAGCCTGAAGTGCATAGAAACGACTATTCTTTCTAGCATTAGGATCCGGGCCACCAAGAGAAGCTTGCTTATCCTCCCTTCCTTTAGCCGAGAGTGTTGGACAATCTCTCATCTTATGACCCTTCTTTCCACACCCAAAGCACCCATCCGTGCCAGCAAGGCACTTACCCAAATGTTGCTTCCCACACTTGGCACATCTAGACCTCTCAAAAGAAGAACCACTTCCATTCTTTTCTTGGGAATTAGGGTTAGACACCCTATCATTGTTGACCATTGGGGACTCTTGGTTGTAGAGCCTCTTTTTGTACCTTGGTTGACTTTGTTCATCGGGCCTAGACCTCTTCAAATCTCTATTCATCCTATTAAGTTTGGACTCCTCAATAGATCGAGCATACACCGTAAGTCTAGAAATGGTCATATCATCATAGAGCATTACCGTATGACACTCTTTCTTAACTAGGTCAGATACCCCGGTAACAAACCTACTCATTTCATCTCTAGGGTTGGATACCAAAGATGGAGAAGACATAAACAATAGGGTAAATTTCAAGGAATACTCCTCCACACTCATATTACCTTGTCTAAGGTTGATAAATTCGTCTCTCTTCTCGCGGGGAAAATACCTACCAAGGAAAGCTCTCTTAAACTCCTCTCATTTTCTAGGACCCACTTCTATACGCCTATTGTTTTTCCATTGAGTGAACAAAACTTGGGCAACATCTTTCAACTGATAAAAGGCAAGTTCCACTTTTTCTTTAGAAGTCACCCCCATAGCATTGACTATCTCATACACTTCATCTAAAAACTCTTGGGGATTCTCTCCCGCCTTGGAACCAAGAAACAACGGTGGATTCATCCTCACAAAGTCCCTCAAGTTAGAAGCCATAGTACTTTCAATGGAATTCATTCTAGCCCCCACATCTCTACTAACTTGGGCCATCATAGCTTGGGCCAAAGTTAGAATAGCTGACCTAATCTCTTCATTGGTCATGGTCGGGGGATCCACCGAAACTTGGTTGCCCTTGTTGACTTGGGGAACTTGGTCACCTTGTACGCCTTGGTCACCTTGATGACCTTAGGGAGGAAATCCCTCATTCATAATCTCTTCTACCACTCTCATTGCGGGCACCTTCTTGTATTTATATCCTATAAACACAAGAGAAGGATTAGTAAAATGACACTTATAGAGCTAAACTCTTAGGTACGACTTCAAGAATATGAAAGAAGTGTAACTCCCTAACATCCTATAACATCACGCTCATAGATGTGTCGCGACTCACAGTGATGAACAAGACTCTACTAGACGTGGCTTGTGAGATATCACTCTTAAAAAACATTCCCAAAACCTTGCGCTCTGATACCATGCTTGTCATGACCTGAGTCTAGACCCCGGATGCGACATGGCGTACTGGACCCTGAAGGGGTCTTATACAAACCTCATAGCTCATTCATTGCATAGGTAATAGAAATAGTACGTAATTTAAAACTTTTTATTTAAAACCATACAATGTAACAATCAAAAACATTTAAACACAAGCGGAATTCTATATCTCACATGGCCATCTTAGACTCAATCTTGAACAAAATAGAGATAGGGCCCTTTACAATAGAAATCTAAAGTAGTCTATTACATGAAAATAAAGAAAGTTCTAAAAAGACAGTTGTCCTAGATCTATAAGGATGTAACACTTAATCTTGGAAGAAAAACAATAAGCACTTCAATCTAGATAGAAGCAATCATTTGCCGGAACCTACACTTGTAGTAAAAACATAGAAGAATGGGTTAGCACACAAAAATGTACTAACTATGATGACCATGCAAAAACATGCTTTAAAAGGGCCATTTTGGTTGGAAACCAGGAATTATGCTACTTTTTAGAAATATCATGAACTATAGCATAAGAGACATCAAATACAACTATAGCATAGGAGGATCCTAAGCTTAACCCCCAAGACAATCCTTCGAAAAAACACAACCCTTCAGAAAAGTCACAACCCGTCAAAAAATTCACAACCCTTTGGAAAAGTTTCAACTTAATGAAAAAGTCACAATCCCTTAATTTGAAAAGGTATCTACTTTCAATATAATAAAATTAATTAAATTAATAAATAAAATAAATGACGTATTTTTAATTAGGGGTATTATAGGAATTCAACATTCAAGTTTGGAAGTTCATGCTTTTAAGTTAGTATGGCTATAAATTGGTAAGATTATTGGGTTGGTTTACTTATCGGTTGGGAATACAGGTACCATCACGACTTATGAATATGGATCGTGACACTTGGACCCCCCATAAACATAGCCTAGACCATGCAAAGGCGGTGACCAACTTTCTTGGTCTTCATTAATGCGACCCAAGTTTCGTGAACATGAAAACCAAGCATGGTCTACACCTGTTAATGCATATCAGCTGGTGTTGGCAAGTCCTAAATCTCTGAAGGGTGTTCTGTATACATTTGGAACCCCAAATATGCAAACTAGATATGCTACCCTACTAAATTTGATATTTCGAGCTCAATGGAGCAGTCAAAATTATGTAAGAGGTCATATTGGTAAAAAGTTAGTCCTACCCTAAGCTCCATTTTAATTCTAAATCTACAAGGGGACTCAAAATTAGCCTGAAAGACTCGGGTTTTAAGGTTATCGTCCTGAACTTTTGATAAAAAAGGACTGCTCAAGGTTCAAAGGCTCCAAAACATGGAACATCACTTAAACGAATGACCAGGTGATTCAATTGTTAGTCCCATTAAGTCCTAAATGAATTGGGTTTATTATAGGAATTCCAAAAACGACGAACAGAACGTATAAACACATAAATGACCTACATTATTATTATTATTATTATTATTATTATTATTATTATTATTATTATTATTATTATTATTATTATTATTATTATGAGTATCATTATTATTATTAACGACCAGGTGATTCAATTGTTAGTCCCATTAAGTCCTAAATGAATTGGGTTCATAATAGGAATTCCCTAAACGATGAACAAAAGGTATAAACACATAAATGACCTAAATTATTATTATTATTATTATTATTATTATTATTATTATTATTATTATTATTATTATTATTATTATTATTATTATTATTATTATGAGTATCATTATTATTCTTATTATTATTCTTACTATTGCTACTGCTGCTAATAATTACCTCTCCTTCAGTATCACTTGAACCCTTGTCTACAGTATATTTGGTTTTGTAGATAAATATTTAGTAATAATATCAGCATTTTTTTCTGATTTTACTAACATTAGATGGCAACTCTAAATTTTTAAATTCTAAATTAACTTTTTTTTGAGTCCCACGACGTTGTAACTTATTTGAAAAAATAAGGGATGTTATAATGATTCCATCTTGGTGATGCTCGATGGAATTGTAGCCTTTTATTCTAAAACTCATTACAAAATTATGTAAAGAATATCTATTAGCAAAGTCATACATTTGATCTTTTTTAGGCTTATTGATGTGACAAGATAAGCTTTATTCTTAAATAAGATTCAAGGGTCTTGGTTCAATTAATATAAAACTAACATATTTATTTCTTATTACTTTTTTATTCATCAAGTTCCATGCATTGTTTTACTTTAAATCTGTGTAATATGCTAAAATCATGAAATTAAAATAAATAAGCAACACTCAAGTGCTGAGAAATTCCACCGAGCATTACCTTTCTGGAATAAACTTCAGGAAGATATAGTTTGTCATTTAGTGATACGTAAAACATTTAATATCAATAAAAGAGCTTGACATATAAAAGCGGAAGTCAAACATCATCTTGACAAGCCTTTCTACAACATCAAAAGGAATGGTCGAGATGTAACCTGTACACGACATACAACATCCTACACAAAAGACATAAGAAAGCAATAAAGGTGATCGTCCTCGGAGTACAAGGAGTCAACAAGTTTTCAATCTCTAAGATGATCAACTAGCCATGAATTGAGGGAGAATAATCTTCAATCCCTACATTAGTAAAATAATGTAGGCATAAGTAGGCATAAGTATGCATTACATAAAATGTACTAAGTGTTACTATCCAGGGGTACAACCTTGATGTAACTTAACACATAGAACCCCGAAGGACTCAATGTAAGCCACTTAACATATCATAACATAAGATAATAGAAAAGTTTGGAAATTTAAAATATTTTTTCAATACAATCGAAGTCTCATGAAATGAAGCAGAAATCTTTAACATTTGTCTCAAAACATCTAAAACAACTTTGAATAACTCTTGGGACACAACCCATACAATAGTTTCAACAGAAAATAAATATAAAGGACATAGCAGTATGCCCTCAAATGCTATGAGGACTCACTAAAAATTCTCTTCTTGATCTACTATGAGCCTAGCTACGAGGATGGAAGTCAATATCATTGAACCCTATATTTGAGGAAAATGTAGGAAAAAATGGGTTAGTACAAAAATGCACTAAGTATGATAGCCATGCATAAAAACCTTGAAAACATGCTAAAAGGAATTTTTCATTTGAATGCATGCACTTTACTAAGTTGAAACATCAATTTGAAGATAGTGGAAAGATATAAGTCATAAGCATAAGAGACATAATAATAAGATATAGACTATAACATGGTAGACAATAATCATGACTAGTGAGCATGAGAGATAACATCATAGACATAGGCATATTCAATGCATTTAGATGACAATAACATAAGAGAAACATTCATGAGCCACCTCAAGGCAAGCTTGTGCAATGCATGGATAAGACCGCATAATCCCACCCATGCTAAGCAAGTCACTTTAGGCCCTCATTCATGTTTACCATCTTTGATCTCATCCTTGGCTTATTTCTCATAGACAAGGAAACATTCACTTTAAGTCAATCATATCAAGGAAGGCAACTTATAGAAACAATCCAAGTTAAGCATACATCATTTCAAGTAGTCCGCATATCAAACATACTTAATAATGTAGTCCTAAGCATATTCATCGCATAAATCATCATACATAAGAGTAACATACCATAACTACTCTCAAAGTATACTTGTGCAATGCATGAATGAGATCCCATACTCTCACTCATACTAAGTAAAGCTTCTGGAGTAGCTAGACTTGACCTAGTGGGAATTAGCCCTAACTGATATAGACCACGATAGCTTACATGGAATTCGGTGTTACCTACACCAAAAAGGGGTGTCCTACTTGCCTAAGGTAGAACCATTATTTTTAGCTTAGGTGGATCCAATAACTAAATAACCTATGGGGACACATAGTTCTAGGATAAAGAGATTGTTAATAGATACCCGAGCTCAACTCTCGTGAGGGCATCCATCTCAAGAGATTGCTCTTAGAAACCCGGGCTCAACTCACGTAAGGGCTTCTATCTCATATTAATATCCACTCGGTGCTAAGCTTAATTCCCATGGAATACTTTATTAATTGATAAATTGATTCATGTATTATGGAAGGATGTACTTGACAATCAATCCAAAAGAGTACATTAGGATAGCTCTTAGATCATCCGTGAGAATAACCTTTCACCATCCATGTCTTCATTTAGATTCAATAGGTGAGAAAGCCTTTCAACCTTAGAATCATCATTATGTGAGAAAACTGTTCACATCATGTTCATTAGGTGTTCATGAGAATAGCCTTTCAATCAACACAACAATATTATAATAATTATGGACACTTCACTCTCCAAGTGTTCTTAAAGCACATATATAAATCTCATAATCATGCATAATTCTCATACTTTACCCTTCAAGGATCAAATATCACATTCAATCAACACATCTAGAATTAGTACATTAGACATGGATAATAACATTATTCAAATAACTCAATTACTACAAGCATAATCTCATAATATCCTTCTTCTATCAACAAACCCATATCGCAAGATCATGATTGGGAAGTAAGGGAATATCATGGATTCTTGGAGGATTTCATCATAAAAACATAGGAAAATCATCAATTAACACTTAATATACCGTAATTCATACATTATAATCATTTTTGAAAGGAACCCATGACTTTGGAATCAAACCCTAACTTTGAGGATTTTCTATCTTAAACTTTTTGGGAATATAATTTGGGTTTTGGGATTTAATGAGGTGAATGGGTTGGTTTATGACTTTGAAAGGATTATATAGGTGTATTAAAACTATACAAAACGACCTCAATTAATACTAACTTTAAAAGGAATTACCTAAAATAACCCCTACTTTAAAGTGTGGTGCCCAGGCCTCACGACCAATCTCACGAACCGTCAAGGGAACCACGACATGTTAAGTTGTTCGTGGTCCCTTGAACAGTTTCTATGCTACCTCTACAAACACCCCACAAGGTGAAGGCAACTCCATGAGCCTTCCCACGATTTGTGGACCTGTAATCTTCACCACTAGCCATGAAGTGGATCGTGAAGGTAAGCCAACCTTGGGGCGGTCTTGGTGAGCTGCGGCCTCACAACCACGGGTGGAACCATGAATCGTGGTGGCCACCATAAGCCGTGAAGGCTCTCGTGGTCTAGAGCAGTTCCTTGGTAGCTTAGGGCAGTCTTGGCTTTTGCCTTTGCCTTTGCCCCTTTGCCTTGGCTCATGCCCTCAAGCCCTGACTTGTAGACCTCTAACTTAGCCCTAGTTGACCTACTAAACTACAGGGTGTTACACTAAGTATGAGAGATATGCAATAAAACGTAAACATGATCATAAAAGGATATAATCCAAAACATGGATCGTATGAGCAAGCTAAGTATAGTAAAATATTTGAAGAGATATCCTAAAACATAGCATGGTCAATGCATTTTGAAATAAAAAGGCAACTTTATAAATCCATACAAATAGAACCCACGAGGATTTGAATGAAAACCTAACAAATTTAGGGAAATTGAATTGGAGAATCTTATGGACACAATGGGTGAATGGAAGCCATTGATGAAGTCCATACATACCTTGATCTTGTAGCCCTAAGCAATTGATTAAGAAATGAGCCTGGAACTTGAAAGTATGCATTAGTACATTCTATGTACTAAAGTATGAGGGATTTGCAGTAAAACCAAAACATGATCATAAGAGGACATAAACCAAAACATGGACTGCATGACCAATCTAATCATAGTAAAACATTTGAAGAGATATCTTAAAGCATGAGCTTGATCAATGCATTTTTAAATAATAAGGAAACTTAATAAATTCATACAAATAGAACCAACGAGGATTTGAATGAAAACCTAACTAATTTAGGGAAATTAAATTGGAGATTCTTATGGACTTAATGGGTAAATGGAACCCCTTGATAAACTCCATAAATACCTTGATCTTTAAGCCCTAAGCAATTGATTAGGAAAGGAGACTTGAACTTGAAGAACCCTCGCTTCTTCTTTCTTTATCTAGAGAGTGGATTTTGTAGACAACTTTGGAGCGGGTTTGGGAATTTGATTGAATGAGAGAGTTAGGGAACTTTCAAAGGGTGAAGTGTAGTTATAGTGCTTAGAATTATTTTTAAAATGAAGTAGTATAGGAAAAGACCCAAATAACTTTAAAATAACTATTGGATTGATTCGACTGTTGGGACTACAGTCTATACAAGATTTTACTGTTCGTACACGTCAACCATGAAACCAACTTTAGAAACCTAAATTTCACCTTCGCTCCTACAAGACCCTTCGATGTTCCATTGAATGTTCAACCATCCATAGACCTCATTCGTAAACACAAGTTTAACTCCACAATTTCACTAAGTCTGGGACCTTTCTGTGAAATCCATTCTACAACATGTAGAACAAATAATAACCCATCAAATCCTCCCGTAGGACTGAGGTCCTAAATCAAATTTAAAAATCCTTTCTATGGGAGCAATCTATGGCTTATCAACGTTCCTAGAATTCTTCTTGTTTATCAATAGGTCAAGCTTAAGAACTTGAATTCTAAAACTCAACTTTAGGTCCTACAATTCACTTCCTATGGCCTATTGTACTTCCTACAATCCATAGGTTTGTTTCGTAGACCACTACTTCAACCAATTTTCTACATTTTTCTTTTCTTTTCAATTTCCAACATTCAGGATGTTACAATTTCTCACCCTTTGGAATAGTCATCCTTGAATAAAACTCAAGCTAGCATGAGTAGAGTAGGAGAGAACTGACAACCCAACATGAATGCAATTTTTATCAAAATGCACATAAATCATGGAGAATCACTCCAAGCTAAATCATAACATCATAAATCAAGTTTAAATGAACATGCATGCATATGGAAACAAGATAATGACTAAAATGCATGAATCTGAAAGAAATAGCCATGAGCAACTAAGACCTCAAGCTACAGTAGTAGCGGAGGGAAAGAGATGAGGATACTAGGACATTATATCAGCTTTGGCCTCCCAAGTAACACCCTAAACTAATTAATTCCTCCAAAGAACCTTCACGAAAGTAACCTCTTTGTTTTCAACTTCAGGACTTGCTCAAATAGTCCCAAGATACAATATACGTCAGATCTCCAACACACTTTTTTAGGAAAGAGATATGGAATACCAGATGTACCGAAGCTAAATCATTAGGCAACTCTAGTTCTTAAACACCCTTTCCAATATGCCTCAAAATGTGATACGAGCTCACATATCGGGGACAAAAGCTTCCCTTTCTTTCTAAATCTCATAAAACCCTTCATAGGTGAAATATTCAAAGAGAGACAATCATCAACATAAAATTGGAGTTCTCTTCTCCTAACATCAAAATAAGACTTTTGTCGACTTTGAAACATCTATAATCTCCCACAAATAAGTCAAACCTATTCCATAACCACATGCACAATCTTGGGCCTTATCAAAGTGTTCTCACAAACTTTAAACCAACCAATAGGAGACCTACACCTCCTACCATAAAGATATTTAAATGGTGCCATCCTAATGCTAGAATGATAGCTATTATTATAAGTAAACTCAATCAAATGTAGATGATCATCCCAATCACCCTTGAAATCGATTAGAAAAGCTCTTAGCATATCCTTTAAGCTTTGAATGGTATGCTCTGCTTTTCCATCTAGTGAGGATAAAAAGCCATGCTAAGTTTCACTTGGGTACCAAGACATTTTTTAAATGACTTCAAAAACCGAGATGTAAATTGAATAGCTCGACCAGTGATAATGGATAAAGGAACTCCATGCAACGTTACCATTTCTCTAATATAAAGCTTGGTTGAATCCTCTAATGAGAATCAAGTCTTAACGGGATGAAAGTGAGCCGATTTCATCATTCGGTCCATAATGACACAAATGATATTAAATTGTCGACCAGTGCAGGATAAACCCGTAATGAAGGAAATATTAAAATCTTCCCACTTCCATGTAGGAATACTAATGTTTTGGGCCAAACCACCCATATTCTCATCCTCAACCTTCACTTGTTGACATTGAACACCTAGCTACAAATTTCACAATATTCTTCTTCATTCCATTCCACTAATATACTTCCTACAAATCACTTTATATATTTGTGTCTTTGAAGAGTAATAGAATACCATGAACTGTATCCTTCTATATAAGGACACAATCTACCTCTTGGGAGAAAGCCTTAATCATTTTTTTTGGAAATCAATTTCTTCAACTATGCCATAATCAGATAAAGATCTTACTTAGCCTTCACATCTTATAAAAAATACGATTCTAATTCATTATGCAACGATACCACCCTCCCTTCATTTAAATCAACCAATCAAACACCCAATCAGGCCAATATATGAAAATTACTACCTAAATCCTTCTTATCCTCAACATGAACAACACTACCCATTGATAACCTACTAAAAAGTCCACCACCTTATTCGCCTTTCCAAGATGATATAGGACACTCATATCATGATACTTTAACAAATCAAGCAACATCTTTTGGTTAAGATTGAAATCCTTTTGAATCAACACATACTTCAAACTCTTGTGGTCAGCGAACAAATATACATGGAAACCATACAAGTAGTGTCTCCAAATCATTAGAACAAACATCAGTGCCGCTTAATCCAAATAACTAGTCAGATAATTCTTTTCATGAAATTTCAGTTTCCCTGAAGCATATGCAATAGCTTACCCATGTTAGATCAAAATAGAACCAAGACTAATCCGTGAAGAATCACAATAAACCACAAACCATATTATCCTTCCGATAATGTCAAAATTGAAGCTGATAATATGGCCAAGAAAAGCCATGGACCTCAACAAAATCTCACGTTTTCTAAATTCTTGATACTTGAAAATTTTCAACACAATCCTAAATAATCAACATGCACATCCTTACTCTGGGAATATATTAAGATATCATCAATAACTACAATCATAAACATGTATAGATATTACATAAAGACCCTATTTACCAAATCCCACTGGGGTATTAGTCAAATCAAATGATATGACAAAAAACTTATAATGACCATACCGAGTTTAAAAAGCTCTTTTTAGAATGTCATTCTCTTTCACCCTCAATTGGTGATAACCTGACTAGAGGTCAATCTTATAGAAGTAACTTGATCCTTGGAGTTGATCAAACAAGTCATCAATCCTTAGGATAGAATACTTATTATTAAAGGTAACCTTGTTCAATTGCCGATAGTTAATGCTTATTCAGACAAAACCATCCTTCTTTCGAGCAAACAACACCAAAGTTCCCCATGGAGAGATATCTAGTCTAATAAAACCCTTATTAAACAAATCTTTCATTTGGTCCTTTAACTCCTTATATTCTACCAAGGTCATACGGTAAGAATGAATTGAGATAGGCTGCGTATGTGGAAGAAGTTCAATATCGAAGTCTATTTCCCTTTTGGGAGAAATACCAGGAAGATCATTGGGATACACTTTAGGAAACTCAATTACAATCGAAATTGACTCAAGGGTTAGGGTTCAAACATCTATATCCCTAACTCAAACTATATGATAAATTCAACCCTTAGCAATAATATTTCTAGCCTTTAGGCAAGAAACAAACTAGCACTTTGGCATAAAATTTCTCCCTCCCCATGAAGTGATAAGTTTATTGGGAATAGTGAATGGGATGAATCATCTCTTATAATCTATGGAGGCATAACAAGCATGAACCCAATCCAACCAAGAATAATATCTAAATCTAACATATCAAGATCTACAAGATTAACATGAGTGACTCCATAAGAAACATAAATAGGACAACTTTTATAGACTCTCTTAGCCACAATAGCATCATGCACATGAGTAGAAACATGAAAATTTTTTGAAAGGATTTCAAGACTAGCATAACATATCATGGCCAAATAAGAAGTAACAAACGATAAGGTAGCACCGATATCAAGTACATCATAAACATAAAGATGAATGACTTTCAACATACTAGTCACCACATTAGGAAAACCATCACAATCCTAACCAGCCTAAAGAGCATATAATCTATTTTGCTTCAGAGCACCCGAACTGGACCCACTAGGTTTAACTTTCCTACCATCCCTTGCCTTATTAGAAATAAATGTACAATCTCTGATCTTGTCACCACTCTTTCCACTCTTAAAACACTATCCTTACCAGCCAAACACTTGCCATAATATTTCTTAACACACATAGTGTGATCGAGGGTAGAAGATCCATTGCCACCATTTCCTCATTGAGGTTTAGGGTTAGACACCCTATCATTATTGAACTTAAGATCCGAAGCATTGGAGAACCTTGAAAAGAAAACTTCTTCAAGAGTTGAGGATGCTCTTGTGCACAGGACCTAGAATGAGAAAAGTCACCATCACCCGTCCTTGCCTTCTAAGGCTTTTTTACCCTCTCCTTTAGGTTTTTCTCCTTAATTTGTTGGTCATGTATCATCCAACAAGAAATATCCATCTCCATGATCAACATGGTGGCACGATACTATTTGACAACTAAGTCAGACACTCTAGACACCAACATACTCATCCTTGCCCTAGAGTCGGCAACCATAGTTGGAGCATACTAAGATAACTGAGTAATTCCAAATCATACTCCTTCACACTCATATTACCTAGACGGAGATTAATGAACTCAAGAACTTTTCATTTCTTTCATTTCAAGGGGAAATAAATTGTCAAAAAATCTACTTTAAATTTCTCCCAATCAATAGGACCTGCATTAATATCCCTCTCACCCTTCCATTAATCAAACAATACTTGAGCAACACCCTTGAGTTGATAAGTGGACAATTCCCATTTTCAACCGTAGTTAATCCCATAATACCTTCTATCTTATACATTTCATCAATGAACTTTTGAGGATCCTCATCAACCATAAAATCATGAAATTCCAGAGGATCATCATAGTGAAGTCCCTTATCCTTGCCACCATTGTACCCACATTACGCTTCACGAGAGCATTAGCCTCTCTATTGGCTTAGGATGTCATGGCTTGAGCCAACACTTGAAACTAACTTGGAATTTAGCATGAGTAACTTGCTCTGCCAAAGGATCAACCATAACTTGAATAATCTCGGGCTCCACATTGTTATTGCTTGCATTCCTTCTGACATTATCTCTTCGAGGGGCCATATCCCACTCGAACACGATTTAGAAGAAGGATTTTTATTTAGATAGACTATATGACACACCTTTAGATTAATGAAAGAAGTGAAGTTTACTAAATACTTTGTAGCCTCACATTTATAAATATGGTGTGATTCACACTTATGAACAAGATTCTATTGAAAGTGGCTTGTCATATATCCTAGGCCCATTTTCTAAAACCTTTTGTTGTAAATAACTAGTTTTTCATGACTCAAAGTACAAAATGGATGTGATATGGTGTATAAGCCTCCGAGAGGCCCTACACAAGCCACTTGACATACATATATACATAGAACTACTAAAGAGTAAAATAGTTCATATTAATAAGATACTTTTACATTGAAAACCAAAATTCTAATAGAGTCTTGACATGACATTTTACAACATCAAACAGAGTGGTCTTGACGTAACCCGTACACCATGTGCAACATCCACTACAAAAGACGTAAGAAAGCAATAACGACGACATTATGCTCGGAGTATGAGGACTCACCAAGTCTTTAAACTCTAAGATGATTAACTAGCTACAAACAGAGGGTGATGAATTGTCAATCCCTACATTAGTAAAGTAATGTAGGTACAGGTATACATTATTAAATATAATGTACTAAATATGAGAGATATCCAAAAAAGCATAGACATGATCGTAAGAGGACATATTTGAAAACATGGAATGCATGAAAAAGATAAGCATAGTAAGACATTTTTAAGAGATATCTTAAAACATAAACATGGTAAATGCCTTTTGGAATCATAAGAAAACTTCATAAAACTTTTAAGAAAAACTTAGTTCATTTTGTGGAATATTTACTATTAACCAACATAGAGCACATGATCTATTAATTGTAACACCTAAGATTTTTGAAAAGGAAGGAATAACCTTTTGGGGTTGTAGTCTTGTTCTACAGTCCCATCTACGGACTGTAAAGGCTTCTACGGGCCGTAGAAGCTGTAGGATGAGGGAAAATATGTTTTCAAAATCAAGTCCTAGTACCCTTTGAATGGTTCACCAGGATGGTACGTCAACCATTGTATACAATTCATACATAGGTCTCGCAGGTAAGTCCTAAACATAGTGAAATTTTTAAGATTAAGTTGGTTTTTAAGGTTGCTGTTGATAGACCATAGGAAGACGTACGAGCCTTATATAAGTTCTGTAAAAATGAGTCCAAAATTCAAAAGTTTATGTACTTTTATATGGTTAATCAGTAGGTCCAAACCGTAGAAGGGTTTGAAAGTTAATTTTCAAGGGATTTTGAGTCTTTTCCCTTGTAGATTAACCCCTAATCTAGGTCATTTTTGTGCTAATCCTAAGACCTATATCAGTCCTTTAAGACTAAACACTACCCATTCTAAACCTTTCTTCTAAAGTCCTCAATCCACTCCAAGATCACCTTCTATTTCCCCCACAAGAACTAAGGAAAGAGAAAGCTAGGATTTGTCTTGAAGAACTCTAATTCACCATTAATTGTGAGAATTCATTACTATAGTAGGTTAGTGTTAACATATGGAGTCCTTTCTTCCTTAGGGCTCCAAAATTCTCCAATATTACAAGTTAGATTCTCCATTCAAAGTTAGGGTTTATTCAATCCTCATGGGTACTTTTCAATAATTATTCAATCAACTATTTTCTAATCTTTTTGCATGAACTTAAGTAATTATAAGTTTTAAATTGAATTCACATGAAGCCATGCATGCCCAATGAATTTTACACTATGAACACATGATTAAGCTTGTGAACTGTGGAAGATGAATTTATGAAGATATACAAGTTCTTTCTACAGAATTGATGTAAATGACTTAAGTTTTCTCTGAGAGTAATGAATTGATGTTGTTGTTGTCATGTTGTGATGGTCATTTTCCTTTGATTGAGTTTTCTTACAGTTATAGTTATCATTTAAGCATTGGTATGGCTCCATTTGAGGATCTTTATGGTAGGAGGTGTAGATCTCCCATAGGTTTGTTTGAAGTAGGTGAGGTTGGTTTTATAGGTCCCGAATTGGTACACGAGGCTATGGAGAAAGTTTGGCTTATTAGATAAAGGTTAAAAATGGCTTGAAGTTGACAAAATTCTTATGCCGATGTTAGAAGGAGATACCTTGAGTGTCAAGAATATGACTGGGTCTACTTGAAGATTTCACCCATTCCTATGAGCTTGATTTTCGTAATGACTTAGTATCGATGCATCTGGTTTTCCATATCTATTGGTTGAATAAATGTGTTGGTGATCCGAAATCTACAGTACCATTTGAGAGTTGGTATAAAAGAGAGTCTTTCTTATGAAGAGCTTCCGACTGAGATTTTAGACCGACTATTAAAGAGGTTGAGAAGAAGGATGTTGCATCCGTAAAAGTGTTGTGGATGAATCAAAAAGTTGAGGGTGTTACGTTGTAGGTCGAGGCCGATATATTATGCTGATGTTCAAATTTTAAAGTCGACATTATATTATGATGATTTAGAAGGAGAGACCTTGAGTTTGTGGAAGATGACTGATTCTATTTAAAGATTTCACCCATGAAGAAAGTGATTGAGTGTCATGACCCAAGGCTACCCCCTAGACGTGACACAGCGTACTCGACCCCGAAGGGGTCTCATACAAGCCTCATAGCATTCTTGAACATAAGAACATAGGAAAATAGAGAGGAATTAAAACATTCCTTTACAATCAAAGACATTATCAATTAAAAAGAAAGAAGAAGAATTTCTATACTTGGTCTTTTTATTTTTATATTAAACTACCCCAAATAATTATAATTACACAACATAAAAGGGCTAAAAGGGAAGGGAGACTCTGAAAGACTTTATAGATCAACACTCGACTTTTCATTTTTAATTTTCCAATAGGCTTCCGTTAGGGACAGACAAAACCAAAGTTTGTCGCTTAAGCCTGAGTCGATGTCATCATACCCATAAGGCCTATACTACCCCTACCCCACCACCACATGCTTTTCATCCTAAAAGGTGCCTAGCGCCCTGCTTAATATCCAAGAGGCATTGACCTACTATTGGATGATTTAGACAAGATAAAAATCCTAATAGGCCCATCTAGACCCCAATTCAAACATATTGGACAAGCATTTAGCAAGTAAGGTCTCAAGTTGGCCTCTTAAATTTTAATTAAACAAGTTTTCAAACACACATAACGGTGAAGGTCGCATGCTAAGTGTGTGTCTACAAACACATAAATAGACATCACAATAAATGTAAGAATTATCTTTTAGAAATGGGCAAAGAAGTGTGAGCAGACAAAATATTGATTTTATTTGCTAATTAATATCAATAGGGCCAAATTACACATAAATGGCAGAAAAATGATTAGATGTACATCGTATGCACAATGTAAAAATTTATTTATTTGGTTAACAATAATTAATCACAATGAATTAATTTAAATAGGCACAAATAGGGCTGAATATATTGAAAACACCAGTTGATTTAAATTAATGATTAATCTCAACATGGTAGATTTTAAATTGAACATGTAAAGTCTGATTATTAATTTTATATCATAAAACAGTGGCAGAAAAGTGAACATAAAGCAGGAAATAATTTCATCATGCAGATTTGGACAAGAGCAGATTTTATTTAAGGAAGTTAAGATTTTAACATTTTGAAAAATTAAGAACCTATAGACATGATATCTAATTGATTAACGAGTAGACAGATGTTGAACAATTAGCTAGACTAATTAGCGGATCGGAGTCTACTAGATCCTAGTTAATTGACATGTTGCATTTTATAAAAGGACAAACTAGTGCTTAAACTAATTTTATCGATTTCTCTCACAGGCGGAGGAGATTAATTATTAAATATGCTGATCATACGGGTACTAAGAATAGAGTACATTTTGAATAACCACTCGCAATTAACTTTTACACAGAAATTAATTAATATAACAGGATTTATCCGAGCAGCAAATATAAATAGTTCAAATTTTAATTAAAAAACTTTCTTTTATTTTAAATTTTAATCAGGTCAGGAAAAAGACTTAATGATAATCTTGCAGTGATTAGTTAAAACATGTTGATCTAATATATATTTTTACAGGTAACTGAAACTAATTTCACTTAGGCATGGCACCTTAACAATCAACAATTATTATACAAATATATCCACCAAACTATTTATTTAGCATTTAGAGATAAACCACGGTCCTATAGTCATATACCAAATAGTTAACAAGAAGTTTATTACGACACAATTTTAGCAGTCTAGGCTTAAAATCAGATTAATTAAAACTGATTTTATTATTATAATGAACAAAATATGGATTCCATCCACTATTTTTAAAATTGATTTTAACTTATACTAATTGACTATCAATTACAAGATAAATCGACAATCAAAGATTGATTTAAAACCAATTATTTAAGAAATTCTAATATGCTTGCACCTAGCCTATTATCTGCAGCAACCATGAATAATAAAATTTAAACTAAAAAAAAAAGAAACAATTAGCACATATATCCCCTTCCCCCTTTAGACGATCCCCCAAATATTTCATATATAGAGATTTAGAGTTAGAAATTGACACAAATTATTACAAAACAACAATAGAAATAAAATATAGAATATAAAAGGCGTTTAGTGTTTCCCTCCCCTCGCGACTCTCCTTAATCTTACCTTTAGATCATGATCCTGTTAAGACAGAAGGACAATACAACCAGATACACATAAAAGTAAATATGCATCATAAAAATTTAATCACGTATATATAGACCCTAAGCATGTAAATAAACCACACAAGGTATATCACATAGAAGAGAGGTGAAAAGAACTAAACTGGATGCCTTCCTTTATTGTTTCAAGTGCATAATGACATTCCAAATAACGTAAAATGGAGAGTAAACTAACGAAGGAAACAACTAACCAGCTAAAGCAGAAATATTTATCAGCAATGAAGACAAACTTAATCCACTATTCGACCCGAACACAGCAAAACAAAGTGGAGACGTCCTCAGATTATCGAAAAATACTTTTTAGAGCCGAGGGTATTTTTCCTTTCTGTTGTCACAGTGTGTAAACGTGAGAGTGAGTGAGTGTTGTCTGTCTAAGTGAGTGAAAAATGATAAAAAAAAATGACCTCTTTTTCTGATGGCTAAAGTCTGTTTTTATAGCAAAGAGAGGCACACAATTAAGAAAGAAAATGAATTAATCAAGAGCATATCTTTTCCCATTTTCCTTAAAGAAATCATCAACAGAGTTCATTTACCAAAAATAAATGAGTAAGAGTCTGCACATATTTAAATAAGGACAAAATCATCTCAAGAAGGAAAAGTGAATACTTACCACAATTACGGTGATTTAATTAAACCAAAATTTACCATAACTTAAGATATTGGCCTTTTTTTTTTTTTTTTTTTTTTTAATTATTGAAATTAGCTTAGGGAGTACAAAATGTCATGATTGATATATATCGAATCCATTGAGCATGAAAGTATCATCAAATTTCCATAACAAATATTAAAAAAATTACCACTGCAAATCAAAAGACTGAAAATCAGGGATGACATTTCGGGTTTCAATTTTGACCCTCTCCAATATAAATTAATCATTTCGAGCTTCTTCAATTTCAAACGATTTAAAATAATTAGTTTTATAAATTAAAAAAAAATAATAATAATAATATAGTTTGCAAGTTATTTTAAATAGTTTGGTCACATTGTATAATTTTTAGATAATATTTATGTTTTACATAATTATGTATGTAATTAGTTTATTTTATGATTATTCAAAAATCATCTCAAAAATATTTTAACTTTAGTAAGTATTTTGTTAAATTAGCTTAGTTTAAATTATGCTTATAATTTTGAATAATTAGTTCATAATTAAAATTAGTTATTTTGTTTTGTTAAGATTTAATAAGCTCATTACTTAATTTATCTTAATTCATCTTATTTAGTTTTTAGCTGGTTTCACTAATTAACTCGAATTGGCTAAGTCCTTAATTCAATGGCTATAATTACAAGACCGCAATTGGGCCGATTTTCAATTAATTTTGGCCCAAAATGCAATTCCCATATAACATTACAATAATACAATACATACGGCAATATGTAACACCAAAATTAACGCCTGTTGGATTTCCAGCTCTAACGGCAAGCAAACGAAAAGTAGAAACGCCGTCAATGCAACGTGGGAGCTGATTTCAGAGGCGTATATCTGCCAGACATCTTCGTCGTCTTCTCCCAGCGTCTTCCTCGCTGCAACAGCAGCAAAGAGCACTTGCCAGCAAGCGAAAATCATCCTTGTGGCCTTGAGATGAGGCCACGTCGCACCCAAGGATGGATGAATCGATCCCAGGCGTCCGTCCCCACCCTTTCTTCTTCCGAAATGGTCTGAACCTTTAAGAAAAGGTGTCTCCCCTAATTTGTGAAAGTATTTAGAATTTAGAATTTGGAATTGACCTTAAAATTCTTATCCGTTTCCCCCCACTTTAGAGCCCTATCTCCCCTCTATATAACCCACTACTGTTTTGGTATAAAAGGAGGATTCGGGAAAAAGGGTTGAAAAAAAAAACAGAGGGAAAGCTTGGGGCAAAACAGTGGTAATACACCAGAAAAGAATTGAGAGTTACAAAAAGTTGATAGGCAAAAAAGAGAAGTAGAATTTAGTGCGACGGTATTCATATAGCTAAAATTGCTGAGTCTATTGTTCGGAACTTAAAATTCCGTCGAGATCTTTCGAAGTTGGAGGTGGAGTCGCTCTTTTGCTCAGCTTAATTTCTCAGTTCGTTGATCCGGAAAGGGTAACTTCCTCTCTCCCCTTACTTTACTTTGGTTAACAATTCATGTGATGAAGTAGTTGTGCTTTTGTTTAGTTAAGTTTTAGCTCGTCTCGTGATATATGAAATGGGATTAAAATAGTAGCTAACTCGTTTTGCACATGGTTCGAGTTTCAGTCGTTAGTGTGTTTTCTAATATGTAATTGACGACTTCAGTGTATCATCTTTATGCATGATTGTTCTCTGTCTCATTTGTCTTATATATGTCATTCCAGATTTATGAAGATGATTGGTTCATTTAGTGTGTGTAAGCTTATTCGGAAAGGGTCGTAATTTACATTTTAAGTTTAAATCTTCTTGATGTGTTACTTCCTTTAGGACCATATCTCCATTTGAATCTAAAGTGCTTGCTATATATCTCCGCATTTTTTTTGAAGCCAGCTAATATGCTCTGTTTCATGAATCTGTTGTCTTAAGATTTCGTTTGCTTTTACAATTGCCAGGGCAAGTGTGTTTTTTTTTTTTTTTTTTTTTTTTTTTTTTTTTTTTTTTTTTTTTTTAAAAAAAGAGAGTTATTTCCTTGTTAAGTTTAGTAGTTTTACCTTGTGAAATCATATCGTTTTAATTGTTTATTTTTGAGCCACAGATGTTTAAGCTCTTTAAAGGTTTAGTCTTCGTATTATTAGAACAGATAGGTACTTGATCTAGGTATTTCTTTTACTCCTACAAAAATGAATGCATCTGTTTGTATTTACTGTTTTCTTTTTGTTTCTTATGACAACAAACTACTTGCACCACTAGTTAGCCAAGTTGTCGTTTGTTTTGGTTTAAAACTTCTGATCTTAGTTCAAATCTGAAGGCTATAATATCATTGTTTGGGATTTTCTTTGGATTACCTCTTAATTTACAAGAATTTGAGCCGTTTTAGTTTCGAATCTGCCTGCAGAGAGCCAAGCTCGTTTATGCTGCTAATCTTGGCCTTACAAACTGATTCCACGGAAAATTTTAATTTGTGTTGGCTCTTTTAACATTGCTTTTAGTTTAGCTCTAAACTTTTGGTTCTTCAATTCTTATGCTTAACTTAATTTGAGTGATATTCTTCATTTAGTTGCATGAGAAGCTTACTGTTTGGATTCATATCTTTGAGAAAATGACAAACATGTCTATTTCTTCCCCTACTCTTTTGTTGAAGTTGTTGGTGTTGGTTTGTTTTCATTATTCATCTGTAAATTCGTGCAATTTTTGTTGTTAGTAGTTCTTTTGAAGTCCAACCATTTTTAACTTCTTTTTAAAGTAAATCTTTGCTGCTAATCTTGTATATTGTTAAGTTGAATTGTGATTGATAGAAAACTAGCTATGTGGTTAACTTAATGGGCACTTGTTTGATCATTAGGAAAATAAGAGGTGTATTATGATTAAGAGAGTAATTTGTTGGATATCATCTAATTCCTATGTGTTATCTTTATGGATGGTGAATATGTTGTTAAGGTTGGTAGTTCATATGTCTTAATTAAATTTGCTTGCTAATTCTTTCCTCTTCTTTTGATTTGGCATGAACTTTCATGTTCTAGTCCATACGACTCCCATTTCCTTGCATACCCGTTTTCCTCGAGTCAACCTCCTCCAAATCGATGAAAAGGAAGCTGATTTTATTGGTTTGAAAACCCAAGAAGACAGCAACTGCAGTAGTTGCCTAAAAGGCTAAAAGAATAGTATTTTCTTGGACTTGAAAAGTCTGAAAATGGCACCAGCTGAAGCAGAGCTGCAATAGCCTCAAAAGGCTGAAGATTGGAGAGCAAAAATGGGGTTAAAACCCATAAATAATAGAGCAATATAGCAGTAACAGCAGCAGCTCCCAAAGGGCCAAAATTTTGGGATTTAGGACTTAAAAGTCCAATGTGAAACGGCAGCAGCAAAGGCTCGGACTTGGGCTGAAATAAATTCCAGCAGCCCCTTCGCTTCCCTTTATTTTATTTTATTTTTTACTTTTTCATGGTTATATATCTTTGGTATATTTGATTGCGGATGCTAACAACTTTAAAATCTTTTTTATTTGACTTACATGAATCCTTGGAAGGGAGATTTTATTTCACTATTTCTTTACTTATTTGCTTTAAAGTCTTCAAATTTTGAAACCCATTTTAAGTTAGTTGATCCAAGCTTATACAATGACTTAAGAACCTTTCATGTTCTTTTATAGTTATTGAAAAGCTTTGAATCCGGGTTCATGAGTTTGAACTAACTACTTAGTTCAAATTTTTGAATAGGATGAAATTGTTAAGTTTCTTAAAATAAATTGTTAAACAAGGTTCTTTACTCCATGTTTATGAGTTTGAATTAATTATATGGTTCAAAATATGACTATGGATAAAAGTTTCAAGTTAGGATTATTCTCGAGATCTTTAGAATTCTCGAGATATATATTTTTTTTTAAAAAAAGCTTCATGACTAACTTGAGAATTATCTATATTCTTTTATAGTTAGTGTCTAGCTCTCAAATCCATGCCTAAGTGATTGTGTTGACTATTTGACTCAAAAACTTGACTCGGATAAATTGTTAAGTTAAAATTTTGTTTCGGTACTTTAAACGTTCGAATTATTTCATTATTTGGAATGATACGAATGTACAAGTATCAAAAGATTTCTCTTTTATCAAAGCAAAATAAAAATAAAATAAGATTTTTATTCAAGAAATTTAAGTTTTCCCTTAAAATTGGCCAACTTTTAAATCCGTCGGTTAACCGCGGGTTAGCGGATTCTCTAAGATGCCTAAACCCTTCCTTAGAGAATTATTTGAACCCTTACCCGACTCTAGTTTTATTTAAATTGTTTCTTTCAAAAAACCGTTTTTTTTTAAATGGTTTTCTTAATTTTTCCTAAAGAATTAAGTGGCGACTTCAACATTACAGATTTTTCCAAAACTTAACAAAAATTGCCAAAGTTGCGGAAACGGACTCGAAACCTTAGTTTTCGAAATCGGATCGTAACAGAATGGCGACTCTGCTGGGGATTCATCTAGGTTCTAACCAAAAGGATTTTATTATTTTGCTAATTGTTATTGTATTTTTTCTTACCTTACGCAATTATGTGTTTAAACTTTGAATATTAACTGTCATATTGCATTCATGGCATTTTTTGATTGTATGTATAGTATATGAAGGATGGTTTCTGCATAATCGCAGCCAAACTTTTTATACTCGACCCTTTTTCGAAATAATCGGCAATTTATTGGTATGTCATGCGTCCAATGGTTGTCGTGAGTTCCAGCCTAAGTTGTCTGCTTGGGTTCCCGGTCTTTCTAAAGCCACTCTTAGTCAACTAGTGTAGAGCGAAACCAAATCCCGATATTTTAGCGCAATTTGAACTAAGTTGACCCAACACCCAAGGCATGTTGGGCCCATTAGAAGCCCACCTTCCGTCTATTTGACCCATTTTGGTCAATAAAAGACAATCATGCTTATATGTTTAAATTTGAAGGATGTATACGTCATTTGACAAAACATTGTCTCTTGGGGTTGGGAATTTAATAGTTCATTTGAGTCGAAGAAGCATGAAGTTACCATTTCATCCAAATGTGTGGACATTCGGAGATGACAAGAAATCAAAAAGAAGGACTGTCCATGGAAGCATAGTTTAGGATTGTACCCCTGCGTGGAATTGATCATTTGTATCCCTTTTCCTTATTATGTATCCCCTTTCAGTTTTATTCATAACATTTGTATAAATTTGGGTTTCGAGGCAATGCAATGTTTCAAACGACGTTATACATCCTTCGAATCGCTAGGCCTATCCTTGGCACAATAGGTTACATATTTGTTTAGAACACACAACATTTGCTTATGTGTTATAACTACTTGTGTGAATATGTTACTTCATTTGAAGATATTCTAGCTCACTCATCTTCAAATTATTTTTTAGAACCCCTAAGCACAAATATCAAGTCACTATCAAAAGTGCGACCAAATACTCTTTGAGTCTTCAGTCTCACAACAAAAATTCAAACTTCATTCTTCAAATCTTACTTCCTCATCCAAAAAAAAAAAAAAAAAAAAGTTAACCCTTTATCTCAAATCGAAGGAGATTCAAGTTCGTCGAACTACGCAGGACCTGAATTCTCCGTCGTGAGATACGTAGGCAACCTTTCAAGGCTCGGTCCCCATTTATGAGAAATTCTATATTTTTCAAAAAAAAAAAATTTAGAGTTACATCTCAATCAAAAATCAAAAGTACGACGATGAAAGACACAATTGACTTGGTCTCGACTCAAGCTGACGTTTCTGATCCATTAAGCTCAAAATCAAATAGACAAATTCCTGTCTATTTAGTCATTTCTCTAAATACGTGGGCTAGTTTATCTCAAGTGTAGTAACTCTTATGTGTTTAAATAATGAGGAGGTAACTTTTAACGTCTCTAGGTCTATGAAGCATGAAAATAATATTAAGTCCTTATTAGTGGTAAATCATAAGGTGGGGCAGGAATCGGAAGTGTCCATTAAAGAGAGGTTACGTGTTGATGCACTAGCGGTGATGATGATGAATTTTGACAGTGATGGTATTGCTGACTATGATGAGCTAGTTTCTGCACTTGATAGGTTCGAGTTTCATTTCAAGCCAAAACAGTTGGAATTATACCTGATGATTAGAGACACCCCACCTGCAAAACCGTCTATTGATGAGCCTCCATAACTTGAACTTAAAGTTCTTCCATCCCACTTGCCGTACGTATTCTTGGGTCAAAATAGCACTTTGCATGCTATCATTGTTGCTTACTTGTGTGCAGGGCAAATATAGGCCTTGGTATCGATACTAAAATAGTTTACGAAGAATATTGGATGGACTATTGCAGATATTATTAGGATTCCTCCGAGCATTTGTTCTAACAAAATTCAACTCAGGCCGAACAGAATGCCAAATATTGAGCATGAAAGGAAACTGAATCCCCCTATGAAAGAGGTTGTGAAAAATGAGATTATTAAATTGTTGGATAATGGAGTCATATATCCCATTGCTGATAGTAGTTGGGTTTGCCCTGTTCAGTATGTGCCAAAGAAAATAGGGATCACTGTGGTTCCTAATGCTATAAACGAACTTGTTCTAATGAGGCCATTGATTGGTTGGAGATTTTTTATGGTCTACCACAAGCTAAATGCATAGACCAAAAAAGATCAATTTTCGATGCCTTGTATGGACCAGATGCTTAATCTTCTCGCATGCAAGGGTTGGTATTGTTTTCTAGATGGGTATTCGGGCTACAATCAAATCTCCATTGCTCGGTAAGACCAAGAGCAGACCACATTCACTTGTCCTTATGGGACTTTCGCCTTCAAAAGGATTCAATTTGGGTTATGTAATGGTCCAGCGACCTTTCGATGGTGTATGATGTCAATATTTTCAGATATGGTGGAGGTCATGATAGAGGTACTTATGGATGATTTCCCTGTGGTAGGTGAATCATTTGATGAGTACTAATATATTTGGCTGAGGTACTAAAATGGTGTGAAGAGTGTAATCTTGTGCTGGGAAAAGTGGCATATTATGGTAAAATATGGTATATTTCTGGGTCATCGGATTTCGCAGAAAGGTTTTGATGTTTTATCAAGCTAAAGTTGAGGTAATAGAAAAACTTCCACATCTCATCTCTGTTAAAGGTGTTAGAAGTTTTGAGCATACAAAATCATCTCACACAGTCTTGGCACATTGATTCATTATTGAATTATTAAAGCACCAAGTTCAACTTTTATCGTAAGCATGGTATTATATCGGTTCCTATCATTTCATATGAAGATCCAACACATTCAACTCATTCAGACTATTGATCTTACACATTTTCAAAATTTTTGGACATGTATTAATTTCATGCTTCTCATGCTATCATGCTTTCATAATTTCTATCTACTTCTGCACATACAATTCTACACATGTCAGTTCACCAGAAAAGTTGAACAATCCCTTGGGGAAAAAGAACACTAGCAAGAAACCCCAAGAGACAGTTATGAGTTGGGTTACTCATACTTCACTCTGTCCCTCAAAACCTATTTACCCTACCCCCATAAAAAATTGGTTCAATTTCCCTCATTGCACAAAAAAAGAAAAATAAAACATAGGGTGAAGAAAATCTATGGCACGTAAGCGCCGATGACCCATCAAGAAGTGGGTGGGTTTGGTTTCCCAGAACCCACTGGATCAGTAATTGGAGTGCCATCAGTAAAGCCTTTATAAATTATGGGAACACCATCAGTAGTGCTTCTCGAACCAGATGGCCCAACACCTATCTCACAGGCCCTCTATTTTTGTAGCTCTTCATCAATAATCGACTACCTCCAACTCCTGCCGCTTTCATTTTCTTGCCCACAAGGCCTCATCAGTATCATAACTGTGCTAAAAAGAGCAATGGCACTTCCCCGCAGCACAGGAAAGGCGGCTTATTGCATAGAATCAACAAAGAATGCAGACATCACCACCTCATCCTTCTTTGCCTTAGGTGCAGTCTCCGATACAACTTCAGCAGGGGCCAGAGGAGCATAAACATCAGAATGAAGCGTAGCCAACTCTGTCGGGAAAGTGGTAACATCAATGGTTGGAGTAGGCCTCTCCAAGACTCTCAACTCGAATGCATAGCTGCCTGTTGACCGCCTATGTCTTGGCTTCCCCATCTACTCCATACGAGCCTTAAACTCCTTAACATATCACTGCATCCAAGGCCTCGTGTGCTTCAACAAGGTATCCATCTAGGCATCGAACCTCTAGACTCGGGCCAAAGGAACTAAAGTAGACCCTGAAGGGTGAGTAGCTCGGAAAGAGCTCGCGGCCTGGTGGTGGTAGAAGGGGGAGCCTATGCATTCACATAAGTAGAATGTATTATAGTGTCATCAGCCTAAATATGCTCCACATCCTCAGTAAAATTAGCACCTAAAGAAGGTAGCTCATCCCATGGTTCCCTTCGAGGTACAACAAAATTGGCATAAACTCAAGTAAGGCTGATGTCCACAATCTCTCGCCTTTGTCAGCCTATTACAATGACAAATAGGCACTGAAGCCTCCCTGTAGAGTTAAAACATAATACATTGGAATAGCAGAGTAGTAGTAGTCTTGAATTATCTCTCATGGATCTCAATAATCAAGATGCAGGAGAAATCAAGCTCCATCCCCGCCATTATTGCTGCTAATATCATAGCCTGCTCCCAAATAATAAAGTTTTCCACTTGTGTAGGGGACAGTCTACTACGAACCACAGACCCAAAGAACTTCGCGGTGAAGCTCAGGGTTTCCTTTCTGATCAGTAGTGTAATATTTCTCACCTACTTAGTACCCTCTCCATCCTCATCTATATGACGGTCCATCTATATCAATAATGTCTCTATCTGCTCTACATCCCTCTGAATAGCCCCACTCCAAAGCACCCTATCCCTAGTCATACTTCGCTGTGTTAATAGACAAAGTGTGGGCTGGGCCATAAATAAAACGGCAAACAGTTGCCTCAAATATGTCAATGGAGAAATTGTATAGCAAGGTAGCCTATAGTGGTGCCTGAGCTAGTGTCTTATCCCATTTGGGCATACCATTGCAGACGGTGGCGACATAGGATGCGTAGAACTCATGAGTCATCTCCTTGCCAAAATTACCCAGGATCCGTGCAATCCAATCACATTTGTTCCTCTTGAATAACTTATCAACGGAGGGCACAGTATGAAGGATCCTTGTCAATACCCGACACTCCTTATTAATTGTTCTAGACATCTTTCTATGTTTATTCAACACCTTGCCGTCATCATAGATCTGGTACTGGCCATCAACGCACCACCTATTTAGCTCTTTGGCACAAATAAATAGCTCAACTCTAGGTGGTCCTGAGCATCCCCCATGCTATTGGCATCAGAAAAAGAAGCAGAAGTACCATTGGCAATAGAGCTGGAATACGACTGGGAGTTGAAATGCGACTCTCCTACATGTGGGCCCCCCTCATCATACTAGGAGGCAGTAACCTCAACCTCGTCACTAGAAGTAAGTAGTCTGAGGGAAGTGGGGAAGCCTATGGTGGTCTCAAGGACGTACTCATCCTTACTGTAGTTCACGATCATGTGGCGGGACGGAGCAACAGAGTTAGAAATGCCCCCCTTTGCATACACGATAGCTTATTTCGATGCCATGGTACCTGTGGAAGACTAGTTAGTACCTAAACAGTACAAGAATGGCCAAGAAAAAAAATTTAGAATAAGATTAGGATTTAGGCAAAAAATGAAAAGATTTTTGGGCAGTAGCTAGTTTTGTGTCCTACGGTGGGTATCTACAGTTCCTTAAAGGAGTGACGGGTCATGGGTCACCTTCATAGGTCAAGGTGCCTATTTTTGGGTCTCTAGCATTAGAACTATGGATGTGCATACTGGTTCGTCGGAGGAACGACAGATCATAGTCAACACTGTGGTTCGTAACTTAGCCAATATTTGTATGCATGCAGTTGATGGGCCACTACCTATGGTCCGTAAGTGGAACTACGGTCCGTTGGTTGAAGCTGTTTACTAGTGCTGTCCTAAGCAGTGTGATTTTTGTAATTCAAATATAACGAAATTAATACAACAATCACCAATTTCTTCAAGTTTAAACATTCATTTCAACATATTGTGCGATAGTTTATCATCCTTAGGGTTTTGATTATGCAAAATTCAAATATCTTTAACTAGACAATGAAACCCTTAGTTTAAACCTCCAACTAGACTATAAAACATAAATTTTCAAGTGAAATCTACAACATACTCACAAACCATCGTCCCAAGAGTAGTATCTAAACCACCTGTCATCAAATAAAAAAATAATTAACTACCCAAGGTCAAGTTAAACTTTTTGACTTCATGATTAAACAATGAAAAAGGGATTCAAAGTTTTGGTGATATCGTTTACCTTTCAAGTAAGCAAAGTTGATGAGTGTGTGATGTAGTAACAATGTGCTCCTAAGACCGAACTTGACACCGAACCTGGACCTTGAATTCTTTGTGGAAATGGAGTAATTTAGGAGATAAAATGGAGAATTTGGGAGAAAGATGGAGGAAATGAAATTTGGAAGTGATTAGAAATAGATGGGGAGGATTTTATGGATGTAAATGCGGAGTTTGATGGGTCTTTTTGGGTGTAGTAGTGGTTGGAAACGGTTTGGGGGAAAAGAGGGAAGTGGGAAATGTCTTTGAAATGAAAGGTTTTATTTTAACGAGGTCGAGGTCGGGTCAACTGCAACCTTAACTTGGACCTATGAAACCTAGTCGACAGTCCGTAGGTCGTCCTATAGTTCATCGATGGGGACCATGGTTCACACCAAAACTTTGTAAAAATTAGAAGACATAACTGGGATCTATGGATGCCATCCATGGTCCATGGGTGGACTACCGGACCGTGGATGTGACCTTTAGACACTGCATCAACTAAATTTCTGCAAAATTTTATTTTCCCTTGCACACGTAGCAAATATTAGGACTTTTTTTTTTACATGTTTTGACACTTTTTAGACACATACCCTATTCTATCTTTATCTAGCCAATACAAAAACACAAAATTAATAAACATCTATGTACAAAAATACAAATTTAAGAAAAACTCCCTATATCGGAAAGTAAATTCCTAAGTTGTCTAGATTATACATCTGGGGTTTCCTCCCAAGTAGTTCTTGATTTAACTTCGCGGCACGATGCAGACCCCTTGGTTACTCAGACTTAACCAATATTCCATTCAAGTATCACCTTATTGACACTCTCAGCTTTCTCCAAATAGACTTTTATCCTCTGGCCGTTCACCTTTAACCTTATTCTTTTCTTGTTCTCGAGTTAATTCAACCAATCCATGTGGAAATACTTGGGTTACTCTAAATGGTTCGGTGAACTTGGACTCTAGTCTACCAGGAAATAAGCACAAACTTCAGTTATATAACAACACCAGATCACCGAGAGCAAATTTGCCCTTTTCAATTTTTTGATCAAGGTACTTCTTCATCTTATCCTTGTACAAGGATGAACTCTCATATGCCTTTAGGCAAAAATTGTCGAGCTCATTCATCTCATTTAGTCTTTAACTTGAAGCGGTGCCCCAATCCAAATTCATCTTCTTGAGTGTCCACATTGCTTTATGCTCTAGCTCTACAGGTAAATGACATGACTTCCTATATACAACACTACAAGAAAAATAGTCTCTAAGGAAGGGAAATACTGTCCCTGAAAGTCGAAGTTTTGTCCCAAACGAGCATTTGAGACCTGAAAAATCTGGTCGCCGCCAATCATAAAAGCTTCCTTCACTATCGCTCAATAATGACAGGACGAAAAAACCAGCCGTTAAAGGTTTTTGGGACGGGGGTCTAATCTCATTGCGAAACACCTTCAGAGAAGGTATTTATGGTCTTAATTAGACCAAATTTATTTTGGGAAATACTTTTTCCAGGTTAGTTAAACTCATTAGCGACCACCAAACACTAGTCGTAATAATCTTTATAGACGATATAGATATGGTCCTAGTAATCTCTAGCGACCATTAAAGACCTAGCCTTAGAATATCTTTATAGATGAGTACTATGTGGTCCTAGAAATTCATTAGCGACTATCACCAACCTCGTCCTAGAATTGCTTTGGCGACTATCAACAACCCCCTCCTAGAATAGCTTTAGGGACGAACATCATTTCTTAGTCTAGATTATCCAATAAAGACGTGCAACAAGCCTGGTCGTCATAGGTTAACCTTTAGAGACCAACAATAATTCTTGTCCTGGATTGACCACTAATATACATTACAACAAATATGAAATTGCTACTAAAATTTTCGCTACAAAAAGATGATATATATATATATATATATATATATATATATATAGAGAGAGAGAGAGAGAGAGAGAGAGAGAGAGAAGAGACAGAGAGAAGAAGATATATGTAACGAGAGCGATTAATTAGAATAAACTAGTTTACATCCATGATATTAGTTTCAATACTTCCTTAACCAAACAAAATAGCTAACATCCGAGTTAGACTATGACATCAACTTTTGCATAAAAATTGTATCAAACTAATAGTGAGCTCATTCATCTTCTTCTAAACTTGTATCTTGCACCGGAGAATGAACAAAAGATAAGCAAAAAAAATTAAAATTCTGGTCTTCATCAAGTGTCATCTAGAAACATTAACAAAAGCTGCTAGAAAATAAGAAAAAATCTATTAGAAAACTTTGAGATACATTAATCGAGAATCCAATATCTATTTTGGAGATTTACAACTTAAATATATAACATTTGTCTCATAATAGAAACAATGGACTTAATAGCTTTCGAGATGAGCAGGAATGAAATATAAGCTGGGCAAACACAATTGATATAAACAAAAAATTAGGGCAGAAATCTTTTGTGTGAAAACATCATCTAGAACTAACTTGACAAATCATTCACAAATATGTATCATGGCGATCGATGTTCGAGGTTCCACATGAGACCCACTATTATGTCCAGTTAGGGATGACAGTGAAGATACGCATGTAAGAATAGAGCAGTGGAACCGGGAAAAAGAACAAGCAGAACTTGATAGCAAGGCTAATGTAGACTAGTAATTACAAAAATGAAAGCAACGAGAATAGATCAGTATTATAATCATCAATGACAAGAAAGTGCATATGGATAATAGGTGAAAACATTGTGCTAGTTTTGGATCCAAGTCAGAAGATATGTACCAACAGGTTTTGTTTCACATGCATTTGCAGGGATGAGAGTTGAATGACTGATATGTAGCTGGAGATAACAATACTAAATTTCTTAATCCTTTAGTCTATTTTAAGCTTTGAAATACTTTGAAATGAGCAAATATTGATTCTATTCATCGAACAATTATAATTCTAGTTATCATACCATATATGAGCACTGAAACTCAAAAAATATACTCCCGAAATGACCAAATGTCATTTACACCAGTACGATAGTGAAGCTTATTTATCATGTTTAGTTTGGTTATGACCTATGTACTTTGAGAATCATGTTCTTTGAGCAGAAAGTTCCTTTGTAAAGGAAGGCAAAACCACGACTCACCTCTATAAGAATTTTCCAAAAACTCAAAATAAACTGTAGCAATTTATGGTTTACAATCTCCCTTCTATCACGTAGAGAACTGTTGACAACAATCCCAACCTCTAGCCTCTTAACTCTTCTCTTCAATGAATGAATGAAGTCCCTCACAAACACAAAACAACAACTACTACAATCAATTAAGAACAATTCAAAGCAAACAATTACAACTCAAGAACAGTATACATAAAACTTTATAGGAGTAGGTTCTTTCATTGTCGTAAAATAGTCCTTGATTATGCAAACTTACTCTTTCTTGAGCTTTCCACTAGTTTCTATCTATAAATATAAGGGATGTGGAACTTCAAAACTAGGATCTGCTAGTTTTGCATCGTACGGACTATTGTTTGCTATTACGTATGGCAGTGAACTTATATGAGACCTATTTAAGGTTATGGATGCTTAGTCTGTAACTTCTTTCGAAGAGAATCTTGATGATATCATTTAGGTATTTCATCTTTCACTTGAAAAAACAAAGACAAACCATTCACAACGAGGATGAGGACATCGTAGAGAGATTGAGGCAGAACTATCATCTCAGGAATTAAAAGCCTTCTTTTAATAGAATAAAGTTGGGTATATTATTATTTACTTGGTCAGCAGAAAAACAGTTGTCATTCAGTTGAAACAGGCGATATTGTAGGTGGGACATGTGAGTAGCAAATAATTCTTTCATTTTTATTATTTCCTTCATCTCATCTTCTAAGGTAGACAAGCGATCATTCAAGGAATTGTTTTCCTCAATCAAGGATTTGTTTCCTTCATTCAATAATATGATATCATCTAGATTTGAACGTAGAGTAGTTTAGCCTTTGATGAAGTTCCACCTTTCAAATCTTTCGCCTTTACTCCACCCCCAAATCCAAATACATGGCTACGAGTTTGTGGTCCACAACATTTTTCAACAATCTCTATACTTGATATAGATGGATCTTCTTGAACGATTTCCTCAAGTTGAGCCTACAAAATATATAAAAGGACATTTTATATCAAAACACTTAACAATTTCAAGTGATTAACTTATTCAATTTAACAAATGTACATGTTTTTCAATTGCTTCAGGTTCAACAAGCTTGTTATCTTTCTTATGAGTCTCAAAGAAAATAGTTGCCAAATCTGGTGGATTTCTATCTTTCCCACCCTTTACATCAAAGTCAAAGATGTCAAATAATGACACAAATCTCGTAAATACTCCATCAAGGAAAATACTTTTTTAACAATACCTTTTGATAAATAATCTATCGAATAGGTTTGCTACCAATATGATGAAGCATTTATAACTTAGATCGGTTTGTTGCATTCCTGATGCTTCTTGCTTGTATGTGTGAAACAATAAGCTTAATTAGAATAATTATAACAAAATTATTAAAACATAAGGCCTTTCATTCCTTAACAAATGTCTAGGTTGTTTCTTACTAATAGACTTAAACAATATACATACCTGAAAACTTTAAGAAACAAAATGTTCCTTTACTAAACATTCCCATTCTTTTTTGTCTACTCTCATTGGGATATTCTTGAGAGATTGTTGAATGGGATTATCCTTCACATATTTTGCATGTAAGTTTCCTCTCCATTTGTTCCATAACTCATTCATCCATCCCAAGATATGATCACGATGATCATTCATGTCAACCACCTCAAATTTGTGCTACAAAAATCAGGACATGAGTTGAGTTATTACCACGGGAGAGAATTAAGAAAAGACAACAAAATACAAAAGATATGTGCTTCTAGTAGAATAAGCAGTGATCCTATAGTAAATAAGATAAAAAGACTAGGATGTTACTGTTATGAATGTAATGTTACTGTTGCTTTTGTGAATATGGATGTAATGTTAATGAGCATAATAGAGAAAACAATACAAATAAGAGAAAAAAAATTACAAAACAAAAAAAAAATTCAGATCAAAGATTATATTGCAAAAAAGAAAAAAAAACAAAATAGGGGAAATTGCAAAACAAAGTTTTTTCCCGCTGTTACTGAAGTCTCGTTTCTCGCTTCTGGGACTAAAGCGCTCATAGAACAATAACACATTTATTGGATCAATTTTACAGGTAGATCGTTGTCACCTTGAAAATATTATTAGATAGAGGTACCATGGCACTTTTCTATTCAATATCTTAAGTAAATATGATTTCAGTAACACATGAGAATAGTGTGAAACTTATGTTAATGAAAGATTTGAATGAAGTTTAAATTTCTTACCTTAACAGCTGCCCACATGTGATTTAGCTTCTCTTGCTTAATATCACTCCACGAGGTTACTCCCAACGGACATATATTACGGTAATGAACAATTTTTCCCAAATGCCTTGAAAACAATTTGTTGTTTATTCCAACAGTTCGATTATTGTAAAATGTTACTTTCAGGTTTTCTCCATTTTCAAGTGAAGCAACTTCTTTGCACATGTTGCTCCCTTGAACTCTTCTTACCTTTGTAGGATTAGATGAATCTATGGTGCATAATTTAGCAAAAATTATAGCAATCAAATTTAGGTTTACAATTAATAAGATATGGCTTGAAAATATCGTACCTTTTTCTGTTGTTTGAGAATGTTCCATAACTTGATCAATAGATGGAGTCAATGAAGGATTATTTTGCATATCCTCTTTCTCAAGAATTGGTTTATCCATTCTTTGCATTTCTTGATTAATTAATGACATGGTCGAATTTTCTCTTGCGCTTATAGAAGGAGTTTTAATATGCTAATTAACATAAAGAGTACTCTTGTTGATACATCCCACCTCAGATTCAGAAGTCATGTAGTTATATTTGATTCTCATTCCTTGACTAGTAGACAAAGTAGAGCTTTTAAGTTCTTGTCAGGGCCCCTTCCCTATAGAAGCTGAAGAAATCACATCATATTACCAATACTTTAGCGTAGTGTTTTAGCCATGACATAGGAATACAAAGTAGAGGAAAAAATGGATGCAGCCATGAAAAAGGTAAAATCTGTGACATTTATAAAAGTAAGATAGTGTTACTACTAACTTTATTATGTACATAAGCTGGAGGTGTGAAAATATGAATACATGTTTCAGCATATTAAGCATGTTTCATCCTCTTCTTTAACTAGAAGAAGTTTAAGTCGGATCGAAGTTGTGGTTGCTCTTTGGGAAGCTACGATGTCCTACATCTGGAAAGTGAGGAACTGAAAATAGTTCAAAGGTATTACAGACAAATTTGGAACTTTTATTTGAAAACATAGCAGATTTTCAAAAATCTTACTTTTCTCGACTTCCTGGGTGTATTGCTTACCTAAATTAGTCGATGCATGAGCTGAAGGGTTAATTTGCTTGTTCTCTTTCTCAAGATCGATGTAGTTCTTAGGTATCGTTATCATTCCTTGACTAGTAAACAAAGTAGAGTTTGTAAGTCCTTGTCCTTGATCCTTCCCTAGCAACACGGAGAAAACAAATCATATAATTAATACTTTAGAATATTTCTTTTGAGAGAGAGAAGTTGTAAGAAATAACAACGGCTCAAACAGAAGATTAGATTTTGAGATAGAAAAAAATAGAGAATTATATATATATAAAAAAAAAAAGAATGGCTCACTTTTCACTATCAACTCACTTGAGAGTAGAAAAGTGTTAAAAGTATGATACATTTCAACGAATCCCAAGACCAAGAACAGTTTGCAAGCAAATAGATATGGAATGTACACACAAGATACTTGGAAATTTTATTTGAAAACATAGTAGATTTTCAACACTCTTACTTGTTTTGACTTCTTTGGTGTATTGCTTACCTAAATTAGTTGATGCATGAGCTGAAGGGTTAATTTGCTTGTTCTCTTTCTCAATATCAATGGATTTCTTAGGTATCATTATCATTTCTTGACTAGTAAACAAAGTAGAGTTTGTAAGTCCTTGTCCTCGACCCTTCCCTACATAAAATGGAGAAAACAAATCATATAATTAATACTTTAGAATATTTCTTTTGAGAGTGAGAAGCTGTAAGAAATAACAATGGCACAAAAAGAAGATTATATTTTGAGACATAAAAAATACAAAGCATTACATAAAAAAAAATAACAAGGGCTCACTTTTCACTATCGACTTGCTTGAGGGAAGAAAAGTGATAAAAGTATGATACATTTCGACGAGTCCCAAGACCAAGAATAGTTTGAAAGCAAATACAAATGGAATGTACACTCAAGATACTTGGAAATTTTATTTAGAAATTTTATTTGCAAACATAGCAGATTTTCAAAAATCTTACTTGTCTCGAATTCTTGGGCATATTTCTTACCTGGATTAGTCGATGCATTAGTTGAACTATTAATTTGCTTGTTCTCTTTACCAAGATCGATAGAGTTCTTAGGTATCATTTTCATTCCTTGACTAGTTAACACAGTAGAGTTTGTAAGTATTTGCCCTTGACCCTTCCGTACATAACATGGAGAAAACAAATCGTACTATTAATACTTTAGAATATTCCTTTTGAGAGCAAGAAGCTATAAGAAATAATAGCGGCTACAAAATATGAGCTATTAATATCAATTTTGAACAGTTTATTTAAAATGTCTTACTTGTTTCAATTTCTTAGATATACTCACTAACCAGATCACTACATTGAGACACAAAACTCTTAGTTGACAAGTCTCTTCTCTCAGCCAAAGATTTAAGCCCTCGTACTCATCCCTTTACAATAGCACCAGGCGCGACAAATGTATATCTAATAGTACTCTTCATAGGTGAGTCATCCTCATTTTCAGTCTTCAATGATTTAATCTTGAACCTGCAAAATGAGCCAAAAAAAAAAAGTAATAAGAAAATATTTAAGACAATGTAGGAATAAAAGAAATCATGTCATTGTAAAGTGTAACAGTGAATATATTAATTCATTAAAATATACTTCACCTCATTAGTTCTTTCATGTTTCTTTTGTGAAGGACTTCCTAACTCTAAAATATCATCATCCATTTGTTCCACAATCTCATAGGAATCACGAGGTTGAGTCTAGCTCACTATTTGCCAACCTTTGTTGGAATTATCATTAGCATAAAAACCTTGAGATGCTTGGTCTGCTAAAACAAATGGCTCATTTATTTTCAAGAATCTATCGGGATTAACACTTACGAAATCATAATCATCTTTCTTAACTCCTTTTATATCATCACAAACATCAAACCAATTACAATGAAATAAAACCAATCTTCTATCCATGACGAATTGCAACTCAATCACATCTGTTAAAACGCCATAGTAATCAAGGTTCTCACTATCTTTATCAATCTCACCCAATACAACGACACTACAATTTTGAGTCCTTAACTTTTTATCATAATCTTATACATGAAATCTATATCCATTAACAATGTAGCCATTACAATGTATCAAATATTGTGTAGGACCGCGTGAAAGCGAGGCCATATCTTCCATGATACGACTACAATCTCCTTTATGCAATTGTGCAACCTATCATCAAGATTAGGATGATTACTTTATAATGAGTATTACAATATTAAAATACAAAATTTTATGTTTATGTAGTACTCACCCTATCTTTAAACCATTCAATAAATTGGTGATTCCATTCTACATCAGACAGGTGGCAAGCATTTTCATGAGTTTGTGCAAACTCTCTACAAAATTGAAGTGAACCATAAATTTCATATAAAAAATAAATAATCCTACGGAAATAATAATGAGAAGATATGAAATAACTCTCCATACTCGAGATATGGTAAAACTTCATCACAATTCTTCAATATGTATATGTGTGCTTGTTCCAATTCATCTGCTTCATGCTCAAATGGAGTTTTAGCTCCGAGAGTTTTCTGGGTTGACAGAATAGTGATAAACCTCCATTATATTGCATTAAACCCCCATCATAAGTTCTTTCAGGCAGATTAAATTTTATGTCAATTCTATGTAGATACCTTGAACATAAGGTCATACATTCATTTGCAATGTAGCCCTCTGCAATACAACCTTCAATACATGCCCTATTATCAATGAAAGATTTTAGAAAATATAACCATCGTTCTAACAATATGAATAGGTAAGTGAACCATGATGATACGAAAAAGTATAATTCTTAATTATTCCATATACCTGCAAATGTGTCTCAATCGTTTTACGATTTCCTAAAATTGTATTGTAACATTTGACACATGGACATCATATTTCATATTGTTCTCCTATTCTTTCAAAAGCATAATCCAAAAACTTTTGCACGCCTACTAAATAGGTTTCATCAGGCCGATGGTCCACTAGTTGCATCCATTGCTTATTAGGAGCCATAACATTGAATAGTACATAAAAAGCTAGATTAAAAAAAATAAAGGATAAGAATAAAATATTGCTGAAATTTTCTCCTTCTCAGGGTCCTTAGTAGAATTTGGGACCAGTGAATTAATTTCTTAAGGACTATATTTAATATCTTCTCAATATACTTTGCAAAAAAGGTCCGAAATAAAATCTCATCCCAATAGATATACTTTTAGAGACATGATAATTCACTCATCCCTAAATGTTGGTCTTACAATCTATTACTTACAGTTTTTTTTGATAAATTTATGGTGATTGAGAGTTTGATAGGAATGGACGAATATATGGTGCAACTACAAGAACGTATCTCTTGAAAGATCTCGAGTTTGCTAAGTTTTTAATGCAAATGGAACTATAACTATTTCTACCTTCTATGTACAACACCACATGAGGTAATTTGTATCCGTTTTGTTTGTTCTTACATCTTTTGTGAGTTCGAGTTAATTGGATTGTAAAAAAATTATGATCGATTCCTTAGACACACACATAACACTATGATATACTTCAAAAAAACTGACCAGCTAATCTCAAAGATGAAGAGTAATTCAAACAAGTATAATGTAACTCGAACAAATCAAATATAGAGAAAGAGAAAAAATCAGCTCCCAAAAGAGGAAGCTTACCAAAAAGTTGAACAAACAGAAAATAGCTACTGATTTTGTTTTACAAGAACAGATGCAACTATTGAAAAATCTTGAGTTTTCCAAGTTTTGAAACACAAATGAAACTATCGTTGTTTCTACCTACTATGCACATCATATACAAGAGGTAATTTGCATCAGTTCGTGTTAATTTAATCCTCAAAATATGATGGATTCTTTAGGAACATACTATACACTATGCTATAAGAAGAAAACAATCAACAAATTAAATTTAGAGAAGGAAAAAGACTCACAGAAGAGTATGCACAACTTATATACAAGTAGACAAAAATAAGAGAACCAATTAGAAAAAAATGAAAGAATGTTTTAAACAACTATTAGAATTCATCTTCTTGAAAGTTATCAAGCTTTCTAATTTTCAGACCCAAACAAAACTATCACTCATTCAATCTTCTATGTGCAGCACCACAGGAGTTCAGTTTGCATCAGTTCTATTGTGTTTTACATATTTCAGCAGTTTCAGACCCAAATGAAACTATTTTTTTTCACTTATTCAGTTGTAACATTCTGCAATCACCTGTCTCACTTGCCCTCTTAATAGTTCACTTGTAATTCATAAAATATTTCTCATCTTGAGCAGAACACTCTCTATATTATCTCTTAATATTGTTTTAGCTCACTGAGTTGTTAGTGTTTCTTTTCAAGTTTAGTTCATTATTATTTATCTTTAGGAACACATACTTCTTTAAGGACTTATCGATCCCCTTCACTTTTGGCATCATATCACACTATGAAACTGAATCTTTTTTAAGAAAACGATCAGCATCTAGTCTTAGAGAACAAGAACTCAAACAAGTCGAGTTGCAACTCAAACAAAACAAACAGCAAATCAATTGTAAAGAAAAAATCAAATCAACTCATACAAGTGGAGGCATACCTGAGATCCGAGTAAATAAAAGATATATATTGAGTGGAGATCACTGCTAGGAAGGCCTCTACTTTCTCTGTTCTGAGAAAACAGAGTTGAAACACTGATCAATGAGACCTGAGTTGCATTTGCTGCTAGGCAGACCTGTGCTTTCTCTATTTTGAGAAAACACAGATTTTTAGTTGAGAGCTATGATCAACGTACACTAGGATCATTGTAAGGGAAGCTGGTTATTAGCTAGGGAAGATCACTGCTAGCTAGGGTTCCTTTTGATTTCATTGAGAAACAAACTGAAGCATCTTTTCTTTATTTTCTTTTCCTTCTAAAATTTTAATGAATTGATGATTTTTTAGGCGGCTAATTTTTTGGTGAAAATATGTTCTCGCCTTCCAATATATTTCTCAATACCCAATTAGTTTTAATTTGGGACGAGTTACTACTTTTTCTAGAGACCACATTTAGAGCCTTCACAATAACATATGAAATTAAAGATCGAAGTAAAATCTCATCCCAATATATGTACTTTCTGCGACGGGATTATTAACTTATCCCTAAATATTGGTCTTAAATAAAGTTGTTTGTTGTAGTGCAAGTTGGTAGGGAGACATACCTATGGGAGTCTTGAATGAGGTGCGATATGCCCATAGAGCAACATCAAGCCTTCTTGACCAATCAGTTTCGTTGGAGTTCAGAGTCTTCGCAAGAATTTGCTTTATAAGATAGAGCCTGCATCGTTGATAATTGCCCTAGGTGTACCAAATCTGGAGAAGATACTCTTTTTTAGGAAAGCGGTGACACTCTTTCCCTCATTGTTTGAAAGTCCATTTTCTTACAACCATTTTGATACATAGTCAACTGCAACTAGAATATACTTCATCTCATGTGAACTCATGAATGAACCCAAGATGTCAAGACCCCAAATATCGAACAACTCTATCACCAATATCGGGTTCATAGGTAGTTCTTGCTTCTTTGAAATTCCTCCTTCTCATTGGCAAGGATCACAAGACTTGGCAAAATCATGAGCATCTTGGTGGATAATAGGCCAGTAATAACCACAGTGCAAAATCTTATGAGGAGTCCGAATTCTACTATGGTGCCCGCTAATAGGCGACGAATGACACACCTCAAGTATACTCATCATCTAAACCTCAGGCACACAACAACAAATAATCCCATCAGCATAAACATGGAACAAATAAGGCTCTTCCCAGAAGAGTTTCTTCACATCTGACTTGATCATTTTTCTTTGGTGAAATGACAGAACCAGAGGTACCAAATCACTTGCCAAATATTTAGCAAGATCTGCGAACCATGGAATAAGATCATAAGAAGCACCCAATACCTATTCATCGGGGAATACATCATTAATCTCAATCCCATATCCTAGCTTGAGAATTGCTTCCTCCTCCAATTTTGAAAAATTGTCGGCAACTTGATTATATGTTCCCTTTCTATCCTTTACCTCAAAATCAAACTCTTGAAACAAAAGAACCCGTCTAATTAGCCTTGGTTTTGCATTCTTCTTAGCCATCAGATACCTCAATGCTGAATAATTAGTATGCATAATCACCATAGTCCCAAGCAAATAGGACCTAAAGTTTTTGAATGCAATAAACACCGAAAGCAATTCTTGTTCATTCACAGTGTAATTCTTTTGAGCAACATTTAAGTCTTTCCTTGCATAATATATAAGATGAAGAATCTTCTCTAGTCTCTGTCCCAATACTACGTCAAGCACCACCCAACTCACATCACACATCACTTCAAACGGTTATCCCCAATTCGGTGAAATAATAATAGGTGTCGAAGTTAGCTTTTCTTTCAAATCTCCAAATGCACTGCGTAAAGCATCATCAAACTCAAACTTACACTCTTTCTCCAGTGGCTTGCACAATGGGTGTGAAATTTTGGAGAAATCTTTTATGAATTTCCAAAGGAAACCTGCATGCCCAAGAAAACTTCTAACACCTTTAACAGAGATGGGAAGTGAAAATTTCTCTATTACCTCAACTTTAGCTCAATCAATCTCAATAACTTTCTGCAAAATCTGATGACCCAGAACTATAGCCTCTTTCACCATGAAGTGGAACTTTTCCCAGTTGAGAACAAGATTGAACTCTTTACATCATTTTAGTACCTTAGCCAAATATGTCGAGGACTCATCAACCGAGTCGCATACCATAGAGAAATCATCCATAAATACCTCTATCTTATGTTCCACCATATTAAAAAATATCGACATCATACACCACTGAAAGGTCGTTGGAGCATTACATAATCCAAATGACATCCTTTTAAAGGCGAAAGTCCCATAAGGACAATTGAATGTGGTCTTCTCTTGGTCTCTTGGAGCTATGGAGAGTTGATTGTAGCCCGAATACCTATATAGAAACAATACCAACCCATGCCAGCGAGACGATTCAATATCTAGTCCATAAAAGGCATTGAAAAGTGATTTTTTTCTGTCCATGGATTTTGCTTGCAATAGTCCTTACACACTTTCAAACTAATCACCAGCCTTGTTGAAACAATATTGTTTTTAGCATTAGGAACCACAGTGATCCTTTTTTCCTTTGGCACACACTGAATAGGTCAGACCCAACTACTATGGGATATATGACTCTATCATCCAACCATTTAATAATCTCCTTCTTCACAACATCTTGCATAGGAGGATTCAGTCTCATTTGATGCTCAATACTTGGCATTCTTTCGGCATGAGTTGAATTTTGTAAGAACAAATGCCTGGAGGAATCCCAATAATGTCTGCAATAGTCCATCCAATATTCTGCTTAAACTACATCAGTATCGATACCAAGGCCTCTATTTGTCCTTCACTCAAGTCAGTAGCAATGATAACATGCAAAGTGCTATTTTTTACTAAGAATACGTATGGCAAGTGTGATGGAAGAACCATAAGTTCTAGTTTTGAGGCTCATCAGCAGACGGTAATGCATGTAGGGTGTCTCGATTCTTCATTCTAATTCCAACCGTTTTTGATTGAAACAAACTAGAACCTATCAAATGTAGCAACTAGCTCATCATAGTCATCAATACCATCATAGTCAAAATTCATCATCACCACTTCTAGTGCATCAATACCTAACCTCTCTTCAATGGACACTTCAGATTCCTGCTCCACCTTATGATTTACCACTAATATAGACTTAAGATCACTTTTATGCTACAAAGACCTACAGATCTTATAAGTTACCTCCTCAAAATTGAATCAAAACTTCATCTACCCTCTCTCTCCATATCCACCAATGCACACCTAATAGCAAGAAATGATCTCCCTAATATAATGGAAACCTCAAAATCAACCTCACAGTATAATATCACAAAGTCCATCGGAAAGTTGAATGATTCTAATTTCACAAGGAAGTCTTGCAACACTCCAATGGCCTCTTTACAGTTCTATCAACCAAAAAGTAAACGTATCGCAGTCAGTTTTGGAGCTCCTAAATGCACTTCTTATAAATTGACAATGGCATCAAATTAATGCAGCCACCCAAATCACACAATGCCTTCACAAAGTGTAACATACTGATGGTACAACAAATAGTGAAAGCTTTAAGATGCTCTTTCTTCTGACAAGATACAACCCTATTTTTGGTCATGAAGTCTTTCATGAATTTTGCATACCCAGGCATTTGTTCTAAAGCTTCTATCAATAGGACATTAATGGAAAAGTGTTTCAACATTGCTATAAACATGCGGTATTTTCCTTCTTTAGTCTTTTTCACCAACCTCTGTGGAAAGGGAGGTCGAGGCCTAGGCATGGGACCAACTCTTTAGGTCAACTTAACCTTCTTTTTTGTAGCATATTTTAGATCTCCAGTAACCTCAATCTCATCCGAATCTTTTTCTATCACCCTTTCAACCTCAGAAAACATGGGGGGATCAATAATATGTTTTCCTCTGCGAGTAGTGACTGCTATACAATTCCAATCATTTTCGGATTTAGGATGGTGTTCCTATGAAGTGTGTCATGATTATGTGGGCTTACAATATCGAACAACTGACTAAAATGCTACTCAAGTTGCTTGATCGACACTTCATGGGCATCACCTTTCTGGTCATTCCCAGATAAATCATTAGTCATCTCCTTAACATTTTCATTAGTCGCATCAAACCTCTTCATCATCTTCTACATCATATCTTCAATACAAGTCATACTAATACCACCCTCTCTATTACTAGGCTCTCAATTACCAGGTGGAGCATAAGGCGCACTCTCTCATTTCCGTTGCCATAGTTGTTCTGGTTGTAGTTGTTATCACGATTGAAGTTCCCATCCCGGACATACTTTCCCTTTCAATTGTAGTTTCCATAGTTACGAATTTGGTTTTTCTTGAACTTGACGCCAATTATCCGAATTGGAACCATGGCATTGGTTTGGAAACCCCCATCTGATCATTCATCAAATTAACGTCCTCCTTATAGTAGTACTCTTCTATTGGCCGAAATTACACCTCCCAAAAGAAGTATAAGTTGTTGTTGCCAAATAAAGAGCCTAACTTTCAAGTTATCACGAGGAATATGGTTTAGACTTAAGTTAGCTCACAATTATATTCATTTAGTCAAACTATTTCTGAGAAATGTAACAAAATGGGGGTTTTGCAAATAAAATAAAAGATTGTTTATTTTGTCAATAACAAGTAACTAGGTTTGCAATTTTGAGATATTAATAAGGGATGAAAACTATGGCATATGTGTTCCCCACGAGATCTTAATGCAGTATTCCTAATAATAGTAATTCCATTCTAGTGTTTGACATCCAAGGCCGATATGTTATGTATTCCTAAGTGATTGGTAATCTAAGTATAAACCTTCACTCGCGACTTGGTAAATCTACAGATGTGAGCTTTACTAACCCTTACCTTTACCCCGGATAAGCCCTCGTGTCAATTAACTTAGGGTATTCACCGTAACCTTAATTGATAAAAGTTAGACTATTAGATAGCAGCAAATCCTTAACTAAATCTCTGTAGTTTAATTCTTTTCTCGTTCATTTCCCCCTTGGTAAGGCAAGTAGGAACAAGGAAAGTTCTAACATTGTGCACCGATATAAAGACTTTTAAACGAAAGAATTAGCAATACATGCATAAACACTATTCAAGAATTACTTATTTATTAGTCATACATTGTTAATTGCTCATGGTTCCCACTACCCTTGTTGTGGATTTAGCTAGTCATGATTGACAATTCACAATTCATATTGTTGTTAAGAAGAATCATAAACTTATAATCAAAGTAGATGAATACCAAAATCTTCAATTGGAAATCAAAAGAAAAATTAAATAAAACGAAACATCAAGATTTAAATTGCCAATTTTCTTGCACAAAAATCACAAAGACAAAACAAAAGTTCCTAATATTTTCTAACCCCAAAAAATGGAAATAACAACAAATATTTATAGTAAACAAATCCTAAACCAAGTAGGAAACAAAATAAGGAAATAACAGCACAGACACAGTTTCAATTGAAGATACAACCTACGGACCGTGGGTCAACCTACGATCCATGGTCTCCCTCCGTGGATCAGCACTTGGAAAATATATTAGGGCCTTCAGACGACGGTTGGACCTACGGTCCATAGACTGAACTACGGTTCGTCACTTTCCTCTATGGTTCAAATACTTGAACTTTAAATCTCTGTTCATAAGAAAAAGACATGCAAGGTGGTCTGTTATAAACCACTTATCTCCTTTTATCTCAAACAACTGCATCCAAACCTATTTCCTGTAATAATTACACAAAAGCCATCATATCTAATAACAAAATGCTCAAGACTCACCCACACTCCAAGTGAAATGCATCAAAAATACTGCAAACTCACGATATATCAATAACTAGGATTATGGTTTCCCTGCTTACCAAACACCATCAACCCCCTTATTGGTGAGATTTTTGGATAAACCCAATCATCTACATCAAATTCCAACTCTCTCCTTCTCATATCGGTATAAGATTTCTGCCTACTCTAGGTCATTGCCAACTTATCCCTAATAGGTCAAAATTTCTCTATGGCCTCATGAACTGACTCAGGCCCTGACAAATCCACTTCAAGAACTTCAAACTAGTCAATAGGATACCTACACCACCTACCATAAAGTGCCTCAAATGGATTTGTCTGCATACTAGAGTGTTAACTATTATTATTAAAAGAAAGCTCAATCAAAGACAAATGATCACCCCAATTACCTTTAAAGTCGATCACACATACTCTTAACATATTTTAGAAAATCTAAATAATCTATTCAGCAAGACCATCTGTCTGCATGTGAAAAGTTATGGTAAGCTAAAGTTGAGTACCAAGGCCTTGTGAAAAGTTATGCTAAGCTAAACTTGAGTACCAAGACCTTTCTGAAACGATCTCCAAAAATGAGAGGTGGACTGAGTACCCCCTATAAAAAATAATGGAAAACGGAACATGATGTAATTTAACCAACTCCTGAATGTAAATTCTAGCATATTCCCTAGCTAAGTATGAACTTATAACATGAAGGAAATATGTGGACTTAGTAATTAATTCTACAATAACCCAAATGGAGTCATGTTAAGAATGAACAGGAGGCAAACTTTTAATAAAGTCCTTTTTATATTTTCCTATTTCCAAATAGGAATGCTATTATCTTGAGTTATAACATCTAGTTTCTAATACTCACCCTTAACTTATTGGCAATTTGGACACTTTGCCACAAATTTAGTAATTTTCTTCTTTATCCGATTCTAGCAATAGATTTTCCTTAGATAACAATACATCTTAGTGGCTTCTAGGTGAGTAGAGTATTGAGAACTATGAGCTTCTAAAAGTATATAAGTCCTCAACAAATCAGCATCTGGAACAAATAATTGACAGTAATAACAAAGCACGCCATCTCCCTCTTGGGAGAAAGCCTCAATAAGTTTTTCAAGAAATAGTTTCTTCAATTCAACAAAAATTGGATCATTATCCTATTTTTCCTTAAAAAATAACACAAGAGATGATTTTAACCCATTCTAAACAATAACTCAATTGTCATCTAAATCAACCAAAATAACTCCCAATTGAACAAGTTTAGGAACATCACGAACTAAATACTTTTTCATATTCTCAATATCAGCAACACTCTGCATAGACAATCTCTAAAGAGCATCGACAACTACATTTGCTCTACCAAAATGGGAAATGACACTTATGTCATAATATTTGAACAACACAAGTCATTAAGTCCTTCTGCACGAACACAAATTGAGTATTATTATTATCAGTGAACATATCCACATGAACACAATAAAGATGGTGCCTCCAAATCTTCAAGGGAAACACTACGACTACCAACTCTAAATCATGACTAAGGTAATTCCTATCATGAAATTTGAGTTGCCAAGAAACATAGGCTATGACCTTTCCATATTGCATCAACACACAACCTAGGCCTAACCTAGAGGAATCACAATAAACCACAAAATCATCTGATCATTCTGGTATAATCAAGACCAAGGCTAAAGGTAGTTTGGTCTTGAACTCCTAGAAACTCTTCTTACAAGCTTTCGACCATTAAATTTTCACTTTCCTTTGAGTCAGACTAGTCAAAGAAGAAGCAAATGTGGAAAAACCATCAACAAACTATATAAAGTAAGTATTAAAACATAAAAAAACTCCTAATATATGAGGGATAATGAGGTTTAGACTCGTTCTTAAATGCCATGGTCTTTTTTGGATAAACTTGAATGCCCACTCTTGAGAATATATGGCCATGGAACGCTATAGAACCCAACAAAAATTCACACCTATTGAACTTAGCTAACAACAAATGGTATTTAAGCATTTGCAAGACAATCCTCAAATGATCTACATATTCACCCTCACTTTGAGAATAGATTAAAATTTCATATATTAAAATAATGAAAAACATATATAAATATTGTTTGAACAGTTTGTTCATCAATTCCATGAATGTTGTAGGAGTATTTTGTAATTCTAAAGGACATAAAAGAAAAATCCAAAGTGACCATATTGAGTCCTGAAGGTTGTCTTCTGAATGTCATATTTTCTCACCCATAGATTATGATATCATAATTTGAGGTCTTTAATTAAAATAATCCCTCGCACCCTGAAGTTGATCGAACAAGTCATTAATCTTGGGGATGGGATACTTATTGTTCTTGTGAACTTATTCAAATGTTGGTAATCAATGCACAGTTTGAGAAAGCCACCTTTCATGCACGGATAAAACTTGGAACCCCATACATAAATATTGAGTTTAAAGAAACCTTTATGTAGAAGGTCATATAGCTAATCTTTCAACTTCTTAAGCTTAGTTGGAGCTATTCTATAAGGAGGGATAGACATAGGTAGGGTATCTGCATGAAGGTCAATTCAAAATTGGATTTCTGTTTCAATAGGGACTCCTATAAGACCTTCAAGAAACACTTCTAGGAATTCTTTTTCTATAAAAACTGATTAATGAGTAGAGGTTTCAAAATTGGTATTCTAAAATCGAACTATATGATAGATAAAACCCTTATAAATTATCTTTGTAGCCTTGAGGCATGAGATAAATTGAACTATAGGCATTGCGGTACTACCCTTCCATTCAATGTCTAGTTCATTCTAAAACTGAAATTAATGACTCTGGTTCTACAATCGATAGAGACAGAACAAGCATGTAGAGAGTCCATACCAAGAATGAGATCAAAATCAATGATGTATAACTCTACTAGATTAACTAAGGTGATTTACTTAAGAAATAATATTGGGCAGTTTATGTAAATTCATTTAGCTAAAACTAACTCACCTACAAGAGTACATAATAAGAATGGATTTTATAGGATCTCAAGACTGACATCAAATTTTATAACAATATAAGGTGTCACAAAAGTAAATGTAGATCCTAGAGGTAACAAGATATAAACATCAAACAAAAGACCCGAAATATACGAGTGACCATATCATTTGAATCCTCTTGATCTTGTAAAGTCTAAAGAGCATAAAATATATTGTGACGCTATCCTCCACAAGATCTAGATAAGGTAGTTTACTTATTCAGGTGACCTAGTGGAGCACTAGGCCAAGTCTATTGATGAACACGTGCAACCTTGTTTAAGGCCGATGGGAAATCTCTCAATTTATAAATAATCTTATCATATCAAAAGGAACTACCAATACTAGCCATACACTCTACCATATGGTTTTTACAACACTTTTGACATGTAGGGAAGGAACATCCACTAGAAACACAACATTCTGACGTAGAGCTTCACACCCTATCCTTGTTAAAGTTAGGAACCAAACCCTAGTAGAAGATGGGACCAGGAATGACTATTTCTAACAAATCTGAGAATGACTATCTCATCTCGATCTTTGATAAAAGTACCCTTTTATTATCCCTAGCACTCTCATTGATTTTTTCCACCTCAATCTATTTGGCATAGGTTGTCTACCTCAACATATCAATCTATTTAATAACATAAAAATTCTTTACTCTTTTACAACCATCTCAAGAAACACTAGAGACAAACTTACTCAAATGGGACCTATGGTCAACCTCCATGATCGAAAGCATATCAGTAGAGTTGAGTTAACACACAACATAATATTTCACAGTAATATTACCTTGCTTTAGATTTATGAAGTTTTCTGCCTTAGCCTCTCTTATCTCAAGAGGGAAGAACCTTTCTATTTAATAACATAAAAATTCTTCACTCTTTTACAACCGTCTGAAGAAACACTAGAGACAAACTTACTCAAATGGGACCTATGGTCAACCACCATAATCGGAAGCATATCAGTAGAGTTGAGTTAACATCAAACCATAATATTTCACAATAATATTACCTTGCTTTAAATTTATGAAGTTTTCTACCTTTGCCTCTCTCATCTCAAGAGGGAAGAACCTTTCTATTTAATAACGTAAAAATTCTTCATTTTTTTACAACCGTCTGAAGAAACACTAGAGACAAACTTACTCAAATGGGACCTATGGTCAACCACCATAATCGGAAGCATATCAGTAGAGTTGAGTTAATATCAAAGCATAATATTTCAAAGTAATATTACCTTGCTTTAAATTTATGAAATTTTCTGCCTTAGCCTCTCTCATCTCAAGAGGGAAGAACCTTTCTATTTAATAACATAAAAATTCTTCACTCTTTTACAATCATCCAAAGAAACACTAGAGACAAACTTACTCAAATGGGACCTATGGTCAACCACCATAATCGGAAGCAAATCAGTAGAGTTGAGTTAACATCAAAGCATAATATTTCACAATAATATTACCTCGCTTTAAATTTATGAAGTTTTCTACCTTAGCCTCTCTCATCTCAAGAGGGAAGAACCTTTCTATTTAATAACATAAAAATTCTTCACTCTTTTACAACCGTCTGAAGAAACACTAGAGACAAACTTACTCAAATGGGACCTATGGTCAACCACCATAATCGGAAGCATATCAGTAGAGTTGATTTAATATTGAAGCATAATATTTCATAGTAATATTACCTTGCTTTAAATTTATGATGTTTTCTGCCTCAGCCTCTCTCCTCTCAAGAGGGAAGAACCTTTCTATAAAATAACCTTTTAACTTATCCCAATCCAATAGGCCTGAATCTATAAAATAGCTTTTTAACTTATCCCAATCCAATAGGCTTGAATCAATAGTTCTTTCTTCTATCCATTGATCACAAAATCTCAACAACTCTTTTGAATTAATAAGCAACAAAATCTAAATTCTCGACGAGAGTAACACCTATAATATTTGTAATCTTTTAAATAACATTGTTTTAACTCTTGTGGGTCCTCGTTAGCTTTAAAACCATAAAACACTGAAGGATTTATGCGAGTGAAGTTTTGAACACTAGTTGTAGTTGTACCCACATTTGAGTTTAGAGGAGGTACAACCTCTTGGTTTTCTTGAGCGGTCATGGCTTTGTCTAGCTCTTCGAAGCAGCCCTAAACTAAGCATGTGTCACTCCTTGAGGCTACCCGCTAAACACAACATGACACTTAGGATCACAACTATCTCCAAGATATCCCTAAGTCTGGCATATAAGAAGTATATTAAAACACATCTAAGTAAGCGGAAGCAATATTGTAAAGTTAATCAAACTAAAAGAACTTCAAGTGAGAATATAACTTAATATCAATGAGGAATAACCCAAAACAACATAATACTTACTCTATGTATGAAAGCCTCTAATATTGATGAGCTGCTGGGACAAGTCCCAAGTAACTCTAAAAATACTAAAAGTTGATAATGAGCGAACTAAACCAAAAGCATAAAGAAATATCCTCTAACTATGAGGACTCACCACTGAAGCTAATGAGTATGGAATGAAAGTCGAACTAAGTGTGATCTGGATGCGCAAAGTATGTGTCGGTATATTGAATGTATTGAGCATGCAGGATATAGATATTAAGCTAAACAATATAAAGTGAACACATAAATAGATATACTTAGACTTAATTGAAAGCTTAATTAGATGCAATGAATAAGTACTAATCCTGAAGATAACATAATAAACTAAATATTGAAGTAAATGTTGATAACATAGTCAATGCAATAAGAGTCCAACCATGGGAGCAACTATTAACCGACATAAACCACGTGAGCTAAATGTCGAGTCCGATATATATGTCCTATCGAGAGGATCTAATATACCTTACCAGGGTATAAAGGTGTGACTATGATGTGATCACTAAAATTGATGCCTAACATAGAGGACTTCTGAACCTATGTGTGCACGTAGTTCTAGGACTTTGAGGGTACGTTGAACCCTAGTCCAACTCGTTGCTAAGTCTTCTCCCAAATGAATATTTATAGCTAGAATACAATTAATGTAGTGAGTAGCTCAAAATACTTATATGCTATCCGAGAATGCAACATATATATATATATATATATATATATATATATATATATATATATATATATAAACATTTAATGAAAGAAATGGCATTCAAATTTTGACGCATGATTTTCTGAATGATCTACCTCGAAAGTATAATTTATGAGATACTAATAATTTTTACATGCTAGGGTTCTATGTTTTATAAGTGAGACTACGTTAATTCTTCAGGAAAAAATTGTATTCAATACAATAGAAACAATAACAGCTAAATTCCAATGAATCCCCATGATTTGGGAACCCTAGGTTTGAGCAATTTATGGAGAAATTGAAGAACTGACTGAATTATAGGGACCTAGTGAAGGAACCCACTAGTGAAATCCCACATACCTAGTGACATAAACTACATAGAAATCATTTGGATTTTGGGGCTGAAGTTGAAGAAGCCCTCTACTTTGTCTTAGGAGAGCTATCGCTTCTTTTTTCTTCTTTTTGTATCAAGTTAGATGATTTAAGGAGAATTAGGGTTCTAGGTAGTTTTTGACAAGATTACAAGGGCTAGACTGAGCAAAATGATATATTTTAAGCATCAAACGTCGTAGTTTAAGTGCAAAACACATTGGGGTAAAGACCAATACGGCCCTGACATAAAAACTGATGATGTCACTTCAAGAGATGATTCACAGGTTGTCTAGACATCCACAGTCAATTAAGTGGGTCGTGAAGATGCTCTGCCTGACAGGGCTTCACTATTTCAGGCATAACATTTTACTTCAAGCTTGGAATTAATTAAATACGGTTGCATTGGAAAAAGTATTTGAAGATCTTAAAATGGATTGGTCACCAGCCACCTAATGCATTTTATGCTGAAAGATATGATAGTTTGAAGTTGACCCAAAGCTCAAAGTTAGACAGGCCCCTTTCACGAGCTACTTCATAGCTCGTGTGAACTCCACCGCCCATTTAGGCTACTGTGCTTCTTCATAGAATCTTGGGTTTACTAAGCCTCATTTCACAAGCCACTTAATGGCCTATGTGAAGTTCCACGACCCTTCTAGGGGTCTGTCATCCTTTATAGTACCTTGGGTGGTCCTGTGTCCCTTTTACGGGCTACTTAATGACCTATTGAAACTCCACAAACAGTCTAGTAGTCCATGGTCTTTCACCTTTTTCTAGGTGAACAACCACGAGCAGGGTGACAAGTCTTGGTCCTCTTCACAGCCCATAGACCCCTCCGCAGTTTTCTCTTCTCTTTTGTTAAATTTTAGTTCAGAGTTTTGAGGTGTTACAATATCTCCCCTGTGGGATCATTCTTCCTCAAATGAAATCTAAACAAGCCGAGTTTGGAGGAAAGAGTTGCAATCTTGACAACCTGAATACTAAAAACTTATATCTAGTTGAACTGAGTTCCATAAATCATGCAATTATGCTGAAATGCAATGATAAGTGAAGGAATAGGATACTTAGATTGAATTTTCATGAGATTAACTGAATGATTGGAGAGGAACTATTACCTAAAGCTAGAACTAAATTGGAAGGAAAGAGATGAAGATATTTTTCCATCATGGCTGCTTCTACTTCCCAAGTAACTCCCTCTACAGACTAACTCCTCCAAAAAAAACTTTATTGAACCCACTTCCTTATTTCTCAACCTACAAACCCGACATTAAAGAATTACAAGTATGACGTCTTCATAGGTGAGGCTATCCTTCACAACCACACTCTTTAAGGGCACAATCGATTTTGATCACCCACACCCTTCCTCAAAAAGAAAATGTGAAAGACTGGATCAACCACTACTTGTTATGTTGGTAACTCTAACTTATAAGTCATATTACCAACCCTTTTCAGGATTTAGTAAGGGCCTACATACCTAGGACTGATCTTCCTTCTATTTCTGAATCTCATCACCCATTTCATGGTTGAAACCTTAATGAAAACCCAATCATAAATTTCAAACTCTAAGTCTCTTCTACTTACTTTTGCGTAGGACTTTTGACATTCTGAGATGTCTTCAGTCTATCTCTAATGAGTTGAACGTTCTTCATAGCCTCATGAATCTAATATGGCCAGATCAAGGTTGCTTCACCTACTTCGAACTAACCAACTAGAGTCGTGCATCAGTGCCCATATAGGGTCTTATAAGGGGACATCTGAATTTTTGAATGGAAGCTATTATAATAGGTAAACTCTATGAAAGGTAGATGATCATCCAAATTACCCTTAAAATCAATCACGCAAGCTCTTAAAATGTCTTCTAAGGTTAGAATTGTATGTTCTGCCTGACCATCCATTTGCGGATAAAATATTGTACTGAGATTTACTTGGGTACCAAGACCTTTTTTAAATGACTTCCATAAATGAGATGTGAAATGGGGATCTCTATCTGACATGATGAGAAGGGAACTACATGCAAACTGACAATCTCGGTAATATAGAGTCTAGCATAATCCCCTTATAAATCTATAATCTTGATAGCCAAGAGGTGAGTTGAGTTAGTGACTCTGTCTACTATCACTACAATAGAGTTATGCTCTCTGTGAGTATAAGCTGAACCCATAATGAAATCCATGTTTATCAATTCCCACTTCTATGTAGGAATGCTAATCTCTTGAATCACACCTCTTGGTTTCGGGTGTTCTTCTTTAACCTGTTGACCGTTACGACACTTAGCCACATATTCTGTGACATCTCTCTTCATATCGTTCCACCAATAGATTTCTCGTAGAGCATGGTACTTCTTAGTGGCACCCAAATGAATAAAATATATGGAAATATGGGCTTATGGAAGGATCTACTTCTTAAACTCACCCACATTAGGAACACATAAGCGACCTTGGTAACAAAGCACACCATCTCTCCCTTGGGAGAACACCTCAAATCTCTTCTGATGAACTGCACCTTTTAATTGAAGTAATATAGGATCACTATCCTATTTCTCCTTAACCTTTAATATCAATGAAGAATCTGACTTGTTTTTGAACCGTCACACCTTTATCTGACGTGTCCACAAGGCAAACTCTTAAGCGAGCAAGCCAATGAACATCTTTGGCTAATTGTTTCTTCTCTTTCTAAACATGTGCCATAATACCCATGTATAGTGTGTTGAGGGCGTCAGCCTCTACATTGGCCTTATTTAGATGGTAGAGCACATTCATGTCATAGTCTTTGAGAAATTCAATCCATCTCCTCTAACGAAGCTTCAACTCTTTCTAGGTGCACACATACTAGAGGCTCTTATGATTTGTGAACACATCAACACGAACACCATACAAATAGTGTCTCCAAATCTTTAGGGAAAACACTACAATAGCAAGCTCGAGGTCTTGAGTTGGGAAGTTCTACTTATGGACCTTAAGTTTTCTGGAAGCATAAGCGACCTGGCCAACCATAGATGCATCACAATAAACCACATAACCATCCGTACCATCTGGTAGAGTCAAGACATGAGTTGTAATCAACCTCATCTTCAGTTCTAAGAAGCTTTTCTCATATTCATCTGACCGTTGAAACTTGACCTTCTATTGAGTCGACTTGGTCAATAGGGAAGCTATGGCTAAAATTTCTTCAAAAAATCTCTTGTAACAACCAATCATACCTGAGAAGCTTTATATATTAGTCAAAGAGGTGGGTTTGGGCCAGTGTTGTACATCTTCAATTTTCTGAGAATCCACTCAGGACCCCTTCGTTAGATACCGCATATTGAAGGAAAGCGACTGACTGCAACCAGAACTCACATCTGCTAAATATAGCAAATAACTGGTGATCTTTAAGGGTTTTCAAAACAATGCTCAGATGAGTTGCATGCTCTTCCTCATTCGAGAATAAATGAGAATATTATCAATAACGATGATGACGAGCAAGCCAAAATATTATTTGAACTCCATGTTCATTAAGTCCATAAAAGTTGTAGGAATATTCATTAACCCACAAGGCATAACTACAAATTCATAGTGACCATACCGAGTCCTGGAGGTTATCTTTAAGTTGTCCCTATAGCTGACTCTAAGTGGATGATAGACGGATTTAATGTCAATCTTAGAAAATCAACTAGAACCTTAATGTTGGTCGAACAAGTCATCAATCCTGGAAAGAGTTATTTATTATTTATTATGGCTTTGTTCAAATGACGATAGTCAATGCACATTTTGAGAGAATTGTCTTTCTTTTTCATAAACAACACTTGTTCACCCCATGAAGATAATAAGTCTACTAAAGCCCTTATCTAGAAGGTCTTTAAATTGCCCTTTCAATTTCTTAAGCTAAATTGGAGCTATTCTATAAAGAGGAATTAAAATATGTTGGGTAATTGGAAGGAGATCTATTCCGAAGTCGATTTCCATTTCAAGAGACTAACTTAAGATTTTGGGTTTATGAGTTTGAATCCTTAACTGAAACAAGATGATAGATATACCTGTTGGAAATCATTTTCTTGGCCTTAATGTAAGCGAAAAGTAGACCTATCGACACTGAGTTACTACCCTTCCACTGCTGGTACAAAGTGTAGGGCACTCACTTTTATTGATAAGTGGCCAAATGTGTAGTCTCAACTAGAGTGATACCTATAATATTTGTTACCTTATGTATATTATCGAGAAACTCTTGTTGATGCTCTTCTGACTTAGACCCATGAAACTACAGAGGGTTCATCTGAGTGAAGTATATGATTCTTTCTGCAGCAGTGCTATTCTTTGGCGTAGCTGAGGCCATAGATTGATGATTATCCTGTGCGGTGAAGGCCTGAGAAAGCACTTGGAAATCAGCCCTAAACTCAGCAAGCATGACTTCTTCATTCAATGGGTCTGCTGGAGCTGCTCGTTGATTCCTTGCGTTAGCTCTTTTGGGAGCTATTTTCAGAAATGAGAAGAGCAAGAGTTAGAAGGAGATTAAATAGAGCTTATACTCTACAACATAAGCTGGAAAAAAATGAATGGTTGTTTTTTCCTAACGACGTCTCATATAACCTCCTTCATAAGTGCGACACACTTCAAACTCATGAAGAAGACCCTACTTGATACGACTTTCAAACACCCTAAGACACTTAAACTTGATTCTCTAATACCAAGTTTTACACACCTCGAGGCTACTTACTAAACGCAACATGAGACCTAGGATCACGAGTGACACTAAACTAACTCTGAGTCCAGCATATGACAAGCATACTGAAATACAATTAAGTAAGCGGAAGCATAATCGTAAAGTGAATTAAACTAAAAAAACTTCGAGTGAGAATATAACCGAATATAAATGGGGAACAACCCAAAACAATTAAATGCTAACTCTATGTCTGAAAGCCTCTAATACTGATGAGTTGCTGGGACAAGACCCCAGGTAACTCTAAAAATACTTAAAAGCTGATAAAGAGCTTACTAACCCAAAAGCATAAAGACGCATGCTAGAACTATGAGGACGCACCATAGAAGTTGGTAAGTATGGATTGGAAGTTGAACTAAGCGTGATCTGGATGCTGAGCACCTAAACCTACATCATACAATAATTTAGCGCAAAAATATACGCTAATAATTTGAATGTACTAAGCATGCAGGATGTAAATACTAAGCTGAACAATATAAATTATAAATAGATATAGATACATAATGAGACATGACTGAAAGTTGAACAAGATGCAATGACCAAGTAATAATCATAAAGATAACATGCTTAATTGAATATTGAAGTAAATGTTGATAACAAGGTTAATGCAATAAGTGTCTTACTATGGCAGGTACTCTAAACTGACATAAACCACGTGAGCTTAATGTGGAGTCTGATGTATACGCCCCATCGAGAGGACCCAATATACCTTTCTAGAGCTATAAAGGCATGACTCTTGTGTGATCACTAAATTTGATGCCTAACAGATTAGACTTTAGAACCTACGTTGGCTCTCAGTTTTGAGGCTTTGAGGGTATACTGAACCCTAGTCTAACATCGTGCTAAGTCTAATCCAAATAGAATATGTATCATTAAAATGTAACTAAAATACTTGGTACCTTAGAATACTTATATGCTATTTGAGAATGCAACCTATACATATACTGGAAAATATGGTATTTGAATTCTAACTGATCCGCGTAACAAGTATAATTCATTAAATAATGATAATTAAAGCAGGTTAGGGTTCTGTGGTCTATAAATGGGACTATATTAATTCTTCAAGAAAAACATGAATTCAATACAATGGAAACTATAGCAGCTAAATTTTAATAGAACCTCATAATTTGGGAACCTTAGGTCTGAGTTGTGGAGAAATTGAAGAACTAACTGAATTCTAGCAACCTAATGGGTGAAAGTAACCCATTAGAGAAATCCCACATAGCTAGTGACGAAGAGTATGGAGAAATACAATAAATTTTAGGGCTAAACTTAAAGAAGTCCATTGCTTGTTCTTAGGAGAACAATCCTCTCTTTTCTTTTCTTTCCATTCTAAGTATGATGATTTTAGGAGAATCAAGATTTTAGATAGTTTTCGACTAGATTAGTACACTTAGATTGAGTAAAATGATGTAGTTTAAGTGCCCAATGCATAGGGGAAAAGGACATTACGACCTTAACTTAAAGCTGAAGAAGTGACTACAAGAGAGGCTTCACGGGCGGTCTAGAGCACCACTGTCTATCAAGTGAATCGTAAAGATGCTATGCGCGATAGGGATTCACTATTTCACGCATAACAATTTACTCTGAGCTTAGAATTTATCAAACTCGGTAGCATTGGAATAGAGATTTGGATGTTGTTAATTAGATAGGTCATGGGGCACCTATTTCATTTTGTGATGAAAGATCTGATTTTTTGAGGTTGACCCAAATCTCAAATTCTTGCAAGCCCCTTTCACGAGCCACGTCATAGCTCATATGAAGCTCCATAGGTTGTTTAGGCGACCTTGGTTCTTCACAAATGCTTGGGTGTACTGAGCCTCCTTTCACGGGCCACTCCACGACCCGTGTGAAGTTTCATTACCTGTCTAGGGGTCCGTGGTCCTTCACAGTGCCTTAGGTGGTCCTGTGTCCCTTTCACAATACACTTAGCAGCCCATGCGAAGCTTCATAGACCTTCTAGTAGTCTGTGGGCTTTATCCTCTTGCTAGCTGCACAACCATGAGCAGGTTGGTGGGTCGTGGTCCTCATCACAACCCGTGTACCCCTCTGAGGTTTGCCCTTCTCTTTTTTTCATTCTTAGTTCAGATTTTTGAGGTCTTACAACATGACTGACCTGTACAGCCAAAAGAACAACTAAAGCCCAAGGTGATTCTTTGCCCTTATTATGATTCCTTCTTACGCATGTTTTTCTAGGAGTCATGATTATCTAAACATGCAAAGCATGAGTTAGAAGGAAATATTATAGAGTTGCACTCTATTGCAAGACTTAAATTATTAAAGATATGATGGTTTTCATAATACATTTCATAGCCTCTAATTCATAAACATAGAACGCGCCAAACACATAAACAAGATTCTACTTCAGATGGATTTCATACAACCTAACACACTTAAACCTAGTGTTGTGATGTTATTATTGTCCTTTCCTAAGAATACCCCCGATGAGACATGGTGCCTAGAGTCACATATAGCCCCAAGCTAACCTTAAGGTATGATAAGACGCTAGGAAATCAAAAAAAATCCAAAAATATTGAACGTAGAGTAAAGTGTTAAATTCTCTATTAGTAAAAAGAAAAAATATTTGAGTACACATATATGTGAAAATCTAAACTGACCTTCTTAAAGCCTCTAGTAAATGATATTCTCGGATAAGCTAGTAGCTAACTCTAACATATTTGAAACTAAAAGTAAGTACGGAAAGAAATCAAGCAATGATGTCCTCAGATAATGAGGACTCACCAAGAAAATCATATTAGTTCATCAATGTGAGACTTACCCAAGGCCTGATGATGAGTGTTAGAACCTATATTATCAAGCAACATAGGCAAGTAGTATACTATTAGTACTTGAAATATACTGAATATGAAGAAAATACATAAAATATGATATCTGAACATGGTAAATCTTTAAAAGATTCTGATGTAATGAACAAAAATATAATCCTGAAATTGAGTAAATTCAAACTGAAATATTTTAAACACATGATCAATGCAATATCTAAAATTTGATTGTGGGAGATGCTAAAACAAACATAGACCATGTGAGTTACTATATTGAGTTCACTATACTACTTCAATATTGAAAAAAGTATCCTATAGGCCAATGTAAGGACCATGTTGTCTGATCTAAGTTGAATCTAATAGAAAAAGTCTATAAAGACTAATCCTATCGGGGAACATAGTTTTATGAATTCGGGTTTGCTACAATAGGTCCACGAAAGCTAAACAATTGCCTTTATTCAAAAATCCAGCTCTCTGAAAAAGTATGCTCCCAAAAGGAACGTGCATAAATCTTAAAATAGTAATTTAAATCATACTAATAATCTGATAAAATGCTAAGTAGCTCATAAATCATAATAATGGAACACAATTAGAAAGATACTTTAATCGAAAGCATATAAATCATGTTATATGTGTACACTAAGAGATACTTTTTTCAAAATCATTATAATTCATGAAATTCGTATAATTTGAGACACACATCTGAATATAACATAAATATAATTATAAAAATACTTGCATACTATGGGTTCATGGGAATATCATTGAAATCATGGAATTACAATCGACTAATGAATTTCAAGATCCAATATTAAGGATAAACTTAAATTCAATAAAAACGCATGAAGATCACATAAACAATAGTTTTTTTTGAAAATCACAATTTATGATATTAAGGTTTCTTTGGGACTTAATGCTTGGAAAACAATCCATTGATGAAGTTTGCACATACCTAAAATAGAATCTTCAATGCAGGACTGAATCATGGAATCCTAACTTGCTTGAGGGAGATGACTTGAAAGAGAAAAAAATGATTTTAGGTGAGTTATCAAAGAATGAGGGAATGGGTGGTCAAACAAAATTCTTTATTCCCATTTAGAATAGGTCAAAACGACAACATGGATTAAAAGAATGGGAGAAGACTAAAAAAACCCTAATTTAAAACTATTGTATGTCTTCGATAGATGCCCTATATGGATCGTACAATCGTCTACGGACCATGTCACAATCCGTAGGAGACAAGGGGAAAAATCATAAGTTTCAGAAGTTCAACTCTATGGACCCATCTACGGTCTATAAATACGGTATGGCTCATACAACTATTTGTAGAAGGTGGGTTCCTGAGTTCAGAAGTTCCATTATATAGACAGTCCCATGATCGATTTAGTGTTGAATGTTTTTTATTCTTCTTAATATTTATGGATTGTTTTTTCATTATATATATGTGTGTGTGCTATTGTTGTTTTCGTGGGACTAGTTTTTTTCTCTATATGAGGGCACTTGGATGAAAATAGTTGAATAAAACAACTCCCTTACTATGACTCTTGTATATATTGTTTAGTTGATAGAGTATGTTGTTGAAGATTCAAGATGTATTGATAGTTGTATCAATTAAGAGTAACTCAACTTGTTTAAGAAGTTGTAAAATTAAGGGGTCAAGTAAGTCTTGAAAATGATTATCAGTAGAAACTTATTAAAACTATTGTAGAAAGCTTATTTTATTATGCTTGGACTTAGGTATAGTAGAGTGTCATATGTGACTTGCTAGAAGACACTGAAGGCTTTATGTGTAACACCCTGAAAATTTTTTCTACTAAGACTCGAACCCTTTTTCGTTGTGAGTAGGATTTTACCAAGGAATTTAAAATATCTCAAGTGTTAATGTCAGGTCACTAGAGATAGCACCTTGAGTTCCTAAAGGAATTAAAAAGAATGTATTCATAAGTTTTGGGTCAACTTTAGCTGACTATAACTTTCAATACAAGATGTGTTAGGAGACCCATAAGATATCAAATGAAAGATATCTGAGTCTTCTTTCTAACTCCACCGAGTTTGCTAATTTTTAAGCTCCTATGACGGAGATATGCCCTTTTGAACTCTGGCATTTCATTTAAGAAAAGTTACCCAAAAATAGGAGGGGTATTTTAGTATTTTCCTTACACCCACTTAATCTAAACGAGAATTACACAAAATTAAGGGTTTAAACTAATTAGAATCAGTTTCATTCATCCCCCAAAAGTGATTAGGGTTTTAGAGAGATGATTCAAGAGGAGAAAAAGTACATAGTTTGAAGCATTAGTTCAAGAAATTCAAGATTTCTCCAAGAACCTAGTTCTTTGAAGTATGTAAGCTTCTATAGTGTTGGGTTCATTCAACCACACATCAATCACGAGTTTCTTTTGCGAATTTATCCATAAATATCAAGCAATTTAAGTTCTTGATGTGTTCTTAATAAGTGTTCTTGAAGTTTCATACAAAATCTTGTTTAGTAGGGATTTTCGATGAGTTCTTGAGATGAAAGTTAGGAGTTTGAAAGTTTCTTCTGAGTACATTTTCGTGTACTTATTTTATGTATTTGAATCTAAGTAGGTAGGGAAGAAACCATTTGATTCTAGGTGAATTATAGCAAAAAAATTCAAAGAGGAAAATTCGTCGAATTGTTCTTGGGGAGGGCTTGGGCTTTGCGCCCCAGATGCGTCAGAAGGGGGCTAGGGAGGTGCCCCAACAGTGCGCCATAAGTTAAGTATCTTTGAGAGGAGTAGTATCTTCATGTTCTAAGACGTCTTTGAAATTATATTCCTAATCTTAGAATTCTTTTACAATCTCTTTAAACTTCTTTTAAGAGTTGAGAAGTTGAGTTTGAGGAAGACAATTTTCATTTTCATTAAACTTATATATAGGAACTAAGTATTCCCAAGAGTAAATGTTTTTAATTTAAAATGAGAGGAAACACCGATCTCCTAAAGAGTTTTGAGCAGTTTTGAGTACCATCTCTTTTAAGAGAAAGATTTTTGACTAATAATCTGAAACCACAAAAAGAATTATGTTTTAAAAAAAATATAAGAGCTAGTATACTTTGGGAGTAGTATTGAGCACTGATATGGGGGAGAGTTCATACAACTCACAACACCCATAAACTATATAGCCAACGTGGGTAGAAAGGGTCATACATTTTAGATGATTTCTTAATATTGTTTTCATAGACTAGTGGATCCACTTAGTAGTATGTTGTATACCTCGACAAATTATAGGACAATTTTGGCAGCGTCGTCTAGATGTTGTATTATCACATAGTTCATAGTAATGGTTGCCAGTTAGAGAATCTCTTATAGATTTATATTGTATTTTTATATACAAACTGAGTTATTATTGTATTCTTCAAAAAATTGAATTGGTATCTACTGTTTAAAAGCTTTCCATATATTGCATCTTTTATTGTTGCTTTATCTTAACTTGAGTATCTAAAGTTGAATATCTTATTGTTGAGCTGAGCCCTATTTCTCTGAGTTGAGTTGAGCTATGTTTGACAAAGTTGAGTCTTTTAATATTGAGTTGAACTTTGTTTCATTGAGTTAAGTTGAGTTGATTGAGTGAGTTGAGAAGAGTTAAATATACTTCTTTTCCATCTTTTTAAGCTTATGTTTATGCTTTAGAACTCCCCTTACATGGTCGTATAGTCCATGTATTTTTAACACCCCGTATCCAAAAAAGGTTAATGAACCAAAAATTTAGGTCCTACAAGTGCCGCTCACGAGGACCACATATGCTCCGTAGGTGGACCCACAGACCGTAGGTGAGGTTCCTAGGTTAGCCACCTAAAATATTGTCTAGGCCTATGACCATGACTAGACCTACAAATCGTAGGTGGGTCCACCCACGGTCCGTCAATGGTGATTTGTGGGTCAGGGCTGACAATTGAGTTTTAGGGGTAGTTTGGTATTTTCCTAATTAATTAATTCCTATACTATGTCATTTTGCCTACATATAGAACCCTTATATAAGACATTTTACTACCAAATTCACCCCATGTCATGACCCAGGAGTACCCCCTAGATGTGACACGACGTACAAGAATCCAAAAGTTTCATACAAGCCTCTTAGCATATCATAATAAGATAATAGAAAATGGTGCGGAAATTCAAAAACATTTTTCAATTTCAATTAAAGTCATTTATAAAAGCAAGAGAAAGTCTATTACACTCATCTCAAACCATCAAACACTTGAAAAGAGATAGGGAAACAACCCATAAAAAAGTTCTAACATAAAAGAAAGACATGAAAGAAAAGAGTAATCAAGTCCTCGATGCTCTGAGGACTCACCAAAACTTCTCTTCTTCATATACTATGAACCTAGTCACAAGGATGGAAGTCAATATTGATAATTCCACAAATTAGACTAATTTAAGGCTATGTTTTGATAGAACTAGTGCCCTCAAATGCATATTTTGTCTCAATATCTGATGAAATTCCTTAAGTTTAACGTATTCGAATTTTGAGGGGAAGAATGGAAACTACTTAGCTTAAAGGAACAAAGGTAGATGAAAGAATGAAAAAATGAAGATTTGAGAATCGCCGAACCCGTTCGACAAGTCGCCAAAAGGTCTTATCGTCGCCTTTTGTTCTAGTGTGTTGAGCCTTAAAGAAAAAGATCAAATCGGCGGTGAAATGGAGTAGTCGGTGTGTCACTGAGCAGTTTCACAAAGAAATTCTCTACCGGCCAATGATCTAGGACGTGAAGATGCTGAAGGCAAGAGCTAAAAGGCGATAAGGCAGATCAAAGGGCGGATCGCCGAGTGTATCGGTGATCCCGACTAACTAAGCCGAATGGCTCCTTCGCAGCACAATTTCTAAAAACTATAAACTCTATTTCAGTTTTTATTCTAGAGAATTTTAGTTTTATTAAGTTTAGTATACAATTTGGATAGACAATATTCTCTCTATCTTTGGAGAGGGTTTTTGATGAACTTGAAGATTCAAAGGGTTTCAAATCCAAGATTTTGGACTTGGGTCTTGTGGATTCTTCACTCTTCACTTGTTTTAAGACTTAATCTTGCATATCCAGTAATGGAAACTAAGATTGGTATAACTTTTTATATCTTTTACATGTCTAGCTAAAACCCCAATTCTTGGGGGGTGAATATGGGTTAGATTATATATTGGGTCTCTCTTGTTGATGGTTTATTTGTTGTGTAGATCTAATTTCGTCTAGTAGTTGTGTTGGACCTTAATGAAATTGTAGTTGCAAATACGATTTCACCTTTGTGTTTTCGACTTGCTCGAGAGAGAGATCGTAAACCTAAGACTACTAAATTGATGGCCGGTGGGATTGGGTCTATATGAGGTTCCGCTCGAGAGAATGAACCCTAGTCCTTCTCCCACACATTCATCTTGAGAGTGTTAGTGGGCTAAGGGGGAAGTTGTGCTTAAAGCAGCAACTCTGTGTTCAAGAAAAACTGGGTTGATTCAGGGTAAGTTGCTCGAGAGAGAATTTACCCCAACTATAGTCTAGCCTAGTCACAAATATTCAATGAATTTACTATCAAAAACATGTACCCAATAGTCTAGTTTAGCTCGTATTCCTATCACATCCCAAGAATCCCGTCTCCATATTCGTATCTCTCTTTATTCTTGTTGATTTTGTTTTTTAGTTGTTTGCAAACCCTCCATTGATATTTGACACTCATGTCTTTAATTTGTCATGTCTTTATTCGTTAAAGTCTTTAGCTACGGTTAGCTTTAGCACTTTTGCGCTTAACAACTAATTTTTAGGAACTGATCCCTTAGGACTCGACCCAAACCCTTAGTTAGGTTACTCTACTATTGTACGATCGTAGACACTTGCATTGGAAGTTGTGTCTTGATTACGCAAACATAAAAATGGTGTTATTGTTGGGGAGTGGTGTTACGTGAAATTTTTTTGGTTAAGATGAATTTTGCTTTTGATAGTCAGAGTTTACTAAGTTAATTTATAGTTTTGTTTTGCTTTGAAGTTCTTGATGTAGGAAGACACCCTGAGCATGGCTGAGGGAAATGGTAGTAACTCGGCTGAGACGAGCCAAGAAGTTGAGAGTGACTTCAAGTCAAACGCAATGGTAACTCAATTGAACGAGTTGTGCACCAAAATATCAGAGGTGGAAAACCAGTGCAAGAGCCAAGGGAGGTACATACCCCCTCATAAGCGGAAACTGTCTAGAAACAGGGAGAAAAATCATTTCTAGGACACACTCCAAATCCTTCTCCAAAAGATCACCGAACAAGATCGAATGTTGGAAGAGATGAAGGAGAATATTGAAGTGTTGTATCAAATGATTGGCTCCCATTCTAGATCGATCCTATTGATTAGGACACTCATGATTTATGCAGAGCCTCCTCTTCACTCAAATGAACTATTGGGGTTACCTAATAACACTAGGACCAACCCCACCAACAGAGAGTGAATAAGGACTCGCGTCATGCCACAATGTTAACTAAGGCATTTCTTGGGAGGCAACCCAAGGTTTTAAATGCTTTTGTTTGCTTTTATAAATAATGGTGTGTTAGTGGTGCATGTTTAAATGTTGAAAGTGTTTAAAAATGCATATTGGCGAGTAAAAGATCAGTCGGTGAATCGACGAAATTGTCGACGTGCTTGATTTGACCCACCGTTTGACTCCACACAAGACTAACTTGGAGTCTGTAAAACTCAGCGAGGCCTAGAGCAATTTGGCGACTCATCGACCTGTTCGGCGTTCCTAATGAAAGTCTTGTAAAACTCGGCGAGCCAAGCGACCACTTGATGGGTCGTCGAGTGGATTGGCGTGTGCGACTAATGTCACCGAATGGGCGCAAACTGGACGGTTTATAATGGCCAAAAGACTTAGAATTTGAAATCCTTCACTTTCCCTCGCTTTTTAAACTTCACAAACTCACACTAAGGTATTTTCTTCAATATTCTTATATTCCATTAGTATTTTAGTTGTTGATAGGTGCTCAAAACTAGGATTTCTTTGTTGCCTAGGTTTTCAATCGCATTTTAATAGGCATATAAGGTTGGTTTCCGAATCCCAAGTTTTCATTCAAAAATTTTGTACTCATTTCAAATGATCGTATAATGTTGTTGAGTGATGGGTAGCTCTGATAGAATTAGAATGCTTAAATGCCAATTTTAATTTGAAAATCTTACATGTATTATTTTGATTGTCAAATGCCTATAATTTTTGTTCTTTTAAATAAATGAAATTGTATCGGGATGTGGTTGCGTGTTGTTTAGATTGATTGGGGGAAGTCTGAGTAGCCCATGTTTGTGCGATATGACAAAAACTACTTAATGATAGAGCGGGGTAACACTGCTCTTAAGAGCATATATCGTCAAATGGCCAAATTTAGCAAAATTGAGAAATATCTGAGCATCCCGGGGTGATAGTTAGTACGGGTCTTATTTGAATTCCATTAATGCATGCTTTGATTTTATTTTTGGGGGTTTGGGTTGAATTCGAGAAGGTGGATTGAAAATGGTCACATTGGGCCATTCGGCAAGCTGGGTCGAGGTCGTCTAATTACTCATTACTCAGCGTTTCACCTAATGTCTTTATCTCACTTTTAATTTTGTGTTAAAATAGTGGTTTGAGTCTATAACCTTCGACGAGAACCCTGAGGTCGCCGAAAACTCGCCAAAAGTAATGTTAATCGCTCTTTATTTTCACCCTTGAAACCTTTGTTGCACTATGACTTTTGCTGGACAAACCTTTGCTCGTCGAAAGTAGTTGGCGATTCACCAAAGGGCCTTCCTATCGCCGACATGCCATAATTTTCTTTGTCAATCCCTTCGCCGAGCCCGAATTAGCTTGCCAAAGAGGTTCAGGGACTTTGTTTGCAATAGATTTTTTGTGTTTATGTTTGATTTTCTCCTAATTTGTTCCGATCTTTTATAGACATGGTACTTACAAATCTAACCATGCAACCTCAAAAGAAAGCAAAGGGCATAACCATAAACGAAGGGGGGTCAAATCCTTCAAAGAGGAAAGGAGAAAAACTCCCACTGGGAGGTAAAGGCAAAAGGAAGAAGCACATTGGTAGGAAAGGAGTAGTTATTGAAACCAAGTGGAATTTTCTAAACCAGAAGACGAGGAGCCTTTGACGCATCAAAAGAATAGACACCAGGTTAGATCTCAATCCTAGCCCACCAGAGTTCCCACAGCTGCCACCCCTCCTGAAATAGATTTATTGCCAACTCAGACACCTAGAGGAGAAACTATTATCTATGGAGGTCCTGGAAGAGAAGTATCCCAATGTGATTGACACCCTCTAATACCATGAGTTCGAGAAAATCACAAGGCCCCGAGGCCCTTACATTACTTCTTGGGTTAGGGAATTTTATAAGGCTTATGGGGAGTTGGTGCCTAAGAATAAGAAGAAGGCAAGCGAGTTTAGATCGGTAAAGTTTGTCATGGTCTGAGGCAAGGAAGTGAATTGCAACAGCGAATATATAAATATTGTATTAGGTAGACCGCTGCATTCTGCACTTCCTTACGAAGGGTTTCCAATTGTTCAGTCCCTAGATGACCTAAAGGGTTGACTGGCTCCTCTGATTTCTGACACCACCCCGAGGTGGATCAGGGTAGGCTTTCCTATTGAGAAGAGAGACTTCAACATTACTGCCAAGTTATGGTTTGGCTTTATCAGCAGTGCCATAATACCATCCCAGAATGTGTCCATTTTGTGCCATCCTAAGGCAGCTTGCCTTGGTTTTATCATGTCTAGGAGACGCATTGACATGGGACTACTGATGTCACAGGAGATGGCCATGAGAGCCAAACAGAAGCTAACTTCTCTACCATTTCCAATCTTGATCACCGAGCTGTACCTGTATGCTGGAGTACCTCGAGACACTACGAGGGATATTGAGATCACCTATCTTCCTCCACTTACATCTGGTGTATTGAAGCCTAGTACACACTAGAGGAGGTTGAAAGAAGGAGAGTAGCTCCGGCATATACTACAAGGAGAGGCATCGTCGCCGAATTCGGCCTCTAAGACTTCAGGTACGCCTTCCTCTTCCTTTTATCCACAGGTCCCATGTGTTTCATCATCCTCCTAGCCCACCAAGATTACTCAGGCAATAATCCTGAAAATAAAGAATCTATCCTATTTAGCTTATGTGAGGGCAACTCGATTGGAGAGATCCATCCCAGGGATGATTGACAATAATATCTTGGCTTCACTGAACACCTCCCCCCCTTAGGACCTCTGTTCATGATCGGGCTACTAGAGTCACTGCTTGTGAGAGCAAACAGGGGAGACATCTGAGGCTTCGGCTTTAAAAGCCAAAGTAGCCGATTTGAGGAAGGATGTAGACTATTTGAAGTCTGCCAACTACACCTCATTGATGCGGGGTGCAGACAATGAGGATGCTCCTGAGACCTCGGAGAGTCCTCCAACTACCACCAGAGATGTGCAAAGGGATGGCACAATAAATGAGGAGTCGGATGAAGAGACTGACGAGGAGCTTATAACAGTACATGAGGAGGAGATGAGAGACAGCCGAGATGAGAGCATATTCAGAGATTTGCCAGATCTTGTGGAGATGGTTGTGTATCCGGTGACCCAGGCATCGCCGACTGAGATGTCCACAACACCTCCTGGTGGATCTGGCACTGTTATTCCTTGTGAAGTTACTCAGGGCACTGATGCCCATATTCAGAGGACTACACCGGGCACTAAGGCCTCGATATATGGAGCGACTATGTAGAGAGGACTTTTCTTTAACTCCCTCTCTATCATACTTACTTTTACTTTTGGATACTTTCAATCACATTTGAAGACAAATGATTTTGGTTTGTGGTGGGGTGAGGCCCACCTTTGTTCATATTTGTTTTGATTATATATTTTGGGCTTTGTGCTTAAATTATGTTCAAACTGCTTTCTATGGATGTTTGAGCTTGTGGCTCCTTTTATTTTAAATTGAAAAATGATTTTGACCTGTTCAAAAATTTTTGCCACCTTTCGTCTGTTGAATGTGGCTGTTCTTTTACAAAATTTAAGTCTCGATTTCGATCAACATCGATGACTTAAATAGTGCTTTCAATTAAATGAGCATGAATGTGTGGCTACGATGAGGCCAAATGAAGTTACAGAGCTAATATGTGAACTTTTTACATCTCATTATGACTAGCCTAGTATTGAATTACTTGTGATGATCATTGCACACTAGCGAAAGTGTGGAGTCTTGTTGGACTGTAGTGTCAATGCCTAGTGTGATGAGCTTATTATGAAATATGCATGACAGATCCTAGAATTTTCCCCGTTGGTTCAATCAACTAAGTAAGGCTATCTCTTGATATGATATTAGGAAACTTTAAAGAGTGTGAGCCAATTTGACATATACCTCTTTGTGGCCTACCATGTGAGCATGTGTGAACCTCTTTGTAACACCTCTTGAGACTTACCTTTCTTTGTAAGAAACTTTATGAAATCATAACCTTTCTTTATCCATTACCATAATCCTCATAAAGTTGTGGTTAGTTTGAATACCCAACTTAGGCCAAAAGCCTAAGTTGGGTGTGTGGTGAAAACAAAAGGTAAATCAAGAAGTGCAAGAAAATCCCTCTTACCTATGGTTTTGAGAAAAATGGAACCCATCTATATAAAAAAAACGAATGAAAAAGAAAGTTGTGGAATAAAGTACAAAAGAAATGGGGTTTCCAAACAATCCATGGAAAGTGAATAATAGGATGACTTATGAGCACTAAATAGAATGATGAAGGAATAGGAAATAAGTACTGTGAGCACCACATTTCATGAGGATGAAAGTCACTAAGCCTAAATGAGCATACCTTTGCACTCAGCCCCATTACAAGCCTTGAAAAGACCTTTTTGATCTTAAGTAAACCGAAACAAATGTTGATTGGAAAATACGGGCAAACCTATGGGTGAAAGCAAGCATTATGTTCTTCTTTGTGAACGTAAGAGTTGCAGTTGATTCCAAATCTTTAAATTGCAAACTACTATGTGTTAATATGGAATCATTCCTTGTGTGAAGGCATCTGGACAGTTTGGTTGAGCTTAAACTTTCATTTTAGGCAAGTATTGTGAGCATGCGATTCTTTGATATTGGTGAGTCACAACTTGAATCTTTTGAGTGCACATTTGATCTTTGCATAAGTAAATTGAGTCTTGTTGTGTGCACTCATGATTAAGTCTCGTGTAGCACTGTTCGAGACACACTTTTTGAACAACTGAACTTGAGTTTGCTTGAGGACAAGCAAAAGTTTAAGTTGGGGGTGTTGATGAGTCCACAAATTTGACTCATTTAGGGCTATGTTTTGATAGAATTAGTGTCCTCAAGTGCATATTTTGTCTCAATATCTGATGAAAACCCTTAAGTTTTTGATCTTTGGAGTTTGAGGGAAAGCATGGACACTACTTAGCAAAGAGGAACAAAGGCAGCTGAAAGAATGAAGAAATGAAGATATAAGAATCGCTGAAACCATTCTGCGAGTCGCCAAAAGGTCTTATCCTCGCCTTTTGTTCCACTACCCGAAGGAAAAGATCAAATTAGCAATGAAATGGAGCAGTCGGTGTGTCGCTAAGCAGTTCTACTAAGCTGTCCTACACCGCCTAATGGTCCATGGCGTAAAGAGGCTAAAGGAAAGAGCTGAAAGGCGATGAAGTAGGCCAAAGGGCGGATCACAGATTGTATCGACAATCCTGACTAACAGTGCTGAATGGCTCCTTCACAGTACATTTTCTGAAAACTATAAATACTAGTTTAGTTTTTATTCTAGAGAGTTTTAGTGGTACTAATTTTAGTATACAATTTGGAGAGACAATATTCTATATAAGATTAGAGAGGGTTTTTGAAGAACTTGAAGATTCAAAGGGTTTCAACTCTAAGATTTTGGACTTGGATCTTGGGGATTCGTTGCTCTTGACTTGTTTTAAGACTTAATCTTGCATACCCATTGATAGAAACTGAGATTGGTATAACTTTTTATCTCTTTTACATGTCTAGATAAAACCCCAATTCTTGGGGTGTATTTTTTGAATATGGGTTAGATTATCTATTGGGTCTTACTTGTTAATGGTTAATTTTTTGTGTAAATGTGACTTCCTTTAGTAGTTGTGTTGGAACATAATGAAACTGTAGTTGTAAATACAATTTCATCTTTGTGTTTTCGTCTTGCTCGACTGAGAGGTCGTAAAACTATGACTATTAAATTGATGGCTAGTGAGATTGGGTCGACATGAGGTTCAGCTCGAGAGAGTTAACCGTAGTCCTTCTCCCACACACTCAGCTCGAGAGAGAGAGTGGGAAAAAGCAGAGGTTGTGCTTAAAACGACAACTCGGTGTTCGAGATAAACCAAGTAGATTCGGGGTAAGTTGCTCGAGAGAGAATTTACCCCCACTATAGTCTAGCCTAGTCACAAATATTCAACGAATTTACTATCAGAAGCATGTACCCAATAGTCTAGTTTAGCCTGTAATCCTATCACATCCAAAGAATCCCGTCTCCATATTCGTATCTCTCTTTATTTTTGTTGATTTTTATTTTTACTTCTTTACAAATCCCCCATTGATATTTGACACTCGTGTCAAACCCTTTAATTTGTCATGTCTTCATTCGATAAAGTCTTTAGCTACGGTTAGCTTTAGCACTTTCCCACTTAACAACTAATTTTCAGGAACCGCTCCCTTGGGATTTGACCCCAACACTTGGTTGGGCTACTTTACTATTGTACGAACATAGACACTTGCATTGGAAGTTGTGTCTTGATTGGGCAAACATCAAATATTGTTGGACCCTACATTTGATAGGAATGTAGGCAAAACTATGCGTTAGTACAATAATATACTAAGTTTGATGTCTAGCATAAATCATCAACATAAGCATATAAGAGGCATTAGTCAACATAAGACATATACCATAATCATAAAAGACAATAATATAAGTCATAAGTATAAGAAACATCAACATAAGACATAGGCTATGAGCATAAGAGACAATAATCATAACTTTTGAGCATAAGAGATAACATCCTAGTCGTAGGAAAAGTCAATGCATTTAGAACATCATATCATAAGACAACCACCTCATAAATCACCTCAAGGCAAGCTTGTGCAATGCATGGATAAGATTTAATAATCCCCACATGCTAAGCAACTCACTTTAGGCCCTCTATCATACTTATCATCTTTTGATCTCATCCTTAGCTTATTTCTCATAGACAAGGGAACATTCACCTTTAGTCACATATGTATTGGAAAGCAACTTATGGCGACAATCCAAGTTAAACATACATCATACGAGTAGTCCTCATATCAAAACATATATAACAACATAGTCATAAGCATATTCATCACATAGATCATCATAACATAAGATGAACATACTGTAGATACCCTCAAAGAATACTTTGTGCAAGGCATGAATAAGACCCTATAAATCTCACTCATGCTAAATAAAGCTTCTTGAGTAACCATAGCTCATACTAGAAATGCCCTTCTGGGAATTAGCCTTAACCCACATAGACCATAGGAGCTTAACATAGAATCTGGTGTTACCCACACCAAAAAAGGGTTGTCCTACTTGCCCAATGTAAGACTATCATTTATTCGCTTTAGGTGGATCCATTAGCTAAATAACCTATGGGGGCATGGAGTTTATGGGATAAAAAGATTGTTACTAAAAACCCGCCCTTTCTAGGGGGGAGCTTCTATCTCAAGAGATTGCTTCTACAAACCTGACCTTTCTCACAGAAGAGCTTTCATCTCATAGTCAATACGCATTCGGTGCTAAGCATAATTCCCACATAGTTCATATTAAATAATAACCTGCTTCATTAGGATAGCTCATTAGATCATGCGTGACAATAACCTTTAACCGTCCATGTCTACATATAATATTAGATTCAATTTGGTGAGAATTGCCTTTTAACATAGAATCTCCATTATGTGATAAAACCTTTCACATTATGTTCATTTTGTGTTTATGAGAATAGCCTTTCAATCAACACAACAACATTATCATAATCATACATAGATGTGTAAATGAGAATATCCTTTCAACAACACACAAGAAAATCATGATCATAATCACTTTACTCTCAAAGTGCTCTTCAAGCATATACGTAGCCTTCATAAAACATGCAAAATCTCATATACTCATAATGTAGGTCATGTGGGTAAATTCCTTCCACAACCATGCCATATTCAAATCATCATGCACTATGGATTCACTCTCAAAGCCTTAACATTCCTAGTTCATTCATACTAGTTTTTACCCTAAAGGCCCTAGAAATCAGATTCATACTACAAGCCTTACTCTCTAGCAATATTTTACATAAGCACCTCATAGACCTAGTCTCAAGGTATTCTACTCAAATGCTTCATCCTTAACAAATTTTAATCATATATCTTCATATAGAATCAATCTCCACACTACTAATCATGACTAATCATATAAGACCTAACCTAATTAATTCATGTGTACAAGCTTTACTTTTAAGTAATTCATATCTAGGTGTTCTAATCTCAAGCAGTTCATAAAGTAATTCATCAATTTGAGAAGATCATATCTAAGCTGTTAATTCCCCCTTTCATGGAATGAAACTCAACTATATCAAATTCACCCTAAAATCATAGGTTAATCATGTATACATGTATAATCATACTAAAAACATGTAATTACATCATAAAAATCAATATACAGCCATTTTCCACTCAATTGGATCAATATACAACAACACTCACAATATAGGAAGAAACCATAACTAGAATTGGGGTTTGTCTTCACAAATGGGGGAAACATGGGGGCTTTATGGATGAAAGAGGTCCATGAATGATTAAACCATCATACCTTGATTTCAAGGCATAGCAAGCTTGAAACAATGAAGTCTTGGCATAGCTTGACCCTCTTCTTCTTCTTCTTCTTCTTCTGCTTTCTAGAGAGATGATTTTTGAGAGGGAATTGGGTTTCTTTTGGGGGTCTAGAAATAATGATTTGGAAACACTAAATTAAGGGTCTCAATTCCTTATATAGTTGGTCTAAACTAGAGTAAAATGATGTCACTTAATAACTAATTAATTCCAGAAAGTACCATAAAGCCCTCACTTTTTCGCTTAATTACCAGCACTGCCTCACCTACGAGACCACGCCCACGGGATGTGGGTGGGCGTGCTGGTCATCCGTGGTGGTGTTCTAAAACTCCTCTTTTGGGACCCTAACCCAAGACCCCTCACCCATATGGCGTGGGTCCCTTTCGTGGGTGGACTGTTTTTTGCAGCTTTCTTGCGCAGTCCTAGGATCCTTTTCAAGGACCTTTGGTTAGTCCTTGGGGAGTCGTACCTTGTTGTTATACCCCTTAAACCTTCATTCTAAGCATGGGAGGTTATATCAACAACTCTAACCCTCACGTCAAGCTCTAGTTTAGCCTATTATTTTTTGGGGTATTACAGTATATCCCTCTTGGGAACATTTGTCCTCAAATGATGTTCTAGGCACTTCTTAAGGTCACAACTATAGACTAGCAACCTATCATGCATGCAACTCATCTAAATACACATAAACAAAGGAGGAAAACTTCAACTCCAAGACAAACATATTCAATGCAATACAAGGAAGAAGGAACTACATCTAACAACCAATTTTGCATGAAATTCAACGTCTACTCTTGTTCAAAGAGGAACTATCATCTCCAAACTAAAGTATGCTTAACACACTCTCATGAAGATCATAAGCAATCTACTCTCTAAAAACATTCATTCAAGGAGGAATCTCTCAAATCCAAACTACGGCATGGTCATTAAGTCATCTCGTGAGGTTCTATAGGCAACTACTAAATGCACTACAACATGATGAAATCTATCATGCATACTCATTTTCTTCCAAAACACAATATTTCATGAAAATGCACCACATAAGGAAATCATGGAAACACATAAAACACACATGACTCCAAGACATGAAACAAGTCAATGGAAACTTATCATCTCAAGCTAAAGGAGGAATAGAAGGAAAAGATAAGGAAATCAGGACAGCTTATCGGCCTCGGCTTCCCAAGTAGTAACCTTACCTATAACCCTCACTAAAAGACTACTCCTTCACACTTTCATGAAAGAACTTCCTTGTTCTTCTATTTCTTAACTTACCGATCTAAGACCTCTACCACTATTTCAAAATTAGAGAAATTCTCATTAACTCCCAACTCTTCTTAAGGAATTCATCAATATAGGATCTACAACACACTTCTTCAACCTAGAGACATGGAAAACCGGATGCACCTATGTCAATTCTTTAAGCAACTCTACCACACAAATACCTTACAAATACCACTCAAGATCTCATATGAGCCTACTAAACCGGGACTAAAATTCCAAAACTCACTACACCTTACAAGGTGAGAATTTCAAGCCAACCCAAATCATGAACATCAATAACACTCCATTACCATGCTATCTTAGAACATTATCTCCCCCTTGGGAATAAGCCTACATAGACTCTACTAAGCACCATTTCTTTCAACTCTAAGGTCGGATCAATTATAACCAATCTTTCACATCAATCACACAAGATAATTCTAATCCATGGTGAATTACACTTCTACCCTTCTTAGATATGTCTACTTATTCACCCTATCTAGGCATTGCTAAAACACCTTATTAATCAAATCCTCCGACACACCCTAAAACTCATCATGAATAAGTTGGGTTCTACACTAAATACACATAACCATAATGAAACCCATTCATACTAAAGACAACATCAAAGTCCATCATGTCAAGTCTATCAAGTCACAAAAGACAAGCAACACCGAAATCTAAATAAGCATAAAACACATACTGGGAGTAACATTTGGAGAACTCTTTTGCTCACCTCTAGCTTGGAGAGCATAGGACCTAATTTGCTTCCTCTCTCTTCCCCTAGCGGTAAGTACTGGGCAATCCCTCATTTTGTGCTCAGTCCTACCACAACCATAACAACCCTCCATATCGGCCAGGCATCTACCATAGTGTTTCCTTCCACACCTAGTGCAAGTAGGCTTTGGCAACAAGGATTTTCTACCACTCCCTCCTTAAGGCTTAGGTATAGACACTCTCTCTTGGTTCAATCTTGGGGAAATCCTAGAATAACCTTGTTCGGAGAACCTTTCAAGAGGAGAATTATCATCGTCAATCCTAAACCTCTTTTTCTCTCTCAACCTTTCTTCAAGCTTCTCTTCCTCAATTTGTTGAGCATAAATCATAAGGTGAGAAATATTCATATCATGATCAAGAATGGCCGCACGACATTCTTTACTACTAAATCAGACACTCTCGACACAAACTTACTCATTCCCGACCTAGTATCAGAGACTAGAATTGGAGCATACTTAGACAGTTGGTTGAACTTCAAAGCATATTCCTTAATACTCATATTACCTTGTCTAAGGTTAATGAACTCAAGCACTAAAGGTTCTCTCATCTCTAAATGGAAGAACCTATCTAAAAAAGAACTCTTGAACTTTTCCTATTCTATGTGTCCTAATCCTACCGGCCTAGCCTCTTGCCATTGATTAAACCAAACCTGAGTAACCCCTTTGAGTTGGTAAGAAGCCAACTCCGCCTTCTCTGCCAAAGTCACCCCCACAAAGTCCAACACCTTAGAGACCTCATCTATAAAGTCTTGAGGATTTTCCTCCATCCTTAACCCATAAAATTCCAAGGTTTCTATCCCTGCATAAGTCAACATTTGAAAATCAAATATAAACTTCTCACTAGCCACATTCACAACCAAAGGGTCAATTGAAGCTTCAGGAGGAACTTCTTGATCCACCTTCTCTTCCTCATTCCTCCTAATTTTAGCCCTTGAAGTAGTCATATCCTAAAAACCATCGAACACGAATTAGGAGAAAGACCTAATAGAGTTAAACTAGATGGCACATGTTAGAGAATGACGAAGTGAAGTTTCCTAAACATCTAATTGCCTCCTATTCATAAATGTGGCATTCTTTCATGCAAGTGAACTCAATTCAAGACTAAAAATGTAATTGTGGGAATTAATGCTTAGCACTGAGTGGATATTGAATATGAGATAGAGGATCTCCCATTATGCAAGGTTGGATTTCTAAAGAAAACCTCATGAGATGGAAGCTCCCTCGTGAAGTAAGGTTGGGGTTTCTAGTAACAATCTCCTTGTCTCATAACTATGTTCCCTCATAGGTTATTTAGCTAGTGGATCCACCTAAATTCTAATACATTTTAGTTCTACCTTAGGCAAGTAGGACACCTTTTTTCGGTCTGGGCATCGGATTCCATGTGAAGCTCACATGGTCTATGTCGGTTATGGCTATTCCCACCATAGCAAGAATATAAAAAAGAACACGAATTATGAATATTGGGTACTCAATAAGCTTTAGTTAGCTTGGATAGGATTATGGGATCTTATTTATCCATTGCACAAGTATGCTTTGAGGGTACAAATGGTATGGAGCTCCTATGGTGTAAGTTTTTATGTAATGAACATGCTTATGACTTATGAACTTCTGTTATCTTCTAAATAAGGTTTTAACTTACAAATTGCATTACATTCACTAAAATGTCCCTTTTTAGCATGTTTTCATGGTTTTATGCATGACTATCATACTTGGTGCAATTTTTTTACTAACCCATATTTTCTACATTTTCTGTAATTGTAGGTTCCGGTTCTTGAGGTTGTCTCCTTCTTGGTCAAAGCTTTGATTGACCGTTCTCCTTTCTTTTGGGTGAATCCTCATGTGTTCGAGGACGGATGTTGATTTCCCAGTTTCCTTTATTTTACTTTCATTTGAGAAATATGTTGAAAGTGTTGTGACCCTTTTTGATGTTTAGATTATTATATATGACCTATTGAGACAATTCTAGACTTCCTCTTCACTTTTATAAAGAAATTTCTTAAGAATCGAAATGTATTTTACTCTTATTGTTCTATTACTTTATGTCATGATATGCTAAGTGGCTTACATAGAGCCCTTGGGGTTATATGTGCCTTCTTACATCTAGGGGTACCCTTGAGTCGTGACACTCACCCACTGGGTGTAGGCCCCTTAGAGGGCGTGGGTCCCTTTTGTGGGTGGATTGTTTTTGGGTAGCTTTCTTGAGAAGTCCTAGGGTCATCCTCAAGGACTCTAGGTTGGTCCTTGGGGAGTCGTACCTTGACCTTCTACCCCGAAACCCATCATTCTAAGCACAAGAGGTTATATCTACGACTCTAACCCTCACGTCAAGCTCTAGTTTAGCCTACTAATTCTCAGTGTGTTACAACATCTCCCGCATGAGAACATTCGTCCTCCAATGACATTCTAGGCACTTCTTAAGGTCACAACTCTAGACTAGCAATCCATCATGCATGCAACTCATCTAAATGGACATAAAAAAGGAGGAAAACTTCAACTCCACGATAAACATATTCAATTCAATACAAGGAAGAGGGAACTAAATCTAACAACCCATTATGCATGAAATTCCACATATACTCATGTTCAAGGAGCAACTACCATCTCCAAACTAAAACATGGTAATCACACTCTCATGGAGCTCATATGCAATTTACTCTCTAAAAGCTTTCATTCAAGGAGGAATCTCTCAACTCTGAACTACGGCATGCTTATTAATTCATCTCATGAAGTTCTATAGGCAATTCTATACTCAATGCACTACAACATGAGGAAATCTATCATGCAAACTCATTTTCTTCCAAAACACAAGTTTTCATGAACATGCACCACATAAGGAAATCATCAAAACACATAAAACATACATGACTACAAGACATGAAACAAGACAAGGGAAACTTATCATCTCAAGCTAAATTAGGGAAATTCTCATTAACTCTCAACACTTCTTAAGGAATTCATAAATGTTGGATATACAACACACTTCTTCAACCTAGAGACATAGAAAACCATATGCACCTATGCCAAATCTTTAAGCAACTCTAGATCACATGTAAACTTACCAACACCACTCAAGATCTCATATGAACCTACTAAACCAGGACTTACTAGAAACCCGCCCTTTCTAGTGGGAGAGCTTCCATCTCAAGATATTGCTTCTAGTAACCCCACCTTTCTCAAGGAAGAGCTTCCATCTCTTAGTTAATATCCACCTGGTTCTAAGAATAATTCCCACGGAGTTCATATTAAGTCAAAACTTGTTTCATTAGGATAGCTCATTAGATCATGCATGAGAATAACCTTTCACCATCCATATCTACATATAACATTAGATTCAATTAAGTGAGAATTGTCTTTACAACTATAATCTCAATTATGTGAGAAACCCTTTCATATTATGTTCATGTGAATAGTATTTCAATCAACATAACAACTTTATCATAATGATACATCAGTGTGTAAATGAGAATATCCTTTCAACAGCACACAACAAGATCATGGCAATAATCACTTTATTATCAAAGTGTTCTTCAAGCATATACATATCCTTCATAAAACATGGATAAAATCATATACTCATAATATAGGTCATGTGGGTAAAGTCCTTTCACATTCATGTCGTATACAAATCATCATGAATAATAGCTTCACTCTCAAAGCCTTAACATTCCTAGTTCATTCATATTAGCTTTTACCCTCAAGGCCCTAGAAATCTCATTCATACTACAAGCCTTATCTCAAGAAATATTTCACAAAAGCACCTCATAGACCTAAATCTCAAGGTATTCCACTCACATGCTTCATCCTTAACCAATTATAGTCATATATCTTCATATAGAGTCAATATCCACACTACTAATCATGACTCATCATATAAGACCTAACCTAATCAATTCATATGTACAAGCTTTCATATTAAGTAATTCATATCGAGGTGTTCTAATCTCAAGCAATTCGTAATGTAATTCATCAATATTCGAAGATCACATCTAAGCCCTCAATTCCCCCTTTCATGGCATGAAACTCAACTATATCAAATTCACTCTAAAATGATAGGTTAATTGTATATGCATGTATAATCATACTAAAAACATGTGAATACATCATAAACAATCATATACAACCATTTTCCACTCAATTGGATCAATATACAACAATACCCACAATATAGAAAGAAACCCTAACTAGAATTGGGGTTCGTCTTCACAATTGGGGGAAACATGGGGGCTTTATGGATGAAAGAGGTCCATGAATGAATAAACCATCGCAACTTGATTTCAAGGCATAGCGAGCTTGAAACAATGGATTCTTGACCTTGCTTGACCCTTTTCTTCTTCCTCCTCTTCTTTCTAGAGAGAGGATTTTTTAGAGGGAATTGGGTTTCTTTCCGGGGTTTAGAAACAATGATCTGGAAACACTAGATTAAGGGTATAAAGTACTTATATATTTTGTCAAAACTAGAGTAAAATGTCATCACTTAATAACTAATTAATTTCGAAAAGTACCATAAAGTCCTCACTTTATCACCTAATGACAAACAATTCCTTACACACGAGACCACCTGTGGGGCTGTGGGTAGACCCACAGGGAATGTTGTCCATCCGTGGGTGGTGGTCTGCAACTCCTCTTTTCGGACCCTTACCCACGACCGCTCATCCACGGAGCATGGGCCCTCTACGGTGCATGCATTTCTTTCGTGGGCGGACTATTTTTGGGTAGCTTTCTTGAGTTGTCCTAAGGCCCTAATCAAGGACCCTTTGTTGGTCCTTGGGGAGTCGTACCTTGACTTTCTACCCCAAAACCCTTCATTCTAAGCATGGGAGGTTATATCTACACTTCTAACCCTCACGTCAAGCTCTAGTTTAGCCTACTAGTTTTTGGGGTGTTACACCCCAATTAATTCATTCTTCCAAATTACCCAAAAGAAATCAAATCTCCTCCCAAATATTCTATCTCTAGAAAACTTGAAGAAGAAGAAGAAGATTTCACCTAGGGTTTCAATATAAGGGTTCAATTTCTCCATTGAAGGCTAGCATTTGGATTCAAGGTATTGTAGTTTTCATCCATTATTCTCTTTCATTCATGGAGTCTCCAAATTCCTCTATTTAGAATGGTAGAATTCCCTTAATTAGCTAGGGTTTTCATCAAACATTATGTGTTCTTTTGATTATTGGTCTTAATAATTTAGTTATGTTTAAATATGCATGAATTGCTGATTTACAACTCTTTTATGATGTTTTCCTGATGAACCCATGTTGACGCCCATGTTTTCCAAATTGTGATCGCATAATGTGGGTTGTTGATTATGAAAGAAGAGTTTTATGATCTAAACCATGAAGTCATAGAATTACATGAATATATGATAAAATCCCTATTTAGTTCTTGAATTATAGATTTTGTGATTGAAAGTATGCTTTGAACATTGAAAGGGAAAAGTAAGAGTTTATGCATGATCTTTGGGAAACTATGTAAGTGTTAAGGGTGCTTCGAGAGTAAAGTGCCAAATGATGATGTTTTATATTGTGTTGTTAAAATATATTCTCATAAACACATACTAGAATTCTGTGAAAGGTTTTCTCAAATATAAAGGATTCTTAGGTTGAAAGGCTATTCTCACCTAATTGAATCAATGAATAAGAGATATCCTAATAAACTAGCTTGGTTGACAAAATGACATGTCTTTCCATAAATAATGAGAATAAGTAATAAAATACTATTCTATGGGAATTATGTTTAGCACTGAGTTGATATTGATATTGAGATGGAAGCTCTCATATTAGTAGAGGTCGGGTTTCTAGAAGAAGTCTCATAAGATAAAAGCTCTCCCGTTATTAAAGGCAGGGTTTCGAGTAGCAATCTCCTTATCCCATAACTACGTGCCCCATAGGTTGATTAGATAGTATCCCCACTTAAGTTAGAAGTTCATGGTTCTACCATAGGCAAGTAGAATAACCCTTTTTGGTGTGGGAGACACCGTGAGATCATGTTCTTGCTCACACGGTCTCTATATCAGTTAAGGCTAATTTTCCCACAACATGATGATTAATGAACTAATATTACTTAAAGAAGTATCTCATATGTGTTCAATGGCTTTAAGGATGATGCTAGATTGTATTGACGGTGATGTTATGACTTATGTTTTCCAACAATCTCTATGATGATGTTTAAACTTGGTAAATTGCATGTTTTGAAATAAAATATTCTTTTTAACATATTTTAAATTTTTTTATAAGTAGCTATCATACTTGGTTAATTTTGTACTATCGCATACTCTTGCCTACATTTTTCTCAATTGTAGGGCTCGACAGACATGGTTCCCATTTAAGTGGCTATAGCTTGGACTTTGATTCTCCCAAGCTCGGTGAGTCCTCATGGTTTTAGCACAACTTTCCTTATTGTAGTTTCTCTTTAGTATTTACTTTTTGAACATGATGTATGGGCTACGCCGACTTTCATTCAATTGTAATAGATAGCTATGTTGAGACATGAATATGACTTCCACTTTTCTAATAAAAACTATTTTGGACTTAAATGTTATTTTACTCTTTATTGTTCTATTATTTTATGTTATGATATGCTAAGTGTCTTATATGGATTCCTTTGGGGTTCTATATTTCATGTTACATCTAGGGGGTACTCCTGAGTCTTGTAAAACTTTATATGAGAGCACAAGGTTTAGAATGGTCCTGGGATGTCTCATAAGCCACGTCTAGTAGAGTCTTATTCATAAGTGTGAAGAGTGTCTCATTTATGAATGAGAGGCTATAAGATGATTAGGAAACTTCAATATTTTGATTACTCTTAAGTCCTTCGATAGAGTTTAACTCTTTAAAATCTCTCTTTTCTAATCCTTATCTTATTATCTTCAAGATATATCTACTCAAAGGGCTTACGCTAGAAGGAATGTGAGGTAGACCGTGAAACAAGGAGCTTCTCCTAAAGCTCCTCCTCAAACTCTAGTTAATCCTTTGGCCAAACTAGTTACAAATGCAGAGTTTAGATCAACTTTTCAAGTGTTGGCCCGAGTCGTGATGGCCCAATCCAATAGAGAGGTGGTAGTCCCCGTGTACCCAAATGTAGGTATAGTGGCTTCAAGAGCAAGGGACTTTATGAGGATGAACCCTCTAGAATTTCATAGCTACAAAGTTGAGGAAGATCCTCAAGAGTTTATTGATGAGGTCTATACGGTACTTGCTATCATCGGAGTGATTTTGGAGAGAAGGTGGAATTGGTTGCTTATAAATTGAAAGGTGTTGCTCAAGTGTGGTACAAACAATGATATGATACAAGACTTGTAGGAGCGGGTCCCATAGAGTTGGAAATGTTTAAATCAGCTTTTCTTGATAGATTATTTCCCCTGAGGGAAGACAAGGTGCTAGAGTTCATTAACCTTCTTCAAGGAAGCATGAATGTGAGGGAATATGCTCTAAATTTCACTCAATTGTCCAAATATGCTCCAACAATTGTTGCGAATTCAAGAGCTAGAATGAGTAAGTTTGTATTGGGTGTGTTCGAAATAGTGGTCAAAGAGTGTCATACCGCAATGCTCATTGGTGACATGGAAATCTCTCGTCTCCTAGTGCATGTACAACAAATTGAAGAAGAGAAACTCAAAGAGAAGTCTAGAGAGGTAAAATGGGCTAAGACCGGTGATGTTAATTTCTCTCATGCTAGATCCGATGGACATGGTCATCCTAAGTTTTTACATGGGTGTTCCGGTCAATGTTCCTCTAACGGCTCCTTCTAAGTCTAACAAGGATAGGGTGTTTAACCCTAAACCTCAAGGAGGAAATAGAGGTCGTTATTCGTTGACTAGATCTATGTGTGCTAAATATGGGAAGAAACATGATGGTAAGTTCTTAGCCATTACCTATGGATTCTTTTGTTGCGGGAAGAGTGGACACAAAATGAGATATATCCCCATGTTTGCGGCTAAAGGGATAGAGGGCAAGCAAGGTCCTCCTAACTGTTCGAATTCCAATGCTCTAAAGCAAAACCACTTTTATGCTCTCCAAACACAAGGTGACCAAGAGAGTTATCCGGATATAGTTACTGGTATGTTAGAAGTTTTTCAACTTCATGTATATGCTTTGCTTGATCCGGTGCTACTTTGTCCTTTATGACACCTTATGTGTCCATGGAGTTTTTTGTGCTCCCCGATATATTGTTAGAACCTTTTTCTATCTCTACTCCTGTTGGTGATTTTGTGATGGCTAAGAGGGTCTATAGAAAGTGTCCCATTTCCTTATCCCATAGAGTTACCCTTGTAGACTTGGCAGAGCTTGACATGTTAGACTTTGATGTCGTTCTTGGGATGGATTGGTTGTATTTTTTCTATGCTTCCATAGATTGTAGGACTCAAGTGGTTAGATTTCAGTTTCGAAATGAGCCTATCCTTTAGTGGAATGGGGAAATTATATTCCCAAGAGTCATTTTGCCTCTTGTCTCAAAGCAAGAAAGATGATCTCTAAAGGTTGAATTTACCATTTAGTTAGGGTGTGGGATGTAGAATCTGAAACATCTACTCTTGAGTTAGTCTCCGTAGTTAATGAGTATCCAGATGTTTTCCCTAATAAGTTACCCTATATTCCTCCCGAGTGTGAAATAGACTTTGGTATTGACCATCTCCCAGATGCATAACCTATATCTATTCCTCCTTATAGAATGGCTCCGACAAAACTTAAAGAGATTAAAAATCAATTAAAGAATTTGTTGGATAAAGGTCTCATTCGGTCGAGAATCTCTCCATGGGGTGCTCCAGTTTTGTTCATAAGGAAGAAAGATGGTTCCCCGTGTATCTGCATTGATTATCCTCAACTAAACAAAGTGACCATTAAGAACAAATATCCTCTCCTAATAATAGATGATTTGTTTGATCAACTTTAAGGAGCAAACTATTTCTCTAAGAACGATCTTTGTTCGGGTTACCAAAAATTGAGGGTGAAGGATAGTGATATTTTAAAGATGGCTTTTTGAACTCGGTATGGTCATTATGAGTTTTTGGTAATGTCGTTGAGGTTGGCTGATTCTCCAGCGGCGTTTATGGATTTGATGAATAGGGTGTATAGACAATACATTAATATGTTTGTAATTGTATTTATTGATTATATTTTGGTCTATTTAAGAAGTGAGGAAGAGCATATTGATCATTTGAGGATCATGTTGCAAATTCTAAAGGACCCACAACTTTTTGCAAAGTTTATCTAATGTCCATTTTGGCTAAGTTCCGTAGCTTTTCTAGGGCATATTGTGTGAATTAACAGTATTGAGGTAGATCCTATCAAGACGGATGTGGTCAAGAGTTGGCCTAGACCTCTATCTCCTTTGGATGTTAGAAGTTTTTTGGGTTTGGCAAGTTACTGTAGAAGGTTTGTTGAGGGGTTTTCCTCATTACTTCTCCTTTGATGGTTTTGACTCAAAAGAAGGCTAAATTCATATGGTCAAAAGATTGTGAGAAAAGTTTCAAGAGTTGAAAGATAGACTTGCTTAAGCTCCGGTGTTGACTAAAAGGTACAGAAGGCTTTGTGGTGTATTGTGATGCTTCTAGAGTTTAGTTGGGATGTGTTCTTATAAAAAATGGTAAAGTCATTGTCTATGATTCAAGGAAAATTAAGATTCATGAGAAGAATTATCCCACCCATGACCTTCAATTAGCGACAATTGTTTTTGCCTCAAAGATATGAAGGCATTATTTATATGGGATCAATGTTGATGTTTTCACCAATCATAAGATCTTGCAATATGTGTTTAGTCAAAAGGACTTGAATCTTCACCACAGAAGGTGGCTCAAATTATTCAAAGGATTATGACATGAGTGTTCTTTATCACCCCGGTAAAGCAAATGTGGTAGTGGATGCTCTTAGACGACTATTAACGGGTAGTGTTGCTCATGTTGAAGATGAAAGGAAATAGTTGGTTTGAGATGCTCATAGGTTGGCTCAATTAGTTTTTCAACTAGTGGATTCCACCAAGGGTGGTGTTATGGTTCAGAATGGCTCCAAATCGTCTTTTGTGATGGATATGAAGGTCAAGCAAAGTCTTAATCCAATTTTAGTAGAATTGAAAGCTACAGTGTTCAAAAAATTTGTTGAGGCTTTCTTCCAAGGGGGAGATGGGGATATCAAGGTTGATTAAGTGTTCCAAATGTTGATGACTTGAAGGAATAGATCTTGGCGGAAGCTCATGGTTCTCGGTATTCTATTCACCTGGGAACTACCAAGATGTATCGTCATTTGCATGAGATCTATTGGTGGAATGGGATAAAGAAGGATATTGCGATATTTGTAGCTAAGTGTCCCAATTTTCAACAAGTGAAGGTTGAGCATCAAAGACCAGAAGGCCTATCCAAAGACATTGGTATTCCTACTTAGAAGTGGAAAGATGTAAATATGGACTTTATTGTATGGTTTACATGTACTCATGACAACATGACTCAATTTGAATAATAGTGGATTGGATGACTAAATCTTTTCAATTCATTCCCGTCAACGTTTCCTATTCGACTGAAGATTATGTTATATTGTACATGAGGGAGATCGTAAGGTAACATGGAGTGCCCTTGTCCATAATTTCCGATCGAGATGCCCAATTTACTTCCCAGTTTTGGAACTCATTCCAAATGGGTCTTGGTACAAACATTAAGCTTAGCACTGCTTTTCATCCCCAAATCGATGGGAAAGAAGAGCGTACTATTTAGACTTTGGAAGACATGTTAATGGCTTGTGTGATTGATTTTAAGGATAATTAGGATGCCAATTTTCCATTAATTGAGTTTGCTTATAATAACAGTTATCACTCGAGTATCGATATGGCTCCATTCGAGGCCCTTAATGGTAGGAGGTGTATATCTCCTATAAGATGGTTTAAGGTGGGTGAAGTTGCTCTCATAGGTCCAAAATTGGTACATGAGGCCATAGAGAAGATTCGGATTATTAGAGAGAGGTTGAGAACTGCCCAAGGTTAGCAAAAGTCTTGTGCCAATGTTAGAAGGAGGGATCTTGAATTTTAGGTTTATGATTGGCTTTACTTTAAAATATCACCCATGAAGGGTGTAATGAGGTTCAGCAAGAAAGGGAAACTTAGTTCCCGTTTTGTAGGCCCATATGAGATTTTGAGGCATGTGGGTGAGGTTACATATGAGCCTGATTCCCCAAATGAGTTGTCATCAGTGCATCCGGTTTCTTAGAAGGTTTGGAAGTTAAAGAGAAACTTTCTTATGAAGAGGTTTCGATTGAGGTTTTAGACCAGCAAGTCAAAAAGTTGAGAAACAAGGAGGTTTCTGCCTTAAAGGTGTTATGGAGGAATCATTTAGTTGAGGGTAATACTTGGGAGGTCGAGGCTGATATGATGTCCCGATATCCTCATCTATTTCCTTTTACTCCTACTTGAGCTTGAGGTAATGAGTTCCTCATGTTATTGTGCATTAGGTGTGAGTTGCATATATACTTCATGAGATGAACTGATGAACATGCATTAGATATGGTTCTTGAGAATGAATTTCATAAAGGCTCCATGAGATTGTGTTGATCATGTTTTTAGCTTGGAGAAGGTAGTTCCTCATTGAATATGATAAATCTGAAATTTTCATGCATATTGGGTTGCTAGATGTAGTTCCTACTTCCTTTTGATGCATTTGAGTATGATAAGTTTGGAGTTTATGTTTACACCTTGATTTTGGGTATTTTGATGAGCTTGCAGGCATAATGGGATTTTAGAGTTAGATTCACCCCCTATGTGATGTTTTGAGAACGTCCTAGCTTGGAGTCGATAGTTCCTCCTTTGTTATATGCATTGTGTTGTTAGGTTGGGTTGTTAGTTCCTATTCTACTCTTTTAGAACTAGTTTGGATCTCATTCGAGAACGAATGATCCTAAGGGGTAGATATTGTAACACCCCGTATTCGTAAAAGGGTAATGAACCAATAATTCAGGGCATACAGGTACCACCCACGAGGAACACAGACGGTCATAGGTGGATCCACGGACCGTAAGTGGGGTTCATGGGTTGTCCACCTAAAAAGTTGTCTAGGCTTAGGACCAAGACTGGACCTACGGACCATAGGTGGGTCCACTGTTCATGGTCCAGGGGCTGTGATTCGAAGCCCCAAAAATTATGTCCCAGACCACCCAACCAGGAACATACAGGATGGACCGTAGGTCCACCCACACTCCGTTGGTGGTGAGTCATAGATCAAGGCTGGCAGTTATGTTTCAGGGGTAGTTGGTTCTTTCCCTAATTAATTAATTCCTATACTATGTCATTTTGCCTACATTTAGAACCCCTGTATAAGACTTTTAACCCCCAAATTTACCCTTATTAATTCATTTTTCCAAATTCCCCAAAAGAAATCAAATGCCCTCCCAAATATTCTCTCTCTAGAAAACTTTGAGAAGAAGAAGAAGATTTCTCCTAGGGTTTCAAGCTAAGGGTTCAATTTCTCAATTAAAGGGTAGCATTTGGATTTAAGGTATGGTAGTTGTCATCCGTGAATCTCTTTCATTCATGGAGTCCCCAAATTCCTCTATTTCAAATAGCAAAAATTCCCAAATTAGCAAGGGTTTTCTTCATACACCATGAAGTCTTTTGATTATTTGTCTTAATGATTTAGTTATGTTTAAATATCCATGAATTGATGATTTACAATGCTTTTATGATGTAAACCCTATGTTTTGAAAATTGTGATCTCATAATGTGGATTGTTCATTATGAAAGAGCAGTTTTATGATCTAAAGCATGAAGGAATAACATTACATTAATCTATGATAAAATCCCTATATAATGCTTGAATTCTTGATTTGGTGATTAAAAGTAAGCTTTAATCCTCGAAAGGGCAAAGTAAGAGTTATTGCATGATCTTATGGAAACTATGTAAATATTAAGGGTGCTTTGAAAGTAAAGTGCCAAATGATGATGTTTTATGTTGTGTTGTGAAAGGCTATTCTCATTAACACATACAAGCATGATGTCAAAGGTTTTCTCACATAGAAAGGACTGTTAGGTTGAAAGGATATTCTCACCTAATTGAATCAATGAATAAGAGTTATCCTAATGAACTAGCTTGGATTGACAAGATGACATGTCTTTCCATGGATAATGAGAATAAGTAAGGAAATACTATTCCGTTGGAATTATGCTTAGCACCAAGTGGATATTGACATTGAGATGGAAGCTCTTCCGTTAGTAGAGGCCGAGTTTCTAGAAGATGTCTCATGAGACAGAATCTCTCCCATTAGTAGACGTTGGGTTTCTAGTAGCAATCTCCTTATCCCATAACTGTGTGCCCCCTTATGCTTATTAGCTAGTGGATCCACTTAAGCTAGAAGTTCATGCTTCTACCTTAGGCATGTAGAACAACCCTTTTCAGTGTGGAAGACACCGAGGGATCATGTTATAGCTCACTTGGTCTCTATGTCGGTTAAGGCTAATTTTCCCACAACAAGATGATTACTCTTTATGGATCTAGTGTTATTCAGGGTATGGATTGGCTCCATTCTTGTTATGCTTCAGTTGATTGTAGGACCCAAGTGGTGAAGTTTCAATTTCCAAATGAGCCCTTCGTAGATTGGAAAGGGGGAAATTTTATGCCTAAGGGTAAGTCTTAAAGCTAGAGAAATGATCTTTAAGTGTTGCATTTATCATCTTGTGCGGGTCAGCGATATGGATTTTGAAACCCCTATTCTTGAGTTGGTCCCCAATTTAAATGAGTTTTTGAAACTGTTTCTGGTTGATCTACCCAGTATCCCTTTCGAAAGGGAAACATACTTTGGTATTGACCTTTTTTCAGATACACAACCTATCTCTATTCCTCATTACCGTTTAGCTTCGACAGAATTTAAGGAACTGAAAGGAGTAATTGAAAGATTTTTTGGATAAGGGTTTCATCCGACCGAGTATCTCTCTTTAGGGTGCTCCAATGTTGTTTGTTCGAAAGAAAGATAGTTTACATCACATGTGTATTGACTACCTGCAATTGAACAAGCTTACCATTAAGATTAAATATACTCTTCCAAGGATAGATGATTTGTTTGATGAACTCCAAGGTTTGAGTTACTTCTCTAAGATTGACCTCTGGTCGTATTATCTCAAATTGAGGGTGAAGGAAGGTGACATTTTGAAGATGGCATTTCAAACTCGGTATGGTTATTATGAGTTTTTTTGTGATGTCTTTTGGTTTGAGTAATTATTTATTGATGATATCATGATTTACTCAAGGAGTGAAGATGAGCACACCAATTAGTAGAGGATTGTGTTACAAGTTCTGAAGGACCAACAACTCTTTGTAAAATTTAGTAAATGCGAGTTTTGGTTGAGATTTGTGGCTTTTCTTGGTCACTTTGTTTCTGTTAAGGTTATTGAGGTAGATCATAAGAAGACAGATGTGGTTAAGGGTTGGCCTAGACCTCTATCCCCTTCCAATATTTAGAGTTTCTCGGTCTTGGTTGGTTTTTGTAGAAAGTTTGTGGAAGGTTTTTCATCATTTGCCTTTATATTGATTACATTGATCCAAACTAAAGATAAGTTCTTATGGTCAAAAGTGTGTGAGAAAACTTCCAAGATTTGAAAGATAGACTTACCTCCTCTCTATTACTAATACTACTAGCAGGATTAGATGGGTTTATTGTTTACTGTAATGCTCGAGATTATGATTATGGTGTGTTCTTATGCAAAATGAGAAGGTTATCACTTATGCTTCAAGGCAACCTAAGATTCATGAAAAGGATTATCCTACCCATGATTTGGAACTAGTGGCGATTGTGTTTCCCTTAAAGATACGGAGGCATTACTTATATGGTGCATGTTGATATTTTTACCGACCACAAGAATTTGCAATATGTATTCAAGCAAAAGGATCTACATCTTCACTAAAAGAAGCACCTTGAGTTGCTAAATGATTGTGACATAAGTTTTCTCTGTCACCTCTGTAAAGCAAAGGTGTTGGCCGATGCCCTTAGTTCACTATCAATGGGTAGTGTTGCTCATATTTAGGATAATAAACAGTTGGTTTGTGATGTTCATAGATTAGCCCGATTGGGTGTTCGGTTTTTTTATTCCACTAAAGGTGGTGTTATGGTTCATAATGGTTCAGAATAATCTTTTGTGTCAGATGTTAAATCAAAGAAAGGTCTTGACCTATCCTGATTGAATTGAAGGAAGCGGTGCTTTAAAAGTCCGTTGAGGCTTTCACCCAAGGGGGAGATGGTGTGCTTCGATATCAAGGTCATTTATGTGTTCCCAACATTGATGCTTTGTGGGAGAAAGTTTTATCGAAAGCCTATAATTCTCGATATTCCATTCACTCAGGATGCACTAAAATGTACAGTGATATGCAAGAGGTTTATTGGTGGAATGGGATGAAGAGGGATATGGCGGAATTTTTGGCTAAGTGTCCTAACTGCGAACAAGTGAAAGTTCATCATCAAAAGCTAGGAAGTTTTTCCCAAGATATTAGTATTCCTACCTTAAAATGGGTTTATTTGAATATGGACTTTATTGTAGGTTTACACCACACCCAGAGGCAATATGATTCGATTTGGGTTACCATAGAACGTAAGACAAAGTCAGCTCATTTCATTCTCATCAAGGTTTCTTATACGGTAATGGACTATGCTAAGTGGTATCTAATGGAGATGGTTAGGTTGCATGGAGCTCCCATATCCATTATCTCCGATCGTGGTACCCAATTTACTTCTAAAAATTTTAGAAGTCTTTCCAAAAAGTGTTTTGTACTTGTGTTAAGCATAGTACAAAATTTCATCCTCAAATCGATGGGCAAGCGGAGCGTAGTATACATACTTTGGAAGGTATGTTGAGGGCTTGTGTGATTGACTTCAAGGATAATAGGGAAGATTATTTACCTTTGATTGAGTTTTCTTATAAGAATATCTATAATTCAAGCATTAGTATGGTTCTATTAAAGGCTATTTACGGTAGGAGGTGTAGATATCCTATAGGTTGGTTTAAAGTTTGTGAGGTTGCTTTGATAGGTCCCGAATAGATACATGAGGTTATGGAGAAGGTTTGACTTATTAGAGAAAGGTTGAAAATGACTCAAAGTCGACAAAAGTCCGATGCTGATGTTAGAAGGATAGATCTTGAGTTTGATGTTAATAATTGGTTCTGCCTGAATACTTCACCAATGAAGGTTGTGACGAGATTTGGGAAGAAGGGAAAGCATAGTCCCCGATATGTGGGCACTTATCAGGTTTTAAGGCATATCGGTAAAGTTGCTTATAAACTTGATTTTCCTAATGAATTAGCATTGGTACATATGGTTTTCCATGTCTCCTTGTTGAAAAAATGTATTGGTGATCCAACATATATTGTACCATTGGATAGTCTTGATATAGAGAAGAGTCTTTCTTATAAAGAAGTTCTAGTTGAAATTTTAGACCGGCAAGTTTAAAGTTTTAGAAATAAGGATGTTGAATTTTTAAAAGGTCTTATGTAGGATTCAAATGGTTGAGGGTGCTACTTGGGAGGCAAAGTCCAATTGATGTCCCATTATCCCCTTGTTTTTCCCTATGACCCTACTCTAGCTTGAGGTATTTAGTTCCTTATGGTTCATCCTCATGTCTTAGTCTTTCTTATCTTTGCTCATGCATGCATGCTCATGAAAACTTGCTCTTGTGATTCTGATTTAGCTACATTGATTACTTCACAATTATGTGCATTGAGTATGAATTCCATGTATACGTTATGAAATGATGTTTTGCATATGTATTATCATGGAGATGATGTTCCTCCTCTATATTGTATATTTTGATGAAGTTACATTCATATTGGACTATTAGATTTCTTTCCCTACTCTTCTTATGTTTCCTTAGTCCCATTTAGGGACGAATGTTCCCACGGGAGAGATATTGGAACACCTCGAATTTTGGAAAAGAAAGAAAAGGAGTTTTTGGGAAGCATTCTAATTCTACAGGGCACATCAACGGACTGTAGAAGCTTCTACGGGCTGTAGATGGCGATCATACGAAGAGAGAAAATAAATTATTAAAAATAAGTCCAAGTACTTTTTCTACGGTTCACTAGTACAGCCCGTCATCCTATGTCATAGAAAGGTCCAAGACATAATGATATTTTAAGAGGAAAAGTTGGTTTTTACAGTTGGTGTCGATATTTTGTAGGAGTAGCTACGAGCCATAGACAGGATCCGTCAAAAATGGTCCAAAACAAAGGTTGCTGAACTTTTTTACGGTTGACCAGTACAACCCGTATTCGATAGTTATTTTCAAGGGCTTTTAGGTCTTTTACCTAATTGTTTTAAATCAAAACCATGTCGTTTTTTCTTCTAGCCTAAGCCAAATATTAGGTTTTTAGGACCTAAAACTACCAATTTCAACCTCATTCTCATATTTCCCTAAATCTAACCAAATTTAACTTCTCCGAATTTTCTCAACCTAAGGAAGAAGAAAAATAGATAGGGTTCCATTCACGTCTTCAATTCACCATATTTCTTGGGCTTTGAATAGCAAGGTATGTGGGTATTCACACATGGAATCCATTATTCTATGGTGTCCCCAAGATTTACAATTCATAAATTTAGTTTCAATTTACTATGTTAGGGTTTCAATTCAAAATTTGTGGGTTTCATCCAATTTTGATTGATTATTGCTGATTAAGTTTTATAATACATGAGTCAATGTTAATACATGATATTTCATTGAAATTACATTGACCTGTGCCTAAAACATGTTTTTCAACTAGGAATCTATGATAAACCAGTGAATCTATTAGCTATGAATTATGAAGAGATGCTTGTTTTATGAGATGATTATAGATGATATGGAGATGCTTTGAAAGAAAAGTATCAATGTTGTTCTGAAAGTATTTCTTACTTTCTATGATGATCATTATTGTGAAAGGTATTTTTGACAAATAAATTCACATTGTTTAAAGGTTTTCTCATCCGTGATAGAATTTTATTTAAGGAGTTATTATATGTTTCGTTCGTAAAAGCATGTGGATAGGTATTTATCATTGTCTTTCCTATGTTATATTGATATTTGATTTTTATCTATTCCATTGGAATTTAGACTTAACACTGAGAGGTCTTAGAGAATGAGGCTCTAATAGAATAGTCTCTAGTATTAACCTCTAGTCCCAAACTACGTGCCCTCATAGGATTGTCTTAAATGACTTAGCTTGTGGATCCACTTTAGAAAATGTTTATATGTACCGATTCAAACATGGCAAGTAGATTTCCCTTCTTTCGATATGCCTTTAAATGTTCAAAGAATGACCATACTTACATGTTTTAAGCCATTCATGTTATCATGTCTATATTTATGCATATTGCCCCATACTTAGTACATTTCATGTACTAATGCATACTTGTGCCTACATTATTTCACTAATGTAGAGTCCAATGCCCCTACCTCCCATACTCATGGTTAGCCAGTTCGATTGACTTTGAAGATTGGTGAGTCCTTATCTTTCGAAGAACAAGATACTTTATTTAGCTTTATGTCATTTTCATATTAAAACTTTTTATGTGATGTATGGGTTACATCCCAATAGCTTTTTATGATGTATTGGATTTCTTATTAAGACTTATGTTAGACTTTCACTTTTGTCAAACTCTTTAAAAATGTTAAATGTTATCATTTAAATAGTTTATTTTTATTATCTTGTATGATGTATGCTAAGTAACTTATGTACAGCCTCTTGGGATTCAATACGCTATATTATACCTAAGGTATACTTTGGGTCGTGACAGATATGAGAATGGCTTCGGACAACACAAAATAAATTAAAGTTCTTTTCAATTAAGAAAATACATGATATAGAGTTTGAGGGGTGAAATAGTATTTTTTAATGTTTTCTCCATAAAAGGAGTTATAAGATTTGACCGGAACGGGAAGCCAATATATATATACATTAGTCCTTATGAGATTTTAAATCAGATCTAGTTTGTTGTGTACCAACTTGCTTTACCTCCTGATCATTTGATGTAAATCTTGTGTTTCACGTGTCGATTCTTCAATGATATGCTCATAATGGTATCTATAAGATTCATCCTGAAGATGTGGAGCTTGCATAGAATTTAGCATTTGAGGAAGGTCTGGTATCTATTCAAGAAAGGTAAGTGTGGAAGTTGTGGTTGAAGAAGATAGCTTCAGTCAAAGTGTTATGACGCAATCATCCAACCAAGGAGGCTACCTGGGAATCTAGCATAGACATGTGAAATTGATATTCTTACTTATTTGACACTTTATGATAATTTTAGTCTCATTCAAGGATGAACTTTACGCAGGGGAGAATGTGCTAAAAAAATTTTAATGAAGGATTGATTGATTATTTAAACTCATAATAATAATAATAAAAAGATTTAAAAGGTGTGGGTCAACCCTATTCACTTATTCTTATTGCTACATGTGTTTAAGAGACTAAAGGAGTAGAAAACTAGGGCAATTCTGGGAGGAAGACAAGAAACAATAATCAATTTCTTTGTGGTTTGGAGATTAGAGACTTAACCACATTAGCTATAAATTAATTGAACTTTTCCGAATCTAGTAACAACTATATGCTTAAGCTTTTTCATGATTACTACTTAAAACATGGTGCTTCCATAAATATTTAGACCTTATAATGATCAGCCTAAACATTGGGTACAACGTGATTGAGAAATGATTAAAATAGGTTAGTAGAAGTAGATTTGAAACTTGGGGTGTAGAATCTGTTAAAAGAAAGAGAAAACATTATTTCTATATTATTATGAATTTTTACTTAATCATTAGAAAATCATGAGGAGGGGGTCATATGATGTAACGAACCCAAGTACACCTAAGATGTGACATGGTGTATAAGACCCCAAGAGGCCCTACACAAGCCACTTAGCATACATTATACAAAATATAGAATTTAAAGATTTCAAAAGGTAGCATTTTGTTTATAAAAAGAGTTTGACAAAGGCAGAAGTCTAACACAAGTCTCAATAGTCATCTACTACATCATAAGAAAAGTGATTGGGATGTAACCCATACATAAAGTATAAGTCTGAAACTGAAATACAGAAAGCAATAAAAGAGTCTTGGTCCACAAAGCACGAGGACTAACCAATCTTCAAAAGCTAAGGCAAGAACCTTAAACTTGAGCTAAAGTGAATCCACTAGCTAATGTCTATCTAAAACAATCCTATGTTAGCATATAGTTATGGATAAGGAGATTGCTACTAGAAATCCTGCCTATACTAACATGAGAGCTTTCATCTCAATATCCTCTTCGTGCTAAGTATAAATCTCACAGAATAATCATTAATCATATTGATATTATAATCCATGGAAAGGTACAGTTAAGCAATCTATCTAAGCTAAAGTTCATTAAGAATAGCTCCTTAATCTTGATTCAACTTAGGTGAAAAAACTTTTCAACCTTATGAATCCTTTATATGAGAATGAACATTCACAACAACAACAACAACTATGCTTTACTCTCAAAGCAACCTTAAATCATTTATATAAATTCCATAAGAAGAATATGCATATTTTTATAAATTCATCTTCCATAGTTCATAAGTTTAATCATTTGTTCATAATATAAAATTCATGGATCATGCATGGGTTCATGTGAATTAAACTCAAAAACATATAATTACTTCAATTCCTGCATATAAAGATAGAAAACAATCAATTGGATCATAATTAAAAAGAACCCATGAAGATTGAATAAAATCCTAACTTTAATTGAGAATCTAATCTTGTAAAATTGGAGATTTTAGGAAGCACATGGAGGAAATGACTCCATAGGTGAATACTAACATACCTTGGAGTTAAAGTACCAATTGCTATGGTGAATTTGAGTTCTTGAAGCCAAACCCTACTTTCCATAGGTGAATACTAACATACCTTGGAGTTCAAGTACCAATTGCTATGGTGAATTTGAGTTCTTAAAGCCAAACCCTAGCTTTCTCCTTCATTTGCACTTGAGAGAATTTTAGGGGTGATCTTGAAAGGAACTTAGGAGTTTATGGGAATGATTTAGAATGGGTAGTTTCAGGGTTTATAAGACTTATATAGGGCTTAGCATTAGGACCAAAATTAATTAGCTCAAACATTAGTCAATTAGGGAAAAGAATTAAAAGCCCCTTTAAAATATATGTCAACCCTCTCTACCGTTTGAATGTACGATATGAAGGACTTACTACGGACCATACTAGTTAACCATAGAAAAGTACAAAAACATTTTATAATTGAACCAACATTGATAAGACTGGTCTACGGCCCGCAGAACCTTCTACAATCTGTAGACCCCAACAAATAGAAATCAACTTAACCCATAAATATACCACTAAATCTGGGGCTCACCTATGAGACCTATCTACGACTCATACATAAGATGATAGACCCTCCTGGTGAATCATACAAAGGGTACTGGACTTAATTTTTAAGAAAATATCATCCCCCTTTCAGTGAATACCATCTAATTCCCGTAGAAGCTTCTATAGGTTCTAGACAGGACCCGTAGGGACATCCTACAATCCAAAATTTCATTTTCTTCTTTTTTTATCAAAAATCCAAGGTATTACAATATCTCCCCCTTGGAAATATTCGTCCTCGAATGCGAATAATGCTAGCATGAAAAGAATAGAAGAGAAACAGGCAACCAAGAATGAATGTAACTTCATCCCAACACATAACGAAGAAGGAATACCATCTCAAACTTAAAACATATTCAAAACATCATTTCATAAGACATACATGCAAATCATACTCAATGCACATAATCATAAAGCAATCAACGAAGCTAAGTCAAATCACAGAAGCAATATTTCATGAGTATGCATGCATGAGGAAACATGAGAATAACTAAGAATTATGAAACCAAAAAGGATGAACCATGAGGAGCTAAGTACCTCAAGCTATAGTAGAGTCGAAGGAAATGAGATGGGGATAATGGGACATCATATTGGCCTCGGCCTCCAAAGTAGAATGCTCTACCCTTTGATTTTTCCACAACATTTTTACGGATGCAATTTCCTTATTTCTCAACTCCTTAACTTGCCTGTCCAAAATCTCAACTAGAACCTTCTCATAAAAAGACTCTATTTTTTTACCCAGAATCTCCAATGATACAATAGATGTCAGATCACCAACACATTTCTTCAACAAGGAGACACATGGAAAACCAGATGCACCGATGATAAATCACTAGAAAAATCATGCTCATAGGCAACCTCACCAATATGCCTCAAAATATGAAGTGGACCCACAAAATGGGTACGAAGCTTCACTTTCTTCCAAAACCTCATTATACCTTTCATAGGTGAAATTTTCAAGTAAATTCAATAATTAATATCAAATTCTGAATTTGTTCTTCTAACATTGACATAGGACTTTTGTCGACTTTGAGTCTCTTTTAACCTTTCTTAGTAAGTCGGACCTTCTCCATAGACTCATGTACCAACTAGGGACCTATCAAGGCAATCTCACCAACTTTAAACCAAACTATAGGAGATCTACACTTTCTATCATAAAGATACTCAAATTGAGCAATATCAATATGTGAATGATAGTTATTATTATAAGCAAACCTTATCAAACGCAAAAGATCATCCCAGTAAACTTTAAAGTTACACAAAATCTCAACATATCTTCAAAAGTTTCGATAATATGCTCTGCTTGCCCATCAATTTGAGGAAGAAAGTTTGTACTAAGCTTGAAATGAGTACCAAGGTCCTTTTGGAAGGATTTCCAAAATAGAGAAGCAAATTAGGTACCACACTCAGAGATAATGGACAGGGGCACTCCGTTCAACCTAACAATCTCCCAAAGATATAACCTAGCATAGTCCTCCACCGAATAAGAAACCTTGATATGAATGAAATGAGAAGACTTTGTCATACGTCTATAATAACCCAAATCATGGTGTCACTGGGTACGGATAAACCAACAATAAAGTCCATATTCCAAGCTTCCCACTTCCAAGTAGGAATACAAATATTTTAGGGTAAACCTTCTGAATTTTAGTGCTCAACTCTCACTTGTTGACAATTAGGACATTTAGCTACAAATTCCACAATATCCTTCTTCATGCCATTCCACCAATAGATCTCCCGCAACTCACGGTACATCATGGTGGCACCTGGGTGAATGGAATATCGAGAACTATGTGCTTCTGATAAAATTTTCTCCCTCAAATCATCGATGCTGGGAACACACAATCGACCCTAATATTGAAGCACACCATCTCCCCATTGGGAGAAAGCCTCCACAGACTTTTTAAGTATCTCTTCGTTCAACCCCATCAAGATTAGGTCAAGACCTTGTTTTGCTTTCACATTTAACACAAAAGATGATTCTGAATCATTATGAACCATAACACCACCTTCGGTGGAATTAGCCAACTGAACACCCAATCGAGCTAATATATGAACATCACAAAGTAGCTCTTTTTTATTATCTGCCACTACATTCTTCTTATTGGGGTGATAGATAACACTAATATCATAATTGTTTAGACAGTCGAGCCACCTCATTTGGTAAAGATTTAGATCCTATTTCTTGAACACATATTGCAAACTCTTGTGGTAGGTAAGACATCAGCATGAGGCCCGTATAGGTAATGCCTCCAAATCTTTAAGGAAAATACAATTGCTGCTAGTTTTAAATCATCGGTTTGATAGTTCTTTTCATGACTATAAAGTTACCGTGAAGCCTAAACAATAACATTCCCATTTTGCATAAGAAAACACCCTATTCTGATTCTCTAGGCATCACAGTAAACAACGAACTCATTGAATCCTTCCAGTAGAGTCAATACCAGTGCAGAGGTAAGTCTATCTTTCAACTCTTGGAAAATCTTCTCATATGCTTTCGACTATAACAACTTATCCTTTTTGGGGTTAAATGTCGTAAACAGAGAGGCAATCAAAGAAAACCCTTCCACAAACCTTCTATAATAACCAGCCAACCCAAGAAACATTGAATATCCAAAAGGGATAGAGGTCTATGCCAACTCCTAACCGCATTTGTTGTTTGAGCATCTACCTCAATACCTTTATTGAAAAAAATGTGCCCAGGAAACGCACAGATCCGAACTAAAACTTGCTTTTACTAAACTTTGCAAATAGTTGTTGGTTCTTGAGGACTTGCAACACAAACCTGAAATGATCAGCATGCTCATCCTCACTCCTTGAGGAGATCAAAATATCATCAATAAACACAATCACAAACATGTCAAGGATTTCTCCAAACACCATTTTCATCAAATCAATCAGTATGGCAGAAGCATGAGTCAAACCAAACGACATCACAAAAAGCTCATTATTACCATATTGAGTTTGAAGAGTCGTCTTCAAGATATCATCTTCCTTCACCCTCAATTGGTGATCACCCGACCGGAGATCAATCTTAGATAACTTAGTTGCACCTTGGAGTTGATCATACAAGTCATCTATCCTTGAACGAGGATGCTTATTCTTAATTGTAACCTTATTCAATTGTCAGTAATCAATATACATGCGAAGTGAACTATCCTTCTAACGAACAAACAAAACTGAAGTGCCCCATAAAGAGATACTTGATTTGATGAAATCCTTATCTAACAAATTCTTCAATTGATCTTTCAATTCCTTACATTTTGTAGGAGCCATGCGGTACTGAAGAACAAAAATAGGTTGCGTATTTGGGAGAAGTTCAATCCCGAATTATATTTCCTTTATAAGAGGAACATGGGGTAGATTATCTGGGAACACTTCTAGCAACTCATTCACAATGGGGACCGACTCAAGAGTAGGGGTTTCAAAATTCATATCCCTAACCTAAACAAGATAATAAATGTAGCCCTTAGAAATCATCTTCTAGATTTAAAACAAGAAACACACTGACCATCAGACATAGAATTTCCCCATTTCCATTATAGGACAAGCTCATTGGGAAATTGAAAATTGACCACTCTGATTCTAAAATCAACATAAGAATAACAAGAATGGAGCAAATTCATATCAAGGATAACATCGAAATCTAACATATCTAGCTCTACAAGATTAACATGAGTGACTCTATGGGATAAAGAGACAGGTCAACTTCTATAGACTCTATTAGCCACAATAGATTCACTAATAGGCGAACAGACAAAAAACGGATCTATCAACATATATAGATGAATGTCACACCTCGCAGCCACATATGGCATCACCAAACACAAAGTAACAGTGAGACCTAGCAAAACATAGACATCAAGGTTAAAGACATTCAACATATGGTGACAACATCGGGAGAACCCTCTTGATCATGTCGAGTTAGAAGTGCATAGAATTGATTTTGATTTGAAGCATTTGAAGCCGAACTGCTAGGCGGGGCTTTCGGGACCTTATCTTCCCTTAATAATAACTAATGATCAATCCCTTATCTTTTGACCGCTTCTACCACATCCAAAATAACCATCCATACCAGCTAAAAATTTACCTTCTGTTTACATCCGTACTTTATTCAAATAGGGAGAAACATCGTGGTGACTCAAAAAATATTCAATTAATTCAATTTTTTAAAAAATTTAAGAAAAAAGAGTTATAAAAGAGTCGCTACTTAATTATAGATAAAACTAGAAAATCAATTAATTAATTAATTAACTTAAAAGAATGTCTACGAAACCAATAGACTCTAGGTAAGAGGTTCAAGTTCTTCCGGAAAGAAGGTGTTAGGCATCATTCGAAATCTACATATGTGGGTCCCGACTGAATTTATTTTTTTCAAATTGAGGAGGAGATAGAAATAATGTACAAGTAAAGCAACATGCAATATATACAAATAATAAAGTGAATCAATAATATAATAAACGACATAAGTAAATGAAATTAAATAATAAATTAAAAATAAAACTTGTCTTATTAACATGGGAGGCGTTGAAGATCTACTGTAATTTCTTCATCAGCTAATTTTAACAAAAATTATAATATAAACTTAAACTAAATTCCTGTCTTTTAAATTGGGGAAGCCTCCAAAACCGACGAAGAGATTTTCTCATTGCCCATTTTTAAAATTACAAATTATAATCCTATAATTACAATAACAACAAAATTAATTTCAAGGAAAATATGGAAAACAACAATAACCAATAATTAATAAGATAAAATACAGATTATGACAAATGTATATAATATTTGAAAAATAAAACAATAGCCACGCAATAAAGATAAAATTAACAAACATAGTGGAATGTCAAAATAATTAGTAGTTCAAATTAAAATGCTATTTTTAAAATTGAGTATAAACAACAAGGAACAAAACTAAACAAAAAAAAATCATTATCATAAATGGTCAAAAAACAAGTGGTCATTCAAAGATCATTAAAATAATAGTAATAGAATATTTGATACTTATCACAACAAAACAAGAATAAATGGAGCAATAATAATAATGATGGTGGTGCTGATTGTCGTAGTGGTGATGATAATAATAATGATGGTGGTGGTAGTGATTGTGGTGGTGGTAGTGATGATGATAATAATAATAACAACAACAACAATAATAATAATAATAATACGACAACTGTGTATATTAAACAAATAAATAACTAAAATTAAAATAATAAAAAATTAATACTCACTCAATTAAAGTCACATACAATTTATCAAGAATACTAAATCAACAAAAAAAAAAAAATTCTTCAACAAAAATACAAAATAAACATACCACTCATTAAAATAAAAACATACTTGTAATAAGTGTAGAATAATATTAACCGATCCAAATCTTTACCATCATTACAAATAAAAAAAAACTGGCCATAAACTAAAAAAAATAATGAACTTCAGCTCAATATTCACAAGCAGCATATAAAACACTACAGAAAACAGAGTTAGAGTTACCGAAACGAAAGCATTTTATGGCCGTTATACGGCATGACCCAATGGTGAGATCTGGTTTGTGATTGATTCTGCGTGAGTTCACGGGTTTTGTGGTCTAGTGCAGTGGAGATCTAAAGGAGAAGAAAAGAAAAAAGGAAGGAAACTGGCGATGTTTGGATGGGGGTTCTGGCGGTTTGGGGTCCGATTTATCCGTAAATGGCATTGGATTGTTCAAGTTTGACTTGTGGTTTTGATTATGGAGAAGAACGGTTGTTCAATGGCTTTGTTTTGGAATTTTGGTTGCCAAAAAATGGGGTATGTTTGGTTGTTGTTTGTTGTGGTCAGAGAAAAATGGTGAATGACGATGGTTTGGAGTGGGGTTTGTAGTTTACTGGTGGTGTTTGGGTCTTTGTTTGGTCGGAGATGGGTGGTTTTGGGTTGGTTTGTGTTCTGGTCTGGAGGATGAAATGGAGGTTTTGGTCTAATTTGTGAGGTTGCCTGAAAATATGGCACATGGATGGAGTTTGATGGTGAACTGGTGGCTGGATCTCACAGGGAAACTAGAAAAATAAAATGATTTTTGGGTGGTCTGGTATCGTGAGGAAGAAAAGAGAAGAAAGGAAAAAATGGGGGTCTTTCGTGGTGGACTCGCTAGATTCAGCTGAAGCTCCGATGAGCTTGTCACAAGGAAATTATTAATACTAAAAGAAATTTCTCAAGACAAAAATTCCAGAAAATTACCCTTTAAATTTTTATCCACCACTACTAATTTAATGACAAAAAAATAGCTTAAATAGAAAATCGAAAACAAACAATAATACAATGTCATTATCTTAAAACAATAGGAAAAAAATCACTAGTTAATTAAACATTTGTATATTAAATCTTATCTATATTTAAATGAATTTCTAGACTGTGTAAATTATCAAAATGAATATTATAAAATGTAACAAATAAAATCAATATTAAAAAAAAATTAATGAACGTAATAAATGGAATGTAAAAAATGTAATTTAACAGAAATAATGATTTAATCAAAATGAATAAATATTTGAATGTAGTCAATCCGCTATGACAAAAAATAATTTAATTAATAAATGTCGATATACTTATTTAAATTTTAAAAAATGTATTTTGAACTATTGAATAAATAAAACTTAAAAGTTACGGATTTTGAAAAATGTTAGGTGTGTAAACACCATCATGCTTCCTTCCACACCTAGTACAAGTAGATAATGAAGACCTACCATCATTCCCTCCTTAAAGCTTAGGGTTAGACACCCTATTTTTGTTGAATTTTAGAACCAAATCATTAGAGGAACCTTGCCTCGAGAATCTTTGTCAGAATCTAGAACAACCTAATGCATGAAACCTTGAATGTGAGAAGTCACCACCACCGATCTTTGCCCTCTGTGTCCCTATATTTTTCCTTAAGTTTATCCTCTCCAATTTATTAAGAATGAACCATTAGAAGAGAAATGGTCATTTCCTTAAAGAGCATGGTGGTACAATATTTCTTAACCACCATTTCGGACACACCCGAAATAAACATACCTATCCTTGCCCTATAGTTGGAAACAGTAGAGACAGCGTACCTAGCCAATTAAATAAACTTCAAGGCATACTCTTTCACACTCATATTCCCTTGACAAAGGTCAATGAATTCAAGTACCTTTGTCTCCCTCATCTCAAGGGTAAAGAACCTATCAAGGATAGCTCCCTTAAACATTTCCAAATTAAGAGAACCTTCATCAACCACCCTCTCTTTCTTTCATTAGTTAACCCAAACATAAGCAGCACCCTTTAGTTGTTAAGCAACCAATTATGCCTTTTTCACTAGCATCACTCCCATAATCATCAATACCTTGTACACCTCATCAACGAACTCTCGCAGATCTTCCTCAACCTTAGAACTATGAAACTCTGGAGAATTCATCTTAGTAAAGTCCCTCACTTTAGTTTCCTCCGTACCCACATTTGTGTTCACAGGGACCACAACCTCTCTATTGGCTTGACTCATCATGGCTTGAGTCAACACTTAAAAAGCAGCTTCAAACTCTACATTACCCACTTCTTCAGCCAAAGGGTTGGCTGGAACTTGTGGCGCCTCTAGAGGAGCTTCTTATTCCACATTCTCATTCGCATTCCTTCTCATGTATGCTCTTTGATGGGCCATATCTTGAAAAGCATTAGATAAGGATTAGTCGAGACACATATAGAGTTACACTCTATTGCATTACTTTAGAATGATAAAAGAAGTGGAATGTCCAAAAATCATATAGTCTCCCATTTATAAGTGTGGTGCACTTCATACTCATGAAAAAGACTACACTCACTGTGGTTTATTAGTCCCTTGTTCAGAAAAAGGGTCGGACGGAACTTATGAAGTATCTTGAAGAGCTTCTTATTCCATATTCTTATTCATATTCCTTTTCACTCTTCAAGGGGCCACATCTTGAATAACATAGTATAAGGATTACGAAAGAGACATCCAGAGATACACTCTATCGCAGAACTTTAGAATGATCCAAAAAGTAGAATTTTCTAAACATGTTGTTGCCTCTCATTCATAAGTGTGGTGTGCTTCACACTCATGAATAAGACACTACTCGGCATTGCTTATTAGACATCATAGACCTCTCAAAACCTTGTACTCTATATATCAAGTTTGGCACGACCCAAAGTACACACTCCATAACATGGCGCTTAAAATCCCAAGAAGCCCTACAAAAGCCACTTAGCATACATCATACAAGATAATATAATTTAAAGAGTTCAAACGATAGCATTTCCTATATCAAAACTTTTTGAAAAAAATGGAGTCAAATACAAATATTAATAGCCATATAATACATTATAAGGAAAGTGATTGGGATGTAACACATACATCACATATAAGTCTAAAACTGAAATACATAAAACAATAAAAGAGCCTCACTCCTCAAAACATGAGGAGTCACCAATCTTTGAAATCCCAAAAGGATCAACTAGTCGTGAGTATGGGAAGTACAAGCATCGAACCCTACATTAATAAAATAATGTAGGCACAAGTATGCATTAGTAAATGAAATGTACTAAGTATGATAGCAATGCATAAGAGTCATTAATCATTCTAAATATGACTTTACATGACATGCAACGAACAAGATAAATCATAAGATAGAATGTTAGAAAACATAAGTCACAGTCATGGTCAAAGCAAGATAAACATCTTTAAAACACTTGAGAGATACTTTAGAAAGTAACCTTAGTTCATTATTGTGGGAAGTGTACTATATAACCGACATAGACCATGTTACGAAAAACATGGAACTCATGTCTATCCCAAATGTACCATATTGTCTCAGTGCTAAGTATAAATCTCACAAAATAATCATTAATCATATTCGTGTTATTATCCATAGAAAGGTACAATTGAGCAATCAATGTAAGCTAAATTTCATTTAGGATAGTTCCTAAATCTTGATTCAACTTAGGTGAGAAAACCTTTCAACCTTATGAATCCTTTATGTGAGAGTGACATTTCACAGCAACAACAGCAACATCAATACTTTACTCTCAAAGAAACCTTAAATTATTTATATCAATTCCATAGGAAGAACATGCATATCTTTATAAATTCATCTTCCATTATTCATAAGCTTAATCATGTGTTCATAATCTAAAATCCATGGATCATGCATGGGTTCATGTGAATTCAACTCAAAAACATATAATTACTTAAATTCATCCATACAAAGATAGAAAACAATCGATTGAATCATAATTGAAAAGAACCCATGAAGATTGAATAAAATTCTAACTTTGAATTGAGAATCTAATCTAGTAAAATTGAAGATTTTACAAACCTTTAGAGGAAAAGTCTCCATAGGTGAATACTAACATAACTTGGAGTTCGAGGACAAATTCCTATGGTGAATTTGTGTTCTTGAAGCCAAACCCTAGTTCTTTCCTTCCTTAGCTCTTGACAGAATTTCAGGGGTTATCATTGAGGGAATTTAAGAGTTTACAGGAATGTTTAGATTGGATGGTTTTTGGTTCTAAAATAATTATATAAGTCTTAGGATTAGGACCAAAACAACTTACCTTAAAAATCAATCAATTAAGAAAAACACTTAAAACTCCCTTAAAATAATTGTTGACCCTCTCTCGTGTTCGGACCTACAGTCCGTAGGACTTACTTCAGACTGTACAAGTAAACCATAGGAAAGTACAAAAACTTGTAAAAATTGGACCACTTCGACGAGACCTAGTATACGGCCCATAGAACCTTCTATGGTCTGTAGCCCCAACCATAGAAACCAACTCAACCCTAAAAAATATTACTAAGTATGGAGCCAACCAACGAGACCTATCTATAACTCATAGATAGGATAGTAGACCATCTTGGTGAACAGTACAAAGGGTACTAGGACTTGGTTTTCAACAAAATAACTTTCCCTTTTCTACAAATTCCATCTACGGCCTATAGAAGCTTTTACGGTCCATAGATGGGACCCGTACACATAACTTTCAATCCAAAATTTTCTTTTCTTCTTTTTTTTTTTCCAAAATTTGAGGTGTTACATATGATTAAAGTAATAAGGTGAAAATAATTATGAATGGAGAAATCATTAGGAAATTATGGGTCTAAAAGCTTTTAAGAAATTTGGAGCTTAAGCCATTAATGTCTATTAACTAGTGTAGCCATAGTAGTTACTTGGAAATTACCCACTCATCTAAAATTATAATATGTATTGTTTGTCTCTTTTTTAATACATTGTTAATGTATTGGGCAGTTAAGTCCGTCATTTTATTTTGAAGTTTACTGTTATCATTAATTCATGGTTTAAGGAGAGATATTAAAGTTTAGCACTAAGCTTGAAAGATAGAAATATTGAGACTTGACTCCGACTAGTATAATTGATATCATTAATCAACATTCTTCATAGATTGAGGCCATTGGAGATTGTTTGGTTGGTGTATATCAGTGCAAGGTTGTGGAACATGTTATTAGTGAGGTAAGTGAGACTTTAAGATTTAGTGCTTGCTTTTCAAACCTTCTTTGAAAATGTATTTTATCTATCTGGTCCATGTGTTGTGAAAAGCATGTGCTTGACAGAATACTTATTATTCCTTTATAAGTAATATGTGGTGTGATATTGGATATCCTACTTTATTGTCATGATATAGTTACTAGGAGCATACATAGTTGTTGTAATATGTAAGGGGCATAGCTATTATGTTGTTATATGTTAGGTTTCTTGCACATACTTTTGTAGTATATTTTTGGGCTTTATATATGTTGTCACGGACTCGGGTGCAAGAACAATCTCATTCACTTCCATTTATGACAAGCTTTGAGTGTGGATTGAGTTTGAGACATTTAGCATCCTTTTTGAACAATTGTTTGGACTTATTGATCATTATATTATCAAATATATTGTTGTACATGTCATTATGTTTCTGTTGTATAGATTTATTTTCTAACACTTGTTCCAAGGGTATAAAGGTACCTGGTGGAGGATTTTACTGGTTATATTTACAAATAACTTACTCCTTACATACATGTCTATGCAAATACCATTTCAGAGGATAACACTAGTGGCTATCGAGTTTATTCGCGTGGATTCGGTTGCTGATGTGAGCCTACGCATCGTTCTTGGGGGCTACTATTTCAGCTCTATCTATTAATAGATTATGACTTCTTTTCTTGGGTTTGCATGCCCGATTGTTGAAATCATATAACTCTAATAGATTCTCCATGTTCTTATTGTGAGATTTGGGCTAGAGATATATTAATTAAGTGATTCTTTATTTTCATTAATCGATATAAGATTTTGATCGGATAATTAATTTTTAATGAGTATTGATCAGTTTTGGAGTTGCACATGCTTTGTATAAGTACTTAAATAATTTTGATAAGTGTATGGAGCTTTGTACACGCGACAGGTAGTGTTAGTGGGTGCTAGTCACGCTTAGGAGGTAGTTTTGGATGTGACATTTATGTTGCTAGTTTTTTCGAGATTTATGCAAAGTTCCAATGAAATTCATTTTGCTACTGCGAAAAGAGTGCTTGGGTACTTGAAAGAAACTTTACAACTTGGAATATGGTTCTCATCGGTTGAAGAAGGTGCTTTGCTTGAATTTGTTGATCGATATTTGGGTGGAAATATTGAAGATTTGAAGAGCACTACTGACTATGATTTTACCTTGGGGTCTGGTATTTTTTAATGGGATTCAAAAAATAACCAAATAGTGGCACAATCTATTGCTAGACAGAGTACGTAGCATAATCTACAACAACAAATCAAGCTAATTTTTTAGGAAAGTTCGGAAGGATTTTGGAATGACATTGCAAAATGCAACTAAGATCAAGTGTGATAACAAATGAGCGATTGTATTTGCAGAAAATCTAGCGAAACATGGTAAAACAAAGCATATCTTTTTCAAGTTTCATGCCATTAGCGAAGCTGAGAAAAATAAGGAATCCATCTTGCTGGGTTTTGTTCCAAGGATAAACTCGCTGATATATTTACCAAAGCACTAGCTATAATCATTTCCTAGCGGCTTTATAACCACTTGCTGGAAATGACCTCGCCATGTTAGCACTCATCGATAAAGACCTCGACCTCATAAATCATCACATGCCTCATCACGTTGTTCAACAATAAATGAACCCAAGTAATATCACACGACATGTAAGAGACAACAATTCACACAATTCATGTCCACATTCATACTTCCAACCATTTCATTAATCAATCAACAATGGTCACAATAAGGCAATTTACATCATCATGTTCATCACATGACCTTTTTTATTTCAACACTTTTTTATTCATTTAGGTGTATCAAGTGAACAATTAAACCCTTCACCTCTTCCACATTACTCCCAACATACAAGAAACAAAGGAAGTACATGAATTCTACTAGAATACAAGGTTTAGGAGATCACTTGTCTTAAATCAATTTAATAATTAATCAAAAATTTGAGTCTTCCCCTTCTAAATTACTTTCAAAGCCATATAATCTATAAACAAGCACGTATTTAGAAGCACTTTCCGAAAACAACAATACCCACATCCTTTCTCTTGAAAAGTGGGTCATTAAACCCAATTTTTTAAAAAAAGGTCTGAATACAAAATTTAATACTTGAAAATGATGTTTAATGCTTTAGGAACTCATTAGTGACACCCATTTCGAAAAGGGGATCAAAACCCCTTCAAAATCACCTTCTTAGATTAAAACTCAAGTTCTTGCAAAATCATGCTGATGAGTCAAGATTTTGACTCATTTAGGGCTTTTTTTGGATAGTATAAGTGTCCTCAAATGCCTATTTTATGCTCAAAATAGACGAGACATAGTATACGACCCGTAGAACCTTCTATGGTTCGTAGACCTCAACCATAGAAACAAACTCAACCCTAAATAATATCACAAAGTCTAGAGCCAACCTATGAGACCTATCTACGACTCATAGATAGGATGGTAGACCGTCCTGGTGAACCATACAAAGGGTACTAGGACTTGATTTTTAAGAAAATAACTTTCCCCTTTCTATGAATGCGATCCAGTAGAAGCTTTTATGGTCTATAGATGGAACCCGTAGACACAGCATGCAATCCAAAATTTTATTTCTTTTTTATTTTTCCAAAATTCAAAGTGTTACATATGATTAAAGTAATAAGGTGATAATAATACTGAATGGTGTAATCATTAGGAAATTTTGGGTCTAAAAACTTTTTAAAAATTTGGAGCTTAAGACATTAATGTCTATTAACTAGTGTAGCCATAATAGTTATAGGGAAATTTCCCACTCATATAAAATTATAATATGTATTGCTTGTCTCTTTTTTAATACACTGTTAATGTATTGGGTAGTTAACTCAGTCATTGTATTTTGAAGTTTATTGTTAACATTAATTTATGGTTTAAGGAGATATATTGAAGTTTAGCACTAAGCTTGAAAGTTAGAAATATTGCGACTTGACTCCGACTATTATAATTTATGTCACTAATCAACACTTTTCATAGATTGAGGCCATTGAAGGCTGTTTGGTTGGTGTTATATGAGTGCAAGGTTGTGGAACTTGTCATTAGTGAGGTAAGCGGGACTTTCAAATTTAGTGCTTTCTTTCAAACTTTCTTTGAAAATGTGTTTTATCTATCTGGTCCATGTGTTGTGACAAGCATGTGCTTGAAAAAATACTTATTATTCTTTTATAAGTTATATGTGGTGTGATATTGAATATCCATCTTTATTGTCGTGATATAGTTACTAGTAGCATACATAGTTGTTGTAATATGTAAGGGGCAAAGCTATGATGTTGTAATATGTTAGGCGTCTTGCATATGCTTTCGTAGTATATTTTTGGGCATTATCTATGTAGTCATTGACTCGGGGTGCTAGAACAATCTCGCTCACTTCTATTTATGACAAGCTTTGAGTGTGTATTGAGTTTGGCACATATATTATCCTTTTTGAATAACTGTTTGGACTTATTGATCATTATATTATCAAATATATTCTTGTGCATATTATTATGTGTTTGTTGTATAGATGTATTTTCTAAAACTTGTTCCAAGGTTTTTAAGGTAGTGAATCGAGGATCTTACTGGTTATATTTACAAATAACTTACTCCTTACATACATGTCTATGCAAATACCATTTCAGAGGATAACACTAGTGGCTATCGAGTTTATTCGCGTGGATTCGGTTGCTGATGTGAGCCTACGCATCGTTCTTGGGGGCTACTATTTCAGCTCTATCTATTAATAGATTATGACTTCTTTTCTTGGGTTTGCATGCCCGACTGTTGAAATCATATAACTTTAATAGATGCTCCATGTTCTTATTGTGAGATTTGGGCTAGAGATATATTAAGTGATTCTTTATTTTCATTAATCGATATAAGATTTTGATCGGATAATTAATTTTTAATGAGTATTGATCAGTTTTGGAGTTGTACATGCTCTGTATAAGTACTTAAATAATTTTGATAAGTGTATGGAGCTTTGTACGCGCGACAGGTAGTGTTAGTGAGTAGTAACATAACCTAACTAAGTGAGTTGGGGTCAAGTCCCAAGGGAGTAGTTCGTATTCAGAATCAGTAGACAAGTAAGAATATGCTCTAGTCAATCATAGCTAAAAACATTTACGAATAAAAACATAATTCAAGTTTGGGATGACACAATTGTCAAATATCAAAGGGGGGTTTGTATTCAATTATCAACAAATACAACAAATAACACGAAAATACGAATATGGAGATGGGATTCTCAGGATTTGATTGGATTAATTTAACCGAGCAGTTTAAATTAATAGTAAATAGCTGCAAATCAGTGAATAAGCTAGACTTTTGTGGGGGTAAACTTTCTCTCAAATAATTTACCGCGAATCAAATTGGTTTCTCTCGAACAACAATAAGCAGCAATGAAGCACAACCTTCACTTTAGTCCATTCACTCTCTGGAGCTGAATGTGTGGAAAAGGGTTAATGATTCACTTTCTCGACTTGAACCCATGACAACCTAATATCCATAGACCATCGATTCAGTAATTTTGATTTTAAAACCTCTCTCTCGAACAAGCCAAAAAAAATGAAGTTAAGATTGTATTTGCAACTACAACCCATTAAAATCAACCATGACTACTCAATGAAATCACTTTAAAACAACAAATAAACTATCAATTAACAATACCCAGCAGTTAAATCAATTCATAATCACAAAATCATAGCCTAAGAATTGGGGTTTTAGCTAGACATAGTAAAAAGGTAAAAATTGTTACCAAGTTGTCTTTCCATCAACTAGGTAGGATTGATACAGTCTTTACAAAGGTCTAATATGAAGAATCTTCGACACCCACTTCCAATTTCTTAGAAATGGAAATCTTCAAATCTTCGAAGATAAGGAAATATTGTCTCTCTATTCAGTTCTAAGCTCTCAACTTCAAAAACTGAATAATAATATGATTCAACAAAAAAATCAGATACTATGCTAAAAATTTTAACAAGTATTTATAGTAGACAAAAAGTGTATTGCGAAGGATCATTCGGCGTAGTTAGTTGGGATCGCCGATCCACTAGGTGATCCGCCCTTTGGTTATTTTCATTGCCGTTTTGCTTTTGCCTTCAGCATCCTTTAGGTTTTGAAACTTTGGGCGATAAGGCACTGCATCGTGGAACCGTTCGACGACTCATCGATTGATCCTTTCTCTTGTCGACTAGATCATTTTCTCCTTCAGGGCTTGGTATTCTGGAACATTAAGCGACACCTTGGCCGTTCGGCAACTCGCTTAATGGGTTAGACGATCCTCAGGCATTTTTTCCTTCGTTCTTTCAGCTGCATTGTTCCTTTTTGCTCAATAGTGTTCAAACTTTATCCTTCAATCCAAATACCTAAAATTCAAGAATTTACATCAGTTATTGGCACAAAATATGCATTTGAGGGCACTAACTATATTCAAATAAAGACTTAAATTAGTCCAAATTGTGGACTCATCAACACCCCAACTTAATCTTTTGCTTGTCCTTAAGTATAACTTAAGTTCAGTAGTTCAAAAAGGATGTCACAACTATTAGGGCTACACAATATTCAATCATGAACGCACACAAAAAGACTCAACTTACTCATGCAAGGATCAATTGTGCACTCAAAGAGACAAGTTGTGACTCACCAATATCAAAGAATCTCAAGCTCACAATACTTGCTTCAAATGCAAGTTCAAGCTGAACAAAGGTACTCTAATGTCCTCACACAAAAAATGATTCCTTATTCACACACAATGGTTCAACAATTTAAAGTTCCAGAATCAAATGCAACGCTCACACTCAGAAAGATGAACATCATGTATGATTTCACCCACAAGTTTGCCCAAATTTTCCAACTAACATTTGTTTCAACTTACTCAAGATCAAAAAGGTCTTTTCAAGGCTTATAATGGGGCTGAGTGCAAAGATATAGTGATTTAGGCTCAATGGCTATAGTCCTCATGAAATATGGTATGAACAACACTTCCTTTCCTGTTTTTCATCATTTTTCATTCGTCCTCACAAGTCATCCCATTATTCTCTTTTCATGGACTGTTGGAACCCCATTTCTTTTTCAATTTTCACAACTTTTTCATATATTCCTTTTTTTTTTCTTTTTTTCTTTTTTTTTTTTGTATGGAGTGCTTCCATTTTTCTCAAAACCATGGGTCAAAGGGGACTTTTTTGCACTTTTTGATTTACCTTCTCTGTCACCACACCCCCAACATAGGCTTTTGGCCTAAGTTGGTTGTTCAAACAAACTACAAATCATGAGGATTATGGGTATTGGATCAAGAAAGGTCACAATGTCATCAAGTTTTTTCCAAGGAAAGATTAAGGCTCAAGGGGTGCTCAAGCGGGTTCACACAGTAACAAGGTAGGCCACAAAAGAGGTATAATGTCAAATTGTTTCTCACTCTTTAAAGTTGCCTAAGATCATCTCAAGAGTTCACATCACATAGTCAATTGGACCAACGGCAAATTCGAGGTGTTATCACGCATGGTTCACTAAAGGCATTGACACCAAAGTCAAACAAGACTCCATACTTTCGCTAGTGCGCAATGTTCATCACAAGAGACTCAATTCGATACTTTGCTAGTCACAATTTGATCCAAAGAGTTCACATATTGACTATGCAACTTCATTATGCTTCATTGTAGTCACACATTCTTTTTTGTTCAATTATAAGCACTATTCAAGTCATCGGTAGTGATCAAAACTAATACTCAAATTGGCAAAAGAACAGCCACATTCAACACAAACAAGAGGTGGCACAATTTTTTGGAAGGGTCAAAAATCATTCACAATTAAAAACAAGGAGCCACAAGCTCAACCATCCACAAAAGTAGTGTAAAAACACAATTGTGGCAAAAAAACCCAAATATATAAGAAAAACCAATATTCACAAACGGTCACACAAAAAGTGGGCCTCACCCCACCAAAAATAAAGTCATTTGTCCTCAAATGCAAATAAAATTAATTATCCACAAGTCAAAATAAAGAAAAACAAAAAGGGAGGTAAAGAGGGGATCGTGTCTACACAGTCGCTCCATCTGTCTGGGCATTAGTGTCCAGTGCATCAGTCTAGACTCAGGCCTAAGTACCCGAAGTCACCTCAAAAGGAATAGTAGTACTAGACCCAATAGGAGCTTCCATGGACGTCTCGGTCAGCGATATTTGGATCACTGACTACATAATCATCTCCTCAAGATCTGGTAAGTCCCCATATATGCTCTTCTCCTGTATCTCTATCTTCTCCTCGTCGGTCTCAGCATCTAACTCATCAACTGCTGCCTTATCCCTGTATACATCTTCGGTGGTTTTCGGAGGAATCTTTAAAGTCTTAGTAGTGTCTAAATCATCTGCAGCCTCCAGTAATGAAGTGAAGTCAATAGACTTTAGATATTCTATGTCATTCCTCAAGTCTACTACCTTGGCTTTTAGAGTCGTAACCTCGAATGTCTCCCCCTGCCTGCTCTCACAAGTTGTGAGTCTAGTAGCCAGATCATCAACAGAAGCACCGAGGGGGGTCAGAGCAATTAAGATGACAGCCTCAATCATCAAGGGGATAGATCTCTCTAATCGCGTCGCCCTCACATCAGCTGAATGGGCCAGATGCCCTATCTTTAGGATCATCGCCTGAGTAATCTTGGTATGCTAGGAGGAAGTAGAGGTTCCTAGAGCCTGTGAAGAAGAGGAAGGAGGGTTAGAAGTACCTGAAGGCTCGGAGGCTGGAGTAGGTACAGAGGCCTCTACAGGTATGGAATCAACATCAATCTCTGTAGAAGTATCTGTCGGAGCTGCTCTCCTTCTATAAACCTCCTCATGAGTGTGCTCGACCTTAATATGGCAGATGTCAGTGGAGAAGGAAGGTGTCACCACAATGTCTCTCATGTCATACCGGGGCACTCCAGCACGTCGGCATAACTCAGTGATCAGAACCAAAAATGACAAGCAAGTCTTCCTCTGCTTGGCCCTCATGGTCATCTCTAGCTCAATAAGGAGTCCCATGTCAATGCTCCTTCGGGATATAATAGACTGAAAGCATGCTGCCTTAGAATGGTGGAGGATAGACTCGTTCTGGGTGGCATGATCGTGTTGCTAATAAAGCCAAACCAGAACTGGGCAGCAACACTCAGGACCCTCTTCTCAATAAAGGCTCTCACTTTGGTCCACCTCAAGGTTGTATCAGAAATCAGAGGTGCCAACCTGCCCTTCAAATCATCTATGGACTGAGAAACAAACAATCCAAATTAAGGGTACATAAAATGCAGAGCTCTACCCAGTACAGTGTTTATATACTCACTATTGGACCAAACTTCCTTTCCCGATACCATGATAAACTTCACAGGTCTAAACTCGCTTGCCTTCTTATTGCTCTTTGGGACCAAGTAATCGTAGGTTGTATTGAACTCTCGTACCCATGAAGGAATGTAAGGGCCTCAGGGCTTGTTAAATAATCAAACCTATGGTAGTGGAGGGTGTCCCTCACATTTGAGTATTTGCCTTATAGGCCCTCTGTGAATAACATTTCTCCTCGAGGATGGTTTGCAAAACATCACCTTTCAATATGTTGAGAAGCTTAGGAGGAGGGATGAGTGGTTGCACAGGAGCCACGAGAGGTGCCAGAGCTGGAGGGACTCAGGTTGAGATTTAGCCCGATTTCATTCCGCTAGGACTGCAAAGGATGGTTATCCTCAGGCTTAGATAAAGCAACTTGGGCTAACCAGTAGTCACCCTATTGGATATGGGCCTCTTGCCCTTGCCTTTGTCACCTGGAGAAGGATTTTGTCTGCCTTTCTTTGGAGGATTTGATCCTCCTACATTTATAGTGATACCCCATACTCTTTTTCAGGGTGGCATGTCTATATTTGTTAGTACCATATCTGCAAAACATCGGAAAAAAGTTAGAAACAACTCAATCAAATTCACAGAAAAATAGTTGCAGACAGACTTTGCCGCTCCAGTCGGAGAGTCGCCAAATCACTTTGGCAAGCCAGATCAAGCTCGCTGAAAGGATTGGCTCTAAACTCTTAGAATGTCGGCAACGGGAAGGGCCTTTCGGCAAATCACTGATTTCTTTCGACGAGCAAGGGCTAGACCGCCAAAAATTACAGTTTAAAAAGGCTACAAGGGTGCAGACAAAAGGCGATCAAGAAGTCTTTCGGTGAGTCACTGAGTGCATTTCACGACCTCAGGCTTCTCACTGAAAGTTACATGGCCCAACAACACATTAAGAATGAAATTAAAGGTGAGATGGGGAACTTCGGCGAACCGCCGAGTGGTTCGGCAAGCTCGACCCAGCTCGTCAAATGACCCAACATGCCTACTTTCAACCCAACATCTCGAATTCAACCCCGCAACCCCCAAAAACAAAATCAAAGTTTACAGAACTCAAATTAAAACTAGACCCATAGCACCCACTACCCCGGGATACTCAAAGTTCTCCAGGTTTTGCCAAATTTGGCCAATTGACGGCTTTTGTCCTTCAGAATAACGTCACCCATTGTATCACTAGGCAATTTTTGTAGTTTGGCACAAATACGGGCTACTCTGACTTCACCCAACAAAACTAAACAACATGCAAGCACAACCCCACAAAATTTAATTCATTTTAAAGCACAAGAATACGGGATTTCAACACTCAAAAAATTACGGGAAAGATTATCAAATCAATTTAGGCATTTGAACATTCTAATCCTATCATAGAGGCCCAGCACATAACAACATGATAAGATAATTGCAAATGAGTACAAATTCTATAAAAATAAACTCAGTGTTCGGTAAAAACCAACCTTTAATGCCGATTAAATTGATATTGAAATGCTAGGAGGCAAATTATTCCTAATCCCAAGAACAAATCAATAACTAAAATACTTATAGAATGCAAAAATATTTAAAATACTAAATAGGTGTGAGTTTGGGAGGATTAAAAGTGAGGGAAAGTGAAGAGTTTGAAAGTTTAAACCTTTGGCCTTTTAAAAACCGTCCACTTCTCGCCCATTCGGCAACATTAGTCATGCTCGCCGAAGCACTCGGCGACACGCCGGGTGGTCACTTACCTCGCCAAGTTTTATAAGGCCCTTACTTGATTTGGGGGTCCAAACGGCGGTATAGGTCGAGATCGTTGACCTGGTCGGTGACTCGCCAATAATTTCCCGGGTTCGCCGAGTTTTACAGACTCCAATGTAAAATTTTCTTGAGTACAATGGCAGTGTGGGTCAGAGTCGCCGACCTCTTCGGCGATGCGCCGATCGGACCATTGGCTCGCCAATTTGCACTTTTCATTCACTCTTCACACTTTGACCTACACAAACAACACACCATTATATCTTAAAGAAAAAATAAAGTGATAAGGGGTCTTGGGCTGACTCCCAGGCAGCGCCTTAGTTAACGTCATGGCAGGACAGAAGTCCACACTCAGGTGTCATTCTTGGGGTTGGCCATAGTGTCACTAGGCAACCCCTCTTATGCTTTGAGTAGAGACACAATTGGTTTATTTGGGCGTCTTGTAGTTGAATAATCATGGAATGGGAGGTTGTAATCTGATTAAGCATTAAGACATTTCAACAATCTATCTTATTCTTCGATTTTGTGTAGAATAAGTGAGAGGACGTCTTCATTTTGTCCACCCTCTTGTTGTTTTAGCTTTTTGACACTAGTGAGGGGAAGGTGCTTGTCCTTCTTTTTTAGGCCTTGCTTCAAACTTGATGACCTTCTTCGATAAGACATCCAGCTGGATCAACAACAGCCCATTATTGGTCTTTCTCTGTTTCCTTGTTGGTTTTAACCATGTCATCAATTTGTTAGGCTACTACTTCATAGGGTTTTTGTATCAAACAACCTGCAAAGAGTTGATAAACAATGTTTCTATTTTCGAGACCAAGACTTCTATAGAAGCATTCAAGTAGCAATTTATCTAGTATTCCATGATTTCGGCATTGTTGCAGTAATGCCTTAAATCTCGGCCATATCTCATAGACAGACTCAACCCCCTAATTGTTTGATTGTTAAGAGGTTATCCCTAAGATTCAAAAATCTCAAAAAGGGGGTGGTTCATTTGGTCACCAGTTTCACCATTCACACTCATTTTTCTTGTTTCAACAGAAACAAGCAAAACAAAACTACAAATTAACTAAGCATCACTATAACTAACAAGAACAACATTTCACTTACATAAAAAATTCTCAAGTAACACCACACCCCGGCATGGGCGCCATTTTGATTTCACGTATCAGGACACTTCATCCAATACTATGTGCCAACGATCATGGGTAGTAACATAACCCAACTAAGTGAATGGGGTCGAGTCACAGGGGAGTGATTCATAATTGAGAATCAATAGGCAAGTAAGAATATGCTCTAGTCAATCATAGCTAAAATATTTACGAATAAAAACATAATTCATGTTTGGGGTGACACAAGTGTCAAATACCAAAGTAGGGTTTGTATTCAATTATCAATTAAACCAGCAAATAACACGAAAATATGAATATGGAGACAGGATTCTTCGAATGTGATTGGATTATGGGCTAAGGAAAACTATCGGGTAGTTGAAATTAATAGTAAACAACGGCAAATCAGTGAATAAGCTAGACTTTAATGGGGGTAAACTTTCTCTCGAACAATTTACCCAGAATCAACTTGGTTTCTCTCGAACACCAATACGCAGCAATGAAGCACAACCTTCACTTTAGTCCATTCACTCTCTCAACCTGAATGTGTGGAAAAGGTTTTAGGATTCACTTTCTCGAGCTAAACCCATGACAACCCAACACCCATAGACCATCGAGTCAGTAATTTTGGTTTAATAACCTCTCTCTCAAGCAAGCAAAGAACACAAAGTTAATATTGTATTTGCAACTACAACCCATTAAATTCAACCACGATTACTGAATGAAATCACTTTTAAACAGAAAATAAACTATCAATTAACAATACCCAACAGTTAAATCAACCATAATCATAAAATCACATCCCAAGAATTAGGGTTTTAGCTTGACATAGTAAAAAGGCAAAATCGTTACCAAGTTCTGTTTCCATCAACTGGGTAGGATTGATATAGTCTTTACAAACATCTAAGATAAAGACAACACCCACTTCCAATTTCTTAGAAATGGAAATCTTCAAAGCTAAGGAAATATTGTCTCTCTATTCAGTCCTAAGCTCTCAACTTCAAAAACTGAATAATAATATGATTCAACAAAAAAATCAGATACTAAGCTAAAAATCTAAATAACTATTTATAGTTGTCAAAAAGTGTGCTGTGAAGAATCATTCAGCGCAGTTAGTCAGGATTGCTGATCCACTCGGCTATCCGCCTTTTGGTCATTTTCATCGCCGTTTTGCTTTTGCCTTCAGTATCCTTGATTTTTTGAAACATTGGGCGATATGGCACTGCATTGCAGAACAGTTCGCCGACTCGCTGACTGCTCCTTTCTCTCACCGACTAAATTTTATCCTTCAGGGCTTGGCATTCTAGAACATTAGGAAAGACCCTGGCTGTTCGGCGACTCGCCTAATGGGTTAGGCGATCCTCACGCCTTCTTTCCTTCAGTCTTTCAGCTGCCTTGTTACGTTTTGCTTAATAGTGTCCAAGCTTTGTCCCTCACTCCAAATACTTAAAATTCAAGGATTTACACCAGTAATTGGCACAAAATATGCATTTAAGGACACTAAATCTATTAAAATAATTCCCTAAATGAGTCCAAATTGTGGACTCATCACATGCCATTAGAGAAGTTGAGAAAAATAGGGAATCAATCTTGCTCGGTTTTGTTCCAAGGATAAACTTGCTAATATATTTACCAAAGCACTAGCTAGAATCCATTCCTATCGACTTTCTAACCACTTGCTGGAAATGACCTCCGCGCAATAGCACTCATCGATAAAGACCTTGGCCTTATAAATCAGCACATATCTCATCATGTTGTTCAACAATAAATGCACCCAATTAATATCACATGACATGGAAGAGACAACAATTCACACAATTCAGATCCACATTCATACTTTAAAACATTTCATTAATCGATAAACAATGGTCAGAATAAGGCAATTTACATCATTATGTTCATCACATGACCTTTTTTTTTCAACCCTTTCTTATTTATTTAGGTGTATCAAGTGGACAATTAAACCCTTCACCCTTTCCATATTACTTCCAACACACAAGAAACGAAAGAAGTACATGAATTCTACTAGAATACAAAGTTTAGGAGATCACTTGCCTTAAATCAATTTAATAATCACGTAAAAAGTTGAGTCTTCCCCTTCTAAATTACTTTCAAAGCCACATAATCTATATACAAGCACGTATTCACAAGCACTTTCAGGAAACAACAATACCCACTTCATTTCTCTTGAAAAGTGGGTCAATAAACCCAAATATTATAAAAAAGGTTTGAATACAAAATCTAATACTTGAAAATGATGTTTAATGCTTTAGGAACTCATTAGTGACACCCATTTCGAAAAGGGGATCAAAACCCCTTCAAAATCACCTTCTTAGATCAAAACTCAAGTTCTTGCAAAACCATGCTGATGAGTTTGAGATTTCGACTCATTTAGGGCTTTGTTTGGATAGTGTAAGTGTCCTCAAATGCATATTTAATGCTCAAAACTGACGAGACCTAGTATATGGCCCGTAGAACCTTCTATGATTCATAGACCCCAACCATAGAAACCAACTCAACCTTAAAAAGTATACCTATGTCTGGAGCCAACCTACGAGACCTATCTAGGACTCATAGATAGGATGGTAGACCGTACTGGTGATCCGTAGAAAGGGTACTAGGACTTGAATTTTAAGAAAATAACTTTCCCCTTTCTATGGATTCCATCTATGGCATGTACAAGATTTTACGGTCTATAGATGGGACCCGTAGACACAACATGCAATCCAAAATTTTCTTTTCATTTTTTTTTTTTTTTTTGAAATTTGAGGTGTTACATATGATTAAAGTAACAAGGTGATAATAATTATGAATGGAGTAATCATTAGGAAATTATGGGTCTTAAACCTTTTAAAATTTTAGGAGCTTATGCCATTAATGTCTATTAACTATTGTATCCATAATAGTTACAGGGAAATTTCCCAATCATCTAATATTATAATATGTATTGTTTGTATCTTTATTAATACATTGTTAATGTATTGGTAGTTAACTCAGTCATTGTATTTTGAAGTTTATTGTTACCATTAATTCATGATTTAAGGAGAGATATTAAAGTTTAGCACTAATCTTGAAAGTTTGAAATATTGAGACTTGACTCCGACTAGTATAATTGATATCACTAATCAACATTTTTCATAGATTGAGGCCACTAAAGGCTGTTTGGTTGGTGTTATATGAGTTCAAGGTTGAAGAACTTGTCATTAGTGAGGTAAGTGATACTTTAAGATTTAGTACTTGCTTTTCAAACTTTCTTTAAAAATATGTTTTATTTATCGGGTCTATGTGTTGTGACAAGCATGTGCTTGACATAATACCTATTAATCTTTTATAAGTTATATGTGGTGTAATATTAAATATCATTCTTTATTGTCGTAATATAGTTACTAGGAGCATACATAGTAGTTGTAATATGTAAGGGGCATAACTATGATGTTGTAATATGTTAGGCCACTTGTAGATGCTTTCATAATATATTCTTGGGAATTATATATGTTGTCATGGACTCGGGGTGCTAGAGCAATCTCCTTCAATTCCATTTATGACAAGCTTTGAGTGTGGATTGAGTTTGAGACATTTACCATCCTTTTTGAACAATTGTTTGGACTTATTGATCATTATATTATGAAATATATTCTTGTGCATATTATTATGTGTTTGTTGTATAGATGCATCAGCTAAAACTTGTTCCAAGGGTATTAAGGTTGCGGGTCGAGGGTCCTACTAGTTATATTTACAATTAACTCACTTCTTACGTACATGTCTATGCAAAAACCATTGTAGAGGATAACAGTAATGGTTGGCGAGTTTATTCATGTGGATTATGTTGCTCAAGTGAGCCTTCGCATTGTTCTTGGGGTCTACTGTTTCAGCTCTATCTATTAATAGATTATGTCTTCTTTTCTTGGGATTTGCATGATCAACTTTTGAACTCATATAAATCTAATAGACGCGCCATGTTCTTATTGTGAGATTTGAGTTAGAGATATATTTATTAAGTGATTCTTCATTAGCATTAATCAATATAAGATTTTGATTGGATATTTATTCTTTAATGAGTATTGACGAGTTTTGGAGTTGCAAATGATCTATCTTAGTGCTTATATAATGTGAATAAGTGTATGGATCTTTGTACGCCCGACATTTGGTGTTAGTGGGTGCTAGTCACGTTTGGGAGGTAGTTTTGGATGTGACATTTATGCTACTAGTTTGCTTTTAAGATATATGCAAAGTTCCAGTGACATTCATTTTGCTACTACGAAAAGAGTGCTTGGGTACTTGAACGAAACTTTAAAACTTCGAATATGGTTTGGACCAGTGGAAGAAGGTGCTTTGCTTGAATTTGTTGATAGTTTTTTGGGTGGAAATATTGAAGATTTCAAGAGCATTACTGGTGATGATTTTATCTTAGGGTCTGGTGTGTATTCATGGGATTTAAAAAATAACCAAATAGTGGCACAATCTATTCCCGAGTCAGAGTATGTATCATCATCTACAACAACAAATAAAGCCATTTGTCAGGGAGAGTTCGGAAGGATTTTGGAATGATATTGCAAAATGCAACTAAGATCAAGTGTGTTAACAAATAAGCACTTGCATTTGCAGAAAATCAAGCGTAGCATGGTAAAACAAAGCATATCTTCAAGTTTCATGCCACTAGCAAAGCTTAGAATAATCAGGAATCAAACTTGCTCGTTGTTGTTCTAAGGATAAACTTGTTTATATATTTACCAAAGCTTTATCTAGAATCATTTCCTATCAGCTTTATAACAACTTGCTAGAAATGACCGCGGCGTAATAACAGTCATCGATAAAGACCTCGGCCTCATAAATCATCACATATCTCATCATGTTTTTCAACAATAAATCCACCCAAGCAATATCACACGACATGGAAAAGACAACAATTCACACAATTCCTGTCCACATTCATACTTTCAAACATTTCATTAATAAATCAACAATGGCCACAATAAAGAAATTTACATAATCATGTTCATCACGTGACTTTTTTCATTTCAACCCCTTTTTATTCATTTAGGTGTATTAAGTGGACAGTTAAACCCTTCACCTCTTCAACATTACTCCCAACACACAAGCAACAAAGGAAGTGCATGAATTATACTAGAATACAAGGTTTAGGAGATCACCTACCTTAAATCAATTTAATAATCATTTCAAAAGTAGAGTCTTCCCCTTCAAAACTACTTTCAAAGCCACATAATCTATATACAAGCACGTATTCATAAGCACTTTCTGAAAACAACAATACCCACATCATTTCTCTTGAAAAGTGGGTCAAACAACCAAGATGTTGGGGGATAAAAGATAGAGGATAACACTTATAACGATCCTTTTAAGATACATAGATTATCCTAAATGCCCATAGCTACAGGAGCTAATAGAAAGTGAGGGATATTCGCCTCTTTTCCAAGAAAGCCATGGGAGTCCACATTTGCATGGGGCCGGGTACCACACATCTGTGGTGAAACCCGACTTGCCTTTTTATGGTCGAGCTTCTGTTCTTTCCTCACAGTTGGGATCTCGCTAATCTCCCTTCTGTGAAACTCACTTTGTTGGATTGTTGGAAGCAGATGAAAGTTGAAATGAGGAGTTGTTATAAATAAGGGAGCAACCGCTTCCAAGACTAAGGCTACAAAGCTACCTTCAAAGAGAGGCAAAGGAAAGGGCAAGGCGACTAGAGTACCACTCCGATAGTGAGAGAGAATACTATGATTCTTAGGCTTCTTTCTCTAAGCCTGAGGAATTTTTGCAAGCCCATAAAGCAGAGCTTTGCTCCAAGGCAACACATGATCCATCTAGGATCCCGATAGCTCAGACTTCTCCTCCTCCTCCTCAAGCTCTAGAGAAGATAGTGGTCCTAACACCACCAACACGGGGCCCTCCTCACCGATCACTCAACTAGTTAAAGGTCGAGGGATTGAGAACCATCTTAAAGGAGAACAAATTGTCCACATATGGTATAGTGGAAAGGTATCCAGAAGTGTGGGACACCTTCAAGTTTCCTAGATTCGAGGTCCTCACCAAGCCTCGTGATCCATACATTCCTACCTGGGTCAGAGAGTTCTACTCCACTTATGGTGATTTAGTACCTCAGGGGAAGAAGAAGGATACTGCCTTCAAGCCAGTGGACTTTGTGATGGGCCGAGGAAGGATGGTTAAATGTAGCAGTGATGAAATAAATGTTGTGTTTGAGCGGGCGACAGACCTCATGCATGAATACCAAAGTATGATCACGACAAAGAGTTTGGATGACCTCAAAGGTTGTCTGGCCCCTCTTCCTTCTGACATTACCCTAAGGTTGATTAAGGCTGGAGCACCAATAAAGAAGAAAGATCTTAATGTGCCAGCTAGATATCAGTTTGGATTTAATAGTAGCTTGATCATGCCCTCTTAAAATGAGTCTATCCTCCGCCACCTAAAGAAAGCCTACCTTGGGTGTATCATTACTAGGAAACGACTTAATTTGGGCTTGATCATTGAGCAAAAGATGTCCATGAGGCTAGACGTCCCTTCCATTCCTAGTACTGATCACAAAGCTATGTCGACGAGCCAAAGCTCCACGAGATGAGAAGAAGGATATTGAGATTACACCCACCTCTTATGCCGATATCTAGCATATAGATGCTGAGTTCACGAGGGACGAGGCTGATAGGAGGAGAGCAGTACCGGTGGACACATCCCCAGAGGTTGAGATTGATATGATACTTGCAGAAGAATGCATGCCACTCCCGCCACTGGACCTTTTGTTACTTCTGGCTCCACTCCTTTTGATCCTCTTGGTACTTCTGCTGCTCTCCCGCCCCCTAGATCTACTACTACTTTTGCTTCTAGGCCTCCGATCACTCAGGCAATGCTTTATAAGATGGGGCATTTGGCCCAATCCGCCAATATGCATGCCTCCCGGTTAGAGGCCGATGTTCTAAATTTTAATCGAGAGAGTCATTGTTGCTGCATTGATACCTCTCAGAGTTTCAATTGATGCCTATACAGTGAGAGTAGAGGTATGTTATAGAGGACAGGGTGCTACTAAAGAAGTGACGACTTTGAAGGTTGATATTTCTGAGCTGAGGAAGGATGTGGACCATATGAACTCCACATATTTTACTTTGCTATTTGGGATGGTAGAGATCCCAGATAACTGAACCACATATATTCTAGCTTATTCTAAGGTGCCTCCGTATACCACCAGAGATGAGGCTAGAGTTGATCGTTGTTGCTGAGTCCGAGGTTGAGACTAGGAAGGAGCAGCTTGGTGTTCATGAGGATGTTGTCTTTGATGATTTGGCAGACCTTGAGGGTTCCATGGTAGATGCAGCTGTTCTGGCCTCTTTGAAGGATGTTCCCATGGTGGGCTCCAGTGGAGGTAAGATGTTTGATACCCTAGGCAATGATGTCCAAACATATGGAGTAACGGACATGTAGACTTCACCCATGCTTAGCCTAGAAGGATGATCTTTCCCCTCCCTCTATGTTTAATTTATATATTGTTTTAGTATTAGTTGCATTTGACGACAACTACATATTTTGTTTGGTGGGGTAAGGTATTTCCATACCTACCTCTTGTGATTGTTTTGTGAATATTGGTTTTTTTTTATGATGTTTTTGTGAATATTGTGTCTATTGTGTTATCGATATCTTGGTTCTGATATTCCAGTTGTTCTTAGCTTGTGGCCCATTGTTTTGAAGTGAAAGCGGTTTTGAACCAATTTTAAAATTATTTTTTGCCACGTCTTGTGTGTGTGATTGTGGTTGTTCTTGTACAAATTTGAGTGTCTGTTGTGGTCAATACCGATGACTTGAATAGTGATCTTAATTTAACAATATAGATCTGCAGCTACAATAAGGTAAACAAAGTCACATAGGAAATATGTGAACTTTGAGCATCTTGTTGTGACTAGTTGATTGTTAATGAAGTCTCTTGTGATGAACATTGCACACTAGCTAGAAAGTGTGGAGTCTTGTATGATTATTATATCAATGCCTTGTGTGGTGAGGTCGTCTTGAACATTGTGTTTGAAGACACCTATAATTTACCCTATTGGTCAGATTAATTGAAGTGAAGCAAGAAATTGGAATGATCTTAGGCGATAATTTGAAGAGTGAACCAATTTGATAATATACATCTTTTGTGGCCACCCTTGTGAGATGTGTGGACCTTGCTTGGCACCTTTTAAGCCTATCATTTTCTTGGAAGAAACTTGAACAACTTTGACCATTTTATCCCATCACCCATAATCTTTATGAAGTATTGGTATGTTTGAATAGCTAACTTATGCCAAAAGCCTAAGTTGGGGGTGTGGTGAAAAAGAAGGAAAGTCAAGAAGTGTGAATAATTCCCCTTTTTGATCAATTGTTTTGAAAAAGATGGAACCCATACATGTAAAAATTAATAAAAAGGAAATGAAAGAAAAGAAGCGAAAATGACCAAAAAAAGAGAAAACGTTGTGAAAATTGCAAAAGAAATGGGGTATCTGGTGATTCATATGAAGTTGAATAATAGGGTGGATTATGAGCATGTTTGAAATGTTAAAGAAAATTAGGAAAGTGATGTTTTGGCCATACTTCATGAAGGTAGAAGCCACTAATCCTAAATGACCATACATTTACACTCAGCCCCGTTACAAGTCTTGAAAAGACCTTTGTGATCTTGAATGAGCTTAAACGAATGTTGATTGGAAAATAAGGGCAAACCCATGGGTGAAGTCATGCATGTGTTCATCTTTGTGAGTGTGAGAGTTCTATGTGATTCCGGTACTTTAAATTATTGAGAAATTTTGTGTGAATATGGAATCATCTTTGTTGTAAGGGCATTTGAATTCCTTTGTTAAGCTTGAACTTGCATTTGAAGTAAGCATTGTGAGCTTGAGCATACTTGATAATGGTGAGTCACAATTTGAAACTTTGAGTGCACAATTGATCATGGTATGAGTAGTTTGAACGTTGTTGTGTTCATTTATGTTGACTTTTATGCAACACTATTTGTTTACATCCTTGTTGAACTGCTGATCTTGAGTTTTAATTGAGGGCAAGCAAATGTTTAAGTTGGGGGTGTTAATGAGTCTGAGATTTTGACTCATTTAAGGTTTTATTTTGATAGTATAAGTGTCCTCAAATGCCTATTTTATGCTCAAAACTGACATTAAAATGTTGATTTGCAGCTATGGAGTCTAAGGAGAAAGGCAAGGACATTACCAAACAAAAAGCAACTAAAAAGCTAAAGAAGTAAAGAAAAGTGATCCTGGTGATCGCTAAGACTACTCGGTGCCCTACCTAGTGGCTCTTTAGTTTACCTAATGTTCCAGCGTGCCAGCCCTAAGGAAAAACCAAGTTGGCTACAGAAATGGGCACTTGGCAAATCCCCGATCTGTTCCACAACAACACATTGGATCGCCTAAAGATACAGGACTTAGGATCCTAAGGACCAATGCAAAATGGCGATGGAAAGAGAGCAAACGGCAGAACGCCAAGCCATTCGGTGAGGCGCGACTTATTCCGCTGATTGGATTTTTAGGCCAAAACGCAGACAACTCTAAATTGGATTTTCAAAGGAATTTTGAGAAGTTCCCTATCAGTTTATTTGCAGTTCACATTCTAAAGTTCAAGTTTTCTCTTAGTTTGTAGTTCTTATTGTAGATTTTGAGGCTTTCTAAGCTTAATTTTGAGGATTTGCAGGTGAGTTTCTAAATTTCTTCAATTTGGACCATTGTAAAGACTTGGGAATCTTTACCCAGTCCATGGAGAATGTATTTGGTAAACGTTTCTCTATTTTTATGATGTGTGGCTAAAACCCCAATTTTTTGGGTGTGATCATGTGATTCTAGGCTGAATTAGCTTATAGGTATTGCTAATTACTGATTTAAATGCTTATTGAAGTGAGTTTTAATTGATACTTGTGTTTTAAACTAAGAATTGTAGTTGCAAATGCAATTCGAACATAGAATTCGGGGTTTGCTTGAAAAAGAGGTTTAGAATCATAGCTTTAAATTGATGATTATAGTTATTGAGGTGATATGGGTTTATCTCAAAAGAGTAAATTCTAACCTTGCTTCCACCTATCTACCTTGAAAGACTAGATGAATTAAGGTGTGGAATGTTCTTATTTGCTAAGCTTGTTAATGTTCGAAAGAAATCTCTTGATTCGTGACAGTTGTTCGAAAGAAAGATATTTCACTTTAAGCCTAGCCTACCCACTAATATTTAGCTATTTATTAGTAGTCTCAATTACCCATATAGTGAAATTTGCCTATAATCGATCACATCCTGAGAATTCCTCTCTATATTGTTATTTTCTCCGTGTTTGATTGTGTTGTAGCTGATAATTTACAATCCAATCTCCCCCATTAGACATTTGTTGTCACCCCTTAGACTTTTTTTTACATGTCTTTTTGATAAATTCTATTCCTATAAAAGCATAGACCACTTTATAACTTCATAACTGAAATTTAGACATGTACCGCTACCTGTGGGTTCGATCCCAACTATTCGTTGGGTTTTATACTAGTTAACGATCATTTACATCTAGAATTGGATGAAGTGTTCTTGACATGTTCAATCACTTGCAATTTCAAAATCAAATCCCAAATTATAATGTTAGAATCCATAAATAATCAAAGGAAAATGGATGTTTTAGGGTCATAAAAGCATGCCCAAGTTATTTAGCACTATAAATCCTTTCGAAAATCACCACCAAGGGTTCCCAAAGCACAAAAGTGGATAATGGGGTTTAAACCCCAAAATGGGCAGGTCAAACCCCCTCTATTTTCACTTAAGAGACCATAAGTTTGTTGAGGCAAACCTCAAAAAAACTGGGGTTCTTCGCTCAAGTAATCTCACCTTCACTAAAGTGGAGGTCTCTAAAAAGGAAGGCCTATTGAAAAAGTGGAGATTACAGAACTTAGGCACCAAAAAAATCAGCCAACTCTCCAAACATCAAAAAGACCCTCTAGGATTCGTTTGGAACCCCGTAAAAAGAAACAACATATGCAAATCAAATATAATTTGCGTTTCAAACTCAATGGAATCGCCAAAACACAATTCTGAGTCCTCCTTGACCCAAAATCTATGAAAATCACAAGAATCTAATTCAACGTCTACAAAGACTAAAACTAGTTAATAGCCTCTCAAAATTAAACAAACACCTCATCTTGGCATAAAATCATCCTTTGAATCCAACGAAACTCTCATAATTCAAATCTGAGCACCTGAACACTGAATGTTGACCAAAGTCAATTAAAAGGCTATATTTCCACAATTTCAGAACTTGGGACCTCAAATCCTCAAAAATACTAGGAATGTGAAACTGACACTGTCACTGTTCAGATTCCACATTCTGAGATTAATTAAATAAACATATTTCCATTCCAACACTCGAAAATCCAAAATACTCCAAAAATCACGTTCTTTACAATAATAGCCTTTCAAATTCAAAACATACTAAATTCTCAACTTTTAACTCAAAGTTCAAAAACAACATTTCAAAACACAATCATAAAAGATTCGGGATTAATATCAGGAGGGAAAAAGAGTAAATTTTGGAGACTTTCAAAAAATAATTGACTGGGTCATTACATTATCTACCACCAAAAAATGTGTTCTGCCTTGAACATAAAGCAAAAGAATGTACCTTAATCTTTGAAAAGTTAAGGATATCTGGCACACATATCTTACTCTGTCTCCTAAGCCATCTCATAAACTGAACGGTGCCTTCTATAACAATCCGTAAAACTAGTAAGACCAAGCTAGAGTCTAATAGAAACTAGTAGGTGAGACTAGAGCCATACGTGTGAGCTTTTGAGTTTGATGTTTGGTTGTAGGTTGTGTATTGACTTCCCGAGTTAAGGTTGAGGTTTCTAAGGGTTAAATATCAAGGTAAGACCCCCCAAAGACCAACCAAGGGTCCTTGGGGGGGACCCTAAAGTCTAACCATCAAGGCTGCCTAAGATCACAAAAGCTGCCAAAATGAGTGACTTACAGATGGCCAATCACGGCCAGTAGATGGAGTGACGCCCCGTAGGTCATGAGGCATAGTTTAAGGCCTGGTTGAGGAGCTTCAGGTCCAAACCACAGACCTGCAGCACGCCCAGTAGATCAAATGCCGGACCTTAGGTCCAAGGGGCGTGGATTGCACCTGCAATCTGTTCAAAGTCGGCCAATAGGTGGGTTAGTTTAGGTAATTCGTTTTTAGGTTGTTTTAAGAAGGGGTTGCTTAATATGGATTTATTTCATATATATAAAGTATTTTAAGGTATTAAATACTTCATTAACTCATTATAACCCAAGACCCCAAATCAAAACCCAACTACACTTCTCTCCAAAACTCTTCTCTCTAGAACCTCCATTGAAGACCAAGAAAGAGTTCAAGGAAAGCTTTAAGATAGGAGCTTTTAAACATGAATTATGAAGGATTCAACACCTAAGGTATGGGATTTCTTCATCCTTGGAAAGCTATCACCCAAGGACCCCTTTCAAAAGCTTTTAACTCAATCCTAGAAAACCCAATTGGCTAGTGTTTCAACTCAGCCCCATGGATTCCTATCTAAGTTGTTCTTAAAAGTTGAATTATGTTTGTTATTGATTATACTACTGATTTTATATGATTTTAACTTGAATTACAAAGAATCCATGAGTTTTCCCCAACCCTAGCTATGGCACTTCTCTACATTATTAATGTTGTTGGAAGTTGATTTGATTGGTTGAATGCGGGTTGATTATGATGTAATTACTTGATATTAGTTTAAATATACATATATACTTGATTAATCTAAGATTTATAAGGTGAATTGATATAGTCTAGGGTTGTGCTATGAAGAGGCTAATTGAGGGTTTAAATTCGATCCTCCAAGAATGATGCCTTAGACTGGATCACCTAGACTTGAATTGGTTTAGGGTAATGCTTCTAAACATGAATTGACTTGATCATGATATTATGTGCATGTTGATGAATACTTGAAGTATAAAGTTTCAATCATGATGTGATTAATGTATTGATGAGTTGTTGGATCGTGGTATTCCCTTATATACTGTGCTATTGCTATATGTTTGGGATGAGTTGGTCCATAGCCCTTGAAGGGAATATTGAGAAAGTTTTTGCATGTTGGCAAGATTGTGTGTGGATTCATGATTTACTAAGAAGTTGAAAGTCCTATGACTATTCAATATATTGTGGTATTGTTGAAAAGGCTATTCTTCCCTTACCCTTACACTTGATATTGTATAAATGGTCTAGGATGATTATAATATTGTTGATTGTGTCATTTCAAGGACAATTACACACAAAATCCATGCATAAACTGTATCATAATGTATCAATGGTGTTAATTGAAAGTATAGTTGTCATATGCACCTTTACACATTATTATGCATGAAATGTACATAACCATGATGATCCTATTGTGTTGATTGAAAGTCAAATCTCGTGTGAACACATAATCTTTGGTGTGAAAGTTATACTCACATACTAATGTTGATTCTAAAGTTGAAAGTAATTCTCACTTTAATGAATCTATGAGATATTTTGATAAAATGTATTGAACGAAGGGAAAAGTGTTCCTTCACACATGTATATACAATTTAAATAATATAAATGTATAATTTGGGAAATAATGCTTAGCACCGAGTGGATATGGACAATGAGGTAAAGGTCCTTCCGCTAACGCAATAGGTTGAGTCATCTTAGTAAACTCATAAGATGGGAACTCCTCCGGTAATGCAAGAGGTAGAGTTTCTAGAAGCAATCTCCCTATCCCATAACTATGTGTCAACATAGGACTTAGCTAGTGGATCCACTTTATACCTATATATTTAGTTATACCTTAGGCAAGTAGGACACCTTCTTTCGGTGTGGGGTTATACGACACCGGATTTCATGTAGCTCACATGGTCTATGTCGGTTGTGGCAACTTTTTCTTATAATAATAAAGATAATGAATGAGACATGAACTATACTAGGACTTCTTGGTGAGTTTACTTAGTAGGAGTGGGGGTGTGGGACTTCACTTACACATTGCACAAGTAGACTTAGTAGGATGTCATGGGATAGTTCCTTTGCATTGTGATGAGATTTGAATGCATGCATGTATATTGAATGGATAGTTGTTGTGAATGACTTTCCTTATAATTCAAGTAATGTACAACTATTTCCTTATTTGTGACTATTGATTATAAAGAGGTCTAAAGATGAAGTGCATAACTAAGGTAGCTTCAAAGGAGTACTTAGTAGGGTACCTATTATGGGATGCTAACCACACATTGCACAAGTGTTCCTTAGGGGTTACTAAGGGTAATGGCTTTACTATGAAATGAGTATGAATGTGATATTGGCTTCTGTTGTACATTGTAAAGGCATGTTAGTTACCATACATTGCACAAGTGTTTCTTAGGGGTTGCTCATGTGATGATTACTTATTAATGAGATAATCTTGGTATTTGACTTGGTATTCTCTTATGATTGGAGGATATGTATTGTGAAGATTGGGATTTGTATTATGTTGATGTTGGAGACTGTGCTTGTTATTATAATGATACCTCTCATGCTATAGTGAAATGTATATGAGTTGACTTATGGGTTGCATTCTCCAACTATTTCAAAGATGATGTTCAAAAATGGCCTATAGCATGATTTCTATTGAAATTCCCTTTTCATGCATGTTTTAATGGTTTTGTAGATGGTTTCCATACTTAGTAATTTTGTACTAACCCCATATTTCTACATTTTATGTGAGTGTAGGCTTTGGAGATATTGAATTTCATCCTCGTGGCTAGATTCATAGGAGATCAAGAAGAAGAAGATTGGTGAGTCCTCATTATATTCGAGGGCTCAACCTTATGTCCTTTATTGTCTTTCTTTTATGTTTTAGACTTTGGTTGTAAGGGCTTTGTCCCTAAGATTGTATTTCAAGAGTTTAAATCCAAATATAATAGATGGTTTGAGACATAGTGTCATAGATTCTCTTTCATTTTATAAAAGACATCTATTGTAAAGAAAAGTTTTAATTTTTGCACTATTTTCCTATGCTTTATTGTTCATGAATGCTATGAGGCATGTATGCGACCCCTTCGGGGTCAATTACACCGTGTAACTTCTAGGGGGAACTCCAGGTCGTGACACCTTCACTGCACCTTCACTAAAGCAATATCTTTCGTCCTAAGCTTTTGGACTTGCCAATCTAAAATGGTTATAGGCTCATCCTCAAAAGATAAGTTTGGATCCAACACAACAAAATCAAGGTAAAGTAAATGGACTCATTCAGCACATACCTTTTGAAGCATGGAAACATGAAACACAGGATGAACAACTGACAAATTAGGTGGCAAGGCTAACTTATAGATCATCTCTCCTACACGGCCCAAGATCTCAAAGGGTCCAATGAATCTAGGGTACTTAAGCTTGCCCTTCTTTGTGAACCTCATCACACCCTTCATGGGTGAAACTCAAAGCAAAACATGATCACCATCCATGAACATTAAGGCTTGAACTCTCCGGTCCGCACAATTCTTCTGTCGACTCTAGCTATCAACAGTCTACCATAGATCATACGAACTTTCTCCATACCATCTATAAAATAAATGGGTTAAAAGTGGTTTTAAAATATTTTATTTTTAAAAATGCAACATCATGAGTGTTGAAAATATGACTTAACTCTCTTCTCCACACATAGTTGTATAAAAAACTTCTTTATTATTAAATTAGTTGCAAATTAATTTGAAACTGCGTTGAACTTTTCTTTAACCTCATTCCATTGGATCATTGAATTGTGTGATTTGATATGACTTGTTGGGTTTGAAAGTGATTAGGGCGTCATGCGGAATCTTACTATTACAAATCATACGACGATAAATTAGACAACACATAAAACTATACTAAAAGAAACATATATTATTATATGATATGACCAATAAGTTTACATATCATAAAACTATAATGGAAAAACATAAATATGTTGAAAGAAAATTTCCCATAAACAAAACTCTTTATTAGCTACATTGTGGATGCTATTGTGTTCTGCTATGAGAATATAATTTCAATTTATAGATCTCCAAATATTTCTCCTATGGAATGAATAACCAAATATGATACAGAATTACTTTTTTCTTTCAAAAAAAGTAAAAGTATTTATGGTAATACTTTGACTTTCCTTTAAGAGAAAATAAAACTTAAATAAGTTAAGAAAATCAGGGCAAATCCTAACAAAAATTTGGGAACATTAGGCATGATAATGCGTATTCATTATAGGGTAAAATGAGAATAATTTAATTAATTTGAGACACATATGTTTGGTAAAGTGATCAGTTAATATTAGATAGATGGAGTATATGATAAGAAATAGAGAAGGAAGATAGTAAATCACCCCAAATTGCCTCTTTAATCTTTTTCATGATTTGTATCTCAAGAATAAGAAATAAATTATATGAATTAAAAGAAGAGGTAAATAATAAGAACAAAATTTGGAGAATAAATCATTTTAAGTTTTACACACTTACTAGAATAAAAGTAAAGATGTTAGAAGTTACCATGTGAACAAAAGTAAAGAAGTATGAAGTCTAGAAAAAGTAGAAAAGAAAGTGTAAGCACTATCCATCAATGTTAGGAAAGATAAATTGTATCAACTTGACAACATAAGTTCTCATGTAAAGGATTTGGTATGTTGTACTCAAACAGACAGTGAATTTTTTTCAGAAAAAAGTCCTTTATCTTGGGTTGAAACGACACATGATTTTTGAGTTCAAACATAGGTACCTCAATTGCAACATATTCATAATTTTTGAAGCTACATAGCAAGCAACGCTTAGAGCTATAGATACAATTGAGATTCTTAAGTACAATAGTTCGGAAATAATGAAGGCTAGCTATTCTCAGCAACACTTTGCCACCTGCCGTCCAATGTTGTAAAAACTTTTAAGATAAGTCCTACAATCATAAAATTTCTAGAGGTAATCCTTCGCACTTCTATGCAATTGAAGGAGAAAGTCTTCTTTCTCAAAGACCTCTTTGTGGAGTAAATTCCAACTTAAAATAAAATTTAAAATGAACATTGGATAAAGTGGCCTACCTAAGTTGTCATATTCATCCACTTCCATATTTCGAGTGCAATTTGGAAAACATGATTTTATATCACCCCAGTCCTACATATGTTATCCATGACTACCGAGTACCTCCCACATTTAGGAGCTTTATCATACTGCTCATAATATTTATCAATTTATCCTGCTATAAAAGAAAAAAAAGGTTTAAGAGTAAATTTCTCACAGGATGTAAAGTGAAACAGAAACTTTAGTGCAAATATCAAAGTGAATCATAATAAGTGGATCATTGTAAAGTTTGTTAGCCATTCTAGTTCCCTTTCTTCTTTTGCAAGTTGATCTTGCGTTATCTAGAATTCATTTTCAAGGTCAAACATTTTATTATGGGGCTCTGCAGCGTGTTCAGAGATACACTGATAAGAGACAAAGGCAACAACATTAACTATGCAACATTCTATACCTCTTTATTTCAACTTTATTGTAAATGATTCATTATCATGTGTTATTTTCCTAGTCAACTATATAATCTGTTCTGGATGCTAGAAGTGTAATTCTATTGGACAAAATGATAACACACCTAGGATAATATCCAAACTAAATATCAATCAAAAGAGAGTAACAATGACGCCAAATATTAAAATGAGGTAAATATGATAGATAATTAATGTAATAATATTGATGAAAACTTGGTAATGTCAAAGGACTACCACTCAATACTTTTTTATTTTATACAACTCACAATAATATTACTTCCACACTATTTACTCCCGAACTAACAAATAGCTTATGGATTACTCTCTATTGCTTCTCTATTTTGGTGTGTACTTATAAATGAGCATAAGTTCTCTATTTATAAGGAAAAATCTATCTCATTTGATTTCACTAATGACATCAATGTAAAATAACAATTAAAACTTGAGAGGCTTTGTAAAGATATCCACAGCTTGATCATGAGATTTCACATACTAATTGAGCTCTACCTCTTCTTGGCAATACATTCTCTGATAAAGTGATATGTTGTTTCTATGTGCTTACTCCAATCATGATATACTGGATTCTTAGCAGGTGCTTGCGCAGGTTTTTTATCGACACAAATCATTATGGCTTTAATTTGTGGCAAATTGAGTTCCTTCAACAATCTCTCCAACAAAATAGCATGACATGTACATGATGTCGCTGCCATGTATTCAAGTTCACAAGTCGAAAGAGTAACAATTGATCGTTTCTTTGAACTACAGTAAATAACAATACAACTCAAGAAAATCACAAACTAGATGTGCTTTTTCTATCATAAACATCTTGCACATAATTACTCTCACAATATCCCACAAGATTAAAATCATCAGAAGAAGAATAAAATAGCCCAAGGTCGATTGTTCCTTTAGGTAACGAAGAATTCTTTTAGCGACCTCAAGTGAGTGGAGGTAGAAGCTTCTAAGAAGCGACTTACTACTCCAACCACAAAGAGTACATATGATCTCGTAAATGTCAAGTACCTCAGACTTCCTATGAGACTTTTGAAAAGAGTCGAGTCCACCTTTTCTCCATCATCAAACTTTGACAATTTTGTTCCACTTTGCATTAAGGTATTCTGAGGGTTGCAATCAAACATGTTGAAATTCTAGAAGATCTCCTTTGTATAGCTTTCTTGAGATATGAAGATGCCTTCCTCCATTTGTTTCACTTCTATGCCCAAGTAATATTACATGAACCCTATGTACGTCATCTGGAATTCAAGGGACATAGCTTTCTTGAAAGCTTCAAATAAAATTGGGTTGTTAATCGTTATAATGAGATCATCAACATAAAGACAAACAAGCACAATATCTCTGTTAGTAAGAACTTTAATGTAAAGAGCATATTCATGTAGATAGCGAGTTACAATTGTCTTGAAAGTATTTTTCAATGTGATTATTCAAAGCTCCTCGATCTTGAAACCCATATAAGTCTTTCTTCAACCTCAACACCTTAACTTCATGATACACAAAGCAAAATGGTTTATCAACATAGAATTCTTCTTCAAAATATCCATTCAATAATGCCGATTTGACATCTATTTGATGGGTTTTCCACTTCATTTGATCCGCCAAAGAGATTAATATATTGATCGTCTACATATGGGCAATAGGCACATACACTTCCTCATAGTCGATGCCATGTCTTTGTTTGTAGCCTTTAGCCACAAATCTTTCCTTGTATCTCTCTACGTCCTCATAGGCATTTTTCTTTGTGTTGTTTACCCATTTGACTCTAATTGCTCGATGATCCTTAAGAAGACTTGTTAACTCCCAACTGTTGTTCTTCTCTATTGATTAGATCTCCTCCTCTATTGCTTGTCTCCACCTTTTGTCAGTAACAACTTTATCAAAAATAATTGGTTCACTATCAACAAAGACACAACACAAAAAATAAAAATTAGTAATTTCTTCTGTGTCATCATAGAGTTATTGGATATTCCTCATCCTATGCAATCTTTCACTTGAACTCTCTTGAGTAAACAGGGATGCAACATTTGCTGGTGAAGGAGGTGGAGTTGCATCTTGTGAAGGTGTCATTGTCTGATGTTCTTATTCATCTCCTAAGTATGGAACAAAATCATTTTTTTTTTCTTCCAGAGCCTCCCATTTCCATATTTCTTCTTCATCAAATTCAACATCACGACACATCACAACCCTATTATTACATGGATTGTACAATTTGTAGCCTTTTGAACTCACTCCATAGACAATAAACAAATACTTGACACTTTCATATTTGAGTTTAGCTCTCCCTTGATGTTGAACATAAGCATAGTCTATGCTCCGATAAATTCTCAAGTTCTTGAAACTTGTCCTACTTTCGCTCCATGCTTCTTGAGGACTTTGATCTCGCACATTTTTTGTTGGAGATATGTTGCATAAATAATCTACAGAAGAAATAGCCTCGATCCAAAATTCACTTGGTAGATGTTTAGCTTTCAACATACATCTAGCTATATTAAGAATTGTTCTATTCTTTCTTTATGCATCTATATTTTGGTGGGGTGATTAAGGTACCGTTAGATGGAAAAAGCCGTTAAATTGACAAAAGTAATTAAATTATTTTGATGTGGATTTTCCTCCTCTATCATACCTGAATGCTTTTATTTCATAGTCACTTTCTTTTTCTACAAGTGCTTTGAAATTTTTAAAAGCAACAAAATCTTCAGATTTTTGCTTCAAGAAGTATACCCAAGTCTTTCGACTGAAATCATCAATATAGAACAAGAAGTATTTACTTTTACCTAACGAAGGTGGATCAATTGGACCACACACATAAGTGTGTACAAGTTGGAGTGGCTTACTTGTTCTTGATGTAGTCTCCGTTGGAAAACTCGTCCTTGCATGTTTTCCAAGAAGACAAGCTTCACACAATTGATTTGGATGGTTGATTGATGGTATCCCATCAACCATGTTTTTGTCTCCTATTGATTTGAGCGTTTCAAAGTTCAAAGGCCAAAATTGCATATGTTAGCACCATGAGTCATCTTTCACATTAGCCTTCAAACACTTTGCATCAATGGTCTTAAGATTCAAAGGGAACAACCTATTCTTGGCCATGTGCGCTTCAGCAATTAAGTTGTTACCTGAATCTTTAAGCTAAATATGCATATTTGTCATATGAATATCATATCCTTTTTCAAGAAGTTTACCCAAACTCAAAATATTAGTCTTCAGTTTTGGCACATAATAAATATTGTTAATTAATTTATGGCCACCATCTTTACAGGATATCATAATCATACCTATCCCTTCAATTTGGATCTTGAAGTATCTCCAAAAGACGCATTACCTTACACTGTCTTCTTTATCTCTACAAAATTATCCTTTTAGCCACATATGTGATTGCTTCCTCCATTTTGAAGATACCATGAGTTGCAATCATATGTATCTTCTTCTTTGAGTGACATTAACAATGTTGACTCATCTTTGTCTTTGTTGTTGCCAACAAGATTAGCTTTATCTTCAACATTAATACGATTTTCCCAAGAGTAATGTCCAATTTTATGACAGTTATATCACTCAATTTTAGATTTATCATACCTCATTTTATTGGTGTAACACCCCTAAATACTAACCAAGAGTCGGATGTCAATACACCGTTGCTTAATTACTACAATATGTTTTACTCTCAATTTGGGAACTTGAAATGTTGTGATATTTGCTAACTTGCTTAACATAAATTGTGATCGTAATTTAAGGGATTTTATTGGAGTATATATGTAATATTTTAATTAGAATTATGTATAAATTTAAAAGGAGGTGAAGGATATATATATATATATATATATATATATATATATATATATATATATATATAGGTGCATTTGTATGCATTTTGGGCAGCACATAACTAGTTTGGATGCACCTTTGAAGGACAATTGTACAAGGGATAAACATCACTTTTGTGACTATATGTTTTCACACCTCCTTTAGTAAATTCATTTTTCTCAAGTCTTAGAACCTTAGAAACATATCTAAATAGATTGTTCTTCAAAATCACAAGAGGAAAACTTTTTCCTTTTGGCTGGGATTCGAGACACACCCTTCTCTTTGGTAAGTAATGAAATCTGTTTTTGAGCCGGATAGTGTTTGGTAATTTCTTCATATATCGTTCTATAGAACTTATTTTACAGTGAATAAATATGATTTGGAAAGCTAATTAGTATACCTACAACTCTTATGTTTATGAAAAACTCTAATTTAGCTTTTATGGATTCGGAATATGGGATACAACATACGGAAAATTCTGTCCAGATTTCAAAATTTGTAATCCTGTATGATCAACTGTTAGTGTTTTGAATATATCTTTTTGTACAAAATATATTTTGCGGTGATTCTTGTTTATTTGCAACCTTTATAGATGTACCTATATATTTCATGAAGGATATAAAGTCCAATTTTGCGTTTTTCCTTTACAAATCTAAGTTGCGACTTGAGGCATAGTTGTATTTGTACATGATAGGCTTACTTGTGATGATAATCCTATTTTACATTTTTTGAGATAATAGAAGTTAAAGAAGTTATTTAATTGTATTTTTGAGGTTTTATATACGCATGTACAAGTTGAGAACCTTGATACGTTGTTCGGGCTACGGTTTGAATTCTTGAAGTTTTGTTGAACTGTTTCTATGCTAAAGCCCGAGGTTTGGGTATAAAATTATACTTGTATTCTTGTTATCTGTTTGTATATTTGAAGGTTTATCTCGATACCTTGGTTACTTCTTGTCACATTGTATTGTCGTATTGATCTTCTCTGAGACTTTCAAGACACTTGTGTAACTCGCCCATTTGTACGGATTGCTTGATCATTTGACATTCTTTTTGGGACTTTGTCCTTCTTGTGGATTTGATGTTGTCACTATTAGAATGCCTATTGATTCAGATTATTTGCCATCTTGACTCTGGATTTTTGGTTCGTCTTAAGTATGCAAGTTGTCCATTTTAAGTATGAACTAGGAATCCATTTTTAATATGGTTCTTGATTCTCTTGAATATTGGGCTTTGGCCCTTCTTGATGTAGGGCTTCGGTCCTTCTTGATGCAGGGCTTCAGTCCTTCTTGATACCTGGTTATGTTGGGTGTGATAGTATGATGTATATATTGGGCGAGCGTTGGTATTGGATCTCTTGGGAAATGGTGCTATGAGCGTTACTGACACTTGGATCTTTAAATATAGAACTTGATACCCTTAATAAATTGTTTACTTGATTTATTTATTACATTTCAATTGTGTTGTCCATGACTTTTGAAAGATAACTTGGTGAATCTAGCGGCTCTACGCATATAGTTATTACACCACTAACCTTTGTGCTTAGTGATAGTTGTTTCTATATAGGGAACGTTCGAGGGGATATTTAAAGCTAGCCATTGGAGGCGGAGTTTTTGTGAGTTTTATGGGAAGATCACATTTGCATATAGGCATCTATAGTTTGCATAAATCTTGGGATTTGTACATGATCTATATGTTGTACATTTACATGAAATTTTGAAGGCTAATTTGATCATATCACCATGGGTTGTAACATAAGTATGACTATATGTTTGCTCATTTTGGGATGCGTAAATCCAAGTCTTGTAATATACTAAATTTACTATTTGTTTTGAATGTTTGTACTCGAAAGTTGGTAATATCCTGTTATATTATTTTAAGTGTGAGGATGAAGTATGCACGAAAACCTAGTAAGTTATTTGCTTAGATTATTTTGGAAGGGTTCTTCCGCCATAAGATAAAATGCTATGCAGTTTAAGTTTGGCATCAAATTAATGTGTAAATGGGAAAGTTTCACTTCTTTAACTATTTTTTTTTCTATAAACCTAATTCCTCTACTAGACTAAAATAAATATGCCCTTTGTTAATCTCTTTTAAATGTCGCAGGTATTAAATTAGATTTCTCCTTTAAGTGGTAGCATCCTTCCGAGTGGGTTGTTACAATTGGTACCTTGATAGGCTCCACGTCATCTACCTCCTTGTTGACCACGGCCACGAACTCCGAATGACCGGTGACTTTTATCTTAATTATTGAATTTGTTGATAAAACTCTTTCCTCTTCCACGGTCTCCACAGCCTCTCCATTTTCCATTTCCTTAGTAACTTTCTTCACCTTCAAATCCTTTGAAGGATGCCTGAGTATTAAGAAGTTACTCTAGTGGCTCTACTTTTCTCCTTTTCATCTTTTCTTCATGGGCTTGTAAAGAACCTTCTAATTCCTCTACCGTAATAGAGTATAAATATTTAGACTACTCAATAGGACACACCACATAATCAAATTTAGGTTTTAGGGAGCGAAAGATCTTTTTTATGACACGCACATCATCTACTCCCTTCCTATATTTACTTAGTTAATTCACAATAGCCATCAATCTTGAACTAAAATCTAAAATAGATTTGGATTCTGTCATTTTTAAAACTTCAAAATCAGTCTTTAGAGTTTGAAGTTTTATCTTCCTTACTACATATCAACTCCTTGGAGAGAATTTTTTAAAAATCTCCCAAGCTTATTTTGAGGTGGTATCATCAGCCACCTTCTCAAACATGACATCATCCAAACATTTATGGATAAGAGTGAGGTCTTGTTGATCTTTCTTTCTTCTCTTTAACATGACCTCCTTTTAATTTGTGGACAATGTTTCTTCATTAACAGATTTTGTATACCCATTGTCTACAATGTCCTAAACATTTTGAGAGCCAAGAATGACTTTCATTCGTAGACATTATTTTTCATAATTTTATCTTGTGAGACGGGGGTATTGATAGGACAACGTACTATTATCTTTCATGGCTCTGATACCACATTATTGAACCAATTAATAATCACACCCGCGAATATATTCACACTAAATATCAATACGAAGAGAGTAACAACAACACCAAATATTAAAATGGGGTAAATATGATACCCAAATAATTAATACAGTAATATTGATGAAAACTTGATAGAGTCAAAAGGCTACTGCTCAGTACTCTTTTATTTCATAAAACTCACAATAATATTACTTTCACACTATTTACTCACAAACTAAGAAATAACTTATGGATTATTCTCTTTACTCTCTATTGCTTCTCTATTTTGGTATGTCCTTCCTAATGAACATAAGTGCTCTCTTTATAAGGAAAAAACTGCCTCATTTGATGTCGCTCATGACATCAATATAAAATAGCAATTCAAACTTCTATGTAAGCAACTTTAAGCTTTTTTGACATTGCTGCAATCTTTACAGTAATTGAGGACTAATGTTGTTAACCTATTGCAGCAAAGGAGGACTATATATATATATATATATATATATATCCCACAAGTTCAGCTTCTAAGCTTATAAGTTTAGAAGTATCACGTAAGTATTTTGGAGAAATCAAGAATAATATTGATGATTAAACTGTTGAGTTACATACTCCTTATATAGGAGAAGATTCCTATACTAGCTTTACTAGGATTCCCACTTCAATACATATTATATTGTTTACATGAGTAGTATTACTACTATAACTAAAATACCTTATTCTAGTCAACTTTAGCCCCATACACAATACATCAGCTTAGTCATATATAATATAGAATTCACTAGTCTAGTCCTAGTGTGACTCTATAACAGTAAACTCATCAGTCAACTTCATTGGACCACTTCCTTTGACATGTTTCCAGTCATCAATTACCTTCATCTTCAATTATATAGTAGAAGAAGCCTATACTAGCTATACTATGAGTCCTACGATACAAAATATATTCTCTACATCATAAGTATTACTACTATAACTAAAACACCTTATCCCAGTCGACTCTAGTCCCATGCACGATACATCAGATTAATAGTACATAATTTAGGATTCACTAGTCTAGTCCTAGTGTGACTCTATTTCTATAGCAGTAAACTCATTAGTAAGCTTCATTGGACATTTTCCTTTGACATGTTCCAGTCATCAACTTCCTCCATCTCCAATACTTCCCCTCAGCTTGCTGCGAAATTCAGCAAAGACTTGTTTTTTCAATGCTTTTGTATGAATATTAGCTAGCTGATCCTTAGACCGCACAAACTGGGTAAGAAGTTGTCATCTGGCCACCTTTTCACGAAAAAATTATATTCCATTTCAACCTGCTTGGTTCTAGCATGCATAACTAGATTAATTATCATGTACAATGCACTTAGTATCATTGTACAACGTAGGAACAGATCAAACTAACACCCCAAGATCATGAAGTATATACATGATCTATGTCATCTTTGCTACAGTGGAGGCTACTCCCCTAAACTCAGCTTCAACACTCAATCGATCTACTGTTGTTTGTTTCTTGGAAACCCAAGAAATACATTTTGCAACTAGGTAGATGTTATTGCTTGTAATTGATCTCCTAGTGGCGGTAAAATCTCCTCAATCAGCATTTGAGTATCCATACAACCTACATGATTATTGTGAAATAAATTTTAGTCCAAAGAGTAGAGTACCATTAATGTACCTGAGAATCCTTTTCACCCCTTGAAGATGTTCAATAAGCATACTTTGAATAAAATGGCTTGCTAAATTCATAGCATGAGTGATATCATGTTGTCACGACCCAAATTAGGCTTGTGACTGGCACTAAGGGGAAAGAATCTCAAAGCAAGCCTTAGCATAAATCCTTTGTTTTTGGGCCTATCCAATTTTTCCCTATCGTAGAAATCAACAATACACCTAAGAACATCTCGATATCATGACCCAATATCCATTAACAATTCAATCGCCACACAATTATACCAATTCTTCTCCAATTACAAAATATAAGTTTATAACTAGCCACTTGACTACAATATGAAAGAAAAAAGATGACTTTAAATAGAGACTGACAAATAGAGACTCTAAGAGCTAAAAAAAAAAAAAAAGGAAACATAGCAATACGATAAATCTCTTGCAACGGCAAGCAATACAGGGTTCACTAGATACTACCAATTCTCACTCTCTAGTGAATGAAATCCTCGGCAATACCACCTGAGTTCTCTATAAAAAGATTTAGCGAGGAGTAAGACACTAGCTCAGTGAGTAATAACACTAAACCACAACCATTTTAATGAGGGACAAGTCAAAAAAGATGCTAGTATGTTAATCAACATAATGAAATCAATGCCCTTTCAGAAACGGTAACAATATTCAATCTTATTTGTCTCATGTAAGAAAAATCAATGTAAATTTTTAGAAACAAACTCATAAAGACACTTTAATATTGATCTTATATATTTCATAGATTTCCAAGGATGAATCATATAATTAGTGTGGCTTTCTACTTAAATAACCAATAACAGCAAACTCCTCATAAAGGAGTTAAATATTCATATCGGTAGATCTCTACTCGAGGGATATAGGTAAGGGTATGCTAGTTCTACCTTCCCACTAGCAAGGGCTTTATCGATAATCTGAAACTACAAGGCGCACCAGGTCTAATGAACCAACTGATAGCTACGAGATTCATCAAGGTGTACTCCCATTTACACTTTTATTCTAATCAATAGAAGCATCTCAAAATCGAACAGAGTATTTAAATCTTATCAAATCATATTATTTCAAAGTTTAAAATTCACATGTCAAAATACTATTTCTCAAATAAGTGTAAAACCCTTTCAATAACAATAATCATATCTTGTAAGAATATTTTCATCTCAAATATCTTTTTAGTATCATATCAAGTAAAAGATTTGTCCCACATTCAAGTTCAAAATAGTCGGTAACACATTTACTTTATAAACCATGTAAAAACCATGAAATTTGTGAAATACAAATTTGTGTTGAGGTTACTACTCACAGTACTCGTGTTGACATACCAAACTTGTCACCTCAAGAAATCTGTAAATCTTCATTCGATCAATCTATAATCACATCCATAACAATTTCATGTTAGCCTCTTCATACAAGAAATTTCATACTAATTTTAGAATGCCCAACCCTCTAGGTTTCATGATTGAATTTACATTTATCAAATTATATCTATATATGCCTATGAATAATTCCATAAGCGCATATCTTTATTTATTTCAATCTATTTATAGAATTTGTTCCTCCAATTCCTTACTAAAAGGTATATACATCTAGTGCAACACCATTGCCTATTGTTTACTCACAACAATAATTTATCTTTGTACCCAAAAAAATCTAGAATCATTAGAAGATAACTCAAGAAAAATAATATATTAACTAGACATTTGACCTTTCTGCCGAGTGCACCTTTTACGGGAAGCAAGTGCAGAATTCAAATTTCTTCTAATATTCACACAATGTTTGATTAATTTGATGACATACATATTCATTTCTTCTTCTTTTTGTGCTGCCTAAAGCTTGCAGCTCTTTACCCCGATTAAAACCTTCAATACTATTATATCAATATATTTCTCCTATTTTGAACTTGAAGCTATATTGCTTCTTCTTCAGAAAAACCTTAATATCCACCTACTTTTATTTCATTTAAGTCAATATACGAAGGCTTACAGTTGAATAATTAACTTCACTCTATTAATTCCTAAGAATTTAACAAATTTCTCTGTTTCTTTAGATCATGATTCTTCAAGTTTAAACCCTAATCTATAGTCATGGAATATACAAATCACATCTATAATTAAAGTTTAGAACCTTACCTTGTTTCCTCCTTCTCTTTTTACTTAACATCCTTGTGCGAATGATCTTTCTCTTCCCAGCTTGCTTCGTTAGATAGAGAGGCTAAACCCACGCCCTTTTTCTCTTCTTTCTTCTTTCAAAAGCTGCTAACTAAGAGTAGTTCCCGTCTAAATTCTTCAACATATCCCTTTTTTTTTTCTTTTCAGTGAGTTATATGGGGTATAGCCCATTAACTTTCTATTTTCTTTATTTGCGGCAATACATTTAATTTAAACAAAAGAAATATTTTGTTTGTTAACAATTTACATACCTTTTTTTTCTTAATATGGGGTACTACATTCTCCCCATCTTATGAAATTCGGTCCCCGAATTTAAAGTGCTTACCTTATGATCGGAATATATATGAGAATACCTAACTCGCATGATATCTTCAGATTCCTGGGTAGCTTTTTCAATGGTATGGTTTCTCTGTTAACTTACGATAACCCAATTTATTAGACTGTAATTTCCTTGTTTGTCAAACAATAGTCACTACCCCTTCTCTTATGTCAAGTTATCATCAAGTTGTATAGCCGGTGGCTCAAGCATATGGTATGAGTATGATATATATTTTATTCGTAGACATAGAACATTGGACGAGTAAAATACATCTCATAGGGAAGTTCCAAATGATACAACACTACTCTCACTTGGTCAAGAAGTCTTATGTGGCCTTACAGATCCCGAGTTTGATTTATCTTATTCTTCTTTTTCTATTGAATTGCTTCATGCCTTTTATGGAGGGATTCCAAGGAAAATTTGGTATCCAACTATTTCCTCTATATACACTTTCCTCTCATATGTATAACTAAGACTTTTATCAGTTTGAAACTATGTGCAACTTCTGTACCTATAGCAACCAGTACTAAGTCAGATCCCAAATTGTAATACATTATACGCATCAACTTCAAATTATTTGATGCGGAAATGACATCATCTACTATACACAGTTTCATATAGAGTCCTTTAAAAGCTTGATTGTAAGTTTTTTTTTTGTAGGCGAATTCTGCTAATGGTAAGTAAACATCCTAACCACACAAAAAATCAACAATACAAGCTCTTACTATATCCTTTAAGATTTCTATTGTACGCTCAAAATATTTGTCTATATATAGACGAACTGTAGTACTAAAATCTATATGTACACCCAATATTTCATGGAATGATTTTCAAAAGTGTGAAGTAAATAATGATACTTTGTTAGATATGATAAGCACTGAAATTCATGGAGTCAGTCAATTTTGTTAATCGGTACTTCAACAGATGTTCCTCCATTTTATTTGGCTTTGAACTATAAGGAGTGTGATGACATCGTAAGTCAATCTACAAATACCCATATAGGGTCATAACCTCTTAGGATTCGTGGTAGCGCAGTTAAAAAATCAATAGTAACTCCTTTTCAGTTTCCATTCTCGAATCTTAAATTGTAGTAGTAGTAGTAGTCATGTTAGTTTCTTATACTTATCTTTAACATGTTCACAAGTAAGCCATTGGAAATGAAGTTAGCAATATCATTCTTTTTAAGTTCCCACCAGTACACATGCTTTAGTTATCTTAGTAGATCCAGGATCTATAATGTGTTAAGAGCTATGGCTTCATCATCTATATTCGATCATCATAATCAGCCACTTACTCCAAAAGTGACATAACTGTCAATACTTATATACATGTCTTTACTCACTCTAACCATATTTCCATATTCACCCAATTCTCCTCCTTGTATTAGGTGATCTCGATGTGCTCTACCAATAAAGACTTGTCCTGAAAATAAGCCAACAATGTCTTTGAGTTTCTTTTATATCCATATCCTCGAGTATGTACACATCTTAGGTCATAAATCTATTCGCTAGAGCTATATGTCAAATAGATAACGGATTTTCTTCTCAATGCATTAGCTTTAATATTTTCATTTTCCATGTGAGACCAAATAGTAAATTTTATAGCCATCAATTAGTTTCCTCCAGTGGTGAAAGTTGAAGACTAAAAATTTTCCTTTGGAACATAAATACTAAGGTCTTGTAGTATGTATAAATCTCATTGGTTTCACTGGATAAATAGCACATCTAAGCCTCTACAACAAGTACTATTGAGAGTATTCTTAAATTATGAGAGTGAAAGTTCTATTCCTAGTAATTTAGTTTTCTCGAAGCATAAGCTATTACACGATCATTCTATATGAGAACTTATTTCAATTAAACCCTCAAAGCATCACAAAGCACCATGAATTTCTCATAACCTATCAGTAGCACTAAAACTTGTATGGTGGTAAATAGATCTTGAAAAATTGTAGGTTCCGCTCAATTTTTTCATCTACCAACTTTTATTGTGCTTAGTTGATTAGTTACATTGTTCTTCTAAAGACATCTCAAAACATATATTTTTCGAAGACCGTCAAGCTCAAAAAGGGTGAGTCCTTGTAGTGTCTGAACCAAAGTATTGAGACTATCCTTTTATTCATTCTAGCCAAGAGAATACGCTCAAGTACCAACACTAACCATTGGCACAAATCTTCCAAGTAATCTCTTTATAGCGACTGGAGCATATATAAGTCCAAAAGATATCGCAAAAAACTTTTTAATGCCTCTATCAAGTTTTGAAAGCTATATTAAAATATTTCCTCCAACTCTAGACTTATGAGAACCAACCAAACGATCAATATTTGAGAATTAGGTGGTTTCGTGTAACTAATCAAATAAGTCGTTTGTAGAAGATAATGGATACTATTGCATATCGTGACATAGTTCAGCTATTAGTAGTCAATAATATTCCCAAGTACTTGAGCCCTTTTTTTTTCACAAGATATTTGTGTACAATTGAGTCCTATAGAGCACTTCTCGGTAGGTCCACCAACCATTACTTAGCTCACTTTACTATATTAATATCATATGATATGGAGGTATCAAAATGGGCTAGGTGTTAGGTCCCAATTTACTTCTTATATGGGCGGTAGTTGAAGAAAATCCATAGAAAACACAATCTACTTCTCTCACTAATGGTTTTTTCCAACTAGGTGTATGGTCTATTTCATGCCTTAACACATACCATTTTTGTTACCATAGATAGGAAGCATACGAATTTTTCATCACTGGTCACTAAGTCACAACAATTAAAGATACAAAATTTCTTATTCCTTTAACTCCCATTCTCGTCTTCTTTTAAAAAAATAGGTTCATTGATTTTGAATGAAACTATCTTCTCATGGCATTTGAGAGTATTATGAGAGGAAAATAATTCATTCACACACAATGACATATCAATTAAACCATGTAAATATGATCTGATTAGTTATGTTATATTTTCCCTCAATTCTATCTTGACAAGCATTGTATACATGTCAAACCAAAGAAAAATATCCCAAAGGAGTATAAACCAATAAAAGTATTGCCTAATTTCTTGAACTCACAATTTCCAACTCTTTACTACAATTTTCATAGAAGGACTTCTCGAATGACCCTTTGATTGACAACTTATCACATTACATATTTCCAATCCCTTAGCAATATCAACTACCTCAAAGTAAGTTAAGGTCTTCATTCGTAAGGCGGTTTATGGGCTAACAAACCCTCCAACAAACCTCTAAATAATACTTCGTTAGATAATAAAGAGGAAGCATATCTAGCCTATTGAAGAATCTGGGTCATATATTGGTTCAATTCATATTTGAACAAATTTCTTAAACTTCTCTTCCAGTTACACACTTTCAACGGTCAAGAAAGAAACAATCCATAAATAGCTTAGTGAATCGTCTCCTATCGATGGTGTTCTCTTATTGGTATTCTTAACTATACAATATTATACAATATATTTTGACATGTTCACTATCTGTACACGGTCAGATCAAGAATAAACTTGTTGGAACATCCTAAGACTCGCAAAGCTTTAAGTATTTCACCCAAGAATCTTTACCAAAAATCTCTAGGATCTTTGAGTTGTTAGAACCTACGAATCTTGGAGGCTTCATCTCTTAGAAACTTCCAAGCATATTTTTTTGAAAATTTGAATCTTTCTAGTTGGTTGAAGATGGTATTGGAACCTATATGTTGCTTAATTTCATTCATTATGTCCATTAATATTGGTGACTCATTACAGAAACATATGTTTCTTAACAGTAACACTCTCATAATTCTAAAGTGGTAGAGTAGTTCTCTTTCTGGAAAGAGATATATTAAATTTCACATATTTGCAAGAAAATTCCTCAAAGTGGCATTACAACATTTTTCTTGGACTTTTCAACTACTTCAGTTAGCTCCCTTTAATTGGAGGGGACGGGTGTTCACAAAGGGGTGCCCTTGATACCTATAAACCTTCATAATATTCTTGTTATGAAATGAATAAGTTTAAGACATGTAATAGATAGATAGGTAACATTGTTAGATTCATCTAGTTGACCTGATTAGTCACACACACAAGGCAGAGTAACAAAGGAAGACAAGACACATCGTATCATGTCCTCACAGAATCACGATTATAGAAATTGACGGCAACATAACCATAATTGAGATTCTACTGCTAACATATGCTCCATATATCACGGGAATAACTTAGACTCTGATACCAACTTTGTCACGACCGAAATTTGGTTTATGACCGGCACTAAGAGGAAAGAATCCCAAAGCATGCCTTAATATAAATCTACAATAAATCGGATAGAGTTTCCTTTGTTTTTGGGACTATCCATTTTTTTCCTGTCTTAGAAATCAACAATACAGCTAAGAGCATCTCAATCTCATAAACCAATGTCCATCAACAATTCAATCGCCACACAATTATACCAATCCTTCTCCAATTAAAAAAAAGAAGTTTATAACTAGCCACTTGACTACAATATGAAAGAATAAACATGACTCTAAATAGGGACTGTCAAATGGAGAGACTCTAAGAGTTCAAAAAAAAGGAAACATAGAAATTCAATAAATCTCTTGCCACGTGAAGCAATATGGGGTTCATCGGAGGCTACCAATTCTCACTTAATGAAATACTCGTCAATACCACTTGAGTTCTGTATAAAAATATTTAACAAGGAGTGAGACGTTAGTTCAGTGAGTAATAACACTTAACCATAACCATTTTAATGAGGGAAAAGTTAGAAAATATGCCAATATGCTAATCAACATAATGAAATCAATGCCCTTTTAGAAATGGCAAAAATATTCAATCTAATCTATCTCATGTAAGAAAAATCATTGTAAATCTTAGAAAAAAACTCAGAAAAACACTTTCATATCAGTCTTATATATTTGGGAGGTTTCCAAGGATGAATCATGTAATCAGTGTGGCCTTCTAATTAAGAAGTAACCAATAACGGTGAACTCCTCATAAAAGAGTTAAATATTCATATCGATATCCCTACTCGATGGATATCGGGAATGATATGCTAGTTCTACCTTCCCACTAGCAAGGGCTTTATCGGTAATCTGCAAGGTGCGTTAGGTCTAACGCACCCGCTGTTAGCTACTGACACGACCCATACCATCGTGATTGACATCCACACTAACCCTCCGGTGGGAGAACCATTAATGCTAATTAATTAATCAACTCTTATTAGATACTAAAGCATTTAAGTTACGGAACCAAATTAAACACTAAGGAAAGAAAATAGAGTTCCCATAAACTCTAAACAAAAGTCTACCAATAAAATTAACATTGCAGAAGTAATGCCTAGAACCTGAAAGTCACTGTACCAAACCATCTAACAATGAACCGAAAGTCTAAACAAGAAGGGTTACAACCCTAAACTGATGAAGTAATAACTACTAGAAAGTCTAAGTCCGAAATATGGACATACACGAAAAGAGAACTCATGGCAACCTGGAAGAACTGGCTCACCCTTGAATTCGATTAGGAATCACTTATCTTCTAAATGAGGGTCTGTCAATAGCTCCTTGAAGATGCCCTGTACTTAACAATGAAAGAGCAAGTGCAGTATCAGTACCCAACTATAGTGTATTGATAGGATCAAGCGGCTATCCCACTAAATGCAAAATAAGTAAGTCACTCCTTCAATATAATAGCATGCATATATCGAACCTATGCAATATCATCATCATTTACGGACAACGAATAGTTTCACATTTCTCAAGATAAACAATTATATCAAATCATTAGTCCTCTCATGTAACCTAAACCCAAACATTTAGCATACCGGAACATCGTAAACGATCCAATGCTTATGTCGAAATGTCACAACCAATCCCATAATTATGTCGGAATGTGGCAATCGATCCAAGTTAGTGTGTCGGAATGCAACACCCGATCCATTCAACAAGCCACAATTACAATCACAAAATGCCTTCTCACAATCATGCAATTAAGTCATGATTCATGGCATTCATCATTCAAATATCCTCATTAACAATAAATGTGATAAATAATGCAACATTGTTATACAAACATGTATCATAATGAAGCAAGAACATACATCACACAGTCATAGCATCACAACTATATCTACCTCGAAATAAGCTTGAAACCCTTGAGAAACTTGATTCTTCAATTTTCTGATTTGCTCCACTTGTTCTTGGTCTACAAACAATCATAATAATATGGAAATCAATAAACAATCACTAATTACCCCGAATTACCAACAATTCTATGAACCCTAGATCAAACTCATGATCCCAATCTCCCAATTAGGGATGTTTCCATCATAAATTCTAGATCAAAAACCCTCTCCCAATGCTAACTACCTATTAGATTACGTTATACGGATCGAAAAACGGAATTAGGGAGTGAAAATCTTACCTTTAGCCTCAAGAATGGTGGAAAACTGTCAAGAAAAGATTTGGGTTTGTTCCTTAGCTTTCAAGTTTGAAAATTTCAGAATAGAACTTTTTTGAGGTTTATTTATGACTTTAAGTCGTGTCTGGCCCGCCACAGCAGTCCTTACCCCACTATAGCAGCCCCGCCCTGGCGATATAAATCACCGCTAAAGCAGCTTGCATGAAACACTAAGTTATTTTAATAATTCCAATGCCCCCATTTCACAATTCACCTTCGACCAACAACACTCAGAAAATACCTTTCACGCTAAGATCAATTTCAGGAGTTCTACTCGCCCGAATTCAATCCCGTAAAGTCGTACGGGTTCCTTAATGACTTATCTATTTAATCATGTAATCAAAATTATAATTAAATCACCAGATTGTTACCAAATTTTTCTACACCTTAATGACTTCGATTTTGTCCAAATCTAAACTAGGTTGGGAAATTTCAAGTTACCACAAAAAAGTTTTTCGACCTAAAATTTTTCCCCATTGGCTTTTCTATAACGACGGAACCCATTCATTACAATAGATACCAATTACCTATCACTTGTCCCTAAGTGACAAACTTAGGACAAATAGGCTATGGAAAGAATGGAGTAGTACCCGCATCGACGAACAATTGGGGTTACTTGTCTCACATGTCCCTCTCAATTTCCCAAGTAGCTTCCTCAACTGGACGATGCTTCCATTGAACTTTCACGAACTTAATTTCCTTGGTCCTCAGCTTTCGGACATTACGATCAAGAATTGCAATCAGTTCTTCCTCATATTGGAGGTCTTTGTCTAGCACAATTGTTTCCCACTTAATGATATAATCCCTATCACCATGATATCTCTTCAACAAGGACACATGAAATATCGGATGAACTCTCGATAGCTTAGGAGGTGAAGCCAATCTATAAGCCACTACCTCTACACATTCAAGAATCTCAAAGGGACCAATGAATCGTGGACTTAGCTTAGCTTTCTTGCCAAATCTCATCACCCCTTTCATGGGTGATACCTTAAGAAGAACATTCTCCCCGATCCAAAATGTCATGTCTCTTACCTTATGATCTGCATACTTCTTCTGTCTACTCTAGGCTACTAAAAGCTTAGCTTGAACACTCCTCAACTTATCTTGAGCATCATTCAATAAATCAACCCCCAAAGATTTCACATCTCCAGCCTCGAACAATCCTATAGGTAATCTACATTCCCTCCCATATAATGCCTCAAACATTGCCATATCAATGCTGGAGTGATAATTATTATTATAAGAGAACTCACACAAAGATAATAACTTATCCCATTGTCCTCCAAAATCAATCACACATGCCCACAACATGTCTTCCAACACTTGAATAGTCCTCTCGGACTGCCCGTCCATCTGTCAATGGAAAGCAGTACTAAAAGTGAGTTGTGTGACCAATCCATCATGTAATTTCCTCCAAAACTTGGAGGTGAACTGCGTACCACGGTCTGAGATGATAGAAAGGGGCACCCCATGCAACCTCACTATCTCTTTCACATAAACCTTAGCCAATTGTTCAATATTATAATCTATTCTTACTGGAATAAAATGGGTTGACTTAGTTAATCTATCAACCACTACCCAACTAGAATCAAACTTTGCCAAAGTCTTGGCAAGACCAACCACAAAATCCATGGCTATCCTCCCCCACTTCCATTCCAGAATTGGCATTCTTTAAAGCAAACATGCAGGCCTTTGATGTTCACATTTCACTTGTTAGAAATTATGACAGTTAGCAAAAACTCCGCTAAATCCTTCTTTATGCCCATCCACCAATAAATTCACTTCAAATCTTGATACATCTTGGTCACACCCGGATGAATGGAATATTGCAAACCATAGGCCTCTATTAGCAACTTTTAATCAAGTCATCAACTCGATGGACACAAATTCTTCCTATAAAACTAAGTACACCTACTACATCAAGAGTGGTCTCTTGTACCTTACCCATTACAGTCTTCTTCTTATGTTCACTCAAAGTTTCATTATTAAATTGTTTGACCTTGATCTATTCAATGAATATGGCCCTTACTTCAATGCTAGCTAACATCCTACATTTTTCTGAGATGCCCAATTGCATGAATTTAGACTCTAAGGTCTGAATTTCCTTAGCCAAAGGCCGTCTAGTTACACTCAAGCAAGCTAAACTAACCATACTTACCGCCACTTACCCTGATGGTATTGAATGGTGACGTTGTAGTCTTTAAGTAACTCCATCCACCTTCGTTGTCTCAAATCTATATCCTTTTGAGTGAACACATGCTGCAAACTACGATGATTAGTAAACACCTCACATTTAACACCATAAAGGTAATTCCGCCAGATCATAAGAGCAAACACTACCGCTGCCAACTCCAAATCATGTGTTAGATAATTCCTCTCATGCACCTTCAATTGACGGGAGGCATAAGTTATAACATTCTCATCCTACATCAAAACAGGACCCAAACCAGATTATGAAGCATCACGATAAATAATAAATCTTTACCTTCCACCTATAATGCTAGGATAGGTGCGGTGGCTAAGAGAGTCTTAAGCTTTTGAAAGGTATCCTCACATCTTTCAGTCCATTCAAAGTGCATCTCCTTTTTGGTCAAATTTGTTAAGTGAGTGGCAATAGGAACAAAATTCTTCACAAATCGACGATAGTAGCTAGCGAGCCCTACAAAACTCCTAACTTTCGTCACATAGCTAGGCCGAACCAAATTCATAACCACCTCAATCTTTTGGGGATCTATTATTGCCCATTCTATTAAAACAACATTCCCCAAAAATGCAATTGAAGTCAACCAAAATTCACACTTTGAAAATTTAGCATACAACCTTTGTTTCCCAAGAACACCCAGAACAATAGAAATAATGGTCGGCTTGCTCTTCCTCACTTTTTGAGTAGGCCAAAATTTCATCAATAAAGACTATGAATCAAGAAATGGCTTGAACACCCCATTCATTAAACTCATAAAGGTTTCGGGCGCTTTTGTCAAACCAAAAGACATAACTAGAAACTCATATTACCCATAGCGAGTGCTAAACGTCATCTTGGGCACATTCTCAAGCCTAATTTTCAAATGATGGTAGTCGAACCTTACATAAATCTTGGAGAAAACTGATGCATCTTGCAATTTGTCAAAAAGATCATTTATTCAAGTCAAAGGATACTTGTTTCAAATAGTGACTCTATTCAATTGCCGATAATCAATATATATTCTCATACTACCATCATTTTTCTTATCAAACAAAATTGGACACCCCATGGGGAAGCGCTAGGATGAATAAATCCCTTAGCAAGAAGCACTTGGATTTGAGCCTTAAGCTCTCTTAATTCTTTCGGAGCTATGCAATATGGAGGGATAGAAATGGGGTGGGTACCATGTTCTAAATCAATGTAGAAGTCTATATCTCTATCCGAAGGCATACTAGGCAAGTCATTAGGAAACAATTCTCTAAATTCTAACACCATAGGAATAGACTCAATAGATGGAGTCTCAACCTCAACATCCGTAATATGAGCTAAACAACGCTGCCCTACCAATTTTATTGCCCGAATGGAGGATATGATCTTAGCTTGCTTAGGTTTGTACACTCCTTACCACTCTAATTTTTTCCTTTCCCAAAATTTCTAGAGTCACACACTTAGTATTACAATTAAGCACAACATAATTGGGGGACATCCAAGTCAAGCCTAAAATTATGCCAAAGTCAGTCATATCCCAAATCACCAAATCAACCTAAGTCTGAAAACCCATAAACAAAATAGGGCAAGCACAATAGAATGGGTGACTATGATGGACTTTTCAACGAGGGTAGAAACATGGATGGGGGTCTCAAGTATAATCATAGCGAATTCTGAGGTAAATCGCACGGATACGTATGAATAAGTAGAACTTGGATCAAATTACACATTAGCCATCTAGTCACAGACAAGAATACTACCTTTGATCAGTGCATCACATGTCTTTGCCTCATTCTTTCCTGGAAAGGTGTAACAATGAGCCATATCCTCATGTAGAGGACTTCCCTGCATGGTTGCATGTTACCCCTGTCTCCATTATCATTTCCTCTACCTCCATGGCCTCGTTGATTACCTCCTTGCCCACCTTGTGGATGCCCTCGACCATTATTACCATTTCCCATGGGTACCACAGTTGTAGTTTGCTGCTGCGCGGAATCCAACACACGTGGGTGGGGGTAATCTCTCCTTAAATGCCCAGGTTCTCCACAATTATAGCAAGTACGATAAAAAGATTGTTTGCTGCCCGTTGAAGACGCAACTCCCTAGCTATCCTAAATCATATTATGAGGTGGAGTTTCCAAGTAATTACCTGTAGAGGCAGGCTTAGCGGGCTGAATTGGTTTGGCTGCAAGTGTCGGCCTCCCTGACCCTTTGAAATAAGAACCTTAAAAGTTACCCGAGTTCTTGGCCCTTATAGCCAATGCCTTTGCCTGATCGTCTAACCTCACCCCCTACACTTTCTTAACAAAGTATGTTACTGCATTAAAGTTCCTTCCTGCATAGGTCATATGAACATATAATACCTGCAACTCAAAATATAGCCCCTTAATAAATAAACGGATCATCTCTTCCTGTCGCTAACTGCGTAGCATATCTAGACAAGGCATGAAACTTGGCCTCATAAGCAGCCATAAACATACCAACTTGCTGCAAAGCCATGAACTCACCTTTCCTACGATCCCTCAAAGTCCTAGGCACATATTTCTCCAAGAAAAGGGCATAAAACCGGGTCCATGTAAGTGGAGGTCAAACTGAAGATCCATATTCCATATAAGCTCTCCACCACTACGTAGCCTCACCTTGAAATTGAAAAGTCACAAACTCAACCCTGTACTGATGGACAATTCCCAACTTATGAGTCCTCTCATAGCATTCTATGATAAACTCATAAGCATCCTCACTCTCAGAACCATGAAATACAGGAGGCTTTAGCTTCAAAAACATGGTCACGTTCATTACCAGTAATAACAGGACCCAATAAAGGACAAAAGAAAGCATCATTACCTCCATTTCCACCCACCTTAGGGATAGTGATAGCAATATGAGGATTTCTGGGAGCTTAAGGTGCTTGAGCAAAAGAAAGCACTCCAGGACCAACCAACCCTTTCAGGAAAGATATGATATGTTGAGCTAACACTGGGTCTATAGGAGGAACACATGTAGTCTCAGTCTGCATCTCTTTCTCTTGTCCGACCTCTTCAACATTCTCAACCTCAGCATTATCCTCTATCTTTTCATGATGTAATGGAGAGACCTCATTTTGGGGAGCATTTTCAATCGGTACCACATCGCTAGTAGGCGCCACTCTTCCTTGGCCACTACCTTTATCTCTTCCTCTGCCCCTGCCTTGATCACGACCTATCGCTGCAGATTCCTCAGTTGGTGCATTGACGGGAGCTATGGGTCTGACGCCGTTGTATCTAGTGTTAACCGCCTATTGACAGAAGAGTGAACAAGGTTAGATACTAATTTAAATCGACAGATACTAATTGGAATCAAGTTATAGCACGAAAGGAGACTAGAGAAAATAGAGAGATTTCCTAAAGTCATATAGCCTCTCGAAGAAAAGTATAGACGTCTCAGTACCGTTCTACAAGACTCTACTAGACTCGTTTTGGTACATCAATATCAACAAACCTAGGCTCTGATACCAACTTTATCACGACCCAGACCATCATGATTGGAACCCACACTAACCCTCCAGTGGGAGAACTATTAATGCTAATTAGTTAACCAAGTCTAATCAGATACTAAAGCATTTAAGTTACGGAAGCAAGTTAAATACTCAGAAAAGAAAATAGAGTTCCCATAAACTCTAAACAAAAGTCTACCAACAAAACTAATATTGCGGAAGTAATTCCTATAACCTGAAAGTCAATGTACCAAAACTTCTAACAATGAACCGAAAGTCTAAACAAGAAGGGTTACAACCCCAAACTAACGAACTAATAACTAAGTAGAAAGTATAAGTTCGAAATGCGAACATACACAGAAAGAGAACTCATGATAGCCCAAAAGAACTCGCTCACTCTTGAATTGGATTGGCGATTACTGATCTTCTAAACGAGGTCTGTCAATAGCCGCTTGAAGATGCCTTGTACTCAACAAAGAAAGAGCAAGTGCAGTATCAGTACACAACCACAGTGTACTGGTAGAATCATGCGGCTATCCCACTAAGTGCAACATAAGTAAGTCATTACATCAATATAATCACATGCGTATATCGAACATATACAATATCATCATCATTTATGGATAATAAACAGTTTCACATTTCTGAAGATACATAATTATATCAAATCATTGGTCCTCTCATGGAACCTAAACCCAAATAGTTAGCATATCGAAACGTGGTACCCGATCCAATGTTTATGCCGTAACATGGCAACCGATCCCATAATTATGCCGGAACGTGGCAATCGATACAAGGTCGTGTATCAAAACGTAACACCTGATCCATTCAATAAGCCACAATCACAATCACAAAGTGCATTCTCATAATCATACAATGAAGTCATGATTCATGGCATTCATCATTCATATATCTTCATTTATAATTAATGTGATCAATAATGCAACATTCGCATACAAACATGTATGATAATGAAGCAAGAACAAACATACATCACATAATCATAGAATCAAGGCCATCTCCTAGCTCAAAACAATCTTGAAACCCTTAAGAAACTTGATTCTTCCCTTTTTGGATTCGTTCCGCTTGTTCTTGGTCTACTAGCAATCATAATAATACGAAAATTAATAAACAATCATCAATTACCCAGATTACCAATAATTCTATAAACCCTAGGTCAAATTCATGATCCCAATCTCCCTATTAAGGCTGCTTGCATCATAAATTCTAGATCAAAAACCCTCCCCCATCACTAACTACCCATTAGATTACATTCTATGGATCAAAAAACGGATTCGGGGAGTGAAAATCTTACCTTAGCCTCAAGAACGGTGGAAAACTGCCAAGAAAAGACCTGGGTTCGTTCCTTAGCTCTCCAGTTCGAAAATTGCAGAATAGAATATTTTTGGGGTTTATTTACGACTTTAAGTCACGTCTAGCCCGCCACAATGGTCCTCACTCTGCTATAGGGGCCACGCCCTAGCGACGAAAATCACCGCAAAAGCGGCTTGCATGAAACAGTGAGATATTTTCATAATTCCAATGCCCCCATTTCACAATTCACCTTCGACCAACGAAACTCAGAAAATACCTTTCACACTAAGATCAATTTCGGGAGTTCTACTTGCCTAAATCCAATTTTGTAAAGTCTTACGGGTTCCTAACGACTTATCTATCTACTCATGTAATCAAAATCATAATTAAATCACGCAATTGTTACCAAATTTCTCTACACCTTAATGACTCCAATTTTGTCCAACTCTGGACTAGGTTGGAAAATTTTAAGTTACTACGAAAGAGTTTTTCGGCCCAAAATTTTTCCCCGTTGGCTTTTCTTTAACGACGGAACCCAATCGTTATTGCTACGTATACGAGATTCATCAAGTTCTACTCCCATTTATACTTTTCTCGTAATCAGTGAAAGCATTTCAAAATCGAACGGAGCATTTAAATCTTATCAAATCATATTATTTCAAATTTTAACAATCATAGGTCAAAATACTATTTCTCAAATAAGTGTAAAACCCTTTCAATAACATTAATCATATCTTGTAAGAATATGATCATCTCAAATAAATTTTTTAGTATCATATAAAGTAAAAGATTTTTCCCACATGCATGTTCAAAACAGTGGGTACATTTACTTTATAAACCATGTAAAAATAATGAAATTTGTAAAATATGAATTGTGGTGAGATTATTACTCACACTACTCGTGTTAAGATGCCAAAGTTTTCACCTCAAGAAATACGTAAAGCTTCCTTTGATCAATCTATAATCACATTCATAACAATTTCATGTTAACATCTTCATACAAGCTAATTCATACTAATTTTAGAATGCCCAACCCTCTATGTTTCATTATTGTATTTCCATTTATCAATTTATATCTATTTATGCTATGAATAATTTCATAATCTCATATCCTTATCCATTTCAATCTATTTATAGAATTTCTTCCTCCAATTCCTTACTAAAAGGTATACGCACCTGGTGCAGCACCACTGCCTATTGTTTACTAACAACAATATTTTATCTTTTTACCAGAAAAAATCTAAATTCATTAGAAGATAACTCAAGAAAAATAATTTATTAACTAGACATTTGACCTTTCTACCGAGTGCACCTTTTACGGGAAGCAAGAGCAAAATTCAAATCTCTTCTAATATTCACACATTTTTTGATCAATCTGATGTCATACATATTAATTTCTTCTTCTTTTTTGTGTTGCCTAAAAGCTTGAAACTCTTTAACCAATTTAAATTTTCAATACTATGATATCGATATATTTCCCATGTTTTGAACTTGAAGTTATATTGTTTCTTCTTCAGAAAAACCTTAATATCCACCTACTTTTATTTCATATAAGCCAATATACAGAGGCTTATAGTTCAATAGTTAAATGAACTCTGTTAGTTCCTAAGAATTTAACAAATTTCTGCATTTCTTTAACTCATGATTCTCCAACTCTAAACCCCAATATATAGTCATGGAATATACAAATCACATCTATAATTCTAGTTCAGAAACTTACCTTGTTTCCTCCTTCACTTTTTACTTAACAACCTTGTGTAAAGGATCTTTCTCTTTCCAGCTTCCTTCGTTATCTAGAAAGGCTAAACCCAAACCATTTCTCTCTTTTCTTTTTTTTTCAAAGTTGCTGACCAAGATTACTTTCCTTCTAAATTCTTCAACATAGCCTTTTTTTTGTTTTAACGTGAGTTATATGGGCTATGGCCTAGTAACTTTCTATTTTCTTTATTTTAGCAATACATTTAATTTTAACAAAAGAAATATTTTGTTCATTAACAATTTACATACCTTGTTTTCTTAATATGGGGTATTACACATGTATTGTGAGGGTCAAGTACTGAAGAGCCCCCACTATCATTCTGTATAAGGAGGCATTTGCAAGACTTCCCACTACTTTATGTAAACCATATTTTTCATCCAAAGGAGTGGCTACAGCCTTTGTCAAGGTCATATTTGTCTTGTCCAACAACTCAACAACATACTTACTCTGACTTAAGTGAATTTCCCCTTCAAAATACTTAACTTGTACTACTAGAAAGAAGTGTAAAGGGCCAAGATCTTTCATAGCAAACTCTTTCTGAAGGTGTAGAACCAACTCTGAGACATGGATGGATAAATTCCTATGACAATAATATCATCTACATATAACAAGAGAAACATTGCACCTTTGTGAGTTTGCAATGTTAATAAAGAGGGATTTGTCTTACGACAAATGAAACAAAGGTGTAAGACATGTATGCTAAACCTATCAAAATAGGATCTTGGTGCTTGCTTAAGACCATAGAATGCCTTTTTAAGTAGATACACGTGTTGAGGATACCTGGGATCAGTAAATCCAGGACGTTGACTTATGTACACCTCTTGTAGGAAACCATGGAGAAAGGAATTTTTGACAACTAGTTGTCTAACTTCCCGCTTTGAAGTAATAGTAATGGCTAGAACAACCTTAATAGTTGTTTCTTTAACCACGTGGCTAAATGTTTCTTCAAAATCTATCCCTTTGAGTGCGAGAAACCCCTTTCCACAAGTCTGGCCTTGTATCTATCAGTTGTTTCATTAACATTTAATTTTGTCTTAAACACCCATTTTGAACCAACCAATTTTATACCTGGAGATTTGGGCACCAATATCCATGTCTTGTTAGTATGTAAAGCATTGATTTTGTCCTACATTGGTGCAAGCCAATGAGGTGACCTTAGTGCTTTCTTAGAAGCATTTGGTTCCCTCAAAATTTCATTGCTGATATGAGCAACAAATGATAGGTGATGTCCCTTCACCTTGTGTCTGGTGATCATATGATGCCCTTGTGGTGCAGGAAGTACCTCAACTGGTACATCAACTAAATTAGTTGATTATAGTGTAGAATTTTCAAGTTGATGAACAACCGGTACATCAATTAAAATAGTTGATTGAAGTGTAGTATCTTTAGGTTGATGATGCTCATTTACAGGACATGTAAGTGCAATATGTTCCTCACCGCCACTAGCAGATCCAGAATCTGTATTTGGAGTCTCTATACTACTGTATGGATAATCACTTTCAACCTGTTCCTTATGATCATCATTTGATACTGCACATGATGGGTCAATAGCACTCTTATCATCAAGGATTATTGCGTAATAGTAGCACGTACTTCCTCTAAATTATGAATATCATGTGCTTGTTGTTTAGAGAAAAGTTCAACAAAAGTAGCAAGATGACGTGAGACATCAATGTTATTCTGAGATTGACTTTGATACACATATAGGGTAATGTGTTTTCATCAAACACAACAAATGTCTGGATATGTACATTCTCCTTGTAGAGGGATGATAAAATATATATCCTTTGTGTAAGTTCTTGTACCCTATGAACACACAAGGGTAAGTCTTTGGAGTGAACTTGTTGCTACCCTTGATATGTGGAAAACATCTACACCCAAACACTTTTAGGTTATTCTAATCAGATTGATCTTCATACAACTTAACAAATGGAGTCACCATCTTTAGGACTGGGGAGGGCAATCTTTTAATTAGGAACACAGAAGTGAGGAAATCTTCAACCCATAGAAACAAAAGTAGGTTAGCATGAAGTAGTAGAGTTAAGGCAGTCTCCACAATATGCCTATATTTTATTTTTGAAACTCCATTTTGTTCGGGTACGTTAGGGTATGAAATATGCCTCACAATGCCATAATATTCCAAATGCTTAATGAAGCCTGCTTTGATAAACTCACCACCTCCATCACTGAAATATCTTAATTTCTTTAGAAAACTGCTTTTCCACTATTTTCTTGAATTTTACAAAAACCTCAAAAAAATTAGATTTCTTTTTCAGTGGATGTATCCATGTATATATTGTTTGGTCATCTACAAAAACGACATAATATTTGATATGTTGAGAAGATTCAACAGGAGCAGGTCCCCATGAGTCACAATGAATTTTCAATAAATGTTCTTCTCAATTTTAATTCTCAAACCTAATGGAAGTTAACAACTTTTGCCCAACTGACAGCTAGAACAAACAGTAGGCATTTTATTCCAACTGCTAACATTGATGCAACTATAACTACTTAAAATTTTTAAAGGCTTCAAACTATGGTGTCTTAATCTAGTATGCCACATTTTGTATGATGTGTTCTAATTGTGTGCAATAGTTAAAGCATAAAGATTGTTATCTTCCAAGCATAGAGTCCATTCCTTTTAAATCCCTTGGCCAATAGTGTCCTTGTAATAATTTCCTTTATAAAAATGTTAGTTTCAACAAACTCAAAAGTACAACAATTATCCTTTGCAAGTTTACTAACTGAGAGTAGATTTTTATTAATCTTAGGAACTACTAGAACTTCTTTTAACTTTAGGTCAGATCCTGATATGTTCCTAAAAGATGGTATGTCTAACTTTTATCTATTTCCAATAATGATTTTATATGGTCCATTGTAGTGTTTAAGATCAGTTAAAAACTTGAGTTATTTGTCATATGACTACTTGCTCCTGAGTCCACATACAAGGTGTCATCAGTAGTGTTTTATAGATTAGTAGCAGCCAATACTTGTGGTAGCTCATATGCCATTTGGTAAGAGTAGTCCCACATGTAGAAACACTTAAGAGTACTATAGTTATTCCTAGCACAAATTTTACATGCATCATAGTTGTTCCTATCCAGACTTCCACTTGAAGGGCTGTTCTGAGGACCTGGTCCATATTTACTATTATAAGAATTTGTTCCTTGTCTAGATTGCTTAAAGCCTCTTCCCTTGGAATCAAAGTTATTGTTTCCTCTTCTTTGAGAGTAGATTCCTCTTCCCGTTCCCCTTTTGAGTAGAGAATGACATGTTATGATTTTTTTGTGGCACTTCTTCATCATCCTCCCTCATACCAAAACCCCTGAAAGCATTAACAAATTGATTGAGAGTGGATATGGTGTCTTACCTAGCATGAAAATTCTGAAAGTCTTATACTTGAGACCTAGAACTCTAACAAGATGGTGAAGTGAGGAGGTCGATATAGTGTTAGTAGAAGAGGTCATTGCAATTCGATATTGTGGTTATTCCGATTTTGATCTAATACACATTAAAGAGCAGAAACTTTAAAGATCTGATACCATGTAGAAATTACACGTAAGAATTTAGGAGAAATCAAGGATTATATTGATGATTAAATTGTTGAGTTACATACTCCTCATATAGGAGAAAAGTCCTTTACTAGCTATCTTAGGAGTCCTACTACAATACGATATATGATGTTTGAATGAGTAGAATTACTATAACTAAAATACCTTATCCCAGTCGACTTTATCCCCATACACAATACATCAACTTAGTCGTACATAATTTAGGATTTAGTAGTCTAGTCCTAGTGTGACTCTAACTCTACAGTAGTAATCTCATTAGACAACTTCATTGGACCTATTCCCTTGACATGTTCCAATCATTAGCTTCCTTCATATTCAACAGTATGTGCCTCAAAATTGCCTATTATTATACAGAGTTTCTACAAAACAACTCTCACAGAATAAATCTTCTCATAAAACACTTATTAATTAAGTCTAGGAAATTGCATCTATTGATCATAAGGGAAGTAATAGTAGCATGTACTGTTGGAATGTAATAATCATTGAAAGCATTCCAGGAACATACTATTTACATGAATAATGGACAACAAATACATTCACATAAAACATACAATGTACTCAAATTTAAATTGAGAAATACCTCTCAAAGAGACTCCAATTCTGCAGTGACCCCAAATTAATTACTAAAAATTAGGTGGACATGTACTGCTCGAAAACTTATGTCACTTTCTAGGTTAGAAAGAGCTGAATATATATACAGTTCTTTTCTTGTCCAAAATGTAGATAAAGCAGGCATGCTTCTTTCCTTCTCTATCAAGAAATAAGATTCTGAGTACTAAATGAGTATGACTGAACACAAACAACAAAATTAGTTATGAAAATAATTCATAATTCTTGTCCGAATTATTCTTACAATAATAAATTACAAATTGTTTCATTAGAAACTTGTAATTGCACTCCTCCATTTATATTTCGAAATACTTCATTAAACACTTATGTAATTTCTCATATTAAGTGTACAAATTCTAATATATAAATTAAATTACTTACAAATTTAATCAAGGATTAGTGTCCTCTAGTGCACTGCTTAACTTTATTTCTAATTCTATAAAATAAAACGTAAAATGATATATAAAATATAAATTAATAATATATTGCATAAAATAAAATAAAAATTATTATATTGAAATAAAAACAAAATTCTTGAATGAAACTTAACCAAACTTACGAGATTTGCTAATTAATTAGTAAGAGATATATTGGAAAATATGTAGATATGAGAGAGATATTTTAGTCTTCAAAAAATAATTCCCCTTATTCCTTTTTTATGAAGTAGAAATTTTTAGTTTCTTCCCAACAGTTGAAAAACTGCTTTTGTTTTCATTTAAAAGTAGTTTTACGGATTTCTCAAACGCTTGATTTTTCAAAAAAAAAATGTTTGTTTGTCAAAAAAAAAATTTTTGGCCTCCCTACAACAATACCAAATAGGCTCTTAGTCTCTGTAATCTAAAATAGTCCTTTGAAGTTAGTGAAGTTTGGTGAAATCCTACGAGGTGTAGGTGGTGGTTTCTTCACTTGAGCAAGGAGGTTTTGCACGATAAATCATTGTCTATTTTTGCTAATTTTGGTTTTTGTTTTGGGTGGTTAAGGTTTCCACAAACTACATCTTTGTCTTTCTTCGATTTCCTGTACAAAATACATAAACCTATCAAATTAACACAATTGTTGCTTAAGAACTTGCATTTATTCATAGTTAAAAACGTCAAATATGTCGTCTAATGTCGGCACATCAGTAAATATCGTTTGTTCCTTTACATTCTTCTTTGTAGATTGTTCTTTATTGGTCTAACTATTTTGATTCAAGGACTTGGTCACTTGACGTTTGGTGGGCTCATAGGAGTCAACATACTTTGATTCTGGGCTTGATAAATGTCCCTCCTTAAAAATTAAGGACAAATTTATGGCAAAGTATAATGGAAGGTATATTTGAACAAAAACTATAATGATAGGTATATTTAAATCAATGTTGTCAGTTAAGAGATATTTAACCCTTTTTCCGTTCGTGAACCACACAAATCTGAAATTGATTGGACTGTTGCATTTTTTACCCTTTTATTTACCAATTTCTAGCCTCCAAAGTGATAGATTATTTGAAGAAACAATTAATGTCTGGAGACACAAATCCTTGAGCTTTTGATTGTAACTGGTTTATCATGATGGACTTAGCTTATAAGCTACAGATTCATGTGATATGTATTGAGAAATCCACTAAATATCTCTAAATTTTTTATGGTGAACTCAATAATTATTATATATTATTTCGAGGTTGTAATAGAAACTTATAAACTTCAATTTTTGAATTTGTCTCTGTTAGCATATAGTATAGTGGAGTAGTCATTCCAACAAACACCAGAAGATAGTTTTGCACAAAGGAAAGTGTCTTAGCATACCGTATACTGTAGAAATCTTCAACAGGAGGGAAGTAATGTGTAAAACAAGGCATACTGTATGTTCTAATGCTATTAAGAATCATCACTCATGTTCTATATGGTGTAGGAGGGGTCAGCAGAACCTTTCCGGCCTCATAAATGAGAACGCCAAAATAAATAATATATGTGTTGACTCGTGCTGCTTGATGGCTTACCAACTTGCAGACATTGAATTGGAGGGACGGTAGGAGTATACAACTCTCCGAAGGTCTGCCAACAGAATAGGTCATGCATTTGGTATTGCTCTTGTCACAATAAAACTGTTCAATTACAATTGGTATTTGAACTTCAGAAACTTTTATGTTTGAGAACATCAGTCCTTGCACAGACACTGATCCACCCTGTACACACAAAATGATTATATTTTTTCTCACAATACATTTGGTCGTATGAATGTTCCTTTATCGATCAAAATCCTGGAATTAGTTAACAAAACCTATCATGCACAAAGCTAGAGAAGATGATCATTTGAATGTCGGATCATGCATAATGGTATCCATACCTGCCATGTCTTAATCTGTATGCCATTCATTGTGTTATGCATAATGATATCTTTCACAGTGACATTTGAAACACAAGCTTTAGTTTTATCATGCCCTGGTCCACAATTTATATTGTGTATATAAACATTTGAGCATCCAGTTTGTATTGAAACACAATCATCTCCTGCACGAACCAAAAATGCGCGATGGTGAGTGTATTTTCCATCATTGGAACTGCTAATAAGGACATCGATCTCCTGAGCTACGCAAAAATCGAGGAGTAAATTAGAAATCAAAATTAATTACCGCATGAAACATTGGAACTGCTCATAAGGACATCTTTGGAGTTCTGTAAGTTGATTCCATCAGTATTAGGACTATCACCAGGGGATGAGACACTGAAATTGATACCCCAATGCAGTTGTCAAACTTGAGATGACATTGTGGACTATTATGAATTGTAATGCCTATGACTGTCACATTGGAACTTCCATAAAATTGAAGAGCCTGCATCACAACAGTATCGCATTAAAAAACTTCACACAACATATGTGGCAAAACAGCTTAGGAGTGGTAGTCCTTACTGTTGGCTTAATGCCTGGCATTCTTCCACCAAGGGAAGTGTTTAGCTGCCAGAAATTTGACAGTGATCAGAATTAACGAATTTAAAAGGGTACAACATATGTAGACGAAACAGCTTAGGATCAGAAGACTTGTCTGCATTGTGTTGTTTGACGGGCTATCATGCCACCAAACTGCACCATTTCAATCAATCTTGCCGCTTCCTTTAATTGTAATTCCAACTAGTTTTGTGAAGTACAGCCATTGCAAAAAGCCTGAACCCCAAGCTTTTGCATCTGCTGGAGCTATGATCTTACCATCTAGCTGCAAAAGATAAAAGGGGGAGCGGATATAAAACAGGTATTACTGTAGAAATCAAAATTTTGTCGGACTTTACAACACAAGTTTAATTCAAGTTCTTGGAAGCTACTCTAGTTGATACCAATATAAAGGATAATAGAGACATGCTTTATATTCCATAAACTCTTGTGATGTTGACAAAGATCAGATCAAGAAGTGGCTGAACTCTTCTCAAGAGAATCCACAAAATCCTTTCATGGAGATCAAACAAATATCAAGGAGGTTCAAGAAATACGCTACTAATAGCCCTTGAATCACAGAATAATCTTAGAATAGAGGAATCAAGGGATAAACATATTTGTGTAGAGAATTGAGTTACCTGAAAGAGAATGTTGTGCTGACAGTATGGGCCAGAGAATGAAATGGGTCCTAGAAGGAATTATATTCTGATGGGACAAACATTGTTGATGCTTCTACTCTACTAGCAGCTGCCCATGCGGCTTCAAACGCCTGCTAGCAGTTTTAATGTTACTCATTGTTGTAAACAATGGTGAATTTATGTACTAATTTTGGGTCACCCGAACCCGTAGTCATCCGACTAAATTCGATATATTACTTCTATAATTATTAAAGAATATATTAAATTAAAAGTTGTTGAACCCGTTCTCAAGATGGCTTATCTTTAAAGCAATGGTGCACCCGTTTTCTTGAAATCCTGGATTCGCCTCTAGTTGTAAAAGTAGAACTTATAACAACATTTTCAGAGCCAATTTCATAGAAATCATAGATTGGTAACTTACAAAATTTGGTAAATGCCATTAATTATTCATGACCAATATAATCTACGGAGGGGTTTCAAAATATAAAAAGTAAACGAGAGAAGTAATAAAAACACTCCTGAACTTGGCGCAGATTATTGGTTTCATCCCTAAACTATTGATAGGCTTAAAACACCCTATACTTAACGAACTAAGCCTAAATACACCCCTCCCATGCCACATGGCATAGCAAGTGATTACACTCTCTTTAAAAGTGTAAAAAGTTAAAGAAAAAAAAAACTCCACATCAGATTTTTATTTTATTTTTTAAATTTTTTTCCTTCAATTTTTAATTATCAACCGCTACAATACTCTTCTTCTTCCAATTTAACTTCTCTTCCATTAAAACTGACCTCAAAACAAGATTCAAAAAATTTTCCATTCTTATCAATCGCTCATTTGACAATAATAATCATGCTGGATGAAAATTAAAACTTACCTTCCTACCGTCGCTCGTTCCATCCCCTTTGGCACCAGTCTCTAACATTAAGGGATAATTTGGTAGAGTGTATTAGAAAATATACTACATGCATTAGGTGTGTATATTAATAGTACCTTGTTTGGTACACTTTTTCATGCCATGTATAACTAATGCAAGCATTAGTTATACACTCTATTGTGTAGTAAGTTATGTATTACTAATACCATGAAATTTTAGGTATTAGTAATACATAGCATTTTAACACTTGCATTAAATTGAATAATTACAAACTACCTTTAAAGCCTTTCCATTTTCTTTGTTGTCATAAGTTTTTGTTTTTGTTTTTGTTTTTATTTGCTTTTCGGTGTCTTTTAATTTTTTGGTGTCTTAATAGGCTTTATGGCCTCTTAAGTATCCTTTTAAAAAATAAAAACAATTCTAATTTCAATATGATTTAATCAAAAAATTTAATATCGTGACGATAAATTTGATGAAACAAATTCTTTGCTATTATTTCACAAAAATGTTTTGATGCAATAATACAACTATTTAATATTATTTTTGAAAAAAGAAGAAAAAGAGGAGTTAATGATGTTTTAGCAAAGAACTTTGTTGCAAAGGAAGTGTAAAAATAAATAAAGTGTGAAGGGTATTTTTGTAAACATATATTTTCTAATAGAAACTGTGCAAGATTTGTTATTTCCAATACATCCAACCAAACAATATATAAGAAATAATGCTTGCATAATTAATGCATGGATTACTAATGCAAGCACTACTAATGCAAGCATTACTAATGCACCATATTTTGCATTGTTCCTATACACTCTACCAAACGACCCCTGAAAGTGTTAACTTATTATATTCTGAATACTGACAACTCGCAGAAATCAACAAGGAAGGAAATCTAGAAGCCTGAAAATCATGAAGACACTATATAAAACAACACAAAGAAGAAGGTCAAGACAGCCAGAATCCTAGTCAGGATTCATGAAGCAACACATGTAAGGCAAGATATCTCAAGTCAAGCAATACAATCAGTTGACGAAGGAAATAGAATATCTGTAAATCAATCAGCCAAGATTTAGGGAAGGGATTGAAGATCAGCTAAGATTCAAGAATATATCAGCCAAGATTCAAAGAAGGGATTGAAGATCAACCAAGATTCAAGGGGATCATCTAACAAAGGAATGGATTGATTTAGTCATGCACATATATGATATAAACATGATTCAGTATATCAATCAAAATAATAAATCAAGGAATCAACTTTAGGATCCTTGATTTACCACTCCCTTGATTTTCCGAGATAGAGCAGCAACCATCCACATCTATATAAAAGCTCTCTTAGTCTTAGTTGTGAAGTACACAATTTCACTTGAGCTTATACTGCAATCTTCTTTTATCTTTCGAAAAGCGTTGTAATCACATGAGTGAAACAATTGAAATAAAAAGAGACAGAAAGATTCTAAGTGTAGGTTTACAAGTAGAGGAAGTGTCAAGGTAGAACATCTGATTTGCATATAGATCAAATTAGAGATACTCTGTACATCCGAAGTTCACTTCAAAGCTCTAAAGGAAACTCTTGAAACCGAAGGAGACTAGATGTAGGCACCACATTGGTGTTCCGAAACCATTATAAAAACTCTGTGTTGTTTACTTATTGCAATTACTATTGTTATTTATCTATTCTACTAACGTGCAGGTGAGTCGACCGGCCATTACACGAAGTTGACTGAAGGAAATTTTAATTCACCCCCCTCTTGACTTTCAATTTGTATCAGAGTAGGTCTCACCATTTAAGTGTTTAACCATACATAAGAAAAGATCCAATGATACACTATCAGATTCCTGATGCTCTACTTCAAGATGAACATTCTTCATATCGACCACCATACTTCAATGGACATCATTACTCCTACTAGAAAGACAAAATCAAAATCTTTGTCTCTTCAAATGATCATTTAGCATGGATAGTGATCAAGAAGGGCCCAAAGCCTGTTCATAACAATGTGGTGTATCTTTATCATGACCCGAGCCTAAATCCTAGACGTAACTGGCACTCGAAAATCACTGTTGGTTCCCAAGCGAACCCTTGGCATGGCTCATTACTCTGTGGAAAACTTACTCAAGTAAAATAAAAACGCATGATGCAAAAATAACTTTAAATACTTTTTTTAAACTTACCTCCAATAATCATTTGAAAATAATTTAACAAGTATTAGTTAAATTCCTCGTGAACTCACATTACAACAACAAAGGGAATAATGAGAAACTCTTCAACTTTTAAACTATTTATGATGCCTTTACTGTTATAAAAGGATTATCAGGACAAAACCCTCGACATCCTAACAATTGACAATAAAATTGGAACCCTCCGAAAGCAACTAGACTCACCAAAGCTAACTAGAACTGCAAGTGGTATCAACAGAGCGTCTCTTGATGATCCTAAATACTTGTATCTACATAATAAAAGATATAGGCTAAGTGGCGTCAGTACATCAAATGTACGAGCATCTAAGGGGAATTCTAAAGCATAAACGTAAGCTTGAACTGATAGAAAAGAAACATACTTATCTCTTCTCAAACTCACTCAACTCAACTCAACTCAAACTCCACTCAAGGATAGGATACTCAACTCAAGGATAAGATACTCAACTCAAAGGTAAACTTAAAGCTACTCAACTGAAGGCACTCAACTCAAGATACTCAAATAAAGATATTTAACTCCAGATACTCAAGGATTAAACAACAATAAAAGATGCAATATCTGGAAAGTTTTCAAAACAATAGATAATAACTCAAATGTATGTAAGAATACAATAAAAACTCAATTGTATGAAAAGTACAATAATAACTCTTATTTGGGAGATTCTCTAAACAACAATCATTACTATGAGCTATGTAAAGATACAACTTCTCGCCTACGCTACCAGAACTGTCATATACCTTGCCGGAGTATAAGACATCTTCAACTAAGTGGATCCACTAAGCTATGCCAAAAAGCAATAAGGAATTTTCTAAAACGTATGGCCCTTTTTACCCATGTTGGCATACATGGTTTATGAGGACTTTGAGTTGCCTGAATTCATCCCCATATCGCTGCTCAATACTACTCCAAAATAATATAACTCATGCTCATATTTTTTTGAAAAAAATCCTCATCCTCAAACTTTCATATTATTACTCAAAAGGTTCTCTTAAAAGAGATAGTGCTCAAAACTCTTCATGAGCTCATTTGGAAATCAAAGTTTCCTCTCATTTTAAATGTAAAAACATTTACTCTCCGGGAATACTTAGTCCCATTATATTCATTTCAAAAACATGAAACTCAACTCTCCTCATCCCCATCCTCATTTACACAAGTCTTAAAACAAATTATAAATAATTGTAAAAGACTTCTCAAAATAGGGTTCATGCCAAATTATGGACGTGAACGGCCTAATTCAAGGATTTCAATAACCATATATAGAACTCAATAATTTGAACTCAATAACTCCAGAACTCAAGGACTCAACAATACCACTCATCTAAAGAATGCTCGACTTATACGATTCATGCAGAATTATGGGCATGAACGACTCAACTCAAGAAACTTCATGTATAACATATGGTAGTCCCATAATTAGGAATATAATCTCAAAATGATTAGGAACTCAATACTCAAGAACTTAAACTCGAAGATAGTACTCCTGTCAAAGATACTCAATATATGGAAATAATGCAGAATTATGGGCATGAACGACTCGACTCAAAGATCTCAACAATAATGTATACTCATGAATACATTCTTATTTATTCTCATACTCACTTACTTGAATCTTGAAATAAATTATAAGTAGTTGTAGAAGACTCCTTGAAAAGATTCAAAGGGACTTTTACAAACTTTACTCTTAACTGTACCTCGAATTTGAATTATGAATTCAAGGATCATGATTTAGGATTAATCGATGATTAGATGTAGTGTGGAGAGTTAAAAATATTGAAGAAAGCGTAGATATGTTTTAAAAGAACTCAGATGGAACGAACAACAAAATGGGGACGAGTTCTGCCGACCCTGGCCCATTCCTGCCATAGGGCACCAGCCCCTCAACTACGTATAATGCCACATTTCTAGTGTAGCGCCCCAAACCATAGCGCATCAATGGCATGTCGCCCGACCCTACCTAGAAAATCAGATGAATTTTCCTCTTCGTTTCTGGCCCCAATTCACCTAGAATGAAGTGGTTTCTTCCAAATTCCTTAGATACATTTACCCAACACAAATTCATGAAAATATACTCGAAATCCCTCAAGAAAAATGCTCATAAATAAGATCCTCACCTCAAGAACTCAACAATACCCCATTATCAAAGAATGAAGCACAAAACCTGAAGAACTCCTCAAGAACTCAAATCGTTCAGCCTCAAGAACGAAATTATAGATAAAAATCACATGATTGGCATGTGGGTGAATGAACCCAACACTATGAGAACTTACATACCTTAAAGAACTAGGTTCTTCGCGAAATATTGGATGAACTCTTGGAACATTGAACTTTTACTCCTCTTGAATCTTCTCTCTAAACCCCTAAATGCTTTGGGGAAGAATAAAAATGATTATAATAAGTTTTGACCCTTAATTGGGTGTAATTTAGCTTAGACTAAGTGGGGGTAAGGAAAAGACTAAAATACCCCTCCTTAGTTCGGGTGGAAAAGCCCTATCTAGAGAGGCTGCACTCAAGTAGTCATATCTCCCTCACCTAAACTTGGATTTTAGCAAACTTGGTAGCGATGAAAAGAGGACTCAATGATCTTCGATTTGATAATTCATGGGCCACCTAACTCATTATGTACTAAAATTTATGGTCTTTTGAAGTTGACCCAAAACATAAAAGAACTTACAGATGACTTGAATGAATTTCTCTTTAGTTCTTTTTGGAACTCGAGGTTCTACATCTAGAGACATCAAAACCTAAGAAAATTTAAATTCATCAGTAAAATTTTACTCATAATGAAGAATGGTTCAAGTCTTAGCTCAACAATTTTCGGGGTGTCACAATCTTATACGAAATTAATCAGATTAGAATTCAATAGATGAGATCGAAATTCCATCACTAAGATACTCAGCAAAGACATCTACATACACTACAGTCCCTGCAAAATAATGTATATTATATTAGAAAATGAATTAAAATTAAAATAAAAAATAAAATGATCAAATACTTACACGTTGTCACTTCCTTGTTGAGGAAGGACTTGAACATACTCAACTTCAAAAAGATGATGTGGTTTCAACAAACTGCTTGTCCTTATAAGATTCCAGTAATGACTAATCACTGTGCTATGTTCCCTCAAAAAATATTATCTGAAAGGTAAGCGTGCAACATTACAATCAAATTTTTATCTCAATTGAAGGATATTTTTTTCTTGAGCCCAACGTAGAATCATAAACAGGTATAAACCTCTCTTTCGAAACAATAATAGTAAACACCCAATAAAACTCTTCATCATAGTTTATAGAAATATACACATCGTCTAATAAATGTCAAGATAAACCAGTAGGAATGGAGAATTCTTTGATGATGTTGGTCACTATCCTCTCAAACTGATATGAAAAAGGCCCACGCGACATGTCTTCATGTGTACTAAGATTAGTTTTAGCAGGAATGCAATAATATTTTCTGTGCACCTTGTTTATGTATATTTTGAACACAAAATTAGCTATGTTGTGTCTACACTGATTACTAATCTGAAGCTTTAATTTATTTTGAATATAGTAGCAAATGACATCGATTTGTTGCACAATACAACGTATCATAAAAAATAAAATAAAATAGTTATTTTATCTGATATATAATCAATGACACATGTCTTTTAAATGTATCCATGCAAATATGAGTAAAGATACATTATATTACATATCTGATACATGATCTAAATGTATGAGATATATGAAAATATTTTTCTCACTGACCTCATCATTCCAGCATGGAAACATGTCTTTTGAATGTATCTATGTAAAGTTAACTATACCTAGATTATATTTTGTATCTCATATATAATATCTATGTATCCGATACATAAAAAAATGTATTTTTCTAACTGACCTCATCATTCCAACATTTGTGTGCGTGTGACATCAAGTAGAATCAGTTTTTATTCGAAGAATGTGCAACAATAAATTCATTTTCTCACACTCAAGAGAAGAGAATTTACCTCGGTAATGCTCCTCTTTTGATTTTCTGTATGAACATTACAAGTAAAGTTTACGTAATTGCAGAATAAGTAAATTTATTTGAAAATAATAATAAATAACTTTGACTTGTGTTTTTAGGAGGCCTTTGTCTATAAATTGACAGTACTCAATAATTAATTCTATTGGAGGATGATAACAAATATGAAAACCTTTAAATGAGAAATTTTAATGAAAATGAGATGATATTTCCTCCTTTTATTCCTCACTTGAGCCACATTGGTTAAGTATGGTGACCGAAAAATCTTTGATGACATGCTACTGCGTGAAACATGGGTCTTGATATCGTCACGCAACACAATTTCTTTGAGTGGTAGTTCTGTAGGTAATTGAATGTCATGAAGAAGACACTGACTATCAGTTAGCTCATGATGACTAACACAATTTAGTGATTGAGTAGCTATGCACCGTAGGGGCAAACAGTAGTTTATTTATGGCTTCTTGAGTTCCGGAAAAAATTACATTTGATGTTGTGTAATCTTATATGGTATGAAACAAATTTAATATAACCATTATGGTATAGTATAAGTTGTGTTGTGTTCATTAGTTCAATTATTGATACATGACATTATTAATGAATCACCATAAAAATGTGTTAGTTTACCAATGTATCAGTCATTGTATTTGCATGTCACACATTATCTTCAACTATATCAGCTCCTAATAAATTCATTGTTAATATCTTCAGTGATATTTGATAATTTATTTGTTGCAATATCCTAAGTAAAATGTGGTAGATTAGTCGGACACATGTTATTTGAATGATATATCATAACTCGTTTCTTATACTTACCTTACCTTTATTTGAAACATCTTTTTCCTTGGGAGCTTGAATATCATATGATGTACATGAATTTGGTGGCACGTCCTCGATGACTTGTGAATTCTTACATGTTCCAATAACCCATATTTATAAAATTAACACTAAGTTTGAATCTATAAAATAATTGTAGTACCAACTTGTATCTGATACATTACTAATAACATGTATCAATGTAAAAATTTATGTATCAAGGTAAGAATTAATGTATCAAATACATAAACACATACCTTACTATTTTTTGGAACAATATTTTCTTCTTGAACTTCAGGAATATATTCATTTTTGGGATCATTGTAACTAACATTCATTGCAATGAGTGATTTTTGTTGTTCAAAGATATGCTAAGTCCTATCGGAGGGAGCAACATCATGTTTGATCAGAATCGGCCTCTATATTAGAAATGAATGTGCCAGAAAGATCCTGCATGCACCAATAAAGATTAAAAAATAATGTGACATAATAGAAAAAAGTTACTGATAAATAAAGTACTGCCTTGAAATCTTGATGATCTTTCTTCCTAGAGGCTTTCAACAACTCAGTATGATTTTATTTAATTTGATTAATGTCTCAAGATCATCAAATTTTGTTAATATTTTGAAATTAAAATATATAAAGAAGAATTTACTCTAATTGAATAGATGTCGAATAAAATTATGAACTAAAACTTATGTATTTCTTAAGATAATTCTTCACTTGTTCAATATTCACATTAATGAAATATTGAGATGGAACAAATAACGTTTGAGGAATTGCAGATATATTATGTAACACCTCAGGATTTATCTAAGACTGGATAGGAGAAAAACGGTGAACCACAAAGGGGTTCATGGGCCGTGAACAGAACCACGACTTGTCACCCTCACCGTGGTTCACATCCAGCGGGGCATGGAGGACCACAGAGCCGTTGAACCCCCACAGAGTCCGTCAAGTGGACCGTAAAATCAACCTAGTACAACCTCAACTAACTGTGAAGAATCATGGTGGCCTACACGGCTAGTGGTGCTTCACACAGTTTGACAAGTGGACCGTGAGTGGGGTAGTTCAACCTTCAAGTTTTGTGTCAACTTCAAACGGTCATATCTTTCAGCACAAAAATGAATTGGCGGCCCATGACCTAAAAAATTAAAGGCACTACTAAAAAACTGCTAAAAAGTGACGGAAGTAAAAGCGACAGACGATGTCGCTCCAAAAAGCAACGCCATTAGCCACACTGTCCGTCGCTTTTTAATTAAAATAATTTTTTTATAAAAGCGACGGACGGCATCGCCTAGTCAGTTGCTTTTTTTCGCAGATTTTTGCACCAAATATATATATATAATGAATAATTAATTATTTTATATTGATAGCGACGTAATTCGTCGCTTTTTATTAAAAATAATTATATATTAATTTAAAAAAAGCCACACCGTCCGTCGCTTTTTATTAATTTTAATTGTTTAATTATTTTTTAAATTAGCAACGAATAACATCTTTATGTCCGTCGCTTTTTGGTCAAAATATTTGGTGAAATATTTTTAAAAAGCAACGGACAATGTCTCTTTTTCCGTCGCTTTTTGGTCAAAATGTTGGTCAAACTTTTTTCAAAAAAAGTGATGGACATAGAGATGTTGTCCGTTGCTTTGTGAAATATTTTGATTTAATTTTATTTAAATTGTCTTCCTAAGGATGGTTTTGTGTAAAATAAAAAACAAAAAAATTATAATACCGACTTCCAGATGTCGGTAAAATTAAATAGTATGTAATAAATTAATATTTTCAATTAGCTTTAAATAAATCGTCCTCCGAATGACGGTTTTATATAATTTAAAAAATAATTTAATATAAAATACCGACCTCCCAATGTCAATATTATTTAATTAACATGATTGCTCTTTATTTATCTTAAAATTTAATGTGATACCGACCTCATGAGGTCGGTATTTTTTATTAAATCTAATTACTTTTAATAAAAGTGACATCCGGAGGTTGGTTTGTTTAAAATATTCCTATTAATCATAATTTTGCTATTGTGCGTAATACTAAAATTTCATTTACACCTTCAATTAATTGTTCAAAAAGTGTAACAATTTTGTATACTTTTATAAATAAAAAGTTCGTGGAATAAATAAAAAAATATCTATAATTCATATTTAGAGTATGAAACTACGTTGATAAGAATTAGGAGAAAATTATACTTATATTTCTAGAGTAATATAATGTACAAATTTTATCAGTCCGTCGTCTAATCATGAACTTAATATCTCATGTCATGATGTAGAGGTGAGGAGCTAACATATGATCCATTCGAGTATGAAATGGGAGGTAGTATTATTATATACGTTCGATCTTGAATGGATGTCAAATGTAGTGATCACCTCCTAATTATGATGACATGTAAAGGATACTTCATCGGAGTATGAAATACGTTGATTAATTATATACTCCTCGAATAGTTTAACAAATCAAGTCTTATATACTATTGGTTCATATATGAAATACATTATCAATTAAAGAAATACCTATGATCAATTCAAGGAGATTTATATATTAAATTTGATATTGATAAACTTTTGTTGATCACTAAAATTAAATTTATATAATTAGAAGGTATATAATTTAAATTTATAAAATTAACTTGATCGATAAATTAAATTTATTAAATTAAACTTCTGTTAATGTGTAGTTAAATTATAATTATAATTATACATACATATATATATATATATATATATATATATATATATATATATATATATATATATATATATATATATATATATATATATAATTTTAATTAATAAAATCAACCTCTCTCACTACTCCTCTCTCATATCGCGCCCATCATCCCCACCCATCCCCGACCGGAGCCACGCCACCGTTGCAGCAGTAGTGGCAGGTCACGCACAGCAGCAAAGGCAGTCGCACCAGTAGCAGGAGGTCACGCCGCCTCCATCCCGACGCACTACCTTTCTCCTTTAATTCAAGGTTAGGGTTTCATAATATTATTTTTAATTTCTTTCAATTTGAGTATTGAATTTCTTAATTAGTGTATTGAATTAGTTTTTTTATTGATTGTTAGTTTGATTGATTGTTAGTTAGTAACTGAATGATTTAGGGTTTTTGATTGTTAGTTTGAATTAGGGATTATTTGATTGTTAGTTTGTGTTTGTTGATTGTGAATTGAAAACTTTAATGTTAGGGTTAGTTTGAATTAGGGTATCATAGGATTTATTTGAAATTTGGTATTTCTTGAGTTAATTAGTTTGATTTTGGAATTGTAACATTAGATTGAATAAGGCTATTTAAGGAGTTGTTTGAATTTGGGTATTATTTGAGTTAGTTTGAATTATTATTGAGATTTTAGGACTAATAGTTTGAATTTGGGATTAGGAATAGCTAGCTAGTTTGAATTTAGGATTTTAGCACTAGTTAAATTTTGGGATTTTAGGACTACTTTGAATTTGTGATTTTAAGAGTAGTTTGAATTTTGAATTTATGACTAGTTTGAATTATTATTGAGATTTTAGGTCTACTAATAGTTTGAATTTGGGATTTTAGCACTATAGTTTGATTTTTGAATTCTAGGAGTACTTCCAATTTGTGATTTTAAGACTAGTTTGAATTTGGAATTTAGGACTAATAGTTTGAATTATATTTGATATTTTAGGACTAATTAATAGTTTGAATTTGGGACACTAGCTAGCTAGTTTGAATTTTAGGGATTTGAATTACAACTTAATTAGAACTTATAATTAATTATAATTTGAATTTACTATAAATTGAACTTAATTAGGAATATGAACTTTAAATTAGAACTTGAACTTGGAACTAATTAGCTTGAATATATAACTAATTAAGTTTAGAAATTAGAGATGAACTTGAATTGAAACTCGAACTTATTAAAACTTGAATATATATATATATATATATAACTAATATTCTTGGATTTGATGTTTATATTTAACTAATTTAAGAACTTTTCGTGCTAGGCAACTAAGGAAGCTCAACATCTAAAAAAGTTGATACAAGACTATATTGCTTCTTTCATCAAAGTTGGAGATAAGGTTGGTGCTTCTAAATTTCTTAAGTTTTTGTACAATTGCATGGTTTCAATAATGTGTTTGTGTTCATCCAGTATTAATACTTACCTTTAATTTTGTGATAATTTTTTTGTGTCCATCAACTGTTTGTTAAGCATAAGTACCAACACTAGTTGATCCTATTGATGACAAAATTGATTTTCTTGCAAGATCGATTTATGTTCATCTAGTGTTGACACTTAGCTTTAAATATAGAAATAATCTATTTGTTAAGCATAAGCACCAACACTAGTTGATCCTATTGATGACAAAATTGATTTTCTTGCAAGATCGATTTGTGTTCATCTAGTGTTGACACTTAGCTTTAAATTTAGAAATAATCTATTTGTTAAGCATAAGTACCAACACTAGTTGATCCTATTGATGACAAAATAGATTTTCTTGCAAGATCGATTTGTGTCCATCTAGTGTTGACACTTAGCTTTAAATTTAGAAATAATCTATTTGTTAAGCATGAGTACCAACACTAGTTGATCCTATTGATGACAAAATTGATTTTCTTGCAAGATCGATTTGTGTCCCTCAAGTGTTGACACTTAGCTTTAAATTTAGAAATAATCCATTTGTTAAGCATAAGTACCAACACTAGTTGATCTTATTAATGACGAAATTGATTTTCTTGAAAGATCGATTTGTGTCCATCTAAACTAAAAAAATTTAAGTTAAAAAGTTGTTAAGTTGGTTAAATAAGTTAAAATAAATAATGTGGTTTAGTTGTTGGATTTAGTTGTTGTATTAAGTCAAAACTAAACTAGTTAAAGTTGTTATGTTGTTTAAATAAGTTAAAATAAATAATGTGATTTAGTTGGTGGATTTAGTTGTTGGAATTAAGTTAATACTAAACTAGTTAAAGTTTAAAAAGTTGTTAAGCTGTTTAAATAAGTTAAATTAAATAATGTGGTTTTGTTGATGAATTTAGTTATTGGAATTAAGTCAAAACTAAACTAGTTCAAGTTAAAAAGTTGTTAAGTTGTTTAAATAAGTTAAAATAAATAATGTGGTTTAGTTGTTGGATTTAGTTGTTGTATTAAGTCAAAACTAAACTAGTTAAAGTTGTTATGTTGTTTAAATAAGTTAAAATAAATAATGTGATTTAGTTGGTGGATTTAGTTGTTGGAATTAAGTCAATACTAAACTAGTTAAAGTTTAAAAAGTTGTTAAGCTGTTTAAATAAGTTAAATTAAATAATGTGGTTTTGTTGATGAATTTAGTTATTGGAATTAAGTCAAAACTAAACTAGTTCAAGTTAAAAAGTTGTTAAGTTGTTTAAATAAGTTAAATTAAATAATGTGGTTATGTTGATGGATTTTGTTTTTGGAATTAATTCAAAAATAAACTAGTTCAAGTTAAAAAGTTGTTAAGTTGTTTAAATAAGTTAAATTAAATAATGTGATTTTGTTGATGGACTTAGTTGTTAGAATTAAGTCAAAACTAAACTAGTTCAAGTTAAAAAGTTGTTTAAATAAGTTAAATTAAATAATGCAGTTTTGTTGATGGATTTAATTGTTGGAATTAATTCAAAACTAAACTAGTTCAAGTTAAAAAGTTGTTAAGTTGTTTAAATAAGTTAAATTAAATAATGTGGTTTTGTTGATGGATTTAGTTGTTGGAATTAATTCAAAACTAAACTAGTTCAAGTTAAAAAGTTGTTAAGTTGTTTAAATAAGTTAATATAAATAATGTGGTTAAGTCAATACTAAACTAGTTTTGGGACTACTACTAGTAAAACTATTATTAAATTTTATTTATAATATAATTGAATATCTATATTTTTGTAGATAGATCATCGTTTGTGGATGTATAATATGCATTATGAAACTGGTGCTGGTTTGAAACATGAGTTTATTGATGGTGTTTGAAATTTAATTGAACGTAAATGACACTTGACATTTTCAAGAATAATGGATTGATTAGGTGTCCTTGTAGTGCATGTAAGTGCTTAAATTTTTTTTAAACCAGATAGAGTTATGGTTCATTTGTACCGTAATGGATTTAAGCCTAGATATTTTGTATGGATTGATCATGGAGAAAGTGATGGATTGAATGGTATGTTTTATAATTCGATGCCTGTGGATGTATATAATATGGTTGCACCACATGGCAAAATTAGGGTTGAACAGGTTAGGGTTGAACATGATAGGGTTCATGAAATAATCGATGATGCTTTTGGGGTTCAAGATGGGATGGAACTGGAACAATATTTTGATGAAGCTCCTAATGAAGAAGCAAGACGCTTTTATGATCAATTAGAAGAGTCTAGTTGTGCACTATGTAAAGGGAGTTTGCATTTTGCGTTGTCAGTTGTGGTTAGATTAATGAATATTAAATCAGATTGGAATGCTCCTAATGCTGCTATGGACTCAATGGTTGATCTTTTGGGTTATTCCAGAGTTTAACATACCAAAGAACTTTTATCAGGCAAAGCATTTGGTGTCCAAGTTAGGATTGACGTATGATAGAATTCATTGTTATGTTAATGGTTGTATGTTGTTTTACATGACTGATAACGAATTAGAAAATTGTAAGTTTTGTGGACATGCTCGTTATAAGAGGACTCTAATTCTAATAGTGAATTAGAAAATTGTAAGTTCAGGCGATGCATTTTGTACCTCTCATTCTTAGGTTAAAGAGGTTGTATGCATCGATGAGGTCTACCCCACATATGAGATGGCATCGTGAATATAGAAGGCTGCCGGGTGTCTTGTCTCATCCATTCAATGGTGAAGCATGGAAGCATTTTGATAATGTATATCCTGATTTTGCTAGTGAACAAAGAAATGTTAAATTGGGGTTGTGTTCAGATGGCTTCATACCATTCTCTAATAATTCTTCGCCTTATTTATGCTGGCCGGTATTCCTTACTCCGTATAATCTTCCTCTTGAAATGTGCATGACCATTCCCTACATCTTTCTAAGTTGTGGAATCCTCGCAATCCAAAAAGTTTGATTGATGTATATCTACAACCATTGATAGATGAACTCAAACAATTGTGGTTTGAAGGCGTTTTGACTTATGATATATCAACTAAGCAGAATTTCGTTATGTGTGCTTCTTTAATATGGACTATTAATTATTTTCCTGCATATGGGATGTAGTCTAGTGGGATGACAGTTGGAAAGCTAGCATGTTCGTATTGCATGGAAAATAGTAAGGCATTCACTTTAAAGCATGGTAGAAAAAAATACATGGTTTGATTCTCATCACCAGTTCTTGCCAATGGACCATGAGTTTAGAAAGCTAAAAAATGCATATAGGAAAAATAAGGTTGAAAGTGAACCACCACCTCCATTACTCACAGGGCATCAAATTTGGAAGAGAGTTTCTCAATTACCTAAAGTTACAGAAACTTCACCTTCTAGACTTCCTACATATGGTGTTGAACATAATTGGACCAAACAAAGCATATTTTGGGAGTTGCCGTATTGGAAGGACAATCTTCTACAACATAATCTAGATGTGATGCACATTGAAAAAAATTACTTTGACAATTTGTTTAGCATAGTGATGGATGTTGAGGGTAAGACAGAAGACAATCCAAAATTGATAGGTAGGAAAAGTCATTTTTGTCATATGTTCATGGAAACTTTAATTCCTACTGCTTTTAGCCATCTACCCGAAAGGATATGGAAACCAATCACAGAGATAAGTCTTTTTTTAAAAAAAATTTGTGTTCTGGAAAGTTGTTGGAGAGTAGTTTAGATAGAATGGAGGAAAATATTCTTGTTACTACTACTAAGTTGGAGAAGATATTTCCATGTGGTTTCTTTGATGTGATGGAGCATCTTCTAATTCACCTTGTACAAGAGGCCCACCTTGGAGGTTCGGTTCAAAAAAGATGGATGTATCTATTTGAAATATTCACCAAGTTATATATATTCGCCAATTCTTTTATATATATATATATATATATATATATATATATATATATATATATATATATACACACACATATATACATGTAGAAAAATTGGTAGTTCGAAGCAAACAATTAATCAAAGGGGAAGGATCGAAGGATCATTTGTTCAAGGTCATATTGCGAGAGAAATTGGTGATTTTTATTATTATTACTTTGGCCATGATGTGTCATGTAGGAGAAACAGGACCAATCGCAATGATGAAGGCAATAGTAATCCTTTATTTCCATCGATATCAATTTTTAATCAAAATGGTTGAGGGTCTACTAAGTGTGGAAAGCGAGGCTTCACTGATATGGAAATGCAATCACCTGTGACACATATTTTGCTTAATTGTCCAGAGATTTAATCATATGTCAAGTAAGTGTTAAAAATATGTTATTAAATTACATACTAATAAGTGATCATTAGCTAACGAAATACTTGAATGTAAAATGACCAGCTTGGTCGTAAACACATGGGGTAATGAAGCCATCTATACAAAGTTTTCCAAATAGCTGAGGAACTATGTAAGTCATGTGCAATCAGTAAGTATTTAGTAATATATTCATGTTATACTAAATTATATTACATGAAATAACAATCACGTAGGTATACGATGAATACTCAAGTGTCCAACATTTGCAATTAGTGAAAGAAGTAGCACTTGGACCTGAATCTCAAGTACTAACAAAGAATAAGTATTGTGTCAATGGTTTTAAGTTTCAAATTGAAGAAGTTTCTACGAACAAGAAAACAAATGTATTACGCTTCATATCCAATGCGTAGAGACAAAGCTGATTGGTGGGTTGTTATAAAAAGTAATCCTGTGGGAAGAATTGAAATTGACAATGTCATAGATGTGGCGTATCAAAATGATGTTGCAATTGTTCAACAACAAGTTGATGTTGAATTGGAAACCACACTACAACATTCTCAACACATATTAGAAGAAGTATATGATGATGAGATACTGAATGTTGAGGAAGAAATATCCGAGAATGAGGAAAGTAAATCATTTGATGATGAAGAATGAGACGATATTGAAAATGAAACAACTGAGGAGGAAGAATGGGAGAATGATGGAATTGAAACAAACGGGGAGGAATAGTGTAGAATGAAAGGTAGCTAGTATATATGTAAGTGTATTTTTCTAATTTTATTTAATTTATGATTTTTATATATATTATACATGTAAATTTGCATACAGATGTCATCAGGCGGTGATAGTGATAGGCATCACGAGAATCTTGGAGTTAGCTATACTAAACAGGCTAAGAAGAAGAAATCTAAGAGACCGATAGATCCTGAGGATATTGCAGGATCTATTTCTTCTGAGCCAGAGTGCATCAACCATGATACTCATTTATTTGTTGTTCCGTTTGGTACGGCGGATCCTCGGAAATATTATCCTAATTACCGTCGACCAGTTGGTGCTTCATCTACTTCACAGGCATTGCCTTCAAGACACTAAGAGGACCTATCTTTACAGGCTATTCGTCGAGCATGACCTTTATCAGTGGGTACTCCATCTCCCACAGGTACATCTTCTCAGTTATCTGCCATGAGGCCTTGAGATTCTAGTAGCGAGCAGTCAGATGCTATGGACAGTACGCCTCCATTGACTCAGCGATTTGTGCATCCTGATGTATTACCCTCGTCTACAACTACACCTAGTGCTACACCACATGATACGATGTCTGCTCTAGCTCTTGGCCAGAAGGACAGACTTGGTAGAGTAATGATTGGGCTGGATGGATCATTGTAAGTTTGTTTTGTTATCTATTTGTTAGTTTATTTTATTTATTTCTTATACTTTAATATATTATTCATGAACTAACATATTTATTATGTGTTTTTCAGGTGGCATCCTGCAAAGGATACTGCCCGGGCTTTAAAAGACCGTGTTAGGAGACTCTATACACAAGCTTATCACTCTTGGAGCGAGATTCCAAATAGTATACGCCAGATGATGTTTAATAACTTTAAGGTATATATTTTTTTAGTTAAGTTTAGTATACTTTACTCTTTTTTACTATTGATCTAATTAACATTATTCAATTTTTTTTTTCAGACTATGTGTACTTAGGAGTCGAGGTACAGTTTGGTCATTGGGACCACATTTGAGAGAAAGGCATCCGCTAGATTGTCTAGCTGGCTAATGAATGTCTGGGATAGTGGTGAACGTCCCAATTTGATGTTGCATCATATTTTTGATGAGTTGGGTCAGTATTGGAACACAGACATGTTTAAGGCCATATTAGATCAAGCCAAAAAGGCTAGAGGCAGTCTTAAAGGTGGCTCGTTGCACACCAAAGGTGCAAAGACGGTTGGAACAATTGCACAAGAGATGGTAAGTTCCTATTCAAACTTTTAAATAAATAATTAGTTGATTCATATATATATCATTATAAATTTTAGTTTTTATTTATAGGAAAAAGAATTGGGACACACTCCCATTGAACCAGAGGTTTTCAAGAAGACTCATGTCAGGAAGAAAGAAAATGAGTCGGATCCGAATGTGTGGGTGGAGGAAAGGGCCGAACGAACATCTGTAACTTATTTAATATGAATAATATATATTAATAGTGAATATATTTATGATATGTATATATATTGATGTCAATTTTTATATTTAATATGCAGAATGACTTTCATCAGTACACGTTGAGAATCTAGATAGTTCGGTCCAATTAACACCTAAACTGTCCACCCAAATTTGGAAAGAAAAAGTGGTAGGGGGGACACATAAAGGTAGATGCTATGGCCTAGGCTCTCGAAATGATGTTAGATGACTCCAGCCAGTCTTAGAAGGTATTGGATTGTCACGTCAAGCTGAGGCACTTGACAGTGTTCAAATTACTGCTATGTCGGATCAAATAGCTAAACTTACAGTGGCACTAGCAGAGTCGGAGCGGAGAATAGTAGCTGAACAAGAAAGCATGAGTGAGACCGTTCAGCAAATCAAAGAAGAAGTGATGAACCTCGCTCGCCGACCTACTACTTCAGCTCCCTATGACACTAATGACGAGAGTGATGAGGATGATTATGTAGATCTCACTCCCTAGTTTAGATCTCTGGACATTTATGAACTTTTTGAAACAAATTTTGAATGACATTATAATTCTTTAATTTATGATTTAGATACTTTTGAATGTTAATTTAGCTTTGTTGTTTTATGTTTTGTTTAGATTGTATATAATTGTGTGTGTTTGATTGGGCTGAATAGTGTAGAATTGAATTGAATTGCATTTGCAAGTGTGCAGCAGAAGCTGCCAGTTTGAGCTGTCAAAAATATTGCAGGAAAAGCGACAGACAGCGTGGTTTTTTCCATCGCTTTTCTGAGTTTTATTTTTTTAAAAATCCCAGAAAAGCAACGGACAGCGTGGTTTTGTCCGTCGCTTTTATAGAACTTTCAAAAAAAAAAATCCAGAAAAGCGACGGACTGTGTTGCATTTTAGAAATAAAAAAAATAAAATTAAAATAAAGAGACAGAGACCTTCACTTTTATTTAAAAAATAATTAAAAAAAAGTCAAAAAGCTACGTTGTCCGTCGCTTTTTAGAGATGCCATCCGTTGCTTTTGAAAAGCGACGCAGTCTGTCGCTTTTTGAAAAGCGTTGGGCTAAATAGCGACGGAGATGACTGCGTTACTTTTCCATTGATTTTGACCAAAAAAGTGACACAGTCTGTCGCTTTTGGCCGTCGTTTTTTGATAATTTTTTAGTAGTGAGGTAATTGAATCGTCTTCCAATGCCACCAAGTTTTCTAAAATCCAAGATCGGAGTAAAACGTTATGCTTGTTTCAGTGGAGCTTTATTGGGCAGAGCCACAACCATGACCCAGTTGACGGGCAGTGGTTCAAATGATGGCCCGTCAGTCTCACTGTGTATGGCACTTCGTAAATTTTAAGTCAAGGTCATTTTGGTCTTTTTCTCTATGCATTGGGCTCTTAATCTATGTTATTTGATGCCTAAACTACGTTGTTTTACTCAGTCTAAGCATAATAATCTAGTCAGACAATACCTAGAACCCTCATTCTCCAAAAATCACCCAACTTAGAGCAAAGAGAAAAGGAAAAGTTATCAGTTTCTTCTAAGAACAAGCAGAGGTGTTCTCCGTAGTTCTGCCTCAAAATTCAAAGGATTTCTCCATAGATTTCAGTAGTGGTTTCCTTTCACCCATTAGGTCTCTAGAGTTCACTTAGTTCTTATGATTCTCATGCGTTGTTTAGACCTAGGGTTTCTAGATTTTCAAAATTTATTGTGATTCTGGTTCCTTTGATCAAAATAACTTGTTTCTTGATAATTTACTATAATTCCATGCATATTACTCAGAACCCTAGCTTGTGTATGTTTATCCTAGTTCATGAATTATACCTTCTAGGCCAACCCTAGCTTGTGCAAATTTATACTTTCTTCGTATATAAATGTTGCATTCTCAGTTAGCATATCAGTTTTGATTTATTCATATTTAATGAATTTTAGGCTCATGAATATTCATATGGGATTAGACTTATCATTGAGTTGGACTAGGGTACATCGTACCCTCAAATCCTAGAACTACGTGCCCATGTAGATTTGATGACGCTACAATCATGCCTCTATACCCCTTGCAAAGTATATTGGGTCCTCTCGATGGGGCGTATACATTGGACTCCACATTTAGCTCATGTGTTTTATGTCAGTTAATAATTGCTCCAGCAATCAGACTCTTATTGCATTGACCAGGTTTTAAGCATTTACTTCAGTATACAGTTCAACATGTTATCTTCATAATTAGTACTTGGTCAATGCATCAAGTTTAGTTTTCAATTATACTTCAGTACATATTTATATCATTGTTCATATTATATCATTGCATAGTTATGCATTGTTCAACTTATATACTTTGTTCAAATTTGCATATCTATATTCTGCATGCTCAGTACATTCCAAGTACTAACGTATAATTTGTGCTACATCATTTCATAATGTAGGTTTAGACACTCAGCTTCCAGATCACGTTTAGATTGATTCTCGATTCGATTTCAGTAGTTTCAGTGGTGAGTCCTCATACTTTGAGGACAATAGACATGCTTTCTATTTTAGTGTTTAATTTGAGTTTTTTAATTTTGTTAGAGTTAGCTGGGGAATGTCCCAACAATTCAACTCAGTTAAAGGCTTTTTAGACATAGTCGTAAATTCATCTAGAGCTTTTAAGTGTTGTTTCAGTCATCACTAAACTCTTGTTATGTTTTATTTATTCAGACTGGTTGGGTTTTTCTCCATTTCAGATATCTAGTATTATTAGCTTCCATATAATATATGATTTACATAGTTATTTCTTTAGTATGCTTGTTATATGCTAGACTCAGGGTTAGCTTAGGGTCAGTTGTGATTCTAGGTCATATGTTACGTCTATGGGGTAGTCTCAAGGCGTGACATATTACCAGCTAATGTCATTAATAAATTAAAAAAACAATGACTACTTTGGTGGTTGTGGAGAGTGTTCAAATTTTCTAGCTTTAATAAATTTAATTTATAGACATCAACATTATTCCTTCTCTTAGTTGGGGTTGTAGAGGATGTACCATTAAAACGTCTGGACTTTGTTAATAACTACTCTGATATTTTGGTAGTAAAATTCTCAAATTCGTACAATATTTGGGGGTCCACTTGATTAGATTTCAGAGCCAATGTGGTTGGAATGGACAATATGGAAGGTTTGATAGGTGAAATGCCAACAATACCAGGAAAATCAAGTGCTGATAATTCCTTCTGTATTGAGACAATGATGGTGCACACATTTTGATGCACATTTATAAAAATAACATCTCAGAACATAACTATGTATCTTCAAAGGTATGTATCATGAAATGTTTTAACAATAATGAAACATTACTAAAATGGTATGAATTACATAATGGTTATACAAAATAGAATAGTAACGACCCTAAATGAAGAAATGATAGTAGCACCCAAGAATGACTGTGAAATTTACCTCACCAACATATTAGGCATAATGTCTCTCATTTAGGCTTTACTCCAACAACTAGCCAATTACATATCTTCGAAATCTGATTTTCCTCTTTGACTGCAATATCAAAACTGACTTTTGATACACATTCATGAATCTATACATTCAGCACATATTGCACGTCTCCTTAACGATACAACTATTTAGCAGTTGTAAATTTCTTTCTCAAGCTTTTCATCATCTTGGAAAATGTTAGTTATCCCCATGAAAATTGTTGATAACACCCATCCTCAACCATTCCAAAATCATCTATCAAAAAGGGTGTATCTCTAAGTTGAAAAAGCACAAGTGTATATTATAAAGAATAAAATAGCCATTTGAACGGCTGTCCCATCTTCCATAAACAAAGAATTTAACCATGCGGTTACTCGGAGTAGAATTTGGGTATCCAAAATCTTCAATATTACCTGTGTATTTCAAGATGATAATAGTGAAAAATTCTTTGATGTCAAAATATAGGATGTTCACCTTTGCGTGACAAATGTGTAATTCATTATGATTGTTCCGCTCTAATTTAAGAAAAAAAAAGGTATTTCGTAATTTTGAAAGTTACATTGATGGATATTAAGGTAAGGTCCAAATATAGTTTTCTAGAGTAACTTAATGCTTTCCTCTCTTATGGACAATTAAAAATTATCCACAAAACTTCCGTTATACGATAGACCAAACCTTAAATAGTGAGATGAAATTTGTTTGATAACATATTTCATATCATGTATTAAGAACATCAAAAAAAGACTTAAAAACTGAATATATATAACATCTAATATAAGAAAAATTTTCCATTGTTATGTATCATATCCATACTAATAAATTTGATACATAGTGCTTTAGTTCTAAAACACTAGATTTTGTGTATCAAGAATATATTAGATAAAGTGTACGGATACATAGCCTTCTAAGTTAAATAATTTTAAACAAAAATTAAAGATTACATATACAACCCAACAACTGATACATGATCGATTATACAATTTGTAATAGTTATGTATCATATAAGTAATAAAAAACATGAAACACAGTGATAGGAGTTACCCTACCCATTATTTTAAGTTAGAAGTTGTAGTATTTTAGGTTAAGATATGGCTCCATTCTCTGCATCGGATTCACTGTCAGGTCTTCATGGACCATGGGAGTCTTCAATATTTTCAGTCAGACAGATCTGAACTTGAGGTAGTGCAGATGGCTTGAGCTACTGAAGGACTATGACATCACCATCTTGTATGGGAAGGCTAATGTGGTGGCCAATTCTTTGAGTAGGAAGACTTATAGCATGAAATGTCTTGCCACTAATAATGTGGATGAGAGACCATTGGCTAGAGATGTTCAGATGTTAGCCCACAATCTCATCTAGTTACGGATTTCTCTGGAGACTGCTGGCTTGATTGTTTTTATTGGGGATCGTTCTTCCTTAGTTGAGCAAATTCATGAGCGTCGGTTTAATGACGAGAAAATATGTCTCATTTGAGACAAGGTGATGAGAGGGGAAGCCAAGTAGGATGCCATTGATTCTGATGGTGTCTTGCAGATTGGAGGCAGGATTTGTGTGCCCAAGGTAGGTGATTTAATTAGACTGATCTTGAGGAGGGTCATTGTTCCCGATATTCCATCCATCCTGGTGCGGCAAAGATCTATAATGATTTGAGTCAACACTATTGGTGGTGTGGTATGAAGATGGATATTATTGATTTTCTTTTGATATGTTTGACTTGTCAACAAGTTATGTGTGAGTACCAACGACCTGGAGGTATAGCTCAGAAGATTCTTACTCCTACTTTGAAGTGAGAACAAATCACTATGGACATTGTTGTAGGACAACCTACCACCATGGGTTGTTATGACTCCATTTGGGTGGTTGTTGATAGTTTGACCAAGTCTACCCATTAAAGCCCAGTTCAAGTGAAGTATAAGAGAGAGAAGTTAGTTGAGCTTTATATCAGTCTGATTATGGAAGTACACAGGTCCCGATTTCTATTGTCTTTGATCGAGGTTCATTTTTCACTTCCCATTCCTAAAAGGATTTGCAGCATGGTTTGGGCACTCAGTTTGATATATGTACAACTTTTAATCCTTATGAAAATAGTTAGTCCGAGAGGATGATTCATGTGTTGGAAGACATGCTTCGAGCTTGTGTCATATATTTTGGTGCTAGATGGCATCAATAATTTCCCTTAGCAGAGTTTTCCTACAACAATACTTAACATTCAAGTATTCAGATGACCCTTTTTAAGGTGTTGTATGGAAGATGATATAGATCTCCGATTGGAAGATTTGATTCACCTGAGATAAATTCATTAGATTCAGTCTTGCTTAGAGATGCTATGGAGTGTTCGTATGATCTAGGGTAGACTGTTGATAGAAAAAAGTCGACAAAGCAGATCAGAAAGTTTGATCTCTAGTGGTCATGGAGGGTTATCATGTTTGGCTCTGAGTGTCACCCATGAATAGTGTGATGAGGTTAAAAACTAAGGGCAAGCTTAGCCCTTGATTCATTAGACCTTATGAGAGTTTGATTCATGTGGGAGAGGTGGCCTATATTTTGGTTGTGGCACCCAGTTTGTTAGTCGGGCATCTTGTGTTTCTTGTTTCGTGCATTAAAAGTACGTGCCACACGAGTCCTATGAACTTTTCCTTTATTCAGTAGAGTTTGGTCCAGACTTATCTATTTAGGAGAAGACAATATCAAATTTTGATATGCACGTCCAAAAGCTTAGGATTAAAGAGATTGCTTTAGTGAAGGTGTAGTAGAAGTATTATTCAGATGATGAGGTGACTTAGGAGATGAAAGCAGATATGCGTCCCATATATCTTCAGCTTTTTCGAAGCTTTAAGCATTTTATTTTGCTTTATATTCGAGGTCAAACATGGCAGCTCTTGAGATGAATTGATAGCAGCCTTCTATGTGAGATTCTTTCCCTTATCGAAGATGATGACGCTCAGAGATAGGGTCCAAGGTATCAAACACTTGGAAGGTGCACCTATCTATGAGATATGGCCGAGGTTTAAGAAGTTGGTATTTCAATGTCTGACTAACGGATTGCTAAACCACGTATTGTAGCAATACTTTTATAGAATACTTGATTCAGTTAACAAAGGAGTTACTGATTAACTTGTTCCTGGAGGTATAATGCAAGAACCCTCTAATGTAGCATCTCAACTCCTTGATGGCATGACCAATATAAATAAGTGTGTTACAGTAGTGAGGGCCATGTGTCTCCTCTCACTTTGAAGATGACAAAAGAGTTGATCGAGAAGGATCAAGAGAGAGACCAAAACATGGCCAAAATGATGACCCAGCGGGATATCTTGGCAAAAAATGTGAGGGATAGTGGCTTGAAGAGAATAAATGTTGTGGTTGTTCGTGGAGTGAACCCCGATGAAGTTTAAGGGGCTATACAATGAGGAAATGAACTTCCTAGCAAACCAAGAGGGAGGTTTTTGTCAAAACTATCTAAGGCCGGGTGGAAATCTGGGTTGAAATAGAGATGAGGGGTGGATAGACCATGATAGAGATTGGCATAATCGTAACACTACTTTGATAGAAAGAGAGGGTGATAAGGACAGGTACGTACCACCTTGTTGCGTCAAAAGCCTAAGGAGTCGTAAAAAGTTCATGAGGAAGACATGCTATCACGCATTCTCAACAAAGTTGAAGGGTTGGACAAAGTGTTAAAATATATGAAAGAGGATGTCTCAACACTAATTCTCAATTAAGCAATTGAAAACACAAATGGGTCGAATCTTGACCCAATTGAATCCAAGACAAAAAGGGGGGTTGCTTAGTGACACAACGGCAAACCCCAAAAATGAAGCTTGAATTGGTATTCACGTCGTGCCACGATGTTAACTAAGGCTCTTCTTGGGAGACAACCCATGTTTTGGATGCTTTAATTTTGATTTTGAATAACGGGTGTTGATTTTGAAGGTTCAAAAAGTGAAAGGTATTGGAAAATGGGTAGTTTGGCGAGCAAAAGTCCATTCGGTGACACATCGAATAGGTTGGCAAAACCAGACTTGGACCGCCGTTGGAATCACCCAGCTTGATGGGGAACTCTGTAAAACTCAATGAACTAAAGGATCTGTCGGTGACTCACCAAGCAGGTCGGCGAGCCTGACTTTGTATGCTGTTTAATCCCCCAAATTTTTAGGGAGTCCTGTAAGACTAAGAGAGCCAAAATACCACTCGACACATCACTGATTCGTTCAGCGGGCACGACTTATACTGCCAAAAGGAGCGCAAAATGAATGGTTTTAAAGGCCAAATAGTTTAAAATTTCAAAATCCTTCATCTTCTCCCATTTTTAACCCCCGTCCTCTCGCACCCTAAAGTAGATATTTCATATTATTATGTTTTTACTCTCATATCGTGTGAAATCTTTTTTTGGGATTGTGGAACTTTGCCACCAAGCTTTACAAATCTTGTTTTCGGCATAAAATATTGGTTTTTCCGAACCCCAAACTTTATATGTGGTTGAAGTTGAATGCAAATTGGTAAATTGTTGTTGATAATTGTTGGGTAATATAATTTTTTCATTGTTTTATTGTTGGAATGCTTGTAATGCATTGAATTAGTGCCAAATTGTGCGTAATTGATCGATTCCCATGTCTTTGCTTGTTAAAATCTAGTCTAATTTATTGAATAATGATGAAAATGTGTTGGGTCTAGCGGGGTGATGTATGATAAACTCCATACTGTGCTAACTGATGTATTTTGGCCAATGATAGAGCGGTTGAAGTCATTCTTAAAGGCAAAAGACGTCATATGACCAATTTTTGCCAAATTGGGGAAGTTTGAGTACCTCGATGGCATGGGTAGTATGGTTCTTGATTGAATTTCATATTGAACATGTTTAAATTTGTTTTCATGGGCTGCGGGTTGAATTTTGAAGAAGTAGGGTGAAAAATGGCATGCTTAGCTGTTTGGTGAACTGAGTTAAGCTCGCCAAGTGGTTTGGCGGTTTGCTGAATTCCCCCTAGATCGTCCTTAATTTCCTTAAATTATTGAGTTTTGTTCTGTAATTTTTGAGGGTATGACTTAGCTCACCAAGTTCACTCGACCAATCGCCAAAAGTCCTTATTGATCACCCTTCTGCGCCTCTAAACCCCCAAAATACACTATAACTTTCGGCGAGCTACTTCTAGGTCGCCGAATGGAGTGGGTGATTCACCGAATTTCCCTTACCATCACCGAACTTTCTTGAATATTAATAATTTTTATGCTTGTTCTTTCGTCGAGACCGATTTGGCTCACCAAAGTGACTCGGCGACTCATCGAACAATTCGACGAGTCTTTTGGCAACATATTTTATGCACTTTTTCTAATGCTTTTTTATGTTATTTGCAAAAATAGCTAGAACCAATATGAATGGTAGTGACATGCTACCCCGAAAGTGGGCAAGAGGAGTTGTTATAAATAAGGGAGCAACAGCTTCCAAGACTAAGGCTGCAGAATTACATATAAAGGGAGGCAAAGGAAAGCGCAAGGCGCCCATGGTAAAAACACCGGAGTACAACTCCAATAGTGAGGGGGAATCCTATGATTCTTAGTCTTCATTCTCTAAGCCTGAGGTTGATCAGCTATTGCAATCCTAGAGAGTAGAGCTTCCTTCCAAGGGGACGCATGATCCATCTAGGATCCCAGTAGCTCAGACTCCTCTTCTCCTCCTCTAGTTCCAGAGTAGACACTGGCCTTAGTGGCACTAGTACATGGTCCTCCTCCCCGGTCACTTAACTGGTTAAAGGTAGAGGGATTGAGGACCATCCTAGAGAAGAAGAGATTGTCCACAGATGGTGTAGTGGATAAGTATCCAGTAGTGTGGGACACCCTCAAGTTCCACAGATTTGAGGTCTTCACCAAGCTCCATTGCCCATACATCCTACTTGGGTCTGGGAGTTCTACTTAGCCTACATTGATTTGGTACCTTAGCGGAAGAAGAAGTCTAGTGCCTTTAAGCTGGTGGAATTTGTGATAGTCAGAGGGAAGAAATTTAGATGCAGCAATGATGATATCAATGTTGTGTTTGAGTGAGCCACTAACTTTATGCATGTCAATCGGAGCATAATCCAGACTCAGACTCTGGATGACTTGAAAGTTTGGCTAGCCCCCCTACTTTAGGATACCACCTTGAGGTGGATTGAGGCTGGAGCTCCTATAGAAAAGAAGGATCTCAATGTGGCGGTGAGATATTGGTTTGGATTTATTGGTAGCTAGTTTATGTTGTCCTAGAACGATTCTATCCTCCGCCACCAAAAGGCGGCTTGCCTTTAGAGTATCACTGCTAGGAAGTGGCATAATTTGTGCTTGATCATTAAGAAAGAGATGCCCATGTGGGCCAAGCAGCACCATACGTCCCTCATATTCCTAGTATTGATCACAGAGGTATGTAGACAAGCCATAGTTCCATGAGATGAGAAGAGGGATGTTGAGATTACACCCAGATCTTCTACATACATTCGGTTTATAGAGGCCGAGTACAAGAGGGAGGAGGCTGATTGTAGGAGAGCAGCCCTAATGTACACATCCCCGAAGGTTGACATGGATAAGATACCTGTAGAGGCATGCTTGCCTACTTCGGTCACTAGGCCTTCAGGTACTTCTAGCTCTACTCCCTCTGATGCTCCTGGTACTTATGTTGCTCCCCTGCCCCCTAGATCTGTTTTTGGTACTTCTATTTCTATGTCCCCGATCACCTAGGCAATGTAGTATAAGAAGGGGTATTTGGCCCAATCTACTGATGTGCGTGCCTCCCTGTTAGAGGCCGTTGTTCCTGGGATGATCGAGAGAGCCATTGTTGCTGCATTGACACCTTTCAAGGCTCCGGCTAATGCCCTTACTATGAGAGTAGAGGTATGTGGATAGTACATAGTGCTACTGAGGACGTGACAGCCTTGAAGGCTGATGTTTCTGAGTTGAGGAATGATGTAGAGCATCTGAAGTCCACAAATTTTACCTCATTATTCGGGACGGTGGAGATTCCATATGACACAAGTGCAGATATTCCAACCTATTCGAATGTGCCTTCGACTGCCATAAAAGATGAGATGAGAGCTAATGTTGCTGCTTCTGAGTCTGAGGCAGAGACTGATGAGGAGCAGCTTGGTGTTCATGAGGATGTTTTCTTTGATGATTTGGGTGAACTTGAGGGTGCAATGGTAGATTCAGCTGTTCAGTCCTTTTTTAGGGATGTTTCCAATTTTGATTAATGTACAACACACCTCATCCGATATTAGGTGTAGAAGATCATATTCTAGTATAAACCCAACAAGTGAGTTGGGGTCCATCCCACAAGGAGCGGTACAATTTTGAATTCAATTATGAAGTCATAAATGCGATTTGAATGGTTGTAGGAATAGAAATTATCAAAAACTTTTAATTAAATAAAAAGGTTGACATCAATATCAGGTGGGGGATTTTTATATCAGATAGCAATCACAACCACAACAATCAACAAGAGTAATAAAATGAGTAAGAGTTACTTGGAGGAATGCCATACTAATTGCCAATTCTCACTAAATGGGTGCTAGGTGATTACTAAAAGTTACTAAATCATCACAGGTGGGATGGAACTTAGATGAGATAATTTTCTCTCAAGCAACTACTTTGTTTAAATTGAGTTATTTCAAACCTTAATAGGTTATATATGAAAACCAGCCCGAACCTCACTACATGTACTCTCTTGAGCTAGATAGGTAGAACAGGATTTAGGATTCACTCTCTTCAGATGAACCCACAATGACACATTCACTACAAATGCTAATTTATCACCTTTGTTTAACACCTCTCTCTCAAGCAAGCATAAAACACTAAATCACATTGAAATAAACATTCAACAAGGCAATTTTAACTACAACAATAAATCAGACCCACTTCGAATTAACACTACAATTAATAATTTCTAACACCCACTCAACTGAATTAAGCAATTAATTATATATGGTCAAACCCCCAAAATGGGGTTTTAGCTATTCATCATAAAAGGAGAAAATTCAATACCTATTACATGCTCCATAGCTAGTTATTGATTTCCAAAATCTTAAAATGAATAAATCTTTCTTTAATTACCACACCCAACTTGAAATCTAAAGATAAATGCTTCAAACCAACAAAAATAGTGTTTTTGTTCTCAATCTCTCTATCCATAATGTTTTCAATGCCTTCTCTCTCTTTAAAAATATCAATTTATACTGATCCAAAATTTGACCCTTTTGGGCCCAATTGGCAAGGAAAGTTGGGCTTTGCCGACCAGTCGGCGAATCGTCGATCACTATTGTCAATCACCCTCTTATCTCAGTTGTTCATCTATTTTGTACTATAACATTCGGCGGTCTATGTTGGGGTTCGCTAAGTGGTTCGGTGATGCGCCCTTTGTTCCTTTTAATAGCAACTCTACTTGCAACTTCACTAATAGTCTTGTATACTTCTACAGACACAATCCCTCTGTGGAGATCCATTCGGTGAATCGCCAATAGACAACACCCTTCACTCAAATTTTTGTCGTCTCAAAGGTGGCGTTCTGTAAGATTGGGCTGGCTAAGATAAACACGGCGAACCGCCGAGTGGTCTTGGTGATCACTAGGATCACATTTCTCCACTTCTTAAGCTTGTTGGTTCCTTTTTGTCTGGTAGTGTCCTTGCCTTGCTCCTTAGCCTGTAACGCTGCAAATGAACACTCTAATAATCAATTTAGAGCATAAATTAGGCATTTGAGGACACTTATACTATCAAAACAAAGCCCTAAATGAGTTGAAATCTCTGACTCATCAACACCCCCAACTTAAACTTTTGTTTGTCCTCAAGTTAAACTCAAGATCACTAGTTCAATAAGGATGTCTACAAACAGTGTTGCCTAAGGCTCAACATAAATTCATACAACAAGGTTCAAACTACTCATAAAATGATCAATCCTGCACTCCAAGTTTTAAATTGTGAGTCAGCATCATCAAGTATGCTCAAGATCACAATGCTTGATTCAAATGCAAGTTCAAGCTCAAAAAAGTATTCAAATGCCCTCACAACAAAGATGATTCCATATTCACACAAAATTTCTCAACAATTTAAAGTACCAGAATCACATACAACTTTCAGACTCACAAAGATGAAGACATGTATGACTTCACCCATAGGTTTGCGCTTATTAGCCAATCGACATTCGTTTCAGCTTACTCAAGATCACAAAGGTCTTTTTAGGGCTTGTAACGGATCTGAGTGTAAAGGTATGGTCATTTAGGATTAATGGCTTCTACCTTCATGAAATATAGCCTGAACATCACTCTACTCCTTTTCTTTAACATTTCAAACATGCTCATAATCCACCCCATTATTCAACTTCATATGAACCACCGGATACCCCATTTCTTTTGCAATTTTCACTACTTTATTTCACAATTTTTTCTCTTTTTTCAATCATTTTCTTTTCATTCATTTCCTTTTTTTATGGAGGGGTTCCATCTTTTTCAAAACAATTGATCAAAGGGGGAATTATTCAGGGGAATTATTCACACTTCTTTACTTTCCTTATTTTCCACCATACCCCTAACATAGGCTTTTGGCCTAAGTAGGCTATTCAAACATACCAATACTTCATGAAGGTTATGGGTGATGGGATATAGGGGTCAAAGTTATTCAAATTTCTTCGAAGAAAATGATAGGCTCAAAAGGTACCAAGAAAGGTTCACACATCTCACAAGACTGGCCACAAAGAGGTATATTGTCAAATTGGCTCACTCTTTAAAATTCTTGCCTAAGATCATTTCTATTGCTCGTATCACTCAATCAACCTGACCAAAGGGCAAATTCTAGGTGTCATCAAGCACATTGTTCAAAGAAACCTCATCACATAAGGCATTGATACTATTATCAAGCAAGGTTTCACAATTTTTAACAAGCGTGCAACGTTCATCACAAGAGACTTCATTGAAAATCTGCTAATCACAATAAGATGCTCAAAGTCCACATATTGCCTATGTAAATTCTTTTGCCTCATCGTAACCGCACATTCATGTTGTTCAATTAAGAGCACTATTCAGGTCATCAGTATTGACCAGAACCGACACTTAAAGATGCAAGAGAACAATAAGCTACCACCCCACCAAAAGTAACCAACATTCTCCTCAATGTTATTAAAAAAGAAACACAATACAAAATAAACAAAATACAATTAAAATAAAAATAAAAAGGAGAGGCACTGGCACTAAACAAACAAAGTAGGGTGAGAAGGAATCTTCACTAGGTGGCCATTTGGTGAAGGGCTATAAAGGACACCGAACCAATTGGTGAACTGCCGACTTGCTTGCAACTCGCCAAAATATCCAAATAGCTACCACTCCAATTCAGGCAAATGGAAAATCGGGATCGGGTACACCGAACAGCATTTGCGCATCACCTAGTGTGCTTAGAATATCGCTGAAATTTCCAAGACTTTGACCCTGCAGGGTGTACAAAATAGCGGAGAAAGTCGGGCTATCCAAATTTTCTCGGTGCATCACCGAGTGGTTTGAATACATCGCCAAATATTTCAGTGTCTCGACTCATTTTTGGTGCAACAAAAGCAGGAAGAGTTGCGATCGCTAGAGCCATTCGGTGGTTCGCCGAAAGGGTTCTCACGTTGCAGAATCATACATACTTACGCATTCAACACACATTATTCAAAACAACTAACACTTGGGTTGCCTCTCAAGAAGCACCTTATTTAACGTTGTAGCACGACGTGGAAATGCTTTCAAGCATCTTTCAAGTAAACCACTTCGATCACTAAAATCTCATGGCATTCTCCAAAATATTACTTCAAGCGTTTCCCATTCACCTTGAAGGTTGGACCTTCCTTACCTTCGACTTCAATTGGCCCATTCTTGAACATTCGCGTCACTTTAAATGGACCGAACCACTTTGACTTGTGCTTTCCCGGGAAGAGTCTCAGTGTAGAATTGTATAGCAACAGAAAGTCTCCCACTCAAAATTCTGTCCTAAGAATTTTAAAGTCATGTAATTTCTTCATTTTCTCCTTACGAAGAGCTGAAATTTCATATGCCCTAAAGCTAAATTCTTTCATTTCGTTTAACTGGTCTACTCTCCCTTTCAAAGCATTTACCCAATCCAGATTTAATACCATTAATGCTCATAATGCTTTGTGTTCCAGTTCAATTGGTAGGGTATAAGATTCCCCAAAAACTAGTTGATATAGGGACTCGCCAATTGGTATTTTGTAAGTAGTGCGATATGCCTGGAGAGCATCATTTAGCTTTCGATACCAATTAGTTCTATTTGTATTCATGGTCTAGCAAAGATACTCTTAATCTCCCGATTTGAACCCTCGACTTGTCCTCTCGTTTGACGATGATATGGCGTTGCTACTTTATATTTTACTTCGTATTTACTCAATGCAGAAGCAAATAGCCGGTTGCAAAAATGTGAACCTCCATCACTGATAATAGCCGAGGGGTGCCAAATCTTGCAAAGATGTATTATTTTAAGAATTAAACAACACTCTTCCCTACATTGTTGAGTAGTGCCGGCTTCCACCCATTTAGGAACGTAATCCACAGCCACCAAAATATACCTATTACCAAGCGAACTCAAAAATGGCCCCATCAAATCTATTCCCCAGACATCGAATAACTCAACTTCCAAAATAGGCTTAAGAGGCAACTCATGCATTCTGGACACCCCACATTTCTTTTGGCATTGTATGCATTTCTTGACAAATTCATGATCATCTTTGCAGAGGGTTGACAAGTAGTAGCCACTTTGAAGAATTTTAGCGGTTGTTCACATACCACTATGATGACCACCAACCGGCAAAGCATGAAAAGAATTTAGAATAGTATTGACTTCCTCTTCCGGCACACATCGCCGAATAATATGGTCTAGACATTCTCTGAATAGATATGGTTCATCCTAGAAATATCTTTCGACTTCGAACAAGAATTGTTTTAGGGATAGAAGTTCAGTTCTTCCGACATTAGCCCACATACCACATAGTTAGCAAAGGAATCTGCATAAGAGTGGCCATGAATACCTTCTCATATGGGAATGAGTCATTTATGTCTAACTCAAGCTCATCTTTCTCTTTTCCTTCTAACCAAGATAGGTGATCGGTCATCTGATTTTTGCACCATCTTCTATCCTTGACTTCAATGCTGAATTAACAATACCCATCTTATAAATCGTGGTTTAGCATCTTTCTTTGCCATTAAGTACCGTAGGGCTCCATGGTCAGCATGAACTACCACTTTGGTGCCTAGCAAGTATGCCCTGAATTCTCAAATGCATATAGGACCACAAGTAACTCTTGCTCTGTAACACTGAGCACTATTCAATGGTTTTCTTGCATAATAGATTGGACGGAATAGTTTATTGTGCTTTTGTCCCAAAACAACATCTAATGCAGTCCCACTTGCATCACACATCACTTCAAACAGTTCCAACCAATCTAGGCTAATACTAACCGGGGTAGAGATTAATTTCTCTTCCAAACACTTGAAGGATGCAATACATGCGTCATCAAAGTCAAATGTTTCCTCCTTCTCCAATAGCTTGCACAATGGGAGTTCAGGTTTTGAAAATTCTTTGATGAATCTCTGGTAGAATCCGGCATGCCCCAAGAAACTACGAATACCCTTTACTGAGATTGGTGGTGATAGCTTCTCAATTACCTCAATCTTTGCCTTGTCAACCTCCAACCTCTTTTGTGATACCATGTGACCTAAAACTATACATTCCCTAACCATGAAGTGAGATTTCTCCCAACTTAGGACTAAATAGGTTTCCATACATCTTTCAAGAGCTTGCCAAAGGCGTGCCAATCATGTTTCAAAAGAATCAATCACCCACAACTGAGAAGTTAGCCATTGTCACGACCCAGGGGTACCCCCTAGATGTAACATGGCACATAGAACCTCAAAGGACACCATGTAAGCAACTTAGCATATCACAACATAAGATAATAGAAAAGTACGGAAATTTAAAACATTTTCCCAAGACAATTGAAGTCTTATAAAACAAAGCAGAAGTCTATAACATTGTCTCAAATCATCTAATACATGTAAGTCTTCGGGACACAACCCATACAATAGTTCTAACATAAAAAGAAAGACATAAATAGGAAAGGGTGATCATGTCGTCGATGCTATGACGACTCACCAAATATTCACTTGCTCTACTATGCACCTAGCGACGAGAATGGAAGTCAATATCACTAGATCTTACATTTCATAAGAACGTAGGCAAAAGTATGTGTTAGTACAAATATGTACTAAATATGATGGCAAGCATAAATAAAGGCATTAGTGAACATAAGACATATACCATCATCATAAGAGACAATAACATAAGTCATAAGTATAAGAAACATCATCATAAGACATAGGCTAAAAGCATAAGAAATAACGACATAGTCATAGGCATAATCAAAGCATCTAATTCAACATAACATAAGAGAAACACTTCATAAGTCACCTCAAGGTAAGCTTGTGCAATGCATGGATAAGACCCCATAATCCCACTCATGCTAAGCAAGTCACTTTAGGCCCTCATTAATATTTATCACCTTTTGATCTCATCCTTAGCTTATTTCACATAGACAAGGGAACATTCACATTTAGTCAGACGTGTATTGGAAGGCCCTTTCAAACTACAATCCAAACTAAGCATACATCATACAAGTGAACCTCATATTTCTTGAAGTAATGTTGTTTCATCATATACATGCTAGTTGGATTAAGGACGTGTCCCTCATATTCGTACTAGTCATGAAAGAGTAAGTCTCTACTAGTCCGCAGCATAACATCACTCATGAATGGTTACTATTTACCAATTCATAGCTATCAAGGAAAAACACCTTACTTATGCTAGATCAAGCTGTCACGGAAAGCACTATATCATGAAAGTCCAAGATAATCAATGAAGGGTACCATTGCTCAATCTAGTCTATCATGAAGTTGTGTGGCCTCACCAAGTCATGCTATTATGCAAGCATTCTATTATGCTAGTTCAAGCTACATTAGAAGGGTACAATTTCTCAATCCAAGGCTATCCATGAGCTCTACTATCTCAAGCTAACATGCATGGTATTGTCTTACCAAGTCAAGCTATTCATGAAGAGATATCATATCAGTACCTCAAGCTAACATAGTTCATACATGAAGCTTTTGAACACTAACAATATACTATCTCTAAGCATGTCTTAGTGATTTCACGTATCAAGATACTACTTCCAGTTCAAGTGCGAACGATTGCGAGTAGTAATACAACCAAACTAGTGAGTTGGGGTCATGTACCAAAGGAGCGGTTCATAATTGAGAATCAATAGAAAAGTATAACTGTGTTCAATTCAATGATAGCTATAACCATTTACGAAGAAAAACATGAGAAGTTAAAGAGTGACACAAGTGTCAAATATCAAAGGGGGGTTTTGTAATCAATTATCAACTAAAATGACAACCAAAAATGAAAATACAAATATGGAGATGGGATTTTTGGGATGTGATAGGACTATGGGCTAAGGTAACAATTGGGTAATTGCTATTGATAGTAAATCTCTGTAAATTGGTAACTAAGCTAGACTATAATGGGGGTAAACTTTCTCTCGAACAATTTACCCCGAATCAAATCAGCTTATCTCGAAATCCAATAAGCGGCAATAAAGCATAGCCTTTGCCTTAGTCCATTCACTCTCTCGAGATGAATGTGTGGGAGAGGGTTTAGGGTTCACTCTCTAGAGCTGAACTCATGACAACCCAATAACCACATACCATTGATTTAGTAGTTATGGTTTTAAAACCTCTCTCTCGAGCAAGCCAAAAACACGAAGTTAAAATTGTATTTGCAACTACAACCCCATTAAATTCAAACACAACCACTGATTGAAATCACCTTTAAATAGTGAATAAACACTCAATTAGCAATACCCAGCAGTTAATTCAACCCATAATCACATAATCACATCCCAAGAATTGGGGTTTTAGCTAGACATAGTAAAGAGATAGAAATCAATACCAAAAAATGTTTCCATCAAATGGGTATGATTGATATGTTCTTTGCACACATCTAAGATGAAGAATCTTCAATACCCACTTCCAATTTCTTCGAAATGGGAATATTCAAAATCTCCAAAGCTAAGGAAAATTGTCTCCAAAAACTAAGTTCTAAAACTAAGTAATTCTAAAATTTCATAAACTGATTGCATACTAAATGAAAAATTCAAACAAGTATTTATAGTTGTCAAAAAGTGTGTTGCGAAGGTCCACTTAGCGCAGTTAGTCGGGATCGCCCATCCACTCGGCGATCCACCCTTTGGTTTGGTTCATCGCCTTTTATATTTGCCTTCAGCAAATTCAAGTTTTGTAACTTGAGGCGATATAGCACTGCATCGTGGAACTGTTCGGGGACTCACCAACTGCTTATTTATCTCGCTGACTCGATTTTCCCCTTCAGAGCTTGGCACACTCGAACATTTGGCGAGACCATGACCATTCGGCGACTCGCCTAATGGTTTACGCGATCCTCAGGCCCTCTTTTGTTCGTTCTTTCAGCTGCCTTGTTCCTTTTTGCCCAATAGTGTCAATGCTTTGTCTCTAAATCCAAATACCTGGAACTCAAGGATTTACATTAGTTATTGGCACAAAATATGCATCTAAGGACACTAAATCTATTAAAATAAAGCCCCAAATGAGTCCAAATTGTGGACTCATCAACACCCCCAACTTAAACTTTTTCTTGTCCTCAAGTAAAACTCAAGTTCCACAGTTCAAAAAGGATGTCTCAAATAGTGCTACACAAGACTCAATCATGACTGCACAGAAAAAGGCTCAACTTACTCATGCAAGGATAAATTGTGCACTCAAAGATTCAAGTTGTGACTCACCATTACCAAAGAATCTCCAGCTCACTATACTTGCTTCAAAAGCAAATTCAAGCTCAACAAAGGTATTCAAATGCCCTCGCGCAAAGAACAATTCCATATTTACACACAATGGTTCAATCATTTAAAGTTCTGGAATCAAGATCAACACTGACACTCACAAAGATAAACACAATGCATGATTTTACCCATAGGTTTGCCCGTATTTTTCTATCGATTTTTTTTCCAGCTCATTCAAGATCAAAAAGGTCATTTTAAGGCTTGTACTGGGGTTGAGTGTAAAGGTATTGTCATTTAGGCTGAATGGCTTCTATCCTCATGAAATGTGATGTGAACAGCACCTTCTGTCCTTTTTTCATCATTTTCATTCACGCTTAAAAGTCACCTCTTATTCATCTTCCATGGATCGTTGGAAACCCCATTTTCTTTGTATTTTCACAACCTTACTTCAAAACTTCTTCCTTCTTTTTCTTTTTCAATCTCTTCTTCTTTTTCTCTTTTTTTTATATGGAGGAGTTCCATTTTTCTCAAAACATGGGCAAAAAGGACTTGCCTATTCAAACAAATCACAAATCATGAGAATTATCAGTAATAGATCAAGAAAGGTTAAGCTTTCATGAAGTTTCTTCCAAGAAAAGGGTAAGGCTAAAAGGGGTACTCAAAAGGAGTTCACACACTCACAAGGTAGGCCACACAAAGAGGTATAATGTCAAATGGGTGCACACTTTTTACAGTTGCCTAAGATCATCTCAAAAAATTGCTTCACTTAGTTAAATAGACTAACGAGGCAAATTCTAGGTGTTATCACACATGGTTCACTGTAAGCTCATCACACAAGGAATTGACATCAATGTCAAACAAGACTCCACATTTTTGCGAGTGTGCAATGTTCATTACAAGAGACTCAATTTGATACTTGGCTAATCGCAATGAAATGCAAAGAGTTTACATATTGTCTTTGCAACTTCAATTAGCCTCGTTGTAGCCACACATTCATGTTTGTTCGATCATAATCACTATTCAAGACATCAGTATTGATTAAGACCGATACTCAAATTTGCAAAAAACAGCCACATTCATCAAAGACAAGAGGTGGAAAATTTTTTCGATGGGTCAAAAAAACATGTTCAATTAAAAATAAGGAGTTATAAGCTCAACCATCGACAAAAAGCAGTGTATAACACAAATTTAGCTCAAAGCCCAATTATATAAACAAAACAAGAATTATGAATGACACACAAAAGGTAGGCCTCACCCCACCACAAATAAAAACATTTGTCCTCCAATGCAAACAAGATAATAATATCCCAAAATCAAAAGAAATAAAGACACAGAGGGAGGTAACTAAGGGATACTGTCTATGCAGTCACTCTATTTGTATGGGCATCAGTGCCCAGTGCATCGTTCTGGACTTGAGCATTCATGCCCAGAGTCATCTCAAAAGGAATAGTAGCAGTACCAAATCCACTAAGAGATGCCATAAATGTCTTGGTCAGCGATGTCTGAATCAGTGATTGCATAATCATCTCCTCAAGATTTGGGAAGTCTCCATATATGCTCTTCTCCTGTCTCTCTATCTGATCTCTGACGGTCTCGACTCATCAATTGTTGCCTCATTCCTAGGTATATCTCTGGTGGTAGCCAGACGAATCTCTAAAGTCTCAGGAGCATCCAAATCATTTGCAACCTATGGTAATGAAATGAAGTTTGTAGACTTCACATAGTCTACGTCCTTCCTCAAATTTGATACCTATATTTTCAAAGTCAGAATCTTGGAGGTCTCCCCATGCTTGCTCTCACACGCTTCAACTCTCATAGTGAGAGTACCAATAGAAGTCTGCAAGGGGTTTTGTGCCACCAGGATTACAACCTCAATCATCAAGGGGACAGATCTCTCTAATCAGGTCACCCTCACATCAGCTGAATAGGCCAGATGCCCTTTCCTCAGGATCACCGCCTGAGTAATCTTGGTCGGCTGAGAGGAAGAGGAGGTACTTGGATCCTATGAAGAAGAGGAACGGATAGAAGTACCTGAAGACCTGAAGGTCGGCATAGCCAAAGATAACTTTGTATCTATCGAATCTAGGTCCAACTCCAAGGATGTGTCCACCAGAGCTTCCTTCCTCATGTCAACCTCCTCCCTAGTATACTCATCCACAATGTACTGGATGTCAATGGAGAAGGATAGGGTAACACCAATATATCTAGCAGCATCCTGGGGCACTCCTGCACGCCGGCACAACTCTATGATCAGTATTGGGAAGGGCAAAGAGGTCTGGCTCTCATGGCCATCTTCTACTCTATGATAAGGCCCATTTGAGATGCCTCTTCATTAAGATAGACCACAAGCAGGCTACCTTAGCATGTCGGAGGATAGATTCATTCTGTGAAGGCATAAGTGAACAACTGCTGAATCCGAACCAATAACGGGCAACTATATTCAAATCTTTCTTTTTGATCTTGACTATTCCCTCAATCTACCTAGAAGTGGTATAAAAAATAAGAGGGGTAAGCCAACCCTTTAGATCCTCCAGAGTTTGTGTTGTAGGCTAACCTTCATATAAGAGTGAAGTCCCTAGAGGCCTATCTAACACAACACTAATGTACTCTTCATTGCATCTCACTTCTACACCTCGAACAATGATCGACTTAACTGGTCTAAACTCGTTGGCCTTCCTTTTACTCTTCGGAACCATTTCACCATATGCAGTGTAGAACTCACGGACCCATGAAGGAATATACTGACCTCAAGGCCTGGTGAAAATCTGGAATCGGTGCCACTATAATAACTCCGCTACACTAGAGTACTTGCCCTCCAGGCCCTTTGTAGATAGAAGCTTCTCCTTGAGAATGGTTTGCAAACCATCTCCTTTCAATTTGTTGAGGAGTCTAGGTGGAGGAACAACTTATGGTATAAGTGCCACAGGGGGTGCCAGATTTGGCACTGATTCTTCGTATACATGAGGTGAGATCTAACCCTGATCTCAAGCTGCTGGGACTGTAAAGGCTAGTCATCATCAAGCTCAGATAGAGCAGCCTGGGAGCCAGTAGTAGCCCTAGATCTTTTGCCCTTCCCTTTGTCACCTAGTGAAGGTTCTTGCCTTTCTCTTTTTGAAGGATTTGATCACCCTTTGTTGATTGTGATACTCAGTAATCTTTTATAGGGTGGCAAGTCTATGTTTGTCATCATACCTGCAAAACATCAAGAAAAATTTAAAAATTACTTAATCAAATTCATAGAAAAACAGTTGCGGAAAGACTCACCAAATCTCTTTTGCAAGATGGATTGGGCTCGCCGAAAGGATTGGCTCAAAAGTTGCGGCAGATTGGCGAGGGGAAACCCTTTTTGGCGAATTGCCGACAACATTCGGTGAGAAAGGTTCGACTTACCGAAAGTTACAGTGTAGAAAGGGTTAAGGGGGTAGACTAAAGGCGATAAATAAGTCTTTCGGCGAGTCGCTGAGTGCCCTCGGCAACCTCAGGCTTCTCGCTGAAAGTTAGAGAATCCAACAACACATAAAGCATGAAATTAAATGCAAAATGGGGATATTAGGCGAACCATCGAGTGGTTCGGCGAGCTCGACCCAGCTAGCCTAATGACTCAACATGCCTATTTTCAACCCAACTTCTCGAATTCAACCCCTCAACCCCCGAAAGAAAAATAAAAAATGCACAACTCAAATTCAAACAAGAACCAAACACCCATTACCCAGGGATACTTAGACTTCTTCCAATTTTGCCAAATTTGGCCAACTAGTGACCTTTGCCCTTAAGAACGAAGTCACCCGCTCTATTATTAGGCAAATTATGTTGTTTGGCGCAAATACGGGCTACTCAGACTTCACCCAACTAAACTAAACAACATGCAAGCACAACCCCACAAAATTTACTTCAATTTAGAGCACAAAAATATGGTAATTTAACATTCAAAATATTAAAGGAAGGATTATCGAATTATAAACAGGCATTCAAACATTTTAATCCTATCAGAGAGGCCCAACACACATCAACAACATAATATTACTTGCATAACAGTACAAATTACTAAAAATAAATGTGGGATTCGGATAACCGACCTTAAGTTCCGAATAATAATGACTGAAAAGCTAGGAGGCAACATAATCCACTCCGAACACAACTCCGACGATTAAAATACTCTTGAAAATGCGAAAATATCAAAATACTAAATAGGTGCAAGTTTGGGAAGATGAAAAATGAGGGAAAATGAAAGAGTTTGAAATTTAAACCTTTGGCTTTTTAATAAACTGTCCAGTTCTCACCCATTCGGCGACGTTAGTTGTGATCACGACACACTCGGCGACGTAACGAGTGGTCACTTACCTCGCTGAGTTTTACTCGACCCTCAATTGATGTGGTGGTCTAAATGGCGGTATAGATCATGATCGCTGGCCTGATCGGTGAATCGCCAATAATTTCCTGGGCTTGTCGAGTTTTACAAACTCTACCTTAAAGTTGACTTGAATCCAACGGCGGTCTAGGTCGTGGTCGCTGACCTCTTCGGTATTTCGCCGATTGGACTTTAGCTCGCCAATCTGCACCTTTCAAATATTTCCCATAGTTTAACCTATAAAATCAACACACCATTATTTCTAAAACTAAAATTAAGCAATAAAAAGGGTCTTGGGTTGCCTTTCAAGCAGTGCCTAAGTTAACTTCGTGGCACGACGTAAGTCCACCTTCAACCTTCATTCTTGGGGTTGGCCATAGTGTCACTAGGCAAACTCTGTTAGACTGTGAGTAGACATACGACAACACTTGGTCTATTTGGGTGTCTTGTAGCTGATTAATTATGGAATGAGAGGTTATCATCTGATTAATCATTAGGATATTTTCTTTCAGTAAATTCAACACTCTATCTTGTTCTTCAATTTTGTGTAGAATGAGTGAGAGAGCCTCTTGATTTTGTTCACTCTCCTGCTGCTTCATCTTTTGACACTCGTGATGATGAAGGTACTTGTCCTTGTTGTTGGACCTTGCCTCTAACTCCATAACTTTCTTAGACAAGACATCCAACTGCATCAACTATATTACCCATTCTCGGTCATTCTCTATTTCCTTGTTGGTTTTAACCATGCCATCAAGGAGTTGGTCTACTACTTCATAAGGTTGTTGGATCAAACAAACTGCAAACAGTGCATCAACAACGCTTCTATTTTCGAGACCAAGACCTCTATAGAAGCACTCTAGTAGCAATTTATTTGGCATTTCTTGAGATGGGCACTGCTGCAGTATTGCTTTAAATCTCGACCACATCTCATTGATAGTCTCACCTCCCAATTCTTTGAACATTAGGAGGTTATCCCTTTGATTATACAAAATTAAAAAGGGATGGACCATTTGGTAACCATTGTCACCATTCACACTCATTCTTCCTGTTTCAACACACAAACAAGCAAAACAAAACTAAAAATTAAGTAGAGCTATAACTAACAAGAACAAAATTTAACTTAACTAAAAATTCTCAACTAACACCACTCTCCGGTAGCGGCGCCATTTTGATTTCACGTATCAGGACACTACTTTCAATTCAAGTGCCAACGATCGTGAATAGTAATATAACCCAACTAGTGAGTTGGGGTCGAGTCCCAAGGGAGCGATTCATAATTGAGAATCAATAGAAAAGCATAAATGTGTTCTAGTCAATCATATCTATAAACATTTACAAAGAAAAACATGATTACTTAAAGAGTGACACAAGTGTCAAATATCAAAAGGGGGTTTTGTAATCAATTATCAGCTAAATGACAAGCAAAAATGAAAATACAAATATGGATACGGGATTCTTGGGATGTGATAGGACTATGGGCTAGGGTAAACAACCGAGTAATTGCTATTGATGGTAAATCGCTATATATTCGTAACTAAGCTAGACTATAGTGGGGGTAAACTTTCTCTCGAACAATTTACCCCGAATCAAATTGGTTTATCTCGAACACCAATAAGCGGCAATGAAGCACAACCTTCGCCTTAGTACATTCACTCTCTCGAGTTGAATGTATGGGAGAGGGTTTTGGTTTCACTCTCTCGAGCTAAAACCATGACAACCTAATAACCATAGACCATTGATTTAGTACTTTTGGTTTTAAAACCTCTCTCTCGTGCAAGCCAAAAACATGTAGTTATACATATATTTGCAAGTGCCACCCCATTAAATTCAAAAACAACCACTAAATGAAATCACCTTTAAATAACGAATAAACAATCAATTAGAAATACCAAACAATTCATTCAACCAGTAATCACATAATCACACCCCAAGAATTGGGGTTTTAACAAGACTTAGTAAAGAGATAGAAATAGATACCGAAAAATATTTTCATCAAGTTGGTAAGATTGATATGGTCTTTACACACGTCTAAGATGAAGAATCTTCAATACTCACTTCCAATTTCTTCGAAACAGGAATCTTCAAAATCTCCAAAGCTAAGAAAAATTGTCTCCGAAAAGTAAGTTCTAAAACTGAGTAATTCTAAAATTTCATAAACCGGTTGCATACTAAACTAAAAATTAAAACAAGTATTTATAGTTGTCAAAAAGTGTGCTGCGAAGGTCCACTCAGCGCAGTTAGTCGAGATCGCCGATCCACTCGGTGATCTGCCCTTTGGTATGGTTCATCACCCTTCTTCATTAGCCTTCAGTAAATTCAAGTTTTGTAATTTTGGGCGATATAGCACTGCATTGCGGAACTATTCCGCGACTCGCCCACTGCTACTGTATCTCGCCGACTCGATTTCCTCCATTAGAACTTGGCACACTTGAAAATTAGGCGAGACTATGGCCATTCGGGGACTCGCCTAATGGTTTAGGCCATCCTGAGGTCGTCTTTTTTTGGTTCTTTTAGCTGCCTTGTTCTTTTTGCCGAATAGTGTCCATATATTATATCTAAATCAAAATACCCAAAACTCAAGGACCTAAATCAGTTAATGACACAAAATATGCATTTGAGGACACTAAATCTATTAAAACAAAGTCCTAAATGAGTCCAAATCGTGGACTCATCACTTAGTTCATTAAGAAGGCTCATTAGATCATGTGTGAGCAATTATCACTATCCATGATCACTGTTACTCTTAAATTAATATTAGGCAATTCCCATGAGTTATAATTGGGAACCCGAACTTAACTAGTGTAAAAGGATCCCATTTGGAAGCTGGACTTAACTTACATAAAAGCTTCAATCTCATATTCAATAGCATAATGATAGACGTTTTACTCTCAAAGAGTTCATAAGGCATATACATAGGTTTTATAAGAACGTGCATACTCTCATAATTCAAACTATAAGTCATGTGGGTAAGCCTTCCACAACAACACCATATACAATCAACATTCATCATATAGCTTCCCTCTTAAAGCCTTACTATTCTTAACTCATCATGTTAGGTTTACTCTCAAGCCCTACTAATCATGATTCAAAATATAAGCTTAACCCTAAAAGCCCTAATATTAATCATTCATACCTTAGTCTCAAGAAAATCTCAATCTCAAGCCTTACAATTCATAATTCATCATATATACTTGATCTTAGTCTATTCATGTCTAAAAGCTTTTATCTTAATAAAGTCTTATCTATTTACTTCAATTTCAAGTAATCTATATTGTAATAAATCAATCTTAGAAGATCAAATCTAACCCCTCAATTTCCCTTTTCATGGGATAAAGCTGAACTATATAAATTTGACCCTAGAATCATAGGTTAATCAGGAGTACATGTATAATCATACTAAGAACATTCAATTCCATCATAAACAATCATAAATGATCATAAACAATCATAATAACTCTATTGGATCATAACCCATAATTTACTTATCCTTGACCTAGAGTCGGCCCCTAGCGATGGAGCATGCTTAGTCAACTGGGTGAACCGTAATGCATATTTCTTAACACTCATTTTACCTTGATTAAGGTTAATGAACTAAAGCACCAAAGCCTCTCTCATCTCTAGAGGGAAAAACCTACTAAAAGGAAATCTTGAACCTGTCCCAATCTATGGGACCCATCCCTTTTGGCCAAGCCTCTTTCCATTGATTAAACCAAATATATGCAACCCCTTTGAGTTGGTAAGCGGCCAATTCCGCTTTCTCAGCCAAAGTAACTCCCATAATCTCTCCCACCTTATAAGTCTCATCTATAAACTCTTGAGGGTCTTCCTTAAGTTTGGAGCCATGAAATTTTAGAGGGTTCATTCTCACAATATCCCTCACTCTTGATGCCACCGTAACCACATTTGGGTTCATGGGGGCTACCACCTCTTTTTTGGCTTATACCATTACAGCTTAAGCCATCATTGGTAAAGCCGTTCTAAGCACCACATTAGTTACGTTCTTATTTAATGGGTCAATTGGAGCTTAAGGAGGAGCTTGGGGAGGAACTTGAGGATGAGCCTCTTGATTGTGATTGTCTTCCTCATTCCTTTTAGCATTAACCTTTGTAGTAGTCATATCTTGAAAACCACAGGATACATATTAGGAGAAAGACCTAGTAGAGTTCAACACTATGACACAACTTTGAGTATGAAGAAGTAAAGTTTCCTAAACATCCAATAGCCTCCTATTCATAAATGTGGCGCACTTCACATTTATGAACATTTCTACCAAACGTGGTTTGAGTCATCCTAGAACCATTCTAAACCTTGTGCTCTAATACCAAGTTTGTCACGATGAGGGGTACCCCCTAGATGTAACATGACACATAGAACCTTGAAGGACTCCATGTAAGCCACTTAGCATATCACAACATAAGAAAACAGAAAATTATGGAAATTTAAAACATTTACCCAATATAATCGAAGTCTCATAAAACAAATCGGAAGTCTTTAACATTGTCTCAAACCATCTAATACATGAAAGTCTTAAGGACAGAACCCATACAATAGTTCTAACATAAAAAGAAAACATAAAAAGGAAAGGGTGATCAAGTCCTTGATGCTATGAGGCTCACCAAATCTTCACTTGCTTTACTATGCACCTAGCCACGAGAATAGAAGTCCATATTGCCGGATACAACATTTGATAAGAATGTAGGCAAAAGTATGCGTTAGTACAAACATGTACTAAATATGATGGCTAGAATAAATCATCAACATAAGCATAATAAAGGAATTAGTCAACATAACACATATACCATAATCATAAGAGACAATAACATAAGCCATAAGTATAAGAGACAACATCATAAGACATAGGCTAAAAGCATAAGAAATAACAACATAGTCATAGACATAATCAATGCATCTATTTCAACATAACATAAGAGAAACACTTTATAAGTTACCTCAAGGAAAGCTTGTGCAATACATGGATACGACCCCATAATCCCACTAGTGCTAAGCAAGTCACTCTAGGCCCTCATTAATATTTATCACCTTTTTATCTCATCCTTAGCTTATTTCTCATACACAAGGAAACATTCACCTTTAGTCACACCTTTATTCGAAGGGCCTTTCAAGCTACAATCCAAACTAAGCATACATCATAAAAGTGAACCTCGAATCAAAACATACTTACAATACTTCCTTGAAGTAATCTTGTTTCATCATAAACATGCTACTTGGATTAGGGACTTGTCCCTCATATTCATACTAGTCATGGAAAAGTAACTCTCTAGTAGTCCATAGCATAACATCACTTATGAATGGTTACAATTTACCAATTATAGGCTATCAAGGAAAAGCACCTTACTTATGCTAGACCAAGCTATCATGGAAATCACTCTATCATGCAAGTCCAACCTAATCAAGGAAGGGTACTATTGCTCAGTCCAAGCTATCATGAAGTGGTCAAGCTATCATGAAAGCATTCTATTATGCTAGTTCAAGCTACCTTGGAAGGGTACAATTTCTTAATCCAAGGCAATCCATTAGTTCTACTATCTGAAGCTAACATGTATTGTTTTGTCTTACCAAGTCAAGCTATTCATGAAGGGATATCATATTACTACTTCAAGCTAACATAATTCAAACATGAAGCCTTTGAACACTAACGAGATACTTTCTATAAGCATGTATTAGTTCATTAATAAGGCTCATTAGATCATGTGTAAGCAACTATCACCATCCATGATCACTTTACTATTAAATTCTTTTTAGGAAATTCTAATGAGATATACTTGGGAACTCGGACACAACTTACGTAGAATCTTCCATCTCATATTCAATATCATAATCATAGGCACTTTACTCTCAAAGTGGTCATAAGGCATTTACATAGGTTCTATAAGAACATGCATACTCTCATACATTCATAATATAAGTCATGTGGGTAAGCCTTCCACAACAACATGATATACAATCAACATTAATCATATAACTGCGCTCTTAAAGCCTTGCTAGTCTTAACTCATCATGTTAGCTTTACTCTCAAGCCCTACTAGTCATTATTCAACATATATGCTTTACTCTAAAAGCCCTAACATTAATCATTCATAACTTAGTCTCAAGGTAATCCTAATCTCAAGCCTTACAATTTATAATTCATCATCCATACTTGATATTAGTAAATTCGCGTCTAAAAGCTTTACTCCTATGCAATTCATATCTATTTACTTCAATTTCAAGTAATCTATATTGTAATTCATCAATCTAAGAAGATCATATCTAAGCCGTCAATGTCCCTTTTCTTGGCATAAAAGTCAACTATATCAATTTCACCCTATAATCATAGGTTAATCATGAATACATGTCAAATCATACTAAAAAACATGCAATTCCATCATAAATAATCATAATCCACTCTATTGGATCATAACCCATAACATTAGAGGAAATCCTACATTGACTTGGGGAAATATTCTTCTAAATTGGGGAAAACATGGGAGCTTCTTGGATGAAAGGAATCCATGAATGAATAATCCATCTTACCTTGATTACAAAGCCTACCAAGATTGAAACAATGGAGTCTCTACTAGACTTAGCTTGACCCTCTTCTTCTTCTTTTTCTAGAGAGAGGATTTTTGAGAGAGAATTAGGTTTGTTTTGGGGGTTTATAAATAATGATTTGGAATGACTTAATTAAAGGTATAAATTCTTTATATAGGTGGTCTAAACTAGGGTAAAACGACACCACTTACTCCCTAATTAAGTCTGGAAAGATCCATTAAGCCGTCACTTAACCGATTAAAACCACTCACTACTTGACCAACAAAATCTCAACCATGGGGTGTGGTTTAACCCACATCTCATGCTGGTTGGGCGTGCATTTGTGACTGTAGGTTTTTGGCCAACCACGAAACCCCACCTACGGGGTGTGGACCCACCCACGAGGTGTGGGCCCTTCCGTGGTCACTATTTGGGCACTTTTCCAGGGGTCTTCCTCAAGGGCCTATTGTTTGTCCTTGAGGGTTGGTACCTTGATGTTCTAACATGAAAACCTCTATTTCAAGTACGGGTAGTTATATTCATGACTCTAACCCTCACGTCAAGCTCTATTGTGGCGTACTAATTTTCGGGGTGTTACATCCATGAAGACTTCCATTGAATCTTCTACCATATCAGCAATAATAGACAACATGCAATGTTGAAACATTGTCGGGGAATTACACCACCTGAAAGGTATCCTTTTGAAATTGAAAGTACCATAAGGACAAGTGAAAGTTGTTTTCTCTTGAACTTCTGATGCAATTGAGATTTGATTATACTTGGAATAACCATCCAAGAAGTAATACCACCACGCTCTAAAGGCCGATCAAGCATTTGATCCATAAAAGTAATGGGAAAATGATCTTTTTCTGTCTATGAGTTCAACTTCTTGTAATCCATACATACCCTCCATCTGGTTACCGGTCTCATAGGAACAAGTTCCCCTTTCTCATTTGGAACTCTGTGATGCCACCTTTTTTGGGTACAAATTGCACAGACTCACCTATTTTCTATCCGCAATAGGGTAGATCGCACTTGTATCCAACCACTAGATTATCTCACTTTTCACCACCTGTTACATTAGTGGTTTTAATATTCTTTGTTGCTCGACACTCGATTTGCACTCACAATCAAGTTGAATCTTGTGAGTGCAAATGCGAAGTGGGATACCCACAATGTCAGTGATAGTCACGCTATTGCCTTGATGTACCTTCTAAACACCCCAAGAAGCAATTTCAGTTGCCATTCAAGAAAGTCAGCTGCAATGATAATGGGCAAGTTGTTGTTTGCTCCCAATAATCCATATCAAAGATGAGCGTGGAGAAATTTCAACTCAAGCTTTGGTGGTTCCTCTGTGGATGGTTTAGCAGGAGGATTTTCTCGACTATTTAGATCTATGTACAATTTTAATAGGTTCCTTGAATATTCACCTAATCCTGACAGAGAAGCTACCAATTCATCATACCCTTGAATTTTAATCTCATCATAATTCGCAAGAACAACCTCAAGAGGATCACTCATACACATCAAATGGATCACACTGGCCATTACTTCATCAATTATGTCAATCGTTAAAACCACATGAATATCACTTGGCTATTTCATTGACTTGCACACATTTAAGGTAACCTCATCTTCGTTCACCCAGAACTTCAATTCCCCACTTTCAACATCCACTAGTGCTCTCTCGGTTGCTAAAATGGTCTTTCCAAGATAATGGGAATTTCAACATCAATCTCACAATAAAGAATAACAAAATCTATCAGAAAGATGAATCAATCGACCTTTACTAATATATCATAGAGTATCCCAATGGGGTGTTTGATCGATCGGTCTGCCATAAGAAGCTGCATTGTTGTGGATTTTGGTTTGCCCAGACCAAGTTGTTTATAGATTGCACAAGGCATTACATTTATACTTGCCCCCAAGTTACATAGAGCTTTAGCAAATTGAAGCATATGGATAGTGCATGGGATGGTGAATGCCCCCAGATCTTCTTTCTTTTTATCGTCTCGCTGTTCATAATGGCTCTATGATGAGTTCGAGATTTCAAATCATTTAGGGCTTTGTTTTGAAAGTATAAGTGTCCTCAAATGCCTATTTTATGCTCTAAACAGATGTTTAAATGTTGATTTGCAGCTACGAAGTCTAAGAAACAAGGCAAGGACATGACCGGACAAAAACAAACTAAAAAGAAAAGATGAAGTAGTGAAGAAAAGCGATCCTGGTGGTCGCCAAGACTACTCGGCGCACCACCTAGTCGCACTTTAGCTCGCCTAAAGTTTCAACTTTCTAGCCCAGGAAAAAAAAACAAGTTGGTGACAAAAATTGACAGTCGGCGAATAGCCAATTGGTTCCACGAGAACAAACTACATCGCCCAAAGTTACAGCACTTGGGATGTAAAGGACCAATGCAAAATGGCGATGGAATAGAGCAAATGGTGGAACGCTGAACCAATCGGTGTGGCACAACTTATCCTTTTGAGTGGAATTTTTAGCCAAAAAGTGGGAAACTATAAATGGATTTTTAAAAGGAATTTTGAGAAGTTCTCACACCCAGATATTGGAATTGGTTCCTAGATATTATAGTTCCCATTCTAGAGTTGGAGTTTCTCTCTATGTTTTTGGAATTCTTGTTCTAGACATTAAGAATTTTGACTTGGGTTTTTGAACTTTTGGAACATTGTAAAGTCTTGGAGACTATTACCCAACTGACCTTTTTATGATGATTAGCTAAAACCCCAATTCTTGGGGTGTGATCATGTGTTTATGGGTTGAATTAGATTATAGGTATTGTTAATTACTGATTTAAATACTTCATTGAAATGGGTTTTAATTGATAATTGTGTTTTAAACTAAGAATTGTAGTTGCAAATACAATTCAAACTTAGAATTCTGCGTTTGCTTGAAAAAGAGGTTTTAGAATCAAAACTTTCAATTGGTGATTGTAGTTATTGGGGTGATATGGGGTTAGCTCAAAAGAGTAAATCCTAACCTCGATTCTACCTATCTAGCTCGAAAGCGTAGATGAATTAAGGTGTGGGTTGTTCTTATTTGCTATGCTTGTTGATGTTCGAAAGAAATCACTTGATTCAAAATAGTTGTCCGAAAGATAGCTATTTCACTTATAGCCTAGCCTACCCAATGACATTTTGCTATTTCTTAGTAGTTTCAATTGCCCATATAGTGAAATTTGCCTATAATAGATCACATCCCAAGAATTCCTCTCTATATTGTGATTTCATTAGTGTTTGATTGTGTTGTAGCTGATAATTGCAAATCAAACCCCCCCCCCCTCCAAATCTGACATTCGTGTCATTCCTTTAGACTTTTTTACATGTGTTTTTTCAATAATTTCTATTCCTATAACTAATTAGACCACGTGTGTACTTCATCATTAAATTTGAATACGTACCGCTCCCTGTGTGTTCGACCCCAACCTTTTGTTGGGTTTTATACTGATTAACGATCGTTTACACCTAGAATTGGATGAGGTGTGTTTGAGACTTTACTCTCTTCTCAATAAAAATAGCACTGCTGCTGGGGAGTGGTGTTGTTTAAAATTCTTTCATTGAAGTTGAATTGTGAACTTTTTTGTTGTAGTTGAATCGACTTACTTTAGTTTTTGTTTTTTGTTGCTTGTGTTGAAAAGAGGAAGAGATAAGCTTGAACGGGAGTAATGGTAGCTAAGTTGGCCACCAAGATGATATGGTGAATCTTAATGATGTGAAGGACCCAATCCAATTAGGTGGTGTTAGTGCAATACGTTTACCTCCAATTATGGGTAATATTATCTTCCATGTTACTAGTACGATGTATAGCTCCTCGAAATGAAAGTATTGTATGGAGGTCTAGTTCATGAGGACCCCATGAGCATATCCGAAACTCTGTGGACATTTGTGGTTAATTCTAATTCAAGAACGTATCACAAGAATCAATCTGTCTCAGATTGTTTCCATTCTCTTTGATGGGTAAATCCACCAAATGGTTAGTTGAATTATCGAGGGATTCCATCACCTCTTGGGATAAATTCACAACAGTGTTCTATCTGAGATTCTTTCCCTCGTCAAAGATGATGACACTCATAGATAGCATCCAAGGTTTTAAATGCTTGTAAGGTGATCCTATCCACATGACGTGGCTTAGGTTTAAGAAGTTCGTACTTCAATGTCAGACTCACGGATTGCCAAACCATATATTGCAGCAATACTTTTACAGGAGTCTTGATTCATTGAACAAAGGAGTTGCTGATCAACTTGTTCCCATAGGTATAATGCAATAGCCCTATAAAGTAGCATCTTAGTTCGTGAGGACCAATTGTCTCCTATCACATTTAGGATGACAAAAGAGCAGATCGGGAAGGATCAAGAGAGAAAATAAAACATGGATAAAATGATGATCCGGTTGGATATCTTGGAAAAAAATGTGATGGGTAGTGGCTTGAAGAGTGTTAATTTTGTGGGTGTTGGTGGAGTGAGCCCCGATGATGCGCAATTTAAGGTGTTGTACAATGAAGAAGTCAACGTCCTTGCAAACCAAGGAGGAGGTTTTCATCAAAACTATCCAAGGCCAGGTGGAAATCTGGGTTGGAATAGAGATGCTGGATGGAGAGACCGTGACAGAGATTGTCGTGATCATAACGCTTCTTGGAAGGAAAGAGAGGGTGATAAGGACAGGTACGTCCCACCCCATGAGCATCAAAAGCCCAAGGAGTCGGAAAATGTTTGTACGAAAGACATGCTCTCACACATTCTCAATAAGGTAGAAGGGTAGGATAAAGTTTTGAAAGAAATGAAAGAAGACGTCTCTACACTTAATCAGACGGTCACCTCCGACTCAGTGTCAATTAAGCAATTGGAAACGCAAATGGGTCAAATGTCTTCTCAATTGAACCCAAGGACAAAAAGGAGCCTACCAAGTGATGCCTTGTGAAACTCGAAGAATGATCCTTGAAAGCGTATTCACATCGTGCCACAATGTTAAATAAGGCATTTCTTGGGATGCAACCTAAGTTTTTGATGTTTATGTTTTGATTTTGAATAGGTGTGGATTTTGCAGGATGAAAAGTGAAAGGTTTTAGAAAATAGATAATTTCACGAGCAAAAGTCCAGTTGGCGACTCGCCTAACAAGTTGGCAAAGCCCAACTTAGACCACCGTTGGAACCACCCAGCTTTATAGGAAATTGTGTAAAACTCGGCAAACTAAAGGCTCTGTTGGCGACTCATCGAACAGGTCGGCCAGCCTGACTTTGTCCGTCGTTTGAACCCCTAAATTATTAGGAGTCCTTTAAAAATCGGCGAGCCAAAATACCACTTAGTGCATCATCGAGTGGTTTGGCAGGCACGACTTTTACTGCCAATGGAACATGAATTAAAAGGTTTTAAAGGCCAAATAATTTAAAATTTCAAAATCCTTCATCTTCTTAACTTTTCAACACCCATATCCTCTCACCCGACTTTAGTTCTTAAATATTTTTGTGTTTCTAATCTTGTACTCTTTAGGATCTATGCTCAGGATTAGTTTTGGATACTTTGTCACCTAGCGTTACAATCTAATTTTTGGTATAAAGATTGGTTTTCAGAAACCTCAAACTCCAAATGTGGTTGAACTCGAATGCAGGTGTTAATTTGTTGTTGATTGTTGTTGGGTAATCATCAATTTGTGTTTGTTTGCCTAATTCTAAATTGAAACTAGTTTTAATCGGCTTTTAATTGTGAATCCCGTGTCTTTTCTTATTAAAATCGTGTCTAAATCATTGGGTTGCGATAAAGTTGTGTTAGGTCTAGCGGGGTGAAGTCTAAGTAAGCCCAAATTGTGCTAAATGACATATTTTTCCCAATGATGGAGTATTTGACGTCAATCTTAATGGCAAACGACGTCAAAAGACCATTTTTTGCTAAATCGGGGGAAGTTTGAGTACACCAAGGGCATGGGTAGTATGGGTCTAACCTTAATTTCATTGTGTGTGTTTTTAACTTTGTTTTCAAGGGTTGTAGGTTGAATTTTGAATAAATGGGGTGAAAACTGTCACGTTAAGCCATTTGATGAGTGGTTCGGTAGTTCGCTGAAGTCCCCTTAGATCGCCTTTAATTTCTTTGAATTGGTGAATTAGATTTTGTAACTTTCGGCGATATGCTTGAGATCGCCGAGTTCACTCGGCGACTTGCTTAAAGTCCTTTTTGATCACCCTTCTATGCCCCTAATCCCTAAAATACCTGTAACTTTTGGTGAGCTACATCTAGATCATCGATTCATGTCGTTAATCCACCGAATGGCCCTGGATATCGCCGACCTATTTTGAATTTTGAAAACTTTTGTGCTGGTGGTTTCGGCGAGCCTGATTTGGTTCGCCAAAGTGACTTAGAAACTCCCCGAATGGTTCAGCGAGTCTTTCTGCAACATATTTTATGCACTTTTTTTGGAACTTTTTCTAATTTCTTTCTATGTTGTTTGGAGGAATGGCAAAGACACCGAAATACAACTCCGGCAATAATAGGGAATCCTATGATTCTCAGGATTCTTTCTCTAAGCCTGAGGATGACCAACTATTACAAGCCTGGAGAGCGGAGCTTCACTCCAAGACGACGCATAATATGTCTAAGATCACGGTGCCTCAGACTCCTCCTACAACTGTAGCTCCTACACAGACTATAGTCCCAACACCACCAGTACAGGTTCATCCTCCCCAGTCTCTTAACAGACTAAAGGCCGAGGGATTGAGGACTATTCTAGAGGAGAAACTATTGCCAACAGACGGAGTGGTGGACAGGTATTCGAAGATATGGAGAACTCTCAAACACCATAATTTTGAGATCTTCACTAAACCTCGGGACCCCTACATTCCTAATTTGGTCTGGGAGTTCTATCCGGCTTATGAAGATTTGGTGCCAATAGAGAAGAGAAAGGTAAGAGTCTTCAAACAAGTTGATTTTGTGATAGTCAATGGCAAGAAGGTAAAGAAAGCACGAAAGTGCTGACATAAATATTATTTTAGGGTGCGCTTACAATTTAATGTCTGTGTACATCAATTTAATTCAAAGGAAGACCTTGGAAGATCTGAAGGGTTGGCTGGCACCCCTTGTATCTGATGAAACCCAAAGGTAAATAGAGGTTGGCGCACCTATAGAGAAGAAACACATGAATGTTACTGCCAGATACTAGTTCGGGTTCATTAGCAGCATTAGCATTCCATCCCATAATGAGTCCGTCCTCAGACACCCTAAGGCAGCCTGTCTACGGGAAATCATTTCTCGCCAATCACTGAATTTAGGTCTATTGATTGAGCAAGAGATGGCCATGAGGGCCAAGCAAAGACGGACATCGCTCTCGTTCCTAGTGTTGATCACTGAGCTATGTAGATGGGCCTGTGTTCCTCGAGATAAGAAGATAGTTGTGGAGGTGACTCCTACCTCCTCTACTAGCACAACACATTGAGGCTGAATACCAGTGGGATGTGGCATTACAGGAAGAGAGCAACCCCGGTGAACACTTCCTCAGAGGTTCATGAAGATATGATACTGACAAAGGTAGTCGTATCTAATCCGGCCAATGGGCCCTTATGTACATCTGCACCTCCCTCTTCTAAGAATCCTACTTCTACTGCTCCCCCGCCTCCTATATCTACTGCTGGTACTTATTCTTTTCAGCCTCCGATCACCCAGGCAATGTTGTATAAGGTGGGGTATTTGGCCAAATTAGCCAATATACATGCATCCCGATTAGAGGCCGTTGTGTCTGGGATGATTGAAAGAGCCATTGTTGTTGTATTGAAACCTTTCAGAGCTTCAATTAATACTCTTACGGCGAGAGTAGAGGTATGTGAGAGAGGACAGGGTGCTACTGAGGAGGTGACATCCTTGAAGACTAAGGTTTTTGAGTTGAGGAATGATGTGGACCATCTATAGTCCACTGATTTTACTTTGCTATCTTTGATAGTGGAGATCCCAAATGACCCGAGTGCATCTATTTCAACCTGTCCAGATGTGCCTCTGGCTACCACCCGAGATAAAAGGAAAGCTGATGTTGCTACTTTTGAATTCGAGGCAGAGAGTGATGAGGAGCAGCTTGGTGTTCATAAGGATGTTGTCTTTGATGATTTCACAGCCCTCGAGGGTGCCATGGTAGATTCAGCTATTTAGGCCTCGTTGAGGGATGTTTCCATTGGAGCCCCGACTTTTGAGATTTCGGGCATTGATGCCAAGCATGAGAGTGTCTTGATAGATGTGACCTCGGGAACTGATGCCCATACAGATAAAGCGATAAACATGCAGACGTCACCCCAGGCTTAGCCTAGCAGGATGATTTTTCCCCTCCCTCTCTGTGACTTTTTATATTTTTTTATTTTAGTTAAATTTGTGGACAACTGCATATTTTGTTAGGTGGGTTGAGACATTTCCATACCTACCTCTAGTGATTATTTTGTGAATATTGGTTCTGTTTTGATGATATTTCTTGTGAATATTTATCTTGTTGTTATAAATATATATATATATATATATATATATATATATATATATATATATATATATGTGTGTGTGTGTGTGTGTGTGTGTTGGTTGTGATATTGGTGATGTTCTTAGCTTGTGGCCCATTGTTTTGATGTGGAAGCGGTTTTGAACCAATTTAAAAATCTTTGCCACCTTGTGTGTATTGTGAATGTTTTTCTATAAATTTAAGTGTCTCTTGTGGCTAATACCGATGAATTATATATATGCATTAGTTGTGATATTGGTGATGTTCTTAGCTGGTGGCCCATTGTTTTGATGTGGAAGTGGTTTTGAACCAATTTTAAAATCTTTGCCACCTCTTGTGTGTATTGTGAATGTTCTTTTATAAATTTGAGTGTCTCTTGTGGTCAATACTAATGAATTGAGTAGTGCTTTTAATGGAATAAAATGAATGTGTGGCTAAGATGAGGTAAACGAAATTACAAAGGCAATATGTGAACTCTGAGCATCTTATTATGACTAGACGATTCTCAATGAAGTCTCTTGTGATGAACGTTGCATGCTAGCTAGAAAGTGTGGAGTCTTGTCTGATGATTGTATCAATTCCTTATGTGGTGAGGTGGTCTTGAACATTATATTTGATGACGCATAGAATTTGCCCCATTGGTCCGATTGATTGAAGTGAAGAAAGCAATTGAAATGATCTTAGGGGAGAATTTTGAAGAGTGAACCAATTTGACAATATACCTCTTTTGTGGCCACCCTTGTGAGATGTGTGAACCTTGCTTAGCACCTTTTGAGCCTTTCCTTTTATTGGAAGAAACTTGAACAAATTTGACCCTTTTATCCCATCACCCATAACCTTTGTGAAGTATTTGTATGTTTGAATAGCCAACTTAGGAAGTGTGAAGAATTCCCCTTTTGATCAGTTTCATTGAAAAATATGGAACCCCTCCATGTACAAAAATGAGTGAAAAAGGAAATGAAAGTTATTGAAACCAAGAAAAAGTTATGAAATAAAGTAGTGAAAATTGCAAAAGAAATGGGGTATCCGGTGGATCATATGAAGTTGAATAATTGGGTGGATTATGAGCTTGTTTGAAATGTTAAAGAAAATGTGGAAAGTGATGTTCAATCCAAACTTCATGTAGGTAGAATCCACTAATCCTAAATGACCATACCTTTACACTTAGCCCTGTTACAAACCTTGAAAAAAACTTTGGGATCTTGAGTGAGCTGAAACGAATGTTGATTGGAATATAAGGTGAAACCTATGGGCTAATTCATTCATGTGTTCATCTTTGTAAGTGTGAGAATATGGAATCATCTTAGTTGTGAGGGCATTTGAATACTTTTGTCAAACTTGAACTTGCATTAGAAGCAAGCATTGTGAGCTTGAGTATACTTCATGATGGTGAGTCACAATTGGAAACTTTGAGTGCACAATTGATCATTGAATGAATAGTTTGAACCTTAATGTGTGCATTTATTTTGAGTTTTATGCAGCACTGTTGGTAGACATCCTTATTGAACTGCGGATCTCGAGTTTTTCTTGAGGACAAGCTTAAGTTTAAGTTGGGAGTGTTGATGAGTCCGAGATTTTGACTCATTTAGGGCTTTTTTTTTATTGTATAACTGTCCTCAAATGCCTATTTTAAGCTCTGAACTGATGTTTAAATGTTGATTTGCAACTATGGAGTCTAAGAAACAAGGCAAGGACATGACCGGACAAAAAAGAACTAAAAAAAAGCTAAAGAAGTAAAGAGATCCTGGTGAACTCTAAGACAAATCGGCATACCTCCTAGGGGCACTTTGGCTCACCTAAATGTTTCAGTGTACCATCCCTGAAAATAAAACCAAGTCGGCGACAGAAATTGGCAGTCAGCAAATCATCGATCAGTTTCGTGATTACATACTAGATCGCCCAAAGTTACAGGACTTGGGATGTTGAGGACCACTACAAAATGGCGATGGAAGAAAGCATACGGTAGATCACCGTACCACTCAACGAGGCGCGACTTTTCCCGCTGAGTGGACTTTTAGGCCAAAAAGTGGGAAACTATAAATTGGATTTTAAATGGAATTATGAGAAGTTCACATGCAGATATTGTAGTTCCCATCTAGAGTTAGAGTTTTTTTTAGTTTCGAGTTCTTATTAGAGTCTTTGAGGATTTCTATGCTAAATTTTGAGGATTTTGATTTGGGTTTTTGAACTTAATCATTTTGGACCATTGTAAAGACTTGGGAATCTCTACCCAGATTATGGCAAATTTATTTGGTAATTATTTCTTTATTTTTATGATGTGTGGCTAAAACCCCAATTCTTGGGGTGTTACCATGTGATTATTGGTTGAATTAGCTTATAGGCATTGTTAATTACCTATTTAAATGCTTAATTGAAGTGGGTTTAAATTAAATGATGTATTTTAAACTAAGAATTGTAGTTGCAAATGCAATTCGAACTTAGAATTTTGGGCTTGCTTGAAAAAGAGGTTTTAGAATCAAAGATTTCAATTGATGATTGTAAGGGTTTAGCTCGAATGATTAAATCCTAACCTTGATTCTACCAATCTTGCTCGGAAGAGTAGATGAATTAAGGTGTGGGTTGTTCTTTTTGGCTATGCTTATTGATGTTCGAAAGGAATCACTTTATTTGAGATAGTTGTTTGAACGAAAGCTATTTCACTTTTAGCCTACCCTATCCAATGATATTGAACTATGTATTAGTAGTTTCAATTACCCATATAGTGAAACTTGTCTATTATTAATCACATCTTGAGAATTCCTCTCTATATTGATATTTCCTCCGTGCTTTATTGTATTGTAGCTGATAATTAACAATCCAAACCCCCCATCTGACATTCGTTGTCACCCCATAGACTTGGTTACATGTATTTTTGATAAATTCTATTCCTATAAGTGAATAGAACACTTTATAACTTCATAAATGAAATTTAGACACGTACCACTCCCTGTGGGTTCGACCTCAACTCTTTGTTGGTTTATATACTAGTTAACGATCATTTACAGCTAGAATTGAATGAGGTGTATTTGAGACATTTACTTTAATCATCTAGTTCCTTGCATGAAAATTAGAACCCTAGATGTGTAGATTCTCCTAGTACAAGAATTACACTTTCTAGGTTAGTTAAATAGCTATACATGCTCTAGTTTCGAATGTTTCATTTTAAATATTTAAATGTTGCATTCTCAGATTTGCACAACTGAAAGTTATCCAGTATTTCAGTTATGTTGGTTATACACATTTTTAGTTGGGAGTAGGCTTAGCACCAAGTTGGACTAGAGTTTAGTGCACCGTCATAGTCATAAAACTATGTGACCCTATAGGAGTATAAGTCACCTCAACAGGCATCAAATTTAGTGATCATGTTAGACATGCCTTTATACCCTTTGCAAGGTTTATTGGGTCCTCTTGGTGGGATATATACATCAGACTCTGCGTTTAGCTCACATGGTTTTATGTCAGTTAATAGTAAATCCCACTGTTAAACTTTAGTGCATTTGTTCAGGTTTTCAGTTATATTTCAGTATTCAGTCTCAGCATGTCATGTTAATAATTAGTACTTGTTCATTTCATTTAGTTCGGTAGTATATTTCAGTATTTACATTATGTTAAGTATTTATATCATTGCTCAATATGATTCGTTCAGGTACATATTTATTCAGCTATATTCTATATCATGCATTCTCAGTAAATTCCAAGTAATAATGCATACTCTATGCTACATCCTTTCATGATGTAGGTTCAGGTACTCAACATCCCGATCACGCACAGATCGGTTCTCAATCCGTATTCAACAACTTCATGGTGAGTCCTCATACTTCAAGGAAAACAAACTTGTTTTCTGATTTAGTCTTTCATTTCAGTTTCAGTATTGCTAGAGTTAGCTCGTGGCATGTCCCAACAAATCTAGTCAATTAGAGGCTTTTTCAGACATAATATTAATTTTAACCTTAGTTTTGAGTGAGTCTTTTAGTATTATTGAACTCTTAGTATATTTTATTATTCAGATCAGTATTGGGTATTCCCCATCTTTCAGTTATCTCATGTTTTAAGCTTCCGCATAGTATCTTTTGTTCAGTTGTTTTACTATGCTTATTATATGCCAGCTCAAGGTTAGGTTGGGATCACTCGTGATCCTAGATCACGTGATTACGTCAAGGGGTAGCCTTGAGGCGTGACATTAACTCTAAATCTTTCATTACGAATTACTATTTATTTATTCATGTGTTCAAATCAAGCTTTTGAAATAAGAAATTTGGGGTTACCTTCAAGAACCCAAAAACTTAGTAAAATGGTTATTTTGATGTGATTTTAAGTCCTTTTTTTTAAAATGATTTTTCTTGAAAAGTTCCTGAATCCTTGATTAATATTTTCAAGAATTAATTTTGGATACAAACCTTATTTTTGCAATTGGGTTTTGTGTTGATTGGCCCACTTTTTAAGATGATTGATGTAGGTGTTGTTGTTTCCAAAAGTTTATTGTTAGTACTTGCTTGTGCATAGATTGTGTAGCATTGGTAGTGATTCAAAAGGGGAAGACTCAACTTTTGGAGTGATTGCTGATTGATTCCAGGAAAGTGACTTCCAAATTAACTTTGTATTCTCGTAGAACTTGTGTGCTTCCTTCGTTGCTTGTGTGTTGGGAGTAATGGAAATGAGGTGAAGGATTTAAATTATCCACTTAATAATTCTAAATGAATAAAAAGGGATTGAAATGGAAAAGGCTATGTGATGAACATGATGATGTGAATTGCCTTATTATGACCTTTGTTGGTTAAAAGACAAAATTCTTGAAAGGATGAATGTGGACTTAAATTTTGTGAATTGTTGTCACTTTTGTGTTGTGTGATATTACTTTTATGCATTGATTGGGAGCACCGAGATGAAACATGTGATAATTTATGATACTGAGGTCTTTGCCGGCGAGTGTTATGATGTTGAGGTATTTGCCGGTAAGTGTTATGATGTCGAGGTGTTTACCAGTCTGTCTTGTGATGCGGAGGTCATTTCCCAAAAGTGTTTGTAAAGACGAGTAGAAATTGTTCTGGCTAGTGATTTGATATAAAGCTTATAGGAAATAGTTCTGGCTAGTGATATTATGCCAATGGGAAATGGTCCGAGTAAGAGATTGATTAATGTGACCGGATGCATTTGATGGTTATGTGTGACTTGATAGCTAATTGCGATTTATATACTTTTTACGTGTGACTCAACTACTTGACTTTGAAGATGAGTTACTTGATTCGATGGTTATTGATCGTGACTGTTGAATTGTGGATATTGGTCCATATGAGTTGTATATTGTAGAATTTCCAAGTTGGGCAGATTTTTGTGCAGGTTGTAGTTTGTGGAGGTTCGGTTGGAGTGTAAGGGGTACTTGTCATCTAGCTAGATGCATTGTTTTCTATGTTGCTTCTGTGTACCTTGTTGTTGGTACTCACCCTTTACTTTTACACTTTGTAGGTTTTGAGTCCGAACCCGTGTGATCTCTTTCTGCTTCTTGTGATTTCGAAGCTTGTCAAGGATTTGAAGAGTCAGCTACTTTTTACTTCGGCGGACCCTCTGTTTTCTTTTATTTATTCTGTGTTCTATTTGAGAAATAAGGATTGAAACTTGTACTTATTTCTTGATTCCACACTTTATATATTTAGTGGCTTGTACACGTGAAAACCAGGTTTTGGGGTATTATTTAGAATGAATAAGTTTTTCATCTTTGCTTTTTCTTGTTTTCAGCTTCCCACTTTCTTTTCTTTTCGTTGGGTTGAGACTAACTTGTCTTGGTGGTAAAAGTCAAGTGTCATCACATATGTTTTGGGGTCGTGACAAATATCTTTTGAAATAGACCAATATTTCTTATCTAGAATTGGAACCATTGGATCTTCAATTGTGTTTGCTAATGCTTCTGGCTTGTAGTAATCAGAGCAATAGGGATGCATATTCACATCTTTCTTTCTCTTCAAAACATCAATTACTCATGGACAATGTATCTCGTCAAGTTGAAATCTCCCACAATTACATTTTTTCTCTCAAGACAAATAATATATTTTCTTCCTAATTCATAAGTTGAATAAATATATTTAGATGATGCAACAACCGGCCAACATTAAAAAATTTAGTAATGCATTCCATCAAATAGTTTATTTCTATGTATTAAGCTCATTCAATCAAATTGTTAACCGATACTTCATATTAGATACATAATATATTTATATTCTAATACATATATTCAATTTCAAATATTTTGATGTGTTTACAATCAAAATATCTGCAAAACTTTTCCCCAATGTTTTCTTTGTATGCGAACCTATTTTTCTGCTTTTGCAAATCCAAGCACCAAATAGAATTCCAGCATCTTCCGAAAAGTCTAATATATGTAGTTGTTGTGTCTCAACAAGGAAACCATTTATAAATTCAGCGATATTAGAAGTCATCATTCACCTTCTATTTACTATTGCATGAACTCTTGACCACTTTTCATACCCATCACTTTCAAGGTACTCCCTCACCTTGTGATCAACTTTATCCACTCTAGCGATTAGCTTTTTCAAAACAAAAAAAATCATCATTGAGTAGTACATGGTTCTTAGTATAGTTCTACTCCTCCAAGAATTTATGCTTGTATTTTTCCAATTATGTCATATGCATGAATAATGAAGAACATTTGGAAACACAATGACTACACTCTTGATTATATTTTCATTTCAATTCGATACAATACACATAACTTTTCCACTTTTCAAATATATTTTTAAACTAATGGAAGAATCATGACCATGAAGAATAATTTTATGTATCAATAACTCATTAAGATAATGAAAATAGTCATCCCAAACATTAAACCAACCACAATAATTTTCAATTACTATTTCTGACAATTCGTTACTGTATCAGGTAATGATACACATATGTATGCTTTTCAAAATCATAATCAAGAACTATAAATAGATGGAAAAATTAAAGAATATACATACCTTCCTCATGGAGTGTACTTGTTGATACAAATGTCCCTTTGAAAGCTCTACTAGAACGAGCACAATCAATAACAACTACTGGACTGGAGAATTTAAACCCCCTCATTAATGGTCTTAATGGTATGAACAGATACATGAACTCATTGTTGATTGACTTATGCATTCTTAGGTATGATTTTTGGATAAATGATATTCAACATATAGGTGTATTTAAGACATTTGTCTATATTCATCGACAAATTTCCCTTAACATCTCTTGTTAATGGTCCTAGCCCGTAATGCTTTTTAACGTAATCTCAATCCCATAGAAAGATATAGCATCCTAAATTATATTAATTGGAGTATGAATCATCTTATGATTAATGAATTTTGGAGTTGTGACACCACTAACCACTACAACAAAAATAACTTTTAGCGGCAATAAATATTGACATTAATAAAGAGTGCTAAAGTCTTTATCGGAATTAGTTAAGTGTCATTAGAAGCAATGTTGCTAAAGGCTTTAGGGACATATAAAAAGAATGCTAATTGCTGCTAAAAATACATATTTAATGGCAATTAAGAATTAATTGCTGCTAATTATCATTTTTTATGTAGTGACCAAAGGTTACTAAAGCTTGAACTTTGTTGAATATCCTATCTCTCAACAGACATATACGTACACCATTGAAATATCTCACTTTAAAAACATCAAAAATTTTCCTACAAGATGCTTTAATACTCCATGCACAATTCTTCGAGTAGCATTTTAAGACATGACTACACAATTTATTTATCATTTTATTATATGTATCATATATATTTGAAATCAATATTGTGATATGTATCTCACAAATAGAAGGTTGTTGAGAACAATTTCATCTATAATACACCTTTCATAAGCTACATCATTTCTCAAAAATAACAAGATATATAAATTGTAATGTATCATGTCCATTTTTTTACTGTGATACATAAATACAATTCTACACTACATGTATCTCATAAATAAAAATTATCAAGCAGTTAGGCATCAACATCATCAATTCAAACACCGAATGGGCAATAATTACTAACTTAATGTACCTTGTAGGAATATAATACTTATAAATTTACACAAGATACATAAATAGTAATGTATCAACTTTACTTCAAACAATCTTGTAAACACAATATAAAAATCAATACCTTTTATTATCCGATATTTATAATATGAAATTAAACTCTACTCTATTTTATATTTAATCATCACAGCGATAAGCGGTGCCTTATCCTTATACAATTGCTTCTCTTTCACCTCTTCATTATATGTATCTGTTATGTAATTTGTTACTTCCAATTGTGGTAAATAAAACGAACCCTCAATGTCTTATTCAACCACAGTAAGGATATGTGCATCATTTTGTGCACCTTCGACACAGAAAATAACACTAGATGTTGTATCAAAGCAATGCATCTCTCTAGCTTTTTTATCTGTTGTATCATTGCATAATGGATACGTTGCAAATTCAGGCACATGTTTCTTAACCTCTAGCTACAACTTTACTCTTATGTCATTCCGTTATGTAACAATTGAGTTCCGTTGTTATAGAAAAGCAAACGGGGAAAAATTTTGGGTCGAAAAACTTTTTTGTAGTAACTTGAAATTTCCCAACCTAGTCCCGATTTGGACGAAATTAGAGTCATTAAGGTGTAGGGAAATGTCATAACAACTAGGTGACTTACTTATGATTTTGATTACATAAGAAGTTAGATAAGTCATTACGAAACCCGTACGACTTTACGAAATTGAATTAGGGTGAATAGAACTCCCAAAAACAATCATAGCGTGAATGGTTTTTTCTGAGCATCGTTGGTTAAAGGTGTGTTGTGAAATAGGGGTCTTGGAATTATTAAAATGGCTCACTGGTTCTGTGCAAGTCGTTGGGGCGGGATTTCTGCTACTAGGGCGGGGCAGCTATAGCAGGGTGAGGACCGCTGTGGCAGGTTCGACGCGAGTTAAGGTTGTAAGTAAACGCCAAAACATCTTTATTCTGCACTTTTTGATATTTAGAGCTAAGGAACGAACCCCAGGAGACTCTTGACAGTTTTCCACCATTCTTGAGGCTAAAGGTAAGCTTTTCACTCCCTGCATCCATTTTTTTATCCGAAGAACATAATAAAATGGGTAATTATTGATAGGGAAGGGTTTTGAGCTAGATTCTATGGTGGAAACAATCCTATATTCGGTTCTTGGGATCATGGGAGTGATCTAGGGTTCATAGAATTGTTGGCGTTTTAGTTAATTAGTGATTGGTTATTGATTCCCATGTTATTATGATTGTTTTTAGACCAAGAACAAGCGGAACGAATCCGAAAAGAGAAGGATCATGTTTCTTAGGGTTTCGAGCTTGTTTCGAGGTAGGTTATGGTTATGATTCTATGATTGTGTGATGTATGTTTGTTCTTGCTTCATTATGATACATGTATGTATGTGAATGTTGCATTATTGATCACACTTGTCTAAATGAGATAGAGGGATGATGAAGGCCATGAATCATTAATAAATTGTATGAACGTGAGAATATACTTCTAATTGTGATTGTGGTTTGTTGAATGGATCGGTTGCTACATTCCAGCATAACTAACTTGGATCGGTAGCCGTGTTCCTGCATAATTATGGGATCGATTGCTACATTCTGAAATAATCATTGAATCGAGTACCACGTTCTGGTATGCTAACTTTTTTGGGTTTAGGTTCAATGAGAAGACCAATGACTTGTCATAATTGTGTATCTTGAGAAATGTTAAATTGTTCGTTGTTCATAAATGTTGATAATATTGTACATGTTTGATATGTGCATGGTATTATATTGTTGTAATGGCTTATGTATGTTACACTTAGTGGGATAACCGCGTGATCCTACCAGTACACTGTGGTTATGCACTGATACTGCACTTGCTCTTTCTTTGTTGAGTACAGGGCATCTTCAAGCGGCTATTGATAGACTTCGCTCAGAAGATCAGTGATAAATCAAATTTAAGGGTGAGCCAGTTTTTTCAGGCTGCCATGAGTTCTCTTTCCTTCTATGTCTACATTTCGGACTTAGACTGTTCTAGTTAGTTGATTAGTTCATTAGTGTGGGGTTGTATCCCTTCTTGTTTAGACTTGTTGAACTTTAGATGTTTTGGTACATTGACTTTCAGGTTATAGGCATTAATTCCACAATGTTAGTTATTATTATACTTTTGTTTGAAGTTTATGGGAGCTTCAGTTTTAGCTATTATTCCTATCTTTGTATCTTTAATTGCTTTAGTTTTTGGTTTAGTTTCTTGGTTTGGGTTGTAGTAGTGGTTCTCCCTCTAGAGGGTTAGTATGGGTGTCAATCACGATGGTTTGGGTCGTGACAAAGGGTGTATCAGAGCCTAGGTTCGTTGATCTCGATGTACTAAAATAAGTGTAGTAGAGTCTTGCGGAATAGTACGGGGATGCCTTTACTTTTCTTCGAGAGGCTGTAGGACTTTAGGAAATCTCTATCTTTTCTCTTGTCTCCATTCATTCTATGACTTGATTCCAATTGATATCTGGCGATTTAAATTTATATCTAACCTCCTTCACTCTTCTGTCCGCAGATGGTTAACACTAGATTCAATGACATCAGGCCTGTAGCTCCCGTCAATGCTCTAGCTAAGGAATCTCCAGCGAGAGGTTACGGTCAAGGCAAGGGTAGAAGAAGAGCTAGGGGTAGAGGTCGAGGAAGAGCGACGCCTACTAGAGATGGGGTACTGGTAGAAAATACTCCCCAAAATAAGGCCCCTCACGTACATCATGAAGAGATAGAAGAGGATATCGATGTTGAAAATGTTGAGGAGGCTAGATAAAAGGAAGAGGTGCACACTGAGACTACCGGTGTTCTTCCCATAGACCTAGTGTTAGCTCAATAGATCATGTCATTCCTAAAAGGGTTGGTTGGGGATTGCTTCCTTCTGCTCACGCAAGTCAAGCTCCTACTAATCCCCATGTTGCTAGAACTGCGCCCAAGGTGTGTGGGACTGGAGGTAATGATGCTTTCTTCCGTCCTTTGTTGGGTTCTTTTATGACTGGTAATGAGCATGAGTTGTTGACTAAGTTTTTGAAGCTAAAGCTCCCTTATTTCTTGGTTCTAAGAATGAAGACTTATGAGTTTATCTTAGATTGCTATGAGAGGCTTCATAAGTTGGGAATCGTCAATCAACATGGGTTTGAGTTCGTGAATTTTCAACTTCAAGGTAAGGCCAAGCAGTGGTGAAGAACTTATATAGAGTCAAGATCTTTAGTTTTACCTTCATTCACTTGGACGCAGTTTCATGTTGTGTTCTTGGAGAAATATGTGCCTAAAACTTTGAGAGATCGTAACAAAGATGAGTTTATGGCTTTGGAACAAGGTGGTATGTCTGTGGCTTCTTATGAGGCCAAGTTCTATGCATTGTCTACCTATTCTATAGAGTTGGTTAGTACTGAGGAAGAGAGGATCTGCTTATTTATTAGGGGACTAAATTCTGAGTTGTAAGTATTATCTATTCATATGACCTCTGAAGGAAGGAGCTTTAATGAGGTAACAGGCTATGTTAAGAAAGTGGAGGGGGTGAGGTGAGACGGTCAGGCAAAGGCATTGGCAAAAAGGTCCAAGAATTCAGGCAACTTTCAATGTTCTTATTACAGAGGTTCAGGGAGGCCAATGCTTGCAGCCAAGCCAATCTGTTATGCCCGCATCTACAGGTAATTACTTAGGAAATCCATCTCATACTTTGATTCAGGATAACTAAGGAGTCGTACCTTCAGCGGGCAGCAGACCATCTTTTGATCGTACATGGTACAACTGTGGTGAACCTGGGCATATGAGGAGAGATTTTCCCCACCCACGTGTGTTAGATTTCGTGCTACAGTAGACTAGATAAGTGGTACCTATGGGGAATGGTAATAATGGTCGAGTGCATCCATAAGGTGGGTGAGGAGGTAATCAGTGAGGTTGTGTAGGTAGAGGAAATGGTAATGTAGGCAAGGGTAACATGCAACCAGGCATGGAAGTGGCTCGTTAAGATGATAGGGCTTTGTGTTATGCTTTTTAAGGCAAAAATGAGGTAGAGGTGTCTGACGCGGTCATCACAGGTACTATTCTTGTTTGTGATCGGAAAACTAATTTTTTATTTGATACGGGTTCTACTTATTGATATGTATCCGTGTGATTTGCCTTACAATTTGCTATGATTTGTGATTTAATTGATGTCCCTATCCATGTTTCTACCAGAGTTTGAGTCTGTCATAGTCACCCATGTCTATTATGCTTGTCCTGTTTTGTTTATGGGATTTCAGACTTGGGCTAATTTGGTGATTTTGGATATGACTGATTTTGATATAATCTTAGGCATGACTATTATGTTGTGCTTAATTGTAATACTAAGTGACTAACTCTAGAAATTCCAAGAAGGTAAAAATTAGACTAAGAAGGGGTGTATAAGCCTAAGCAAGCTAAGATCATATTCTCCATTCGGGCTAGAAAATTGATAGGGCGTGGTTGCTTGGCTTATTTGCCTCATATTAGGGATGATGAGGTTGAGACTCTATCTATTGAGTCTATTCCTGTGGTGTCACAATTTAGAAAAGTGTTTCCTAATGACTTGTCTGGTATGCCTTCGGATAGGGATATAGACTACTGCACTGATTTAGAACCTGGTACGCGTCCTATTTCTATCCCTCCATATCGCATGACTCCGGTAGAGTTAAGAGTTCTTAAGGCTCAAATCCAAGAGCTTCTTGATAAGGAATTTATTCATCTTAGTGCTTCCCTATGGGGTGCTCCAGTTTTGTTTGTTAAGAAAAAGGATGGTAGTATGATAATGTATAGAGATTATGGGCAATTGAATAGGATCACTATTCGAAACAAGTATCCTTTGCCTTCGAATAAATGATATTTTAGACCAATTGAAAGGTACATCAGTTTTCTCCAAGATCGGTCTAAGGTCCGGCTACCATCAATTGAAAATTAGGCATGAGGATGTGCCCAAGACAGCGTTTAGAACAACTATGGGAACTATGAATTTTTGGTTATGTCTTTTGCTTTGAGTAATGCGCCTGCAGCTTTCATGAGTTTAATGAATGAGGTGTTCAAACTATTTCTTGATTAATTTGTCATACTCTTTATTGATGATATCTTGGTCTGTTCGAAAAGTGAGGAAGAGCATATCGACCATCTTTGTATTGTTCTGGGTGTTCTTGGGAAGCAAAAGTTATATGAGAAATTCTCTAAGTGTGAATTTTGGTTGACTTTGGTTGCATTTTTGGGACATGTAGTTTCAAAAGAAGGGGTAATGGTAGATCCTCAAAAGATTGAGGCGGTTAAGAATTGGGTTCGGCCTAGCTATGTGATGGAAGTTAGGAGTTTTGTTGGGCTCGCTTTCTATTATCGTTGATTTGTGATGAACTTTGCTTCTATTGCCACTCACTTGACAAATTTGACCAAAAAGGAGATACCACTTGAATGGACTGAAAAATGTGAGGAGATCTTCCGAAAGCTCAAGACTCTTTTGACCACCACACCCATCCTAGCATTACCGACTGAAGGTAAAGATTTTATTGTTTATTATGATTCTTCACATTCTGGATTGGGTGCTATGATGATGCAGGATAAAAATGTTATAGCTTATGTTTCGCATCAATTGAAGGTACATGAGAGGAATTATCCAACACATGATTTGAAGTTGGCAATGGTAATGTTTACTCTTAAGATCTAGCGACATTACCTCTATGGTGATAAATGTGAGATGTTTACTAATCATCGTAGTTTGCAGCATGTGTTCACTCAAAAGGATCTAAAGTTGAGACAACGAAGGAGGATGGAGTTACTTAAAGATTATGATGTCACCATTCAATACCATTCGGGTAAGGCTAATATGGTGGCAGATGCTTTGAGTCAAAATGCGGTAAGTATGGGTAGGCTAGTTTACTTTAGTGTATCTAGCGACCCTTAGCTAAGGAAATCCAGACCTTGGAGTCTAAATTCATGCAGTTGGGCATCTCTAAAAGAGGTGGGGTGTTAGCTAGTATTGAAGTAAGGGTCACGTTCATTAAGGAGATCAAAGTAAAACAATTTGAGGATGAAAATTTGAATGAACTTAAGAAAAGACTGCATTGGTAAAGCACAAGAGACCAGTTTTGATGAGGAAGGTGTGCTCACTTTTAAGAGAAGAATAGGTGTTCTTAGAGTAGATGACTTGATTAAGAAATTGTTGGCAGAATACCATGGTTTGCGATATTCTATTCATCCAGGTGTGCAGAAGATGTACTGAGATTTGAAGTGAATTTATTGGTGGGTGGGCATGAAGAATGATATAGCGAGTTTTTGGCTAAGTGTCAAAATTGCCAACAAGTGAAATATTAGCATCAAAGTCTTGTAGATTGCTTTAAAGAATGTCAATTCCGGAATGGAAGTGGGAGAGGATAGCCATGGATTTCGTGGTTGGTCTTTCCAAGACTTTGGGGAAGTTTGATTCTATTTGGGTAGTGGTTGATAGATTGACTAAGTCAACCCATTTTATTCCAGTAAGAATATATTATAATGTTGAACAATTTGCTAAAGTGTATGTGAAAGAGATAGTGAGGCTGCATGGGGTGCCCCTCTCTATTATCTAAGATCGTGGTACCCAATTCACATCCAAGTTTTGGAGGAAATTACATGATGAATTGGGCACACAACTCACTTTTAGTACAGCCTTCCATCCACAGAGAGACGTGAAGTTAGAGTAGAATATTCAAGTCTTAGAAGACATGTTGAGGGCATGTGTGACTGACTTAGAAGGGCATTGGGATAAGTCCCTACCCTTATGTGAATTCTCCCATAATAATAGTTATGACTCCAACATAGATATGGCACAATTTGAGGCACTCTATGTAAGGGGATGTAGATCGCCCATAGGATGGTTCGAGGCTGGGGATGTGAAACCTTTGGGTGTTGATTGGTGAAGGATGTTCAAGATAAGGTGAGGATTATTCAAGCTAAGCTTTTAGCAGCCCAGAGTAGACAAAAGAAGTATACGAATCATAAGATAAGAGACATGGCATTTCAAACTGGTGAGAATGTTCTTCTTAAGGTATCACCCATGAAAGGGGTGAGGAGATTTGGCAAGAAGGGCAAACTAAGTCCACGATACATTGGTCCATTTGAGGTTCTTGAATGTGTGGGACCAATAGCGTATAGATTAGCTTTACCTCCTAATTTATCGGGAGTTCATCTAGTATTTCATGTGTCTATGTTGAAGAGGCATCATGGTGACGAGGATTATATCATTAAATTGGACTCAATTGTGTTAAACAAAGACCTCCAATACGAGGAGGAACTGATTGCAATTCTTTATAGTGATGTGCGCAAGTTGAGGAACAAATAGATTAAGTTTGTGAAGGTTCAATGGACACATCGTCTAGTTGAGGAAGCTACTTGGGAGACTGATAGGGACATGCGAGACAAGTATCCTCAATTGTTCGTTGATTCAGGTAATACTTCCATCCATCTTTAGCTTATTTTTCCTAAGTTTGTCACTCGGGGACGAGTTATGGGCAAATTGGCATCTATTTTAACGACCAAGTTCCATCGTTATAGAAAACCAGCAGGGAAAATTTTTTTTTCTGAAAATTTTTTCATAGTAACTTGAATTTTCCAAACCTAGTCCAGATTTGGATGAAATCGGGAACATTAAGGTATGGAGAAATCTTTTAACAGCCGGGTGACTTATTTATGATTTTTATTATATGAGTAGTTAGATAAGTCGTGAAGGAACCTGCACGACTTTACGGAATTGAATTCGGGTGAGTAGAACTCCCAAAATCGATCTTAGCATGAACGGTATTTTTTTAGCGTCATTGGTTAAAGGTGTGTTGGTAAATGGGGGTCTTGGAATTATTAAAAGAGCTCACTAGTTTTATGCAAGTAGCTAGGGCGGGATTTTTAACGCCAAAGTGGTGCCGTTGTAGTGGGGTAAGGATCGCTGTAGTGGGTTTGACGCAACTTAAGGTCATAAATAAACCCTAAAAGGTCTTTATTATGTATTTTTCGATTTCTAGAGCTAAGTAACAAACCCCAAATGACTTTTGACAGTTTTCCACCATTCTTGATGCTAAAGGTAAGTTTTTCACTCCTCGAATCCATTTTTCGATTCGTAAAACGTAATAAAATGGGTAATTATCAATGGGGAAGGGTTTTGATCTAGATTATATGGTGGAAACATCCCTATTTTGGGTGCTTGGGATCATGGGTATGATCTAGAGTTCATAGAATTGTTAGTGTTTCAGGTAATTTGTGATCATTTATTGATTTCCATGTTATTAGGATTATTTGTAGAACAAGAACAAGCGGAACGAATTCGAAAGGAAAGGATCGAGTTTCTTAGGATTTCAAGCTTGTTTCGAGGTAGGTGATAGTTGTGATTCTATGATTATGTGATGTATGTTTGTTCTTGCTTCATTATGATACATGCATGCATGTGAATATTGCATTATTGATCACTGTGTAAATAAGATAGAGGGATCATGAATGCCATGAATCATGACTAAATTGTATGTAGTTGAGAATATACTTGTGATTGTGATTGTTGTTGTGTTTAATGGATTGGTTGCCACGTTCTGACATAACTAACTTAGATTAGTTTCCGTGTTCTAGCATAATTATGGGATCGGTTGCTATGTTCTGACATAATTATTGGATCGGGTACCACGTTCTAGTATGCTAACTGCTTTGGGTTTGGGTTCCATGAGAGGACCAATGACTTGCTATAATTATGTATCTTGAGAAATATGAAGTTTTTCATTGTTCGTAAATATTGATAATATTGTATATGTTCAATAAGTGCATGTGATTATTTTGTTGTAATGGCTTATATATGTTGCACTTAGTGGGATAGTCACCTGATCCTACCAGTATTCTATGGTTGTGTACTGATACTGCACTTGCTTTTTCTTTGTTGAGTATAGTGCATCTTCAGGCGGCTATTGACAGAGCTCACTTAGAAAATCAGTGATCGAAGCTTCTATTAGCACTAAGGTGAGATATGAGATAGCATAGAAGGGGAGTGTTAAGTCCTATCTAGCGGTAATCCTTCATCATTCCCAATTTCTTAGCCGATAGGCGATCGTTCGATTTCAAGGGCGAGCCAGTTCTTCCAGGCTGCCATGAGTTCTCTTTCTGTCTATGTCCATATTTCGTACATAGAATGTTCTAGTTAGTTGATTAGTTCATTAGTTTGGGATTGTACCCCTTTATATTTAGACTTGTTGAACTTTAGATGTTTTGGTACATTGACTTTCAGGTTCTAGGCATTACTACCACAATGTTGGTTATTATTAGACATTTGTTTGAAGTTTATGGGAACTTCAGTTTTAGCCATTATTCCTATCTTCGTATCCTTAATTGCTTTAGTTTTTTGGTTTGGGTTGTAGTAGTGGTTCTCCCACCGGAGGGTTAGTGTGTGTGCCAATCATGATGGTCTGGGTCGTGACATGTTATCGGAGATTAATTACCTTCTACAATGTATGATATCTCCATTTTTTTCGCATTTCATCAATCTTCAATACAATAACAATGACATGATTTGAGATTCACAAACAACATATTTTCTCCAATCACTATTCTATCACCTTTTTATTGGTCCTACCTCACTTTACTTTCCCATATATCCTGAATGCAAAATGGAGATATTCATGATGTATGTTTTCCAAATATTCAACAATTTTCTATATGAGAGAAAAAAAATTGAATTTTTTTTGTTGTTGTTAGGCTTTGTTAAGGATTGATTTGCCGTTATGATAACGTGAAAGCATGATTTATGATATTTTAATTTAATTTTACATTTTTTTAAGCGTAATAGCCGGACAAGTAATATATCGGGAGCTATATATCAGGACTAACTATGATGTGTCCAAAATCATCAATTATTTAGGAATTTTTGTAATTTGAAAAAGAGTAGGGGTAGGATGTAATTTTCTCTTAATACTAAGAGATTTATGAAAATTTTACTTAAAATAACCTAAATTTACAAAGTGTTATAGAGATGTTAGTAAAAATATTTTTTGAGCCTAATAAACGGGTCCTGCTAGCTAAGTGAGACAACTCACTGATTTAACTCCAAGCCCTAATATTGTACGTATAAACACCATAATTAATGTCGGAAGACCAGTGTCTTCCGAACAAGTGTGAGGGCTAAAGGGAAGCTTTATGGTAAGGCCTTATATGTTTTAGTTGTCACATGCAAATTGAATATTTATAACATACTCAATGTAATCCTATAAGTGAAGTATGAATAATGTAGAATGTGTTCAAACCTTATGAAGTAAAGCCTCATTTGTTTTCATTAAGATTATTAACATGTCTGAATCTAAATGCACATCTGAATGACTAAGATGTCTTGATCTGAACCCTGAATGATTAAGATTGTTTGCTAATTAGCATCTGAATGCACGTCTAACTTACTAATTAATATTTTTGAGCAAGTGTAAATATTTAATGCCTCTTTTTATAAATTGGTGTTGGGCTACTAATTTTATTGAGACACTCTTTACACAGATACAAAAATATATCAGAATAAAAAAGACAACCCAAACAAACGTTTAACCTCTTATTACCTACAACTAGTTCTTAGCCTCATAAATAATAATATCACTATGTGAAGTTAAATGCATAATTTCATTAGAGAATGTAAAAAAAAAAAAAAAAGCAGTATGTAAGAATAAAAAGACAACCATGTTGTAAAACAAGAGGAAAACACAAGAATACTTAAACAAGAATGTAAGACAAATGGTGATGGAAAGTATAAAGTAGAGAATAGTCTTCTATCTCTTTTAGTTGTGTCTTTCACAAGGGTGAAGCATACCCTTTTATAGGATGTAGAAATCATGTATTTACAATGTCAAATAAAATACATCAGAAGCTCTTTATGTGATACAATAAATGGGATATTACATTAGAAGTAGATTGAAAAGATATCCACACGATTAAATGGATTTGTAACATTTCCCCTTGGATGTTTATAGTTAGTGTGCCTCGTTACAACATTACTACAAAAAACCCAGTGGAAAAAGCCTAGTGAAGGAAAAAGAGTACACACATCTTGTTATATGGCTTAGTGCTGCCTCATTAAAAACCTTACCAGGAAAACTCAATTGGACAAAACCTTGGTTAAGGAAAAAAGAGTACAGTGCATATTTTACTCCCCCGATGAAAATATTATTTGATATCTTGGAGATGACAATTCCAATCTTATATCTAAGCTTCTCGAATGCTGATGCTAGCAATGCCTTAGTGAATATTATCACTCGAACGAATTTGTTGAACATTTATCTCACCATTTTGTTGAAGATCATGTGTGAAAGAAAACTTAGGTGAAATATGTTTTGTTCGGTCTCTTTTGATATATCCTCCTTTTAATTGAGCTATGCAAGCAACATTATCTTCATACAACATTGTTGGAGTCTTTGTTTGCACTGAAAGACCGCGTAATTGGAAAATATGCTGAGTCATTTATCTCAACCATACACACTCTCGAATGGCTTCATGAATGACTATTATCTCTTCATGATTTGAAGAAGTAGCAAATATTGTTTGCTTTATCGAACACCATGCTATAGTTGTACCTCCATATATGAATAGCCTATCTGAGGTAGGGCCTTATGTGTGTCAGACAAATATCTTGCATCTGCATAACCGATCAATTTTAACATGGATGCGTTAGAATATAATAATCAACTATCAATTGTTCCTTAAAGATATATGAATATATGCTTAACACTTTTCCAATGTCTTCTTATTGGAGATGAGCTGAATCTCGCTGATAAACTTACTGCAAATTAAATATCTGGTAGGGTATTATTGTCAAGGTACATTAGTGCCTCAATAGCACTAAGATATGGAGTTTCATCACCAAGAAGCTCTTCATCCTTTTCTTGAGGTCGGAATGGATGTTTATTTATATCAAGAGATCTCATAACCATCGGGGTATTCAATGGGTGAGATTTATCCATGTAGAATCGCTTCAAAACATTTTCAGTATATGTTGATTGATGGATAAATATTCCATTTGTCAAATGTTCAATCTGAAGTCCAACACAAAATTTTGTCTTACCACGAACTTTCATTTCAAATTCTTTCTTCAAACACTCAATAACCTTTGAAAGCTCTTTAGGAGTTCCATTGATGTTAAAGTCATCAACATAAACATGTATTACTACAAATTTAAATTTTGACCTTCGTATAAAAATACAAGGACAAATAGGGTGATTCCTATACCCTTCCTTTAGTAAATATTCGCTAAGACAATTATATCATATATGCCCTGTTGTTTCAATCCATATAAGGATTTTTGAAGCTATATTGAACAATTTTCTCTTGAACTCTTATATGCTTCAGTTACTTTGCGTGCTTCAGGGATTTTCATATAAATATTGTGGTATAGTGAGCAATACAAATAGGTTGTGACAACGTCCATTAGATGCATTTCAAACTTTCATGAATTGTCGTATTTATTAGATAAATGAAGATGATTTCATCAACCACATGAGAATATATCTCCTCATATTCAATTCCAGGCCTTTGCGAAAACTCTTGAGGCACAAGTCGTACTTTATATCTTACGACTTTACCAATTTCATTGCGTTTTCGTACAAACACTCATGTGTGCCCCACTGGCTTGACAGCTTCAATTGTTTGGACTATTGGTCCAAAAACATAACATTTTTCAAGTGATGCCAATTTTGTTTGAATTACTTCCTTACATTTTGACCAATCATTTCTCTGTCTACATTTATTAACAGATCTTGGTTCCAAATCCTCATCATGATGCATTATTTCAACTGCAACATTATAGGCAAAAATATTTTCCACCACAATATTATTTTGATTTCACATTTTTCTTGTCGAGATAGAATTTACAGAGATTTCCTCATTCTCATTATTTACAGGTACATGGACCTCCTCAGTGGTGTCATCATTTATTATGTCTCAGAGCTGTTCATGAGCAATTTCCTCCATATTATGATCATCTTGATCATTTATTCCTTTCCTTTTCTTAGGATTTTTATCCTTGTAATCAATTGATCTATCACGTTTTAAGTGTGGTCCACATTCGTTTGTCTTAACATTTTTTCCTATTGGGACTTCAACTCAAACTTGAACATTAGTAGTTGGGATATATTATTTTGTAACATGTGAAAGGTTAGTAAATGCATCTGGCAGTTGATTTGCAATATTCTGCAAATAAATTATCTTTTGAACTTCTTGCTCCAATTGATTTGTTCGAGGATCTAAATGAGATAGTGAAAGTGAATTCCAATCTATCTCATTTTCCAACTGCTTTTGTTCTCCCCCCTAATGTTGGGTATACTAATTCATCAAAATGACAATCATCAAATCTTGCCATAAATAAATATACAGTTCTAGGTTTCATATATTTTTTATAATAAAATGAGGTTCATACCCAACATATATCCTCAACCTTCTTTGGGGACCCATCTTTGTGCGTTGTGGTGGACTAATTATAATAGGGAGATGTCATGATAACTGGTTTGCCTTATGCACACAAGTGTTGCTATATAAAAAATAGCATACCCCCATACTGAAACAAGCAACTTTGTCCACATCAACAATGGTCGAGCTATCAATTGAAGACATTTAATCAATGACTCTGCTAAACTATTTTGAGTAGGAACATGTGCAACGGGATGGTGAACTATTATTCTAGTGGACAAACAATAATCATTGAATGCCTGAGATGTAAATTCACCAGCATTATCATGACAAATTGTTTTTATTGCATGATCTGGAAATATTGTCTTTTTAACCTTATTATTTAAGCAAACAACCTCTCTAAAGGCATATTGCAAGTTGATAATAAGAACATGTGACCATTTTGTAGATGCATCTATCAAGACCATATAATATTTAAATTGTCCACATGCACGGTGAATAGTCCCACATATACCACTCTGTATCCATTCCAGAAATGCGCCAGATTCTACTCCAACCTTAGCCGCTGATGGTTCGATAACCAATTTTCCTTGTGAACAAGCAGCACAAGAGAATTCCTTTGCTTGTAGAACATTTTGATTCTTCAAATTATGCTCATGTGAATTCTCAATTATTCTGCATATCATATTATAACTAGGATGGCCCAACCGATCATGCCAAATGAGAGAATCATTAGAACCAGTAAACCTTTTGTTTACTAGGGCATGTGATTTAACCGTACCAGTTTTTGTATGGTACAACTCAAAAGAAAGTGCAGGCAATTTTTCATGAAAAATTTTCTTCTCCGCATTTATTTTAGTAATATAAAGGTATTCCACCTTTCCTTCATTTGCAGTCTCAACATGATAGTCATTTTGGCAAATAACCTTGAAACTTTATAAGATTCTTTGAGACTTTCTACAATACAATGCATTATTAATTATCAATAATGTTCCTCCGGGTGGTAAAAAGGTTGGTGTTTCAGAGCCATCAATCAATTTTGTACCATTGAATATTGTATTAACATATGCTTTTATCATTATCAAATGAGAGAACTATTTCTTTTCTTTTAATATTGTATGAGTTGTTTCAGAAGGCATATATCTCCATTATTCATCTTGGATTCGACTGAAGACTGGGAAATTTTATTTATCTTCATAAAATTAAAAATACATAATAAGAAGTATGAAACTTTACAAAAGAAAATTCGAGTACATGAACTGTAAGTATGACATTAAAAACACATAGCGACATTATTCATTTCTCTATTCAATTATAAATCTTCAGTTGCGATCCCCAAAGAAGTCCTCAGCTTCTAGATGAATCATATCATCGAGCCCATCAAAACCATCATCTTTCAATGCTAAATTTACCTTAACATTCTCATCATATTTTTGAGAAAACCCTGCCTTAACATCATCTTTGTGAGTCAAATGGGACTCCACCCAAGCATTAGAAGAGAAGGCACCCCCTTTATTTCCTTTTATTTTGAAGGAATTTTGATAACTCAGGTGGTCGGCATTCATTTTTCTAGTGACCTTTAAGGCCACAACGATGAAAGTGATCTCCCTTGCCTTTTGAAGGATTATTTTGAGAACCCATATTTTTCTCCCTTTCGTTTGGACCATCACCTCAACGATTATTATATTATCTTCTGCCTTTGTCACGCTCTGATTATTTTGTTTTATTTTGAACTATCCATGTGCTTCTACCTCATGTGCTTCCTGTAATGGAGCACTTCCAATGGGACGGGCTTCATGATTTCTCATTAAAAAGTCATTATGTTGCTCAACCACCAGAAGGCATGAGATAAATTAAGAATATTTCTGTAAACCTTTTTTATGGTATTGCTAATGTATTATCATATTAGAGGCATGGAAAGTGGTTAGTGTCTTTTCTAATCTGTCCTCATCTTTTATAGTTTACGCACATAATTTCAATTGGGAAGTGATTTTAAATACACGAGAGTTATACTCAATTATAATTTTATAATCTTGAAACCGTAAGTGCGTCCACTCATAATGAGCCCTTAACAATACCGTTGTCTTGTGGTTGTCATACCTCCCTTTCAAATCTATCCACAATTCAAATGGATCTTTTACCGTCAAGTATTCAACCTTTAGGCTTTCATCAAGATGATGACGAAGGAAAATCATAGCCTTCACTTTATCATGAGTTAATGCCTTACTCCCTTCGACTATATTCTCACCAAGACCCTTAGTGTTTAAGTGAATTTCAGCATCAAGTACCCACGACAAATAGTTCTTTTTAGAAATGTCAAGTGCCACAAATTCAAGCTTTGACAAATTCAGCATGATGAAAACTATCACAAAATAAATGAGTTAATATTATGATGTTGGTTTCTTTATAATAAATGGTAAATTAATGTTCAAACAATAAAGTATAATATCATTATAAAATACATTATATGGTATATGATGCACATTGAATGTCTCAAAAACATGTCAACTCATGAGGTATTGAAAAAATATATTTAATATGTAATTTTAATTGTTCTACAATATTTATGATTAGTTTCAATAGATATTAACGCCAAATTTTTTTGTATGAGTTTCAAGTTATATCTAATACAATAATATTATTCTTTATGACTCACCAATATACTTATCATAATGTATGAAAATACTCATGAGTTATTTTTACTAACATGCTATAATATTACTTAGTAATTAACTTACAGTTATAAGTTAGTATCATATAAATAGCATGCCTATTCGACTCTAATGTAATGCCAGAAATAAGTTCATATAGTCTATCTATCATGCCACCTGGTGAGAGTTTAAGGTGTACAATGATTTTAGACTAAAGCATAGACATCGGGTGAGGTTTTTTCTACTGGATTCAGGTGCAATAAGTGACAACCTATGTCTCTTGGTTTAAGTAAGTTTGGTCAATTTAGGGAGTGGCCTCACATTTTTTTAAATAGCTACGAAAGTGTATCTGATTTTGGCATTTGTGCTAGACCTTAAAGATTATTTTTGATGTGTGGTATGAGCTTCTTTGAAGCTCATCCTATGAAGAATAATTAATAGTGAAAGGTACAATGCTTTTATCAATTAGCTTTCCATAGAAGGATAAAGTTCATTTTGATTTTAATATCAGATCGAGTTGTGGTACTTTGTTGCAATAACTACCAATCAACAAAGAAGCAACAACAACACATTCTTATGGGTCATGAGAAGAGATAACAAAGGCATACATGTGCTTTACGAAGTTCCTAGCTTGTCTAATTGAAGAATGAAATTGTTGCGGGTGTTTGCAGGGGTTTCAATTGCAACCCAATCTTTGCTAAGCCACATACCTCCACCTCTAATCCATCTCCTATATGAGACTAGAGAAAAGAAGACCTTCAAGACATTCGACAAAAACCAAGCTCGCCAGATTTGACTGTTCTTGAACCCCTCCTCTATTCACTTTCCTTATTCAGTCCTGTTTTTCACTTTCTATTCATTATTTTTGTCTAATTAGCTTAGTTGATTGAGTTAATGGTCTGAACATTTTGGGATAACCCACTAACACACATTTTGTAATTCTCTTCTTTTTTAATAAAATCTGACTCAATGGGTCCTTCAGTTGAAAATAAATAAATAAATTTATATATATATGTGTGTGTGTGTGTGTATAAATAGCATAATAATATAAACCTTAAACATATTGATTATTATGCCTAGTAATGTACCATAATAATAGCTAAAGCAAGTTATGTATACAGTGATTAAATTGCAAATCAAAGACTTATGTAAGTCCTATTCAATATGTTATAAACATATAAATGTATACCTGACTTGAAAATAAAATGGATTAAATTTTAGAAAAAAAGAAAATTCTGAATTAAGTAGGCCTTAATTGGTTAGAGACTCATGTTGATAATGTGTTGTTAAACAAGAGGAAAACATAAGAATACTTAAATAAGAAAGTAAGACAAATGGTGTTGCAAAGTATAAAGTAGAGAATTGTATTTTATCTCTTTTAGTTGTGTCTTTCACAAGGGTAAAGCATACCCTTTTATAGGATGTAGAAATCACCCATTGACAATGTTAAACAAAATATGCTAGAAGCTCTTTAACTGATACATTAAACGGGACATTACGTTAGGTGTAGATTGAAAAGAAACATCCACACAATTAAATGGATTTGTAACAAACCCTAAATTAATAACATTTTTGTGCATGTATATAAACACTTAATGTCTCTTATTATAATTTGGTGTTAGGCTACTAATTTTATTGAGATGTTCTTGGCACAATCAAAAAATATGTAAGAATAAAAAAGGCAACACAAAGAAATGTCTAACCTTATTAACTAGAACAAATTCTAAGTTCTTAGTTAATAAATAATTATATTACTATGTAAAGTTAAACACTTCGTGCCTTTTGAAAATATAAGCAAAAACAATAGAATGTAACAATAAAAAAGGGAACCTAAATTAATAATATTTTTCTGTATGTGTGTAAATATTTAAGGCCTCTCGTTATAAATTGGTGTTAGGCTTCTATTTTATTGAGACATTCTTGGCACCACATTCTTTTTAGAAAAACAACAAGAAAAACATAATACCTAAAAAAAATTTAGTACATACTTTGTATTAATGGTTAAGCACACACGAGACCTCTAATTTTATGTACAAAATCTGAAATTGCAAGCAAAATTCCAGAGTTTTTGAGAAGCAAATACTAATATCTAGAATATTTTGATTTTTTAAAATACAAATCAATAAACAAAGTACTTCTAATTAATTTTTTTTTTTTTGAAAACTTATATATTCAAGAAGAAAAAATTCAACACCATGGAGATAAGGGGAGAGAGAGAATGCATATAAGAGAAAAAAGAACAAATTATGTTGATAATGGATAGAGTGGGAGAGAGGGGTAACAAATATAGGGAGAAATAAATAATGATGTTTAAGCTTTAGGGAGAAATAAATTAGTGTTAAAAAGAGTATAAAAAGAAATAAGACTCCCTCATAGATATGAACGAATCAGATGCTTTAAGACCCATTGAGTGATTTTTAAAAAAAAAATAAATGCAGTTAATGGTCCAAAGTCTAAATCATTTAGATTTTGTCATGACCTAGACCATCATGATTGGATCCCACACTAACCCTCCAGTGGAAGAACCACTACTACAACCCAAACTACGCAAATAAACCAAAACTAAAGCATTTAAGGATACAACACATGAATAATATCTAAAAACTGAAGTTCCCATAAACTTCTAAAAGATCTAACAACTAAACAATGCGGGAGAAATAACCTAGAACCTGAAAGTCAATGTACCAAAACATCTAAAGTTCAAAAAGTCTAAACAAGAAGGGATACAACCCCAACTAATGAACTAATCAACTAACTAGAAAAATCTAAGTCCGAAATGTAGAGATAGATGGAAAGAGAACTCATGGCAGCCTAAAAGAATTGGCTCACCCTTGAATTTAAACGACGATCACTGATCTTCTAAGCAATGTTTGTAAGTAGCCGCTTGAACATGCCACGTACTCAACAAAAATAAGAGCAAGTGCAGTATAAGTACACAGCCACAATGTACTGGTAGGATCATGCAGCTATCCCACTAAGTGTAACATAAGCAAGTCAATACAACATTATAAACATGCAAAATACCGAACATATACAATATTGATTATCACATGCTCAATAATATATACAATTATGACAAGTCATTGGTCCTCTCATGGAACCCAAACCAAAATAGTTAGCATACCTAAACGTGGTACCCGATCCAATGATTAAGCCAGAACGTGGCAACTAATACCATAATTCTGTCGGAAAATGGCAACCGATCCAAGTTAGTTATGTCGGAACGTGGCAACCAATCCATTCAACATACCACAATCGTAATCACAAGTATATCCTCAATATCATACATTAAAGTCATGATTTCATAGCATATATTTATTCATCTATCTCATTTGCAACAAGTGTGATCAATAACACAACATTCGCATACATGCAAATATTATAATGAAGCAAGAACAAACATACATCACACAATCCTAGAATCACAACCATCACCTACCTTGAAACAAGCTTGAAACCCTAAGAAACTTGATACTTCCCTTTACGGATAAATTCCACTTGTTCTTGGTCTACAAACACGGGAATCAATAAATAATCACTAATTTCCCATATTACTAACAATTCTAACAACCCTAGATCAAAATCATGATCCAAAGTATCCAAAATAGGGTAGTTTCCACCATAAAATCTAGATCAACACCCTTCCCCATCGATAATTATCAATTCTATTACGTTCTATGGATCGAAAAGTGGTTTCAGGGAGTGAAAAGCTTACCTTTAGCCTCAAGAATGGTGGAAAACTGTTAAGAGTCACATGGGGTTCGTTCCTTATATCTAAAAATTGAAAAGTTCATAATGAAGTCATTTAGGAGTTTATTTACAACGTTAAGTCGCGTTGAACCCGCCAGAGCGGCCCTTACCTGACTGCAATGGCCTCGCTAGAGGAGCAAAAACCCCTCGTCAAGGTAGCCTGCACAAACCAGTGAGCTATTTTATTAAATCTGAGACCCCCATTTCACAACACACCTCTAACAAACGACGTTCACAAAATACCCTTCATGTTCAAATCAATTTCGGGAGTTCTACTTGCCCGAATTCAATTCCGTAAAGTTGTACGGATTCCTTAATGAGTTATCTAACTATACATGTAATCAAAATCATAATTAACTCCCCCAATTGTTACCAGATTTCCCTACAGCTTAAAGACTCTAATTTTGTCTGAATCTGAACTGGGTTAGAAAAATCCAAGTACTACGAAAAAATTTTCCAACCCAAAATTTTTTACCCGTTGACATTTCTTTAACGATGGGAATAGGTCATTCCAATAGATACCAATTTACCCATCACTCGTCCCCAAGTGACAAAACTTAGGAAAAAAAATAGGCTAAGGAATGAAAGAAGAAGTACCTAAATCGACAAACAATTTGGGATACTTGTCTCGTGTGTCTCTTTTGGTCTCCCAAGTAGCTTCCTCAACTGGACGATGCTTCCATTGAACCTCCCTGGACTTAATTTCCTTGGTCCTCAACTTGCGCACATCACGATCAAGAATTGCAATCGGTTCCTCCTCATATTGGAGGTCCTTGTCAAACACAATTGAGTCCCACTTAATGATATAATCCCCATCACCATGATATCTCTTCAACATTGACACATGAAATACCCGATGAACACCCGATAGGTTAGGAGGTAAAGCCAATCTATACTCCATCGATCCTACACATTCAAAAACCTCAAAGGGACCAATGCATCGCGGACTTAGATTACCTTTCTTGCCAAATCTCATCACCAGTTTGAAATGCCATGTCTCTTACCTTATGATCCGCATACTTGCTTTGTCTACTCTGGATGCTGAATGCTTAGCTTGAATACTTCTCACCTTATCTTGAGCATCCTTCACTAAATCAACCCCCAAAGGTTTCATATCCCCAGCCTTGAACCATCCTATGGGTGATCTACATCCCCTCCCATTGAGTGCCTCAAATGGTGTCATATCAATGCTGGAGTGATAAATATTATTATAAGAGAATTCGCACAAAGGTAGGAACTTATCCCAATACCCTCCAAAGTCAATCAAGCATGCCCTCATAATGTCTTCTAACACTTGATAGTCCTCTCCGATTTCCCGTCCACTAATAGATTGGCTTCATGTCTCAGTACATCTTGGTCACCCACGGATGAATAGGATATCGCGAACTATGAGACTCTGCAAACAATTTATGAATCAAGTCACCTACTCTAGGAATACAGATTCTTCCTTTAAAATTGAGCACACCTTCCGCATCAAGAGTGATCTTTTGTGCCTTACCAAGCACAGTCTTCTTTCTAATCTTCTATAAATTCGTATCCTCAAACTATTTGGCCTTGATCTCCTCAATGAATGTTGCCCTCACTTCAATGTTGGCTAACACCCCACTTATTTCAGAGATGCCCAAGTGCATGAACTTAGACTCCAAGGTCTGAATTTCCTTTGCCAAAGGTCGCTTGGCTACACTCAAGCAAGCTAAACTACCCATACTTTCCGCTTTTCAATTCAAAGCATCTGCCACCACATTAGCCTTGCCCCAATGAAATTGAATGGTCACATCATAATCCTTGAGTAACTCCATTCACCTTCTCTGTCTCAAATTCAGATCCTTTTGAGTGAACAAATGTTGCAAACTACAATAATCGATAACCACTTAGCACTTAACACCATAGAGGTAATGCTGGCAAATCTTAAGAGAAAACACTACCACTACCAACTCCAAATCATGTGTTAATTCCTCTTATGCACCTTCAATTGACGCGAGACATAAGCTATAACATTCTTATCATGCATCAACATAGCACCCAAACTAGAATGTGAAGTATCACAATAAACAATAAAATCTTTACCTTCAACCGATAATGCTAGAATAGGCGTGGTGGTCAAGAGAGTCTTGAGCTTTTGAAAGCTCTCCTCACATTTTTCAGTCCATTCAAATGGTGTCTCCTTTTTGGTCAAATTGGTCAAATGAGTGGATATAGAAGCAAAGTTCTTTCAAGTCGACAATAATAGCTAGTAAGCCCGACAAAACTCCTAACTTCCATCACAGAGCTAGGCCAATCCAAATTCTTAACCACCTCAATCTTTTGAGGATCTACCATTAACCCTTCTTTTGACAGTACATGTTCCAAAAATGCAACCGAAGTCAACCAAAATTCACACTTAGAAAATTTTGCATACAACCTTTATTTCCCAAGAACACCAAAAATAATAAGAAGATGGTCGACATGCTATTCCTCACTTTTCGAATAGACCAAAATATCATCAATAAAGACTATAACAAACGAATCATGGAATGGTTTGAACACCTCATTCATCAAATTCATGAAAGTTGCAGGTGCATTGGTCAAACCAAAAGACATAACCAAAAACTCATAGTGCCCATAACGAGTTCTAAATGCCATTTTGGGCACATCCTCAGGCCTAATTTTCAACTGATGGTAGCTAGACCTTAGTCGATCTTGGAGAAAACTGATGCACCTTACAATTGGTCAAAAATATCATCTATTCGAGGCAAGGGATACTTGTTTCGAATAGTGACCCTATTCAATTGCTGGTAATCTATACACATTCTCATACAACCATCCTTCTTCTTAACAAACAAAACTAGAGCACCCCATGGGGGCTAAGCCGAATAAATCCCTTATCAAGAAGCTCTTGGATTTGAGCCTTAAGTTCTCTTAATTCAATTGGAGCCATGCGATATGGAGGGATAGAAATGGGACGAGTGATAGGCTCCAAATCAATGCAGAAATATATATCTCTATCCGGAGGAATACTAGGAAAGTCACTAGGAAACACTTCTCTAAATTCTGACACCACAGGAATAGACTCAATGGATGGAGCCTCAATCTCAGCATCCCTAATATGAGCCAAATAAGCCAAGCAACCATGCTCTACCAATTTTTTAGCCTGAATGGAGGTTATGATTTTAGCTTGTTTAGGCTTATACACCCCTTCCCACTCTAATTTTTTCCTTCTCGAAATTTCTAGAATTACATACTTAGTATTAGAATTAAGCACAACATAATAGGGGGACAACCAAGTCATGCCTAAGATTATATCAAAGTCATTCATATCCAAAATCACCTAATCAGCCCAAGTCTAAAAACGCATAAACAAAATAGGACAAACATGATAGACATAGGTAACTATGACTGACTCTCCAATTGGGTAGAAACATTGATAGGGGCATCATATTTATCACAAATCATATCAAACTTTGAGGCAAATCACACGGATACATACGAATAAGTAGAACCTGGACCATGTAACACATTTAACATTCGGTCACAAACAAGAATAGTACCTATGATCACTGCGTCAGATGCCTCTGCCTCATTCTTGCCCGAAAATGCATTACACTGAGCCTTATCATCTTGACGAGCCAATTCCCTGCCTGGTTGCACATTAGCCCTACCTCCATTGCCATTTCCTCTACCTTAGCGGCCTTGTTGATTACCTCCTCGCCTACCTTGTGGACGTCCTCTACCATTATTACCATTCCCTGTGGGTAGCACTACTCTAGACTACTGTTGCACGGAATCTAACATATGTGGGTAGGGATAATCTCTCCTCATATGCCCAGGTTTACAACAGTTGTAACATGTATGATCAAAAGATGGTCTGCTACCCCGCTGAAGGTGCGACTCCCTGGCTATCCTGAATATAATTATAAGGTGGAGTTCTCGAGTAATTACATGTAGAAGCAGGCATAGTGGACTGAATTGGCTTGGCTGCCAGTGTTGGCCTCCCTGAACCTCTAGAATAAGAACCATGAAAGTTTCCTAAATTCTTGGCCCTTTTTGCTAATGCCTTAGCCTGGCCGTCTTGCCTCACCTCCTCCACTTTCTTAACATAATTTGTTACCTCATTGAAGCTCCTCCCTGCAGAAGTCATATGAATAGATAATACTTGCAACTCAAAATTTAGTCCCCTAATAAAGAACTAGACTCTCTCTTCCCCAGTAGTCACCAATTGAGTAGCGTATCTAGACAAAGCATGGAACTTGGCCTCATAAGAAGCCACAGTCATACCACTCTGCTCCAAAGCCATGAACTCATCATTCTTTCAATCCCTCAAAGTCCTAGGCACATACTTCTCTAGAAACAGAGCATACAATTGGGTCCAAGTAAGTGGAGGTAAAGTAGAGAATCTGCATTCCATATAAGTTTTCCACCACTGCTTAGCGTCACCTTGAAGTTGAAAAGACACAAATTCAACCCCATGCTGATGGACAATTCCCAACTAATGAAGCCTCTCATAGCAATTTAAGATGAACTCATAAGCATCCTCATTCTTAGAACCAAGAAACACAGGAGGATTTAGCTTCAAAAACTTAGTCAACATTTCATGCTCATTACCAGTCATAACAAAACACAGCAAACGATGGAAGAAAGCATCATTACCTCTAGTCCCACCCACCTTAGGCGCAGTGCTAGCAACAGGAGGATTAGTAGGAGCTTGAGTTGCTTGAGTAGAAGGAAGCACTCCAGGACCAACCAACCCTTTCAAGAATGACACGATTTGCCGAGCTAACAATAGGTCTATTGGGGGAACATCGGTAGTCTCAACCTGCACCTCTTCCTTTTGTCCCTCATCATCAACATCAATATTCTTCTCTATCTCTTCATGATGCTCATGAGGGTTCTCATTCATTGGTCCATTCTCAATATGAGCTCCATTCCCATCAGGCGCTACTCTTCCATGGCTTCTATCCCTAGCTCTTCCTCTACCCCTGCCTCGACCCTAGCCTCTCACTGCAGATTTCTCAGCTGGAGCATTAATGGGAGCTACAAGTCTGACGTCGTTGTATCTAGTATTAACCATCTGTAAATAGAAGAGTGAAGAAGGTTAAATACCAATTTGAATCACCAGATACCAATTGAAATCAAGTCATAGCACGAAAGGAGACAAGAGAAAACAGATAGATTTCCTAAAGTCCTAGAACCTCTTAAAGAAAAGTAAAGGCGTCCACATACCATTCCATAAGGCTCTACTAGACTTGTTTTGCTACATCGAGATCAACGAACCTAGGCTCTGATACCAACTTTGTCACGACCCAGACTATCGTGATTGGTACCCACATTAATCCTCTGTTGGAAGAACCACTACTACAACCCAAACCAAGCAACTAAAGCATTTAAGGATACGACACAGGAATAATATATAAAAACTGAAGTTTCATAAACTTCCAAAAGATCTAAGAATTAAACAATGTGGAAGTAATAACCTAGAACCTGAAAGTCGATGTACCAAAACATCTAAAGTTCAACAAGTCTGATAAAGAAGGGATACAACCCCAACTATGAACTAATCAACGAATTAGAAAAATCTAAGTCTGGAATCTGGACATAGATGGAAAGAGAACTCATGGAAGCTCAAATTAATTTGCCCACCCTTGAATTCGAACGATGATCACATATCTTCTAAGTGAGGTTTGTCAATAGCCGCTTGAAGATGCCCTGTACTCAACAAAAATAAGAGCAAGTGTAGTATCAGTACAAAACCACATTGTACTAATAGGATCACGTGGCTATCCCACTAAGTGTAACATTAATAAGTCAATACAACATTATAAACATGCAAAATATCGAATATATACAATATCAATTATCACATGCTCAATAATATACACAATTATGACAAGTCATTGGTCCTCTCATGGAACCCAAACCCAACAGTTAGCATACTAGACTGTGGTACCTGATCCAATAATTATCCCGAAACGTGGCAACTGATCGAATAATTATGCCGAAAAGTGGCAACCGATCCAAGTTAGTTATGCCAGAACGTGGCAATCGATCCATTCAACACACCACAATCACAATCACAAGTATATCCTCAATATAATACATTAAAGTCATGATTTTATGGAATATAGTTATTCATCTATCTCATTTACAACAAGTGTGATCAATAACGCAACAGTCACATACATGTAAATATTATAATGAAGCAAGAACAAACATATATCACAAAATCATAGAATCTCAACCATCACCTACCTCGAAACAAGCTTGAAACCCTAAGAAACTTGATCCTTCCTTTTCTGGATTTGTTCCGCTTGTTCTTGGTCTTCAAAAAATCAATAAAATACGGGAATCAATAAGCAATCACTAATTACCCGGATTACTAACAATTCTAACAATCCTAGATCAAACCCATGATCCCAAGTATAAAAAATAGGGTGGTTTTCACCATGGAATCTAGATCAAAATCCTTTCCCATCGATAATTACCCATTCTATTATGTTCTACGGATCGAAAAATAGGTTCGGGGAGTGAAAAGCTTACATTTAACCTCAAGAATGGTGGAAAACTATTAAGAGTTGCCTGGGGTTCATTCCTTAGCTTAAAAAATTGAAAAGTGCAGAATGAGGTCGTTTAGGGGTTTATTTACGACTTCAAGTCGCGTCGAACCCACCACAACGGCCCTCACCCCACTGCAGTGGCCCTGCTAGAGCAGCAAAAATCCCCCGCCAAGGCGGCTTGTACGAACCAGTGAGTTATTTTAATAAATCCAAGACTCCAATTTTGACACACACCTCTAACCAACGACGTTCAGAAATTACCCTTCACGCTCAGATCTATTTCGGGAATTCTACTCACTCGAATTCAGTTCCGTAAAGTCATACGGATTCCTTAACAAGTTATCTAACTACTCATGTAATCAAACACATAATTAACTCCCCCGATTGTTACCAAAATTTCCTACACCTTAAAGACTCTGATTTCGTCCAGATATAGACTAGGTTGGAAAAATCCAAATACTACGAAAAAGTTTTCTGACCCAAAATTTTTCCCCATTGTCATTTGTATAATGACAGGAATAGGTCATTCCAGATTTAGACCTTCATTAAGTGCAAAGAAATGCGGCCTAGGAATGTAAACAATGAAAAAATATAATATAAAGATAGAATAATAAAACATGACTTGAAAATTTGTATAATGATGTTGAAATAGTAGGGTTGAATTTGATATAAACTAGTATTGATTTGTTGCACTCCTTTAAATTTAAAGAATACACCAAAAAATAAATTTGATTTTTCATAAAGATACAAACATAGATTTTGAATAATGTTGTAGCCTTCAGAATATCCAATAATGAGAGGGGAAAAAATAGAAAGGGAATAAAAAAGGTGAATGCAAGAATAATAATTAATTATTGTGGTTACATAATAATTGTCAAAATATAAACAAGTTAATAAAGTAGATAGACCTTCCAAGAAATGATGTTACATTTAACTAAACACTACTCTATTTTTCAATTATTACAATAACATCTGCATTAAATAAAGTAAACCTTTATTATTAATTTTCTATCAATTTTTTTTAAACTTATCAATATATATATATACACTAGAAGGGAATGAGCGTCCAACATAATATCAACATGGCCTCGATATAATAGGTCGATTCTCTGCTAATAGTAAAGTTTGATGAAAGTTATTCATTCAGCTATATATTAACCATTAATTGCAAGGAATCAATTTATGTCAAGTTGTGTATGTATTAGTGAAAAGGATTAGTGTTTTAGAACCAAAGTGTAATCATTCAAAGCATCTGCAAACAAAACATGATACCAAATCACCGATTAAATAGTAGACATAAAATGTTAAACCAACTCAAATAACGTGCGCAAAATAAAAATAAAAAAAGAAGAACATCAACTTTTACAGTCCGTCACTCAAATTTTAGTGGTCTCGCAACTTTTGGAGTGTCCAATGATGTAACATCAACTTTTTAACTCTTTTGTAGTTCCTGCAAATTATTTAAAAGTTGCCATACCAAAAATAGTCAAAAAATGATATCTAATGAGCAGCATAAAAAACATGAACTTCAAGCTCAACCACATGCAAAACACATAGAAAACAAATCTAGAGAAACTTACAAAGAAATTTTAGAAATACAACTCAAATCAAGGAGAAGAGAAGGATGCAAGGAGCAAATCTGAAAGCAATAAAGGAGTTGAAATGTCTTTGGATGCATTCTTGTTGATACACATTATATTTATCAAGATGAGAGTCAATTGGACAAAAACTTGCATTATGTAAGTGAAGACTTTTGTTTTCAAAGAAAGTGAAATGAAGTTATCTATCGACCACATGTCTTTTGCTAAGCCTGTACAAACTTCGCAAGTGCTAATTTGCTATTGAAAAAATTAAAATCCCAAAATCTTCTTCGCTGGCCAAGATTCAACAGATCATGGATTACTTATGTTGTTTCTACTTTGTGTTTGCCATACTCGTTAGTAATAATTTAGGATCTCCCTCAAATGACGTAGGTCTTACAATTATCATGGCGAAGCATTTATTTTTGGGATTTTAGTTTGAATAATCTCATATTGAAGAAAAGATCTTACACTTCCCCATAGTGCTATTGTCTTGATTAAAAAGCATCTGTCCAATTTCCTAACACCAAGCAAGAAGGCAATGATCTTGAGCTAGAAGCAGGATGAGCAATATATTCTTTCCCTATTTATGTTTTTGATCCTGGTACTCAATACATTGACTTCTTTTCAAACAATCTTCTCGTTTCAATTCAAAGTAAAGTCCAATTCGAGTAATGATTTGACATATCTCAGTAAATCTGTCGGTGGTAGTGGCCTTACTTTTATAATTGCCCAGGATGAATTAACTGCTGGTATCTGGAAGCACGGGAGAACGTTAGTTAGCTGATATTACTAAGGCAAGCGAAAAATTTCTATGACTATCCTCCCTATTCCTTAATGATTGATCAACAGCACTATGAAATTCTTTTGTACCCTATACCATGACATTCCTATCAGTAAGCATAGCAACAACAATAACATTAAATGTGCACACAACAAAACAAATTGTCTCAAAGTGTTAAAACTTCCCAGAGTTGGCTAGTTATAAATACAGTTAAAAGACCACATATATGGAACAAGAGATTAAAGTATTTTTAGTGAACTCTATCCAGAAAATTGAATATACACCAATTAATACTTAGGAAAACATCAAATCAAACCCCCTTTTTCTCTTTTTGAGAATAAGTTGAATTGAGCATGTATACCATCAAAGCCAAATTCAATATAGTTACCCGTATTTTTTTACACGAAACTTAAAAATATATGCGAAAATAATACAGAACTTTAGTTAAATCCTAAAACCATCTTTATATAGGACTGGTGGTTAATATCAGTAGCTGTAAGGGCTACAAGGAAGTTGAGGATGTCAATTCAGTTGTTTTAAGCAAAATAAGAAAAATCTCACAATGTGTAAGCATATAGGAAAGTGGAGCAATATCTGTAATATAAGTTGCATATTGTAGGTTTATTACCAAATTACAAAGTCTCTTTAGTGGGATTTACACCATTCACATAGCTAGAAGCTATTATCTTGCAATTTGATCTTTTGATAATCAATTCAATGACAATCTTGTTGCAAGCAATCAAATAATTTGCAAAATATATTAAAGGAAATTTGTATTTGGATAAATCTAACTTGAATGGAACTGTATCAATTACAATGTATTTTGAGAAAATTAGGTGGACTGGCCTCTTCCAATTTTCAATTTTGGAAATCTAACCATCTAATTCAACAGTTAATTTGAAAACATGGAAACATGTTATCTTTTAGTGTTCTCTGAAAGAATTTATCAGTGGATTGGCGTTGAGACAACAAACTCAAAATACCTAATTAAGTAGATGTTTTAATTGACTTTTTTTTAGTGACTTTTGAATTTTAAGCTATTTTTTGGTTCCAACTTATGATATTTCACTTTTAACTATCACCCATAGTTTGAAGCTACTTTTTCTAACTTTAGTTGACATAGAATTGGACAACAAAATCAAGATTTCAATGCCCCAGTCTACTTAGCCAAAAAAGGTAATTTCATGTTCAACAACAGAGACATCATACTGAATCATCACTTGACAAAATCTGAATGAAAAAAATAATTTCAAGTAAAAGAGCCAAGAGTTAAAATAGGAACCTTATAGTGCCACATGTTGCTATCATCAATGTATCCTCTGCAAATGTGAGACGTCCAAAATAATATTGATACATAGATTATAACTTTATATTCCAAATAATGATAAACTTTACTCAACCCGAAACCAAGTTTATGCCTATAGAAAGGGTACTAAATTCCCTTAAAAGGCACCTCAATATATTCCACAAAAGTCATAAAATATTCATATAGAGGTCATATTTAAATTATCCTAGTTCGAGAAATACACCACAAATGGCCCTCAAATCATGGATAAATCTTATGAGAGTAGAATCAAGAGAAGAACAGAATTATACATGCAATCTTGATGAATAAAATTATGTTTCTTCATATTTTTTTGTGATTGTAATTTATTTTCTGTCACTTTAAATTTGTTGTAAACAAATTGACAGGCCCAGTGGGACAAAATATGTCATTCATCTCTTCTCTCAAAAATCAAATCTAAAGATGTGAAGCTGCAAAGGTGGATGAATGAGTACTTCAAGACTCGTCTTTGAGTTTCATCAAGTCTACACTCCGACAAGCCTTGAAGCAGGAGGCATTTGTAGACATTGAAATTTTGTGGGATTCTACAAGACGTGTTCAATTCGAAATGAGACTCTAGAAGGTGTGTTCAGTTTCAATTAGAATTCTTGGAGGCTACTCAACCCTAGACCCTAGGTCATGCCTATATAAAGGGTACTAAATTGCCTTAAAAGGCATCTCGAATATCTCAAAAATTCCACCACAAATTCATGGAATATTCATCTCGAATCATGGATAAATATTAGGAGAGTAGAATCAAGGGGGGAACAGAATTGTACCGCACTATTATCAATAAAATATTTACGTATCTTCAGATTTTATTTGTGTGGTTTATTTATTTTCCATATGTTTAAAATTTGTTGCAAACAAATTGGCACGCCCAGTGGGACTAAATCTGTCCTTCATCTCTTCTTCTAAAAATCAGAAGCTACGAAGGTTGAAGAATGAGTACTTCAAGCCTCGCCTTTGAGTTTTATCAAGTCCACACTCCGACAAGCCTTGAAGCAAGGGCATTTGTAGACATTGAAATTTTGTGGGACTCTACAAGACATTTTCAATTCTTGTTAGGACTCTACAATATATGTTCAATTCCAATTGAGATTCTTGGAGGCTAAACCCTAAGCCCTAGTTCATTGCTATATAAAGGTAACTAAATTCCCTTAAAAGGAATCTAAATAATTCCATAAAAGGATCTCGAATTTTCACAAATTCATGAAATATTCATATAGAGGTCAAATTAAATCATCCTACTTCGAGAAATACGCCACTAACGGCCCTCGAATCATGGATAAATCTTAGGAGAGTAGAATCAAGGGAAGAACAGAATTGTACCCGCATATTTATCAATAAAGTTATGTTTCTTCAAATTTATTTGTGTGGTTGATTTGTTTTCCATATATTTAAAATTTGTTACGCCCAGTGGGACAAAGAATGAGTACTTCAAGCCGCGTCTTTGAGTTTCATCAAGTTTACACTCTTACAAACCTTGAAATAGGGGCATTTGTAGACACTGAAATTTTTTGGGACTCTACAATACGTGTTCAATTCAAATTGCAACTCTAGAAAGTGTGTTCAGTTTCAATTTGAATTCTTAGAGGCTACGCAACCCTAACCCAAGTTTATGCCAATATAAAGGGTATTAAATTCCCTTAAAAGGCACCTCGATATATTCCACAAAAGTCTTGGAATATTCATATTGAGGTCAAATCTGAATCATCCTAGTTTGAGAAATACTCCACAAACGGGCCTCGAATCATGGATAAATCTTATGAGAGTAGAATCAAGGAAGAAACTGAATTTTACCCGCAATCTTGATGAATAAAATTATGTTTCTTCATATTTTTTGTGATTGTAATTTATTTTCTATCACTCTATAATTTGTTACAAACAGTACAACTTATAGTTAGTAGAGAGAATCATTCCTAACAAAATCTAAATTGAAAGTATATTCTTATAAGTTGTGCAAGAAAACTTGTAAATAAATATAGCAAAAGATCATTTTTACTTAATATAGAGTTGTGAGAAATACCTATAAATGCATAACATTTGAAGTGTTTCGCAAAGCTGGAAATGTAATTCAAAATGAGTCGGGACTACATATATCATAATAGAATTCCTACACGAATAACCAAAAAGTATTGTGTAAAAGATGAAAAACAGCGTTAATGGTAAAAAAATGTGAACTTGGAAAGCAGAAAATAGAAAAGTGAGAAGAATAAGAAGGGGAAAACGATTTGTCAAACATCCATGAGTAAATCAAACTGAATTAGAAACATGCAATAGCAACATTTTACAATAACATACTCAATAATCAAAAAAATTCTTATTCAGCAAGCAGAGGTACAAAAAATTTATTTTCTAAGATCAAATTGGGAATTCAAGTTAAAGGATTGGTATTCAATTTAATAGAAGCAAATGAAACATAAATAAAATTGATTGAGAAAGAGGGTACAGAAGAGATAGAAGGTTGGTTGAGGGGAAAAAGTAAGATAGATTGAAGAACAAATGAAATTTACAGTGATAACATTCTAAAGAAGAAAGGGGGGACGATAGTAGGAAAAAGAAAAAAACAAGTGTCACAACTTGCTATGTGATGAGCCAAGTGTTCCATATTTATTCACATGTGTCATTGTGAAAGTGTTGTACTCAACCTAAATTTATGTACAATATATATTGTCTTCAGTACAGTCAATCAATTCTTTGTTAGTCCTAGCCTTGTTGGCTTAAAATATTCTTGTTCAGCAAGTAGAGGTACAAAAACTTGTTTTCTAAGATCAAATTGGGAATTCAAGTAGAAGGATTGATGGTCAATTTAGAAGAAGCAAATGAAACATAAATGAGATTGATTGAGAATGAGAGTACAAAAGAGATAGAACGTTGGTTGAGGGGAAAAAGTAAGAGAAATGAAAAAACAAATGAAATTGACAGTGACAACATTTTGGAGAAGAGAGGGGGATGATAGTAGGAAAATGAAGAAAAAAAAAAAAGGTGTCACAACTTGCTTTGTGGTGAGCCAGGTGTTCCATATTTATTCACATGTGTCATTGTGAAAGTGTTGTACTCAACCTAAATTTATGTACAATATGTGTTGCCTTCAGTACAGTCAGTTGATGTTTTGTTAGTCTAGCCTTGTTGGCATATATAAAACAGGTGTCACAACTTGCTATGTGATGAACCAGGTGTTCCATATTTATTCACGTGTGTGTGCGCGCGCATAACATTTGAAGTGTTTCGCAAAGCTGAAAATGTCATCCAAAATGAGTTGAGAAAACATATATCACAATAGAATTCCTGCAAGAATAACCAAAAATTATTGTGGAAAAAATAAAAAATAGCATTAATGGGCAAAAACACACCTAATATTGTACAATAAAAAACTCAAAAAGCCAAAAAAAGTTAAAATAAAATGCACAATTAAATTTATGCAAAATAAATCACTCCACATATTGTAACCACAAAAAAATGTGAAGTTGACAAAGAAAAAATAGAGAAGTGAGAAGAATAAGAAGGGGAAAACGATTTTTCAAACATCCATGATTAAATCAAACCAAATTAGAAACATGCAATAACATTATACAATAACATAATCAATAATCAGAAAAATTCTTATTCAGCAAGTAGAGGTACAAATATGTGTTTTCTAAGAACAAATTTGGAATTGAAGTTGAAGGATTGATGTTCAATTTAGCAGAAGCAAATGACACATAAATAAAATTGATTGACAAAGAGAGTACAGAAGAGATAAAAGGCTGGTTGAGGGGCAAAGTAAGAGAAACTGAAGAACAAATGAAATTGATAGTGATAACATTTTGGAGAAGAGACGGGGGACAATAGTAGGAAAAAGTGTTGTACTCAACCTAAATTTGAAAGTGTTGTAGTCAACCTAAATTTCAATAATGGGGATTATGTGCTTGATTTAGAGTTCATAGAATTGTTAGAATTCGAGTAATTAATAATTTTTTATTGATTGTCATATTATATTGATTTTTTGTAGGCAAACAACAAGCGGAAAGAATCCGAAAAGGAAAGAATCAAGTTTCTTAGGGTTTCAAGCTTTTTTTGAGGTAGGTGATAGTTGTGAATCTATGATTGTGTGATGTATGCTTGTGCTTGCTTCATTATGATACTTGTATATGTATAAATGTTGCAATATTGATCACACTTGTTGTAAATGAGCTAGATGAATGATGATTGCCATGAAATCATGACTTAAATGTATGATTTTTATGATATACTTGTGATTGTAATCATGGTGTGTTGAATGGTTCAGTTGCCACATTCTAGCATAACTAACTTGGATTGGTTTCCACGTTTCGACATAAATATGGGATCGATTGCCACGTTCTGGCATAAATATGAGGATCGGTTTCCATGTTCCAGCATGCTAACTGTTTGTGTTTGGGTTCCATGAGAGGACCAATGATTTGACATATACATGTGAAGTTGTTTGTTGTTCGTGAATGTTGATAATATTGTATATGTTGATATATATGCATGTGATTATATTGTTGTTTGACTTGTTTATGTTTCGCTAGTGGGATAGTCACGTGATCCTACCAACACACTGTGGGTGTGTACTGATTCTATACTTGCTCTTATTTTTGTTGAGTATAGGGCATCTTCAAGCGGCAATTTTAAGACCTCACTTAGAAGATCACTAATCGTTGCTTCGAATTCAAGGGTGACCTAATTCTTTCGGGCTGCCAGGGAATTCTCTTTCGTCTATGTCCACCATTTTTGGACTTAGACCTTTGTTTTAGTTAGTTCATTAGTATGGGGTTGTATCCCTTCTTTTTTAGACTTTGTTTATTGTTAAAATTGTTTGATACATTAACTTTTGGGTTCTAGGTTATTCTCCCGCATTATTAGTTATTATTGTTAGACTTTCGTTAGAGTTTATGGGAACTCTATCTTTATTTCCTTAGTGTTTGATTTAAATGTCTTAGTTTCTAGATTATTTGCTTGGTTGGGTTGTAGTAGTGGTTCTCCCACCGGAGTGTTAGTGTGAGAGTCAATCACGATGGTCTGTGTCGTGACAAAGTTGGTATTAGAGCCTAGGTTTATTGATCTTGATGTACCAAAATGAGTTTAGTAGAGTCACGCAGAACGGTATGGGGACGCCTTTACTTTTCTTCGAGAGGCTAAAGGACTTTAGGAAATCTCTCTATTTTCTCTTGTCTCTTTTTGTGTTATACTTGATTCTAATTGTTATCTGGCGATTCAAATTGGTATTTAACCTCCTTCACTCTTCTATCCGCAAATGGTTCATACTAGGTATTACGGCGTCAGGCCCATAGATCCCATCAAAGCTCCAGCTGAGGAATTTACAGCGAGAGGTCGTGGTCGAGGCATGGGTAGAGAAAGAGCTAGGGGTAGAGGTCGTGGAAAAGTAGCGCTAGCTAGAAATGGAGCTTTTGTTTAGAATGATCCTGTGAATGAGAACCCTCTCATGCATCACAAGAAAATGAAAGAAAAGGTTGAATTTGAAATGTTGAGAATGTTGGGGAAATTGTACAAGAGGAAGAGGTGCAGGCTGAGGCTACAGTTATTCCTCCCATCGATCTGGTGTTAGCTTAACAAATCATGTCATTTTGGAAGGGATTGGCTGGTCCTGGAATGCTCTCATATGTTCAAGCAACTCAAGCTCCTACTAATTGTCCTGTTGCTAGCACTGCGCATAAGACAGGTGGAACAAGAGGTAATGATGCTTTGTTCTGTCCTTTGTTTGGTTCTGTCATGACTGGTAATGAGCATGAAATGTTAACTAAGTTTTGAAGCTAAAGCCTCATGTGTTTCTTGGTTCTAAGAGTGAGGATGTTTATAAGTTCATCTTAGATTGTTATGAGAGGCTTCATAAGTTGTGAATTGTCCATCAGCATGGGGTTGAGTTTGTGTTCTTTCAACTTCAAGGTGAGGCTAAGCAGTGGTAGAGAGTTTACATGGAATGTAGATCATCTACCTTACCTCCACTTACTTGGACCTAGTTTCATGCTCTATTCTTAGAGAAATATTTGCCTAGAACCTTAAGGGATAGCAAGAAAGATGAGTTTAGGGCTTTAGAGCTACGTGGTATGTATGTGGCTGCTTATGAGGCCAAGTTTCATGCTTTATCTAGATATGCTTCGGAGTTGGTGACTACTGAGGAAAAGAGAATCCAACTATTTATTAGGGGACTAAATTTTGAGTTGCAAGTATTATCTGTTCATATGACTTCTGTATGGAGAAGCTTTAATGAGATGACAGAATATATTAAGAAAGTGGAAGCGGAAAGACGAGACGGTCAAGCTAAGGGCTAGGCGAAAAGGGCCAAGAACTCGGATAACTTTTAAGGTTCCTATTCCTAGGGGTCCGAAAGACCAATGCTTATAGCAAATCCAATTCAGTCTGATATGCCCGCCACTACAGGTAGTCACTCAGAAACTCCATCTCATAAATTTCAGGATAGCCAGGGAGTTGCGCCTTCGACGGGCGACAAACCATCTTTTGATCGTACTTGTTACAGTTATGGAGAACCTAGGCGTATGAGGAGAGATTTTCCCCACCCACGTGTGTTAGATTCAATACAACAGTAGCCTAGAAAAGTGGTACCTGCGAGAAAAGGTAATAATGGTAGGGAACGTCCATAAGGTGGGTGAGAAGGTAATCAGCGAGGCCGGGGAGGTAGAGGAAATGGTAACGGAGGTAGGGGTAACGCGCAATCAGGCAGGGAAGTGGATTGTCATGATGATAGGGCTTAGTGTTATGCCATTCCGAGAAAGAATAAGGCGGAGGCGTTTGATACGGTGATCACAGGTACTATTCTTGTCTGTAACTGAATGGCTAATGTGTTGTTTGATCTGGGTTCTACTTATTCATATGTATCCGTGAGATTTGCCTCAGATCTTGATATGATTTGTGATATTCTTAATGCCCCTATTCGTGTTTCTACCCCAGTTGGAGAGTTAGTCATAGTTACCCACGTCTATCATGCTTGTCTTATTTTGTTTATGGGATTTCAAACTTGGCCTGATTTAGTGATTTTGGATATGAATGACTATGAAAAAATCTTAGGCATGACTTGTTTGTCCCCCTATTATGTTGTGCTTAATTGTAATACTAAGTTTGTAACTATAGAAATTTTGGGAAGGGAAAAATTAGAGTGGAAAGAGGCGTACAAGCCTAAGCAAGCTAAGATTATATCTTCCATTCGTGCTAGTAAACTGGTAGAGCATGATTGTTTGAGTTATTTGGCTCATATTAGGGATATTGAGATTGAGGCTCCATCCATTGAGTCTATTCCTGTGGTGTCTGAGTTTATTGATGTGCTTCCCAACGACTTGCCTTGTATGACTCCGAATAAAGATATAGATTTTTGCATTGATTTAGATCTTGGTACACACCCCATTTCTATCCCTCCATATCAGATGGCTCTGAAAGAATTAAGAGAGTTTAAGGCTCAAATTCAAAATTTTCTTGATAAAGGATTTATTCGTCCTAGTGCTTCCCCATAGGGTGCCCCAGTTTTGTTTGTTAAGAAAAAGGATGGTAGTATGAGAATGTGTATAGATTACCAGCAATTAAATAGGGTCACTATTCAAAATAAGTACCCTTTGCCTTGAATAGATGATCTTTTTTACCAATTTCAAGGTCCATCATTTTTCTCTAAGACTGATCTAAGATCCGATTACAATCAACTTAAAATTAGGCCTGAGGATGTGCCCAATACGGCGTTTAGAACTCGCTATGGGCACTATGAGTTTTTGGTTATATGTTTTGGTTTGACCAATGCGCCTGCATCTTTCATGAGTTTGATGAATGGGGTGTTCATACCATTTCTTTATTCGTTCATTATAGTATTTATTGATGATATTTTGGTATATTCGAAGAGTGAGGAAGAGCATGCCAACCATCTTCGTAGTGTTTTAGGTGTTTTTAGGAAGCAAAAGCTTTATGCTCAATTTTCTAAGTGTGAATTTTGGTTGAAATCGATTGCATTTTTGGGGCATGTAGTTTCAAAAGAAGGGGTAATGGTAGATCCTCATAAGATTTAGGCGGTTAAGAAGGGGTCCAACCAAGTTCTGTGACGGAAGTGAGGAGTTTTGTTGGGCTCGCTAGTTATTATCATCGATTTATGAAAAACTTTGCTTCTATTGCCACTCACTTGACTAATTTGACCAAAAAGAAGATACCATTTGAATGGACTGAAAAAAATGTGAGGAGAGCTTTCGAAAGCTCAAGAGTCTCTTGACCACTACGCCTATTGTAGCATTACCGATTGAAGGTAAAGATTTTATTATATATTGTGATTCTTCATATTCTGGTTTGGGTGTTGTGTTGATGCAGGATAAGAATGTTATAGTTTATGCCTCGCATCAATTGAAGGTGCATGAGAGGAATTATCTAACACATGATTTAGAGTTGGTAGCGGTAGTGTTTGCTCTTAAGATATGGCAGCATTACATCTATGGTGTCAAGTGTGAGGTATTTACTGATCATCGAATCTTGAAGCATGTGTTCACTCAAAAGTATCTAATTTAAGACAATGAAGATGGATGGAGTTACTTAAAGATTATGATGTGACCATTCAATACCATTCGGGCAAGACTAATGTGGTGGCAGAAGCTTTGAGTTGAAAAGCGGTGAATATGGGTAGTTTAGCTTGCTTAAATGTAGCCAAGCAACCTTTGGCTACAGAAATTCAGATCGTAGAGTCTAAGTTCATACAATTGGGCATCTTAGAAAGTGGTGGGGTGCTAGCTAGTATTGAGGTAAAGGCCACATTCATTGAGGAGATCAAGACCTAACAATTTGAAGATGAGAAAGGCACAAAAGACCACTCTTGATGCATAGGGTGTGCTAAATTTCAAGAGGAGAAAATGCGTTCCTAGAATAGATGACTTGATTGACAAATTGTTGGTAGAGTCTCATGGTTTGCGATATTCTATTCGTCCAGGTGTGACCAAGATGTATAGAGATCTGAAGCTAATTTATTGGTGGCCGAGCATGAAGAAAGACATAGCGGAGTTTGTAGCGAATTGTCAAAATTGTCAACAAGTAATTAGGAACATCAAATGCATGTAGATTTACTTCAAAGAATGTCAATTCTGGAATGGAAGTGGGAAAGAATAGCCATGGATTTTGTTGTTGGTCTTCCCAAGACTTTGGGGAAGTTTGATTCTATTTGGGTAGTGGTTGATAGATTGACTAAGTCAGCCCATTTTATTCTAATAAGAATAGATCATAATGCTGAACAATTGGCTAAAGTTTATGTGAAAGAGATAGTGTGGTTGCACGGAGTGCCCCTTTCTATCATTTCATACCGTGGTACCCAATTCACATCCAAGTTTTGGAGGAAATTATATGATGAATTGGGCACACAATTCACTTTTAGTACAGCCATCCACCCACAGACAAACGGGCAGTCGGAGATAACTATTTATGTATTAGAAGACATGTTAAGAGCATGTGTGATTGATATTGGAGGGCATTGAGAAATGTTTTTACCTTTGTGTGAATTCTCCTATAATAATAGTTATCACTACAACATTGATATGGCACCATTCGAGGCACTCTATGGGAGGGGATGTAGATCACCCATATGATGGTTTGAGGCTGGAGATGTGAAACCATTGGGGGTTGATTTAGTGAAGGATGCTCAAGATAAGGTTAGGAGTATTCAATCTAAGCTTCTAGTAGACAAAATAAGTATGCGGATCATAAGGTAAGAGATATGGCATTTCAATCCGGTGAAAATGTTATTCTTATGGTATCACCTATGAAAGGGGTGATGAGATTTGGTAAGAAGGGTAAGCTAAGTCCTAGATACATTAGTCCATTTGAAATACTTGAATGTGTGGGATCGGTAGCCTATAAATTGGCTTTACCTCCTAATTTATTGAGTGTTCATCCGGTATTTCATGTATCCATGTTGAAGCGGTGTCATGGTGACGGGGATTATATCATTTAGTGTGACTCAATTGTGTTAGACAAGGACCTCCAGTATGAGGAGGAACTGATTGCAATTCTTGATCGTGATGTGCATAAGTTGAGGACCAAGGATATTATGTCTATGAAAGTTCAATGAAAGCATCGTCCAGTTGAGAAAACCACTTGGGAAACTGAGAGAGATATGCGAGACAAGTATCCCCAATTATTCGTCGATTTAGGTGCTACTTCATTCCTTCCTTAGCTTATTTTTCCTATGTTTTGTCACTCGGGAACGAGTGATGGATAAATTAGTATCTATTGTAACGACCTGTTCCCGTCATTATATAAAAGCCAACGGGGGGAAAATTTAGGGCTGAAAAACCTTTTTGTAGTATTTGGATTTTCCCAACCTTGTCCAGATTTGGACGAAATAGGAGTCATTGAGGTGTAGGGAAATATAGTAACAATCAGGTGAAGTAATTATGAATTTGATTACATGAGTAGTTAGATAACTCGTTAAGGAACCCGTACGACTTTACGAAATTGAATTTGGGCCAGTAGACCTCCCAGAATCGATCTTAGTGTAAACGATAATTACTGAGGGTCGTGGTTTAGAGGTGTGTTGTGAAATGAGAATTTTTAAATTCTCTGTCTAGAGAATGCCTCTTTGGCATTGGGTTTTGCCGCTGTGGCGGGGTGGTGGCCGTTGTGGCGGGCCGACGTGAATTAATGTCGTTAATAAATCCCTAAACGACCTTATTATGCACTTTTCAACTTTTAACGTCTCCCATGTGACTTCTACTCATTTTTCACCATTCTTGAGGCTAAAGGTAAGGTTTTCACTCCCCAAATCCGTTATTGGATCCATAGAACATAATAATATGGGTGAATATTGATTGGGGAGGGTTTTTTTATATATATTCTATGACGAAAACAACCCTAATTTGGATAATGGGGATCATGGGTTTGATCTAGGGTTCATAGAATTGTTAGAATTCGGGTAATTAATGATTGTATATCGATTCTTGTATTATATTGATTGTTTATAGACCACGAACAAGTGGAACGAATCTGAAAAGGTAAGGATCAAGTTTCTTAGGATTTCAAGCTTGTTTCTAGGTAGGTGATAGCTGTGATTCTATGATTGTGTGATGTATGCTTGTTCTTGCTTCATTATGATACTTGGATATGTATGAATGTTGCAATGTTGATCACACTTGTTGTAAATGAGCTAGATGAATGATGATTGCCATGAAATCATGACTTAAATATATGATCTTGATGGTATACTTGTGATTGTGATTGTGGTGTGTTGAATGGATTAGTTGCCACGTTCCGACATAACTAACTTGGATCAGTTACCACGTTCAGGCATAAAAATGGGATCGATTGCCACGTTCCGGCATAAATATGAGGATCGATTGCCACGTTCCGGTATGCTAACTACTTGGGTTTGGGTTCCATGAGAGGACTAATGATTTGACATATAAATGGGAAGTTGTTTGTTGTTCGTGAATGTTAACTTTCAGGTTCTAGGCTATTCTTTCGCATTGTTAGTTATTATTATTAGACTTTTGTTAGAGTTTATGGGAACTCTATCTTTATTTCCTTAGTTTTTGATTTAAATGCCTCAGTTTCAAGATTATTTGCTTGGTTGGGTTGTAGTAGTGGTTCTCCCACTGGAGTGTTAGTGTGGGTGCCCATCACGACGATCTGGGTCGTGACATTTTAGCTTAAAAAATTCTTATTCAACCAGCAAAGGTACAAAAACATGTTTTGTAAGATCAAACTGGGAATTCAAGTTGAAGGATTGCTATTCAATTTAGCAGAAGCAAATAAAACGTAAATGAAATTGATTGAGAAAGAAAGTACAAAGAGATAGAGGCTGCTTCAGGGAAAAAGTAAGAAAAATGGAAGGACAAATGAAATTGATAGTGACAACATTTTAAACAAGAGAGGGGGGACGATAGTAGAAAAAAGAAAAAAACAAGTGTCACAACTTGCTATGTGATGAACCTAGTTTTCCATATTTATTCACATGTGTCATTGTGAAACTGTTGTACTCAACCTAAATTTATGTACAATATATGTTGCCTTCAGCACAGTCAATTGATGCTTTGTTATTCCTAGCCTTGTTGGCTAATATAATATATATATATATATATATATATATATTCATAAAGCTGAAAATGTCATCCAAAAGGAGTCGTGACTACATATATCACAATAGATTTCCTTAAAGAATAACAAAAAAATTATTATGTGAAAAATAAAAAATAGCATTAATGATCAAAAACATACCTAATATTCTACAATAAACAACTCAAAAAGCCAAAGAAAATTTTAAAAAATGCACAATTAAATTATGCGAAACAAAATACTCCACATATTGTAACCACAAAAAAATGTGACCTTGGCAAGCAAAAAATAGAGGAGTGAGAAGAATAAGGAGGGGAAAACAATTTTTCAAACATCCATGAGTAAATCAAACCGAATTAGAAACATGCAATAACAACATTCTACAATAACATACACAATAATCATAAATATTCTTATTCAGCAAGCAGAGGTACAAAAACGTGTTTTCTAATATCAAATTGGGAATTGAAGTTGAAGGATCGGTGTTCAATTTAGCATAAAGAATGACTGAAATTGACAGTGACAACATTTTTAAGAAGATTGGGGGGAAGATAGTAATAAAAAGAAAACAAAAACAGGTGTCCCAACTTGCTATGTGATAAGCCAGGTGTTCCATATTTATTCACCTGTGTAATTGTGAAAGTGTTGTACTCAACCTAAATTTATGTGCAATATATGTTGCCTTTAGTACAATTAGTTGATGCTTTGTTAGTCCTAGCGTTGTTGGCATAAAAAATAATTATTCAGCAAGTAGAGGTACAAAAACGTGTTTTCTAATATAAAATTGGAAATTCAAGTTGAAGGATTGGGGTTCAATTTAGCAGAGGCAAATGAAACATAAATGAAATAGATTTAGAAAGAGAGTACAAAAGAGAGAGAAGGTTGGTTGAGAGGAAAAAGAAAGAGAAACGAAAGAACAAATGAAAATGCCAGTGACAATATTTTGGAGATGAGAGGGGGGACAATAGTAGGAAAAAGGAAAAAAAAACAGGTGTCACAAATTGATATGTGATGAGCCAGCTGTTACATATTTATTCACATGTGTCATTCTGAAAGCGTTGTACTCAACCTAAATTAATGTACAATATATGTTGCCTTCAATACAGTTAGTTGATGCTTTGTTAGTCCTAGCCTTGTTGACTTATCTAATATGGTACATATATATATATATATATATATATAACATTCAAAGTGTTTCGGAAAGATGAAAATGTCATCCAAAATGAGTCGGGACTGCATATATCACAATAAAATTCCTAAAAGAATAAACAAAAATGATTGTGTAAAAAATGAAAAATAGAGTTTTTGTTCAAAAATACACCGAATATTCTACAATAAACAACTCAAAAAGCTAAAAAGGTAAAATAAAATGCAGAATTACAATAATTGTGAAAGTGTTGTACTCAACCCAAATTAATGTACAATATATGTTGCCTTCAATACAGTTAGTTGATGCTTTGTTAGTCCTAGCCTTGTTGACTTATATAATATGGTGTACACACACACACACACATATATATATGTAGCATTAGAAGTGTTTTGCGAAGCTGAAAATGTCATCCAAAATGAGTTGGGACTACATATATCACAATAGAATTCCTACAAGAAGAATTGTTCCTAGCCTTGTTGACTTATATAATATGGTAAGCGTTTATGGTTAAAAACACACCAAATATTCTACTATAAACAACACAAAAAGCCAACAAAAAATTAAACGCAAAATTAAAGTATTGCAAAACAAAATACTCCACATGCTGTAACCGCATAAAAATGTGAACTTTGCAAGCAAAAAATATAGAAGTGAGACGAATAATAAGGGGAAAACGATTTTTCAAACATCCATGAGAAAATCAAATCGAATTAGAAACAAGCAATAACAACATTCTACAATAACATACTCAATAATCAGAAAAAATCTTATTCAGGAAGTAGAGACACAAAAACGTGTTTTCTAAGATGAAATTTGAAATTCAAATTGTAGTATTGGTGTTCAATTTAGCAGAAGCAAACGAACCTTAAATACTATTGATTGAGAAAGAGAGTAAAGAAGAGATAGAAGGCTGGTTGAGGGGAAAAAGTAAGAGAAGCTAAAGAACAAATGAAATTGACATTGACAACATTTTGGGGAAGAGAGTGGGGACTATATTAGGAAAAAAAAAAACAGGTGTCACAACTTGCTATATGATGAACCAGGTATTCCATATTTAATTGCATGTGTCATTGTGAAAGTGGTTTACTCAACGTAAATTTATGTACAATATATGTTGACATCAGTACAGTCAATTGATGCTTTGTTGGTCCAATCCTTGTTGGCAAAAAATATTTTTATTCAGTAAGCACAGGTACAAAAACGTGTTTTCTAAGATCAAATTGGGAATTCAATTTGAAGGATTGGTTTTCAATTTAGCAGAAGAAATGAAACATAAATGAAATTGATTGACAAAGAGAGTACAAAACATATAAAAGGCTGGTTGAAGGTAAAATGTAAGAGAAACGGAAGAACAAATGAAATTGATACTGACAACATTTTGTAAAAGAGAGGGGGGACGATAATAGGAAAAGGAAAAAAAAACTAGGGGTCACAACTTGCAATGTGATGAGCCAGGTGTTCAATATTTATTCACATGTGTCATTGTGAAAGTGTTGTAATCAACCTAAATTTATGTACAATATATGTTGCGTTCAAGACAGTTAATTGATGCTTTGTTATCCTAGCCTTGTTGACTTATATAATATGGTTTTTGGTGTGCGTGCGTGTGTGTGCGTGAATGCATGCGTGCGTGTGTGGGTATATGTGTAGGTATGGGTGTGTATGTGTGTGCGCGCGCGTGCGTGCGTGTGTGCATGTGTACGTGTGTGCGTGTGCGTGCGCGCATGTGTGCGTGTGTGTGTGCAGGTATGGGGGTGTGTGCGTGTGCGCGCGCGCGCATGCGTGTGTGTGTGTGTGTGCAGGTATGAGGGTGTGTATGTGTGCGCATGCGCGTGTGTGTGTGCGCGCGCGTGCGTATGTGTGTGCATGCATGTGTGTGTACGCGCGCGGGCGCATGCGTGCGTGCGTGCGTGCGTGCATACATGTGTGTGTGCATGCGTGTGTATGTGTATGCATGCGTGCGAGTGTGTGTGTGCATGCGTCCGTGTGTGTATGCATGTGTGCGCATGCATGTGTGTGTGCGCATGCGTGCGTGTGTGTGTGCATGCGTGCATGTGTGTGTGTGCATGCGTCTGTGTGTGTGTTTGTGTGTGTGTGTGCGCGCGCATGCGTGCGTGTGCGTGTGTGTGTGCAGGTATGGGGGTGTGTGTGTGTGTGCGCGCGCATGCGTGCGTGCGTGCGTGTGTGCAGGTATGGGGTGTGTGTGTGCGCGTATGCGTGTGTGTGTGTGTGTGTGTGTGCAGGTATGGGGGTGTGTGTGTGTGTACGCTTGCATGTGTGTGTGTGTGTGTGTCGCGCGCGCGCATGCGTGTGTGTGTGTGCAGGTATGGGGGGGGGGGGGTGTGTGCATGCGTGTGTGTGGGTGTGTGGGTGTGTGTGCGCGTGCGTGCGTATGTGTGCGTGCGTGCATGTGTGTGTGTGTGTGTCTGCAGGTATAGGGGTGTGTGTGTGTGTGCGCGCGCGGATGCGTGCGTGCGTGCGTGGGTGTGTGTGTGTGTTTGTGTGTGTGTATGTGTGCGCATGCGCGCAAAATGAGTCGGGCCTACATATATCACAATAGAACTGTCATCCAAAATGAGTCGGGCCTACATTTATCACTATAAAATTCTTACAAGAATAACCAAAAATTATTGTGTAAAAAATAAAAAATTGCGGTATTGGTAAAAAACAGACGAAATATTCTACGATAAACAACTCAAAAAGACAAAAAAAAATAAAAATTGCACAATTAAAGTAATGCGAAACAAAATGCTCCACATATTGTAGCCCTATAAAAATGTGAACTTGGCAAGCACAAAATAGAAAAGTGAGAAGAATAAGAAGAAGAAAACGATTTGTCAAACTTCCATGAGTAAATCAAATCGAATTAGAAACAAACAATAACAACATTCTACAATAACATACTCAATAATCAGAAAGATTCTTATTCAACAAGCAGAGGAACAAAAACGTGTTTTCTAAGATCAAAATGGGAATTCAAGTTGTAGGATTGGTGTTCAATTTAGTAGAAGCAAATGAAACATAAATAAAATTGATTGAGAAAGAGAGTACAGAAGAGATAGAAGGCTGGTTGAGGGGAAAAAGTACGAGAAACTAAAGAACAAATGAAATTGATAGTGACAACATTTTGGAGAAGAGACGGGGGACGATAGTAGGAAAAAGAAAAAAAAATAGATGTCATAACTTGCTATGTGATGAACGAGGTGTTCCATATTTATTCACATGTGTCATTGTGAAAGTGTTGTACTCAACCTAAATTTATGTACAATCTATGTTGCCTTCAGTACAGTCAGTTGATGCTTTGTTGGTCATAGCCTTTTTGGCTTAAAAAAATCTTATTCAGCAAACAAAGGTACAACAACATGTTTTCTAAGATCAAATTGAGAATTCAAGTTGAAGGATTGGTGTTCAATTTAGCAGAAGCAAATGAAACATAAATGAAATTGATAGAGAAAGAGAGCACAAAAGAGATAGATGGTTGGTTGAGGTGAAAAACTAAGAGAAATGGAAGAACAAATGAAATTGACAGTGACAACATTTTGGAGTAGAGAGGGGGGACTATAGTAGGAAAAAGAAAAAAAAATAGGTGTCACAACTTGCTATGTAATGAACCAAGTGTTTCATATTTATTCACATGTGTCATTGTGAAAGTGTTGTACTCAACCTAAATTTATGTACAATATATATGTTGCCTTCAGTACAATCCGTTGATGTTTTGTAAGTCCTAGCCTTGTTGGCTTATATAATATGGTATATATATTATTAAAAAAATCAATGAAAAACTGATTGTAAAAAAACAACAGTTGCCATTAAAAAAATTTTAAAACTTATTGTAAAAAAAAAAAAAAAAGGTTAAAACGGTCGATTAGTAGTTAGTTGTAGAAATGGGGTAGTCATTTTTTCATTCATTTTTAAAATTAATAGAAAATCTGTAAAAAGAACTCACCACAAATAAAGAATTAGTGTAAAATCTAAGAATCTAAAAATAAAAGTAAAAATTTGCAATCACTTAAAAAACTTTAAGAAACATAAATCATCAAAGATTGAAAATAAAAACTAATAAATAGAAAGATATACAAAGTAACGTATGTTGTCCGTTTAAAAATCTGATTTTCTTTTAAAAAAATTGCAAATTCTGACTCATTTTGTTTGGAAGTTATTAAATAAATTAAAAAGTTAAAATTTAAAAGAAGAAAAAAAACTGCACGTTCTTATCTCTCATTGCCCCCACTTACTTGCAAACCCATGCACGGTTATATTTCATTTAATATTTAAAATCTTAAGTATAGCAAACCACTAATCCCCATTTAAAAATCTTCTACTTTGGCTTTTAAGTATCTAAACAACTAAAAGTTCTTTGATTAGTAAATAAAGACAATGAGAAAACATTGTCAACGTGGTATCTTTATGCTCCTTATTCACCTTCACCAAGACAGTGAAGAAATTTGAGTAAATTTCTATATTTACTGTCACAATTTAACATGCATTATGATTAGTGGCTATTTTTGCTCTGTTTATGATTATGATTTTGATTCGTTAATATAGATTATTTATTCGGAAAAATAAATTGTCAAATTGCTATACTAGATGAAGGTAAGAGTGTTACATAAGAGTTCACATCAACCTCTGTCCAAGCGGCAAGCATTATAGGTATTGTCTTTTAGAATTTGTAGTCATTTAATTTTCCATTTTTCATTTTCCTTATTGGATAATCACTTTCATAAATTATCCACATAGTTGTACTAGATATAAAACATATATTACATTGTCACAAAATATAAGAGGGCACAAAAATGAAATGAGATAAAAAAAAGTTGGGGAGTACAAATTTCATCTTCTTCGATTTTATTTGTGTTGCAGGTAACACAAAATCAATTAATCATATCAAAACAAAAACTAAATCAGAATTCAGAAGCAAGGAAAACATACACAACATGTATTGAAGTCTTTGGATGATAAAGAATAAACTTCCTCATGAATGGAGTTCATATCCTCACCCTTAAGGTGTGTTTCAATGTTTTATGGTTAAAAAACTGATAGTTATATATTACTGTTTTATATTTTTTCTCAAAAAATAAAGCTATTAATTTTTTTAAAAAACTGACAAAATACTGATAGGTACAAGTGTGAGTTGATTTTCATTTATGTCAATCCAAGTACTCTACAACTATTGTTACTTATTATAATTATTATTACTTTCTCAATTTTTTAAACTTATGTTGTTATTGCAAATTAATTATATATATATATATATATATATATATATATATATATATATATATATATTGATAATATATTATGTTAAGTATCCATTCAAGTAATGAACAACTATTGTTGTAATGTATGTTTTTGTTGCAAAATTGCGTATTCCCTTTGTTTATATAAATAGGTGCCCATTCAAGTAATGAACCACAATTATTGTTTAATTGATATTTCTTTTTATCTTTTATCGCGTTAGTCTTTGTTGCAAATTTGCATATTTTTTCTTTCTATAAAATTATAAATTAGTAATCTGTATTGTGAAGATTCTCAATTTATTGATTTAACGTAGAATGCGGAGGGGAGTGAGTGTATATAATATGCATGATTATGTATGTACACATATATAAATAATTATTACTTTACGAATTTAAAAATAAATAAATGCACCATGTTAGTCAATGGAAAATTTTAAGAAATAATGGTAGAGAATTTTAAGGAATAGTTTCCAAATTTAATTTAAAATTTATATAAAAATAAAAATTACTGTAACAGTTTTCAATTATATAATCGACCGAAAAAATTAAAAAATATTAAAAATATACTGTCTTCTTTTACTTATTCCTTTTTAATTAGTAATTTCAATTGGTTTAAATCCCAACTTGATTGATGTCTTTTGATTTTCAAATTGATGACAACTTCTCATCAAACGATTTATTATCTTCTCCGATAAAAAAATAAAATCTCTTTATGATTAAAGAACACAAACATTTCCATATCAATGCTAATAGACTTTTTTGATAATCATACAAATATACTTTTGATGTCTGTCATGCCTGCCTTAACCAACTTTTTATATTTTATTAAATTATCATAAGCACAATCACACAATATGTGATAGTTAAAAAACTTTTTGAATAATTTTACACTTGGTCATACTAATGATAAATATATTTAATTTTAGATTCTTACTTTGCCATTGAAACTTATTAAACATATGTATATGATACTATTGTAATAAATTTCATCATCGAATGACATACATATGAATTTCTTATAATAACAATTGGGTTTAAACACACAATATAAATATAATAAGAAAGTATGTAATTTTTTACAATATATATAGTAGGTATTCTGGAGGACGACAATTTTTTTTTTTTTTTTGAAATGATATTTTCATCATGTATTATTCGTATCGAAAATGAGTACATCGGTAATGAGAGATGGAGAGTTAATATCCCACTCCATCGAACAAGACATAGAAACAGATGCTATAGCAAGACAATGATCAGCATGATCTGCTGATTTCTTAACAACTGACAAAGAGAGAAAAGGTAACTCTTTGATAAGAGTTTTACAATCAAAAACTAAACAATCAAAGTAAGAGTAATTCACCAAGTTTTCTTCTAGAGCTTGCTTCAAAAGTAGATTATCAGTTTCCACAACCAACCTCGTTCTACTGAACCATTCCTTTAGCCAACTAAGAGCCTCATGCACCACTATTATCTCGGCCAACAATGGGCTAGCCACACGACCAAGAAATAAAGTTTTCCCCGCAATAAATTGATCTAAGTGATCACGTAGCACCATGCCTATCCCTGCCAAACCGGTATTGATATCGTAAGAGGCATCGGTACTACATTTAATTGTGTAGCAATCATTTTTGTAGCAACAACAGTCATCTCGGCTTCATAAGCTCCACAAAATCATGGTTGCTTCCTCCATTTTTATTTTTGCATTGCTCTTTCTTTAATCTTAAAATCATGCCATAAAATCTCCTACTATATCCTGCTGACCAAACTTTGATTGAATCCAACATTGTTTTGCAAATTGACAATCTACCAAGCAATGTTTCACAATTTCTGACGCTTGCAAACAACGAGGGCAAATAGAACTAGCTACACATTTTTTCTTGGAATGGCTCTCACATGTAAGTAAAATATTTCTCAAAGCTCTCTAGATAAAGTTAAGCACCTTAGGCGGCAATGATATGCTCCAACTGAATTTCCAAAGTTGTTGGTCCAGCGAGTTGGGTGTTATGTGTTGATTATAAAGGAGACGATACCCACTTTGCATAGAGTATAATCCTTTGTTGTCCAATTTCCACATCTAAGTATCTCTTCAAGGCCTAATATTCAACGGAATTTGTCTAGAAGCCTCTATATTAACTTCATTATAGATAGCACGTAACAAATCCAAGTTCCATTCGTTCGCACCTTGTTTCATAAGATCCGCTACAAGCAAAATCTCACTTTCAAGAAAACTAGAGCTTTCAACATAACTTGAATTTTCTTTAAGGAGCCATGGACCAGCATAAACTCTTGTTGTCTTTCCATCCCCAGTACGTCGGAGACATCCTTGTTTCAAAATACGCTTTCCTACACATAAACCTCGCCATACAAAGCTAGGATTTGGGCCTAGTTCCGCATGGAGAAAATCAGATTTATGATAGTATCAAGCTTGAAAATGCTTACTAACAAGATCCTCAGGCCTACTTAACATATTCCACCCTCTTTTTGCGAGCATGGCAATGTTAAAATGATGGAGCTCTCGAAAGCCCAAACCCCCATCCTCCTTGAGCACACAAACTTTCTGCCAAGACATCCACCTTATTCTTCAGTTTTCCCTCATTTTCGATTTCCATGAAAATCCATTCATGGCTCGCTCAACAAGTTCACATATACTACTGGGAAGTAAGAACATATTCATCACATAAGTTGGAATTGAGAACCATTGTTTTGAGCAATACTTCTCGCCTTGCTCGGGATAGACTAGTATACTTCCAACTATTTATATTTGCAATTACTCTATCATGAATATAAGCAAAGATGGATTTTTTGCTTCTTCCTACTACTGCCGGCAAGCCAAGATAATTTCCAGGAGAATTCACCTCCTTGACATGAAGGATATCCACAATCTCTTTTTTCACACTTTTATTTGTATTACGACTGAAGAAAATATCATATTTTTGAAAATTTACCTGTTGACCAGAGGCTGCATGATAAATCTCCAAACATAGCCTAATCTTAAAATTGAGAGAGGAGGGATTATATAGACCAGATAATTTAGAGAGCTCAATCGACCCATTTGATTGAGGTGATTTGTGTTTAGGAGTGACGCCTAGATGAACAACTTGCTTGGTTACAAAATAGGATGAAATATAAATGCTTGCCAATTAGTCTATTTATCCCCACTCAACGATGTAGTTAGATAGCTAACTGGAGTATGCGACTAGAAGTGTGTAGCCTGACCCATACAATTAACCCTATAAACCAGTAACTTTACAATTGAAATTCGTTCTAAGCCAATAATATGATACATGAGATTCATTGCATGTTGCATCCCTTGAATTGCCCTTTACTTACTTGAAACGTCATCTTAAAGTCGTCCATATTTAGTTACATTTATTTAGTTCATAATTAGTAGTAGTTAACAATCAATCATCAACTCTTGAAAAGGTTACTTTTACTTTTATTTGTAGAATTAAGTGTTAAATATAAATTGATCATAAGTCCCTTGGGAACGATAACTCGTTTCTAAAAGAATCTATATTACTTGCGCGACCACATACACTTATATGTATACTGGGGAGCAACAAGTTTTTGGCTTCGTTGTCAGGGACATAGAAATTGATTTATGTTCAATCTTCTTAAGTCTACAATTAGAATATTCAAGTATTAATTACTTGATCTTAACTTGTTTATTGCAGGCACTTGATTTTCAGGTCTGGATCGGAAGGGAGAACTTGTCAAACCTTACAACGAACCTAAAAGAGTTTACGCCAGTGCAAAAAAATGAATCAAGGACATCCAGGAGAATTGGGGTTAGGTCTTTCAGGAAACATTGATGATGATACTCAAGACAACTTGAATAACCCAAAAAACATGAATAACTAAAGAAATCCGAATAACCAAGGAGTACCGCCTGTCGTACCTGTAAGAGTAGCCCGTGATGTGGCAGTCCCACTCACAACCAATTTGGCATCTAGTATTAGGAAACCTCCACCGGAGGGTAGATTTGAACTAAAGTAGAGCATGGTACAGATCCTCCATTCTAATGGGCAATTCATTGGTCTCCCCCATGAGGATCCTTAAATCCATCTTAGGACTTTCATAGACATTACAAATACATATATCCCAATTGGAGTTTCATCAGACTATGTAAGGTTGACTATGTTCCCATACTCATTGTTAGGAGCTGCAAAGCGTTGTTTAGACTCTAAGCCACCAAACTCCATCACTACTTGAGATAATCTAGCAAAAAAGTTCTTGATTAGATTTTTCCCATCCAAGAAAACTGCTAAGCTGAGGGGTGAGATAATAAGCTTTGTTAAAAATCAAGGGGAGGACATGTACCAAGCATGGGCGCGTTTCAAACAAATGTTGAATGGTTTCCAACACCACATGCAAACCAATGAGTTACTTGCTCACAGTTTATTTGAGGGTTTAGACTATAATGCTCATGCTCTTCTTAATAGTGTAGCAGGTGGACAGGCCCTATCCATAACAAGTGAAGAGTTATTCGCCTTACTCGATAAACTTTCTGAAGGGAACCAAGGGTATGAGGGGGAAATATCTCGACACCAATCTAAAAGGCTACAGGGATCTTAGATGTAGACCAAGCTACTGCCATAAAGGCCAAATTAGATGCAATGCAACATAACACGACCTTACATTTTAAACAAATGGCTCTAAATCAGGCATCGGTAAATGTGGTACAAAAGGCAGCAAATTTGTGTGAGGTATGTGGTAGTGGAACTCATGAAACCGAGCAATGTGAGGCAAATTCGGATTCCGTAAACTATGTGGGTAATGCGCAAAAGGGTGGAGTGCAACAAAATTATGGGTACACTTACAATCCTAGTTAGAAGAACCATCCTAACTTCTCATGGGGTGGTAACCCAAACAAAAATTAGGTGCAAGAGGTTAACCAATACCGTTCTCAAGGGGCTAGGCAACAGTACTTCAATCCGAACCAAGGCTTAAATCCTAGTGCACCAAAAGGGGGAATGACCAATGAAGAGCTACTCCAAAATCTCATGACTGAAATAGGGACCAAATTGAATGCTAGAATAGAGAAGTAGGATGAGAACATTAGAAACATCCAAATGTCCCAAATAAGTTTAGAGAAACAAGTTGCACAAGTAGCTAATTCTCTGAACTTGTGTCCCCAAGGTGCGCTGCCCGGTGATACTGAACCTAACCCAAAGCAATTGCATGCGGTAAGTACTAGAAGTGGGTTAGAATTAGAGGAACTAGCTCCAAAGAAAAGAGATACTGAGGTAAGTACCAAATAAAAAAAGTGTAAGAGGTAGTAAAAAGCTTCAATGTTGAGGTGCCCGTTCCTCAAAAGAAATTACCACCTCCGTTTCCACAAGGCTCAAAAAGCAGAATGAAGATGAATGCTTCGGTAAGTTTCTTTCTCACTTTAAATAGGTTCACATTAATCTGCCTTTGGTTGACATTTTGCAGGTATCCCGAAGTATGCTAAATACGTGAAAGACATTGTGGCTAGCAAGAGAAGGCTCACAGAGTATGAAACTGTAGCACTTACTGAGGAGTATAGCTCTAGGATCCAAAATAGACTACCCAAAAAGTTAAAAGATCCAGGTAGTTTTACTGTGCAGATTACTATTGGGTAAAGTGTTCATGCCCGCGGATTGTGTGATTTAGGGGCAAGTATATATTTGATGCCCTTGTCTTGTATTAAAAGCTTGGGTTGGGTAGTCCAAAATGAACCACTGTTATTCTCTAACTTGCCGATAGATCCATTACTAGGCTAGAGAGGGTGGTAGAAGATGTGTTGGTTCAAGTAGGTTCTTTGATTCTTCCTATGGATTTTGTTGTCTTAGATATTGAACCCGATTATAAAGTTCCATTCATTTTGGGACGGCCGATCTTGGCCATGGTTAGGGCATTGATTGATGTAGCAACTGGTTAATTGAGTATGAGGGCACATGATAAGGTAGAGGTATTTGATGTTTACCGCACTTTAAAATTGCCTTCTATTTATGAAGAATTGTATGCTAGTAATGTGGTTGATCGCATAGTAGAATCACAAGTAGTGGTTCCCGAAGATCCCTTAGAAAAAGTGTTAGTAGGTTGTGGAGTAGATGGAGATAGCGAGACCCAAGAGATAGAGACATATTTGAATCTGACAATCATAGAGGCTCACAAGCATAAAGTGGATCCATTAGATCGTGAGTTAGGGATTGAAAAACCCCCCAAGTTGGAACTGAAAATACTGCCGGCTCACCTCAAGTATGCATTTTTGGGTACTAATGAAACTTTGCCCATTATACTTTCTGCAGATTTGTCTAAAATACAGGTTGATGCTGCAATGAGGATCCTAAAGCAAAGAAAGAAGGAGATTGGATGGATGATTGCTGATATTCATGGGATTAGTTTGGCATTATGTATGCACAAAATCTACATGGAAGAAGATCATAAACCAAGTGCACAACATCAACGTTGACTAAATCCTTTGATGAAAGAAGTGGTGAGAAAGGAAGTAATATAGTTGGTAGATGCTGGAATTATTTATTCGATCTCTGATAGTAAATGGGTAAGTCTGGTGCAATGTGTTCCTATGAAGGGAGGTATGACTTTGGTAAAGAACAAAAAGAATGAGTTAATTCCTACTAGAATAGTGACCAAGTGGAGAATTTGTATGGATTACCAAAAACTAAATGATGCTACCTGGAAAGATCACTACCCCGTTCCCTTCATTGATTAGATGCTTGACCGACTAGTAGGGCAAGAGTATTATTGTTTCTTATATGGGTATTCCTGTTACAACACAATCTTAATTTCCCCCGAGGATAAGGAAAAGAGCACGTTTACTTGTCCTTATGGTACCTATGCTTTCAAATGCATGCCATTCGGACTTTGCAATGCACCAGTGACTTTTCAAAGGTGTATGATGGACATTTTTCATGATATGGTGGAAGACTTTGTAGAGGTGTTCATGGATGATTTCTCTGCCTTTGGGAAGTCTTTTAAGGTATGTCTCCGGAATCTTAATAAAGTACTTGCTAGATGTGAGGACACTAACTTAGTTCTAAACTGGGAAAAGTGTCATTTTTTGGTTAGAGAGGGTATAGTTTTGGGGAACAAGTGTCTAAGGCTTGTTTAGAGGTTGATAAGGCCAAGGTAGAAGATATTGAAAAATTGCCTCCTCCCATTTCCATAAAAGGGGTGCATAGTTTTCTTGGTCATGCAGGCTTTTACCGGCGATTCATCAAGGATTTTTCCAAGATTTTAAGACCTATGTGCAGTCTTTTGGAGAAGGAGGTGAAGTTTGACTTTGATGCAATGTGTTTGAAAGCTTTTGATATGTTTAAGAGGAACTTAATTGAGGCTCCCATCTTAATTGTTCCTGATTGGGAATTACCATTTGAACTCATGTGTGATGCAAGTGATGTAGCAGTGGGTGTAGTGTTGGGACAAAGAAAGAATAAAGTGTTCCACTTAATCTATTATGTAAGAAAAACCCTTGACTCTACACAAGCTAATTACACAGCGACTGTGAAGGAGATGTTGGCTCTAGTGTTAGCCTTCAACAAGTTCAGATCGTATTTGGTAGGTACTAAAGTGATTGTTTTTACTGACCATGCAGATATTAGGTACCTATTCAACAAGAAGGATGCTAAACCAAGGCTAATTAGATAGATATTGCTTCTCTAAGAATTTGAACTTGAGATCAAAGATAGGAAAGGTACTGAAAATCAAATAGCAGATCACTTGTCCAGGTTGGAAGATTTTCCCATGTGAATAAAGGTGAGAAAATCCAGGAAGAGTTTCCCGGATGAACAATTGTTGGCATTAGATATCTCTTAAGTGCCATGGTATGCAGACATTGTGAATTTGATGTTAAGTGGAGATTATCCTCTTGGTGCAACCACCCAACAAAAGAAAAAGCTCAATCATGATGCTAAGTTCTATATCTGGGATGAACCATTCTTGTTCAAGCAAGGTGTGGACCGGGTAGTGAGAAGATGCATTTCGGAGTCTAAGGTTCACAAAGTTCTCAAAAGTTGTCATGTAAGTCCATATGGAGGTCACCATAGAGGAGAGCACACTGCTCATAAGGTACTACAATAAGGTTTCTTTTGGCCCTTGTTATTTAAAGATTCTATTGCTTTTGTGAAAGGTTGTGATAAATGCCAAAGGTTGGGTACTATTTCAAAAAGACATAAGATGCCGCTAAGTAACATTTCGGAGGTGGAGATCTTTGATGTGTGGGATATTGACTTCATGGGTCCATTCCCACCATCTAGTGGAAACCAATACATTCTTATGGCTATTGATTATGTGACTAAATGGGTTGAGGTTGTTGCTCTTCCCTCGAGTGATTCAAGGGTGGTGATAAAGTTCATCAAGAAGAATATCTTCACTCGCTTTAGCACTCCAAGGGCAATCATAAGTGATGGAGGTAAGCATTTCATCAACCATCTAGTTAAAAACCTTCTTGCTAAGTATGGTATTCATCAAAAATTTGCTACATCTTACCATCCTTAAACAAGTGGCCACGTGGAGGTTTCAAATAGAGAGGTGAAACAAATTTTACAGAAAATGGTGAATGCGGAGAGGAAGGATTGGTCTGAAAGATGATGCATTGTGGGCATATAGGACTGCGTATAAGACACCCATAAGGACTTCTCCCTATCACATAGTATTTGGAAAAGCATATCATCTCCCGGCGGAATTAGAACACCAAGTTTATTGGGCAATTAAGAAGTTGAATTTGGACCCCAAGCTGGCCGGTAGAAAGAGAGTAAATCAGTTGCATGAACTTGAGAAGTTTAGGCTCCACGCGTATGAGAATGCCAAGCTTTACAAAGAAAAGACGAAGAGGTGGCATGGCAAGCATATAGTTGCTCGAACTTTCACTCTGGGAGAAAAGGTACTACTCTTTTACTCTAGATTAAGGTTATTCCCTAGAAAACTAAGGTCTAAATGGAGTGGTCCTTTTGAAGTGGTAAGAATGACACAACATGGGGCTGTTAAACTTAAAGGTAAGACTGGCCCTATGTTCTTGTTAAATGAGCAAAGAGTGAAACACTACTTTGGTGTGGACTCAGATAGTGATCGGGAGGCTCTTGAGCTAAATGATGAATGATCCAAGTTGCGTCGTGCCACGATGCTAAATCAAGTTCTACACAGGAGGTAACCGTGAATGAAATGTAATAGGTAGTATTTTTACTTAATTTTGAAATTGGTGTAGAGTTTTTATTTTCCTAGTTTGTTATTTAGATAGGACTTTAGAAATTATAAAGAAAAATTCAAAAAGATGAGTTGTGCCACGACCAAAACTAAGGCGCTAGGTGGGAGGCAACCCACCATTATTATGTCACATTGTTTGGTTGATGCCCAGGTCATGGGAGAAGAAACCACCCAAAATTTGAAGAATTATGCTAAAAAATGAGTTCAGGCGCATGTTGGGAGTGCCATACCAAAGGTTGATGTACAAGAGCCTCTTTTTGGCGTACTAGCAGCACACCACTCCACCGTCGAGCTAGGACTCAGCAAAAAGCTGATGGTTGGTGCAAATTGGGTGCATCGCGCCTCTTCTTTGGGCGCCGGAAAGGCGCGTCGTGCTGGGGGTTTTTACTGGGGTACATTTGGGTGCACTAGCGGCGCATTAGTCTATCCTTGCAGGTGCGAATCAGGCACTCCACCCCCGTATCTCCCCATGTCCATATTTTCTGATTCCATTGTGAAATTCGTGGGACCCACTAAATATCCCACCTTTTAATCCTACACCTTCCCAAAAACCCACTAAAAGTTTTCTTCTCACTCTCTCTCTAACCGTACCTCTCTCTATATTCTATAAAAAAAATCCCAACTTCTCCTTCATCTTCTCCATCTTCTTTTCTTCCCCAAAATCTCAAATTCCTCCATTAATCCCAACCAAAACCTTCTTCCCTTCCCTTTTCCCTGAACTCTAACACCTCTAAACCCATTCTAACCCACAAATTTTCAAAACTCAGCAAAGCTACTCACCCCACTGCCTACCTTACCCCACCTCCTTTTTCCCCAATTTTGTTTTTGTTTTTCTCTTCTTATATTCTTCCATTGTTGGGTGTAAAGATGGCTCCTAAGGGTAAGAATGTTGCTAGTGGTTCAGGTACTAAGAGGAGTAGGAAAGGAGCGGTTGCCGAAAGTTCTAGTCGGGAGCCCAATAATTTGCCACCCCAAAAATTCAGAGGGCAAGCTGTAATGCACTATGGAAAGGATTGGTACGAAGGTCAACAAGAATCCAAGTACTTAGGTGATGAGTATGTAGATGAGAGGCGATTGCGATAGAAATTTCCCAACATTCTCACCAAAATTAATGATTTGGGACTCCCGTATATTTTCATGGATCAAGGTGAGTGCAATTTAAGCTCAGTTCGTGTATTTTATGCGAATTGGAATACGCATCGTGTTGAGATAAATAAAGGGTTCATTAGGGATAGTTGGGTGAGATTTTATGTCGAAGAATTGAATATAATTTTGGGTACTCCAAATTGAGACAATGTTGATTTTCTGGCTATGACGGAAAGACCACCTTATTGTGATATTAGTCATACTTTGTGTGGGGTGAATTTTTTTGCACGGTGGGATAGGGTTAGAGACATGGGACGTCATTTGACTCTTCACTATGGTCACTTAAATTTGGAGGCTCGCATTTGGTTAAAAATTGTGTGTAGCACCTTACTACCGTGTAAGCATACGACTGATGTCACTAGGGAGAGAGTGGTGCTTATATATCATTTAATGAAGGGTTTGTCGGTGAATGTTAGGGCTATTTTAAAGCAAAACATGCTTAAATTTAGGACCAATAAGAGATGGTGTTTCTGTTATGAGAGAATCATTACTAGGTACCTAGGGGCGTTACTAATTGAGAAGGAGGTTCATGATGTATGCCCCCCCTCCCCCGTGCCCCTCATCTAGTGCGCTACTATGTTGATGTCATACGCACTAAAGCACATGATCCATCCCATGGGCCCGTGTTGACTGCTATTGATAGGCAAGCTCATGATGATAGTTGGATGGGTCGTACATTTGGAATGGCTGAGTTACAATTATGGATAGGTGGCCGTACGGTGACTGAGGATGCAATTAAGACACTAGCGGAGCATTACCCTTTGACGGATAGTGCGATGTACATGTGTCGGATGGACCCGACTTTCCAAGAACCCATTGATGATGATGATGCCACTGCTGATGAGGATGATGGCTCGAAGGAGGACGAGTCAGATGATATTGGCCCCGGAAATGATGATACTGATGCGGGTGATGGATATGGTAATGTAGCCTCGATGGCTATGGATTTTGCCACTAATGTGGTAACCCGCTGATTTTGAGCACGTGGCCTAGAGGCCGACATGGAGTTCTCTTTTACCTTTGCACTTTGTTTTAGTTTTCACACTAAGGACAATGTTTTGTTTAAGTGTGGGGTGGAAGTTGAACTTCATTGTACATATTTTACTGCTTTATCGAGTCTTTTTAATTTTTAGGAGGGTTCCTCGCATTTTGTTTTCGGTTCTTTTCCCAAGGATAGTCCTCTTAAACCGACTAAGAATAGTTTGTTGTTTAGTTTTGTTGTGTCTTAGAGTTGTTGTAGGAGTGACAGTTCCCAATGATGGATGGATAACAACCTTCTTAAGGGAAAATTAGTCACTAGGAGTAGAAAAGTTGAAACCAACCTCCTTGGCACTTTGAAATCTTGTCTTGATAGTTGGCTAGACGTCATGGATGGTAACACTTTGTTTTCAATATTTAAATGGTGACCTTGAAAACAAACATAATCTCTTTGTCTTGAATCTAAATTGAAAATAAAGAATATCGGCTTAATTGTGTGGAAACACCGTAATGCAATTTATGTGAGCCTGCTACAAGTATTGGGTCCTTATATGTATAGTGATGCCATGTGTGGAGAATATTTGCTTAGTTTTTGTATTGAATAACATGTAGAACTTTCCCCAAATATGCCTAAGGAGTAACTTGTGTGAATTATAGAATATGATTGAGGCATTTTTTTGAATAGCCAAGTTTGAATTTCCTCTTGTGCCTCCAAATAAAATATCCCTAGCTTAGCCTCATTGAGCCATGTAGCCTTGATTTTATTCTAACCCACTGAATTGAGACGAATCCCTTTTTATTGATACCATGATTTCGATCCCAAATTAATCCTTAATGCACTATGTTGAGTTGGAGAAAATGATAACTTTGGTTAAAATGGATAGGGTGGAAATGCTTGGTTTTGTGGAAAAGAAAGAGATAGGTATATAAATGATACCCCATAAGTCCTAAAATTTTGTGATTGGCCCTGGTCCCTTGGGACATTGTACACTTCGACCAAGGTTAAAAAGCCTAAGTAAACGGTGGCTAATCCGAAAAAAAAAAACCTTAATAATGGCCCAGGTCCTTACAAGGATAACGTGCACCTTAATTCAAGTAAAATCGATAGGTTGAAGGTGGCTATTATTAAGTGTGGAAAAAAAATATTTATATAAATTAAGAGGAGAGAAAAGGGGTGTGTGCAAACAAAGCCAACATTACAACCGAATGAAAGTCCTTTTGATGAGTCACTAATTTTACCCAAATGTATCCTCCTTTACCTAAAGCCAACATTACCACCGAATGAAAGTCCTCTTGATTCTATAAGCAACACTTTGTGAAAATTAAAGTACACCAAGGGCAAGCTTATGGCATGTTAGGATATGTGAAAACTTCATTAGTTAGTGTGAGAGTGAATTTTATAAAAAAAAAAAATAGACTTATGATTGAAATGCATTATTGTTGGTATGAAAGAAAGGTTATACTTAAAGTGGCGAGGGCATTCGTGAAACATGTTTGGTGCTTAATCTTGTTTTTCTTGTCTCTATGATATTGCATTCGCCCAAAATTATTTGAGAAGAGCCATTCATTGAGGTTGTGGATTGTTGATTGGTAGACTATAAGAAAGAGTTGAAATTATTGCATGTAGTGTATGCCACAATATCATGATTAAATGTTTTTGGCTGAATGTAAAGTGAGGTGAGGAGTCCAAGGTATAAAAGTGTTATTTGATAAGATAGAGTTTGTTCGAGGACTAATAAATTTTTAAGTGTGGGGTGGTGATCTTGGGCATATTTATATTGCCAATTACTATAAATTACCCATCTTTAACATAAGTTATAGGACATTCACTAATCTAACTAGCATATTTTTGCGTATGAGTGTGATGATTGCATACTAACATACATGATTAGCAATTTTGCAGGAGTCATAAGGAAGTGATTGAGTCAAGGAAGAAAAGGAGTTGACAAACGACGAGTGGGCCAGGAGCAGCTGCTGGCAGGGTGCCCCAACATCAGTGGTGCAGGCCAGGCGCGACACGCCAAGGAGCTTCTTACTAGGGCTACATTTGGGTGCACTGGCAGCGCGGCGCGCCAACCTTCCAGGCGCGAATTAGGCGCGGTGCCCCAATATTGTATGGAGTTTTGGCGAAAGTTGATTTAAAAAGGACTCCTAGTTGAAGTAGAATTTGTCTCTATTGTTCCTAACTATTATAAATAGACCCTTAGGGCTCCATTATGGGGGTTCGACTTTTTATTTGTGTCCAAGAGCAAGTATCTACGTTTGTAATAGATTTTGATCTTCTATCTCTTCTATTTTTCGAAAATCGCATGAACAATTGTATTTTGTGGTTTTCTAATAGCATGAGTGGCTAAACACCCTAGTTTTGGGGCTGTAGCTACGAATGGATTGCTGATTATTAAAGGTTTTATGAATTAATTATTGGTTGTCATTATAAGTTACTTCTATATTCTTGTTTTAGTATTTTATGTTTGATCACCATCAGATAAATATATTGTCTAATCTTAAAATCGAGAGAGGAGGGATTAGATAGACCAGAGAATATAGAGAGCTCGATCGACCCATTTGATTGAGCCGATTTGTGTTTAGGAGTGACGCCCGGATGAACAACTTGCTTGGTTACGAAATAGGATGAAATATAAATGCTTGCCAATTAGTCTATTTATCCCCGCTCAATGATGTAGTTAGATAGCTAACTGGAGTAGGCGACTAGAGGTGTGTAGCCTGACTCATACAATTAACCCTATAAACCAGTAACTTGACAACTGAAATTCGTTCTAAGACAATAACATGATACATGAGATTCATTGCATGATGCATCCCTGGAATTGTCCTTTACTTTCTTGAAACATCATCTTAAAGTCATTCACATTTAGTTACGTTTATTTAGTTCATAATTAGTATTAGTTAACAAACAATCATCAACTCTTGAAAATGTTACTTTTACTCTTATTTGTAGAATTAAGTGTTAAATATAAATTGATCATAAGTCCCTTGGAAACGATAACTCATTTCTTAAAGAATCTATATTACTTGTGCTACCACGTACATTTGCGTGTATACTGGAAAGCAACAGCTCCCATGTAGCACCCTTAACTAAGTGATTCTTTCGTAAAAGCTCAACGGATGCTACTTCCTTATTTCTCAACTTTTTCACTTGCTAGTCCAAAATGTCAACTAGGACCTCTTCATAAGAAAGGTTTTCATCAACTCCTAAGCCCTCTAAGGGAAGGATGGAAACCGGATCACCAATACACTTTTTGAGCATGGAAACATGAAACACCGGGTGAACCGGAGCAAACTCATTTGGCAAGTCCACCTTATAAGCAACTTTCCCAATACGCTTCAAGGTTTGGTATGGGCCCACATACCGAGTACTAAGCTTCCCCTTCTTGCCAAACCTCATCACACCTTTCATAGGCTATATTTTCAAGTAGACCCAATCACCAACCTCAAATTTAAGATCCTTTCTTCTATTGTCGACATAGGACTTTTGTCGACTTTGGGCTGTCTTTAACCTTTCTCTAATGAGTCAAACTTTTTCAATGGCATCGTAGACTAGTTTGGGACCAATTAGAGAAAACTCACCTACCTCAAACCACCCAATCAGATATCTACACCTCTTCCATATAGTGGTTCAAACGGAGTCATGACAATGCTAGAGTGGTAGCTATTGTTTTAGGCAAATTCTATCAAAGGAAGATGATCGTCCCAATTACCCCTGAAATCAATCAAACTCACCCTCAACATGTCCTCTAAGGTATGAATGGTCTGTTCCACTTGACCATCCATTTGAGGCTGGAAGTCGGTACTAAGTTTAACATTGGTACCAAGTCCTTATTGAAACTCCTTCAAAAAATGTGAAGTAAATTGAGTACCTTTATCCAATATGATGGACAAAGAAATCCCATGCAACTTCACTACCTCCTTGATGTACAACTTAGCATAGTCTTTGGCCAAAAAAGTAACCTTAACGGGAATGAAGTGGGCTGATTTCGTCATCCTATCAATAATGACGGGCCAACCTATGATGAACCATAACTCCATCCCTGGTGGAATCCACAAGTTGGAGACCTAGACGGGCCAACCTATGCACAAAACGAACCAATTCCTTTTTCTCATTTTCTACATGAGCCACATTACCCATGGACATTCTACTCAAGGCATCCACAACTACATTGGATTTGCCGGGGTGGTAAAGGACACTCATGTCATAATCCTTTAAAAGTTCTAACCACCTTCTTGGTTGGAGATTCAAATCATTTTGGCTAAACACATATTCAAGACTCTTATGGTCAGTAAACACATCTACATGCACTCCATAGAGATAGTGTCTCCATATTTTCAAAGCAAACACCACCGTCGCTAGTTCAAGATCATGAGTCAGATAATTCTTTTCATGTACCTTGAGTTGCCTTGAAGCATAGGAAATCACTTTACCCCGTTGTATAAGGACACATCCCAAACCCACTAGAGATGTGTCATAATATACCAAAAACCCATTGATACCCTCTAGTAAGGTCAACACTGGAGCAGATGTGAGTCTATTCTTCAATTCGTGGAAGCTTTTCTCACAAGCCTCGGACTATACAAACTATGCTTTCTTTTGAGTTAAGGCCGTTAATGGAGAGGCAACAGAGGAAAAACCCTCAATAAACATCCTATAGTAACCGGCCAAACCCAAAAAGCTTCTAATATCGGTAGGAGATAGAGGTCTAGGCCAACTCTTGACCGCATCCGTCTTCTTAGGGTCAACCTCTATATCCATGCCTGACACAATATGACCAAGGAAAGCAACCGACCTTAGCCAAAACTCACACTTGCTAAACTTAGCATATAAGTAGTGGTCTTTAATGACTTGCAATACTATCCTCAAATGCTTCATATGATCACCCTCACTACTCGAATAGATCAAAATATCGTCAATAAAGACAATCACAAATGAATCAAGATATTGCCTAAATACCCTATTCAATAGATCCATAAATGCTGTCGGGGCATTTGTTAGACCAAAAGACATGAGTAGGAATTCATAATGGCCATATCTTGTTTGGAAGGCCATATTAGGAATGTACCCCTCTCTCGCCTTAAGGTGGTGGTAGCCCGACCTTAAATCAATCTTTGAAAAGAAACTCTCCCCTTGAAGTTGGTCAAACAAATCATCAATTCTAGGGAGAGGGTACTTATTCTTTATAGTGACCTTGTTTAATTGGCGGTAATCAATACATATCCTAAGGGACCCATCCTTTTTTTTCACAAACGATACCGAAGCACCCCATGGAGATATGCTTGGTTGAATGAAACCCTTGTCTAGGAAATCTTTGAGTTGTGCCTTTAATTCTTTTAACTCAGTTGGAGCCATCCGGTAAGGGGGAATTTATATTGGTTGAGTATCTGGTAAAAGATCAATGTCGAAGTCTATTTCCCATTCAGGAGGAATTTCGGGCAAGTCATCAGGAATGCCTTTCGAAAATTCCCTTACTACGGGGACCGACTCTAAAGGAGGAGTCTTGGACTCAATGTCCTTAACTCTTACAATATGATAGATCTTATAAATCAATTTACAAGCCTTTAGACATGAAATGAATTGACCTCTAGCGATTGAATTTCCCCCCTTCCATTCCAAAATGGGCTCATTTTGAAATTGAAACTAAACTACCCGAGTTCTACAATCAATGGAAGCAAAACAAGCATGAAGCCAATCCATTCCCATGATGACATCCAAGTCCAACATATCTAATTCTATCGAATCAACCAATGTGACTCTATGAAACAAAGAGATATGAAATCTCCTATACACTCTTTTAGCTATAACCGAATCACCTATCGAGGTATACACGAAAAAGGTTCTTTTAACTCTTCTGGAGACACTTCAAATTTCATAGCCACAAAAGGAGTAACAAAAGATAAAGTGGCACTAGGGTCTAATATTAAATTAAAATCAATTGAAAATACTTGTAACATACTAGTAACAACGTTCGGGGACCCTTCTTGATTACTTCTAGATTGGAGAGCATAGAAATGATTCTTCTTTGGAGCATCTGTATTAGAACCACTTGGAGGAGCTTGGTTACCCTCTTTCCCCTTGGCTGCATGAGTTTGACAATCTTTCAATTGATATCCACTTTTTCCATATCTATAGTACACACCTATTCCGTCAAGACATTTCCCCTCATGTTTCTTACCACACTTGGCACATGTAAGTCTCTCCATGGAAGATCCACCCCTATTGCCTCCTTGAGGCTTAGGGTTAGACACCCTATCCTTGTTGGGTCTTGGAGCATTGGAGGATCCTTGGTTAGAAAACCTCTTCTTGAACCTTGGTCCACTTTGACCCTCAAACTTACCTTTAGAAGAACTACCATCATTGGATGTTGTCCTCTTTACTTCTCTACTCTTCTTCCTAAGCCTTGATTCCTCAACTTGTTGAGCATAGACCATTAGACGTGAAATGTCTATATTGTTATGAAGCATAGCCGAACGACATTCTTCCTTAATTGAATTGGGCACACCCTTCACGAATTGGCTCATCTCATCTCTAGGATTAGACACCAAAGATGGGGAATATTTGGACAACTTTGTAAATTTCAAGGAGTATTCTTGGACACTCATACCTCTTTGGCGAAGGTTGATAAATCCCTCCACCTTTGCTTCCCTTTTTTTCCCGTGGAATGAACCTATCAAGGAATGCCTTTTTGAACATTTCCCAAGTTATGGGACCCACTCTTATAGACTTATTATCCTTCCATTGAGTAAACTATACATGGGCCACATCCTTCAATTGATGCTCCCCAAGTTCGGCTTTCTCTATAGAGGTCACCCCCATAACATCAACTATTTTGTAGACCTCTTCCAAAAAACTCTTGTGGATCGTCATTCAACTTCAAACCCAAGAAAATAGGAGGGTTCATCCTACAAAATTCTCTTAACCTTGAAGCCATGGTACTTGCATTAGGATTCACTCAGGGCCCACCTTCCCTATTTGCATGAGCCGTTATAGCTTGGGCATGAATGGTGATGACTTGAGTTTGAACCATCATGAGTTGAGTTAAGGTTTGGAGAGCCTCTCTTATCTCAACATTCGCCACAGCTCCCTCATCATTAGGAACTTGAGGAACTTGAGGCCCTTGGGGATCTTGAGGATATTGGGGAGGAACTCCCTCATTCACTATCTCTTCTACCCTTCTTCTTAAGTTCGCCCTTATTGTATTCATTTCCTATAATCACAAGAGAAGGGATAGAAGAAAAGACTTCATAGAGTTAGAACTCCAAAGCACGAATAAAGAGTAATAAAAGAGGGAATGCTCCTAAACATCTTATAGCCTCTTATTCATAAGTGTGGCGCGCTTCACACTCATGAACAAAATTCTACTAGACGCGGTGCATGAGACATCAACCTAAATATTATTCCCAAAACCTTATGCTCTAATACCAAGTTTTTCATGACCCAGGAGTACCCCCTAAAAATAATATGGCGTACTTAACACTGAAGGGGTCTCATACAAGCCTCTAGCAACATCATTACATAAGTCATAGAAAATATTGTGAAAATTGAAAAATTTTACAATAGAAGTCCAACTTCACTTTTCATAGAAGAAAATCATAGGAAATCTAGACTTTGCCTCGTACACCATCTAAAACATAGGAATACAAAGTTTGAGACTTAGCCCTTTACAAGTCTCAACATGAGAAGTACAATAGAACTAAGAAATAGGAAATCCCGTCCTCGAGCATAAGGACTCACCACAACTTGGAGATAAGAAATCCAAATCTTCTTCAAAGGGATAGTTAAAGTCACCTAGCTGGAACCTACACTCATTAATTTGTTAATGAAATAATGGTTAGAACATATTATATACTAAGTATGGAAACATGCATAAAATCCTTAAATATGATAAAAAGGACATTTTTATTTGAAAAGTATGCCTTTGTTATGTTTAAAAACCAACATGCATTTAAAATGTACAACACAAGCCATAATCACACTTCCACGCATTACATGGTAATATCAACACCTTAACAACCTCTAAGGAACACTTGTGCAATGTATGGTTGGCATCCCATATTACCAACCCTACTAAGTACCCCCCTTGAAGCTACCTTGGTCATGCATTTCATCTTTAGACCACATTGTAATCATTAGTCACTAATAAGGAAATAGTAAAGCACATTACTTTGATTACAAGGGTAGTCATTCATAACGACTAACCATTCAAGAGACATGTATGCATTTGTATCTCATCACAATATAAAGGAACTATCCTACAAGATCCACTAAGCCTACTTGTGCAATGTGGAAGTGAAGTATGATACCCCACTCCTACTATGTAAACTCACCAAGAAGTCATAGTATAGTTCAAGTCTCATTCATTATCTTTCATTTAAGGAAGAATAGCCATAACCGACATAGACCATGTAAGCTACAGGAATCCGGTGTCGTGTAACCCCACAACGAAAGAAGGTGTCCTACTTACCTAAGGTAGGACTAAATGTTTAGCGTCTAGGTGGATCCATTAGCTAAGTCCTATGTTGGCACATAGTTATGGGATATGGAGATTGCTTCTAGACACCCGCCCTATTGCATTGGCAGAGGGGCTTCCATCTCATGAGTTCACTTTGGAAGACCCTCACTATTGCATTGGCGGGAGGGACTTTACCTCATTGTCCATATCCACTCGGTGCTAAGCATTATTTCCCAAATTATGCATGATTAAATATTGAATTGCATTTACATGTGTGAAGGAATACTCCATCCTTCATTCAATACAATTCATCAAAATTGCTCATAGATTCATTAAAGGTGAGAATGTACTTTCAACCTTTGAATCAACATTAGTGTGTGAGTAGGACTTTCACATTACATTCATAGTGGTTTCATGAGAAATAGACTTTCAATCAACACAATACATCATCATCATCCTAGACTATTCATGCATCATCAAGTATAAGGGTAATGGAAGAACAAGCTTTCAACAATAACATACTTTACACATTAGTCATAGTAGATTTACTTTCTAATTGAATCAATAGGTCATACACAACTTCCATCAACCTGTACAAACCCTAGCAATTTACACCTCTCAAGGTCATGAATTATGTCTCACAATTACACCTAAAGATACTACAATAGGTTGGAACAAAATAAGATTGAATAACTAAATTCACATAGAAACAAATCATAGTAATCATCTTGCATCAATACACCTATCATAATACTTGAAATTGGGGTCATGGGTGTGTTCATGGATTCAAGGGGAATTTTACAATGAAAATCACCATTAAACATCAAATCATCCATAATATAATGCAATTAACATAATAAAATTGTTTTTAGGAAGAACTTATGGTTGGAATAGAAACCCTAGTTTTTGAACAAGTTACCAATTTTGAAATCAAGAGTTGAAGGGCTTCATGGAGAAAAGTGTTCCATGAATCAAAGTCCCCATACCTTAATAGATGTTTTCCCATGAAATTGGAGTGAAAAACTAGGAGCTTGAACCCTATTCTCGAGCTTCTTGTTTGTTCTACAATGGAGTCTAGAGAGAGAATATTTTGAGAGAGAAGTGGGTTCGATTTTTAGTTTGTGAGTTATGAGAGTTAAAATACCTGTTTAATACTTCAAAATACTTTAATATACTTAAAACAACTAAAAATAACCGTCCCCACCCTAACTTAATTATTTAGTAAGTTACCAAACTACCCCCACTTGGCCGACTTAAGGCAGCCTTCCCATGCCGCATTCACGAGTCCCTGACCACGGGGCGTGGTCTGATCCACGGACCGTATTGGTCACTCATGGTTTGGGTTTGAGCCTGGCCTTTTGGCCTTAGTCCAGGAACCATCCACGAACCCCCACCTTCGGGGCGTGGTATGGTCCATGGATTGTATTGTCCAGGCGTCAAATGGGGCTATGACTAGGAAGTTTTGGAGCTCAATTAAGGAGACTAAGTCCTTACTCACAACTCCTATCTAAGGGGCATGAGTCAGTCCATGTTTCATGTATGATGCTGCTTTTGGCAGCTTTTAGAGCAGCCCCTTGGCTCGCATCAAAGGGCCTTGGGGGGTCCTTGTGGGAGCAATGCTTTGACGTTTAGGGACTAGCACCTTAGTACCAAGTTAGGGAAGTTATTTTAAGACTTTCACATAACGTTTTAACTTCATTAGGCTACTACACTACACGTTAGGCTCTAGCTTAGGTCATTAGATGTACGGGGTGTTACATAAGTACACTATAATATACTCAATACAGCCCCGAAAACACTCACTTCCACCTTATGAAATCATCAAAAAACCCCAATACAACAAGATTTAGGATGAACTTCAAGATTCTCAAGAACTCTAATCTTTCAGGTTCAAAAATGAAATTTCACTTAAAATAACATGATTGGCGTGTGGGTGAAGCTTACATAGCTCTTAGGGATCAAACCCACGAAGAAAATATGTGACAAAATGCAAGAACCTTGACTAACGCCTTGATCCTCTCCTCTTTTCTCGTCTTTTCTCCTCTTCGTTTCTCTTCTCTCAAAACCCTAACTTATTTTTATGAAGTGTAAATTAAAACCAATGAGTTTTGTCCCCAACATAATTACCAAAAACAAATTAAATTAATCGGGTAGTGAAAAGGCCATAATACCCTTCTAAAATCCTATTTTGACTTTCCTTGTCTAGACATCCCAACTTCGAATGGACATATCTCCATCATACGAACTCGAAACTTAGCAAACTCAGTGGAATTGGAAAGATAATTCAAAGATATTTCCTACGGTATCTAGTAGCACACCTAACTCATCCCGAGCTAGGAGTTATGGTCGTTTGAAGTCGACCCAAAACTCATACTTAGCTTAACTTTGTCAAACTTTCCAAATTTGATTATTTCCAAAAACGATTTCTTTCCAATTCTAAGTCTTTCTAGTTCTTTCAAAAAATGAGGTGTTACAGATTCGTTGTCTCTATTCATATAGATTTGATTATTGGAGTTAGAGCTATAGAAGAATGAAGGTTAGTACGTTTCATTATGGAATATAATAGTTGCAATTTCTTTAAGATAATATGATTTAACATGATCAATCATTGCAATCTGAAACAACTAGAAATAATAATTCACTATTATCCACGCATTGCACGGACACGTATACTAGTCAACCATTCCCAACAAAACTAAAAGTGGAAAAAATTTCTGTGAGAAAGGAAATGGGAAGTCGGAGCCGTGGTCGTTTCCAACTCTGTTTCTGTCATTTTGGTTTTATAAGAATTTAAAATTAAAAATAAAACTGTCATCAATCACTATTAAAACTTCATTAATAAAACTATCATAAATATATTATCTTTTTAATGAAATTAAAATCAAATTCAAAATTTTAACCACATAACTGACATTTTTTAAAATCAATTAATACTTGCTATATTTTAATTAGTTCCCTATATTTTAGGAATCACTACTTTTCTTGACGTAAATGAAAATTTAAAAGTTACCAACATTTATTTAAATTTTAAACTGATTCCACAAACTTTTCATAAATAAGTGCTATTACAGTTTTTTTTTTTTTCTACAAATACGATTTTGTAATATTTATTTTTTCTTAATTGCTATATATATATATATATATATATATATATATATATATATATATATTAAATTTAATTCTTCAATTACGTTTTGGTAAAATTCGTATTTTGTCCATAATATGGTTTTTTTTTTTTTTTTTTTTTTTTTTGAGAAAACGTTGGAAGTTAGACTTTTTTTTTATATATAAAAAAATTGAGCATGAAACCGTGTGTTCAGTTTTTTTTTTTTTTTTCTCCTTTTACGTTTGTAATTTTTATTTTTGGATTTTAAATTAATTAAGTTAATTTAACTATCAATTAAAGTTATTATTATAAAACGCCCAATTTAGTTGGATGTCTTATTATTATTATTATTATTATTATTGTTGTTGTTGTTGTTGTTGTTGTTGTTGTTGTTGTTGTTGTTGTTGTTGTTGTTGTTGTTGTTGTTGTTGTTGTTGTTGTTGTTGTTGTTGTTGTTGTTGTTGTTGTTGTTGTTGTTGTTGTTGTTGTTGTTGTTGTTGTTGTTGTTGTTGTTGTTGTTGTTGTTGTTGTTGTTGTTGTTGTTGTTGTTGTTGTTGTTGTTGTTGTTGTTGTTGTTGTTGTTGTTGTTGTTGTTGTTGTTGTTGTTGTTGTTGTTGTTGTTGTTGTTGTTGTTGTTGTTGTTGTTGTTGTTGTTGTTGTTGTTGTTGTTGTTGTTGTTGTTGTTGTTGTTGTTGTTATTATTATTATTATTATTATTATTATTATTATTATTATTATTATTATTATTATTATTGTTATTATTATTATTATTATTATTGTTATTGTTATTATTATTATTGTTATTCTTATTGTTATTATTGTTGTTATTATTATTGTTATTGTTATTGTTATTATTGTTGTTGTTGTTGTTGTTGTTGTTGTTGTTGTTGTTATTGTTGTTATTATTGTTGTTGTTGTTGTTGTTGTTATTATTATTATTATTATTATTATTATTATTGTTATTATTATTATTATTATTATTATTATTATTGTTGTTGTTGTTGTTGTTGTTGTTGTTATTATTATTATTATTATTATTATTATTATTATTATTATTATTATTATTATTATTACTATTACTACTACTTCAATTTTTTTAATCAGTAACATAGAACATATATATTATAGATTGTATTTTTAAAAAAAATAATATTTATTTTAAAATGCAAATAAGAAAGAAAACAGTTACCTTGTTTAAGATAATTTTTAAAATGTTTTAAAATTTTGTGTATCAATAAGAAATGGTTTTGCAGTTGCATTTCCCAAATTTTAAAAAATTATTTTAAAATTATATAGATTAAGTTAATTTTAATTATTTAAAAATACGTTTTTTATGGTGCTAACATGTAGGCGCTATCACCTCTCTTTATATATATATAGAGGGAAAGAGATATTTAATTCTTCAAAATTGCGTTGTGGTAAAATTTGTAATTTGTCCATAATAATATGTATTTTTTTTTTTTTTAGTTTTAGAAAACATTGGAAGTTAGACTTTTTCTTTAATAAAAAAGAAAAAATTTATCATGGAACCGTGTGTTCAGGTTTTTTCTCCTTTTACAATTGTCATATTTATTTTCGGATTTTAAATTAAATAGTTACCGTGTTTAAGATAATTTTAAAAATGTTTTAAAATTGTGTATCAATAAAAAATGGTTTTACAGTTATACTTTCCTATACTTGAAAATTATTTTAAAATTAGATAGATTTAATTAGTTTTAATTATTTAACAAATATGACTTTTTGGTGCTGACACGTTGGCGCTTTCCTCTCCTATTAGAGATTTCTCTAAAAGTTACCATGTCAAATATTAGAAAAACTATGTTCTTAAGATATCTTACTCTTCAATATCAAATATCACATAATTATCATTCTTGTAATTAGCATGTAAAAGTAGGCCAATGTAGTAAAAGGAGTCGAAATATGGCAATTGGAAGGGATCCCACTATATTTACTTTCGCCTCTTCTTTAACTCCAAAATTCTGAAGAAATAACCACTAAATAATTTTGAGAAATCATCCAACAAACTGAGAAGAAAGCTTGATAATCTTGTATGCAAATTCTCCGAAGGAGGTTGCAAATTTCTCTATTTTGTGAGTTTTTTGTGTTCTTCTGTTCCTGTATTTAATCGCTGAGAAAAATTATATTTTTTTCGTCTAACTGCTATGAAACTATGTTCAATTCTCGAATCTTATACATTTGGGTTTCTTCTATTTTAGGGTTCAAGTTGAAAATAGATTTTAAATTCGATTTTTGGTTCTTCATATGGACTTATTCTAGGGCTTTTCTTTGTTAGATTAAAGGGAATTGTAGCGATCTGATATTGATGTAATCTGTATAGATTAAAGGGAATTGACAACTTGTGTGTTTTTTAAGAGGGAATGGGAGAGGAGCTTGGGGTCAAGAACCGGGTAATTTGGTAATCGACTAAATTTTTGGGCCAATTGAATTTCTCACTTTTGAAGTGGCTGGAACTTATTTATTTATTTATTTATTTATTTTTGGCTTTTTCAGTGATGTGGAGATTTTGGAAAAACTTCCTCATACATTTGCTTCCAATCATAAATAATTAAAAGATTAGATTAGGAATTTTACATGTAAAACATTTTTGTGCGCCAAGTAAATTGAACTCAGGCATCACCTTTTAAAGTGCATCTTTATTTTTTTTCTTTTCACTCAATAGTTACCTTGAAAATTTTCTAATTGGTTTAATTTTAGTTATTATTTAATATATTAATAATTAAAAAATTTATGACAAACATAATACTATATTATAATAATTAATAATTTAAAATTTTAATTTAGTTAACTCTTAAAATTTTATCTATGTGACGGGATAAATAAATAACATATATTATTTGAAAATTATGTAATAGGTATTATGAATCACAATAACTAATTTTTAAAAATATATTAAAATTTCATTGACTCTCAAAATTTCACATTTGTCACATAAATTGACAGATAGAGAGTAACATATATTATTTAAATGGTTGACTCACAAAATTTCACATTTGTCACATAAGAGTAACATATATTATTTAAAAATAATGTTAAAATTACTATAAATAAGAATAATGAACAGTTGAAAATATTCAAAAATCATAAAAAAAAATTTAATTGGCCTTCTTAATTTTATAAGTGCTACATAAATTAAAAAAGATAAAATAATGAATATTGGGCTCGTGCTTGCACGAGCTCTTTGTGTCTACTGTGTGTGTATATTACTAAAAATGGGAACAAAAAAAAAGTTAAAAATTGAAATACTCAAATAACCCTATAAAAATGAGTTACAATAATATCATTTATCGTATATAATTGTATATATTCCTACTATATTAGAAGAGCTTATTTCAACATGCTTGTATCATCACATCATATTGTTTCTTTGAATTTTTGTATATCTTTGTTTTCCTAAAAATTGGAAGTTCATTAAAAAAATTTCCTCAATTCATCTTTCGTTGTCCAAATTTGATTTGGGATTGTTCATATTTTTTTTTTCCATTTGGATTCGTTATTGATGTTAAATTTTCCTTGTGTTTTTCAATGATGTCAATAATTGTGCCTAATATTTTGTTTTTTTCTAGTGATTTTCCTGTTTCGTTTTAGATTTTGAGGATACAATATCCTTAGAATCCTTGTTTCAGATTTCTCTTTGGTTTTCTCACATGCAGTAACTAATTTGGTCTTCATTCATCATAATTCTTTTGAACTTTCTCTATTCATATTCATAAATGGGTTTTCTGTTGGAATCAACTTCAGGATTTCTTAATTTTGACTGGTCTTCATTCATAACTTTCTCGGTTCATATATGGGTTTTTTGTCGGAATCAACTTTCTGGATTTCTTCATTTTAGTCTTATATTGTTGTGAGTTTATCTTGAAGTTTCTTCACTTGATTCGTTTTTTTTATTTTCACTTGTAGTGTGAAGTTAAGGATCTGTAACTACTTAACTATACCAGAATTTGAGTTACGGGTTTGTCTATTGATACTTCCTTATTATTCAATTTTTTTTTTTTGTACATGAGATTCCTCTATGATTTTGTAAAACTATTAACACCCTATTTTTAGGGGGAACATCAAGGACAGTCGTCTTTTTGTCAACCAATCGCATAACTCTATCATCGAAGACAAAATATTTTTTCAAGAGGATGACTTACAAATCTATGATACTTGCAATAATTTGGGTCATCAATTTTTTTAGCCTTATCAGGTTGCTTCATCTTTGAGAACTCAATGATCTTTAAATTGAAAAACTTATGAGAAACTCAGAAATTTAAGAAGTAAAGAAGGAATATTCCTTTTCTTGCATCTCCCTCCATATCGACTTTTGATTCGAATGGGCTTAGAAAGCCATTTTTACACTTTGGTTTTTCTTTCCTTTGTGGTGAACTTCACAAGAGTCTCATTGACATTTCTATATTCTTTATTGTCATTCTTGGGCAGAAATTTGCCCCATTACTTGGGTTCCTGCTTGTCTTTTCCTTTACGAGGATCATGGACATACGTAATATTTGTTCCAGCAGAAGACATGCTCAATTTCATATCATGAGCGAGAGTAGCTAGATCTTCGAAGGATTTTGATTTTATTCTTTGTAAGATGTAAATAACTCCCAATGCATTTCTTGGATACACATTTCTACTCTAGAAGCTTCACTAAACCTATCTTCGCAATTATGGCTCAAGTTTCTGGATCAATTTATGAAATAATATATAATCAATTCATCCATTCCTTGGAGATTATTCGTAGGTTCTACCATGTTCACCGTACACCTTGTTCTATAAGAAGAGACTGAGAAAATCGTAATCTAGTTGCTCCCAACTATTGATAGATTAGGGCTCGAGATGTGCATACCAATCAAAGATGTTAAATTTTAGAGAGCGGACAAACTTTTTGGAAAAATGGTCTCTACATGTTCCAAAATTATTACATGTCTCCAAAAAGTTTGAAAGATGTTGCTTTGGATTTCCTTTAACACTCTTTACAGGCACATGACTAACTTGTAACACCCCAAAAATTTCTAAGTTAACTAATCTTGAATTGTGTACAAGGTTGTACTGAGTGACTCTAAATTTTTCTTAGGTGTTAAGGTAAATTCTTTAGTGTGGGAATGATTTTGGATATCAATTAAGGTCACTAGAATCTCCTAGTACAAAGTTGAGTTGAAAGTTTCCTTACCGATTAAGTTTTGACATAAGATTTTACTTAGGTCAACTTAAAACGACCATATCTCTTATAAAGAGTTATATGGTCCATAACCTATCAAATTAAAGGTATTTGAATCCTCGTTTTAACGGCACCAATTTCACAACAATCCAAGGTTTGAATAAAAAGTTATGACTATTTTAGTACCCTGATACATTGTTGTTAGGAATTAGTCAACGGGTAAAAAGTGTCATTTTTGTCTTTTTACCTCTAAAAAAAAACCCTATACGAATTTATTGACTAATTAAAGATCCAAAACAATTAGATTTTCATCTCTTAATTTATTATTCTCTTCTCTCTCAAACCCTAAGGAAGAGTCAAAGTAAAAGACTCCATTCAAGATTCTTTCAATCTTTTTCAAGATTCTTCTTCAAGGTAAATTTTTCTCCAAGAATTCCATTATTTTCAACTCAAATTCCTCCATAAAATTATGAATCACTAATGAAAATTATAATTTTTGGCCATAGAGATTTCAAGAAACTAATTCAAGAATCTCAAGAAAGGTTTTCTTGATTGTTTACCTTCGAACTAGGGTTTCAAGGCTTCTAATCAAGTTCTTATCAAAGATTCTTCAAGAACCTTGTTCTTTCACGTATGTAAGGCTATCATAGCATTGGAATAGTTCATCCTCATGCCCTACATTTACTTTCAAATCAGTAAAAGAGAAATCCAGGATTCTACCCCCTAGAATTGAGTAATCTTTAGCTAAGTTGATTTTGAGTTATTAAATTCCCGATTCTTTTGAAATTATATTCCTAAGTATTGTGTTTATATATTATTATTGAGATCGTTAAGTTGATTTGTTCATGTTTATAATTTAGCATGAACCCTATTTTGAGTTATAAATCCTGAGAAGTTTTTTCAAAGCAGGCACTTGAGTTTTAAACTGAGCTTTTGAGGAAGTAAAGATGAGTTTTGAGAAAAAGTTTAAAGGTTCTATTTCATAAAGACTTGAGAGTTTCTAATGTTATTTTATTCATATATATATATATATATACATATACATGTACCTATGTTAATTACTGGACTTGAAAGATAAGTTCATAAGTACATGTTTTCAAGAAGGTAAACACGTCTCATGTTTTGAAAAGTATTTCAAGTAATGTAAGAAGCCCATTCTTTGTAATGGGTGAATTGAGCACAAATTTATATTAATTATTTTGGGAGTAGTATTGAGCACCGAGTTGGGTTATAGTTTTTTACGATTCTGTCATGACCCAGACCATCGTGATTGGCATCCACACTAACCCTCCGATGGGAGATCCATTTATACTAATTAGCTAACCAAGGTAATCGAAATACTAAAGAATTAAAGCTACGAAAGCAAGTTAAATTCTAAGGAAAGAAATAGGGAGTTCCCATAAACTCCAAACCAATAGTCTAACAACTAAACAAATGCGGAAAACAATGCTTGGAACCTGAAAGTCAATGTACCAAAACATCTAAAGTTCAGCCATAAGTCTAAACAAGAAGAGTTACAACCCCAAAGTAATGTACTAAAGACTAACTAGAAAGTCTATGTTCGAAATATGGACATAAACAGAAAGAGAACTCATGGCAGCTCGGAAGAACTGGCTCACCCTAGAATTCGAACGATCACTGATCTTCTAAGCGAGGTTTGTCAATAGCTGCCTGAAGAGGCCCTATACTCAATAAAGAAAGGGCAAGTGTAGTTTCAATATAGAACCACAATGTACTGGTAGGATCATGCGGCTATCCCACTAAGTGCAACATACATAAGCCAAAACAACATAATTATAACATACATACACCGAACATATAAAATATCATCATCATTTAATGAACAACATACAATTTCACATTTCTCAAGATACACAATTATGTCAACTCATTGGTCCTCTCATGGAACCCAAACCCAAACAATTAGCATACCGGAACGTGATACCTGATCCAATGTTTATGCCAGAAAGTGGCAACCGATCCCATATTTATGCCAGAATATGGCAATCGATCCAAGTTAGTGTGTCGAAACGCAACACCCAATCCATTCAACAAGCCACAATCACAATCACAAGTACATTCTCATAATCATACAATCAAGTCATGATTCATGGCATTTATCATTCATCAATCTCATTTACAACTAGTGTGGTCAATAATGTAACATTCACATACATACCCATATTATAATAAAGCAAGAACAAACATATATCACACAATCATGAAATCACAACCATCAACTACCTTGAAACAAGCTTGAATTCCTAAGAAACTTGATTCTTCCCTTTACGGATTCGTTCTGCTTGTTCTTGGTCTACAAATAATTAATTTAACACGGGAATTAATAAAAAAAAAAACTAATTACCCAAATTACTAACAACTCTATCAACCATAGATCATACCCATGATCCTCATACCCATATGAGGGCTTCCTCCACCATAATTTCTAGATCAAAACCCTTCCCGATCGATAATTACCTATTAGATTACATTCTATGGATCAAAAAACGGATTCGGCGAGTTAAAATCTTACCTTTAGACTCAAGAGTGGTGGAAAATTGTCAAGAAAACCCCTGGGTTTGTTGCTTATTTCTCATGTTCAAAAGCTGCAGAATAGAGATGTTTTGGGGTTTATTTTTGACATAAATCGCGACTGTCCTGCTATGGCGGCCCCCAGCCTGCCATAGAGGCCTCCCCTTGGCAAAAATAATTCTGCCACAGCATCTTGCACGGAACCAGTGAGCCGATTTAAGAGTTCCAAACTCCTATTTCACAACACATTTTCGACCAACGACACTCAGAAACTACCCGTTCACGCTAAGATCAATTTCAGGGGTTCTACTTGCCCGAATTCAATTCCATAAAGTCGTACAAGTTAATTAACATCTTAGTTTTCTTCTCATGTGATAAAATTCCTAATTTGATCACCCAATTGCTACCAGATTTCCCTAGACCTCACCGACTCCGATTTCGTTCAAATTTGGACTAGGTTGGGAAATCTCAAGTTACTACGAAATAGATTTCTGGCTAAAAATATTTCCTTGTTGGTTTTTCTATAACAACAAAATCTGTTCATTACAATAGATACCAATTTACCCATCACTCGTCTCCGAGTGACAAACTTAGGAAAATTGGCTAAGGAATAAATGGAGTAGTACCTGAATCGACGAACAATTGGGGATACTTGTCTCACATGTCCTTCTCAATCTCCCAATTAGCTTCCTCAACTGGACGATGATTCTATTGAACCTTCAAAGACTTATTCTCCTTGGTCCTCAGCTTTCAGACATCACGATCAAGAATTGCAATCGATTCCTCCTCGTATTGGAGGTTCTTGTCTAGCACGATTGAGTCCCGTTTAATGATATAATCCCCTTTACCATGATATATTTTCAACATGGACACATGAAATAACTGATTAACTCCCGATAGGTTAGAGGTAAGGCCAATGAATAAGCTATTGGCCCTACACATTCAACAACCTCAAAAGGACTGCTGTATAGCGAACTTATTTTTGCTTTCTTGCCAAATCTCATCACCGCTTTCATGGGTGATACCTTAAGAAGAACATTCTCACTAGTCTGAAATGTCATGTCTCTCACCTTATGATATGCATACTTCTTATGTCTTCTCTGGGCCGCTAAAAGCTTATCTTGAATACTCCTCTACTTATCTTGAGCATCCTTCACTAAATTAACCCCCAAAGGTTCCAGATCTTTAGCCTCAAACCATCCTATAGGTGATCTACATCTCCTCCCATATAATGCCTCGAACGGTGCCATATCAATGCTAGAGTGATAAGTATTATTATAGGAGAACTAACACAAAGGTAAGAATGTATCCCAATATCATCCAAAATCAATCACACATGCCCTCAACATGTATTCTTACACTTGAATAGTCCTCTTTGACTGTTCGTCAATATGTGGATGGAAAGCGGTAGTAAAAGTGAGTTGTGTGCCCAATTTATCATGTAATTACCTCCAAAACTTAGAGGTAAACTACGTACCATGGTCTGAGATGATAGAAAGGGGAACCCCATGCAACCTCACTATTTCTTTGACATAAACCTTAACAAATTGTTCAGCATTATAATCTATTCTTATCGGAATAAAATGGGTTGACTTAGTCAATCTATCAACCACTACCTAAATAGAATTAAACTTTCCCAAAGTCTTGGGAAAGCCAACCACAAAATCCATGGCTATCCTCTCCCACTTCCACTTAGGAATTGTCATTCTTTGAAGCAAACCTACAAGCCTTTGATGTTCAAACTTCACTTGCTAGCAATTTTGACATTTAGCCACAAACTCCACTATATCTTTCTTCATGCCCGTCCACCAACAAATTTCACTTCAAATCTCGGGACATCTTGGTCACACCCGGATGAATGGAATATGGCAAACCATGGGTTCTATCAACAATTTCTGAATCAAGTTATCAACTCAAAGAACACAAATCCTTCCTTTAAAATTGAGCACACCTTCCACATTAAGAGTGGTCTCTTGAGCCTTACCAATTGCAGTGTTCTTCATAAGTTCATTCAAATTTTCATCCTCAAATTGCTTGTCCTTGATCTCTTCCATAAACGTGGCCTTTTCTTTAATGCTAGCTAACACCCCACCTTTTTCGGAGATGCCCGATTTCATGAATTTAGACTCCAAGGTCTGAATTTCCTTAGCCAAAGGTAGCTTAGTAACACTCAAGCAATTTAAACTACCCATACTTACCGCTTTTAGACTCAAAGTGTCTGCCACTAAATTAGCTTTACCCGGATGGAATTAAATGGTGACATCATAATTTTTAAGTAACTCCATCCACCTTTACTGTCTCATATTCAGATCCTTTTAGGTAAACACATGTTGCAAACTACGTTGATTAGTAAACACCTCATACTTGACCCTATAGAGGTAATGCCGCCAGATCTTAAGAGCAAACACTACCACTGCCAACTCCAAATCATTTGTTGGGTAATTCCTCTCATGAACCTTCAATTGACGCGATGCATTAGCTATAACATTCTTATCTTGCATTAACACAATGCCCAAACCAGAATGTTAAGCATCACAATAAATAGTAAAATCTTTACCTTCAACCGATATTGCTAGAATGGGTGAGGTGGTCAAAAGAGTCTTGAGCTTTTGGAAGCTATCCTCATATTTTTCAGTCCATTCATAAGGTATCTTCTTTTTGGTCAAATTTGTCAAGTGAGTGGCGATAGAAGCAAAGTTCTTCACAAATTGACGATAGAAGCTAGCAAGCCCCACAAAACTCCTAACTCTCGTCACACAGCTAGGCCGAATCCAATTCTTATCTGCCTCAATTTTTTGGGGATCTAGCATTACTCCTTCTTTTGAAACTACATGTCCCAAAAATGCAACTGAAGTCAACCAAAATTCACACTTAGAAAATTTTGCATACAACCTTTGTTTCCAAGAACACCCAGAACAATACGAAGATGGTTGGCATGCTCTTCCTCACTTTTTGAATAGACCAAAATATCATCAATAAAGACTTTGACAAGTGAATCAAGAAATGGCTTGAACACCCCATTCATTAAATTTATGAAAGTTGCAGGTGTATTAGTCAAAGAAAAAGACATCACTAGAAACTCATAGTGCCAATAACGGGTTCTAAATGCCATCTTTAGGATATCCTCAGGCCTAATTTTCAACCAATGGTAGCCAGGCCTTACATCAATCTTAAAGAAAAATGATGCACCTTGAGATTGGTCAGACATATCATCTATGCAAGGTAATGGGTACTTGTTTCGAATGGTGACCTTATTCCATTGCTTGTAATCTATACACATTCTCATACTACCATCCTTTTTCTTAACAAACAAAACTAAAGCACCCCATGGGGAAGCGCTAGGATGAATAAATTCCTTATCAAGAAGTTCTTGGATTTTAGTTTAAGCTCTCTTAATTTTGCCGGAGCCATGCTATATGAAGGGATAGAAATGGGGCAGGTTCTAGGTTCTTAATCAATGCATAAATCTATATCCCTATCCAGAGGCATACCAGGCAAATCATTAGGAAACACTTCTCTAAATTCTAACACCACAGGAATAAACTCAATAGATGGAGACTTAACCTCAATATCTTGAATATGAGCCAAATAAGCCAAACAAACTTGCCCTACAAGTTTCCAAGCCTTAATGGAGGATATGATCTTAGCTTGCTTAGGCTTGTACACCGCTCCCCACTCTAACTTTTCTCTTCCTGGAATTTTTATAGTTACAGACATAGTGTTACAATTAAGCACAATATAATAAGGGGACAACCAAGTCATGCCTAAGATTATGTCAAAGTTAGTCATATAAAAAATAATCAAATCACCTCATGTCTCAAAACCCATAAATAAAATAGGATAAGCACGATAGACATGGGTGACTATGACAAACTTTCTAACTAGGGTAGAAACATGGAATGGGGCATGAAGTATATAAAAAAATCATAGCATGCTATGGTAAATCGCACTGAAACATAAGAATAAGTAGAACCCAAACCAAATAACATATAAGCCATCCCTTCACAGACAAGAATAGTACATGTGATCATTGCACCTCTTCCTCATTCTTGCCCGGAAAGGCATAACACTGAGCCCTATCATCATGACGGGCGACTTCCCTGCTTGGCTGAACTGCACCTATGCCTGCATTACCATTTTCCCTAACTCCACGGCCTTGCTGATTTCCTCCTCGCCCACCTTGAGGACATCCTCGACCATTATTACCATTTCCCACGGGTACCACTGCTATTGTATGCTGCTGCGTGGAATCCATCATACATGGGTGGGGACAATCTCTCCTCATGTGCCTAGGTTCTCCACAATTATAGCAAGAACGATTGAAATATGGTCTGCTACACATCGAAGGCGCGTCACCTGGCTATCCTGAATCAAATTATGAGGTGGAGTTCCTGAGTAACTACTTATAGAGGCGAGCATAGCGGACTAAATTGGCTTTTATGCAAGTGTTGGCCTCCTTGAAACTCTGGAATAAGATACCTGAAATTTGCCTAAATTTTTGGCTTTCTTAGCCAATGGCTTAGCCTGTCCGTCTCACGTCACCCCCTCCACTTTCTTAACAAAGTTTGTTTCCTCTGTAAAGGTCCTTCCTACAGAGGTCATATTAACAGATAATAATTGCAACTCAGAAATTATTCCCTTAATAAATAAACTGATTTTATCTTCCTCAGTAGTCACCAATTAAGTAGCATATCTTGAAAAGGCATGGAACTTGGCATCATAAGTAGCCACATATATACCACCTTGCTCTAAAGCCATGAACTCATCCTTCTTGCGATCTCTCAAAGTCCTGGACATATATTTCTCTAAAAATAAATCATGAAATTGGGTAAAAGTAAGTAGAGGTAAAATCGAGGATCTGCATTCCACATAAGCTCTCCACCACTGCTTAGCCCACCTTGAAGTTGAAAAGTCACAAAATCAACCCCATGCTAATGGACAAGTCCAAACTTATGAAGCCTGTTATAGCAACCTAGGATGAACTCATATGCATCCTCACTCTCAGAACCATTGAACAGAGGCTGTTTTAACTTCAAGAACTTAGTCAATATCTCATGCTCATTACCAGTTATAACAGGACCCAATAAAGGACGGAAGAAAGCATCATTACCTACATTCCCTCCCACCTTGGGGAGAGTGATGGAAATAAGAGGATTGGGAAGAGCTTGAGTTGCTTGAACAGAGGGAAGCATTCCAGGACCACCTAACCCCTTCAAGAATGACATGATCTGCTTAGCTAACACTGGGTCTATAGAAGGAATACCTGTTGTCTCATCCTACACCTCTTCTTCTTGTCCTACATTCTCCTCATTCTCAACCTCGATAATCTCCTCTACCTCTTCATGGTGCGTAGGAGGGTCCTCATTTCTGGGAGCGTTTTCAATTGATGCTCCACCCCTAATAGGTGCTACCCTTGGCACATAGTTTCATTATTACATTATCAGATTACCCAGTTCAAGTTTTAACTCAAGTCATTCCATCAAGTTGGTTCATTATCATGTCATACTTAGAGCCAACACATTCAACTCATTCTCATCTAAAAATTTTAGCACATATAACAAATTTTGGCCAGGTATCATTTTTTTATTTTTTTTTAAAAAAAAGCTTTTGCCATCATGCTTCATTCTTTCTCATGCTTTTACATATAAAATCCTAACACATGCCGGTTCAACAAAGATTAAGCAATCTCTTGGGGGAAAAGAACATAGGAAAGAAAACCCCAAGAGAGGATTATGATTTAGGTTACTCAGACTTCACCCTATTACTCACAATCCATTTACCCCACTCCCAACAAAAAATAGGTGCAATTGTCACCAATGCACACAAAAAAAAGTAATAAGTAATGGATTGGGTGAAGAAAACCTGTGGCGCATAGCGCCGATGAACTATCAACAAGCGGGTGGGTCCGATTAGCCGGAGCCCGCTAGAACAATGCTTGGGTAACCCTCAGTAGTTCCCACATTATCTAGCCTAGCACCCTCAGTAGTGATATCAATCACTCAAACCGCACCATCAGTGGTGCCCACAATATCTATCACAACATCAGCCGCCTCAGTAACATGCGTAGAACTTGTGGCCCCAAGCACACTCTTACGAACCCTTTGCAGGCGCAAGCTCTCATCCACAATAGAGGCCCGCCTAACCTACTCACTCAACTAGCATTCCTGCTTCTTTGCTTGAGCATTCTCAGTAGTATCAACTCTGTGACTAGAACGAGGCCTCTTCCCTCAGGCATGGGTAGGCATGGGCTGTGTCATATCTCCGCTGAAGAGAGCCTCTAATACCATATCATCAGGCGGTACCACAGGTGCGGACTTTGGCTAATCCCTGGATAGAGCCATGATGGCATCAAGATTGGCCTAGAAACAATCCAACTCAGCCCAAAAAGAAGAGACATTTGCAGTAGTAGCTAGTTTCTCTAGGACCCTCAACTCAAAGGCATCCAGGTACTTATGAATAGACTGGACATTCTGGTCCACTATATGATCATTTCTCTTCTCTATCCTGGTCTCGGCCTCTTCAATAGAAAGTTGCATCCAATGCTTCATGTGATAGAGCAGTGTGGCCATCTGTGCCTCTAATTTTTAAAAGCAAGCAAGAGGAACGACAATAGATCCCGATGAATTGATGGCTCTGGAAGAGCTGGGGCCCGACTGGCAGTCTTGGATAGGGAGCCTGAAATATCATCATTATGGGCTAGATCATCACCCTGCATCTGTTCCACATCATCTACTTAATCCGCTCCCAATGGAGGTACATCCACTTGCGCCTCTCGGTGTGGTGCTGCCACATTCGCCTCATCCCAAATTAGCCATTTATCATCGGTCCCTGTAGCATGAGTCAACTCGTCACAATGACATATTAGAACTCCATTGTTCCTGCATAACTTAGAGATGAGGCAAGGAAAAAGGTAAGTAGTGGATGCCTTGAAAGCCTTCTCGTGAATCTCCTCAATGAGCATGCGTGCAAAATCAATATTGAACCTCACAACCAATGTTGCTACCATAACCATGCAGTCTTAAGTGAGTGTATTATCTGCCTTTGTTGGGGAAATCCAATTTCGAACTAACAACTAGAAAAATTTAGCCACGAATGTAAAAGTGGCTTTCTTGATGCTTAACCCTAGAGTGCTGACCCACTCATCTCGCTCTCCGTCAGTAGAAATATAATGAGCAAGCCATTGTAATACACTCTCCCTTTTTTGGCACTGCGCTAGAACTCACCGCCCCTCACAATATCCTAATGGTTGTCGAATTCTCCCGTATTTAATGCCCAAGAGGTGCTTGGACCGTAGAGGAATCTGACGACAGTGACCTGCGATATGTCCACAAGAACACCCTGAAATACTATGGAAGCGAGTGGGTCCTGTGCTCTGGGATTGGTATTCTGGTGAATAGAGCCTCGAAGAGTTGCTGCGTAGAAAGCATAGAACTCCCTCATGATCTCCTCACTATATGATCAAGGGTCCCTGTCCATCCACTCCCACTTATGATGTTGAAAGAGCTGGTGGATATCAGGTACAATATGTAGGCTCCCTGTAAAAATTTTGCGCTCCATAGTGATTTATCGGGCCTCACTCTCTTCTCATTCAACATCGAGGCATCCCTGTAAATCTGCCATTGGCCCTCTACAGACCACCTATTGGGCTCCCTAGCGACAAGAGCAGGGTCGGTGTTAGGAGGAATTGGGACATTCCCCGAACTAGTGGCCTCATCAGATGAGGCAGCTTTGTCATGTGAAGTTGAGCTTATGGCGGATCCAGAATCGGAGCCGGAAGCATGGGCGGCCTCGGAGCCAGAAGCATGGGTGGGCTCAGAGCCGAAAGCAGTGGAAGACTCTAATCCGAAAGTGAAACCAGCCTCGAAACCAGAAGCAGAACCAGCTGGTGACCCGATCAGTGTTTCTCCTCATCAGACTGAGATACAATGACTACGTCGGAGACCACCTATTTGGATGTATTTTGGGTGGCCCGAGGTGTAGTAGGAGATGTCCTCGTGGATGGTGGAACATATGCTGGATCCTTTTCTGCATCTATGTCTTCATCAATCAACCTAAAAGTAGGCGCCACAAATTTTTATTTGCCCATTTTGGAGTAGGTCACTTGCTTCTTAGGCGCCATGGTGCCTGTGGATGTCTAATTCGTACCAAAATAAACTCATAACACACTAGAAAAGATTTTAGAACTAAGAACGAACAAAAACCAAAAACCAAAAAAATTTCAGACAGTGGCTTCAGTGGCCACCTACGGTGGGCATGTATGGTCTATAGGCTAACCTACGGTCTGTGAATCCCCTCCGTAAATCAAGGGTTCAAAAAAGTTGGACTCTGATGAGAACCACGAATGTACATCTGTGGTTCCACACTTAGCATATTTTGTGGTGTGGAGAATAACGGACCTAATCTACGGTCCGTAGATGGATCTACGATCCATAGATGGAGTGTCATGAATCAAATCCATGCCAGGTTTCAAGCATCCTTAATGTTGACCCCAAGTTTACCAATTTCAACAATATCACCTAGTCTAATCATGCATTTCAACATAAATAATGCTAGTTCATCATTTGAAGGGTTTCGATTGCTAAATTCACAGGAATTGCACAAAAAACTAGGAACCCTAAGTCAAAACTTGCATTTAGACTCTTATTACACTGATTTTATACATTATAAAGGCACACAATCACTATCTATTGTCCCAAGGGTGTTTGTAGTTTAGGTTTAGCATGCATTTAGATACAATCAACTACCCATGGTCAAGACCCAATTCCAGAATTTCTCTAATCAATCAATGAATCGAAATTCAAAGTAAAAGGAAAGTCTATTACCTTACAAGTAATGGGAATGTGGTGATTGTGTGATGACACTACACTTTCACTACCACAACTAGCCTTTTTGTAATGAAACCTGACACCAGACCTCTTAGTGAATTTCCGGATGAGTGGAATTAAAAAATGATTGGAATTATGGGGGAAAGATATAGGGTGATTAATGGGATTTTTATGGTAATATGGAGTGATTGGAGTAATGGGAAGGTTTAGAAATAGTTTGGAAGTGAATGGAGGGAAGTGGGAATGATTTGAAAATGGGGGGATTTTATTTAGGAGGGGTCCGGGTCGGCTCAGTCAGAATTAGGGTTTGGACCCACAAGACCCCATCTACGGTTCGTAGGTCGATCTAGGGTCAACATATGTGGACCGTATATCACATCCATACTTGGACAATTTAGAAACCTTACGTGGTATCTACAGACACCATTCACAGTCCGTGGAACGAACTATGGACCATCAATGTGGTCCGTAGACCACTGCGCCAGACCTTTTTCTACAGATTCTGGTTTTTGCCCTTGCACATATAACAACAATTAGCCCTTTCTTTTTACATTTTCTGGACACTTTTTAGACACGGACCCTATTCTATGTCTAGCCAACACTAAAACAAAAATAAAACAACTATCTAAATAACTAGAGAGAAGCAACTAAACAAACAAAACTACTAAACGAAAAACAAGAACCTATTGTTGGCTAGATTTTACATCTTGCGTTGCCTCCCAAGTAGCACTTGATTTAGTGTCGCGACATAACGCAGGCCTCTTGATTACTTAGACTTCATCAAGACAGTAGGCCTCAAAAACTTCTTTCACACTTTCCGCGTTTCCCAGATAGATCTTGATCTGTTGCCCGTTTACCATGAACCTTGTTCCTTCATTATTCTCAAGCTCAACCGCTCCATGGGGGAGCACTTTTGTGAGCAAAAATGGCCCGGTCCATTTGGACTTGAGTTTCCCTAGAAACAAGCGCAACCTAGAGTTGAATAGAAGTACAAGATCACCCACAACAAATTCTCGCTTTTCAATTCTTTGATCATGATATCTTTTTATCTTCTCTTTGTAGAAGGCTGAACTCTCACATGCTTTTAGGCAAAACTCATCCAGCATATTCAAGTCATTCATTCTTTGATTAGATGCGGCGCCCTGATCTAAATTTATCTTCTTCATAGCCCACATAACCTTATTCTCTAGCTCTACCGGTAAATGGAAACACCTCCCATATACAAGTTTGTAAGGAGACATACCTATAGGATTCTGGTATGCAGTGCAATAGGCCCATAGAGCATCATCAAGCTTCCTTGACCAATCCGTTCTATTAGCATTCACAGTCTTCACCAAAATTTGCTTTATCTCTCTATTGGACACTTCAACTTGCCCACTAGTCTACGGATAGTAAGGAGTGGCTACGTTTTGGCGGACACCATATTTCTCAAGTAGCGCTTTGAACAACCTATTAAAAAAGTGGGAACCTTTATCATTGATAATCTCCCTAGGCGTATCAAATCTGGAGAAGATATTCCTTTTCAAGAATGCGGTGACACTTTTACCTTCATTGTTGGGGAGTGTAATTTCTTCCACCCACTTCGACACATAATAAACTGTAACAAGAATGTATTTCATCCCATGTGAACTCACAAATGGACCCGTAAAATCAATGCCCCATACATCAAACAACTCTATCACTAATATAGGGTTCATAGGAAGCTCTTGCCTCTTTGAAATCCCTTTTTCTCTTTGGCAACATTCACAATACTTGGCGAAATCATGAGCATCTTTATGGATGGTAGGCCAGTAGTACCCATACTGCAAAATCTTATGCAAAGTCTGAATACCACTATGATACCCACTTACAAGTGATGAATGATACTCCTGAAGTACACTCAACATCTCAACCTTAGGCACATAGCGATGAATAATCCCATCAGCACAACTACGATACAAGTAAGGCTCATCCAATATTTTTTTTTCACATCATGCATAAACTTTTTCCTTTGGTGAAAAGACATATTTAGGGGCACAAAATCGCTTACCAAATAATTAGCAAAGTCTGCGAACCAAGGAATGTGATCATGAGAAGCAGCCAATACCTGTTCATCTGGAAAAGCATCATTAATTTCAGCCCTATCACCAAGCTTTAGCATAGCCTCTTCCTTTAATTTGGACAAGTGATCGACAACTTGATTTTCGGTCCCCTTTCTATCTTTTACCACAAAATTAAACTCTTACAGTACCAATACCCATCAAATCAACCTTGGTTTTGCATCATTCTTCGCCATCAAATACCTCAAAGCAGAATGGTTAGTATGCATTATGACCTTAGTACCAAGCAAGTAGGATCAAAATTTCTCAAATGCATAAAGCACTGCAAGAAGCTCTTGTTCAGTCATAGTATAATTCTTATTAGCCACATTTAGAGCTTTGCTAGCATAATAAATAAGATGTAGAATTTTTTCTCTCCTCTGTCCTAATACTACACCAAACGCCACTGCACTCGCATCGCACATTACCTCAAATTGTGCAGTAACCAACTTCTCCTTCAACTCTCCAAATTCTCTCAGACAAGTATCATTAAAATCAAACTTATACTCCTTTCTGAGAAATTTGCACAATGGATATGCAATTTTAGAGAAGTTCTTAATGAACCTCCTATAGAAACCTCATACCCAAGAAAACTTCTAACTCCTTTTACAGAGATAGGTGGTTGAAGCTTTTATATTACCTCTACTTTTTCTCTATCAACCTCAATGCCTTTCTCAAAATCTAATGACCTAGAACTATCCCATCTTTCACAATAAAGTGGCACTTCTCCCAATTTAGCACTAGATTGCAGTCTTCACACCTTTTAAGAGCCTCAGCCAAATAATCCAGACATCGATCAAAGAGTCACCTAGCATAGAGAAATCATCCATAAATACCTCAAAAGTGTCCTCCACCATATCAGAGAATATTGACATCATACATCGCTGGAAGGTCGCTGGAGCATTGCATAACCCAAATGGCATCCGTTTGAAGGCGAAAGTCCAATGAGGGCAAGTGAGTGTGGTCTTCTCTTGGTCTTTCAGGTATACAGAAATTTGATTGTATCTTGAATAACCATCAAGAAAATAATACCAATCCTTACCTAGAAAGATGAATAACTCCACTTTCACTAGTACATCATGGAGCACACCAATGGGCCTCTTCCCAATTCTATCTGCCATGAACAACTGCATCACAGTTGGTTTTGGATCTCCTAGACCCAACTTCTTCTAAATAGATAGTGGGATCAAATTAATGTTAGCACCAAGATCACACAATGCCTTCGCAAAATGCAACAATCTGATGGTACATGGAATAGTGGAGGCACTAGGATCCTCCTTTTTCTGCACAAGGGATCTTGTAGCAATAGCACTACAATGTTGCAATCACTCATCATCTTCGAAGCTCACTACCTTTTTCTTTGTTACCATATATTTAATAAATTTTGCCTACCTAGACATTTGCTCCAATGCTTCTACCAACGGAACATTGATGGAGAGCTATTTCAACATGGTAAAAAGCCCTTCGGTATTTGCCTTCTTCAGTCTTTTTCACTAACCTCTGTGGGAAAGGAGGTGGAGGTTTAGGTATGGGGACAACTTTCTGAGTTACCTCTACTTCTTTCTCTGTCGCATTCTTGGACTCTACACTTACCTCTACCACATCATCATCTTTACTAGTCTCAGTTTCCACCCCAAACGGTATAGGTGGATCAATGGTTTGCTAAACCCCTCAAGTAGTGACTGCCATACAATGCGCATCATTCTTTGGGTTTTGGATAATGTTTCTAGAAAGAGTACCAGGTTGACGCAGATTTACCGTAGTTGACAACTGAGTCGCCAGCTCCTTAAGATGCTTGATTGACACTATATGGGCATTAAATTTTTGACCAATACCAGACAAGTCATTTCTTATCGCCTTCACTTTCCCATCAGTTGCGTCAAACCTCCTCATAATCTTCTGCATCATATCCTCAATACGTGATGTATTACCTCCATCTTCCCTAGTACAAGATTCTTGATTTTGAGAAGGAATATAAGGTCCAACCCAATCATTTCAATTGCCATTGTTGTTTCGGTCGTAGTTGTTGTCACGATTGAAGTTGCCATCACGGACCTTTTGACCATCTTGGATGTAGTTGCCATAGTTCTGACCTTGATTTCCTTGACCTTGGTCCTAATTATCCTTATTGGAACCTTGGGTGTTTGGTCGGAAACCCCCCATCTAATCATTCACCGCATAAGTATCCTCTTCATAGTAACACTCCTCTAACAATGGTGGATTTCTAATCAAATGATTCACAACATTTACTTCTCTGCACCACTGCCCATATACTTCGACACCAACCCTAGTTCGGTCCTCATTTGAGCCATCTCCTCACAAATCTCATTTGCAGATTGGTTATTTATATGTTGAACAGCAAATGTGTTCCTCCTAGTATCCGACTTTCAAGTGCTACAAGATTTGTTGCTTCGAGAGAGCTTCTCCAGTTTCTTTGTAATATGCTCAAAAGTGCACTCACCATATGAACCTCCAGCAATAGTATCAAACACTGCTTTACTGTTGTCATCCTGACCTCGGTAGAAATATTCCTTCAGTAACTCATTATCAATCCAGTCATTCGAAACACCTCGTATGAAATCAGTGAACCTGTCCAAGAACGTCTCACAGACTCTCTAAGTAGTGCTACAAAATTGTTGAGTTTATCTTTGTGGTTCAGCTTCTTAGACACTGGAAAGAATCTTTCTAGGCACATATCAGTCAGCTGTCCCCATGTGTAGATTGAGTTATAAGGAAGCTCATTAAACCATACAACAGCATCGCCGGTCAATGATAGAGGGACTACTCGTAATCCAATGACATCCATGTCCAAGTCCAGTTGACCCTCACAACTTTTGCAAACACTCCTTAGATTGGTATGTAAGCATGTGGGTCTTCTGAGGCCAAACCAGCAAACAAGCCCCTTACTGTAAGCATCTGCATCAAACTGCTAGTCACCATAAATGTATTCCCTAGAGGTAGAGCGGGTAGGACTAGAGGTCTTTTAGATTAAGCAGCATTAATGTTGAGCCTACAGTTATCACGCCATCTTGGTCTTGGTAGATCCTGTACACTCACTGCATCTCTTAGTAAATTGTCAACTTGAACCTGGTTATTCTCATAACCAACCCTCAGAGGCTCCAACCCAACACCATCACTTAAATCTCCTCCGATAGGATTAATTGGAATTGCTTCATTATTCATTCTCCGCAAAGTTCAGTTCAGTTCTGGATTGTAGGGAGTAAGTGGTTCACCTTGGCTCCGCGTACTTGGCATACACTAGAGTAGGTACTTGAGAGACACAAAAACAGTAGAAAATGTAAAATTAGGAAACATTTGACTAAAGTTCAATAATGTAGTTAAATTTAATCTAAAAGACAAATTCCCTGGCAGCGGTGCCAAAATTTGATACACTCAAATTACACCTCCCTAAAGAAGCATAAGTGATCGTTATCAAGTAAAGAACCCAACTTGTAGGTTAGGGCCAATCCCACGAGGAATATGGTTTAGACTTAACTTTAACCAATGTTTATATTTGTTTAGTTAATGTATTTCTAAAAATAAGTAATAAAAGAGGGGGGGGGGGGGGGCGATTTGTGAAACAAATTTAGGAAATTATGTAAGTAATCAATGAGCAAGATTTAAACTTTAGTTGTTACCAAGATGAGAAAGTATCTAAGGTATACGTGTTCCCCATAAGTTCATAATGTGATAATCCTAGTAATAGCAATCCTTTCCTAGCGTATTACATGCAAAGTGATAAATTAGGTATCTCTTAATCCTTGGTCCGACATTTAGAGAATTTAACCCCACACCTTAGTCCGTCTGCATGTGTATAATTTACTAACCCTTACTGTTAACTCATATTAGACAACACATCGATGTATGGCTTAGTTTTCACCCTTGCACCAATCGACACTAGACTATTAGATAGTATCACACTAAATCTATGTTGATAATTCTTTTCTCATTAATTACCTCCTTGGTCCGGCAAGTAGTAACGAGGGAAGTTCTAACGTTGGCCATCGTTAAAAAGACTTCTAAGCAAAAGAATTATCAATGCATGCAATAACACTATTCAAGAATTACTTAGTTACTATTTATACATTGTTAATCATTCATAGTTCCCACAACCCTAGTTGTGGATTTAGTTACCCATAGTAGCAAGAATACAATTCATATTTTTAGATGAAGAGATCAGGAACTTACGTAATGATAATAATAAACCCAGAATTTCAACTTGAATTTCCAAACCAAAATCTTTAAAACGAACTCAAGAAATTAAGAATTGCTAAAGTTGCAAATTAATCACCCAAGTCAAGAGCTAGAATACAAGTAATAAAATCAAACCCCAAAAGCGAGGTTTACATGCCCTATATATAGAAAAACAAGTCCTAACTAAAAAGGAAACAAATTAAGGAAATAATGTTTCAAGACGCGTCGTTGATCTATGACACTAACCTACGGACCATGGATTGACCTACGGTCCGTAGGTCCCTTCCGTGACTTAGGACTTGGGCAAATTTTCAGGTTCCGAAACATCATCATCTCTGATGCGAACAACGGATCAAAATTACATACGGTGGTTTGATCCACGGTCCGTAGATCCTCCTCCGTAGCTCCACACTTAGAATCTTCAAAATCAGGTACTGGAACTCCTTCTCTGAATCATTTGATGGAGAAACAGTACGGTCTGTAGATTAATCTACGCTCCGTTGATTACAACTGTGGTTCCACACTTAGTCAAGAATTCCCTAATCCCCTTTAATGCCTTGCCTACCCATGTATGACACCTATATACGGGGCGTGAATGGACCTACGGTCCATGGATCACCTCTGTAGATGCCCTTTTCTACACATCCTTCAGCTGTATCTCTCAGTTTCCATGTATGAACATATTTCCTACAAACATGATAAAAATACATAAAAACCAATACAAAATGGCCCTAGACACACACAACTCTTAAGTGAAATATATTAAAAATACCGTAAACTCATGGTATATCAGTAGCAATGAAAATCACGCTTCTAGTTGTCCGACGATGTTCAAGTAGAGCGAAAGTTGCATAAAAATCAATACCTGACTTTTGTGTGAAACATCTAGAAACCAACCTTGCTTTGTGCTTTTAAATATCTTTTTCTTGATTGAGTTTGATTTTGTAAATCCATTTTAGACTTTTAACTTCTCTTTCTTTAGGTACAACCACAATATCCCAAGTTTTTTATTTTTGCCAGAGAAGCCTATAGCCTTTTGTCACATCACTATAACCAAAAATATATTTTTTGACTATGTTTCATCATGTTTTATTATTTTTTCAGCATGTATATGAGCATGAAAAATACACCCAAAAATTTTAAAATGACTTACAAAAGGTTTCATTCATTTCAATCTTCAACTGGTGTATTGTCTTCCGGTGTCTTTGTCGGGCACATATTGAGGATGCACAATGTTGTATGTATTGTTTCTGCCCAAAAATATTTTGACATCACTTTCCCATTCATCATCATTTTGGCCATTTCAATAATGGTTTTGTTTCTTATTTCAGATATACCATATTGTAGTGGAGTGTACCCTGATGTAAGTTTCTTATCAATGCCTTATACTTTGGACTACTCTTTAAATTCTCGATTTGTTTATTCACCTCCTACGTCATTGTGAATATTTTGATGCTGAAAGCTTTAAGTCTGTCAAGTGATTTAAATTTATTGAATGTCGGAAATGTTTTTGACTTTTCTTTCAAGAAATAAAATGAAATCATTCTTAAAATAAATCATCAAAAAAAATTAGAAAATACCTTTGACATTCTAGACAAAAGGTATTCATTATCTGCAAAGTTTGTATGGATTAGTTCTAAAAATCCATTGGCTCTGCAAGACGTTCTTTTTGGAAAAGACTTTATATGTTGTTTTCTCATAATCCATCTCAGTATGTACCTCTCAAAGGCCTTGCACCATGACTTTTTGCTTTGAGAAGTTTCTAACCATGAAAATTCAAGTGAAAAAATCTTTTGTGACAAAACAAAGAATTATCTAAAACATTATTTTTGAATGCATTGTAATGCATTATTAAAGAAAGTCTTTTTTTTTAATCATATTTAATTTAACAATGGCTTGATTTAGCTAAATTTTATCATAAATCTTACAATAATTATCTCAAAACACAAGGGAATCACAATTTATCATGAACTGACTAGCAGTGAGAAAATTTTCTTCCAAGTTAGAAACATAAAGTACGTCATGAATTTGCTTACCACTCTTTTTTATGTTGATTGAAATGGTACATTTACCTTTTTCATCAACTAATGGTCAATTCACGTTTCTCACTTTAGTAGTGATTCTTTGATTAATTGAGAGAAAATATTTTTCGTCTCTAGTAATATGATTAATTCAACCACTATCAATATACCATTCATTGCTTTTTCTTCAAGCATCAGATTGACAAAAAAAGAGTTTTCTTTCTTTTCTTCCTCCTCCTTTCCTTCATAGAAAATTGCTTGCTCCTGCTGCTTGGGCCTGTAATCAATCTTAATATTGCCAAACATTCGGTAAAAGTTACATTGGGGCTTGCCTTTGTGGAAACATTTTTCTATATTATGATTAGTCTTCTTGCAAATTTTATAAAAAGGACTAGTACTTTTCTCAACTTTACTTCAACCTTCTTTGTCAAATCGTCACAGTTCTGCTTCTTTTTTGGATTGTACTTCTTTTTGTTAATTGTTAAGAGATTTTTAGAATTCCCATTAGTTCTTGACTAGAAAATTGTCTCTTTGGGATGATATTCACAAAAAAATCATCACTTCTTATCTACATGAAATGATCCAGCTAGATCTTTTATGTAAAGCTTAGAAAGATCTTTCGTCTCCTCGATGATGCAACAATATACTCATAGTTTTCTGTTACACTAAATAGAATCTTGTCCACGACTTGTTAGTCAGAAATTTCATCACCGTTATTTCCCACCACATTAACAATATTCATGACTCTTATGCAATATTCATCTATTTTTTCAGTTTCTATCATCTTCAAATCTTGAAACTCTCTTGTATAGTTTAAAGAGTGATAATGGGTACCTTTTCATCACCATACACCTCTGTTTCGAGAGACTCCCTAGCTTGCTTTGCAGCTTCACAAGTAGTAATTTTTGCAAAATATGCTTTTGAGATTTCAATTTAATTTTTTCTCAAGGCTTATTTATGCATCTTAATGATGATTAGACTTTCAATTTTTCAACTCTTCTACTGAAAGTTCACCACCATCTGTTGTCTCTTCATAGTTATTTGCAATAATAGCCAACAAACCTTCAACTTTGAAACATGTTCTCATTCTTCTCTTCCAGTATTGAATGTCATTTCGATCAGAAAATGGAGTAAGAACACTTGAAGAATCAACACCTTCATTTCTTTTAGATTCCATCAGTTTTCTTTACTTAACCGATGATTAAGAATGAAAAATAGTTCTCCATACCAATTTGAAGGAAAAATAAAAGGAGAATATGTTTCTCAGAGAATGCTCAAGTTGTATTAGACTATTTAAGGTCACTTTAGATGATTACAGTCATCGCTAACACTCTATTTATACTACTCAAAATATCAATTCAATTATCTTGCACAAATAACTAGTTACCTATATCGTTATTCACTTGATACATGCATCACAAATTTCTATAAATTTCATGGAAAACTAAGAGATAACACCAGAAGAATAAACATCAAGTACAATATCTTTGTGAATGCATTAGTTCCAATAGGCCTTAGCTTAACAACCTTAGGTTTTGACAATGATAGCTTTGTCATTGGATAGAAGAACTCCAATATGGACTAAAGTTAGGTTCACAACATCCCAATAATAACAATGTCAGGGAATCATCAATATGATCACCCAAAATAGGGAAATGGGTGTGTCGATCCTAGGAACAAAATTTGAGATCCATTTTAGAAGTTTCATATGATGTTTGTCGATATGATGAAATCTGTTGTAGTAGATTAGATTATAATCATACATATAGTCAATGTCTATGTAAATATGTTTAGAATCTCATGAGTAATCTTGACAGCACCTCTAAAAGGAATTTGAGGCATGTTATATATAAATTTATGAAATATTGTAGTTCAAGACTAAATTTTCAAAGTAGTCCTTACGAGAGAAAATAATAGTTGGTTTACCCATCTTTGCTATTAGTTTTGTTGGCTAAATCATGGGTTTCATCTACTGAGGTGGTGAAACATAGTCAATTTAAGTGTAGAAGTATATGAAGTCCTTCAATATTGGTAAATGAAGATGGGTTCGATTAATCCATGTGGTTTTTTTTATCCAACAAAGCATTATGCATAAGAAAATTACATTGATAACCAAGAAAATTGATGATATCTACTGGATTATGGGTTGGATGGATGGAAATCACACAATAGATCTGGAGATTCGTGAATCAAGTAGGGTGCATTCAAACAGGGTAACAGAGCAAATGTGTTATTATTATTGGAGCAACTGGTTACTCCTCATAATCTTTTGTTGTATGTGTTACCTACACATTTTTCGGCATCTTTAGTGATTAGTTGAAGAACAAATATAAAAAACTTTGGTGATAGATCACCTTGCATTAGGTATTTTAGATATTAGCCTTTCCCATATTGCAAGTAGCGGTTTTTGGTATAGTTTGAGTTCAAAGAAACTTCATTCAGCGCTTTCAATGAGAGTTTTCCCTAGCCTATTAAAATAAATTGGTAACTCAAGGAACCTCAATGAGACTATTGTAAGTATAACTTTGGTCAAAGGAAGGCAGACATAAATATCTATCCGCAACGGGAAATAACATAAAAGAAATACAAACACTGGCATGCTATTTGACCCATGCCTTCAGCATAAAAAAATATGGCCACAAAGGAGATTTCTTCCCTTAAAAATCTACATGAAACAACCAAGTAATAGTCCTTGGGCTTCTTATTGGTATTCACCAATAGTGAGGGGCACTAAGCAAAATAGAGGTCTAATAAATCATAGATGTTATGTACATTCTTGAATCCCTCTAGCTCGACTAATTACATTGTGTGAATTTTGAACTTGACGTTGTCTTAGGAGATGATGTCAAGGTTTCACAACCTGTACCTATAGGTCTTACTAGCATCCATATTAAAGAGTGTCTGTTTTGCATGTCAAACTTTATCAAGCACATTGATGTTGGGAGTAGAATTTATTTTTTATAACATTTTACCAATTAAGTTATTTAACCTTTTTTTCTTTTGTAAGATAATACTGTGAAAAGTGTACTCGTTTTCTACATTGCCCCAACATATTATCAAATCACTAGGAGAAGCGGAAGATTTTTATGTTGTACAACTAAGTTCATAGTTTTGAATTAAAAATGGTTGTACTAATATTTAATCAAACATAAAAACAAACCATCTTTCCTTACAATTTAGAAATAAGAGGGAAAATATAACACATAAAAAAAAATCAAAACACGACAAAAGCTATACAACTTACCATGGTCAAGAGATTTAATACATGTTACTTAACCATGGTTAAGTGAAAAAAAAGTCTATATTCAAATATATGGCAAGCATGTATTTGCTTGGAATGAACATAGGTAATGGATAAACTTTTACAACCAAAAAAAATCTAGTAAAGATTTAAAAAACAACATAAAGGGGTATTGAGTATGAACATGACCCAATGAATACAACTTGTGTACAATGATCCGTAATTTATGTGAAAAAACATACAATATTCTAACCAAAAAGTATTATTTCTTTCTTTTTAAAGAACACTTTCAACTAAAATTGAACAAATAAAATATCTTTATATTTTTCTCATAACTCCAACATAAAGCAACAACAAGAAAAACCTCAACATATAGTCATAAAAACCAAATATTTTGCTTTGGAAATCCTGGATATGAGCCGAGAGAAGAGAGAACACACTTCACAAGATGATAAGTCCCAAAACAAAGAAGATGAAAGTTGTCAAACTTTCACTTGATAAATGTATCACTCTAACCCATTAGTCTTGGTTTCTTCAGAGAGTTACCATCTAGAACATATCTAGTTTATTTTTATTGGGTGCCAAATGAATCTGAAGGCCCATTTATATATATTGAATAATAGAAAAATTTTGTATTGCTGGTGTAGACTTTTAGCGATGGGTATTAGGATTTTACGACTATAATGTTTTTAGCAACCAAATTTCTGCTATTTAAATTATGAATATCCTCTCTAGCTATCATTTTATAAATTCTATTTCTAGAGCTAGAGAAATCCCGGATTAAGGTGATTTAAGTTGCATTGCATCCATTTTTGGCATGGATACTTGTTGAAGTGGTCGGGGAAGCTTGGAAGCCATTGTATTGAAATAAAAATTTTCATGAAATGGCTACCTTGTATATTTAATTTGTAGAATTTGTGCATGTCTTTGTTTGGGTTGTTGCGGGTATCAAATTGTTCCCCATTTTAGGACACAAGCATGGTAAGTCCATTGGGACCTTTTGACAAAGTGAACTTTGGAATTTTTGGTATGGGTCCCACATTCACATTTTGATTCAATTTTAGGTCCATTCGATTCATTGCAAATTTGGTAGATAAATGTTCATAATGACATTGTGGTCAATAATTTGATAGCGTGGCAATATTTCGAGGCATTTCAAAAGTTGATAACCCTTCTATAATGGATTTATAGTGCCCGTGATTAACTTTGAAATATGCTTCAGTCTACTTTCTTGATTGGGTTTTTTAGATAATACTTAGTATGAACTGCATGTAATTTAAGACGATAAATTGGTAATATCTATCCTTATGTTTACTCTATCCTTTTTTTTGTCTCCCATAGGAGCATTTGGCATTTTGTGGATGACGGGATCTGAAGTTTATGCCTTTAGCCATAGTTGTAGTATGCTATCATAGGAGAATTTTGCTTTTTTTTGGGTGATATTATCTAAACTTTATGCTTGTATCCATATTTTAGTATGCCTTAGCATTTGTATCCTTATTAGAATTAGAAATTTTGTTCTTAGACTAGGGTTGACCCTTAGGTGCCTTAGACTGTGTACTTTCGCCCTTGTAGCTGTTGTAAGTTACTCTAACTAGGGCTTTAGTTTGGATTTTTGATAGTGGTTTTGGTGTTTGAGACTTTAGAGGCTCAATATAGTCCGAGGTTAGCACTTTTTATACTCAATCGTAGACACAAGCAATGTGATTGGGGGTAAGGCGTCGTTCCTTGACTTTTTCTCCTCTATTTCTAATTTGGGATATCGTCTTTGTCCATCCGCTTATTGTTTAGCAGTATGTTTCTTATGATCTGTAAGCTATTATGATATTGTTGGACCCGGCGCTGTGTTCGAGAACCAATTGGATCGCAAGTTAGTACCCTCACCCACGGTAGTATGATCTGGGTAGATATATATTTATTTGGTTGTGAGTGAATTTTTTGAGTAATGGGGATGACATTCATTGCATTGGTTGTTCATTCACACGTGTTTTATGGTATGATCAACGTTCATGCATTGTTACACGATGATTGATCATTCATGGAAAAGGACTATTTTCTATTGGTCACTGTTCTAAATTAGTTTTAGCAGGATTTGTACCACCTAGATTTACTGATTTTGACACTTATTGAGGCCTCATTGACATTCTGCTTTATTACTTGATATATTGGAGGCATGTGAGATATGCTCAGTTTTTACTTGACTAGTCAGCGTATCAACGTCCTTTCCTGCTATGGCTTTAGTTACTCATTTCTCATGTACCATAATGAGTTGATTCCTACTAGTCGTAGATTTAAGGTTCGCTCATGATGCAGTGTATATGGGTTTCCTGCGTCCCCTATAGGCCCCTCTTTCCATGAATACCATAGTACCAAATGAGGGAGCTCTAAGAGTCGTACCTTGCTCCTATAGCAGGGAGGCAGGTCTATTCACTTGGTTTTTGATGGTTCTACTGTATAATTTTCATTCATATGAATTACTTATCATCTATATACTTGTTTGTTGATTGCACCCTCCGACTTTATGGGTGAGGATTGGGTTTTGTTTGTTGTTTGTACCTACTAGGCTAATGAGGGTTTGGTTAGGTTATTATTTGATTATATCCTTTTTCTATGATATTGTTGATTTGATAATTGTTAAATTGTGGGTTTAGATTTGTGGTTGTTAGGCCTCCTAGCCTTTGTAAGTTGATTGTTGTATGTTAGTTTCTTGTGAATAGGTTGTTGGCTTGTATCTCTTGTAAGGTCTTGACTCGGTTCCTTATTTCTTGTGTCCTACTTCTTCTCCTTTTTGCTTGTTTATCATATTATCAACTAGTGTTGGTACTTGTACATAAAAAATGTATTATTTCTGAATTAAAGCTAAGTGTCAACACTACATGGACACAAATTGATCTTGCAAGAAAATCAATTTTGTCATCAATAGGATCAACTAGTGTTGGTTCTTATGCTAAACAAACACTCGATGGACACAAATAAATTATTATAAAATCAAAGCTATGTATTAATACTAGATGGACACAAACACATTAGAGAACAATACTTGAACTTTAGAAATTTAGAAGCATCAATCCTTGTGTCCTACTTTGATGAAATAAGTAGTATAGGCTTGTATCAATTTTTTTAGATGTTGAGCTTCCTCACTTGCCTAGCATGAAAAGAAAGAATTAAAAATTTATTTAGTGGTCATTATAGAGAGATTTCAGTCATTAGTAACCGTTGAAAATTAGTAAACACCTAGCCTTGACACAAGTCGGTCAGGATAGACACAAGTAATCTCTTCCTCTTAGTGACTCGAAGGATTAATAATCCACCAACTTGATCTTGTACATCACCACCCCTACTATTTCTATATTACAATAATTAAAAAAATAGGAATAAAATTTTCATAATTAGGAGGGAGATCTAGAAGCAGAAGAAGTAATTCATTAACCACTCACCCAACTACTACTTTTCTCCTTACTTATATTGTAAGTATTATTATTATTCTTTGATAATAATTGAAGACACAATAATCATGATAGACTAATAAAGTTTTGATGCTATAAAGCTTACTGCATAACTGTTTTGGAAACATTAATTTGACTTGTAATTTGACTCTCTTCTCAACACTTGCCAACGAAGATGATTCATCTTTTGTGCTGTATTTTTTGTAATTTAGGGAGTGTAATGGCATTTTAATATTTACACAGAAACTCAGTTTTTGTATATAAATGAAAACACCATGAAAAAAAAATAAACTGACCCTATAAATTGACTTCTACGACTGAGAGTTGTGCGATGACGAGCTTGTGAAACTGAGAGCTGCGACGTCCTTTGCTCTCTGCTGCTGCCGAACTTTGCGACCTGCTATTGAGGTGCGCCTGTTGGAGATGGTCGTGTGGCACCGGTCAGGGATGGGTGGGGTGGGCGCCGGTCTTGGAAGGGTTGGTGGGCGCCGGTCGGGGAAGGGTGGGTGGGTTGAAATGAGAGAGAGTTTAGGAGTGAGAGTTAGGGCTTTGATATTATCATTCTTTTAAAAAAGAAGTGTTAATTTACCAACCATGGGATGCCAGTATCTTTTAAAATAATAATCTATATTTAAAATTAATAAATACGAATATCGTGAAGTCAATATTATTTAAATAAAATAACAATTTAAATATACCGATCTCTTAAGGTTGGCATTTATTAATTTATTCTAATATAAACTTACCTATTGAGGTCGATTTTATTAATTAAACTTACACACACACACACATACACACACACACACACACATATATATATAAATTTAAATTAACTACACATCAACAAAAATTTAATTTTATAAATTTAAATTATATACTCCTAATTATATAAATTTATTTTTATCGATCAACAGAAGTTTATCAATATCAAATTTAATATATAAATATCCTTGAATTGATCATCGCATTTCTTTAATTGATAATGTACTTCATATCTGAATTACTAATAAATATATAGGACTTGATTTGTTAAACTACTCGAGGAGTATATAATTAACGTATTTCATGCTCTGATTAATTATTCTTTACATGTCATTGCCTATGATATGATCACTATACTTGACATCCATTTAAGATCAAACGTAACAATCTTTATAGGACTTGCTTTGTATAGTACTTTACGATGTTCTATTGTCTATTTCATAAAACAAGATAAGACATTGAAGGTTATACATACTAATAATTAAACAATTAATTATAAATATAAGATTGTAATGACTGTTATCATGACATTTCTACGAGTATCATCTCGCATTTCATACTCGGATGGATTATATGTTAGCTCTTCACCTCAACATCATTGCATGAGATATTAAGTTTATGATTTCACGACGAACTGATAGAATATTACGATAGAAACATAAGTATAATTATCTTATAATTAATTTCAACGTAGTTTCATACTCTAAATATGGATTATTGATTTTTTTTTTGTTTATTCCATGAATTCTAACTTTTTATTTATAAAAGTATACAAATTATTATACTTTTAAAAAAAATTAATTGTAGGTGTAAAGTGAAAATTTAGTATTATGCACAATAGCAAAATTATGATTAATAGGAATATTTTAAGCAAACCGAACTCCGGATGTCGCTTTTATTAAAAGTAATTAGATTAAATAAAAACTACCAGCCGTATGAGGTTGGTATCACATTAAATTTTAAGATAAATAATAGTAATCATGTTAATTAAATAATACTAGCATTGAGAAGTCGGTATTTTATACTAATTCATTTTTTAACTTATATAAAACCGTCATAAGGAGGATGATTTATTTAAAATTAATTGAAAATAATATTTATTAATTTTCTGGAAGTCTCTATATAAATATTTTAATGAAAATTAATTTAATTACATACTATATAATTTTACCGACTTCCGGAAGTCGATATTATAATTTTTTTGTTTATTATTTTACACAAAACCGTCCTCTGGAAGACTATTTAAATAAAATTAATTCAAAATATTTCTCAATTTTGTTTATATTTAATTGAGAAAAAATAAAATATTATTATTTATTTAATACTGAAATAAGAGGTCAGTTTTGGTTGTATTTAATTTTTTTCGGGAAATATTCCGACCTCCTGAGATCGGTATTTAGTTTTTCCACTTTATTTTGCATAATACTACCCACTCCTTGTAGTCATATTTCTATTTTATTTTTATTTTTTATTCTTTTAAGAAAACCGACCTTTGGAGGCCAGAAATTACTGATTCCATTTGAGGTCAGTAATTATTAGGTCGCAATTTACTGTTTGTTTTGTAGTGGGTGTAATTATGGTTGTGGATGTACTGATGTAACATATTGCTATTCTAAAGAACTAGAAAGAGTCACTTTTGGAAAGAATGAAAAATCTGGGAAAATTGGTAAAGTTATGTTAAATGTGAGTTTTGGGTCACCTTCAAATGACTATAACTCCTAACTCAGGATGACTTAGGGTTTCTACAAGATACCCTAGGAATATCTTTGAATTATCTTTCCAACTCTGCCGAGTTTTCTCAATTCCAAGTTCGTATGAGTGAGATATGTCCATTTGAAGTTGGTTGTCTAGATAAGGAAAGTCAAAAACCGAATTTTGGAAGGGCGGTTTGGTCTTTTCCATACCCAATTATTTTATTTCATTTTTAGTAATTTAATTGGGGTCTAATCAACATTAGATCAGTTTACGCATTTACGAAAATACGCTAGGGCTTGGATAAGTGAGAAAAGAGGAGAAAGGAGAACAAAGGTTCAAGATTCGTCAAGATCGTACAAGTTTGGTTGTGGATTTCGCCAAGGATTTAATCCTACGAGGTATGTGAGATCACATAGTGTTGGGTTAGTTCACTGACACACCAATCATGATTCAATTCAAAGTACTTGTGTTTTTTTGAAAGAAAGGAGTATGATTTCTTGATTAAATTTGTTTAAGTTTCTTGTTGTTGAAGTTTCTTGAGTTTGATTCATGAAATTAGGTGTGATTTCGAGTAGAATATTACATATATCGAGGATATAGTCCATTCTAAGTTTTTGGGGAAATAAACCATTGAATTTAGAGTGTTTAGAGTTGAAAAATGAAGAAAATTCACAATTTCTTGGGAAGGGGGTTGGGATGCCGTGCCTCTCATAGCGCCTCAAAAAGGGTTTTGAAATTTGGGCTTTGGAGTGCCGCGGTAGTCAGAGTGGCCCAACCCAGGTTCTGTACTTGACCCTCTGGCGCCCAAAGCCTCTCAGAGCGAATGCTAGTTCATCCACATTTTCCCACTTCTTTCCGTACTAGTTCCCTAGCAACGTACCTAAGTTTTCTAGTTGATATCTACACTCTAAGGTATGTCCAAACATCACTAAATCATCCATAAACATGAGAGCATGAACCATGAATCAATAATTCAATGCAAGGAAAGTCAATAATCAAGTCAAGAGAAGTTCATTGAGTTCTCCAAAAGTCTTTTACAAATGTTTTAACTTTGTTTTAAGGCTTGAGTTTTGAGTTGAGTAAGGAGTAAGAGTAAAGTTCATTTCTCAAAAGATTATATGAGAACTAAGTATTCCTAAGTGTTGAAATGTTTTCACATTTTAATAAGAGAGGAAACACTGATTTCCAAGAGAGCCTTTGAGCTAGTTTTTGAGTAATTATCTCAAATCAAAGAAAGAGTTTTGTTTTTAAAACATATGAGCTGAGTATGTTGTGGGAGTAGAATTGAGCACCGCTATGGGGGCGAGTTCATAATAAGTCAAATCTCCATAAACCATGTAGCCATCATGGGTAGAAATGATCATACTTTTTAGATGATTCCTTAGTGCTTTTTAGAATAGACTAGTGGATCCACTTAGTTGAGGCATTCTATATCACGGAAAGGTATAGGATAGTTCTCGAAGTGTGGACGAGACGTTGTATCATCACTTAGGCTCATAGTGATGGTTTTCGATAAGAGAAGCTCCTATAATATTATATTATTTTATATGTAAACTGAGTTGTTATCATATTTATTGAATGCATTGAGTTGTGATTTCCTATTTTAAATGCTTCGTATAAACTGCACCTTTATTGTTGTTTTTACTTCGCATTTGAGTTGAGTAAAAGAGTTTAATAAAGATAAGGTAAGTGTTCTTTTCAGATTTCTTCCAATCTTATGTCATGTTTAGTTTTCCCCTCGCATGCTTGCACATTTAATGTACCCACGCCATTTGGCTTGCATCATTTTATGATGCAGACTCAAGTAACGAGGATCAGTACCCATTGCCTCGTTGATCTAGTTGAGCACTTAGAGTCAGTTAGTGAGCCTCCTTGCTTTTTGGAGGATCCCTTATTATCTTATTTTAGTATTTCAGTTGTTAGGATGATCGAGGGTCTTGTCCCGACATCCCTCTTTGTTTTAAAAGCTTCATACACAAGTAGTTATAGTTCTTTAGTCTTGTATTTCAGATGTTTTTTCTATAAGACTTGAGTTTCCACTTTGGCTAATTTGAATCTTATCTTTAAACGTTCTAAGTTTATTTGAGACAAATGTTTTTAAAGTGCAATTGAATTCTTGTATTAATGCTTTAGTCTTCCGCTATAAGTTAGGCCAGGCCAAAGATTTGCTTGGGGCCAGTAATGGTTCTCGAGTGTCAGTCTTACCCAGGGTGTAGGCTCGGGGTGTGACAGGCTTGGTATATAAGCACAGAGTTCAAGAGTCTTAGGAAGTCTATGAAGCTGTGTATGTAGAGTCCTAGTTATTAGTGTGAAGCGAGCCACATCTCTAATTAGGAGGCTATAACTTTTTGAAAATTCCTTCACTTCCTTCATACTCATTTTGTGCAATAGTGTTAATCTCTATTAAATTTCCTTCTAACTCGTGCTTGCGCGTGTCTTTTAGTTAATCATGCCTCCACGAAGAGCTTTTAGAGGTCTTCCTACTAGGCGAAACATTGAGGAGCAATGGGTACCAAATGCACCTTCAGTGTAAACTCAAGGAGTGGTCACCAATGCTGAATTTTGAGAAGCAGTCCGAATGCTAAGTCAGGTTGTGACCAACAAAGTTTGGTAACAAAGAGGGACTGGATAGGAAGTGGCTGATACTTAAAGGATGCGAGAGTTCTTGAGGATGAATCCTCTGAGCTTCACTGGTTCAAGCACTACTGAGGATCCAGAAAATTTTGTTGAGGAACTGCAAAAGGTATTTGAGGTTATGCACGTTGCCAATGCTAAGCGAGTGGAACTAGCTGCATATCAACTGAAGAATGTTGCTAGGACTTAGTTTGACCAGTGGAAGAATAGTAGAGCTGAGGATGCACCAATTCTGAGTTGGGCCATATTTGAGAAGGATTTGTTGGGATGTTTCATTACCCATGAACTCAGAGAAGCCAAGGTACATGAATTCCTTAATTTTAAGCAAGATTCACTAACTGTTCAGGAGTACAACTTACAGTTTACCCAACTTTCCCGGTATGCTCCAGAGATTGTTGCAGATATTAGGAGTAGGATGAGTTTGTTCCTGGGCTATCTCGTCTGTCGAGTAAGGAATGTAAGGTTGCGATGCTAATTGGTGACATGGATATAGAAAGGTTTATGGTTTATGTGCAGCAGGTTGAGGAAGAGATGCTTAGGGATAGGGAGGAGTTTAGAAACAAAAAGGCTAAGACAGGGAATAAGTCCGGGCAACAAAGGAGTAATGTGAACCGTTCTTTCAGCAAAAGCAAAATGAACCTGCTCCATTATTTTCTAGTGCACCTACACCTAGGAATAGAGGTGAGTACAATAGTCACAATTCACAACACTTCAGAGCTAGACCTGCACAGTCTCGGGGTAGTGTGGCACAAGGAGGTAACTGGGCTCCTGCATGTGCTAAGTGTGGTAGGAATCACCCAGGTAAGTGTCGCAATGGCTCTAGAGGTTGTTTCAAGTGTGGAAAAAAGGATCATTTCATGAAAGAGTGCCCCAAGAACTGCCAAGGTAATGGGAATTAGGGAAATGGAGCCCAATTTTCATTACTTGCTCCACCAGACAGGGTTGTACCTAGAGGAGCTACTTCCGGTACTAGTGGAGGAGCAAACCACCTATATGTTATCACTGGCCGCCAAGAGCAAGAAGATCCGCCAGATGTTGTCACTGGTATGATCAAAGTGTTTACTCTTGATGTTAATGCTTTTCTAGACCAAGGAGTGAGTTTATCTTTTGTAACCCCCTATGTTAAAATGAATTTTGATATTCTTCATGAGAAACTTTGTGAGCCCTTTTGTGTTTGTACACCCATTGGGGGGTCTATTCTAGCTGAGCAATTCTATCATGATTGTGTTATTTCCATCAATCACAAGAACAACATGGCGGATTTTGTTGACTTAGACATTGTATATTTTGATGTCATTCTCGGTATAGACTGGCTTATGCCTGTTATGCCTCTATTGATTGTAGAACTTGAGTTCTTAGGGTCCAAATTCCTAATGAGCCAGTTACAGAGTAGAGTAGCAGTTCAGCAGTGCCTAAGGATCGTTTCATTTCGTACCTTACGATGATAAAGTTAGTTTCTAAAGGTTGTGTCTATCACTTAATCAGAGTTAATGATTCTTGCGTTGAGACACCTCCTATTAAATCAGTTCCAATTGTGAGTGAGTTTCCAGAAATCTTTCCAGATGATCTACCCGGAGTCCCTCCTGAGAGAGAGATAGACTTCGTTATAGATATTCTTCTTGATACTCATCCAATATCTATTCCTCCATATAAAATGGCTCCAGCATAGTTGAAAGACCTAAAAGAACAGTTGAAAGATCTCCTTGATAAGGGTTTTATTCAACTAAGTTTCTCACCTTGGGGCACTCCAATCTTATTTGTGAGGAAGAAAGATGGTTCCCTTAGGATGTATATAGACTAACTCCAATTTAAAAAGGTTACCATCAAGAATAAGTATCCTCTTGTGAGAATTGATGATCTTTTCGATCAGCTTCAGGGTGCTACTTGTTTCTCTAAGATAGACCTTAGATCAGGCTACCATCAGTTAAGAGTAAGGGATTGTGATATTCCAAACACAAGATTTAGGATCCGTTATGGTCATGATAAGTTCCTAGTTATGTCCTTAGGTTTGACCAAAGCTTCTGCAGCATTCATGGACTTTATGAATAGAGTATTCAATCCATATTTAGATATGTTTTTTACCGTATTCATTGATGACATACAAATCTGTTAGAGGAATGACGAAGATCATGCTTGCCATATCATAATAGTTCTCCAAACTCCAAAGGATAGGGAGTTGTCACTACACCATTTTAGGCCTATGGCCAGCCCGGTAAAGTGTATCCTAAACTAGCAAAAAGTGTGGCCTTTGATAAAATGCCACACCTTTTGACTTTAAGCAACACTTTTTAGGGGGTGGCCTAAAAAAGCATAACCTTTGACTTTAGACCACACTATTGAAGTGTCGCCAAAGCAGCAACACTTAAAAAGCATGGCCAAAGAGGTTAAAGGCCACACTTTGGAGTATTTCATTAGCAACACTTTTATCTGAGTATACTACACTTAAAAGTGTGACCTTTGCATAGTTATTGGTTACACTTTAAAAGTGTAGCCTTTCATATCTCACCTACAACAACACTTATAAAGTGTAACTTTTCTTATGTACAAGATAAAATTTATAAACAATAAGCCACACTTTTGAAGTGTTGCAATGCTGTGTAGAATTTTTGTAGCCACAATTTAGCCACACTTACAATACAATTTAGTTTACATATAATTAATAATCACAATTAAATATATATTAGTGATATAGAGCACAAAATTAGCTTATAAATAATTTGAAAGTATATATTTCAAATTAAATAAACTTTGAGAACATGTCCCATACATATAGAAAGCAATTGCTTAAAGATCTCTACTAGCAATACATTCCACAGAACCAAATGTATTCAAACAACATTTATGATAATAGTACAAAAACTCTTTATCATTCACTAGAATAGATTGAGTTTACGTCTGTCCTCTATTCATCAAATTCAATCAGCAGCATTTTCCTGCACATTCAAAAGTAAATTATAAGTTAGAGAATCATGCATTTCATATGCTCACTATATTGTTCAATTCCTAGCCCCTTCCCAACCCCTTCACAGTTAAATGATCCCCAAACATGTACAAAAACTATAAAATATGGGAGAAAACAATAGGGCATGCATTCCAAGACTGCCATAGTACGAAAATATGAATGATAGAAAAAATCTGGGAGAAAACAATAGGGAAACAGTCAAATGATTCCAAACATGTACAAAGCAGACCCAAAATGCACGATGAAATCTAGAAGAAAACAATAGGAAAACATACAACTGTATAAAAAACATGTAATAAGTTCATCACAAACATGGGAATTTCTTCACTGCCGTATTATCAAAAGAAGAAAGGATTTATACATTCTCTTGGAGAAATGAAACTAAAATTGGTCATCAAACTAAGCAAACTGATTTGGAACCCCATCCATTATTAGGCACATTAGAGAATATTCTAGTGGTGCAAATTGCAGTAGGATATTACTCACTGTGTCACATTTTATTAGAGAAGGACAATGGAATGAAACTTCGTAAAGCCAACATGCCCCACCACTAATAATTCCCCTTATTCTTAACACCAAATAGCAATTGCAAGAAGGAGAGAATTGTTACTTTTGGAAGAGAACCTACAGATTGTTCTTGTTGTAGCAAACTTGGAACTAATTCAATTAATCATGTCTTTGTGTCTGGGCACTTTGCCAATTATATCTAGAAATTCTTGTCACATTCTCTGGGAATTACTCACAGATACATTCCTCTAAGATATACACTGATGGGGTGATGGAGTATGCAATCTAATTCTGAGGTTCATAAACTTATTCTTCAAACTCTAGCCTTATTATCATTTGTTGGAACTTTTAGATGAATAGGTGATATGCAAAATATGGAGGCAAAAAGTCTACCAGTGTAAGGGTTGAATTCCAGGTCTTTAAAGATACTAGAAGACTCTGTATGACAGTCTATCCCTACATAAATTCACCTTGTAATTGGGGAGAGTTTATGTTGTTGATAGAAGGATGCGGACAACTGGAATTGGCATAACAACCAGGCTAATAGTCAGGCATCTTTACGTGGACACAGGTGTAGCTATTCACCAAATGGCTCAACAACAATGCCGAAACTCCATGGAAGATTCCACACACCATCAACGAGTTCAGGAACACTGCTGGACAACTGTAATTCTTTAGGTATACACAATCTTATTCTAACAAGAATTATTATACACTGTAAAGGAAAACTCTGTCAAACCAGGAGCCCAGATCTTTCCCCCAACAAGAATCATTCCAGAGCCATACAAGGAAAAAATGAACACCAATAATGCAAGGCAACACATTAGACAGTTTCCAGAACAACATCAATCAAGTCAACAATAAGAAGAGATATAGAAGCAACAAAACAACAACTACCTTGGATATCGATAACAATATACAAACTATTAACAGAGAATGCTACATAAAAAATACCTTTTGAAGAACTGGATTATGATCTGACTCTAAAGAATGTGGAAGATCTGTGCCTCTTACAGCTTGTGCGCTACTTGCATCAACAGGTGAAGCATTGTTAGATCCAACACTCCTTGGTATATCTTGAAAATTCAATCCAGGGTTGTTTTGCAGTAGTTGAGTGAGTAAATGTCGCATTTCATCTCTGAGTTCTTTCTTTAGAGAAGTGATTTCATTCGCATGCTTTTGTTTTAGATTGTTAATTTCCTCATCTTTCTTCAAAGAACTTGTTGTCAATGATCTACCATAGCACCTAAGTCGACTAGACTGCTCCTTTCCAAACACTGCCCTAAATGCATCATCATCTATTTCCTAGAATTTTGGCGATTCTGAAGTTATGCCTATTGAATAAAATTGGCATCCATTGTGAACTATAAGTACTATTTCATTTCTAGCTAAAATGAGTTTATGATTCATATTTTTAACTTTAATTGACATCCCTTCCTAGCAAACTGTCTAGCATCTCAAGCATTTTAAAATAAAATTGTCACCCCTCCTTAACAAATCAACAGTGTTATGATGGCGATCAATAACTAAAAAAATCTAACAACTTTTCCTGGCAAACAATTCAGTGACATCGACAAAGAATTGATATCTCCTCTCAATATATAAATGTTAAGTCTGAATTAAATTCACTACTAATCCTCTTTATAAAACATACTATTACAACTTGCATATCAACCTGGATTTCCTTCCCTATCTTGGTATGAGTTGAAATAAACATTTCAGACTTTGATGGTTCTTCGTTGTTGTCTTTCGCTACATGCTAAAGATTATATCAAACGACATAAAAAAAAAGCATCAATATGTTCTAATAAAGTACAAAAAATGAAATTCAGATTTTTGAAGATAGATTAGCTAAGTATTACCAATACCATGCGTACTCTTGCAAAATTGATAGGTCCTACTGGATGCCTCCACTTTTGATTTTTCCTGTTTCGAGAAATCATATCACATATGGCCTATTATTAAATAAAAAGAGATAGTTGAATTGATAAATGAAAAAAAGAATAAATATGATGCAAAATATGTCGATGAGTAGAAATGCATTATTTTAGCCTTACTTGAACAATTGTATGTTTTCAATACTCGATTAGCTGGCGGAAATGATTATCTGGAATGCCATCAGGACGCTTTGCTAGCATATCCTCAAGGGTACTATTTTTATCAAAAAAAAATTCTCTTTAATTTTTTGCTTGTGTCGCCTCCAAGCATCACGAAGACCAGTCATCACCCACTTCTTTCCTTCTGCAGGAATTAGAAATTTGGACTATGCAAAATAAAAAATATTTAGCTTCAGTAAGTAAAAACAAAAAAATAAAATATGCAATCTCAAAAGTCATTGTTCTTACATTGATATATTCCCACATGCGCTTTTTAGTATCATTTGGCACTGCATGCCAACTAGTGTATATCAAGCTGATGAATCTAGGATTCCTTGCAATTGTTCCTATAAAGTTGCTTAATTCTAGCACTATCTTATTAGTTTCTCCCACTACTTGTCCTTTATCAAATGTCACCTCCTTTATTTCTTCCAAATTTCTTGCGTGAATATTTTTACATGTTGTTTGTCCTCAAACATTTTTTGGCTTTGATATTTCTAGATTGATGTAACAGAAAGGAAATAAGAAATTTATTTTATAACGAGTAACAAATCTTACAAGGTTTAAGACATACCTTTTGTACTACAACCAATCCTTTGTTGTGCTCATTAATAATAGGAGCATGCATAAAATTGACATCAGTTATTGTGTGGTTATCACGTTTTGTTTCATCATCTATGCTTATCCCTTGATTTTTCTGAAATTGAACAAGACTATTAGATGGTATGACTGACTTCCTCTTTACCTGCTTGCAATTTGGTAGGTCATGAATATCATGCTAATTGTGTATCCGTTGGTTATCCAGAAATTGATCAATACTGGTGGATGGTCGGACCGATTTCCTCTTCACCTGTTTGAATTTAAGTAGATCCTCAATATCATGTTGTACCTCTCCATTATCTAGTGTTGTTCCAGTCACATGTACTGAAGCAGTAATACGTTCCTTGAAAGACGTTTGGAACCTAGAGTTTTTCATAGGAAGTTTAATTCCTTTATCTTGAATGGACTCGCCAGATTGAAATAACCTCTATTTAGTTTGTCCTTTCCCTGCAATCATATGTGAGGTACTAAGCTCTTCCCTTGAAGACGATTTAATTACTGATTTCTGCCCAAGCAATTTACTCTTTCCTTGTTGTGGCATGAAATCCTTATAATTCTTTCTTTTATGTGCTATTGGTGCTCGATCTTTCATAGCTCTATCATTGCGTTCAGTTGAAAGTTGTTCTCTCTTAGTCTTGAATTTGTTGGCCAATTCAGCACTTTGGTATTGCATATCAAATTCCAGATTCTTCAATCAACTTTGAGCTTTGTATGGAGTCAAAACCTTTTTCATTAGTATTGTTGATTGATTCATTCTTTCCATGGAGTAATTTAGCCTACAAAATAATAATTCATGAGATAATAAGAATAAAGTTTCCTTGGATTAATAAGGTTCCTTATCAATGGAAAGGAATGGTGGCCCTGCTACAGTCATACAAGCCTACTCTATACTATGATGTAGTGAACTGGAAATCACCTGAAATGGGTTGGATCAGGTGTAATACTGATGGAGCGAGCAAATGAAATCCACACCAAAGTTCTTATGTTTTCTGCATCAGAAAGCACACTAGTCAGCCACTTTATGTAGAAGCGCAAAGTATATTAGTGACTACCAACATGGATGCAGAATCAATGGCCATCTGGAATGCTTTACAATATTGTTTGAGCCAAGGATTCCAACAAGTGAGTCTGGAAACAAACTCTCATACTTTGAAAACATATTGGTAAGAAACTGGAAAACTCCTTGGAAATTATTGGAAAGAGTAGAAGACATTCAGGAGATTATTTCCCACATGGATGTTACAATCAAGTATATTTTTAGTAAAGTTAATTAGCTAGCAAATTACATTACTAATGTTGCGATAAACAAAGTGGAAAAGCAACAAGTCCAAAACTTTAATCAGCTACCAAGCATGGGAAGAAGAATTCTTAATATTGACAAACAACATATTTCTTCAATCAGAGTTAAAACAAGGAAGATTTACATCAACAACAACGACTAACATGCTTGCTTAAATATTTTAAGCCACTGAGTTCCACAACAATACCTACAGAGAAGTGTGGTACAAACCTTTACAACCCAATAGTAATTGTGTGGTATTATTGAGAACAAGTAGTGGACTAACGATTAGTTTCTAGAAAGTGAAGGGAGTAATATCAATAGAGGACTAACTTCACAAAAAGTACCAATAATGTTGCAGAGTTCACTATGCTGCCCCTAATGTCCACTACCTGATAATACTAAGAAAAATTAAGTATTTACATAGAAATCACAATTCATATATACATATCAGAAAGCAGTTTGATGATTGTACCAGGAATACTTCAGAGATTACTAACCTTTAGTCAGATAAGTTTATGTCAATAAACAATCAAATAAATAATAGTAAGTTAGAATTGCAGGTTATTCAACAATCAGGTGCATGAAATAAGCCAAAAAAATACTTAAATATTGTAGTGATTTCATCTTTAATTCCACATATTAGATATCTTAATGTGTTTGTACCAAAAAAAGTAATTAAATAACAAAAACAGTAAGTGAGCACTATATGGTCATCACAAAAATAAGGAAACTCATGGAGAGTCATCAATAAACTCTTCTTCATACTCATCTTCAAGCTCATCTTCAAACTCCTTTTCATACTGATTTTCAGACTCATCTTCATACTCATTTCCAGACTCATCTTCAAACTCATCAGCAGACTCATCTTCAAACTCCTCTTCCTTGACTTCAAGTTGTTGAGTAATAAATTGCTCCGAAGGCACATCAATAATTGTTTCTCATACATCAGTTCTTGTTAAGAGAACTTCACAATTATCTTTTGGTATAGATGGTCCCATCAAATGATTAGATGGCTTGTTTTCATAACTTTGTGGGAAATTAGATTCAACTTGATCACCCATGTTAAACAATCTCGCGGAACAATATTCATAACATAATGTTTATCTTGGTCATATGGATCTTGCACATAGAAGCTTGGTGTACTTGAGATCCAAGCACAAAAGGCTCTTCCTGAGAATATCTCTTGTTAAATAGACATAAGTAAGGCCATAAGTATCATTTTCAACCTCATACCAATCACACTTAAATAGAACAACCTTAAAATGATTGTAATAGTCTAACTCAACAATATCAACTATTCTACTATAATAAGTCAAATCTGCAGGAATCAAATTTTTGTCCTTTGAGCTTGTAAATCTTGTACTTTACGCAACTAGTGGAACACCACTATTTTGTGTTTTACGCATTGCATCATGTTGCCTAAAATGGAATCTATATCCATTGATGAGATACCCAGAAAATATTTTCGCAACAGCATTTGGTCCTCTAGACAATTGTTTTATCAAATCAGGCACATCCTCTTTCAAAGCACGAGTTCAAACCATTGAGAGAAGTTTTGACAATGATTCTTGGCCTTTCTCCATTTAGATCTTCATGGCTGATTATTAACCTCTTGCTCATGCTCTCTACACAACATGTACTTTTTTTTGTTAAAACAATAAATAAAATATGTTAACAATTAATTATACAAAAAGAATACTATATTAAATTTAAGGTACATAATATATTCTTGAACCTCATCACAATTTCCCAATAAGTATGCATGTGCTTGACTTAGTGAGTTCCTATCTAAAATGAATGGATTTGTTTTCTTTGAACCTAAAGGAACTCCTCTATTAGGAAACAAACTCATAATTTCTGCATCCCTTGGTTCATTCATCATTATATCGGGTTCTGTTAAATTTGGTGCGCACACTCCCATGCAAATATTTGGAGAACAAATTCATACAATCTATTCCAACTAGTGTCTTTGCTATGCAACTTTCTGGATAACGTCTGTTGTGGATATATGATTTGAATGTATCTATTTCTCTTTCAGTGGAATACATCCATCGATTTTGAACATGACCTCCTAATCTGAGTTCATTCGTGAAATGAATAGGCAAATGAATCATTATATCAAAAAATGAAGGAGGAAAAATTCGCTCCAACTGATTTATTGTTTTTATGATCTCTACTTCTAAGCTCTCCAGTGCCTCCAATGTGATTTCTTTTTGACACAAACGACGGAAGAAGGAACTAAGACTAATCAATGGAATAGCCACATGATCAGGAAGAATGCTTTTAATTGGTATTGGAAACAAGTAATGTAACATGAAATGAGCATATGGGTTTTATAATTAGACAATTTTCTTTCATCCAAGTGCACACACCTAGATATATTCGAGGCACTACCATCATATAGCTTGGCTATCTTTAAAACTCCACAAAAAATTGATTTCTCTCCATTTGTCATTCAGAAGCATGCTTTTGCAAACTTTGTTCTCTTACTATCTTCTGTATCTTTAGGATGAAGGTTCTTTCTGATTTCCATATCATTCAAATCATACCGAGCTTTTGCATGATCCTTTGTTTTGCCATAAATATCCAAAAGAGTTCCAAGTATGCTATCAACTATGTTATTCTCTATGTGCATTACATCAAGGTTGTGGTGTAACAAGTTGTTCTGCCAATAAGGTAATTCAAAAAGGATTGACTTTTTTTTCCATGGGCCATCATTTGATCTCTTTCTCTTCTTTCCAAACACATTTTCAAAATCTTGTAAGCTATTAAGCACATCAATTCCCTTTAAGAAAGGTGGAGGAGGCCTAAATTCAGTTTTTCCACTGAAAGATCTTTTGTTAGATGTCCATGGATGATCCATGGGTAGAAAAACACGATGATCCATATAACACATTTTTCAACTATGTTTAAGATAGCGAGAATTAGTACCATAGTTACAACAAGGGCAAGCAAACTTTCCTTTTGTACTCCAACCAGATAACATAGCATATGCAAGAAAATCATTGATTGTCCACATAAGAGCTGCCCGCATTTGAAAATTTTGATTTCTTGAAGCATCATATGTTTCAACCAAAGAATCCCACAATAATTTTAACTCATCTATCAATGGTTGTAAGTAAATATCAATGTTATTTCTAGGTGATCGCAGCACAGGTATAAGTAAAGAATGTATAGAATACTTAGATTTCATGCACATCCTAGGCAGTATATTATACACCATCAACATAACTGGCCATGTGCTATGTGATATACTCATGGTTCAAAATGGATTGAACTCATTACTTGACAAGTAGAGTCTCACATTGCGACAATCTAGTGCGAAATCTGGATGCAACCTATCAAAATCATTCTATGCTAGACCATCAGTGGGATGCCTTAACTTTCCATCTTTAGAACGCTCCTCTTCATGCCACCTCAAAGAATCTACCGTCTTTGAGCACATACATAACCTTTTGAGTCTAGGAATTAATGAAAAGTGTCTCAAAGTCTTTGCTGAAACTCTATGTTGGTTTTTTGAAGGCTCAAGCTCGCTATCAACTTCGAGAGATTTAATATATCGTGAAGCTCCACAAGTATGACAAAATTCATCATCTTTATGATTATTCTTGAACAACATGCAACCATTGGGACATGCATCAATTTTCTCATAATCAGGACCTAGATTCTTAACCATAGAATTGGTTTTATTGTAAGACAGAGGAATGTTCAACTCGGGCATCACCCCTTTTAATAACTCTAAAAGAGAAGTGAATGATTCATTGCTCCATCCATGCAGACAATTCAACAAATATAAACGAAGTGTGAATGATAATTTAGAGAATCATGTACAACCAGAATATATTTCTTGGTTTACCTCTTCAAATAAGTTATAGAATTTCTTGGCATCTTCATTTGGACCATCATAAACTCCTTCAGCTTATGCAACATCTCTAAATTGATCATTCAACAACCCATCAATATCATCACGCGAGTAATCCGTATCATCTTCAACATTCAAGTTGATATCCCATTCTCGGTGATTGATCTATCTAGTATAACCTTTAACAAATCCATAGCATATTAGATGATCATATACTACATTCCTTTGAGTCCAATGAATATTACAACATTTTGCACATGAACATTGAATTTCCTCTCCTTAAGGATCTCCATAAGAGTAAGCAAAATTTTGGAATGATTTAACACCAGCAATATACTCTTTGCTATACCTTGATAAATCCATCCAATCCTTGGATGATATATTTGAATTCCTAGAAGATGATATTAATATTTAATCTTTCAGTAACAATCATTAAATCATTAACTACAAAAATGTATGTCATCAGAATCAAAATCATGTGTTATGAGATGATCACATTCATAGTGAGTTTCAAATTTCGAGTACCTTGTTACCATTCTTGTTTGTAATATATACATAATAATAACTATAAAAATGTACTTCATTATTTCAAGGATGAAATATAGTCATTTTTCTATTAAGAGAGCAGAAATACCTTGATTTTGGTGTCTTCATATTATTAATTTCCTCTTAGCAAAACCCAAATAGTTGAGAAGATTTCTTGGTTTGGAAAAAAAAAATTGATTAAAATGTGCATACTAAAACTACTGAAAAAATAATATAGTTACATAATGGGTTTGCAAATTGCAATCCACATCCATATTAGAAACCAAATTAAATAAAACACACAATCCCTTGATGTTCACATTTGGAGCTTCTTTGCTGCCTTTTTTTGAAAAGATCACAGAAATATTACTCTGAAAAATCACTTGATGAACTGGTTGACTATGAAGCACAATAACGAGGCTCAAAAGATCATGATTCAATCCCTACCTATCTTTATTAGTTGGAATTTATGGAAAAATAGATGCGCAACTATATATGGAGGGCAACAGTCTAGTATAGTGAGGGTGAAGGTCTTGAAAAAAATTAAAATTATATAACTCATATTTATACAATTCTTTTCCCCCCTTTTACTTTATCTATACTAAAGTTGTTTATACTGTATAACAGCAATATAAAGAAAATGACACTAAAATACAAATAGAAAATGACTTTAGAAACCACCATTATAACAATGAATACGTACCCTGACAATCACGATATCTTAGGTTGGAACTATTACATGTTGGAACTTACTCAAGGGTGCAGACATCTTGATGGACGATACCATCAAAAAAATTATTACTAATACTTACTGATGCATAATAGCTTTATACAAGCAGCAGGACAAGTTTGAGTGCCTAGTTATATGTTATCTTAGATATACATTACATGGATTCATATGTTGCTTCCTCTTTATAATTTACATTGCCACCTCCAGTTTCTCTGGTACCCTAAATGCATTTTTTTTCAATCTTATCTACTTTGCAGCAATAATAATTTTATACAGGTAGCAGGACATCATATTTCTTTTTAAAGGAAAAATACAAACTGTTGCTGCTATTATTGCATAAATTTGTGGAAAACATGCCTTTTACTGTGTATTCTAGTAGATTGCAGATTAGTGAAACATATGTATTAATCAAGAGAGCATAGGATATGCTTGAAACATAAAAATAGGAATATACCTAAGCATATAAATTGAGGAAGTTTCTTTCTTTATAAAAAGACCAAATGAGACTGTTTAGGACAAAAATAATCACTTTTCTACAGAACAGGCCTTTAATTTTAAATGGATAGTTGTACAAAAGTCTATCAACTAAACTGATGTTTCATCTACTCAGGTTCAAAATCTTTTGCAAGCCAATACTAGAAAGGGAAACTTATATGATATATAATGACGACTAACAAACTAAAATAGTTTGTGTTCTAAGCTACATAACATGTCTGAAGTTTTAATTTGATAGTTGTACCAAAGTCTTTCAACTAAACTAATGTTTGATCCATCTATCTGTTCGCAGGATTAAGAGCTTACACCAAGTTGCAGGTCAGTGAAATCCAATTCTCAAGGTGGAAAAAGGGGAAGATGAGACACATTGATCAAATTACTCCAAACTTATAAAAATATAGAGACATGATGAATCAAGTGTCTACTCACATTGATCAAACTACTCCAAATCCACAGAAAAAGGCTAATAAGGACATAGTCCCTGAACCAGCTCCCTACACTATTATCCAATCGCTTGCTGCTCGACTAAGACAAAATCAGGCTAAAAATGATATCCCTATTGACCTTGCGACTCCTATTATCACTACCAAGCAAGTACTGCCGGCTGGAGCCATAACTACACACACAAATCAACAACCAAATCAGGAGAAGGCAAATGAGATATCAGATGAGCAGTGGCAAGTTTGAAAGAAAGAGAACTACAGGTAGAAACAACACACTTTGGGAAGAAATAGTTAGGTAAGACACTTAACTCTTCTATTTCTACTCATAATAACTATATGTTGTGCATGATCAAACCAACAGCCAAGAAGAACAAGAAAACCACCTTCACAATTTGATACATTAGTAAAGTAAATACATCAACAAACAAAATAAAGGATTATTTGAATGAAGAACAACTAGAAAAAATTGAGGAAAATACAGTTGAGAGGTTACAAAAGAGAGAAAGAGAGAGAAAAGCCTTAAGGAACAAACAAAATACCTCCACTATCACCACCAAAATATACAATAAAAGAACAAAAAAAGAGAAAAAAAAATTCAATCTAAAATATTAAATTTAAATTATTTAACTCATATATACCCAATTCGTTTTCCCCCCTTTACTTCATATCTACTCAAGTTCTTTATACTATATAACAAAAATATAAAGAAAATAGCACTAAAATATAGATAGAAAATGACTTTTAAAACAACCATCATAATAACGGTCTGGACATGTGATCTGCCAATGGTGTGAAAATATGCTGAAGTTTAGTAACAAAAAGAAGTAACCATTTGAAATTTTGTGCAGTGGATTGTAGGATTTTTTTGAATGAATCATTTGTTGAGGTGATGAAAGATATGGAGAAAGGGACACAACAATCAGAATTCTGGCAAATACATTCATACAACTTCCAATTAAACGACGATGTTCAAACATCTGAAAGAGTATACGAGCTCAAACATGTGTACAATAAGACTATGAGACATATTGAGAGCATAACAGAGAAGTTTAAGTATTTCATAGTTGATACCACAATTCTACAATGTGCTTTGGAATTAGCTTGGAGGGGTTTATATCAAAAGTTATATCAAGCTATTAACGATAGATACTAACTCACTCAAATGCTTCCGTGTAGTAATTTCCTGTATCTCGGCTGCTGCATATGCCTAGGGTTCACGATTTTTGGCACTTTGTTCCTGTACTTTGGAATTTAGCTATAACTCGTGATTTGTTCCATTCTAAAAACCCCAAAGTAATCAATTCCTTCTTATTCTCCTCTTCTAAACACAAAACAAAAATTCAATCAATTGACAAGAAGACCGTTTTTAGCACTAGATTATTAGTAGAGTAGCTACTAACGCTTGCCGAAATTGGTATTAGGGAGAAGAGAATCATAGGTATCACCAGCTTCTGCTCTTCAGTTCTTTAGAGAAAGACGACTTAGCTTCAGCTCAGTTCTTCAGAGAAAGACGACTACATTCAACATTCAAGAGAAGAAAAAAACTAGACTTTCAAAGATAATCAGCCCATTAATATGTAATAGAACTACGAGCTAGACTCCCAAAAATCAACAAAATTCATATCAATAACACAAGAATATCAAAATCCTAAGTTAAAATTTAGACTTTCAAAGATACACAAGAATATCAAAACCCTAAAGCTAGAATTTAGACTTTTAAAGATATAATTTCTTACCTAATAAACCCTATTCCAACAACCCTAAAACTTTAAGACGTGACGCAGGTTCATCTGTAAAGCATTCTGTTCAATTTTCAACAATAAATCTGATGGAATGGCTCTTCAACAATGAATCTGTGAGGAAAATCTTGTTCTTTAGCTCTTCAATCTTCAACAAAGAATCGATGAGGAAAATCATGTTCTTCAATTCTTCTTGAGAGTAAGTGTATTGTTCTTCAGTTCTTCTGCTGAAAATTGTGTTCTTCAGCTGAAGTTTAACATAAATTTGTGAGGGAAATCGTACGTGTTCTTCAGTTCTTCTGTAGAGAAAAGTGTGTTCTTTGAGTTCTTCAACTGAAGTTTGAGGGAAATGGAAACTAATTAATTTTTCTTTTGCTGAAAATAATTTTTAATGTTTTATTTTATTTTTTGCCTAATAAAAATTTGAGGGAGAACAAGTTTTAATGTTAAAAATGTTGGAGGGAATAAAATATTTTAGTGAAAACATTAAGGCCACATTTGTAATGTGCTGTTTTTACAATTATAAAAATAGGACACTTTAAAATTGTGGCCATATATATAAATAGTTGTCGCCAATTATAACATATGTAACAACACTTATAAATTTTAGCTTATACCATTAAAGAGTACACTACAAATGTTGGTAATATTATTCAAGCTAAAAGTGAAAAACTTGGACTACGCTTCAAAAGCGTCCCCAATAGTATTTTAGGCAACACTGTACAAGCGTTGTCCATATTTAGTGTGGCTGTAGGCCTAATTTGCTGTAATGTGTTTGACAAGTTGGAATTCTTAGGTCATATTGTTTTCGGTTATGGGATTAGAGTTAACACTCAGAAAATAGAGGCATGTAGAATTATCCTAGACCCACATCTCCAACTGATATTACGAGTTTCTTGGGGTTGGTTGAATATTATAGATGTTTCGTAGAGGGGTTCTCATCTATTTTGTGCCCTTTGACCAAGTTGACTCAGAAAACAATGAAATTTCAATTGTCTGAAGCTTGTTGGAAAATCTTTTAGGAATTGAAAAAGAGGTTGACTACTACTTTAGTATTGACCTTACCAGAAGGTACTTAAGGTTTTGTTGTGTATTGTAATGCGTCTAGAGTTGGTTTGGGTTGTGTGTTAATGCATAATGGCAAAGTTATAACTTATGCATCTAGACAATTGAAGGTTCATGAGAGGAACTACCCAACCCATGATCTAGAATTGGTTGCCGTAGTATTTTCTTTGAAAATATGGTGCCATATATTTATGGTATTCATGTGTATGTGTTCACCGATCAAAAGATTCTTTAGTATATGTTTAGTCAGAAAGAGCTTAATCTGAGACAAAGGTGGTTAGAATTACTCAAGTATTATGACATAAGTATTCTATATCACCTAGGTAAGGCTAATGTTGTTGCTAGTTCCTTCAGTAGACTATCTATGGGTAGTACCACCCATTTTGAGGAAGATATGAAGGAGTTAGCAAAAGAGGTGTATAGACTTGCATGATTAGGAGTTCGACTAATGGATTAGACAGAGGGAGAAGTAGTGGTGATGAATGGAGCTCAATCATAATTAGTGTCTGAAATTAAGAAGAAACAAGACCAAGCTCATATTTTTCTTGAATTGAAGGCAAATTTTCATAAGCAAAAAGTGATGTCTTTTGAACAAAGGGGGAGATGGCATGTTGAGGTATCAAGATAGATTGTGTGTACCAAGGGTGGATGAAATCTAAGAAAGAATCATTGAGGAAGCTCATAGCTTCAAATGTTCCATTCATTCGATTCCACAAAGAAGTATCGTGATTTGGGAGAAGTTTATTGGTGGTGTAGTATGTAGAAGGTCATTGCAGAGTTTGTTGCAAAGTGTCCAAATTGTCAACAAGTTAAGGTAGAGCACCAAAGGCCCAATGGTTTGGCTCAAAATATAGAAATTGCAGAATGGAAGTGGGAGATGATTAATATGGATTTCATTACTAGGTTGCCACGGTCTCGCAGGCAACATGATTCTTTTTGGGTGATTGTTGATAGAAGGTCAAAATCATCCCACTTTTCGCCAGTAAAGACTACCCATTCAACAGAAGATGATGTAAAGTTGTATATTCAAGGGGTAGTCAAACTTCTTGGGGTTTTGGTATCAATTATTTCAGATAGAAGAGCTCAATTTACTGCACAATTTTGCAAATCTTTTCATAAAGGCTTGGGTTCAAAGGTGAACATAAGTACTGCTTTTAATCCTAAGACAGATGGTCAAGCAGAGCGTACAATTCAGACCTTAGAATATATGTTAAGGGCTTATGTAATTGATTTCAAAGGTAATTTGGATAATCACCTACCTTTTATTGAATTTCTTACAACAACAGTTACCACTCTAGCATCCAAATGACTCCTTATGAAGATCTTTATGGGAAGAGGTTCAGATATCCTATTAGATGGTTTGAAGTTGGTGAAGATGGGTTGATAGGACAAGATTTAGTTCATCAAGCTATGGAGAAAGTGAAAGTTATTCAAGAAAGGTTGAAAACAACATAGAGTCGTCACAAATCCTACACTAATGTTAGAAGAAGGGAGTTAGAGTTTGAAGTATATGATTGGGTATACTCAAAAGTTTCACCTATGAAGGGTGTTATGAGTTTTGGTAAGAAGGGGAAGCTTAGCCCCTGGTATATTGGCCCTTATAGGATATCCAAAACGAATGGTAATATAGCTTATGAGTTGGGGCTACCACAAGAATTAGTTGGGGTCCATCCGGTATTTCATATTACCATGTTAAAGAAGTGCATGAGAGATCCTTCACTTGTTACACCAACTAAAGATATGGTATCAAGGATAACTTGTCTTATGAGCAGATCCGTGTTCAGATTCTAAACCTCCAGGTTTACAAGTTGAGAACTGAGGAAGTAGCATCAATCAAAGTCCTTTGGAGGAATCAGTTTGTTGAGGAAGCTACATGGGAAACTGAGGAGGTTATGAAGAAGAGATATCCACATCTCTTTGAACCCGGAGACATTCCTGACCAAGGTACTAATTCTCTTCTTAGTACTCTTTAATTTATATACTTGAAGTGTTAGATCTACTTGTTGGGTGTTTGAACTGGATGATAGATGTTACATTCTTTGGCTAGTAAGAGTAATTTTATCATTTGGGGATGAATGGTACCAAGAGGGAGTTATTGTAACATCTTAATATTCGAAAGAACTAGAAAGAGCTAGAATTAGAAAGAGTCATTTTTGGGAAGAATGAAAATTTTTGAAATTGGTTAAGTTATATTAAGTTTGAGTTTTGGGTCAACTACAAATGACCATAACTCCAAATTCAAGATGAATTAGGAAAGATCTTTGAATTATCTTTCCAACGCCGCTGATTTTGCTCAAATCTGAGTTCGTATGACTGAGATATGCCCATTTAAAGTTGGGTTGTCTAGATAAGAAAAGTCAAAACCGAATTTTTGAAAGGTAGTTTGGTCTTTTCCATACCCAATGATTTTTTTTCATTTTTAAGAGGTTAATTGGGGTCTAATCAGAATTAGATCAGTTTACACATTTACCAAAACATGCTAGGGCTTGGAGAAAAGAGAAAAAAGAGGAGAAAGGAGAAGAAAGGTTCAAGATTCGTCAAGATCGTGCATTTTTTGTTGTCGATTTTGTCAAGGATTCAATCCTACGAGGTATGTGAGATTACATAAAGTTGGGTTAGTTCACCCACGCACCAAGGATTATGAGTTCTTGATGAAATTCATTTAAGTTTCTTGTGGGTTCTTGTTGTCGAAGATTTTTGAGTTTGATTTCTGAAATTATGTGTGATTTCAAGTAGAATATTATACATATCGAGGATATAGTTTATTCTATGTGTTTGGGGAAAGAACCAATTGAATTTAGAGGGTTTAAAGTTGAAAAAAAAAAGAAGAAAATTCGTCATTTTCTTGGGAAGGGGCAGGGGCGCCACGCCTCACAGAGCACCCCGAAAGGGGTTCTAAATTTTGGGATCTGGGGCGTCGTGCCAGTTAGAGCGCCCCAACCTAGGTTTTGAACTTCACCCTCTGGTGCCCCTACCTCACAGAGTGCCAGGTTCGCCAGTTCTTGCACCTTTTCCCACTTCTTTTTGTACTTGTTCCCTAGCAACGTACCTAAGTTTTCTAGTTGATTTCTACTCTCTAAGGTATGTCCAAGCATCATGAAATCATTCATAAACATGAGATCATGAACCTTGAATGCATAATTTAATTCAAGGAAAGTAACGAATCAAGTCAAGAGAAGTTAATAGAGTTTTCAAAAGACTTTTACAAACTGTTTAACTTTGTTTTAAGGCTTGAGTTTTGAATCGCGTAAAAAGTCAGATTAAAGTTAATTTCTGAAAAGATTATACGAGAACTAAGTATTCCCAGGAGTTGATATTTTTTCACATTTAAACAAGAGAGGAAACATCAATTTCCAAGAGAGCCTTTAAGCTAGTTTTTGAGTAATTATGTCAATCACACAAAAAGTTTTGTTTTTAAAACATATGAGCTGAGTATATTTTGGGAGTAGAATTGAGCACAGATATGGAGACGAGTTCATAATAACTCAAGTCTCCATAAACCATGTAGCCATCATGGGTAGAAAGGATCATACTTTTAGATTATTCCTTAGTGCTTTTTAGCATAGTCTTGTGGATCCACTTAGTTGAGGCGTTCTATATTACGACAAGGTATAGAACAGTTCTGACAACAAGGGCGAGACATTATATCATCACTTAGGCTCATAGTGATGGTTGTCAATTAGAGAAAATCCTACAGTATTATATTATTTTATATGTAAACTAAGTTGTTATCGTATTTCTTAATACATTAAGTTGTCGTTTACTGTTTTAAATGCTTCGTATAAACTACACCTTTATTTTTGTTTTTACTTTTCATTTGTGTTGAGTATTCATGAGTTGAGTAAAGCTAAGGTCAGTGTTATTTTTAGATTTCTTTCAAGATTATGTCATGTTTAGTTTTCCCCTTGCATGCTCACAAATTCAATGTACTGATGCCATTTGGCCTGCATCATTTTTTGATTCAGAGACAGGTAATTGGGATCAGCACCCAATACCTTGTTGATCTAGTTCAAGAATAAGAGTTAGTTGGTGAGCCTCCTTACTTTTCGAAGGAACCCTTATTATCTGTTTTCGTATTTCAATTCATAGGATGATCGAGGGTCTTGTCCTGACATCCATATTGTTTTAGAGGCTTTATAAATGAGTAGTTATAGTTCTTTAGTCTTGTATTTAAGATGTTTTTTGCTATAAGACTTGAGTTACCACTTTGGCTAATTTGAATGTTTATCCTTAAACATTCTATGTTTGTTTGAGATAGTTGCATTTAAAGTGCAATTAAATCCTTATATTAATGCTTTAGTCTTCCACTATAAGTTAAGCCAGGCCAAGGGTTCTCATGGGGCCAGTAATGGATCTCGAGTGCCAGTCCCGCAGAATGTGTTGTCTCGAGGCGTGACATTTGATTGGATCGGGTGTCATGCTCTGACATATATATTGGACTGGGTGTCACGTTCTGGCACATATATTGGATTGGGTTTCACGTTCTGACACATATATTAGACTGAGTGTCACATTCTGACAAATATATATTGGATCAACTGTCACTTTCTGACACACTAACAGTTTGGGTGTGGGTTCCATGAGAGAACCATTTGTGACTACTACATGCATATCTACTTGTCATTGATATTAGGTAATTGTATATTGCTCCTATAATGATATTTGAATTATGTGCCTGGTATATGTGTGTTTACAGTGTTGTAATTACTTCTTTATATCTTGTTTACTAGAATTAACTATGAATGATTGTGCCTGATCTGTATATATGTTGTTCGGTAAGTGGAAACCGAGGGTCCTAGTGTTACTATTGACTACCTTTAGAGAGGCTTCCTATGTTCTTAAATAATGAAAAGTAGGGTAGTTTTCATGGAGCAAAAAGTAGTTAGGTCCTACCCTGAAAAGGGGGTTCGTAATCAAAACAATTAGTGAGTACTCTTGATAGAGCATATCATGTGGTCAAGGGTGGAATGGTAATGCATAATAAGCAAGGGCATGTCGTAAGTGGTTTGCCTGGTTGGTAGTGGTTGTTTTCAGAAACTCTTCTATGAGATAGAATGGTTAGGCTATGATCAAGAATAGAGTTGAGCAGGGTGATAGAGTAAAGGATTAGAGTCAAGTGTACTAGTACGTTTAAGGTATATGAGAATGCTAAGGAAGGGGAATAAAGGTTGAGTGGTGTAATTTCTTATTGCATGTTTCGTCCTGGTTAATTTCTTTACATTATGCGATGGGCATCAGGTTGACCGATAATGCCTACCAGTATTTGTGGTTTGTACTGATACTACTCTTGCTATGCCTTTTAACATAGTTTGGTTGCAGGGTCAGTGATGTTTCATTGGTGAAGACGGAGACAATCTTCAAAAACTTCTACTCTTCCTTCTTAGTGGTGGAAGTTGTGTCATTAGTTACTGTATTTTACACCCCAAGATCTTAGAAGCTCTTGTACCTACTTTGATTAGATCAATGGGGGTGTTATTTGTTTTACAAATTCCACTTGGATTGTTTAAACTCTTTATTATGCAAAAATCTAAGAAATTCCTTTTATCTCCAGTTCTCTTAATCTTCCATATAATTTTAATCGTTTGAGGATCAAGGGTCCTCCTACTTAGGTATTAGAGTAGGTGCCCGCACGGTTCAGTGGGTTGGGTCGTGAAATATTGGTATCAGAGCCCAAGTTGTAGGTCTCCCAGTAGAAAACAAAATATGAAATAGACTCGTGTGGATTGGTATGTTGACGTCGACATCTAATATTCAGGAACCAATGAAACATTCTAGGAAGTCGTTTCATTTCTTCTCACCTCTTGTGCGGGTTGTCTCTTGTGGCATGGGTTGAGTCCAATTGGTATCTTAAGATTCCAATTAGTATCTCAACTAAGTGAACTAGATGACGTAGTCATGACTGAAGGGACACACACAAGGTAAATTGGAACCAAGAAGGTACCAATTGGTATCTGGCCTTAGAGGTTGTATAAATGCATGGATGATTAGTTAATGATCATCCATGAAAGTGAATTAATTAATAATTTTGACTTGACTGTGTGATGTAGCTTGAAATTTTGATTATATGCAATGCATTGCTTGTCTAGATTTTGGTGTGTGCAATGTACTTGCCTAATTTGAAATGTTAAATTTGGGAGAGATGAAATATTTTCTGGAGATGGAAGCATACCAATCAGAGGTTGAAGTTTTTCTCAATAGAAAAAGTATGCTTTGGATTTTTTGAAAAATTCATAATGCAAAATTTGCAAACCAGTTCCTACACTGTTGGTTTTTAATACAAAAATTTCAAAGGAAGATGGAGTCAAAAAGTGGGATGCTTCATTTTATTGAACTTTTAATGGAAGTCTCTTGTAATTAACGGCTTCAAGACCTGATTTAATCTATTGTGATAACCATTTTTAATGAAGGGTTAATTGGTAATTTGAACTCATAATAATTATAAAGAGAATTAAAATATATGGGTCAACCCTATTATCTTATTCTTGTTGATGTGTATGTTTAAGCGACTAAAGGAGTACAAAACTAGGGTAATTCTGGGAGAAAGACCAGCAGTTGTATTCAATTTTCTTCATGGCATGGACACTTGAGAGTTAAACACATTAGCTATAAATTAATTGAATTTTTTTGAAGTTGGTAATAGGAACTTGTAGCTTAACCTTACTCCTCATGCTTACTACTTAAAACTTGGTGGTGCCATGAATATTTAAACTTTATAATGATTAGCCTAATCATTGGGGACAACATAATTGAGTAAGGATTAAATTGGATTTGTAGAATCAGATGTGAAACTTTGGGTTTGAATCAGTTACAAGAAAGAAAGAACTTTCTTTTTATATTATTGCATATTTTTTTCTTGATGATTAGAAAATCATGAGGAGGGGGCATATGATTAAATTAATGAGATAATAATAATCATTAATGGAGTAATCATCATGAAATTTGAAATGTTAAATTTGGGAGAGATGAATTATTTTCTAGAGATGGAAGTATACCAATTGGAGGCTGAAAGTTTTCTCAATAGAAAAAGTATGGTTTGGATATACTAAAAAAATTAGAATGTAAAATTTGCAAACCAGTTCCTACACAATTGGGTTTTAGTACCAAAATTTCAAAGGAAGATGGAGTCAAAATGTGGGATGCTTCATTTTATTGAACTTTGATTGGAAGTCTCCTGCACTTGAAGGCTTCAAGACCTGATTTCATATATTGTGATAACAATTTTTAAGGTAGGGTTAGTTGGTAATTTGAACTCATAATAATGATAAAGAGAATTAAAAGGATTGGGTCAATCCTATTCTCTTATTATTGTTGTTGCATATGTTTAAGTGACTGGAGTAGAAAACTAGGATAATTCCAGGAGAAAGAAAAGCAATTGTATTCAATTTTATTTATGTCTTGGACAGCTGAGACTTAAACACATTAGCTGTAAATTAATTGAACTTTTTCGAAGCTGGTATTAGGTACCTGCAGCTTAACCTTGTTCCTCATGCTTACTACTTAAACCTTAGTGGTGCCATGATTATTTAAACCTTATAATGATTAGCCAAATCATTGGGGACAACATAATTGAGTAAGGATTAAAGTGGATTAGTAGAATCAGATGTGAAACTTTGGGTTTGGATTAGTTACAAGAAAGAAAAAACTTTCTTTTTATATTATTGCATATTTTTTCTTAATGATTAGAAAATCATGAAGAGGGGGCATATGATTAAATTAATGAGATACTAATCATTAATAGAGTAATCATCAGGAAATTACGGGTCTAAAAACATTTAAGGAATTTGGAGCTTAAGCCCCTATTGGTTATGTATTGGTGTGGTCATAATTGTTGTTGGGAAATTTCTCACTCATCCAAAATTATACTATGTATTGTTTGCCTCTTTTGGAATACATTGTTAATGTGTGTGGCAAATAGCTTCGTCATTGTGCTATGAAGTTCATTATTATCATTAGTTTATGGTTTAAGGGGAAATATTAAAGGCTAGCTGTAACATTCCAAAAATTAGTAGATTAAAATATAGCCTAACGTAAGGGTTAGAGTCGTAAATAACCCTAGTACTCAGTATATATGTTTTGGGTTAAAAGGTAAAATTATGATCCCCCAAGGACTAACCATGGATTCTTGTGGAGGACACCTTTCAAAAGGTGAAAAAAAATTTACTTGGGCAGTCCACTCACGAGGGGGAACCACGACTAGTAGGTGGACCCATGCCTCGTGGGTCATGGCCGTTAGTTGAGGCCCCAAGAAACATGCCCCAGAACCCATACCATGGTTCACCATCACAGGTCGTGGGTCCTCCCACGGTCCATCAGTGGTGGATATGGATGGGGCCTGGGAACTGCCTTTTTGCAGTTACACTTAGGGGTGTTTGGGGTTTTCCATTTTTAATTAACGTGAAATGACATCGTTTTAAACTAAATCAGGACACCTATATAAAGATTTTAAGTCATCAAATTAATTCTTCTTTCTCATAATTTCCAAATTGCCAAATCAAAACCAATTTCTCCCAAAGTCTTCTCTAGAACTCCAAGGAAGAAGAAGAAAAAAATAAAGATAGGGTTTGAAGAAGGAGGCTTTTTCACTCAATTTCTTTGCAGAATCAAAGCTAAGGTATGGTAGTTCTTCATCCATGGGTAGACTTCACCCATGGAGCCTCTTCCCTCAATTTCAAAGTAAGAAATCCCAAAATATAGGGTTTGACTTCAATCTCATATATTTCTTTCAAATTCATTTGTAATGATTGAGCTATGTTTTATTATGGATATATTGATGATTTTATGTGGTTTTAAGTTGAATTCCACAAGAATCCATGATTCCCCTATTTTCTGAATTTGGATTTTTTAAGTGTGGGTATTGATTGATACAAATAGAATATGATGGAATCGTGCATGTAGTAATTAAACTACTTGAATTATGTTATCATCCATTTCTAATGTAGTAATTCTAGATGTGTTGATAGATTGTGATCTATGGTCCTTGAAGGGCAAAGTATGAGAATTATGCTTTATGAACACTTTGAGAGTAAAGTGAATAGGATTATGATCTAGTTGTTGTGTTGTTGGAAGTTATCCTCATGTACACACTTATATATGAATATCATATGATGTGAAAGGTTTGTAACATGTAGTGATTCCAAGGTTGGAAGACTAGTCTCACCTATTGAATTTAAGAGCTTTAGTATTAGTTATGTTGGATAGAGTGTCATGACATTCTTCAATAATTATCAATCTAAGTCAAGACATAATATGAACTCAATGGGAATTATGCTTAGTTACGAGTGAATTTTAACAATGAGATGGAAGCTCCTCCACCAGTAGAGGGCGGGTTTCAAGAAGTAATCTCCTTATCCCATAAACACCGTGCCCACATAGGTCTTTAGCTAGTGGATCCACCTAAGTTAAGAGTAATCTACTTTACGTAAATAAGACAACCCCTTTTTGATGTGAGGTAGACACCAGATTCCATGATTAAGCTCCCATGGTCTATGTTAGTTAAGGCTAATCTCACTATGGTATATGAACAAGAAATATGAATTATGAACTATAGATATTCATGAAGCTTTCCTTAGTGTGGGTAAGATTATGGGATCTTATTCATGCATTTCACAAGGATGCTATGAGGGTATTTATGGTATGTTTCCATTATATTATGATGATCTATATGTTGAATATGGTTATAACTTATGGTATTGCTCTAATTTTCATGATGATTCTTAAGCTTGGTAAAGTGCATGGTTTTCAACTTAAATGCCCCTTTTAGCATGTTTTCAAGTTTTTGGTGCATGGCTATCATACTTATTGAATTTTTGTACTAACCCATATTTCTCTACATTTTTCCCAAGTGTAGGTTCCTGTTCTTAAGGTGGTTATCTTTTGGTTCAAGCTTTAATTTGACTATCCTAGTTGCTTGTAGTAAGTCCTCATGATTCGAGGATGGGAGTTTCATTTGGAGTTTCATTGTTAATACTTTCTATTTTCGCATTATGTTGTTTGGGGCTGTGACCCTATTTTGACTCATGAATTGTAATAGATGGCTAAATGAGAGACGTCTAGACTTTCGCTTTCTTTTATGAAGATATTTGGACATTAATGTACTTTTACTCTTATTGTTCTAATGCTTTATATTATGATATGCTAAGGGCTTTTATGAGACCCTATCAGGGACAGGTATGGCATGTTATACCTAGGGGGTACTGCTGAGTCATGAAAAACTTGGTAATCAAAGAAAAATGCTTAGAATGATTTTAGGATGATGTCTCATAAGCCACATCTAGTAGAGTCTTGTTTATGAATGTGAAGCGCGTCATATTTATGAATGAAAGGCTATAATATGTATGGAAATTTTATTTCTTTCGTTATTCATGAGTCGTACCTTAGAGTTTAACTCTATAAAAGTCCCTCTCCTAATCATTCTCCTGTGTCTTCAGGAAATGAATACACGAAGGGCTTACACAAGAAAAATGGAAGGTGGCAATGTGAATGAGGAAGCTCTTCAAGGTAAAGAAGTTCCTCAAGACAATCAAGTTCCGATTAATCCTCCGACTATGTCATATGTTGAGTTAGGTCGGCTTTCTAATATTGGCTCAAGCCATGACGGCCCAAGCCAATAGAGATGTTGGGACTCATGTGAACAGTAATATGAATTATGTGGCTTCTAGATAGATGGAGTTTGCAAGAATGAACCCTCCTGAGTTTCTTGGTTCCAAAGTGGGAGAGGATCCCCAAGAGTTTATGGAGGATATTTATAGAATACTTGATGCCATGAGGGTGACCTCAATAGAGAAAGTGTAGTTAGCCGCTTATTAATTAAAAAGTGTGGCACAAATTTGGTATACTCAATGGGAGAAAACTAGGTTGGTAGGAGCAGGTCCCATAGATTGAGAGGTGTTTAAATTTGCATTCCTTGATAGGTTCTTTCCTCGAGAGGTGAGGGAAGCTAAGGTGGAAGAATTCATTAACCTTAGGCAAGGTAGCATGAGCATTAAGGAGAGTATGCATTGAAATACACCTAACTACCCAAATATGCTCCATCTATGGTGGCAGATCCAAGGGATTAGATGAGTAGGTTTTTGACTAGTGTGTCCGACTTGGTTGAGGAAGAATGACGCACGACAATGCTCCATCATGACATGAATATCTCAAGGCTCATGGTATATGCTCAAAAAATTGAGGAATCAAAACTCAAGAAAAAGAATTGATACTTGAAAAGAGCTAGAATCGGTGATGGGAAGTTCTCCAATGCAAAGTCCGATTGATAAGATCGATAAAAGTTCAAACAAAGGTTTTCCAATGAAGGCTCCTCTAGTGCTCCAAGGGTCGATAAGGATAGGTTTTCCAACCCTAAACCTCAAGGAGGTAATAGTAGTGGTTCTTATGTAGTTAGGCCTAATTGTGCAAAATGTGGTAGAAAACATGATGGCAAATGCCTGGTTGACTTGGGTGGGTTCTATGGTTTTGGATATAGTGTCCACGAGATGAGAGATTTTCCAAAACTTCTTAAAAGGGAAAAAGAGGGCAAGCAAACTCCTCCAAGCAGTTCAAACTTCAACGCCCAAAAGCAAAACCACTTTTATGCTCTTCAGTCCCGAGATGACCAAGTGAGCTCCCCGGATGTGGTGACCGGTGTATTAAAAGTCTTTTCTAATAAATTCACTTTGGTGAATTTAGTGGAGTTAGACATGTTATACGTTGATGTGATTTTGGGTATGGATTGGTTGCATGCATGGTATGCCTCTATTGATTGTAGGACTCGGGTGGTTAGATTTCAATTTCCAAATGATCTGATATTAGAGTGGAAGGGGAGAAATTCTATCAAAGAGGTCAATATTTTTCTTGCCTTAAAGCTAAGAAAATGATCTCCAAAGGGTGCATTGACCATCTTGTTAGGGTGATGGATGATTAGTCCGAAACCCCTTCTCTAGAGTCGGTTCCAGTTGTGAATGAGTTTCTAGATGTTTTTCTAGATGATCTACTCGGTATTCCTCCCAAACAAGAAATAGATTTTGGTGTTGACCTTTTACCGGATATGCAACCTATCTCCATTCCTCATTATAGAATGGCTTTGGCCAAGTTAAAAGAGTTAAAAGAGCAACTAAGGGATTTGTTAGACAAGTGTTTTATCCGATCGAGTATCTCTCCATGAGGTGCTCCAGTGTTGTTTTTTAGAAAGAAGGATGGGTCTCTTAGAATGTGAATTGATCATCGTCAATTGAATAAAGTTACCATCAAGAATAAATATCCCCTTTCGAGAATCGATGGCTTGTTTGACCAACTTTAAGGGGCTAGCTATTTCTCCAAAATTGACCTTGGTTCGGGTTATCACCAATTGAGGGTGGGAGGGTTTGATATTCCCAATATAGCCTTTAGGACCCGGTATGGTCACTATGAATTTATGTCTATGTCATTTGGTTGACCAATGCCCCGGTGACATTTATGGACATAATCAATAGAGCTTTTAGACAACACCAATACATGTTTGCGGTTGTGTTGATCAATGATATTTTGATTTATTCAAGAAGTGAGAATGAGCATGTGGACCATTTGAGAATTGTGTTGCAAGTTATTAAGGATCAACAACTTTTTTCAAAGTTTAGCAAGTGTGAATTTTTGTAGAGATCTGTATCTTTCCATGGGAATATTGTGTCAAGAAACGGTTTTGAGTTAGATCCTAAGAAGACAGATGTGGTCAAGAGTTGTCCTAGACCTCTAACTCCTTCTAACATTAGAAGTTTTTTGTGTTTGGCCAGTTACTCTAGGAGGTTTGTTGAGGGGTTTTCCTCCATTGCTTCTCCATTGACGGCTTTGACTCAAAATAAGGCAAAGTTTGAGTGATCTAGGCTTGTGAGAAAAACTTCCAAGAGTTGAAGGATAGACTTACTTTCTCTCTATTTTTGATCTTATTGGAGGGTACGGATGGTTTTGTTGTATATTGTGACACCTCTAGAGTGAGGTTGGGATGTGTCCTCATGCAGAACATTAAAGTGATTGCCTATGCCTCAAGGCAATTTAAAATCCATAAGAAGAATTATCCGACCCATGATCTTGAATTAGCGGTGGTAGCATTCGCCTTGAAAATATGGAGAAATTACTTTTATGGAGTCTATGTGGATGTTTTCATAGATCACAAGAGTCTCAAATATGTGTTTAGTCAAAAGGAGTTGAATATCCATCAATGAAGGTTCTTAGAACTTTTGAAGGATTATGACATGAGTGTCCTTTACCACCCGACAAAGCTAACGTGGTTGTGGATGCTCTTAGTAGATTGTCCATGGGTAGTGTGGCTCATGTAAAGGACGAAAAGAAAGAATCGATTCATGAGGTGCATAGATTGGCCCGACTAGGTGTCCAACTATTGTATTCCACCAAGGGCGGTGTCATAGTCCATAATGGGTCCGAATCGTCCTTGGTGATAAATGTGAAGTGTAAACAAGGCCTTCACCCAATATTAGTTGAATTGAAAGAGTCGATACTCAAGAAGTCCTTTGAGGCTTTCTCCTAAGGGGGAGATAGAGTACTTAGGTACCAAGGTCGATTATGTGTTCCAGATGTTGATGACTTGATAGAGAAAATTTTAGAGGAAGCTCATAGTTCTCGATATTCTATTCATCTAGGAACCACTAAGATGTACTATGATCTGGAAGCCTATTGATAGAACGGTATAAAGAAAGATATTGCGAAATTCGTAGCCAAATGTCCTAATTGTCAACAAGTTAAAGTTGAGCATCAAAGGCCAGGCATTTTGTTACAAAATATTCCTATTCCCCCTTGGAAGTGGGAAGATGTGAATATGGACTTTATTGTGGATTTCCCTCGCACTCGAAGGCAACATTATTCTATTTGGGCCATTATAGATAGGATGACTAAATCAACCCACTTTATTCCCGTTAAGGTTTCTCATTTATCGAAAGACTATGCCAAGTTGTATATAAGTGACATACTGAAGTTGCATGGGGTTCCTTCATCTATTATTTCGGATCGGGGCACTCAATTTACTTCACACTTTTAGATGTCATTCAAAAAAGGGCTTGGTACTAAGGTGAAACTTAGCACAACTTTTCACCCCAAACGGATTGTCAAGCGGAACACACAATTCAGAATTTAGAGGACATGTTGAGTAGGTATATTATAGATTTCAAGGGTAATTGGGATGACCACTTGCCATTAATATAGTTTACCTACAATAATAGTCACCACTCAATTATCAGTATGGCTCCTTTTGAAGACTTTTATGGTAGGAGATGTAGGTCTCCGATTAGTTGGTTTGAGGTAGGTGATATTTCTCTTAGTGGCCCCGAATCCATTTATGAAGTTGTTGAGAAGGTTCGGTTCTTTAGAGAGAGGTTGAAAACTGCCATTGCCCAAAGTCGGCAAAAGTCTTATGCGGATGTGAGAAGAAGGGATCTAGAATTTGAATTTAATGATTGGGTCTATTTGAAAATCTGACCCATGAAAGGTGTGATGAGGTTTGTCAAAAAGGGGAAACTTAGTCCTCGGTATGTAGCCCTGTATAAAATTTTGCAACGTATTGAGAAGGTTGCCTATGAGTTGGAATTGCGAAATGAGTTTGCTCCGGTTCATCCAGTATTTCATGTTTCTATGATTAAGAAGTGTATTGGAGATCCGGTATCCATTATACCCTTAGAAGGGTTGGGAATTGATGAAACCCTTTCCTATGAAGAGGTCCTAGTAAAGATTCTAGGCCGATAAGTCTAGAGATTGAGAAACAAGGAAATAGCTTCTTTAAAGGGTTTATGGATGGATCATTTAGTTGAGGATGCTACTTGGGAGGCCGAAGCCGATATGAAGTCCCGATATCCTCATCTCTTTCCTTATACTCCTAATCAAGATTGAGGTAAGTAGTTACTATTGAGTTTTTGTGTTTTGGGAGTCATGTGTGTTATATGAGTTTTTCCATGATTTCCTTATATTATGCACATTCCTTATGAAATTTATTTTTAGTTAGAAAATGAGTTTTCATTATTTATGTTCTTCATGTTGTTCTGCATTTAGTATGAGTTGCCTATTTGACTTCATGAGATGTGTTGATGAACATGCTTTATTATGCTTTTGAGAGTAATTGCATATTGGCTCCATGATATTGTATGGAGCATTATTTTAGTTGGAGATGGTAATTCCTCCTATGAATATGAGGAATATTGAGTTTCATGCATATTGAGTTGTTAGATGTAGTTCCTACTTCCTTGTATTGCATTGACTATGTTTTGAGATAGAGTTGATATTTCCTCTTTTGAATTGTGCATTATTTTGAAGTTTCATGTATGATGGGCTGCTAGTCTTGTGTCTTTAATTCTGTAAGGTGTCTAGAACGCCATTCGAGGACGAATGTTCCCAAGGGGGAGATAATGTAACTTTCTAGTAATTAGTAGACTAAACTAGGGCCTAACACAAGGGTTAAAGTCGTAAATATCCCACGATACTCAATCTATATGTTTTGTGTTAAAACATCAAAGTACAACCCTCCAAGGACTAACCATGGGTCCTTGAGGAGGACCCTTCAAAAGGTGAAAAAAATGTGCTTAGGTAGTCCACTCACAAGGGGGGACCACGACCAGTAAGTGGACCCAACCCTCGTGGGTCATGGCCGTTAGTTGAGGACCCAAAAAACATGACCCAAAATTCCTACCACAGTTCATCTGCATGGGCCGTGGGTCCTCCCACGATCCGTCAGTGGTGGGCATGGATGCGGCCTAGGAATTGCCTTTGGACATTTACACTTAGGGGCATTTTGGGGTTTTGCATTTTTAATTAACATTAAATGATGCCGTTTTAAACTAAATTAGGACACCTATATAAAGATTTTAAGTCATTAAATTAAGTATTCTTTCTTATAATTTCCAAATTCCCAAATCAAAACTAATTTCTCCCAAAGTCTTCTCTCTAGAACTCCAAGGAGGAAGAAGAAGAAGAAAATCAAGCTAGGGTTTGAAGAAGGAGGCCTTTTCACTCAATTTATTTTGTCACATGTAGTGATTCTAAGGTTGGAAGACTAGTTTCACATATTGAATCTAGGAGCTTTGGTATGAGTTATGTTGGATTGAGTGTCAAGACATTCTTACATAATTATCAATTTAAGTCAAGACTTAATATGAACTCAGTGGGAATTATGCTTAAAACAGAGTGGATATTGACAATGAGATGGAAGCTCCTCCGCTAGTAGAGGGCGGGTTTCTAGAAGATATCTCCTTATCCCATACGCTTGTGCTTGATAATATACTGAGTATTCTTTCCTAATTTATGTGTGGTATGATATTAGATATCCTTCTTCATTATTGTTATATAGATACTAGGAGCATACATAATTGTCGAAATATGTTAGAGACATATCTATGCTATCTTAATATGTTAGGGGTCTTGTACATGCTATCGTAGTATCCATTAGGGAATTATATATATTGTTTTGGACTTGGAGTTCTAGGATAATCTCCTTCACTATTGTTTATGACAAGCTTTGTGTGTGGATTGAGTTTGAGACATTTATTAACCTCTTTTGAAAAATTGTTTGGACTTTTTGATCATTATATTATGAAATATATTCTTGTGCATATCATCATGTGTTTCTTGTGTAGATGTGTTGTCTACACTCACTTTTTTTCCAGGGGTATTAAGGTAGCAGGTGAAGGATCTTACTAGGTTATATTTACATATAGCTCACTCCTACTTGCATGTCTATGTTGATACTATTTCAGAGGGAGACTAGTGGCTGATGAGTTCATTCGCGTGGATTCTATTGGTAAGGTGAGACTTCACATTGTTCGTGGAGGCTACAATTTCATCTTTATCTATTTATAATTTGTGATATCTTTTCTCGTGGTTTGCATTTTTGTTAGTTGAACTCATTTAACTCTAATAGATGCTCCATGGTCTTATTGTGAGATTTGGGCTAGAGATATATTAATTAAGTGATGTTTTCTTTTTACTAATCAATATAAAATTTTGATCAAATATTCCAGGCAATGCTCTATTCTAATATTAGAATTGTGTCCATGACATATGCTCATATATTCCTAGACAGTTTCACGTTTATGCTCAGTTCACAAAATGAGGGGTATAAACTTTAGCTTATTCTCGTACTTCATAAAGTTATGGATATGAACCTATTCATATAAGCAGTCATGTCTCATAGTATGCTCTCAAATAAATCATGTTTATGATATTTTGCACTAAGCTCCCACAATGATTCTTTTAGTTCTTATAATATGGTAAATGATAGTAGTTGAGTTATAATAGAAGGACAAGGTTGATGTTTCTTATTGTTGTAGTGGTGGTGTTGTTATTCCATCTAAGGTTATAAATGTGGAGGAAGAATGAGATGAAGTTTTGCTATGAGTAATAGTTAGATGAGAGTAATTAATGGGTTCCCAGTAGTAATGCGTGAGATTTCAAATAGTTAAGATGGCAAAAGAAGGGGAAATTCTTAGAAGGATTGTTCAGTAGGATTCCATGGGGTGGTTATAATATAAGGCTTGAATGTGGTGTTGTTAACATATGGATAAATGCATGATGCATTAGGTGTTTCTTGATTGGAGCTCAAGGTTGATTGCATGTGGTGATAAGGAGGTATAGAAATTGAATCTTGTGGTTTAGATTAGTATAACTATCTCATGGTTAGCACCTTCTAAGTTAGAGATTAGGTTTGAACATAGTGAGGGTGGTCAGTTTGACTTAACCTTGGTAAGTGTAGTTATATACCCTTGTAGGAATTATGAGTTGAAGCTTATGAGGTGCAATTTACAAAAGAGGGGCTTGGTTTGGATGATTTTGAATGTTTGAAAGCTAGCGTTCATATCACTTAAGGCATGGTATTCATATTCTTACTTCGTGCCCGAATACCCTTGTTTCATGTCATGGCATGTAATCTTGAAATCTTATATGAACTTAGTGACAATTGGGCTCTAGTCCAGTTCTAAAGATTTCACTATGGATCATATCTGCCTATATTTGTATACTAGTTCAGAGGTCAAAAATATAGTAAAAGTAAATCCTTTTCCTTTCATGCTCAGTTTAACCATCATCCGCGGACGAATGATATCAAGAGGGAGATATTATAACACCTCAAAAATTTCTAAGTTAAAACCCGAACCATTTTTAATTTTCATATAAGGTTGTATCAGATGATTCTTAAATTTATATTAGGTGTTAAGGTAAATTCATTAGTGTAAGAGTGGATTTGGATATTAATTAAGATCAAAAGAACCATGCTGCATAAAACTTCGTTGAAAGATTCCTTACCCATTAAGTTTTGATATAAATTTATACTTAGGTCAATTTCCAATGATCATATCTCTAAGAACATAATAAATTAGGTGGCCTTTGAGCTATCCAACTAAAAGTCTATAATTCCTCTTTCTAACGCAACCAAGTTTGCCTTATTTCGAGTTTCCAGTAAAAGGTTCTACCCAATTTACCAGAGACTATTAGATTAGAGTTTCTTGAAGACAATTCCTACGACTCTCTTCAATGGGTCGGGGAAATTTCGACGACCCGCACTATCAACTTCTCAAAAACATCCGAGAAGACATATTTTGGGGTCTAATTCCTATAGATCAATTCTATAGGATGTACGAACTTCTAGAGGTCATAGATAGGACTCCTTGATTGAGATCTTAAGCCATAAAATTCAATATTAATTTCACAGATGGGATCTACTGTCCATAGAACAACTCACGATTCGCAAATGGACTTATAGAAGGTTTCCGTCAGTTTTTAAGAGGGGTGTATTAGTCTTTTCCCATCCCTTCTATGCCTAAATCCAAATGTTTCTACACCTAAATAAGGTCCTAAACAATATTAGTTGAACTTATTACTCTCATTAACGCTTGAATCTCTTAGAGCAAGGATTCATGAGGAAAAGCTAGAGTTTTCAAGCGTTCTTCCAGTTTCATCAAGAATTTTGTTCTTCGAGGTATATAAGGTTATTCATAGTGTTGAACTTAGTCTTCCTTATGCCCTACATCTAAATTCAATCAGTTAGAGTTAAATCCTGTATTCTACACAAACATCCAAGACATTTTAAATTCAAATTGTATTCTTGTTTCGAGTTCTAATTTCCTAATTACGAAATTATTATATTTTACGCACTAAAATTGTCACGACCCGAGTCTACACCCTGGACATGGTTGCCACTTGAGAAGCATTGTTGGTCCCCAAGCAAACCCACATCCTACATGACAACAAGTAGAAGACTAACTCAAGCATACATAAGCATTAAATTGAAATACACGTTTAAAAATAGTTTACTAAATCTCAAAATGAAACTAAATATGCTAAGTATGAAACATAAGTATTAAATAAAACATTTAAAACTATCAGACTATCCAAAACTGTCTATCTATGAAACCTATACTATACAAAGTTGACTATCAGGACAAGACCCCAAAATCCTCAAAAGAAATACTACTAACAATTCAAAAAAATTGGAGTACTTCGAAAGCAAGGTTGTCTCACTCATAAGTAGACGAGCAGATGAAGTGATCCCCTAAGACTCTTTTTAAGGATCAAAAGAACCTGTATTTGCATAATTAAAAGATGCAGCTCAAATGACATTAGTACACTGAATGTACGAGTATGTGATATAGCTGAATAACAAATAACTTAATGAAAGGACTACAATAGATAAAAATGTACTCAAGTTGAATGTAAAGAAATAAAAGGTTTAAATCATTTAAAGCTTCACAAAATACTTTCTAATCTCTAAATTCAACATAATAAGTGATATATAAAAATACACTTCAACTCGATTAGGAGATTCTCTAACCGAGAACCATCACTATGAGCAACGCCATGATGCAACGTCTCACCCAAGCTGCCAAAAATGTTCTACACCTTGCTGAGGTATAGAACACCTCAATTAAGTGGATCCACTAAGCTATGCTTAAAAAGCAATAAGAAATCATCTAAAAGGTATGACCCTTTGCCCATGTTGGCATACATGGTTTATGAAGATTTTGAGTTATTTGAGCTCGTTCCCATATCGGGGCTCAATACAACTCCCAAAAATATATACTCATGATTATATGTTTAAAAATATAACTCTTCCTCTGGTTTGAGATAATTGCTCAAACTACCCACTTAATAGAGGTAACTGCTTTTGAAATATCTTCTGAACTCATAACTTATTTAGAAATCAAAGTTTCTCTTTTATCAATGTTAAAATTGGTACCTTTGGGAATACTTAACTCCCTTATGAAATACACACTTTCTAAAAAATGTATCAAAATAATATTTTGATATGATCATTGATTACTCGGGAAGTCATACTGCATAAATTTTATGGAATAAATAGATACCATACTACTTAAAAATTTATGGCATACTTGATTGTCATACTAATCATATTTTAGAAACTCTTTATAAAAAAAATCTCAATATCATATCGTGATATGATCATTGATGTCTCGGGAAGTCATACTATATAAACATTGATGGCATAACTAGAAACCATACTGCTTAAACATTGATGACATACTCGATTACATACTAAACATGTTTTAGAAACTCTTTCTCAAAACTCATCTTTACTACCTCAAAAACTTAGTTTAAAACTCAAGTGTTAGCTGTAAAAATCTTCTCAAGATTTATAAATCAACTCATAGGATTCATGCGGAATTATGCACATGAACGACTCAACTCAAGGATCTTAATAGCAATATGGAAACTTAGTACTCAGTACTCATCCATACTACTCATCTAAAAAATACTCAATTCATTGGGTTCATGCTTAAATATAGAAATGAACAAATAAACTCAAGAATCTTAATGCATAACATATAGAAATTCAATAATTAGGAATATAATTTAAAAAACAAACAAGAACTCGAGACCTCAAAATCAACTTATCTCAAAAATACTCAAATCTAATGATAGAATCCTAGATTACTCTTTTACTGATTTGAAATAGATGTAGGGCATGAGGATGAACTATTGCAACACTATGATAGCCTTACACACCTGGAAGATCAATATTTTTTGAAGAATCTTCATGAAGAAATTGATTAGAAGTCTTTAAACCCTAGATAAATATTCAAGAAACCCTTTCTTGAGAATCTTGAATTAGTTTCTTGAAATCTCTATCGACAAGAATTATGATTTTACTAGTAATTCATAATTGTATGGAGGAATTTGAGTTGGAAAGAATGGAATTATTGGACAAACACTTACCTTGAAGAAGAATCTTGAAAATGATGGAAAAAATCTTGAATGGAGTCTTCCACTTTCATTTTTCCATAGGGTTTGAGAGAGAACGAAATGAATGAATTAAGAGACTAAAATATAATCATTTTGGGTCTTTAATTAGTCAGAAATTTGTCTATCTATTTCTTAGAGGTATAAAGACAAAAACTTCCCTTTTTAATATTTTACCATCAGCTAATTCGTCACTACACTATATAACGTTACTAAAATGGTCATAACTTTTTACTCAAAAGTTGGATAGTTGCGAAATTGGTGGGTTGGAAAGAAGATTCAAATTAATTTGATAGGTTACAAGCCACATAACTCTTTATATCCTAATTGATATGTTTATTTGAAGTTGACCCAAAGAGAATCTTACATCAAAAGTTAATTGGTAAGTAAACTTTCAACTCTTCTTTGTTCTAGGAGCTTCTAGTGACGTTAATTAATAATCAAATTTATTCCCATACTAATGAATTGACTTTTACACATATGGGCAATTTAAGAATCACCCGGTACGATCATATTCACAAATGAAGAATGGTTCAAGTCTGAACGTAGAAATTTTTGGGGTTTTACAATATCTCCCCCTTGAGGTCATTCGTCCTCTAATGACGGATGGTCTAAGAATGGAAAGGGGTTACTCTAACTGTATTCAAGTATATCTCATAATCACAAAGTACTTAACTTAGGGTTAGTATTCTAATCTAAATCACAAGATTCCGGTTTAATACCTCTATAGGAAATCTTATCCCAAGAACACTACTCATTACCGTTTCATTCATCTAACCTTGAGCTCATATTATGAAACACCTAATGTATCACACATTTTCCAAATATTAACAATACCACATTCAAGCTTAGAACCTTAACCATTCTATAGACTCCTACTAAACAAGTTCCAAAGAACTTCTCATCCTTTCATCATATCTACCAACTAAATTTCATGCATTACATCCAGGATGCTGACTTAGTACTCACTATAAAACCTTATCTCCTTCTTCATCCACATTTATAATCTTAGATGGAATAAACACACCATCGCCATCCCAATAAGAATTATCAATCTTCTCTTCCATCATGACACATCTATTATCAAAAACACCCCTCTTCTAAACTAAAAGGGATTACTGAAAGGACTTTAAGGTGAAATATCATACGCACAATTCATTTGAAAATTCTAATATAAGAATATGCATGGCATAACATTATGTTGCTAGTCATTAAGAGTATATCATGAACTTTTGAGACTGAACATACTATGAGACATGAATAATTATATGAATAGGTTCATATCATGAGGTTGATACCACAAATTTATGGATTAAGCTCGAGGTTCATGGGCTGAAGTCTTTTCCCCTCATTCTGGAAACTAAGTATATATATGAATCTCTCTGAAGTGTATGAGCATACGTCATAAACACTATTTTGTTACTAGGAATATCCACGAGATATTCTAATAATGTCAAGCCCCGAGGCTATCCCCTTGACGTAACACGAGACCTAGGATCACGAGTGACCCAAGATAATCGTGTGTCTGGTATATATCAAGTATACGGAGAATAACTGAATTAGACATATACTATGTAGAAGCTAAAAAAAATGGATAACTTAAAGTGGGGAATAGCAAACTAGTCTTGAGGTATAAATCATACTAAGAGTTTAATAATAACTGAAAGATTAAACTGAACAATTCAAGCTGGTTCTACTACTATGTTTGAAAAGCCTCTAACTGGGTTGAGTTGCTGGTACATGCCCCCCAACTAACTCTAACATAACTAAAAAGTTAAAGTAAACACTAAAATGAAAGCATGTCTATTCCCATTAGAATATAGGGACTCATCACTGAAGTCGCTGAATGCATATCGAGAATCGATCTATACGTGATCTTGATGTTGCGTACCTTAACCTACATCATGAAAGGATGTAGCACAGAGTATGCATCAGTATTTGTAATGTACTAAGCATGCATGATATAGATACTAAACTGAGTAAATAGATATAAGCTACAAAAAGAATAACATAGAAATGACATAAATTGAGTAAGAATGTAAATACTGATACATAACTCAAAAGCTAAGATAAATGCGATGACCAAGAACTACTCACAAAAATAACATGCTAAAATGAATGTTGAAAATTACACTGAAAACCTGGTCAAATGCACTAGGAGTATGACTGTGGGAGCTATTATTCAACAACTTAAAACAACGTGAGCTATGACTGTGGGAGCTATTATTCAACAACTTAAAACAACGTGAGTCTGATGTATACGCTGCATCAAGAGGACCCAATATACCTTACTACTGGTATAAAGAAATGACTGGGGTTATCACTAAATCTGAAGCCCAACAAAGGGGACTTATACTCCTATGGGGCCACATAGTTCAGGGACCATGAGGGTCACAAAACCCTAGTCTAACTGGGTATTAAGTCTACTCCAAACTGAATATGTATATACACAAATGTAACTGAAATGTTGAATTACGGAATAGCTCAAAATACTAACATGCAATCTCAGAATGCAACATATACATATTGATAATGTGACTTTCAAAATCTAAAGCATGATAATCTGTTTAACTGTCCTAGAAAGTCTAATTCATAAACAAGAAGAATCTACAAAAACTAAGGTTCTGAGTTTCATATAATGATCTAAGCAAATGTTCCAAGAACACCTGTTATTTTGATTTAGGATACTATAACAACTAAATCACAACCAAACCCCATGGTTTTATAATTGCTATGTCTAAACAAGATATGGAAAATATAGGAGCTGACTGAATTATAGGGAACTAATGGATGACAGGAACCCACTAGTGAAATTCCACTCATGGTGATGTAATCTATGGAGAAATCTTTCAATTTTGGGGCTATAACTTGAAGAAAACCTTCTGGTTGTTCTTGGGAAACTGGCGCCTCTTTCTTATCATTTTTGCTCTAAGTTTGGATGATTTTTGGTGAATAAAGGTTATGGGTATGTCTGACAAATTATTAGGCTTAAACTGAGTAAACAAATGTATTTTAGTCATCAAACAACATGGTTGGAGAGCCCAACGCAAAAGGGAAAGGACCAAAATGACCCTAACTTAAATTTGACGAATGACGCCTACTACAGGACTGACGGGCCATCGTTTGACCTACCAACTGTCAGTAGGGTCGTTGATGAAGCTCTGTACCACAAGGCTTCACTTAAAAGAACATAAATTTTTACTCAGAGATGGGATTTAAATAAACTAGGTGGTGTCGAAAAGAGGATTCCATTAGTTTTCATGTTATAGGTCATAGGCCAACTAATTCATTTTGTTCTAAGACCATAAACATTTGGGCCCCAATAATGGACCCCACCTACGGACCGTGTTAAGGCCACGTACCATCAGTGGCTTTCATTGTTCTAGTACTAGGTCCTGGAAAGCTGCATTTTTTTCAATATTTTCAAAATCTGAGGTGTTACAATATCTTGCCCTTGGGGACATTCGCCTTCGAATGAAGTCTAAACAAGTTGATTATGGAGGGAAGGAGCTGCAATCCCTACCACTAAGTATTGGAAACCTATATCTTACTGAACTAAGTACCAAAAATATGCTAATTTGTTGAAATGCAAGAACAACTAAGGACACAAGATACTAAGATTGAATTTACGCATGAGTAAACTGAGAGAATAGAGAGGAACTATTACTTGAAGCTGAAACAGAATCAGAGGGAAAGATAAGAGTACTTGGCCATCATGGCTGCTTCTTTTTCCCAAGTACCTCCCTCTACTGACTAACTCATCCACCAAACCTTTACTGAAGCGACTTCATTATTTCTCAACCTATGAATCCGATAGTCAAGAATTTTAACTGGCACATCTTCATATGTGATTCTATGGTAGCTAAGGGGGTTTATAGAAGATTTCCAGTTTCCTTATCCCATAGAGTCACTTTGGTTAATTTGGTAGAATTGACCTAATAGATTTCAATGTCAACCTTGGAATGGATTGGATACATTCATGTTATGCTTTTATAGATTGTAGAACTCGGGTAGTCAAATTCCAATTCCCAAATGAGCCTATCCTAGAGTGGAAGGGAGGAAATTCTATGCCTAGAGGTCAATATGTTTCTTAATTAAAAGCTAGGAAAATGATTGCGAGGGAATGTGTCTACCATATAGTGAGGGTAGGGGATATGGAGTCCAAAACTCCTATTCTTGAGTCGGTCCAATTTGTAAAAGAGTTTTTGGAAGTTCTCCCTGATGATTTATCAGTATCCCTCCCGAAAGGGAAATAGACTTCAGGATTGACCTTCTCCCCGATACCTAACCTATCTCTATTCCTCCTTATAGAATGGATCTGGTGGAACTTAAGGAGTGGAAGGATCAATTAAAGGACATATTTGATAAGTGTTTCATCCGAACGAGTCTCTTTTTATGGGGTGCTCGGGTGTTGTTTGTTAGGAAGAAAGATGGGTCACTCCGTATGTTTATTGATTATCAACAATTGAACAGAGTGACTATCAAGAACAAGTATCCTCTTCCAAGGATACATGATTTGTTTGATCAACTTCAAGGAACAAGTTATTTCTCTAAAAAAGATCTCTGGTCGGGTTATCACCAATTGAGGGTTAAAGAGGAAGATATTCTGAAAACGACTTTTAGAACTTGATATGGTCATTATGGATTTTTTTTTTATGTCATTTGGTTTGACTAATGCCCCGGCGGCATTTATGTACTTGATGAATAGAGTGTTTAGACAATATATTGATATTTTTGTAATTGTGATCATCGATGATATTTTGATTTATTGCATGAGAGAGGATGATCACATTAATCATTTGAGGATTGTGTTACAAATCCTTAAGGAAAGATAACTTTTTGCAATATTTAGCAAATCTCAGTTTTGGCTAAGGTCTGTGGCTTTTATAGGCCACATTGTTGCATGTAAGGGTATTGAGGTAGATCCTATTAAGACGGATGCATTCAAGAGTTTGCCTAGACCTGTATCACCAACAAACATTAGAAGTTTCCTGGGTTTGGCCGTCTATTATAAAAGGTTTGCTCAGGGATACTCCTCCATTGCTTCTCCTTTGATGTCTTTGACTCAAAAAAAAGGCAAAGTTCATATGGTCTGATGCTTGTGAGAAAAGTTTCCAAGAGTTGAAAGATAGACATACTTCTTCTTCAATTTTGACCTTACCGAAAGGGACGAATGGTTTTATCATTTATTGTGATGCCTCTCGATTTGGGTTGAGATGTGTGCTTATGCAAAATCGTAAGGTGATTTCCTATACATCAAGGAAACTAAAGGTTCATGAGAAGAACTATCATATCCATGTCATAGAATTAGTAGCGGTGGTATTTGCCCCAAAGATTTGGAGGCATTATTTGTATGAGGTCCATGATGATGTGTTTATCAATCACAAAAGCTTGCAATATGTGTTTACCCAAAAAGATCTAACACTTCGCCAAAGAAGGTGGCTTGAGTTATTGAAAGATTAAGATATGAGTGAGTGTTCTCTATCACCGGTAAAGCAAATATGGTGGTGGATACCCTTAGTTATCCATGGCTAGTGCTGCACATGTTGATGATGAGAGAAATGAGTTGGTTTAAGATGTTCGTAGGTTGGCCCAATTGGAAGTTCAACTAGTTGATTCCACCAAGGGTGGTATTATGGTCCATAATGGTTCTAAATTGTCCTTTGTGTGCTAAAGAAGTCCGTAGAGGCTTTCTCCCAAGAGAGAGATGGTATCCTAAGATATCAAGGCCGTTAATGTGTTCCGGATGTTGATGACTTAAGGGAACAAATTCTATGACAGGCCTATAGTTCTCGGCATTCTATTCACATGGAAACCACCATGATGTAATGTGATTTGCAGGAGATCTATTGGTGGAATGGCATGAAGAAGGATATTACGGGATTTATGGCTAAGTGTCCTAATTGCCAACATGTGAAGGTTGACTATCAGAAATCGGGAGGTATACTCCAAGACATTAACATTTCTACATGAATTGAGAAGATTTGAATATGGACTTTATAGTGGGATTGCCACACACTTGGCATCAATATGATTCGATTTGGGTTATAATAGACCGAATGACTAAGTCGGCCCATTTCATTCTCGTCAAGGTTTCCTCTACGATGGAAGATTATGCTAAGGTTTATTTGAGAGAGATGATACGGTTGCATGGAGATCCCTTGTCCATTATCTCCTATAAAGGTACTTAGTTTACTTCAAAGTTTTGGAAATCCTTCCAAAAGGGACTTTGCACAAAAGTTAAGCTTCACAAGTTTTCACCCCCAAATTGATGGGCAAGTATAATGAACAATTTAAACATTCGAATACATGTTGAGGGGTTGCATGATAGATTTAAATGGAAATTGGGATAACCATTTGCCCTTGATTGAATTTGCCTATAATAATAGCTACCATTCGAGTATTGGAATGGCTCCGTTTGGGGCTCTTTATGGTAGGAGGTGTAGATCTCATATAGGATGGTTTGAGGTGGGTGAGGTTCCTTTGATAGGACCCAAGGTAATTCATGAGGCTATAGAAAAGGTTCGACTCATTAGAGGGAGGTTGAGAACGGCCCAAAGTCAACAAAAGTCATGCGGATGTTAGAAGGAGAGACCTTGAATTTCATGTGCTTAATTGGGTTTACTAGAAAATCTCACCCATGAAAGGTGTAATGCGGTTTGGTAAGAAAGTGAAACTTAGTCCCCGTTTTGTAGCCCATATTAAATTTTGAGGCGTGTTGGTAAGGTTTAATATGAGCTTGATTTTCCAAATGAGTTGGCATCAGTGCATCCGGTTTTCTATATCTCTATGATGAAAGAGTGTTTTAGAGATTTGACGTCCATAATTCCTTTAGAAGGGTTGGAAGTGAAAGAGAACCTTTCTTACAAAGAAGTTCCGATTGAGATCTTTGACCGGCAAGTTAAGAGATTGAGTAACAAAGAGGTTGCCTCTGTGAAAGTGTTATGGAGAAACCATCTATCTAATAGAGGGTGCTACTCGGGAGGCTGAGGCCAATATGATGTTCTGATATCCTCATCTTTCTCCTATTCTACCTTGAGGTAATGAGTTTCTCTTGGTTTATTTTTTTCAAAGTCATGTGTGTTTATGTGTTTCCATGATTTCCTTATATTGTCATGTTCATGAAAAAGCTTAGGTTTCGAAATAAAATGGATTTAATGATTTATTTTCCTCATGTTGTTGAGTATTGAGTATGAGTTGCTTATAGACTTCATGAGATGAGTTTAGAACATTCTTTGACATGGAGAGGAGATTTCCTCCTTTAAAATGTAGTCTGTGTATAAATTTCATTTAGGCTCCATGAGATTGTGTTGAGCATTGCTTTTGACTTTGGAGAAGGTATTCCTCCTTAAGTGTAAAAATTATTAAAATTTATGAATATTGGGTTGTTAGATGTAGTTCCTACTCCCTTATGGTGCATTGAGTATGTTGAGCTTGGAGTTGATATGTCCTCCTTTGTTTTGTGCATTTTGACTTTTCATTTAGAAATGTGCCTAGAATCTAATTCAAGGACAAATGATCTCAAGGGGGAGATAATGTAACATCTCGAATTTGAAAGAGGTAAAATAAAAGATTTTGGAAAATTGCACGTGCCATCCATGACCAGCCACCCACCGACCATGGGCTGACCCATGGACCGTAGTTAGGGGTCCGTTGTTGGTTACCCTACGCAAAGTGTAGACCTCAGGACCACAACCTAACCAACGGACCGTCGATCAGACCATGGTGCGTAGTCGGATGTCCGTAGGTCGAGCCCTCAAAAACCAGTCTTTGACCAAGGAACCACGGCTAATCATGACGGACCGTAGGCCAGTCGAAGGTCCATCATTTGAGGTTCCGTGGATCGAGAGCTGGCAATTATTTTAGGGGCACATGGGTCTTTTTTGGTTTTAATTAAATCAATATGGTGCCGTTTTGCCTAAACCTACAACACTTATATAAGTATTTTGGACTCCTAATTTCACTCAATTAAGTCATTCTATCAAATCCCAATAGAAAAGCCCAAACTATCTCTCAAATATTCTCTTTCTAGAAGATGGAAGAAGAAGAAGTATGTTGAAGCTACATCAAGTTCAAGTGTGACAATCTTTAAGCTTTTGTGGGCTTTGTGACGATGGTATGGTGGCTTTTAATCCATGGGATCCTTTCTGCCATGGAGCCCCTTAGATTCCGTAATTGTGAAGTCTAAATCCACAGTTCTAGTTAGGGTTTCTTCCAATGTTGTAGGTTATGATGAATGTTGATCCAAATAGTTGGATTATGATTGTTTATAACTAAATTGATAGAATTTCATGTTTTTAGGATGAAATTGCATGTACCCATGCCTACCCTACGATTTTAGGGTAGAATTGATATGATTGGGTTGATGCCATGGAGGGAAACTTTATAGTTTAGATATATCTGTATAGGATAGATGATTTGTGATTAAAACTGCTTGGGAATGAAGCATAAATAATGATCATGAGAAATAGTGCTTTGAGAGTGAAGCCTAGACTATGAATTATTAAATGATGAACTTATGATGTGGAAGGGATACTTCCCATAATGAATTGCTAAGTGTGATTGAATGAATTAGAAAGGTTTACTCACATGAATGATTCTAGGTTGAAATGATTGCTCACCTAAAATGAATCTAGAATAAAATTCTTAATGAATGATGAGGCTAGAGGCGACTACCCATGACCTTCATATGTTAAGGATATGAGCTGATTTCCCAAACCCACTAGAATAGAATAAGAGGTGATTCCCCACGTTCCCAACATGATGAATGGGCATGGAGGCGAGTACCCACGATCCTTATGAAATGATGTGGAGGTGAGTACCCATGTCATATGATGTGATTATGGAGGCTAATACCCATAATCTTAAAGAAAGTAAGGCAAGAGGCGAATACCCATTAGCCTTTATAAGCTAGGAATAGAGGCGAATCCCCATGTCTTTAAAAGTATGCATGAATGATGTGATTATATTATGAAGATGATTTGCTTGGAATGTTGCTAGATATGTGTTCCATGAAGTGAGCTTAACTAGAGGGGGATGACTAAGTCTTGTCTAAGGTAAGGCAAGGTTACTCAAGAACGTATTCCTCTTTCATTATTATGCATGTTATTTAATGATTGTGCTTATTTCTTATGTTTATGATGATTAATGCTTATGTTTATGTTGTTTATGCAAGCTATCATATTTAGTAAATTCTTGTATTAACACATACTCTTGCCTACATTTCTTATCAAAATGTAGGGTCCGGCGCTCTTGATTTACACACTTGTGGCTAGGTTCTTAGTTGATTAAGGAAGTGAAGACTTGGTGAGTCCTCATTGTATTAGTGGATTGAATCACCCATTTTCTCTTTTATGTCTTTCTTTGCATGTTAGACTATTGTATGGGCTACGTCCCAAGATTTTATCTTTTATGTTAGATTGTTTGAGAAAATCTTAGACTTCCGCTCATTTTATGAAAGACATTGAGTAATCGAAATGTTTGAAATTTCCACATCTTTTCTATTAATTTATGTTATGAGATGCTATGTGGTTTGTATAAGGCCTCTAGGGGTCTTATACGCCTTGTTACATCTAGGAAGTACCCCTGGGTCGTTAGACCAAATCTCATCACCCCCTTCATAGGTGACCCATTTAGGGAAACCCAATCATATATTTCAAATTCTAAGTCCCTTCTCCTAACATATGCATAGGAATTTTTACGACTCTGAGTTGTCTTTAGTCTATCTTTGATGAGTTGTACTTTTTACATAACCGCATGAACTGAATCTAACCCTATCAAGGATACTTAACCTACTTCAAACCAACCAATCGGGGACCTGCATCTACTCCCATATAGTTCCTCATACGAGGCCATGTAAATACTGAAATAAAAGCTATTATCATAGGCAAACTCTATGAGAGGTAGGTGATCATCCCAACTACCCTTGAAATTGATCACACAAGCTCTCAACATGTCATCTAAGGTCTCAATTGTACGTTCTGCCTGACCATCCATTTGTGGATAAAATGTTGTACTGACATTTACTTGAGTACCAAGACCTTTCTAAAATGAGAGGTAAACTCTATCTGAGATGATAGACCAAGGAACCCCATGCAACTTTACTATCTCATAGATGTAGAGTTTGGTGTAGTCCTCTATTGAATTTGTAGTCTTGACAGTCAAGATGTGAGTGAACTTAGTAACTCTATACACTATCACCCAAATGGAGTCATGCTGTCTTGGAGTACGAGGTAAACCCGTACTGAAGTCCATGTAGGAATACTAATCTCTTAAGTCATACCTCCTGGTTTCTGATGTTCTACCTTAATCTTTTGATAATTAGAACACTTAGCTACATAGTCTGCTATGTCCCTCTTAATGTCGTTCCACAAAAAGACATCATGTAGATCATGGTACATCTTAGTGGCACCGAGAAGAATGGAATACCAGGAGTTATGAGATTATGTAAGGATCTACTAACTCAACTCATCCATTTTAGGAACACATAAGTGACCCTGGTACTGAAGCACACCATCTCCCCTTTGGGGGGAAAACCTCAACTTTCTGCTGATGAACTGCACCTTTCAAATGAAGTAATATGGGATCACTATCTTATTTTTGCTTAACCTCTGCTACCAACAAAGATTCTAATCCATTCTGAACTATCACCCCACCATCTAATATGTATGTAGGGGAAACTCCTAAGCGAGCAAGCCGGTGAACTTCTTTGGCTAGCTCTTTCCTTCTTTCCTCTACATGTACTATTGAGAGCATCAGCCACTACATTGGCCTTACCCAGGTGGTAAAGCACATTCATGTCATAGTCTTTGAGGAACTCAAGTCATCTCCTCTGACGAATATTCAACTCTTTCTGGGTGCACACATATTAAAGGCTTTTATGGTTTGTGAACAAATCAACATGAACACCATACAAGTAATGTCTATAAATCATTAGGGAAAATACTACGGCTGCAAGCTCAAGGTAATGATTTAGGCAGTTCTTCTCATGAATCGTAAGCTGTCTAGAAGCATAAGTTATGACCTTACCTCACTGCATCAACACATAACCTAGGCCGACCCTGGATGCATCACAATAAATTACTTACCCATCTAACCATCTGGTAGAGTCAAGACTGGAGTTGTAGTCAACCTAGTCTTTAGTTCTAAGAATTTTTTCTCACACTCATCTGACCACTAAAATTTGACCTTTTTCTTAGTCAACTTGGTTAATGGGGAAGCTAAGGATGAAAATCCTTCAACAAATCTCCTATAATAACTAGCCAAACCTAATAAACTTTTGATGTCTGTTAGAGAGGTGAGTCTGTGCCAGTGTTTCACTACCTTAATTTTCTAAGAATCCACTTGGATCCCTTCGCTCGATACCACATGACTAAGCAAAGTGATCGACTCTAACCAGAATTCACATTTGTTGAACTTAGTGAATAAGTGGCAATCTTTGAGAGTTTGCAGAACAACTCTCAGATGAGTAGTATCATCCTCCTCACTTTGAGAATAAATGAGGATATCATCAATGAAGACGTTAACAAACAAGTCCAAATACTGTTTGGACACTCTGTTCATTATTTCCATGAAAGCTTCAAGAGCATTTGTTAGTCCAAAAGACATAATTACAAATTTATAGTGACCATATCGAGTCCTGAAGGTTGTCTTCGGAATCTCACTATCTCTAACTTTGAGTTGATGATAGCCGAATCTGAGGCCTATCTTGGAAAATCAACAAGCACCATAAAGTTGGTTGAACAAGTCATCAATCCTCGGGATGGGACACTTATTCTCTGTGGTGACCTTGTTTAACAGACGATAGTCAATGCACATTCTTAATGAACCATCTTTCTTTTTTCACGAACAACACTGGAGCACCCCATGGAGAGATACTAGGTCTGATGAAGCCCTTATAAAAAAGGTCTTTCAACTTCACTTTCAATTCCTTAAGCTCGAGTGGAGTCACTTTGTAAGGAGGGATCAAAATAGGTTGGGTATCTCAAAGGAGATCTATTCCGAAGTCGATTTCCCTTCCGAAAGGAACTCTGAAAAGATCTTCTAGAAGCACTTCTGGAAACTCATTTAAGATTGGGACTGACTCAAGAGTTGGGGTTTCAAATTTTAAATACTTAACCCTAAAAACATGATAGATATACCCTTTGGAAATCATTTTCTTGGCCTTAAAGTAAGAGATAAATTGACCGATAGGCACTTAGCTACTATCCTTCCATTCCAAGACTGGCTCGTATGGAAACTAAACTGAACGATTCTAGTTCTACAATTGAATGAAGAATAACAGAAATGTAAGCAATCCATGCCTAAAATGATATCAAAATCTACCATTTCTAACTCTACAAGATCTGTTAAGGTTACTTTATGAAAGACCGTGACATGGCAATTTCTGTATACATGTCTAGATATAACTAGGTCGCCAACTGGAGTAGAGATAGCAAAGGGATCTAGAGAGTTTTTGGACACGCATTAATACCACAAGATTACTTCTACTACTTGTACCAAGTGTAGGCCACCTACCTTCAACTAATAGGTGGCAAAATATGCACTCTCGACTTGAGTGATGCCCATAATGTTTGTTGCCATTTAGATGTCGTTGATTAACTCTTGTGGATCTTATTATAACTTAGACCCATGAAACTCTGTAGGGTTATTCGAGTATATTCTTGGATTTTTGTTGTAGCATTGTTAGTTTGTGGTAGAGCTGGGACCAGAGCCTACTGATTTATCTGGGTAGTCATGTCCTGAGCAAGTACTTTGTAAGCTACCCTCAACTCAGCATGCATGACTTATTCTTTCAATGGGTCTGCTGGAGCTATTGGACGATTCCTTGTGTTAGCTCTTCTGGGAGGCATTTTCTGAAATGGGAAGAGCAGGAGTTAGAACAATATTGAATAGAGTTCATACTCACGCATGATAAGAATAACAATAAAACTAAAGTTTTTCTTAAAACACTTTGTAGCCTCCCTCTCATAGATGTGTTGCACTTCACACCTATGAAAGAGACTTTATGTAGCAACTTTCAGACATCCTAGGACTCTTGAACCTAATGCTCTAAAACCAAGTTTCTCACAACCCGAGGCTACCCCCTTGACGTAACACGAGACCTAGGATTAGTAGTGGCCCCAAATAATCCTGTATCTGGCATATATCAATCATACTGAGAACAATGAAATAAGACATATTATACGGATGAAAATACAATAGATAACCAAAAGTGAGGAATAGCTAACTAGTTTGAAGGTATAAAACATACTAATAGTTTAATAACAACTGAAAGATTAAACTTAACAATTAAAGTTGATACTACTACTATGTTTGAAAAGCCTTTGACTGAGTTGAGTTCCTGGTACAAGCCTCCAGCTAAACCTAACAAAATTGAAAGTAACAAATGAAATGAAAGCATGTCTATTGTCCTTGGAATATGAGGACTCGCCACTGAAGATGTTGAATGCGGTCCGAGAATTGATCTAAGTGTGATCTGGATGATGAGTTCTTGAACGTATATCATGAAAGGATGTAGTGCAGAGAATGCATCAATACTTGAAATGTACTGAGCATGCAGGATATAGATATAACCTGAACAAAGAATAGCTAAGCAATGACATAAACTTATTAAGAATGTAAATAATAAGTCATAACTAAAAATCTAAGCATAATGCAATGACCATGTAACACGCGGAAAATTAATAGGTGAAACTAGAGCCTAACATTTAATTCATAAAATTTTATGCATGAGTTAGATTAGTAAAATAGCCCCTAAATTTGACTAATTATTAGTTCAAGTGACGGTTCAAGAAAGGTGAAAGGCATCACTACCCTTACAAGCACTCTTGAACTTTGCCTTAGCCATGTGGCCAAAAGGCATTGATCAAGACAGGCTTCAAGGAAGGTGAAAGCCTTCACTGCCCTTAGATGCCCTCATGAACCAATATGTTAGTCATATAGGAAAGGAGAAAGGTTCAAGGGAGGGTTTAAGGAGCGTGGAAGGTTCCACCACCCTTGGGAGTCCCTCATGAACTTTGCCTTATCCGTGTGGGCAAAAGGCTTTGTCCAAGTGATGGTTCACGAGGTGTGAAGAGCATTCACTTCCCGTGCAAGTCCCTCTTGGACTTTGCCTTAGCCAATTTAGGCGAAGAGGCAGTCCACATGAAAGGGTTCCACTACCCGTGTAAACCTCACATGAATATTTCCTTAGCCATTTTTGGCAAGAAGGCAGTCCGCGCTTGGGTCCATGGCTAGTGGAAATTTCCATGGTATGTGGAGACCCATATGGACTATGCCTTAGCTCCAAAATCCAAAAGGCACAAGTCCACATGAGGGTAGAAAGCTGGTGGAGCAGTACTCTGGTGGACTTTGCCTTAGGCGAGGGGCAGTCCACTTGAGGTAAGGGGAATTTCGTAATTTTTATTTGTAAGTCCAAATTAATTGGGTATATTTTGTATTATTTTTAAATAAATAAATAAGGTATTTTAAGTCATTAAAAACCCAAACTAAATCAATTTTTCAAAGAGCCAAATCAAAATCAAAAGTTTATCTTCCTCACAATATTTCTTTCTCTAAAACCCCAAGAAGAAGAAGAGCAAAGATTGAAGCTTGGGCTGCAAGAAATCAAGGGTTTTTCATCAAATTATTCAAGGATTCATCATCAAGTTATGGTAGTTTTCATATTTGGATAGATTCCACCCATAGAGCCCCTTTAAAACTTGATTTCAAAACTTCCAATTTTCCCCAAAAGAAAGGGTTTCGTTCGAAATTAATGGGTTCAATTTAAAAGTGATTTAAATGGTTTAATTATGTTGGGTTATGATTGAATTGATGATACATGGTTGAATTTTTGTGAAATTCCCCCAAGAAAGCATGGATCCCCTATATTGGTAATTGTAATCTTAATGTGGGTTAATTGATTTTAGAAGCATTTAAATGGGTGTTGTATGAATTAATTGAATTTTGTTATTACCCATATCTAATGTAGAAATTCTAAATTATGGGTTGAATGTGATTCATGATTCTTGATGGGTAAATTATGAGAATTTGTACATGAACATGAGAATTATGCATGTGCTTCAAGAATTACTTTGATAATAAAGACTTTATGACTATGGTGCACTTGTGTTATTGATTGGAAATTTCATTCTCTCCTATACCTTTACACATTATTATACATGAATTAATTATGACTATGATGAAATCCCCCATGAACCCATGAATCCACCATATTGCTAAATTGTGACTTCCTAATGTGAGTTGATTCATTAATGGAATATGTGAATTAATTATGTCTATATTGATTGAGTTTATATGATGACATATGACTATAATTGATTAATAATTAATAATGTGGTTGGATTACCTTGAAAATTAGGTATACATGATGATCATATGAGGCATTGCTTAAGAGTAAGGCTTGTAGCATGAAGATGACTTCTAGGGCTTTAAGGGGGTAAAAGCTAATTTGAATAAACTAAGGATGTTAAGGCTTTAAGAAGGAAGCTATTATGTATGTTGAATTGTATATGGCATTATTGTGGAACAACTTCACCCATATTACCTATAATAATGAGTACATGAATTTATGCATGAAATGAAAGATTTACTTGAATCATGATATTCCCCTTACCTAATGTAGTAATTCTAGATATTTGGGTTGAGTTTGATTCATAACCCTTGAAGGGAAAATTATGAGTATTTTTACATGTTGATAAGAATTATGTATGAGCTTGTGACCCACTTAGAAGAGAAGATACTATGATTGTGATATTATGTGCATGTTTTATGAACACTTTGAGAGTGAAGTGTCTATGATGATAATGTTGTTGTTGTGTCATTGAAAGGACAATCACACACACACACTTCCCATGCATGAACATGAAAATGATGTGACTAAGGTGTTCTTTAAAGGCTAATTCTCATATGCACCTTTACACATGGCTATGCATGAAATGTACATGACTGTGATAATGTTGTTGTGTTGCTTGAAAGGCTATTCTCTTGAACACACTATAAACATGATGTGAAAGGTTTACTCACATATTAATGATTCTAAGGTTGAAAGGCCATTCTCGCCTAATGAATCTATGAGCTATATCATGATGTTGTACTGGATTGAGTGTTAAGTCACCCTTCCATAAACATAAACTTAAGTCAAGACTTAACATGAACTTAAAGGGAATTATGCTTAGCATTGAGTGGATATGAAAATGAGTTGGAAGCTTTTACGCTAGCTAGTATGGCTTCCCAATGGGTTCCTTTTATGCCAGTTAGACTGGGTTCCTAAAACAAATATCTCATGAGATGGAAACCTTTTATGTTAGTTAGTCCAGATTTTTGGTAGCAATATCATTATCCCATAATTATGTGCCCACTTAGATTTTTAGCTAATGGATCCACCTAAAAGCTAATACATGAGCTCTACCTTAGGCAAGTAGGGCACCTCTTTTCGGTATGGGGGCATGACAACGGATTCCATGTAGCTCACATGGCCTATGTCGGTTAAGGCTATTTCCCTACATGACATGAACAAAAAACATGAACCATGAACAAGAACATGAGTTATATACTATGGTTCCTCAAGAGGTTCTACTTAGTATGAATGGGGTTATGGGACTTCTTTCATGCATTGCACAAGTAGGCTTTGAGAGTGGTTGTGGTACGTTTCTCTTATGACATGATGATTTATGAGTTAATGCATTCTTTATATGAATTATGAACATGAACATGAACTATACTTATGACTTCTTAACGAGTTTTACTTAGTATGAGTAGGGGTATGGTACTTCACTTATACAATGCACAAGTAAACCATGAAAAAGGTTATGGTGTGGTTACATTATCCTATGAAGATATATGAATTTATACATGTATGATATGGATTGTTGCTAAGAGTGGCTTTCCTTTTTATAAGCTATGAACATGAATGCTTCCTTATCTATGAGTTTGGACTATGGATGACAGAAAAGCATGAAAAATATAAGCAAGGTGGCCTAAAAGTGGTACTTAGTGTAGATGGGATTATGGGATCCTATCTATGTATTGCACAAGTATAACGTAGGGTTACTTATGTGACGGTTCTATTAGGATGCGATGATCTTGGTATTTAACTACGTGTGTGAACTATGTCTTGTGATATTTGGCTTATGCATCATGTTTATATTGGAGACTATACTTGTAATTATGATGATATCCTTTATGGTATGATGAATTGTACATGAGATGTCTTATGAGTTACATTCCCAACTATTTCAAGGATGATGTTCAAAATTGGCATCTAGCATAGTTTCAACTAAAATGTCCCTTTTTGCATGTTTTAGGATTTTTGTGCACGGCTACCATACTTAGTGCAATTTTTGTGCTAACCCATATTTCTACATTTTCTATAAGTGTAGGGTTCGGCGATATCGACTTCCACCTTCGTGGCTAGGATCATAGTTGAACAAGAAGAAGAATCTTGGTAAGTCCTCATAGTATTCGAGGGATTGACCATTATGTCCTTTAAGTATTTCTTTATGTTTTAGACTTTTGTAAGGGTTGTGTCCCTATGATTGTATTCAAGTTTTATAAATGGTTTGAGACATAGTGTTGTAGACTCCCACTTGTTTTTATAAAAGACTTCGATTGTAAAGAAAAGTTTTAAATTTCTGCACTTTTTCCTATGTTCTTATTTTATGATATGCTATGAGGCTTTTCAGAGTCTTGTACGTCATGTCAAATCTAGGGGGCAACCTTGGGTCATGACATACCAAGTACTACTCATGAAAATAACATGCTAAACTCAATGCTGATGTATATACTGAAAACATGGTCAAATGCACTAGGAATCTAGTTGTGGGAGCTACTATTAACCGACATAAAACCATGTAAGCTAAACATGGAGTTTGATGTATACACCCCATCAAGAGGACCCTATATACCTTGCCAGGGGTATAAAGGCATGATTGGTGTGATCACTAAATTTGATGCCCAACTGAGGGGACTTATGAGGATATGCTTAACCCTTGTCCAACTCGGTGTTAAGTATAGTCCCGACAGAATATGTATATGACACAAATGTAAATGAAATTCTGAATTACTGAATAGGTCAAAATACTAACATGTACTCGTAGAATGCAACATTTATATACTGATAATGTGACATTCAAAATTTAAAGCATGATTATCTATTTAACTCACCTAGCAAGTGTAATTCATGACCTAGAATAATCTACAAAAACTAGGGTTCTATGTTTTATACAAGGAAGTAAGTAAGCATTCAAAGAAAACCTGTTATTTCGATTAGGGATACTACAACAACTAAATAATAACAAAAATCCAAGGTTTAAGAAACCCTAGGTCTAAACAAGATATGGAGAATTGATATTATGTGGGTTTCTGTCATGAAAGGTGAAATTGAAGGTTCATAGGTGATCTTCTATAATTAATGGTATGAGTAGCAAAGATCTAAGACTAGAGCATATATACATAAACTAAATTAGAATAATGTGAATATGATGGATCTTGACTAGTAAGGCTTGAGATAAAATTTATATGATGAATTATGACTAGAATCACCTAATAATGAAGAATGTGATTAGAATGCCTTAAATCAAGGTACGAATGATTATGGTAAGAAGTAACGCTTTGAGAGTAAGTCTTGTAGTTATGAATATTAGGGCTTTGAGAGTAAAGCCAATATGATATGATCTTATTGTGTATTGATCAAAGCAAGCACTCACTTACACACTTAGGCAAAAACATGCTAGGAGGTACAAAATTATCTCACATGGAATGATTCTAGGTTGAAAAGCTAATCACATAAAATGAATCAAAGCATGTTAGACTAGAATAGTTGGAAGTTGTGATATGTGAACTCTTCATGTATAGCATGACTTGGTAAGACAAGACCATTTCATTGTAGCTTAGGATTGAGAAACCATACTTTCCTAAGGTTAGCTTGAAATAGCATTGTAAGATGCTTTCATGGTAGCCTAGTATTGAGGATATACACTCTCCTAAGGGTAGCTTGAACTAGAATTGTAGAATGCCTTCATGATAGCTTAAGTTGGTTAGGCCAAGACCATTTCATGGTAGCATAGGATTGAGAAACCATACTCTCCTAAGGGTAGCTTGATTTAGCATCATAGGATGTTTTGCAAGGTAGATAGGATGGAACACTGGTATCCTTCCTTGAATAGCTTGGACTTGCATGATAGTATGCCCTCCATGGTAGCTCAACTTAGCATAATGTAGTCATGTTAGCTAAATGATTAGCTTGGTCTAGCCTAGTAGGGTGCTATTCCTTGGTAGCCTTGAATTGATAACTTGTGATCATTCACATGTTATGTCTTGCCTTTTACTAAGAAAAAAAGTACCTGAAATGAATAGAGGCAAATAGTAAAGAGGGTCTAGTCCCAAACTAGTAAGTATGTATGATAGCCTAAAGTGGTACTTAGTGTGGATAGTAGTATGAGATGTTATTCATACATTGCACAAGTATGACTTGAAGCTACATATGAAGTGTGCTCTTATATGATATATGCATAGCTTGGATTGTTGCCATAGTTGCCATAGTTGCCTTCCATGATATGATTGACTAAAGGTGATATTTCCCTTGTCTATATTAAGTAAGCTAAGAATGACACTAAGTGAATGGTAGGTATGCATATAGTGACTTCAAAATTATGCTCAGTGTGAATGGTATTATGGGATGCCCTTTATTCATTGCACAAGTGTACATTGAGGTTACTTAGGGATATAGTAATCTTATTGTATGAAAGCCTAAGACTTGACCATGCATGTAGACTATGATTAACATGACCAAAAGGGATACTTACCTTGGATGGTATAATGGAATGTTATTCATGCGTTGAACATGTATGCTTTGAGGTTACTTGAGAATAGCCCTTTTATGAAATGAATGACTAAGAGTTGAGCAAGGCTTATATGATGCTTATGTTGTAGACTTTACTTATGATAATTTTATTGTCTCTCATTCTTATAGTTGATGTTTCATGAAGTATTGGATTATGTCTTATGTTGACTAACCTTTATGATACTATGCTCTTATGATGTTATGTTAGCTAACATATTTAGTACATTTTGTACTAACACATACTTTACCTACATTCCCATCAAATGTAGGGTTCGGAGATTTGAGTTCCAATCTTGAAGCTAGGTTTCTAAAGAGCAAAGGAGTTGAATATTTTGGTGAGCCCTCATAGCTTCGAAGACACTACCCACTAGTTCCTTTATATCTTTTATTCTCATGTTGAGACTATTGTATGGGCTTTGTCCCAAGAGTTCTAATTTAAATTTGTATTAGATGGCTTGAGACCAAAGTGTAGTAAAAGACTTCCGCTTGCATTTTATAAAAAGACTTTGATTGTATTGATAAAAGATTTAAAATTTTCGTACTTTTCAACTATCTTATGTTATGGTATGCTAAGGGCTTGTATGAGACCCTTTCGGGGTCAAGTACGCCATGTTACACCTAGGGTGTACCCCTAGGTCATGACATATAAGTATTAAATAAAACATCTAAAATTGAACGACTCTCCGAAATTGTCTATCTATGAAGCCTCTACTATAAAAAGATGGTTATTAGGACAAGACCCATGAATCCTTAAAAGACTACTACTAACAACTTAAAAAGAATTGGAGCACTCTGAAAGCAAGGATGTCTCACTCATAAGCAGAACAGCTGATTAAGTGATCTCAATTAACTCTTGTTAATGATCCTAAGAACATGTATCTACATCATTTAAAGATGCAGATCGAATGACATCAGTACATTAAATGTACGAGTATGTAATATAGTTGAATAACAAATAACTAAAAGAAAGGACTACAATAGATAAGAATGCACTCAAGCTAATGTAAAGAAATAAAATATTTAAATCATTAAAAGCTTTACAAAATACTTTCTCATCTCTGAACTAAACATAATAAGTGATATATAATAATACACTTTAACTATATTGGGAGATTCTGTAACCGACCACCATTACTATGAGCTATGTGATGATACACCGTCTTACCCACGCTGCCAGAACTATCATATACCTTGTCAGGGTATAGAACAGTTCAACTAAGTGGGTCCACTAAGCTATACTCAAAAAGCAATAAGGAATCATCTAAAAAGTATGACCCCGTACCCATGTTGGCATTCATGGTTTATGAAGACATTGAGTTATCTGAACTCATCACCATATCGAGGCTCCATACTACTCGCAATAATATATACTCATGCACATATGTTTAAAAACATAACTCTTTCTCTGGTTTGAGATAATTGCTCAAACTACCTTCTTAAAAGAGGTTACTTCTCTTGAAATTTATTTTGAACTCATAACTCATTTAGAAATCAAAGTTTTTCTTTTATCAATGTAAAAATTGAAACCTTTGGGAATACTTTGTTCCCTTATATTCTTACTCAATCCATACTTCAAAACTCTTTCTCAAAAATATATCATCTTATTTTGACATGATTATGATTTTGAACTTCCTAAACATTCTCATAATGAGAAGGGGCCATTCGGGCCTATCTAAATAGATACTATCTTTACATATGGATCCCTACATCGTTACATTCCATTTAGGATTAGGAATACACCCAATTGGACCTACTTTTTACGTATCTCTATTAGGACCCTATTCACTTCTTTGAGTGAATCGAGAAATAGGCTTGATTTTCCATCTTTTTTATATATATCAGGCATTGAATTCTCCAGATAATTCAAATCAAAGAAATTGGATGTCCAACTCGGGCATATATGACATGACCGATCAATAAATCTACCTTTGTCATATATTCCATACAACACACTAGATAGATATCATATTCATGGAATACGATTCACTTTCAAGATGCCTTGGTGGTGATACTGCATAAACATTGATGGCATAACTAGATACTATATTGTTTAAACATTGATCACATACTTGATTGCCATACTAATCATGATTTAGAAACTCTTTCTCAAAAACATATCAAAATAATATTATGATATGATCATTGATGACTCGAGAAGTCATAATACATAAAAATTAATGGCATAACTAGATACCATGCTGCTTAAATATTGTTGGCGTACTCAATTGTCATACGAATCATATTTTAGAAACTCTTTCTCAAAACTCATCTTTAACTCCTCAAAAACTCTGTTTAAAACTCAATTTTTGACTTTAAAAAGCTTCTCAAGATTTATAACTCAACTCATAGGAGTCATCCAGAATTGTGGACATGAACGACTCAACTTGGGGATCTTAATAGAAATATGGAAACTCAGTACTTAGAACTCAATGATACTACTCATCTAAAAAGATACTCAATTCATAGGGTTCAAGCTAAAATATAGACATGAACAAATCAAATCAAGAATCTGAATGCGTAACATATAGTAATTCAATAATTAGGAATAGAATTTTTAAAAGAAACAAGAACTTGAGAACTTAAAATCAACTTCTCTCAACAATAGTCAAATCTAGGGATAAAATCCTAGATTACTCTTTTAGTGATTTGAAAGTAGATGTAGGGCGTGAGGATGAACTAGTCCAACACTATGATAGCCTTACGTACCTGGAAGATCAATGTTTCTTGAAGAATCTTGAAGTAGCACTTGATTAGAAACCTTGAAACCCTAGCTTGAAGGTAAACAACAAAGAATACCTTTCTTGAGATTCTTGAATTAGTTTCTTGAAATATCTATGGCCAAGAGTTATGATTTTCATTAGTGATTAATAATTATATGGAGGAATTTTAGATTTAAAGAATGGAGTTCTTGGAGAAAGACTAACCTTGAAGAAGAATACTGAAAAAAGATGGAAAAACTCTTGAATGGAGTCTTCTACTTTGATTTTTCCATAGGGTTTTACCTTAGGGTTTGAGAGAAAAGAGAATGATGAATTAAGAGATGAACATATAATTGTTTTAGGTCTTTAATTAGTCAAGAAATTCGTTTAGGGTTTCTTAGAGGTAAAAAGACAAGAACGACCCTTTTTAATGTTTTCCCATCGGCTAATTCGTCACTACACTGTGTCAGGTTACTAAAATGGTCCTAAGTTTTTACTCAAAAGTCAGATTATTGTAAAATTTGTGGCGTTGGAAAGAAGATTCAAATATCTTTATTTGTAATTTTATATGTCACTTAACTCTTTATATTCTAAGAGATATGGTCATTTGAAGTTGACCCAAAGAGAATCTTACATTAAAAAGTAATCGATTGAATTTTACACATATGGGCAATTTAAGAATCGCCCGATACTATCATATTCACAAATAAAGAATGGTTTGAGTCTTAACTTATAAATCTTTGGGGTGTTACAAAAATTATTGGATTGTTGTTCATGATTTTATTTCACTTGAACCCTAGTTGATGATAGTTTGTTGAAGCATTTGTGTATTTTAATCGATACATTGATTTTGAAATTTTAAAGTGAGTCTAAAAGTATTTTAAAATATATTTTGACAAGATTTTAAAGGAACTATGTGATTCCCAAATGTATCAATGTTATATTAATAAAGAGTATTATTTTCAGAAAAGTTTAATGAGCTTTGAATTCTCATATATCAATTTCAAAATTAAAAGATAAGTCAACAACTATGCATTTTGAATGCAAGTTTTGAACAAATCTTTAAAGGGTACATCAATGTTTTCATATGTACTATTTGATAGTTAAAAAAGAGAAAGAGTGTAATTGCGGTTTCTGAAAAAAGTACTCCAGTAAAGCAAAGTGAAAAGTAAAGTAAAGTAATAGTCCCTTTCTTTGTAAAGGGTGATTGCGCATAATCGATATTGAATATTTTGGGAGTATTATCAAGCTCAGAATTGGGTAACAGTCTATTTTTAACTCCAATTTCATAAAACTACATAGCTAGCAGAGGATAGGATCGCACCAAGTAGTCATGTGACGCCTCACTATCTCTGAGAAGGCCTATTAGATGGATCCACAATTACATAGAATTCATTACCCTGACAATATATAAAATTTCCCTTGCAATGTGGGTGAAACGTTGTATCCTTACTAGGCTCATAGTAATGGTTGTTTGTTAGAAAAACTCCACACAAGGTAAATTATATATTTTTTCATATTGCTTTTATTGCAAATACTATTTTAAAGCTTAAATGCTTTTCAATTCATATTCATTTGTTGATTCAGTTTAGTTGCTTTCAATCCATCAGTTTAGTGATTTATTTATTCAGCCATACTGACTATTCATACATTCAATGTACTGATGTCATTCAACCTACATCTTTTCATTATGCAGACTCAATTTCTTAGGACTATCCACAATAATTTAGTTGGGGTCACATCATCCGCTCGTCAACTTTTGGTAAGACCTCCTTGCTTTCACAGAACTCATTTTTTTATGATTTGTTAGTGTTAACATTTTGAGGTGTCGTGGGTCTTGTCCCAATGCCTATGTTTATACCGTAGAGGCTTCATAGATAGACAACCTGGGGACACCACGTTTCCTTTCAGTCACATTGTTAACATAAAATGCAGTACAAGACCAAGGTGATTTAGAAGGTTTTATCAAACCCTTTTGTAACAAATTATCAATTTCCTTTTGCAGAATTCTACCAATTCGGCGTTCAGCTGGCAAGGACGAGACTTAGTAGGAATATCATCCTCAGAGAAATTTTCTTCATATGGAAGAGTAACAATATGCTTTTTTCGATTCCAAAAAGCACTAGGATGATCGGCACAAATATCAATAGCTATTTGTTCAGAAATCAATTTAATTTTTTTTGTACTTTGGTAGATTTCAAAGTATCAAATATAGTCATACTAAAAAATTCGTGCTATAAAGAATAAACATGCTTTTGCTTCATATCAATTAAAGCATTAATATCACGAGGAATTTGGTTAGTGATAGTATAACTAATATTCAGGTTTTCATACATAGCAGAAAAACCTTTAGCATTTGTGCTAGTAAACAGATTAATTGCATTTATAAATGGTGTTCCAAGTATAATTGAAGGGTAAAAATAATTTTTAACCAAGAAAAAGAAATGTGGAATGCACACTTTATTAAGGAGTTTATACTTTATATCTAAAGTATGTCCTAGTGCGGATTTAACCGTATGAGTTGTTATTTCAAAGTATTTAGTAGGTATAAGACCTTCTTGAATGCAACTCACATCAGCACCACTATCAATCATAGCAATATTAGTTATAGAAAAACTATTATCAATTAATATGGTGCATTTAACATACCACTTATGAGCAGTAACAATTTGCATCATTCCTAGGAACATACTTTGTCTAGGATCAAGATTAAAAAGTTTTGCAAGAGTATTTTCTTCAACAATATTTTTTCCTTTGTTATGAACAATTTCGATCTGAGTAAGACGATGATCACAAATCATTTGATTTTGTTTAATAGATTTAATCTCGTTTTTTAAATTTTTAATTTCAGTTTTCAAATCATCAAAGGAAGAATCTCTTGTAAAATTAGTCTGTTTATGAAGTCTGTTATTAATTTCAGACAAAGAATAAGGAGCAGAATATTCATATTCAAAATCATTCTTTTGTTTTTCAGGATTTCTTGAAGAACTAGCGATATTATTAACACAACTAAATAATTTTCTCACGAAGATTGTTATCCCTAACTTCTTTCAAAAGTTCTATGACATTATCAGAAGTGATAGTATTGATATTTAAATCTTCAAATTGATATTGCAATTTATAAAATTCATCATCTCCAAAAGAACAAATATCACCTTGACAAGCATTGCAAGTATTAATAATAGGACGCTGATTATTATCAGAAAAATCAGGCAAATCAATCTCTTCTTCTAAACCTGAATCAAAAGCATAATAAGATTCAGAACCAGAAGTGTATAAGAAACTATAAACCTTATCATGAACCTCTTCATCATGTTCTAAGGTTTTCAACTTTTCAAGCTTGTAGTTGGGTGCTATATGTCCGAAGTTTCCACACTTATAACATTTAATCTTGGCGAGTTCCCGCTCAGACCTATTTTTGGCAAATCTATTAGATTTATGATGAACTTTTCTCTCGTCCAGTTCTTTCTTAGATCTATATCTATGCTTAGACCTTAATAATAATAATAATAATAATAATAATAATTATAATAATAATAATAAATAATTTGCATCATTCCTAAAAACATGTCCTGTTTAGGATTATGATTAAAAGGTTTTGCAAGAGTATTTTCTTCAGCAATTCTTTTTCCTTTATTATTAGCAATTTCGATCTGAGTAAGACGATGATCACAAATCATTTGATTTTGTTTAATAGATTTAATCTCATTAGTTAAATTTTCAATTTCATTCTTCAAATCATTAAAAGAATAATCTCTGATAGAAATAGTTTGTTTATTAAGTCTATTATGAACTTCAGACAATGAATATGGAGAAGAATATTCATATTCAAAATCATTCTAGTGTTTTTCAAAATTCTTTGAAGAACTACCAGTATTATTAGCAGCTAATTGAATAATTTTATCACGAAGATTATTATCAGTAACTTCTTTCAAAAGTTCAATGACATTAGCAGAAGCAATATTATTGATATTTAAATCTTCAAATTGAGATTGTAATTTAAAAAATTCATCATTTTCACAAGAACAAATATCACCTTGACTGAATTTACAAGTATCACAAGCAATTGTATTAACGTGCTGATTATTGTCATATAATTCTGGTAAAACAATATCGTCTTCAGAACCTAACTCAAAATAATAATCGAACTTAGAATCAAAGGTGTAGAAGAAACTATAAACCTTATAGTTTTTTCAATTTAAAAAGTTCTCAAAAAGAGGCTTCTTCTATACATCTGAAAGATATTACAAAAAATAATCCACTATCCACATAGTAACAATCGTATTTATCCCAGAAGTAGAGTGATACCACTGCCTCGATAGCCGTAGTTGAGATTGATGATATCAAATCTTATGAAAAGGTAGCAAAGAAAGAAATGATATTAAGATATTCCAGCGTTGTTTGATTAACGGATTATATTTCCCGAGTGAGTCATACAAAGCTTGATCTTATTATGAGACAATTCTGATAAGTACTGGTAGTGCTGAGTTTCAACATATTTTAGGTTATAACACCAGCAAAAATGTTTATAACTTCTCCAAAATGATTATAAAACAGATTATATATATTGAAGATTGGGGCATTTCCTCAATGAAAGAAAGGCAGATCAGCCTGAACAAAGTTCCTACAAATTTCACCTATTGGATTATATTAATGCTTTTAATAAAGTCCTCTACTATAATAATGAGAGGCATAAGCATACTTGGTTTATTAAGATTTGTGCAAAGATATTTGCCGAGCTAATTCCTAATTGGTTCTTACACTGGTGGTCATACCACGGTCCAACGATAAAGATTTTGCCTGACCCCTTTTTAAAATTATACAAAGAATGGGTTAAGGTTTCACCAGACCTTAATAACTTATACCACTCAGATCATATCTATTATATGGAACAAATTTAACAAATCTATTTCTTCATCGAATTCTCAATTCCCTGGATTCATAAATGGACCCGGAAGTATGTTTTACCAAAGAACAAATTCCCTGTTTATATCAAACTTATTATAATAACTTTTGGAACAAATTAATGAAGAAAGATCCCAAAATAAAGTCCTTATAGGGGCAAGAGCTTCTAGACCTTATTACCCAGAAAATCCATGAATATAGTACTTCTCCCCAAAAAGGGGATAGTTGATGATAGCTCCGTTAAGCATATAGCCATAAGAATTTCCAATTAAGATGGAAATAAGTATAAATGATTAATAGCTATTTAGAAGAAGTTAGGAGGAATCTACTCCTAAATATCACTCACTACACAAAATCTGACACTTCAATGAGGAGTGAAACAATGTTCGTGATAATGCTCAGGAGGCTCAACCATTCGACTAAGAAGAACTAACTTCAGAAGATGTGCTAAAGAAGGAGGAAGATGTCCTCCGTGAGTTAAAAAAGAAGGAGAAGATGTAAACTTATCTTGAACAGTGAAAGTCACTATCAACACTAGAAACACTGTTGAGAAACAGTAAATACACAGTTACTGTATATATAGGATCCATTGATAAGGGCCCATTTCTACTGTACAAAGTTTCTTTTTTAGTCTATAAATTAGTTTACTTTCTTAGAAGAGAAGTAGGTTTTAGAAAATTCTCTTCACTTTTTCTTTATTGTAAATCACTCTAAGTTTTTGATTGTAAAATTTCTTGTTTACTAGAGATCGGCCGGAAGCTAATAAATTGTGCATAGTTCAATCATAGGCCCTAGTGTTGGCGAGAGTAACAAGGTACTTACTTTTATTCTTCCTTTCTCTTATTTTACTTTCTCCTATCTAGAGTCATGACTATGTCCGTCTAAAAGAATCATATCTATGTCGGATATCTAACTTCGCTTTTATATTTACCATGAAAGATTTAGACTTTATCAAAATATAAATAAATTTATATATGGTTTCTTGACTTGGTTTCGAGATGGTGGTACAGTCAGATTTGATGCAATACGTTATTGGCTTTGTCTTAGTGACTCCGTCTAGCCAGTCGTGGTCCAAAGCCCATTAATGAGTTAAAAAGGGCGCTCTATACCCGGTTAGAACTGCTAGACACATGGGCTCAATAACAATATGTATTTGAATCTTGACAGACCCCTTGCTTGGGTAAAAGGATTAAGTTCTTCCATACAGTCATAAAACTATATAAAAATTTGTATATATTTTGATTCAGATTTATTCCTTGAATTCGAATGTTGACAAGCTAGATTGAAGATGACTGCACGAACTACCGCCCGTCTTCTGAGATCCTGTTTCGTTGGTATTAGAGCCTAGAAAATTTCATGGTACATATGATATTGATGTCAAGTATACGACATAGATATGATCTTAGTCTTCATGGATCTTCGAGAAACAAGTACTAAGAGTACTAGATTAGAAGAGGTAGATATACCTCAAAACCTTGATTTGTTCAACAAATGAACTATTCCCAAAATTAATATTAAAACAATTTATGACTATGGTTGGTTTGATAAAATATCTAATAAACAGTTGATTAAAACAACTGAACTATCTTTGGTGTTAAATTCATCGAAACAGACTATTCTTTTTTAAATAAACGAGATATAAACTTGCATAAACTTCAGTATAACTTCTTGCATATTGGCATGATACAAATTGCTTTTAATCCTTTGACTCTTAAAGGGTTACTTGAGATATTTTTAGCAGCTTTATGAGATGCTAGAAATTTAAATTGTAGACAATCTTTGATGGGTTCGATAGAATCTACTGTGGCATATGATCCAATCTATGTTAATACTCAGCCGAATTTGTAGTTATCTTTAACTGATGCTAATATGCTTGATGCTTTAACTTTGAATGTTAAAACATATGATTATAATTATGCACATGATTCTGATTTAATTTGCTTATCTTATAGAATTTATATCAAATTGCTTTCTACATTAAATCCATGATGTAAGTTATATAATACATCTACTGAAACTATTTTAGTAGAAACTACTTTTGTTAAATCTAAGGTCACTACTGGACGACCTATAAAATGGGAAGAAATTAATTTTTCTACTACTTGGACTTTGGAATTAGTTATTCCTTTAAACCAGATGGCGGATGCAGTTACTAATTCTGAGTATTCTCATATCACTCAAAATCTAGATGGTAGGATTTGTATGCAGTTTAATGATATCCCTTTTAGTAGACACTCGTTTTCTTCTACTAGAAGATTGTCTGCTATGCATCATATTTCCCCTATTGAAGATAGAAATTTCTCTCTAAAATCTAATAGATTCACTAAGAATAGGTCGAAGCGAGAACTCGTCAAGATTAACTGTTATAGGTGTGGCAAGTTTGGTCATATTGCACCAAATTGTAAGCTTGAAAACTGAAAACCTTAGAACTAGATAAAGAAGTTCATGATAAAGTTTATAGTTTCTTATACACTTCTGGTTAGGAGTTCGATTAAGATTCTGAGTCAGGTTTTGAGGAAGATACTGTTTTGCCTGAATCATCTGATAATAGTCACTATGTTAATATAAATGCTTGTGATACTTGTAAAACTGGTCAAGGTAATATTTGTTCTTGTTAAAATGATAAATTTTATAAATTACAATCTCAATTTGAAGATTTAAATATCAATACTATTACTTGTGATAATGTTATAGAACTTTTGAAAGAAGTTACCGATAATAATCTTCGTGAAAAGATTATACAATTTGTTGTTAATAATACTGCTAGTTCTTCAAAGAATTTTGAAAATTAGAAGAAAAATTTTGAATATGAATATTCTGCTCCTTATTCTTTATCTGAAGTTCATAACAGACTTAATAAGCAAATTATTTCTACCAGAGATTCTTCTTTTGATGATTTGAAGAAAGAAATTGAAAATTTTAAAAATTAGATTAAATCTATCAAACATAATCAAATGATTTGTGATCATCGTCTTATTCAGATAGAATCCGTTAATAACAAAGGGAATAATATTACTGAAGAAAATACTCTTGCAAAACCTTTTGTTCATGATCCTAGAGAAGGTATGTTTCTAGGAATGATGCAAATTGTAACTGCTCATAAATAGTATGTTATATGCACCATATCAATTGATAATAGTTTTTCCATAACTAATATTGCTATGATTGATAGTGGAGCTGATGTGAGTGTTATTCAGGTCTAGTACCTACCAAATACATTGAAAAAACAACTCATATGGTTGAATCTGCATCAAGACATGCTTTAGATATAAAGTATAAACTGCCTAATACTCACATTTGCCAAAATAAAGTTTGCATTCCGCATTTCGTTTTCTTGGTTACAAGTCAGTTATATCCTCTAATTATACTCGAAACACCATTTATAAATGATATTTATCCATTTACCAGCATAAATGCTAAAGGTTTTTCTGCTACATATGAAAATCAGAATATTGTTATACTTTCTTTTATCACAGATCCAATTTCTCATGATATTGATTCTTTAATTTATATGAAGCAAAAGCATGCTGATTCTTTACAACTTGAGTTGTTTAGTATGAATATATTTGATACTTTAAAATATGCTAAAGTACAAGAGAAAATCAAATTGATTTCTGAACAAATGGCCATTGATATTTGTGTTGATCATCCTAGTGTTTTTTGGAATTGGAAAAAGAATATTGTTACTCTTCCATATGAAGAAATTTCTCTGAGGATGATATTCCTACAAAGTCTTGTCCTTGATAGATGAATGCCGAGAATTGGTAGAATTCTGCAAAATGGAAATTGATAGCTTGTTACAAAAGGGTTTGATAAAGCCTTCAAACTCTCCTTGGTCTTGTACTTCATTTTATGTTAACAATGCAGCTGAAAGGGAGCGTGGGGTCCCTAAGTTGGTAATAAATTATAAACCTTTGAATAAATATTTAAAATGGATTAGGTATCCTATTTCGAATAAAAGAGATTAGTTATCTAGATTATATGATGCCAATATATTTTCAAAATTTGATTTAAAATTCGGATATTGGCAGATTTAAATATTTAAAGAGCATTCTTATAGAAAAGATTTTAACGTTCCATTTGGACAATATGAATGTAATGTTATGTCTTTTGGTTTGAAAAACGCTCCTTCTGAATTTTAGAAAATTGTGAATGATATATTTAATTCATATTTGGATTTTATCAATTTTTATATTGATGATATTTTGGTTTAATCAAAAACTCTTGAAAAGCATATTAATCATTTAAACATTTTCAAGAAAATTGTTATACAAAATGGTTTGGTAATTTCCAAACCAAAGATGAGTTTATTCCAAACGGAGGTAAGATTTTTAGGACATATTATTTGTCAAGGTAAGGTTACCCCGATTCAATGATCAATTGACTTTGCCTCTAAATTTCTTGATGTTATTACATATATGACTTAATTGCAAAAATTATTGGGAAGCTTAAATTACATTTCCCCCTTTTATAAGAATTTATCGCGTGATTTAACCCCCTTATATGATAGGCTAAAAAAGAATCATAAATCACCTTGGATTGATAGTCACACTAATTTGGTGAAGAACATTAAAAATCGTGTGCAATCTTTGCCTTGTTTAACCCTAGCTAATCCAGCTTGGCAGAAAATTATTGAGGCAGATGCATCTAATGTTGGTTATGGTGGGATTTTAAAGAAAATTAATCTCAATGACAAAACTGAATATCTGATTAGATTTCATTCTGAAAAATGGAGCGATACTAAAAAAAATATGCTGCAGTAGCTTATGAAATGCTTACCATTGTTAAATGTGTACTAAAATTTCAAGATGATTTATATAATCGAAAATTTCTGATAAAAGCTGATGCACAATCAGTAAAATATATGTTTGGTAAAGATTTTAAACATTATGCATCAAAATTGATTTTTGCTAGATGGCAGGCCCAGTTAGCCCCTCTTGATTTTGAAATCCATTGTAAAAAGGGGTGTGATAACTCTCTTCATGATTTACTCCGTGAATTAAAAAGAGAAGGACAAAATGTGAAGATTATCTTGAATAGTGAAAGTCACTATCAACAGTAGAAACACTATTGAGCAACAGTAGATACATTGTTACTGTACATATAGGACCCATTGATAAGGGCCCATTTCTATTGTACATAGATTCTTTTTTCAGTCTATAAATTTGTTTACTTTCTTAGAGGAAGGGCAGGTTTTTTTTTTTTCAGAAAACCCTCTTCACTTTTTCTTTATTGTAAATCTCTCAAAGTCTTAGTCTTGTAAAGTTTCTTGTTTACCGGAGGTCGGCCAGAAGTTAATAAATTGTGCATAGTTTGATCATAGGCCCTGGTGTTGGCCAAAGCAACAAGGTAATTACTTTATTTTTCCTTTTTCTTATTTTATTTTCTCCGATCTAGAGCCATGACTATGTCCGGTTAAAAGAATCATATCTATGTCGTATATATAACTTCACTTTTATATCTACCATGAAAGATCTACACTTTATCTAAATATAAATAAATTCATATATTGTTTCTTGACTTGGTTCAGAGATTGTCGTACAGTCAGATTTAATGCAACACATTATTGGTTTTGTCTTAGTGACTTCGTTTAGCTACCCATGGTCCAAAGCCTGATAATGAGTTAAAAAGGCCGCTCTATAACCATTTAGAACTGCTATACACATGGGCTCAATAACAATACGTATTTAAATCTTGACAAACCCCTTGCTTGGGTAAAAGGATTAGATCCTTCCATACAGTCAAAAAACTATATAAAACTTTATCTATATTTCGATTCATATTTATTAGAATTCGAATGTTAACAAGCTAGTTTGAAGATGACCGCGTGGACTACCGCCTATCTTCTGAGATCTTGCTTTGTTGGTATCAGAGCCTACGGACTTTCATAGTACATATGAGATTGACCTGAAGTACACGACATAGATATGATCTTTGTCTTCATGAATCTTGGAGAAACAAGTACTAAATTTGTCAAGGTAAGGTTACCCCGATTCAACTATCGATTGACTTTGCCTCTAAATTTTCTGATGTTATTACAGATAGGACTCAATTGAAAAGATTCTTGGGAAGCTTAAATTGCATTTCCCCCTTTTATAAGAATTTATCGCGTGATTTAGCCCCCTTATATGACAGGCTAAAAAAGGATCATAAATCACCTTGGACTGATAGTCACACTAATTTGGTGAAGAATATTAAAAATCGTGTGCAATCTTTTCCTTGTTTAACCCTAGCTAATCCAGCTTAGCATAAAATTTTTGAGACGGATGCATCTAATGTTGGTTATGGTGGTATTTTAAAATAAATTAATCCCAATGACAAAATTGAATATCTTATTAGATTTCATTCTGAAAATGGAGTGGTACTCAAAAAAAATATGCTAAGGTGGATCATGAAATGCTTACCATCGTTAAATGTGTACTAAAATTTTAGGATAATTTATATAATAAAAAATTTCTGATAAAAACTAATGCACAATCAGTAAAATATATGTTTGATAAAAGTTTAAACATGAAGCATCAAAATTTATTTTTTTAAGGTGACAGGCCCAGTTAGCGCCTTTTGATTTTGAAATCCATTATAAAAAGGGGAGTGATAACACTCTTCCAGATTTCTTATCTAGATACTTATCTTCATAATAAATTTTTTGTCTCCATTTTTTACAATAAAACCTTAATTACTATCTTAAAGGTAATTCCTCTCAAACGAGACGTACAAGAAGTAATTCTATGGCAGATTATAGATGATATGATAAGAGATATCATCTCAGGTATTTGCTTTTGTGAAGAGATCATCGATTTTGACGATGAGAATTATTATTATAATAATTATTATGCATTTGAATAAAAAAAATGTTTTGTGTGGAGAATGGACCCTCCTTGGGTAACCAAGGCTAGAGGAAAAGGTGGTTATACCAGAGGAAGGGGAAGATCATCCCCGGGATCATCAGGATCGTCATAGGGGTCCGCTTCATCTAGCTCCCCAATTATACAAAGAGGAGGGATGAACTTGGTAAATCTAAAAAGCTCTCAAAAAGAGGCTTCTTCTATACATGTAGAAGATATTATAGAAAATAGCCCATTATACGCGTAGCTACAGGCATATTTGTCTTAGAGGCAAAGTGATACCTTTGCCTCGATAGCCAAAGATGAGATTGATGATATCAAGTCTTACAAAAGGGTAGCCAAAAAAGAAATGATATTTCTTTTAGAAAACTCTGAAATTTTGAGAAAAGAAGAATTCTGGAAGACATTCCAGCGATATTTGATGAACGTATTATATTTCCCGGGTAAGTCATACAAAACCCGATCTTATTATGAGACAATTCTAATAAGTACTGGTAGTGTTGAGTTTCAACATTTTTCAGGTTATAACACTAGCGAGAACGTTTATAACTTCTCCAAAATGATTATAAAACAGATTATATCTATCCAAGATTAGGGCATTTCCTTAATGAAAGAATAGCAGATCAACCTGAACAAGGTCCCTACAAATATCATCTATTGGGATTATTTAAATGCTTTTAATAAAGTCCTTTACTATAATAATGAGAGGCATAAGCATACTTGCTTTATTAAGATTTGTGAAAAGATATTTGCCATCCCAATTCCCAATTGGTTCTTAACCTGGTGATCATACCACGGTCCAACGACAAAGATTTTGCCTGTCTTTTAAAAATTATATAGATCATGGGTTAAGGCTTCACCAGACCTTAATAAGTTATACCAATCAGATCATATCTGTCATATGGAACAACTTGAACAAATATAATTCTTCATAGAATTCTCCATTCCTTGGATTCATAAATGGACCCCAGAAGTAGGTTTTACAGAACAACAAATTCCATGTTTATATCGAATTTATTATAATTACTTTTGGGACAAATTGATGAAAAGAGATCCCAAAACAAAGTCCTTATACGGGTAAGAAATTCTGGACCTTATTACCCAGACAATCCATGAATATGATATTTCTCCTCAAAAGGGGATCGTTGCTAATAGCTCCGTTAAGCACATGGCCAGAGGAATTTCCATTCAAGATGGAAACAAAGAAGAAATGATTAATAATTATTTAGATGAAGTCAGGAGGAATCTACTCCTCAATATCACTCACTACGCAAAATCCGACACTTCTATAAGGAGTGAAACGAGTGATGATGTTCGTTATGATACTCAAAAGGCTCAACCAATTGAGTTAGAAGAAACAACTTCAGAAGGCTATGAAGAAGCCAGAAGATATCCTCCGTGAATTAAAAAAGAAGGACAAAATGTGAAGATTATCTTGAACAATGAAAGTCACTATCAACAGTAGAAACACTGTTGAGCAACAGTAGATACACTATTACTGTACATATGGGACCCATTGAAAAGGGCCCATTTCTATTGTACTTTGATTCTTTTTTTAGTCTATAAATTAGTTTACTTTCTTAGGGGAAGGGCAGGTTTTCACAAAACCCTCTTCACTTTGTGTTTATTGTAAATCTCTCTAAGTCTTAGTCTTGTAAAGTTTCTTGTTTACCGGAAATCGGCTGAAAGTTAATAAATTGTGCATAATTCGATCATAGGCCCCGGTGTTGGCCAGAGCAATAAGGTACTTACTTTATTCTTCCTTTCTCTTATTTTACTTTCTACGATCTAGAGTTGTGACTATGTATGACTAAAAGAATCATTTCTATGTCGGATATCTAACTTCACTTTTATAGCTACCATGAATGATTTAGACTTTATCTAAATATAAATAAATTTATATATGGTTTCTTGACTTGGTTTCGAGATGATGCTACAATTAGATTAGATGCAATACGTTGTTGGCTTTGTCTTAGTGACTCCGTCTAGCAAGCAGTGGTCCAAAGCCCGATAATGAGTTGAAAAGGGTGCTCTATAACCGGTTAGAATTGCTAGACACATGGGCTCAATAACAATACATATTTGAATATTGATAGGCCCCTTGCTTGGGTAGAAGGATTAGATCCTTCCATACAGTCATAAAACTACATAAAAATTTATCTATATTTCGATTCATATTTATTTGAATTCGGATGTTAACAAGCTAGATTGTAGATAAAGCGCAGACTACCGCTCGTCTTCTGAGAACCTTTTCCGTTGGTTGTTAGTGACTTTCACCGTTCAAGATAATCTTCACATTTTGTCCTTCTTTATTAATTCACAGAGGAAATCTTCCGCCTTCTTCAAAGCATCTTTCGAAGCTGGTTCTTCTAAATCATAAATCGATTTCAATTTAAATTCTGAAATCTTAGGAGGTTTCTGAATAGGAGTAGCCACAATTTGTTCATCTATATTAATTTTAGAGGTAGAAGCTTTATTAAAAGTCTTTACATTATTTTTAATATGAATTACTAAAGTAGTTAATTCATCTAATTTTTTTATCAAGAGAACCAAATTGTTCACCCAAAACTTTAACCTAAAGTCCAAAATAATTAATTTGACAAATCAAATTATTAATTTCGTTGATGCTGACTGCCGCATCATCTTCTTCAACAAACTTTTGAAAGGCAGTAAAGGTTTTACCCATATTATTAGGTAAAACAAATGATGACTGAGGTGGGTAAACAACCTTGATAATATTTCCAATTCCATCTTTATAAGATCATTCAAGAACATTAATGAACAAACGTAAATAAGTGGTTATAAACAAAGGCACAAAATACATAATTTAATTATGCAAAGCACAAGCTTCATAAAATTCTTGAGAAATATTATTTAAGTCATCGACACTATAAGTGTCAAAAAACCAAGTTTTGAACTAGTTCCATTTATCACTTAAATATTCATTCTGAATATACTTTCTTGCTAGGGAACCTGAGCTAAAATCCATTTGATGTACATTCATCATAAAGTATTATTGAGATCAAAATTCATTTCGGAATGAGAAGGAATATCCTTATCAAAAATATCAAAAGAAACATCATTTGCATGAACAATATTAAGACGAGGATTAATTTTTATTTTATTAACAAATCTATCATTTTGATCTGCAGATATAACTGATGGTAAAGTATATAATGAAGCATCACGATTACGAGTCGGGCCATATACTGGACTAATAGGGGAAATATGATGCATAGAAGGAAATCTTCTAGTAGAAGAAAACAAGTGTCTACTAAAAGAGATATCATTAAACTGCATACAAATCCTACCATCTGGATTTTGAGTGATATGAGAATACTCAAATTAGTGGCTGCATCCGCCATCTGGTTTAAAAGAATAATTGCCTTGATAATATTACCATTCCACCTTTATAAGATCGTTCAAGAACGTTTTTAACTTCTCCAAAATGATTATAAAACAGATTATATATATCAAAAATTGGTGCATTTCCTCAATGAAAGAAAGATAGATCAACATGAACAAGGTCCCTACAAATTTCACCTTGTCCAGTTTTACAAGTATCACAAGCATTTATATTAACATGCTGACTATTATCAGATGATTTAGGCAAAACTATATCTTCCTCAGAACCCGACAGAGAATAATAATCAGACTCCGAACCAGAAGTGTATAAGAAACTATGAACTTCTTCATCTAGTTCTAAGGTTTTCAGCTTTTCAAGCTTACAAGTTAGTGCAATATGAATGAAATTGACACACCTATAACACTTAATCTTGGTGAGTTCTCTCTTCGACCTATTCTTAGTAAATCTATTAGATTTTTGAGAGGCTTTTCTAACTTCACGTTCTTCCGTAGACCTATGTCTATGTCTTCTTTTCCTATATGATTCATCGGGATTGGTACCTCTAGAATCTCTATGTTTGGTCTTCTTCTTGCTATTAGCCGAAGTATCAGGTAAACCATACTGGGTACAAAACTCTCCTAGCTGAGATCTTTCTCTAAGCTTATCCATATTAAGTTGTCTAGACAATTTTAATTCATTGCACAAGTTTATTCTATCTTGAGTGCAAACTACTATCAATCTATTATTTCTAAGGATTTTCTTAACCCTTATTGCAAATAATGGGGGAAAGCCATATATGAACTTAGCTTTCCAATGCTTATACTTATTTTTGGGTAGTTACATCACCCTACTCATATAAGTATCTTTATACCATTTGAATTCTCCGAAGGTTCTACAGCGTAGACCATTTAATAGAATACGAACAGTTTCGAACTGATTGGTAAATCTACCATTGAAATGTTCTATAATGGCTAAATCTAAGGTATAAACGACATCTTCTCTATTTGCAACAAGAGTCATACCTAAGTTATCAACACCTTCACTATTAGAAGTATCATTTATCACAGCAGCCTTTTTCTCAAAGGTCATATAATTATCCCACCAACCTCGAAGTTAGCCAGTAAAACCTACAATAATCATTTTGCAAATATTTCTATTTGTGTTTTTAACATTTTTACAAATAGTTGAATACATAAGCATTCTATGAACAAGAATAGTAAGCTGTATTTCAGTCAAACCATCAAGGTTTCATTTATAAATTTCAGAACCACTATAAAAGGTATTAGTCTGATTCCAGTCCCGTTCCTCTATAAGCACATCTTGGGGAGTTGGCCTGGAATAATAATAAGTTTGCATACTTGGTTTATGAGCGAACTTAGTATTACGACTATTCTTTTTGGGATAACCCTGAAGTTTGTTAAACTCTAAAGAAATATGATCTTTAAAATCCAAGGTGTTTTCCATTTCATTGGAAAAACTTTCTGACAAATCCATAGGACTTGCTTTAAATTAAGAAAACTTTTTATCAAGAAGTTCTTCTAAATCATAAATCGATTTCAATTTAAATTCTGAAATCTCAGGAGGTATCTGCATAGGAGTAGCCATAGCTATGCCTCTATATTAATTTTAGAGGTCAAAGCTTTATTAAAAGTCTTTACATCATTTTTAATATGAATCACTAAAGCAATTAATTCATCTAATTTATTATCAAGAGAACCAATATGTTATCCCAAAACATTAACATAATGTCACAAATAATTATTTTGAGAAATCAAATTATTAATTTCGTTGATGCTGACTGCCGCAACATCTTCTTCAACAAACTTTTGAAAGGCAGTAAAGTTTATACCCGTATTATTAGGTAAAACAAATGATGGCTAACGTGGGTAAACAACCTTGATAATATTAAAAGTTCCATCTTTATAAAATCGTTCAAGAACGTTAATGAGCAAAGGTAAAGAAGTGGTTATAAGCCAAGGCACAAAATACATAATTTGATTATGCAAAACACAAGCTTCATAAAATTCTTGAGAAATATTATTTAAGTCATCGACACTATAAGTGTCAAAAAACAAAGTTTTGAACTGGTTCCATTTATCACTTAAATATTCATTCTAAATGTACTTTCTTGCCAGTGAACCTCAGCTAAAAAAATTTGATGTACATTCATCATCAGGTATTATTGAGATCAAAATCCATTTCGGACTGAGAGGGAATATCCTTATCTAAAATATCAGAAGCAAAATCATTTGCATGAACAATATTAAGATGTGGATTAATTTTTATTTTATTAACAAATATATCATTTTAATTCACAGATATAGACGATGGTAAAGTATGTAAAGAAGCAGCATGATTACGAGTCGGGCCGTATACTAGATCAATAGGACGAATATGATGCATAGGAGGAAATCTTCTAGCAAAATAAAATGAGTCTCTACTAAAAGGGACATCATTAAACTGCATACAAATCCTACCATCTGAATTTTGAGTGTTATGAGAATACTCAGAATTAGTGACTGCATCCGCCATCTTTTTAAAGGAATAACTGATTCCAAAGTCCAAGTCTTTATCATATCTTTATTTAGATAAAGCCTAGGAAATTTCATGGTACATATGAGATTGATGTGAAGTATACGACATAGATATGGCCTTTGTCTTCATGAATCTTGAAGAAGCAAGTATTAAAGTACTTGATTGGAAGAGGTTGATATACCTCAAAACCTTGATTTGTTAAGCAAATGGACTATAGCAAAAATTAATATTAAAACTATTTATGATAATGGTTGGTTTGATAAAATCTCTAATAAACAGTTGATTAAAACTACTGAACAATCTTTAGCGTTAAATTCGTCAGAACAAACTATTCGTTTATTAAATAAATGAGATATTGACTTGTATAAACTTCAGTATAACTTCTTGCATATTGGAATGATACAAATTGCTTTTAAGCCTTTGACCCTTAAAGGGTTACCTGAGATATTTTTAGTTGCTTTACGTGATGCTAGAAATTTAAATTTTATACAATCTTTAATCGGTTCAATCGAATCTACTGTGGCATATGGTCCAGTATATTTTAATACTAAGATGAATTTGCAGTTATCTTTAACTAATGCTAATATTCTTGATGTTTTAACTTTGAATGTTAAAATGCATGGCTATAATTATGCACCTAGTTCTGAATTAATTTGTTTATCTTGTATAATTTATTTATAATTGCTTTCTACGTTAAATCCACGATGTAAGCTATATGATACATTTGTTGAACTCAGCACTACTAGTACTTATTAGAATTGTCTCATACGTTGGATCTTAGAAGATGGGCGGTAGTCCGTGTAGTCATCTTCAATCTAGCTTGTTAACATCCGAATTCAAATAAGTATGAATCGAAATATAGATAAATTTTTATATAGTTTTATGACTGTATGAAAGGGTCTAATCTTTTTACCAAAGCAAGGGGTCTGTCAAGATTCAAATAACTATTATTATTGAGCCCATGTGTCTAGCAGTTCTAATTGTGTATAGAGCGCCCTTTTCAACTCGTTATCAGGCTTTAGACCATGGCTAACTAGACGGAGTCACTAAGACAAAGCCAATACCGTATTGCATCAAATGTGACTGTACCACCATCTCGGAACCAAGTCAAGAAACCATATATAAATTTATTTATATTTAGATAAAGACTAGATCTTTCATGGTAGATATAAAAGTGAAGTTAGATATCCGACATAGATATGATTCTTTTAGCCCGACATAGTCATGAATCCAGATTGCAGAAATTAAAATAAGATAAAGGAAGAATAAAGTAAGTACATTGTTGCTCTGGCCAACACTAGGGCCTATGATCGAACTATGCACAATTTATTAACTTCTGGCTGATCTCCGATAAACAAGAAACTTTACAAGACTAAGACTTAGAGAGATTTACAATAAAGAAAAACTGAAGTGGTTTTTCCGAAAACCTATCCTTCCTCTAAGAAAGTAAACTAATTTATAGACTGAAAAAAAATCTATGTACAGTAGAAATGGGCCCTTATTAATGGGTCCCATATGTACAGTAATAGTGTATCTACTGTTGCTCAACAGTGTTTCTACTGTTTACAGTGACTTTCACTGTTCAGGATAATTTTCACATTTTGTCCTTCTTTTTTAAATCATGGAGTAAATCTTCCGCCTTCTTCAAAGCATCTTCCGAAGCTGGTTCTTCTAACTCAATTGGTTGAGTCTCTTGAGTATCATCACGAACATCATCACTTATTTCACTCCTCATATAAATGTCGAATTTTGCGTAGTGAGTGATATTGAGGAGTAGATTCCTCCTGAATTCATTTAAATAATTATTAATCATTTCTTCTTTGTTTCAATCTTGATTGGAAATTCTTCTGGCCATATGCTTAACGGAGCTATCAGCAACGATCCCCTTGTGAGGAGAAGTACCATATTCATGGATTGTCTGGGTAATAAGGTCGAGAAGTTCTTACCCATATAAGGACTTTGTTTTGGGATTTGGTTTCAACAATTTGTCCCAAAAGTTATTATAATAAGTTCAATACAAACAAGGAATTTTTTCTTCCGTAAAACCTACTTCTGGGGTCCATTTATGAATCCACAGAATGGAGAATTCTATGAAGAAATAGATTTGTTCAATTTGTTCCATATAACAAATATGATCTGATTGGTATAACTTATTAAGGTCTGGTGAAACCTTAACCCATTCTTTGTATAATTTTAAAAAGGGGTCGGACAAAATCTTTGTCGTTGGACTGTGGTATGACCACCAGTTTATGAAACAATTGGGCATTGGCTCGACAAATATATTTGCACAAATCTTAATACACCAAGTATGCTTATGCCTCTCATTATTATAGTAGAGGATTTCATTAAAAGAATTAATATAATCCCAATAGGAGAAATTTGTAGGGACTTTGTTCAGGCTAATCTGCCTTTATTTCATTGAGAAAATTCCCCAATCTTTGATAGATATAATCTATTTTATAATCATTTTGGACAAGTTATAAATGTTTTTGATAGTGTTATAACCTTAAAAATGCTAAAACTCAGGTCTACCAGTGCTTAATAGAATTGTCTCATAATAAGATCGGGTTTTGTATGATTCACCCGGGAAATATAATCTGTTAATCAAATTTTGCTAGAATATCTTCCAGGGTTCTTTTTTTTTTCTAAATTTTAGAGTTTTCTAGAAGAAATATTATTTGTTTTTTGGCTACCCTTTTGTAAGACTTGATATCATCAATCTCATCTTTGGCTTCGAGGCAAAGGTGTCACTTTGCTTCTGAGACAAATATGCCTGTAGTTGTGCCTATAATGGGCTATTTTCCGAAATATCTTCCAGATGTATAGAAGAAGCCTCTTTTTGAGAACTTTTTAGATTTACCAAGCTCATCCCTCCTCTTTGTATAATTGGGGAGCTAGATGAAGAGGATCCCAATGATGATCTTGACGATCTCGGGGATGATCTTCCCCTTCCTCTGGTATAACCGCCTTTTCCTCTGGCATTGGTCACCCAAGAAGGATCCATTCTGCCAACAAAACATTTTGTTTTATACAAATGCATAATAATTTTTGTAATAATAATTCTTGTTGTCAAAATCGATGATCTCTTCACAAAAGCAAATATCTGAGATGATATCTCTTGTTATATCATCTATAATCTTCCATAGATTTACTTCATGTACGTCTCGATTGAGAGGAACTACCTTTAAGATAGTAACTAAGGTTTTATCTGTAAAAAATGGAGAAAGAAAACTCATTATGAAGATAACTATTCTCTAGATAAGAAATCTGGAAGAGAGTTATCACTCCCCTTTTTATAATGGATTTCAAAATCAAAAGAGTCTAACTGGGCCTGCCACCTAGCAAAAATCAATTTTGATTTATCATGTTTAAAATCTTTATCAAACATATATTTTACTTATTGTGCATCATTTTTTATCAGAAATTTTTGATTATATAAATCATCCTGAAATTTTAATACACATTTAACGATTGTAAGCATTTCATGAGCCACCGTAGCATATTTTTTCTAAGCATCGCTCCATTTTCCATAATGAAATCTAATTATATCTTCAGTTTTGTAATTGGGATTAATTTTCTTTAAAATCCCACCACAGCCAACGTTAGACGTATCTGTCTCAATAATTTTCTGCCAAGCTAGATTAGCTAGGGTTAAACAAGGCAAAGATTGCACACGATTTTTAATATTCTTTACCAAATTGGTGTGACTATCAGTCCAAGGTGATTTATGATCCTTTCTTAGCCTGTGATATAATGGGGCTAAATCAAGCGATAAATTCTTATAAAAGAGGGAAATGTAATTTAAGCTTCCCAAGAATCTTTGCAATTGAGTCCTATCTGTAATAGCATCAGGAAATTTAGAGGCAAAGTCATTCGATCATTGATTCAGGGTAACCTTACCTTGACAAACAAGATGTCCTAAAAATCTTACCTCCATTAGGAATAAACTCATCTTTGGTTTAGAAATTACCAAACCATTTTGTATAACAATTTTCTTGAAAATGTCTAAATGTTTAATATGCATTTCAATTGTTTTTGAGTAAACCAAAATATCATAAATATAAACAATGATAAAATCCAAATGTGGATTTAATATATCATTCATAATTTTCTTAAATTCAAAAGGAGCATTTTTCAAACCAAAAGGCATAACATTCCATTCATATTGTCCAAATGGGACATTAAAAGTTGTTCTATAAGAATGCTCTTTAAGTATTTGAATCTACCAATATTTGAATTTTGAACCAAATTTTGAAAATATTTTTGCATCATATAATCTAGATAACAAATCTCTTTTATTCATAATAGGATACCTAATCCATTTTAAATATTTATTCAAAGGTTTATAATTTATTACAAACCTGGGGACCTTGCGTTACCTTTCAGTTGCATTGTTAACATAAAATGTAGTACGAGATCAAGGAGATTTTGAAGGTTTTATAAAACCCTTTTGTAACAATCTATCAATTTCCTTTTTGTAGAATTATACCAATTCGGTATTCATCTGGCAAGGACAAGACTTTGTAGGAATATCATCCTCAGAGAAATTTTCTTCATATGGAAGAGTAACAACATGCTTTTTTCGATTCCAAAAAGCACTAGGATGATCAGCACAAATATAGATGGTCATTTGTTCAGAAATCAATTTGATTTTCTCTTGTACTTTAATAGATTTTAAAGTACCAAATATATTCGTACTAAATAGCTAAAGTTGTAAAGAATCAACATGTTTTTTTGCTTCATATCAATTAAAGCATTAATATCATGAGAAATTGGGTCTGTGATAAAAGTGTAACGAATATTATGATTTTCATATGTAGTAGAAAAACCTTTAGCATTTGTGTTGGTAAATGGAAAAATATCCTTTATAAATGGTGTTTCGAGTATAATCGGAGGATATGATTGATTTTTAACCAAGAAAAAGAAATGTGAAATGCAAACTTTATTTTGGCAACTGTGAGTATTAGGCAGTTTATATCTAAAGCATGTCCTGATGCTGACTTAACCATATGAGTTATTTTTTCAAAGTGTTTGCTAGGTACTAGACCTTCGTGAACACAACTCACATCAGCTCCACTATTAATCATAGTAATATTAGTTATAGAAAAACTATTATCAATTAATATGGTGGATTTAACATATCATTTATGAGTAGTTACAATTTGCATCATTCCTACAAACATACGTTGTCTAGGATCATGAACAAAAGGTTTTGCAAGAGTATTTTCTTCAGCAATATTTTTCCCTTTGTTATTAACAGTTTCTATCTGAGTAAGACGATGATCACAAATCATTTAATTCTGTTTGATAGATTTAATCTCATTTTTTAAATTTTCAATTTCTTTCTTCAAATCATCAAAAGAAAAATCTCTGGTAGAAATAGTTTGTTTATTAAGTCTGTTATAAACTTTAGACAAAGAATAAGGAGCAGAATATTCATATTCAAAATCTTTCTTTTGTTTTTCAAAATTCTTTGAAGAACTAGCAGTATTATTAACAGCTAATTGTATAATCTTTTCACGAAGATTATTATCGGTAACTTCTTTCAAAAGTTCTATGACATTATCAGAATTAATAGTATTGATTTTTAAATCTTCAAATTGAGATTGTAATTTATAAAATTCATCATTTTCACAAGAACAAATATCACCTTGACCAGTTTTACAAGTATCACAAGCATTTATATTAACATGCTGACTATTATCAGATAATTCAGGCAAAACAATAGCTTCCTCAGAACCTGACTCAGAATCATAGTCGGACTCCGAACCATAAATGTATAAGAAACTATAAACCTTATCATGAACTTCTTCATCTAGTTCTAAGGTTTTCAGCTTTTCAAGCTTACAATTTGGTGCAATATGACCGAAATTGCTACAACTATAACACTTAATCTTGGCGAGTTCTCGCTTCGACCTATTCTTAGTAAATCTATTAGATTTTTGAGAGGCTTTTCTATCTTCACGTTCTTCCTTAGACCTATGTCTATGTCTTCTTTTTCTATATGTTCATTGAGATTGTTACCTCTAGAATCTCTATGTTTGGTCTTCTTCTTGCTATTAGATGAAGTATTAGGTAAACCAAATTGGGTACGAAAGTCTCCTAGATGAGATCTTTCTTTAATCTTATCCACTTTAAGTTGTCTAGACAATTTTAATTCATTGCACAAGTCTATGCCTTCTTGAATTCAAACTCCTATCAATCTACCATAGGTATAATCTCCATAAGGAATTTCAACATGCTCATTTCTTAGGATTTTCTTAAACCTTAATGCAAATAATGGGGGAAGGCCATCTATGAACTTAGCTTTCCAATGATCATACTTGTTTTTGGGTAGTTCCATCACCCTACTCATATAAGTATCTTTATACCATCTGAATTCTCCTAAGTTTCTATAGTGTAGACCACTTAACAGGGTATGAATAGTTTCGAACTGATTGGTAAATCTACCATTGAAATGTTCTAAAATGGTTAAAACTAAAGTATAAACGACATCTTCTCTATTTGCAACAAGAGTCATACCTAAGTTATCAACACCTTCACTATTAGAAGTAGCATTTATCATAGCAGCCTTTTGCTCAAATGTCATATAATTATCCCACCAACCTCAAAGTGGCTAGTAAAACCTGCATTAATCATTTTGCAAACTTTTCTGTATGTGTTTTTAACATTTTTACAGATAGTTGCATACATAAGAATTCTATGAACAAGAATAGTAAGTTGTCTATCAGACAGACCATCAACATTCCATTCATAAATTTCAGAACCACTATAAGAAGTATTAGTCTGATTCTAGTCCCATTCCTCTATAAGCACATCTTGAGGAGTTGACCAGGAATAATAATAAGTTTGCATACTTGGTGTATGAGCGAACTTAGTATTACCACTATTCTTTTAGGGATAACCCTGAAGTTTATTAAACTCTAAATAAATATGATCTTTAAAGTAAAAACTTTCAGACAAATCCATAAGACTTGCTTTAAATTCAGAAAACTTTTTATCAAGAAGTTCTTCTAACTCATAAATCAATTTGAATTTAAATTCTGAAATCTCAGGAGGTCTCTACACAGGATTTGATACCAACGAAACAGGGATCTCAGAAGATGGGCAGTAGTCCACGCCGTCAGCTTCAATCTACCGTATTCAAATAAATACAAATCAAAATATAAACTAAATTTATATAGTTTTATGACTCTATGGAAGGAATAATAATAATAATAATAATAATAGTAATTAAAACCATGAGCAAACACCACTAGTTAATAAAATATCTATATATGAAATCTTATCTATATTTAAATAAATTTTTTAGACTGAGCAAAATATCAAAATGAATATTAAAAAATGTAATAAATAAAATCAATATTTAAAAATTTTAATCAACATAACCAATGGCATGTAAAAAATGCAAATAATGATTTAATCAAAATGAACAAATATTTGAACATAGCCAACTGATTGTGACAAAAAATAATGTAATTAAAATTAACCGATAAAAATCATGCAATTTCGACAAATAATGATAAATATCTGTCACAACCCAACCCAGCGGATCGTACGGGAACTCACTCTAGCATCTAAGTAGGAGAACCCTTATATCCCAATAGTAAAAACATATGGAAATTTAAAGAAAATAGAAATAAATATAATAATATACTATGATTTTATAAATAATATCCTTGGACACACTATTAGTTAAACTTGTAAGGTAATTTAAACAACCCTCATGGATCTAGTCTAAACAAGTACAAGAGCTATTAAGAGTACATCTGGACAAGATAAATAAAGACACAGCTCCCACCATGCGGAAGGAAGAATAAAAGCTATTGGAGAGTTCTTCGTCTTCACCTAATGAAATGTTATCAATCCTGTAACCAGACTATGTCAAAAGACATAGCAAGAGTAGTATCAGTACAATGTTTGTCTCTTTGTTAATACATTGTTAATGTATTTGGCAGTTAAATCAGTCATTGTATTTTGAAGTTTATTGTTATCATTAATTCATGGTTTAAGAAGATATATTAAAGTTTAGCACTAAGCTTGAAAGTTTGAGACTTGACTCCGACTAGTATAATTGATATCATTAATCAATATTTTTCATAGATTGAGGCCATTGAAGGCAGTTTGGTTGGTGTTTTATGAGTGCAAGGTTTTGGAACTTGCTATTAGTGAGGTAAGTGAGACTTTAAGATTTAGTGCTTGCTTTCAAACCATCTTTGAAAATGTGTTTTATCTATCTGGTCCATGTGTTGTGACAAGCATGTGATTGACAGAATACTTATTATTCTTTTATATGTTATATGTGATGTGATATTGGATATCCTTCTTTATTGTCGTGATATAGTTACTAGAAGCATACATACTTGTTGTAATATGTAAGGGGCATAGCTATGATGATGTAATATATTAGGCACCTTGCACATGCTTTCGTAGTATATTTACTGGCATTATATATGTTGTCATGGACTCGGGGTGCTAGAACAATCTCTTTCACTTCCATTTATGACAAGCTTTGGGTGTGGATTGAGTTTGAGACATCTAGCATCCTTTTTGATCAATTGTTTGGACTTATTGATCATTATATTATCAAATATATTATTGTGCATATTATTATGTGTTTGTTGTATAGATGTATTTTCTAAAACATGTTCCAAGGGTATTAAGGTAGAGGGTCGACGATCTTACGGGTTATATTTACAAACAACTCACTCCTTACATACATGTCTATGCAAATACCATTGCAGAGGATAACACTAGTGGCTGGTGAGTTTATTCATGTGGATTCTATTGCTGAGGTGAGCCTTTGCATTGTTCTTGGGGGCCACTGTTTCTGCTCTATCTATTAATAGATTATGACTTCTTTTCTTGGGGTTTGCATGCCCGACTTTTGTACTCATATAACTCTAATAGATGTTTCATGTTCTTATTGTGAGATTTGGGCTAGAGATATATTAATTAAGTGATTCTTTCTTTTCATTAATCGATATAAGATTTTGATCGGATAATTATTTTTTAATGAGTATTGATGAGTTTTGGAGTTGCACGTGCTCTATCTCAGTGTTTAAATAATTTGGATAAGTGTATGTATCTCTGTACGCCCGACAGGTGGTGTTAGTGGTTAGGAGGTAGTTTTGGATGTGACATTTATGCTGCTAGTTTTCTTTCAAGATTTATGCAAAGTTCCAGTGACATTCATTTTGCTACTGCGAAAAGAGTTCTTGGGTACTTGGAAGAAACTTTAGAACTTGGAATATGGTTCGGACTAGTGGAAGAAGGTGCTTTGCTTGAATTTGTTGATGGTTATTTGGGTGGAAATATTGAAGATTTGAAGAGCACTACTGGCAATGATTTTACCTTGGGGTCTGGTGTGTTTTCATGGAATTCAAAAAATAACCAAATAGTGGCACAATCTATTGCAGAGACAGAGTATGTAGCATCATCTACAACAGCAAATCAAGCTATTTGTTGAGGAATGTTCTGAAGGGTTTTGGAATGAGATTGCAAAATACAGCTAAGATCAAGTGTGATAACATATGAGCAATTGCATTTGCAGAAAATCTAGCGCAACATGGTAAAACAAAGCATATCTTTTTCAAGTTTCATGCCACTAGAGAAGCTGAGAAAACTAAGGAATCAATCTTGTTTGTTCTTGTTCCAAGGAAAAACTCACTGATATATTTACCAAAACACTAGCCAGAATCATTTCCTATCGGCTTTATTACCACTTGCTGGAAATGACCTTGACGTAATAGCACTCATCGATAAAGACCTTGTCCTCATAAATCATCACGTTGTTCAACAATAACTGCACCCAAGCAATATCACACGACATGGAAGAGACAACATTTCACATAATTCATGTCCACAATCATACTTTCAAACATTTCATTAATCAATCAACAATGGTCACAATAAGGAAATCTACATCATCATGCTCATCACATGACCTTTTCCATTTCAACCCTTTTTTATTCATTTAGGTGTATCAAGTGGACAGTTAAACTCTTCACGCCTTCCACATTACTCCCAACACACAAGCAACGAAGGAAGTACATGAATTCTATTAGAATACAAGGTTTAGGAGATCACTTGCCTTAAATCAATTTAATAATCACACCAAAAGTTGAGTCTTCTCCTTCTAAATTACTTTCACAACCACATAATCTATATACAAGCACATATTCACAAGCACTTTCCAGAAATAACAATACCCACATCATTTCTCTTCAAAAGTGAATCAATAAACCCATTTTAAAAAAAGAAGGTTTGAATACAAAATGTAAAAGTTGAAAATGATGTTTAATGCTTTAGGAAATCATTAGTGACACCTATTTCGAAAAGGGGATCAAAACGCTTCAAAATCAACATCTTAGATCAAAACTCAAGTTCTTGCAAAATCTTGTTGATGAGTACGAGATTTCGACTCAAAATCTTGCTGATGAGTACAAGATTTCGAATCATTTAGGGCTTGTTTGGATAATATAAGTGTGTCAAATGCCTATTTTATGCTCAAAATTGATGTTAAAATGTTGATTTGTGGCTATGGAGTCTAAGGAGCAAGTCAAGGACATTACCAGACAAAAAGGAACTAAAAAGATGAAGAAGTACAGAAAAGCGATCCTAGTGATTTCCAAGACCACTCAGCACACCGCCTAGTGCCGCTTAAGTTCGCCTAAAGTTCCAACGTGCCAACCCTGGGGAAAAACCAAGTCCGTGAATCGCTGATCGGTTTCGCAACAAAAACACTGGACCGCCCAAAGATATAGGACTTGGGATGCTGAGGACCAATGCAAAACGATGATGGAAAGAGAGAAAACATCGGATCATCGAACGACTCAGTGAGGCGCGACTTATTCCATCGAGTGGACTTTTAGGCCAAAATGCAGTCAACTATATATTAGATCATAAAAGGAATTTTGAGGAGTTCTCTCTCATTTTATTTGCGGTTCATATTCTAGAGTTAATGTTTTCTCTTAGTTTGTAGTTCTTATTGTAGACTTTGAGGATTTCTAAGCTTAATTTTGAGGATTTGCAAGTTGTCTTGTAAATTTCTTCAATTTAAACCATTTTAAAGACATGGGAACCTTTACCAATAGCATGGCGAATGTATTTGGTAATAATTTCTCTAATTTTATAACGTGTTGCTAAAACCCCGATTCTTGGGGTGTGATCATGTGATTATGGGTTGAATTAGCTTATGGCTATTGCTAATTACTGATTTAAATGCCTAATTTAAGTGGGTTTTAATTTTTAGTTATGTTTTAAACTAAGAATTGTAGTTGCAAATGCAATTCGTACTTAAAATTTTGGGCTTGCTTGTAAAAGATGTTTTAGAATCAAAGCTTTCAATTAATGATTGTTTTTATTGGGGGTGGTATGGGTTTAGCTCGAAAGAGTAAATCCTAACCTCGATTCTAACTATCTAGCTTGAAAGAGTAGATGAATTAAGGTATGGGTTGTTCTTATTTGCTAAGCTTGTTGTTGTTCGAAAAGAAATAACTTGATTCGAGATAGTTGTTCGAAAGAAAGATATTTCATTTTTCGCCTCGCCTACCCACTGATATTTATGTATTTATTAGTAGTTTCAATTACTCATATAGAGAAATTTTCCTATAATCAATTACATCCTGAGAATTCCTCTTGATATTGTTCTTTTCTCCGTGTTTGATTGTGTTGTAGCTAATAATTTACTATCCAAACACACTACATCAAAAATGATCATTAGCGGCAATTAATTCTTAATTGTCGCTAAATATGTATTTTTAGCCGCAATTAGGACTCTTTGTATATGTCCCTAAAGTCTTTAGCAACATTGGCTCTAATGGCACTTAAGTAATGCCGGTAAAGACTTTAGCACTCTTTATTAATGTCAATATTTATTGCCGCTAAAAGTTATTTTTGTTGTTTTGACATTTGTTGTCACCCCTTAGACTTGTTTGCATGTCTTTTTGATAAATTCTATTCCTATAAAGGAATAGATTACTTTATAACTTCATCACTAAAATTTAGACATGTACTGCTCCCTATGGGTTTGACCCCAATTCTTTGTTGGATTTTATACTAGTTAATGATCGTTTACACCTAGAATCGGAGAGTGTTCTTGAGACGTTCAATCAAAATAGCATCGCTGCAGGGGAGTGGTGTTGTTTAAAATTCTGTTATTGAACTTGAATTGTGATTTTTTTTGTTGTAGTTGAATTGACTTACTTTCGTTTGCTTTTGTGTTGTTTGTGTTGAACAGAAGAAGAGATAAGTGTGAATGGAAGTAATGGTTGCCAAGTGGGCCACCAAAATGATATTGGGAATCTTAATGATGTGAATGACCAAATCCAATTGGGTGGTGTTAGTGCAATACGTCTACCTCCAATTGAGGGTAATGTTGTCTTCCATGTTTGTAACGCCCGGATTCTAGTTGGCTAGACTAGGGCTACGTGTGAGGGGGTTAACTACCCATGAAAGAGGGCAAGGGCCTAAAATACATTGTCAAGGGTGAAGGAAAACAATTTTTCCCTTGATCCACTTGGAGAGGGGCAGCGTCATCGTCGAAGTGACTTAGCAATTGGCCAAGTGGAGCCACTATCGCCCAGTGGGCTATCCCCCTTTCCCTAACTGTTGGAAAATTGGGCGATCCAAGTTGGGGCTTGCCGATTGGGTTGGCGCATCACCAAATGGACTTACCTAGGCCTGCTCCTTGGAGTGAGCTGTTGTAATTTTAGGCGGGCCAAGGGTCCACTTGGTGAGTCCCGAGTCCCCTTGGCTAGCCTCAGCGTGCAGCAAGCCTAAAAGTAAGTTTGGTTCTTTAATATCATTTCATGTTTTTCCTAATTCAAAGCTAAGTCATTTTTTTCCTTAACTAGTAAAGTATATAAGATTTTTATGCTCAAAATCCCCCCAATTAAGTCATTGTCCCTAGAACCTAAAAGAAAACCAAAAACTTCATCCTCTCCAAAAGAAATTCTCTCTCTAGAACTTCAAAAGGAAGTTGGAGCTAGGGTTCAAGGAGCAAGGTTTTCTTCTCAAATTCATTAGATTTTATTGCTAAGGTATGGTATTCCTTCATCCATTAATAGTTTTCATCCATGGAGCCTTTTGCAAACCCCAATTTCAAAGATAGAATTCCCCAAAAGTTAGGGTTTGAATTCAATGTCATGGGTTCATTTCAAAAATAATTCTAATGCTTGAATTACTTTATATTATGACTGAATTGATGATTTATTGGTGAAAATCCCAAGAACCCATGAAACCCCCATATTCTCAAATTGTGATCTTGTGATGTGGGTGTGTTGATGAAAGAAGGATATTATGAGATTATGCTTGTAGTAATTAGGTTACTTGAATTATACTAATATCCATGTCTAATGTAGTGAATTCAAGATATGTTGATTTGATATGAGCTTTTATCCTTGAAAGGGAAAATTATGATATTATGCATGATTATGAACTCTTTGTATATGCTTTAAGAACACTTTAAGAGTAAAGTGAATATGATTATGATCTAGTTGTTGTATTGTTGAAAGGTTATTCTCATATGCACACTTATGCATGAATAGGATATGATGCGAAAGGTTTTCTCACTATATGATGATTCTAAGGTTGAAAGGATTTCTCACCTATTGAATCAATATGAAGACATGGATGGTGAAAGGTTATTCTCACGCATGATCTGATGAGATATCTTATAAATTATGTTGGACTGACTAACAAGATATTTTTCCATGAATATGAACTTAAGTCGAGACTTAATATGAACTTCATGGGAATAAATGTTTAGCACCGAGTGGATATTAAATATGAGATGGGTTCCTTCTATGCTAGTTCAGTCCAGGTTCCCAAAGTATGTCTCATGAGATGGAAACCTTTTGCCTTAGTTGAGTTTGGGTTTCTAGTAGCTATCTCATTATCCCATAAACTATGTACCCTCAAAGGTATTTAGATAGTGGATCCACCTAAGTTAAGAGTATGGTTCTACCTTAGGCAAGTAGAATGACCTATTTTCAGCGTGGGTTAGACACTAGATTCCATGTTAGCTCACGTGGTTTATGTCGGTTAAGGCTTAATCCCACTATGACAACAACATTATAAAAAAGAATATGAATTATGAACTATGGTTACTTAAGAAGATTTACTTAGCATGGCTGAGATTTATGGGGTCTTATTCATGCATTGCACAAGTATGCTTTGAAGGTATTATGATATGTTCATCTTATGTTATGATTATCTATATATTGACTATGCTTATGGCATATGTCTTTCTATTACTTTCATGATGATGTTCAAACTTAGTAAATTGCATGCATTCTACTAAAATGTCCCTTTTAGCATGTTTTCAATGTTTTTATGCATGGCTATCATACTTAGTGCATTTTTGTACTAATGCCTACTTTTCCTACATTTTCCTAAGTGTAGGGTCCGATTCTGAAGGTGCTAATCATTGTGGCTAGAAGCTTGGATTGCTTATTCTCCTAGCTTGTTGGTGAGTCCTCAAGATTCGAGGACGGATGTAAATTCTTAGTGGTTCATTTCTTATACTTCTTTTCAGACTATGTTGTATGGTTTGTGTCCCTTTTTCTCATTCTAATATTGTAATAGATGGCTATGTTGAGACTTAGAGTCTAGACTTCCGTTCAATTTTTAAGAAAATTTTAGACGTCAAATGTGTTTTTTACTTTTATTTTTCTATTTCTTATGTTATGATATGCTAAGTGGCTTATATGGAGCCTTTCGGGGTCCTATGTGCCTTGTTACATCTAGGGTGTACCCCTGGGTTGTGACAAACTTGGTAATCAGGGCACGAGGCTTAGAATGATTCTGGGATGATGTCTTATAAGCCACGTCTAGTAGAGTCTTGTTCATGAGTGTGAAGCGCACCACACTTATGAATGAGAGGTTACGAGATGTTTCAACAATCTCACTTCTTCATTACTCTAAAGTCGTGCCTTAGAGTATAACTCTAAAAGATTTCTCTTTCCTAATCCTTCTCTTGTGTCTTCAAGATATGAATACACGAAAGGCTAATGCTAGAAGGATAGAAGAGGGCAATGTGAATTAAGAAGCTCCTCCCTAAACTCCTCAAGCTCCGATTGACCCTTCGGCTATGTCGAATAAGGAGGTTAGATCAGCTTTTCAAATGTTGGCCAAACTTTGGTGGCTCAATCCAATAGAGATGTTATGACTTATGTGAATCCTAATGTGAATTCAGCTTCCTCAAGAATTAGGAATTTTGCTAGAATGAACCTTCCCAAATTTCATGGCTCTAAAGTGGAAGAGGATCCTTAAAGGTTCATCGAAGAGGTTTATTAAGTTCTTGCTATTATGGAGTTATCTTCAAAAGAGAAGGTGGAGTTAGCCGCCTACCAACTAAAGGATATGGCTCAAGGAAGTATGTGCATGAAAGAGTATGCCCTGAAGTTCATCCAATTTTCCAAGTATGCTCCAACTATGGTGGTGGATTTGAGGGATAAGATGAGTAAGTTCTTGACGGGCGTATCTGAATTGGTTGAAAAAGAGTGGGGTATGTCAATGCTCCATCATGACATGGATATCTGAAGGCTTATGGTATATGCTCAACAAATCGAGGAGTCAAAACTAAAGGAAATAATAGGGAGGTGAAAAAAGATAGAACCGGTGATGGGAATTTCTCCAATGCTAGGCCCGATGGACAAGGTCAACCAAGGTTCAAACAAAGGTTTTCCAACCAAGGCTCCTCTCCAAGGGTCAACAAGGATAGGGTTTCCAACCCGAAACCTCAATGAGGTAATGGTGGTGGTTCCTATGTGGCTAGGCCTAATTGTCAATGATGTGGAAGAAACATGATGGCAAGTGCCTAGTTGGCACCGATAAATATTTTAGTTTCGGGAAGAGTGGCCACAAGATGAGAGACTGTCTAATGCTTGAGTTTAAGGGAAGAGAAGATAAAAAAACCCCTCCAAGCGGTTAAAACTCCAATGCCCCAAAGCAAAACCGCTTTTATGCTCTTCAATCCCGAGGTGTCCAAGAGAGCTCCCCAGATGTGGTGACTTGTATGTTAAAAGTTTTTCTTATTGATGTGTATGCCTTGTTAGATCCTGGTCTACTTTTTCCTTTGTGACACCTTTTGTGGCCATGAAGTTTGATATACTCCCCAAAGTGTTAGTAGAACCTTTTCCGATCTCTACCCAGGTTGGTGACTTGGTGGTGGCTAAGAGAGTCTATAGGGGATGTCCCATTTCTTTATACCATAGAGTTACTTTTGTTAATTTGGTAGAGTTAACCATGTTAGACTTTGATGTGATTTTGGGTATGGATTGGTTGCATACATGTTATGCCTCTATTGATCGGGTTGTTAGATTTCAATTTCCAAATGAGCCTATTTTAGAGTGGAAGGGGGGAAATTCTATTCCTAGAGTTCAATTTGTCTCTTGTCTTAAGTCTAGGAAGATGATCTCCAAAGGGTGTATTCACCATCTTGTTAGGATAAGGGAAGTTGAATGCAGAACCCCTTCTCTAGAGTCGGTTTCGATAGTGAATGAGTTCCTAAATGTTTTTCCCAATGATTTTCCCGGTCTTTCTCCCGAGTGGGAAATAGATTTTCGTATTGACCTTTTACTGAACACACAACCTATCTCTATCCCTCCTTATAGAATGGCTCCGGCAAAGTTGAAAGAGCTGAAAAAGCAACTAAAAGATCTGTTAGATAAAGGTTTCATCCGATCGAGTATCTCTCCCGGTGTTGTATGTTAGGAAGAAATATGGGTCTCTTTGAATGTGCATTGATTATCTTCAATTGAATAAAGTGACCTTTAAGAATAAATATACCCTTCTAAGAATTGATGACTTGTTTGACCAAATTCAAGGGGGATAGTTATTTTTCCAAGATTGACCTTCATTCGGGGTATCACCAATTGAGGATGAGAGGGGATGATATTCCCGAGACGACTTTCCAAACATGGAATAGGCATTATGAATTTCTAGTGATGTCGTTTGGTTTAACCAAAGCCCCAGCGACATTTATTGACTCAATTAATAGTGTATTTATGCAATACCTTGACATAATTGTGAATATGTTCATCGATGATATCTTGATATATTCAAGGAGTGAGAATGATCATGTGGACCATTTGAGAATTGTGCTGCAAGTTCTTAAGGACCAACAACTTTTCGCAAAGTTTAGCAAGTGTGACTTTTGGTTAAGGTTTGTAGCTTTCCTTGGTCATATTGTGTCAAGCAAGGGTATTGAGGTAGATCCTAAGAAGACGAATACAGTTAAGTGTTGGCCTAGACCTCTAACTCCTTTCGATATTAGAAGATTTTTGGGTTTGGCCAGCTACTATAGGAGGTTTGTTGAGGGATTTTCCTCCATTGCTTCTCCGTTGATGGCTTTGACTCAAAAGAAGGCTAAGTTTGTGTGGTCAGAGGCTTGTGAGGAAAGCTTCCAAAAGTTGAAAGAGAGATTAACTTCCGCTCCAGTGTTGACCTTACCGGAAGGTACGGATGGTTTTATGGTGTATTGTGATGCCTCTAGAATTAGGCTTGGATGTGTGCTTATGTGAAACAGTAAGGTGATTGCCTATGTTTCAAGGCAACTTAAAGTCCATGAGAAGAATTATCCTACCTATTATTTTGAATTAGCGGCGGTTGTGTTTGTCTTAAAAGTATGGAGGCATTATTTTTATGGGGTCCAGGTGGATGTTTTCACCAATCATTAGAGTCTTCAATATGTGTTTAGTCAGAAGGACTTAAATCTTCGCCAAAGAATGTGGCTAGAGTTATTGAAGGATTATGACATGAGTGTCCTTTATCACCCCGGCAAAGCTAATGTGGAAGCAGATGCTCTTAGTAGGTTGTCGATGGCTAGTGTGGCTCATGTAGAGGATGAAAAGAAAGAGTTGGTTCGTGATGTGCATAGGTTGGCCTGACTAGGTGTTCAACTAGTGGATTCTGCCAAGGGTGGTGTCATGGTTCAGAATGGGTCTGAATCATCCTTCGTGATGGATGTGAAGTCTAATAAAAGTCTTGATCCTATCTTGGTTGAGTTGAAAGAGGTGGCACTTAAAAAGACCATTGAGGCTTTCTCCCAAGGGGTAGATGGGATGTTGAGGTATCAAGGTAGTTTATGTTTTCCAAATATTGATGGCTTGAGAGACAAAATTCTAGAAGAAGCCCATAGTTCTCGATAATCTATTCACGCGGGAGACACCAAGATGTATCGTTACCTAAGGGAAGTCTATTGGTGGAATGGGATGAAAAAGGACATTGAGGAATTTGTGGCCAAATGTCCTAATTGTCAACAAGTTAAGGTTGAGCACCAAAGGACCGGAGGCTTGTCACAGGATATTGCTATTTCTATATAGAAGTGGGATACATCATGGATTTTATTGTAGGCTTGCAACGTACTCGGCGGCAATATGACTCAATATGGGTAATAGTGGATCGAATAACTAAGTCCGCTCATTTCATTCCCGTCAAGGTGTCCTATTCGGTGGAAGAATATATTAAGTTGTATATGAAGGAGATAGTAAGGCTACATAGTGTACCCTTGTCTGTCATATCGGATCGAGGTCCCCAATTTACTTCACAATTTTGGAAGTCTTTCCAAAAGGGGTTAGGTACCAAGGTGAAGCTTAGCACTGCTTTGCACCCTCAAACAGATGGTCAAGTGGAACACACCATTCAAACTTTAAAGATACGTTAAGGGCTTGTGTGATAGACTTTAAGGGCAATTGGGATGACCATATGCTATTAGTTGAGTTTTCTTGTAATAACAGTTACCATTCGAGTATTGACATGGATCCCTTTGAGGCTTTCTATAGTAGGAAATGTAGGTCTCCTATAGGTTGTTCGAAGTGGGAGAAGTTTCCCTCCTAGGTCCGAAATTGGTGCATGAGGCCATTAGGAAGATTCGGGTTATTAAAGAGAGGTTAAGGACGCCCCTATGTCGGCAAAAGTCCTATGCCGATGTTAGAAAAAGATATTTCGAATTCGACGTGCATGATTTTGTTTATTTTAGTATTTCACTCATGAAGGATGTTATGAAGTTTGGAAAGAAGGGGAAACTTAGTCCTCGGTTTGTGGGTCCTTCTGAGATTTTGAGGTGTGTGAGCAAAGTTGCATATGAGTTAGACTTGCCAAATGAGTTGGTGTTAGTGCACCCAGTGTTCCATTTCTCAATGTTGAAAAAATGTATTGGGGATCCATCAACCATAGTTCCCTTAGAGGGTTTAGAGATTAAGGAGAATCTTTCTTACGAAGAGGTACTGGTTGAAATTCTAGATTGGCAAGTCAAGAGGTTGAGAAACAAGGAAGTTTCCTCCGTGAAGGTATTGTGGAGGAATCACTTATTTGAGGGTGCCACTTGGGAGGTCGAGGCCGATATGAAGTCCCAATATCCTCATCTCTTTCCTTCTACTCCTAGTCAAGCTTGAGGTAATGAGTTCCCCTTGAGTTTTCTTATTTAAGAGTCATGTGTGATTTATGTGTTTCCATGATTTCATTATGTTATGCATGTTCTTGAGAAATTCGTGTTTAGTAAGAAAATGACTTTTTATGATTGATGTTCCTAATGTTTTGTGCATTTAGTATGAGTTGCCTATTTGACCTTATGAGATGAAATGATGAACATTCTTTAGTATGCTTTGAAAGTAATTTTCATCTTGGCTCCATGATATTGTGTTGAGCATGATTTTAGTTGGAGAAGGTAGTTCCTTATATGAATATGAAAAATGTTGAAATTTTATGCATAATGGGTTGTTAGATGTAGTTCCTACTTCCTTGTGATGCATTGATTATGTTATAGACGGAGTTGATGTTTCCTCCTTTTGAATTGTGCTTTATTTGGATGCCACATGTGTGATGGGCTGCTAGTCTTGAGTCTTTAACTTCGTAGGGTGTCTAGATCGTCATTAGAGAATGAATGTTTCCAAGGGGGAGATATTGTAACGCTCGGATTCTAGTAGGCCAAACTAGGGCTAAGTGTGAGGGGGGTAACTAGCCATGAAAGAGGGCAAGGGCCTAAAATACCTTGGGAAGGGTGAAGGAAAACATTTTCCCATGATCCACTTGGCGAGGGGCAGAGCCATCACAGAAGTGACTTAGCGATTGGCCAAGTGGAGCCACCATCGCCCAGTGGGTTGTCACCCTTGCCCTATCTGCTGGAAAAATGGGCGAACCAGGTTAGGGCTCGTCGGTTGGGTTGGTACATAGCCAAAGGGACTTCCTTATTTCCAACTTGGCCTGCTCCTTGGGGTGAGCTACTGTAATTTTAGGCGGGCAAAGGGTCAACTTGGCGAGCGTCAGCGTGCAGCAGTCTTAGAAGTAAGTTAGGGTCTTTAATGTCCTTTCATATTTTTCCTAATTCAAAGCTAAGTCATTTTATTCCTTAACTATTAAAGTATATAAGCTTTTAATGCTCAAAATTCCACATGTTAAGTCATTGTCCCTAGAACCTAAAGGAAAACCCAAAACTTCATCCTCACCAAAAGAAATTCTCTCTAGAACTTCAACGAAGTAGAAGAAGGAAGTTGGAGCTAGGGTTCAATGAGCAATGTTTTCTTCTCAAATTCATTGGATTTCATTACTAAGGTATGGTATTCCTTCATCCATGGATAGCTTTCATCCTTAGAGCCCCTTAAAAACCCTGATTTCAAAGATAGAATCCCCAAAATTTAGGGTTTGAATTCAATATAATGGGTTCCTTTCAAAAATGATTCAAATGCTTTAATTACTTTATATTATGATTGAATAGATGATTTATTATGGTTTTTATGTTGAAATCCCCAAGAACCCATGAAACCCCCATATTCCCAAATTATGATCTTGTGGTGTGGGTGTGTTGATGAAAGAAGGATATTATGAGATTATGCTTGCAGTAATTGGGTTACTTGAATTATGCTATTATCCATGTCTATTGTAATGAATTCTAGATGTGTTGATTCAATATGAGTTTTGATCCTTGAAAGGGAAAATTATGATATTATGCATGATTATGAAGTCTTTGTATATGCTTTAAGAACACTTTTAGCATGTTATCAATGTTTTTATGCATGACTATCATACTTAGTGTATTTTTGTATTAGCGCTTACTTTTCCTACATTTTTTCCAAGTGTAGGGTCTGGTTCTCAAGGTGCTAATCATTGTGGCTAGAAGCTTGGATTGCTTTTTCTCTTAGCTTGTTGGTGAGTCCTCAATATTCGAGATGTAAATTCTTAGTGGTTCATTTATTGTACTTCTTTTCAGACTATGTTGTATGGGTTGTGCCCCTTTTTCTCATTCTAATATTGTAATAGATGGCTATGTTGAGACTTAGAGTCTGGACATCCGCTTTATTTTTATGAAAATTTTATACTTGAAATGTGTTTTTTACTCCCATAGTTCTATTTCTTATATTATGATATGCTAAGAGGTGTACATAAAGCCTTACAAGGTTCTATGTGCCTTGTTACATCTAGGGGTACCCCTGAGTCGTGACAATGCTACTAGTACGATGCTACAGCTCCTCCAAATGAGAGGATTGTATGGAGGGCTAACTCATGAAGACCTCCATGTTGATATACGAAACTTCGTGGACGTTTGTGGTTCGTTTTCATTAAAGAACATAACACAAGAATCAGTTCATCTTAGATTGTTCCCATTGTCTTTGATGGGTAAATCTACAAAAATGTCTTAATTACCGAGAGACTCCATCACCTCTTGGGATGAACGTACCACAGCCTTCTCTGTGAGATTCTTTCCCCCGTCAAGGATGATGACACTCAAGGATAGTATCCAATATTTCAAAAGCTTGGAAGGTGAACTCATCCATGAGACGTAGCTGAGATTTAAGAAGTTGGTACTTCAATGCCAGACTCACGAACTATTAGCCATATATTGAAGCATTACTTCTATAGGAGTCGTGACTCGGTGAACAAAGGAATTGTTGATCAACTTGTTCCCGTAGGTATAATGCAATAGCCCTATGAAGTAGCATCTCAACTCCTTGATGGCATGACCAAGATAAATAGAGCATGGTATAGTTGTGAGGACCAAGTGTCTCCTCTCACTTTTAGGATAACAAAAGAGAAGATCGAGAAGGATCAAGAGAGAGACCAAAACATGGCCAAAATGATGACCTGACTAGATATCTTGGTGAAAAATATGATGGGTAGTGGGTTGAAGAGTGTAAATGATGTGGGTGTTGGTGAAGTAAACCTGACGAAGCGCAATTTGAGGCATTGTACAATGAGGAAGTGAACTTCCTTGCAAATCGAAGAGGAGGTTTACATCAAAACTATTCCATACCAGGTGGAAATCTGGGTTGGAATAGACATGAGAGATGGAGAGACCGTGACAGAGATTGGTGTAATCATAATGCTACTTGGAAGGGAAGAGTGGGTGACTAGGACAGGTACGTCCCACCCCATGAGTGTCAAAAGACCAAGGAGTCAGAAAATTTTCGTACGAAAGACATGCTCTTACGCATTATCAACAAAGTTGAAGGGTTGAACAAAGTTTTGAAAGAAATGAAAGAAGATGTCTCTACACTTAATCAGGCGGTCACATCCCATTCAGTGTCAATCAAGAAATTGGAAACGCAAATGGGTCAAATTTCTTGTCATTTGAACCCAAGACCAAAAAGGGGCCTACCAAGTGATACCTTGGCAAACCTAAAGAATGATCCTTGAAACTGTATCCACATTGTGCCACGACGTTAACTAAGGCACTTCTTGGGAGGCAACCCAAGTTTTTGATTCTTTAAGTTTTACTTTTTAATAATGGGTACTGATTTTTTAGGTTGAAAAGTGAAAGGTGTTGGAATATGGGTAGTTTGGCGAGCCAAAATTCCAATCAGTGACTCACCGAACAGGTCAGCAAGCCCGACTTGGACCGCCGTTGGAATCATCCGGCTTGATGGCGAACTCTATAAAACTCAGCAAACTAAAAGCTCTATCGACAACTCACTGAAACATCGGCGAGCCAGACTTTCTCTATCGTTTGAACCCCTGAATTATTGGGAGTCCTGTAAAACTTGGCGAGCTAAAATACCACTCAGTGTATCACCGAGTGGTTCGGCGGTCATGACTTATACCACCGAATGGAGCGCAAAATGAAAGGTTTTAAAGGGCAAATGGTTTAAAATTTCAAAATCCTTCATCTTCTCCCATTTTTAATGTCACAACCTGAGAGCACCCTCTAGTCGTAACACGGCATACTCGACCCCTAAGGGATCTAATACAAGCCTCATAGCATTCTTGAACATAAGAACATAGGAAAATAGAGGAGAATTAAAACTTTCTTTACTATCGAAGACATTTCTATTAAAAGCAAGCGGAAGACTTTCAAGACTTTATACACTATGCCTCAAACCATCTAATGCTTTGAATACATCATTGGGAATTAGCCCATACAAAAGCTTTAACATAAACTAAAAGACATAAAGGAACAAAGTGGGTATTGTCCTCAAAACTATGAGGACTCACCAAGTCTTCATCTTTAAGCTCCTTAGAAACCTATCTTCCAAGTAAAGACATTCTATATCTCCAAACCCTACACTTTGGTAAAAAGGGAGAAGAAATATGGGTTAGCACTTAAAACAGACATTTTTAGTTGAAAGTCATGTTTTACGCCATTTTAGTAAAACTTCATGAACATTGAATAAAAGAGGCATAATATAAGTCACAACCAACATACAAGTCATATTATCACATTAGAACATAATCCATATATAAACCAGTACCTTCACCTTAAGCCTTCACCTCAGGTAACCCTCAAGCTATACCTTGTGCAATGTATGGATAGCGTCCCATAGCACCACCCACGCTAAGGTACCACCTTAAGGTCACCAAAAGTGAACTTACCATTCATCATTTCCACCTTTACACAATAAAGCATCTAAGAGACATAAACATTACATGAATCACCTAATCACATTAAGACCAACATCTAAGACAACTCTAAGCCATACTTGTGCAATGTGCAAGTAGCATCCCATACTACTACGCACACTAAGTACTTCTTTGAAGTCACCCTAGACATGGCACATTCATATACAATAAGTCATGACAAGGAAGTAACTCATAATGCAACCCAAGTATAACATGCATCATTTACATTTAAGCATATAAGAGTCAACATTACTCAATAACATCATTTAGAGGACTTTCATTCATTAGACATTAGATCAACACTCTCATTAACTTCTTCTTAGAAGGACATTCAAACAATAGTCATTAAGACTTAGAGAACTCACTATGACCCTCTCAAAGCCTACTCGTGCAAGCATGGATGGCATCCCATACTACCACCCACACTTTGTAGAACCTCTCAAGAAACCATAATGCACATCTCACATTATGGGAATAAGTGTTTAACCGACATAGACCATGAGATCTAGATCATAGAATCCAATGTACTATCCCACATCGTAAGGTTGGTCTACTTGCATAAGGTAAGCCGGTATTTAGATTAAGTGGATCTACTAGCTAGACCTATGTGGGCACATAGTTAAGGGACAAGGAGATTTCAACTAGATACCCCGCCTCAACTCACGTGAGGGCATCCATCTCAAGATATTGCTACTAGAAACCCTGTCTCAACTCACATGAGAGCTTCCATCTCATTCAATATCCTCTCGGTACTTAGCCTACATTCCCATAGAGTATTTTAACATTCATTACATTAAGGGATAAGAGATTGTTATTCAATATCCTCTCGGTGCTTAGCCTACATTCCCATAGTGTATTTTAGCATTCATTACATTAAGGGATAAGAGATTGTTACTAGACACCCCGCCTCAACTCACGTGAGGGCATCCATCTCAAGAGATTGCTACTAGAACCCCGCCTCAACTAACGTGAGGGCTTCCATCTCAAACCTATCATACATTCATTGGATAACTCATAGATTCAAAGATGAGAATATCCTTTCATCTAAGAATCCCATTATTGTTCATTAGTGTAAGATCGAGAATATCCTTTCAATCAACACATCATTAGCATTCATTAAAGTACAATTGAGAATAGCCTTTCAATAAGTACTTCATCATTAACATTTACGATTGAACCTCATTCATTCATTATTCAAGTGTGTGTGAGAGAGAGAATAGTCTTTCACATAATCACCATCATTCACAAGTGTTAATAGAGAGATAACATTTAATCCAAACATACTTGGTTTCTAGACATGATCCTCATTCATTTATTTAGATCACACACATGCATCATTTCATAATTATACATAAACCTCCACATGCAGTGTTCAAGGAACCTATCCATCAATTCAATACCACAATATACATAGTAAATAAACACCTCCACCTTTCAATTGGATCAACATCAAATTCACAATTCTAATTCAACAAGTAATTGATCATCACTTAGCCTTTCAAAACCATGAATTCACTTTCACCAACAAACCTTTCATTAATACAACTAGGCATTAATAGTGATACAATTCATCAAACTAAATCAATTTAGGCATAATCCATCAACATTCATTCATGATCAACAAACCCACTTCATAAGGCACAATTTAGGGTTTGAGAGAAATCATGGGTTCATAGAGTATGTTAATCTTAAATCATCAAATAAATATCAATATAATCATAATTTGTCATTGGAAACCATTTGAAAATGTTTGATGAAAAAACCCATGAGATTGTGTAAAACCCTAGATTTCTCATACTTTGAAATCACCTTTGAATTGAATCCTTGAATGAAAGTTAAAAAAAGGATCAAGACTACCATACCTTAATATTGATTCCCCACTAAAATTGAAGAAGAAACACCTTGGAATCCCCAACCCTAGCTTGAACTTGACCTTGATCTCCAATGGAGTTTCTAGAGAGAAGACTTTAGGAGGGGAGGGGTTTTGATTTGGGGAATATGAATAATGAAATCTAAAATAGGGTTTTAATGTTTTAATACTCTTAAAATACTTAAAATAATTGTCCACCAACCAAACAAGACTTAACATGAATTTACCAAATGACCCTTGCCCAAGCCGTGTCCAAACCAGATTGCACAAGTAAGGACCACAGACAGTAGATGGGTCCACGATCTGTCTTGGCTATCTGTGGTTTGTGGTTGAGGATTGATCTTCAAGGTTATTCAAAGGTTCAACCTATGGAGGCCATCCACGAATTGTGGATGGACCTACGGGGCGTGAACTCCATCCGTAGGTCACCACATTTTGGTGACTCCTTTGGTTTCAAGGGGTCTTGGGAGTTAGGCTTAGGGTCCTCCTCAAGGACCCCTAGGTTGGTCCATGGGGAGTCGTACCTTGATGTTGGACCCCTAAACCCCTCAACCAAAGCTTGGTACAATATACAACAAGATGAAACCTCACACCAAACTCAAACACACACATATGAGGCTCTAGTTTCACTAGTTCGTTTTTAGGGTTGTTACATTTAACCCCCGTACGCTCTCATCCTATGGTAGATCTTTCATATTTTCATGTTTTTACTCTCATATCCTGTGAAATCTTTCCTTGAGATTGTGGAATTTTGCCGCCTAGCTTTACAAATCTCATTTTCTGCATCAAAGGTTGGTTTTTTTTCCGAACCCCAAAATCTATATGTGATTGAAGTTGAATGCAAATTGGTAAATTGTTGTTGATAATTATTGGGTAATATAATTTTGTCTAGACCCAATACATTTTCATCGGAACCCAACAATTGATTTTCATGTTGCGCTTATTTAAAACTGAGTCTAAATTGTAGGGTTCCAATGAAAATGTGTTGGGTCTAGAGGGTTGAAGTCTAAGTAACCCCGAATTGTGCTAAATGTCAGATTTTTTCCAATGATGGAGTGGTTGACATAATTCTTAAGGGCAAAAGAAGTTAAATGGCTAATTTTTGCCAAATCAGGGGAAGTATGAGTACCCCCAAGGAAATGGGTAGTATTGGTTTTGATTGAATTTCATAGTTTATGTGTTTAATTTTGTTTCATGGGTTGAGAGTTGAATTTTGAAGAATGGCGTGAAAACTAGCATGTTAGGCCATTTGGCGAGCCAATTCGGGTTCATCAAGTGGTTTGGCGATTTACCAAACACCCCAAGATCACCCTTAATTTCCTAGAATTGGTGAGTTTGATTATGTAACCTTTGGCGATGCCAGCCCTAGGGAAAAACCAAGTCGGCTATAGAAATGGGTGGTCAGCGAACCATCGATTGATTTCGCGACAACACACTAGATCGCCCAAAGATGATGTTGCGGACCAATGCAAAATGGTGATGGAAAGAGAGGAAATGGTGGATTGCTAAATCACTCGGTGAGGCGCGACTTATTCTGCCAAGTGGACTTCTAGGCCAAAACGCAGGCAACTATATATTGTATTTTAAAAGGAAATTTAAGGAGTTCTCGCTTATTTTATTTGCAGTTCCTATTCTAGAGTTAAAGTTTTCTCATAGTTTGTAGTTCTCATTGTAGACTATGAGGATTTCTAAGCTTAATTTTAAGGATTTGCAAGTCAGTTTTTAAATTTCTTCAATTTGAGCCATTGTAAAGACTTGGGAACCTTTACCCAGATCATGGAGAATGTATTTGGTAATCGTTTTTCTATTTTTATGATCTGTGGCTAAAACCCCAATTCTTGGGGTGTGATCATGTGATTATGGGTTAAATTAGCTTATGGGTATTGCTAATTATTGATTTAAATGCTTAATTGAAGTGAGTTTTAATTGATACCTGTGTTTTAAACTAAGAATTGTAGTTGCAAATGCAATTCGAACTTAGATTTCTGGGCTTGCTTGAAAAAGAAGTTTTAGAATCCAAGCTTTCAATTGATGATTGTAGTTATTGGGGTGATATGGGTTTAGCTTGAAAGAGTAAATCCTAACCTCGATTCTACCTATCTAGCTTAAAATAGTAGATGAATTAAGGTGTGGGATGTTCTTATTAGTAGATGACTTCTTTATGTTCAAAAGAAATCACTTGAATCAAGATAATTGTTCGAAAGAAAGATATTTCACTGTTTGCCTAGCCTACCCTCTGATATTTATCTATTTATTAGTAGTTTCAATTACCCATAGAGTGAAATTTGTCTATAATCGATCACATCCTGAGAATTCATCTCTATATTTTTATTTTCCCTGTGTTTGATTGTGTTGTAGCTAATAATTTACAATCCAATTCCCCCATTTGACATTCGTTATCACCCTTTAGACGCGTTTACATGTATTTTTGATAAATTCTATTCCTATAACCGAATAGACCACTTTATAGCTTCATCACTGAAACTTAGACATGTACAACTCCCTGTGGGTTTGATCCCAAGTCTTCGTTGGGTTTTATACTAGTTAACGATCGTTTACACCCAAAATCGGATGAAGTGTTCTTGAGACGTTCAATCACCTGCCCTTTTCAAAATCAAATCCCTAAGTATGATGTTAGAATCCAAAAATAATCAAAGGAAAATGGAGGTTTTAGGGTCATAAAAGCATACCCAAGTTATTTAGCACTAGATATCCTTTCGAAAATCACCACCAAGGGTTCCCAAAACACAAAAGTAGATAATGGGGTTTAAACCCCAAAAATGGCAGGTCAAACCCCCTCTATTAACGCTTAAGAGACCATAGATTTTCTTAAGCAAACCTCGCAAAAACTAGAGGTCTCACTTTTGGGAACCATGCTTTGCGTAAGTTTCCATCGCTAAAGAGATCCCTAGTCCTCTTAAGAAAACCGCACAAAAAACCTAGCCTTAGCTCAAGTAATCTCACCTTCGCTAAAGTCGAGGTCTCTAAAGCGGAAGGCCTATTGCAAAAGCGGAGGTTACAGAACTCAGGCACCTAAAAAATCAGCCAACTCTCAAAACATCATAAGGACCCTCTTGGATTCGTTCAGAACCCCGTAAAAAGAAACAACATATGCACATCAAATATACTTGACGTTTTAAACTCAATGGAACCGTTAAAACACAATTCCGAGTCCTCCTTGACCCAAAATATGTGAAAACCACAAGAAACTAACTCAACATCTATAAAGACTAAAACTAGCTAAGGCCCTCTCAAAATTAAACCAAGACCTCACCTTGGCCTAAAATCATCCTTTGAATCCAACGAAACTCTCAGAATTCCAATTTGAGCATCTGAACTCTGAATATTAACCAAAGTCAACCAAAAGTCTAAATTTCCACAATTTCAAAACTTAGGACCTCAAATCCTCAAAAAAACTAGGAAAGTGAAACTGACACTGTTACTGCTTAGATTCCACATTCTGAGATTAATGAAATAAAAAGAATTTCATTCCAACGCTCGAAACTCCAAAAGACTCCAAAAATCGCGTTCTTTACAATAATAGCCTTTCAAACTCAAAACTTACTAAATTCTCAACTTTTAACTCAAAGTTCAAAAACAAAATTTTGAAACACAATCATAAAAGACTCGGGATTAATATTAGGAGGGAAAAATAGTAAGTTCTTGAGACTTTCAAAAAATAACCGACTTGGTCATTACATTATCAACCACCAAAAACTATGTTCGACCTTGAAAATAAAGTAAAAGAAGGTACCTCATCTTTAAAAAGTTGAGGATATCTGGCACACATATCTTACTCTGACTCCCAAGCCATTTCACCAACTGAACGGTGCCTTCACTACACCTTCACTAAAGCAATCTCTTTGGTCCTAAACTTTTGGACTTACCTATCTAAAATGGCTACAGACTCATCCTCAAAAGATAGATTTGTACCCAACACAACGGAATCAAGGGAAAGAAAATGGGACTCATTTTCCACGTACTTCCAAAGCATGGAAACATGAAACACAAGATGCACAACTGACAAACTAGGTGGCAAGGCTAACTTATAGGCCACATCTCCTACACAGCTTAAGATCTCAAAGGGTCCAATGAATCTAGGGTACTTAAGCTTGCCCTTCTTTGCGAACCTCATCACACCCATCAAGGGTGAAACTCAAAGCCAAACATGATCACCATCCATGAACACTAGGGCTCGAACACTCCAGTCCGCATAACACTTCTGTCGACTCTGGCTATTAACAGTCTACCCTATATCATATGAACTTTAACCATACCATGTATAAAATATATGAGTTAAAAATGGTTTTTAAAATATTTTATTTTTAAAAATGCAACATCAAGAGTGTTGAAAATATGACTCTTCTCCACATGTTGTTCGATAAGAAAACTTTTTTATTATTAAATTAGTTGAAAATTAATTTGAAACCGTGTTGAACTTGTCTTTAACCTCATTCCATTAGATCATTGAACTGTGTGCTTTGCTACGACTTGTTGGGTTTGAAAGTGATTAGGGCGTCATGTGGAAGCTTACTATTACAAATCATATGACGATAAATTAGACAAGACATAAAACTATACTAAAAGAAACATATATTATTATATGATATGACCAATAGGTTTACATATTATAAAACTAAAATGGAAAAACATAAATATGCCGGAAAAAAAATCTCCTCACAAACAAAACTCTCAATTAGCTACATTATGGATGTTATTGTGTTCTGCTATGAGAATATAACTTCAATTTATAGATCTCCAAATATTTCTCCTATGAAAATAATAACCAAATATGATGGAGAAATAATTTTTTCTTTCATAAAAAGTAAAAGCATTTATGGTAATACTTTGACTTTCCTTTAAGAGAAAATAAAACTTAAATAAGTTAAGAAAATCAGCGCAAATTCTAACAAAAATTTGGGAACATTAGGCATGATAATGAGTATTCATTATAGGGGTAAAATGAGAATAATTTAATTAATTTTATCTTGATTTAGTAAGTGATAAAGTAATTTGAGACACATATGTATAGTAAAGTGATCAGTTAATATGGGACAGAGGGAGTATATGATAAGAAATAGAGAAGGAAGATAGTAAATCACCCCAAATTGCCTCTTTAATCTTTTGCATGATTTGTGTCTCAAGAATAAGAAATAAAATAAATGAATTAAAAGAAAACGCAAATAATAAGAACAAAAGTTGGAGAATAAATCATTTTAAGTTTTACACGCTTACCTAGAACAAAAGTAGAGATGTTAGAAGTTACCATCTGAACAAAAGTAAAGAAGTATGAAGTTTACAAAAAGTAGAAAAGAAAGTGTAAGCAATATTCATCAATGTTAGGAAAGATAAATTGTACCAACTTGACAACATCAGTTCTCATGTAAAGCTTTTGGTAAGTTGTACTTAAACAGACAATGAATTTTTTTCATAACAAAAGTCCTTTATCTTGGTTGAAATGACACACGATTTTTGAGTTCAAAATAGGTGCCTCAATCGCAATATATTCATAATTTCTGAAGGTACATAACAAGCAACGCTCAGAGCTATGGATAGAATTGGGATTCTTAAGTACAATAGTTCGGAGATAAAGAAGGCTAGCTATTCTCAGCAACACTTTACCACCCACCATCCAATGTTGTACCAACTTTTAAGAGAAGTCCTGCAATCATAAAATTTCTAGAGGTAATCCTCCACACTTTTATGCAATTGAAGGAGAAAGTCTTCTTTCTCAAAGACCTCTTTGTCGAGCAAATTCCAACTTCAATTAAAATTTAAAATGAACATCGGATAAGGAGGCCTGTCTAAGTTGTCATATTCATCCACTTCCATATTTCGAGTATAGTTTGGAAAACATGATTTTACATCACCCCCAGTCTTACATATGTTATCCATGACTACCAAGTACCTCCCGCATTTAGGAGCTTCATCATGCTGCTTATAATATTTATCAGCTTATCAAGCTATTGAAGAGAAAAAAAGGCTTAAGAGTAAATTTCTCACAAAATGCTCTTTTGAAATAGAAACTTTAGTGCAAATATCAAAGCTAATCATAATAAGTGGATCATTGTAAAACTTGTTAGCCATTCTAGTTCACTTTCTTCTTTTGCAAGTTGATCTTGCGTTATTTGGAATTCATTTTCAAGGTCAACCATTTTATTAGCGGGCTCTGTAGCGTGTTGAGAGATACACCGATAAGAGACAAAGGCAACAACATCGACTGTACAACATTTTATACATCTTTAATTTCAACTTTATTGTAAATGATTCATTATCATATGTTATTTTCCTAGTCGACTATATAATCTGTCCTGGATGATAGCAGTGTAATTCTTGGAAAATGATAATCACACCCGGGATAATATCCAAACTAAATAGCAATCAGAAGAGAGTAACAACGACACCAAATATTAAAATGAGGTAAATATGATACCCGAATAATAAATATAATAATATTGATGAAAACTTGGTAATGTCAAATGACTACTACTCAATACTCTTTTATTTCATACAACTCACAATAATATTACTTCCACACTATTTACTCACGAACTAAGAAATAGCTTGTGGATTATTGTCTATTGCTTCTCTATTTTGGTGTGTCCTTACAAATGAGCATAAGTTCTCTATTTACAAGGAAAAATACGTCTCATTTGATTTCACTAATGACATCAATGTAAAATAACAATTCAAACTTGAGAGGCTTTGTAAAGATATCCACAACGTGACCATGAGATTTAACATACCAATTGAGGTCTACCTCTTTCTTGGCAATACATTCTCTGATAAAGTGATAAGTTCTTTCTATGTGCTTACTCCGATCATGATACACTGGATTCTTGGTAGGTGCTTGCACAGATTTTGTTATCGTCACAAATCATTGCGGCTTCAATTTGTGGCAAATTGAGTTCCTTTAACAATCTCTTCAACCAAATAGCACAACACATACATGATGTCGTTGCCATGTATTCAAATTCACAAGTCGAGAGAGTAACAATTGATCATTTCTTTGAACTACAAGAAATAACAAAATAACTCAAGAAAAAACACAAACCAGATGTGTTTTTTCTATCATCAACATCTCACGCATCATCACTATCACAATATCCCACAAGATTAAAATCATTAGAAGAAGAATAAAATTGCCCAAGGTCGATTATTCCTTTTAGGTAACAAAGAATTCTTTTAGTGACCTCAAGTGAGTGGAGGTAGAAGCTTATAAGAAGCGACTTACTACTCCAACTGCAAAGAGTATATCTGATCTCATAAATGTCAAGTACCTCAAACTTCCTATGAGACTTTTGAATAGAGTGGAGTTCACCTTTTCTCCATTATCAAACTTTGACAATTTTGTTCCCCTTTCCATTGGGGTGTTCAGAGGGTTGCAATCAAACATGTTGAACTTCTTCAAGATATCCTTTGTATAGCTTTCTTGATATATGATGATGCCTTCCTCCATTTGTTTCACTTCTATGCCCAAGTAATATTACATGAGTGCTATATTCGTCATCTGGAACTCAAGGGACATAGCTTTATTGAAAGCTTCAAATAAAACTGGGTTGTTACCTATTAGAATGAGATCATCAACATAAAGACAAACAAGCACAATATCTTTGTTAGTAAGAACTTTAATGTAAAGAGCATATTCATGGAGACAACGAGTTACCAATTGTCTTGAAAGTATTTTTCAATGAGATTATTCCAAGATCGTGGAGCTTGAAACCCATATAAGGTTTCTTCAACCTCAACACCTAAGCTTTATGATACACAAAGCCCAATGGTTTCTCAACATAGACTTCTTCTTCAAAATATCCATTCAATAATGTCGATTTTACATCTATTTGATGGGTTTTCCACTTCATTTGCATCACCAACGAGATTAATATATTGACCGTCTCCATGTGAGAAATAGGCACATAGACTTCCTCATATCAATGACATGTCTTTGTTTATAGCCTTTAGCCACAAGTCTTTCCTTGTATCTCTCTACCTCTCCATGAGCATTTTTCTTCGTGTTGTATATCCATTTGACTCCAATTTCTTGATGATCCTTAGGAAGAGTTGTTAACTCCTAAGTGTTGTTCTTCTCTATTGACTGGATCTCCTCCTCTATGTCTTGTCTCCACCTTTTTTCTGTAACAGCTTCATCAAAAATCATTGGTTCACTATTAGCAAAAAGACAACACAAAAATTAAAAATTAGTAATTTCTTCTGTGTCATCATAGAGTTCTTGGATACTCCTCATCCTATCCAATTTTTCACTTGAACTCTCTTGAGTAGACGGGGATGCAACATTTGCTGGTGAAGGAGGTGGAGTTTCATCCTGTAAAGGTGTCATTGTCTGATGTTCTTATTCATCTCCAAAGTATGGAACAAAATCATATGTTCTTTCTTGCTGAGCCTCCCATTTCCATATTTCTTCTTCATCAAATTAAACATCACGACTCACCACAACCTTATTATTGCTTGGATTGTACAATTTTCTGCCTTTTGAACTCACTCCATAGCCAACAAATACATACTTGACACTTCCATATTTGAGTTTAGCTCTCCCTTGATGTTGAACATGAGCATAGACTATGATCCCATAAATTCTCAAGTTCTTGAAACTTGTCCTACTTTTGCTCCATGCTTCTTGAAGAGTTTGATCTCACACATTTTTTGTTGGAAACCTGTTGCTTAAATAATCTGCACAAGAAATAGCCTCGGCCCAAAATTCTCTTGGTAGATACAGCTTCAACATGCATCTAGCCATATTAAGAATTGTTCTATTCTTTCTTTATGCATCTATATTTTGTTGGGGCGAGTAAGGTACCGTTAGAGGGAAAAATCCATGAGATTGACAAAAGTCATTAAATTCTTTTGAAGTGGATTTGCCTCCTCTATCATACCTCAATGCTTTTATTTCATAGTCACTTTCTTTTTCTACAAGTTCTTTGAAATTTTTAAAAGCAACAAAAAATTCAGATTTTTGCTTCAAGAAGTATACCCAAGTCTTTCGATTGAAATCATCAATAAAGAACAAGAAGTATTTACTTTTACCTAAAGAAGGTGGATAGATTGGACCACACACATCAGTGTGTACCAGTTGGAGCAGCTTACTTGTTCTTGATGTAGTCTCCTCTGGAAAACTCCTCCTCGCATGTTTTCCAAGAAGACAACTTCACACAATTGATTAGGATGGTTGATTGATGGTATCCCATCAACCATGTTTTTGTCTCCCATTGATTTGAGCGCTTCAAAGTTCAAATGCCAAAATCGCATATGTCAGCACCATGAGTCATCTTTCACATTAGCCTTCAAACACTTTGTATCAATGGTCTTAAGATTCAAAGGGAACAACCTATTCTTGGCCATGTGCACTTCAACAATTAAGTTGTTACTTGAATCTCTAATCCAACTATGCATATTTTTCATAGGAATATCATATCCTTTTTCAAGAAGTTTACCCAAACTCAAAATATTAGTTTCCAGTTTTGGCACATAATAAACATTGTTAATCAATTTATGGCCACCATCTTTACAAGATATCATAATCATACCTATCCCTTCAATTTGGATCTATGAGGTATCTCCGAAAGACACATTACCTTTCACCGTCTTCTTTATCTCTATAAACTTATCTTTTTAGCCACATATATGATTGCTTGCTCCATTTTGAATATACCATGAGCTGCAATCATCTTTATCTTCTTCTTTGAGTGACATTAACAATGTTGACTCATCTTCGTCTTTGTTGTTGTCAACAAGATTAGCTTTCTCTTCAAAATTAATACTAATTTCACAAGAGTAATGTCCAATTTTATGACAATTATATCACACAATATAAGATTTATCATACGCCATTTTATTGGTACCTTGATAGGCTTCACGTCCTCTACCTCTTTTTTGACCATGGTACGAGCTTCGAATGACCGGTGACTTTTATCTTAAGTATTGAATTTGTTGATATAACTTTTTCCTCTTCCACAGTCTCCATGACCTCTCCATTGTCCATTTCCTTAGTAACTTTCTTCACCTTCAAATCATTTGAAGGATGCCTGAGTTTTAAGAAGTTACTCTAGTGGCTCTTTCTTTTCTCCTTTTCATCTTTTCTTCATGGGCTTGTAAAGAACCTTCTAATTTCTCTATCATAATAGAGTATAAATATTTAGATTACTCAATAGGACATACCACATAATCAAATTTAGGTTTTAGGGAACGAAGGATCTTTTCTACCACACGCACATCATCTACTCCCTTCCCGTATTTACTTAGATGATTCACAATAGCCATCAATCTTGAACTGAAATCTAAAATAGATTCGGATTCTATCATTTTTAAAACTTCAAAATCAGCCTTTAGAATTTGAAGTTTTATCTTCGTTACATATCAACTCCTTGGAGTGAATTTTGTAAAATCTCCCAAGCTTCTTTTGAGGTGGTTGCATCAGCCACCTTCTCAAACATGACATCATCCAAACATTGATGGATAAGAGTGAGGTCTTGTTGATCTTTCTTTCTTTTCTTTAACAAGACCTCCTTTTAATTTGGGGACAATGTTTCATCATTAACATATTTTGTATATCCATTGTCTACAATGTCCCAAACATTTTAGAGCCACGAATGACTTTCAATCGTAAACACTATTTTTCATAATTTTATCTTGTGAGAGGGGTATTGATAGGACAACGTACTATTATCTTTCATGGCTCTGATACCACGTTATTGAACAAAATGATAATCACACCCACGAAAATATTAACACTAAATATCAATATAAAGAGAGTAACAACAACATCAAATATTAAAATGGGGTAAATATGATACCTGAATAATTAATACAGTAATATTGATGAAAACTTGACATAGTCAAAAGATTACTGCTCTACACTCTTTTATTTCACAAAACACACAATGATATTACTTTCACACAATTTTACTAACAAACTAAGAAATAGCTTCTGGATAATTCCTTTTACTCTCCATTGCTTCTCTATTTGGTATGTCCTTACAAATGAGCATTAATGCTCTATTTATAAGGAAAATACCACCTCATTTGATGTCACTCATGACATCAATAGAAAATAACAATTCAAACTTGTAGGTAAACAACTTTAAGCTTTTTTGACGTTATTGCAATCTTTGCAATAATTGAGGACTAATGTTGTTAGGCATCTCATGTAAGGATTTTGGAGAAAACAAGGATAATATTAATGATTAAACTGTTGAGTTACATGCTCCTTATATAGGAGAAGATTCCTATACTAGCTTTACTAGGAGTCCCATTACAATACAAATTATATTGTTTACATGAGTAGTATTACTACTATAACTAAAATACCTTATCCTAGTCGACTTTAGCCCCATACACGATACATCAGCTTAGTCATACATGATATAGAATTCACTAGTCTAGTCCTAGTGTGACTCTATAACACTAAACTCATCTGTCAACTTCATTGGACATCTTCCTTTGATAGGTTCCGATCATTAATTTCCTTCATCTTCAATTATATAGGAGAAGAGGCCTATACTAGCTATACTATGAGTCCTACTACAATAAAAAATATATTCTCTACATCAGAAGTATTACTACTATAATTAAAATACCTTATCCCAGTCGACTCTAGGACCATACACGATACATCAGATTAATGGTACATAATTTAGGATGCACTAGTCTAGTCCTAGTGTTACTCTAACTCTATAAAAGTAAACTCGTCAGTCAGCCTCATTGTACATTTTTCTTTGACATGTTCCAGTCATCAACTTCCTCCATCTTCAACACTTCCCTTCAACTTGCTGCGAAATTCAGTAAAGACTTGTTTTTTCAATGCTTTTGTATGAATGTTAGCTAGTTGATCCTTAGACCGCACAAACTGAGTAAGAATTTGTCTCTGGCCACCTTTTCACGAACAAAATGATATTCCATTTCAACATGTTTGGTTCTAGCATGCATAACTAGATTAACTGTCATGTACAATGCACTTAAGTATCATAGTACAATGTAGGAACAGATCAAACTAACACCCCAAGATCACGAAGTAGATACATGATCTATGTCATATCTGATGCAGTGGAGGCTAGTGCTATATACTCAGCTTCAACACTCAATCGATCTATTGTTGTCTGCTTCTTAAAAGTCCAAGAAATACAATTTGCAACTAGGCAGATGCTATAGCTTGTAGTTGATCTCCTAGTGGTGGTAAAACCTCCCTAATTAGCATTTGAGTATCCATACAACCTACATGATTATTGTGAAATAATTTTGAGTCCAATATGTAGAGTACCATTAATGTACCTGAGAATCCTTTTCACCCATTGAAGATTTTAAATGTGCATACTTTGAATAAACTGGCTTGTTAAATTCACAACATGAGTGATATCATGTTGTCACGACCCAAATTAGGTATGTGACTGGCACTAAGAGGGAAGATCTCAAAGCAAGCCTTAGCATAAATCCTTTGTTTTTGGGCCTATCCAATTTTCCCTATTGTAGAAATCAATAATACAACTAATAACATCTCGATCTCATGACCCAATATCCATCAACAATTCAATCACCACACAATTATACCAATTCTTCTCCAATTACAGAAAAGAAGTTTATAACTATCCACTTGACTACAATATGAAGGAATAAATATGTCTCTAAATAGGGACTGACAAATGGAGAAACTCTAAGAGTTTACAAAAAGAAAATATAGCAATTCAATAAATCGGTTGCAACACGAAGCAATGCGGGGTTCACCAAATGCTACCAATTCTCACTCTCTAGTTAATGAAATTCTCGGCATTACCACCTGAGTTCTCTGTAAAAGAAATTAGCAAGGAGTGAGACAATAGCTTAGTGAGTAATAACACTAAACCATAACCATTTTAATGAGGGACAAGTCATGCTAGTATGTTAATCAACGTAATGAAATCAATGCCCTTTTAGAAACGGTAACAATATTCAATCTTATTTGTCTAATGTAAGCAAAATCAATGTAATTTTTTAGAAACAAACATAGAAAAACACTTTCATAACAATCTTATATATTTGGTAGGTTTCCAAGGATGAATCATGTAATTAGTTTGGCCTTCTAATTATGAAGTAACCAATAACAGCAAACTACTCATAAAGGAATTAAATATTCATATCGATAGATCCCTACTAGAGGGATATATGTAACGGTATGCTAGTTCTACCTTCCCACTAGCAAGGGCTTTATTGATAATCTATAACTACAAGGTGCACCAGGTCTAACGAACCAACCCTTAGCTATGAGACTCATCAAGGTGTACTCCCATTTATACTTTTGTTGTAATCAGTAGAAGCATCTCAAAATCAAACATGGCATTTAAATCTTATCAAATCATATTATTTCAAAGTTTAAAAATCACATGTCAAAATACTATTTTTCAAATAAGTGTGAAACCCTTTGAATAACAATAATCATATCTTGTAAGAATAAGTTCATCTCAAATAATCTTTTTAGTAACACATCAAGTAAAAGATTTGTCCCACATGCAAGTTAAAAATAGTCGGTAACACATTTACTTTATAAACCATGTAAAAACCATGAAATTTGTGAAATACAAATTGTGTTGAGGTTACTACTCACAGTATTCGTGGTGACATACCAAACTTGTCACCTCAAGAAATCAGTAAAGCTTCATTCGATCAATCTATAATCACATTCATAACAATTTCATGTTAAACTCTTCATACAAGAAATTTCATATTTTAGAATGCCCAACCCTCTAGGTTTCTTGATTGAATTTCCATTTATCAAATTATATCTATTATGCTATGAATAATTCCATAATTGCATATCCTTATCCATTTCAATCTATTTGTAGAATTTGTTCCTCCAATTCCTTACTAAAAGGTATATCCACATGGTGCAACACCACTGCCTATTGTTTACTCACAACAGTAATTTATCTTAGTACGCAACAAAATCTAGAATCATTAGAAGATAACTCAAGAAAAATAATTTATTAACTAAACATTTGACCTTTCTGCCGAGTGCACCTTTTATGGGAAGCAAATGTGGAATTCCAATCTCATCTAATATTCACACAATGTTTGATTAATCTGATGACATACATATTCATTTCTTCTTCTTTTTGTGCTGCCTGAAGCTTGCAGCTCTTTACCCAATTAAAACCTTCAATACTATGATATTGATATATTTCTCCTTTTTTGAACTTAAAGCTATATTGCTTCTTCTTCAGAAAAACCTTAATATCCACCTACATTTATTTCATATAAGTCAATATACGAAGGCTTATAGTTCAATAATTAAATGCACTCTATTAGTTCCTAAGAATTTAACAAATTTCTCTATTTCTTTAAATCATGATTCTTCAACTCTGAACCCAAATCTATAGTCATGGAATATGCAAATCACATCTATAATTCAAGTTCAGAAACTTACCTTGTTTCCTCGTTCTCTTTTTACTTAACAACCTTGTGTGAACGATCTTTCTCTTCCCAGCTTCCTTCGTTAGACAGAGAGGCTAAACCCATGCCTTTTTTTCTTCTTTCTTTTTTCAAAACCTGCTGACCAAGAGTACTTCCCATCTAAATTCTTCAACATAGCCCTTTTTTTTTTCTTTCCATTGAGTTATATGGGATATGGCCCATTAACTTTCTATTTTCTTTATTTGCAGCAATACATTTAGTTTAAACAAAAGAAATATTTTGTTCATTAACCATTTACATACCTTTTTTTTTCTTAATATGGGGTATTACATTCTCCCCATCTTATGAAATTCGGTCCCTGAATTTAAAGTGCTTACCTGATTACTGGAATATACATGAGAATACTTAACTCGCATGATTTCATCAGACTCCTGGGTAGCTTCTTCAATGGTATGGTTTCTCCGTTAACTTACACTAACCCAATTTATTAGAATATAATTTCCTTACTTGTTTGTCAAACAATAGTCACTTCTCCCTCTCTTATATCAAGTTGTATAGCTGATGGTTCAAGCATATGAGATGAGTATGATATACATTTTCTTCATAGACATAGAACATTGGATGAGTAAAATATATCTCATAGGGAATTTCCAAATGATACAACACTACTCTCACCTAGTCAAGAAATCTTATATGGCCTTACAGATCCCGAGCTCGATTTAGCCTATTATAGAGGGATTCCAAGGAAAATTTGGTATCCAACTATTTACCCTATATACACTTTCCTCTCATATGTATAAGTAAGACTTTTATCTATTTGAAACTATGTGCAACTTCTGTCATATCAACTGGACCTTGTCCATAGCAACCAGTACTAAGTTAGATCCCAAATCATAATACATTATCCGCATCTACTCCAAACTATTTGATGGGGAAATGACATCATCTACTATAAACGATTTCGTATAGAGTCCTTTAAAATCTTGATTGTAATTTATTTTTGTAGGCGAATTCTACTGATGGTAAGTAAACATCCCAAACACACTGAAAATCAACAATACAAGCTCTTAATATATCCTTTAAGATTTCTATTGTACGCTCAAAACGTCTGACTATCTATAAACGAACTGCAGTACTAAATTCTATTTGTACACCCAATGTTTCATGGAAAGCTTTTCAAAAGTGTAAAGTAAATAATGATACTCTGTTAGATATGATAGGCACTGAAACTCATGGAGTCAGTCTATTTTGTTCATCTATACTTCAACAAATGTTCCTCCATTTTATTTGGCTTTGAACGGTGAGGAGTCTGATGGCTTCGTAAGTCGATCTACAAATACCCACATAAGGTCATAACATCTTAGGATTCATGGTAGCACAGTCAAAAAATCAATAGTAACTCTTTTTCAATTTCAATTCTAGAATCTTAAATTGTAGTAGTAGTAATGTTAGTTGCTTATACTTATCTTTAACATGTTCACAAGTCAGCCATTGGAAATGAAGTTAGCAATATCATTCTTTTTAAGTTCCCACCAGTACACTTGCTTTAGGTATCTTAGTAGATCCAAGATCTACAATGTATTAAGAGTTATAGCTTCATCATCTATATTCGATCATCATAATCAGCCACTTACTCCAAAAGCGACATAACTCTCAATACTCATATCCGTGTCTTTACTCACTATAACCTTATTTCAATATTCACCCAATTCTCTTCCTTGTATTAGGTGATCTCGATGTGCTCTACCAATAAAGAATTGGCCTGAACATAGGCCAACAATGTCTCGAGTTTCTTTGATAGCCATATCCTCGAGTATGTACACATCTTAGGTCATAAATCTATTCGCAAGAGCTATATGTCAAATTGCCCATGGATTTTCTTCTCAATGTATTTGCCTTAATATTTTCATTTTCCATGTAGAACAAATAGTAAATTTTATATTCATCGATTAGTTTCCTCCGGTGGTGAAAATTGAAGACTAAAAATTTTCCTTTGGAACATAAATACCAAGCTCTTGTAGTATGTATAAATCTCATTGGTTTCAATGTACAAATAGCACATCTAAGCCTCTACAACAAGTACTATTAAGAGTACCTTTAAATTATGAGAGAGATAGTTCTATTCCTAGTAATTTAGTTTTCTCGAAACATAAGCTATTACACGATCATTCTATATGAAAACATATTGCAATTCCACCCTCAAAGCATCACAAAGCACCATGAATTTCTCATAACCTATCAGTAGAACTAAAACTTGTATGGTGGTCCATAGATCTTGAAAATTTGTAGGTTCCACTCAATTTTTTTCATCCACTATTTTTCTTTTTTTTTTTTTTGCTTAGTTGATTAGTTACACTTCTAAAGACATCTCCAAACAGATATTTTTTTAAGACCATCAAACTCAGAAAGGGTGAGTCCTTGTAGTGTCTGAACCAAAGTATTGAGACTATATTTTTATTCATTATAGCCAAGAGAATACACTCAAGTACAATCACTAACCATTGGCACAAATCTTCCAAGTAATGTCTTTATAGCGACTGGAGCATATGTAAGTCCAAAAGATATCGCAAAGAACTTTTTAATGCCTCTATCAATTTTTGAAAGCTATATTAAAATATTTCCTCAAACTCTAGACTTATGAGAACCAACCAAAGGATCAATATTTGAGAATTAGGCGGTTCCATGTAACTAATCAAATAAGTCATTTGCAAAAGATAATGGTTACTATTGCATATCGTGACATAGTTTAGCTATTAGTAGTCAATAATATTCCCAAGTACTTGAGCCCTTTTTATTCACAAGATATTTGTGTACAATTGAGTCCTATAGAGCACTTTTCGGTAGGTCCACCAACCATTTCTTAGCTCACTTTACTATATTAACATCATACGATATGGAGGTATCAAAATGGGCTAGGTGTCAGGTGCCAAATCATTACCAAAAATCTACTTCTTGTATGGGCGGTAGTTTCAAAAAATCTATAGATAACACAATCTAATTCTCTCACTAATGGTTTTTTTTTCCAACTAGGTGTATGGTCTATTTCATGACTTACCACATACCATTTTTGTTACCATAGATAGGAAGCATACAATTTTTTCTTCACTGGTCACTAAGTGACAACAATAAAAGATACAACATTTCTTATTCCTGTAACTCCCATTCTCTTCTTCTTTCTTCTTTTGAAAAAAATAGGTTCATTGATTTTGAATTAAACTATCTTCTCATGGAATTTGAGAGTATTCTGAGAGGAAAATAACTCATTCACACACAATGACATATCAATTAAACCATATAAATATGATCTAATTAGTTAGGTTATCCTTTCCCTCAATTCTATCTTGACAAGCATTGTATACATGTCGAACCAAAGAAAAATATCCTAGAAGAGTAGAAACCAATAAAAGTATTGCCTAATTTCTTGAACTCACAATTTCCAACTCTTTACTACAATTTTCATAGAAGGACTTCTTAGTTTTGGCCTTCTCGAATGACTGTTTGACTGACAACTTATCACATTACATATTTCAAATCCCTTAGCAGTATCAACTGCCTCAAACTAAATTAAGGTCTTCATTCGTAAGGTGGTTTATGGGCTAACAAACCATCCAATAAACCTTTAAATAATACTTCGTTAGACAATAAAGAAGAAGCATATCTAGCCTACTGAAGAATATGGGTCATATATTGGTTCAATTCATTATTTGAATAAATTTCTTAAACTTCTCATCAAGTTACACACTTTCAACGGTCAAGAAAGAAACAATCCATAAATATCTTAGTGAATTGTCTCCTATCCATGGTGTTCTCCTATTGGTATTCTTAACTATACAATATTATACCATTTATTTTGACATGTTCACTGTTTGTACGCGCTCAGATCAAGAATACACTTGTTCGAACATGCTAAGACTCGCAAAGCTTTAAGTATTTCACCCAAAAATCTTTACCAAAAATACCTAGGATCTTTGAGTTGTTAGAACCTACGAATCTTGGAGGTTTCATCTTTTAGAAACTTCCAAGCATATTTTTTGAAAATTTGAAACTTTGTGGCTGGTTGAAGATGGTCTTGGGACCTATTTGTTGCTTGACTCCATTCATTATGTCCATTAATTACGGTGACTCATTACAGAAACATACATGTCTTAACAGTAACACTCTCATAATTCTAAAGTGGTAGAGTAGTGCTCTTTCCGGAAAGAGATATATTAAACTTCACATATTTGCATGAAAATTCCTCAAAGTTGAATTACGACCTTCTTCTTAGACTTTGCAACTAGTTCAGTTAGCTCCCCTTAATTGGAGGGGACGGGTGTTCACAAAGGTGGCCCTTGATACCTCTGAACCTTTAGAATATTGTTGTTATGAAATGAATAAGTTCAAGACATGTAATAGATAGATAAGTAACAATGTTAGATTCATCTAGTTGACCCTATTAGTCGCACACACAAGGCGGAGTAACAAAGGAAGACAAGACACATCCTATCACGTCCTCGCGGAATCACGATTATAGAAATAGCCGGCAACATAACCATAATTAAGATTCTACTGCTAACTTGTGCTCCATAAGTCACAGGAATAGCTTAGGCTTTGATACCAACTTTGTCACGATCCAAATTAGGTCTGTGACCGGCGTAAAAGGAAAGAATCCCAAAGCAAGCCTTTATATAAATCTACCAAAAATTGGGTAAAGTTTCATTTGTTTTTGGGTCTAACCATTTTTTTCGTGTCTTAGAAATCAACAATACATCTAATAACATCTCGATCTCATTACCCAATATCCATCAACAATTCAATCCCCACACAATTATACTAATCCTTCTACAATTAAAAAAAGAATTTTATAACTAGCCAATTGACTACACTATGAAGGAATAAACATGACTCTAAATATGGGCTGACAAATGGAGAGACTCTAAGAGGTCAAAAAAAAAAAAAAGGAAACATAGAAATTCAATAAATCTCTTGCCAGGCGAAGCAATGCGGAGTTCACTAGATGCTACCAATTCTCACTTAATGAAATACTCGTCCAATACCACTTGAGTTCTCTATAAATATAGTTAGCAAGGAGTGAGACGTTAGTTCAGAGAGTAATAACACTTAACCACAACCATTTTAATGAGGGGAAAGTTAGAAAATATGTTAGTATGTTAATGAACATAATGAAATCAATGCCCTTTCAGAAACGGCAACAATATTCAATCTAATTTATCTCATGTAAGCAAAATCAATGTAAATTTTACAAACAAACCCAGGAACACACTTTCATATCAATCTTATATATTTTGGAGGTTTCCAAGGATGAATCATGTAATTAATGTGGCCATCTAGTTAAGAAGTAACCAATAACAATGAACTCCTTATAAAGGTATTAAATATTCATATCGATAGCCCTACTCAATGGATATCGGTAACGATATGCTAGTTCTACCTTCCCACTAGCAAGGGCTTTATCGGTAATCTGCAAGGTGCATCAGGTCTAACGAACCTACTGTTATCTATGAGATTCGTCAAGGTCTACTCCCATTTATACTTTTCTTGTAATCAGTGAAAGCATTTCAAAATTGAACGGAGCATTTAAATCTTATCAAGTCATCTTATTTCAAAGTTTAACAATCACAGGTCAAAATACTATTTCTCAAATAAGTGTAAAACCCTTTCAATAACATTAATCATATCTTGTAAGAATAAGATCATCTCAAATAATTTTTTCAGTATCATATCAAGTAAAAGATTTTTCCCACATGCAAGTTCAAAACAGTCGGTAGCACATTTACTTTATCACCAATGTAAAAATCATGAAATTTCTGAAATACGAATTGTGATGAAATTATTACTCACACTACTCATGTTGAAATACCAAAATTTTCACCTCAAGAAATTCGTAAAGCTTCATTTGATCAATCTATAATCAAATTCATAACAATTTCGTGTTAACCTCTTCATACAAGCTATTTCCTACTAATTTTAGAATGCCCAACCCTCTATGTTTCATTATTGAATTTCCATTTATCAATTTATATCTATTTATGTGATGAATAATTTCATAATCTCATATCCTTATCCATTTCAATCTATTTATAGAATTTGTTCCTCCAATTTCTTACTAAAAGGTATACATACCTGGTGCAGCACCACTGCCTATTGTTTGCTAACAACAATAATTTATCTTTTTACCCAACAAATCTAAAATCATTAGAAGATAACTCAAGAAAAATAATTTATTAACTAGACATTTGACCTTTCTACCGAGTGCACCTTTTACGGGAAGCAAGTGCGGAATTCAAATCACTTTTAATACTCACACAGTGTTGGATCAATCTGATTCCATACATATTAATTTCATCTTCTTTTTTTTTGGTGCTGCTTGAAGCTTTCAGCTCTTTAACCAATTAAAATTTTCAATACTATGATATCGATATATTTCTCATGTTTTGAACTTGAAGTTGTATTGCTTCTTCTTCAACAAAACCTTAATATCCACCTACTTTTATTTCATGTAAGCCAATATACAAAGGCTTATTGTTCAATAGTTAAGTGCACTCTGTTAGTTCATAAGAATTTGTCAAATTTCTCCATTTCTTTTACTCATGATTCTCCAACTCTGAACCCTAATCTATAGTCATGGAATATACAAATCACATCTATAATCAAGTATAGAAACTTATTTGTTTCCTCCTTCTCATTTTACTTAACAACCTTGTGTGGAGGATCTTTCTTTTCCCAGCTTCCTTCGTTAGATAGAGAGGCTAAACCCACACCTTTTCCTCTTTTTTTTCAAAAGCTGCTGACCAAGACTACTTTCCCTCTAAATTTTTCAACATAGCCCTTTTTTCATGTAAGTTATATGGGCTATGGCCTATTAACTTTCTATTTTCTTTATTTGTAGCAATACATTTAATTTTAACAAAACAAATATTTTGTTCATTAATAATTTACATACCTTTTTTCTTAATATGGGGTATTACACATGTGTTATGAGGGTCAAGTACTGAAGACTCCCTACAATCATTTTGTATAAAGAGGCCTTTGACTTCCCACAACTTCTTGTAAGCCATGTTTTTCATCCAAAGGAGTGGCTACAACCTTTGTGAAGGTCATCTTTGTCTTGTCCAGTAGCTCAGCAACATATGTACTCTGACTTAGTGAATTTCCCCTTCAAAATACTTAACCTCTACTACTAGAAAGAAGTGTAAAGGGCCAAGATCTTTCATAGCAAACTCTTTCTCAAGCTGTAGAACCAACTCTGAAACATGTGATGGATAATTTCCTGTGACAATAATATCATCTACATATAACAAGAGAAATATTACGCCTTTGTGAGTTTGCAATGTAAATAAGGAGGGATTTGTCTTACTACAAATGAAATAAAGTTGTAAGAGATGTATTCTAAACCTATCAAACCAGGCTCTTGGTGCTTGTTTAAGACCATACAATGCATTTTTAAGTAGACACACGTGCTGAGGATACCTGGGATCAGTAAATCTAGGAGGTTGACTTATGTACACCTCCTCTTGTAGGAAACCATGGAGAAATGCATTTTTGACATCTAGTTGTCTAACTTCCCACTTTTAGCTAATAGCAATGGATAGAACCACCTTAATAGTTTTGTCTTTAACCACAAGGCTAAATGTTTCTTCAAAATCTATCCCTTCGAGTGCGAGAAACCCCTAGCCACAAGTCTGGCCTTGTATCTATTAGTTATTTCATCAACATTTAATTTGTCTTAAACACCCATTTTGAACCAACCAAGTTTATAATTAGAGATGTGGGCACCAATATCCATGTCTTGTTAGTATGTAAAGTATTGATTTTGTCCTACATTGGTTCATGCCAATGAGGTGACCTTATTGCTTCCTTAGAAGTATTGGTTCCATCGAAATTCCATTGCTGATGCGAGCAACAAGTGATTGGTAATGTTCCTTCACCTTGTGTCTGGTGATAATATGATGCCCTTGTGTGCAGGAAGTACCTTAACGGGTACATCAACTAAATTAGTTGATTGTAGTGTAGTATTGTCAAGTTGATGATCAACTGGTACATCAACTTAAGTAGTTGATTGAAGTGTAGTATATTTAGGTTGATGATGCTTATTCACAAGACCTGTAACTGCAACATATTCCTCATTACCACTAGCGGATCCAGAATCTGTAGTTGGAGTCTCAATACTACTGTGAACTTGTTGCTACCCTTGATATGTGGAAAACATCTACACCCGAACACTTTTAGGTTGTTGTAATCAGAATAATCTCCATACAACTTAACAAATGGAGTCACCATCTTTAGGACTAAGGAGGGCAGTCTTTTAATGAGGAACATTGAAGTGAGGAAAGCTTCAACCCGTAGAAACAAAGTAGGTTAGCATAAAGTAGTAGAGTTAAGGAAGTCTCCACAATATGCCTATGTTTTCTTTCTGAAACTCCATTTTGTTTGGGTACGTTAGGGCATGAAATATATCTCACAATGCCACAATCTTCCAAATGCTTAATGAAGTCTATTTTGATAAACTCACCACTTCCATCACACTGAAATATCTTAATTTCTTTAGAGAATTGTTTTTCCACCATTTTCTCGAATTTTACAAAAACCTCCAAAAAATTAAATTTCTTTTTCAGTGGATAAATCCATGTATATCTTGTGTGATCATCTACAAAAACAACATAATATTTGATATGTTGAGAAGATTCAACAAGAGTAGTATGGTTATTCCTACCATAAATTTTATACGCGTCATAGTAGTTCCTATCCAGACTTTCACTTGAAGGGCTATTCTGAGGACCTGGTCCACATTTACTATTATAAGAACTTGTTCCTAGTCTATATTGCTTAAAGCCTCTTCCTCTGAAATCAAAGTTATTGTTTCCTCTTCTTTGAGAGTATATTCCTCTTCCCCTTCCACTTTGGGTAGAGAAAGCCATGTTATAATTTTTTTTGTGGCACTTCTTCGTCATCCTCCTTCATATCAAAAACCTTGAGAGAATTAACAAATTAATTAAGAGTGGGATATGGTGTCTTACGTAGCATGAAAGTTGTGAAAGTCTTATACTTAAGACCTAGAACTATAGCAAGATTAATTATTTTGCTATATTCATCCATAGATTTGTGAATGGTTGCAAGACCATCACATATGCCTTTGAATTCCTTAATATATTCATCAATCTTTTTGGTTCCTTGCCTAATACTTTGTTGTTATTGTTTGAGTAGGAACTCCTTATCTTTCGTTGCTTGAATGCAAGCTTCTTCAAAGCATTCCCACATATCCTTGGCAATTGAGCAGCCTACAATCAGGTGCATACTTTCTTCTGTCAATGTGCCTGAAATCCAACTCCTTAGCAACATATTTTTCTCCTCCTAGTCATCAATATTTTTGTTGTCTTCTGCACCCTTCTCAACTGCTACAACTTTCTCAATAGTTTGTCCAGTGGAAAGAGTACCTTTAGTTGGTTCGCTCTCAGTGATGGGGGAGGTTAATCTCATCACCTAAATCAATTGAGATATCTGTGTCCTCCATATATGATAGTTTGTTGGCTTGAGTTTATTGGAGCAGGATACAAAAAGATTGTGAAGTGAGGAGGTCGATATAGTGTTAGTAGAAGAGGTCATTGCAATTTGATATTGTGGTTATTCTGATTTTGATCTAATACATACATTAAAGAGCAAAAACTTTAAAGATCTGATACCATGTAAAAATTTCACACAAGGATTTAGGAGAAATCAAGGATTATATTGATGATTAAACTGTTGAGTTACATACTCCTCATATAGGAGAAGAGTCCTATACTAGCTATCTTAGGAGTTCTACTACAGTACAAAATATATTGTTTGCATGAGTAGTATTACTATAACTAAAATACTTTATCCCAGTAGACTTTATCCCCATACACAATACATCAGCTTAGTCGTACATAATTTAGGATTTAGTAGTCTAGTCCTAGTGTGACTCTAACTATATAGTAGTAAACTCGTTAGACAGCGTCATTAGACCTATTCCATTGACATGTTCCAATCATTAGCTTCATTCATATTCAACAATATGTGCCTCAAAATTGCCTGTTATTAAACAGAGTTTCTACCAAACAACTCTCATAGAATAAATCTTTTCATAAAACACTTATTAATTAAGTCTACAAAGTTGCATTGATTGCTCATAAGGGAAGTAATAGTAGCATGTACTGTTGTAATGTAATAATCATTCAAAGCATTCTAGGAACATACTATTTATATGAATAATGGACAACAAATATATTCACATAAAACATATAATGTACTCAAATTTAATTTGAGAAATACCTCTCAAACGGACTCCAATTCTGTGGTGATCCCAAATTAATTACTAAAAATTAGGTGGACAAGTATTGCTTGGAAACTTATGTCGCTTTCTAGGTTAGAAAGAGCTCTATGTATAGACACTTCTTTTCTTGTCCAAAATGTAGATAAAACAGGCTTCTTTTCTTCTCTATCAAGAAATAAGATTCTGAGTACTAATTAAATATGACATAACACAAACCACAAAATTAGTTACGAAAATATTTCAAAATTCTTGTACGAATTATTCTTACAATAATAAATTACAAATCGTTTCATTTGAAACTTGTAATTGCACTCTTCCATTTATATTTTGAAATCCTTCATTAAACACTTATATAATTTCTCATATTAAGTGTACAAATTCTAATATATAAATTAAATTACTTACAAATTTAATCAAGGATTAATTTCCTCTAGTGCACTGCTTAACTTTAGTTCTAATTTTGTAAAATATTACGTAAAATGATATATAAAATATAAATTAATAATATATTATATAAAATAAAATAAAAAATTATTATATGAAAATAAAAACAAAATTCTTGAATGAAACTTAACGAAACTTATGAGATTTGCAAATTAATTAATAATAGATATATTGGAAAATATGTAGATATGGGAGGGATATCTTAGTCTTCAAAATATAATTCCCTGCTTATTCTTTTTTTAAGAAACAGAAGTGTTTAGTTTCTTCCCAACAACAGAAAAGACTACTTTTGTTTTCACTTAAAAGTAGTTTTAAGGATTTCTCAAACGCTTGATTTTTCAAAAAAAAAAAAAAAAAAAAAAACTTTGGCCTCCCTACAACAATACCAAACACGCTCTTAGTCTCTTTGATTATAGAGTTGTAATCTAAAATAGTTCTTTGAAGTTGGTGAAGTTTGGTGAAATCCTGAGGTGTAGGCAGGGGCAGATCTATGAAGGCCAGTGAGGGTGCCACGTCACCCCCAAACTTCAACGAAAATTCTATATATACATAGGTATATATATATAATATTTATATAAATATAAATTGTGCCACCTAGTGAATAAAATTGGCTTGTGGTGCACAGTAGGAGGGCAACTTTAGATGGCTAATGTTGTGGGTTAGAATCCCATTTGTACCTATTTTTTTTGAGAAATTTGTTGCAGACATTTTTAAGAAAAAAAAAAGGCTCCAAGCACCTTCTTTTAAGGAAAAAAGATGGCACATTAATCGATAAGTCTTTGGCACCCACGGACTCTAAATTTTGGATCCGCCACTGGGTGTAGGTGGTGGTTTTCTTCCCTTGAGGAAGGAGGTTTCCACGATAAATCATTGTTTATTTTGTTGTGTTCTATTTTTGCTAATTTAGGTTCTTGTTTTGGGTGGTTAAGGTTTCCACAAACTACATCTTTGTCTTGCTTCGATTTCTTATACAAAATACATAAAAACCATCAAATTAACACAATTGTTGCTTAAGAACTTCCATTTATTCATAGTTAAAAATGTCAAATGTGACGTCTAATGTCGGCACATCAGTAAATATCGTTTGTTCCTTTACTTTCTTCTCTGTAGATTGTTCTTTATTGGTCTAACTATTTTGATTCAAGGACTTGGTCCCTTGACGTTTGTTTGGTGGACTCATAGGAGTCAACATCCTTTGATTCTGGGCTTGATAAATGTCTCCTTAAAAATTAAGGACAAATTTATGGCTAAGTATAATGGAAGGTATATTTGAACAAAAAATATAATGATAGGTATATTTAAATCAATTTTGTCAGTTAAGAGAGATATTTAACCCTTTTTCCGTTCGTGAACCACACAAATCCGAAATTGATTGGACTGTTGCATCTCTTACCCCTTTATTTACCAATTTCTAGTCTCCAAAGTGATAGATTATTTGAAGAAACAATTAATGTCTGGAGACACAAATCCTTAAGCTTTTGATTGTAACTGGTTTATCATAGTGGACTTAGCTTATAAGCTACAGATTCCTGTGATATGTATTAAGAAATCCACTAAATATCTCTAAATATTTTATGATGAACTCAATAATTATTATATATAATTTCGAGGTTGTGATAGAAACTCATAAACGTCAATTTTTGGATCCGTCTCTGTTAGCATATAGTATAGCGGAGTAGTCATTCCAACAAACACCAGAAGATAGTTTTGCATGAAGGGAAGTGTCTTTACATACCGTATACTATAGAATCCCCAGCAGGAGGAAGGTAATGCTTGTAAAATAAGACATGCTCTATGTTCTAATCCTATTAAGAATCAGCACTCATGTTCTATATGGTGTAATAGGGGTCAGCAGAACCTTTCCAGCCTCACAAATGAGAACACCAAAATAAATAATATATGTGTTGACTCGTGCTGCTTAGCATTGACCATAATTAGATTGAGTCGTGCTGCTTGATGGCTTACCAACTTGCAGACATTGAATTGGAGGGACGGTAGGAGTATACAACTCTCCGAAGGTCTGCCAACAGTATGGGTCATACATATGGTATTTCTCTTGTAATGGCTTTAGTTGGATGTCGGTCAGGGTCACGTCTATACATGGCATACTGTCGCTGCATACAAGATGCACCGGTTTTACTGTATAAGTTCCTGTTATTTTTTTGTAGTTAATTTCTGATAAAGCCACTGCTGATGTCTGATTCGGGCATTTGCTCTTGTCACAATAAAACTGATCAATTACAATTGGTATTTGGACTTCAGAAACTTGTATGTTTGAGAACATTAGTCCTTGCACAGACCCTGATCCACCCTGCACACACAAAATGATTGTATTTTTTCTCACAATACATTTGGGTGTATGAATGCTCATTATCGATCAAAATCCTGGAATTAGTTAACAAAACCTATCCAGCACAAAGCTAGAAAAGATGATTATTTGAATGTCGGATCATGCATAATGGTATCCATACCTGCCATGTCTTAATCCTTACGCCATTCATTGTGTTATGCATAATGATATCTTTCACAGTGACATTTGAAACACAAGCTTTTGTGTTATCTTTACCAAGCCCTCCAATGCTTATTCCATGTCCTGGTCCACAATTTATATTGTGTATATAAACATTTGAGCATCCAGTTTGTATTGAAACACAATCATCTCCTGCACGAACCAAAAATGAGTGATGGTCAGTGTATTTTCCATCATTGGAACTTCTAATAAGGACGTCGATCTCCTGAGCTAAGAAAAAATCGAGTAAATTAGAAATCAAAATTAATTACCGCATGAAACATTGGAACTGCAGATATGGACATCTTTGGAGTTCTGTAAGTGGATTCCATCAGTATTAGGACTATCACCAGGGGATGAGACACTGAAATTGAACACCGATACCCCAATGCAATTGTCAAACTTGAGATGACATTGTGGACTATTCTGAATTGTAATGCCTGTGACTGTCACATTGGAACTTCCATAAAATCTAAGAGCCTGCATCACAACAGTATCGCATTAAAAAATTCACACAACATATGTGGCTTGAACGTTTTTGTGGTTGGTAGTCCTTACTGTTGGCTTAATGCCTGGCATTCTTCCACCAAGGGAACTGTTTAGCTGCCAGAAATTTGAAAGTGATCAGAATTATGTTATTGAAAAGGGTACACCATATGTAGACAAAACAGCTTAGGATCGAGCAAAAATTACAGGCATCGGAAGACTTGTCTGCATTGTGTTGTTTGATGGGATAATTAATTTTGATTCCTCTTTTGTAGGATCATCAAATGGGGTATGCCACCAAACTGCACCATTTCCATCAATCTTGCCGCTTCCTTTAATTGTAATTCCAACTAGTTTTGTGAAGTCAAGCCATTGCAAAAAGCCTGAACCCCAAGCTTCAGCATCTGCTGGAGCTATGATCGTACCATCTAGCTGCAAAAGATATAAGGGGAAGTGGATATAAAACAGGTATTACTGTACACATCAAAATTTTGTGGGACTCTACAACACAAGTTTAATTTAAGTTCTTGGAAGCTACTCTAGTTGATACCAATATAAAGGGTAATAGATACATGTTTTATATTCCATAAATTCTTGTGATGTTGACAAGATGTGGCTGAACTCTTCTCGACATTAACCAAACATTTCAAGAAAATCCACAAAATCCTTTCATGGAGATCAAATAAAACTCAAGGAGGTTAGGCTACTAGCAGCCCTTGAAGCATAGAAAAATCTTAGAAGAGAGTAATCAAGAATTGAGTTACCTGAAATAAAATGTTGTGCTGACAGTATGGACCAGAGAATGAAATGGGTCCTAGAAGGAATACATATCCCGATGGGACCAACATTGTTGATGCTTCTACTTTACAAGCAGCTGTCCATGCCACTTCAAACGCCTGGGTTTCATGTCAAGGATTAGCAGTTTAAATGTTACTCATTGTAGTAAAAGTATAACCTATAAGCAAAGTGTTAAAAGATGGTGGGAGCCAATTACAGGTATACTTGCATAAAAATCATAGATTGGTAACTTGCAAAATGACAATTGTCTAATCCTCCAAAACCAACTTTTTCTACTATTTCGACTTTTGTGGATGCTCTGTTTCATGGGGGAGTGTTGATACTTTCATGCAGGGATAGGATTTTTTGGATATATTCTTTGCTGAGGCTCTGTTTGTATTTCCTTTTGTATACCTGGAACTTTCTTACTAGATCATGAAAGATAGTCCAGCAACTGAACTCACACTTATGCCCCGGGGTATGTAGGTCTCCAAAAGAGTTCGATCATATGTCGGAACTTCCTAACTATATCAATGCTTAGTGTTATCAAAGGCGAAAAACACAGATAGCAAAGGCTCTTAACTTTATGAGCAAAGAGTAATTAAAGCATGGTCTTTAAAAAAGAAGTCACAAATACAAACATGTATGTGCAGTTCAAGACTATTAATTATACGCAAGATAACAAAAAATATATGGATAATTTTTTTAAAAAAATTACAATAAAGTGAAATATTAATTGTTTGGTGTCGGTTATCCTCATTGTCAAGGAAAATCGTGTCTTAGGGCCTTAATGAAGACCCTAAAGCATCCACTAAAGAGGCAAAGTGCTCAACATATCATAAGCGCACATTTGACAACACTGATCATGATGGATGAAAATTAAAACTTACCTTGGTATCGTCGCTCTTTCCATCCCCTTTGGCACCATAGTCCCTAACATTAAAAGTGGTGGCTGAATATCCTCTTCTTGGAGAATTGGTGAGCATTTTGCTCCCTTTCATCTTGTAGAGAGAAGTGGAGGAAGTTGTCCAATGCCTGCCTCTTCTGGCATTACATGTTTCTAACAAAACAAGAAATGCAATGATAAGCAGAGATATGAAGCTTCTCAAACTAAAACCTGTCATTTTTGTCTAATGGACGCAGGGTGTTGAGGGATTTTAAAAGCTTTGGGGACAGTTGGGTGACTAAATTTTCTTTAAATTAGCCTAAAGGAGCTAACTTGTGATATACATATAGAAAGGAATGTACAAAGTATTAATGAGAACTATACAAGGACAAGCCAAGATTCTTTTAAGTGCTTTTTATTAATAACATGTGTTTACTTTATGTGATTTTTGGTTGGCTCATAACTGTTTCCTCTTTTTATGGCATACGGAAGTTTAAATAATAAAATAAAATAAAAATACACAAAGTTTATTGGGACAAACTGCCAGCTTAGATTAATCGTCAATAATGTAGAAGGTAGAATAAGATGTTATATGCACAAACATGCATCTATTTATTCATAAAGAAGAAAAAATCAGTTATGATTTGGTTGCTTAAGTTTTTGTTTAACCAAATCAAAATGCAGCTTTAAACGATTCACGATGCTCAAAACGAAATTTAATAAATTATAAGTTGAATCAAAACATAAAATTATGATTTGATTCTAGTTAGTTCTTACCATTTAGACCCACTACAACAAAAATAATCTTTAGTGACAATTAATTAACGGCAATTAACACTTTTTGCATATGTCCCTAATGCCTTTAGCGACATTGAATCTAATGGCACTTTACTAATGCCGTAACACTTTAGCATTCTTTATTTTAATGTGTATATATATTGACGATACAAGTTAGTTTTGTTATAATGACCTCACATTAATTTGAGTTTAAGTTATATGCATTATGGTGTATAATATATTTACACAATCAAGTTATTTATTAGGTAATCATAATTTATAGGTAATCTTTCTATAAGCATTAGTCTCTCCATCCTAATTTATTTGAGTTAGTTTGACTTAACAGGAAATTTAAGAAAGAAAGATAAATTTTTGAAACTTTTGGTCTAAAATAAGCCATGAATGTTTGTGTGATAATTATAAATCATTTCATTAAGATTAATGAGTATTTTAAAGTTAAATTGTTACTAAATATAGAAATATGTCATTATTTTTTGGACTGATTATAAAGAAAAGCGAGTCATATAAATTGAGACAATAGAAGTAATTATACTAAAATGGCACTCAATGATGTAGTTTAGTGATCAGTGAAGTGGTTGACAACTATGAAATCTTAAGTTCAACTCCCAATGAAGAGAAAAAAAAATATTAGGTGATTTTTCCTATGAAGTGCACAAAAATTGATTTGAATAACATAGCAATTAAAAAATATGATGAAGTAATAACTAACTTGCTATTACAATTTAAAGTTCACTAATAACATAAAAAGATCTTTGCATTGTCATAGCTTGCCTGAGGCATGTCAAGCGGCATCCTTTCTTTAGAAAATTATACCGTACAAATTGATCAAATTTTCATTTTATAGGTTGTTGGGTTTTGGATCTTTAAGATTTAAGGGGTCGTTTGGTTTGAATACAAATGTGATTTGTTATGTTAGAATAAGTTATGTTAAGATTAGTTATCCTGACATTATTTCTTATTGATTGTTTGGTTTGTTCTACTAAAAATAATAACATTGCGTACAACAGTAATTTGCATCCATGCGCAACAGTAAATTGGCTTAAAATGCATCCACAAATTTACTCAAAACACATAAAAAAATGCAGAAATTGATCAGCCACAAATTTTCTCCAACACACCAGTTATTTGGCTTCGAATGTAACATATAATACGCCCTACATGTACTTGCTCCTCCCAAATCTGCTCAACGTATAAGACGCCCAACATTTTACTTCAATATCTTCATCTTTGAAGCCTCCAAACAAATCCAGAAAAATGTTGACAATACTAAAATCAATAGTGCACTTTTAATGGAAGTTCATAGTTAAAGGATTTGAAGGATAGTTTTGTCATTTAATAAGTTTATCCAATGACAAATTATGATGAGATTATTATAGGGAAAATTGTGCATTATAGCAAACTATTAATTCAAAATAAATTTTATAACCACAATTTCATTTAATTCCAATTCGCAGCAAACTCTCTTGTCATTCACCTCTCTCCCTGAATCTCGCTCGTCACTCTCCCAAGTCTCTCTCATTTTATAAAAACACAAATGTATCAATTGTGTTTGTGTTTGTGTTTATGTTTGTATACAGTGAGAGTGACTGTATATACAAATACAAATTCATATCTACCCGTCCTATACACTTATAATTATACAAATACAAACCGTCCTCTGCCTAGTTCTCTTTTGTCTCTCTCTCTCGCTCGCTCTCTCGCTCTCTCGCTTTATACAAATACAAATTACACAAAATACAATGTATAACTTGTGTTTGTATAAAGCGTGAGAGAGATTTGATATACAAATAGAAATGTTTTAACTCGATTCAACTGTATACAAATTCAAATTTTATGCAGATATACAAATACAATCATTGATACATATACATAGTAGTTACATATATACAACTAGATAAATTTCTCGTGCTTCGCACGGGATTGGACTTTTTTACTAAGCTTACATATGATCATTCGGTAATATTCGTATTTTTGATACATGCGCTACATCGTCAAGAACATTTTATCTTAAGGCAAAGTGTTCCTTCGAAATCTTGAAGTGCTATATTTTTTAAATTTTCTTTTTTGTTGGACAAAAATTCTGAGTCAAAGAGAGATTGTAAGTATAAGAAAAAAGTCTAAGAAAATCTCCATGGAAATAATTTTTTAGAAGTAACAAAATTTTTTAAATTCCAGAAAGTTATAAAGAACAACATCAATCATTAAAGAAGAGACCAAAAAGCCTCAAACAATAACACTACCAAGTAAAGTGGAACATCACGTCCATACAAATGGAGGACCTTCGGCTCCTTTCTTATGAACCTCCATCAATCTCTTTATTATTATAGTATGTTGTATCATGTATATGTCAAAAATGACCCTAAAATTGGTAATATCATAAAGGATTTTCCTCGTTGTCTCATAATAGTCATTATTATTGCTTAGGTTTCATATCATCAGTCCAAACTTATTTGGAATTGAACCATAGATACTGTTATGGTTATATTATGCAATTACAAAGAATTAATGCAATGATCAACCTAGAAGCAGGTTGCATTTGAATGAAACTCTTCACAACTAGATATTCTAAACCAAAATTTTGATACATAATATATTAAAATCTCACAGCATAATTTTGTGAGCACTTGAACTCACAAATATCCACAAATAATAATAAAGGAGACCATACTTTCCTAACAATCAAGCAGATAAAAGGCATGTTGCTTAACTTAATTTTCAAAAAGATAGTCTGTCGGGTTGTATCCAAATTTACAATTCACAAATCTAATTGAAAGAAGCCAAAAGAAAGAGTTATCACTACACCAAAAATAATCTTTAATGACAATTAATAGCTTAATTTCCACTAAATATGTAGTTTAAGAGGCAATTAGTACTCTCTATAAATGTCTCTGAAGTTTATAATGACATTGAATCTAATGAAAATTAATTAATGTCTGTAAAGGCACTAGAATTCTTTGTTAATGCGCAGATTTATTGCCAATAAAAATTGTTTTTGTTGTAGTTTATTTTGGGCATCTGTTAGTTTCAAGAAAACTTGATCTCTTATCATGCCCAAAAAGAAGAAAAAGAGAAATATGGCAAATTAGTCAACTTGCGATAAAAGAAGTGGAATAATTATCTTTATACTAATATTCTAGGAAGAGTGAAATGACATACAAAATGTTTGTACCTAACATAAAAACAATAAAAATAATATACTAAGGGCCCATTTGGATTGACTTAAAAAAAGCAGCTTTTAAGTTAAAAATAAAAAGTCAAACTGAAATGACTTTAAGTCAAAAAATAAAAAGTAGTGGGATGCCTACTTTTGGTTTCTGACTTTTATTAAGTTATTGTTTACCTTGCCAAACACTTAATAACTTAATTTACGTCTTTTTTGACTTATTTTTAGTTATTTTTTATATTTGTCAAATACTTTCAGAAGTCAAAAACTGACTTAAAAGTAGGTTTGACCAACTTTAAAGCCAATCCAAACGGTCCCTAACTGTGGCAAGTAAGAGAACAATCTGTTTGGTTCTTTCAACAAACTTCACCATTGATTCTGTATTAGTTATCACATATATATTTGTTGTTGTGTGCTATAATATATAGCACAATTCACAAATAATTTTTGCAAAAAGTATATGAAGAAGCCTATAGAAAGGGACAAAAGAGAGGATTGATTTTCAATCATCCAAACTAGAATTTTTAACAGAGTTCAAAGAAGTCACCAAAATAGCAAAAAAAAATTGCAATAGTTACATGAATCACTATGACTTACAGTAAAAGATTAAGCTTCATGAAATAGGAGGAAGAAAACTTTGAGGAATGAAACACACTTCATAAGAAGCTTAACTAATCTATTTGAATTTGATTCCCCTATAGTGGAAAAAACCTACAAATAATAGTAGCAGAAATAGAAGTTTTGTATACTGAAGAACTAAATGTTATGAATTCAATCATTCCAACATCGTTATGAGTTGTGGACTGAGAGGCGCAAGAGTAATAATATCGCATTGCAATTGAAATCAATTTTTTTGTTTATTCTTTCTTATTTTGATGTATTGGAATAAAGTGTTGGTTTTAAAATGTGTGAATGAAAAATGAAGAGTTGTGACTTTTGCGAAAATTAAGTTGTGATTTTTGTGAAAAATTGTGACTTTTATGAAAAGTCGTGATTTTTTTGAAGAGTCGTGACTTTTTTGAAGAGTTCTGACTTTTCTAAAGAGTTGTGAATCTTATGAAAATTATGACTTTTGTGACTTTTAAGAAGGGTTAAATAAGAATAATCGCAACTTTTCATAAAAGTCCCAACTCTTCATATTTCATTCAAAGCTCTAATAAATGACATTGACCTTCAATCTATGTTGTACCACCCCTAGACAAAAAAAATATTAACTCAAATCACCAAAAGTAAAGTAAGATTATCAAGAAATGGTAGACTAATGCATGGAACAATGTAAGTACACATAAAATTAAAGGAGAAGCATTCACACACTACAAGAACATGTACATACGACGACATTAATTTGGTGACATTTGAAACAAATGTCGGAAAATAAAAAATTTCACGATATTTAAGAACAAAATGTCATAAAACAATGACATTTGATGTCAAATGTCATAAAAATAATGACATTTGGTATCAAATATCGTAAAAATAATGACATTTGGTCCAAAATGTCACTATGATAATGACATTTATTGAAAAATGTCGTTGATTTTAGTGACATTTAGCGAAAATGTCATTTAAATGATGACATTTGCTACAAATGTCGAATATAAGATGACATTTATTACAAAATGTCATTGGTTTTAGTGACATTTAGAAAAAATATCGCTTCAATAGTGACATTTAATATAAATGTCATCTATTATGACATTTACTGCAAAATGTCATTGATATTAGTGCCATTTAGAAAAAAGGTCACTAAAAAAGTGACATTTGTTGTAAAATGTCATTGATTTTAGCAACGTTATAGCAAAACTGTTGCTAAAATAGTGACATTTAATACAAATGTCGAATATATTATGACATTTATTGCAAAATGTCGTTGATTCGATCGTCATATAGTGAAATGTCACTTAAACAATGACATTTTTATACAAATATCGAATATATTATGTCATATGTTGAAAAATGTCATTGATTTTTATGACATATGATGAAAAGTACTGTTAAACCTAGGGGCGGACCCACGTGGGTTCGTGAACCCCCTTGGCAAAAAATTACACAGTATATATAAGGTAAATTTTCTGTATTTCTGTAGATATATATTTTTTGAACCTCCTTAATAACAAAGAAAAATTGATGGCGCAGTGGCAAGTTCCCTGAAATTATGTTGTATGTTAATGGTTCGAATCCCTATTATAGCATTTTATATTTTTCTTTTTTTGTTTCAGTTTTCTTTAGTTTTTTTTTTTTTATTTTCAGTTCTGTTTTTCAAGTTTTTTTTACTTTAAAAAATGTGCTATTTTTTAAAAAAATAAAACTGAAGTTTACATCTTCAGATTGTCCAAATTAGGGACCAAAAATCTATATATATATAATAGGAGAAGAAAAAAGAACACATGTCAGCACCATAAATTTTAGAATTTTAAATTATAAATAATTAAATATATTATATAACTAATTAAATATTCAAAATTTGAAATTTGAAATAAAAAACACACATGTCAAATAAAGATCAATTGGTTATAAAACTTTACTTCAAATCACATTAAAAAATTCAAAATTCAATTTAATAAATTTTTTATTTTCAAAATGATTTTTACACTAATTATTAAAACTAATCCATAAATAAATTTAAAATAGTTCTAAAATATAGGGTGTGTGCTTCCATTTTTCGGGGAAGTTATCATATTTTTATTTCCATTTTAAAATAATAATAAATGTTTTTTTGATAATAATACAATAATAAATGTTTTTACTCAGATGTGAATTTAATTTAAAGAACAATTTCAATTAGGGGAGAATTTTAAGGAATAATTTCAAATTTAAAATTAAAATAAAAAGTTGAAAATAAAATTAAAATTGCAAACATAACTATCCTTATAACAACAACAACAACAACAATAATAATAATAATAAATAATAATAATAATAATAATAATAATAATAATAATAGTAATAATAATAATAATAATAATAATAATAATTAAAAAAATCATTAATTCTTTATAATTAAAACTAATAATTTTTAGTTAATTTAAATAATAAATTTCAATTTTAAATTCTATATAGCAGTTTAAGTTTCTATTTTTTTTAATAATCAATTAAATTTTTACAGTTTTTAATAAATTCAAATGATGATGTAAAAGTTCCAAACAATTACTTTTACAGTTTATACTTTTATAGGATAATGAATCACAAATTTGTAGCAACACTATATTTTTACATGCGGAGGAGTCATTTGAAAAGTCTTCATAAATTTTTTTTTTATGGTAAACTCTTTCGGCAGATGCATTGTATTGATGTTTTTTTTTTTTGTCGCTAAAATTTTAAAGTATTTATGGTCAATATAATAGCACGAAAATGTGGTTCAAATTGTAAAAAAAATATGAATTCCAATAATTTCAAATTTTAAAATTAATTATAAAAAAATCTAAATTTTGTATTTTTAAAAATAATATCCTATAATTTTTTTTATTAGAGGTCGAACCATTGCATCTTAGGCTTCTTAGTTTTAGGGATAAAAAACAATCAATCTATTTATTTGTGTTCAATTTTATTTAATTGATATTTCTATATTTCATTCGGAAAAATTACTCCCTATATTCCATATATATTATTTGAATTTGTGAGATAATGCACACTTATTTTAGAAAAATATTTAAGGATATAATTTAGATATTATTATCCACTATTGCTCTTTGTAAAATTATAAATATAACTTTGTAAATAGTGCAATTTATCTACAAGAAAATATCAAACTTCATTAAAGAAAGGGGGAAATATGAAAAAAATTTCAAACAATCCTCTTAAACTTTGAACTATTTAATTAAGAAAATAGCTCCATTTTATTATATTCCCATACTCCTTTTTGGATCTATTAGGTTGCTTAAAAATAACCTTTTTATAATAATAAGAGATTTAATACTTAAAAATTATAATTGTCAAATTTAGACAATGAATTAAGCTTATATGTCAAGTTAAATAAATAAAAATAAAGAAACAAACAAACATAATCTAAATCTAACTAAACAAAAGCCAAAAAGACCAGATTAGGAAAGTGAAGAGTCAAGTGGAAGTCTCTGGAAGAAGATAGTCAGTGCCTCGTTGGAATTTGACGGCTCTCTCCGATGGTGTCCAGATCTTCGAGGTACGTACTCTCTTCCTTTAGATTTCAAGTTTCGTTTGATCTGTTTTCTTTTCGTGCTCTTGCTAAGGACATCTCTGAAGCTTCAATCTTGGAGTTATAGTCTCAAATCCTTTGGGTTGATTCCATTGTTAGCAGCCTCAAAGCTCTCACCAGGCACTACGGTATCAGATCCCAAACGAAGAACCTTCTTAGATTGAGTCTTGAGCTCCTAAGATCGAAGACAAATGGTAATCCTTTAGCTTCTCATGAATCTCTAAGACGAACATATAGAATCTTGTGTAGTGTTTTTTGAAAAAGGAACGCAACAGTTGTTGCTTTTTCTGTCTGTCTATTTTGGTACTTGAGGTGCATATATTTTGGGGTTATGCTGCTGTAGCGGAGCTGGGACTAGGAGTTGGTGCTCTCTGGATGGGTACAACATGTTTGTTATATATTTCATTCTCTCTCAACACTGTGCAGAAGAACTCGGTTGCTGCTTTCGTAGTTGGTAAGAGAAAGTTGCCTCGGCTTGCTCTATTGGCTTTTCCACATGACTCAAAACAATTGTTAATGGATCTGTAAATGTATTAGACTTGTATTCTTGTCACTGTTTATTGGCTAATGTACCTTTTTGAAAAGTTTTGGATCCCATGCTGTTCTTGAAATATGGCTAACAAATGATATGGTGTTGCTGCAGATGTTGCCTATCCATTTAGTTTTCAGGGAAGTAAATTTTGTGAAGCATTAGTATCTCCTATTCTTAGTCGATTGACTTTTGCAGGCTCCGAAGTTCACTCTGGCTGCAGTTCAAGCCTTACCAGATTGCTGCTGGGGCTGTATATCTTGCCTCAAAATTTCTAAACATGGATTTTGCTTCGCATCATTCTGTCTGGAAAGAGTTTCAAACACCGCCAACTGTACTTAGAGGTATACATTTATACATCACAGAACATAAAGTAATTTCTAGGGGCTGCATGTATTTTTATTTATTGAGATCTAGTTTCCTTTTCTGAATCATAGTAGGACAAATCCTTTTGGATTGTAGTCTCTCCAGTTTTGACTTCAATTAGGCAATGTTTAATATTCATTGGGAGATAGATTCAAGCTAATATTAAGATCATGATGATATGATTGGTTTGGGAGTACACCAGACTGATCCATTTAGGTTATTAGGTTATGAACTAATGCTTAACATAAAGAAAAGAAACGATCACAGAGAGTCGTAGGATCATCAATAATACAAATTTGTATCCGATAATAAAACAACTGCCTTCAATTTATAACTACCTCAGGTTAAAGATATCAATTGCGGTCATCACAAGAAAAGTGGAAGGTAGGGGTGGGGTGGGTGGGTGGGGGGAGGGATGATAAAAGAATAAGAGAAAAGGGAATCTGTAACTGGCTCTAGTCTAAGAAGTGGAAACTCTCAGACTGTCAGGAAATTAGCTAACAGTTTTGTCACCCAAGTTTAATTGGAGTAGTAGTACTCATTCACTAAGGGAGTTAGATCTCTATTATTATAATGTTTCTAGTGGGATACCCGATTCATTCGGAACTACTCTCAATGCCTTAAAGATTGTAGGACTTACTAGGTGGAACCTTGATTAGACTGTTTCTCTTTCAAGTCTCCTTGTCTTAGCTATTGGTCTTTAGTTCCCCGATGAAGTTACAGGTCAAAATACATGGTCATTGACACCACAACCAACTGAAAGCAGTTTTTTATAACTCACAAAAGATAAAAAGGTAGTACTTCAGGTAAGACTTTTCCATTTTAATACTACTCCAGATAGAATGTGACATGAGTTTTCATGAACCATAACTCCCATCCCCACTGATAACTAGCGATTTGTAAGAAAAAAATAGATAATTAAGGCATATGGATCACTCTTCACACTCCTAAGGCTCCAATATATGGTCCACGCCCCTCACCCCATCTCAAGTTCCTAAAGGTGAGGGAAATTGCAGTTGTTCTTTTCTGAGTTATTATCATTAAGATTTAAGATTCTAAGAATTTAGAGAGTCACAAAAAATAGATAAATCTCTGTTTGTTGTTCAAATTCATTATTGTTAGCACTTGGAGAGTTAGATGAGTTCTTGCCTTATTTTTCTAGTACTTCTTCCCTCATGTAAAAATTCAGAAGCTCCTCCTCTCTTCTGTTTGTAAATATCACAAATTTTAGAGGGTTTAATCAAATAAATAGTAATGGTGTTGACTGTGGGATAATGGCGGCGGCGAAGGACCTAACCGGTTAACAATTGGAGGATTTTGACCAAATCCTAGCCAAACACAATGTTCACATATCATTAGTTCTTGACCACAAAACCTAGCATAGTTGTCTAGTCAACTAGTTCATCCAAATACCTCTAGATGCATTCCAACCAATTGTGCAGAAACTGATTTGAACGAAGCAGGAAACACTACCTTCCGTCAAAGCACATAATAAGCCACACAACAAACCATAACATCACTGTAATGAACTCAATGCAACTTAACATTCTATACAGACAGAAACAGAGAGCTAAAACATAGTAGAATTGAACAATTATCTTATCAACCACATATGAGATTGACTGCAGATTCTGGTCTACGTCTCAAAGATCTGACAATTTATCACAAGTTAGTTGGAAGACTCAACTATTTGACTCACATTAGAGCGAATAAACAACCAATAAATGAGATAGCTGGTGAAGTTATGATAAACTCTTACTCTTTAAAAATATATAGGTACTTTCTTTCTGTTACAATTTGTTTAAAAAACTTCTCATTACTTTACCTTTCTTTCAAAAAGAAACAAATGGATGATCTTGCTGAGGTGTATCCTGAGTTGAATGTCCCTGGAAGTGCTCCTAATGATGTGTACTCCCAAGTAATGGGATCAGACACTCATGAAATTGTCCGAACTCTAGGAAAAGGAGCATCTCCTAGCTTAGTATATGGCCCTGTATATAAACGATCTCAGGCTGAAAAAAGAGATTTTGATACAAGGGTTGAGATGGAAGTTCAAAAAGCTACTTCAGCTATGAAAATTGAGATGGAAGCGATGGATAAAAAGTTGTTAGAAGCGAAAGAGGAAGCAAAAGAGAATAACGAAGTGATGGAGAGAAAATTATCGGAAGCAAAAATGGATATGGAAGAAATTATAGAGGAAAAAGTGAAGGAAGGAATACAAGCATATGTACAGTCTTTGGGAATTAATATTGATGCAAATTTAAAATCAGAGCAGGTGAAATAATTGTGTTGCTCACAAAAAAATACTTTTTTAGATAAAAACTTAGTTTCTCTTAATTATAATAGTCTTCCTCTTTTGCAATAGGTTCCTGATAACCCACTTGAAGATTGTCAACAACCATCATATCTTGTTCCAGGTGTTCACACAAGAAAGGTTAGAGAAAATTTCATTAAAATTTTGAATTTTATTTTAATTGCGTAAATCCTAACATTTATATGATCACGAGATCAACTAATTCCTCTTTCTTGTTTAATATGGATTAATCGACAGACTGTTAATTGTGCGTCATGTACACATAAACAGTCTAAGTGATCATCTTTTTCTTTTGGTTCTTGTTGTTGTTGTTGTTTTTCAGTTGGTATAGTGAAATTATAAACTGTGTTAATTTATCATATTATTTCTAGTTTGCACCTCTTGCACATTGCTACCCTGCTTCATATCTGTCCTGTTTCTCTAAAATAGTGAGCTTGTTTCAATTAATTTGTAGAGTCTCTTATTGCCTTGTCCAAGAAATTAGTCAAAGCAAATAGCATGACTTCTCCGTATTTGTTTATTACCAAATGATTCTGAATGTAGTTTTGTTCAGATGTTTCCAAGTTTGTTTTTTGGTGTCTGAATAGACCCAGTCTGAATATTGATTTATTAATAATGTGCAGCAATGAAAATGTGACACTGAGCTCTCTAAATGTTGTTACATAATCTGTCAGCTATGTGCTCAGGCATTGTCCACTCTATTTTAGTTGCATTGTCCACTCTATTTTAGTGAGAGTAAAGAATAGATGCCATAGTTGAGCAGTAAATTTGCAATGCAGGAACAAATGGTTATTTGTTTCTTCAATTTCATTACACAAAAAACATCTAGCTTCAAGTATCCTTCCCTTCTTTTGGAGAACTTCTTGAGTGAGACAAGCCCTTCTGACCACCAACCAAGTGAACATTTGATTTTAGCAAGGGCCTTAATCTTCCATAAGGACTTCCAGAGCTTTGAGACTTCCCCATATGTTGAGCAGCTTGTTTCCTTCTTTTAAAGTCTGTTCACCGAGAGTATGCCATCTTTTGTGTATTTCCATCTTAAAGAATCTGGATCAGAAGTTGTGCCAGTGAAGACCCCTAGTACCTTCAGCATGTTTGCCACCCTCTCCACTTCCCAGTTGTTATGGTGTCTTCTAAATGTTAGTTCCAACCTTGGGGAGACCAACATTCCCCCACTGTAGCTTCTGGATTGTAAGCTTAATAGCATTAAATTAGGGAAGGATTCCTAGAGAGTGGATGGGCCTATCCAGAGATCTATCCAGAAGAGAGTTTTGAGCCCATTTCCAACTTTGATTCTGGTATTTCCTTGCGTTTTTGTCCATGTTGATCTGACAGCTCTCCACACACCTACACCATAAGTACTATTGACCTCATTGGTGACCCATTGACTTTCTTGACCGTACTTGTGAGAGATGACCTGGAGTGTTGGAGTGTTGAACTGCAGTGCTGTCTGCTGATTCTTATTTTGTGTTGTTGATTCTTGTTTTGACTATTAATCATTATTTTGTATTGCTGGACTGCTGGTTTTTGTTTTGTACTGTTGTTGATGTTTAATTCTCTTGTTTTCTTAGATTTTTGTTGCATCTTGAACTTGAAGTGTCACTTTGTAAAAAAAAAAATTGAATAGTAAATTAGTGATTTGTGTTTCATTGTCCATGTATGTGTTGATATACAAGTTATTTGTATTTGTTTCTTGTGCTTGTTTCAGTTGATGGATGACATGAGTAAAAATGTTTTTCTTGTGCTTGCTTGGGAATCCACAATTGATACCTTAGTGTCGTAGATACAATTTTCAGCAATTGATACCACTGATTTCCAGCTTGAGGGCCAACTGATGTAAGGAAAAATTGTGTGCAGCAGTATCATATCTAGTGTACTTGATAGAAACTAAAGAAACAAAAATTACCACAAGGAAATTCAATTAAATGTTCCATTAGGATGGTGGAGGTATTCACTACATTAAAATTTTCTTAAATTAATTAGTGGATCTTGCCACTGAACATTCTAAAGAATACCAAAAGATGACAAATGATGTCATCACAAATATGCTTGAAATTCATGCGTAATTATTAGAGCTCAGGGTGAAAGCATTTAGCTAGAAACAAAAATAAGAACTTTGTATTACTCTTACTTAGAGTTCCCACATCATTTCTTTGGTAACCTAACTCCATCTACTGTTCATATACTTCTAATCTTTTGAAGTTCTAAACATGAGCTAAGTGCTTACCATAGGTGGCTGAACATCTGGAACAACTTTTGATGAAATCACTTTTCCCCTGTGTTGTCCACCTCGAGCAGCAGCATGTGCTTCAGTTAGCTGAACAATCCATATGCTTGTCTCGTTTGTCTTCTTATTGTAAACAATAAGTCTAGCTTGCCTTGGAGGTAGTTTAGAAGGAACAAGAAGTCCTCCTTTGGTTCTGGGCAACAATGATGATTGGAAAGGTGGGTAGAAGTAGGCATCTGCCAGTGCAACAAAAGTTTTATCTGGTTCCAAGAGAACCACCTCAACAAAGCACATGCCATCCCTTACCTAAAATGTTTTTGCAAAAAGTTAAAAGACACAAGAAGAGTTAGTGGAAATTTAGAGACTGAAAATTTGACTCAAGCCATATTTGAATCCTTTCCCTTATTGTGGTTGTTGGCTTCATGTATTAGTATGAAAGTTTGAAATTTTCATTCTTTTAGGATTTGTGTTGAGTTCTAGAATGAAACGGGTTGACGGGTATGGGTGTAACTGTCCCAATTGTTTGAGGCTGACGGGGTGCACTTTTTTTTTTCTTTTGTTCTTGTGATTATTGGCTTCATGTATTGGTATGGAAGTTCAATTTTTTCATTCATTTGTCTTGACTTCTCGAAAAATTGGCACACTTATGTATTCAATGAAATGTCAATTTTTGTATTTCGTAAAGTATCAAACTAATGAATTTAATGTTTTTTTCTCAGGATAACATGATCAAGAAGACTGGAACCACCGTAGTTGGCACAAATAAAAAGAAGTGGGTATGTTTGAAAAAACTACAAGATCTTTCTTTTCTTTCAAAAGGAGGAAAATTTCATGTATATAATTACTGCTTTTGCATCAATTCCTTAATATGTTTGTTTTTAGAAAAATTCAATTAGTCATTTTTGATATCCTAATTTGTTCTAGTTAATGGGGATCTAATTTCTATTATTATATAGGTATAAATTTTCTTGTGTGCATTTCTTGTGCAGAATTTTTAAGGAAATTGAGGTCAAGTATCAACTTCAACATGCTCGACTTTTGGATTGATGATTTCATAAAGATTTATTGCAAATTTATTGGAGATTTTAATTCCATTTGAATTAGGAGTTAATTAGTTGGTTTTATGTTGAGGTTATTATATTTAGTTAGATCTCAATTTTATTTGAGATAGAAAAGATAATTTGTTTTGACATTGTTTACTTTTACAGAAAACTTATTATACTGCTATTTTGTTCTTTGATTATAATATTTGAAAATATTTGCTTAATATAATATTTCTTGCTTATCATGAAGAAGATAGTTTTGAATGCACGGATTGTTTGTATGTATTTGTGTCTTGAGAAAAAACTATATATAGAATTTTCTGGGATGTTTAAAGAAATTTGGTAGCAACATTAGAATATTAATGACATTTAGCAAAATATAAAATAATGTCACCAATTTTTATGACATTCAATAATAGCATTTGTTGACATTAACTAAAGTGTTAGAAATTACAATGTGACATTTTATAAATGTCACAAGTAAGTGACTTGAAATTTGTTTTCTCAACATTTAATCTAAATGTCAGAAAGTTTAAGTGACATTTCATAAATGTCGAAAAAATAAATGTCATACATCTCATATCGACATTTACTTAAATGTCATATATTTCATATCAACATTTACGTAAATGTTAAAAATAAATGTCATATATCTCATTCCGACATTTACCTAAATGTCGAAAATAAATGTCATATATATCTCATATTGACATTTACCTAAATGTCGAAAATAAATGTCATATATCTCATACTGACATTTTCCTAAATGTCGAAAATAAATGTCGTATATCTCATATTGACATTTACCTAAATGTCAAAAATAAATGTCATATATTTCTTATTGACATTCACATAAATGTCAAAAAATAAATGTCGTAATAATCTTACCAACATTTACATATATGTTGCAAAGTAAATGACGCAATTTTTTTTCCACATTTACCTAAATGTCACAAAATAAATGTCTTAAATTCTTTCCGACAATTACCTAAATGTCGGAAAAATTCCCGACACTAAAATTTACGACATTTGGTCCAAATGTAAAATAAATGTCGATAAACAAATTTGTGACATTTAAACATCATAATACAACATTTAGAAAATGTCGTTGTATCTCCACTTTCTTGTAGTGACAATACCAAAATTAAAAAGAAAATTCTCTAGGTATAACTGTTATATATTCATTTGAGTCAGCTAACTCACATAGTTTGACCCAATAATTCATTCTAGTACCAGTTGATTAAAGTAAAGTTTGGTTTGGTATTTCTATGTGGCAATCAGTTACTTAAGTAAATTCAAAGAGGGATTGATATTTATACATATGGTAGATTTTGTGGAGGCTTAATTTGTAATGGTAGTGACAGTTATGAAGGTTTTTTAGAGGAGGGGGAAGGCTAGTTTTGGAAATAAATAGATTAAAAGGGATTCCTGGTTTGTGGTGACGCCACATAGGCGGGGATAGGGTTCACACATGCACACGTGCAGCGTACACGTACACATACACACTAGTTTTCTGACACATGCATTGCACGTGATTATCGATTTCAAAAATATATGTTATGGTAAATAGTATTTTGCTTATTTAAGTGAAGATTTGAATAATAAGCTTAGCAAAAAATAATATTGCAGATTCTTTTGTTAATATTCAATGTGAATCATCATATATATCTTTTATTTACGCAAACCTATGAAGATGGTCAATGAAATATTTTATTAGTTAAATGCAATTATGTATATATTTATTTCAATTTGATTAGGTTCAATCATGTAATTAGTCTTATCTCACTAATATTACCTTATAGACAATATTTGCTTTGTATTTTTTTTGTCATCTAACCAATGTGCTTTGCATGTGTATTCTACGTTAAATTGTTTAGATATCATATGAACATATGAAGAGAACAACTACATTTTATATTTTCACATTTGTTATGAGTGTTTGTTTTTTTTTTTAGAAAAAAGAACTTGGAACATTTTAAAAAATATATTTTTAAGTTAAAAGATTTTGTTAACTTGATAACACATTTGCTGACATATATAATACTTTAATTTAAATACAAATACCTACCCAAATATAAATATATATTTGCATTAGCTATTAAATAAATAATAAAAATTAAACTACTACAAACTTCAATAGACATTATTACAAGTCATATGAATTTTTCTTCGTCTAAAATACTAAAATATTAAGAAATAGTAAATAAGTAAAACAAAAGGGCAATGTTTATATAGTAATAACTATTTTGAAGCAAACTTTTTGGGAGTCTAAATCACATAAGTAACATTGATAAATAAAGTCATTCTTTTGTCTTGAGCATCAAAAATAAATCATGACAATTTTCTAAATTAAAAAGATATTCAGAAGATGTATCTACATCACAAGATAAATAAAAAATAAATGACTTTAGACTACATCATGTTAACGTCATATATTGGAACATTACATATATAGTAATGTGTGTATTAAGCAAAAAATAATTATTATATAATTAAAATTATATTATTTTCCTCAATTACTCAAAGTTATGGAATATACCCTCTGAAGATAGAACGACTTACTTCATCAAAATAGTGGTATCTCATATTCAGCTAAAACTTCAAACTCACTAAAACAACAATAAATTACACAAGGAAATTGAAAATGCAAGAAGAAGAAGAAGAAGAAGAAGAAGAGTAGAAGATTAGTTAAAATTGTGGTTGCAAAAATGAGAGCAAGTCCCTCTATTTATAGTCAACAAAGGGTAGTATGAACAAATGTTTTTTCTGTCTTATTTGAAAGATCATGACCTTTCCGAGAAGTCACAACACTTTGGAAAAGTCACAACTTAGTGAAAAAGTCACAAATCTTTGGGAAAGCCACAACTCTTTGGAAAAGTTGCAACTCTTTGGAAAAGTCACAACTTATTGAAAAAGTCACAACTCATTGAAAAATGACAACCCTTTGAAAAAATTCACAACTTATCGGAAAAGTCACAACTCATCGAAAAAGTCACAACCTAAGTTAATTATAGTAATTTAAAATTCAAGTTAGGAGTTCATGCTTCTCTTATTCACGCAAACCTATGAAGAAGGTCAATAAAAAATTTTATTAGTTAAATGTAATTATGTATATATTTATTTCAATTTGATTAGGTTTAATCATGTAATTAGTCTTATCTCAATAATATTACCTTATAGACAATATTTGTTTTATCTCACTAATATTACCTTATAGACAATATTTGTTTTATCTCACTAATATTACCTTATAGACAATATTTGTTTTATATTTTTCTTGTTATCTAACCAGATGTGTTTTGTATGTGTATTTTACATTAAATTGTTTAGATGTCATAGGAACATGTGAAGAAAACAACTACATTTTATATATTCACATATTTTCATATTTGCTGTGAGTTTTTTTTTTTTTTTAAAAAAAGGACTAAAAATATTTTAAAATAATATATTTTAAAGTTAGAAGATCTTGTTAACTTGATAATACATTTGTGACATATATAATACTTTAATTTAAATACAAATACTACCCAGATATAAATAGATATTTGCATTAATGAAGCTATTTATCTCATAGAATTAGTTATTAAATAAATAATAAAAATTAAACTAATACAAACTTCTATTGGCGTTATTACAAGTCATATTGGGAGTCTAAATCACATAAGTAACATTGATAAACAAAATCATTCTTTTGTCTTGAGTATCAAAAACAAATCATGACAATTCTCTAAATTTTGGAAAAAAAATATATTCTAAAGCATATATTTGCATCACAAGGGAAATTATAAACAAAAACAAATGACTTTAGACTACATTATGTTAACTTCATATATTTGAATATTACATATTAATGTGTCTATTAAGTAAAAAAATAATTATTATATCATCAAAATTATATTATTTTCCTCAAGTACTCGAGGTTATGTAATATACGCTCTTAGGATAGAACGACTTACTTCATCAAAATAGTGGTACCTCATATTCCGCTAAACTTCGAACTCACTCAAACGACAATAAATTACACAAGCAATTAAAAAATGCAAGAAGAAGAAGAGTAGAAGAGTAGAAGATTAGAAAAAATTGTGGTTGGAAAATGAGAGGAAATCCCTCTATTTATAGTCAACAGAGGGTAGTATGAACAAATGTTTTTTGTGTCTTATCTGAAAGATTAGGACCTTTCTGAGAAATCACAACACTTTAGAAAAGTCACAACTTATTGAAAAAGTCACAACTCTTTGGAAAAGTCGCAGCTCTTTTGAAAAGTCACAACTCATCGAAAAAGTCACAACCTAAGTTAGGGATATTATAGTAATTTAACATTCAAGTTGGGAGTTCATGCTTTTAAGGTAATATATATATATATATATATATATATATATATATATATATATATATATATACATATACAATTCACCTCTCTCCACTTCGATTGCCTCTTGATAACATGGGCAGCATGGATAACACTAACATGAGTGGCATGTACCCCTCAAGACCGTTCATACGGAGTTAAGCAAAGGATCTCCGAGACCTACAAGCAATGTTCATGAAAATAGAAGTATTAGAGGAGCTTGAAGGCCACCAAAGAAGAACATACAATGTGTGTAAGGTACATCAAAATGAGAAGGAAGAAGGAAAGAGGTCATGTGTGCAAATGGTCATTTCAAGAATTCAAGAATTCACAAAAGAAAGCAACCAAACAAGGCCCTTATCTCATTAAGGGTAAAATTGTCAAAGAAGTGTCTTCTTTATTTCTTTAGTATAAATATTAGACTATATTGAATATTGAGTCTCAAATTGTAGTATTTTCTTAGTGAGTAATTAGGGTGAACTCTTGGGATTGCAAGTTAACTTCTTGGGTTTGATTAATCAAAGTGTTACCCCTTTGTGATTCTTGGTTTAATTTAATTGTTCTTTCTTGGGTTGAATTTAGATTGTTGAAGTCAATTGGGAGGTGAGGGTTTTAGTCCCATGTTGCTCATAATTTCAATAGCTTGAGTATTAATCCACATATCCTTTATTTCTTTGTTCCTTTCCTTGTTTGGTCTTTATCATTTGGTATCAAGAGCCAAGGTTTAGATTTGTTCCTACACATCTAGTCTTGGTTTGCAGGAAAAAAAAAAGGAGTCCAAAAAGAAAATCTGAATTTTTGTTGTTTTGATTTGTTGTTTTTGACACTAGATCCTTGTTCTCTAGTGTTTTTTGATTCTAGGTTTCAAATTTTGTTCAATTTGAAGTTGTAGAAGTGAAGTTACCATTGAAGGGTTTCAAACTTTTCAAATTTTGAAAGTGGTCTTTTTATTGAGGAGAAATTGGAGGTTAATAATTAGTGGGGTTTGTTCTCTAAGTTGAAGGGAAGAAAATCCTAAATTTTGAGCCAATTTCGAGTTGATTTGAGTGTATTGAGATTTAGTGGGTGTTCTTGGCGTCTTCAATTTTCTTGAAGAAGAAGAAAAAGGAAAGTACATTTGATCCAACATTTTCAAGTCAAAGTTGGTCAAAGGTGTTTTTTTAGGGTCCCTTAGTGGAATTTTGAAAAAAAAAACGAAATCTGAAAAATAAAAAAAACTCAAAATCTGAAAAAAAAAATAATAATTATTTCCATGTGGACCGACACCTCAGTAGCCACATCAGACGCCAACTGCCATGCCAACGCCACACGACATTGCATCAGCAGCCAGTGTAGCAGACAACTTTCCAACGACGCCTAGTCGCACCTAACGCGCATGTGCGTCAATTTCAAAAACCAAAACTTGCAAGTTTTTCTTAAGACCCCAAAAATATTCCATGGAAAGTTTTTTGGACCTAGAAATTTTTCTAAGTGTCCAAACTTCGTGATTATTTTTCCACCATTTTTCCCTTCAATTCCTCAACTATTTAACAATTCAGTAATATCTTTAATTACTTGTTAACTAGTTTTAATCATCAAATCATCCAATCAAAGTCTTACAAGTGATGAACTTCTTTGAGGCTTAAAATTTTTCTAAGTATCCAAATTCACTTCTTCTTCTAAACTCATTTTTCTTATATTTTTCAACTATTTAACAATTAATTAACATCTTTGATTACTTGTTAACTAGTTTTTAATCATCAAATCATTTCTTTTATCCTTCAAATTAAGTAACAACAAGTAGTTCTTCTACTTTTGTTACTTGGTTTATTTTGAGTCTGAATCTTTTGGTGCTTCTTTAGTCTACTTTTCTCATCTTAATTCATTGATAACCTTCTTCATTCAAGTCCGTTAGTTTTTTTTTTTTTTTGGGTCGTCCTTCTTTCAAGAGTCACAAGAATCCACTCCATCACAAAGGATAGGTGATCTTGAGTTGATTGAACGGAGTTAATTCACTATCAATTTTGAGATGCCGCCATAGAAGGTGAGTTGAGAGTTACATACGAGTGACGTGAGGCTTTTTCTACTAACCTCGTTTGTTGAGTTTTGTAGGTATCATGTCTAATACAAGTCCACTTTGGGAGGGTTCAGAGAACATCATGGAGGTTCTCGCCAACATCTCTAAGCAAGTAGCGGAAATGAATGGAAGGATGGGAGGTATGGAGGAAAGGTTGGTACGGGTGGAAAATGAGAATAGAAGGAATGAAATTCATCCCGAATATGAGAAGATAAGGAGGGCATTGTTGCATTCCAGCACCCTTGCTCCCAGACAAGCTCATAATCTATGTTCTCCTCCACAAAGCCGAACCCGAAACTACCAACGCCCCACTTTCCAAACTCCCAACCCTCCAAACCACCTAAGAAAACCTACGCCACATCCAAATACACAACCCTATCACCCACCACAAGAGAATCTTCTTTTTGTGGCCAACCAAGTCCAATACGAAACACCATTTCAAAATGATTCAAATGCATCTTTTCATGAACCCTACACATCACATCCACAAAATGCACCACAAATGCCCTACCAAGACTGTAACAACCCTTTCATATTACTATATGCCAATAACTCACGAAATATTTTTAATGCATATATTGTCCCCACACTAGTAGATGATGCTATAACAAAAAAATTATCAACTTTCGAGTACCCAAACTAAATGGGTTCATGCTTCATACGATTGTTTAAAACAAGTAGGAAATGTAATATATTACATAACTTGGGCTTACACACCCCAAATAAACAAAACCTGAAGCCATACTTATATTACAACCCATGGACATGTTCCGATTAGCCCTCAAACTTACATGCAAATATAAAGCACATAGATCGTGTATAAGTCCCAAAGTTTATACAAAATATGGATACCTATATACAAATGTGATCTTCTTTAAAGTTCTCAAAATTTCCATCCCCAATGGCCAGCTTCACACCTCCTCTCAAGAAGCCCCTACGATAGAAACAACTATCGCTAAGCATATAACTTAGTGGTGTAAAACTATAGGGTCGGAGTCCTCAAAAATTCACCAAGCTACCCTTCTTCAAATCAGTGAGTAGCATACTTGAAACATAATAAATAAATCAAGTAACAATATATAACAAGTATCAAGTTTGATATTCAAAGATACAAATATCAAGAAAGCTCATAGCACCATTTTCCAAGAGACTCAATAACAAGGATCGCCCCATATATACCTCATGTCGTCACACCCAGCACAATAAAGTATCAAGAAGGGCCAACGCCCTGTATCAAGAAGGGTCACAGCCCAATAATCAAGAGAACCAAGAACCATATTAAAAATGGCTTTCTAGTTTGTACTTAAAATGGGCAACTTCCATTCTTAAGACAGACTACAAATCCAGAATCAAGATGGAAAATTATCCAAATCAAGAGGCATGCCAATAGTGACAAAGTCACAGCCACAAGAAGGACAAGGTCCCAACAAGAGTGCCAAGTGATCAAACAATCTGTACAAGTGGGCGAGTTACACAAACGTTATACCAACACGACAATGCAAAGTGACAAAAGGTAACCAAGGTATCGAGATCAACTTTCAAATATACAATAGTTAAAAGTGTGCAAGTACAAGTTTATACACAAACCTCAATACTTAAGTGTAGCAACAGTCCAACAAAACTGCGCGAGCTCAAATCGTAGACCAACCAACGTATCAAGGTCCTCAACTAGTTCAGAAGTATTTACAACCTTAAAAATACAATTAAATAACTTATTTAATTCCTAATATCTCAATAATGTCAAAATAAAACAAGATTATCATCACAAGTAAGATCAGCCTGCATAGATACAACTATGTTCCCAAAACAGTGATTCTGGCAAGTCTAGTACCCCATGTTGAAACTTAGATATGAAAAGGAAAACAGCAAAACTAGACTTTATAACCTTCATGAAAGATGTAGATATATATCTTAAGATTGCAACTCAACAATAATCACCAAAAAATACATATGGTACAAAAAGATATCATTGATACACCAACAGTTGGTCATACAGGATTTCTAAATCCAAAATCAAGACAAAACTTGTCGTGTGTTGCATCCCATCTTTTGAATCCATAACAGCTAAATTAGAGTTTCACATAAACATAAGAGTTGTAGGTATGTGAGTTATCTTGCCAAAACATATTTATTCACAGTAAACTAAGCTTTAGAAAACAAGATATACACAAATTACCAACCACTACCCAGCTCAGAAACAGATTTCAGCACTTACCAACAAAGCAGTGTGTCTGTCGAATTCCAGCCAAAACAACCAAGTTTTTCTCTTGTGATTTTGATGAACAAATGGTTAATTAAGGTTCTAAGGTTTTTAGGCTTTGAAGGAATCGAAATTCACTAGAGAAGTGTCAATATATAGCAACACAAGTGATGTTTATCACTTGGACAACTGGCCTTCAAAGGTGCTGCCCAAAATGTTTTTTGTGCTGCCCAAAACAAAACATATATACACTTATATATATATATCCTTCACCTCCTTTTAAAAGTATGCATAACTCTAATTATACTATTATGTAAATACCCCAATACAATCTCATAAATTATGATATACTTATGAATAAGCTAGCAATTATCACCAAAATTTCAAGTTCCCAACATAAGAGTAAAACATATTATAGTAATAAGCAACGGTCAATTGACAAGAAACTCTTGTTAGCATTTGGGGGTGTTACAACTCTCTGCCCCCTAAAGAAATTTCATATCGAAATTTACCTTACATTAGTCACGAAATAAGTACGGATACTGGGTCCTCATGTCTTCTTCTCTCTCCGAGGTAGCTTCTTTTCTCGAGTGGTTCCTCCAAAGTAACTTTACTAAGTGTATTTTTTTGTTTCTAAGTTGCTTCACTTCTCGAGCTTGAATTAAAATAGGTTCTTCATCATACGTCAAGTCAGAATTAACCTCAATAGATTCAACTAGAAGAACATGAGATGGATCAGAACGATATCTTCTAAGCATAGAAACATGGAAGACATTGTGGATCTTGTCTAACTTAGGTGGCAAAGCCAATCTATATGCAACCAGTCCAACCCTTTCAAGTATCTCATAAACTCCAATAAATCGGGGACTAAGTTTTCCCTTTTTGCCAAATCTCATAATCTTTTTCCATGGAGACACCTTTAAAAATACTTTATTTCCCACTTGATATTCAATGTCACTCCTTTTAAGATCAGCGTACGACTTTTGTCTATCCGAAGAAATCTTGAGACGATCCTTGATAATTTTTACCTTGTCCTTTGTTTGTTGCACAATTTCAGGACCAATGAGTTTCCTGTCACCAACTTCACTCCAACAAAGAGGGGTCCTACATTTCCTTCCGTACAAAGCTTCATAGGGAGGCATTCCAATACTCTATTAATAACTGTTATTGTAAGCAAATTCTATCAAAGACAAGTGTTTGTCCCAACTACCCTCAAACTCCATAATGAAAGATCGAAGCATATCCTCCAAAATTTGTATCACTCTTTCCGACTGACCGTCTATCTGAGGATGGAATGAAGTGCTAAATTTCAGCTTAGTGCCAAAAGCTTCCTGCAAGTTACCCCAAAATCTAGATGTAAACCTTGGATCTCAGTCAGATACAATAGACATAGGAATCCCATGTAGTCTTACAATCTCATTAATGTACAATTTGGCTAAACGCTCAAGTGAGTAATCCATCCTAATTGCTAAGAAGTGAGCACTCTTGGTTAGCCTGTCCACAATCACCCATATTGCATCATGATTTCTTTGAGTGCGAGGAAGTCCAGAAACAAAGTCCACAGTTATTCTCTCTCATTTCCATTCCGACATCGACAAGGACTGTAGTAAACCAATCGGGACCTAATGTTCTGCCTTTATTTGTTGACAAACCAAACATTTAGAAATGAACTCCGCAATGTCTTTCTTCATACCATTCCACCAATAATTTTCTTTGATGGTCTGGTACATCTTTGTACCCCCAGGATGCATTGCATATGGTGAAGTATGTGCTTCACTCAATATTTCTCTCTTCAATTTGCCATCATCGGGGACACATAGTCTATCTTGATAAAATAAGACACCATCCTCTGTTAATGTAAAATCAAGTTTTTCCCCATTTTGAACTTCTCTAGTCAATTTTTACAAGTTTCTCATCTAACTTTTGTGCTTCTTTCACCTGTTCAACTAATATTGGCTTTACTTGCAAGTTGGCAATAACTGAACCATTTGAATCAAGTGCAAAACAAACATTCATAGCTCTTAACTCAAGGAGCAAGGGTAAAGGACTCAAATAAATGCTTGCAAAGGATTTCCGACTTAAAGCATCTGCACCTACGTTGGCTTTACCTGGATGATAATTAATTGTGCAGTCATAATCCTTGATGAGTTCAAGCCATCTACGATGTCGAAGATTTAGCTCCTTCTGAGTACCCAAGTACTTTAAGCTCTTGTGATTAGTGAATATATGACATTTCGCTCCATACAAATAATGCCGCCATATTTTCAAAGCAAACACTACAGCAGCAAGTTCAAGATCATGGGTAGGATAATTCAATTCATGCGGTTTTAATTTCTGAGAGGCATAAGAAATAACCTTCCCTTCTTGCATCAAAACGCATCCGAGACCATTGTGAGAAGCATCGCTATATACTACATACTCCTTCCCTTCAATTGGTAATGTAAGTATATGTGCTTGAGTCAACAAGGATTTGAGAGTTTCAAGGGTTTCTTGGCATTTGTCATTCCAATTAAACTTCACTTCCTTCAGCAAGAGTTTAGTCAATGGAGAGGCGATAATGGAAAAGCCTTTCACAAATCTTTTGTAGTATCCTGTTAAGCCTAAGAAACTTCTTACCTCGATTTGACTTTTGGGAGGTCTCCACTCAACAACTGCTTGTATCTTACTAGGATCCACCTTTACGCCTTCGGCTGATACAACATGTCCTAAAAACTTCACTTCATCAAGCCAAAATTCACACTTGGAAAGTTTGGCATAAAGTTCCCTCTCCTTCAAAATTTGTAAAATAATACGGAGGTGTTTATCATGATCTTCACTACTTCTGAAAAATATTAAAATATCATCTATAAACACAACCACAAGCTTATCAAGATACCGCAGGAGCATTTGTCAACCCAAATGGCATCACCAAAAATTCATAATGACTATACCAAGTTCTAAAAGTAGTTTTAGGAATATCATTCTCTCTAACACGCAGTTGGTGATATCCCGACCTTAAATCAATCTTCGAGAATACTTTAGCACCCTTCAGTTGATCAAAAAAATCATCGATCCTTGGTAGAGGATATCTATTCTTGATTGTTATTCTGTTCAACTATCTATAGTCAATACAAAGCCTGAGAGTGCCATCTTTTTTCTTTACGAATAAAATCGAGGCTCTCCAAGGAGAAACACTAGGTCTAATAAAACCCTTCTCAAGAAGTTCTTGCAATTGAGGTTTCAATTCTCTTAATTCTGTCTGAGCCACTCTATAAGGAGTGATAGAAATAGGGGTAGATCCAGGAATAAGCTCGATTTGAAATTCAACCTCTCTTTTCAGGGGCAATCCCGAAAGGTTTTCTGGGAAGACTTCTGGGAAATCACGTACAATAGGTATGTCCTAGATACCAGGACTCTCCAACCATGTATCAACTATGTGAGCAAGGTATGCCCCATAACCTTGACGCATCAACTTTCTTGCCAAGGCCACAGAAATAATACTAGTTGTCAATGATCTTTCACCTTTTACAATGATGTGTGAAAATGTAGGATCTTTAAAAGCCACATGCTTAGACCTACAATGTACCACTACATGATACTTATAAAGCCAATCCATTCCAATACTAACATCAAAATCCTTAAAGGGCATTTCAATCAAATCAGCAGGGAAGACTAGATTTTGAATCATGAAGGGATAATCTTGATAAACTCGATTACACACAACTTGATAATCCAAAGGAATTTCAAACAGCACATCAAAATTAAGCCTCACAAATTTCACGTTTTCAAGAAGATCAAGTGATGAACAAAGATATGAATGTGTAGAACCCGGATCAAACAATGTAAACACACATAAGCCAAATAAGTGAAATTTACCGACAACCACGTCTTTTCCATCTTGATCCTCCCTCTGCCTCATAGCATAAGCGTGTGCAGTAGCCCTTGGAAAACTAGCTTTATTCGCTCTATTTGCACCTCTTGCTTGTATATTTTTAGGTCTTGCACCTTCATTAGTTCAAGGAGGATTAATAGAAGGCTTACGAATTGAGCCTTCAGTTCTCAAGGAAAGAGCATTATTAGGATTAGGACAATCCTTCACTTTATGATCAAAGCTCCCACAATTAAAACATGCACCAGAAGCTCTCCTACAAGTATCATAATGATTCTTTCCACATTGTGGACAAGTGAGAACACGAGACCTTCCTTGGTCAAAATTTGGAGTGCTAGCTGTAGAAAGTTCTGATTTGTTTTGCTTTTGCTGAGGTGGCCTGTTAACACTACCAGCTTTAGAATCATCAAAACTTCCCCTTTTTGAGGGACCTCTAAAATCTAGTCTAGTCTTTCGGAATTTTTTTTCATCTCGACTAGCTTCTTTTTTATCAAGTCGTTCCCAAGTAAAAGCAGCAAACACTAACTTACAAAAGTTCTCATGTTGCAAGATCGCCACATTTTTCCTAATGGGATCATTTAAACCATCTTCAAATTTCCTACACTTGTCTTTTTCCTCTTTAATAATACCTCCTACATAACGAGAGAGCCTTAGAAATTTCTGTTGATACTCAACAATAGACATGTCTCGTTTCCTTAAATTCAAAAATTCTTTTCTCTTTGCATCACAATAAGCAGGTGGGGCATACTTCATACAAAATTCCCTAAGAAAATCATTCCAAGAAAGAACATGAGGTTTTACCTTGGAATTCGGAACACTTACCCACCAATCATAAGCATCCTTTTGTAATAGTGAAATAGCATACTTAAATTTGGCAACATCTGAGCACTCTAACTGCTCAAATACCTCTCCATGCGCTCCAGCCATTGTTCAGCATCCATGGGATCAACGATGCCTTCAAACTCCACTCCACCCATTTTCCTCAATTTTTCAAAGTTAATCACATTGGGATCATGCATCGCTTCAGCTATGTGGTGGAAAAATTCAACCATTTGTTGAAAAGGAGGATTCATGGCTTGAGTACCACGACTCATGTAAGGATATGAACCAGCTCTTGCACCCTGATGGTTCCCTACTTCAGACCCACTAGTGTGGGGAAAATAATGATCCGAGAAAGGTTCTCCAACCTCTTCTAGTGCATGAGGTTGGGAAACAGAGGCACCTGAACCTTCACGAGCAGCCTCCATAGGTCGGTCAGTAGAAGAGGCCATAACATAATTCCTTCAAAAGAGAAGACCACATTGCATTATGGACATGTATATGATGCATGTGCACTCTACATGCCATAAAATATTATAAATCATGTAACTGAACAAATAGTCCAAATAATTCTTTTTCCGAACGCGAACAAGTATACAAATAATTCACAGCAAAAATCCAAGAACCACAAACCTAGGCTCTGATACCAAACTGTAACAACCCTTTCATATTACTATATGCCAATAACTCACGAAATATTTTTAATGCATATATTGTCCCCACGCTAATAGATGTCGCTATAACAAAAAAATTATCAACTTTCGAGTACCCAAACTAAATGGGTTTATGCTTCATACAATTGTTCAAAACAAGTAGGAAATGTAATAGTTTACATAACTTGGGCTTACACACCCCAAATAAACAAAACCTGAAGCCATACTTATATTACGACCCACGGATATGATCCGATTAGCCCTCAAAATTACATGCAAATATAAAGCACATAGATCGTGTATAAGTCCCAAAGTTTATAACAAATATGGATGCCTATATGCAAATGTGATCTTCTTTAATATTCTCAAAATTTCCATCCCAAATGGCCAGCTTCACACCTCCTCTCAATCACCCCCTACGATAGAAACAACTATCGCTAAGCATATAACTTAGTGGTGTAAAACTACAGGGTCGGAGTCCTCAAAAATTCACCAAGCTACCCTTTTTCGAGTCAGTGAGTAGCATACTTGAAACATAATAAATAAATCAAGTAACAATATATAACAAGTATCAAGTTCGATATTCAAAGATACAAATATCAAGAAAGCTCATAGCACCATTTTCCAAGAGATTCAATAACAAGGATCGCCCCATATATACCTCATGTCGTCACACCCAGCACAAGAAAGTATCAAGAAGGGTCATAGCCCGATAATTAAGAGAACCAAGAAACATATTAAAAATGGCTTTCTAGTTCGTACTTGAAATGGACATCTTCCATTCTTAAGACAGACTACAAATCCAGAATCAAGATGGCAAATGATCCGAATCAAGAGGCATGCAAATAGTGACAAAGTCACAGCCACAAGAAGGACAAGGTCCCAACAAGAGTGCCAAGTGATCAAACAATCCATACAAGTGGGCGAGTGACATAAACATCATATTAACATGACAATGCAAAGTGACAAGAGGAAACCAAGGTATCGAGATCAACTTTCAAATATACAATAGTTAAAAGTGTGCAAGTACAAGTTTATACACATACCTCAATACTTAAGCGTAGCAACAGTCCAACAAAACTGCGCGAGATGAAACCGTAGGCCAATCAACGTATCAAGGTCCTCAACTTGTTCACAAGTGAATACAACCTTAGAAATACAATTAAATAAATTATTTAATTCCTAATATCTCAATAATGTCAAAATAAAACAAGATTATCATCACAAGTAAGCTCAGCCTGCACAGATACAACTATGTTCCCAAAACAGTGATTCTGGTTAGTCTAGTACCCCATATTGAAACTTAGATATGAAAAGGAAAACTAGCATTTATAACCTTCAAGAAAGATGTAGATACATCTCTTAAAATTGCAACTCAACAATAATCACCAAAAAATACATTTTGTACAAAACGATATCATTGATACACTAACAGCTGTTCATACAGGATTTCTAAATCCAAAATCTGGACAGAACTTGTCCTGTGTTGCGTCCCATATTTTGAATCCATAACAGCTAAATTAGAGTTTCACATAAACATAAGAGTTATAGGTATGCGCATTAACTTTCCAAAATATATTTATCCACTGTAAACTAAGCTTTAGAGAACAATATATACACAAATTACCAACCATTATCCAGCTCAGAAACAGATATCAGCACTTACCAACAAAGCAGTGTGTCTCTCGAATTCTAGCCAAAAAAACCAAGTTTTTCTCTTGTGATTTCAATGAACAAATGGTTAATTAAGGTTCTAAGATTTTTAGGCTTTGAAGGAACCAAAATTCACTAGAGAATTGTCAATATATAGCTACACAAGTGATGTTTATCACTTGGACAGCTGGCCTTCAAATGTGTTGCCCAAAAAATTTTCTGTGCTGCCCAAAAAAAAACATAAATATACACTTATATATATATCCTTCACCTCCTTTTAAAAGTATGCATAACTCTAATTATACTATTATGTAAATACCCCAATACAATTTCATAAATTACGATATACTTATGTTAAACAAGTTAGCAATTATCACCAAAATTTCAAGTTCCCAACATAAGAGTAAAACATATTATAGTAATAAGCAATGGTCAATTGACAAGAAACTCTTGTTAGCATTTAGGGGTGTTACAAAAACTACCAATACCAAAATCCTCTCTATGATGAAATTCATGAGGAGTTCAATAATGATGAATTTTTGGAGCATGGGTGTAGGGATGGAAATGGAGTACAAAGGGAAGGAGTACGACCTCGGGACTTGGGATGGGACCAAGGCATGGGAGATCAAGAATATGAGAATAGAGGAGATAAGATGGGACATAGACGAGATAGGATGGGATATAGAGGTGATACGATGGGAAATAGAGGAAATAGGTTTAGGGAGATGAATGATCAAGATAGGGACTTGAACAATATTAAGGTCACACTTCCAAGGTTCAAAGGAAGTAGTAACCCCAACGAGTTCTTGGAATGGAAAATTCAAAGTGAGCGGATCTTTCTCACAAATAATATCTCGAAAACTTTAAAGGCAAAGTATGCTCTCATGCACTTCGAGGGGTACACATCAACTTGGTGGTAGTCCAAGAGGAGGGAAAGGGACAACCATCAAAACTACGAGTTACCTACTTGGAAAGAGTTGATTGAACCTATGGAGTTGAGATACTTGACTCCAAACTACTATCAAGAGGTGCTTAATAAGGTGTACATGTTGAGTCAAGGTAGAAAAAGTGTGGAAGAATATTATGATGAGTTTGAGAACTTGCGGATGAATTCTAAAATTAAAGAGACTATGGAATGTACAGTAATATGATTTGTGGCAAACTTGAGGTATGATATCTTAAAGCCCTTGAAGGTTAAGCACTATGAGACTCTTGAAGCGGCTTTCCATGATGCCTCAAAGGTAGAAGCAGATTTGAAAGAAGAAAAGTCATACAAGGCCAAAAGTTCTTTAACTTCCACATGGAATAAAGGTAGAGATAATTGTAAGATGACATCCTCTAGGAAGAAACCTAAAGGTGGAGGTCAATCTTGATTACAAATCCAAGGCAAGTGAGCAACCACAAGGAGGTAACTATGTTAAGCCTAACTTTCTTCAACCCTCTACAATTCAATGTTTTAGATGTCAATGGAGGGGATATATTGCTAGTGAGTGTCCAAATAGGAGAACAATTGTTGCTCTCATGATGGGTATAAGACTGAAGATAAAGATGAGGGTGAAGAAAAAAATGGGGGAGAGGGAGATAGGAGTGAAGGAGAGGAAGGTGATTCGGGGTATAAAGAAGAAAGGTTGGATGAGAGGGTGAATTTTGCTTGCTTCGTGGAGAAGGGAAAGTCTTTGCTTGATGATGATGAAGACTTGAACATGAATGTCAATCTTTCATATGTTGTGAGAAGAATTATGGGAGCCCTTGCAAAAGAAGAACTTGACCAAAGGGAAAATCAAATTTCATGCTAGGTGCGAAATTCAAGATAAAGTGTGTTCTTTAATCATTGATAGTGGAAGTTGCACCAATATGATGAGTAGTTCCTTAGTGGAGCGTATGAAAATACAAACCAGCAAGCATCCCAATCCTTGTAAGCTACAATGGCTCAATGAGAGTGGAGAGATGAAGGTCCTCAAACAAGCAAGTAGTCGGTTTAGTGTGGGAAATTACAATGAGGAATTGGTTTGTGATGTGGTTCCCATGTTGTCATGTCACCTACTGTTAGGGAGACCTTGGCAATTTGATAGAGATGTTATGCACCAAGGGAGATCCAACAAATACACTTTCGTGATTGAAGGTAAAAAGTATGTGCTTGCACCTCACACTCCATATCAAGTGAGTGAGGACTACCGGGCAATGAAGGAGCTTCGGGATAGAACAAAAGTCGAGGAGGCAAAAGGTGAAGGTGAAAGTTCCACCATCGTTCCAATGAAGGGGAGTGTCTTGGCTAAATATAAGAACATGTGCATGATAGCAAAGCCAAGCAAGTTTTTAAAGAGTGTGGATGAGGAATGCTTTCTAATGTGCCTTGTCAACACCAACCTTTTGTTACATGCTAACTAAGATACTAGCACTTTGTCTAGTATTATTTCTTATCTTTTGTAGGGCTATGATGAGCTATTTCCATATGAGATGCCTGCTGGATTACCACCCTTGAGGGGAATCGAGCACCAAATAGATTTTATACCAGGTTCACAAGTCCCCAATCGTCCAGCTTATAGGAGTAACCTGGCAAAAACCAAAGAGCGATCAAGGCAAGTGGAAGAGCTTCTTGAGAAGGGGTTGATCAAAGAAAGCCTAAGTCCTTGTACCATACCAGTAATTCTTACTCCCATAAAGGATGACACTTGGAGAATGTGTATTGATTGTAGAGTTGTAAATAAGATCACGGTGAAGTATCGACATCCCATTCCTTGACTTGATGATATGCTTGATGAGCTATGTAGTTCTATTGTTTTCTCCAAGATTGACCTTCAAAGTGGGTATCATCAAATTCATATGAAACCAGGTGATAAGTGAAAGACGACCTTCAAGACAAAGTTTGGGTTGTATGAATGGCTTGTGATGCCACTTGGATTGACAAATGCCCCAAGCACTTCCATGAGATTGATGAACCATGCTCTCAAACCTTTCATCAACAAGTTTGTTGTGGTGTATTTTGATGACATACTTGTGTATAGTAAGACAATGGAGGAACAAGTATCCCATTTGAAACAAGTGTTTCATGTCCTACTACAAGAGCGTCTCTTTGCTAATTTTAAGAAATGTTCATTTTATGGATAAAGTTGTGTTTCTGGGTTTTGTGGTTAGTGCAAATGGTATTGAGGTCGATGAAGAGAAGGTGGAGTCCATCAAGACTTGGACGGCCCTAACCAATGCAATCGAGGTAAGAAGTTTTCATGGGTTAGCAAGTTTTTATTGGGGATTTGTGAAGGGATTTAGTTCAATTGCTTCTCCTTTGACCGAACTGATCAAGAAATATGTACCTTTTGTATGGGGTGAGGAGCAAGAGAAGTCTTTTCAAGCCTTGAAATTGGTGTTGAGTTCTGCACCTTGCTCCAACTACCCAACTTGATAAGGCCTTTGAAATTGAATGTGATGCTTTGGGTGTTGGTATAGGTGGTGCGTTGATGCAAGAAGGAAAACCACTAGCTTTCTTTAGTGAAAAGTTAAAGGGAGCTACGCTCAAGTACTCAACTTATGACAAGGAATTGTATGCACTTGTGCGGGTGTTGGCACATTGGCAACACTACTTGTGGCACAAAGTGTTTGTGATAAGGACTAATCATGAGTCCTTGAAGCATCTTAAGGGGCAATCCAAGTTGAACCAACGACATGCTAAGTGAGTTGAATTCATTGAAACCTTTCCATATGTGATCAACTACAAGCAACACAATGAGAATGTGGTAGTGGATGCTCTATCAAGAAGGTTTGTATTAGTCAATACCTTGGTTTCTAGAATGATGGGGTTTGAAAGCTTAAAGGGATTCTATTCTATGGATTCCGACTTCAAAGATACTTTTGATAGTCTTAGTCAAGGGAAGCAAGTTGACATGTACCAATTGGTTGATGGTTTTTTGTTCAAAGATGGCCAAGCATGTGTGCCCATAAGCTCATGGAGAGAGCTATTTGTCAAGGAGGCTCATAGTGGTGGTTTGATGGGACACTTTGGGGTACCTAAAACACTTGACATTATTATGGATCAGTTTTTCTGGCCCAAGATGAAGCATGATGTGGAAAGGATTGGTGGACAATGTCTAGAATGCAAGCAACCCAAATCCACGACTAGGCCCTGAGGTAAGTATACTCCTCTTCCTACTCCTAATGGTCTGTGGATGGATATTTCTATGGATTTTGTGTTGGGACTTACTAGGACTAAAAGAGGACATGATAGTATATTTGTGGTAATGGATAGATTTTCTAAAATGACTCATTTTATTCCATGCCATAAATGTGATAATGCATCCGATGTATCATCTTTGTTTGTTATCAATATGCTTAAATTGCATGGAGTCCCTTAAACCATTTTTAGTGATAGGGATTCCAAGTTTCTTAGTCATTTTTGGAAGAGTCTATGGGGTACACTTGGTACCAAACTTATGTTCTCTACTTCTTGCCATCCTCAAACGGATGGACAAACCAAAGTAGTCAACCGGACCATTGGAAGCATGCTTCGATGCATGATTAGAGGGACCCCAACTACTTGGGAAGAACGTTTACCCTTGATTGAATTTGCATATAGTCGGTCTTTCCACTCCTCTATTGGAATGTCTCCATTTGAAGGTTGTTATGGTTTAAGCCTTTGTTTCTATCAACCATGACTCCTTTGTCTAGAAATGTTGTTGTGAGCATAGATGCCAATCAAAGGGCAAAGGAGATGATGAACATTCATGCCATGGTTAAAGAGGCCACTAAAAAGAATAATTCAAAGGTGGCAATTCAAAAGAATCGAGGGAGAAAGGAAGTGCTCTTCAATCTAGGTGATTGGGTGTGGATGCATTTCCGAAATGAGAGGTTTCCACAAGTACAAAAAGGAAAGCTAAGCCCAAGAGAGGATGGACCCTTCAAACTATTCCAGAGAATCAATGACAATGCTTACATGATTGACCTACCAAGGGAGTATAATGTTCATAATGTTTTCAATGTTAGTGATTTATCTCCTTGTGTTGTAGGTGATCCTTTAGATTCGAGGACGAATCATTTTCAAGAAGGGGAGGATGATAACATTGGCAGCATGGATGACACTAACATGAGTGGCATGTACCACTCAAGACTGTTCACACAGAGTCAAGCAAAGGATCTCCAAGACCTACAAGCAATGTTCATGAAAAGAGAAGCATTAGAGGAGCTTGAAGGTCACCAAAGAAGGACATACAATGTGTGTAAGGTACATCAAAATGAGAAGGAAGAAGGAAAGAGGCTATGTGTGCAAATGGTCATTTCATGAATTCAAGAATTCACAAAAGAAGGCAACCAAACAAGGCCCTTATCTCATTAAGGGTAAAATTGTCAAAGAAGTGTCTTCTTTATTTCTTTAGTATAAATATTAGTCTTTTTTTCATTTTGGAAGACTTATACTATATTGAATATTGACTCTTGAATTGTAGTATCTTCTTAGTGAGTAATTAGTGAGTACTTAGGGTGAACTCTTGGGATTGCTAGTTAGCTTCTTGGGTTTGATTAATCAAAGTGTTACCCCTTTGTGATTCTTGGTTTCATTTGATTATTCTTCCTTGGATTGAATTTAGGTTGTTGAAGTCAATTGGTAGGTGAGGGTTTTAGTCCCTTGTTGCCCATAATTTCAATAGCTTGAGTATTAATCCACATATGTTTTTTGTTCATTTCCTTATTTGATCTTTATCACCTCTCTCCTCTCTCTCTCTCTCTCTCTCTCTATTCTCGCTCGACACTCTAGCCTAACACAAAGAACATATACATATACATATACAAACACAATTTTTATAGACACATACGTCTGATTTATACAAATCAAATGCCTGCAATTTTATACAATCAGATACTCCATAACAAATTATCTTTTCTATGGAGCACAAATAGCAAAATTGTAGCTATAGAGCACTAATTTGATTTTTATGTTTCTTAGTCCTAAAATTTACTCATTATTATACCACCCCTTGGGAGGGATAACTTACCCGGTACTATTTATTAATCTTGTGATAAGTTATCCCAAACTTCTCAACCAAACACTAAATTAAGTGCCACTAAATATTTATCCAGTACTATTTGTTTTTATCTTTCACACCAATGTACCCAAAAAAAGGTCATCGATGTATCTCCTATTTAGTATGGTTAGTTAAATGGACAAAATAGAATAAAGTAGATAAAAGACATAAAGTCACTACTGAAGTTGTCTCAAATTTTCAAAAAGGCATCTTAAATTTGTAGGCGTCTTATTATATTACTCTACAAAAGTATTAAATATCTCTGTAATATAGCATTTCGATCCATTTTCTCACCTGGTTTGTGAGCACACAAATGCCGCGCATAAAGGTATTTTTTTCCTATAAAAAACCAATCAAAAAGCCTCATGTTTCAGTTGTTTTTTTTAATTAATTATTTACTTCATTTAAATACATCATCTTCCCCAAAAGAGAAATGGAAAAAATGGAGAAATGAAAAAAATGGAAAGAAATGATGTACTTCATTTAAATACATCATCATTCTTAATGGAAGCAAAGTTGATAATAGGGTTTGCGTATGTGGTAAATACCCTCGATCTGATTCAATTTTAAGATTGTGAGTTCAAATTATTAAAAAAATGATTAAATTTCCAAGAAGAAATGGAAAAAATGGAGGCAAATTTAGATCGAGTCGTGAAAGATAAATTGTCATCATTCATCAAATTGAAGCAGATGGAAAATGAGACTGTTTGAACAAGTATACAGATAAGTCCTATATGGCATACTATACATAGGACACCACATAGGACACAAATTGTCATATAGGATGTCACGTAGGGCGTGTGTGTCTATTTGTTCAACTTTATACAAGTTTAAATATACACTTATGCACATTCAAAGTTGGAGGACATAAATGTATATTGATACCAACTTAAAAGACATATTTATGTATTATGCCTAATTATGAACACCCCTTAGTTCACGACATACTAAAATATAAAACAACTGAAAACTAGCCAAGTGTCCAACTGCCAAAAATTTAGTTCACAAAACATCATCATCTGCTTATGTACAAAAAAAAAGTATCACATGAATCGAATAGAATAAGTTTATTTAGGACAGTTGTTGGGGTTAGCTGGAATTTATGAAAGTCCCAATAGAATGTTGGTAATATTCATGTGAACTGAACTGCCTTAGCTTGATTGTTGCTAAAGCATTATTAAAAAGAACCTTCGATGCTCAAATCCAATTGTATTTAAACCTAAATTATGTGGTTACTTTGTATTCCAACCTGCATTTTATTTTCTTCTTTTACATCTTTGAGTTGCAATCATGTGACAGAAACCCCTTCAATCTCACCTATGTATCTAAACATGTGACCATATCATTTATTTATTACTCTTTTTAATTTTTGATTTACTTATACCAAGTAATAAATATATTTAGAGTCTGTTTGGAGGAGTCTCTGTCAGACAGCCATGAGACTATCTCAGATCTGGGCAGATATAAGAACGATCATCTACTGTACCACAGCTCGAGGAGCCATGGATGATTGTTAATCACGCTCTGGTCACATGGTCATGCTTCATCATGACTTGGTTTTCTGCCTCCTTAGAAATCAAGGATACAGTGGTACGAGCCTATAGAATAGATTCTGTTCAAGTAAAGTCGTGAACTTGTTTGATATTGCTGCTAAAAATTACTTTTTTTTTTATATAATAGTTTTTTAGAAAAGTGTTTTTGTAAAAAAACAATTTGTGTTTGGATAATTCATTTGAAAAATACTTTTGATAAGTGAATTATGTTTGGCTAATTTTAAAAAAAATACTTTTGAGAGTCAAATTACGAAAAAAAGACAAGTATTAATGCACTTACAATATTAAGATTATTTTAATATCTTTGATAAAAATTTATAATTAAAAATTTAGTTTATTAAATTAAAATTTACATATTTAACTTGTCAATCAATATCATACATAGATGAATAAAAAAATATTAAATATTAATATAATATTGACATGATTTAAATATAATTACAAATATCAAGAAAAATAAATTTAAAAATCATTTCACAAATTAAATCACTCATCACAATAATAAATAAATAAATATAAGAGACGTATTGATAAATATGTATATATGGCAGAGATATTTTGGTCTTGAACTAAATAATTTTCTGTTTTTATTTTTTTTAGATCAGAAATAATTAGTTTATTCCCAACAGCAGAAAAGTTATTTCTACTTCCATTTAAAAGCAGATTTACTAATTAGTTAAATACCGTGCTTTACCAAAATAAGTGTTTTTGGCCTTTTAACAAGCAATGTCAAAAAGGCTCTACTCTCTTCCAGCTTAAGTGACACGTTTCTTTTTAATAGATTTTAAAAATAACTATTTTTATATTGAGAAATAATTTTATATTTAAAAGTAATTTTTGACATCACCAAAAATTGCAATGGTGTTATAGGATATTGGATGAGAAGAATATCATAGAGGAAGAAGTTATGGTTGCATGAGCAAGTCCAGAAGTCTCTTTCTCTTTATTATATATACTATCATGAAATGTGAGTAAAAAATCACTTGTGTAGTATGAAAACAAGTTTGGTATCGTCTCTAGTTTCAAAGGTAAAATCATGCCAATACAGAGCCAAGTAATGCAAATAAAATAACAAATAATATCGATCTTGCCCATACAGATCCAAATCATGTTAAAACAAGCCCCAAGTACTGCAAGAGAGCACATTAGGATCCATAACGGATATTTATCCTCATGAATAATTAACAAGGCTTTCAATACATGCCCAAACACAAATAAAAGCAATAATGGTGTATTTAGGCAAAATTGCTTTGCATGTATGCACGGGTAGTAAAATCATCATTATGTGTGTATACCAACAGTTGCTTCACTTAGGCATATAATATGTGTATGTATACCAGCTTAACCCCATGCTACTACCAAGCAATAAATACGTTTTCCCAATTTCCAAATTTGCAGTATAACATATTTTCATACAAAATACAAATAGATAAAGATTGGGCACAGGCAGCCACCATCTAGTATTAATAAAATCACTCAATTTAGACTTTTGTATTAGTAAAATTATTCAACAATATTTTGTTAAAAAAATATATATATATAACTCAAATCTTGCTAAAAACGCTCTAATCATAATCAACAACATTCAACAATAGCACCTCTACAATCAATTACGATGATAAAGTTTAAAACATTAATTGATGTACGTCCAACAGCTCCCACCCTTTTATGAAAATATTCTAGGGTACTTAACAGGATAAAGTTCACGTTGTAACGATTTCGAGAATCACCCAAAGACTATGATGCTCTTCATAGAATAAATGAAACCTAATTATCCCTCTAATTGTTGTAATTTAAAAGGGACTTGCCTCACGATGAACTCCCCAAAAACCTCTTTTCAATGATCTCAAATCCAACTCCTTGAATTTACAAATTAGAGTGGAATTGTGCGTTAGTTCTTGTTAAATTGATGATGTAATTCTCACGAGAGGAACTACAATAAGATGCGGAAATTGAAAATACAAAAAGTAAAGATAGATACATAGACACAAAAAGAGGAAACAAAGAGCAACCTAAGGGTATATTAAACTCAAAGACCTCAATTTGTTAATCCAACAAGAAGCACTTAACTCTTACAATGACCTCAAGGAATTCGATATACCAAGCAACCGACGTTTCTAAACAAGGTTCAACAAAAGCTTATACCAAGCTTTCAAACACTCAAACATTAGTTTCAGGTTTACATCCATAATATTCAAATCAATCTCCCTAAAATGAACCCTAAAACGCCTATTTATAGTTTTAGGGCATTATTACATAGATGGGCCCAAAAGTGACCCGAAATGGCCAATGGATGAGCCAAGTTGGGCTCGCCTAATGACTCGGCGATCCACCCAATGTGTTCAGTGAGGAATTCTGCTCCTTGCTTTGGCTGGGAGCTACTGGAACTTTGGGCGGTCTAGGGACCATCGCCCAATCCACTTGGCGATGCACCGAAATTCCCTCATCTCGCCGAATGAGCAGCTTCCTTCTGTAGCTCCTTGGGCCAGTTGGCGATCTTGGAACCCTCGCATAGGGGGTTTGGCGAGTCACCAAAGTGGCTGACATCTCGCCGAATGCAGCAACACCTCCACTTGATCCTTTTGGCTTCATTAGACCTCCCACGCTCCAAGCTATCATCTAAGCATGGTGTTGCTCAACTAGGAGCTCCTTCAAAGTGCGTATGTTACCAAGCACGGCCTGGAACCCGGGCCTTGGCACCATCTCAAGCCCACGAGCCTCCATCCTTGTGAACGATCCATCAATACATTGAAGTTCGTAAATGGATGACTTGGATGCAATCTGGATTGCATTATTCTCCCCTTCTTAAAAAGAATTCGTCCTCGAATCCATACCTTGCAAAACCATAGGGGAAGCAAACAAGAACCAGATCCTCATGGCATGAGGGTTAGCGTTAGCAATAACAATTTCCTCACCATGCCAAGGATGCACAAATTTAACATATAACCAAGCATCAAAATGATCAACAAAGGGTTTGTAACCTATCACAGTAATAGATACTTGGCTACTTAATAGACTTTGACAAAGGGAAGAAGTGAAGGAACCAATACGCTTAAACAACCTCATATGTAAGCTCTCATTGGTTCCACATTCAAACAAGCACAAGGCCTCCCTTGTGTCAAACAACAAATGACACTTGTCCTCTTGACCAAGCATCGATCACTTCACAAGTGCCACAAGTTAAGTCACTATCGGGGTCAAATGTAAAGGAAATCCAAGGGCTTGGAATAAGTATCCCCCTTTTTGCCCGATTGGCACCCTCAATTTCTAACAACATACTCCACTCAAAAGCGTGAGCATCACCATATGTAAACAAGTAATAGAGAAAGGTGTCTCGCAAGTCAACTTCCTCTAGGTGTTTTCATGGGTATGACTACTAATAGATTCAAACTAATGGGTCATACAATTGACAATTGGAACACACCCAAAAGAAGAAGTAATGGGAAAACAAACACCACCTTCCTCCTTATCACATTCCTTCTCCATAAGAGTACTCTCATCTTCCAAGAAGAGATTTCCATCTTTGGGAGGGAAAGTTTCACACCATAGTGGGTTACTATAACAAGTATAGCTATCAAGAGTTATACTTCTCTCATGATTCATACCACTAGGTACATCACTAAGAGTGATTTCATCATCTTCAAATAAGATATTGTACTTAAAGAGGGAGTGATCAACCACTAGGGAAGAATTAAAATATGCAAGTTCACCCTTAAAAAGACACATATCATTTTTCGAAGCATTTTCAAGCACATGATCTCTACGAGCAAAGGAAGCAATCGGATCTTCTACAAAAGATATGCTCAAAGAGTCACTCCTATTCAAATGATCAACATTTTCATTACTACCACCAAATTGAGGTTTCTTAATCACATTACAAGAACCATCAACTAGTGAACTACACCCACAAGCAGGTTGATCAACACAATCATTAATGAACTATCATTCAAAGCACGAGTGTCAACACTAGGTGGACACAAATCAATCTTACTAGAACAGTAAATTAGGTCTCAATAGGATCAACTAGTGTTTCCACACTCTCAACAAGTACATATCAACACATGGTAAAGAAACAATAGGCTCACATAAAGACAGTCTAACATTTACACTTTGTTCATTTGCAATGGTAAAAGTGTTAAGTTTAGCTATTGTACCTTGACACCCACAAGAAAGATCTTTACCCTAAAATGACACTCCCATTGGAATGTTGGATAGCCCACAAGCGCATCCATCGAAAGGGCTTCACAAGGATCTTGGCCCTGGATAAGGCACTTGGAATGGAAGATGTTCTCTCTTTGCTTTTGATTCATCATGGCCTTTCTAGGTATATATAGTTCGCCTTACCATATACGATGGTAGTGTGAACTCTCTCTATTTGGCCCAAATATCATCCTCCACTTTGGTCAATCTATGATCCATCATGGATAGACGACCTCTCAAAATTGGCCAAGCTTCTCATTATCCGACTCAAAATAGTAAGAGCCCTATGGAAGGTTCTAAGGTAACCTTTCCCTTAGGTGGGTGGGTTTTGCTTCTGGTTTCCATGGTACCTAGCAATGAGGAATACACAACAAAACAAACAAACAACGTTAGCGTTAGTAAAATGAACTCACAATCGCTCGTGTGTACACACCTTTGATTGCCTCTCAAATTGGCGTGGCTAATGTTGAAGGTTGCTTATACTTGGTTGATCACAAAAGAGTCAATTCTACTCTTGGCCGGAATGGATTTTTGTTTAAAGAAAAATGGACGACTCGATTAAAGCAAACAGACTTGAATCAAGAAGTTAACTACGAAGTAAAACGAATAAAAGCATGAAAAGAAAAGGCACTAACAAAGAAGTGAATTTAAGAAGCAATAGTCAACAAGCAGAGTAGTTACGAGTTGAAAATCAGTTTAGGATTCTTGACAACGAACTAGAATCAAAAAAAAAAAGAAATTAGGAATTAGAACCTGAGATTAGGGTCATAAAACGAGTTTCCCATCGCCAAATGGCCTATTTTCTTCGCCAAATATGAAGTTCAGCTCGCCAACTTGAAGATTGCATTGCCAAACTTGACAATCTACCAAGGCAACTCGGTGATCTGGGTAAAAGTTCAGCGATGCGCCGAATGGACTCTGCAAACTACGCTGAGTCCACCGAAATTTCCAGTAGCACCCTCCAAATCAAGGACAACTCGGCGACCTAACTGCCCAAAGGGCGAGGCGCCGAGTGGGTTAGGAGATCCCCACTTTAGCTCGCCTAATGGACCACTGCTGCTTCTTTAAAGTTCCGATATTTGTACTCATATGGTCCCCCCCTGCACTCGTCCTTTAGTACTTACCCCTTTTAGAAAATTACCTTTTGTACAAACACTTTTATACTTTCTCTTTCTTCCTTTTTGGAATAAAACTCTTCCTTTTTCAAATATTCCCTTCTTGAAGATTGAATGTTCTTCAAGAACTTCAAGAACACTATGAAGACCCAAAAATTAACCCTCTAGATTTTTAGCTCGGAATTTCACGAAAATTGAGATACAAGCTCTCCTTGATATAAGAAACAATGCCCAATACTTTTTAGCACTCAATTCCTTGCAAAAACTTCCAAATTTCAAAACCCACTTTGTCTTCTTCAATGCTTCTTCAACTTTCAATGGTGGATTCTTCAATAGTGAACCAAAACCTTTGAAATCTCAACCCTAGACTCAAATAAGGTTAGGGAACACTAATCCAACCTTGGAAACTTTAAACAAGACACAAATCATCAAACCCATTTCAGCAATTTCACAAAAACGAATTTGAACACTTTTTTTTGTAGCAACAAACCCAATACTAGAATCATAGGAACGATAATAAGCTCAACTTTGATACCAAATGATGTAATTCTCATAAGATGAACTACATTAAGATGCGGAAATTGAAAATATAAAAAGTAAAGATAGATAGATAGACACAAAAAGAGGAAACAAAGAGCAACCTAAGGGTATATTAGACCCAAAGACCTCAATTCGTTAATCCAACAAGAAGCACATAACTCTTACGGCAACATGAGGGAATCTATATCCCAAGCAACTAACGTTTCTAAACAAGGTTTAACAAAAGCTTATACCAAGCTTTCAAACACTCAAACATGACTTTTAGGTTTACAACCACAATATTCAAATCAGTCTCTCTGAAATGAACCCTAAAATGTCTATTTATAGTTTTAGGACATTATTACATAGATGGGCCCAAAAGTGATCCAAAATGGCCAATGGGCGAGCCAAGTCAGGCTCACCTAATGACTCGGTGATCCGCCCAATGGGTTCGGCAAGGAATCCTACTCCTTGCCTTGGCTGGGAGCTACTGGAACTTTGGGCGGTCTGGGGACCGCCACCCAATCCACTTGGCGATGCGCCGAAGTTCCCTCATCTCGTCGAATGAGCAACTTTCTTCTGTAGCTCCTTGGGCCAGTTGGCGATCTTGGAACCCTCGCCAAGGGGGGTTTGGCGAGTTCGAAGTGGCTGACATCTCACCGAATGGAGCGACACCTCCACTTGTTCCTTCTTGTTTCATTAGACCTCCCACTCTCCAAGCTATCATCCAAGCATGGTGTTGCTCAATTGGGAGCTCCTTAAAAGTGCGTATGTTACCAAGCAAGGCCTGGAATCCCCTCCTCGGCACCATCTCAAGCCCACGAGCCTCCATCCTTGTAAACGATCCATCAATACATTGATGTTCGTAAATGGATGGCTTGGAGGCAATCTGGATTGCATCAATTGATGTACGTAGTTGTAACACCTCAGAAGTTGGAAAATCAAATTAAGGAAAAAATGTATAAAATTGGCTGAAGTAGGTTCTACGAGTCTAACCTACGGACCATAGGAATTCCTACGGGTCGTAAGAAGGGAGTCTAGACCTGGAGATGAGTATTTGAAAAATTATGTTTCTGAAGTTGACCTACGGATAAACAGGACAAACCGTAGAATTTTGACCAACCTAGAAATGTCTCGTAGAAGTGTTCCAGACTTGGTGAAATTTTAAAGTGAAAGTTGAATTTTACGGTTTGGGTTTACAGATCGTAGGAAGCCCTACGGGCTGTAGAAAGGTCTCGCCAAAGTTAGATGAAGTTTAAGTCTATAATACTTGGTCTACAGTTGATCAGTACTGTCCGTAGAAATTCTCATGGACCATAGGTCACAACTGTTGTTTTATATACTTTTAATTCTTATAATACATCATTTTACCCCTAATTATAAGCCCTATAACTATCATTCACCCTTTGAAATAAAACTTCAATGTTGTTTAGGGAAAAGACTCAAATATGCCATCGAACTTTTAGAAAAGACTTATTTATGTTATCCGTTAAAAGTTTGGTTCATCTATGTCATTATTGTTAAAGAAAAGACTCATTCATGCCTTTTTTTTTTAACTCCAGTTTTGCAAAATCATTTTTTATACCCAAAACAACTTTTAACATTTTTCAATTAGAGTTTTTGGATCAAATGTAGTCTTTTTGCTTCTTCTTCCTTAAGAACACCAAAAACACTTAAAAAAACATTAACAATTCCCAAATTTTGAACTTGTTTAATTTTTCATGAAATCACCTAAATTTCAAGAGTAGTTTCCCTTCGAGCTAGATACCAAAATTCAATATCTTTTCAGGTCGAATTCAACCTAACTCAACAAGATCCACTTGAAATTTCTTCAAAGTTTCAAAACTTCAACATTCTTTAATGATAGAATTTTCTCCGCAACTTCAAATCATTTGAAAATTTGAACATCGACTCAAAAAACACTTGAGAAAAAAGATCTAATGTCAAAAAAAACCTACAAAAACACGAATCAAAGAAAATTTTCAAAATTTTGGGACTGATTTTCATTTTTTGGAATTTTTTTAATACCAATGAATTTTTTAAACACTACAAATGATTTTAGAATTTTCTTTTTAAAAAAAAAGAAACTAAAGAAGTAGCCAAAATTTAAGATGGTTTCGTGAAGAATTAAAGATTTGAAAATTTCGGAGTTATTTATGTTCCTCATGTGTTTTTGAGGAAGAGGAAGCAAAACGAGTACATTTGATCCAAAATTACAAAAAGTGTTAAAAGTTGTTTGGGGTGTAAAAAATGATTTTGCAAAATCGGAGTTAAAAAAATGGCATGAATGAGCCTTTTCTTACACGGTAATGGCATAGATGAGCCAAATTTTTAACTGATGACATAAATATGCATCTTTTCTAAAAGTTCAATGACATATTTGAGTTTTTTCCCTAAGAAAATTTAAGTATTTTTACCAGCCCACACCCTACCAGGCGCCCCCCAACAATCACTTTTCATTCTTTTATGAATGAACATCTTTTACCCATTTAACTACCCTCTTTTAAATGAATAATATGAGTATTATTCGTGTTTTACTCAAAAATATGAGTGAATACCCATATAAATTATTTATTCTACCACCCCTAATATACATATCAATTTCTCTTTATTTTGTACTTACGAGTTATAACAAATTGTCTGATAAATTAATTAGAGTGCATACAAACTCGTTAAAATAACTTGTCATAAAAAAGAAATAAATAATGCCAGGGCACATCCACACAGCACCAAGAGCCAAATAGGTGCTGCAATCTAAAAGCATCATCATTTAATTTTGTCATAGCAACTTGTGTTACGCCTTCTGTTTGCCACAGCCCACATGAATGATAATGATAGCTTACACTTACATGAAATGGAGTACTCTTCTTCTTGAAGACACTTTTTGGCCTATGTATGGTTAGTTTAAATTAAATGTTTGTTTTGATTGTTACTTAAATTTTATTGCATTGTATTATTTAAATTCATTGTTAGGTAATAATGAAAAACCTATTTTATGTAACGATCGATTGGTGTGATCGCATCGTTACCTTAATATTTTATTTTCATTATGTCTTTATATAGTATTTAATAATCACATTTCATCTTTTATCCTACATTTTCCTATTATATAGTTCTATCATGTACCTTGTTTTTCTTGTAGGTTTATTATTTAAATTTTTGGATATGTGACATTATATAACAAAGAAGAACGATACATTCTATCTGAACATTGTATTCATTAAAACAATATAGTATGATACAATACAATACAACACAATACGATATATTATGAAACAATACGTAACAACCCTCAAAACAAAGTGTAAATCTACCTAAACTGGCCATTTTGATGCTCAGATTAGGTAAATGGATGATTTTCATTCAAAACAAGTTTGTGCCACATAAAAATATTGGTCATATATTTTACTGTTTACAAGCCATCATAATATATAACTCCTCAGTTTAATTTCAAAATTCTTCCATTAAATCTCATTTAATTATCCATAAGATTCAAATACTAATCCATTAAATGACTGATAATTTAATTTTGACTATTTTCTTTACACTTTTGCTTAACTTATTTTATATTGTCAGACATAAAATTTACCTGTTGATTTTTACACATGAAAACTTGCAAGTCTTTATAAGGTATATCATCAATCTCCAGATCGAGAGAAGGATTTCATTAGCTAACTATTATTTTACCATTATATATCATTATCATTTAATTTACTAGACATATTTACTCACAAAAGAATCTTGTTTTTTAATAAATCAAAATAATAAACAATATATGAAGCTAATAATTATATTAAGCCTAAGAGTATAAATATATTTAATGAACTAGAGAATTTATTTATTAAGTCAATATGAAATACTCTCTCGACTTGATCCGATTAATACATACACAAGAAGTCAAAATTATTACCATTCTCATAATCAAGATAAATATATGTAACTCGTATACAATTATACCGAGAGCTTTATCCAGTTTCCATTTTAAATTTATGAACATAAACCTTATACTTATAAGAATCGATGATTTAATCTTTTGTGTATAAGCTAAATTTTATAAACCAAATCATTCACCCTATAAGTAAGTGGACACATAGACGAACATCTAATCTATTAAAAAAATTCTATTAAAATTGAATAAATAGTTATTCTATAACAAATGCTATATTTAAATACATAATTAATAATATTAATAAGTAATAAATGTAAGTATATGATTAATTGTATATATTTCAACAGTTGCGATACTCACAAGCCCTGGATTGAGGGCATGATCAATGCTCAGAAAAGAAATTGGAGATGAATCCAAACGTATAAAGAAAATAAAATTTTCTGATTTTTTGTTGATTAATTTTGAGAAGTGCATTAGTATGTTTAATTAAAATTAAAAGGTTTAGAATATTTGAGAGGGAGTACTCACCATAGCTATGAGAAAATGGTCCTCTCAATATATTTACACACTGAACATAATTCTCAATAAATTTGTGTATTACATTCAGCTTATCATGGAAGAAAATTATGTATATAATATGTCTTATATAAATATTTTTAATGAATCTCTAAATAACAGTATTTATCTGTTATCTTACCTAGTTAGGAATCTCAGAATCTGAGATTACTCGAATAAGTAAGAACTAAACTACGAGACGTATATTAAAAATATGTGTTTGAGTGATGGCATGTGGATGGCGATTCATAGCTCAGTATGAACGATGTATTCTTCCCTTGGTTCGTCAAGTCCAGCATCCATTTTCTGCTTAATTTTCTTGTCAGAGGAATTGAGACACTCTGCTGATGGATGAATATAACCATAACCAATCCCTGTGGCGGAGTTGCAGTAGACCTCAGCAGTACCATCTCTGGTCTCTAAGTTGATGTTGTTCAGAACAATATGGCTACAGGGCACGTTGTCGCTACATGCAAATTTGATTGCCTTTTGGCTCTTTGAAGTACCACTAACATTCCGGTATACTATCTCACTTATCTCAACTGCAGATGTCTATGATGTCAAGAACAAGTGTCGCGTTAACTTTTCCAACTATTGGAGAGAATCTTATTTATTTCCTTTGCGAAGTAATACATTATCAATTGAAAACATGACAATTGAGAAGAATACCTGATTCTGGCAAGACTTTGGTGAGTCACAATAGAATTGGTCAATGATGATAGGATTGGAAACATTTTGCATCCTTACATTCTGGAAGCGCACTGCACGCACATAACCTGATCCTCCCTAAGAAAACAAGAACTTTTTGTCATTCTGTTTCTAAGAGAAAATGAAATTTATTCTTTATTTTCAGACTAGGTGCCATTGATAACTAGGTATGCTTTTCCTCGTCGGGGCTTAGAATTTTGTATAGTTAAATAGATCTTTTCCATGTCAAGTGCACTGAGACTGTAGTTATTTGCTAATTAAAAGGAAAGCTGTTGTAAAATCACCCAAGAAGTCTTAATTTCCAATGCTAAAAACGGCATACCTGCCATGTCTTGATCCGCAGACCGTTTGTGGTACCTCTGAGAAATGCATTATCAAGTACAACCCCAGAAACTATACCAACAGAGTTGTCCTTACCAAGGCTCCCAATGCTGGCAGGCATCATTCATGCAACAGAATCAGTTTAGAAGACAACGTGAGGATGATATTTTCACTTATTCTTGCATAATTTGACATTTGAATTTATTTATCGACTCTTAGGTCCCTTCTGCAGAACTTCTAAAGGTAATTTAAAAGGGCAACGATAACTGGAAATTGCACTACCTGATTCCGTGGCCAGGTCCACAGTAAATTCTCTTCATCTTGATACTGGAACTAGCATTGACAATAGAGACACAATCATCACCTAAATAAGAAAGGAAGCTAACCAGTATTTATTCTCTGAACATAAAGCATATTCATGACATCAATAAAGACACGTCCATTAAAACATTGCATGTGCCAGTTTATTTGAGAAAACACAGAGCATGAAAGGAGGGCTCATACGTGTTTGCAAGGCAGCTTTTTCAATAGTATAGTGAGAGATGCACAGAGCTCAAGCCAAGGTTTATGGTAGTATGAAGTGCCTTATTGAGAGGCACATTTAAGAAAGCAATACAGTTGCACACTAAAATGTCATTTTCAAAAGAGATACTTTTCTGCAGTCTATCTTATCCCATAGACAAGATCACATAATATTGCAACTTTTGTTCTTGAGGTCAACATCAGTCAAATAAGGAGATCTGAATGTAGCTAATATGGGACATGTCAAGACCTGTTCCAATTTTGGAATCCTGGAGTACAACATTTGTAGATTCAGTTATATGGATTCCATCAGTATTAGGACTGTCTTCAGGAGCAGACACTGTAACACCGGTTATGCGTATAGAGTCTGATCGAGAAATGGCGAAATTCATCTGTTGGCCATTTTGGATTGTTAGGTCCTTCACCTTTATACCTGAGCTGCCATAGATAGTTAAAGCCTGCAATTTAGAATTCTGTGTAAGTTGATTTCACAATTATGATAGGAGTTAAACATGAGATCCTTGTGATAGTCCACTTACAGTCGGTGCTGCTACACATGGCTGTTATCGGGATAAAATCCAAAACAAGAAAAAACAAGAAAGAATAAGACAGTCATCTTTATCTGTCAAAACATAAAAGAACATATACGTAGTGCATGTATCAGTTACATTAGTCTTGTTCTTCTTGCATGAAGCTGCCCACCATTTGCTACCTGATCCATCAATAACCCCTCCTCCTTGGAACAGAGCTCCAGTCAAGTTAAAGAAGCCAAGCCAAATTCGTCCACTCTTTGCAAAATTCCAGTTCTTAGGATCATCCGGTGCTACTATAGTTCCTTCAATCTGTGTGTAATCACATTTCCAGTTTATCACAATAGTAAGGTACGCTTGAGCTGGCTTAAAAGATGCTATATGGGAAACAATAACAATTTCAACCAAGTATAATATGCATAAGTCTCTTCTACAGTAAATGCTAAATGGAGGACAAAAACTGAAACAAGACGTGAAGTAGATGCTATTAGTGTAACCTGGACTCTCAGTATGCCCATACAAGGCCCTCGGAACCTTGTTGCATTTACTAGATAACTGCGTCCTGCAGGGACAAAGAAGACTGATTTTGGTGTTGAACAAGCTTGTTTCCACGCATCAACGAAAGCCTGAGATGGTACAATTGACAAAGTGGGAGAAGGTACTTGCAAATTGCACAGATACAACAACAACAACACTGATAATCTACAACTCAAGAAAAATATAGCATTGATAGTCTATGTTGTCCTAGAAAAGGAGACTAATCAGTAATGACTAGAATCCTGTAAGCATTCAGTATGAAAGACAACCTCGATTATGAATGAAGTAAATACAGGATGGTCATATTTCTAGTTGCCGAACACTTTTTCAATCCATTAATCTACTGTAATCAAAAACAGGTAGAAGTCGATCAGCAAATCTTTGTGGCGAATATTCCAGTTTCAAAATGAATTACCTTGGTGTCATCTGAAGCGCCATCACCAACTGCACCAAAGCTATCTACATTGACGAGAATCTTGTTGCCGCGTTCAATTCCCCATCTGGGGAGGTCAAACAACTCTGCTTCATCACCGTCTTCTACATCCAAATCATCAAGCTCTGACAGGATGACATCATCTAAAAAGTTGGTTTTTGCAGCTCCAAGAGCCCCCATTAGCCAAACAAGAAACAAGAAGAAGATTATCTTAGCCATGATTTAGGGGGTTCTGGTATTCGTTCTGTATTTCTAGATTTTACATAAATCAAAGGAGAATAGAGTATTAATTTATATGGATGTATTAGTGCTGAAAATGGATGATTTAGTGGGGTTATATGGCTTGGCTTGAAAGTAGATAAAGGTGTTTCATTTTCTACAAGCCCACACTTTAAGTGTAAGAATATCATTTTAGAGATTGTTGCTTTACTCCTCAGCCATGGTTCAGCATACTATTCACAAGTAAAATGCTCCTGTAGATTCTTTCTCACCCATACAACAATAAATGTTACAGCACCGATCTTCAAAGGTTCCCCTTTTAGACAGTCAAATTACCTCTACAGTAGTTTTACTTCATCAATAAATGTGAAAATCTTGAAAAAGATAAAGGGCACTAGAAAAAGTTACTTGGTAATTGGAGAGACCAAACGATGCATATAAATTTCTTCTGAAACTTGTATTGTATTTTGGTATTGGAGTCGGTTAACAAGCAGCACAGTGTTCTTGCTTCAAAAGTATAGAGTCAGACAAAGTCTCTCCATTCTGGTAGATATATTTTTTAAAGAAAAAGTATATCCAGCATGTCCTGCAGACCAAACAGCCATGATATCCTTTTTACCCTCTTTTTTATCGAGTGTATATTTAATGGAACTCATGCACCCGAATTAAACTATAGCCAATATCTCTGCTCATCTTCCTCGCCACTGCAACCTCTCGAATGTATACGGCAGTCTCGAATTCTCCAATTTCAGAATAAAAATTTGAGGCCTGTAACCAAAAAGAAGGATCCTCTGGCTCAAGATCCATTAACCTTTTAGCTGCTCTTCTTCCAACATGCTCATTTTGATGAATCCTGCAACTTCGCAAAAGTGAGCTCCACATGACAGAATCTCCGTCCGATGAAGCATGCATTAGCAGCTCTTCTGCCTCATTGACTAGACCTGCACGGCCTAGAAGATCCACCATACATGAATAATGCCTCCTGTCAGGATATACATCATGAATAGTTCTCATAGAATCAAAAATAATTCTCCCCTCTTCGACTAGACCTGAATGGTTGCATCCCAACAGTATACACAAGAATGTTACTTTATCTGGTTTTAGACCCCTTTGAATCACTTCTTCAAACACTGCAAGGCATTCATATCCCATTCCTTTCTGAGCATATGCATTAATTATTGAAGTGAAACCGAAAATATTAGGTGAGGGAAGTGCTTCAAAAATCTGTTGAGAGAATCTAATCTGTCCAGATCTTGAATATGCATCAATCAGAGAACATAAGACCATTCTATCAGAATCAAAACCTGATTTTATTGCACAACAATGCAACAAGCAACAGTTATCCAAGCTAGGAGAGGAATATAATGATAATGCCTTAATTGTTGAGGACAAACTCACTTCATCAAACACAATATTTTCACAAGCCATCCAACTAAAAAGCTCAAACACATCTTGTAGGAAACCAAGATGCAGCAAAGATGTCATCATTGAATTACAACATTCGAGACTTCTCTCATGTGAACACTGGAATACATCAATTGAACTTTGAATGTCATCATTTTTCCCATACATATCAATCAAAGCTGACTGAATGAGGACACTTCCATAATCAATACCCACTTTTATAACAAAATTATGTATTTGTTTTCCAAACAACATTTCCTTTCTGCGACTTGATAAATTCAACAATGCCACAAAAGACATAGCAGAGGGATGTTTGTCCCACAATCTCATCTCTTCTAGGACTCGAACAGCTTCATGCAACACATCATTAGCAGCATAAACGGAAACCATTGAATTCCATGAAATGACATCCTCAGGTGGAATACATTCAAATGCTTTATCGGCATCAACCAAAATACCACAAGCAGAGTAAAAATCCACCAACACATTAGCTAAAAAAATATTTGATCCTAACCATCCCGTCTTAATGACATGTGAATGCAGCTGCCTCCCCTTGTCAACAAGTCTCTCTTTACAACAACCATGAATCAAATAACAAAACGTAACCCCGTTAGGCTCGACATTCTCCATCTTCATATCATTATACAATCTTAAGAACTCACTCAACCGACCCAATTCACAAATTCCGCGTAAAACCAAGTTCCATACCGGTAAATTTCGTTTAGGTAAGTCATAAAACAATTGAAAAGCAACATCTATAAACCCCATTTTTATATACATATTAACAAGTGAACTAGCAATATATGAGTTCATACTATATCCCAAAACAACAACTCTGCTATGAATCTCAACCCCTTGTTTGAACAAACCTGCATTTGCAGATATGGTCAATATAGAGGAGAAAGTTGATGAATTCTCTATAATACCATTAGAAACCATTTTATTATACAAGTGCAATGATTTTCTTGGAAACCCATTATGACTATATCCAGAAATCATGATATTCCATGTAACAACATCACGTTTAGGCATTTCATCAAACAAGTGGCGTGCAGAGGTTAAAGATCCATACTTGACAAGATCATGTAATATTTTGTTAGTTGAGGAAACGTCATAGTTGCTTAGAGAGTTAAAGTGAAGAGGTAGAGTGGGTTGTTGGCAATTGTGAGAATGGGTTGTTACGTATCTGATTCTGGCTAAAGACGCTATAGTAAGTTTGGTCCGCATTGATAACCAAGTTAAGGGGCTAAATACGGAACAAAACAAAAATCATAGAAGTCGTAGGGAGATTTCACGACCCATTAGGCATTAGTCGCCTTGGAAATTGGTGCACCTCAAAATACATATGGATTTAGAATTTTAAACTGGCGTTTCTCGGAATTTTTTAATTAAAGGTGATAAAAAATAATAATTTAAAACTAAAAAAAATGACACAAGTTTTAATTATTGATTAGAGGTGATAATTTTAAGATTAGTATTATTAACAACACTAATTTTAAAACTCTCAAGTTTTATTATTTACACAAAAGCTTTATCGGAACAATGAATTAAGGGTAATAGAAAAGTTTCAAAATTAGATGTTGGTGACTCAAGTTTTAATTATTATTGAGCAGGGGTGACAACTTTTAAATTAAGAATTAAGGGGATGAATTTCTCATCCCCGAGTTTTTTATTTTACACTTTGGCATAGCTTATACAAAACTCTAATAATAAGAAATGGAGGGGAAATAAGGGCACCCACAGCTACGGGTGTACAAGTCAAACCGGAAAATCAAATCAAACCGGCGAATCAAATCAAACCGAAAAAAAAAACGATTTGTGGTTTGGTTTGGTTTGGTTGGTTTGGCGATTGAAAAGAAAATCAACCACTCTTGATTTGGTTTGGTATTAAAAGAAAAAAAGTCAAACCGAACCCAAACCAAACCAACATATATATATATATATATATATATATATATATATATATATATATATATAATTTTATTTTATTTATAGATAAAAAATATGATTTATAATCTACTTTGTTAATATATTTTTAGTTAGTTTATAGTTTTCAAAGTTTTATTTCAAATTTGGGCTTGTAAAATTTGTAAATATTTTATTTTGTATTAAGATCCGAAGTTACAATAATATTGTTATAGTTTTTCAAATTCGAAGTTAACAATTTACTTTGTAATATTTTGTTTTGTATTCAGTTTGCCTGTAACCTTTAGTCTTATTAATCTAACATAATGAACGTTGATATTTCAAAAAATAAAATTTGTACTCATGTGAATTTTACCGTATTTTCGAAAATTTCTATTCATTTAACATTTTTAAAGTTTAGCTTATCATTCAGGTAAGTGAAAATATATTTGATCTCTTTTTTAAATACCGTATAGTTGTAAAAAACCAGAAAAACTGCAAAATCGAAAAAACCAAAAAAAAAAAAAAATCAAAAGAACCGACTAAAGCCAAAACCAAAAAAACCAACTTATGTGGATTGATTTAGTTTTTAGATTTAATAAACCGACATAGGTTGTTTAGGTTTTTTTTAACGAAAAACCAAACCAAACCAATCTATGTACACCCCTACCCACAACTCACTGCTCCTTTTTCATTTTTCTCTCTCTTCGCTATTCTTTCATTGTTGTTGCTCTCATGTTGTTGCTCTTCTTCTTCATCATCATCATTTTTCTTCTTGTTGTTCATCATTATCTTCTTCTTCTTCTTGTTGTTCATTATCTTCTTCTTCTGTTGCTTGTCGTGACATTCATATTGTTGGTATTGCTGCTATCGAACCAAATTTCATTCCTATATCCCTGGGCGTTACTTTATAGGTGATTTTGATAATTAAACAAATGATTTTTAGTCTAATTTTTCATCTGAGTATTTTGAGTGTTTCTTCAATAATTTACAACCGCGTATCCAATAGGTAAGTCATTTGTTGCAACAAATGACTTACCTATTGGATACGTATTACAGTACCAAGACAAGATGGGACATAACTAGAAGCTTGTCCCAACAAATAAGTCATTTAGCAGATGACTCATCTGTTGCTACAGATGGCTTACTCGTTGGATACATACTACAAAATCAAAAGTTTTTCCCAAGATAAGTCAACAATTGCAAGAGATGAGTCATCTAATGCATCAAATGACTCATTTATTACAACACATCTGATACACCAAATGACTCATCTATTGCAACAGATGTCTCACATGTTGGTTATATGTTACAATACCAGGACAAACTGGGACAAAACCAGAAGTCACTACAACAAATATGATATATAGCTACAAAATCATTAGCTACGACATCAAATTCGTCACTAATTGTTCGCTTTTAGTGACAAGATTCACTTTTGGTGCGTAAATATATGAGACACATACTTTTAATGACAAAACATAAAAATCCATAGCAAAGTTTTGTCCACTAAAGTTTCCCACCAAAAAATTAATTGGAGCCATTTGTTAAGTAGCATTAGTCACGAATTTAAAGTTATCGGCGACACATTATTTCGTCACTAATAATATATCTAATTCATGACAAATTATATTTTGGACAAAAAAAAATCGTCTAAAAAAAATATGTTGTTACAATATCGACAAACTAGAGTTCATAGTTAAATATTATAAGTTTTTGTTATAAAAAAGTTTAGATTTAATTATGACATTTATTTTCATCACTAATAATATAAATAATTGGTGACAAAGATTGTATTGTCTCTAATTAATCTGTGATTTAGTGACAACAAAAAACTTGTCACAAAATTTGTAAGGTGTTAAATAGCGACGACTTAAAATTTATAGTGAATAATTCAACTATTTGCTACGAAAAAAAAATCATAGCTAAATATAATTTTTTTGGCTACAATTGTTCATAATTACAAGTGACAACTTACAAAAAGAATAATGCAAGTGCTTCATAAGAAATAAACAAAGTCCATTTGTTAATTGGCGAGAAAAAATATTAAATCCAACGAATTCGGTTGATTTTGTAAAAATGAAAAAGTTCAATTCATCAATTTTCTTAAATTACGCAATTATAAAATGCATCATTTGAAAAATACAATCCAGGTTATAAGTACCCTAAGTGGGGTACGGTTCTACCACTAGATCGTTAATATTTGTTGGTTTAACACTTTAATGTTTTTATTTGATACACTATCATCGATAAAGACAATAAAACAAAATAATTCCTCAAGTCTTGGTGCTAATTTTTGTGCGTGTCTATTGAATTGTGATTGGTAAATTGCATAGACTAAATCGATCTATTTGCTTCTGTCTAAAAATATGTACATATTTAATAGTAATTCCACATACGTACGTAGAGCAACTATACAGAGATAGCATCAACTTACAAACTTAGACTTTGCAAAGGTGCGAAATATTTCATGAATTTCTATTAACTTTTTCCATCAATGTGAAAATTGAAATAAACTAAAAAATGAAAGCACAAATGAAAGAAATGAACCAACTAGGATGTCAAATATATTATGATGAAGCACTATAGTTATGGGTATCGATCTTTTTTTTCAAAACAATTGATTTACTATCAAATTGAACCGATTATTCAATTTATTTTTTTTAATAAAATCGAAAGTTTAATTTTATATAAATTTATAATTGTACTGAATATATTTAAAGATATTTTAAAAATATACAATTTTATTAAAATATAATCTACATTTGAAAGAATTGTGGGTGGTAAATTTCATGCATTTGTGTATGTGTATAAATAATCATATAATATATTATTTCTACAGAAGTTAAATTTGAAAGAAGTGAATGAAGTTAAAAATAAAATAAAAATGAGAGACAAGAGAGACTTGATTGGATGGTAAGCACTCCTCACTTCCAACCATAAGGTTGTGAGTTTGAGTCCCCAAAAAAGCATAATGTGGGAGCTCCTAGGGAGGGGTTAAAAAAATTGAGATGGGAGATAATAGGAAAATTAACCTTTTTTTATTTTAATAAATTTTTTCCTAATTAATACATTGAAGAACAAAATATTTTTTTTGTATATAAAATATAGTTATTAGTGACGAAATTAGATTTTGTTCAACTACGAAATACATATAACTTTAGAAATAATTGATGTCGTCACTGATTATAGTAAAATAATTAGTGACGATATAATTTTGTCGATAGTAATAACCTTTTTAGTGACAAAGCATACTATTAACTACAAAAAAAATATATACTTTTTTACGGCAGATAAATTTGTCACAAATGTTTAAGCATTTGGGGTTGATTTTTTTTTTTGTAGTTAATATAATATTTTTAGCGACGAAGCACTAGATCGTATTTGTATACTTTTAGCGACACACATTTAGTGATGACTGATTGCCGAATTATTTTTCGTCTCACAAGATTTTTAATGACGAAATATGATTTATAAATGACGAAATTATTTATCCCTGATAATTGAACTTGTTGTAGTGTGTTTGTCCAAACAAGTAAGTCATATATTGCAACAGATGAGTTATATGTTGCAGCAGATGGCTCATCTATTACAACAATTGACTTACATGTTGGATAAGCTTCTAGTTCTGGACATGTATCCAACAAGTGAGTCATTAGTTGCAACAAGTGAGTCATCTACTACAACAGATGACCTACTTGTTGCGACAATGATTGTGCATATGATTTTATAACTGTATATGGCCACTATACTTTACTATACAATCATTATTAAATATTTCTAATAAATTTATTTAGGTACCATTAATGGAATAATTATTAATAATAGTTGTTGATTGTTATGGTGAATGGATCGAGAAGAACAATTGATTTATTTGGCGTTGGAAGGATGGTGACATGTTACAGTCAATATTGATGACAATCCAAAGGGATATTTTGTATGATGATTTTGTGAACTCAGTCATTAGCAATTGTGGACTAAATTGCCAACCGAACGATCTTGTCATTACTTACATGCACAAGTCTTTTGAAAATTAAAGGGCCCGACCTTTTAAGATACACAATCAGCTTCTTTTGTGTACTTATCTGAGTGATGTAGCTAGGCCCATTTTAAGGGTGTACGTTGTTAAAACATTGACAGAGAATGAAAATTTAGAACAAGACTAACAAAATATGTTAAATGATGAATTGAATGGGATGAACATGAATATTTCAGTTGATGAGGAACATGATGTGGAGGAGGATCAAACACCTACACCCATTGTTGATGTAGTGGAAAGTTCGCAATCAAAACAGTTGAACAATTTTCAAGATGATGAAACAGGTTTTTACATAGGAATGACATTCAAGAACAAAGAAGAACTAGTCACTTCATTGCATATTGCTTGCTTGAAAAAGATTTCAGACTCGCGAAGGTGATTAATTCACGTAGTGTGTATTGTTTTAAATGTGCACATCCAAAGTGCAGGGGATGGTTGAGGGTTGTGAAATTCATAAGTTCAGACAGTTTTGTATTAAAACTTATGAAAAAAATATCACAAATGTGGTTCGGAGCATATTACGAGTCATAATTCATATGCCACAACAAAGGTCATTTGTAAATACTTCAAAAATAGTATCCCCAATGGTAAAGGTCCATCTACAAGAGATATGACTAATCAACTCCGTACATAATTGGATTCTAAGGCGAGTTATTGGAAGATATATAAGGGCAGGGAGATTGCACAGTTTTTGGTTAGGGGAAAACATGAGCACGGGTACAGAGTACTCATGAGGAAGTCTAAATTATGGATTAGTTGATTTTGATAATTATGAGTCAATTCATGTCAATGTTAATACAGATGAATTGGAAAAAAATAATTAGAAATATGTAGAATTTACATTTTACAGAGACAAATAATTGTAATTTTGTAACTTTGTATGTTTTGAATTTTATCAATATATTAATAAAGTCAAAGGCTCAATGAGTCTTTGCATTTCTTAATTTCTTTTCCCCCCATAAAATTACTATGTCTTTAATTAAATAATTTTAATTACTTCATATTGAAAATTAAATTTGTAGTCACTATAATAAGAGAGTGTTTGGATTGACTTAGATGTTGGTCAAACCTACTTTTACGTCAGTTTTAAATTTCTGGAAGTGTATGGCAAGTATAAAAAAAATACTTAAGATAAGTGAAAAAATGACTTAAAATAAGTTAAAACATGTTTGGTAATGTCAAAAATGACTTAAAATAAGTTTAAAATGACTTGAAATAAATAAAAAATCAAAACTAGGTCTCCCCCTACTTTTTTTTTTTTTACTTAAAAGTCATTTCCGTTTGACTTTTTATTTTTGACTTAAAAACTACTTTTTTTAACCAATCCAAACGGGTTCTAAGTCAATTATTTAAGAAATTATGTTAACAATTATTACTTAAACAAATACTTGAAAATATTATATATTAAGTAGCATATTTAGTATATATTAGGAGTAATATAATATAATTTAAGTATTATATTATATTAAGTGGTATATTGTGTATATATTAGATAGTACATTTTGCGTATATTAGAAGTATGTATATAGTATAATGTAATTATTATATTATATTAAGTAGTATATTTAGTATACATTATAAGTATTCTACTATAATAGATAATATATAGGAAAAAAAATACTTGAATGAGTACCTTCTAATAAATAATTACTAATTTTAGCCATACTTTTTATTTATTACCATTTATAGCAATATATAACAATACTATAACAAATCTGCAATATGTATTAAAAGTGAATTATGTATGCAATATATATGTATTTGTTTTAAATTATATTATGCTTGTTTGGTAAGAAATTGACACATTGTATTATAAATGTATTAAAATGTGTGATAAATATATTATCAATCAATAAAATTGTATTATATGTGTTTTATAAATTGTTCTCTGTAATATTTATTAAAATTGTAATATAAATGTATTAAAAGTGATCAAGTGAAAAAAAATGTTATTGCTATAAATAGTAAATATTTTCTTAATATAGCATATTTATGTAAGTTTCCCTAGTATATGCTATATAGTGTGTATTCCTATTTGTATTTGGTATACATTATAAGCATATTTAGATTTATATATATATATATATATATATATATATATATATATATATATATATATATATAAAATGTAACTACTTTATTATTTAGATAATATATTTTCATAAATAGTTATAATTATTACAAAATTAAATAGATAACAATACACTATATTGATAGTTGACAGAAACTTTTGAATTAATTATTAATAAATCAAAATTTAAGAAAAATTTGATACGGCCCGACCCGTTATTGGAATCTGGGCCCATACCATTAGGCCCAGCCGTTATTGACTAACCGGGCACGGATCAGATTTTTTCCACCTATTTCATTGTTCCGACCGGGATCAGCCCGGTCCTTTAATGGGGACCGAATTCGATCCTGTTCGGTATAGTAGTTACAAATTTTCTAATGGGCCGACTCAGTTCGGCCCGGCCCAACCTAGTAAACATGCTTAGTTGTAACAAATGAAGTTTGAGAAATGATAGATGCATTATCAGCTGGTGTCGTTGGTAAATCTGGAGTAAATATTGATTGGTTGTGGCGATTGTTCTAGTTATTTAGCTTCAAATGGGATTTGATTCTGGGACATGAACATTCTTTCTTCTCTTGGGCGATGGTGTAGAGGTTGTATTAGAAACACGTCTAGACTTTCTTATTAACTATGGTTTAGTAGCAACTTCCTCATATTCGGGCAGCTTTTGGGGGTGCATTTGCTTGGGTTTGGCAACCAATGTGTTGGAATGGACAATGTGGATGGTTCGGTAGGTGAAACACCAACAGTAGTAGACAAATAAAGTGTTGTCATTTTTTTCCGTGTTTGTTCTATGTTGGTGCACACATTCTGAAGTAGTTGTATTAACAACCAAAAAATATTACTATATATCAGTAAAGGTATGTACCATGATACATTACTAAAAAAATAAAAAAATTTGCAAACTTTCTGTGTAAATTAAAACAGTAATAAACCTAAATAAAGACTTGATTCTAGCATTTGAAAATAAATATAAAATTTACCTCTATAAATATGCTAGCCATAAATATCTCAAATTTAGGCTTGACCCCCACAACTCTCTAATTACATATCCTTGGGATCTGCTTTCCATCCTTGATAGCAATATCATAATTGACTTCTGATGCACATTCATAAATTCATACATTTAGTGTATGCCATGTCACCTAATCGATACATATGTTTAGTAGTTGTGAATTCTTGCCTCAATGTTTTCATCAGCTTGGAGTATGCCAGTTGTCCTCATGAAAACTGTTTATAACTCTCATCAACCATTCTGAAATCGTCTATCGATATGAGTGTATCACCAAGTTGAGAAAACAAAAATGTATGAATAATGTATAAAATGACCATTTGAACGACATCTTGATTGTTATCCCATCTTCTAATCAGAAAGAGTTGAACCAAACGTCTTTTACCGACACCTGTTTGTGTACCAGGGAAATATTTTTCCAAGCCTACTCGGAGGAGAGTCTGAATATCCAAAATCTTCAGTATTACCTATGTATTTCAACCCAATAATAGTGACAAATTCTTTGATATAAAAATGCATATCTAAGAAGTTCCCTTTTGTGTGGCGAATGTGCAATTCATTAGTATTGTCCTGCTCCATGTAACGACATGTTTTCGTCGTTATGGAAAAATCAATGGGGAAAGAATTTGGACCAGAAAACTTTTGAGTAGTTACTTGAAAAATTGTAGCCTAGTTCAGATTTGGACGAAAATTGAGTCAGGAGAGGTCTAGCAAAATCTGGTAATGAATGGGAGATCTAATTATGAATTTGATCACATGAGTGGATAGCCAAGACGTTAAGGAGCCTATACGGATTTACATAATCGAATTCGGGCCAGTAGAACTCCTGAAATTGATCTTAGTGTGACTGAGTAGTTTTTGAACGTCTAGGGTTGAAGGTGTGTTGTGAAATGGGGGTTTGAAACTCTAATTCTGACTCTCTATTTTTGTGAAGGTTGATAGGACGAGGCTGCTGTGGCGGGTTATGTCCCGCTACGACGGGCCAGTCGTGACTTAAGTCGGGATTAAACCTACCCCCAAAATGTTATTTTTCTACAAGTTTCGTTCTTGAGAGCTAAGAGATGACCTAGATATATTTCTTGAAGGTTTTCCACCTCTCCTAGCACTAAAGGTAAGGATTTTACTCCCCTAATCCGATTTTCTATCCGTACAACTTAGATTCTTGGTTAATTATTATTGGGGAGGGTTTTGGACTGAATTTGATGGTGGGAAAAAGCCCTAGCTACACCTTAGGATCATGGGTTTGGTCTTGGTTATTGGGTTTGTTATAATTCGGGTAATCAAACCTTAATTAATTGATCCTTGCATTAAATTATTGTTTGTAGACCTAGAATAAGCAGAAAGAATATGGAAAGGAAAGATTCAAGTGCCTTAGGGGGATTCAAGTTTGGTTTCGAGGTAAGTGATGGTTTGATTTCATGTTTGTGAGATACATGTTGGTAATTTCTTCCTTGTAATGCATGTATGTATGTGAATGAAGTTGTTGATAAAACCTAATGAAAAGAGTATGAATGAACAATTGTCTGTCATGATTCAACACTTGATTGTATGATTTAAGGGTGAACCAGTTCTTTCAGGCTGTCACGAAATCCTTCATTTTTGTTTAGTCCATTCTCTTCGGACTCAGACTATTGTTTAGATATTTCTTATGCTTAGTTTTGGGTTGTACCCATTTCCGTAGATTTGTTGAATTTAGATATTTTGGTACAATGACTTTCAGGTTCTAAGGGGTAAACTTCCGCATTAGTTTGGTTAGTTATTTGTTAAAACCTTTGGAGTTTATGAGAACTCTATATATTTCTACATTTAAACATGCTTCTGTATCTTTAAATATTTAGTTTATCATTGAGTTGCTTAGTTGGGTTGTAGTAATGGTTCTCCCACCGGAGGGTTAGTGTGAGTGTCAATCATGATGGTCTGAATCGTGATAAAATTGGTATCAGAGCCCTAGGTTTATTGGTCTCATTGTACCAAAATGAGTCTAGTAGAATCTTGCAGAACGGTACGGAGACGTCTGTATTTTTCTTCATAAGGCTATAGGACTTTAGGAAATCTCTCTGTCTTTCTTTTCTCCTTTTGTGCTATGACTTGAATCCAATTGGTATCTAGGTGATACAAATTGGTATCTTTCCTTTTTCACCCTATGGTCAAAATAAGAGCAACAGAAGTGGTAACACCAACACTAGCAATAGAAAATGTGTCCTAGGAAATAGGTATGTTCCCTGACTCATTGTGAGCATGTATTGACTAGAGACAAACATGAGGTTTTTATTATGTTCTTAAGGTTGAAACCTTCAAACTTCTTGGGTACTAAATCTGAAGATTCTTATGATTTTCTTGTAGATTGTCATGAGCTGCTTCATAAGATGGATAAGGTAAAGTGATGTGGTGTTGAGTATATGATATACTAGTTCAAGGGAGACACCAAAAGGTAGTGGTCTCATTTTGAGTGCTGACTAGTAAATGCACTACTCATGACTTTGGGAAAAATTTTATAACTTACTGTATGAAGAAGTATATACCCTGAATTTTGAGGGATAGGAGGAGAGATGAGTTCCTGAATGTAGAGTAATATAGTATATTTGTTGCAGCCTTTAAGGCAAAGGTTTGTGTTTTATCCAAATATGGTACTCCATTTTGCTTTAGTCTATAAGAGCAAATTCATTGTGTTATGAAGGGATTAAGGTCATATTTGCAAATTTAAGCTTATAGGTGCCTGTTTTAGCAAAAATCTTTTCAGGAAGTGGTTGATTTGGTGATGGAGATAGAAGGGGGTGAAGTCAGCAGACTTTGCCAAGGTGACAACATTCAAGAAGTTTTGTAAGGGAAGGCTATAATGAACACCATTACTTTGGAAAATGTATTTAGTATTGTTGTCATGAAATGTATGGGTTGCTTAGTAAATGATGAAATTATGTTGCGACAATTGAATTTAGAATATCTACTGCGATTTTCTAGATTGAGTGTATATCAAAGAAGGTAATGATACGACTACTACAATAGCACAAATGCTTACATGGTCAAGTTATTAAGTGTGTTAAAATTGTGGAGAACCTGGGCATATGAGGAGGAAATCAGTGTGGCCGTGGAGGCCGGGGAAATGGTAGTGTAGGTAAGGCAGTGCCGCCATACAAGGAGGTTGCCTGTCAAGATGACTGGGCTTAGTTTTATGCCTTTCTGGGCTAGACCGAGGCTGAGGTGTCTGATGCATTGTCCTGTTTGATCCGGGTTCTACTTATTCATATGTGTCAGTTCCGTTTGCCTTGGGAATTTGATATGATTTGTGATATACATGATGCCTCCATCCATGTTACTATACCAATTGGAGAATCAGTCATAGTCACTCATATGTATCGTGCTTGCCCTCTCTTGTTTATGGGTTTTCAAACTATGGCTGATTTGGTTATTTTGGATATGACTTATTTTGATATAATCTTAGGCATGACTTGGTTGTCCCCCCCTTTATGCTGTGTTAAATTGTAACACTAAGTCCGTGACTCTAGAGATCCCAGTAGGGAAAAGTTAGAGTAGGAAGGGGTGTACAAGACTAAGCCAGCTAAGATCATACATTCGGGCTAGGAAATTGGTGGGGCAAGGATGTTTGGCATATTTGGCTCATATTCGGGATGTTGAGGTTGAGTCTCCCTCTATTGAGTCTATTCCTGTAGTGTCTGAATTTAAGGAAGTGTTTCCTACCGATCTGGCTGGTATGCCTCCGGATAGAGATATGGATTTCTACATTGACTTGGAACCGGATACTCGCCCCTTCTCCATTCCTACTTATCGCATGACTCTGGCAGAATTGAGAGAGCTTAAAGCCCAAATCTAGGAGCTTCTTGATAAATGTTTCATCCGTCCTAATGCTTCTCCGTGGGGTGCTCCTATCTTGTTTGTTAAGAAGAAGGATAGTAGTATGAAGACTAGTGATTTTATCTTAAGCCATAAATGAGTTGGTTGATACCGAAATGAAAAACTTATGGATAAAGAAAGTTCCATTGAGTATACTTGGGTGAAGGAAATTGAAGATTTTTGTAAGAAAGTGCATATAAAAATTGGGTTAGTCCTTCAAATTTGATGAGTATACCTGAGTTTGAGGTGTCCTGTTGACGAAAAGGTTGACTTCGTAGTGATAGTTAGGGCTAACTGAGCATAATGGTAATGAGAGTTTGTGATGGGATGCAACTATATAATAAGATTGTTGGTTAAGTGACTTTTGTATAGTAATTACGAGTTGCGAGTATCTAGGGTTGTGGTTTTCTAATATTTGATGAGTAACGTGGTTGTATGGAAAGTTTTCAGAGATGGTGGGACATCATTCGAATAGAATTTAAAGAGCTGGAGTCATAATGAAGAAAGAAATAGTTGGATATAGTACAACCTTTAGAGAGAGGCGAGATCAAGAATATTTTATTTGATTGCAAGGGCTAAAGAGGTATCTTCAGAGGGGTAGATAATTAGGTTCAGAGATGTGTGATTTCATTCATTTTGTTGTGGCTATGGTAATAGCGTCACGGGTCCATCAGATTGGTTAAAAACTATTGAAAAAGATTTGAGAAAGGAATGTACAGGCATAGGCTCGAGTGTGATGATAAGTGCTTTATGTTTGTTTTTGAGTTTAGTAATAAGTACGATTGAAATTTTAGCGAAAGATATTGTAAGATCGATGGAGATGTGATCAATGACAAGCGAAGATCCATAAATTCATAAAAATCTTCAAGGTATAAGCTAATGTTGATAGATAAGGAGATTTTGTTATACGGTTGAATTTACGATTCAAATTTTTCATTGTAAGTCTACATTCATGGTGATATAGTTTTTCAAGGTATGAATTTTTAAGGTGAGAAATGATCAATTGCATCAGATGTTGAACCTTTGAAAGGACTTACACATGGTTTGAGTCGTAAAGTTTATTGCTTTTGATTGTTAAAGTACCTAAGAAAGGTTTTCATTTAAAAGTGCTGGTTTAGAGTAAGGTAAATTTCGGAGTGTTCATGATGGTTATTAGTATTGAGAGTCTGGACTTCAGTGGAATGATGTGAAGAGTATGTGGAGTCAACCCAATGGAAATGACTGGTATCAACTCTTCAGAGGAAAACCTTTAGTGTTATTCCATATAATTCTTATGTGACCATCTATTTCATTTTGCACACGGTGGTGAGTATGTTTCACTAGCTATGCTCACGTGTGTTTTCACTTTTGTGGGTGGATCAGATGTACCAATCATGCGATGTTCTCGGGTTGAGTGGGATGATTAGGAATATTGGGTTTTTTCAGATGACATATTTGGTGTTTTCTTGGAGTTGTTAAAGTATTCCATTGATTCTACATGTACCACCTTGCTTATGAGAATTCATAGAAGAACTACCATGTGTAATTATGCTTGTCGGACAATCTTAATATTCATCTTATCGTCGAGATCATGTAAAGATTATATGTGGTTGAATATGGGGATCATTGGATCCAATTCTACTGTTCTTAAGTGTAATCTACAATCACACTTGCTAAATCTAGCATTTCAATACTGTTGTTAGGGGGTTGTCTATTTGGATATACCCCTTTGAGTATCTGATGTTTAAAGACCAAATTTTTGTAACTTAAGCTCAGGGAAATTTATGTTGGGAGATGGAGATGTTGATAAGAACTATGACTGTTAGGTATTATGAGTGTGTTTTGGTTGGTTCAGGTTCACTTCTAGCTGTAGCGAGTATTGATTTGGAATTTTATCATGCTTAAATGCTAAAGGATTCGTTCGGATGATGATGTCAAGGTCCTTGATAACACGTTGTAGACGTGTGTACGAGCAACTTTGGTGGTTGTTGGGTATCTCTTTTGTTGTTATTTAAGTTTACATACAACAATAATTATCACTTGAGTATTGAGATGACTTCATGGAGGCATTGTATGGAAGGATGTGTAGGTATTCAATTGGTTGGTTTGAGGTTGGAGGTGTGAAACCCTTAGGGGGTTGATTTGGTGAAAGATGCTAAAGATAAGGTAACAAACATCCAACCTAAGCTTCTAGTAGCCCAGAGTCAACAGAGAAAGTATGCGCGACAAGTATCCCTCATTATTCGATGACTTATGTACTACTCTACTCTTACCTTAGCCAATTTTTCCTAGTTTATCACTTGGAGACGAGTGATGGATAAATTGTTATCTATTGTAACGATCTGTTCTCGTTGTTATGGAAAAGCCAATGGGGAATGAGTTTGGGCTAGAAAATTTTTGAGTAGCGACTTGAAAATTGTAGCCTAATCCAGATTTGGATGAAATTTGAGTCAGGCGAGGTCTATCTAAATCTAGTAATGAAATGGGGATCTAATTGTGAATTTGATCACATGAGTGGATAGCCAAGACATTAAGGAGCCTGTACGGCTTTACGAAATAAAATTAGGGCGGGTAGAACTCCCGAAACTGATCTTAGCATGATCGGGTAGTTTTTAAACGTCAGGGTTGAAGGTGTGTTGTAAAATAGGGGTTTGAAACTCTAATTTCGAATCTCTGTTTCCGTGTAAGAAAGCCAAGGAGGGGACGCGGGTTGGGTCTCACTACAACGGGCCAGTTGCGACTTAAGTCGGGATTAAAGCCCAAAAACGTTATTTTTCTACAAGTTTCATTCTTGAGAGCTAAGAGACGACCCATAAATATTTCTTGAAGGTTTTCCACCTCTTCTAGCCCTAAAAATAAGGATTTTACTCTCTTAATCCGTTTTTTGATCCGTAGAACTTAGATTCTTGGTTAATTATTATTGGGGGAGGGTTTTGGATTGAATTTGATGGTGGGAAAAAGTCCTAGTTGTACCTTAGGATCATGAGTTTGGTCTTGGGTTATTGGGTTTGTTATAATCTGGGTAAGTAGACCTTAATTAATTGATCCTTGCATTAAATTGTTGTTTGTAGACTTAGAACAAGTGGAAAGAATCCGAAAAGGGAAGATTCAAGTGCCTTAGGGGGATTCAAGCTTGGTTTCAAGGTAGGTGATGGTTTGATTTCATGTTTGTGAGATATATATTGGTAATTGCTTCCTTGTAATGCATGTATGTATGTATGTGAATGAAGCATTGTTGATAAAACCTAATGAAAAGAGTATGAATGAACAATTGTCTGTCATGATGCGACATTTGATTGTATGATTTGAGTATGTACATATGAGTGTGATAGTGATTGTGATTGTGATTGTGTTGAATGGATCAGGTGTCAATTTCTGACACACTAACTTAGATCGGATGTCACGTTCTGACACTTACATTGGATCGGGTGTCGGTTCATGCACATATATTGGATCGGGTGTCACGTTTCGGCACACTAATTGAGATCGGGTGCCACGTTCTGATACACTAATAGTTTGGGTATAGGTTCCATGAGAGGACCGTTGAATTGTCATTTTCACTTATTATTGAGAATGTTGATTTGTACATTGCTCTTGAAATGATAACTGTGCATATATTATGTACATGTCATGTTTACTATGCTGTTAATGCCTATTTATGTTTCGCTTAATGGAATAGCCGCGTGATCCTACCAGTACACTGTGATTGTGCACTAATACTGCACTTGCTCGTTCTTTGTTGAGTACAGGGCATTTTCAGGTGGCTATTAATATACCTCCTCTAGGAGATCAGTGATCGAGATCGGATTTCAAGGGTGAGCCAGTTCTTTCATACTGCCACAAAATCCTTCATTTTTGTTTAGTCCATTCTCTTTGGACTCAGACTATTGGTTAGATGTTTCTTATGCTTAGTTTTGGGTTGTACCCATTTTCTTAGACTTGTTGAATTTAGATGTTTTGGTACAATGACTTTTAGGTTCTAAGGGTTAAACTTTTTCATTAGTTTGGTTAGTTATTTGTTAAAATCTTTGAAGTTTATGAGATCTCTATATAATTTTTGCACTTAAACCTGCTTCTGTATCTTTAAATATTTAGTTTATCATTGAGTTGCTTAGTTGGGTTTTAGTAATGATTCTCCCACCGAAGGGTTAGTGTGGGTGCCAATCACGACGGTCTGGTTCGTGACACTCCAACTCAAGCAACGACAAACATTTGGTAATTTGACCTTGGTAGTTACATTACACTAAGAAATACTGAGGTATGAACCAGTATGAGCATTTCCGATGATGTGTCTTCATTAGTGGTCCTATATGATACCGATAGAGTATCAATATACCAACGGAGTATAACAGAGGATTAAGCTAACTCCTATATGATATCGATATGGTATTAATATACAAACAGTGTGTCACAAAGGATTAATTCATAGTAGTAATGTTGATGTCATGCTGACATCATGTGCAAAATAAGAAAGGAGAAAGTGGGGTAAGCATTTAAATAGGTTGGGCAACCGGTCCATTAAGCCTAAATAGATGGATAAATTAGCAAACTAGTCAAAAATTCTAACATAATTATTAAAAATATCCATATTTTATAAATATTAGTAAAAATGTCAAAATGTCAATATTTTAGAAAATATTGCATATCCTAATTTAGTTCCTATTTTATCTCAACTTAATTATTCGTTTTCCAACTCATTCTCTTGCATATGTTTTTTAAAAAAAGTATTTACTCTCACTGATTTCTTTTTTATTTTTTTTCTTCAGAAATTGGAAAATATATCTCTAAAGATATTCACAACAATCCCTTTGATTAAGGTATGCATCTTTATCCGATTTTTAGGTTTGTTAACTGATTTTATTTTTGTTTAAATTTTTCAAAAATATTTTTTGTAGTTGAGTATTAAATTGACCAATTTCGTTTAGGGTTTGAAAACCATAAAATCACTCTCTAATGGCCGAATCTAAGAGGATTACAAGAGGTATCCAACTTAATCAAAAAAATTCTAGCAATTTTCCATCCTTTAATCTATGTATTACTCAAGAAATAACGAATATTGTAGGATCCACTGCTAAAATGACGAAAGAGAGATGGTCGAAGAGTTGGTGTTTGCATCCTTTTGTATTCTGAATCTTCTAAGAGGTTTCTTAATTTTTGTATTCATTACAGTTTTTTGAGTGGCCTGATGTTTTTATGTATTCTGAATCTTTTTGTTTTGTTGTATTTGGTATTCATTACATAATTTGAGTGTTCATTGTTTATTGTATTCTGAATCTGATTGGGTAGTTACACTTTTATATTCATTAAAGAAATTGAGTGATTTGGTGTATTTTGTATTCTAAATCTGTGTGGTATGTCGTATTTTGTATTCTGAATATTTTTGGTAAGTTGTATTTTGTATTGTGTAGAGAATCTGGGTGGTTATTTTTTTTATTGTATTTTGAATCTGAGTGGGCATTTACACTTTTGTATTAATTACATAAATTGAGTTTTCTGTTATATTATGTATTCTGAATTTAAGTGGTATGTTGTGTTTTGGTATTTCATATCAAATTCAGTTTACATCTTTGTTGAATTTGTATTTATAGGTTTAACCTTGTTTTCATTTTGAATTGTTTATTTGTTTCATTTTGTATTTTATTATAGGGAGCATAATCAAGAGCTTGATATCGGAGTCATTAGTGATAGTGAGGCACCTACGAGGCATAAACATGCCTCACATAGTTTGCGATGATATTGAAACAATTTGAAATACAATAATGATTTATTTGTAGTTTGGTTAATCTTTCTTGATTCTAAACTATTTTTTCTAATATACATTTGTCTTTCTGTAGTAGTTTATTCTACAAAGTCATAGTTTTAATCTTATGAACTTTTGATTTATCATTAAAAAGGTTTGACATATATTATTGTATTTCATTAATTGCATATTTTGTATCTCTTCATAGAGTACTAATTACAAATGGTTATGGTTTGAAATAAACTAAAACAAGTTGGATTCGTTAGTGATGTTTCAAATACGGATAAAATTTGAGTTGACACGATTATTCCTATACAATTTAATTAGAATTTGAAATTATAATGTAAGACCTAAATTACCAAATTGTAATCTATATTTGTATTCATTCCATCTATATTCATCAACAATTGTTTTTGTATTTCATTTTGCTCATCTTGTATTTAGGTTTCACTTTATATGCCAAAAATATTTTCAGTTATTTAAAAATCTGTGTGCCAAATGGTATACCAACAAGGTTTGCATTCAATGTATTTGATTATTTTGGAATTCAATTTCAAAATCATACAACTTTAAAAATATGTATACAATTTGATTTAACACCATTATTTTCTAACACAATTTAAATAAAATTTGAATTCATAATATAAGACCTAAATTACCATATTTTTAGTTTATTTTTGTATTCATTCTATCTATATTGACATTTTGAAAATTTTCTCAATTATATATGAACAATTTTTGTATATCGTTTTGGTCATCTTGTATTTTTCACTTTATATACCAAAAAAAAAAAAAAAAATCCAGTTCTTTTAAAATTTTGTGTGTCAAATGGTATACCAACATGGTTTGTATTTAATGTATTTCACTTTACAACTTTGTATTTCTTTTACATTAATTAGTATTCATAATTATATACTTTGTATGTTATAATCTACACATCATTAAAGACTAATTAGATCAATATGTTCCTTTTCAAAAATTGATAATGAAACTATGTGGACGCTGCTCTATGGTTTATTTTTTATTTTGTAACTGATGAGAAATTTAAGTGATATGTTGCTTTTTAAAAATATTTTCTCCCTTAAATTTCTCCTTTCTGTTATTAAACAATTGTATTCTTTCAATTAAAACAAATAATAACATCATAAATAAGATAAATAACAAACTAAAATTTTGAATTTTTTAATAAATATTGAAAGTGTGATTAAGGGGTCCCATTAAATGCTAAAATATTGACATTTTGAAAATTTTTCCATAATAGATTGGGTTGCGTCCATTTTTGGTAAATAATTTCCCAAGTGGGTCCATTTTTGTGTAGTTTTTCCTTACTTTTAGTAGAGTAGTGATATAGAAAGTTTTATTAAAGAAGTAATTAAATTACATTTTAATATTGGGAAAGTTACGTAATTACACGACTTAATATAACATAGATTGTGTTTGGTATGCAGGAAAATGTTTTCCATGAAAATGTTTTCTTGGAAAATAAGTTGATTTCTAACTTATTTTCTAATGTTTGGTTGGTGAGTGAATAATTTTTAGTGTTTGGTTGACGAATGAAAATACATTTTCCAAAAAATATTTTTTATTTTTGGCTAGAGAGTAGAAAGTATTTTTTACGAAAATAGTTTTTGAATTGGAAACCAATCTCGATAACTGAACCAGAACCAGACCCTGGCATACTAACTAGGACACGACCCTGAAGATTGATTCTCAATCCGACCTTGAGATCTGGACTAGGATTTGGTCCTGACTTTTCGCTTGAGACATGACATTCAAATTGAGATTTGACCCCGACCCCGGTCCCGACACTCAAACCTAGATACGACCACAATAATCGATTTGAAATTCTATACCGACATTCGATCCAAGACATGACCTCCAACACCCGACACCTAACCCTGACCCAACAGTGATACCCCAAAAATATTTTCAAAAAATACTTTGTTAAGAAAATTGATGGAGGAGGGAGGGGGGTTGGTGGGTGGGGTGGGGGATGGTAGGGGTCGGAGTAGGGTAAAAAAATGAAATGTTTGAAATTTAAAATATTTTTCAAGAACAAATTTTTAATTTTCTTTTTTTTTTTTTGGGGGGGGGGGTTGGGGTGTGGGGGTGGTGGTAGGGGGCTGGTAGGAGGGTCGGGGTAGGGGCTCGTAAGGTGGTCGGTTTATGGGTGAAGTAAAACAAATAAAATTTTTAAAATTTGAAATACTTTCAAAAACAAATTTTTAAGAAAAAAATTGTGGGGGATGATCAGTGGTTGGGTGGCGTAAAAAAAACTAAAACTTTTCAAATTTGAATTATTTTAAAAAATAAATTTTTAAAATTTTAGTTTATTTGGTTTGGTGGGAGATTGAGTCTAGGGGCTGGTTTGGAAAATGATTTCCTTACCTTTTTCAAGGGAAGTCATTTTTTAAAAATTTGAGGAAAATAAGTTGATTTGAAAAATATTTTTCAAAATATTTTAAGTCAACCAAACAAGAGAAAATTGGAAAACCAAACACACCCATAATCTCTAAGAATCTCTACCATTTGAATTAATTACAAAAATCCATTTTTTTCCAGCTCCCTCTTGCCATCAAGATGCATTACTCCACTTCTATTAGATACATTACAATTTTATTTGGGTATAATGTATTTATTACAGATGTTTTTATTGATACATAACCCTAATTATTTCAAACCTAAATCAGTATGAATCTAGTTCATAGTAGTGTATCTTATACATAACTTATGTATCGTTGGCTATGTATTGGGCAAAGGAGCAATGTATCCACAAATTCTGAAAAATTCAAAATTATTGTAATTTGAAAAACTTTTGAAATAAAATGTAATTAGCACCTAAATTATTGGGGTTTTTGTACTTTATACTTTAATAGTTTGCTATAAATGCATATTGAAATGTTATTGGTTCGTCAAATCATTGACGCTCAATACTTTTTGTGTACAATATTTTCCAGTTGTTTATAACCCATTGTTTTTATTAGAGGTCAAAAATGATAGATACAAGTGTCTTAATACACCAACAAAATATTGTTTCTCCCAATTACATGTATTCCTGGAAAAGAACCAAAACCAGGAATACATTGCCCTCTTTTATCCTAAATCTTCATGACTCTCTGTTGAACTTTGCTTTTTATATGCGTGTATCAAGGTTTGAATCAACAACTATTCATGAAAAATTATTTAAAACGCACAATTGTTGAATGTTTAATTCTTTTAGAAAAAAATCTACGTATTCATTCATAATTTTGTTGTTCATGTTAAAGATTTTGTTACAGAAGATTGGCGACGATGCCGGAAATAGAATTTGGAGTGCACACGGTGAGATCTCATGGGGCTAAGGTGGCGAAAAAACACAAATGTGACTGGTTGATTTTACTTGTGCTTGTGGCAATGGATGGATTCTTAAACTACATTCAACCTTTCAATCGTTATACTAATTCAAAAATGTTGGAAGATCTCAAATTTCCTTTCAAGGAACATGGCACCATCCCAATGTGGGCCGTTCCTGTATGTATTTACTTCAGAGTTTAACTTATATATATATATATGTCAAATAGTTTTTTTTATAACCTATTATAGCGAGTTACATGCCTTATTTTTCAGGTTACTAGCTAACTTTGCTTATTATGGCCTATTTATTTGTAGCTACCTTTAACTAATGTGATAGCATAAAAGAGTTCTACACATCCAATGTGTTGAAGTTAAACTATGCTACTTTTATACGGGGTGGATCTAGAGGGGTATGAGTGTGTTCACTCGAACTCCTTTGGTAAAAATTAAACGGTATATAGGGTAGATTATCTAGGTATATATATAAATATAAATTGTGAATTGTTTGAACAACGTGCAAAAGGTTAGTTCGGTGATTTAGGATACTTGAAATGCACCCTAACGTCCAAGGGTTTGATTCTAAGGGATTGCGTTATTATGTTTTATGTTTTTATTTTTCGAACACCTTGAGTGAAAATCTTGAATCCGCCATTGTTTTTTGGGTTTAAAAACTCAATAATTCTCATGCATTCAAATGATTATAGTCCCTTTATTAAGTACAATCTTTTGTGTTGTGGTAGAGATGAGTATTCATTTTCTGAGGTTTTATTAACCCCTTTTTTTTTATTATTTTTCCACGGCGTAAGTCATATGCAGCCCTTTAAAGTTGTCTGCATATTTCAATTAAACACCTCCATTCTCTTCATCTTCTTTCCATTAGTAAACATTTATCACAATTATAAGAAAATAATAAACGTTTTTCAAAAAAATAATCAATTGCTTCGCTGGAATACTATTTTCATCTTAACAATGGAGTTTCGCCGGAATATTATTTCCAGCAGAAATAATGAAGCTTCGCCGGAATATTATTGTCATCGGAAACAATAGACCTTCCCAGAATATTTGAGACTTTAATTAGATCTACATAAAATAAAACAAAAAAAGAATGAAAAAACAGTAGACGAATTGGAGAGGGTGAGGGAGAGGTGGAGGGGGTGGGTGTGTAAAGAGACATGGAATAGTTGCAGGGGAGGATGAGAAAGACGTTCCCTCCCCTTTTAATTTTTTTTATTTTCTTATATTAACTATTATTGTTTATTAATGTAGCTAAATAAGTTGGAAAGAAAAAGAAAAAATATTATTTCTAATTGTTTTCACGCGTTTTAGAAGAGTGAACTACACTTTTTTGGTCATGTTAGCTTTTTATGTTTAATAATAATCACTTTTGAATATATAAATTGTTCAATAGGTACATGTCTAAATTGATGTGTCTAAGTGAAATATGCGACAATTTTAAGGAGCCACATATGACTTAAGCCTTTTTCCACTGTAATAGATATTTGCAGTAATTCTACCATGCACGGTGTTTCTCATTTACTATCACTACAGGAGGGATGTATATGACTTGCATCATGCCATATTGGGTGAGTTTTATTTGAAGTTTATTTAGGAAAAAACTATTTTGAAATTTTTGGATTTTAATTGTAGTTGATACCAAGAAATTGATGACTTTTTTCTTGTAAATCTAGGCATCATGTATTCTGTTCTAGTGACTGCAGTAATCACCGATAGCATCAAAGATGCTGTTGGTCGTCCACGCCCAAATTTCTTCTATAGGTGCTTCCCCGATGGAATTGAGGTGTGTCTCCTTCTTATGGTCTTTCATGTAGTCCAAAATATGATCCAACTGAAAAGGTCTGTGATTCAACCTATAAGCGGATACTATGTGATTGAGGTCTGTGCTAGGGGCAAAAAATCAACTTTTACTGTTTATGGCAATGGGGGTAATTGGAAACGACACGGGCTAAGAATTTGAGAGTTCATGAGATTTTATTGGCTTGCTTTCATCATAGTTCAATATTTTCTCTATGTCTTGTCTGAGAACATATAAATAGTGTTCATTTTTCTTCTTTTATATATACTGAGTGTTATTCTGAGTATGTCATAGCATAACAATTAACTCGAAAAGTTTGACATACAAATTGTGCATTAAGATACCTTTTTCAATTCATATGCAGGCCTTTCAATCTAATGGGGATGTTAATTGTCACGGAGACCCCAAAGTTGTGAAAGAAGGATATAAAAGCTTTCCCAGTGGACATACCTCATGTTAGTAGTGTTCATTTATTCTTAGTTTCTTCATTTTTGTTTGTTTTCTTCTTGTTTATAAGTTTACGCTTGTCAAAATATAGGGTCATTTGCTGGCCTTGCTTTCCTCTCATGGTACTTGTGTGGAAAAGTGAAGGCTTTTGACAGAAGAGGCCATGCTGCAAAACTCTGTATTGTTTTGCTTCCTTTACTCTTTGCTGCATTAGTCGGAATTTCTCGGATTGATGACTATTGGCATCACTGGACAGATGTATTCACTGGATCCATTATAGGTTGGTTCAACCTTCCTATCCAACGCATGTATGGATTCACTACTTTGATAAGTTTTCAAATTGATTTTAGCTTGTTTACCAGATAATATAAAAGTATACTATTAGTATCATGTAGCAGGTTAACCACTATAGACATTGCATGTAGTTGGCCTTCAAATGAACTAATAGTGTGATAAAACATTACACTATCAATGCTCACCCCTTATAATTATCAAATTCTGACTATGCTATTAGGAGAAATAGTGTAGCTAAACATCTCAGTGTTTTTTTCTTACAGGAAGCGTGGTTGCCTCTTTATGCTACCTGCTTTTCTTTCCATCCCCTCATGATATCAACGGTACAGCCTCAACTCTCCGAAAACAGAATGAATCTCTTAGTTCAATGTCAACTATACAAGTTATTTTCTAAATATTGTTCATTGCTACATGATAACAGGGTGGGCACCTTATGCATCTATCAAAATGAGAGAAAATATTGAATTGCACTCTAAATCAATAGGAAATGACATGGTGTAATGCAACGAGAGTACAAGAGGCAACCCTTATTATCCAGGCATGAACAGTAATGCAAGATGTTGATGGCGATGGAAGAAGATACTGAATTCAGATCTCCATAGCCACGTCGAAAGAGCAAATACATCATCTAAACCTTTATACTCTTCTTTTAGTTTAGTCTGGCATATGTTGGCTCAGTCTGAAGTCATATCTATATTTCAAAAGAGTTGTACAATATGGAGGGAACAATGTTCATTACCTCCTCATTTTCTATGGGGACAATGAAAAGGCTCAAACTCTTACAAAACATAGTCTTGTTGTACATTTGTATCTACATCTAAATAAGATGAAAGAGATTACTCCTATTGTTGGGTTCCAAAGAATTAAGGCATCATGTTGAAGCTTACGATTGCAAATAATGTTTGGAATAAATTAAATCACAAAAAATATAATATTATTATATAATTTGGTCAATTGACCTATATATAAAAAAGTAACATAAAGAAAATATTGAAATTGTTGAGAGAAAATCTCCCATTAAACAAAACTCTTAAATGACTACATTCTGAATGTTATTATGTTCTTTTGGTATGAGAAGAGTGATATTCAATTTTTAGAGTTTCAAATTTCTCCTTCTATATTTTCGTTTCAGAGAAAAGTGAAATCAATTATGATAATGCTAATATGATAAGAAAATCAGAACAAAATATTACTATCCAAATACATATTAAGATCACTAAAGATAAAGCAACTTCTTAGCTGAGCTGTCTGTTGGCTTCTCTAAGGCAATTTCAAAATGCTGAAAATTAGTTGGTGGAAGAATTTGTTCAGTTTTCTAACTACTTAAATATATATATATATATATATATATATATATATATATGTGGTAATCAATGCACATCTTTGACAACATTTTATAGGTGTTGCTTATAAGAACTTCCCAAAGTTGGGGCTGAAATAGGCTAAAAAGAGGGTCAAAATCTAATCCATTCATTTCTTATTTAATTTTTAAAAAAATTTAGTACTTCATAAAATTATTATTGTGTTGTATAATGAGAGAAAAATATAAGAATACTAAACATGAAAGGAAGACAAATGATATGGAAAATCGAATGTAGAGAGTATTATTTTAGTTCTCTTCAAATGTGTCTTTCACAAGAGTGAATAATACACTTTTATAGGATGTACGGTTCATCCACTTACAACCTTTAAAATTTGTGTTAGTACTATATTTAAGAAATACAGTAAATAGATACATGTACGTTAGGGAGTTAATCGAATGAAATATCCACAATTGAACAAATTCATACCACTTTTCCTTGGATGTTTATAGATAATGTTCCTCGTTAATTCTTACTAGGAAAAAGCCTAGTGAAGCAAAAAAGTACACATATCTTGTAATACGCCACGAGTGTTGCCTCATTAAAAACATTATTAGAAAAATCCAGTAGGACAAAACCTTAATTAAGGGAAAAAAAGTACATGGCGTATTTTACTCGTCTTGATGAAAACTTTATTTGATATCTCAGAGACAACAATTCCAGTCTTATATCTTAGTTTTTTAAATGTTGCATTGACAATGTTTTAGTGAACAAAATTGAAATATTATCACTCGAACGAATCTGTTGAACATCTGCCTCACTATTATGTTGAAGATCATGTGTGAAAAAGAGCTTAGGTGATATATGTTTTGTTTGGTATCCTTTGATATATCCTTCCTTCAGTTGAGATATGCAAGAATCATTATTTTTATATAATATTATTGAAATCTTTGTTTACATAGAAATACCACATAATTGCAAATTATGTTGAGTCATTGATCTCAACCATACACACTTTCGATTGACTTTATGAATGATTATTATTTCTACATGATTTGAAGAAGTGACAACTATTATTTACTTCATTGATAGTCATGATGTCGTTGTACCTACACATGTGAATAGATTGCCTGTACGAGGTTGAGTTTTATGTGGTAAGATATATATTCTTGTCATGACCCAAATTCGGACCATGATGGCGTCCACTACAACCCACTGAATGGATAAGCCTAAACTCAAATAACAGGATGCGAAAGACACAGTTTATACAAAAACAAACTATATATGATTATGGTTGGTTTGATAAACTTTCTTCTAAACAGTTGATTAAACTACTGAGCAATCTCTTGCTTTGAATTTGTTTGAAAAAAGTATTTGTTTGCTAAACGAGCGTGAAGTGAATTTTTATAAAAATCAGTATAATTATTTGCATATTGGTATGGTGCAAATTGCCTTTAAACCTTTAACTCTTAAAGGGTTACCTGAGACTTTTTTAGCTGTTTTTCGTGATGCTAGAAATTTAAATATTCGACAGTCTCTTATGGGTTCGATAGAATCTACGGTTGCCTAGTTTACTTTAATACTCAACCTAATTTGCAGTTATATCTTACCAATGCGAATATTCTTGATGCCTTGACATTAAATGTTAAAACGCATGGTTATAATTATGCGCCTGGTTTAGAACTCATTTTCTTATCTTATAGAATTTATTTTAAGTTGTTATCTACTCTTAATCCTAGATTATATGATATTTCCAATCGAACTATTTTAGCCGAAACCAATTTTGCAAGGTTCAAGATCACTACTAGAAGGCCTATTAAGTGGGAAGAGATAAATTTCCCAACTTCGTGGACTCTAAATTCGATTATATCCCCAAATCAGTTAACAGATGCTGTTACTAATTCTAATTTTTCCCATATTTCTCAAAATCCTGATGGAAGGATTAGTATTCAGTTTGCTGATAATGGTTATGCGCCTCATAGGTAGTCCTTAACTAGCAGCATGTTAATGTCTTCTGTAAATCACATTTATAATAGATATTCTTTATCCAGTCGTAGACTTATGCCTGTTGTTAATCATATTTCCCCTATCGAATCTATATATGGTCCAGCCCGAGATCCTACGGCTTCATTACATACTATTGGTTTTGAAGGAAACTCTGTGGTCGAAAGGGTAAAAATCGATCCATGAACTAATATAGTTCAGGTAAATGATGATGCTTCTGATAAGGATATTCCTTCGGCCTCCGAGATGGAGTTCGATTTAGACGATTCTTAATGTTTTCACACCAAATCTATTTTAGCCCACGTTCCCTGGCAAGAAAACATATTCAAAAGGAATTTCTTGATGAAAAATAGAATCAGTTTAAAACTTGGTTCTTTGATGCTTATAATAAAGAGGATCGTAGTTGCAGTTCTCAATAGTTTAATGAAGCCTGTGCTTTAAATAATCAAATTATGTATTTTGTTCCTTGGTTTATAACCACCTATTTGCCTTTATATATCAATGTTATTGAATGAACATATAAAGATGGGAGTGATAACCTTTTAAAAGTTGTCTACGCTCCTCAGTCATTGTTTGTTTTACCAAACAATATTGGTATTGCCTTCTCAACTTTTCAAAAATTCATTGAGGAAGATATTGCCTCAATCAGTATTGTTGAAATCAATAAACTTTTTACTCAAAACAATTATTTGAGTCATTATGTTAAAGTTTTGGGCGAGCATATTAGCTCTCTTGATAAAAAACTCGATGATTTAACTATTTTGATAAAAGATAAAAAGCTAATATGGCTAAAACTACTTCGACTATTGCTACCGATGTTGCCTCTACTTTTGAAAGAAAACCTACGGTCGTTTCTACTTACATTCAATGGCCTCTTGAAATTTCTGATTTTAAATCTAGTTCTTTAAAAAACTTGGAAGAACTTCTTGATAAAAAGTTTTCCGATTTAGATATAAAGGAGCTTGTTGATAAAAAGCTTGCTGGCTTAAATTTTCAGCCTATTGATTTATCGCAAGATTTTGCAGATAAAATGGAAAGTACCGGTGATTTTAAAAATCAGGTTTCTTTAGAGTTTAATAAACTCAAGGTCTATCCCAATAAAAACTGTGGTTATGCTACTAAACCTAGCATGAATACATATTAATATCAAATTATTTGATTCTTCTGATAATGATGATAATTGTGCTAATCCTTCTGATACTTGTTAGGGTCATGATTGCAATTGCGAGGATGACGAAATTTATAAACTTCAATCGTAATTTTAAGATTTTAATATGAACACTATCACTTCTGATAATATTACTGAACTCTTGAAGGAAGTTACTGATAGCAAGCTTCGAGAGAAAAATATTAATTTGGCTACTTCCAATGAAGCTAGTTCAAGTTCTTCAAAACCTTTTGAATATAAGAAGAATGATGATTTTGAATATTCGGCTCCTTACTCTTTAAAAGAGGTTGATGATTGAATTTTAAAAAGAAATACTTTTACTACAAAGGATCCTTCTTTTGATGATTTAAAAATTGAAGTTGAGAATTTGAAAAAAGAGATTAAATCTCTCAAACAGAATCAGTTAATTTGTGATCACCAGATTACTCAGATTGAGGTTAATAATTCGGAAGAACGATTTTCAAAAAACAAAGAAAAACAAGTTGAAAATGAACCTGTCAATCCTGATGCTGTTAATTCTGATCCTAAACAAGATATGTTTTTAGGCATGATGTGAATTGTAACTGTTCATAAATGGTATATTAAATGTAATATTTTGATTGATAATAGCTTCTCAATCACTAACATTGTCATGATTGATAGCAGTGTAGATGTTAGTTGTATTCAGGAAGGCTTGGTTAAATCTACCTTTGGACATGCTCTAGATATTGAGTACAAATTGCCTAATGCAAAAATTTGTCAGAATAAAGTCTGCATTCCTCACTTCTTCTTTTTGGTTAAAAATCAGCTTTACCCTCCTATTATACTTGGAACTCCTTTCATAAATGCGATTTACCCTTTCATAGGAATCGATGCGAAAGATTTTTCAGCGAATTATAAAGAAAATGCGATAGCATATTCTTTTTTTACAGATTCGATAACCAGGGATATTAATGCTTTAATTAATATGAAGCAGAGTCATATGGACTCTTTACAACTGGAGCTATTTAGTATGAATATATTCGACTCTCTGAAATCTGCTAAGGTAAAGGAAAAAAATCAAATTAATTTTCGAGCAGATTGCTGTGGATATTTGTGCAGATCATCCCAGTGCCTTTTGGAATTGAAAGAAGCATATTGTTACTCTTCCATATGAAGAAGGGTTTTTGAGGATGATATTCCTACTAAATCTCAGCCCTGCCAATTAAACGCTGAGTTAGTAGAATTCTACAAAACTGAGATTGATAATCTCTTACAAAAGTGTTTGATAAATCTGTCCAAGTCTCCTTGGTCATGCACATCCTTCTATGTTAATAATGCGACTGAGAGGGAACGAGGCGTTCCAAGATTGGTTATCAACTATAAACCTTTGAATAAATATTTGAAGTGGATTAAGTATCCTATTCCAAATAAAAAGGATTTATTGTCTAGGTTATACGATGCCAATATATTTTCAAAATTTGATTCAAAATCATATTATTGGCAAATTCAAATCTTTAAAGAGAATTCTTACAGAACTGCTTTTAATGTCCCATTTGGACAATACGAATGAAATGTCATGCCTTTTGGTTTGAAAAACGTCCCTTCTAAATTTCAGAAAATTATAGATGATATTTTTAACCCATATATGGATTTTATTATTATTTATATCGATGACATTCTAGTGTTTTCAAAGACAATTGAAATGCATATCAAGCATCTTGACATTTTCTAAAAGGTCGTGATACAAAATGGTTTGGTTATCTCAAAATGCAAAATGAGTTTATTCCAAACAGATATTCAATTCTTAGGACATCAAATCTGTCAGGGAAAGATTATCCCTATTCAAAGATTTTACTGACAAGTTTCCTAATGTTATTACAGTAGGACTCAGTTACAGAGATTTATGGAAATTTTAAATTATATCTCCCCCTTCTACAAACATCTCTCTAGAGACTTAGCCCCGTTATATGATAGGCTGAAGAAGTATGATAAGTCACCTTGGACTGAGAATCTTACCAACTTGGTAAAAAGAAATCAAGAGGCAAGTACAATCACTGCCATGCTTAGCTCTAGCCAACCCTACTTGGCAAGAGATTATTGAGAAGGATGCGTCCAACATTGGATATGGTGGGATTGTCAAACATATTAATCCCCATGACAAAAGCAAATACTTGATTAGGTTTCATTCAGGCAAATGGAATGAAGCCTAGAAGAAATATGCGACGGTAGCGCATGAAATGTTAACCATCGTTAAGTGCGTTATAAAATTTTAGGACAATTTAGACAACCAGAAGTTTTTGATAAAAACTGATGCTCAATCGGTCAAATTAAAGTTTGACAAAGATTTCAAGCACGATACTACGAAATTGATATTCGCCAGATGGCAAGCGCAATTAGCCCCTTTCGATTTCGAAATGTATTATAAAAAGGGAGTTGAGAACTCTTTACCGAATTTCTTATCCAGATAATTTATTCAATAATCAAGTTTTTCCAATTTTTTCTTGATAACGAAACTCTCGTTGCAATATTGAGAGTTCTCGCACCATCACCCAGAATATAAAAAATCATATCATTACAAAAATTGTTGATAATACCTTAAATGAAGATTTTCCTCATATTCATATAGAATATTATTCAGATGATTATTTGACAAATTATTTCTCTGAATGATAACAAAAGAGTGCTACGTTTGCAAGATGAATTCACCTTGGATTCACATTAAAGGAAGAGGAAGGGGAAGAACAACCCCGAGTAGAGGCAATTATGGTAATCCATCATACGAAGCCATAGCCAGGTCATCATAAGGATCGTCATACAGATCCGAATCAAATTCCCCAGTCATACAAGCGGGAAAAAGGACTTTGATCAATAAAAAGACTTCTTCCCAAGAAGACTCTTCATCCAGTTCGCAACAATTGGTTAATTTGGAGGATATTCCAAAAGACAGTCCATTGTATGCTCATATGCAGGCCTTCCTAGAAGGCAAGAAGCAAAATGATACTTTTTTTTTCTGTGGTAAGAGAGGATTTTGATGATATCAAATCCTATGAAAAATTGCAGAAAAAAGAAATGATATTTCTTTTAGAAAATTCTAATCTTCAACGAAGGGATGAACCTTGGAGGATATTCCAACGGTACCTCGTTAACGAATTATATTATCCCGGAGAGTCATATAAGACTCGCTCATATTACGAAGAGATATTAATAAGTGCAGGAAGTGCAGAATTTTAGCACTTTTCAGGTATGGGTCATAGCCCACATGAGAAGAGTTATAACTTTTCTAAAATCATTATTAAACAGATCATATATTTTGAAGATTGGGACATGTCAGCCATGAAAGAGAGGCAGATAAGTATCAACAATGCCCAAATGAATTTTACTTATTGGATTATATCTGAGCATTTGATAAAGTGCTTTATTACAACAATGATAAGCGTAAACACACTTGGTTTATAAAAGTGTGCGTGAAGATTTTTGCGGAGCGAATTCCTAATTGGTTCATAAATTGGTGGTCATACCACAGTCTGACCATTCAAATTATATCAGAACCATTCTTAAACTTATATAAAGAATGGACTAAGGTATCACCATATTTAAACATATAATATCATGAAGAACACGTTTGCTGGATAGAGAGAATAGATCAAATCTATATTTCATCTAATTTCAATTTTGTGGATTCACAAATGGATTCCTGAAATGGGATTAACCGAGGAAAATATTCCTTGCCTCTATAAGACCTACTACAACAATTTCTAGCATAAACTTGTGAAACTAGATCCCAAGACCAAGCAATTAATTGGTCAAGAACTTCTAGATTCAATTAGAGAAAAAATTGATGATACTTTACATTCAATTCCAATGGAGTATTTACAAAGGAAGATTCTTGAAGACTAGCCAATGAAATCAAGTCCTGAGTATATTTCTGTCGGTACAAGAACACACCTACCCCAAAAAGTATGTAAGAAAACCAAGATCTTTCATATGAAAAGAATCCTTAAGCTGCTGCTGGAGGCCAGTGATTAGTGAAGAATCAGTTCCTGTGATAATAATGTCATCTACATACACCAAAAGAAGAACACAACTAGTAGATTTTTTTCAAAGAAAAAAAGACGAATCATATTTTCTCTTCTAAAAAGAGAATTGAAGCAAAGTAGACCGAAACTTGTCAAACTAAGATCTTGGAGCTTGTTTTAATCTATATAAAGACCGCTTCAACTTTCATACATCTGATGTAGGTGATGAGAACAAACTAGGTGGGGGTTTCATATAAATATCTTCTTTGAGATCACCATGAAGAAAAGCATTTTGACATCCATTTGATGAAGAGGCCAATTTTGTGATGCAGCAATGGCAATGATAGTTCGCATCGTAGTCATTTTTGCTACAGGTGCAAAAGTCTCCTCATAGTTTACATCATACTCCTGTTTGTTACCAAGGACCATCAATCGAGCTTTGTACCGACCAAGAGTTCCATCATAATTAAATTTAATTGAATAAACCCATTTATTTCCAATTGGACGGACATTTGGAGGACAAGGAACAATGTCCCACATGTTAATTTCTTTAAGAGCCAAAAGTTCCTCCTCCATTGCTTTTATCCAACATTCAAGCTTGGAGGCTTGTGAGTAACCAGTTGGAATAGAGATGGTGGATAAAGTAGAAGAAAAACCATACCGTTTAGGAGTTTGACACACTCTAGTAGATCACCGAGGAGGTTCAAGAGGAGTAGACCTTGAAGAAATCTCAGATTCTGGTTGTGGAGCAGTCTCATGTGGCGGATCTATTTTGGGATGGGGTAAAGTTAGCCGATGTCGTTCATACATAAATCCTGGTTTGAACTGCTTAGAAGACAATGACAAATCCTCAAAGGTAGGAAGAAGAGGAGAAATATAAGATGACTTAACATGAGTAGGAAAGAAATACTGATGCTCAAAGAAAATAACATTTCTAGAAACACAAAATTTGTTAGAACTTGGATCATAGCAAATAAAACCTTTCTGCTAAGTACTATAGCCTATAAAAGAACATTTAATAGACTGAATAAAGAGTTTATTGCGTTGAAAAGGAGGTAGGTGCACAAAACAAACACAACCAAACATATGAAAACTATGATAGCTGGGATGCTTATGAAAAAAACGATAATATGGAGACTCAAGATTTAACACTTTAGATGGAAGTCTATTAATCAAATAGACATCAGTAGACAAAGCTTCAACCCAATATTTAGATGGAACAAATGACTCAATTTTTACGCTCAGCAACCCCATTTTGTTATGGCGTATATGGGCTAGAGCGTTGTGATACAATTCCTTTCTCAAGCAAGAAATTATTGAATTCATGAGACATATATTCTCCACCAGAATCAGATCTTAATATTTTGATGCATGTGGAAAATTAAATCTCAACGTAAGCCAAAAATTTCTTGAAGATGGAAAGCACTTCAAATTTAGATCGAAGAAAATACACCCATGTAAATAGAATATAGTCATATATAAATGTCACAAAATAATTGAAATAAGCATGAGAAATAACTGGTGAAATGTCCCAAATATCACTATGAATGATATTAAAACACTTTGCAGCACGACTACCAAAATTAGGACAAGGAAGAATTTTACTTTTGCCTAATTTACAAGTAGAACAGTCAAAGGAAGCAACTGAAAATTGATTTTTATTTCCCAATAAACCAAAATTGGACAAATGAGACAAAATAATAGAATTTGGATGTCCTAGACATTTATGCCAAACCTCATTCTTAGTAGTGGTAGAAGCAAAAACTACAACACGAGGAATAGAAAAATGTATAGGAAACAATCTTCCAACTTTAGGCCCATTTGCGATTATCGTCCCCGACTCCTTATCCTGCACAAGGCAACCATTACGAGAAAAATTCACATCACAATTGTTATCTACCGATTGGCCAACTGAAATAAGACTAGTGGAGAGCTTTGGTGGTACAAAAACATTCTTGAAAGTTTCAGTAATATCCCCAACCTTGGTAATGGATAAATTACTACCATTGGCAACCTGAATTTGTGTTGGACCATTATACTCACGGATGTTTTTGAGTATATTAGTTGAGTAGGTCATATGATTGGAAGCGCCAGAATCAACAAGGCAAAATTTAGATATTACCTCATTACTTTGCAGCCCCAAAGTTGAAAATACTGACAAGATCATTTATTGTACCATTTCAGGAGTAAGAACTTGTCCTACTAACGACGAGTTATCTGTAGTTGAACCATTTGTCCCAACTTGAAAATATTTGCCCTATGGTTTTGAGGACGTGTAGGACACTCTTTGATAATATGTCCTTGTTGTTTACAATAATTATAGAACTTTTTGCCATAATTTCTAGCAATATGACCATATTTCTTGCAACTCTAGCATTGAGTTCTAGCCATATCCATGCCCTTTCCTTTCCCTTGAGCTGCAAATGAGATAGTGACAACATTTCCTTGATGAAAATCATTTTGTTTGAAAAGACGCTGCTCTTCACGAAGTAATTCCCTAAAATAGACATCCAATGAGGGAGATGGATCACGGTTCATCAAGTTGGAGCGAACATTTTCAAAATTAGATCGTAATTTCATCAAAAATTGATCTCACTTGCTTTGTTCATGATCTCCTTGAATGATGGAGAGAGATTCATCAGGTATTTTAGCATAAACGATATCGGTAAATTCAGTCCATAAGTTCTGAAATCCAGAGAAATAATCTTGAACATAAAGACCTCCTTGAGAATACATAGCAATTTCATGCTCTAATTGAAAGCGCCTTGCGCTATAGTCTTGGTTGTAAACCTTTTGTAAATAATCCCACATGGCCTTTGTTGTCTTGTATGGCCTGAGATTAAGAAAAATAAAAGGGTCGATTGACCCTAAAATCCATGTCATTACCTGAGCATCTTTAACCTTTCATTGACCGAGCTTTGTAGGATCAGTAGGAGTACGATCGCTTCCATCTATATGTCCCCATAATTCTTTTCTATTGAAAAAAATTTGTAATTGAAATTCCCAGGCAGAATAATTTTTTCCTGTGAAACGAACATGGAAATACTCAAACTGATATGATGCTAGTTCTTGACAAGTTAAGGAAGATAGAAATGCAATGATACAAAATAACCAGAATGACCAACACTAGGATTCCAAGATGCCTAAAATTCCAAGATACTTAGGACTTATTGTTGATTAAAAAACAGTAAGCAGAAATAAAACTTTCAAAAAAAAATTCTGAAAGAAACCATAGACGAAAGACACTAAGAATCAAAGCATTGAAAAAGGCTCTAATACCATCTCAATTTTGCTGAATGAGTTCTCTCAAATGAGAGTTCTTCCATTAAATCAAAAAAATTATGATTTACATGCTTAAAAAATTGCTATATATCCCTAAATATATGCTATTGCTAATTGTAATATCTTTGAAAATATGTTACATTAATCTATGCTATCTCCTATCATCATTACACAAATATTTAGAGTTATAACATAGATATATACAAATATTTAGAATCTATCCAATCATGGTAATGTATCACAACCTTTTTGAAAATGTCAAGATGCTTGATATGCATTTCGAATGTCTTTGAAAACACTTGAATGCCATCGATATAAACAATAATAAAATTGATATATAGGTTAAAAATATCATCCATAATTTTTTGAAATTCAGAAGGGATGTTTTTCAAACCAAAAGGCATGACATTCCATTCGTATTGTCCAAACGAGACATTAAAAGCAGTTCTGTAAGAATGCTTTTTAAAGATTTGAATTTGCCAATAATATGATTTTGAATCAAATTTTGAAAATATATTGGCATCGTATAACCTAGATAATAAATCCTTTTTATTTGGAATAGGATACCTAATCCACTTCAAATATTTATTCAAAGGTTTATAGTTGATAACCAATCTTGGAACGCCTCGTTCCCTCTTAGCCACGTTATTAACAAAGAAGGCTGTGCATGACCAAGGAGACTTGGACGGTTTTATCAAACCCTTTTGTAAGAGATTATCAATATCTGTTTTGTAGAATTCTACTAACTCAGCGTCATTGATTTAGTAGGGATATCATCCTCAGAAAAAACTTCTTCATTTGGAAGAGTCACAATATGCTTCTTGCGATTCCAAAAGGCACTGGGATGATCTACACAAATATCCACGACAATCTGCTCAGAAATTAATTTGATTTTTTCCTTTACCTTAGCAAATTTCATAGAGTTGAATATATTCATACTAAATAGCTCTAGTTGTAAAGAGTCCATATGAATCTGCTTCATATTATCAAAGCATTAATATCCCTGGTTACCAGATCTGTAATAAAAGAATATGTTATCACATTCTCTTTCTAATTCGCTGAAAAGCCTATTGCGTCGATTCCTATGAAAGGGTAAATTGCATTTATGATTGCTATACTTGTTGTGAGGTATTCGTTCATGTTTCTATACTTGGTGTGAGGTATTCATTCTTTCCTATGAGTATGAGGTTTTCGATTAATATCCGGTTTGTGCGTTGGTCAGTCGAATTTGTATGGTCGCTGTAGCCAGCAGGGCGTTTAGACCTGTAGATGGTGGTCCCACAGCTAAGATGAATTTAGGAAAAGAACTGTTGTAAAACCAAGAGACCCTACTTTAGAAACTATGAGCTTGATGTAAAACCAAGAGAACCTCCCTTAGTATATCATATTTTGATCTTTGATATCTGTTTTAATATTCTCTATATACTTGTTAGCATGTTTAATTTATTGATATACTTGTTGAAATAATTTGTACTGTCAGTCCATTAAACAATATTTTTCAAAAAATTATGAATACAAATCAACATATTTTAAACAATATCAACTTATCTTCTCAAGCAATTAAGATTGCTAAAGTTGAAAATGATTTACAAAACTGGAGTATTCAAGAAGAACCTTTCAAAATGATTTACTAGTTAGGTAACTTTAGTTGGATTACTCGTCATAATATTAAAATGTGTGAATCTACTATTGCCATTAATAACTCTTTAGAAGTTATTCGTTTACTTAAAGAAAATTATATTAATCATTATAAATCTCATTTTAATTATTTGCATGTTGGTTTAGTGCAAGTAGCTGTTAAGCCTCTATTTCGTAAAGGACTTGATATTCCTATTTGTGTCATCCTTTGAGATGGCAGATTTTTGAATTTTGATGATTCTTTGTTAGGAGTTTTGCAGAGTAATCTAGTTGATGGGCCAGTTTACTTTAATTGTTCTCCTAACTTCTCTCTTGATATTAATGACCCTTAGGTCATCGATTCTTTGACCCTCAATGTCAAAACCAAAAACCTAAAAAGTAAAATCAATACTCATGAGATAGCTATTATCTATTGTGTTTATTACAGGCTTATGAAAACTACTCTTGCACCTAAAGCCTTTAATGAAAGTGCTAAAGGTGATGGAAGCCAACCATGAACATAGTTCTATCTTTGTTCCTCGTCTTCTCTAATGGAAAGATATACTCTCTAATAATGATTGGCATTTTGATAATATTACTCAGCCTTTTGCATCTCATTCTGAAAGATCTCAAATTGAAAGAGTCGTTCAATTTCCAGATGGGTCTATAGAACTCAAATTTCTTGACAATACTATTAGGAGATCTTCATCTAATCGAAGGTCATCCTCGCCAACATCTACTTTGTATCCCTCGAGATCTGCTCACAGTCCAACTTCTTCTTCAAAAACCCCGGAGGAAGCAGAAGAAGAAATTTCCATCACTGAAACAATGGATAACAACAAAGGTAAGGTAACTGGTGTTGACTTTTCAGGAGATATCCCCAAGGTCTTCTATCAAAGTCAGCCTACTAGTCCAACAACAAGTGAAATGGAACCTCCCCAGACTGAAAAACCGGGTTGGCTTACCATTCTCAAAGCAAGTAAGGTATTTAAACCAAATCCAGATATCTTACACAAGATGTGGACTCATCTGGATAATCAGACCAAAAGAAAATGGTACGTAGGTACCTATACTCTTAAAGAAAGAGAATCCTTTAGAGATTCTTGGATGAAAGATATGGAAAGAATAGGTTGTGAAATTGAATTCTTTAAATGATTTGAAATGACTGGTAAGATTGAAAATCAGACCGAGTCACTACAGGTTATCATCAATAAATGGTATACTACTTCTAATAAGATTGTTGAATCTATTACCCTACCTCTTGAAGGTATTAACATTCCTATTGTAGGAACAGTGATTAAAACTTATCCTTTCAAAGAGAAAAGTGATAAGAATGGTACTATACTCACTACTGCAGATATTAACAGAGTAGTAGAACAAAACAACTACTCAAACCATATTCTTCATGTAATCTCCAAACAAATTGAAGATACAACACCTATTTTTAGTGGAAAACCTATCCCGACTTCTACTTCATCTAACCATGATATTGAACCGAACCCAGGATTCAAACTACCAGAATTTTCCAAAGAAAAATTCCCTAAACTTTCAGAGACTTTTGAAATCTCAGGAAATAACCTCATTGACCAAATCAATGAACAACAAACTAAATTCAAAATCTCTAAACAAGAAGACAAAACCCAAAACAAGGTTTCTACCCTTCAATAGAAATCTGTTTCAACCACTCAGGATAAATACATCATTCTTCAAAAATTATCTAATGATAGATTCCATAACCGAAAAAATTATCATAGTCGTCCCTCTTTCCTAGACTTGCAGTATGAGGAAAATGCCTTCTTATCCACATCTTCTCATGAAGGAAAAAGCATTACTGAATGGAATATAGATGGTCTTGCAGAACATCAGATATACAATAAGCTCCATGAAATGGGAGTAGCCATAACTGCTTACAAAATGAGAGGATCAGCAAATAAGGAAGCTGCTACAATGATTGCTGCAGGTTTCACTGGCATGCTAAAACTTTGGTGGGATAACTACTGCAAAGAGGAGACTAAGCAACTCATCATTAATGCCACAACAACTGAGACTGTTGTGAAGGTTGAAGGAAACAACCAAAGTACTTCTCATGTTACTAGTGAAGATGCTTGTGCTACCTTACTTTATCATATCGCTAAGCATTTCATTGGCGAACCAAAACTTTTCAAGACAGAAGTCTTCAGATCTTGAACAATTTAAGTTGTCCAAACTTAAATAGCTTTATCCATTATAAACATGCATTCCTAAGCAAGGTAATGATTCATCCAGATTGTCATTTGGATTTTTGGAAAGAACTCTTTATTAGCGGTTTACCTTCTCTCTTTGCTGATGAGTTAAGGATTAAAATTCAAGATCTTAATGATGGTTGCATTCCTTATAGCAGTTTAACATATGGCGATTTGGTAAGCACCATTAATATTATAGGGTTAGAACTCTACACAGACATTAAACTTAAGCATCAGCTTAAGAAAGAATAGTCATCTTCAAGACGAGAACGAGAACTTGGAAGCTTTTGTTGAGATTTTGGTTTTATAACTCCACCTGACAAGGTAAAAAGGGATAAAAGAGAAAAGAAATCTCACAGAAAGAAATCTCGAAGAAGAGATGATTCTTAAAAACCTAAGAAAAGAAGGTCCAAGAGACCTAGAGATTCAAAGATAGACGTTTGTTGGACTTGTGGTAAGACAGGCCACAAACCAAATGAGTGTCGATCATAGACCAAGAAGAAAAAGATTAATCTTCTTGGCATAGACGATGAAACTAAAGGTAAGCTTTTAGCTATACTTGATGAACCTTTTTCTGAATCTTCAGCTATATCTGATGAATACAACAATGACGAAGACATTGATATCAACTATGAATCAGACGAAAGCCAATCAGGAAAAGATTGCACTTGTACTAAGGCATATTGTACTTGTGATAATACTCAGACCATCAGAGTTCTTTCAGACCATTTGAAAGAAGCTCTATTTGATACTATTCAGCTTATAGCAGATGATAAGGCTAGGAATCGTTTTCTCCTAGAACTCAAAAACATCATCCTCAACATGGTGAAACCTAAATCCCATCCAGTTGTTGAACCCTTCAGTATGAAGCAGATCATGAATCGTTCGGATAGACAAGCAGAACCAACTATCTCAGATCTTCGCCATGAAGTATCTAATCTCAAAGAAGAGATTAAAGATATCAAATCTCAACTAGGAAAAGCCAAGATGGATGTCCTTGCTGAACAGGTTCTCAAGAAGACCAATTTACAGGAGCAGGATTCAGGACATGAATCTACCCAAGATGATGACATTGAGTCTATCAACAATGACCATTTGGCTGAACCATTTGTCAGCAATACCGGTAATAATCCTTCTACCTCAGTAGCACCAGGAATAACTGTAATATCTTCAATACGACCTCAGAGTCATCATATTCCAGTTAAAATTGTAATTAGTAAACATTTTGTTATTAACAAAATTGCCTGTTTGGCAGTGGTGCATATCGAAACTGCATAGTAAAAGGTATAGTCCCTACGAAGTATTTGCAAAAAAGTACTTCAAAATTATACTCCGCTACAGGAGAATTTTTGAAAATTAATTATAAGCTTTCCAAAGCTCATAACATTTGTTTAACAAATGATTTTGTAATTACAAAAGATATCAATGAAGATATTATTCTTGGAATACCTTTTATTACTTAGATAAAACCTTTTTATACTGATTTAAATGGTATTAATACTACTATACTTGGAAAAGATTTACATTTTCCTTTTGTTAAAACTCTTTCACAAAATGAAAGTGATTTTATTAGGAAAAACATAGTTTTCCATATTAATAACCATTCAAAACACATCACCTTTTTAAAGAATGAAATTTGTGTTAAGAAAATCGAACAGATTTAAAAAACCCCAAATATGGTTACTAATGTAGCCAAACTTCGCGAGAATTGTGATCAATGTATGGTAGGGAAACGATATGTTTCATGCGTTCCCAAAATGCATTAGGAAAATCTGAACATATTTCTTTTCAAAATTCTCGTGAAGTTTGGGTATCTTAGTAATCATCTCTGGGGTTTTTAAAATCTGTTCGATTTTGTTAACACGAATTTCATCCTTTAAAAAGGTGATATGCTGAGAAAGGTTATTAATACGAAAAATAGTGCTTTTTCTAATAAAATCACTTTCATCTTGTGAAAGAGTTTTAACAAAAGGAAAATGTAAATCTTTCCAAGTATAGTAGTATTAATACCATTTAATTCAGTATAAAAAGGTTTTATCTGAGTGATAAAAGGTATTCCAAGTATAATATCTTCATTGATATCTTCAATAATTATGAAATCATTTGTTAAACAAATGCCATTGTTACAAATATGAGCTTTAGAAAGTTTAATTTTCAAAAGTTCACCTATAGTGGAGTATAATTTTAAAGTACTTTTTTGCAAATACTTCGTAGGGACTATACCTTTTACTATGCAGTTCCGATCTGCACCACTGTCAAGCAACATAATTTTGTTAATAACAAAATGTTTATTGACTACAATTTTGACTAGAATATGATGACTCTGAGGTCTCATTGAAGATATTATCATTACTTCTAGTGCTACTGAGGTAGAAGGATTATTACCGATATTGGTGACAACAGGTTCAACCAAATGCTCATTGTTGATCGACTCAATGTCATCTTCCTGGGTAGATTCATGTCCTGAATCATGCTCCTGCAAATTGGTCTTCTTGAGAACCCGGTCAGTAAGAACATCCATTTCGACTTTTCCTAGGTGAGATGTGATATCTTTAATTTCTTCTTTGAGATTAGACATCTCATGGCAAAGATCTGAGATAGTTGGTTCAACTTGTTTTTCTGAAGGATTCATGATCTGCTTCATACTGAAGGGTTCAACAACAGGACGGGATTTAGGTTTGTTCGTGTTGAGGATGATGTTTTTAAGTTCTAGGAGAAAACAATTCCCTGCCTCATCATCAGCTATGTGCTAAATAACATCAAATAGAGCTTCTTTCGAATGGTCTGATTGTTATCAAAAGTTCAAAATGCCTCAGTACAGGCACAATCTTTCCTGATTGGCTTTCATCTGATTCATAGTCGAGATCAATGTCTTCTTTATCGCTATATTCATCAGATGTACCTGAAGATTCAGAAGATTAATCTTTTCTTCTTAGTCTGTGATCGACAATCATTTGCTTTGTGACCTGTCTTACCACAAGTCCAACATACATCTGTCTTGGAATTTCTAGGTCTCTTGGACCTTTTTTTCTTAGTTCTTGAAGAATCCTCTCTTCTTTGAGATTTCTTTCTGTGAGATTTCTTTTCTATTTTATCCTTCTTCACTTTGTCAGGTGGAGTGATAAATCCAAAATCTCTACAAAAGCTTCCAATCTCTCATCTTGAAGACGATTGTTCTTTATTAAACTAATGTTAAAGTTTGATGTCGGTGCAAAGTTCTAATCCTACAATATTAATGGTGCTTATCAAATCACCATATGTTAGACTGCTATAGGGAATACGACCGTCATTGTGATCCTATATTTTAGTCCTTACTTTGTCAGCAAAGAGCAGAGGTAGTCCGCTGATGAAGCGTTCCTTCCAAAAATCTAGGTGGCAATCCGAACGAAGCATGAATTTATTGAAGAAAACATGCTTATAATGGATAAAACTGTCTAAGTTTGGACAACTGAGATTATTCATGATTTGGAGACTTCTATCCTGAAATAGCTGTGGTTCACCAATGAAATGCTTAGCGATGTGATAAAGAAAAGTGGCACAAGCATCTTATCTCGTGACTTGAGAAGTACTTTGGCAGTTTCGTTCAACCTTTACAACTGTTTTTGTTGCTGTGGCATTAATGATAAGCTGCTTGGTATCATCTTTGTAGTAGTTATCCCACCAATGTTTTAACATGCTGGTAAAACTTGCAGCAATCATAGTAGCAACTTTCTTATCTGCTGATCCTTTCATTTTGTAAGCAGTAATGGCAACTCCCATCTCATGAAGCTTGTTGTATATTTGATGTTCTGCAAGACCATCAATATTCCATTCAACAATGCTTCTTCCTTTATGAGAATAAATGGATAAGAAGGCATTTACCTCATACTATATGTCTAAGAAAGAGGGACAACTATGATAATTTTTCCGGTTATGGAATATATCGTTGGATAACTTTTGGAGAAGGATGTCTTCATACTGAGTGGTTGAAACAGATTTCTCCTGAAGGGTAGAAACCTTGTTTTGGGTTTTTTCTTCCTTTTGAGAGACTTTGAAATTAGTAAGCTGTTCATTGATTTTGTCAATGAGATTATTTCCTGAGATGTCAAAAGTCTATAAAAGTTTAGGGAATTTTTCTTTAGAAAATTCGGGTAATTTGAATCCTAGGTTAGATTCAATTTCATGATTGGATGTAGTAGAAGTTGGGATAGGTCTTCCACTAAGAAGAGGTTTTGTATCTTTTATTTGTTTAGAGATAACATGAAGAATTTGGTTTGAGTAGTTATTTTGTTCTACTACTTGGTCAATGTCTGCAATGGTGAGTATAGTACTAGTGTTTTCACTTTTCTCTTTGAATGAAGAGGCTTTGATCACTGTTCCTGCAATAGGAATGTTAATACCTTCTAAAGGAGGAGTAACATATGCAACAATTTTATTAGAAGTAGTATACCATTTATTAATGATAACCTGTAGTGACTCGATTTGATTCTCGATCTTACCAGTCATCTCAAACCATTTAAAGAATTTGATTTCACAACCTATTTTTTCCATATCTTTCATCTAAGAATCTCTAAAGGATTCTCTTTATTTAAGAGTATAGGTAGCAACATACCATTTTCTCCTAGTGTGGTTTTCCGGATGAGTTAACATCTTGTGATCCGACAAGATTTTTTATGTTATTCAGCACATAGATGATGATAAGGTTAGGAATCATTTTCTCCTAGAACTTGAAAACATCATCCTCAACACGGACAAACTTAAATCCCGTCCAGTTTCTCAACCCTTCAATATGAAGTAGATCATGAATCGTTCGGGTAGACAAGCTGAACCAACTATCTCAGATCTTTGCCATGAAGTATCTAATCTCAAAGAAGAGATTAAAGATATCAAATCTCGACTAGGAAAAGTCGAGATGGATGTCCTTACTAAACAAGTTCTCAATAAGACCAATTTACAGGAGCAGGATTTAGGACATGAATCTACCCAAGATGATGACATTGACTTTATCAACAATGACCATTTGGACGTACCATTTGTCACCAATACCGGTTATAATCCTTCTACCTCAGTAGCACCAGGAGTAACGGTAATATCTTCAATATGACCTTAGAGTCATCATATTCCAGTTAAAATTGTAATTAGTACACATTTTGTTATTAACAAAATTGGTTTGCTTGACAGTGGTGCAAATCGGAACTGCATAGTAAAAGGTATAGTCCCTATGAAGTATTTGCAAAAAAGTACTTCAAAATTATACTCCGCTACAGGAGAACTTTTGAAAATTAATTATAAGCTTTCCAAAGCTCATATTTGCAATAATGGCATTTGTTTAACAAATGATTTTGTAATTACAAAAGATATCAATGAAGATATTATTCTTGGAATACCTTTTATTACTCAGATAAAACCTTTTCATACTGATTTAAATGGTATTAATACTACTATACGTGGAAAATATTTATATTTTCCTTTTGTTAAAACTGTTTCACAGATGAAAGTGTTTTTATTAGGAAAAATACATTTTTTCGTATTAATAACCTTTCAAAACACATCACCTTTATAAAGGATGAAATTCGTGTTAAGAAAATTGAATAGACATTAGAAACCCCGAAGATGGTTACTAAGATAGCCAAACTTTGCGAGAATTTTGAAAAAGAAATATGTTCAGATTTTCCTAATGGATTTTGGGAACGCAAGAAACATATCGTTTCCCTACCATACATTGATGGATTTAGTGAACATGCTATTTTTACCAAAGCAAGGCCTATTCAAAAGAATCATGACATGATTGAATTTTGCAAGAAAGAGATCGACACTCTTTTACAAAATAAGATCATCAGGGTTTCTAAATCTCCTTGGAGCTGTTCTGCTTTCTACGTTAATAATTACGCCGAGAAAGAAAGAGAAGCACCAAGACTGGTGATCAATTACAAACCTTTCAACTCCATTTTAAAATAGGTCAAGTATCCCATACCTAACAAATGTGACCTTTTGAAAAGGACTTTTAAAGCTAATGTCTCTAACAAATTTGATATGAAATTGGGATTTTGGCAAATATAAATTTCTGTAAATGATAAATATAAATTGCTTTCAACATCCCATTTGGACAGTATGAATGGAATGTAATACCTTTTGGGTTGAAGATTGCCGTTTCGGAATTTCAAAATATAATGAATTCCATTTTTAATAATTACTCTTATATGTATTGTATTGTTTATATTGATGATGTATTAATCTTTTCTGAGAACATTGATTCTCACTTTAAACATCTTAATACACTTTTTCAAATTGTTAAGAAAAATGGTTTAGTAGTTAGTGCCAAGAAAATAGTTCTTTTCCAAACTACTATCAGATTTTTAGGTCATGATCTTTATCAAGGAACCTATAAACCTATTTGCAGGGCCATCGAGTTCTCATCCAAGTTTCCTAACTAAATTCGTGATAAAACCTAGCTCCATAGATTTCTAGGGAGTTTGAATTACGTTGCTGATTTTATTCCCAAAGTCAGACATGTTTGCAAGCCCTTGTACAAAAGACTCAGAAAGAATCCAGTCCTTTGGAGTTCTGAACAAACCCAGGCTGTAATACAAGTCAAAGCCTTAGTTCAAAACATTCCATGTTTAGGAATTCCTTACCCCAATGCTTTTATGATTGTTGAAACTGACGCATCTGATGCAGGTTATGGAGGCATTCTTAAACAAAGAGTAGATCCTGAATCTACATAACAACTTGTTCGGTTTACATCCAGAATCTGTAATTTCGCTCAAAAAAAATTATTCAACTATGAAAAAAGAGATTTTGGCTATAGTGCTATGTATCACTAAATTCCACAATAATCTTATCAACAAAGAGTTTTTATTAAGATTAGATTGTAAATCTGCAGAATAATCTTATCAACAAAGAGTTTTTATTAAGATTAGATTGTAAATCTGCAGAAGAAATTTTACAAAAAGATGTTACAAATGTTGTTCCAAAACAAATCTTTGCTAGATGGCAAACTCTACTATCTAGTTTTGATTTTAAAATTGATTTTATAATGGGAAAAGAAAATTCTCTTCCAGATTTCCTAACCCGTGAATTTTTATAGGGTAAGCATGAGGCCTTTTAAGCCAACCACTCCTGCCAAAGGAGAAAATCTCCCTCGTGAAAAAATGGTCAGACCATTTTTCAATCCACCTTTAGCTCTAACAAAAAGCTGAATCCTCATCAAGGCTAGAACTTCCTTTCATGAACAAGTTCATCGCCTTAGCAGATTATCCACGGCTACCTTGCCCTTCTCAACCAAAGCTCCCAAAGCTTCCTTACCCCCTACAACCAAAGGTGATCAACCTTAGACCTTCAAAACCCTTTGATCAGGGAGTATCTTCCAGCACCATCCAAACCAAAGAAAGTTATGCCATGAAAGCACCTAAACCTTTCGCACAAGCGGTTAATCCTAAATTAACCAAAACCAATACCGAAACCCCAAAAGAAGAATCTTTTGACTTTGTTGTTTCATAGGTACTACCAATCATGACACTCAACAAGGAATACAATAACGCTGGTATAAAACATCTTATCAGATCTTGCTATACCGATTCCAATTTCGTGGATACAGATAATTCACTCAAGACGAAGCTATTCTTAGTGACACAGACTCAGTAGAGATTGAACATTCTAGGGATGCTAATAACCCAGCAGCTATCCAATATTCAAGATTTACTATCAAGAAAATCTTGGATCCCTTTGAATGGTTTGCATATCATCTACACACCCCTATTGCACTTTCTATTATGCATAGGCCTCAGACCTATAATTGGTATGACTACAAGTCAGCTTGGATGAACTTCTTATTCTTAAGGCCAAGACACACTTGGTTTGTAAACTATAGTCCAAGCATCATGAAGGCCATCATTCCAAGATGGTTTTATGAATGGTGAAATTTATTCAGAGGAATGAAAGAGATTCTTCCCCAACAATTTCTCAATCAATTTGACAAGTTTCAAATTAAGAAAGAAATTAGTACATTATCAGAGCATATAAAATTATGCAAGTTTTATATCCAGAAAAGGATATCATATATTATTTCTTGGAATTTTTCTAAGAATGAGATTGATCGTATCTAATATCTGTGTAAGCAGATTCAAGTTAAAGGTTGGGTTCCCAAACAACCTTCAGTCAAAACCCAAGTTCAAAACCCAACCAGTTCATCATCCAAAGGATCATCGAAAGCTGCACTCAAGAAGAAGTTGCAGGATGCTATAAATAATCTAGAAAAATATGATGATCAACAAATCATGAAGATGATTGAAGACGCCACTTCCACAAAAAGCAGCAGCGAAGACAATGGAGATATGTGTAATCCCAAAGGATTGGCTTTGGCTTACATGGATCCTAATTATGAATAAGAAAAGACTTCTTTGGAAAAGTAGAGGCAAAACTGGAATTACTTTTTCCAAAGTAAAGTATTTCATTATTCTAATTTGGCGTTCACCAAGAAGCTAAAGGACAATAATTTGATAAAAGCAATATCCACTATCTCAGAAGATAAAAAAGATTTTCATTTGCCACTCCAGTCAAAAGGAAGTAGGTCCCCATGTTTCCCACTATGAAAAAGATATCTCCACTATAAAAGAGATTCCTACTCATGTGTCGGCAACATCTTAACTATACACATGTACGTTTGAGATGTGAAGCTCTTTTCATTTTCTTCTATATAAGGAGACTTCTTTCATTTGTAAGAGGCATTAGAAAATTTAGCAAACTCTAAATCACTTTGAAATCCTCTCTCTCTAATGTATTCTATGGTTCAAGTTATGCTATAAACTTCAATTTCTTGTAAGTTTTTCCAAGAATAATATCTTTATTGATATCTTCTGTAATTACATAATCATCTGTTAAACAAATTCCATTATTGCAAATATGATCTTTGGAAAGCTTATAATTAATTTTCAAAAGTTCTCCTGTAGCGGAGTATAATTTTGAAGTACTTTTTTGCAAACACTTCATAGGGACTATACCTTTTACTACACAGTTTTGATCTGCACCATTGTCAACCAAATCAATTTTAAAATGGATCAGGTATCCTATACCTAACAAACGTGACCTTTTGAAAAGGACTTTTAAAGCTAATGTCTACAGCAAATTTGATATGAAATAATAAAATTTAGCTAACTCTAAATCACTCTGAAATCCTTTCTCTCTCATGTATTTTATGGTTCAAGTTATGCAATAAACTTCAATTTCTTGTAAGTTTTTCTCTTATAATTCCGCAATACTATAGAGTACATAGAAAGAGAGAGGATTTCATCGTGATTTAGAGTAAGCTAAATTTTCTGATGCCTCTAACAAATGATAGATGTCTCCTTATATAGGAGAAAATGAAAAGAGCTTTATATCTTAGACATACACGTGTATGGTTAAGATGTTGCCAACACTTGAGTGGGATTGAGTGGGAATCTCTTTTATAGTGGAGATATCTTTTTCGTAATGGGAAACATGGGGACCTACTTCCTTTTGACTGGAGTGGCAAATGAGAATCTTCTTTTTATCTTCTGAGATAATGGATATTGCTTTTATCAAATTATTGTCCTTTAGCTTCTCGATGGACGCCAAATTAGAATAATGAAATACTTTACTTTGGAAAAAGTAATTCCGGCTTTGCCTATACTTTACCAAAGAAGTCTTTTCTTATTCATAGTTGGGATCCATGTAAGCCAAAGCCAATCCTTTGGGATTACACATATCTCTATTATCTTCGCTGTTACTTTCTGTTGAAGCTGTATCTTCAATCATTTTCATGATTTGATCTTCATCATATTTTTTCAAATTTTCTAACTCATCTTTCAATTTCTTTCTGAGTGCAGTTTTGGAAGAACTCTTTGAAGAATTTGATGAACTGTCTTTGTCACGAGACTGCACTTTAGTATTAGGTTGTTTGGGGGCCCAACCTTTAACCTGGATTTGGTTACACAAATATTGGATACGATCAATATTATTCTTAGAAAAATTCCAAGTGATAATATATGATATTCTTTTTTAAATATAATATTTGCATAGTTTGATATGCTTAGGTAAAGTGGTAATTTCTTCCTTGATCCAAAATTCTTCAAACCTGTTGAGAAATTGCTGGGGAAGAACTTCCTTGGTTCCTCCAAATAAATTCCAGCATTCGTAAAACCATTTTGGAATTATGGCTTTAACAATGCTAGGGCTGTATTTTATAAACCAAGTGTGTCTTGGTCTTAGATAAAAAAAATTCATCCATGCTGCCTTATAATCATACCAATTATAAGTTTGTGGACGATGAGCTACTGATAACACAATTGGAGTATGTAAATGGTCTGGAAACCATTCAAACTGATCCAAGATTCTCTTAATAGTAAACCTTGAATATTTAATAATAGAGGGATTTTTCTCATCCCTGGAATGCTCGATCTCAATAGAATCAGTATCAACAAGAATGGCTTCATAGAATCTTCTTGTCTTGCGTGGATTGTCAGTATCCACAAAATTTGAGTCTATATAGCAAGGTTTGAATAGCTGCTGTATATCAATGTTGCCATATTTCTTGTTTAATGCCATTATTGGCAATACCTGTGAAGTCACAAAATCAAAAGATTCTTCTTTTGGGTTAGGGATTTTGGGAATATTTTTTGTTAACTCTGGGTTAACTGCTTGGGCAAATGATTCTGGAGTTTTCATTTTATAACTCTATTTTGATTGAATGTAACTGGAAGATGCTCCTTTGTCTAATGGGTTTGTTGGTCTAAGGTTGATCAGTTTGGTTGGGGCAGACAAAGTAGCTTTAGAGGTTGAGTTGGTGTTGGAGAAGGGAGTTTTGGAAATTCGGCTAGAACTGAAAATTTGTTTTGAAAAGGGGCCGTAGACCTCTGTGAATATTCTTGTTTTGGAAGTAATTGTGGAAGGGTAAATGGTCTAGCCATTTTTGCTTTTGGGAGATCTTCTTTAAAAGGAGTGACCAGTTTAAATGGCCTCATTTTTACCCTGCAAAAATTCACGTGTTAGAAAATCAGGAAGAGAATTTTCTTCTCCTTTAATAAAATCAATTTTAAAATCAAAGCTAGATAGTAGAGCTTGCCATGTAGCAAAGATTTGTTTCAAAACCAAATTTTTAACATCCTTTTGTAAGATTTCGTTAGCAAATTTACAATCTACTCTTAGTAAAAATTATTTGTTTATAAGATCATCTTGGAATTTAGTGATACATAACACTATAGCCAAAATCTCCTTCTTTACAGTCCAGATTCCGAATGTAAAATGAACAAGTTGTTTTGTAGATTCAAGATCTACTTTTTATTTAAGGATGCCTCCATAACCTGCATCAAATGCGTCAGTTTCGACAATCATAAAAGCATTAGGATTGGGAATTCCTAAACATGGGATATTTTGAACTAAGTCTTTGACACGAACGAAAACCTCAGTTTGTTCAAGGAATGGGATTGTTTTTGAGTCTTTTATAAAAAGGCTCGCACACCTGTCTGACTTTTGGAATAAAATCATCAACATAATTCAAACTTTCTAGAAATCACTGAAGCTGAGTTTTATTAGGAATTTCGTTAGAAAACTTGGATGAGAACTCGATGGCCCTCGAAATAGGTTTAGAGGTTACTTGATAAAGATCATGACCTGAAAATCTGATAGTAGTTTGAAAAAGAACCATTATCTTAGCACTAACTACTAAACCATTATTTTTAACAATCTTAAAGAATGTATTAAGATGTTTTAAGTGAGAATCAATGTTCTCAGAAAAGATTAATACGTCATCAATATAAACAATTGATATGTAAGAATAATCATTAAAAATGGAATTCATTATATTTTGAAATTTTGAAGGGGCGTTCTTTAACCCAAAAGGAATTACGTTCCATTCATACTGTCCAAACGAGACGCTGAAAGCAGATTAATATTTATCATTTTTCAAAAATTTGAATTTGCCAAAATCTTGATTTCGTATCAAATTTTCTGTAGACATTAGCTTTAAAAGTCCTTTTCAAAAGGTCACGTTTGTTAGGTATAGGACACCTGATCCATTTTAAAACAGAATTAAGAGGTTTATAGTTAATCACCAATCTTGGTGCTCCTCTTTCTTTCTCAGCATTATTATTAACGTAGAAAGCAGAAAGCTCCAAGGCGACTTAGAAACCCTGATGATTTTGTTTTGTAAAAGATTGTCTATCTCTTTCTTACGAAATTCCATCATTTCATGATTCATTTGAATAGACCTCACTTTAGTTGAAATAGCCTGTTCATTGAATTCATCAATGTATGGTAGGGAAACGATATATTTCTTGCGTTCCCAAAATGCATTAGGAAAATCTGAACATATTTCTTTTTCAAAATTCTCGCGAAGTTTGGCTGTCTTAGTAATCATCTACGGGGTTTTTAAAATCTGTTCGATTTTGTTAACAAGAACTTCATCCTTTAAAAAGGTGATATGCTGAGAAAGGTTATTAATACGAAAAACAGTGTTTTTTCTAATAAAATCACTTTCATCTTGTGAAAGAGTTTTAACAATAGGAAAATGTAAATCTTTTCTAAGAATAGTAGTATTAATACTATTTAAATCAATATAAAAAGGTTTTATCTTAGTGATAAAAGGTATCCCAAGTATAATATCTTCATTGATATCTTCAGTAATTACGAAATCATTTGTTAAACAAATTCCATTGTTACAAATATGAGTTTTAGAAGGCTTATAATTAATTTTCAATATTTCTCCTGTAGTGGAGTATAATTTTGAAGTACTTTTTTGCAAATACTTCGTAAGGACTATACCTTTTACTATGCAGTTTTGATTTGCACCACTGTCAAGCAAAACAATTTTGTTAATAACAAAATGTTTATTGACTACAATTTTAACTAGAATATGATGACTCTGAGGTCTTATTGAAGATATTATCATTACTCCTGGTGCTACTGAGGTAGAAGGATTATTATCGGTATTGGTGACAATGGGTTCCACCAAATGCTCATTGTTGATTGACTCAATGTCATCTTCTTGAGTAGATTCATGTCCTGAATCCTGCTCCTGCAAAATGGTCTTCTTGAGAACCAGGTCAGTAAGGACATCCATTTTGACTTTTCCTATTCTAGATCTAATATATTTAATTTCTTCATTGAGATTAGACACCATAGGCGAAGATCTGAGATAGTTGGTTCAATTTGTTTTTCTGAATGATTCATAATCTGCTTCATGCTGAAGGGTTCAACAACTGGACGGGATTTAGGTTTGTTTGTGTTGAGGATGATGTTTTTGAGTTTTAGGAGAAAATGATTCCTAGACTCATCATCAGCTATGTGCTGAATAACATCAAATAGAGCTTCTTTCGAATAGTATGAAAGAACTCTGATGGTCTAATTATTATCACAAGTACAAAATGCCTCAGTACAGGTACTATCTTTTCCTGATTGGCTTTCGTCTGATTCATAGTCAAGATCAATGTCTTCATCATCGCTGTATTCATCAGATGTACCTGAAGATTCAGAAAAAGGTCCATCAAGTATAGCTAAAAGCTTACCTTTAGTTTCATCATCTATGCCAAGAATATTAATCTTTTTCTTCTTAGTCTATGATCGACATTCATTTGCTTTGTGAACTGTCTTACCACAAGTCCAACAGACATCTGTTTGGAATCTCTAGGTCTCTTGGACCTTTTTTTCTTAGTTCTCGAAGAATCCTCTCTTCTTCGAGATTTCTTTCTTTGAGATTTCTTTTATTTTTTATCCTTCTTCACTTTGTCAGATGGAGTATTAAATCCAAAATCTCTACAAAAGCTTCCAAGCTCTCGTCTTGAAGACGATTGTTCTTTGTTAAACTGATTCTTAAGTTTGATGTCAGTGCAAAGTTCTAATCCTACAATATTAATGGTGCTTACCAAATTACCATATGTTATACTGCTATAGGGAGTATGACCGTCATTGCGATCATGTATTTTAGTCCTTACTTTGTCAGCAAAGAGCGGAGGAAGTCCGCTGATGAAGCATTCCTTCCAAAAATCTAGGTGGCAATCCGAACGAAGCATGACTTTATTGAGGAAATCATCCTCATAATGGATAAAACTGTCTAAGTTTGGACAACTGAGATTATTCAGGATTTGGAGACTTCTATCCTGAATTAGCTTTGGTTCACCAATGAAATGCTTTGCAATGTGATAAAGCAAAGTAGCACAAGCATCTTCTCTCGTGATGGCTATTTCCTTCAACCTTTACAACTGTTTTTGTTGCTGTGGCATTAATGATGAGCTGCTTGGTATCATCTTTGCAGTAGTTATCCCACAAATATTTTAACATGCCGCTAAAACCTGCAGCAATCATAGTAGCAACTTTCTTATCTGCTGATCCTTTCATTTTGTAAGTAGTAATGGCAACTCCCATCTCGTGAAGCTTGTTGTATATTTGATGTTCTGCAAGACCATCAATATTTTATTTGGTAATGCTTCTTCCTTAATGAGAAGAAATGGATAAGAAGGCATTTTCCTCATACTGCAAATCTGGGAAAGAGGGACGACAATGATAATTTTTCCGGTTATGGAATCTATCGTTGGATAAGTTTTGGAAAAGGATTTCTTTATCCTGAGTGGTTGAGACAGATTTCTACTGAAGGGTAGAAACCTTGTTTTGGGTTTTTTCTTCCTTTTAAGAGACTTTGAAATTGGTAAGTTGTTCATTGGTTTTGTTAATGAGATTATTTCCTGAGATTTAAAAAGTCTCTGAAAGTTTAAGGAATTTTTCTTTAGAAAATTTGGGTAATTTGTATCCTGGGTTAGGTTCAATTTCATGATTGGATGTAGTAGAAGCCAGGATAGGTCTTCCACTAAAAATACGTTTTGTATCTTTTATTTGTTTAGAGATAACATGAAAAATTTGGTTTGAGTAGTTATTTTGTTCTACTACTCGGTCAATGTCTGCAATGGTGAGTATAGTACTAGTCTTTTCACTTTTCTCTTTGAATGAAGAGGCTTTGATCACTGTTCCTACAATAGGAATGTTAATACCTTCTAAAGGAGGAGTAACATATGCAACAATTTTATTAGAAGTAGTATACCATTTATTAATGATAACCTGTAGTGACTCGATTTGATTCTCGATCTTACCAGTCATCTCAAACCATTTAAAGAATTTGATTTCACAACCTATTTTTTCCATATCTTTCATCTAAGAATCTCTAAAGGATTCTCTTTATTTAAGAGTATAGGTAGCAACATACCATTTTCTCTTAGTGTGGTTGTCCGGATGAGTCCATATCTTGTGCAATACATCAGATCTGGGAATAAGGATTTCGTTAAAATACGATCAAATGATACCAAAATCGGTGGGGGAAGTTAAAGGGTTTCTTGATAGAAAATTCAATTTTGGGCACTGTTTAGGGGTTCATTTGTTAATATAATTTCTTATTTAGGTTCTAGGGTAGTTAATATACTATGATATGCTGAAATTCTATCAAAGATGGGGATTTTGGGATGAAGATACGCCATGATCGCGCATGGTGTTTGTCCTTGATGAAAGGTGCTCTAGCGACCTTTGTCCCACTATGGCGGTCTCCTTCATCCCATCGTGGTGGGATCTTGGCTACTGTGGCAGGACTGGGGAAACAGTAGCTTGGGTCCCCCTTTTAAGGCTCAAAAAATTTATTCCCCCTTACCCAGCTAATGTCTGGTCCCATCGAGTACTAACATATATTTTTTGACTTTTACAGGCTTCTCTAAATGGCTGGTGGTAGCGAGGAAAATCTACCTTTCGTTCAATTTCTCGATGTAGCCAATTGAGAGAGGCACCATGATTACCAGAATAACAAATTTTGCTGCAAAAGAGGTTTTTTCTTACTCAAGCAAGAGGAGAAAGAGCCTAACTTTTATGCTCGTCTAATAGAGTTTGGATGGGCTCCATTGACTGAGGCCCCCCTGCCCCACGTGCCGACTAGGTGAGGGAGTTTTATGATAGTCTGCCCACCGTCCGCTGGGATGACCCTCACCCTATCATCTGTATTCGGGGAGTTGTCATCCCCCTGAATGCTATGCCATAAATGACGTGCTAGAGTTGCCCGAGGTCTCAAATGTGGAGTACGATGCCAAGCTGAGGGACATAGATCTAGGCTGGCTAAGGGATACACTGGTGGAGCCTGCACGCTAGGACATGATCTATTTACCTACTTTCGAGGGTATACTAGCGTGGACTGGTCACCGGATGCTAAGAGGTGGCTTTACTCGATCACTAGGAGAATTTGCTCATCGGACAAGTGCACAGATGTGACATTTCTTCGGGCCTTGGTGGTGGCATGTGTGGTGCAGGTCATTGAGCTGAATATGGGGGCGCACATTATTTTAGAGTGGAAGATATTCTACCGAGGAAACAAGAAGGCCTTCTTCCTACCCGGGCTCGTGACTGTGCTGTGTAAATAGGCAGGGGTTCCCCTCTTAGATACAGATAAGGTACTTTCTATGAATCCCCCCTTCACCCCCATTTGGTTAGACATACTCTACTTCTCATAAGAAAAAGAGGAGGACGGACAGGGCCACCAGTAGTCAGGCAGCTGCAGAGTCGGACGATGAGGGAGGCGACGATAGTCATTCCACCAGGTCCCAGCCCCCACTCTCAGGTGCACAGGAGATTGGGGCGCTGCTTTTCTAACACCACTCTAATTCCCCCTAGCACTGCCCTAGAGCTTGAGATGCTCCATCGCAACCTGCGCCAGGAGAGAAGGAAGGGTCTAGGGAGGGACCATCTGATGGTACAAATATGGAAGGTGGTGAAGATCATGCTCACTTGTATTTGCCCCGGACAAGAGATTCCCATAGTCTAGAAGAGAGATTTCCAGCATTTCTCTTGCATGGGTAAGGCTGTGATAGGCCTGGTGCCCTCGGAGGATCTAGACTTTGACGATGACACCTCCCAGTCCCACAGGGTTCTTAATTTGGTTATTTGCCCTTCTTACTTGTAATTTAGAACAAGATTTCCTTTTATCTTTTCATCTTTTCTTATGTTTTTGTAGCACTTGGATGCTGGTTTCTAGTTGTTTTTCATAGTACATAATCAATTTCTAAGTTTTATAATCTATTCTTGATTTACTGAACACATAAAGAATTGAAGGGGTTAGCCAAGATACCATTTGGGGTTTATTTGGGTAACTTGGGAAAACAGAGGAGGTAGGTTGAGGTTCTGCATTGCCCCGTCCCACCCTGGCGGGAGAAATCCCACTCTGGCAGTCTCACCCTAGCGGGAATAATCCCACCCTCGCGGCTCAGACGGAACCAAAACCCAGAAATAATTTTTTCTGGGTGTTTTTCTCTTTTCTAAATTCCACAAAGGTTCCAAGCTTTACTTAGCACTTTTAGAATAATCATCGTAGCTAGGATAATTATTGGCTACCCTGAGTCAAACGCAATGATACCCAACCCAACTCATTCTCCTTAATTCAACACTACAACCCACATATCCCCAAGATACACCCAGACACTCACATGATTATTAGTCAAGAATAAGACATGTACAACTTTAGTTTACGAATCACCTCATGACTCATCAAGGCCCTAGCCTCAAACTTAGTCAAGACCTTCATTTCACCACGAATTTCACGATACTCAAGCATTTACAACTTACGTAACATCAACTACTAGGCCAACATATCCCACATATCTATGTTCAAACACACATTTATTGTGCACCTGATAAAATCATCACATTCAAGCAATTACAACTTCACATTCGCATTTCATTCCGACAATAAGAAGCACACATTCACAGTTTCGCATCCATGGATGACCATTTCCCATCGTCTATGCAATTACGCAACCCTTTAGGCCAGATACCTATTAGAACTTTCTCAGTTCCAATTTGCTTTGCTTGTGGCCCCTTAGTCGTGACCACGACGTCCGGTTCACTTTGTTGAGATACCAATAGAAATCGGGAGTTACCAATTGGAATCAACTCATACCACAAGAAACATGCACATGAAAGGAGAGAAAAAAGGTGAAACGACTTCCTAGAATGCTTCCTAGCCTCCTATAGAGTAAATGTGGACGTCAACACAACAATCTGAAAGAGTCTTGTTGACATTTTGCTCTTGTATTGGGAGATCGGTAACCTAGGCTTTGATACTAATTTTTCACGACCCAACTCACCGGGCCGTGCGGGCACCTACATACTAACATCTAAGCAAGAGAACCCTCATATCCAAATAGTTAAAATATGCAGACATTTAAAGAAACAGAGATGAATGAAATAATATGTTTTTATAAATAAGAACTTTTAGAACAATCTCGGTTATGACTTGTAAAGTAACACCCCCCCTTAAGGATATATTCTAATCAAGTACAAACGCTACTAAGAATACAAGCGACATGATAATGAAAAGACACAACTTGTCACGCCTCAAATTCTATTAGGACGGACAGGCACCCAATGCCCTAAAGGCCCGAGAGAACCAACATGTAACATGTGCTTACTATGCATATAACTATGGTAATCTTAAAGATGTGACAAGTTCACATAGGATGCGTTGATACGAACCAACATAAGTAGACCCAAAACTTACACACAAGACTTGGCCGTTGAAGCTACAACTTGTTAAGAAACAAGACGCGACTGAACTATACACATTAGTCTTCAAAGCCTTTAAAAGGTAGAAAACCATAGTTTAGGGTGGGACAAGGCCCTGCCTTACCCTTAACTGTCATATAGAAACAAAATAGGTGAAGATGACTCGATAAGCCCCGAATCAACCTGGAGCTTCACCAATAGCAGGTGAGTACCTGTGCTCTCACAAACGAGGTCTACTGGTTGGAGTACATGTGCCTGCAGCATGAAATGCAGCGTCCCCATAAGGGAGGTCAGCACAAAAAAATGTACTAAATATGTAAGGCAATAACATATGTAAAACAAGGCTCAAATGACATCAAGTATCCGTATGTAAGTGCATAGATCGGAATACGACCACCGTTGTTAATCTTGTGGGGTCATGTATGTTGCATTCATTTCATTACTTTTCTGTGTGTTATGATCTTTTATAAGGGATGTGATACAAATGACCAGCTAATTAATGGTAGAAGAGGATGACCCATGTTAGGCATTTTAACCCCTGGGATGTTGTTCCTCATTATTATAAAAATTGGGATCAACCCATGCTAGGCTTTCGCCTCTGAGCTACCACCCTTCTATACCAATTGGGATCGGCCCATGCTAGGATTTCACCCCTGAGCAGCCATCCTACTATACCAATTGGGATCGACCGCTAGGCTTTTGCCCCTGGGCTGCCACCCATAATGATACATATTGCTTCACTTAGATTCTTTATTCTTTGAGATTGTTGTTTGGTGGTCATAATCATTTTGGATATTTGGAACTACGGACCAATACTAGAGACATGAAAATAATACTTCAAGATAGTAACAATGACATAAAGGAGCTACGTAATATCAATGCATTACTTGTGAACTTAAATGACACAACTGACTTCAATTGACTAAGAGGAGATTTCACCAAGATTTCTTTTGCAAATACTATTTCTATAACAACACATAGGAGGATAATTACACAAATATAGAGTAATGAACATATAATGAGGTATTTCTACACACTAAGGAGAGGGGGACAACATTGTTAGCTATTCGGAGATCCTACGCTACTACTATGTTTCCTTTACTAGGAATAGAACTTAGGAACTTCACTTCATTGTTATTCATCGCAAATATCAGATTTCATGCCAAGGAATATGAAATTGAATAGCCTTACATACCTTATTTTCTGACCAGTATAACTATCACGATTCAACCTCTCTTTTTGTTGCTAATCTACAATATAAATCATGATTAATCTAATGTTAGCAGCTAATCACATTAAGGCCCTTCAAAAACAATAGCAAAACATTTGACGGAAAGTAGGCCCATACAACCCTTACACAAATGGCGAACCACCACACCCTTCTTCTATACATTAATACAACTTCATAAATCCTTTGGCAAGATACCCTAGCTGCCCCAATAATAATATACATAAGGCAACCACTATCAATCCCCAAAAATCTTTCAGCATAATAGGAGAATGTTGAACTCAAGGATTTATAACCATCCATGAGTTCTTGACAAATATATACAAAATTCTCCACCCCAAACATGTATTTAAAGAGAGGAAAAAATGGGCATTAGCCTTACCTTAGTTTCCTTTAAATTTATCCTCTAAACTTTTTCTTCAAGAACTGAAGCTCTCCTTCAAACTTTTACTTGGAAAAGGGGACAATATTCAAGAACCCTAAGTTGTTTTACAACTATTGTATTAATCCAAGAAAGACCAAGATAGAAACTTAATAAATCTGAAATTTTGCAAATTAAAAATGAAGCAAAAGATCTGATCTTTATCCCTTTAAAAAGAATGTGCATTGGCCGACTTTGTTGGCTAATTTTGAGCCATATATTGTCAAGTTGATGACCCACCTACTTAACCTTTTAACTTGGGCCTTTGTGACTTTAACACTTGTTGGTTCTTGCTACCAATTATCCCTCTATTTTTCACTTGGGCCTTTTCTGGACTTAAGAATATTGGGCCTTGGTTGTCTATTTTCCCTTTATGCTTCTATTCAAGTTAGACCAGATTAATGCAAGTAGGTGGTAGTGTACTTGGTCCAATTACATGGTCAAAAGAGTCTTAGTAGGTGATTCACCTACTTGGTCCTTTGGGTTGGTCAATAAATCAAAGTAGGTGACGCACCTACTTGTCACCTACTAGCTTAGTCAAGTCTTTGTAGGTGATGCACCTACTTGGTCATTTGTGCTGGTCAATAAGTCAAAGTAGGTGATGCACCTACTTGTCACCTTTTAGCTTAGTTAAGTCAAGCAAGCAACTCACTTATTTAATTTCATTTTGATAAATATTACTTCCTTTTGCTTTAGCTCAACACTTCACCTTAAACTTAAAGCTTAAATACAACCTTACTGTCTCGAGTTTAAATACTTCCGTTGGATGTAACTTGCAGTACACAAGCTGAAATGTGCAAGGCATCACATAACCTTCCACGCTAGTATAAACCAACACCAACCATATAAGAAACATGGTCCCTCACCTATACTATAAAGCTATGTCAAGTATCACAAGAATAGAGCAAGCATATGCATAATACGGGTTGTTACATCCTTCCCCGCTTAAAACATTCATCCTCGAATGTTAGGATGGTTGTCCAACCCAAACAAGTTCAAGCCTAAATTAGTACTACTATTAATCACACAATACATATAGATTTATACTTACTTGTCAATGCTTCAACTAAGAATTTTCATCCCTCTTATCGATCTGAAAGAGATGAGGATACTTCAATTTCATTGCTTCTTCCGTTTCCCATGTAACTTCTTCTATTTGTTGGTTCCTCCATACTACTTTTATAGAAGCTACCTCTTTATTCCTTAACCTCTTAACTTGTCGATCTAGAATAGCAATGGGTACTTCTTCATAAGCGAGATCTCCCGTAACTTGTACATCTTCAGTAGGAATAATACGAGATGGGTCACCTATGCACTTCCAAAGCATCAAGATGTGAAACACCGGATGAACTGATGAAACCTCTTGTGGTAACTCTAACTCATAGGCTACTTGGTCAACTCTTCGAATAATCTTATATGGCCCTGTAGCGGGGACTCAACTTTCCCTTTTTCCAAACCTCATTACCCCTTTCATTGGAGACACCTTCAAGAACACCTAATCTCCTACATAAAATTCTAGTTCTCTCCTTCTGACATTCGTATATGATTTATATTGACTTTGAGCTGTTTCTAGTCGCTGCTATATCACTTCAAATTTTTCCATAGCTTGATGAACAATATCTGGCCCAAGTAAGGCAGTTTCACCTATTTCGAACCAGCCAATTGGGGATCTACACTCTCCCATATAAAGCTTCATAAGGTGCCATTTGGATACTAGAATGGTAGCTATTGTTATAAGTGAATTCAACCAGTTGTAGATGATCATCCCAGCTACCCTTGAAGTCTAATGTACAAGCTCACAACATATCCTCAAGTGTTTGAATTGTACGTTCTGCCTGACCATTCACTTGAGGGTGAAAAGCTATACTTAAATTCACTTGTGTTCCCAAACTCTTCTAAAATGACTTCCAAAAAATTTGCAGTGAATTGAGTTCCACTATCATATATTATAGAGATTGGCACTCCATGTATTCAAACCATCTTTTAAATATACAACCTTGCATACTCTTCGGCTGTATAAGTAGTCTTCACCGACAAGAAATGTACTAATTTGGTGAGTCTGTCAACTATTACCCATATGGAATCAAACTTGTGAAATGAGCAAGGAAAGCTAGTGACAAAATCCATGTTGATCGTGTCCCACTTCCAAATTGGAAGTTCTATACACTGCATATATCCTCTGGGCTTTTGGTCCTCTATTTTAACTTATCGACAATTTGGACATTGAGCCACAAATTCCGCAATGCTCTTTTTCATGTCACCCCACCTATACATTTCTTTCAAAGTCATGATACATTTTAGTAGACCCTAGATGGACATAATATGTTGAATGATGTGCTTTCATCATAATCCTCTTTCTTAATTCATCTACATTAGGTACATAATCTATTTTGAAACCGAAGTACTCTCGTGTGTAAGCTCAAATGCCTTTGTCATACCCTTATGTACATTCTCCTTAAGCTGTAATGGAATAGGATTAATGTACTGCTTCTCTTTCACTTCCACTACTAAAGAGGATTCGCCGCATTTTGCACAATAACCCCTTCGTCTGGAGATTCAAGAAGGCGAACCCCCAAGCTATCTAGTTGACATAGATCCTTAGTTATTCCTTGTCTTTCCATAGACTACCCATAAGTGCTTGTCATTATTTTATGACTTAACGTATCAGCTTCTACATTTGCTTTCTTGGGATGGTACAAAATATCAATATTATAATCTTTTAATAGTCTAGCCATCTTCGCTGCATCAGATTTAGGTCCTTTTGATTAAAGATATATTTCAAGCTCTTGTGATCAATGCATATGTCAACATGAACTCCATACAAGTAGTGGCACCATTTCTTCAAAGCAAACACAACTATTGCTAGCTCTAGATCACGAGTTGGATAATTTTTCTCATGTGGCCGCAGCTGCTTTGAGCCATAAGCTATTACTTTACCATGATGCATCAATAAACATCCTAGGCCTACTCCTGAAGCATCACAATACACCACATACCCTTCTGTTCCTTCTAAAAGCACCAATACATATATAGAAGTTAATTTATTCTTCAACTCTTGGAAGCTTCTTTCACATGCATCGCTCCATTGAAACTTGGTTTCCTTGTGTGTTAGCTTTGTTAAGGGTGCAACAATGGAATAGAATCCTTCAATGAACCTTCTGTAATAACTTGCCAATCCAAGAAAACTACAGATCTCCATAAGGGTTATTGTTCTTGGCTAGTTTTTCACGGCTTCTATCTTTTGAGCATCCACCTTTATTCCTTCGTTAGATACAATATGACCTAAGAATGAAACATATTTCAACCAAAACTCACATTTAAAGAACTTCGCATATAACTTACGATCACGAAAAATTTGTAAAACTCATCGCAAATGATTAATATGGTCGTCTTTCAATCTTGAATACACCAAAATGTTGTCTATGAATACTATCACGAACACATCTAGAAATGGCTTGAATATCCAATTCATCAAATCCATGAAAGCTGCTGGTGCATTTGTTTGCCCGAATGACATGACTAAAAACTCAAAATGATCATACCGTGTTCAGAAAGCTGTCTTGGGAATATCTTTGTCTTTGACCCTCACTTGGTGATACCCGGACCTCAAGTCGATCTTTGAAAAACACTTAGCACCTTGTAACTGATCAAACAAGTCATCAATTCTAGGGAGGGGATATTTTTTCTTAAGCGTTACCTTATTCAAATTTCGGTAATAAATACACATTCTTCACGAGCCATCTTTCTTACGTTCAAATAAAATTGTTGCTCCCATGGGGACATACTGGGCCTAATGAATCCCTTTTCTAACAAATCTTTTAATTGTTCCTTCAACTCTCGTAATTCTACAGGGGCCATTCTATATGGAGGGATGGAGATAGGTTGAGTATCTGGAATAACATCAATACCAAACTCTACTTCTCATTTTGGAGGCAAACCCGAAAGAACTTCAGGAAATACATCAGGAAATTCATTTACCACTAGAATGGATTGAAGAGTTGGTAAATCTGCATCTATATTTTTCACTCTCACTAGATGACATATGTATCCTTTGGACATTATCTCTTGGTGCCACAATATTACCTTTCCATTCAAGGATTGCCTCTTTTGGAAAATGGAAACACACCATCTTAGTTCGGCAATCTACCGTGGCATAACAAGAAGCTAACGAATCCATACCCATTATAACATCAAAATCTACCATTTCTATCTCAAAAAAGTCAGCCAATGTATCACGATCACAAATAGTTACAATGCAATTGCGATAAACCCTTCTAGCTATAATAGACTCACCAATCGGTGTAGACACTTCAAATGGATTCACTAGTAATTCTGGTGTTCTTTTGAACTTACTATTAATTAATGGAGTAACATATGACAATGTAGAACCTGGATCGATTATTGCATATGCAATATGTGAAAAGATGGACAAAGTACTTGTAACCACATTCGGTGAAACTTCCAAATTTTGTTGATCCCCTAGACCATATGTGCGATTCTGAATTCCACTAGAACTAGCTTCTCCCCTAGCTCCTCTACTATAACCTATAGGCATCTGTAGTCCCCTACCTAAAGAAGGTGTTGATGAGAATGATTCAACAACTGATCTAGAATGCTGTGCAACACCATCCATGCCCTTTTGAGGACATCTCACTATATGCCCCGGTGTACCACACCAAAAACAAACATCTATCCCAAACCTATATGCACCTAGATGATTTCTTCCACATTGTTTACAAGGCTATCGAGGAGGCCTTGATTGGCTCGTACTTTCCTACTCTTGATGACCCACTATTTGTGAACCTTGGCTTTCACTTCTTTGCCCAAACTGATTGCCCCTAAACCATTGAAATCGTGGTGGAGCACTAGCTGTAGAGTAGAAATATAATGGCCTGTGCGTTCTGTTAAAGAACCAAGGCCTAAATTCACCTTGGGATGGTGTAAAATGCCCCATGGATCTGGCCCTCTTAGAATGCCCTATTTTCGACTCTTGTGTCCTTCTTCTTTGCCTTTGATCCTCCAACTTTTGTGCAAAAGCTTGCATCCTTACTATATCTATATCTTTATTCAATGAAGCAATGGTACTATCTCTAACCAGATATGAATCTAATCTATCCACATATCATGAACTTTATCCTCCATAGTAGCTACTACATTAGGAGCATACCTGGCCAAGGAATTAAATTTGAGACTGTACTCTCTCATGCTCATACATCCTTGGTGGAGATTTAAGAACTGATCCGTACGGGCCTCTCGGATCTCCAATGGCAAATAATGGCCAAGGAATGCCTTTTTGAATAATTTTCACATGGATAAATGTGCATTTGTTCCCATAGATTGTTTCCAAGCTTCATACCACAATATAGCCACATCCTTTAATCTATATGCTGCTAGCTCAAGTTGTTTTTTACCACTTACATGCATAACATCCAAAGTGCATTGGATCTTATCTATAAAGTCTTATGGATCTTCATTCAAATCTGACCCAGTGAATGACGTAGGGTCCAAATTAAGAAAATAACGTATCCGCGTGCCAGTTGCTCTATCTATACCACTATTACCTACAACTGGACCTTCTTGCCTTTGGCCATGGCCAAACAACTATACGAGCTAATAATTGGACTACATTATTTAAATCTTGCTCGGTAGAATTAACTGGGGGTTCTTGAGGTGCAGCTTCCCTCCTTAGATCTTTTGGAGATGGAGTGGTCTGGAAAGTCTGTGATAGAGACTCATCTTGAGCCTCACTTTGAACAGCTTGACTAGGGAGTGGTTGGCTGGTCCCTTCTTGGGCAGCTACATCTACTCGTTTACCTATGTTCTTACTCTTTCTCATAACCGGCATCTTTTCTATAGTAAAACAATTTAGAAGTTATGTATGATTCACCTACAACACTGGTTCTATTGCACGATCTAAGAAATGAAAGAAAAGAGACAACTCCTACATGTCTCGTAGCCTTATGTTTATAATTGTGGTGCACAACACATCCATAAGCAAGACTCTACACAAACACGACGTTGTAGACTTCCTAGGATGACCTACTCTGATACAACTTTTGTCACGCCTCAAATCCAATTAGGATGGACAGGCACCCGATGCCCTAAAGGCTCGAGAAAAACTAACATGTAACATGTGCTTGCTATGCATATAAATATGACAATCTAAAAGATGTGAAAAGTTCACATAGGATGCGTCGATACGAACAAACATAAGTAGACCCAAAACTTATATCCAAGACTTGGTCATTGAGGCCACAACTTGTTAAGAAACAAAACGCAATTGAACTATACACATTAGTCTACAAAGCCTCTAAAAGGTAGAAATCCTTAGTTTAGGGTGGGACAAGGCCCTGCCTTACCCTTAACTATCATACAATAGCAAAATAGTGAAAATGACTTAGTATGCCCCGAATCAACTTAGAGCTTCACCAATAGTAGCTGAGTACCTGTGTTTGTACTAACGAGGTCTACTGGTTGGAGTACCTGTGCCGACAGCATGAAATGCAGCGTCCCTATAAGAGACGTCAGTATGAAAAAATGTACTAAATATGTAAGGCAATAAGATATGTAAACGAAGATCAAATGACATCAAGTATACGTATGTAAGTGCATAGATCAGAATATGACCACCTTTGTTACTCTTGTGGGATCATGTATGTTGCATTCATTTCTTTACTTTGCTGTGTGTTATGATCTTTATAAGGGATATGATACAAATAATCAGCTGATCAGTGGTAGAAGAGGATGACCCGTGCTAGGCATTTTAACCCTTGGGATGCTGTCCTCATAATTACACAAATTGAAATTGGGCCATGCTAGGCTTTCGCCCCTGAGCTGCCACCCTTTTATACCAATTGAGATCGGCCCATGCTAGGCTTTTGCCCCAGGGCTACCACCCATAATTATACAGATTGCTTCACTTAGATTCTTTAATCGTTGAGATTGTTGTTTGGTGGTCATAATCATTTTGGATATTTGGAACTACGGACCTATAGTAGAGACATGAAAATAATACTTTAAGATAGTAACAATGACATAAAGGAGCTATGTAATATCAATGCATTACTTGTGAGCATAAATGACACAGTTGACTTCAATTGACTAAGAGGAGAATTCACCGAGCTTTCTTTTGCAAATACTATTTCTATACCAGCACATAGGAGGATAATTACACAAGTATAAAGTAATGAACTAATGAGGTAATTCTACACACTAAGGAGAGTTGGACAATATTGATAGTTATTTATAGATCGTACGTTGCCACTATGTTTCATTTACTGGGAATAAAACTTACGAACTTCAATTCACTGTTACTTATCGCAAATATCAGATTTCATGCCAAGGAATATGAAATCGAATAGCCTTACATACCTTATTTTCTGACCAATATAACTATCACGATTCAACCTCTTTTTTTGGTGCTAATCTACATATAAGTCACGATTAACCTAATGTTAGCAGCTAATCACATTAAGACCCTCGAAAAACAATAGTGAAACACTTGATGGAAGTAGGCCCATACAACCTTACAAAAATGGTGAACTACCACACCCTTATTCTATACATTAATACAACTTCATACATCCTTTGTCAAGATACCCAAGCTGCCCCCAACAACAATATATATAAGGCAGCCACTATCAATCCCCAAAAATCATTCAGCATAATAGGAGAATATTGAACTCAAGGATTTATAACCATCCATGAGTTCTTGACAAATATATACAAATTTTCCATCCCAAACCTGTATTTAAAGAGAGGCAAAAATGGGCAGTATTCCTCGAGATCCGTTCACAGGCCAACTTCTTCTTCAAAAACCCCAAAAGAAGCAGAAGAAGAAATTTCCATCGCTAAAACAGTGGATAACAACAAAGGTAAGGTAACTGGTGTTGACTTTTTAGGAGATATCCCCAATGTCTTCTATCAAAATCAGTCTACCAGTCCCACTGTGAGTGAAATGGAGCCTCCCCAGACTAAAAAACCGGTTGGCTTTCCATGCTCAAAGCAAGTAAGGTATTTAAACCAAATCCAGATGTCTTACACAAGATGTGGACTCATTCGGATAATCAGACCAAGAGAAAATGGTACGTAGCTACCTATACTGTTAAAGAAAGAGAATCCTTCAGAGATTCTTGGACGAAAGATATGGAAAGAATAGGTTGTGAAATCGAATTCTTTAAATGGTTTGAAATGACTGGTAAGATTGAAAATTAGACCGAGTCTCTATAGGTTATCATCAATAAATGGTATACTACTTCTAATAAGATTTTTGAATCTATTACCCCTCCTCTTGAAGGTATTAACATTCCTATTGTAGGAACAGTTAATAGAGCTTCTCCTTTCAAAGAGAAAAGTGATAAGACTGGTACTATACTCACTACTGCAAATATTGACAGAGTAGCAGAACAAAACATCTATTCAAACCAAATTCTTCATGTAATCTCCAAACAAATTGAAGATACAAAACCTAACTTTAGTGGAAGACCTATCCTGAATTCTACTTCATCCGACCATGATATTGAACAGAACCCAGGATTTAAACTACCAGAATTTTCCAAAGAAAAATTCCCTAAACTTTCAAAGACTTTTGAAATCTAAGGAAATAACCTCATTGACTAAATTAATGAACAACTTACTAAATTCAAAGTCTCTAAACAAGAAGACAAAACCCAAAACAAGCTTTCTACCCTTCAGGAGAAATCTGTTTCAACCACTCTGGATAAAGACATCCTTCTTAAAAATTTATCTAATGATAGATTTCATAACCGAAAAAATTATCATATTCGCCCCTCTTTCCCAGACTTGCAGTATGAGGAAAATGCATTCTTATCAAAATCTTCTCATGAAGGAAGAAGCATTACTGAATGGAATATTGATGGTCTTGCAGAACATCAGATATACAATAAGCTCCATGAAATGGGAGTAGCCATAACTTCTTACAAAATGAGAGGGTCGGTAGATAAAAAAGTTGCTACAATGATTGTTACAGGTTTCACTAGCATGCTAAAACATTGGTGGGATAACTACTGCAAAGAGGAGACTAAGCAACTCATCATTAATGCCACAACAACTGAGACTGTTGTGAAGGTTGAAGGAAACAACCAAAGTACTTCTCAAGTTACTAGAGAAGACGCTTGTGCTACCTTACTTTATCATATCGCTAAGTATTTCATTGGTGAACCAAAACTCTTTCAGGATAGGAGTCTTCAGATCTTGAACAATTTAAGTTGTCCAAACTTAGATAGCTTTATCCATTATAAACATGCATTCCTAAGCAAGGTAATGATTCTTCCAGATTGTCATTTGGATTTTTGGAAAGAACGCTTTATTAGCGATTTACCTCCTCTCTTTGTTGATCCTTGTAAGGACTAAAATTCAAGATCGCAATGACGGTCGCATTCCTTATAGTAGTTTAACATATGGTGATTTGGTAAGCACCATTAATATTGTAGGGTTAGAATTCTGCATAGACATTAAACTTAAGCATTAGCTTAAGAAAGAACAGTCATCTTCAAGATGAGAACTTGGAAGCTTTTGGTTTTATAACTCCACCTGACAAGGTAAAAAGGGATAAAAGAGAAAATAAATCTCATGGAAAGAAATCTCGAAGAAGAGATGATTCTTCAAAACCTAAGAAAAGAAGGTCCAAGAGACCTAGATATTCAAAGACAGATGTTTGTTGGACTTGTGGTAAGACAGGTCACAAAGCAAATGAATGTCGATTACATACTAAGAAGAGAAAGATTAATCTTCTTGTCATAGATGATGAAACTAAAGGTAAGCTTTTAGCTATACTTGATGAAACTTTTTTTGAATCTTTAGGTATATTTGATAAATACAGTGATGACGAAGACATTGATATCAACTATGAATCAGACGAAAGCCAATCAGGAAAAGATTGCACCTGTACTGAGGCATTTTGTACTTCTCATAATACTCAGGCCATCAAAGTTCTTTTAGACCATTCGAAAGAAGCTCTATTTGATGTTATTCAACACATAGCTGATGATGAGGCTAGGAATCGTTTTCTCCTAGAACTCAAAAACATCATCCTCAACATGGACAAACCTAAATCCCGTCTAGTTGTTAAACCCTTCAGTATGAAGCAGATCATGAATCATTTGGATAGACAAGCTAAACCAACTATCTCAGATCTTCGCCATGAAATATCTAATCTCAAAGAAGAGATTAAAGATATCAAATCTCGACTAGGAAAAGTCGAGATGGATGTCCTTACTGAATATGTTCTGAAGAAGACCAATTTATGGAAGCAAGATTCAGGGCATGAATCTACCCAAGATGATGACATTAAGTCTATCAACAATGACCATTTGGTTGAACCATTTGTCAACAATATCGGTAATAATCCTTCTACCTCAGTAGCCCCAGGAGTAACGGTAATATCTTCAATACGACCTCAGAGTCATCATATTCCAGTTAAAATTGTAATTATTAAACATTTTGTTATTAACAAAATTGCTTTGCTTGACAGTGGTGTAGATCGAAACTGCATAGTAAAAGGTATAGTCCATACAAAGTATTTGCAAAAAACTACTTCAAAATTATACTCCGCTACAGGAGAACTTTTGAAAATTAATTATAAGCTTTCTAAAGCTCATATTTGCAATAATGACATTTGTTTAACAAATGATTTTGTAATTACAGAAGATATCAATGAAGATATTATTCTTGGAATACCTTTTATTACTTAGATAAAACCTTTTTATACTGATTTAAATGTTATTAATACTACTATACTTGGAAAAGATTTACATTTCCTTTTGTTAAAACTCTTTCACAAGATGGAAGTGATTTTATTAGGAAATGCAAGATATTTTCATAATGCATTTTGGGAACGCAAGAAACATATCATTTCCCTACCTTACATTGTGGATTCAATGAACATGCTATTTCAACTAAAGCTAGGCCTATTCAAATGAATCATGAAATGATGGAATTTTGTAAGGAAGAGATAGACACTCTTTTACAAAACTAAATCATCACGGTTTCTAAGTCGCTTTGGAGTTGTTCTGCTTCCTACGTTAATAATAATGCTGAGAAAGAAAGAGGAGCACCAAGACTGGTGATTAACTATAAACCACTTAATTCTGTTTTAAAATGGATCAGGTATCCTATACCTAACAAATGTGACCTTTTGAAAAGGACTTTTGAAGCTAATGTCTACAACAAATTTGATATGAAATTAGGATTTTGGCAAATTTAAATTTCTGAAAATGATAAATATAAAACTGCTTTCAATGTCCCGTTTGGACAGTATGAGTGGGACGTAATGCCTTTTGGGTTGAAGAACGCCCCTTCGGAATTTCAAAATATAATGAATTCCATTTTTAATGATTATTCTTACATGTCAATTGTTTATATTGATGACGCATTAATCTTTTTTGAGAACATTGATTCTCACTTTAAACATCTTAATACATTTTTTAATATTGTTAAATATAATGGTTTAGTAGTTAGTGCTAAGAAAATGGTTCTTTTCCAAACTACTATCAGATTTTTAGGTCATGATCTTTATCAAGGAACCTATAAACCTATTTGCAGGGCCATCGAGTTCTCATCCAAGTTTCCTAACGAAATTCCTGATAAAACTCAGCTTTAGAGATTTCTAGGAAGTTTGAATGACATTGATGATTATATTCCAAAAGTCAGATAGGTGTGTAAGCCTTTATATAAAAAACTTAGAAAGAATCCCGTTCCTTGGAGTACTGAACAAACTGAGGCTATTGTTTGTGTCAAAAGCCTTAGTTCAAAATATCCTATGTTTAGGAATTCCCAATCCTAATGCTTTTATGATTGTCGAAATTGACGCAATCGATGCAGGTTATGGAGGCATCCTTATTCCCAAAGTAGATCTTGAATCTATAGAATAACTTGTTCATTTTACATCTGAAATCTAGAATTCCGCTCAGAAAAATTATTCTACAGTAAAGAAGGAGATTTTGGCTATAGTGCTATGTATCACTAAATTCCAAGATGATCTTATAAACAAAGAATTTTTACTTAGAGTATATTGTAAATCTGCTAAAGAAATCTTACAAAAGGATGTTAAAATTTTGGTTTTGAAACATATCTTTGCTAGATGGAAAGCTCGACTATCTAATTTTTATTTTAAAATTGATTTTATTAAAGGAGAAGAAAATTCTCTTTCTGGTTTTCTATCCCGTGAATTGTTGCAGGGTAAAACTGAGGCCGTTTTAACCGGTCACTCCTTCTAAAGAAGATCTCCCAAAAGCAAAAATGGATAGACCATTTACCCTTCCACAATTACTTCTGAAACAAGAAAATTCACAGAGGCCTACAGCCCCTTTTCAAAACAAATTTTCAGTTCTAGCCGAATTTCCAAAACTCCCTTCTCCAACACCAACTCAACCTCCAAAGCTACTTTGTCCACCCCAACCAAAGCTGATCAACCTTAGACCAGCAAACCCATTAGACAAAGGAGCATCTTACAGTTCCACTCAATCAAAAAAGAGTTATGAAATGAAAACTCCAGAATCATTTGCCCAAGAAGTTAACCCAGAGTTAACAATAACTATTCCCAAAATCCCTAACCCAAAAGAAGAATCTTTTGATTTTGTGACTTCACAGGTATTGCCAATAATGACATTAAATAAGGAACATGGCAACATTGATATACAACAGTTAGTCAAACCTTGCTATACAGACTCAAATTTTGTGGATACTAACAATCCACTCAAAAGGTATACGGTTTGTTATACACCTCACGTTCTGGCGATGACTATGAATTCGACTCAGGTTCTAATATCAGTTTATTTGATTCTTCTGATAATGATGATATTCGTGCTAATCCTTGTGATACTTGTCAGGGCCATGATTGCAATTGCAAGGATGACGAAATTTATAAACTTCAATCGCAATTTCAAGATTTTAATATGAACACTATCACTTCTGATAATGTTATTGAACTCTTGAAGGAAGTTATTGATAGCAACCTTCGAGAGAAAATTATTAATTTGGCTACTTCCAATGAAGCTTGTTCAAGTTCTTCAAAACCTTTTGAAAATAAGAAGAGCGATGATTTTGAATATTCGGCTCCTTACTCTTTAAAAGAGGTTGATGATCGAATTTTAAAAAGAAATAATTTTACTACAAAGGATTCTTCTTTCAATGATTTAAAAATTGAAGTTGAGAATTTGAAAAAAGAGATTAAATCTCTCAAACAGAATCAGTTAATTTGGGATCACCATATTACTCAGATTGAGGTTAATAATTTGGAAGAACGATTTTCAAAAAACAAAGGAAAACAAGTTGAAAATGAACCTGTCAATCCTGATGCTGTTAATCCTGATCCTAAACAAGATATGTTTTTAGGAATGATGCGAATTGTAACTGTTTATAAATGGTATATTAAATGTACTATTTTAATTGATAATAGCTTCTCAATTACTAACATTGCCATGATTGATAGCAGTGTAGATGTTAGTTGTATTTAGGAAGGCTTGGTGCTGTCAAAGTATTTTCAAAAAAACTACTCATTTGGTTAAATCTGCCTCTAGACATGCTCTAGATATAGAGTACAAATTGCCTAATGCAAAAATTTGTCATAATAAAGTCTGCATTCTTCACTTCTTCTTTTTGGTTAAAAATTAGCTTTACCCTCCTATTATACTTGAAACTCGTTTCATAAATGCAATTTATACTTTCACAGGAATCGACGCGAAAGGTTTTTCAGTGAATTATAAAGAAAATGCGATAACATATTCTTTTGTTACAGATCTGGTAACCAGGGATACTAATGCTTTTATTAATATGAAGTAGAGTCATATGGACTCTTTACAACTAGAGCTATTTAGTATGAATATATTCGACTCTCTAAAATCTGCTAAAGTAAAGGAAAAAATTTAATTAATTTCTAAGCAGATTGCCATGGATATTTGTGCATATCATCCCAGTGTCATTTGGAATCGAAAGAAGCATATTGTTACTCCTCCTTATGAAGAAGGTTTTTCTGAGGATGATATCCGTACTAAATCTTGGCCCTGCCAAATAAACGCTGAGTTAGTAGAATTCTATAAAACTGAGATTGATAATCTCTTACAAAAGGGTTTGATAAATCTGTCCAAGTCTCCTTGGTCATGCACAACCTTCTATGTTAATAACCCGACTGAGAGGGAATGAGGCATTCCAAGACTGGTTATCAACTATAAACCTCTGAATAAATATTTGAAGTGGATTAGGTATCCTATTCCAAATAAAAAGGATTTATTGTCTAGGTTATACGATGCCAATATATTTTTAAAATTTGATTCAAAATCAGATTATTGGCAAATTCAAATCTTTAAAGAGCATTCTTACATAACTGCTTTAATGTCCCGTTTGGACAATACAAATGGAATGTCATGACTTTTGGTTTGAAAAACGCCCCTTCTGAATTTTAAAAAATGATGAGTGATAATTTTAACCCATATATGGATTTTATTATTATTTATATCAATGACATTCTAGTGTTTTCAAAGACATTTGAAATGAATATCAAGCATCTTGACATTTTCAAAAAGGTTGTGATACAAAATAATTTGGTTATCTCAAAATGCAAAATGAGTTTATTCCAAACAGATGTTCAATTCTTAGGACATCAAATCTGTCAGGGGAAGATTACTCCTATTCAAAAAGGCATTGATTTTACTGACACATTTCTTGATATTATTACAGACAGGACTTAGTTACAGAGATTTCTGGAAAGTTTAAATTATATCTCCCCCTTCTACAAACATCTCTCTAGAGACTTAGCCCCGTTATATGACAAGCTGAAGAAGGATCATAAGTCTCCTTGGATTGAGAATCTTACCAACCTGGTAAAAAAAATCAAGAGGCGAGTACAATCACTGCCATGCTTAGCTCTAGCCAACCCTACTTGACAAGAGATTATTGAGACGGATGCATCCAACATTGGATATGGTGGGATTGTCAAACAGATTAACCCCTATGACAAAAGTGAATACTTGATTAGGTTTAATTCAGGCAAATGGAATGAAGCCTAGAAGAAATATGCGACGGTAGCGCATGAAATGTTAACCATTGTTAAATGCGTTCTAAAATTTTAGAATATTATTCAGATGATTATTTGACAGATTATTTCTTTGAATGATAGCAAAAGAGTGCTACGTTTGCAGGATGGATTCATCTTGGATTCACATTAAAGGAAGAGGAAGGGGAAGAACAACCCCGAGTAGAGGTAATTATGGTAATCCATCATACGGAGCCATAGCCAGTTCATCACAAGGATCGTCATACAAATCCGAATCAAATTCCCCAGTTATACAAGCGGGAAAAAGGACTTTGATCAATAAAAAGACTTCTTCCCAAGAAGAGTCTTCATCCAGTTCGCAGCAATTGGTTAATTTGGAAGATATTCCAAAAGACAGTCCATTGTATGGTCATATGCAAGCCTGCCTAGAAGGCAAGAAGCAAAATGATACTTTTGTTTCTGTGGTAAGAGAGGATTTTGATGATATCAAATCTTAAGAAAATTGCAGAAAAAAGAAATGATATTTATTTTAGAACATTCTAATCTTCAATGAAAGGATAAACACTGGAATATATTCCAACGGTACCTCGTTAACGAATTATATTATCTCTGAGAGTCATATACGACTCACTCATATTACAAAGAGATATTAATAAGTTCAGAAAGTGCAAAATTTTAGCACTTTTCAGGTATGGGTCATAATCCACATGAGAAGAGTTATAAATTTTCTATAATCATTATTAAACATATCATATCTGTTGAAGATTGGGGCATGTCAGCCATGAAAGAGAGGCAGATAAGTATCAACAATACCCGAATGAATTTTACTTATTGGGGTTATATCTGAGCATTTGATAAAGTGCTTTATTACAACAATGATAAGCGTAAACACACTTCGTTTATAAAAGTGTGGGCGAAGATTTTGGCAGAGTGAATTCCTGATTGGTTCATAAACTGGTGGTCATACCACGGTCTGACCATTCAAATTCTATCGGAACCATTCCTAACCTTATATAAAGAATGGACTAAGGTATCATCGTATTTAAACAGATTATATCATGAAGAACAAGTTTGATGGATAGAGAGAATAGATAAAATCTATTTTTTCATCGAATTTTTGATTTCGTGGATTCACAAATGGACTCCTGAAATAGGATTCACCGAGGAAAATATTCCTTGCCTCTACCAGACCTACTACAACAATTTCTAGGATAAACTTGTGAAACTAGATCCCTAGACCAAGCAATTAATTGGTCAAGAACTTCTAGATTCAATTAGAGAAAAAATTGATGATTATAATATAGTCCATCCAACAAAAATTGTTGACGACAACTCCTATGCCATATTGCCAGGAGAATCTCCTTTCAAGAGGGAGACAAAGAAAAAATGATTCAAGATTATTTGGAAGAAGTAAGAAAAAATTTACTTCAAACTATAACTCAGATAGATAAATCGGACACCTCAATGCAAAGTGAAACTAGCAATGATGTAGAAGAATCATAGCGTGCTGAGTCAGATAATATGTTGTTGGCCACAAAATTGCAATATGCGGAAGATTTCCTTGAACAGATGAAAGCCTTAGATAAAGGCAAAGACATGACAGATGGAAACATAACCATGTGAAGACATGCCCACTCAACAGAATATTCGTTGTTGCAGCCCCCACTAAACATTTGATACATTGTTTAGAGACCAGATGTGGGACCCCTTTTCACTATATATAGATTCCTTGTGTCTTTTATTTTTGTCTATATAATTCTTAATCTTTTTTCACAGTAGAGCATAAAAAAAAATCATAATCGCTCTCTATCTCTTTTCCATAGTTCTAAATCTCTTATGAAGACAATCTTCAAGCACTGTTTCGATCTTCATATAAATAAATCGATCAGTTCTTCAGAATTACTTAAGCTTGGAGATGACGTCCTTTATAAGGTAAAAATTTTAGTCTTTATTCTTAGTATGTTTCTCCTAGCCAGGACTATGTCCGGCTAAAGATCTCATATCTATGTCAATAACTAACTTTTCTCCTATATAGACCATGAACAGATCTAAGATTTATTTAAATATAAAGAAATTTTAGTATGGCTTCTCGACTTGGTTCTGAGATCGAGGTACATTCGGGTCTAGTACTACTCTTATTGGCTTTGCCTTAGTGGCTCCATCTAGCCAGTTGTGGTTTTCAGCCCGAAAAAGGAGTTTGATAAGTTACCCGGTTAGAACTGCCAGACACATGGGCTTAGTAATATGTATGTATTAGACTCCTGACGGACCCTTTGCTCAGATAAAAGTAGCACCATGCAGTCTGAGAAACTATGCCAAAATTCTTGTGTATTTCGATAGGCAGACTACCGCTAGCTTAAGGATGCCTGACTTGCTAGATCTATGACTGGGAAGATTACCGCCAGGTCCTTGATCTTGTAAATCTGGTATCAGAGCCAAGAAATTTTCATGGTATATATGAGATGGAGATGAAGTATTTGACATAAACATGATCTTTCACCCATGGATCTGGGAGAAACGAGTACTAAAAGTATTAGACTTGAAGAGATAGATATACCTCAAAATCTCAACTTGTTAAATAGATGGACGATTCCTAAAGTCCCGATAAAGACTATATATGATTATGGTTGGTTTGATAAACTTTCTTCTAAACAGTTGATTAAAACTACTGAGCAATCTCTTGATTTGAATTCGTTTGAACAGACTATTCGTTTGCTAAATGAGCGCGATGTGAAATTTTATAAAAATCAGTATAATTATCTGCATATTAGTATGGTGCAATTTGCCTTCAAACCTTTAACTCTTAAAGGGTTATCTGAGACTATTTCAGTTGTTCTTCGTGATGCTAGAAATTTAAATTTTCGACAGTCTCTTATGGGTTCGATAGAATCTATGTTGGCCTATGGTCCTGTTTACTTTAATACTCAACCTAATTTGCAGATATCTCTTACTGATGTGAATATTCTCGATGCCTAGACATTAAATGTTAAAACGCATGGTTATAATTATGCGCCTGGTTCAGAACTCATTTGCTTATCTTATTGAGTTTATTTTAAGTTGTTATCTACTCTTAATACTAGATATAGATTATATGATATTTCCAATCGAACTATTTTGGTGGAAACCAATTTTGCAAGGTCCAAGGTTACTATTAGAAGGCCTATTAAGTGGGAACAGATAGATTTCCCAACTTCATGGACTCTAAATTTGGTTATATCCCCTAATCAGTTAACATATGCTGTTACTAATTCTGATTTTCCCCATATTTCTCAAAATCCATATGGAAGGATTAGTACTCAGTTTTCTGATAATAGTTATACGCCTCATAGGCAGTCCTTAACTAGAAACAGATTAATGTCTTCTGTAAATCACAATTATAATAGACATTCTTTATCCAATCGTAAACTTATGCCTGCTGTTCATCATATTTCCCATATCGAACCTATATATGGTCCAGCCCGAGATAGTGCAGCCTTATTACATACTATTGGTTCTAATGGAAACTCTATGGTTGAAAGGGTAAAAATTGATCCACCAACTAATATAGTTCAGGTAAATGATGATGCTTCTGATAAGGATATTCCTTCGGCTTCTGAGTGTGAGTTTGATATAAACGATTCTTAATGTTTTCACACCAAATTGATTTTAGGCCAGGTTCCCTGGCAAGAAAACATATTCGAAAGGAATTTTTGATAAAAAATGGAATCAGTTTAAAAATTGGTTCTTTGATCCTTATAGTGAAGAGGATCCTAGTTGCATTTCTCAAGAGTTTTATAAAACCTGTGCTTTACATAATCAAATTATGTATTTTGTTCCTTGGTTTATAACGACCTATTTGCCTTTATATAACAATGTTATTGAACGAACTTATAAAGATGGGATTGGTAACCTTTTAAAAGCTATTACCCTCCTCAGTCATTGTTTGTTTTACCAAACAATACTGGTATTACCTTCTAAGCCTTTCAAAAATTCATTGAGGAAGATATTGCCTCAATCAATAATGCTGAAATCAGTAAACTTATTTACTCAAAACAATTATTTGAGTCTTAATGTTAAAGTTTTGGTCGAGCATATTAACTCTCTTGAATAAAAACTCGATGATTTAACTATTCTGATAAAAGATATAAAAGCTGATATGGCTAAAACTACTTAGGCTATTGCTACCGATGTTGCCTCTACTTCTGAAAGAAAACCTACTGTCCTTTCTACTTACATTCAAAGGCCTCTTGAAATTTCTAATTTTAAACCCAGTTCTTTAAAAAACTTGGAAGAAATTCTTGATAAAAAGTATTTTGATTTATATATAAAGGAGCATGTTGATAAAAAGCTTGTTGGCTTAAATTTTCAGCCTATTGATTTATCGCAACATTTGTAGATAAAATGTCATTGAAAACACTAGAATGTCATCGATATAAACAATAATAAAATCCATATATGGGTTAAAAATACCCTGGTTCTCACTATTTTAGAACACACTTAATGATGGTTAACATTTCATGCGCTACCGTCGCATATTTCTTTTGGGCTTCATTCCATTTACTTGAATGAGACCTAATCAAGTATTCGCTTTTTGTCATGGGGATTAATCTTTTTGATAATCCCACCATAACCAATGTTGGATGCATCCATCTCAATAATCTTTTGCCAAGTAGGGTTGTCTAGAGCTAAGCATGGCAGTGATTGTACTCGCCGCTTAATTTCTTTTACCAAGTTGTAAGATTCTCAGTCCAAGGAGACTTATGATCCTTCTTTAGCCTATCATATAATGGGGCTAAGTCTCTTGAGAGATGTTTGTAGAAGGGGGAGATATAATTTAAACTTCCCAAAAATTTCTGTAACTGAGTCCTGTCTATAATAACATCAGGAAACTTGTCAGCAAAATCAATGGCTGTTTGAATGGGGGTAATCTTCCTCTGATATATTTGATATCCTAAGTCTTAATTGTACTAAATGAGCTCTCTCAAATGAGAGTTCTTCCATTAAATATAAAGAATTCTGATTTACATGCCTAAAAATTTGCGATATATCCCTAAATATATGCTATTTCTAATTGTAATATCTCTGAAAATATGCAACATTAATCTGTGCTATCTCCTATCAGTATTACAAAAATATTTAGAGTTATAACATAGATATGTACAGATATTTAGAATCTGTCCAATCATGCTAACATCCCCACTCAAATTGATGTCGGTGGATCAAAAAGCATCAATTTGCCTATTGAAACTGATGATGTTGTCGTGCCATAGACATTGTAAATACATCAGCTATTTGAAGATAACTGGATACATGTGGAAGAGTAATGACTCTCTTATCTACAGCTTTTCTGATATAATGATAGTCCACTGCAATATGTTTGGTCCTTTCATGATAAACTGGATTAGTAGCAATCTGAATAGCACTTGTGTTGTCAGCATGGAGAGGAGTAGGATTAGACTGAGGAAATCCAATTTCTGCAAGTAAACGACGAAGCCAAACAATCTTATAGAAAAAAGTAGACATAGCTCGATATTCAGATTCGGCGGAAGATTTTGATACACGGTTTTGCTTCTTGTTCTTCCAAGATATCAAGGAATCTCCAAGAAACATGCACCAACCCGTGATAGAGCGACGAGTATCAGGACATCCAGCCCAATCAGAATCATTAAATCCATTAAGCTGAATCTCAGAACCACTAGAAAAGAATAATCCAAAAGTAGATGTTCCCAAGAGATATCAAATGATGCGACAAACAACCACCAAATGTAGATGGCGTGGAACCTGCATATATTGACTCACTTGTTGAACTGCAAAAGAGATATTAGGTCGAGTAATAGTAAGATAATTTAGGTTCCCAATTAATTGCCGATACAGAGATGGATCAGGAGAAGATCTCCTCCTACACGACAATACTTTACATCTAATTCCAATGGAGAATTTACAGAGGAAGATTCTTGAAGATCAGCCAAAGCAATCAAGTCCTGAGTATATTTCTGTTGGTTCAAGAACACACCTACCGCAAAAAGTATGTAAGAATACCAAGATCATTCATATGAAAAGAATCCTTAAGCTGCTGCTGGAGGCTAGTGATTAGTGAAGAATCAGTACCTATGAAAATAATGTCATCTACATACACCAAAAGAAGAACACAACTAGTAGATGTCTTTCGAAGAAACAAAGACGAATCATATTTGCTCTTCTCAAAAGAGAATTGAAGCAAGGTAGACCAAAACTTGTCAAACTAAGATCTTGGAGCTTGTTTAATCTATATAAAGACCTCTTCAACTTTCATACATCTAATGTAGGTGGTGAGAACAAACCAGGTGGGGGTTTCATATAAATATCTTCTTTGAGATCACCATGAAGAGAAGCATTTTTGACATCCATTTGATGAAGAGGCCAATTTTGTGATGCAACAATGGTAATGATAGTTCGCACCATAGTCATTTTTGCTACAAGTGCAAAAGTCTCCTCATAGTTTACACCATACTCCTGTTTGTTGCCAAGGACCACTAATCGAGCTTTGTACAGATCAAGAGTTCCATCAGAATTAAGTATAATTGAATAAACCCATTTACTTCCAATAGGACAGACATTTGGAGGACAAGGAACAATGTCCCACGTGTTATTTTCTTTAAAAGCCAAAAGTTCCTCCTTCATTGCTCTTAGCCAACATTCATCCTTCTAGGCTTGTGAGTAACCTGTTGGAATAGAGATGGTGGATAAACTAGAAGAAAAACCATACCGTTTAGGAGTTTGGCACACTCTAGTAGATCGCCGAGGAGTCTCAAGAGGAGTAGACCTTGAAGAAATCTCATATTCTGATTGTGGAGCAGGCTCAGGTGGTGGATCTATTTCGGGATGGGGTAAAGTTGGCTGATGTCGTTCAAACACAAATATTGGTTTGAACCGCTTAGAATACAATGAAAAATCCTCAAAAGTAGGAAGAAGAGGAGAAACAGAAGATGACTTAGCATGAGTAGGAAAGAAATACTGATTCTTAAAGAAAATAACATTTCTAGAAACACAAAATTTGTTAGAACTTGGATCATAGCAAATAAAACCTTTTCACGAAGTACTATAGCCCATAAAAGCACATTTAATAGACTGAATAGAGAGTTTATTGCATTGAAAAGGAGGCAGGTGCACAAAACAAACAAAACCAAACGTATGAAAACTATGATAGCTGGGATGCTTATGAAAAAGACGATAATATGGAGACTCAAGATTTAACACTTTAGATGGCAGTCTATTAATCAAATAGACATCAGTAGACAAAGCTTCAACCCAATATTTAGATGAAACAAATGACTCAATTAATAAAGTACGAGTGACATCTAAAAGATGACGATTTTTATGCTCAGCAACCCCATTTTGTTGTGGCGTATATGGGCAAGAGCGTTGTGATACAATTCCTTTCTCAAGCAAGAAATTATTGAATTCATGAGACATATATTCTCCACTAGAATCAGATCTTAATATTTTGAAGCATGTGGAAAATTGAGTATCAACGTAAGACAAAAATTTCTTGAAGATGGAAAGCACTTCAGATTTAGATCGAAGAAAATACACCCATGTAAACAGACTATAGTCATCTATAAATGTCACAAAATACTTGAAATGAGCATGAGAAATAACTGGTGAAATGCCCCAAACATCACAATGAATGACATCAAAACACTTTGCAGCACGACTACCAAAATTAGGACAAGGAAGAATTTTACTTTTGCCCAATTTACAAGTAGAACACTCAAATGAAGCAACTAAAAATTGATTTTTATTTCCCAATAAACTAAAATTAGACAAATGAGACAACACAATAGAATTTGGATGTCCTAGACGTTTATACCAAACCTCATTCTTAGTAGTGGTAGAAGCAAAACCTATAACACGAGGAATAGAAAAATGTATAGGAAACAATCTTCCAACTTTAGGCCCATTTGCGATTATCGTCCCCGACACCTTATCCTTCACAAGGCAACCATTACGAGAAAAATTCACATCACAATTGTTATCTACCATTGGCCAACTGAAATAAAACTATTGGAGAGCTTTGGTTATACAAAAACATTCTTGAAAGTTTCAGTAATTACCCCAACCTTGGTAATAGATAAATTACTACCATTGGCAACCTGAATTTGTGTTGGACCATTATACTCACAGATGTTTTTGAGTATATTAGTTGAGTAGGTCATATGATTGGAAGCGCCAGAATCAACAAGCCAAAATTTAGATATTACCTCATTACCTTGCAGCCCCAAAGCTGAAAATGCCGACAAGATCATTTGTTGTACCTTTTTAGGAGCAAGAACTTGTCCTACTGAAGACGAGTTATCTGTAGTTGAACAATTTGTCCCAACTTGAAAAGCATTTTCCCTACAGTTTTGAGGACGTGTAGGACACTCTTTGATAATGTGTCCTTGTTGTTTACAATAATTACAGAACTTCTTGCCACAATTACTAGCAATATGACCATATTTCTTGCAACTCTAGCATTGAGTTCTAGCCATATCCATGCCCTTTCCTTTCCCTTGAGCTGCAAATGCGATAGTGACAACATTTCCTTGATGAAAAGCATTTTGTGTGAAGAGGCACTGCACTTCATGAAGTAATTCCCTAAAACAAACATCCAATGAGGGTGATGGATCACGGTTTATCAAGTTGGAGAGAACATTTTCAAAAAATCAGATCGTAATTTCATAAAAAATTGATCTTACTTGCTTTGTTCATGATCTCCTTGAATGATGGAGAGAGATTCAGAAGGTATTTTAGCATAAACGATATTGGTAAATTCAGTCCATATGTTCTGAAATCCAAAGAAATAATCTTGAACAGAGAGACCTCCTTGAGAATACATAGCAATTTCATGCTCTAATTGAAAGCGCCTTGCGCTATAGTCTTGGTTGTAAACCTTTTGTAAATAATCCCACATGGCCTTTGTTGTCTTGTATGTCTTGAGATTAAGAAAAATAAAAGGGTCGATTGGCCCTAACATCCATGTCATTACCTGAGCATCTTTAACCTTTCATTGACCGAGCTTTGTAGGATCAGTAAGAGTAGGATCGCTTCCATCTATATGTCCCCATAATTCTTTTATGTTGAAAAAAATTTGGAATTGAAATTCCCAGGTAGAATATTTTTTTCCTGTGAAACGAACATGGAAAGACTCAAACTGATATGACGCTAGTTCTTGACAAGTTAAGGAAGATAGAAATGCAATGATACAAAATAACCAGAATGACCAACACTAAGATTCCAAGATGCCTAAATTTCCAAGATACTTGGGACTTACTGTTGACTAAAAAACAGTAAGCAGAAAGAACACTTTCAAAAAATTTTTTTTTTGAAAGAAACCACAGACGAAAGACACTAAGAATCAAAGAACTAAAAAAGGCTCTAATACCATCTCAATTTTACTGAATGAGTTCTCTCAAATGAGAGTTCTTCCATTAAATAGAAAAAATTCTGATTTACATGCCTAAAAATTTGCTATATATCCCTAAATATATATCTCTGAAAATATGCTACATTAATATATGCTATCTCCTATCATCATTACACAAATATTTAAAGTTATAACATAGATATGTAGAGATATTTAGAATCTGTCCAACCATGCTAACACTAAGAATCGAACATCTATTTGGAATAAACTCATTTTTAGTTTTGAGATAACCAAACCATTTTGTATAAAAACCTTTTTAAAAATGTCAAGATGCTTGATATGCATTTCAAATGTCTTTGAAAACACTAGAATGCCATCGATATAAACAATAATAAAATCCATATATGGGTTAAAAATATCATTCATAATTTTCTGAAATTCAGAAGGGACGTTTTTCAAACCAAAAGGCATGACATTCCATTCGTATTGTCCAAACGGGACATTAAAAGCAGTTTTGTAAGAATGCTCTTTAAAGATTTGAATTTGCCAATAACTTGATTTTAAATCAAATTTTGAAAATATATTGGCATCGTATAACCTATACAATAAATCCTTTTTATTTGGAATAGGATACCTAATCCACTTCAAATATTTATTCAAAGTTTTATAGTTGATAACCACTCTTGGAACGTCTCGTTCCCTCTCAACCGCGTTATTAACATAGAAGGTTGTGCATGACCAAGGAGACTTGGACGGTTTTATCAAACCCTTTTGTAAGAGATTATCAATCTCATTTTTAAAGAATTCTACTAACTCAGCATCATTTGGCAGGTCTGAGATTTAGTAGGGATATCATCCTCAAAAAAGCCTTCTTCATATGGAAGAGTCACAATATGCTTCTTGCGATTCCAAAAGGCACTGGGATGATTTGCACAAATATCCACGACAATCTGCTCGAAAATTAATTTTATTTTTTCCTTTACCTTAGAAGATTTCATAGAGTTAAATATATTTATACTAAATAGCTCTAGTTGTACAGAGTCCATATGACTCTGCTTCATATTAATCAAAGCACTATTATCCCTAGATACTAGATCTGTAACAAAAGAATATGTTATCCCATTCTCTTTCTAATTCGCTGAAAAACCTTTCGCGTCGATTCCTATGAAAGAGTAAATTGCATTTATGAATGGAGTTCCAAGTATAATAGGAGGGTAAAACTGATTTTTAACCAAAAAAAAGAAGTGAGGAGTGCAGACTTTATTCTGACAAATTTTTGCATTAGGCAATTTGTACTCTATATATAGAGCATGTCCAGAGGCAGATTTAACCAAACGAGTAGTTTTTTGAAAACACTTTGACGGCACCAAGCCTTCCTGAATACAACTAACATCTGCACCACTATCAATCATGGCAATGTTAGTAATCGAGAAGCTATTATCAATCAAAATAGTACATTTAATATACCATTTATGAGTAGTTACAATTCACATCATTCCTAAAAACATATCTTGTTTAGGATCAGGATTAACAGGTCCATTTTCAACTTCCTTTCCTTTGTTTTTTGAAAATTGTTCTTTTGAATTATTAACCTCAATCAGAGTAATTCGGTGATCACAAATTAATTGATTTTGTTTGAGAGAGTTAATCTCTTTTTTCAAATTCTCAACTTCAATTTTTAAATCATCGAAAGAAGAATCCTTTGAGGTAAAAGTATTTCTTTTTAAAATTTGATCATCAACCTATTTTAAAGAGTAAGGAGCCGAATATTCAAAATCATCGTTGTTCTTATTTTCAAAAGGTTTTGAAGAACTTGAACTAGCTTCATTGGAAGTAGCCAAATTAATAATTTTCTCTTGAAGGTTACTATCAGTAACTTCCTTCAAGAGTTCAATAACATTATCAGAAGTGATAGTGTTCATATTAAAATATTCAAATTGTGATTGAAGTTTATAAATTTCGTCATCCTCGCAATTGCAATCATGACCGACAAGTATCACAAATATTGGCACAATTATCATCATTATCAGAAGAATCAAATAATTCGATATTAGAACCTGAGTCGGATTTGTAGTCATCGTATGCCCATGAGGTGTATAACAAACCATATACCTTTTCATAGGTGTCGTTATCAAGCTCCAAAGTTTCAACTTGTTCAACTTGTAGTTGGGGGCAATATGCCCAAGTTTACCACACTTGTAGCATTTTATTTTAGCAAGATCACTTCTAGATCTGACTTTGGTACATCGATTAAATTTACGAGAGCTTTTTCTAGCTTTGCGTTCCTCTTTCGATCTACGCCTACGCTTAGATCTCTTCTTCCTCCTGTGAGAATCTTCAGTCCTGTAATATTTATCCTTATAGCCGTCTTTAGAAACTGGATTGGGTAGGCCAAACAACTCATAGAAATCTGCCAATTGAGATTTTTCCCTAAGCTTCTCCATCTTAAGTTGTCTAGCGATTTTTAGTTCGTAGCACAAGCTTAATCCTTTATTATTATTATTATTATTATTATTATTATTATTATTATTATTATTATTATTATTATTAGGAGGAGGAGGAGGAGGAGGAGGAGGATTATTATCCTTACTTTGCTTGGATTTCATAAAATCCATAAATTATTTGTACATGGGATGGATTATATTCAAACCTTTTGTATTATTATCCTTACTTTGCTTGGATTTCATAAAATCCATAAATTCTCCGTACATGGGATGGTTTATATTCCTCATCCTCCTCTACCCCTAGTAAGGGGCCACGAAGGTCTCATGCCTGAAAACAAAGACATTTTATGATTAGTCTAAATATTCTCTAGTAAGAAAATCTGGAAGACTATTATCTTCTCCTTTTTTATAAACCATCTCACAATCAAATGGTGCTAATAAAGCTTGTCATCTAGCAAACATTTATTCAGACACATCATGTTTACAATCTTTATTAAACATAAACTTAGCAGCTTCACAATCAGTTTTAATTATAAATTTTTGATTATAAAGATCACCTTGAAATTTTAAAACACTTTTTACAACAGCTAAGATTTCTTTAGCTACTGTGGCATAATTCTTTTGAGATGGATTCCATTTTCCTGAATAAAATTGAACAATATAATGATGTTTATTATCAGGACAATATTGAGTAAGAACACCTCCAAATCCTATATCTGAGGCATCTGTTTCAACTGTCATTTCCCAATTTGGAATAGCCAAGGTAAGACATGCAAGGTTTTTAACCTTATTCTTGATCCTTTTAACAGTTTCAGTATGATCAGTTGACCAGGCTTTGGATTTTTCTTAAACCTATCATATAAGATAGCCATATCCAAAGCTAAGTCCTTTATAAAAGGTGCTACATAATTGAGACTACCAAGAAATCTTTGTAGTTGGGTTTTATTAGTAATTTCATCCAGAAATTTAGAATCAAATTCAATACTCCTATTAATAGGACTAATATTTCCTTTCTTAATATTATGATCTAAAAACGTTACTTTAGGTTGAAAAAAGGCCATCTTTGGAGCAGATATAACTAAACCATTTTGAATAATAATTTTCTTGAATAAATCAAGATGTTTAAAATGGGTTTCTATACATTTTGAAAACACTAGAATGTCATCTATGTAAACAATAATAAAATTACTATAAGGTATAAAAATATCATTCATAATTTTTTGAAATTCAGATGGTGCGTTCTTTAATCCAAAAGGCATAACGTTCTATTCAAATTGACCCATAGGGACATTAAAAGCAGTTTTGAACCTTTCAGACTCACTTATTTGAATCTGCCAAGAGCTTGATTTCAAATCAAATTTAGAAAATCTAATTGCATCACAAACTCAATCTAATAAATTATGTTTATTAGGGATGGGGTATCTAATCCATCTTAATGCTTTATTTAGGGGTTTATAATTTATAACCAACCTAGGTGTACCCCTTTCTTGTTTAGCATGTTTATTAACAAAAAAAGCTGTACAAGACCAAGGAGATTTCGAATGCCTTATAAGGCCTTTCTGCAATAAAGATTCAATTTCTTTTTTGCATAATTCTAAATATTCAGAATTCATCTGGCACGTTCTAGCCTTAGTTGGAATATTATCCTCATTAAAATCATCTACATAAGGGAAGACTAACAACATGCATTTTCCTATTCCAAAAAGCCTTAGGATGATCCCCACAAATATCAATAGAAAATGATTTATTAAAATAACAATTTTTTACTGTAATTTAGGATTCTGTAAGATAGTATCAATTTCAAAGCTATTAATTTCTAGGGTCTTTTACAAATTCAAGTAATTTTTCAGCATAGTAACTCAAAGACTTTCTCCATATCCAGGTCCTCCCCAGGGTAATCCAACGGTCTCTACCGGGTCCGCCCACAAACAGGGTAATCCAACGGATCAACGTAATAATCTTTTAATACTATGCTAAAATTTCCTTTAATTAGACCTTAATTTTAGCAATTTAAACCATCTTTTATAGTTACAATTCCACTAAATTATAATAATCTAGTATGATATAGTTCAACCCAATAATTTAGCCTGTCATTGGGCTACGTATCAGAAGAAATAAAGAAATAAAGAAAATAATATTAATACCTGAAGAAAAAACTCCAAAATTCTTCAAACCAAATTGGAAACTTTTATTCAAATGCTGTAAATACTTTACAAAGAAAGTATTTTAGAGAGAGAGAGAGAGAGGGGTTTCTAGAACCTGCCTCTGAACTAAAACTTAAGCTTCCTTATATAGTGGCCCAAAGGGATAAAAACGTAAACTTACAAATGGCCCACACTTTTTACGTTGGCCAATAATAAAAAGATAAGACCGACAAGCCATGTGGTCTTCACACCTCCTAAATGTGGCCGACATTACTTTCGGTGGCCACTAGCTATCTTTATTAAAGATAAGATTCATTTATTAAAGTCGTTTGTCCTTTACCCCCTTTGTCATCATGGTGGGGTCTTCTGTGGTCTTCTCCTTTAGACTTTTGCCTTTCCTTTGCATGTGGCTTTGTCGGAGGATTCCTCCACTTGTTCTTGAAATTTTCAGAAGAGAGCATCAATATCAATCTCTTTTGTATTATCACTTTGTCCTTCTCCGGCAATGCAAACTTCATCATCCTGGCTAGTGTGGCTTGCTGATGCCGTTGAAATATCATCTGGAACTTCTGCATCGAGATTCCTCATTAGGTCTTTCTTGATCTCTTCCATATATCATATAATGGTTTCTGCCTTGGAAATAATTCCCTTTTTCATCTGGAGTTTTCTGACAATTTGTTTAAAAGGACTATTAATTTCTTCCTGAGGTGTAGATATCCTCTGGTTATGATAATTATCAATAGTTACATTTATTAAATATATAATTTCTTGACCATGTATTTTCCCTACAGGGGCGTTATTAATTATTTTACTCTAGAACTTTGTATAAAAAGTTCTTATCAAACAAGGAAATCCTTCCGAAGTAGTTTTAACTTCAACATTCCATTTCATAATCCATGGAATTGAAAATTCTATAAAAAAGTAAATAATTGATATTCCTTCAAAAAATATATTATCTTGTTCCAAGCTAATCAGCTTTGGGGAAATGTCTTACCATTCTAAATATAATTGTTTATTTTGGTCTGCTAATATTTTAATGGAAGGACCGTATGACATCCACCATCTACAAAACCAATTTGGAATTTCCTGCATAAAGACATTAGAACAAATTTTTATAAACCATGAATGCTTTTTATTAGCATTCTCGTATAATAGAGCTTTATTAAAGCTATCAATATAATCCCAGTAATTATATATTACTGCAATTCTCTGTTCCGGGTGGATATAATCCATTTCTTTTAATGGATTCATTCCCCATTCCTTCGGATAAATAATTTTCTTTATAATAAATTTTGAAAAGTTATAAACTTTCTTGCTATTGCCAGGGTAGAAATGTTGAAATTCTGCCGACCCTGTCGCTGAGAGTATCATATCATAATGCATCCTGTATTTGTATGCAGTCGTAGTATAACAAACTATATCCAAATACCTACTCATTAGCAGCCATGGATCATTCTTCCATTTTAAATCCTTGTTTTCTAAAAGAAGTATGACTTCTTTTTTCTCATTCATATCATACACTTCTGTATTTTATTCATCCACCAATATGCTGGAATAAGTAGGAGGATTATTATCCTTACTTTGCTTGGATTTCATAAAATCCATAAATTCTCTGTACATGGGATGGTTTATATTCAAACCTTCTGTATCTCTTGATGAACTAGAAGCATCAACTAATCTTTTGTTTCCTATTTCAGTGAGGATATGACCTCCTCTTCCTCTATTTCCTCGTCCTCCTCTACCCCTAGTAGGGGGCCACGAAGGTCTCATGCCTAAAAACAAAGACATTTTATGATTAGTCTAAATATTCTCTAGTAAGAAAATCTGGAAGACTATTATCTTCTCCTTTTTTATAAACTATCTCAAAATCAAATGGTGTTAATAAAGCTTGTCATCTAGCAAACATTTGTTTAGACATATCATGTTTACAATATTTATTAAACATAAACTTAGCACCTTGACAATCAGTTTTAATTATAAATTTTTGATTATAAAGATCGCCTTGAAATTTTAAAACACTTTTTACAACAGCTAAGATTTCTTTAGCTACTGTGGCATAATTCTTTTGCGATGGATTCCATTTTCCTAAAAAAAATTGGACAATATAATGACGTTTATTATTAGGACAATATTGAGTAAGAACACCTCCAAATCCTACATCTGAGGCATATGTTTCAACTGTCTTTTCCCCATTTGGATTTGCCAAGGTAAGACATGGAAGGTTTTTAACCTTATTCTTGATCATTTTAACAGTTTCAGTATGATCAGTTGACCAGGCCTTTGGATTTTTCTTAAGCCTATCATATAAGATAGCCTTATCCAAAGCTAAGTCCTTTATAAAAAGTGCTACATAATTCTGACTACCAAGAAATCTTTGTAGTTGGGTTTTATTAGTAATTTCATCAGGAAATTTAGAAGCAAATTCAATACTCCTATTAATAGGACTAATATTCCCTTTCTCAATATTATGACTTAAAAATCTTACTTTAGTTTGAAATAAGGCCATCTTTGGAGCAGATATAACTTAACCATTTTGAATAATAATTTTCTTGAATAAATCAAGATGTTTGAAATGAGTTTCTATACTTTTTGAAAACACTAGAATGTCATCTATGTAAACAATAATAAAACTACTATAAGGTATAAAAATATCATTCATAATTTTTTAAAATTTAGATGGAGCGTTGTTTAATCCAAAACGCATAATGTTCTATTCAAATTGACCCATAGGGACATTAAAAGCAGTTTTGAAGCTTTCAGATTCACTAATTTGAATCTGCCAATAGCCTGATTTCAAATCAAATTTAGAAAATATAATTGTATCATAGACTCTATCTAATAAATCCTTTTTATTAAGGATGGGGTATCTAATCCATCTTAATGCTTTATTTAGGGGTTTATAACCAACCTGGGTGCACCCCTTTCTTGTTCAGCATGTTTATTAACATAAAAAGCTGTACAAGACCCAGGAGATTTCGAATGCCTTATAAGGCCTTTCTGCAATAAAGATTCAATTTCATTTTCGCATAATTCCAAATATTCAGAATTCATCTGGCACGGTCTAGCCTTAGTTGGAATATTATCGTCATTAAAATCGTCTTCATAAGGAAGACTAACAACATGCCTTTTCCTATTCCAAAAAGCATTAGGACGATCCCCACAAATATCAATAGAAAATTGATTTTTTAAAATAGCAACTTTTTCCTATAATTTAGGATTCTGTAAGATAGTATCAATTTCAATACTATTAATTTCTAGGGTCTTTTACAAATTCAAGTAATTTTTCAGCATAGTAAGTCAAAGACTTTCACCATATCCGGGTCCTCTCCAGGGTAATCCAACGGTCTCTACCGGGTCCGCCCACAAACAGGGTAATCCAACGAATACATCCGAGTTCGTCCTTTGTACAGGATAATCCAACGGATCAACGTAATAATCCTTTAATATTATGCTAAAATTTCATTTAATTAGTCCTTAATTTCAGCCATTTAAACCATCTTTTATAGTTACAATTCCACTAAATTATAATAATCTAGTATGATATAGTTCAACCCAATAATTTAGCCTGTCGTTAGGCTAAGTATCAGAAGAAATAAAGAAATAAAGGAAATAACATTAATACCTGAAGACGAAACTCCAAAATTCTTCAAACCAAATTGGAAACTTTTATTCAAATGCTGGAAATATTTTACAGAGAAAATATTTTACAGAGAGCGGGTTCTAAAACATGCCTCTGAACTAAAACTTAAGCCTCCTTATATAGAGGCCCAAAGGGATAAAAATGTAAACTTACAAATGGCCCACACTTTTTACATTGGCCAATAATAAAAAGATAAGATTGACATAGCCATGTGGTCTTCACACCTCCTAAATGTGGCCGACATTACTTTCGGTGGCCACTAGCTATCTTTATTAAAGATAAGATTCCTTTATTAAAGTCGTTTGTCTTTTACCCCTTTTGTCATCATAGTAGGGTCTTCTGGGGTCTTCTCCTTTAGACTTTTGCCTTTCCTTTGCATGTGGCATTGTCGGAGGATTCCTCCACTTGTTCTTGAAATTTTCGGAAGAGAGCATTAATATCAATCTCTTCTGTATTATCACTTTGTCCTTTTCCAGCAATACACACTTCATCGTCCTGGTTAGTGTGGCGTGCTGATGCCATTGAAATATCATCTGGATCTTCTGCATCGAGATTCCTCATTAGGGCTTTCTTGACCTCTTCCATATATAATGCAATTGTTTCTGCCTTGGAAATAATTCCCTTTTTCATCTGGAGTTTTCTTACAATTTGTTTAAAAGGACTATTAATTTCTTCCTGAGGTGTAGATATCCTTTGGTTATGATAATTATCAATAGTTACATGTATTAAATCTTTAATTTCTTGACCATGTATTTTCCCTTCGAGGTCTTTATTAATTTGTTTACTCTATAAAAAGTTCTCATCAAACAAGGAAATCCTTCCAAAGTAGTATTAACTTCAACATTTCATTTCATATTCCATGGAATTGAAAATTCTATAAAAAAGTACATAATAGATATTCCTTCAAAAAATATATTATCTTGTTCAAAGCTAATCAGCTTTGGGGAAATATCTTACCATTCTAAATATAATTGTTTATATTAGTCTGGTAATATTTTAATGGATGGACCGTATGACATCTACCATCTACAAAACCAATTTGGAATTTCCTGCATAAAAACATTAGAACAAATTTTTATAAACCATGAATTCTTTTTGTTAGCACTCTCATATAATAGAGCTTTATTAAAGCTAACAATATAATCCCAGTAATTATATTTTACTGCAATTCTCTATTCCGGGTGGATATAATCCCTTTCTTTTAATGAATTCATTCCCCATTCTTCCGGATAAGTAATTTCCTTTATAATAAACTTTGAAAAGTTATAAACTTTCTTGGTATTACCAGGGTAGAAATGTTGAAATTCTACTGAACCTGCCTCTGAGAGTATCATCTCATAATGCATCTTGTATTTGTATGCAGTCGTAGTATAACAAACTGTATCCAAATACTTATTCATTAGCTGCCAAAGATCATTCTTCCCTTTTAAATCATTGTTTTTCTAAAAGAAGTATGACTTCTTTATTTTCGTTCATATCGTAGACTTCTGTATTTTCTTCATCCACCAATATGCTGAAATAAGTAGGAGGATTATTATCCTTACTTTGCTTGGATTTCATAAGATCCATTAATTCTTTGTGCGTGGGATGGTTTATATTCAAACCTTCTGTATCTCTTGATGAACTAGAAGCATCATTTAATTTTTTGTTTCCTATTTGAGCGAGGATATGACCACCTCTTCCTCTATTTCCTCGTCCTCCTCTACCCCTAGTAGGGGGCAACGAAGGTCTCATGCCTGAAAACAAAGACATTTTATGATTAGTCTAAATATTCTCTAGTAAGAAAATCTGGAAGACTACTATCTTCTCCTTTTTTATAAACTATCTCAAAATCAAATGGTGCTAATAAAACTTGCCATCTAGCAAACATTTGTTTAGATACATCATGTTTATAATCTTTATTAAACATAAACTTAGCAGCTTGACAATCAGTTTTAATTATAAATTTTTGATTATAAAGATCGCCTTGAAATTTTAAAACACTTTTTACAACAGCTAAGTTTTCTTTAGTTACTGTGGCATAATTCTTTAGAGATGGATTCCATTTTCCTAAATAAAATTGAACAATATAATGACGTTTATTATCAGGACCATATTGAGTAAGAACACCTCCAAATCCTATATCTGAGGCATCTATTTCAACTATCTTTTCCCAATTTAGATTTGCCAAGGTAAGACATGGAAGGTTTTTAACCTTATTCTAGATCATTTTAACAGTTTCAGTATGATCAGTTGACCAGGCCTTTGGATTTTTCTTAAACCTATCATATAAGATAGCCTTATCCAAAGCTAAGTCCTTTATAAAAAGTGCTACATAATTCTGACTACCAAGAAATCTTTGTAGTTGGGTTTTATTAGTAATTTCATCAGGAAATTTAGAAGCAAATTCAATACTCCTATTAATAGGATTAATATTCCCTTTCTCAATATTATGACTTAAAAACCTTACTTTAGTTAGAAATAAGGCAATCTTTGGAGCAGATATAACTAAACCATTTTGAATAATAAATTTCTTGAATAAATCAAGATGTTTAAAATGGGTTTCTATACTTTTTGAAAACACTAGAATGTCATCTATGTAAACAATAATAAAACTACTATAAGGTATAAAAATATCATTTATAATTTTTTGAAATTTAGATGGAGCGTTCTTTAATCCAAAACGCATAACGTTCTATTCAAATTGACCCATAGGGACATTAAAAGCAGTTTAAAACCTTTAAGACTCACTAATTTGAATCTGCCAATAGCCTTATTTCAAATCAAATTTAGAAAATATAATTGTATCAGAAACTCTATCTAATAAATCCTTTTTATTAAGGATGGGGTATCTAATCCATCTTAATGCTTTATTTAGGGGTTTATAATTTACAACCAGCCTGGGTGCACCCCTTTCTTGTTCATCATGTTTATTAACATAAAAAGCTGTACAAGATCAAGGAGAGTTCGAATGCCTTATAAGGCCTTTCTGCAATAAAGATTCAATTTCATTTTTGCATATTTCAAAATATTCAGAATTCATCTGGCATGGTCTAGCCTTAGTTGGAATATTATCCTCAAATAAATCATCATCATAAGGAAGACTAACAACAAGCTTTTTCCTATTCCAAAAAGCATTAGGATGATCCCTACAAATATCAATAGAAAATTGATTTTTTAAAATAGCAATTTTTTCCTATAATTTAGGATTCTGTAAGATAGTATCAATTTCAATACTATTAATTTCTAGGGTCTTTTACAAATTCAAGTAATTTTTCAGCATAGTAAGTCAAAGACTTTCACCATATCCGGGTCCTCTCCAGGGTAATCCAACGGTCTCTAGCGGGTCCGCCCACAAACAGGGTAATTCAATGAATACATCCGAGTTCGTCCATTTTATAGGATAATCCAACGGATCAACGTAATAATCCTTTAATACTATGCTAAAATTTCATTTAATTAGTCCTTAATTTCAGCCATTTAAACCATCTTTTATAGTTACAATTCCACTAAATTATAATAATCTAGTATGATATAGTTCAACCCAATAATTTAGCCTGTCGTTAGGCTAAGTATCAGAAGAAATAAAGAAATAAAGGAAATAACATTAATACCTGAAGACGAAACTCCAAAATTCTTCAAACCAAATTGGAAACTTTTATTCAAATGCTGGAAATATTTTACCAAGAAAATATTTTAGAGAGAGGGGGTTCTGAAACCTGCCTCTGAACTAAAACTTAAGCCTCCTTATATAGAGGCCCAAAGGGATAAAAACGTAAACTTACAAATGGCCCCCAATTTTTACATTGGCCAATAATAAAAAGATAAGACCGACATAGCCATGTGGTCTTCATACCTCCTAAATGTGGCCGACATTACTTTCGGTGGCCACTAGCTATCTTTATTAAAGATAAGATTCCTTTATTAAAGTCAGTTATCCTTTACCCCCTTTGTCATCATGGTGGGGTCTTCTCCTTTAGATTTTTGCCTTTCCTTTGCATGTGTCTTTGTCGGAGGATTCCTCCACTTTTTCTTGAAACTTTCGGAAGAGACCATCAATATCAATCTCTTCTGTATTATCACTTTGTCCTACTCCAACAATGCACACTTCATCATCCTGGTTAGTCTGGCTTGCTGATGCCATTGAAATATCATATGGAACTTCTGCATCGAGATTCCTCATTAGTTCTTTCTTGACCTCTTCCATATATAATGCAATTGTTTCTGCCTTGGAAATAATTCCCTTTTTCATCTGGAGTTTTCTGACAATTTGTTTAAAAGGACTATTAATTTCTTCTTGAGGTGTAGATATCCTCTGGTTATGATAATTATAAATAGTTACATGTATTAAATCTATAATTTCTTGACCATGTATTTTTCCTTCAGGGTCTTTTTTAATTAGTTTACTCCAGAACTTTGTATAAAGAGTTCTCATCAAACAAGGAAATCCTTCCGAAGTAGTATTAACTTCAACATTCCATGGAATTGAAAATTCTATAAAAAAGTACATCATAGATATTCCTTCAAAAAATATATTATCTTGTTCCAAGCTAATCAGCTTTTGGAAAATATCTTACCATTCTAAATATAATTGTTTATATTGGTTTGGTAATATTTTAATGGAAGGACTGTATGACATCCACCATCTACAAAACCAATTTGGAATTTCCTGCATAAAAACATTAGAACAAATTTTTATAAACCATGAATGCTTTTTATTAGCATTCTCATATAATAGTGCTTTATTAAAACTATCAATATAATCCCAGTAATTATATTTTACTGCAATTCTCTTTTCCAGGTGGATATAATCCCTTTTTTTTAATGGATTCATTTCCCATTCTTCCGGATAAATAATTTCCTTTATAAAAAATTTTGAAAAGTTATAAACTTTTTTGGTATTGCCAGGGTAGAAATGTTGAAATTCTGCCGACCCTGTCGCTGAGAGTATCATCTCATAATGCATCTTGTATTTGTATGCAGTTGTAGTATAACAAACTGTATCCAAATACCTACTTATTAGCTGCCATGGATCATTCTTCCATTTTAAATCATTGTTTTTCTGAAAGAAGTATGACTTCTTTATTTTCATTCATATCATAGACTTCTGTACTTTCTTCATCCATCAATATGCTGGAATAACTTGGAGGATTATTATCCTTACTTTGCTTGGATTTCATAATATCCAAAAATTCTTTGTGCATAGGATGGTTTATATTCAAACCTTCTGTATCTCTTGGTGAACTAGCAGCATCAATTAATTTTTTGTTTCCTATTTGAGCGAGGATATGACTTCCTCTTCCTCTATTTCCTCGTCCTCCTCTACCCCTAGTAGGGGGCCACGAAGGTCTCATGCCGGAAAACAAAGACATTTTATGATTAGTTTAAATATTCCCTAGTAAGAAAATCTAGAAGACTATTTTCTTCTCCTTTTTTATAAACTATCTCAAAATAAAATGGTGCAAGGTTTTTAACCTTATTCTTGATCCTTTTAATAGCTTCAGTATGATCAGTTGACTAGGACTTTGGATTTTTCTTAAGTCTATCATATAAGATAGCCGTATCCAAAGCTAAGTCCTTTATAAAAGGTGCTACATAATTGAGACTACCAAGAAATCTTTGTAGTTGGGTTTTATTAGTAATTTCATCAGGAAATTTAGAAGCAAATTCAATACTCCTATTAATAGGACTAATATTCCCTTTCTCAATATTATGACCTAAAAACCTTACTTTAGTTTGAAATAAGGCCATCTTTGAAGCAGATATAAATAAACCATTTTGAATAATAATTTTCTTGAATAAATCAAGATGTTTAAAATGGGTTTCTATACTTTTTGAAAACACTAGAATGTCATCTATGTAAACAATAATAAAATTACTATAAGGTATAAAAATATCATTCTTAATTTTTTGAAATTCAGATGGTGCGTTCTTTAATCCAAAAGGCATAACGTTCTATTCAAATTGACCCATAGGGACATTAAAAGCAGTTTTGAACCTTTCAAACTCACTAATTTGAATCTGCCAATAGCATGATTTCAAATCAAATTTAGAAAATATAATTGTATCATAAACTCTGTCTAATAAATCCTTTTTATTAGGGATGGGGTATCTAATCCATCTTAATGCTTTATTTAGGGGTTTATAATTTATAACCAACCTAGGTGTACCCCTATCTTGGTCAGCATATTTATTAACAAAAAAAGCTATACAAGACCAGGGAGATTTCGAATGCCTTATAAGGCCTTTCTGCAATAAAGATTCAATTTCTTTTTTGCATAATTCCAAATATTCAGAATTCATCTCGCACGGTCTAGCCTTAGTTGGAATATTATCCTCATTAAAATCATCTTCATAAGGAAGACTAACAACATGCTTTTTCCTATTCCAAAAAGCATTAGGATGATCCCCACAAATATCAATAGAAAATTGATTTTTTAAAATAGCAATTTTTTTCTGTAATTTAGATTCTGTAAGATAGTATCAATTTCAATTCTATTAATTTCTAGGGTCTTTTACAAATTCAAGTAATTTTTCAGCATAGTAACTCAAAGACTTTCACCATATCCGGGTCCTCCCCAGGGTAATCCAACGGTCTCTATCGGGTCCGCCCACAAACAGGGTAATCCAACGAATACATCCGGGTTCGTCCTTTTTAAAAGACAATCCAATGGATAAACGTAATAATCTTTTAATACTACGGTAAAATTTCCTTTAATTAGACCTTAATTTCAGACATTTAAACCATATTTTATAGTTACAATTCCACTAAATTATAATAATCTAGTATGATATAGTTCAACCCAATAATTTAGCCTGTCATTAGGCTAAGTATCAGAAGAAATAAAGAAATAAAGAAATAAAGAAAATAATATTAATACCTGAAGACGAAACTCCAAAATTCTTCAAACCAAATTGGAAACTTTTATTCAAATGCCGGAAATATTTTACAAAGAAAGTATTTGAGAGAGAGAGACAGAGAGAGATTTCTAAAACCTGCCTCTGAACTAAAACTGAAGCCTCCTTATATAGAGGCCCAAAGGGATAAAAACGTAAACTTACAAATGGCCCCCAATTTTTACATTGGCCAATAATATAAAGATAAGATTGACATAGCCATGTGGTCTTCACACCTCCTAAATGTGGCCGACATTACTTTCGGTGGCCACTAGGTATTTTTATTAAAGATAAGATTCCTTTATTAAAGTCGTTTGTCCTTTACCCCCTTTGTCATCATGGTGGGGTCTTCTGTGGTCTTCTCCTTTAGACTTTTGCCTTTCCTTTGCATGTGGCTTTGTCGGAGGATTCCTCCACTTGTTCTTGAAATTTTCAGAAGAGAGCATCAATATCAATCTCTTCTGTATTATCACTTTGTCCTTCTCCGGCAATGCACACTTCATCATCTTGGTTAGTGTGGCTTGTTGATGCCATTGAAATATCATCTGGAACTTCTGCATCGAGATTCCTCATTAGGTCTTTCTTGACCTCTTCCATATATAATGCAATTGTTTCTGCCTTGGAAATAATTCCCTTTTTCATCTGGAGTTTTCTTACAATTTGTTTAAAAGGACTATTAATTTCTTCCTGAGGTGTAGATATCCTCTAGTTATGATAATTATCAATAGTTACATTTATTAAATCTATAATTTCTTGACCATATATTTTCCCTTCAGGGTCTTTATTAATTAGTTTACTCCAGAACTTTGTATAAAAAGTTCTCATCAAACAAGGAAATCCTTCCGAAGTAGTATTAAATTCAACATTTCATTTCATATTCCATGGAATTGAAAATTCTATAAAAAAGTACATAATAGATATTCCTTCAAAAAATAAATTATCTTGTTCCAAGCTAATCAATTTTGGGGAAATATCTTACCATTCTATATATAATTGTTTATATTGGTCTGGTAATATTTTAATGGATGGACCGTATGACATCCACCATCTACAAAACCAATTTGGAATTTCCTGCATAAAAATATTAGAACAAATTTTTATAAACCATGAATGCTTTTTAATAGCATTCTCACATAATAGAGCTTTATTAAAGCTATCAATTTAATCCCAGTAATTATATTTTACTACAATTCTCTGTTCCGGGTGGATATAATCCCTTTCTTTTAATGGATTCATTCCCCATTCTTCCGGATAAATAATTTTCTTTATAATAAATTTTGAAAAAGTATAAACTTTCTTGGTATTACCAGGGTAGAAATGTTGAAATTCTACCGACCCTGTCGCTGAGAGTATCATCTCATAATGCATCCTGTATTTGTATGCAGTCGTAATATAACAAACTGTATCCAAATACCTACTCATTAGCTGCCATGGATCATTCTTCCATTTCAAATCATTGTTTTTCTAAAAGAAGTATGACTTCTTTATTTTCATTCATACCATAGAGTTCTGTATTTTCTTCATCCACCAATATGCTGGAATAAGTAGGAGGATTATTATCCTTACTTTGCTTGGATTTCATAAAATCCATAAATTCTCTGTACATGGGATGGTTTATATTCAAACCTTCTGTATCTCTTGATGAACTAGAAGCATCAATTAATTTTTTGTTTCCTATTTCAGTGAGGATATGACCTCCTCTTCCTCTATTTCCTCGTCCTCCTCTACCCCTAGTAGGGGGCCACGAAGGTCTCATGCCTGAAAACAAAGACACTTTATGATTAGTCTAAATATTCTCTAGTAAGAAAATCTGGAAGACTATTATCTTTTCCTTTTTTATAAACTATCTCAAAATCAAATGGTGTTAATAAAGCTTGTCATCTAGCAAACATTTGTTTAGACATATCATGTTTACAATCTTTATTAAACATAAACTTAGCACCTTGACAATCAGTTTTAATTATAAATTTTTGATTATAAAGATCGCCTTGAAATTTTAAAACACTTTTTACAACAGCTAAGATTTCTTTAGCTACTGTGGCATAATTCTTTTGCGATGGATTCCATTTTCCTAAGAAAAATTGGACAATATAATGACGTTTATTATCAGGATAATATTGAGTAACAACACCTCCAAATCCTACATCTGAGGCATATGTTTCAACTGTCTTTTCCCCATTTGGATTTGCCAAGGTAAGACATGGAAGGTTTTTAACCTTATTCTTGATCATTTTAACAGTTTCAGTATGATCAGTTGACCAGGCCTTTGGATTTTTCTTAAGCCTATCATATAAGACAGCCTTATCCAAAGCTAAGTCCTTTATAAAAAGTGCTACATAATTCTGACTACCAAGAAATCTTTGTAGTTGGGTTTTATTAGTAATTTCATCAGGAAATTTAGAAGCAAATTCAATACTCCTATTAATTGGATTCATCAGGAAATTTAGAAGCAAATTCAATACTCCTATTAATAGGACTAATATTCGCTTTCTCAATATTATGACTTAAAAACCTTACTTTAGTTTGAAATAAGGCCATCTTTGGAGCAGATATAACTAAACCATTTTAAATAATAATTTTCTTGAATTAATCAAGATGTTTAAAATGGGTTACTATACTTTTTGAAAACACTAGAATGTCATCTATGTAAACAATAATAAAATTACTATAAGGTATAAAAATATCATTCATAATTTTTTGAAATTCAGATGGGGCGTTCTTTAATCCAAAAGGCGTAACGTTCTATTCAAATTGACCCATAAGGACATTAAAAGCAGTTTTTAACCTTTCAGACTCACCTATTTGAATCTGCCAATAGCCTGGTTTCAAATCAAATTTAGAAAATGTAATTGCATCATAAACTCTATCTAACAAATCCTTTTTATTAGTGATGGGTATCTAATCCATATTAATGCTTTATTTAAGGGTTTATAATTTATAACCAACCTGGGTGCACCCCTTTCTTGTTTAGCATGTTTATTAACATAAAAAGTTGTACCCGACCTAGGAGATTTCGAATGCCTTATAAGGCCTTTCTGCAATAAAGATTCAAGTTCATTTTTGCATAATTCCAATTATTCAGAATTCATCTGGCACGGTCTAGCCTTAGTTGGAATATTATCCTCATTAAAATCATATTCATAAGGTAGACTAACAACATGCTTTTTCCTATTCCAAAAAGCCTTAGGATGATCCTCACAAATATCAATAGAAAATGATTTATTAAAATAACAATTTTTTACTTTAATTTAGGATTCTGTAAGATAGTATCGATTTCAAAGTTATTAATTTCTAGGGTCTTTTACAAATTCAAGTAATTTTTTAGCATAGTAACTCAAAGACTTTCTCCATATCCGGGTCCTCCCCAGGGTAATCCAACAGTCTCTACCGGGTCCGCCCACAAACAGGGTAATCCAACGGATACATCCGGGTTCGTCCTTTCTACAGGATAATCCAACGGATCATCGTATTAATATTTTAATACTATGCTAAAATTTCCTTTAATTAGACCTTAATTTTAGCAATTTAAACCATCTTTTATAGTTACAATTCCACTAAATTATAATAATCTAGTATGATATAGTTCAACCCAATAATTTAGCCTGTCATTAGGCTACGTATCAGAAGAAATAAAGAAATAAAGAAGATAATATTAATACCTGAAGACGAAACTCCAAAATTCTTCAAACCAAATTGGAAACTTTTATTCAAATGCTGGAAATATTTTACGAATAAAGTATTTTAGAGAGAGAGATAGGGGGTTCTAAAACCTGCCTCTGAACTAAAACTTATGCCTCCTTATATAGAGGCCCAGAAGGATAAAAACGTAAACTTACAAATGGCCCACACTTTTTACATTGGTCAATAATAAAAATATAAGACCGACATAGCCATGTGGTCTTCACACCTCCTAGATGTGGCTGACATTACTCTTGGTGGCAACTAGCTATCTTTATTAAAGATAAGATTCCTTTATTAAAGTCGTTTGTCCTTTACCCCTTTTGTCATCATGGTGGGGTCTTCTCCTTTAGACTTTTGCCTTTCCTTTGCATGTGGCTTTGTCGGAGGATTCCTCCACTTGTTCTTGAAATTTTCAGAAGAGAGCATCAATATCAATCTCTTCTGTATTATCACTTTGTCCTTCTCCGGCAATGCACACTTCATCATCTTGGTTAGTGTGGCTTGCTGATGCCATTGAAATATCATCTGGAACTTCTGCATCGAGATTCCTCATTAGGTCTTTCTTGACCTCTTCCATATATAATGCAATTGTTTCTGCCTTGGAAATAATTCCCTTTTTCATCTGGAGCTTTTTGACAATTTGTTTAAAAGGACTATTAATTTCTTCTTGAGGTGTAGATATCCTCTAGTTATGATAATTATCAATAGTTACATTTATTAAATCTATAATTTCTTGACCATGTATTTTCCCTTCAGGGTCTATATTAATTAGTTTACTACAGAACTTTGTATAAAGAGTTTTCATCAAACAAGGAAATCCTTCCGAAGTAGTATTAACTTCAGCATTCCATTTCATAATCCATGGAATTGAAAATTCTATAAAAAAGTACATAATAGATATTTCTTCAAAAAATATATTATCTTGTTCCAAGCTAATCAGCTTTGGGGAAATATCTTACCATTCTAAATATAATTGTTTATATTGGTCTGGTAATATTTTAATGGAAGGACCTTATGACATCCACCATCTACAAAACCAATTTGGAATTTCCTGCATAAAAACATTAAAACAAATTTTTATAAACCATGAATGCTTTTTATTAGCATTCTCATATAATAGAGCTTTATTAAAGCTATCAATTTAATCCCAGTAATTATATTTTACTGCAATTCTCTATTTCGGGTGGATATAATCCCTTTCTTTTAATGGATTCATTCCCCATTCTTCCGGATAAATAATTTCCTTTATAATAAACTTTGAAAAGTTATAAAATTTCTTGGTATTACCAGTGTAGAAATGTTGAAATTCTGCTGAACCTGTCTCTGAGAGTATCATATCATAATGCATCATGTATTTGTATGCAGTCGTAGTATAACAAACTATATCCAAATACCTACTCATTAGCTGCCATGGATCATTCTTCCATTTTAAATCATTGTTTTCTAAAAGAAGTATGACTTCTTTTTTTTTTTTTCATTCATATCATAGACTTTTGTATTTTCTTCATCCACCAATATGCTTGAATAAGTAGGAGGATTATTATCCTTACTTTGCTTGGATTTCATAAAATCCATAAATTCTCTGTACATGGGATGGTTTATATTCAAACCTTCTGTATCTCTTGATGAACTAGAAGCATCAATTAATTTTTTGTTTCCTATTTCAGTGAGGATATGACCTCCTCTTCCTCTATTTCCTCGTCCTCCTCTACCCCTAGTCGAGCGCCACGAAGGTCTCATGCCTGAAAACAAAGACATTTTATGATTAGTCTAAATATTCTCTAGTAAGAAAATCTGGAAGACTATTATCTTCTCCTTTTTTAAAAACTATCTCAAAATCAAATGGTGCTAATAAAGCTTGCCATCTAGCAAACATTTGTTTAGAGACATCATGTTTACAATCTTTATTAAACATAAACTTAGCAACTTGATAATCAGTTTTAATTATAAATTTTTGATTATAAAGATCGCCTTGAAATTTTAAAACACTTTTTACAATAGCTAAGTTTTCTTTAGCTACTGTGGCATAATTCTTTTGAGATGGATTCTATTTTCCTGAATAAAATTGAACAATATAATGACATTTATTATCAAGACCATATTGAGAAAGAACACCTCCAAATCCTATATCTGAGGCATCTGTTTCAACTGTCTTTTCCCAATTTGGATTAGACAAGGTAAGACATGCAAGGTTTCTAACCTTATTCTCGATCCTTTTAACAGCTTCAGTATGATCAGTTGACCAGGCCTTTGGATTTTTCTTAATCCTATCATATAAGATAGCCGCATCCAAAGCTACGTCCTTTATAAAAGGTGCTGCATAATTGAGACTACCAAGAAATTTTTGTAGTTGGGTTTTATTTGTAATTTCATCAGGAAATTTGGAAGCAAATTCAATACTCCTATTAATAGGACTAATATTCCCTTTCTCAATATTATGACCTAAAAACCTTACTTTAGTTTGTAATAAGTCCATCTTTGGAGCAGATATAACTAAACCATTTTGAATAATAATTTTCTTGAATAAATCAAGATGTTTAAAATGGGTTTCTATACTTTTTTAAAACACTAGAATGTCATCTATGTAAACAATAATAAAATTACATTAAGGTATAAAAATATCATTCATAATTTTTTGAAATTCAGAAGGAGCGTTCTTTAATCCAAAAGGCATAACGTTCCATTCAAATTGACCCATAGGGACATTAAAAGCAGTTTTAAACCTGTCAGACTCACTTATTTGAATATGCTAATAGCCTGATTTCAAATCAAAGTTAGAAAATATTATTGTATCATAAACTCTATCTAATAAATTGTTTTTATTAGGGATGGGGCATCTAATCCATCTTAATGCTTTATTTAGGGGTTTATAATTTATAACCAACCTTGGTGCACCCATTTCTTGTTCAGCATGTTTATTAACATGAAAAGGTGTACAAGACCAAGGATATTTCGAATGCCTTATAAGGCCTTTCTGCAATAAAGATTCAATTTCATTTTTGCGTAATTCCAAATATTTAGAATTCATCTGGCACGGTCTAGCCTTAGTTGGAATATTATCCTCATTAAAATCATCTCAATAAGGAAGACTAACAACATGCTTTTTCCTATTCCAAAAAGCATTAGGATGATCCCTACAAATATCAATAGAAAATTGATTTTTTAAAATAGCAATTTTTTCCTGTAATTTAGGATTCTGTAAGATAGTATCAATTTCATTGCTATTAATTTCTCCTTTAATAAACTTCATTTGATTATTTTTTAAAATCATTTTTGAGGTTAACTCATTTAACATCCTTGTAAAATGTTTAGTAATAAATTTCAATTTAAAAGATTTATTATTCCAGGTACCTATTATTTTTTCATTATCCCAATAAGTAAGAGGCAAAATATCATTTATAAAAGGTGCTCCCAAGATAATTTGGTTAGTAATATCTTTGACTAAAACAAAGCTTTGAGGAACACATTGCTTTCCTTTACAAATAAAAGCCTTGGGTAATTTAAATTCAATATTCATTTTACTACCATTTGCAGATCTTAAACTATGAGTAGTTTTGTGAAAATATCTTGAAGGAATAAGTCCTTCTTGAATACAATTTAAATCAACCGCGCTATCTATTAAAGCAATAAATTCTTTCTTATAAATATAATCAATTAAAAGAGTAATTTTTGTATAAAACTTTTGTGAAGTAAAAGCCTTTAGATTTTGTAAAAAATCAGCCTTGTTATTACCTTAATTCAAATTAGTAAGAAAGTCTAAATTATTCGTTTCTCCTTCATCTGAAGACGATGCTGAGTTATTACTCAACTCTCCAGGAATTTTTATGCTATCAAGATGAGCTTCTATAATGACATTCTTTTCTTTAAGCTGTCTAATACCATTCTTGAGATTATTAGTCTCTTCCTTTAAGTCATTTATAGTAGTAGGAGAACTCATAAGTTTTCTTCGTTCCATCAGAAGATTTTTAACTTCTGCCATGGTATATGCACCTTCTTTAGTAGGTACCTCTTTTTGGATATGATCCTTAGAGGTAGATGTTGTATTACTAATTTTATCAATAATCTGAGCTCTTATCTTAGGATCCTTAATAGTCTGTAAGAGCTCTATAACTTTGTCATTATCAATGGCATTAATACTTAATTCTTTAAACTGAGAATAGATCTTATAAAGATCATCTTCCTCTCCATCTTGTTCACATTCCAAACCTTGTTGACAAGGTAAACATTCATCTTCGGAGGACATATAATCTTCTTGGTGAAGTGCCTTTAAATCTTCACTTGTTGAAGAAGAAGATTATTCATTGCTACTATATTTGGAATCTGACTTTCCTGAATCCGAATTGAGCATAATCTTATATAAAGAATCTTTAATATTATCATCATTATCAAGGTTTCTAATTTTTTTCTTGACTCTGCAATCTTTTGCATAATGACCATATCTTCCACATTTATGGCAAGTATCAGACTTATCATATCGACGTTTAGATTTATAAAATCTATTATCACTTTTTCTTCTTTCTTTTCTTTCTATCATTTTTCTCTTCCATTCTTTATAATCTTTCTTGGAAGATCTATTTTTGGACGAATGCTTCTCTTTCTGCTTCTCTCTCCTACTCTTTAAAGTAGGATTGGGAATATCTAGAGCAAATTGCTCACAGAATTCTCCCAACTGTTGTCTTTCATTAAGACGATGTCTTTTAACATGTTGATTTAGCTTAATTTCATTATATAAAGCTAAACCTTCCTGCACACAAGCACTTATCAATTTTTCGTATGTATAATTCTCATAATTAATACTAGAGCTATCACCTCTTAGAGCCTTCCTTACACTTTCAGCAAAAAGGGATGATAATCCATCAATGAATTTTGATTTCCAATGAGTGCTATTACACTCTGGCAATTCCATAACCCTGCAAAGAAAAACATCTTTATATAATCTAAAAGATGTAAGGGTTTTACACCTTAAGTTCTGTAGTAAAGTTCTGATGGTTTCACTATTATCTAACCATCTCCCTGAAAAGTGTTCTATAATGTTCAAAATCAGTGTATAAACTGAATTCTGAACCTCTCCTTTACCTTCTTGTTTGTCGGCCTGAAGGATCTTATCTTTTTGCTCCTGTTTTAGATAATTATCCCACCTGCCTTTTAACTGACCTGTAAGTCTTATCACTATTTTTATTAGTCTTACAGATAGTACTATACATCAACATTCTATGCATAGTTGTATAAATTTGTCTATCTGTATAACCATCTATGTTCCACTCATAGATTTCTTTTCCATTGTAACTATTAGTCACAACATATTCTTGTTCTTCAATCAAAATATCTTGAGGAGTTGGCCTAAGGTAATAGAACATTCTTTGAACCGGCTTTCTTGCAAATTTTTCTGATATCTTATTAATTTGATCATAAAAGTCCTTATTACTTGTCCCACTACTTTCTCCTTCTGAAAGATTATTAATCTTGAATGGTTTAAGGTTATTACCTTTAAAAGCCTTTTCTAAGAAATTTTCTAAATCCGAAAAGTCTTTTAACTTAAAATCATCAATATTTGGGGGAGGTTGAATACTAGGTTGAGTAACCTTTTCCTTCCCTTTTTTATCATTACTCATTTGAGATAGAAGTTTATCAACTTTTCATGTAAAGATACTATATGATCACCTAACATGCTCATATATATATTTGTATAATTATGCTGCTTTATCATTAAATTAATAAGTTGAGTAGTAACTAAGGCAGTATCATTTTCAAATAATTTTGAAAAAGCATTAAAATGAACAATCTTGTCATCTTTATTAATTTGAAAGGATTGTAATGGCGGAAATACTGATTTTGTAATCTCTCCATTACTTAAGGTAAAATCCTTTTCTAGCATTGAGCTGTAGTTATAAACATGTTTATACATAAACCATGGAACTAAAGCAATTAAAGTATTTGTCCTTGATTCAATAAGGTCTTTATAAAATTCTTCTTGAAATTGAATCTGTTCTTCTTTATTAAAGTTTATAAAAAACCATTTTCTAAAAGGTTTCCATCTGGATTTTTGAAATTACTTCGCAATCTTTGCTCTTGCCTGGAAACCAGGATTAAAATCAATAGGTTCGTCAGTCATCATAAAACAAATTTATGTTGTATTTAACCCATCTGGGAAATTCATTTCAGATTCAGTTATGTCTAAATCTGAGCTAGGTCTAGCAATGTTGTAGTAATTATAGGTGGTATAATTCAACTCTTGTTCAAATTATGAATATTTTAAAGAAGAAGTCTCCTGTTAAAAATAATAGAAAAGAAGAATATGACATACCTCAACAGTTGGATCTACTTAATAAGTGGACTATTCCAAAGATTTCACCCAGAATAATTTATCAAATGGGAACTTTTTAGGAACTTAGTTTAAAACAAGTGGTTAAAACCACTGAAGAAACTATTACTATTGATAATGACCACCAGACTTTTAGACTTATATCTGAAACTGATTTGGCCCCTTATAGGGATATTTATAGATTTATGCATATTGGCTTAGTTCAGGTGGCAGTCAAGCCCCTTACTTTGCGTGGTCTACATGAAAGTTTTATAGCAGCTTTACGTGATGGTAGATATCATAATTGGAAGAAGTCTCTAATAGGGACTATTCAAACTAGTCTAGCTTATGGACCAGTTTATTTTAATGCTTATCCTAATTTGCAGATATCTTTACAAGATGAGAATTCATTAAGCTCTCTTATATTAAATGTTAAACTTCATGGTTATGATTAAATGCCTAGAACTGAAGTTGTTTGTATTTGTCTACTATACAGGTCCGCCCTTCGCCCACCTGGCCAACAGTTAATCGAACGGATTCCTTCAACAACCTTTCAGAAACCTACCTGGATAACCTATATCTGACCTTTGTCTAACTATTCAAACTGTCATCATAATAGACACAAACACAATTTCTTATAGTAACCTAGTATGTTATAGCTCAACACAAAATGTTTAGCCTATTATTTAGGCTAAGTACATAAAGAAAAACTCAAAATAAAAACAGTACCTAGAGTCGAGTTCCACACCAACGGATGTATAAATCCAATTGAAAGCTTTAATTTATTGAAACTTAAAACTTACAAAGAAATATTACAATACTTTAGAGAGAGATAGAGAGGGAGAGAGATGGGGGGGGGGGGTTCTAAAAAACTGCCTTTTAACTAAAACTTATGCCTCTTTATATAGAGGTCTATAAGTGTAGAAATGTAACATTACAATGGCCCACACTCTTTACATTGGCCAATAAAAAAGAGATAAGGAAGACAAATAAGCGTGGTCTTTTTTATTACAACACATGGCTGACATGACATTCGGCTCCCACTCCTCCTCATTAAAGATACTTTTTACTTTATTAAAGTAAAAAGTATTACCCCTATTATTTCTTCGTGTAGGATCTTCTTATCATATCTTGTTCTTGCCTCTGCAGGTGGCTTTGTTGGAAGATTCTTCCACTTGCTCTTGGAATTTTGCTAAAAGAGCATCAATGTCTATTTCATTAGTGCTATGATCACTCTGAGCTTCGCCAGCTATTCCTTCATCATCTTTATTGGTGTGACTTGCTGAAGCCATGGAAATATCATCTCCAATATCTATATCAATATTTTTTATTAAATCCTTTTTGACTTCCTCCATGTACATGGCGATAGCCTCTGATTTAGATATTATTACTTTCTTTATATGAAGTTTCCTTGTAATTTGTTTGAAAGGACTTATATCATTTCCTTGAATTTCTAGCCGACCCTTATTATGATATTTGTCGATCATTTGATTTATTAAATCTAAAATCTCCTAACCATGAATTTTTCCTTCAAGGTGGTCTTTATGCATCAATTTTGTTCCAAAATTTTGTATAAAATGTTCTTTGTAGGCATGGGCACCCTTTAGAAGTATTATCAATTTCTATGGACCATTTCATAATCCATGGGATTGAGAATTTTATAAAGAAATACATTAAAGACATCCCTTCAAAGAAAATATTGTCTCTTTGCAAACTTATAAGTCTGGGGGATATATCTATCCATTCAGAATATAATTTCTTGTATTGCTCTGGTAGGATTTTCATCGAAGGACCATATAAAGTCCACCATTTGCAAAACCAATTTGGAATTTTCTTGTCGAAGACATTAGAACATATTTTTATGAACCATGAATGCTTTCTATTAGCATTTTCGTATAATAATGCTTTATTAAAGCTAACAACATAATCCTAGTAGTTATGTTTTACTCCGACCTTTTGCTCAGGATGGGTATAATCCATTTCCTTTAAAGGGCTCAATCCCCATTCTTCAGGAGTTAAAATCTTTTTTATAATAATTGTAGAAAAGTTATAAACTTTTCTCGTATTAGCTGGGTAGAAATGTTGGAATTCACCCGACCCTGTAGCTGAGAGTATCATCTCATAGTGTAAGCATGTTCATAATTACATCTCTATGATAGAAATAGACTTTACACTGAGCAATGGAGAAATTACAAAATCAAATTTTCCTCCATTATAATCTTTTCAAATTAATTAAAATGATAAGATTGCTAACTTTAATGCTTTTTCAAAATTATTTGAAAATGATATTGCTTTAGTTACTACAAAACATGTTAATGCCATGATTAAGCAGAATAATTATGTAAATATTTATATGAGTATATTGGGTGAGCATATTGTTCTTTAGATGATAAAGTTGATAAGCTTGTCGCTCTGACAAATTCCACTTCTAAATGAAAAGAGAAAGTTGATCATAGTAGTATTCAACCTCCTCCAGACATCGGTTTTAAGTTAAAAGACTCTTTGGATCTTGAGGATTTCTTGGAAAAGAAATTCAAGGGTGGTAGTTTGAAGCCTTTAAAAGTTAATAACTTTTATGAAGGAGAAAGCAGTCATAAGAGAAAATTTTTCGATGATATTAATAAAATCTCAGAAAAATATGCAAGAAATCCAGTGCAAAGGATGTACTACTATCCTAGACCTACTCCCCAAGATGTGCTCCTGGAAGAGCATGAACATATTATAACTAATAGTTATAATGGGAAAGAGATATATGAGTGGAATATTGATGGTTATATGGATAGGCAGACTTATACGACTGTGCATAGAATGCTAATGTAAAGTACTATTTGTAAAACTAACAAGAATATTGATAAGACTATTGCGGATATGATATCAGCAGGGTTTACCGACCAATTAAAAGGTTGGTGGGATAATTATCTCAATCAGGAGCAATGGGATAAAATTCTCCAAGCAGTCAAACAGGAAAGAGAACAGAATTTTACCCAAAATGCTGTATATACCCTAGTTCTAAATATTATAGAACATTTTTCAGGAAGATGGTCAGATAATAGTGAGACCATTAGGACTTTTCTTCAAAATCTGAGGTGTAAGACCCTTACATCTTTCAGATTATATAAAGATGTTTTCTTAAGCAGAGTTATGGAGTTACCACAGTGTAATAGCACTCACTGGAAATTTAAATTTATAGATGGATTACCAACCCTCTTTGTAGAAAGAATTAGGAAGACTCTTAGAGGAGAAAACCATAGTAGTAAGTATGAGGATCATACCTACGACAAACTTATAAGTGCTTGCATACAAGAAGGAATTTATTTATGCAATGAAATTAAGTTGAATCAACAGATTAAGCGACATTGTCTTAATGAAAGACAACAATTGGGAGAATTCTGTGAGCAATTTGCATTTGATATTCCAAAGACAAAATCCAAGGATAAAGGACATCCTCCTAAGAAGAAATCTTTCAAAAATGATTATGAAAAATGGAAGAGAAAAAGAATTGAGCGAAAAGAAAGGCAAGCTGCCGGGAGAAAAGAAGACAAAAGATTTTATAAATCTAAATGAAAGTATGATAAATCAAATACTTGCCACAAATGTGGAAGATTTGGCCATTATAGAAGGGGTTGTAAGTTCAAGGAGAAAATAAAGAACCTTGATGTGGATGACAATAGCAAGGATTCTCTTTATAAGATTATGCTTAACTCTGATTCGGAGAAATCAGAAATGATGTATAGTAGCCAAGAGGAATCCTCTACAAGTGAAGATCTTAAGGCTCTTCAGCAAGAAGAATATATGCCTTCAGAAGATGAGTGTTTACCTTGTCAACAAGGGATGAAATGTTTCAAGGAAGGAGAAGAAGATGATCTTTATAAGTTCTATTCCCAATTTAAAGAATTGTGTGTCAATGTCATTGATAATGACAAAATAATAGAGCTATTACAAAGTATAAAAGATCCAGACATAAGAGCTCAAATTATTGATAAGATCGGTAACACATCCACCTCTGAGCACCATATCAAGGAGGAGATTCCTACCAAAGAAGGTTCATATACCATGGCAGAAGTTAGAAACCTCTTACTCGAAAGAAAGAAGCTTATAAGTTCTCCTACTACTATTAGTTATTTAAAGCAAGAGATTAATAATCTCAAGGAAGACATTCATCGTCTTAAAGAAAAGAATGTCATTATAGTGGTCAAACTCGATAATATCAAAAGTCTTAGAGATCTAGGTAATAACTACGAATCATCTTCGTCTCTTGAAGGAGAAAGCAATAACCTTGATTTTATGAGAAATCTTTATATTAAAAATGATAAAAAAAGTTTTTTTACAAAGTCTTAAAGCTTTTACGTCCCAAAAGTTTTATACTAAAATTACTCTTCTCAAAGATTATAATTATAAAAAAGAATTTACTGCTCTCATTGATAGTGCAACCTATTTAAATTGTATTCAAGAAGGACTAATTCCTTCAAGATATTTTCATAAAACTACCCATAGTCTTCGTTCTGCTAATGGTAGTAAAATGGGTATTGAATTTAAACTGCCTAAAGCTTTTATTTTCAAAGGAAAACAATGTATTCCTCAAAGCTATGTCTTAGTTAAAGATATTACTAATCAGATTATTTTGGGAGTACCGTTTATAAATGATATTTCCCCCTTTACTCATTGGGATAATGAAAAAATTATTGGTACTTGGAATAAAAAACCTTTTATACTTGAGTTGATTACAAATCCTTTTATGAGAATGATTAATGAATTAACCTCGAAATTAATGTTGAAAACTAACCAAGTCAGTTTTATAAAACAAGAAATTAATAGTATTGAGATTGATAATATTTTGCAAAATCCTAAATTAGAGGAAAAAATGTTATTTTAAAAAATCAGTTCTCTATTGATATTTGTGGAGGCCATCCTAACACCTTTTGGAGCAGGAAAAAACATGTGGTTAGCCTCCCTTATGAGGATAACTTCTTTGAGGATAATCTTCCAACTAAAGCTAGGCCTTGCCATATGAATGCATATTAGATGAATGCATATTATCTGAAGCTATGGAAAAAGGAGATTGATTCCTTGTTACAGAAAGGCCTTATAAGACACTATAAATCCACTTGGTCTTGTACAACATTCTATGTTAATAAACATGTTGATCAAGAACGAGGTGCTCCAAGGTTGGTTATTAATTATAAACCGCTTAATAAAGCCTTGAAGTGGATTTGATACCCTATCCCTAATAAAAAGAATTTATTGGATAGAGTTTGTGATGCCATTATATTTTCTAAATTTGATTTAACATATGGATATTGGCAGATTCAGATAGCTGAGTTGGACAGATTTAAAATAGCTTTTAATGTCCCCATGGGTTAATATGAATGGAACGTTATGCCCTTTGGGTTAAAAAACAGTCTATCAGAATTTCAAAAAATCATGAATGATATTTTCATGCCTTATTCAAATTTCATAATTGTCTACATAGATGTTATTCTAGTATTTTCTAAAAATGTGGAAACCCATTTCAAGCATCTCGAATTATTTAAGAAAATTATTATTCAAAATGTTTTGGTGATTTCTCAACCCAAAATGACTTTATTTCAGACGAATGTTAGATTCTTGGGTCATAATATGGAAAGAAGGAATATTAGTCCTATTAATGGGAGTATTGAATTTGCATTCAAATTTCATAATATTATAATTAATAAGACTCAATTGCAAAGATTTCTGGGAAGTCTTAACTATGTTGCCCCTTTTATAAAGGACTTAGCCATCGATATGAATATTTTATAATACGGACTTAAACTCTAGAGTCAAGATGAAAAATGATCTGAATTAAGAGGCATGCCAATAGTGACAAAGTCACAGCCACAAGAAGGACAAAGTCCCAACAAGAGTGCTAAGTGATCAAACAATCCGTACAAGTGGGCGAGTTACACAAACATCTTTAATGTCTTAAAGGATACCAACATGACAATGCAAAGTGACTAGAGGTAATCAAGGTACCAAGATCAACTTTCAGATATACCAGCAGTTAAAAGAGTGCAAGTACAGGTTTATACACAAACCTCAATAGTTTAGCCTAGAAATAGTCCAACACAACTTCGCGAGTTCAAACCGGAGACCAACCAACATATGAAGGTCCTCAACTTGTTCACGGGTATATACAACCTTAAAAATACAATTAAATAACTTCTTTAATTCCTAGTATCTCAATAATGTCGAAGTAAAACATGATTATCATCACAAGTAAGCTTAGCCTGTACAAATATGACTATGCTCCCAAAACAATGATTCTGGCCAGCCTAGTACCTCATGTTGCAACTTAGATTTGAAAAGGAAAACGGAAAAACTAGACTTTATAACCCTCATGAAAGATGTAGGTACATCTCTTAAGGTTGCAACCAAATAAGAATCACCACAAAATATATTTTGTACAAAAAAAAATATTTAAAACACTAACAGTTGTCCATATAGGATTTCTAATTTAGAACTCTAGACAGAACTTGTCCTATGTTGCGTCCCATATTTCGAATCCATAAAAGCTAAATTAGAGTTTTACATAAACATAAGAGTTGTACCTATGCAAATTAGCTTTCCAAATCATATTTATTCACTGTAAACGAAGTTCTATAAAACAAGTTATGCTTAAAATACCAAACACTACCCAGCTCAAAAACAAATTTTTTCCACTTACCAAAGAGAAGGGTGTGCCTCGAATCCCAGCTAAAAGGACCAAGTTTTTATCTTGTGATTTTGTAGAAAAAATGGTTAGATAATGTTTTAGGGTTCTTAGACTTCAAGGGAAACGAATTTCACTAGAGGAGGTTTCAAAATATAGTCTCAAGAGTGATGCTTATCACAATGCCCAGCTGTCTCCGAAAGGTGGCTGCCCAAAAAAAAAGTTGGCTGCCCAAAATGCATACATATATACCTATATGTATAATCCTCATCTGTATTTCAAGTTATACATAATTCTAATTAGAATATTATGTAAATACCCCAATACAATCACTTAAATTACGATCACAATTTATTTTAAGCAAGTTAGAAATTATCACAACATTTCAAGTTCCCAAAATGAGAGTAAAATATATTGTAGTAATTAAGCAATGGTAGATCGACATGCGACTCTTGGTTAGTATTTAGGGGTGTTACATAGATCTATCACCTCCTGAATAATCTTGCTCTTCTATTCAACACCTACACTTGGTCGTTACTAACATAATGACACATCATCATAAACTCCTTTCTATTTAAAGTATATCGAACTTATCCTAACTTGTAACTCTTACTCTACCACCTATCATAATGACACTTCATAGTCTACACATAAGGGAAAAATCGTCATTGATAACCTACTGGTGCATGACCATAATACTATAGCTTGCCTCATCACTATCTCCCTTTCATATATTACTGAACATGTGCATGCATTCTTCTAACTTTGGGCACTCTTACTACTACTTCTTATAATCTCATAACTCAAACTATATTTTTGGGTGAAAATACTACCCAATCTCCAAAACACTTTCATATAAGGGTCTCAACTAAAACAAGGTTGAGAGAAAAGAGCCTAGGAATACATATTTCTTTTAGCTAGAACGACTTATTCATATGAATAAGAGTGCATTCTTTTGAATCTCAACACTTAAGCTCACTCATGGGCTTCTCTTAAGCCCCACTATAGTCTCATGACTTTCTCAAGAATTTTTTGGAGAGTAACTCATTGATAATGAATTGACTTAGCTTTTCAGCTACCTTGAGTATGGGGGATAGTCTAATAAATCTAAGAAACACAAACATATTGAATAAGTTCCTTATGGAACAACTTTTCTGTATAATTTAGAGTATGAAATAAGGGAAACTTTTCCTAAATGTCTGTAGTCCCTCGTTTATAGAAGTGGGGCCCTCACAACCATAAATAAGATCCTACTTGACACAGTTTCATAGACACCCTAGGACACTTGAACTCGGTTTTATGATACCAAGTTTGTCATGACCCGAGCCTATACCCTGGACGTGGCCAGCACTCAAGAACCATTGCTAGTCCCCAAGTGAACCCTCATCCTGGCTGACTACAAGTGGAAGACTAACTTGATCATACATAAGCATCAAATTGAAAGAAATGTTTGAAAAAAGCTTACTAAATCCCAAAATTTTTCTAAATACATTAAGTATGAATCATAAGTTAAAGTTTAAATAAATCATCTAAAAACTTAAAGACTCTCAAAAACTTTCTATCCAAGAAGCTTCTACTTTATAAAGATGAGTGTCGGGACAAGACCCATGACTCCTCAAAAGAACTACTACTAACAACTCATAAAATTGGAGTACTTCGAAAGTAAGGAGGTCTCACTCATAACTAGACAAGCGGATGAAGTGATCTCAACATACACTTGTTGAGGATCTTAAGAACCTGCATCTACATCCTTAAAAGATATAGGTTGAATGAGATCAGTACATTGAATGTACTAGTACATAATATAGCTGAATAACAAATAACTAAAAGAAAGGAATGCAATAGAAAACAATGTACTGAAGTTCAATGTAAAGAAATAGAAGAGTTAAATCATTTAAAGCTTTACAAAATACTTTCTCATCTCTGAACTCAACATAATAAGTGATATATAAAAATACAGTTTAAATTTATTGGGAGATTATATAACATACAACCATCACTATGAGCTACATGATGATACAATATTTCGCCCATGCTGCCAGAACTGTCCTATACCTTGCCGGGATATAGGACACCTCAACTAAGTGAATCCACTAAGTAATAAGGATTTATCTAAAAAGTCTGATCCTTTACCCATGTTGGAAGACATGGTTTATGGAGGCTGTAAGTTTTCTCAACTCTCACCGATATCGATACTCAATACTAGTCCAAATAATATATATACTTAAGATCATATGTATTAAGACACAACTCTTCCTCTGATTTGAGATAATTGCTCAAACTACCCTCTTAAAAGAGGTAACTGCTCTTGAAATATCTTTTGAACTCATAACTCATTTAGAATTCTCATTTTCTCTTTTATCAATGTAAAAATTGATACCTCTAGGAATACATAGTCCCTTTATACTATTACTCAATTCATACTTGAAAACTCTTTCTCAAAAACATATCAAAATCATATTATAATATGATCATTGATGACTCGAGAAGTCATACTGCATAAACATTGATGGTATATCTAGATACCATATTGCTCATTTAATAATGTCATACTCGATTATCATACTAATCATGTTTTAGAAACTCTTTTCTCAAAACTCATCTTTACTTTTTCAAAACTCAGTTTAAGAACTCAAGTGTTGGCTTTAAAAAAAGCATTTCAAAGTTTATAACTCAAAATAGGGTTCATACCGAAATATAGACATGAAAAAATCAATTCAAGGATCTCAATAACAATATAGAAACTCAATAATTAGGAATAATTTTTTTAAAAGAAACATAAACTCAAGAACTCAAAATTAACTTATCTGAAGAATACTCAAATCTAGGGAAAGAATCCTAGATTACTCTTTTACTGATCTAAAAGTAGATGTAGGGCATGATGACGAACTAATCCAACACTATGATATCCTACATACCTGAAAGAACAAGTTTCTTGAAGTATCTTGAAGAACAATTTGATTAGAAGACTTGAAACTCTAGCTTAAAGGTACACAATCAAGAAAAACTTTCTTGAGATTCTTGAATTAGTGTCTTGGAATCTCTATAGCCAACATTTATGATTTTCATTAGTGATTAATAATTGCATGGAGGAATTTGAGTTGGAAAAAAAATGAAATTCTTGGAGAAAAACTTTCCTTGAAGAAGAATCTTGAAAAAGATGGAAAAAATCTTGAATGGAGTCTTGTACTTTGAATTTTTGCTTAGGGTTTTGCCTTAGGGTTTGAGAGAGAACAAAATAATGGATTAAAAGATGAAAATAAGATTGTTTAGTGCTTTATAGGAGTTAATAAATCAATTTTGAAGGTTTTCCTAGTGGTATAAGGTTAAGAAAACTACCTTATTTAGAATTTTCCCGTTGCTAAAATTGAACTGCACAACACCAGTTACTAAAATGGTCATAACTTTTTACTCAAAATTGGATTGACACGAAATAGGTTTTGTTGGAAATTAGATTTAAATACCTTTAATTTGATATGTTATGGGCCACGTAACTCTTTGTATTCTAAGAGAGATGGTTGTTTGAAGTTGACCCAAGGAGAATTTGAAATGAAAACTTAATTGGTAAGGAAACTTTCAACTCAATTTTGTGCTAGGAGTTTTTAGTGACATTAATTGATATCCAAAATAATTCCAACACTAATGAATTTACTTTTACACATATGGGCAATTTATGAATCACCCTAAATGATCGTTCAAGTAAATAAAGAATGGTTCGAGTCTTAACTTATAAATTTTCAAGGTGTTAAAGTAAGAAATATTCTGTCGAAATCATAAACGACTTTTCAAGATTCACTTGGGTAATATTTCAATCTCACAAAAATAATGCTTTCACTAACTTTGAAGTATTTTGTAGACAAAGAGAAGTATGGCATTTTATTTCTACAATTCATAGCGATCATGGTGGACAATTCAAAAATAAAGCATCTGAGGAATTCTGTGATAAAAATGGATTCACTCAAAACTTCTCATCTCCTAGATCACCCCGCAAAATGGTGTGGTAGAATGGAAAAATCATTTTCTACAGGATACAACCAGAACTATGTTGCCGGATCCAGCTTACCTGATTACTTATGGGCTGAAACTGTAAGAAATGCATGCCATGTTCAAAATACATGTCTTATCAAGCCTATACTGAAAGAGACTCCTTACAAACTCTAGAGAAGTAAGAAACCTAGTATTAGCTACTTTCACCCGTTTGAATGCAAAGGCTTCATTTATAACAACGACAAAAGAAATCTCAACAAGTTTGATCCAAGAAACGATGAAGGTAAAATTTTGGGCTATGAGTCCATCGTGCTTTTCAAGTTTTCAACAAAAGAACTTCAAGCGTTTAAGAATCTATTCTTGTGTTTTTGAAGAAACTAACCCAAGAATGCATGAAGCTAAAACGACTGATGATGAAGCAATTCCCAAAATAAATACCGAGAGTCACTCAAATGCTTCTGTTCAAATCACAATAGAAGAGCCACCTATCCCAGAACCAAAGTTGTCTGCTTGAGCCATAAAACTAGAATTCCTAGGGAATGGAAACAAATGCTAGCTATCCAATGACTTTATCATGGGAAACCAGATGATTCGTTGCAAATGAGAGAATCCTTGAAAAAAAGCCACTACTGTACTCGTCTTCCATATTGAACAGAAATGAATAAATAAAGCAATGGCAGATGAATCTTGGAAGCAAGCCATGAGAGAAGAATTTGACCGATTCGAAAGAAACCAACTATGGACGCTTACTGAAAGGCCCGAAAAACTATTTAGTAATTGGAACCAAATGGGTCTTTCAAAATAAGATAAATGAATATGGAAAAGTCATCCTTAACAAAGCTAGATTAGTCGCACAAGGATAGTCCTAACAAAAAGGTATTGATTACGATGAAAATTTTGCTCCGATAGCAAGGTTAGAATCTATTCCAATTCTTTTAGCATATGCATCTTTTAAGCATTTCAAACTCTTTAAAATGGATGTATAAAGTTCTCTTTTAAATGGTTTTATCAAATAATAGGTGTTTGTAAACAACCTCCTGGCTTTGAAAACTCTTCCTGACTTGATTATGTTTACAAACTTTGTAAAGCGCTTTATGGTCTCAAACAAGTTCCTAAAGCTTGGTATGTGATATTAAGCAATTTTTTTCTTTAAAATCACTTTTCAAAGAGGGAAAATATACTCAACTCTTTTCATCCAAAGATCGGGATTTTTTATTCTCATAGTTCAAATTTATGTCGATGATATTAATTTTGAAAGCTCTAATCCCTCTGTGTGAGAGTTTTACTTATCTTATGAAGGGAGAAGTTGAGATTAGTCTAATGGGAGAGGTCACATTCTTTCTTGGTTTAAAAATTAAGCAGTCAACCAATAGAATCTTCATCAGTCAAACCAAATATGCAATGGAACTCATAAAGAAATTCGGGTTGGAAAAAGGAAAGCATGGAACCATCAACCTGCCTTGAGAAAGATGCACCATGAAAAGATATGGATGAAAAAAAGTACTGAGGAATGGTAGGATCTCTATTTTATGTAACTTCTATTCAACCAGGCATTATGTTTAGCATGTGCAAATGTGCACATGTCTAAGCTGTTCCAAAAGAATCACATCTCACAACAGTGAAACAAATCATTCACCACCTAATTGGAACCACTGATTTGGGACTATTTTATCCCCACTCCTCTCACTTTGATCTAATTAGTTACTTAGATGCTGATTTTGCAGGTGACAAAACTGATCAAAAAAGCACCAGTGGAACTTGCCAAATTCTGGGTCAATCCTTGATCTCTTGGCATACTAAGAAGAAAACTCCGGTTTCTTTATCTACCACCAAATCTAAATATCTAGTTAAGGAAAATTGTGGTACACAATTATTATGGATGATGCTTCAATTACTTGTTTACGATCTTTCGTATGAATCCCATTTTGGTGATAATACAAGTACCATTAGTTTATCTAAATATATTGTGCATCAGTATAAGGCAAAACATATTGATATCAAGCATCATTTTATTCATGATCATGTGGAAAATGGTGATATTTTTTAAGAATTTGTCAATTCTGAAAATCAATTAGCTGATAATTTTACTAAACCTTTGCTTGAGGAAAGATTTTGTTTTCTCCATAATTATCTCAGTATAACCTCCTTTCATTAATGTGATTTATTTATATTAATTATGTTATTTTTATTTTTTTGTGTACTATTTTAATACTAATCCTTTCATTTTTCCACCTTAGTCATTATTACCTGCCCATCCGTGTTTCTTCACCATAAAACCCTATCTCTTCTGTCATGTCACTTCCAAACCTTTCTTGTCCCTTTAACTCTTCTTATTCTTCCCTTTTTGTCTATTTATTTTCTCTATTTTTTCTTCTTTCTCCACTCTTTATCATGACAAGAACTCACTCTGTGGGCTCTCTAAATGCTCAGATCCTCATTCTTTGGACTCTTTTAAAGTGAATGTTCTGACTAACTCAGATTCGTCGAACGACTTCTTGGTTTCTCCCTCTCCTTTGTTCAAAAGAAAAGTATCGTCTGTGAAAAAGAACAAGGATAAGATGAAACCTTGCCCTAGTTTCCCTGGATCTCTTTCTCTTGAAGAAATGCAAAGGTTTTGGGGAGTTGAACAGAAGAACAAGTATGAAAGATTCAAATATTGACCCATTGATCCTGATAGAGTAATCAATCTGAGTTAGTTGAGGGACTCCAACTGTCTAGTAAGCTCTTTTATTAAAGCTCAGAAACTATCTCTTTTATTTAGAATCCGTGGTTTTCACTTTTTTAAGAGGTTGTTAATTTGTTATATGCGAAACTCCGTATCTCTCATGATAGTGGTGATTTGTTAACTGTTGTTATGGGTAGTCGTATTATTGTCAATGACCTCTTGTTTGAGGATATTTTTGTACAAAGTTCTCTAGTATAGTCCCATACATGAATGATATCTGGCTTGATGATTTTAAGGTATCCCTTAAAGGGTCTAAGATATCCATGGCTATGACTGAAGTTTACTTGTCTGACTTTGGCCCCTTATCCCTATGCTTCAAGTATCACATTCTTCCCACCACTGCTTTTCCCAAGAAAGGCTCTATGCGCAACATCTCCCCTCAAGATTTGTTCATGATGTACTGTCCTCTCATGAAATACTATATTAACTAGGTAGTTTGTTTCAAAGAATATATCTTGGAAAGTATCGAGGCCACCAATGCTTTTGCCAACCTACCTTGGACTACTCGCCTCTCAAATTCTGGTGGATAATTTTGTCAACCTCTCCATGTTCACCCCTGTTGAGATCAATGTCACTTACAACTCTCAAACTTTCACGTGTGTGGGGTATGTGCAAATTGGTACCAAATGGGTTGAAAAGGACTCTGTCAAAGTGAGAATTAAGATTGTGAAACAAACTGAGATATCTACCGAGTCAACTGCTTTCTTGCTACAGGTCATTGGTGAACTCAAAACTCACATACTTGCTGTGGAACATGGATTAAAGATACTTCAGGATGTTGTTGAAAAGGTCTTTTGCTTTCAGAAGGACACAAGTACAGATGTGGGGAAAGTGCGTATTATAATGACTAGTGTAATGCAGGAAGGAATCTCAATGGTCAACAAGTTAATCAAGTAAGTTAACTCCCTTAAAGTTGGAGTAAGATCTTCTAACACTGATCTTGCCATCTCTATCCAGACATCATACTCCAACCTCTCCAAAAATGTGGAATGCTCCTACTATTCCTTATGTAGGAAGGTAATCAACACCCTGAAATACCTTTTGGGTTATTGCTAGACCTTCCTCTCTTGATACAAGCCTTTTGCTACTTTGGGACAATATTTTTCTGATGAAATTTGTCCCTTCTTTTACTTTTAGGTTGTATATTGAAGGACTTATCCCTTCCAACACTTCCTAATCTCTTTTTATTTCTAATGCCTATTCTATTTAAATGTTGTATTTTTCTTGCTCTATTTTTGATTATGCCAAAGTGGGAGAATATGCTCCTACAATTTTTAGATAGCACTCAATAGAGATTGGGGGAGCCATACAACTTAAAGTCAGGGGGTGCAATATTCTCCTGGACCACAGACAAATTTATATCAAAGAAGTTCATTATCTTGTTTGGCTTTATATTTGATTGTGAACTAATTGTCATTATTAAAAAAGGGTAGATTGATAACATCATTAGAGCGATTTATTTTGATAATAAAATACCTAAACTATATATGATACATTGTAGGCATGGAAATCAAAAAGGAATAACGCCAAAGAAGCATCACAAAGAAGGAAGGAATGAGATGCACTCAATAAAGCAATGCAGGAAAGGAAATCCATCATCCAAGAGATGCAAAATCAAGGAAACCACAATCCTAGTGTCTGACTAGGATGAAGTAAATACGGAAGATAGACAATCAATAAAATCAGCCATGTATCAAGATTACAAGAAGATCCTTAAGAGAAAGAAGGTTATCAGGATCACGAGAAGATATCTAAGAAAAGGAATGAATTAGTTTTCTCATGCACATATCTGACATGGACATGAATGAATCAACCTAAATCAAGGATTCAAACATGATCCTTGATTTGAAATACCCTTGGGTTATTCCTTAAAAGAGCAGTCCTCAACACTATATAAGCCCAGTCATAGTCACTTTTGTGAAGTACACACTTCACTTGAACTTGTAATGTTGTCTTCTATTATCTTTCGTTAAAGCTTTGTATTCTCATGAGCATACAATTGGAAAAATAAAAGAGAAATAAAGATCTGAGTGTAGGTTATACAAGTATAGGTTGTGTCAAAATAGCATTTCTGATTTGCACATCAGACAAGTTTTAGACGAAATAATTTGTACTTCCCAAGTTCTTAACAACCTTTTGAGGAAACCCTTAAAACCCAAGGGGACTGCAAGTACACACCACATTGGTATTTTGAACCAGTATAAAACTCTCTGAGTGTCTTACTTACTACATTTGCTACTACTTTATACTGTGACACTAACTTGCAGGTGAGTTGATTGACCCATTAAAGAAGTTGACCAAAGGTTTTTTGATTCACCCCTCTTTTAAATTTAGGAATTCGTGTACTTCCTTCATTTATTGTGTGTTGGGTGTAATGGGGATGAGCTGAAGGGTTTAAATTGTATACTTTCTATATCTAAATGAATTAAAAAAGGCAATGTGAGGAACATGTATAGCCTTATTATGAACCTTTTTCATTGATTGATAAAATGTTTGAATACATGAAGGTGGACTTGAATTGTTTGAATTATTGTCTCTTCCATGTGGTGTGATGTTGCTTGTGTGCATTGATTGTCAACACCATGATGAGACATGTGATTATTTATGTTGTCGAAGTCTTTATTGGTGAGTGTTATAAGGCCGAGGTCTTTGCGAGCGAGTGTTGTACTTCTAAGGTCATTTCTTTCTAGTGATGTAAAGCCGACGGAAAATGGTTCCGGCTAGTGATACATAGCCGATGGGAAATGGTTTCGACTAGTGATTGTATATACAGTTTATCGAAAATGGTTCCATCTAGTGATTTGATAAAAGATGATGGAAAATTGTTTCAGCTAGTGATTAGATATAAAAAATGATGGGAAATGGTTTCTTCTAGTGATACCATGCCAATAAAAAATGATTCTAATAAGAGATGAATTATTGTGATGCATTTGATGCTTACTTGTTCACTAATTGTGATTGATATACTTGTTGAATTTTGAAGATTGAAATGTGAATATTAGGCTATTGTAGAATTTCTAGGTTGGGATGATTTTTGTGCAGGTTATAGTTTGAGGAGGTTTGATTGGAGTGCAAGAGGTATTTGTTTTCTAGCTAGTTGCTTTGTTTAGTATGTTTCTTATTAGGTACCATGTCGTTTCTACTGACTACTTGCTTCTACACTTCTGTAGGTTCTGAACGTAGACCTATGTGATCTTCTTCTTCCTCTCCTCACAGTTGAGGCTCGTTAAAAGATTTGAGAGGTAACTGGTTCTCATCCTGATGGGCTCTCTTTTCCTTTTCTTTAAGCTTTGTTCTAATTGAGATATAAAGACTGAGACTTGTATTTATCTTTTGAATTTTTTATTTTCATTATTGGTTTGTTCATGTGACAAACAGGTTTTGAGGCATTGTTTATAATGAATAAGTTTCCCGCCTTTTCCTTGTTCTTGTTTTATATTTCCACATTTCTTTTGTTTTTATTAGGTGGAGGCTGACTTGTCTTGGTGGTAATAGACAAGTGTCATCACGTCCATTTTGGGTTGTGACAAATGATATTAGAGCTCCAGGTTCGTAGGTCTCATATGTGTACAAGCCAATTCTAAGTAGAGTCTTGAGGATCGTTATGAAGACATCTATAATTATCTTTAAGAGGCTACAAATATTGTTAGGAAATTTCCTTTTATTCATCCTTTCTTGTCGGTCATGGTTACCTTCACTAGTGCTGAGCTATCACGTTTTGTTTTGTCAGATGCCAAGGACCAAAGTTTTTTGCTTCCAATAGTACAGGAGAGGCAGTCCCAGGGCTTATTGTTGAGGCCCCAGCTTGGGGTAGAGGTAGGGCCCGAGCTAAAGGCTATGATCGTGGAGTAGAATTAGCTAAAGGTCATGCCAGTGGAGTGGCACCAACAAGAAGTAGAGCTAGAGAGGATTCTCCTGAGCAATAGGTTGAAGTTACTAAGTACTAGGTTTCTTCCGATTTTAGATATCCTTTGTTTTAGGAGAGTTTGTTGAGGATGCTAGGTGTGTTAGAGAACCTCGGGTAGTGCGACAGGTACAACATAGGGTGCTCAGACAATGGTAGGGGCACAAATCCCACGTCAATAATAAACTCTGGGTATTCATGTTCAGGTGGACCAGCCACCAAAAGGTTCCTCCACTGGTTGTTGTTGTACATATTACTCCCAAGGTTATTTTGATATCGGTTAATCAACAATGTTATGCTACTTTAGAAGATGAAACTACCCTTATTTCACGGTAGTAAGAGCAAGGATGCTCACGAGTTATTGACTTTTTGCCATGAGATGCTTGAGCCAGTGGGTATGGTGGATGCTTATGGTGTTCGATTTGTAGTACTTCAAGTTTTTGGTCATGCTATAGAGTGGTGGAGGACTTTGTGAGGTCTAGAACAGTTGGATGTGCTCCGACAATGTGGGATGTTTTCTCTAGTACCTTTCAGGACCACTTCATTCCTTGGAGCATGAGAGCGGAGAGTCGTCTGAGGTTTGAGAGCTTGACACATGGCGGTTTGTTTGTGACTGAGTATGAGGCCCATTTCTGTGAGCTTTCTAGGCATGCTATGACTATTGTTCAGAATAAGACAGAGAGAGTTCGCATGTTTCTAAGAGGGTTGAATTTCTCCATCAGATCCTATGTGTTCAGAGCTGCTACAGAGGGAGCTTCCTTCATGTCCATTATGAGCACCACGAAGGAGGTAGATTTGATGGTTTTAGAGGAGTTTGGGGAGCCCTAAGAAGGCCTAATTTTAGGCCAGTTTTCTGGTGCCTAATTTGGTGGTAGAGGTTCGCATAGAGGTAATAGTTCCTTTCAGATCTATGGACCAGTTCATGATTCTATGCCAGTAGTTAAGAGTGGACAGTCAGGATGATCTTATGGTTCTGGCCGAGGTGGCCATGGTAGTTTGTCAAGTTTGCTGCAACAGTTATCTAAGCTAAGATATTTCTTTACTTGTAAGGATCAAGTTTATATGATGCGACCCAATCATCTACATACTCATTTATGACCTCAGTTTTCTTATTTAGTTGCTCGAGCTAGGGATTTAGCGCTTTCGATCAGGGGTTAAGGTAAGGTTCAGTCTAGTGGAGGTGGCATGACTACTGCTAGAGGTATTACATATACGTAGGGTGGAGGTAGAGGTTCTACTCAGAGTATAGACTGTCGAGATGAATAATGTTATGCTTTTATAGGGAGGCCTGAGGCTGAGCTTTCTGATGTCGTAATAACATGTATCATCTCAGTTTACCATCAAACTGCATATGTATTATTTGATTCAAGATCTACTTTTATATGTGTTTACCTATTTTACTGCTTGGTTTGATATGATGTTATTCCATGCGTGTGCCTTTTCATCTTTCTACACTAGTGTGTGAATCCATAGTGGTAGATCGACTGTACCGATCCTGTCTTATTTCTTTGGCCAGGTAAGATACTTGGGTAGATTTTATCATTTTGGGAACAATATACTTTGACATTGTCTTGGGTATGGATTGGCTTTCTCTGCATTATGCTATTCTTCATTTTTATGCTAAGACTCTAACTTTAACGATTTCGAGTGTCCCATGAGTTGAGTGGATGAGTAGTGGTTCTTACACTAACAAAGTTATCTCCTTCATTAGAGCTCAAAGATTATTTGATAGAGGGTGTTTTTCCTACTTGGCTTTCATTCGGGACACTATTGTTAAGCCATTTCCCACGAATTTTGTGCCTGTGGTTTGAGAGTTTGTAGACGTGTTTCCTTCTGCTCTTCTAGGTTTCCTTTCGTATAGGGATATTGATTTTTCTATTGACTTGGAGTCGGGCACCAAGCCTATCTCTATATCTCCTTATTGTTTTGCTCCAACTGAGTTGAAGAAATTGAAGGACCAGTTACATGATTTGTTGAGTAAGGGGCTAATTCGCCTAGTGTTTCTCATGAGGTGCTCTTTTGTTGTTGCAAGGAAGAAGGATGGATGCTTGAGGACATGTATTGATTATATACATTTGAACAAATGGATAATGAAGAATAAGTATCTTCTTCCTTGTATTGATGATTTGTTTTATCAGCTTTATGGTGCATCTTTGTTCTCCAAGATTGATTTATGATTCCACTATCATCAGCTGAAGATTAGGGGATCATATATCCCTAAGACAACTTTTAGGACTCATTATTGGCACTTTGCGTTTCTTGTGATGTCTTTTGGTTTGTCTAACGCCCTTGTAGAGTTCACGGAGTTGATGAACGGATTGCTCCGACCTTATATGGATTCTTTTGTGATTGTGTTCACTGATGACATCTTTGTGTACTCTAAGACTGAGGAGAATAACAATTGGCATTTGAGGATTCTATTCTAGAGATTAAGGGAAGAGATGCTTTATGCTAAGCTCTCAAAGGGTGAGTTTTGGCTTGTTCTATGACATTTTTGGGTGACACATTGTTCAATGAGGGTATTTCGGTGGATCCAAATTATCAACATCAGTTACAAATATCTAATGTTTTGGGGGACTTATGGGATATTACCAATAATTTTTCAGATCTTTTCTACCATTGCATCTTCTTTGACTAGATTGACTCGACAAAGTGTGAGTTTTCAGTGGTCTGATGAGTGTGAGGAGAGCTTTGAAAAGCTAAAGAGATTGTTGACTTTGGCTCCACTTCTGAATTTACCTTAGAAAGGTGTAGATTTCACGGTGCTTCTGGAGTCGGATTAGGTGGTGTTTTTATGCAGAATGACAAGGTGATTGCCTATGCCTCTAGACACTAAAAGACCCATGAGAGGAATTAACCTACCCATGATTTGGAGTTGGTAGCCATAGTGTTCAAGCTTAAGCTAGGATGACATAATCCGTACGGAGTTCATTGTGAGTCTTCACAAATCATTTGATTCTTCATTACACTTTCAGTCTGAGAGATCTGAACTAGAGACAACGTAGATGGAATGAACTACTGAAGGACTATGACATCACCATCTTGTATCATCCAGAGAAGGCCAATGAGCTGGTCGATGCTTTGACTAAGAAGACTTCTAGCATGGGAAGTATTACAACTGTTAGTGTCGAGGAGAAACCGTTGGCTAGGGATGTTCAAAGATTAGCCAACAGTCTTGTCCAGTTATAGATTTCTGTGGAGATGAGTGGTTTGATTGTTTTTATTGAGGCTCATTCAAGCTTAGTTGAGAGAATTCGTGAGTGCTAGTTTGACTACGAAAAGATATGTGTCATTCGAGATAAAGTATTGAGAGAAGAAGCCAAGGAGGTTGTCCTTGATTCTAATGATGTCTTGCGGATTGGAGGTAGGATTTTTGTTCCCAAGGTGGGTGAGTTGATTAGAGTGATTCTTCATGAGGCCTATTGTTCTTGATATTCTATCCATCTAGGTGCAAAAAATATGCTCATGTCTTGAAACAACACTATTGGTGATGTGGTACAAAAAGAGATATTGCATATTTTGTTTTAAGGTGCTTTACTTGTCAATATACTAAGTGTGAGCAAAAGCAGTCTAGAGGCATATCTCAGAGAATGCATATTACTACTTAGAAGTGGGAATGTATCATTATGGACCGCGTTATGGGACTACCTACCACCGTGGGTGGTTATGACTCCATTTGGGTGGTTGTTGATAGGTTGATCAAGTTTACCCATTTCATCCAAGTTCGGGTGAAGTATATGATGGAAAATTAGCTGAGCTTTATAGCAGATTGCGCAATTGCATGGAGTCCCAATTTCAGTTGATTCTAATCGAGGTTTCTTGTTTAGTTTCTATATCAGGAAGGATTTATAGCATGGTTTGGGTACTTAGTCAAATATAAGTACAACTTTCTATCCTCAAATAGATGGTCAATTCGAGCGGACGATTTAGGTATTGGAAGACGTGCTCTGAGCCTGTTTGATTTATTTTGGTACTAGATGGGATCAACATTTTCCCTTAGCAGAGTTTTCCTATAATAATAGTTATCAATCCAATATTCAGATGGCCCTTTTTGAGGCGTTGTATGACATATGGTGTAGATCTCCGATCATATGGTTCCATTCAGCTTAGAGGTATTCCTTAGATACATACTTGCTTATATATTCTATGAAGAAGGTTCGTATGATTGAGGATAGAATGTTGACAGCCCAGAGCCGATATAAGAGTTATGCGGATCAGAGAGTTTGAGCCCTAGTACTAATGGATGGGGATTATGTTTGTCTCTAAGTTTAACCCATGAATGGTGTTATGAGGTTCAAAAATAAGGGCATGCTTAGTCCTAGATTCATTTGACTCTTTGAGATTTTGAGTCGTGAGGGAGAGATGGCCTATAAGTTTGGCTTGTTACCTAATTTGTCAGTTATGCATTCCATGTTTCATGTTTCTATGCTTTGGAAGTACGTGCCAGATTTTTCCCATATATATTCACTTGATTTAGTTAAGTTGAGTCCAGACTTATCTTTTGAGGAGGAGCTTATAGCCATTTTGGGTGGGTAGGTGTAGAAATTTAGGACCAAAGAGATCGCTTCAAAGAAGGTTCAATGGATGGTGACTTGGGAGACATAGTCTGATATGCATGCTAGATATCCTAAACTTTTCGAATATCTAGGTAGCTTCTTTTTCTTTATGTTCGAGGATGAAAATGGTTTTAGTGGTGGGTAATGTAATGAGTCGGTCGGTCATTTTTGGAAAGTTTCATTTATTTTCCCTTTTTCTCTCTCGATATTGACCCTAAGTCATCTATTATTGAGTTTTAAATATTGGTTTTTAACTTTGAGTTAATAGTTGAGAATTTTGTAAGTTTTGAGAGTGAAAGGCTAAGTTGTTAAGAAAGTGGTTTTTGGTGTCTTTTGGAGTTTCAAGTGTTAGTACTGAATTTCATTAATTCCATTAGCCCCAAAAAGTCAAATCTACTTCGTGAAATTTGCCGGTTTCAGATTCAGAGTCTTTTTGAGGATTTGAGGTCCTATGTTGTAAAATTATTGAATTTTTAGCCGTTTGACTTTGGTTAACATTCGGGGTTTGGATCGTAATTTTGAGAGACTTCCATTGGATTTTGGGGACGATTTTACGCTTAGGTGAGATCTTGGTTGATTTTTGAGAGGTCCCAAGCTTGTTTTAGCCTTTTTATGCATGAGTTAGTTTCTTGAGGTTTTCATGAATGTCTTTTCAATGAGGGATAAGATTCATGTTTTTACGGGTTCCATTGAGTTATTTACATATGTGATTTGTGTTCACGGTGTTCCAAACAAATCCCAAGGGTCCTTTCGATTATTTAAGAGTTCACTATATTTTGACGGTGTCTGTAAGCCTCACTTATGCGAAGGTTGGTCATTTAAGTGACCTTCACTTAAGTGAAGGAGGTTTCACTTTACGAAGGTTGAATTTTTAGCGGGGTTTGCTTACTCGCTTAAGCAAACCTGGTCTCTTATACGACATTAGAGAGGGTTTTTGGCATTCCATTTCGAGGTTTAAGCCCAATTTCACCATTTTTGAGTTTTGAGAGTTTGGGGGTGGCGATTTGGACCAAGTTTTTGAGGAAAATCTTTTGGGTAATGATTCTTAACTCTAAATCTTCAATTACCTATTATTACTTTGGGACTTGTGTGTTCAAATTAAGCTTTTTTGAAATGAGAAATTTGGGGTTGTCTTCAAAAACCCAAAATGTTAATAAAATGGTGATTTTGAAGTGTTTTTGATTCACTTTTCAAAATGATTTTTAGTAATAAGTTAATAAAGCCATAAAAATCATTTTCAAGTATTGTTCTCCATATTCACACCTCCATTTGAAATTGGGTTTTGAGTTGATTGACCCATTTCTTTACAATATCAATGTGAGAATTATTGTTTCTAATAAGTGATTGTAAACACTTGATTATTTTAGATTGTGTTGCTTTAGAAGTGATTCGTAAAGGGAAAAATAACTTGTTGGAGTGATTGTTTGTTGATTTAAGGCTAGTGACTTCCTAAATCATGTATTCTAGTAGAATTTATGTACTTCCTTCGTTGAATGTGTGTTGGGAGTAATAGAAATGAGATGAAAGTTCAAAATTGTCTACTTGTTATATGTAACTAAATATAATGGTGTTGAAATGAAAAAGGCTATGTGAGGAACATGATGGTGTGAATTTCCTTATTGTGACCCTTGTTGAATGATTGATGAAATGCTTGTAACATGAATCTAGACTTGAATTGTATGAATTGTTGTCTCTTTCATGCTGTGTGATTTTTCTTGTCTGCATTGATTGTGAACATCATTATGAGCCATGTAATTATTTATGATGTCGAGGGCATTGCCAGCGAGTCCTATAATGCTGAGGTCTTTATCTGTAAGTGTTGTGATGTCGAGGTCATTTACGACTAGTGATGTACAGCTGCTTGCATATGGTTCCTACAAGTGATTTGATCTAAAGCCAATGATAAATGGTTTCAACTAGTGATTTGATATAAAATCGATGGGAAATGGTTCTGACTAGTGATATTATGCCGATGGAAAATGGTTTCGGTAAGAGATTGATTATCGTGACTTGACGCATTAAATTCTTATGCGTGATTTGTTCACTAATTGTGATTGATGTACTTGTTGCATGTGACTAAAATACTTGTCATTGAGATTGACTTGTTTAATTGTTGAATTATGAATATTGAACTATGAATATTAGGCCTTAGGAGCCGTGTATTATAAAATTGCTATGCTGATGTGATTTATTTGCAAGATGTAGTTTGAGGAGGTTTGGTTGGAGTGCAATGTTTATTCATTTTCTAGATATTTGTTGGTTTAGTGGGTTACTTGTTTGGTACCATCTTGTGGTATTCACCCCTTGCTTCTAAACTTGTGCAAACTCAGACCCATGTGATCTTCTTTTTCCTTTACTAACAGTTGAGGGTTGTTGAAGGATTTGAGAGGTAGCTTCTTGTCATCCTGGCGGACCCTCTTTTCCTTTTTATTTAGATTTGTTCTACTTGAGAAACAAAGATTGAGACTTATATTAAACTTACGGATTTTACATTTTCATTAGTGTCTTGTAAACGCAACAACTAGGTTTTGAGGTATTGTTTAAAACAAATAAGTTTTCAGCCTCTTTCTTGTTCTTGTTTTATATTTCCACATTTCTTTCATTTCCGTTGGACTGAGATTGACTTATCTTGGTGGGAATAGAGAAGTGCCATCGTCCGTTATTGGGTCATGACACACGCGCTCCTTGTGTATCCCTAAAAATATATCGTTGAATTTAGGTGAAAAGTATAAAAGATAAAAAATAATATTCTGATTCTAAAGAGTTAAATGGCTCACAACTGAAAGATAAGTTAAATATAATGAATCAATTATGATAAGAAAATAAAAGATAAATATAGACTCTATTGTCTTGAATATTTCATCGATATTGATGTTGGAGATATCTCAATATCTCATTCAAATTCAAGATATATAAAGACATACAATAGGTTTGTCAATAGTGTGTTGCTAAGACAATCATAGCATAAAACTTTAAGATAACAAGGACATCTCGGGGTTGTACGACGATTAAGGGATTGGTAGGAATTATATGATTACAAATCCTAACTGCTTTTTCCTTTACACTTTAAGATACTAACAACATCAATATAATTTTTCTCTCTCAATTTACCCTACAACTTTTTATGATACTTTTCCCCTTTTCAGTTTTTTTGAGATACTAGACACATGTGCTTATGCTAGCATGGGCCCAATATCTGTCTTAATTTATGTGATATAGATACAATTTAGAAAGTCAATTAAATTTTAATAGTTTTTTTTAGATATTTTAAGTTGTTAATCATTGTGATTTATAGTACTATTTACATATTATTAAAATAATATATGTTGGTCATCTATCCATATTTATGTGGCACTAATTCGTGGCTCAATAGAACTTTTTATATGTCTTTTAAATATTTTAAGTTGTTAATTATTGTGGTTTGTAATATTTTTACGTAATTTTCAAATAATAAATATTACTCCATTTGTCCCAGTATATGTAGTACAAATAGAATATCAAGAATCAATCAAATGTTCTTAGTTATTGAGATTTACAACACTTTTTAGGTAGTTTTCAAATTGAATAATACATGTTACTTCTTTTGTCCCATTTTATGTGAGACTGATAGAGAATCAATTGAGTATTTTATATGTTTTTTTTAAAATATTATAAGTTGTAAGCTATCATGATTTTTAATATTTTTACGTAATTTTTAAAAATATAAAAACTAAAAAATAAGACCAATAAACTAAAACAAAGGAATCATAAGAAAATTACAGAAGACATATAAAAGATGATTTTAGGAAGATTATCAATTTTTGTCTATGAGCATGATATCTAAGTTTTTAATATGCTTGACTTACTAATTAGTTATTTAACAAAGGCAGGATCATTAAACATAATGTGGATTATAGCGAAAAAAAAATATTGAACAGTAGAATTTTAAGAAGTGATTAGAAAAGATGCAAGAAAAGATGCAAATGCAATTGCATAGAAAAACTGCAAATGGGCCCACAAGTCAGGGATAGTATATATCTTTTTAAGGGATACATCAAGAATTAAACAATTGTGGGCTGGTTTTTTAAGTCCAACATTAAAAAGCTATAGCATTATTATTCATTTGGTACAACAACCCTAAAGCTATTAATACTTGAAATACCTAAATAACCCCTATGCGGGCAAGCGATTATGTTGACGAACACATGCATTCTTGTAGCAACTTCTATATAGTAGTAATTTCCCTTCTTTTCACTATTTAGATTCTACAAAGATGCTTTTCACTCTTAATTTTTTTTAATTTTTTTCTCACACTTGTCAACTCTTTATAGTCAACTCATATATAATATTTTATTCTGCTCTTGTCTTTTGTTTACACCAAACATAATTATTATTATAACTTGGGCAATGTTTTCTTATCTCCTCTTTATCATATAACATCGTTTCTGTAAATTTATTCACCTCTTTCTTTCTCATCTCCCTTTTTATATTTAAGTCTGTCAACTAAAGTGTATTAAGGACTTGTGGATCAAAATCCAAGTTAATCAACAAAAGGGAATTAGGCTATGTAATAGTGACAGTCAAAGAAATAGACATATAGGCTTAAGAAGGATGAGCTAGGGGAAATGAATTGGCAGTTCATCACTATTCAAGACTAACCCCTAGTTGCAACATAATGATTAGAATCACAAATGACCCAAAACTAACCACATAATTTGGCACGCCACTATGAATATCAACAACACTAGGAAACATATAAAGATAACTGAAATAGTGCAGAACCTAAACTGATTTAGTCTCTTAAACTCAACCACATAATAGAGAAGATGTTTGAACAACACATAAAACACTAATACTATATCGTACTGTCTGAAAGTCACCAATCATGAATTTCTAGGAAAACCCCATATCTAACTCTAACTGTCTGAAATTGAAAGAAAATGAGTGCAATGAAATATATATGTTGTCCTAGAAAAGATGAGGATTCACCAACTTGACTACTTCTCACTAGAAATAGTACTAACCGTGAGCTTAATACAGAGCGTCAGAACCTATATTATCAAACATAGACAAAGAGTATACGATTAATACTTTGAATGTTTTCAGTATGTCGAATAATGCATAATAACATAATAACTTAACATATTGAACTGTAAACACCTATTGATGTAGTCACAAGTAAATAACATGATAACTAATAAAATTATAGTGAAATAACTTATTATTTGACCATGCAATAACTAGAAAATTAACTGTCAGAGATACTAAAACCGACATATAGCTATGTGAACTTCTAAATGATGTTTGATGTATAATCAGCTCCTTATAAAAAGTCCCAATATACTTTGTGAGGATGTAAAGGTTGATCTAAGATAATGTCTAAAAAACGAAGGACCAACCTCAACTAATGGAAAGCCCCTTAAATCCAATGGTGACACATAGTTCTGGAACTTAGAAATTAATTCTAAAGGTTCACGGCTAGAATCTTTCATTCCTAAATTTTCTTGGTGCAAGAAAAACTACCATGGAAAAATGCATATAACAGAAGACAATAATAACTTGATAATGCTGAATTATACTGATAAAGTAACAAACTAAGTAGCTCATGAATCATGATTTTAAAAAGATAATTACTAATAATACTGGAAGATACTTTATCTGAAAGCATCTAAATCATGAGGCCTGATAATCTGAAAACCTGTATTGTAAAATTTCATAATTCCTAATCATAAAGACACTTTTATACTAAGGGTTCATGAAAATATCATTTAAAACATGGATTTCATAAGTAAAATATGCCATCAAGGGATATTCATATATGAGAACTAATTTTCATTGAGAAATCATAAAGAATTGTCACAACCAAAAGTACACCATAGATGTGACATGATGTATAAGACTCTGAGAGGCTCTACACACTCCACTTGACATACATAAAACATAATATAATAGGAAATATGATAAATTAAGCAATGTAGACTCAATATCCTCATCTTTTTGTGCGTACACGTTATATCTGTCCTTCTACTTTCGCGGATGGATGTCATTTTAGTAGTGGATATTATAATGAACCTCTAGGTTATTTTATTCATTTTCTAATATTTTCACCATTTAGAGATTTTATATATGTAATACCTCATATTCGAGAAAGGGTAAACAATTTCAAGTTTTAAGAATCTGGTGCCAATTCCTACGGTGCCATCCACAATTCATGGAACGACTCACATACCGTAGGAGGTGCCCGTGGTTGGCCAAGAAATTTTTCCCAAAAAGGGTCTAGATCCACAACCAACATCAATGGACCGTCAATGGACCCATGAACCATTGACGAGGTCCGTTGATTAGGTCCTCAAATTCCAGTGTCGAACGTCAAATAATGGGCTAACAGAACAGACTATCGGTCGTTAGTGTCGTTGGTGTTGGCAATTTAATTGTTAGGGGCTTTTTGGTCTTTTCCTAATTAGTTTATCCTAATACTATGTCGTTTTTCCCTTCACATAAAGACTATCAAGTGTTTTAACCCCCAAATTTCCCCAATGGAAATAATTCTCTCCAATTCACAAAATAAGACCTCTCAAATATTTCTCTCTCTAGAAGTTAAAGAAGAAGGGATCAATCTTGGGTGTCAAGTCAAGTCTCCAATTCCTCCATTGAAGTTAAGAAATTGGCATTGAGGTATGATAGTTTTTATCCATGGATTCCTTCCATTCATGGAGTTCCCAAATTCTCTTACTTTTAAAGTTAGAAATCCCCAAGTGAGTTAGGGTTTTCTTCTATGTTATGGGTTCCGCTAACTATTAATCCAATTGATTGAATTATGATCTCTTATGCATGAATTGATTTAATCTCATCTTTTTTATGATGATCCCCATGAACCCATTTCTAACCCGTGTTTCGTAGATATTGATGCATGAAAGTGGGTTTGAACTATGAAAGGTGAAATATGGAACTATGCATGTTCTTATGAAATGATGTAAATGTTTTAAGGATGATTTAAGTTTGCAGTATCAATGATACTGCTATTGTTGCGTTGTTGAAAGGGTTTCTCATATACACATGTATGCAAGAATTGTGAAAGGTTTTCTCATATGATAAGGGTTCTTAGTGTTGAAAGGCTTTCTCACCTAAAATGAACCAATGCTAAGAATCTATTCTAATAAATGAGGCAAGAGGCGACTACCCATGTCATGTAAATAAAATGATAAGAGGCGATTACTCATGTAACATGATGAAAGGACAAGAGGTGATTGCCTAAGTTCCTTTAAGAGCAAAGATGAATATAAATAAGAACTATTATGTGGAAGTTAAGCTTAGAACCGAGTGGACAAGTGAGGATTAACCATCTCCCGTAAACTATGTGCCATTATAGGATTGTCAAGATATACATTAGCTAGTAGATCCACATAAGCTAGAAGTTTATGGTCCATACCATGGCAAGTAGGACAACTCTTTATGTATGGCAGACACCAGATTCCATGTTGCTAGCTCACATGGTCATATATGTCAGTTAAGGCTACTTCCCACAAAAAAGTAAAGTTATGATAAACTAAGGCTACTTCAAGAAGTATTGTAAGTTTGTTTTGAGGTGAAATTCACTTGCTTTGATCATGTTTTATGACTTATGCTTCCTAACTCTCAAGTTTCATATTTTAGCTTGATCATTGCATGTGTCATGAAAATGTCCTATTTTAGCATGATTTAAGCATTTACATGCATGGCTATGATACTTATTACATATTTTGTACTAACACATATTCTTACCTACATTTCCCCAAAATGTAGGGTCCGATAGTCAGGGCTCCCAGTTTTGTGGCTAGAGTTCATTGACGAGATTTCAAGATTTGGTGAGTCCTAATGCTATGAGGGTGAACATTTTTTGTTTTCAGTCTCTCCTTATTTTCAATTTTTGAACATGAGTTACGGGCTTCACCCAGATTCATTCTTATGTACTAGATGGCTTGAGATTAATCTTTTAGACTTTAGCTTTACTTTTATAAAACTTTTGGACTTGAAATGTTGTTCTTTATATCTTTTGTTCTATATTTTATGTTATGAATTTGATCGCCGTGTTATTTATTTGTATTTTGTGCAAGTTTTAATATTTTGGAGCCTTTGACATTTCGACGATGACTTCGGTCAAATGTTCAGTAAGACGATCTTGGATGAAATTTTGATAGATAGCTTTGAAAAGGACATTTTAGGCTAGGGGCATGGTTGATTCAGGCCTTGAGACTTCTAGTGTGAGTTTGTGCTTTATGTAGAACAAAGTGACACTATTTCAAGGAAACCTTTCACAAGGAGTCAAGCTATGGTACTTGAAGCACTGATAGCTTTTGGATGAAGATGGAACCATTGGAAGGCTCCAACATGGAAAACTTGAACATATTTAATATATTAAGTGCTCTGCCATTTTAACTACCTTGTAATTTTAATAAGGAGCAATTGAGTCTTTCTTCAATATTTTTAGTTTTTAGTATAAATAGTAGATATTAGGGTTTCAATTGGAGTTTTTGGAACCTGTAAATTATGCCTCTAGTGTGAGCTTAGAAGCCTTTGTTGAACTTCAACATATTGTCCTAGAATTTGCAAGTAAGGTTGCTACTTTCTTGATGATTGTAATAGATTAGGTGCTTTTATTTCTCAATTAAGTGGTGTTTTGGTTAGTTTCACCATTACATCTTTTAGTTCCTTGAATCTAATGGTGTCCATCTCTGTCTTATCAATCTTTTGATTTCTATTTTTATTTTTATCTTCTTGTTTCATATCAGTACTGCTAGGCATTTTAACTTTGAAGCTTAAGCCAATTTTTGACTTCAGTCAACATTCTTTGTAAACATGCCTAGATGAGAATTCCATTCGTGCAGTTAGCTCCGAAATATCGAGTTTGGTATAGAACGACCTTTCGTGTGGTTCCTAAGGCTTTTAGTTTGATTTTGAGTCTTCTTGTGGAATTTGGCTAAGAATGGAACTTTGGTGTGGACCCACTTTTCATCAAAATGACCACTGATGGAAGTTTCGATGGTTCCATTGTGTCTGAAATGCTGAGCTTGATAAGGTAGCATATTTCTCTTGCTCGTGTGTTCCAAATGAATCTTGGAGACCTAGTTAGAGAATTCATTGTTTGAGCTAATCAACTGAAGTGTTGATATTTGGCAAAATTTAGGTCTTCTGCGACTAGAAATTGCTTTTAGCGACCAGAATCTCTGCTTATTAAATAGCAAAATTTTAGCGTCAATCCCCAACTTAAATATGTGATTCCTTGAGTTTGGGAGCTACGATTGAGACAATTCAAAGTGCTCTGGGTCCATGTTGATTATGGTTACGCATTCGATTGTTTAGGAAGTGTTGGGGACTCTTCGTTCGTGGTATATTCTAGTCTGAAAGGTCTGTCGACTCTCTTTTGTTTTCTTCAATTTTGTTTTATTTGCATATGTTTGTTTGTGCTGTTCCAGACATGTAACTGAGCCCCGTTTCAGGGCACAATCTCAGTTAGTTGTTTAAGACCTTTTGATGGAGGTAGGTTCAATATTCCTAATATGGGCCCTATATTCTCATTTAACCCTATTTTGTGTCTATTTCCAATTATTGTGAATTTTATGTTTAAACGTCCATAATGACATTCTGATCAATAATTTGGTATGGCAGTGTTCTGAGGCGTTTCAAGAGTTGATAACTCATGTGGTGTGGAATCAGAGTTCTTGTGGTTGTCTTTGAGGTAGGCTTCAATCTACTTTCTTGATTAGCTTCTTAGATAAGGCCTAGTATAGATTTCATGTACGTTTAGATTGTAATTGCCGGGTATATAGCTTTCCCTTATTATTCCATCTTTCTTGCATTTTGTAGGAGTTTTGGGCTTAATATGAGTGTTGGGATCCTTAGTTTAGTCTTGTAACTTCACTTCTGGTGTAGATGATCTTGTGTACCCTTGTTAGAATTGATTCTTGGTGGCCTTAGACTAGGTTGGACATTACATGCTTTAGATTGTGTTTTACCACCCCATAGTTAGAATTTAATCCCTATAGGGTGAGTATTAGGTTGTTTTCTTTGCATTGGTACTTATGACTTTGGTGGCTTGTCCTAGCCGCGAGTTGATCCTAGCTATGCTTAGTTAGGGACTAGAGTGCTATTATTGGTGTAGGGTATCATCTCTTGAGTTGATCTTCATTTTTATTGATTTGAAATCTCTTCTTGATAATTTCCCTTTTTGTTTAGAAGTAGGCTTGTTATATCCTTATTAGTCTTATGATTGTATTTTTGTAACACCCCTGATTCAGAAGAGGTAAAATTGCAGCTTTTGGAGAAGTTCCAGGTGTCACCAATGAGGGGCCCCATGGTTGGACCCATGTGCAAAAGGTGAGCCTCCTGGGTAGAGCACCAGAAAGCTGCCTGGAGCAGTGAACCACGGCTAGGACCCACGCCCCATGGATGGGTCCATGACTCATGGCTAGGGGTTCGTCGATTGCCCAAATTCTCTGACAAGACCACGCCTGACAAGGATGGACCTTTTGTCCATCCACGGTCCATCAGCAGGGTCTCGTGAGTGGGCTTGTTGGGACGGTTAAGTTGAGGGCTTAAGGGTCATTTCCAATTTTAATTAGATTGAAGTGCTGTCGATTTGGCTAGACCTAGACCAATAATATAAGGATTTAAGATCCCTAAACTCACTCTGTTAAGTCATTCTCTCAATTCCCAAGAGAACCCAAAAATCCTCTCAAATATTCTCTCTCTAGAAGGTGAAAGAAGAAGAATGAGATTGAAGCTAGGTAAAGATTAAGTCTCCCAATCTTCAAGCTTTTGGTTGGCATTGTGACTAAGGTATGTTGGCATTTCATTCATGGGATCCTTCCTCTTATGGAGTCCCTTGAATTCCCCAATTGTGAAGTCTAAATCCCCAATTCTAGTTAGGGTTCCTTCCAATATTGTGGATTGTGATGAATGTTGATCCAAATAGTTAGATTGTGATTTTTTATGATAAAATTGATAGAATTGCATGTATTTATGATGAAATTACATGTACCCATGCTTATTCTATGATTTTAGGGTTGAATTGATATGTTGGGCTTATGTCATGAGAGGGAAACTCTATGGGTTAAATATCACCTTATAGGATTGATAATTTATGACTAAAATTGTTTTAGATTGAAGCATATATGATGAATATGATGTTAATTGCTTGAGTGTGAAGCATAGATGATGATCAGGAGATGTAGTGCTTTGAGAGTAAAGCCTAGACTATGAATTGTTGAATGCTAATGATATGATGTGGAAGGGATACTTCCCTTAATGAATTTCTAAGCATGATTGAATGAATGTGAAAGGTTACTCACATAAATGATTCTATTTTGAAAGGATTTCTCACCTAAAATGAATCTAGACTAAAATGCTTAATGAATTATGAGACTAGAGGCGACTACCCTTGACCTCTATGTTGAAGGATATGTGGTGATTTCCCATACTCCTTAGAATTGAACAAGAGGTGATTCCCCACGTTATTATTATGATGAATGGACATGGAGGTGAGTACCCATTATCCTTATGAGTACCCGTTTAATATGATGTGATAGTGGAAGTGAGTACCTATAATCATAAAGTAATTAAGGCAAGAGCTGAATACCCATTAGCCTTTATAAGCTAGGCATAGAGGCGAACACCCATGTCTTTAAAAGTATGTATGATTGATGCTATTACATTATGAGGTTTATTTGCTTGGAGTGTTGCTAGATATGCCTTCCATGATGTGAGCTTGACTAGAGGCGGATGACCTAAGTCTTGGCTAAGGATAAGTGAGGTTACTTAAGGGAGTATTCCTCTTTCATTATGATGCTTATTATGAATTGATTATGCTTTTGCCCTATGTCTTATGATGAATAATGCTTATGTTTATGTTGTTTATGCAAGCTATCATATTTAGTATAGTCTTCTACTAACGCATACTCTTGTCTACATTCTTGTCAAATGTAGGTCCCGGCACTCCCAATTTACACACTCGTGGCTAACTTCGTTGTTTTTCAAGGAAGTGAAGTTTGGGTGATTCCTCATTGTGTTTGAGGATGTTCTCACCAACTTCCCTTATGTTTTTATTTTATGTCTTAGACTATTGTATGGGTTGTGACCCAAGACTTTATTCATGCTTTTAGATGGTTTAAGACAATGTTGTTAGACTTCCGCTCATTTTATAAAAGACTTGGATTCTATTGAAACGTTTTATATTTCCACACCATTTTTATTACTTTATTTTATGATATTCTAAGCGGCTTATATGAGGCCTCTCGGGGTCTTATACCCCTTGTTACATGTAAGGGGTACCCCTGGGTCGTGACAAACTTGGTAATGAGAGAAAATGGCTTAGAATGGTTCTAGGATGTTTCAAACCACATCTAATAGAGTCTTGTTCATAAGTGTAAAGCATGCCACATTTATGAACGATAGGCTATTAGATATTTAGGAAACTTCACTTCTTCACTTCTCTAAGTCGTGCCATGGAGTTTAACTCTATAAGTCTTTCTCCTAATCCGTGCCCGATGGTTTTCAGGATATGACTACTAGAATGGCTAATGCTAGAAGTTTGGAGGAAGGCAATGTTGACCAAGATGATCCTCCATAAGCTCGTCCTAAAGCTCTGATTGACCTATTGAATGAGAATGTGACTAATGCGGAGTTTAAGTAGGTGTTCCAAGTGTTGGCTTAAGGTGTGACGGCACAAGCTAACAGAGAGTTAGTAGTCCCCGTGTACCCAAATGTGGGTACGGTAGAGGCAAGAGTGAGGAATTCTAGAAGAATGAACCCTCTCGAATTTTACGGCTCCAAAGTTGAGGAAACCCTTAAGAGTTTATCGTTGAGGTCTACAAAGTTCTTGCTATCATTGGTGTGACTTGGGTATAGAAGTCAGAACTAGCCACTTACCAACTCAAAGTGGTTGCTCAGATTTGTTTTAATTAGTAGAAAGAGGCAAGGCCGGTGGAAGCAGGTCCCATAAAATGGGAAAGGCTAAAAAGTCCATTTCATGACATATTCTTCCCTCTAAAGATGAGAGAGGCCAAGGTATTTGATTTCATCAACCTTAGGCAAGGAAATATAAGTGTAAGGGAATACGCTTTGAGGTTCACTAAACTATCCAAGTATGCTTCTTCTTTTGTGGCAGATCGTAGGGCAAAGATGAGTAAGTTTGTGTTGGGTGTGTTCAACATGGTTGTCAAAGAGTGCTGCACCGCTATGCTTGTCCATGACATGGACATTTCTCGCCTTATGGTGCATGCCCAACAAATTGAGGAAGAAAAGCTCAAGAAAATATCTAGAGAGGCAAAACGGGCTAGAGTGGATGATGGAAACAATTTACATGCTAGGTCCGGTGGACGGGGTCATTCAAGGTTCGTCAAAAGTTCTTCGAGCAAGGTTCTACAGGTTCTCCTCCGAGGTCAAGAAATGAGAGGGTGTCTAATCAAAACCGCAAAGAGATGGTAATAGGATTCCAATGCCTACTTGTGCTAATTGTGGGAGAAATCATGAAGGGAACTGTCTAGCGGGCTCTAATGCTTGTTTCGATTGTGGTAAAATACATCATAAATTAAGATATTTCCGTTCAGTTACTAGAAATGAGAGAGACACTCGTCGTACGACTCAACCCTATTCTTCATCTGGTCCAAGTGGCTCGGGTGGAAATACTCCTAAGAAAAACTGTTTCTGTGCTCTCCAAACTAGAGGCGATCAAGATAGCTCCCCGGACGTGGTGACTATTATGTTAAAATTTTTTCAAATAAATGTGTATTCTTTGCTTGATACAAGTTCTACCTTGTCCTTTGTGACTCCCTATGTAGCTATGAGATTTGATATGCTTCCTGATGTATTGTTATAACATTTTTCTATTTCTACCCTTGTTGGTGATTCTGTGGTCACTAATAGGGTTTATAGAAGATGTCCCATTTCCTTGTCCCATAGACTTACTTTGATGAATTTGGTAGAACTTGACATGATAAATTTTGATGTCATTCTTGGGAAGGATTGGTTGCATTCCTGTTATGCCTCTATAGATCGTAAAACTCAGGTAGTTAAATTTCAATTCCCAAATGAGCCTATAATAGAGTGGAAGAGGGGGGGGGGGGGGATTCTATGCCTAGATGTCAATTTGTTTCTTACCTAAAAGCTAGGAAAAAGATCTCAAAGGGTTGTGTCTACCATATTGTGAGGGTGAGGGATGTGGAGTCCGAAACTCCTATTCTTGAGTCGGTTCCTATAGTAAGAGAGTTTTTGGAAGTTTTCCCCGATGATTTACCAGGTATTCCTTCCAAAAAGGAAATATACTTTGGGATTGACCTTCTTCTCGATACCCAACCTATCTCCATTCCTCCTTATAGAATGGCTCCAATGGAACTTAAGGAGTTGAAAGATTAGTTAAAGGACTTATTGGATGATGGTTTCATCCGACCGAGTATCTCTCTATGGGTTGCTTCGGTGTTGTTTGTTAAGAAGAAAGATGGTTCACTCCGTATGTGTATTGATTATCGGCAGTTGAACAAGGAAACCATCAAGAACAAGTATCCTCTTCCAAGAATAGATGACTTATTTGATCAACTTCAAGGGGCAAGTTATTCTCCAAAATTGATCTCCGGTCGGGTTATCACCAATTGAGGGTGAATGAGGAAGATATTCCAAAAATGGATGTTAGAAATCGATAAGGTCATTATGAGTTTTTGGTGATGTCTTTTGGTTCATGGACTTGATGAATAGGGTGTTTAGACAATACCTTGATATGTTTGATATTGTATTAATTTATGATATTTTGATTTATTCAAGAAGGGAGGATGATCATATTGATCACTTGAGAATTGTGCTGCAAATCCTTAAGAAAAAACAAATTTTTGGTAAGTTTAGCAAACGTGAGTTTTGGCTAAGGTCCGTGGCTTTTCTAGGCCATATGTTTCAAGCAAGGGTATTGAGGTAGATCCAAGTATGACAGATGCGGTCAAGAGTTTTCCTAGACCTCTATCACCGATAGACATTAGAAGTTTCTTGGGTTTGGTTGGTTATTTTAGAAGGTTTGTTGAGGGGTTTTCCTCCATTGCTTCTCATTTGACAACGTTGAAGCAAAGAAGGCCACGTTCCTATGGTTCGAAACTTGTGAGAAGAGTTTCCAAGAGTTGAACGATAGACCTACTTTCGATCCGGTGTTGACTTTACTAGAAAGGGAGGATGGTTTTGTTGTTTATTGTGATGCCTCTAGAGTTGGGTTGGGATGTCACGACCCGAGAGCACCCCCTAGTCGTAACATGGCATACTCAACCACGAAAATACAAGCCACAAAGTAATTCATTGCATTCAATAATGAAAATAGTGCAGAATAAAAAACTTATTTAAAGCCAAAACATCAAAATACTCATTTAAACATCTTTCAAAGAAACAGTAGAAGACTAAGTCTCACATGGCCATCATAACAATGTAATTGAAAACTAAAGTAGGGACACGACCCATAACAATCAAAAACACTTGCATTATCTATTACATGAATAAAAAGTAAACTTCAAAAAGACACGTATCCTCGGTCCATGAGGACATACCACTCTTAGCCTTGGAGAAGACTCAATCCAAGCTCTTCAATCTAGATGGAAGCTATTACTTGACGGAACCTACATTTATAGTTAAAAAGGTAGAAATATGGGTTAGCACATAAAAATGCACTAAGTATGATGACCATGCAAAAACATGCTTTAAAAGGGAATTTTTGGTTACAAACCATGCCCGATGCGAATTTTTAGAAACATCATGTACAATAGCACAAAAGACATATAAGACAAGTAACAATATCATACAAGTAATAATATCACACCTTGACAATATCAACATGGAAACCTTTACCTTTACCTTAGACCTTCACTTTTAAATGACCCTTATGCTATACCATGTGCAATGCATGGATGGCGTCCCATACCACCATCAACACCAAGGATCCACATTAAGGCCACCAAGAGTGAACTTACCATTCCCTCCTTTTAACCTTTGCACAATATCCATACAAAAGAGACATGTCATTTCATAAGGCATGAAAAGGGAAAATAACTCATAATATAACCCAAGTATAGCATACATATCATATTAAGCATTTAAGAGCCCACATTCTTTAATAACTTCATTTCGAACACATTCATGTCATAGCAATTAGGATTTAGAGAAATTCACTATGACCCTCTCAAAGCCTACTAGTGCAATGTATAGGTATATCCCATACTACTACCTACACTTTGTAGAAGCCTATCAAGGAACCACAATGAAATCTCACATGATGGGACGTAAGCATTAACCAACATAGACTATGAGAGCTTGTCAAGGAATCCGGTGTCATAAGTCCCCAGACCATAAAGAGGTGGTCTACTTGCCTAAGGAAGAACAGTTCATATAGCTTAGATGGATCCATTAGCTAGACCTATGTAGGCACATAGTTTATGGGATAAGGTAGACGATCATTGAAAATCATGCCTAACTTGGGGGAGTTTCCATATAAACAAATCCACTCGGTGCTTAGCCTACATTCCCATAGAATAGTTCATTACTTTGACATTATCACATATGAGAGGTGCCATTGGCCTACCGACTCCAATTCATTCATTAACACATGAAAGGGTGCCTTAAGACTACCAATTCAAGGTACATTTAGGAAATATCATTAACTACTCTTAAAAGGGTGCCATAGGCCTACCGGTTCAAGGCTCATCATTAACCTTCATTAGTGGAAGGGTACCCTAGGCCTACCGTTCCCAAGGTTTATTATTAACATGTGTGGAAGGGTGCTATTAGCCTATCGATCCAAGGATTCAACAATCAACAGTACACTCATTTATACAAGAAGAGGACGCATAAGCTCTTACCAATTCAAGATATACCATATATTGAAGAACCCTTCATATTCTATCATTAACATTTATAAGTGTCACATTGATAAAATAGCCTTTCAATAATAACACTTTTACATTCAAAACATGATAACAATAGCTTCATTGAACTCCCATTCATACATACCATATCATGATAACACTTCAATTTATCATAATATGCCTTCAAAGCCATGATCACAATGTACATAATAAGGAAACACCTCCACCTAACAAGCGGATCAACAATTCATAAACAATTCTACTTTAACTTGTAATTAGGTCACAACTTGCCCCTTTCAAGGCCATGATTACAAATCATCAATACACCAACAATTTACAATAATTAAGACATATATAATGATACAATTCAATAACCCAAAGCAATTAAGACATATTTCAATCATAAGCTTTCATTATCATCAAACCTACTCCATAAAAGCACAATTTAGGAATTTAGAGTAATCATGGGTTCATAGAGTATTTTCACCATAAAATACAATCAATATATGACATTAGAAACCATTTGAAACCATTTGGAATAAGAACCCATGAGATTGAGTAAGACCCTTGGTTTTCATGAATTTGAAAAGCTTTGACAACTTCTTTGAAAGTGACTGTAGGGTGAAGAATAACCCTAGATGAAGGATCACCATAAATTTTACTAAGATTTCCCCAAGAAATTTGATGAAGAAAACTTTCAATCCAAACCCTAGCTCCCACTTCTTCTTCTTCCATGAGTTTGAGAGAAAAATATTGCGAGAGAAGAACTTTGGGGGTTTCTATTTGAGTCTTGGATAAATAAGGAGTAAATGAATTGTTTTAACACTTAAAACTATTTATATTTATGATATAAACCATTTAAGATCAACCCCACATAAATTAACATTAAAACTAAATTACTTAAAAACCCTTAATTTTGGCAGCCTTGTCTGTGACCAAGGGCACTTTGATGGTTCATGAAGGAGGATCACGGCCCTTGGTGGTGCTCGTGGTCCTCTAGGGAGTAGCTCCATTTTGTGGCCAAGCATCCACCAGGCCAAGTAACCTTCACGGCCTCTTCTATGGACTATGGTCAAGACCACCGGCCATGAAGTGGTTCGTGGAACTTGGGCAGTAGCTTGGCCAAGCTGCCTTGCTTGCCATGACACCAAGTGACCTTCACAGCCACTTCTACAGACTATGGTCAAGGACATTGACTGTGAAGTGGTCCGTGGTCATGAGGTAGGTCTTGGCTAAGGTTGGGTAGTCTAGGCCTTTAGCTTAGGCCTTGCTCCCTTGGCTTGGCACCTGCCCTAGCAACCCTCAACCAACATCAAAGGGGGTTTTTTAACTACGGATTCTAACACGTGCCTTGACGTTGAATCCTTAACCAAAGCTTGGGACAACATTAAACCACATCAAACCTCTTTCAAAACTCAAACACACACACATTAGGCTCTAGATTAACCTATCATTTTCTGAGTCGTTACATTATCCCCCACTTAGGAACATTCATCCTCGAAGGACACTTTAAACATGTAAATGGATAGCGACTCAAGACTATCAGCCCAATAGTTAAGACTTATCAATCTAATGCATATACAATAGGAGGAAACATCAACTCCACATCAGTAATCTCAATGCAATACAAGAAAGTAGGAACTACATTTACAAACTCACTATGCACAAAACATTAGCATTTATAATTTCATTGGAGGAACTTCTCCGCATCACATCGTGCTCATTACCACATTATAAGACACTTAATACAACTATTTTCAAGAAAACATTTAAGCATGTAATACAAGTCAACTCATGAAGCATTTAGGCAACCCATTATAGATGCATATCAACATGAGGAATAAAATCATGAAAGCTCATTTTCTCATATGCACATAAATTTCATCAAAACATGCGTAACATAAGGAGACCATGGAAACTCATTTTCACAAAAGACTCTAGAATATGCAACAAGCTATTAGAAACTCTTGGTCTCAAGCTTGAATAGGAATAGGAGAAAGTGACAAGGATATCAAAACTTACCACAATGCTATTCAACATACCATCCCCCACTTAGGAGAAAACACAACTAAGGTTAATATGAAAAACAACATAGGAACCTCATCAAGACATTCATGACCATAAGGAACTATCAGTTACCGGTGCTTTCATCCGGATTAGCTTCATTGTCCTTGTTAACTTGGAGAGCATAGAAACGGTTCCTCTTTGGAGCATCAAGATCTGGGCCACTAAGAGAAGATTGCTTGGCCTCTCTTCCTCTAGCCGTAAGAGTAGGACAATCTTTCACCTTGTGATCATTTTCCCCACAACCATAGCACCCATTAGTAATAGCTTGGCACTTCCATAGTGCCTCTTGCCACAAGTGGTGCTAGTAGGTTTAGAAAATTGAGATCCACCACCTTTCTCTTGGTTAACCTTAGGAGCACTTGAAAATTCTTAGTTTGGAGTCCTTTCCTTGAACCTAGGTTGACCTTGCTCATTGGATCTACTCCTCTTTAAATCCCTATTCACCCTCTTAAGTTTAGACTCGTCAATGGATTGAGCATACACCATAAGCCTAGAAATGTTCATTTAAAAATAATCTAATACTTGCACATTTAAAAAGTATTAATCTAAGATATATAGATTATAATTCAATAGAGAAATTTAGCTCAAAATAACAAGGGAAAGGTATAAAGGCTTGTCACTTAGAAATTTGGTTGATCTCAAATTTAACAAGATAAGAGTTCCAACTTATGACGGAAGAATCTTTTAAAAAATAAGCTAAGAGGTTTTCATATATTATCTATATTACAACAAGACACGTTATAAATCATTACCAACTTCGGGATACCGAATCTTGATTGGTTCATGCTTCACTAAAACCTTCAAAATAAACTATAAGTTTAATACATTACAAGACTTGGGTTTACACACCCTAAAAAAGTAAAACATGTAGTCATACTTATTTTACAACCCATGAGGACATGAACATATTAGCCTTCAAAATTTTATGTAAATGTACTTCATATTGATCATGTACAGATCCCAATTTATGCAAACTATAGATGCGTATATGCAAATGTGATCTTCCCATAAAGCTCACAAAAACTCCATCTCCAATTGCTAGCTTCAAGTATCTTTTTGAACGTTCCCTACAAAAGAAACAACTATCGCTAAGCATAAAGCTTAGTGGTGTAAAAACTATATACGTGGAGTTGCTAGATTCACCAAGTTACCTTTCAGAAGTCATGGGCAGCACACTTGAAACATAATAAATAAATCAAGTAAATAATAAATTAAGGGTATCAACTTCTATATTTAAAGATCCAAGTGTCAAGAACGCTCATAGAACCATTTCCTAAGAGATCCAATACCAAGGCTCGCCCAACATATACATCATACCATCACACCCAACATAACCAAGTATCAAGAAGGACCAAAGCCCTACCAAAAGAAGGACCAAAGCCTTGTGTCAAGAAGGACCGAAGTCTTGTATCAAGAAGGACCGAAGCCCTCTATTAAGAAGGGTCAAATCCCAATAATCAAGAGAATCAAGAACCATATTAAAAATGACTTCCTAGTTCATACTTTAAATGGACAACTTCCATACTTAAGATGAACCAAAAATCCAGAGTCAAGATGGCAAATAATCTGAATCAATAGGCATGCCAATAGTGGAAAAATCAAATCCACAAGAACGAGAAAGTCCTAACAAGAATGCCAAGTGATCAAGCAATCTGTACGAGTGGACGAGTTACACAAGTTCTTGAAAGTCTTAGAGAATATCAATACGACAATACAATGTGACAAGAAGTAACTAAGGTATCGAGATAACCCTTCAATTATACAAGCATATAACAAGATTACAAGTACATTTTTATACCCAAAACCTTGGGCTTTAGCATAGAAACAGTCCAACAAAACTTCAAGAATTCAAACCATAGAGTGACTAACGTATCAAGGTTTTGAACTTGTACACGAGTATATATAACCTTAAAAATACAATTAAATAACTTCTTTAACTTCTATTAGCTCAATAATATTGATGTAAAATAGGATCATCATCACAAGTAAGCCTGGCATGTACAAATACTACTATGCTCCCAAAACAGCAAATCTGTCCAGTCTGGTACCTGAAGTCGCAACTTTGATTTGTAAAGGAAAAACACAAAACTAGACTTTATATCCTTTCCTCAAAGATGTAGGTACATCTCTAAAGGTTGCAAATAAGCAAGAATCATCGCAAAATATATTTTGTACAAAAAGATATATTCAGAACACTTACAGTTGATCATACAGGATTTCAATTTCTGAAATTTGGACAGAATATGCCCTATGTTGTGTCCCATATTCCAAATCCATAACAACTAAATTAGAGTTCTACACAAACATAGGAGTTGTAGGTATACGAATTAGCTTTCCAAATCTTATTTATTTACTATAAATGTAGTTATAAGGAACAAGATATGCATTAATTACCAAACACTACCCAACTCATAAACAGATTTCATCACTTACCTAAGAGAAAGGTGTGTCTCAAATTCCAGCCAAAAGGACCAAGGTTTTCTTGAAATTTTGTGAGTAATCTCATTAGAGGAAGTTCTATCCCTTTCTTAGATTTAAGGACCCCCCCCCCCCCCCCATTCTTATAGAGGAGGTGTGAAAATATATATTATCAAAGTGAGGTTTATAACTTACTAGATATAGCCAAAAGTCAAAGTTGGCTGCCCAAAAGTATACATATATCCTAATATGTATATATCTCACCTCTCTTCCAAGTTATAAATAATTCTAATTAGAAAATTACATAAATACCCCAATACAATACATTAATTACGATCACAATTATTTTATGCCAGTCTACAAATATCATAAAATTTCAAATTCCCAAAATAAGAATAAAACATTTGTAGTAATTAAACAATGGTGTATTGACAACCAAATCTTGGTTAGTATTTAGGGGTGTTACAAATATCTCCCCCATAAAGAAATTTTGTCTCAAAATTTACCTTACACTAGTCCCGAAACATGTGTGGATACTAGGTCCTCATGTCTTCTTCTCTCTCCCAAGTTGCTTCTTTTCCAGAATGGTTCCTCCAAAGTACCTTTACTAGTGAATCCTATTGTTTCTAAGTTGCTTTACTTCTCATACTTGAATTAGGATAGGTTTTTCATTATATGTCAAGTCAATATTAACCTCAATAGATTCAGCAAGGAGAACATGAGATGGATCAAAATGATATCTTCTGAGCATAGAGACATGGAAGACATTGTGGATCTTGTGTAACTCAGGTGGTAATACTAATTTATATGCAACTGGTCCAACCTTTTCAAGTATCTCATAATGCCCAATAAAGTGGGGGCTAAGTTTTCCTTTTTTGCCAAGTCTGATAATCTTTTTCCATGGAGACACCTTCAAGAATAGATTATCTCCAACTTGATATTCAATGTCACGCCCTTTAAGATTAGTGTACGACTTTTGTCTATCAGAAGAAATCTTTAGACGACCCTTGGTAATTTTTACTTTGTCCTCTGTTTGTTACACACTTTTAGGACCAATAAGCTTTCTTTCCACCAACTTCACTCCAACAAAAAGGGGTCCGTTATTTTCTTCCGTATAAGGCTTCATAGGGAGGCATTCCAATACTCAATTGGTAACTGTTATTATAAGCAAATTCTATCAAGGCCAAGTTTTTGTCCCAACTACCCTCAAACTCCATAATGCAACCTCGAAACATATCCTCCAAAATTTGTATCACTCTTTCCAACTAACCATACGTCTGAGGATGGAACGAAGTGCTAAATTTCAACTTAGTGCCCAAATCTTCCTTCAAGCTGCCCCAAAATCTAGATGCAAACCTTGGGTCTCAGTTAGATATAATAGACACAGAGATTCCATGTAGTCTTATAATCTCATTAATATACAATTCGGCTAAACGCTTAAGTGATTAATCCATCCTAATTTCTAAGAAGTGAGCACTCTTGGTTAGCCCATCCATAATCACCTATATTGCATCATGATTTCTTTGAATGTGAGGAAGTCCAGAAATAAATTTCATAGCAATTCTCTCCTATTTCCATTCCAGCATCGACAAGGGCTGTAGCAAACCAACTACGACCTAGTCTTCTATCCTTACTTGCTGACAAACCAAACATTTTGAAATGACTTCCGCAATGTCTCCATTCATACCATCCCACCAATAATGTTCTTTAATGGTCTGGTGCATATTTGTACCTCTATGATGCATTGCATATGATGATGTATGTGCTTCATTCATGATTTCTCTTCTCAATTTTTCATCATTAGGGACACATAGCCTATTTTGATAAAACAAGGTACCATTCTCCGTTAATACAAAATCAAGCTTTTCCCTATTTTGAATTTCTCTAGTCAATTTTATGAGTCTCTCATCTAACCTTTGCACTTCTTTCACCTGTTCAACTAATATTGGTTTGACTTGCAAATTAGCAATAACTGAACCATTTGAATCAAGTGCAAAATAAACACTCATGGCTCTTGACTCAAGAAGTAAGGGTAACAGACTCAAAGCTAAGCTTGCGAAGGATTCTTTTCAACTTAAGGCAATAGCCACCACATTGGTTTTACCTGGATGATAGTTAATTGTGCAGTCATAATCCTTGATGAGTTCAAGCCATCTACATGTTCTTAGGTTCAACTCCTTCTGTGTACCCAAGTACTTTAAGCTCTTGTAATCAGTAAATATATGACACTTTTCTCCATACAAATAATGTTGTCATATTTTTAAGTCAAACACTATAGCAAAAAGTTCAAGATCATGAGTAGGATAATTCAATTCATATGGTTTTAATTTCCGAGGAGCATAAGGAATAACCTTCCCTTCTAGCATTAAAACACATCACAGACCTCCATGAGAAGCATTACTATATATTATATACTATTTCCCCTCTTTTGGTAGATTATGTATAGGATCTTGTATCAACAAGGATTTGAGAGTTTCAAAGCTCTCTTGGCATTTGTCATCCCAAGTAAACTTTACTTCCTTCTTCAAGAGTTTAGTCAAATGGGATGCGATAATGGAGAGCCATTTCACAAATCTTCTATAGTACCTGCTAAGCCCAAGAAACTTCTTACCTCACTTGAAATTGTGGGAGATCTCTTTTCAACAAATACTTGAATTTTAACTAGGATCAACCTTTACACCTTCAGTTGATACAACATGTCCCAGAAATGCTACTCCATTAAGACAAAATTCACTCTTGGAAGGTTTAGCGTAAAGTTCTTTCTCCTTCAAAAATTTCAACACAATCTGAAGGTGTTTATCCTGGTCTATTAGAAGAATAGGCGAAAACTTATTTCCTTGAAAAGAGAAGTTTACATTGCATTAGGGACATGTACTTGATGCATATGCACTCTACATGCGATAAAAAATATTATAAACCATGTAAGTGAACAAATAATCTAAATAGAACATTCTCGAAAGCGAACAAATATACAAGTAATTCACAACAAAAGTCCTAGAACCACAAACCTAGGCTCTGATACCAATACTTGTAACAACCCTCTTGGAATGATCCCACTATTTAACAAGAAAGCTAATATAATACTTGTACATTTAAAAAGCATTAATTTAAGATATATAAATTATAATTCAATAGAGGAATTTAGCCTAAAATAACAAGTGAAAGGTATAAAGGTTTTTCATTTAGAAATTTTGTTGATCTAAAATTTACAAGACAAGAGTTCCAACTTATGGCAGAAGAATCTTTTAAAAGAATACGCTAAGAGGTTTTCATGTATTATCTATATTACACCAAGACACGTTATAAATCATTACCAAATTCAGTGTACAGAAGCTTGATTGGTTCATGCTTCATACAAACCTTCAAAATAAACTGTAAATTTAATACATTACAAGACATGGGTTTACACACCCTAAAATAATAAAACATGTATATTTCTTTTACAACCCATGGGGACATGATCAAATTAGCCCTCAAAATTTCATGTAAATGTACTACATATAGATCATACAAATCCTAATTTATACAAACTATAGATGTCTATATGCAAATGTGATCTTCCCATAAAGCTCACAAAAACTCTGTCTCCAATGTCCAACTTCAGGTATCTCTTCAAACGTTCCCTTAGATAGAAACAACTATCGCTAAGCATAAATCTTAGTGGTGTAAAAACTATATACGTGAAGCCGCTAGATTCAACAAGTTTCCTTTCAAAAGTAATGGGCAGCACACTTGAAACATAATAGATAAATCAAGTAAACAATAAATTAAGGGTATCAACTACTATATTTAAAGATCAAAGTGTCAAGAATGCTCATAGAACCATTTCCCAAGAGATCCAATAACAAGGCTCGCCCAATATATACATCATACCGTCACACCCATCATAACCAAGTATCAAGAAGGACTGAAGCCCTACATCAAGAAGGATTGAATCCCTGTATTAAGAAGGACCGAAACCCTGTATCAAGAAGGGTCAAAGCCCAATAATCAAGATAATCAAGAACCATATTAAGAATGGCTTCCTAGTTCATACTTAAAATGGACAACTTCCATACTTAAGCCAAACAAAATATCCATAGTCAAGATGGCAACTAATCCGAATCAATAGGCATACCAATAGTGGCAAAATCAAATCCACAAGAAGGAAGAAGTCCTAAAAACAATGCCAAGTGATCAAGAAATTCATACAAGTAGGCGAGGTACACAAGTGTCTTGAAAGTATCAGAGAACATCAATATGACAATACAATATGACAAGAAGTAACTAGGGTATCGAGGTAACCCTTCAATTATACAAGCAGATAACAAGAGTACAAGTACAAGTTTATACCCCAAACCTTGGGCTTTAGCATAGAAACAATCCAACAAAACTTCAAGAATTCAAACCATTGCCTGACCAATGTATCAAGGTTCTCAACTTGTACACGAGTATATATAACCTTAAAAGTACAATTAAATAAATTCTTTAACTTGTATTAGCTCAATAATGTTGATGTAAAGCAGGATCATGATCACAAGTAAGCCTGGCATGTCCAAATACAACTATGCTCCCAAAACAGTGAATTAGTCTTGCTTGGTACATCAAGTCGTAACTTAGATTTGTAAAGGAAAAATGCAAAAATTGACTTTATATCCTTTATGAAAGATGTAGGTACATATCTAATGGTTGCAAATAAACAAGAATCACCTCGAAATATATTTTGTACAAAAAGATATATTCAAAACACTAACAATTGATCATACAAGATTTGAATTTTCGAAATCTGGACAGAACTGGCCCTATGTTGCATCCCATATTCCGAATTCATAACAACTAAAGTAGAGTTTTACATAAACATAAGAGTTGTACGTATATGAATTAGCTTTCCAAATCATATGTATTGACTATAAACGAAGTTCTAGAGAATGAGATATGCATTAATTACCAAACAATACCCAGATCAGAAACAAATTTCATCACTTACTAAAGAGAAAGGTGTGTCACGAATTCCTACCAAAAGGACCAAGGTTTTCTTGAAATTTTGTGAGTAATCTCGTTAGAGGAAGTTCTACCTCTTTCGTAGAGTTAAGTAACCCCCCAATTCTTATAGAAGAGGTGTGAAAATATATATTATCAAAATGATGTTTATTACTTACTAGATATAGCCAAAAGTCAAAGTTGGCTGCCCAAAAGTAAAAATTTTGCTGCCCAAAAGTATACATATATCTTAATATGTATATATCTCACCTCCTTCCAAGTTATTAATAATTCTAATTAGAAAATTTCATAAATAACACAGCACAATACCTTAAATTACATTCACAATTATGTTAAGAAAGACTACAAATATCATAAAATTTCAAGTTACCAAAATGAGAAGTGAACATTTGTAGTAATTAAGCATTGGTGTATCGGCAACCGAATTTTGGTTAGTATTTAGGGGTGTTACAATCTCATTATTAAGCTTATGAATCTCAAGAGTTAGTCAAACTTAAGAATATCTGAGTTAGTCAAAGATTTATGAAGATGAATAATCTTAGGCATCATATTAGCAATTTCAAATGAAAATATCCCTATAAACAACTTCGAATGAAAATATCCCTATAAACAACTTTTCTTACTAGCGTTATTTATTCATATATAGATAATTTCTTTGAATTTTAAATAAGTAAAGAGTGTTTCTTGACATTAGTACTTACCTGACTACCCATCCTCAAACACTAAGGCTCAGCCACCTGACAATATAGTGTAACTTCCAAGGAGTGATCTCTTTGGTTGTAAAAGGAGTGAATCACATTAAATTTCAACTTTCCTTAACCCATTAGTATAACACCATTCCAATCCAGTGGCATGAGTCCTTTCTTCAAAGTCATATTATCAATTCTCTTCAGCATCTCTCGTGTTTTTGAATATATAGTGTAACATTTAAGGAATGATGTTATTGTTTAGAAATTAGTTCAACCAAACGAGTGAATCACAATTCCACTCAAGTGAATGGATTCTAGTCTTCAAAGTCATAGTCTCTACAAAGTTGGTCTCTATTCCTAGTGGCATGGCATATTCTATACAAATTCAATCTTTATTTATAAGTAATGGCATAATGCTGCCTTTATGTTCCTTTTCAATTGTATTGCCATTGTAAAGATGTTTTTCTCATCATTCATTTTTTTATTAACTTAAAAGCTATAGATTTTAGAAGTTATAAATGTGATGTAGTTTGGCTAATGCGCTTAGATTTTATAAATATATATTGGAAATTTGAAATGGGCAGGAGGTTGTAAACCTCCAAAAACCGTTTCTGAGGCCTATCTGTCTATTTATTTCTTGGACCATTTGTTCTGATAGAGATAGTGCTTGCAAATGAAGTTGGAAGGAAGGAAGGAAACAAATGATAGTCCTATGTGCTTGTTTTGAAAGCACACATTATCTTGTGTTTAGATTCTTTGAAGAAAGACAAGCAATGTTGTTATTTTGTATTCTATCCTTAATATGTAATTTGGTCATTGGCAAATTTTAAGTATGTTTAAGCTTTTCTTCCTTATCCTTTTATTCCTTCCCTAAAATTGAACAAAATAAACAAACTTCAATTTCTCCTACTTCTCCTATCCTTTTGTTGCTCACACTTTCTCCAATTTAATGGAATTTTAGAGTCTCTCTGTTAGTGAAAAGGAACTTCCATGTCATTTTCCTATTTCATCTTAATTAGTGAATTTGCTTAGAAACATAACACTATATTCCCATGAGGAGAAAAACATTCACTTCCATATAGCATTGCTTGTCTTATAACTGGGGATGTCTAGTACTTTAATGGCTTAACATTCACTTCTATATAACATTGGTGGTCTTAATAACGATTCTGTAGAACTTACCTTTCACTTCGCTACATATTGTTCTATCACATAAAACTGGTAGCACTCCATTTCAAACATTTGATTTTTATTCTATGTGTAGCATATTTTTTTTCTTTTCTCTAGAACAATGAACATAAAAACTTAGAAATTAGAAGAGAAAACTTCTTCTTGAATTGATTAACTCACAATGTACAAGATTGCCTCCTTATAGAGGAAGTTTTATGTGAGGTATGATATGGTGAGTAATTATTTTGTCTACAAAAAAGTAGGTTAATATTTTGTAATTAAATGCAAAATATCCTCAGATATGGTATAGAGTACTCTATATGGTTTTCCTTATTCCAGTGCAATGAATCTAGAAAAGTATTTTGTTATACTGGTGATATGATAAGAAAATGTACTTCGTGCTTAACTCAATGTCAAAAGGTAGTTCATGAAGTTGGGACTATTTAAAGATCACACAAGTAGATACTAAATAGCAGTTCTAGTGAAATTGGTGAGCTTAGTCCGGTGAATTAGCAGCATTGAGCATTTTAACATCGAATCAAACAGGCCGCGTGACCCATCAAAAATAGTAAATAATCTTAATTAGGTACTATAATTTTCTATTACAATTGGATTATCGATATTAGCCTACTATAATTTTCTAAGTTATCTAGTGTACTTGAGCTTCAGATGTCTCTTTGTGAATGTCCTCAAGAAATGTGGTTGAGCATATCTTAATTTGCATGTGCACAACTATCTCTCTTGCTACCCTCCACTCTTGATATTGGAAACTCTGGAATATTTTCATGTTCTGCTTCCTTCATATTAGAGATGCTACTGTAGCAAACAGAAAACATATTATGCCTCCCTCTTAGAAAAAAAAATAAGTTGGTACCTCATATGTGCTCTCTATTTTGGTCTGATGACGGTCATACTTTTTCTTGTGTGATTTCTATGTTGAACTGGCAGTCTGCTTCCCAAAATATGACCCATCCAAAGTTTGCAAGGTTCAAATAGCTTTAATTCATATATGTACTTTCCATTCTATTTAAAACTTCTTCCTCCTACTTGTCATCCAAAGCATGAAAGAGTTATACTAGTCCCTTGTTCTTATGTTTTATTTTGTTGGCCTTATGAACTCATTGTTGATCATTGCATAAAGTCGTTAAATAGCTAATAGATGTTGCGAAGAGACTACAAGTTATTGTTGACATGCCTTCTTTTCTTTCAAACTTTAATGTTTTGCATCTTTTTTAGTAAATACTTTTTGAGATTTTATGGTTCTTCTTTAAGAGTTTATTCTTTGTTTTGAGATTGACATAAGTATTTTTCTTACAGATCAAGAATTTGAATATGAAGAATATATCGTTCAACAATGTACAGAGCAAGTTGAAGTTCAAGAGCTAGGGCTTTTACTTTAGTTAGGGGTGGTTTAAATTAAAGCAAATGTCTTATTATTTTTTATTTTTTTTCAATTTTTCTCTTTTTACGAGTTGATAAAGATATATTATGCTACTTGAATATGATATATCTTTCTTTAATTAGTTTTTTGTATTGACCATGAATTTTTATATAATGAATTAAATTATTTAGTTTATTTTGAGTGTTTCTGTATTCATTGTATAAAATTTTGTAAGACAACAAATGAAATTTGGTCATTAACTTTTAACGTCGAGAATTTTAACGACCGGCGACAACCGGATTTATTATGATCGCTAATGACTTTTAGTGACCAGATTTGGACCTTTAACGACCATATTTCCCTTCGTTAAAGACTTTTTTTCTTGTAGTGGGCTAGTTGGGTTATGTTTTCTGTTTGTACCTTTCGATTTTGTGTGGTCTGGTTAGGTTATTGTTTGACTATATTTTGTTTTCTATTATAGTTTTAGTGTTCGTTGATTGGCTTGGACTGTAGAATTGTGGTCATGGGCCCTTCTGTCCTGGGTAGTTGACTTGGTATCTTAGTTGATTAAGAATAGGTTCTTGGCTTGCATTCCAGGTACCTTCTTGACTCACAATCCTACTCCTTGTACCCTGTTTATTTTCTTTTGACTGTCTACTTTGGTATTTCATGTTTAGTTACTTCTGCTTGACTCTCTTTATTACTTGGTGTTTATGCTTTGTTATCTTTTGAGCTCAGCCGGTCGTTGATTATTGAGTATAAGTTTGGTACTCATACTATTCTTCTTCCCCATGCATAAAGTAGTTGAGTTATCATCGTTGATTTGGAGTTGTGCATATTAGCTTTGAGTTTTGGAGATTAGAGTGAACTTTTGGCATGTGAAGCTACAAGTTTCCTTCTATTTTTGCTAGGCTTAGACTTTATATTTTGTTCAGAGACAACTTGTACTTATCTTGTATTTGTAAAAGCCTTATACTCCTATATTGGATTAGATGCTCATATGTTGATTGATGCTAGGTGTTGGGATGGTTCCTACATTGTTTCTGTTGATTTTCCCTTTTCTACTTTGTTCTAAGATCTTGCTTCTTGTTGTTAGCTTCCAGTTGGTAGTTCGCTGCTTATGGCTCCGACTTAAGGATTAGGCTTACCTACTTGTGAGGTATAGTAGGTGCCACAAGTTGGTTTCAGTTGTTAACTAATTTTAAGTCATCATCTTCATGAATTACTTTTTTCCTACATATAGATATCTGATTTCTCAAATGGACCATATGTAAGAGGTTAATATGAACCATTTGTAATAAAAATTGTACATAAAATGTTTGATATTTCACAAGCATTAACATAGCTTCAAACACTAGAACAATAAAATGTTGCTTTTAATGAACCTAATTCCTAGAGTTGATGAACTTGCCGAAAATTTTTGTATAGAAGATATCTCATAATGACATTGAAGATATGTTAGATCACCTACGAATGATCAAGAGTGGATGTAATTTGGGAAGCTTCGAGATTCAAGATATTGAGGAATTTGAAATTGTGCTAAGAACTTTTAGAACCTTTATAAAGTATCATCATCTTCTTTTGCCGGATCCCTTAGTCAAACTTATATAGAAGTTAAAATCGACTATAAGAAAGCTTCAATGGGTATTTTATAAGATTCCAGATGAATGTAAAACTAACCTTAATCTGAAAAGGTTGGAACTATATTTGATGGGATACCTTGAAGGTAATACCTCTATAAGTTACAATTATGAGTTGAATTATTTTGATCTATCAAAATATATGGATTTACTCAAAACAAATTCTAAATAATGTGTTGATGATGTGCCTTGAAAGGCAAAGGTCCTTCCCATCTGAAGGAGACCTTGTAATACATCTATTTATAAAGAAACTGATTTTTTTTTCAAAAGAAAATGTATTTTTAATATACATATATGCCACATAGATAAAAGGTTGCATCAACCATGAGAAGCTGGAATGTTTGGAGACTCAAATTCAGTTCATGGATAATAATGTGGGACAATTTTGTTTTGTTGTATTAGCTTATGTTGCTAAGATTAGAGTTACAGATCGAAATTATATCTTTATTAAACCTCCTTATCTGTTAGCGTTGATTGTGTTTGTGTAGCAGGAAATGAAGAAGATTTTTCTTAGTGAACTGAAAGGTTCAAAGTTTACTCAATCAAGAACTTTCAAAGACAAGAAATTACCGAAAGGAGTTTCATATCATCTCCACAGTCTGCTGATGTATCTCATAAATAAAAAACTCATGAACATTCCTAATAATATCTATCCTCAAAATATTGATGCAACGAAAGAGTTCTTGTTGGTTTTCATTGATGCTGATGTTGGTTGAATGAGGTTTTGGAAAATGTTGGAGATATAATGGGTTATATTATATTTGTAATTAAAAAGCATCTTCCTAGCTCTATAAACTCTAACACCTCAAATTAGAGAAATACTAGAAAAGAGTCAAGCAAGCAGGTCAAGAACCCAAAGGTAGACCATGGAACCCTTCAAGGAGCCTTACACGGGCCGTGTAGGGGACCACAATCCGTTTAGGGGTTCCTGAAGAGTTTCCAAAACTTTTCTATGAAGATTTACCTCCCATGGAAGCCTAGACAACTTGTGGTGAGTTTGATGGGCCGCTTAAGGCCTCATGCAATTGCCACTTAGAAGGGGTTTTATCCCCTAGCCACTGGCCAAGGACCAAGGATGTCTAAACAAAACGTGAAGCTACACACGGACCATGAAGTCGTCCGTGGAGGGGTGCAGTGAAGACTACCAAGAAGAACCCCTTTGTTACCCGTTAGATGGGCCATGGTATCCTAGATGGGCAGTGAAGGCCTCCGTGAACCTAGTGCATCAACTTTAAGTCAGGGTCATTTGGGTTTTTTCCTAATTGTTTTTATTCAACACTACGTCGTATTACTCATTACCCAAAGCCCTATATAAGTATTTTTAACCCCAAAATCACCCAATTAAATTCAATCTTTCAATTTCCCAAAAGTAAAAGAAGTTTATCCTTTCCAAATATTTCTCTCTCTAAGGAAGAAGAAGAAGTCAAGTTAGGGTTTCAAGTAGCAGTCTCCAATTTACCCTTGACTGTTGGCTTTGAACTCCAAGGTATTATAGTCTTCATGAATGGAGCCCTTTCCTCCAAAAAGTTCCTACATTCTCCAATTTTCAAGATATAAATCTCCAATTGAAGTTAGCGTTGCTTGTATTGCATGAGTTACTTTCAATATTGGTTAAATCAAGTGTTTTATGATTTATTATGCATGAATTGAGATAATTCTATTGTTTTTAACATGAATCACCATGAATCCCTACCTAACCCATGTTTTTTAAGCTAAGATGATTATAATGTGGGTTTTCAATTATGAATGATCAGTTTATAAAGATATGCATGTTCTTTATGAAGTTTATGAAATAGTGCTATGCTGTCTTGAGAGTAAAGCATAAATTTTATTGTTGTTGTTGTGAAAGGATTTATCATATTTCACTCAATACATGCATGTGAAAGGGTTTCTCACATAAGAATTCTTAGAGTTTATTTTTCTTTTTAGATAACTCAGAATCAAATTTGAGGAACTATTCTAAAGAAACTAACTTAGATTGGCTATTTGAGATGTACCTTCCAAGAAATATAAGTCAAGTAAACACTAATGACTATTCCGTAGGATTTATGCTTAGCACTAAGAGGTTATTGAGATGGAAGCTTTCCCATAGCTGGTGGTCGGGTTTCTAGTAGCATTCTCCCTATCCCATACATATGTGCCATAATAGGAAGATTCTCTTATATAGAAAATGATTTTCTTAAATAGATATTAGTTAGTGGATCCACGTAAGTTAAAAGTTATGGTTCTTTCCTTGGCAAGTAACAACACCCCTTTTTCGTGTGGTACAAACACCAGATTCCATGTTGTACCTCACATGGTCTCTATGTCGCTTAAGGCTAATTCCCACAATAATGATGAAATAAGGTTACTTCAAGAAATATCTCACAAGTGTTCAAAGATGAGTTTACTTGCATTTGACCATGATTATTATGATGTTTTCTAAGCTCTATCTTATTGTTTTAACTTGGTCTTTGCATGTTATGAAAATGTCCATTTCAGCATGATTTTAATACTCTATGTATTTCTATTATACTTGATACATCTTTGTACTAACTCATACTCTTGCCTACGTGGTTTCTCAAAAGTAGGGTCTGACGCTCCAATTCTGAACCCCTATGGCTTGTAGTCACTTTGCATATATTGAGTAGTGGTGAGTCCTTATGTTCCGAGGACCAAACCTTTTATTGCTTTTCATCTTTAATTTCAGATGTTGTAAGTGATGCTAGGGTTACGTTGATGAGCCCACAAATTGGACTTATTAATTCTATGTTTTGATAGAATTAGCGTCCTGAAATGCATATTTTGTCTCAATATCTAATGAAATCCCTTAAGTTTTGGGTATTTGAAGTTTGACGAAAAGCATGGACACTACTTAGCAAAAAGGAACAAAGGCAGCTGAAAGAATGAAGAAAATAAGATCTGAGAATAGATGAACCTATTCGGCGAGTTGCCAAAAGGTCTTGTTCTCACCTTTTATTCCAATGTGCTGAGCCTTGAAGGAAAAGATCAAATCAACGATGAAATAAGCAGTCGGCATGTCGCCAAGTAGTTCTGCGAAGTAGTACTACACTGCCTAATGATCCAAGACGCAAAGATGCTGAAGGCAAGAGCTGAAAGGCTATGAAGCAGACAAAAGGGCAGATCACCAAGTGTATCGGCAATCCCAACTAATTGTGTCGAATGGCTCCTTCGCAGCACATTTTCTGAAAACTATAAATACTAGTTCAATTTTTATTCTTAGTAGGCAGTTTTATTTGTAGTAATTTTAGAATACAATTTTGAGAAGCAATATTCTCTCTATGTTTCGCTAGGGTTTTGAATAACTTGAAGATTCAAAGGGTTTCAAACCCATGATTTTGGATTTGGGTCTTGTGGATTCTTCACTCTTGACTTGTTTTAAGACTTAGTCCTGCATACCAATTGATCGAAACTTAGATTGGTATAACCTTTTATCTCTTTTACATGTCCAGTTAAAACCCCAATTCTTAGGGTACGATTTTATGAATATGAGTTAGATTATTTGTTGGATCTTACTTGTTGATGGCTTCTTTGTTGTGTAAATGTGATTCATTTAGTAGTTATGGTGGAACTTAATGAAATTATAGTTGCAAATATGATTTCACCTTTGTGTTTTCAGCTTGCTCGAGAGAGAGGTCGTAAGACAAAGACTACTAAATTGATGGCCGGTTGGATTAGGTCGACATCACGTTCAGATTGAGAGAGTGAACCCGAGTCCTTCTCCTACACACTCAGCTCGAGAGAGTGTGCGGCAACTCGGTGTTTGAAAGAAACTAGGTTGATTCGGGGTGAGTTGCTCGAGGGAGAATTTAGCCCCACTATAGTCTAGCCTAGTCACAAATATTCAATGAATTTACTATCTAAAGCATGTCTCCAATAGTCTAGTTTCGCCCGTATTCCTATCACATCCCAAGAATCCCATCTCCGTATTCGTATCTCTCTATATTTTTGTTGATTTTGCACTTTACTTGTTTACAAACCACCCCCCTCCCCCATTGATAATAGACATTCGTGTCAAACCCTTTAATTTGTCATGTTTTTATTTGATAAAGTCTCTTTAGATACAGTTAGCTTTAACACTTTTACGCTTAACCACTAATATTCAGGAACCACTCCCTTAGGACTCGACCCCAACCCTTGGTTGGGTTACTTTACTATTGTACGATCGTAGACACTTGCATTATAAGTTGTGTCTTGATTATGCAAACATCAAAATGGCGCCGCTGCTAGGAGTGGTGTTATGTGATAATTTTTGGTTAAGACGAATTTTGCATTTGGTAGTCATAGAGTACTTACCTAATTTTTAGTTTTTTTTTGCTTGTTGGTACTTTAAAGCATGGGAGGTGAGTATATCAAAGAGTACTGGCGAGCTAATGGAGTTTCGTCCATTAGAAGTAATGATGTTTTGGGATCGCATCCTAATCTTCAAGCAATTGGAAGGTGAACGGATCCACAATTCATGGGCAAGGTTTAAAGAACTGATAATTCAATGCCCAACTCATCACATTCCCGACATAGCCCTCCTTGACTGTTTCTACAAACGTCTTGTTCCCAGAAACAAGGTGTTGGTTGACCAACTCATTTTAGGAGGAATTGCAAAACAACCATATGTGATTGTAGCCCAAATGTTTGATCAAATAGCTAAAATGAACCAAGAAGTAGAAAAGGACTTCATGTTTGCCGCACTAATGACTTAGATGGATGAGTTGGCAAAAAAGATGGTGGAGATCAAAGTTCAATGCAAAAGGAAGGATAAATACATCCCTTCTCATGAGTGAAGAAGGACAAAGGACAATGAGGTTAAATGCATTGAGGCAATTCTCTCAATCATTCTCCATAAGGTGACTAGCCAGGATAGAGAGCTGGAAGAAATGAAGGAGAGCATCAAAGTGATGAAGCAAATGATTGGTTCTCATTCCATATCTGTCCAACTATGCGAGAACCTTATGGGTCATACGTTGACCTTTTTCAACTCACAGTAAAATAGAGGGTTACCTAGTGATACTATGGCTAACCCTAAAAATGAGGTTTGAGTGTTGATTCACGTCGTGCCATGACATTAACTAAGGCGCTTCTTGGGAGGCAACCCAAGGTCATAAATGCTTTGTTTTATTATAGAAATAATGGTGTACTGATTTTGCAGGTTGAAATGTGGAGAGTGATCGACAAGTGTAGATTTGCAATCTATAGGTCCATTCCACGAATCGCCAAAGGGTTCAGCGACCCTGAATTAGACTGCTGTTAGACACAAGCCCAATTTACATTGGAGTCTATAAAACTCGGCGACCTCAGAAAATTCTTGGAGAATCGCCGACCATGTCGGCGATCCCGATGAAGACAATCATTTGAACTCCCACAATAACTAAAGGTTTTATAAATTTCAGCGAGGAAGGTGACTACTCGATGTGATGCCGAGTAGTTCGGCGGTCATGACTAATGTCACCGAATGGACAACAAGTGGACTGTTTTAAAGGTCAATGGTTTCGAAGTTTGACAAATTTTCATTTTCCACTTGATTTCAACTTTCACAAATTAGCACCTAGTAAGTAATTTTCATTATCTTTGCATTCCTAGTATTTTATTCTTTGATTGGTGTTCGAACTTGAGATTACATTGCCTCTTAGCATTTCAAAGTACTTCGATTAGCATAAAAGGTTGGTTTTCCCAAACCCAGAGGCTACTTTGAAAAATTTGTTCTCTTATGCAATTGGCCTTATTGAATTGATGTGTGACGGGCCTCTATGATAGATTTATATTGTCGAAATACCAAGTTCGATTTGTAAATCTTGTTCGTTTTATCTTGATTTTAGAATTCCCTTTTTGTTGCGTGTAAAAATGAGTTAAATCTTATGGGGTTGTGCATGCGTGGTGTTTATCATGATTAAGTGTTATGGGTATGAGATTAATTGTACTAGTGCATAGTTTAATTTTGTTTTCGGGGGTTGCAGGGTTGAAGTTGAGAAGTTGGAAATAGGCACGTTAGGCCATTTGGCGAGCTGGGTCGAACTCACCAAACTACTCGGAGGTTTGACTAATGACCCATATCACCATTAATTTTATGCTAATTGTGATATGGGTTCTGTAACTTTTGGCGAGAAGTCTTTGATCGCCAAAAGCATTCAGCGACTCGCCGAAAGTCTCCTCGATCGCCCTTTGTCTTAACCCATGAACCTTTGTTGCATTGTATCTTTTGGCAGATAAAACCCGGCTCACCGAAAGAAGCCAATGACTCGCAAAAAGGATTTTCCCATTGCCGAATTGTTTAAATTTTTGAGCAAACTCCTATCTACAAGCTCAGCCTAGCTCACCAAATAAACTTGGTGATTTGCCAATCTATTCGGCGAGTTTTTCTGCAATTGCGTCCCTATAATTTTGATTTAGTTGTTTTAACTTATTAATAATTCTTCATAGAAATGACAATATCTAATATTGAAGGAAGAAGCAGACCACCCCAAGTTAAAACAAAAAGGATTACAATCAACGAGGATGTAGCTGCATCCAGAAGCAAAGTTGCTAAACTTTCCACAACTAGTGGGAAAGGCAAGGAAAAAGACAAGACCCTTGAATTATCACACGCAAGCACTGATAGTGATGATTTTTATAGAAATAACCCCAACCAATCTGAAATCGAAGGTGTGGGTTCTGATGAGGATGATATGTTAACAGCACAGAGGGCTGAGTGGCGAACTAAGAAGATGAATGATCCATCCAATAGGCCAGATTACTGCAAATGGGTGGTAGTTTACTTGGCCCAATAAAATGTTCAAAAGAGTCTGAGTATGTGATGCACATACTTGGTCTTTTGGGTTGGTTAGTAAGTCAAAGTAGATGATGCACCCAATTGGTCCTTTGGGCTGGTCAATAAATCAAAGTAGGTGATGCACCTACTTATCACCTACTAGCTTAGTTAATTCAAGCAAGCACCTCTATATTTTATTCCATTTCTAGACCATAATACATTTAAATTAACTTAAAAATTATATACAGTAGGTCACTTTAAACTTTAGACTCAAATATCACCTTATGATCTCAAGTTTTAATAGTTACATCAATTTCAACTTAATCGGGTCACATCAAAATCTATAGGCAGTTAAGTTTAAACTAATTCTATCATCACGATTTGCATAGGAAATTCAGTCCATAACTATACCACAAGGAAATTTAGAAGCATCATATAAGTAGTACTAGTACATGCGGAATATGAGGTGTTACATTAGCGCTCTTTTATATCATGTTTAGCTTCGTCAATTTAAGGTCATGAAATGAAATGTCCTTTTTAGCATGATTTAAATTTTTTGTGCATGGCTATAATACTTGGTATATTGTTTTATACTAACGCATACTCTTGCCTACTTTTCCCCAAATGTAGGGTCTGACAGTCAGGGTCATCTATTTTATGGCTAGACTTGTGTTGAGCTATTCCTGAGCTTAGAGAGTCCTCATGATTTGAGGACAGACTTCCATTGTTATAGTTCCTTTCTTGTATTTCAGTTATGGACATGATGTATGGGCTTAGCCCACATTTCATTCTATTGTATTAGATGCCTATGATGAGACAAGTGTATTGGACTTCCACTTTGTTTTTTTTTTTTTAAAATGTTACGGAATTGAACTATTAGTTTACTCTTATTATTCTATTTCTTTTGTTATGAGGACTAAGTGGCTTGTATGGAGTCCTTCGGGGTTCTATACACCATGTTACATCTAGGGGGTATCCATGGGTCATTGTAAACATGGTAATCAGAGCACAAGATTTAGAATGGTCCTAGGATGTCTCATAAGCCACTTCTAGCAGAGTCTTGTTCATGGGTGTGGAGTGCGCCACATTTATGAATGAGAGGCCATAAGATGATTAGGAAACTCCACTTCTTTTACTACTCTTAAGTAGTGCGATAGAGTTTAAATCTATAAATTTCTTCAGGATATGGCTTCTTGATACACTCAAATTACACCTCCCTAAAGAAGTATAAGTGATTGCTATCAATTAAAGAACCCAACTTAGAGATTGGGGTCGATCCAATGAGGAATATGGTTTAGACTTAAACTTAACTCACTATTATATTCGTTTAGTCAACTTATTTTCGAGACAAGTAAGTAAAAAGGGGGGTGGGGGGGTTTGTGTAACAAATAACTGATTGTAGTTTGAGAAAAAGTGAGCAAGATTAGAACTTGGTTGTTATCAATGAGTGAGTGAAAATAGGGTGTATGTGTTCCCCATAAGCTCATAACGCGGTAATCCTAGTAATAGTAATCCTTTCCTAGTGTATAACATGCAAAGTGGTAAGTTATGTATCCATAATTGCTTGGTCCACCAAATAGAGAATTTGACCCCACACCTTGGTTCGGCTACGTGTGTATAATTTACTAACCCTTACCTTTGCCTCATATTAGACATCACATCAATGTATGACTTAGTTTTCACCCTCACACCAATTGACATTAGACTATTAGATAGTATCACACTAAATCTATGTTGATAATTCTTTTCTTATTAACTACCTCCTTGGTTTGGCAACAAGGCATGTTCTAACATTAACCACGTGAAAAAGACTTCTAAATGAAAGAATTATCAATGCATGCAACAACACTATTCAAGAATTACTTAGTTACTATTCATACTTTGTTAATCGCTCATGGCTCCAACAACCGTAGTTGTGGATTTAGTTACTCATGCTTGGAAGAACACAATTCATATTTTTAGAATAAGAATTCATGAACTTACATAATGAGTAGAAGAAACTCGTAATTTCCAATTGAAATTCAAAGCAAGAATCTTTATAAACTGAAAGTAGGAAATCAAATTGCTAATGTGTGCAAGTTGATTCCGAAGAACACACCAAGAACTAAAGTGAAACAACAGTGGCTAACCCCGCAAATACGGGGTTTACATACCCTATTTATAGAAAATATTGTCCTAAACAAAAAGGAAACAAATAAACTTATGGATGCGACTCCAATCGATGAGACTTACCTACGGACCATGGATCAACCTACGGTCCGTAGGTCCCTTCCATAGCTTAGAACTCAGACTTTTTCAGAAGCTGGAACCTTCAACTTTCAAATACAAACAACGGACAAATGATAGACATGCAGGATGGCCCCTAGGTCGACCAATGGTCCGTCAATGGCCACCGTAGTTCCACACTTGGTCAAGTCTTCTGTCATGATCATTCTACGCCACCCACCTACGGATCGTGAGTGGACCTATGGTCTATAGGTCACTTTGGTGGGTGGCTACTTCTACAGAAATTCAGTTGTCTCTCTCTCAACCTTGTCCAATTCTATTTCCTGCAAATATGGCATAATAAACATCAATTCTAATACCAAATGGCCCTGGACACACACAACTCTTAAGTGAAATGTATTATAAATATCGTAAATTCACAGTATATCAACACTCTCAACTTAAACACGTTGTTTGTCCTCAAGCGATGCACTAAACTCTAACATCACTTGTGTAGGAACATATATACAAACTCAAGCAATCACATGGCTATTATTTCAATCCATCCTATTCTCTCAGTGCAAATCCTTTCTTCCAGACTCAACAAGCTAACTCATGTGAATCAAGATGACTAAGATCAACCAATAGACATCACAACATACACTTTTTCACAATTACCAAGGTAGCAATTTTCCAACAATGTAACTAGTGCCCTCACTTTGAACGAAATCCTTTTCACACAGAAGTGATTTCAAGTACAGTTAGTGCTCAATACCATATGCTTGCCCTTATTTTCATTGCTTAGACTCTCCAAACTAGTTGCTAGGATCACTATAGGACTTTCTTAGCTTGTAACGTAGGCTTTGGTGTGGTACATTTGGGTACTTTTTAGTGACTTTTCTTCCCTCCTTGACATTACATTGGCTATGTACCTCTTCCTTGACCTTCTTTTGGAAACTTTTCATCCCAATTTCTTTCCCTTAACTCTTTTCAACCAAGGATGCGACTTTTGACTTTGTGACAGTTTTTATCATTTCTCTTTCACTTTCTTCATTTCCTTTTTTCTTTCACTTTCTATTCTTTATTTCTTTGAACATTTTCACTTATCACATTTTTGCCTTTTTTGCACAAAGTCACATCCACTTTCTTTCCTTTTCTCTTTTCAACACTAAACTCTTTTCATACCCTTTTTTCATTTGGTTTCCTCTTTCATAGCCACACTCAACTTATGCATTTTGCATTAGTTGAGGTGCATAATGTTCGATGTCGGACCAAGGCTAGGATTAAGGTAACTTTTGGATTAGCCACCCTCAACTTAGGCATTTTTCCTAAGTCGAGGTACACATGTCCAAGGAGGGACTCGGGCCAAGACAATTATTTTAAGGGAAGGTGAGTTAGGTGAATCAAAAGAAATGGTCAGTTTTAGGCTCAAATATTTGGATCGAAAGGGAATAATGCCACTATTTGGTTAGATCATTTTAGGCTTAAGTAGACTAATTTGATCAATATCCTATGATCACTTCCAAAATTCTAGACTAGATTATCCTAGCAGGACCACCAGGGCAAGTTCAAGATTGGCACAAACTATCTGGACATTCAACTATCCTCACACAGTCTTGGCACCTTGTTTCATTATCAAATTATTAGATTACCTTGTTCAAGTTTTTAGCTTAAGTCATGGTCAAATTGGTTCTTATCATGTCACATTTAGATCTAACACATTCAACTCATCAAGACTAGAGATTCAACACAATTCAACATTTTTTTATAGGGATTATTTTTATCATGCTCTTCAAGGCATCATGCTTTTATTTTTCACTTAACTCCTACATGTATAGTCCTACATATGCTAGTTCAATAGAAATTAACAGTCTCTTGAGGGGAAAAATACAGGCAAGAAAACCCCAAGAGAGGATTATGAGTTGGGTTACTCAGACTTTACCCTATCACTCACAATCAATTTACCCAACCCCAAGAAAATATAGTGCGTTTGTTCCCAATGCAGAAAAAGTAAAGAGAAAGGATTGGGTGAAGCAAACTTGTGGCGTATAGCGTCAATGATCTATGAACAAGTGGGTGGGTCTAGTTTCTCGAAGCCCGCAGGATCAATAATTAGGACACCCTCAGTAGTGCCCGTATCAATAGCCTCAGCACCCTCGGTAGTGCTAACTGCAACTGTCGGTGCATCATCAGTGGTGCTCACACTACTCGAGGCACCAATGCCAATCTCCCTAAGCCTCTGCTACTGCAACTCCTCATCAGTGATAGATGCCCTTCGAGCCACCTCAGTCTCTTGGCACTCCCTCTTGCCAACTCTCTCTTCCTCAATATCATCAGCAGATCGACTGTATCAGGGAGACTTCCCAGCATGACGGGAAGAAGTAGGATATGGCATCTTATCTACGAATAGAGCATCAAACATCGTATTATCAATCGGTGTCTTGGGGGTTGACTCAGGCTCAGTCTTTGATGGAGGTAGGAGGGTGTCAAGATCAACTCTAAGACTAGCTAAATCCATTTGAAAAGCAGAGACATCTGTGGTTTGGGATGGTCGCTCTAAGACACGCAATTGAAAAGCATCAAGGTGCTAGTGCACGGCCTCAACCTTTCGGACCATCATTTGCTCCCTCTGCTACTCCACCCTATCGTAGAATCCTCAATCACCCGCTACATCCACAGCCTTATAAGCTAAAGTAGGGTAGCAATTTGAGCCTCTAACTTCTGGACTCAAGCTAAGGGCACGGCAATAAACCCTAAAGAGGGGGTGGCTCTGGAGGAGCTATGGGCCTGACTAGCGGCCGGAGAGTGGGAAGCTGGGGCATCCTCAGTAGGGGATAGAGTGGCAGGGTCCTCACTCTGCATATACTCCAAATATGCTACCAAGTCTGCTTCCAAACGAGGCTCCACAACTTGTAGCTCTTTGAGTAGTGCCGCCACATTGGCCTCATCTCAAATTAGGCCTACATCTACAGTCTTGGTTGCCTAGATGAATTTATCACAGTGGTAAACCAGCACTCCGAAATCCCTGCAATACTGAAAAAGTGAGGCATGGGAAGTGGTAAGTAGTGGTGGCCTTGAAGGCCCTCTCGTGAATCTTCGCAATAAGCACGTAGGCAAAATCTATCTCTAACTCTGCAACCAATGATGCAACCATAGTTGTGCAGTCCCATGTAAGAACATTGTCTGCCTGCATAGGACACACCCAGTTGCATACCAATATCTAGAAGAATTTGTCCACAAAATTGAAGGTGGCCTTCTTGATACCTAGACTCGGGGTGCTGACCCACTCAGCGCGCTCTCTATCTATGGCAAGGTGACGGGCCAACCAACATAATAAACTCTTCCTCTACTATACATTCCTCTAGAATAACCTGCTCCTCATGATGTCCCAACGATAATCAAACTTGACCGTATTAATTGCTAGAGTGTTGCCCAAGTTGTAAAGGAACCTGTGGATAGTAGCCTCTGAGATATCAATTGAGAAACCACGAACTAGTGTAGCCGTGAATGGAAGCTGGGTGGAGAGCTTTACCCATCTATCAATGGAACCTCAGAGGGTGGCTGTATAGGAAGCATAGAACTCCCTCACGATCTCCTTGCTATATGACCCTAGGCTATGGGCTATCCACTCACACCTATATCTCTTGAAAATCTCATGAATGACGGGCGTGGTGCACAAGTTGCCTTTGACAACCTGACGCTCATCAGAGACTAAACAAGCCATCCTCTCCTTCTCAGTTATCATCTTAGCATCTTGTAAATCTTCCACTGACTACTTTACACACCACCAGTTTGGCTCATCAGCAACTTGAGCAAGCTCGGTGTTTTGTGGCACTGGTATGTCCCCCACACAAGTGGCCTCATCAAAAGATGCAGTCCTCCTATGTGAACTAGAGTTGTATACGGAGCCAGAAGCAAAGGTGGACTCAGCGCCGAAAGTAGAACTAGCTGGTGAACAGATCAGTGTAGCCTCTTCATCAGACTAGAAGGTAGTGACTACTTCGGCACTCACCTATCGTGCTTGATTTCGTGTGGTGCAGGTGCCATAGGGGATGTCCTAGTAGTGGGTGGGACATATGTAGGGTCATTCTCTGCATCAGTATCTTTATCAATCAATTGATAAGATGGTGCCACAGATTTTGACTTGCACTTTGTGGCGAAAGTTGGAGCTTTCATGTGAGCCATGGTACCTGTGGAGGATGAATAAGTACCAAAATAAACCAATAACAAACTCAAAAATTTTTTAGAATAAAGAACAAACCAAACAAAAACTAAAAAAAATTATATACAGTAGCATCAGTGGCCACTTACGGTGGGTACCTAGGGTCCATGGGTCCATTATGTAAATAAAAGGTCCTAAGAAGTTGGGCCTTTATGGAAAAAATGGTCCGTAGGTTGACCTATGGACCGTAGCTCACCTTCGTGGTTCCACACTTAGTTGATTATGCATGTGCAATAGACCTACGGACCTGATCTACGGTACGTGGACGGGGTCTCATGGGTTAGGTCAGTGCCAGGCATCAGACATGCTTCATATGTAAATCATTTTTTTCAGCCATTCAAACAATCAAACTAAGTCTAATCATGCATTTCAACATAATTTATGATAGTTTGTCATCCCTAGTGATCCGATCACTCATTATTTAACATTTATGGCATACAAAACTAGGAACCCTAAGTCGAAACTTCCATTTAGACTATTTTCTTTGGTTTACTTGATTACAAACACAACACAATCACATTCTATCCTCCCAAGGGTGTTTCTAACTACAGTTCATCATGAAATTTCATACAAACACAACCTAAGGTGAAGGTCCACTTCATGACTTCATGTATTGAATAATGAATACCGAAATTCAGAGTTAAGTTGAAATCGTTTACCTTACAAGTATTTGAAGTGGGTGATTGTATGATGCAATAGACTCCTTAGATCGTGTGAGACCGAACCCAAACCTTGAACTCTTTTAGTGAGGGGAGAAGTGTGATTAGTTTTGGGAGAGAGGAATGGAATTTTAGGAGAGGAAAAGATGATTATGGAAAGAGAGAGTGATTTGGGGGATTTATGAGGGAGTTTTAGGATTCTGAGAGGTTAGAAACGGTTGGGATGGAATATGGCAAGTGGGGGATAAATTTAAAATTGAAGAGTTTTTATTTGAAAAGGGTTCGGGTTTGGTTGACAGCCACGAGACCCCGTCTATGAGCTGTGGGTCGACTTATAGACCGTGGGTGGTGTCCATAGGTCACTCAACACTTGGAAAAAATTTGAGGACTTAACTGGGTTCTACGGACACCATTCATGGTCTGTGGATTGAACCACAGACCGTCGATGGGGTGCGTAGACCTCTACAACAGACCTTTTCTACATATTTGAGTTTTCATCCCTGCACCTATAGCAACCGTTAGGCCTTTCTTTTTACATTTTCTGGACACTTTCTAGACACGGATCCTACTTCATATCTAGCCAACACTAAAACACAAATAAATTACCATTCTAAAGAATTACATAGAATCAACTAAACAAAGAAACATCCTAAATCGAAAACAAAAACCTATAGTTTGCAAGATTGTACATCTTGGGTTGCCTCCCAAGCAGCGCTTGATTTCACATCGTGGCATGATGCAGGTCTCTTGATTACTCAGACTTCATCAAGATAGTAGGCCTCAACCACATTTTTCACATACTCCTCTTTGCCCATGTAGACGTTGATCCTTTGTCCATTTACCTTGAACCTTGTTCCTTCATTGTTCTCGAGCTCGACTGCTCCATGTGGGAACACTTGAAGGACTATGAATGGCCCGGTCCACTTGGACTTGAGCTTGCCAGGAAACAAGCGCAACATAGAATTGAATAAAAGCACCAAATGACTCATAACAAATTCACGCTTTTCAATCTTTTGATCATGATACTTCTTCATCTTCTCCTTGTACAAGGCTGAACTTTCGTAAGCTCTTAGGAAAAACTCATCAAGCTCATTCAAGTAAATTACTCTCTGATTCGATGCGGTCCCCCAATCTAAATTCAACTTTTTTAGCGTCCACATAGCGTTATGCTCTAGCTCTACCAGTAAATGGCAAGACTTTCCATATATATGTTGTTAGGGTAACATACCTATGGGAGTCTTGAATGCGGTGCGATAGGCCCATACAGCGTCATCAAGCCTCCTTGACCAATTGATTTTATTAGAATTCACAATCTTAGGAAGAATCTTCTTGATCTCTCTGTTGGACACTTCAACTTGCCAAATAGACTGCAGATGGTAAGGAGTAGCTACATTGTGGTGGATGCCATATTTCTCAAGTAGCGCCTTGAACAACTTATTTTAGAAGTGGGAACCTCCATCACTGATAATCGCCCTAGGTGTACCACATCTGGAGAATATATTCTTTTTCAAGAATGAGGTGACACTTTTACCTTCATTGTTGGAAAGCACAATTAGTTCCACCCACTTTTACACATAATCAACTGCAACAAGAATATACTTCATCCCATGTGATCTCACAAATGGACCCATAAAATCAATGCCCCATACATCAAATAACTCAGTCACTAAGATCGGATTCATATGAAGCTCTAGCCTGTTTGAAATTCATCCTTCTCTTCGGCAACGGTCACAAGACTTGGTGAAATCATGAGCATCTTAGTGAATGGTAGGCCAGTAATACCCGCACTACAAAATTTTATGTGTAGTCCGAACACCACTATGATGCCGACCAACAGGCGATGACTGACAAGCCTTTATTATACTCAACATCTCAACCTCAGGAACACAACGAAGAATAATCCCATCAGTACAAATACTGAACAAATAAAGCTCATCCCAAAAGAACTTCTTCACATCATGCATAAACTTTTTCCTTTGGTGAAGAGACAACTCCAATAGAACCATATCACTTGCCAAGTAGTTAGAAAAGTCTGTAAACCAAGGAATAATACCATGAGAAGCCGCCAATTCCTTTTCATTTGGAAACACATCATTAATTTCAGCCCCATCTCCTAGCTTGAGCATATCTTCCTCCTCTAATCTAGACAAATGGTTGGCAACTTGATTTTCTGTCCCATTTCTGTCTTTAACCCTAAAATTGACTCTTACAGCAACAATACCCATCTAATCAACCTGGGTTTTACATTCTTCTTAGCCATCAAATAGCTTAATCCAGAATGGTCAATATGCACTATGACCTTAGTACCAAGCAAGTAGGATCATAATTTCTTGAATGCAAAAACCACAGCAAGGAGTTCCTGTTCAGTCACTGTATAGTTCCTTTGAGCCATATTTAGAGCTTTGCTGGCATAGTAAATAAGATGAAGAATCTTTTCTCACCTCTGTCCCAAAACAACACCAAGTGCCACTCCACTCGCATCACACATTACCTCAACGGTTACCCCCAATCTAGTGAAATAATGATAGGTGCGGAAAATAGCTTTTCCTTACACTCTCCCAATGCTCTCATACAAGCATCATCAAAATCAAACTTAATCCTTTCCAAGTTATTTGCACAATAGGTGTGCAATTTTTGAGAAATCCTTGAAAAACCTCCTATAAAAACCTGTATGCCCAAGAAATCTTATAACACCTTTTATAGAGATAGGTAGTGGATGATTTTTTATTACCTCAACATTCGCTCTATCAACCTCAATACCCTTCTCAGAAATTCGATGACCCAGAATGATCCCCCCTTTCACCATGAAATGGCACTTTTCCCAATTTAGCACAAGATTATATTATTCACACCATTTCAGTACCTCGGCCAAATGATCCAAACAACCATCAAATACTACCAACAATAGCGAAATCATCCATAAATATCTCAATAATGTCCTCCACCATATCAGAGAATATCAATATCATGCAACGTTGGAAGGTCACTGGAGCATTACACAACCCAAATGGCTTCCGTTTGAAGGCGAAAGTCCCATAAAGGCAAGTGAATGTGCTCATCTCTTGGTCTTTCGAAGCTATGGAGATCTTATTGTAGACCGAATACGCATCAAGAAAGCAATACCAACCTTAACGAGCAAGGTAGTCCAACATCTGATCCATGAACGACATAAGGAAGTGGGTCCTTTTCTATCCAAACATTTAATTTCCGATAGTCTATGCAAACTCTTTATCCGGCCATGGGCTACATCGAAACAATCTCATGTCTCGCATTTGGTACCATAGGACAAACCCAACTACTATCTGCAATAGTATAAATAACTCCAACATCCAACCATTTGATGATTTCCTTTTGAACTACCTCATACATAGGCAGATTCAGTCTCCTTTGGCACTCAATAATAGGCTTGTGATCTAGCTTGAGTTGGATTTTATGAGACCAAATGCCAGGAGAAATCCCAATAATGTCCGTAATCGTCCACCCAATAACCCGATGGTACATGGAATAGTGAAGGCATCATGATCCTCCTTGTTCTACACAAGTGACCTTGTACCAATAGCACTACATTGTTGCAACATATCATCATCTTCAAAACTGACGGCCCTCTTCTTAGTCACCAAATCTTTCATTAACTTTTCATACCAAGGCATTTTCTCCAAAGCTTCTATCAACGTAACATTGATGGAGAACTGTTTCAAAATAACGATAAACCTGTAGTACTTTCCTTCTTCATTCTTCTTCACCAACCTCTGTGGGAATGGAGGTGGAGGTCTAGGCATGGGGACAACATTTTAGGTTATCTCCGCTTCCTTCTCTGTAGCATTCTTGGACTCTGCAGTAACCTCAATCTCCTCATCATCTTTCTCATCCACAATTTCGACCTCAGATGGCGTAGGTGGATCAATGATTTGCTTACCCTCTTAAGTAGTGAATGTCATACAATGCCCATCATTCTTTGAATTTTGGATAGTGTTGCTAGAAAGTATGTCAGGCTGACATAGGTTTACTGGAGTAGACAACTGATTTATCTGCTACTTAATTTGCTTGATTGACACTGCAAGGGCATCAACTTTTTGACCATACCAGGCAAGTCTTTTTTCATCGGCTTCACATTCTCATCAGTTGAATCAAACCTCTTCATCATCTTCTGCATCATATCCTTAATCAGTGAGATACTACCCCCATCTTCCCTATTGCCAGGTTCCCGATTTTGTGGAGGTACATAAGGACCAACTCTATCATTCTTGTTGCCATAGTTATTCCAGTTGTAGTTGTTGCCGCGATTATAGTTCCCATCCCAAACATATTGACCCTCTTGATTGTAATTACCATAGTTCTAACCTAGGTTTCCTTAACCTTGGAGCCAATTTTCTGAATTGGAACCTTGGGCGTTGGCTCGAAAACCCCCTGTCTAATATTCACCAATTAAGCATCCTCATCATAGTAACATTCCTCAACCGGACTTGGTTGATTTCTAGTCAAATAATTTACATCATTTTCCTTTTTGGGACCTCAGCTCACATGCTTCAATACTAACCCCAGTTTGGTTCTCATCTGAGCCATCTCTTCATGAATATCATCAGCAAAATGATTAGGTGTAGATTGAACTGCAAAAGTGCTTCTCTCGGTTCTGAAATTTCTAGTGCTCCAAGATTTGTTGTTTCGGGAGATTTTCTCCAATTTCTCAGCGATCTGCTCAAAAGTGCACTGACCATATGAACCCCAGCGATAGTATCAAGCGCAACCTTATTATTTTCATCCTGACCTCTGTAAAAGTATTCCTTCAGCAACTCATCATCAATGCGGTTATTTGGAACAGTTCTTACGAATGCAATGAACCTTTCCCACGAGCTACTATTAGACTCTCCTGGTAGTGCCACGAAGTTGTTGAATTTATCTTTGTGGTCCTACTTCTTTGGCATTGGAAAGTACTTGGGTGTGAACACATTGTGCAATTGATCCCATATATGAATGGAGTTATATTGTAGCTCAGAAAACCATACTGCAGCATCATCGATCAAGGATAGAGGGAAGAAACTCAACCTTATGACATCTATGCCTAATTCTGGTCCCACGCAACTTTTGCAAACACTCCTCAACTTGGCCATGCGCCTATGCAGATCCTTCGATGCCATACCCGAAAACAAACCTATCGCTGTAAGTATTTGAATCAAACTACTAGTCATCATAAATATATGCCCCAGAGGTAGCAAAATAGGTCCTTCAGATTCAACGGTATTGAAGTCGATCCTATAGTTATCACGGTACATTGGTTCTGGTGGATTCTGTACCCTCAATGCATCTCCAAGTAGATTTTCACCATGAACCTGATCATTCTCATTAACAACCTCAGGAGGCTGTAACTCAACTCCATCACCTAGATTCCCCCCGATTGGGTTGACTTGGACCCCTTGATTATTCATCCTTCTCAAAGTTTGGCTTAACTCTGGATTGTATGGGTTCACTGGTTCACCTCGACTCCATGTACTTGGCATACACTAGAGTAGAAACTTGTAGAAACAAAAACAAAAGTATAAGTAAAATTAGGAAATAATTGACTAAAGTTCAAAAGTGTATTTAAACTTAATCTAAAAGTTATACTCCTGGCAGCGGCACCAAAATTTGATACGCTCAAATTGCACCTCCCTAAAGAAGTATAAACGATCGTTATCAAGTAAAGAACCCAACTTTGAAGTTGGGGTCGTTCCCACGAGGAATGTGGTTTAGACTTAAACTTAACTCACTATTATATTCACTTAGTCAACTTGTTTCTGAGAAAAGTAAGTAAAGGGGGGGGGGGGTTTATGTAACAATTAACTGATTGTAGTTTAGAGAACAAGTGAGCAGGATTACTTTGGTTGTTATCAATAAGAGAGAGAAACTAGGGTGTATGTTTTACCCATAAGCTCATACTGCGGTAATTCTAGTAATAGTAATCTTTTCCTATTGTATCACATGCAAAGTGGTAAGTTATGTATCCCTAAGTTCGTGGTCCGCAAAATAGAGAATTTCACACCGCACCTTGATCCGGCTACGTGTGTATAATTTACTAACCCTTACCTTTACATCATATTAGACATCACATCAATGTATGACTTAGTTTTCACCCTTGCACCAATTGACATTAGATTATTAGATAGTATCACACTAAATCTATGTTGATAATTCTTTTCTTATTAAGTACTTCATTGGTCTGGCAAGTAGCAATAAGGCAAGTTCTAACGATGGTCACCATTAAAGAGACTTCTAAACAAAAGAATTATCAATGCATACAACAACACTATTCAAGAATTACTTAGTTACTATTTATACTTTGGTAATTGCTCAAGGTTCCCACAACCCTAATTGTGGATTTAGTTACTCATGCTTGGAAGAACACAATTCATAGTTTTAGAAGAAGAATTCCTAAACTTATATAATGAATAGAAGAAACCCATAATCTCCAATTGAAATTCAATGCAAGAACCTTTATAACCCAAAATTAGGAAATCAAATTGCTAATGTTTACAAGCTATTCCCAAGAACACACCAAGAACTAAAGTTAAACAATAGTGGCTAACCCCCCAAAAATGAGGTGTACATACCCTATTTATAGAAAATATTGTCCTAAACAAAAATTAAATTAAATAAGAAACTAAACTTCTGGACGTGGCTTCAATCAACGACTACAAATGGTGGATCGTCCTACGGTCCGTAGGTCCCTTCCATAGGTCAAGAGTAAGACTTTTTCTTAGAAGCTGGAACCTTCAACTTTCAAATACAAACGACAGACACCTACAGTACGGATTGATGTGCCACATATTCTTGGCACATTTGATGCTTGAAAACTAAAAATTTATACTAGAATCGAGTGCATTTATGTGCATATAATGGATTTTGTTTTGTTTGAACAGGTAAAACATATGAATGTGAAACAAGGAAGAAGAGAAGAAAATATAGAGTGAAAAATGACTGGAACCAAGTGAAGATCACAAATACTTTGACGGGTCGTGAAGATCATGATTAATCGTGACAAAGTTTGTGAAGTGGAACCAGTGAGAAAGTATGGAAGATAACACATTGGTGTAATTCAAAGGAAAGACCATAGACACTTTCACGAGTCGTGGTCATCACAACAGTCCGTGGTAGTGCCCATGCAGGTGAACCATTGTATGGGCCTTGGGGAAACAAAGTGCTATGGTGATTCAAGTGAAGAGCACAAAGGCCTCAGGGGCCGTGATCTCTTTAACGTCCCGTGGTGGTGATCATTAAGTCTAATCCAATGCATGGGGTTAGAAGAAGGTAAAAGATGTTGGAACCAAGTGAAGACCACAAATGCCTTCACGGGTCGTGGTCCCTTTGATGGACCATGATGTCATCCGTAGTATCCTTTCCAGTGATCAAGTGTTGAAGACCCACTTTTGGGGAGTTCAAGGTAAGACCATAGAGGGATTCATGGACCGTGAAGCCTTTGATAGGTCGTAGAAGTGAGCGTGAAGCCGCTCACATTTCAGTCCTACTTCAAGTAGGACTCTTTTTTAAAACAGATATTTGAATTAATTAGTTCATTATTATTTTTTATCTTATCTTACATTGAACGAAGAACAATTTCCATTATTCAAAGCTTTTGGTTTTTGATTTTAGATATTGAATTAAGTTTGAAGTTCGAATCTTCGGGTCTTAAAATATCAAAGTGGTGGTTGATTTGCTTATTCTCGTATGTATTTTCTAAATTGTATGTTTCTAAACATTTACGTGAAACTATAAGTAGCTAAACACCACAACTGGGGTTGTGCGATCCATGACGTAATTCAATTCATAATTTCATAAAATGAGTGAAATGTGATGTATGTTTGCAAATTAAAATTTAGCTTTTGTTATTCATGTATTCTGATGAGTGCAAACATTAGAGTGAGCATGTATCTGTCATTTGTTTGAGAGAAAAATGATAATTAGGAAATAGTTAAATTAATTCGATGAAATGGAGTTAAGGTTTAAGTTTGAGAGAAAAGAATCTACACACCATTGTAGGCGAGGGTAAATTGTGTATCCCTCTAGGACCGAGAGGACTTGAGTGAAGATTCTCTGAGTAAACTGAGAAATGTCAGATATAGCTAACTCACATGTATTTTGTAGAAGTAAATTGCCTGAAACTCAATTATGGAAGAGCATTAGATGAAATGTTATGAGGAACACAATCCTAGTTTCAATTAATTATTGAAACAACTTCAAAACTGATATCTTGTTGAACTAAACTTTAGTTTGAAACTTTGGGTATCAAAGAGTTAACGCTAAACCCTATTTTACATTCTGCAATTGATTATTTAGGGAAGAATAACAACATTAGAGTAAAAGCGATAATGAAATCATTTCTGTAAAGAAATTCTCTATGGGATCGATCTCAACTCATGTTGAGTTCTGTAAATTGACTTCAACCGTTTATATCTCTTAGTTGAGCTGTATGTTTGGACGTATCAAATTTTAGCGCCACTTTCGGGGAATTTCAATTTAAAAGTGTTTTTACTAGCTTTTATTCATAGTGTAGTTAGATTTCCTAATTTTACGTCTTGTTCTTTGTTTGTGTTTCTTTCAGTTAAGTTCAACTGTGTATGCCAAATACCAAAAGTAAGAAAGCCCAGTTAGTCCCATATGATCCAGAACTTAAGAAGATAATTCGTAAGATGGTGAACGCACAAGAACTTGAGGATCAGACACTTAGATTTGGATTGGAAGCTAAAGCGGTTGCAATAGGTCTTCAATGCACTGTACAATCAACCTAAACATAGTAGTGGATGGAATCATTTCTCCCCACCGCAAACCAATTGCTCTAATGCGTAGAGCACAACATCTAAGCTCACATAATGTATGAGAAGGATGACTTAGATTTGGATGGAGCTGGAGCTGCTGGAGCGATAGTGTTACCTACACTACCTCGGGGTGTTAAATTTATAATCATCAGCACTATGATTCAACTGCTGAATTTGAAAAGTATGTTCAAGGGTGCAGCAAGTGATGATGCTAACCAGCATTTGATGAACTTTTTGGGGATTTGCAAATTGCAAGAGATTCGTGGAGTAAGCCAAACAACGATGAGTTATAGGTTGTTTCCTTTGTCTCTTACTAGAGAGGCAACCAATTGGTTGAATGAGATGCCGATTGGCTCAATTAGGACTTGCACTGAGTTGAAGGAGGATTTTTTTGCGTGATTCTTTCCAGAATAAAAAGAATTACAGATGAAAGACAAGATCAATGCCCATAAGCAGCTACCAGGATAAGCGACACATGACACTCGTGGAGATTCAGCCAAAAGCTAAAAAAGTGCCCAAACCATGGTCTCATTGAGAGACATTTAAAACAGGCTTTATATATATCTTTGAATTATGTCACTAAACCTGCTATTGCTGTAGTGTGTGGAGGATCATTTATGAGGAAACCATTCTCAAAGAGCATGCACCTGATGGACGAAGTGTCAAAGAATAATATGGCATGGTACACAGGGATACACAAGTAGGAGATTTGGGGTACACATTTGAAATGTTGGCTGAACAAAGGAAGAGAGATGAAGAAAGAGATCAGGATATGGCACACATGAGGAGCCAAATAGATCTACTCAAGAGGTATATTGTCTCTAAGTTTGAAAAGTTAAATGTTGTGAGCCAACCAAATAGGTCTGAAAATCAAGATATAGATCTACATGAGGAGGCAAATTACCTAGGAAACGAAGGAGGTTTCCGAAATTATAACTCGGGAAACCAGGGTTACAATTCTTGAAATGCAGGTTGAAACTTCTCAAAGGAAGGATAGTAAGATAGGCCAACAAATAGAGAGCAGGGAAACTGGAAGAGTAGAGTTAGGTATAGAAATGACTATAGTGGTGTATATGTGCCCCCAGGTAATAGAGATCAGGCATGTGGTAGTTCCAGCGGGCTAAGATAGAATAAATGTTGGTCAAGGTGCTATAAAAAAGTGGAATCAACTGATGGAGAGGTGAAGGAGTTGGGGCAACTTTCAGCCTCATTAAATCAGAGAAATAATGGGTCACTACCAAGTGACATGATCCATAACCCTAAGAAAGATGGGCATTACATGTCTATTGCCACTAGGAGTGGTAAGATTCTTATTGACCCAATTTCTACAGGTACTAAATATGAGCAGGTACTGGAGCAAGCTGGAAGAGAGGAGGATGAAGTTGAGCAAGTAGCTGACTTTGAGGATGCTCAACCAATAGCCAAACTAGTAGGAGTGAAGGAAAAAGAGGTTGAGAGAACCTTGCCTTTACCGCAAATCCTAAGACCACCACTTGCTTTCCCTCAAAGGCTTAAAAAGAAAGTCAAAGATAGTAAATTTACTAAGTTCATCACCATGCTGCGCCAATTGTCGGTAAAAATCCCACTGGTGGAAGCACTAGAACAAATGCCATGGTATGCCAAGTTTATGAAGGACTTGGTCACAAAGAAAAAAGTTGTAAGTATTGATCTAATTGATAATGTTAATCATTGCAGTGCTATTGCTACAAGCTCTATGGTACAGATGAATGTGGATCTGAGTGCATTTACCATACAGTGCACTATCAGATCAATTGAATTTACAAAGACCTTGTCTGATCTAGGGGACAGTATCAACTTGATGGCACTGGCCATCTATAAGAAACTGAGGTTAGGACTTCCAAAACCCACAACCAGAGGTTGATGATGGAAGATAGGTTAGTGAAGCGACCTGTAGGCATTCTATGTAATGTGCTCGTGAAGGTGAGCACGCCTTCTTTCCAACAGACTTAGTGATCTTGGATTGCGAAGTGGATTTCTAGGTTCCCATAATTTTGGGAAGACCATTTCTGGCCACGGGACGAGCATTGGTAGATATTGAACGAGGAGAACTAAAATTCAGACTCAATAAAGAAGAGGAAAATTTTAATATTTGCAGGTCCATAAAGAAACCACTTGATATTAATGTGATTCCTGCAATAGCACTCTTTGATGAAGAAGAAATAGGAGCAACAATTGGAGAGAGGATGGTTGTTGAAACCTTAGTTGTAGTGCTGATGAACTTTGAAGCTGACTTTCGGTCTGACTATGTAGAGACCATGAATGCTTTGTAGGGTATGGGAGCACACTCTTATGCTCCAAAGAAGTTAGATCTAGATCTGAAATAAAAAGACCAAGTCCTCCAGCAAAACCATCTATTGAGGAACCACCGTGCTGGAACTGAAACAGTTACCTTGTCACATGAGGTATGTATTTTTGGGAACTAACAACACTTTACCTGTGATTTTGGCTACAAATTTGAATGATAAACAGTTCCAAACTATGATCAAAGTATTAATTCGGTACAAGAGGGTCATTAGGTGGAACATTGCTGACATCATTGGGATACATCTGGGTATATGCACCCATAAAATTCAACTTGAGGAGGACTGCAGCCCAAGCAATGAATACCAGCAGAGGCTACACCCACTTATACAAGAGGTGGTCAAAAAGGAGATCATCAAGTGGTTAGATGGTGGGGTGGTATACCCTATTTCTAACAGTCACTGAGTTAGTCTAGTGCTATGTGTAACCAAAAAGGGCGGTATGACTGTGGTTGCAAATGCCAGGAATGAGTAGGTTCTTCACTGGCCAGTCACTAGATGGCGAGTTTGCATGGATTACAGGAAGATGAACAAGTGGACCTTGAAGGATCATTTCCCAATGCCTTTCATAGAGCAGATGACTTACAGGTTGACTGGCAAAAGGTAGTACTACTTTTTAGAAAGATACTATGGCTAAAACTAGATATCAGTTACTCCTAAAGATTAGGAAAATACCACCTTTACATGTCCTTATGGAAACTTTGCGTTTAAACGCATGCCATTTGGACTATGTATTGCACCAACAACTTTCCAGAGGTGTATGATGTCTATCTTCTCATACATGGTGGGGGATACTCTAGAAGTCTTCATGGATGACTTTTCAGTGGTAGGTGATACCTTTAATAATTGTTTACTAAATGTTAGCAGGGCCCTATAGAGATGCAAGGAGGCCAACCTAGTGGCGAACTGGGTGAAGTGCCATTTCATAGTCAAGAAAGGCATATGCTTGGGCATAAGGTATCACAAAAGGGGATAGAGGTTGAGAAGGCCAAAATTGAGGTGATTGAAAAGTTGCCTCCACCTATTTGTGTGGATGGTGTTCGGAGTTTCTTAGGACATGCCAGATTCTATAGGCGGCTCATCAAGGATTTCTCTAAGATTGCACACCCTATGTGCAAGCTTTTGGAGAAGGAGGTGACGTTTATTTTTGATAAGGCAAGTCGCAAAGCTTTTGAATGCCTAAAGGAGAAGTTGATTTATGCTTCGGTGATCATTGGCCCAGATTGTACTGAGTTGTTTAAGGTAGTATGCGATGCTAATGGTAGTGCTTTGGGAGTTGTGTTGGGGCAGAAGCGCAACAAGATGTTTCATCCAATTTACTATGCTAGTAATTTACTGAATGGAGCACAATGAAATTACACAATTACTAAATAGGAACTACTGGCTGTGGTGTATGCTTTGGAGAAGTTCAGAGCTTACTTGTTGGGCACTAGAGTGACTGTCCATATCGACCATGCAACTCTGAGATACATCATGGCAAAGAAGGATGACGAACCAAGATTGATCAGATGGGTGTTACTTCTTCAGGAGTTTGATTTTGATATTAAGAATAGGAAAGGTTGTGAGAACTAACTGACTAATAACCTGTCAAGGTTGGATACTGAAAAGAAAGATGAACTCGAGCTTGACATAAATGATTCGTTCCCGGATTAGCAGGTATTAGCCATTACTTTTGATTTTATTCCTTGGATTACTGATTTTATAAATTATCTCGTTAGTGATTTGATGCCTGAGGGTCTTACTTACAAACAAAGGAAAAGGTTCATGCATGATGTGGGTAAGTATTTTCGGGAAGAACCTTATCTGTATAGGGTGGGTGTAGACAAAATCATCAGGCGATGTGTTCCTCAAGCTGAGATGTTGCATATTCTAAAAGCTTATCACTCCTCTCCGATAGGTGGTCATCACAAGCTACTTTAGTGTGGGCATTACTGGCCCACAACTCATTAGGATGCGATGGATGTAGTAAGGAGATGTGATGTATGCCAACAAAAATGAGCCATCTATCAACGCCATGAGTTACCCATGACACATATTCTGGAGGTGGAGTTGTTTGATGTGTGGGGAATCGACTTCATGGGCCTATTTGTGAGCTTTTATGTGCAGAAGTACATATTGGTTGCAGTGGACTATGTGTCCAAATAGGTTGAGGCAGTTGCTTTGCTTGAGAATGATGCAAAGAGTATTGTTGGGTTTCTGAAGAAGAATATCATCTCAAGGTTCAGCACACCTAGAGTTATCATCAGTGATGGTGATTCTCATTTCTACAATAAGGTATTCAGTTTTCTTTTGACTAAATATAGAGTTAAACAGCACAAGGTAGCAACACCCCATCACCCATAGACCAGTGGTCAAGTGGAGGTCTCCAATAGAGAAATTAAAATAGTTCTGGCCAAAACAGTGAATGCCAACAGGACAGTTGGAAAGGCATGTTATTTTCCAGTTGAGCTTGAGAATAAAGAACTCTGGGCTTTGAAGAAGTTGAACCTTAGATGGAGCGAAACTGCAAACTTGAGGTTGAGTTCCGTTTGAGAGCCTATGAGAGGTCTGCACCGCATAAGGAGAGAATCAAACTATATCTTGACAAGCATATTGAGAAAAGAAGCTTCACTCTTGGTGACTTGGTGTTACTTTTCAACTCCAGACTTTGTCTGTTTTCAGGAAAGTTGAGATCCAAATGGTCTAGACCTTTTAAGGTAACACAGGTGTTTCAGTCGGGAGCTATTGAGCTGGATAATGATAAGGGCGAGAGGTTCAAAGCTAGTGGCCAGTGAATCAAGGCATACTTGGGTGTTCCAGAGGATGTGAAGATTGTGAAGGAATGTAAACTTGATGAAGTTTGAGTAATCAATTAACCTGCATCGCGCCGCAATGTTTAATTGTGCGCTGCTTGGGAGGCAACCAAAGATGTACTTTTAGTAGATATTTTTCCTTTTTCTTTATTTTTATTTGTTTTTACAGTCACAGGGTGTTCATTTATGCAAGAGAGAATGGACTAAGAGTTACAGAATTAGGTGCAGACTACTCTTCACTGGCAGTCTCACGGACCGTGGTGCACTTCATGGGCAATCTCATGGTCCATCACAAACACCTATAGGATATCGAGGCTACTGGAAATTGCCAAAAAATATTCATGGTAAGGTTCACGGTCCATCGTAGTCTGTACAGACTGTCTAGCCTTAGGTGAACCCTAGGTGAGCACTCTAGTTCAAAGTCTTGTTCACGGACATTGTCACAGACCATGATGCCCTTCACGGGTAACTACACGATCCATCGTTCAGAACCCAATAGTAATAGGGAACCGACCCGATCCGTGTGTGTACCAAAGAAGAAATTAAACATATATTTGCTTTCTAAGCGCCTAAGGTCGATTTTTTCTCTCTTATATTCTTCCTATAACGGCTCTTCAATTGTTAAAAAATGGTTTCTATCATCCATTAATCCTCAGTTCATCCAAGAATCGAAGCCCTATACCTACTTTGTCAAGAACTTCAAGCCAAGTCATTGAGTCTTTATTTTTAGCAAAATTCTCTTCTAATTCTCCATGTAAGTCACTTCATAACTTGTTATAAGTTTGATCTTATTTAAAAACTAGTTAGATTTTCTTTGATTTAGTTGGAATTAGCATTATCATGAGAGAAATAATATCGATTGGTGTTAAATGGTGGTGGGTTACATTGAATTGTGTAATAGTAATGTTTTTTTATGTAGGGGTGATTAGGCTATAGGTGTGTTTGATGAAGATTGTTATTTTTAGAATCTTCCTCATTGAAATTCAGTATTGTTAGTAGTTGCAATTTGATCCTATGTAGAAAAGGGTGTTGGTACTGTCAACCTGAACTATCATGAAGTTGGAGAAGAAACTAATGGGATTAATGTTTAAGTGTAAGATCATGAGAGGCTTCACGAATCGTGGAAGCCACTAAGAGCTGTAAAATCACTCGTGAACCACACTTGGACATTTCATATTAGCACTAGTTAGGTTATGAGCAGTATTACAGAGAATGGTTCACTCTACGGGCCGTGAAACGGTCTGTGAACAACACTTGATCAATCCACTATTGCACACTGAATCTATCACCAATCCAGGAGAGGTTTAATGGACCGTGGTACCTACCATGGCCCGTGGAAGCCCCCATACAACTTACTTATATTTTGTATAGTTTAATTTTTGTACTTTTGCTTCTGTTCATCTTTTGATTCCATGGCCCTTCCCAATGATAGATTGGGTGACGACATTCTTAAGGCAAGGTGTCACGATGTTATTACTCAGGGGAAGTTTGAGTACCCGATAATGTGCCATTTTATTGATTTGCGTAACTAATGAGTTTAGTAATTTTCAGGTTCTATGGCACCCAGAAGAAGAACGCAAGAAAACCTTTCCCCTCCCCTTCTACTTCTCAATCTGAAGGTCATAAAGACTCTGAGTCTAGTAGTTCCGAGGTGCAAATAAATACCACCATTGAGGATCATTCACCTCAGGCAACTAGAGCACAGACAAAGAGGGAAATTTTCTAGGACAATCCTCCCCAGTTGAAGTGGGAGGTAGTTTTTTCGATAGCAGTAAAGAAGTGGAAAGTGAATCCAATGCAGGTTCAGATAACCAGTCTGATGATAAGTCAGAGGGCAATGCATAGTCTGAAAGCGGCTCTCAAGAAAATGCTGCTACTTCTCCACCTGTAGTAATACCAGGGGATAACACGGGGCATAGAAAAAGACAGGTGCAGCAGAGGGGGATGATGAGGTGACTCAAGACGATACAATGGTTCAGTATGTTAGTATCTGCAAATTTGACCCAGTAGTGTGACTTCAACTTATTGACTATTTCAGAGTTATGTGGATGGTGAACAGATCAGAAGATTTCTTCAAAAAGGGAATTATGAGAAAGTCAGGGGGATTTAGAAAGAGACCACTCAAGCCCAAGACTAGGGTAGTGATGGAAGACGTATATGCATTTCTAGAGATTTGTAGATTGTTCCAGATTAACGAATTTGAATGGATGAACAATGCTCCTGGGGAATACACTAGCTATCTACCTCAAGAGTTCTATGTTGTCTACGCTGCCACCTTAATGAACATGGCTGCGGAAAATAAAAAAACAAAGATAGCACAAAAGAAACTTATAGCCACATTTGCCCCGTTAGACACAATTATTATTCGGGGGAGTACCGTGAACAATTTTTAGGAAATAATTAATCGAATGCTTCATGGCCCTGAGTATACATCACAAGCTTCTGTAGGACTATTTAAGGGTAAACACCAGCTGTCACGAGTAAAACACAGATGGAGAGTCGTACTTCACGAGACCAGGTCATGCATTGGATTGGCAGGTACATTGCCACATAAAGAGAAGCAGTAGCATGGATGTCTAATCCAAATGTTTAGATTACGAAAGCGTCCCTCACTTTTTCAGGCAAGGTCTGGTGGTTAATAGTTCGAGAACGGCTTTGAACCACAGCAAATGACAATACACATTCTCCATCACTAGCATGATTTGTTTCATTCCTTATAGTTAGGTACTTTGTGAATGTAGGTCGGATTATCTCCGCTAAGATACGAGATAGAGCGCTGAATGAGTGAGAAGGTTTGTCATTTCCTTTTTTGATAATGAAACTTTGTTTGAAGGCGTATGACTTGACATATCCAGATGCTTCATCCAATACTAAGCATCCATGGTCGTTCAATAGTAATATAACCCAACTAGTGAGTTGGGGTCAAGTCCCAAGGGAGCGTTTTGTAATCGAGAATTAAGAGAAAAGTAAGAAATTCGCTCAAGTCAATTATAGATAAAGACTTATACGAAGAAAAACATATTAAATTAAAGGGTGACACATGTTACAATTATCGAAGGGGGTTTTGTAGTCAATTATCAACTAGAAGCTGCAATTAAAATATAAGTATGAATATGAAGACGGGATTCTTGAGATGTAATAGGAATATGGGCTAAAATAAACAACCAAGTAAATGCTACTGATAGTAAATCGGTGTAAATTGGTAACAAAGCTACACTTTAGTGGGGGTAAATTTTCTCTCAAACCATTTACCCCAAATCAAATCAGTTTCTCTCGAGCAACACAACCTTCACCTTAGTTCATTCACTCTCTCGAGCTGAATTTATGGAAGGGGGTTTATGGTTCACTCTCTCAAGCTGAACCCACGACAACCCAATAGCCACAGACTATTGATTCAATAGTTTTAGTTTCGAAACCTCTTTCTTGAGCAAGTCAAAAACACAAAGATAAAATTGTATTAGCACTTACAACCCCATTAAATTCAGACACAACTATTGAACGAAATATCCTTTAAATATGAAATTAGCTATCTATTAGCAATACCTAGCAGTAAATTCAACCCATATTCACATAATCACACCTTAAGAATTGGGGTTTTACCTAGACATAATAAAGAGAATGAAATCGATATCGAAAAGTGTTTCCACCTAATAAGTATGATAGATATTGTATTTACATATGTCTAGGATGAAGAATCTTCAATACCCACTTCCAAATTGCTTAGAAATGGAAATCTTCAAATCTTTAAAGATAAGGAACAAAGTCTCCAAAACTCTAAGTTTTAAAAACTGAAAATAATGTTTGATATTCTAAAGTTTGATATTGATTGCCTACTAAACTAAAAATTCAAACAAATATTTATTGTTGTCAAAAAATGTGCTGCGATGGACCACTCAGCGTAGTTACTCGGGATCACCGATCCACTCCCTGATCTGCCCTTTGGTCTGGTTCATTGCCTTTCTGTATTGTCCTTCAGCAAATTCAAGTTCTGTGACATTGGGCGATGGAGTACTGCATCGTGGAATCGTTCGGTGACCCTCTGACTGCTCCTTTATCTCGCCGACTCGATTTTCTCCTTCAGAGCTTGGCACACTTGAACATTAGGAGAGACCATAGCCATTCAGTGACTCACCTAATGGTTTAGGAGATCCTTAGTCCGTCTTTTCTTTGTTCTTTTCAGCTGCCTTGTTCCTTTCTACCCAATAGTGTCCTTGCTTTTTCTCAAACTCCAAATATCTGAAACTCAAGGATTTTCATCAGTTATTAAGACAAAATATCCCTTTGAGGACACTAAATCTATCAAAATAATGACCTAAAAGAGTCCAAATTGTGAAGTCGTCAACACCCCCAACTTAAATTTTTGCTTGTCCTCAAGTAAAATTCAAGTTCAACAGTTCAAAAAGGATGTCTCAAACAGTGCCACAAAAGACTCAATCATGAATGCACACAAAAATACTCAACTTACTCGTGCAAGGATCAATTGTACAATCAAAGATACAAGTTGTGACTCACCATTACCAAAGAATACCAAGCTCACTATACATACTTCAAATGCAAGTTCAAAATCAACATAGGTATTCAAATGCCCTCAGAGAAAGAATGATTTCATATTCACTCAATGGTTCAATCATTTAAAGTTCCCAAGAGAGTGGTTTTGAAAATTAATAGAAAAAAAAATTTAGTTCTAACTAGTCGTAACTAAAAAAATTAACGATTAAAAACATTGTAAATCAAAGGGCAACACAAGAGTGTCAATTAGCAACGAGGTTTTGTCACTAGTGAATAAAAACAACAAAATAACAAAGATTTCTAAGTAATGAGAGTAGATCCTTGCGATATGACGGGAATACGGGTTAAGCTAGATTATTGGGTACATGCTTTCGATAGAAGATTCATAGAATAATTGTGACTAGGCTAAACTTTAAAGAGGATAAGCTCTCTCTCGAGCAACTTACCCCGTTTCAAATGCATTCCTCTCAGACACCCACTTGCCGCATGAAGACCAACCTACGTCTTAACCCACTCACTCTCTCGAGCTGAGTGTGTGGACATGGGTCTAGGGTTCACTCTCTTGAACGAAACCTCATGTCGACCCACTCACATTGGCCATCAATTTAGTGGTCTTAGTTTTACGACCTCTCTTTGGAGCAATCTCAAAACACATATATGAGATTATATTTACAACTACAACCTCATTAAGTTCATCCACAACCACTAAACAAAATCACAATTAAACTATGATTAAACTATCATCAAGCAAGACTGAACAATTATCTTAACCCATATTCGCTAAATTACACCCCAAGAATTGGGGTTTTTTGCCACACATGTATAAGAGAGAAATGTATACAAAATGAGCTTGTGTTCAAATGACTATGAAGATTTAAGACTTGATACAGGCTAAAATTGAAGAATTCAAGAGACCCAAATCCAAATCTTGAAGATGCAACCCTTTAGATCTTCAAGTTTTCAAAACTCTCTCAAACTTAGATCAGAAGTATCAAAAAGTATTATTTTATATGGAAATTATAATAATTGTTCCACTCTTAAAACTACAACTCTAACTAGTATTTATAGTTTTCACTGATTTGTGCTGCAATAGATCATTCGGCATCGTTAGTCAGAATCGGTGATCAACTTGGCGATTCGCCTTTTGGTGTACTTCATTGCCGTATCGCACCATCCTTCATCATCGTCGTGCTCTAGGTCATTAGGCGACATGGTATTGCTTCGCGAAACTTCTCGCCGATGCGCCGACTGCTCCATTTTTCTGCCAAATTGATCCTTTCCTTCAGGGCTCAGCACACTGGAACAAAAGGCAAAGTAAGACCCTTCGGTGACTCGCCAAGTGGACTCAGCTATCCTCATGCCTTCATTTCTTCGTTCTTTTCTGCCTTTTTGTTCCTTTTTTGGGACGTAGTGTCCATGCCTTCCTTCAAACTTCAAATACCTGAAACTTAAGTGTTTTCATCAGATATTGAGATAAAATAAGCATTTGAGGACACAATTTCTATCAAAATATAGTCCTCAATGAGTCCAATTTGCGGACTCATCAATACCCCCAACTTAAACTTTTGTTTGTTCGCAAGCAAACTCAAGTTCAGCCACTCATAAAGGGTGTCTCAAACAGTTCTACATAAGATTCAATCATGAATGCACGCAACAAGACTCAATTTACATATACAAAGATCAAATGTGCACTCAAAGATTCAAGTTGTGACTCACCAATATCAAAGAACCTAATGCTCACAACACTTGCTTCAAATGCAAATTCAAGCTGAACTGAAGTGTTCAAATGCCCTCACACAAGGAATGACTCCATATTCATACAATGGTTCACAGTTTAAAGCTTTAGAATCAAATGCAACACTCACTCTCACAAGGAAGAACATAATAGATGCTTTCACCCATATGTTTGACCGTATTTTCCAATCAACAATGCTTCAACTCACTCAAGATCAAAACGGTCTTTTCAAGGCTTGTAATGGGGCTTAGTGCAAAGGTATGGTCATTTCGGCTCAGTGACTTTCATCCCCATGAAATGTGGTGCCCACAACACTTCCTTTCCTTTTCATTCATCATTATCTTTAGTGCTTATAAGTCATCCTATTATTCACTTTTCATGGACTGTTTGGGAACCCTATTTCTTTTGTACATTATTTCATAACCTTCTTTTTCATTCCTTTTCATTTTCTTTCTCTTTTTTTGTGTATGGAGGGGTTCCATTTTTTTCAAAACCATGGGTAAGAAGAGACTTTCGGTGCACTTCTTGACTTGCCCTTATCTTTTCACCAAACCCCCAACTTAGGCTTTTGGCCTATGTTGTCTATTCAATTAACCATAATTCAATAAGATTATAGGTAGTGGATAAAGAAAGGTTATGCTTTCATCAAGTTTCTTCCAAAGAAAGGTAAGGCTAAAGGGGTGTTTAAAAGAGAATCACACGCTCGCAGGGTAGGTCACAAAGAGGTATATATCCGATTGGCTCACACTATTAGAAGCTTCCTATGATCATATCAAGAGATAGCATCGCTTAGTTGATCGGACCAGCGGGGCAAATTCTAGGATCTATTATGCATGGTTCAAAGTAGGTTCATCACACTAGGCATTGGCACTACAGTCAAACAAGACTCCAAACTTTCGCTAGTGTGCAATGGTCATCACAAGAGAATTGATTTCATAATTGGCTAATCACAACAAGATGCAAAGAGTTCACATATTTGTCTATGCAACTTCATTTGGCCTCATCGTAGTCGTACATTCATGTTCGTTCGATTGTAAGCACTATTTAAGTCATTGGTAATGATCAAAACCGAGACTTAAATTTTGCAAAAGAACAGCCATAATCAACACACGAGAGGTGGCAAAAATTTTGGATGGATCAAAATCATTCATTTTGCAATTTAAAACAAAAGGAGTCATAAGCTCAATCATCCACAGAAAAGTAGTATTAACATAATTTAAGCACAAACCCCAAGTAGACATAACATACGAACATCAAATAGCACACAAAGGTAGGCCTCACCCCACCACAAATAAAAGTAATTTGTCCTCAAATACAATTAACACTGACTCCGAAAGATAAAATAAAGAAAGACAAAGAGAAAGGTAAAGAGGAGATTCTGGGTAATTGCTCGCTCCATCTGTCAGGGATTCAGTGCTCGTAGTGACCCCCAGAAGGACCAGCTTCACTAGATCCAGTAGTAGTAACCTTTGCCAAGGAAGCTTGCACAGTAACATCTATCATGATTTCTTGAGTCTCGGCTATGTAGTCCATTGCAGCTCTCTCAAACATCTCTTTGTTAGTCTCTGCTTCTGATTAAGGATCGACTGTATGCTTCATTCCATCCCCATGTCCAGTGGTGGTTTGAGGAATTTTGGGCACGTCTGGAATCTCCACTATTCCAAAGACCACAAACATATCGTTGGACTTCAGGTGGGCTACATCTTTTCGCAGTCCATCAATGGCAGCTTTTAAAGCTTTCACCTCCTCTGTGGGCCCTTGGTTTTGCTCACACACCGGTATCCTAGCTGATAGGGCATTAATGGTAGTGCTCAGAGGTATCACAGAATTAGTTAGGGCAATATGAAGCATGCCTGGAATAGTGGCCTCTAGACTAGCAACCCGACGATCAGCAAAAAGGGCTAGTTGTCCCATTCGAAGTAGGGAAGCCTGGGTGAGTAAAGGCCAGGGACAATAGCAACAACAGTGGGTCTAAGAGATTGTGCAGCAATAGAAGAACCTGGAGTATCAGTAGGAGTAGCACTGGTAATGGATATACCAGAATACCCAGTCGGCGGAGTAGGCAGAAGTGCCTCCACAGGTGATTATTCTGTGTTAACTAACTTCAACGATGCTGCCTTCTTCCTTTCTGCTTGATTCTTAAGGTACATAATTTCAATCCTTCGGATATCAGTAGAGGCTATGGGCATCACTTCAACACCCTTCTTGGCATCTTGAGGCACCTTGGCTCATTTGTATAATTTTGTGATCAAGACTTGGAATATAAGTGACGTTCGGCTCTGCCATATACGGAGGAGTATCTCTAAAGTAATGATTATACCTATGTTTATCTGAGTCTTCTATATGATGCAACCCAGGCAAGCTGCCTTGGCAAGGCGAAGTATCGACTCATTCTGTGATGGCATAATTGCGTTGCTGATAAAATCAAACTAAAACCTTGCGGCTATGTTTATTTCTTTCTTTTTGATTGAAATTCCTTCTTCCAACCACGTCGGAGTCTCATTTGAAATTAGTGGGGCTAACCACTTTGTCATCTCATCCAGCTTCTTTGTTCTGATCAAGTGCTGGGAATGATCCCCAACATTCGTGGACATTCCCAAGACTGTGTTGATTGCCTCACTACCATACATCGCCCTCTTGCCTCTGACAACCGCATAGTCAACTTCTTTGAAGGTTGCTTCTAGCTATTTTTTCTGGAGTATTAATACACTGTATGTACTGTAGAACTCTCTTACCCAGTTTGGAATATAAGGGCCACGAGTTTTAGTTAACATTTGGAACTTGTGGTACTTCAGGCACTCGATTATCTCTGGGTGCCTATCTATAACCCCGTCTATGGACAGATGCTTTTCCACCAGAATTGTCCTCAGCCCCTCAACCTTTACTCGATTCATTGACTTAGGCGGAAGACCCTATACTGGAGGCGCTAATACCATTGCATGTTCTAGAACTGGAGGTATAGTGGTGGTAGGCTGGGAAGTCTTGACCCTGGATGGATCATTCAACTTCTTAGTTCCCCGCTCAATCATCTGTCCTATTAACAGATCATCCTCATCAGAACCCACACCTTCACTTTCAAATTGGTTGGGGTCATTTCTATAAAATCCATCACTGTCGGTGCTTGCATTTGATAATTCAAAGGTCATGTCTTTGCCCTTGCATTTTCCACCAGTTATGGAAAGTTTAGCAACCTTGCTTCTTGATGCAGTTGAATCCTCGTTGATTGTAATCCCATTTTGTTTGACCTTGAGGTGGCCTTCTTCGTCCTACAACTTTAGATTTATCCATTTCTGCAAATAGTAGGGAAGAAGTTTAAAACAAATAAATTAAACTCATGGGGACACAATTGCAGAAAAAATCGCCAATCAGATCGGCGAATCACCGAGTTTCTTTTGTGAGCTAGGCCGAGCTTGCCGATAGGAGTTGCCTCTAAAATGTTAACAAGTCGCCAACTTCTTTCGGTGAACAGTTTATCTTCCAAAAGATACAGTACAACAAGGATTCAGTGGTGCAGACAAAAGGCGATCAAGCAGACTTTCGACAAGTCACCAAAGGCTTTCAACGTCCAAAGACTTCTCGCCGAAAGTTACAGAATCCATATCATGAGTAGCATGAAAGACAAGATGGGATCATTAATGAACCGCCCAGTGGTTTAGGAAGCTTAGCCCTACTCACCAAATTGCCCAACATACCTATTTCAAACCTCTCTTCTCAACTTCAACCTTGAAACCCCTAAAAACAAAATCCAAACACTCACTAGATCAATTAAGCTTACAGTTTTCCCGGACATTGTTCAACTTAAATAGTATATAGGAGCACCTCATAAAATTTCATTCATACTAAATCATCATAATGGGATTCCAAAATTCAAAGCAAATGGGTTGGATTCGCGAATCAAAAGAGGTACTTGAATAGTCTAAATTTATCAAGAAGGCACAGTACACGACATAGGATAAAATTACTTGCAATGAGAGTATAAATATCACAATTAAATGCAGCATTTAGAGAACCAACCTTTTAGGTAGATTAAGTCAACACTTTGATGCTAGGCAGCAAATTAGTACAGATCAGCATTACTAAATCATCTAAAATACTCAAAAGATGCGAATATTTTGAAAATACTAAGTAGGTGCGATTTTGTGAAAATCAAGAGTGAGAGAAGATGAAAAAGGTTGAATGTTAAAACCCATGGCTTTATAGAAACCATCCAAATCTCACCAATTTGGTGACATTAGTTGATTTCGCTCCGCTACTTGGTGATATGCGGAGTGTTTATCTACCTCGCCGAGTTTTACAGGACCTTCAGTCAAAGTGAGGATCCAAACGATGGTCTTTGTCGGGGTCGCTGATCTAGTTGGTGATTTTCAATTGGGCTTATGTAATTCATCCTGTACTTTTCACAGACTTTGCATGCCCAATCCTACAAAATAAAAACATATTTATTTCAAAAATAACAAATTACAAAAATTTAAGGGTTTTGGGTTACCTCCCAAACAACGCCTTAGTTAACCTCGTGGCACGACGTAAGTTAACATTTTTGCTCCATTGATGAGGTTTTCCTCAACTTCATCAGGTAATCCTTCGTTAAAATCTAGATAGAGTTTAATCAGTACTTGATCCGTTTCAGAACCTAGTATCTGAATAAGCGTAGCATGAGAGGTCGTCATCTGGTTCAACATCGATACATTCTCCCTGAGCTCCTCCAGTACCCTATGTTTCTCACTGGATTTCTGGAGTAGAAATGTGAGCCTTTCTTTGTTCTGTCCATCCTCGTCATTCTTAATTCTCCTTCGTTCATGAGGAGGAACATAGTGCTCTTCCTTGTTACATTGGATTTCAAGATCCTCAATTTTCTTTGTCAGCTCATCTAACAGAGTTAGCAAGATCACTAAGTTCAAATCTGTCCTTTTCATTTCCTGATCTGGCTTAGTTAAGTTGTCTAGCAATTTGGCTACTTCAACTTAAGGTTGTCGTACTAGACTACTCGACGTAATTTGATCAGCGATCATTTTGTTTCCTAGACTAAGACTTCCGTAGAAAGATTCCAAAATGACTCTTTATGGGATTCCGTGAGTAAGGCATTGACCCAGAAATGCTTTGAAACTCAGCCATGCCTCATGAAGCTGTTCACCTTTCGATTGCCTAAAAGTTAGGATCATATCTTGGAACATCATCCCTTCTAATGGTGGCAGCTACATTAACTTGCAAGTATTGCTCATATGTTTAACTCCCCTGCTACAAAACTCTAACAGTCAAAACAAAAATAAAAATAAAGTTAGTAGACTACAACTAAGAAGAACAAAAATTCTAATAATCTAAGAATTCTCAAGTAACACTACTCCTCGGCAGCGGCACCATTTTGATGTTTGTGTAATCAATACACAACTTCTTTTGCAAGTCTCTACGATTATACAATAGTTTAGTAACCCAACCAAGGGTTGGGATCGTTCCCAAGAGAGTGGTTTTGAGAATTAATAGAAAAATAAAATTTAGTTCTAACTAGTCGTAGCTAAAAACATTTAAATTAAATGGGGACACAAGAGTGTCAATTAACTATGGGATTTTGTCACTAGTGAGTAAAAATAGCAAAATAAACAAAGATTTCTAAGTAATGAGAAGGGATCCTTGGGATGTGATGGGAATACGGGTTAAGCTAGATTGTAGGGTACATTCTTTCGATAGAAGATTCATAGAATAATTGTATATAGGCTAAACTTTAAGGAGGATGAGCTCTCTCTTGAGCAACTTACACCATTTCAAATGAGTTCCTCTCGGACACCCACTTGCCACATGAAGACCAGCCTACACCTTAACCCACTCACTCTCTGGAGCTAAGTGTGTGGACATGGTACAAGGGTTCACTCTCTCGGGTTGAACCTCATGTCGACCCACTCACACTGGCCATCAGTTTAGTGGTCTTAGTTTTACGGCCTCTCTCTCGACCAAGACAAAAACACATATATGATATTATATTTGCAACTACAACCTCATTAAGTTCATCCACAACCACTAAATCAAATAACAATTAAACTATGATTAAACTATCAACAAGCAAGACCCAACAATTATCTTAATCCATAGTCGATGAATCACACCCCAAGAATTGGGGTTTTTTGCCATGCATGTATAAGATATAGAAATTTATACCAAATTGAGCTTCCATTCAAGTGGATATGAAGATTTAAGTCTTGATATAGGCTAAAATTGAAGAATCTAAGAGACCCAAATCCAAATCTTGAAGATGAAACCCTTTGGATCTTCAAGTTTTCTAAACCCTCTCAAACTTAGAGAAAAAGTATCAAAAAGTACTATTACATATTAAAATTATAATAATTGTTCCACTATTAAAACTACAACTCTAACTAGTATTTATAGTTTTCACTAATTTGTGCTGTAGTGGATCATTCAGCATCATTAGTCGAAATCACTGATCAACTTGGCGATTCGCCTTATGGTGTAGTTCATCATCTTGTTGCACCGTCCTTCAACATCATCGTGCTCTAGGTCACTGGGCGACATGGTACTGCTTTGCGAAACTTCTCGCCGAAGCGCCGGCTATTCCATTTATCCGCTGACTTGATCCTTTCCTTCAGGGCTTAGCACACTGGAACAAATGGCGAAGTAAGACCCTTTGTCGACTCGCTATGTGGACTCGCCGATCATCAAGCCTTCATTTCTTTGTTCTTTACAGTCTTTTGGTTCATTTTTTGTGACGTAGTGTCCATGCTTTTCTTCAATCTTCAAATACCTATAACCCAAGTGTTTCATCAGATATTGAGATAAAATAAGCATTTGAAGACACAATTTCTATTAAAATATTGCCCTAAATGAGTCTAATTTGTGGACTCATCATTCATTCAAGATCAAAAAGGCCTTTTCAAGGCCTGTAATGGGGCAGAGTGTAAGGGTATGGTCATTTAGGCTTATAGGCTGAAATCCTCATGAAATGTGATGTGAACAACACCTTCTTTCCTTCTCTTTATCATTTTCATTCAAGTGCAAATGTTACCTCTTATTCATCTTCCATGGGTCATTGGAAATCCATTTTCTTTGTATCTCCACAACCTTATTCCACAATGTTTTTCAATCATTCCTACTTTTTTTTTTAATATGGAGAGGTTCCAATTTTTTCTCGAAACATGGGCAAAAGGGACTTCATTGCATTTTCTTGATTTGCCTTTTTTTTTCACCACACCCACAACTTAGGCTTTTGGGTTAAGTTGCCTTTTGAAACAAACCATAGATCATGAGGATTATGGGTAATGGGTCAATAAAAGGTAGCAATGTTATCAAGTTTCTTCCAAGAAAAGGCTAAGGCTCAAAGGGTGCTCAAAAGAGGTTCACACACTCACAAGGTAAGCCAAGGAGGTATAATGTCAAATTGGCTCACACTCTTTAAAGTTGCCTAAGATCATCTGAAGAAATCGCATCACTTAGTCAACTGGACCAATGGGGAAATTCAAGGTGTCATCACACATGGTTCATGGTAAGCTCATTACACAAGGCATTGACACAAATTTCAAACAAGACTTCACTCTTTCACTAGTGTGTAATGTTTATCACAAGAGACTCAATTCGATACTTGTCTAGTCACAATGAGATGAAAAGAGTTTACATATTGTCTATGCAACATTAATTGGCCTCGTCGTAGCTGCACATTCATTTTCTTTCGATTATGAGAACTATTTGAGTCATCAGTATTGATCAAAATGGGTAATGAAATTTGCAAGAGAACAACCACATTCAACACATACAATAGGAGGCAAAAAATTTCAGAAGGGTAAAACATTATTTACAGTTAAAATCATGGAGCCACAAGCTCAAGCATCAACCAAAGCAGTGTAAAAACACAATTTTTAGCTTAAATCCCAAATATAAACAAAACAAGAATTACGAATGACACACAAAAGGTGGGTCTCACCCCACTTCAAATAAAAGCATTTGTCCTCAAATGCAAACAAGATAAAAATATCCAAAAATCGAAAGAAATAAAGACAGAGAGGGAGGTACAGAGGAGATCCTGTCTACGCAGTCGCTCCATCTGTATGGGCAACGGTACCCAGTGCATCAGTCTGGTCTTGGGCATCAGTGCCCGGAGTCACCTCAAAAGGAACAACAGTATCAGATCCATTAGGAGCTGACATAAAAGTCTCAGTCAGTGATTTATGGATCACTGACTGCATGATCATTTTCTCAAGATTCGAAAATCTCCATATATGCTCTCCTCTCGTCCAATCTGCTCCTTATCGATCTCAGCATCCGACTCATCAACTACTACCTCATACTTGTGTACATCTTCGGTTGTAATTGGAGGAATCGCTAAAGTCCCAGGAGCGTCTCTGTCATCTGTTGCCTTCAGCAATGAAGTAAATTCAATAGACTTTAGATAGTTTACGTCCTTCTTCAAGTCAGCTACCTTGGTTTTTGACGCCATAATATCGGAGGCCTTTACTTGCCTACACTCACAAGTTGTTAATCTAGTGGCCAGATCATCAACAGAAGCCTGGAGAAGGGGTCAATGCTGCAAGAATAGCAGCCTCAATCATCAAGGTGACAAATTTCTCTAACCGAGTCGCCCTCACATTAGCTGAATGGGCCAGATGCCCCATATTTCAGATCATCGCCTGAGTAATCTTGGTCTGCTGGGAGGAAGTAGAGGTGCCTGGACCCTGTGAAGACAAGGAAGGGGGGGGGGGGGCAGAAGTATGTGAAGACTCAAAGTTTGGAGAAGGGAAAGATGCCTAAGTAGGTATCGAGTCAACTTTCAACTCTGGGGATGTATCCACTGCAATTGCCCTCCTCTTGTCAGCCTCCTTTCTAGTATACTCAGCCTCAATGCACCGGATGTTAGTGGAGGAGGACAGGGTAATATTAAGATCTCTAGCAGCATCCCGAGGCACTCCAGCACACCGGCACAACTCTGTGATCAGTATTGGGAAGGGCAAAGAGGTATGGTTGTGCTTGGCTCTCATGGCCATCTCCTGCTCTATGATAAGGCACAAGTTGAGCCGCCTTTTCGATAAGATAGACCCCAAGCAGGCTGCCTTTGCATGTCAGAGAATAGATTCATTTTGTGAAGGCATAAGTGAACTACTGATTAATCCAAACCAATAACTGGCAGCTATATTCAAATCCTTCTTTTCGATCTCAACTCCTGTCTAAATCCACCTAAGAGTGGTATTAGAAATAAGAGGGGCAAGCCAACCCTTTAGATCCTCCAAAGTTTGTCTCATAGGCAAACCTTCATATGAGAGTGCAGTTCCTATAGGCCTATCTAACAGAGTTGCAGAAAGACTCGCTGAACAATTTGGTGGGTTATCGAATTGCTTTGGCGAGCTGGATCAGGCTCGCCGAAAGGATTGCCTAAAAAATTATGGTAAGTTGGCGATGGGAAAGGCCTTTCGTCGAATCAATGACAACGTTCGACGATTGAGGTTCATCTTGCTAAAAGTTACAGTGCAAAATAGGTTTAGGGGTGTAAACAAATGGCAATCAAAAAGCCTTTCAGCTTGTCACCGAGTCCCCTAGGCGACCTCAGGCTTCTCGCCAAAAGTTACAGAACCCATCAACACATAAAGCATGAATTTAAAGGAGAGATGGGGACATTAGGCAAATCGTCGAGTGGTTTGGTGAGCTCGACCCAGCTCACAAAATGACCCAACGTGCCTATTTTCAGCACAACTTCTCGAATTCAACCCCAAAACCCCTGAAAATAAAATCAAAACATGCACAACTCAAATTCAAACAAGACCAATAACACCCATTGCCCCGAGATACTTAGACTTCTTTCAGTTTTGGCAAATTTTGCTATTTGACGACATTTGCCCTTAAGAATGATGTCACCCGCTCTATCAGTAGGCAAATTATGTCATTTGGCACAAACACACTCTACTCAGACTTCACCCAACTAAAATCAATGACTTGCAAGCAGAACCAATATTTTACCAATTTCAACGTATAAGAGCACGGGAAATCAACACTATAAGCATTATGGGCAAGATCAATAATTCAATTCAGTCATTTAAACATTCTAATCCTATCAGAGAGGCCCAACACACATCATCAACATAATATTTCTTGCATAAGAGTACAAATTACTAAAAATAAATGTTGAATTCGAAATACCAATCGTAAATAACAATGAAAAAATAAGATTGAAAAGCTAGGCAACAATGTAATCCAAATCCAAGCACCAGTCGATCAACTAAAATACTTATAGAGTGCGTAAATATCGAAAATACTATATAGGTGGGATTTGGGAATATGAATAAATGAAAGAGATTGAAATTTAAACCTTTGGACCTTGAATAAATCGTCTAGATTTCACACATTCACCGACATTAGTCGAGCTTGCCAAACCACTCAATGATATGCCGAGTGTTCACCTACCTCACAGAGTTTTACAAGACCTCCAATTAATGTGGGTATCCAAACGACAGTCTGCGTCGGGATCACAAACCTGGTTGGTGATTCGCCAATAATTTCTTAGGCTCGCCGAGTTTTACAGAATCCAATGTAAAATTTTCTTGAGTCTAACAGCAGTCTAGGTCAGGGTCTCCAACCTCTTCGGTGATTCGCTGACTTGACCTTTTAGCTCGCCAACCTGAAATTTTCAAACGCTTTACACATTTTGTCCTACAAAATCAACACACCATTATTTCTAAAACAAAAATAAAACAATAAAGGGTCTTGGTTTCCACCCAAGCAACGCCTTAGTTAATGTCCTGGCACAACGCAATTCAACCCTTAAACATCACTATTAGGGTTGTCCATAGTATTACTAGGCGAACCCTCTTGATGTTGTAGGTAGAGACATGACAATATTTGGTTTATCTGGGCATCTTGCAGCTGAATGATCATGGAATGAGAGGTTGTTGTCTAATTAATCATTAAGATATTCTCTTTTATCTCATCTGACACCATATCTTGTTCTTCGATCTTGTGTAGAATGAGTGAGAGGACCTCCTCATTTTGTCCACCCTCCTGCTTTTGTAGCTTTTTACGCTCGCGAGGGGGAAAGTGCTTGTCCTTTTTCATTGACAATGCTTCCAAATCCATGATTCTCTTTGACAAGACATCAAATTGAGTCAATAGTGCAACCCATTCTTGATATTTCTCTATCTCCTTGTTTGTCTTAATCATGCCATCAAGAAGTTAGGCTACCACTTCATAGGGATGTTGTGTCAAACAACCTGCAAAGAGTTGATTAAAAATACTTCTATTTTCGGGACCAATACCCTAATAGAACCATTCCAGCAGTAATTTATCGAGCATTCCATGAGCTGGGCATTACTTAGTAATGCCTTCAATCTAGGCCACATCTCATGGATAGTTTCACCCAATCCCCTCACTTTCTTGAACGTTAATAGGTTGCCCCTAAGATTCATTAATTTCAAAAGGGGTGATCTGTTTAGTACCCATAGTTACCATTCACACTCATCTTTCCTGTTGCTATACACAAATAAGCAAAAACAATTCAAACTAAAAATTAAGTACGTATAAATATAACAAACAAGAAAAAAATTTAACTTAACTAAAATTCTAAATTAACACCACTCCCCGGCAACGCCACCATTTTGACTTGATCTATTCGGGCACTTCATCCAATATTAATCATCCACGGTCGTTCAATAGTAACATAACCCAACTAGTGAGTTGGGGTTGAGTCCCAAGGAAGTGGTTTGTATAGAGAATTAAGAGAAAAACAATAAATTTGCTCAAGTCAACTATAGCTAAAGACTTATACGAAGAAAAACATATCAAATTAAAGGGTGACACAAGTAGCAATTATCTAAGCATTTTTTTAGACAATTATCAACCAGAAGCAGCAATTATAATAGAAATATCAATATGGAGACATGATTCTTGAGATGTGATAGAAATGTAAGCTAAAATAAACAGCCGGGTAAATGCTATTGATAGTAAATCACTGTAAATTAGTAACTACGCTAGACTTTAGTGGGGGTAAATTTTATCTCAAATAATTTACCCTGAATAAAATCATTTTTTATCGAACACCAATAAGTGGCAATGAAGCACAGCCTTCACCTTAGTCCATTCACTCTCTCGAGCTGAATGTCTGAGAGACGGTTTAGGGCTCACTCTCTCAAGTTGAACCCATCACAAACCAATAACCACAGACTATTGATTCAGTAGTTTTGGTTTTAAAACCTCTCTCTCGAGCAAGTCAAAAGCATAAAGATAAAATAGAATTTGCAACTACAACCCCATTAAATTCAAACACAACTACTGAATGAAATCACCTTTAAACAACAAATTAACAATCTATTAGCAATACACAACAGTAAATTCAACCAATATTCACATATTCACACCCCAAGAATTGGGATTTTAGCTAGACATAGTAAAGAGATAAAAATCGATATCAAAATTTCTTTCGATCAAATGGGTATGATAGATATTCTGTTTACACACGTCTAGGATGAAAAATCATCAATACCCACTTCCAAATTGCTTAGTAATGGAAATCTTCAAATCTTCAAAGTCTCCAAAACTCAAAGTGCTAAAAACTGAAAATAAAGTTTTATATTCTAAAATTCTATTTTGATTGCCTACTTAACTAAAAATTCAAACAAGTATTTATAGTTGTCAAAAAATGTGATGCGAAGGACCACTCGACGTAGTTAGTCGGGATTGGCGATCCACTCGGTGATCCACCCTTTGGTATGTTTCATAGCCTTTCTGCATTAGCCTTTAGCAAATTCAAGTTTAGTAACGTTGGGCGATGGAGTACTGCATCACAGAATCGTTCGATGACTCGCCGACTGCTCCTTTATCTCGCCGACTTGAATTTCTCCTTCAGAGCTTGGGATATGATGAGTCGACTGTTTGGACTCATTTAGGGGTATATTTTGATAGAATTAGTGTCCTCAAATGTATATTTTGTCTCAATATCTGATGAAAATCCTTAAGTTTCAGGTATTTGAAGTTTTATGTTAAGCATGGACACTACTTGGCAAGAAGGAACAAGGAGGCTGAAAAGAATGAAGAAATGAAGGCCTCAGGATCACTGAGCCTAGTTGGCGAGTCGCCAATCGGCTTAGAAATCACATTTTGTTCGAGTGCTCTGACCCCTGATGGAAAAGGTCAAGTTGGCAATGAAATGAAGTAGTCGGTGTGTTGCCAAACAGTTCCGCAAAGCAGTACCACATCACCCAACGACTCAAAGCGCATAGAGGCTAAAGGCTAAAACATGAAGGAGATTAAATCAATCAATGGCGGATCACCGAATGTATTGGCGATCCTAACTATGTTCATCGAAGGTTCCTTCGTAGCACATTTTCAAACACTATAAATACATGTTTAAATTTCTAGCTTAGTATCATATCATCATTATTCTTAGAACTCTTTTATAGTTTTTTAGGGATTCTATGTATTAGAGTATTTTGGAGACATTGTTCTAAGATCTTGAAGATTCAATGAGTTTCAACTCCAAGAAATTGTACTTGGGTCTTGAAGATTCTTAACTCTTGACGTGTTTTAAGACTTAAATATTCATACCCAGTTGATGGAAACTGATATTGGTATAAATATCTATCTCTTTTATATGTCTAGCTAAAACCTCAATTCTTGCGCTGTGATTTTGTGAATATGGGTTAGATTATCCATTAGGTGTTGCTTGTTGATGGTTTATTTGTTGTTTAAATGTGATTTTTTTTAGTAGTTGTGTATGAACTTAATGGAGTTTTAGTTGCAAATATGATTTCATCTTAGTGTTTTCGGTTTGCTCGAGAGAGTGGTCGTAAAACTAAGACTACTAAATTGATAGCCGGTGCTATTGGGTCAATAAGGGTTCAGATCAAGAGAGTGAATCCTATTCCTTCTACCACACATTTAGCTTGAGGGAGTGAATGGATTAAGGCGGAGTCTATTCTTAAAGCAGTAACTAAGTGTTTGAGAGAAACCGAGTCGATTTGAGGTAAGTTGCTCGAGAGAGAATTTACCCCACTATTTTCTAGCCTAGTCAAAAAGGCTCAACAATTTACTATCAAAAGTGTGTACTTGACAGTTTAGTTCATCCTGTATTCCTATCATCTCCCAAGAATCCCGTCTCTCTATCTAGTTTTTGTATATTTTCGCTATTTGTAGTTGTTAATTAATACAAAACCCCCTCATTGATAATTGACACTTGTGTCACACGTTTAGATTTAGTATGTTTATATTCGATAATGTCTATAGTTATGACTAATTAGAACTAAATTTTATTTTTCTATTAATTCTCAAAACCAGCCCGTTGGGACTTGACCCCAACCCTTAGTTGGGTTACTTTACTATTGTAAGATCATAGACACTCGAATTGGAAATTGTGTCTTGATTACGAAAACATCAAAATGGCACCGCTGTCGCGGAGTGGTGTTATTTGAGAATTTTTAATTTAGTAAAATTTTTGTTCTTCTTAGTCCTATTTTACTAACTTTATTTTTTGTTTTGTTTTTCTTTGTGTTCTTATTGTAGGCAAATACCCGGAACATGGCTGAGAGAAATGGTAGCACATTGGATGAGACGAATCAAGAAGTTGAGAGGTACTTCAATTTAACCACACCGGTAACTCAGCTGAACTATTTGACCACAAAAATATCAGAGGTGGAAGACCAGTGCAAAAGTCAAGGGAGGTACATACCCCCTCATGAGCGGAAAAAGTCTAGAGAAAAGGAGAATAATTGTATTGAGGACACACTAAAAATCATTCTTGAAAAGATCAACGAACAAGATTGAGTGTTGGACGAGATGAAGCAGAATATTGAGGTGCTGACTCAGATGATTGACACTCGTTCTAGATCGATCCAGCTGATTAGGACACTCATGAGTTATGCAGTGCCTCCTCTCCACTCCAATGAACTATTGGCGTTACCTAGTAACACTAGGGCCAACACCAATGATGGAAAGTGAGTAAGGACTTGCGTTGGGCCATGACGTTAAATAAAGCACTTCTTGCGAGACAACCCAAGGCCTCAAATGCTTTATTTTTGTCATAGAAATAATGGTATTCTGATTTTGTAGGTTTGTGTGTGAAAAGTGCAGGTTGGAGGGCATATGTCCAGTTGGTGAATCGCCGAGGAATTCAGCAAGGCCAACTCAAACAGCCGTTAGATGCAAGAAAATCTTACATCAAATTATGTAATAATTGGAGAGCACCAACAGCAATATGGTGAGTCACCAACTATGTTGGTAACCCCGATGAAGACCATTGTTTGGATCCTCACTTATACTGAAGGTCCTGTAAAACTTTGCGAGGTAAGTAACCACTCAGCGGATCGCCGAGTAGCTGGGTGAATTCGACTGATGTCATCAAATGGGTGAGATCTGGATAAGTTTATAAAAGCCGCGGGTTTAAACTCTCAACCTTTTTCATTTTCTCAGTCTTGATCTTTGCAAAATCTCACCTACTTAGTGTTTTCAATATTTCCGCATTCAATAAGTATTTTAGTTGCTTGATTTGTGCTCAGAATTGGATTACTTTGTCGCCTAGCATTTCAGTCTTATTTTAATCGGCAGTAAATGTTTGTTTTCCCAAACCCCTCATTTATTTTTGATACTTGAAATTTTATGAAAGTGATATTATACGTTGGGCCTCTCTGATAGGTTTAGATTGTTTAAATACCAAGTTTAATTCATAAATCTTGCCTATTTTATCTTGATTTTTGAATTCCCATTTTGTTCTGTGTCAAAATGAGTTAAATCTTGTGGGGTTGTGCATGTGGAGCGTTTAGCATGGTCGAGTGTTATGGGTCTAAGCATAATTGTACTAATGCATAGATTTATTTTGTTTTCGGGGGTTGCGGGGTTGAATTCGTAAAGGTGGGTTGCATGAAGGCACATTGCGCCATTTGGCGAGCAGGGTCAAGCTCGCCAAACCACTCTACGGCTCTCCTAATCACCCCATCTCGCCTTTAATTTCATGCTATATGTTTTGATTGGTTTTTGAACCTTTCGGCGGAAGCATGAGTTCACCAAAAGCACTCAATGAATCACCAAAAGTCTTTTTGTTTGCCCTTTGTTTGCAACCCTTTAAGCCCCATAGAATGGAAACCTTCGAAAGGGAACCCTTTGCTCGCCGAAAGGATTGGAAAGTCTACCTGCAGCTGATTGTCCTTGTTTTGTTAGTTGAACATTTTCTAACTTGGCCTCAAAGCTTTAGAGACATGGCTAAACATAAAGTTGTAGGGAGAATCATACCACCTCGACAAATAAGAGAAAAAAATTTCAAGAAAGATACAAATGAAGCTAATCCTCCAAAGACGGGAAGTGAGGGGAAAAAGCCTAGATCTAGAAAGAGATCTCTCCCCTAAGATCCCCTGTCACTTCGTGGACTCTTGGATTCTACACATCTATACATTCCTTTTTAACTACTCATGACTTGGATAATTTTAGCAAGTCAGTTACCGCTAAACCTTCTAAAGTAGTTCCAAGGGCTATTATCCAAGTCCAGGTTGACACATCAGGCACTGATGCCCAGACAGACGGAGCGACCACTCAAATAGGATCCTTTACCTCCCTCTCTATATTTCTTCAATTTACATTCTGTATATTTTATTATTTGCATTTGCGGACAAATTATTTTTATTTATAGTAGGGTAAGTCCCACCTTTTGTGTGAATATTGATGTTCGACCTTCGTTCATAAATTTTGGGTTACTCTGTTTAAAATTGTGTCTTATACTATTTTCGTGGAAGGTTTGAGCTTATGGCTTCTTTTTATTTAAATTGCAAATGATTTTTGCAAATGATTTTGACCCTTCCGGAAAGAATTTTACCACCTCTTGTATATGTTGAATGTGGTTGTCCTTTCGCAATGTGAGTATTGGTTTTGATCAATAATACCCATGACTTAAATATTGCTCATAATCAAACAAACATGAATGTGCGGCTACGATGAGGCCAAACAAAGTTGCATAGACAATATGTGATCTCTTTGTATCTCGTTGTTATTAGCCATTTATTAAATCGATTCTCTTGTTATGATTGTTGCACACTAGCGAAACTGTGAAGGCTTGTTTGACTTTAGTGTTGATGCCTTGTGTGATGAGTTTACTATGAACCATGCATGACAACACCTAGAATTTGCCCCGTTGGTCCGGTCAACTAAGTAAGGCAATATTTTCATATGATCTTACCCAACTTCGAAGAGTGTGAGCCAATTTTACATATACCTCTTTTGTGCCCTACCTTGTGAGTGTGTGAGAACCTTTTTTGAACACCCATTGAGCCTTACCTTCATTTGGAAGAAACTTGATGAAAACAATGACCTTTCTTTATCTATCACATCACCCATAATCCTCATGATGTTGTGGTTTGTTTGAATAGCCAACTTAGGCCAAAAGCCTAAGTTGGGAGTGTGGTGAAAAGAGAAGGCAAATCAAGAGATATATGAAAGTCTCCTTTAACCCATGGTGTTGAGAAAAATGGAACCCCTCCATATAAAAAAAAAGAAGAGAGAAAAAGAAAAAGAAAGAAAAAGAATGAAAAAGAAAAGTTGTGGAATAAAGTTGAAAAGTACAAAAGAAATGGGGTTCCCAAACAATCAATGGGAAGTGAATTATAGGATGACTTATGAGCACTAAAGAAAATGATGAAGAAAGAGGAATGGAAGTGTTGTGAGCACCACATTTCATAAGGATGAAAGTCACTGAGCCTAAATGACCATACCTTTGCACTCAGCCCTATTACAAGCCTTGAAAGTCCTTTGTGATCTTGTGTGAGCTGAAGCAAGTGTTGATGGGAAAATACAAGTAAATCTATGGGTGATATTATGAATTATGTTCATCTTTGTAAGTATGAGCATTGCATTTGATTCCAAATCCTTAAACTGTGAACCATTGTGTGAATGTGGAATCATTTTTTGTGTGAGGGCATTTGAACACTTTGATTGAGCTTGGACTTGCATTTGAAGCAAGTATTGTGAGCATGAGATTTTTCGATATTGGTGAGTCACAACTTGAATCTTTGAATGCACAATTGATCTTTTCATGAGTAAAGTGAGTCTTTTTGTGTGCATTCATGATTGATTCTTGTGTAGTACTGTTTGAGACACCCTTTTAGAACAGTTGAACTCGAGTTTCCTGAGGACAAATAAAAGTATAACTTGGGGGTGTTGATGAGTCCACAATTTAGACTCATTTAGGGCTATATTTTGATAGAATTAGTGTCCTCAAATGCATATTTTGTCTCAATATTTGATGAAAATCCTTAATTTTCAAGTATTTGGAGTTTGATGCAAAGCATGGAAACTACTTGGCAAGAAGGAACAAGGCGGCTAAAAAGAACGAAGAAATGAAGGCCTAAAGATCACTGAGCCCAATTGGTAAGTTGCCGATCGGCCTGGAGATCGCCTTTTGTTCCATTATGTTGAGCCCTAAAGGAAAATGTCAAGTTGGCAATGAAATGGAATAGTCGGTGTATCGCCAAATAGTTCCACGAAGTAGCACCATATCACCCAACGACTCAAACTGCGAAGAGGCTAAAGGTTAAAGTAGGAAGGCGATGAAATCGACCAAACAGCAGATCACCGAATGTATCGGTGATCCTAACTAACTTCGTCGAAGGATCCTTCGCAACACATTTTCAAAAACTATAAATACTTGTTTAAATTTCTATCTTAGTATATTTCATCATTATTCTTAGAACTCTTTTACAATTTTTTAGGGAGTCTATCTTTTAGTGGGTTTTGGAGACATTGTTCTAAGACCTTGAAGATTCAAAGGGTTTCAACTCCAAGATATTGGACCTGGGTCTTGAAGATTCTCAAATCTTGATATAGTTTAAGACTTAAATCTTTATACCCAGTTGATGGAAACTGATATTGGTATAAATTTTTATCTCTTTTATATGTCTAGCTAAAACCCCATTTCTTGGGGTGTGATTTTGTTAATATGGGTTAGATTATTTGTTGGGTCTTGCTTGTTAATGGTTTAGTTGTTGGTTAAATATGATCTTGTTTAGTAGTTGTGTATGAACTTAATGGATTTTTAGTTGCAAATGCAATTTCATCTTAGTGTTTTCGGCTTGCTCGAGAGAGAGATCGTAAAATTAAGACTATTAAATTGATAGCTAGTGGTATTGGGACAACAAGGGTTCAGCTTGAGAGAGTGAATCCTAGTCCTTTTCTAACACATTCAGCTCAAGAGATTGAATGGGCTAAGGCAGAGGCTGCGCTTAAAGCGGCTACTCGATGTTCGAGAGAAATCGAGTCGATTCGAGGTAAGTTGCTCAAGAGAAAATTTACCCTCACTATTCTCTAGCCTAGTCAATAATACTCAACAATTTACTATCGAAAGTATGTACCTGATAGTTTAGTTTATCCTGTATTCCTATCACATCCCAAGATCCCCGTCTTTCTATCTAGTTTTCGTATATGTTCGTTGTTTGTAGTTGTTAATTAATACAAAAATCCCTCATTGATAATTGACGCTTGTGTTACACTGTTAGATTTAGTATGTTTATATTCGATAATTTCTATAGCTATGACTAATTAGAACTAAATTTTATTTTTCTACTAATTCTCAAAACCACTCACTTGGAACTCGACCCCAACCCTTGGTTGGGTTACTTTACTTTACAATTAGAAGTTGTGTCTTGATTATGCAAACATCAGCACACTCGAACATTAGGTGAGACCATATCCATTCTGCGACTCGCCTAATTGTTTAGGCGATCCTCAGGCCATTTTTTCTTTGTTCTTTTTTGCTGCCTTGTTCCTTTCTACCTAATAGTGTACATGCTTAGTCTCTAACTCCAAATATCTTATACTCAAGGATTTTTATCAATTATTGAGACAAAATATACATTTTAGGACACTAAATCTACTAAAATAAAGCCCTAAAAGAGCCCAAATCATGAATTCATCCGTGAACATTCCTCCAAATAAGTTGGTGGATAAACTGGTGGAGGCATCTAAGATAATTGCAGTTTCAAGAATTCAGGATGTCAACAATCCTCTTTATGGGAGGAATACAGGAGCTACCGGACCACTTGTGATAGTACCTCATACATTACTAGTCATCCCACAGGTTGCCAACCAAACTGAGTTGGGTGAGTCATCATAACCAACTTCGGTGGAACCATCATCACCACCTGCTTCAAACCCCTAGGATGTTGGTACTTATATCACTTTCCCAACAATTTTTCTTGAAAAGTTGGTTGCAAATCAGGGGCAGACCAAGACTGTGGTTGACTAAATCGTCCACGGGATGCCCAACTTATAAATAATAATGTGTTAGCTGCGGAGAAGAACATTAAAGGTGAAATGAGAAATGAGCTTTTTATTTTGAAGAATAGGATGGATGGCTTGGAGACCCATGCCAAAACATAGTTACAGGCTGCAGGCTCAAGCAATAATGAAGAGTTCTAGAAGCAGTTAGCCAAGATGTGATCCTAAGTTGCTAAACTTGCTAAAAAGCCAGTATAAGTGCCTACTCTAGTCATGCTAGAGTCATTAGTGAAGATATTCGATGAGCAGCCTACTACTCAGTCTCTCGACGATATCTGGGGGGAACTCCCTACAAGCAAATTCAACAAGAGAAAGAAAAAAGATGGAGAATCTAATGTGAGATACCGGTTGACATGTCCATAGAGGAAAGAAAGCAACACAAAAAAGCACGCAGGGCATCAAGGAAGGAAGCTCGCAAAAGAGAAGCACTTGAACAACAACAAAGAGATGCAGTGTTAGCTGGGGCTTCTGGTAGCGAAGCACCTTCCCCAGTGAGAGGTAGCCAACCTTATCCTGTGATGGTTTCTCAGAGTGCACCTGTTGATAAGGGTGTCGATGCTGAGCTGACTACCGATGCCTAAAGTGCTATAGGTTTTACCCCTACTCACAGCCCTATTTTACTTTCTATAATTACTTTGGAGGAAAAGTCCTTTTTATTTGGGGAGGGGGTGCTGAGCAACCTTCCATTCTAAGTTGTTAGAATAAATAGAGGTTGACTCAATGTTTTTTGTGAAAACTAGTTCGGTATGTGTTTGTGTGTTAAACTGTGCAGCAGATAGCCTTTTTAAAATGAGGACCTAAATCTGAAATTTGACTATTAGGATCTTTAGATGACATACTTATATGTTGAACATTGCTAATCTGATAAATAAGTTGGGAACCAAGAAACTGGAGAGTTCAATCCTCTGTCATGTGTGTGTGAGTGTTGTTTGAAGTCTAACATTAGGAGCAAAAATTAGAACTTTCCCGAGTAGTCTTGCTTAAATATGAGAATAATCGGATAGGAAAGGATTAGTAGGCCAGTTTTGTTAAGCCATTAAAAATTCAAAAACAAACAACCAAATAAAAATCTTTTCACCTGAACCTGACTTGAGCTTAAAAATCATTTTTGTTTCTTACCCAATAAATATCATATCCTTTGGTTTTCGAAGATATGATGTCACAACTTAGGCCAAAAGCTTAAGTTGGAGGATGATTGCAATCTGAGCAAAAAAAAGAAGTGTGAGCTCAGTGCATATAAAAAAAAAAATAAATAAAAAGAAAAAGAAAATGGCTATTGGGATGTGCTGAAATGAAGTAAAAGAGGGAATTGCTCAGAAAAGAATTGTGTGCAAATGAAACTTTTGAAAACCAAGGGACTAGTCACTCACAAACCTAAATATCCATTCCCTAGTTTGAGACTATGTTACAAGCCAATAAAGTCCTACAGTGATACTATTTCGAGTGTTTGAAAGACAGAGTGTAGAAAACAAGGGTAAGCCCATGGTAGTTTGTTGTTAGTGTTAGAAGTTCTTTGGGAGTGTGAGTGTAGTACTTAGTCCCAATTATCATGAGTGAGGGACGTCTTTGGTGTGAGGACATAGTGATTGCATTTGAGAGTAGATTCTGTTAGCTGACAGTTCAAAGGAATAAGCATGATCAAATGTGAGTAATGAGATGTCATATATTGATCCTTGCATGTTAAATTTAGGGTTTTGGATACAAATTGTGTTTGAGATTGTTGTTGTGGAGTGTCAAAAGTGCTTGAATGATTTGAGGGTTGAATGTATTGTCTTCTTATCACTTGAGCACCTGTAATGGTTCTAAGTTGAGGGTGTTGATGTGTCGTGAAATCTTGGCACATTTGATGCTTTAAAACTAATAATTGATACTAGAATCGAGTGCATTTATGCAGATATAGTGCATTTGGTTGTGTTTGTTCAGGTAAAACATGTGAATATGAAATGAGAAATAAGAAAGGAAAGTGTAGAGTCAAAAATGACTGGAACCAAGTGAAGGTCACGAATGCTTTGACGGGTCATGAAGATTATGACTGATCATGACAAAGTTCATGAAGTCGAACCAGTGAGAAAGCATGGAAGATAACACATTGGTGGAATTCAAAGGAAAGACCATAAACACTTTCACGGGTCGTGGTCATCAAAATAGTCCATGGTAGTGCCCATGCAGGTGAACCAGTGTATGGGTCCTGGGAAACAAAGTGCAAAGGCAATTGAAGTAAAGACCACAGAAGGCCTCACCAGCCGTGATCACTTTAACGGCCCGTGGTGGTGATCATTAAGGCTAATTCAGTGTATGGGGTTGGAAGAAGCCGAAAGACGTTGGAACCAAGTGAATACCATAGACGCCTTCACGGGCCGTGGTCCTTATGACGGACCATGATGTCATTCGCAGTACCATTTCCAGTGATCAAGTATTGAAGACCCAATTTTGGGGAGTTCCTAGGGAAGACCATGGAGGGCTTCACGGACCGTGAAGCCCTTGAAGAGTCGTAGAAGTGGGCCTGAAGCTTCCCACATTTCTGTCCTACTTCGAATAGGACTCTTTTTTAAAACACTTATTTGAATTAATTAGGTCATTTTTATTTTTTATCCTATCTTACATTGAACGATGAAAATTTTCCATTATTCAAAGCTTTTGGTTTTCTATTTTGGATATTGAATTAAGTTTGAAGTTCTGTTTTTTGATTCTTTAAATATCGAAGTGGTGGTTGATTTGCTTATTCTTGTAAGTGTTTTCTAATATATTTACATTATGTGTTTTTGATCATTTATGTGAAATTATGAGTAGCTAAACACCACAACTGGGGTTGCGGGATCCATGACGTAATTCTAAGTGTAGTTTCGTAAAACGAGTGAAAGGCGATTTATGTTTGAAAATTGTAATTTAGCTTTCGTTATTCATGTATTCTAATGAGTGTATGCATTAGAGTGAGCCTGTATTTGTCATTTATTTGAGATAGAAAATGATAGTTAGGAAAACATTAAAATAATATGATGAAATGGAGTTAAGGTTTAAGTTCGAGAAAAAAGAATCTACACACTATTGTAGGCGAGGGTAAACCTGTATCACTCTAGGACCAAGAGGACTTGAGTGAAGATTATCTGAGTAAACGGAGAAGTGTCAGATATAGCTAGCTCCCATCTATTTTGTAGAGGTAAATTGCCTGAAACTCAATTACGAAAGAGCATTAGATGAAACATTATGGGGAACACAATCCTAGTTTCAGTTAATTATTGAAATAACTACGAAACTGATATTTTGTTACTTGTTGAATTAAACATTAGTTTGCAACTTTGGTTATCAAAGCGTTAACACTAAACCCAATTTTGCTTTTTATAATTGCTTTTTTAGGGAATAATAACAACATTAGAGTAAAAGCAACAGTGAAATCATTATTGTAAAGAAATTCTCTGTGGGATGGACCTCAACTCAAGTTGAGTTCTGTAAATGGACTTCGACTATTTATATCTCTTAATTGAGGTGTAAGTTTGGATGTATCATAGATCGTAGGTTGACCTACGGTCCATGGGTCCCCTTCCGTAGCTCCACACTTAGACTTTTCATCAGGTATTGGAACTTAAAATCTTTTATACAAATGACAACATGTAGGATGGCCCGTAAGTCAACCTACGGTCCATCAATGGCCACCGTAGTTCCACACTTGGTCAAGAATTCCATGATGATCATTCTATGCCACCCACCTATGGACTGTGACTGGATCTACGGTCCGTAGGTCACTTCTGTGGGTGACCACTTCTGCAGAAATTCAGTTCTCTCTCTCTCGACCTGGTCCAAGTCTATTCCCTACAAATATGGCACAATAAACATCAATTCTAATACAAAATAGCTCTATACACACACAACCCTTAAGTGAAATGTATTAAAAATACCGTAAAAGCACGGTCTATTACTTCTCGAAAGGCTTATACTAGAAGGAATGTGAGGGAGAATGTGGAGCAAGAAGTTCCTCCCCAAGCTCCTCAAGTTCTGGTCGGTCCTTTGGTTGGGCAAGTGTCGAATGTGGAGTTTAGGTCTGCATTTCAAGTATTAGCTCAAGTCATGATGGCCCAAGCCAATAGGGAGGTAGTGGTTCCCGTGAACCGAAATGTGGGTACGACAGCCTAAAGAGTAAGGGACTTTACAAGAATGAATCCTCCAGAGTTTTATGGTTCTAAAGTTGAGGAAGATCTCTAGAATTTTTCAGAAAAGTCTATAAGGTTTTGATGTTCATGGGAATTATGTCAGTGGAAAAAGTGGAGTTTCTTTAGTAGATCAAATATGGTATAACCAATGAAAAGAAGGGAGACAAGAAGATGCGGGTCCTCATGATTAGGAGAAGTTTAAGCCCACTTTTCTTGGTAGGTTCTTTCCCTCCGATATGAGGGAAGCCAAGGTGCTTCAGTTCATTAACCTTTGATAAGGAAGTATGAGTGTGAGGGAATATGCTCTAAAGTTCACTCAATTGTCAAAGTATGCTTCGTCAATGGTTGTCGATTCAAGGGCTAAGATGATTATATTTGATTTTGTGTGTCAAAAATGGTGGTTAAAGAGTGCCGAACCACAATGCTCATTATTGACATAGACATCTCTCATTTCATGGTATATGCATAATAAATTGAGGAGGAGAAACTCAAGGAAAAGTCTAGAGAGGTAAAAGGGCTAAGACCGGTGATGGTAATTTTTCACATGCAAGGTCTTATGGACAAGGTCGTCCAAGATTCCACCAAAGGTTTTCCAATCAAGGTTCCTCCAATGATCCTCCTAAGTCCAATTATGACACAGTGTCTACCCTTATAACCAAGGAGGTAATGGTAGTGGATCTTTATTGCATAGGCCTAATTGTACTGAGTGTGGAAGGAAGCACGAGGGTAAGTGCCTAGCTGACATTGATGGTTGCTTTAGTTGTTGTAAGAGTGCTTACAAAATAAAGGATTGCCCGATGCGTACGACTAGAGAAACATCAGGCAAGCAAGCTACTCCTAGTGGATCAGGTTCCAACACTCTTAAGCCAAACTACTTCTATGCAGTTCAGACTCGTGGTGAACAAGAGGGTTCTCCCGATGTGGTTGTCGGTATGTTGAATGTTTTCCAACATGATGTTTATGCTTTATTTGATCCCTCTACTACCTTGTATTTTGTAATACCATATGGGGCTATGAGGTTTAATGTTCTTTCAGATGTGTTGCTAGAACCTTTTTCTGTCTCTACTCCTGTTGGTGATTCTAGTGTGGCTAAGAGGGTCTATAGAAAGTGTCCAATTTTTTTGTCCCATAGAGTTACTCTTGTAGAATTGGTAGAGCTTGATATATTAGACTTTGATGTTATCTTAGGTATGGATTGGGTGCACTCATGTTATGCTTCTATTGATTGTAGAACTTGTGTAGTCAAGTTTCAGTTCTTGAATAAGCCTATCCTAGAGTTGAAGGGGGGAATTTCTATGCCTACAGGTCAGTTTTTTTCTTATCTTATAGGTACAAAGATGATTTCTGAAGGTTACATTTACCATCTATTAAGGGTGAGGGATTCAGATTCTGAAACCCCTTCTCTCGAGTCGGTCCCCATTGTTAAGGTGCTTCTGAAAGTGTTCCAGGATGATCTACCAAGTATTTCTCACTAGCAGAAAGTAGACTTTGGTATTGACCTTCTCCTTGATACGCAACATATATCTATCCCTACTTACTGTATGGCTTCGGTAGAACTTAAGAAGTTGAAAAAATAGTTGAATGATTTATTGGATGAGGGTTTCATCCGACCGAATATCTATCCATAGGGTGCTCCATTTTTGTTTGTTAGAAAGAAGGATGAGTATCTTCGTATGTATATACTTTATCGTCAGTTGAACAAGGTGACCATTGAGAACAAGTATCATGTCCCAATGGTAGATGATTTATTTGACCAACTTCAAAGAGCTAGTTATTTGTCTAATATTTATCTCCGATCAGGTTATAACCAATTGAGGGTGAATGATGGTTACATTTCGAAGAAAAATTTTTGAACTCGGTATGACCACTATGAATTTCTAGTAATGTTGTTTAGGTTGACTAATGCTCCGGCGGCGTATATGGATTTGATGAATAGGATGTTTAGACAATACCTTCAGATATTTGTGATTGTGTTCATTAATGATATTTTGATCTACTCAAGGAGTGATGATGAGCATATTGATTATTTAAGGATCGTGTTGTAAATTCATAAAGACCAACAACTTTTTAAAAAAGTTTAGTAAATGTGAATTTTTGTTAAGGTCTGTAGCTTTCCTTGGTCATGTTTTCTCAAGAAAGGGTATTGAGTTAGATCCTAAGATGATGGATGCGATAAAGAGTTGGCCTAGACCTCTAACTCCCTAGAATATTAGAAGTTTCTTGGGTTTAGTAGGTTACTATAGAAGATTTGTTGAGTGTTTCTCTTCAATTACGTCTCATTTGACAGCTTTTCAATTACTTCAATCTTAGTTACATGTATCATGATCACTCAAAAGTACCACTGTGAATATGAGAATTAGTACAAGTAAACTGTTGTTGCAACTCGTGCTGCATCATTGAGTGTTAAATTTATTTCTTATGAAAGAGGATGAGAAAAAAATAATGAAAACACTCATACACCTGTAACTTATGTTTCTATTCCAGTATGAAAAATAATAAATTATGTAAAATGCCGAACAACTACTTGCTAACTACACCTATCATTTTTTATTTAACAGATGTACAGAACAACTAGAACAATAGTTGAAACAATGGATAAGTTTATTATAAAACTGGGCCAAAATTAAAACTCTATCAATCAGATGCTATCCAGTTCCATCCCCTAAAGGTTGAGCAAGAGTTGTAACAACTATTGTTCCATGCCTATGTTAATTGCATATCTTTTCGGACTATGAACTTGCAATTTCTTTTCACATATTGTTGAAAAAGATTGGGAGTTCACTCTCTTTGAAGTATAGTTGGATAGACTTGCAAATTAAAAAGGATACTAAGTGAGCATCAATTATTTTTAATAAGATGGTAACAAAATTTAATTGATTGACTATTCAATGTGCAAGCTCAGTATCAACCTAATGATGCATCAGGTAACATCAATTTTTTCTATTTTTAGATCTTAGTTGCTAGTTGTGTGTGTGTTGTATAATCTGAATATCATTGAATATAAGTTCAGTTGATATACAAAATAGGGATGTTCAGACTCTCTATATATCTATTCGCAAGGAATTCATGGCTAAAAAGACCTAACACAACTTGCTACATTAGTCTCTAGACATTAATAAAGCCCATCTAGGATAAAAGTTCAATTTTTTTTAATAATACAAGGGTTAGGCAAACCCCAACCTGTATATATCCACTAAGAAGAGAGATATACAATTAGAAGCACTCTTATACTTACATCTATGTGGAGAGAATAGAATAAATAGGTCCTCCTCGTATAACTTGTGTCCTATGAATACTAGGACTTTACTAAGTATAACAGTGTACCAGAAGTAAGTACCAAAAAACCCTTTCTGGTACATGTACACAACTTAAAGGCTACATCAAAAGAATATCAAAACATGGTTATTCATTCCTAAAGTTAAATTGCTTCCTCTTGATTCTAACTCAAAGATTAGGAAGTTGATCCTGGTCAATCCTTACAACAGCTTTAACTTGTGTGGGCAACAAAGTAGCATCAATGAAGAAAAATTCTTTCTTTTCCTTTTTTCTTATATTAGCCATAATATATGCGACACAGTTAGCCTCTTTATAGAAAAGCTTCACCTAGTAGTTCCTTTTCTAGAGGAGGTTGATGATCTACTCCAATTCACTTCTGATAGTCCAAGTTCCTTTACTCGTACTTTTTATCCAGTTGACTAGAGTCATGGAATCAGTCTGAATGATTACATTGTCAAGGTGGTTTGCCACACACCATTGTAACCCTTTAAGTAAGGCATTGAGCTTGGCATTATTGTTAGTGGAGATTCTGTAATATGAATAAAAAGACATTCTCATGTCACCATTGTGGCCCCTTAGAATATCTCCGTCTGCAGCTTCACCATGATTACCCTCACAACAACCATCCGAGTTTAGCTTGGGCATGTTTATGTGTGACTTCTTCCAAGTAATGGATTTAGTATCCAGCATAAGAGTAGCACCTTTCACCTTGATGCACATATCATTCCAGTTTCCTTTAAAGTTAAAGCATTGGAATTGACTATTAAGATTCAGACACATCAATCATGTGACTTGCTCCTTAATTCTAATAATGGACATATGATTTTCTTCAAATCTGGCAAAGCATATACTTTTCCAAATCTCCCAACATAGGATACAAACATCTTGTTATTACAACGGACTAAGGTCCTTAGAATCTAGCTTTTCATAAGCTACCAACAGCACAATAAATAACCATTTAGTAGATGATATCGTATTACAAAACAATTTCCTCTAGCTCATCTTAGCAACTTGTAATTTAGTTGCAACACTGTGCTATAATTCCTTTACACTTTCCAGATTACTAGTTAATTTAGATATTACATATACATTTGTGAGCTTCTATACTGCAGAGTTATTGACTTGAGTTGACAAATTCAGAGCTTCTTTCAGGTGTTTTATCATATGCGTTTTTTTTTTTAATTTTATGAATAGAAATTAAACTATAGTAAATATTGTGTTAAGCTACAAAATTCTAGGATACAAGAAAAACAATCAGGAGAGCATGTTCTCTCAACATCTATGGATCTTAGTATAGTTCACATAGACAAATATCTAATCAAGCTTAAAGTCTGAAAAACTATATGCATCAACTAATACACGAGCAAGAGAGCATGTTCTCTCAATATCTATGGATCTGAGTATAGTTCACATAGATAGATATCTAATCAAGCTTAAAGTTTGAAAAACTATATGCATCAACTAATACACGAGCAATTAGTAGTTACTAAAATAAATCTACTAATGCTCCAGCAAGAGTTGTAACAATGGCTGATCTTATTAATACCTTCGATTACTCTTTTCTCTGTATATTAGTTTGACAACTAAACTCGCAAATCTCTTGGAAAAACTAGTTTACTTTCCTTCATCATTAGGTAGCTACCTTTGAGAAAATTTCTTGCTACCTCGGAATTCCCTAGTGAATTTTCTACTTGAAGAACATTAACAAAATTACTTCTAGCACCTCTATTTTCAGCAATTAGTTGCTCCCCAAATATATATGAAATTGAGATCCTCATCGTATAATAAAATGGAGGGGATATTTGTTTCTTTATTCGGAGGTTCATTCATTATGAACTATAAAGAGGTTAGCTCTTACAAGTGGCTTCATTTTTTATCCTATAATTTTTCTAGTCTTGAATATGATCATTGTTAAGGTTACAACAAACACACATGACACAACTAAATAAAATAGATCACAACTTAAGAAAATAGTTAAATTTCTCTTAATGAACGTGAGTTTTGTTATTGTGCCGATTGTGTCTCTATTTAGATGTGTTATCTTCTTTTATCCCTCCTTTGTGATTTCTTCTAGGTGTTTAAATTGCTTGCTTTGTTGGACAAAAAATAGGAAATATAAATCAGTTAATTTTAATGTTAAACATACAGTTGGGGAGGTCTAATTACCGACCTATTAATATTTGAATTGTAGCACCTCTACTTTCTGCAATTAGTTGTTGCGTTGAATTCCTAAGTGAAATTTCTACTTGATAGACATTAGAAAAATTACTGGTAAATCCTCTACCTTTAGCAATTAGTTATTTCGAGCTACATCGACTAAAGGTCAAGCAAGAGCTATAAAGACGGTTGATCTCATTACTACAGTTCCATTACTCGGTTCTCTGCAAATCAGCCCATAAATTAGACTCGCAAATCTCTTGGACGAAATGGCTTACTCCACTTTAATATGAGTATAAGATGCTTAAATACCTTAGAGAAAATCTGTTGCTTCTTCAGAGTTCATCAGTAAAATTTTCACTTGAAGAACATTAGATATTACATATAGCACCTCTACTTTCAACAATTAGTTGCTACCAAATCATATACAGAATCGAGCTTCGAAGTGGCTTCATTTTACCATGTTGTACTTTGTTAACTTTCAGCAAATTATTAGAGAAAACAGAGATCATAAATGTGTTCCTTTTTTCAGCAGCTCCAAAATACTATATTAAGTCACCATTTTTCGAGAAGTGAGAAGTAGAGCTTAAGGACTTCAATCACATAAGCTACACTATAAGTTTTTACTATATTGTTGTTGAGTTGCGCAATATGATTATGGTTTAGCTGACAACAAACACACAACTATGTTCAGTTTTTCTATCACACCTATGTTCTCAGAATTCTTTACAGCAGCTGGATTCATAATTCTCTCAGACAAGTTAGTGGACAGCATTACTTTGCACAGGTTGCTTAGCTAGCAAATCTTTTTCTGCACACACTACAATTCACTTCTCATCTTTACTGATTGCTCATTTAGTTAACCTTTGTTATGAGTGGTTTGCTGCCCCAATTTGATGAACTTCAATTGTAGCATCTTCTTCCTCCGTGTCCTTTTATATTCTCAGTTATTGCCAAGGAATATAAGATGTCCATATGAAAGAATATGGCTTCTTGTTATTGGATGCTTCTTGCTTGTAATTTTTCTAATTAGTCACACTAATGCGATGTTTTTATATATTATATACTTTTAATCTCTTGACACATTTATTTTCTTATTATAGGTCTTACAATATAAAGTTCACAAATTTTACATGCGTGACATTTCAATATGAAGAAGAGTGGTGAAAATAATTCGAAGACATTATTCAATATATTAGTAGTAACAATATAAGATTTTATAAGTTGTGGCATTCATATTTTGGTTTACTACTTCCTTTTATTTGTCAATTTTATCAGATATATTCTATTTTATCAATTAATAGTAATATATTTTTTGTATTTGCTAAACTTTATTGTTTCTATTCTCTATAAATGAAGTACTATTATTAATGGTGGCTAAACAATTATATCTTTTAGTATTGCCTTCAAACAATTGCCATTAAAATTTAAAGATGTCAACTATTAGCGACAATTCATCTGAATTTACCTGCCATAAAAATCAATGCTAAAAGAGAAATCTAAGACATGTGTTTTGAAGGAATATGGTAGTCATAATTTTCCATAGAAAAATTATCGTTAGAACTACAAACTTTTAGCGGCTATTTATATGGATTTATCGGCTAAAAGAATGGATGCTAAATCACCATAGTTAGCCATTAGGAATTAGCTTTAGTAGCTAATATAATTGCCTCAAATAATTTCCATAAAAGATAATAATTTTTAGCGGCAATTCATTATACCCTTTACCAGCATTTCACACAATGGCCGTGAAAGCCTTTGCTGACCCAGCCATTGCCAACCAAAGACCATTGGCTGGTACATGCTATAGCAACAAATATTATTGCCGCTAATGTTGTATTTTATTGCCGTTAAAGGGCCCATTTGTAGTAGTGTTTACTCAAAAGAAGGATAAGTTCATATGGTCAGAAGTGTGTGAAAAGTGTTTTCAAGAGTTGAATGATAGACTTACTTCCACTCCGGTGTTGACCTTACCAAAAGGAACAAATAGTTTTGTGGTTTATTGTGATGCCTCAAGAATTGGGCTAGGGTGTGTGCTTACGCAAAATGGGAAAGTTATTGCCTATGCCTCAAGAAAACTTAAAATCCATGAAAAGAATTATCCTACTCATGACCTTTAGCTGGCGGTGGTCATTTTTACTCTAAATATATGGAAACACTATTTATACACAGTATGTAGATGTGTTTACTGATCACAAGAGTTTGCAATATGTGTTTAATAAAAACGAATTGAATCTTAGACAAAGAAGGTGGCTTGAGCTATTGAATGATTATGACATAAGTTTTCCTTATCACCCTAGCAAAGATAATGTGGTAATGGACGCTCTTAGTCGGTTATCTATGAGTAGTGTTACTCATATTGAAGAAGAAAAGAAATAGTTGGTTGGAGATGTTCATAGATTGGCTCGATTAGGTGTTCAACTAGTGGACTCTACCAAAGGTGGTGTTATGGTTAACAATGATTCGGAATCATCTTTTGTAGTGGATGTGATTTCCAAGCAAGCTCTTGATCCAATTTTGGTAGAATTCAAAGAGGTGGTACTCAAGAAGTCCATTGAGGCTTTATCCCAAGAGGGAGATGGGGTAGTTAGATACAAAGGTCTTTTATGTGTTCCAAATGTTGATGACTTGAGGGAACAAATTTTAGCAGAAGCCCATAGTTCGCAGTATCCTATTCACCCAGGAGCCACCAAGATGTACCATGACTTACGATAGGTCTATTGGTGGAATGGGATGAAGAAGGATATTGCGGTATTTGTGGCTAAGTGTTTGAATTGACAATAAATAAAGTTTGAGCATAAAAAATAGGGAGGTTTGTCCCAAGATATTAGCATTCCTACTTGGAAGTGAGAATACATGAATATAGACTTTATTGTTGGTTTGCCTTGCACCTGGCGACAACATGATTCCATTTGGGTGATAGTAGATCGAATGACGAAATTGGCTCATTTCCTTCCCATTAAAGTTTCTTATTCGGTAAAGGAACATGCCAAGATGTACTTGAGAGAAATAGTAATGTTACATGGAGTGCCTTTGTCCATTATTTCTGACCGTGGTACCTAATTCACTTCTCCATTTTAGAAGTCATTCCAGAAGGACCTTGGTACTAAAGTGAAGCTTAGCACGACTTTCACCCCCAAACCATTTGGCTAGCAGAGAGACCTATCCAAACCTTAGAGGATATATTGAGAGCATGTGTCATCGATCTCAAAGGAAATTTGGATGATCACTTGCCTTTGATAGAGATTTCTTATAATGACAGCTACCATTCTAGAATTGGTATGACCCCCTTTGAAGGTCTTTATGGTAGGAGGTGTAGGTCACTTATTTGTTTTTTTAAGATGGGTGAAGTTGCCCTCAAATGTTCCAAATTGGTGCAGGAGGCCATGGAGAAATTTCGGCTTATAAGGGAAAAGTTGAAAATGAATCAAAGTAGACAAATGTCATATGCTGATGTGAGAAGAAGGGATCTAGAGTTTAAAGTTAACGATTGGGTTTACTTAAAAATCTCACCTATGAAGGGTGTAATGAGGTTTTGTAAGAAGGGGAACTTTAGTCCCCTATATGTAGGCACATATCTAATTTTTAGGCGTGTGGGTAAGGTTTCTTATGAGTTAGATTTTCCAAATTAGTTGGAAATCGTGCATCCCATTTTCCATGTTTCTATGCCTAAGAAGTGTGTTGGATATCCGACATCCATAGTTTTCCTAAAGGGATTAGGAATTGATGAGATTCTTTCGTATGAGGAAGTTCCGATTGAGATTTTTAACCGGCAAGTTTATGGAGGAATCAGTTAGTTGAGAGTGCTACTTTGGAGGCCAGCACCGATATGATGTCCCAATATCTGCATCTCTTTCCTTCTACTCCTATTCTAGTTTGAGGTAATGAGTTCCTCTTGCTTTGTCCTTGTTTTGTGAGTCTTGTGTTTTTATGTGTTTCCATGATTTCCTCTAGTGATGCATATTTATGAAAACTTGTGTTTTGAAAAAAATGAGTTTATATGATTGATTTTCCTCAAATGGTTGAGCATTAAGTAGGAGTTTCCTATGGGCTTCATGAGATGAATTGAAGAACATGATTTAGACTTTATTTTTGAGAGTTAATTGCATATGAGCTCCATGTGATTGTGTTGAGCATGCTTCTAGCTTGGAGAAGGTATATCCTCCTTGAAAATGAGTATTGTTGAAGTTTTATGCATATTGGGTTGGTTGATGTAGTTCTTACTTCCATATGATGCATTTCAGTATGTACAGCTTGGAGTTGATGCTTCCTCCTTATTTACATGCATTGAATGCATAATAGGCTGTTAGAGTTAGTTTTACCCCTTTTATGATGTTTTGAGTACGTCCAAGCTTGGAGTCGATCGTTCCTCCTTGGTTGTATGTATTTCATTGTAACTTAGATTGTTAGTTCCTCTCCTACTCTTTTAGAACGAGTTTAAATCTCATTTAAGGACGAATGGTCCCAAGGGTGAGATATTGTAACACCCCTTATTAAAAATAACCAAAATAGTAGCTTTCTAGAAATTTGTAGGTGCCAGCCCACGCTAGCCACCCACGACCTGTGGATAGAACCACGGACCATAGGTTTGGTCCGTGGTTGATAGCCTTGGCACTGCCCAGGAAGGTCAAAACCACGGGCAAACCCAACGGACCATTAGTGGAACCACGATTCATGGCTGAGGCTCATGGTCCAAGACCCTTAGGGTGGGTTTCTAACCATGACCAATAGATGTAGAGGATGGCCTGTCGTCCTGACCACGTTCTTTCGTCAGTAGTCCGTGGTTGGGCTGTTGGCAGTTCTTTTAAGGGAAGTATGGCTTTTCTTAATTAATTAAGTCATGTACTATGTAATTTTGGCAATATTTAGAACCCATATATAAGTCTTTTTAACTCCCAAATTCACCTCATTTATTTCATTCTTCAAAATTCCAAAGAGAAAACCAACTCCTCTCCAAATATTCCCTCTCTAGAAACTTGAAGAAAGAAGAAGAAGGATTCACCTATGGTTTCAAGCTAAGGTTCCAATTCCTCCATTGAAGGTTAACATTTGGACTCAAGGTATGATAGTTTTAATCTATGGATTCCTTTCATCCATGGAGATCCTAAATCTATGTATTTGAAAAGGTAGATTTCCCCAATTGAGTTAGGGTTTTCATCAATTACCATGGGTTCTCTCTATTATTGATTTAAATGATTGAATTATTATATATTATGCATGAGTTAATGATATATGATGATTTTATGAGGGTTTCCCCATGAACACATGCAATCCCTCTAGTTTTCAAGTTATGAATCATATGATGTTAGATTTTGATCTTCAAGGAAGAGTTTTATGAAATTGAGCATGTATTTTAAGTTTTACATGTATTTATGATGAAATCTATATCCAACCCATGTTTTCTAAGATTTTATGATTGAAAGTGGGTTTTTGACTTCAAGATGTGAATTATTGAGTTATGGATTGTTTTCTGAAATCAATGCAAATGTTTTAAGGATGCTTTGAGAGTAAAGTATCAATTATGTTGTTGTGTTGTGAAAGGATATTCTCACTAAAACACATACTAGCATGATGTCAAAGGTTTTCTCACATATAAAGGATTCTTAGGTTGAAAACTTTCTCAACTAATTGAATCAAAGAAAAGAATCTATCTTAATGAAACTAGCTTGAGTTTGTTGTCCAAGGGCACCTTGTAATGAGTAACAAATTCAAGTAAGAAATGACTATTCCATGGGTATTTATGCTTAGCAGTGAATGGATATTGAAGCTATGATAGAAGCTTTTGTGTTAGTAGAGTCCGGGTTTCCAAAGTGATCTTATGAGATAGAAGCCCCCACGTAGTAGAGTCCGGGTTTCTAGAAGAAGTATCCTTATCCTATAACTATGTTCCCACATAGGTTGATTATCTAGTGGATCCACTTAAGCTAGAAGTTCAAGGTTGTACCTTCGGTAACTAGGACACTTCTTTATTGTGTGGGGTAGAGACCATATTCCATCTAATTGCTCACATGGTCTCAATGTCGGTTAAAGCTAATTTACCCACAAGTAAAAATGAAGTAAGGTTACTTCTAGAAGTATCACATATGAGTTCAAAGCTTCCAACGAAGAAGTTAGCTTCCATTGACTATGAATGAAATGTCTTTTTTAGGCATGTTAGAACTGTTTTATGTATGGCTATCGTAGTTGATACATTGTTTTGTACTAACGCATACTCTTGCCTACATTTTCCCCATATGTAGGGTTTGATATTCTAGGTACTCAATTTCGTGACTAGTGGGTGATTTGATTGATTGTTGTTCTTGGTGAGTCCTCATGCTTCGAAGACGAAGATTTTATTATTTAGTTTATTTCATGTATTTTCTCTTTTGGGCATGATGTATGTGCTAGGGCCAATTTCATTCTATTATATTAGATGGCTATGTTGAGACATAAGTTTAGACTTCCCCTTTTCATCTTATAAAATATTTTGGACTTGGACTATTGTTTCACTCTTATTGTTCTATTTCTTATTTTATGAGATCTAAGTGTCTTGCATATAGTCCTTTGGGGTTCTATACGCCATGTTACATCTAGGGGGAACCCTTAGGTCATGACATTTGAGTTGGGTGAAGTCTCCCTCGTAGGTCCCGACTTGGTACAAGAGACTATAGAGAAAGCTCGGCTTATAAGGGAAAAAGTTGAAAACAGTTCAAAGTCGGCAAACGTCTTATACCCATATGAGAAGAAGGGATCTAGAGTTCGATGTTAACAATTAAGTTTACTTAAAATTTTCACCCATGAATGATGTAATGAGGTTTAGAAAGAAGGGGAAGCTTAGTCTCTGATATGTAGGCGTATATCAGGTTTTGAGGCGTATTGGTAGGGTTTCTTATAAGTTAGATATGCCAAATGAGTTGGCATCAATTCATCTTATTTTTTGTGTCTCTATGCTTAAGATGTGTGTTGGAGATCTGGCATCCATAGTTTCCATAGAAGGGTTGGTAGTTGTTGAAAGTTTTTCTTATGAGGAAGTTCCAGTTAAGATTCTAGACCGGATATTCAAGAAAGTGAGAAACAAGGAAATAACTTCCGTGAAAGTATTGTGGAGGAATCAATTAGTTGAGTGAGCTACTTGGGAGGCCGTGGCCGATCCGATTTCCCAATATCCTTATATTTTCCCTTTTACTCCTACTCTAGCTTGAGGTAATGAGTTTCCTCTTGGTTTGTCCTTGTTTTAGGAGTCATACGTGTTTATGTGTTTCCATGATATCCTTATGTTATGCATGTTCATGAAAAGTTGTGTTTGAAAGAAAATTAGTTTACATGATTGATTTTCCTCATGTTGTTGTGCATTGAGCATGAGTTGCTTATATACTTAATGAGATGAAATGTTGAACATGCTTTAGATATTCTTTTTGAGAGTAAATTGCATATGAGCTTCATCAAATTGTGTTTAGCTTGCTTTTTAGCTTAGAGAAGGTAGTTCCTCCTTGGACATGAGTAATTTTGAAATTTCATGCATAATGGGTTGCTAGATGTAGTTCCTAATTCCTTATGATACATTCAATATGTTTAGCTTGGAGTTGATGTTTCCTTCTTGTATATGTGCATTGCATGCATGATGGGCTGCTAGAGTTAGCTTCACCCCTCTTATGATATTTTGAGAACGTCCTAGCTTGGAGTCGATAGTTCCTCCTCGGTTGCATGCATTGAATTGTTAGGTTGGGCAGTTAGTTCCTCTCGTACTTTTTTAGAACCAGTTTAAAATCTCATTCGAGGACGAATAGTCCCAAGGGGGAGATATTGTAACACCCCGTATCCAAAAAAGGGAAAAGGATCAGATTTTTGGAAAGTTGCAGGTGCAAGCCATGGAGACCAACCACGGCCCAAAGGTTGAACCACGGACCGTAGGTGGGTCCGTGGGTTGGCCACCTTGCCCAAATTGAAGAGACCCAAGAATATGACCTATCATATTGACTGTAGGCTAGACAATGGTCCGTGGTTAGGGTTCACGATTCGATGGACAAAAACCATCTTCTGAGCACCATCGACGGTCCAGCAAGACGGGCCGCGGGTCAAACCATGGTCCGTTGACTCGGCCCGTCGATTGGTAGGTAGGAGTCAGCTATCAGTATTTTAGAGAAAGTTGGGTCTTTTCCTAATTAATTAGTTCTTATACTACGTCATTTTACCCTTCACTAAGACAACTATATAAGTTTTTTCAACCCCTAAACTAACTCATTCACTTCACTCTTCTAAATTCACAAAAGAAAACCAAATCACCTTTCCAAATATATTTCTCTCTCTAGAAACTTGAAGAAGAAGAAGATTCAACCTAGGGTTTCAAGTTAAGGTCTCAATTCCTCCATTGAAGCCTATAGCCTTTGGATTAAAGGTATGATAGTTTTCATCCATGGAGTTCCCAAATTCCACTATTTCAAAGATTAGAATTCCCCAATTGAGTTAGGGTTTTCTTCAATTATCATGAGTTCTCATTATTATTTATTTAAATGATCGAACTATGATATTTTATGCATGAATTGATGATTTTATGATGATTTCCCCATGAACCCATGTAATCCCTATGTTTTCAGGTTATGAATCATATGATATGGGATTTTGATCTTCAAGGAAGAGCTCTATGAAATTAAGCATGTATTGCAAGCTTTACATGTATTTATGATGAAATGCATATCTAACCCATGTTTTCTAAGTAATGATTGTTGAATGTGGGTTGTGAACCTCAAGAGATAACTTATGGACTTATGCCTTATTTTATGAAATCAATGCAAATGTTTTGAGGGTGCTTTGACAGTAAATTACCAATGAAGATGTTGTGTTGTAAAAGGATATTCTCCTAAGCACATACTAGCATGATGTGAAAGGTTTTCTCACATAGAAAGGATTCTTAGGTTGAAAGGCATTATCACCTAGTTGATAGTAAGAGCTATCCTAATGAAACTAGCTTGGTTTAGTTATCCAAGGGCACCTTTCCATGAATAATGAGGTCAAATAAGAAATGACTATTCCATTGAATATATGCTTAGCATCGAGTGGATATTGATGATGAGATGAAACTTCTTCTGTAGTAGAGGCCGGGTTTCCAGAAGCAATCCCATGAGATGAAATATCTCCCGTTTGTAGTAGTTGGGTTTCTAGTAGCAATCTCCTTATCCCAAAACTATGTGCCCCCATAGGTTGATTCGCTAGAGGATCTACTTAAGCTAGAAGTTCATGGTCCTTACTTTGGCAAGTAAGACAACCTTTTTTGATGTGGGAAACAACTGGGGATCATGTTATAGCTCACATGGTGTCTATTTCGGTTAAAGCTAATTCTTCACAAGTAATAATGAACTAAGGCTACTTCAAGAAGTATCACATATGAGTTCAAAGGTTTTCAAGATTAAGTTAGCTTGCATTGAAAATGATTTTATGACTGTTGTTTTTTCACTTTTTTATATCATGTTTAGTTTGATCAATTGTATGTTAGGAAATGAAATGTCCCTTTTATCATGATTTAAATGTTTTATGCATTGCTATCATAATTGGTACATTGTTTTGTACTAACACATAATCTTGCCTACATTTTCCCCAAATGTACGGTCCGACAATTATGGTCATCCATTTTGTGGCTAGAGTGCATTGAGATATTACTTAGCTTGGTGAATCCTCATGCTTCGAGGATGAACTTTCATTGTTATAGTTCCTTTGTTGTACTTCACTTTTGGACATGATGTATGGGCTAGGCCCACATTTCATTCTATTTTATTAGATGGCTATGATGAGGCAAATGTTTTCATAAAATGTTTTGGACTTGAATTATTGTTTTAATCTTATTGTTCTATTTCTTATATTATGAGGAATAAGTGGCTTGTATGGAGTCCTTCGGGGTTCTATACACCATGTTACATCTAGGGGGTATCCTTGGGTCATGATAGGTGCAACGAAGTCTGCCAAGCGGAGCTCTTTCATGACCTGTTAGATGGGTTGTGGTAGCCTAAATGGGCCATGAGGGCATCTGTGAACTTAGTGTGTCAACTTTATGTGAGGGTCTTTTGGGTCTTTTCCTAATTGTTTTTATTCAACACTATGTCATTTTACCCTTTACCCAAAGCCCTGTATAAGGATTTTTACCCCCAAAATCACCTAATTCAATTCATTATTTTAAATTTCCAAAAGAATAATAAGGTAATCATCTCCGAATATTTCTCTCTCTAAAGAAGAAAAAAAAGTCATGTTAGGGTTTCAAGATCAACTCTCCAATTCACCATTGATTATTGGCTTTGAACTCAAAGGTATTATTCATCTATGGAGCCCTTTCCTCTATAGAGTTCCTAAATTCCCTAATTTTCAAGCTAAGAATCTCCAATTGGAGTCAAGGTTTCTTCTATGGCATGAGTTCCTTTCAATACTGGTTCAATTGATTGTATTATGAATTATTATGCATAAATTTAGATAATTCCATGTGTTAAAGAAGAATTCCCATGAACCCATGCCTAACCCATATTTTCTAAGCTAAGATGATATAATGTGGGTTTTGAATTATGAAAGATGAGTTTATGAGGATATGCATGTGTTTTTTATGAATTTTATTAAAACGAGTTAAGTTGCTATGAGAGTAAATCATGAATGTTGTTGTTGTTGTTGTAAAAGTATTTCTCACATATCACTCAATACATGCATATGAAAGGGTTTCTCTCATAAGGATTCATAAACCTCAGAGGTTTCTCAACTAACTTAGAATTCAAGTTTTGGATTAGCTATTTGATGTGACTTCCATGAATGATAAATCAAGTAAATAATTATGCCTATTTAGTGAGATTAATGCTTAGCACTGAGAGGACATTGAGATTGAATCTCTCGCATTGCTAGAGGTTGGGTTTCTAGTAGCAATCTCCTTATCCCATATATATGTGCCACTATAGGATTATTGCCTTTGATAGACAATGATTGTCATAGATATAAAATGATTGTCTTAGATAGACATTTGCTAATGGATCCACGTAAGCTACAAGCTAAGGTTATTTCCTTAGCAAGTAAGGTCACCAATTTCGGTGTGGGGCAGACACTGTAATCAATGTTATAGCTCACATGGTCTCTATGTCAGTCAAGGCTACTTCCCAATCTAATGATGAACTAGGGTTAGTTTAAGAAGTATCTCACAAGTGTTCAAACATGAGTATTACTTTCATTTTACCATGACTATTATGATGTTTTCTAACATCTTTCTTATGGTTAAACTTGGCCTTTGCATGTTATGAAAAGGTATATTTGAGCATGATTTTAATACTTTATGCAGTGGTATCATACTTGGTACATCTTTGTACTAACACATACTCTTACCCACATTGATTTTCAAATGTAGGGTCCGACATTTGATTCCACATCCCTGTGGCTAGGGTCACTTTGCTTATATTGAATAGTGGTGAGTCCTCATGTTTCAAGGACCAAACCTTTTATTGCTTTTCATCCTTACTTTTCAGCTGTTCTATGTGATGCCAGTATTACATATCGATCTGTCTTGATGTAATATATGGCTTTTAAACTATGTAGACTTCTGCTTCGTTTTACAAACTATATATGATATTAATTGTCCTTTAAGATTTCTTGATTTTCTATTATCGTGTTTATGCATGCTAAGTGGCTTGTGTAGGGCCTCTCGGGGTCTTATACGCCATGTTATGCTTAGGGTATGCTTTGGTTGATAAAATAAACAAAGAAGAAAATAGAATATTAAGTCTTTTCTTGATAAAGGTACAGGATAAACTAAAGATATGAAGGCACAAGTGAAGGCTTACTGCAAATCCTTAAAATTTAATCCATATTTGTTCCCCACCTTTGGTGAATTAGGATTTTTGGATTCTCCTTTAAAAAAACTAAATGAGAAAGAGATATCATCTCTTACACCCATTTAAGAAAAGGACTTTTAGTCTTTATCATTAATTTTAAGAGATGTTACAAAAGTTCAACGTGAACAAACAATTCTCAAAGATCTTTGCAGACTTACCATCCATTTGGCGTATGCAGCTAAAGTTTATGTCGACTCTATTTTGGCTTAGTGTAATGTTTATTTGTTTAGCACCCCTGAAATTGGAAAGTTGAAAAGGAAAGGAAGAGTGTAGTTTTGGTGATGATCCAGTGATCTACGAGACAGACCCAGGGATCGTAGAAAGGGAATCATAGAACTGAGTTGAGTTTTGGAATTTTAAGTTTCTAAAGTTTGACCTATGAATGAACAGGACGAGCCATAGGAAATTGGAAGAATCGTAGATGAATTTTGTAGGGGTTATCAAGTCATAGTGATTTTTTTGGGTTAAAGTTGAGGTCTACGGATAGGGTCTATGGACCGTATGAATTTTGACGGTCCTCAAAACTGTGTCATAGGAAGTGTGCCAATTTTAGGTCCCAATACCCGAATTATGGTTGGCAAGTATCGTCTCCAAGAATTTCTCCGCCTAGTAGATCCAAATTGTAGGTGCAAGAATTTCTCCGGCCTGTAGATCAAAACTATTGGTTCCTCTTACAGTCATTTATTAATGATATTTAGGTCTTTTTCTATGCATTTAATACCTATACTATGTAATTTTGACCCTAATTTGAAGTTATATGACTACCTTTCTACTCCAAGAATTACCTCAACTCTCTCATTCTGTGAAAACCTAAAATGATAACCACATTCATCTTCTCCAATTCTCTCTCAAGTTCAAGAAAAAACACTAGGGTTTCAAGTTCCAAGCCTCATAATTCACCATTGCTTTTGGGATTTTATCATCAAGGTATATAGGTTGTCATCGATGATTTCCACTAACCCATTGAGCCCCAAAGATTTCTCAATTCTCCAAGTTCAATTTTATCAAATTGATTAGGTTTTCATTCAATTCTTTATGGATTCTAATTATGTTGATTCACTTGTTTGATATTGATCTTAACATGATAGTTTTTACTCAATTACATGCTTTCCAATTGATTTTGTATGAACTCATGCATTATTCATGACTTTAGCTATGAACTCTTAAAGACATGCATTTATGAAGAAGTCATGAATCTACGAGTGACGTTTTAAGAAAGTTATGCATGATTTATAATTTAAAGGAATGATTTATAACCTATGTTTCTTTAAGATAAGCATCAATAAAATTGTCAAAAGATTTTCTCACATATTAAGGAATCATGATTGGTTAAAGGTTTTCTCACATATGTATTATTCAAAATTTTATAAGCAACTCTATGATGTTTTACGCTTGGAATAGTAACTTAATTGTGATTTTCAATATATGATGATATTCTTATATTTATTATTAATTCCTCTGTGAATTTACTTAGTGCCGTGACGATATTGAGATGGAGGCTCTCCCGTTAGTAGTGGTCGAGTCTCTAGCAACAATCTCCTTGTCCCTTTCAACTTTCTTGTAACTCCTTCGATTTGGAAAAGAAGGAATATGCAACTTTTGGGCTGCGGTCTATGTCTACAGGTTCCATCTACGGACCGTAGATGGAACCGTAGGAAGTGGAAAAAATAATATTTTTAAATCAATTCCTAGTACCAATTTTACAGTTCACCAGGATGGTCCTTCTTCCTATGATGAGTCGTAGATAGGTCTCATAGGTGAGTCTTAGACTTCATGAAATTTTAAGGCTAGAAGTTTGCTTCTACTATTTACATGTGTGAACCGTAGGAGACCTATGAATTGTACATGGGATTCATCAAAGAAGGGTGAGTTTTAAGTTTCCATTACTTGGCCTACGGTTGACCAATACAAACCGTAGAATTCTCAATGATCTGTAGGTCTAAACGTAGGTCAAGTCAACATTTATTTTTAAGGGGCTTTTGGGTCTTTTCCGTAATTGTTTTAACCCAATACTATGTTATTTAATGTCACGACCCAAGGGTACACCCTAGGAATAGCATGTCATATAAAAAGTCAAGAGACACTACACAAGCCACTTAGCATTCATAAGCAAGATATAAGATATATCAGGAGTTTAAAACAAGATTTCATATCAAAGAATATATAATACGAAGCGGAAATATATTTAGTCTCAATAACCATATATTACATCAAGAGTGACTAAGACATAGCCCTAAAATCATGGACAATTTTTGAAAGTAGAATAGAAAGCAATAAAGGTTTGGTCCTTGAAACATAAGGACTCACCACTACTAAGTAAAAGCTGAAGGTGACACCTAGACACCGAAATGAGAACCTGTAACATTGGACCCTATATTGGAGAAAATAATATAGCCAAAAGTATGTGTTAATACAAATAAATGCCAAGTCTGATAGCCATGCATAAAATATATGAAATCATGCTAAAAGGATCTTTCATGATATGCAATGACCAAGTCAAAACATAAGATAAGAGGGTTAGAAAACATGAATTGTAATGACGGTCAATGTAAGTAAAATCATATTTGAACACATGTGGGATACTTCTTGAAATAACCCATATTCAAATTTATTATGGAAAGTAGCCTTACCAACATAAAGATAAGGTGAGCTTTAACATCAAATCTGGTATACTCCTCTCACACTGAAAAGAGAGTCTCCTACATGCCATGTGAGCTATAACATGGAATCTATTGTACTCTCACACCGAAAAGAGAATGTCCTACTTACCAATGTAGAACCATGAACTCTAGATTAAGTGAATCTTCTAGTTAATTTCTATCTTAGACAATCATCATCTATTGTAAGACAATCATCCTATGGGGGCATACAGGTATGTGATAAAGAGATTGACACTAGAAACCCAACCTATAGCAACGGGAGAGCTTACATATCAATATCCTATAGGGGTTAAGCACTAATCCCACAGAATAGTTATTAATCTTCACTTGTCTTATCATTAAGAGACATGGGTAGTCTTCACTTATGTTATCATAGGATATCTCCTTATAACATCTGTAAGAAAACCTTCCACCATCCGTGATCTTTTCATAATAGTTTTTAAGGCTCATAATCATTCACTTCATGCTAGAAATGCCCTACTACTAATGGAAATAGTTTTGAAATTGTGATCCATAAATCATTGATGGCATATCTGGATACCATACTAATAAAGACCTAATTTAAGAAAATAGGCCAAAAAGCATTGAGGTAAAATCTAGAATTCATTCGTGTAATATGGCAAAGCTTCATAGAACATATAAATATCTTCATCTATAAGCTTACTTGAGAAATAAACATACTTTCATATAAATGAATTGTTTTCAATAATTCATAAGTTTCATCATGTTTTCAAAGTCAATGCATCCTCATCTTCATTTACATCAATCTTATCAAAAGGATATACATATCAATTTGATGAACAAGACTCTACTCGACATGGCTTATGAGACATCCTAGGACCTTTTTAAATATTGTACTCTGAATACCATGTTTATCACGACCCAAGGGTACACCTTAGAAGTAAAATGGTGTATAGAACTGTGAGAGGCCTTACACAATACACTTAGCATGCATAAACAAGATAGTAGAAATCTCAAGAGTTTAAAACAATTTTTTTAATCAAAAAGTATATAATACGAAGTATAAATCTACTAAGTATCAATAGCTATCTATTATACTAAGAGTGACCGGGATGTAGCCCTGACATCACCTACGATACCTATAAGTAAAATTGAAAGCAATAAAGATTCAGTCCTCAAAACCCGTGGACACACCACTACTAAGTAAAAGTCTAAGATGACTCCAAGTTAGAGGAATGAGAACCTCTTACGTCGGACCCTACATTAGAAAAACCAATGTAGGCTAGAGTATGCGTTAGTACAAATATGTACCATGTATGATAGTCATGCATAATAATTATGAAATCATGCTAAAAGGACTTTTCAGGGTATGCAACGACAAAGTCAAACTTAATATAAAAAGGTGTGAAAACATAAATTGTAATCATGGTCAATGAAAATAAAATTATCTTTGAATAGATGTGGGATACTTCTATAATTTAACTTGGTTCATTATTATTGTGGAAAGTAGCCTTAATCAACATAGAGATCATCTGAGCTTTAACATCAAATCTAGTGTACTCCTCTCACACAGAAAAGAGATTATCCTACATGCCAAGGTAGAACCATGAAATATAGGTTAAGTGGATCTACTAGCTAATGTCTGTCATAGACAATTATCGTCCATATTAAAGCATCATCTTATATGAGCGCATAGGTATGGGATAGTGATTTTTCTACAAGAAACTTGATGTAAATCTTCCATCTCAATATCCTCTCGGTGCTAAGCATAAATCCTACGAAATAATTATTAATCCAAACTTGTATTATTTTTAAGAGACATGGGTAGTCGGCGCTTGCCTTATCATAGGATAGCTCCTTAGACCATGTGTAAGAAAACCTTTCACCATTCATGATCTTTTCATAATAGCTTTTAAGGCCTATTGCTTCAAATACCCTACTACTAATGGAAATAGTTTTGGAATCGTGATCTATATTCATTGATGGTATATCAAGATACCATATAAATCAAGACCTAATTTAGGAAAATAGCCCAGAAAGCATTAAGGGCAAGTCTTTATGTCATTCATGTCATGTGGAAAAGATTCATAGAACATATAGATATATTCATATGTAAGCTTACTTGAGTCATAACATACTTTTATAAACATTCATTCTTTTCAATAATTCATAAGCTTCTTCATGTTTTCAAAATCAATGCATCCTCAACTTTATTTATATCAATCTCATCAAAAGGACATACATATCTTCATAGATTTATGTTTCATGGTTTAAGACTCACATTATATCATCATAGATTAGAAAACATGGGTTATGCATGGGTTTATGATGATTCATCTTAAAATCATTGAATTATCTCAATTCATGCTTAATACTTCATAAAACTATCAAGTAAATAAATATTAAATGGAACCATAACATAGAAGAAAACCCTAACTTAAATTGGGAGTTGCTAACTTCAAAATTGAGGAACTTAGGAACTCTATGGAGGAAAGGTCTCCATAGATGATGACTATCTTACCTTAGCACTATATTCCCTTAAGCAATTGCTGAGTTCGAGACTTGATCTTGAAACCCTAGGTTGATTCCTTCTTCTTCTTCTTCTTCTAGAGATATATTTTGGGAAAAATGAACTTGATCTTATGTTTGGGTAAATTGAGAGAATGAATAGAATGGGTGATTTTAGGGGAAAAAACATTATAAAGGGGTTCTAATAGAGGGTGAAATGAAAGGGTATTAAATTAAAATAATTATGAAAAAGACCAAAAAGTCCCTTTGAAATAACTGCCAGCCACAATTGACGGTGCGGAACCTACGGTCCGTGGATCCACCTACGGACCTGGTCAATAGTTGATTGGTTTAGTGTAACACGTAGGATACGTGACAGGGTAAAATAGACATTTTTTAAAGTTCTTGGTGCCATCCAATAAAGACCGACCATGGCCTGTGGAGTGAACCACAGACCCTGGGCTGGTTTGTGGGTCTTCCAGCCAAAGTTTCTCAGGAAGTTTGAACCATTACCCTGGACCAACGGACCGTCGTTGGGTCCATGGTCCATAAATAACGTCTGTAGGTCTAGACCTCAAATCATAGCTTCTGAAATGAATGACAGACATACAGGATGGACCGTTGGTCAAACCACGCTCCGTCGGTCTGACCCATCGATAAAGGCCGGAGCTATTTTTCCTAAGGGCAGTTGGGTATTTTCCTAATTAGTCTAGCCCAATATTATGTTGTTTTACCCTTCACTAAAACCCCCAAATAAGTGTTTTTAACTCTAAAATTTCCCAATTTAAAATCATTCTCTCAAATTTGCAAACGGAGAACAAGTCTTCCTCCCAAATATTTCTCTCTCTAGAAAACTTGAAGAAGAAGGGTCCAACTAGGTTTTGCAAGTCAATTCTCAAATTCCTTCATTAAAGATAAGCAATTGGATTTGAGGTGTCATAGTTTTCATCCATAGATTCCTTCCATTCATGGAGTTCCTAAATTCTCCTATTTTCAAAGATAGAATTCCCCTATTGAGTTAGTGTTTTCTTCAATGTTATGGATTCTCCAATTTGTTGATCTAATTGTTTGGTTTATGATTTATGATGCACGAATTAATTTAATCTCATGGTATTATGATGATCCCCCATGAACCCATTTAATCCCCATGTTTTTTCAAATTAAGATGATATGATGTGGGTCTTTGATTATGGAAGAAGATTATATGAAATCAAGCATGAATTGATAGAATTTCATGAATTTATAATGAATTTCTATGAACCCATGGCAAATGCATGTCTTCAAGATGTTGATGATTGAAAGTGGGTTTCGAACCTTGTAAGGTAATTATGGAACTATGCATGTTCTCGTGAAATTATGTAAATGTTTTAAGGATGCTTTGAGATTGAAGGATCAATGATGTTGCTAATCCTGTGTTCTTGAAAGGAATTCTCATATACACATGTAAGCATGAATTTTGAAAGCTTTTTCTCATATGATAATGGTTCTTAGGGTTGAAAGGCCTTCTTTGTCACAACCTAGGGGTACACCTTAGATGTAACATTGGCATACTTGAACCCGAAGGGGTCTCATACAAGCCCTTAGCAATTCATAACATAAGATAATAAAAAAGTACGAAAATTTAAAACATTTTTCATAACAATCAAAGTCTCATAAAATGAAGCTGAAGTCTGTTACTACCTTTGTCTCAAACTATCTAATACATGAAAGTCTTAGGGGCACAACCAGTACAAAATTTCTAACATAAAAAGAAAGACATAAAAAGGGGAAGGGTGATCAATTCCTCGATGCTATGAGGACCCACCAATAATTCTCTTCCTGATCTACTATGAACCTAGCCACGAGGATGGAAGTCAATATTGCCAAACCCTATACTTGAGGGAAAATATAGAAAAATATACGTTAATACAAAAATTCACTAAGTATGATAGCCATGCATAAAAACCTTGAAAACATGATAAAAGGGACATTTCATTTGAATGCATGCACTTTGCCAAGTTAAACCATCCTTTCAAAAATATAGGAAAAACATAAGTGATAAGTATAAGAGACCTCATAATAAGACAAACTATAACATGGTAGACAATAATCAGAACTAGCGAGCATAAGAGATATCATCATAGACATAGGCATAATCAATGAAATCTAGTTCAACATAACATAAGAGAAACATTTCATAAGCCACCTTAAGTCAAGCTTGTGCAATACATAGATAAGATCCCATAATCCCACCCATGCTTAAGCAAGTCACTTTAGGTCCTCATTCATGTTCACTACCTTTTTGATCTCTTCCTTAGCTTGTTTCTCATATACAAGCAAACATTCATCTTTAGTCACACATTTATTAGAAAGGCCTTTCAAGCTACAATCCAAACTAAGCATACATCATAAGTATAGTTCACATGCATATTCATTACATAGATGATATCATAAGAGGAACATACCACAATTACCCTCAAGGCCTACTTTTTCAATGCATGAATAAGATTCCATACTCTCATTCATACTAATTAAAGCTTCTTGAGTAGCCATAGTTAATATTGACTTGACTTTTTGGGAATTAGCCTTAACCGACGTAGAACATGTGAGCTTAACGTGGAATCTGGTGTCTACCCCACACTGAAAGGGGGTTGTCCTAATTGCCTAAGGTAAAACCATACTCCTAGCTTAGGTGGATCCACTATCTAAAGACCTATGTGGGCACATAGTTTATTGGATAAGAAGGTTGCTACTAGAAACTCAGACGTAGAAAGGAGAGCTTCCACATCACACAATATCCACTCGGTGCTAAGCATTAAATTCCCATGGAGTAGTTAATTCTCTATTAACATCATTACTTATGAAAAGGTGCCCATGGCCTATCGATCCAAGGTACATTACTAGAATAGCTCATTGACTCCTCATGAAAAGGGTACCATTGGCCTACCGATTCAAGACAAGCCTTAGAATACTTCATTAGTCACTCATGAAAAGGGTGCCCTTAGCCTACAAATTCAAGTTACTTCAATTAAGATAGATCTTTTATTACACGTGAAAGGGGTCCCCTTAGCATACCGATTCAAGGTACATCATTAGAATAGTTCTTTAACTACACATGAAAGGGTGCCCTTAGCCTACCGACTCAAGGTATAACAATTAAGACAACTCTTTAGATCATGCTTGAGAAACTATCACCATCCATGATCATTATTATTCTAAGATTCAATTAGGTGAGAAAAAACTTTTAACCCTAGAATTATCATTATGTGAGGAAAGCTTTCACATCATGTTCATTATGTGTTAAAGAGAATACCCTTTCAATCATCACAACATCATATTCACACATAACTATGTAAATGAGGATAATCATCCAACAACATAACAACTGAATCATATTCATATTCACTTTACTCTCAAACTGTTGTAAAAGCATATACATAAACCTCATAATCATGCATAATTCTCATACTTCGTCCCTCAAAGACCATAGATCACATTCAATCAACACATATAGAATTACTACATTAGACATGGATAATAACATGATTCAAATAACTCAATTACTACAAGCATAATCTCATAATTTCTTCTATAATCAACAAACCCAAATCACAAAGTCACAAATTGGGAATATGGAGATTTCATGGATTTATGGAAGATATCATCATAAAACCATAATAAATCTTCAATTCAATCATCATATAACGTAGCAAAATCATAAAAATCATTTTTGGAAGAATCCATGACTTAGAGTCAAAACACTAGCTTTTAGGGATTTTCTAACTTTGAAATTGAGAGTTTGAGGCATCCATGGATGAAAGATATCCATGGATGAAGGACTACCATACCTTAGCTATGGATCTCCATGAAATTGAGAAGAAATCCCTTGCTCTTTGAAACCCTAGGCTCCAATTTCCTTCGTTTTCGTCCTTGAGTTTTCTAGGGAGAGAACTTTTTAGAGAAGATGAACTTTTGATATTTGATTTGGGATTTTAGAAGTAATTGGGTGAATGGGTGTATTTTGACATAAACTGACTTACATAGGTGTATAAAATTAGGCAAAAAGACATCATTTAATAACTACCTAATATTGAATTACCTAAAATAACCCCCACTTAAAAATGGGGTGTCATGGACCACTCCCATGTTCATGAGCCATCAAGGGAACCACTGCCCATGGTTGTGCCTGTGGTCCGTTGACCAGTAACCATGTGACCTTGGCAAGCCCCCCACAAGGTGATGGCAACCCCACGAGCCTTCCCACGGGATATGGTATTCACTACGAGCCATGAAGTGGCTCGTGAAAGGGAGCCTTTTTGCGGCTGCATTTGAGAGGCTACTGCCTCACGACCATGGGGCGTGGTGGCCACCATGGGTGATGAAGACCCTCATGCTCATGGTGGGCAGTGCCTTGGCCAATTTTTGCCATCTTGGCCCTCTTGCCATTGCCCTCACCCAATTTCCTTGGCCCTTCCCCTTCACTCTTTACATTAACCCTCACGTTTAGCTCTAGTTTTAGCCTACTAATTTTGGGAGTGTTATATTATCTCCCCCTTGGGAACATTCATCCTCGAATGATGATCTAGATACCTTGTGGAATTAAAGACTCAGAACAAGCAGCCCATCATACATGAAACATCAAAATGCAGAATTCAAAGGAGGAAACTTCAACTCCATCTCAAACATAATCAATGAAATTCAAGGAAGTAGGAACTACATCTAACAACCCTATATGCATAAAAGCAACATCTCACATTTTCATAGGAGGAATTACCTTCTCCAACTAAAAGCATATTCAACATAATCCATGAAACTGTTAGGCCAACTACTCAAGAAAATCTTATACATGTAAGGCATATTCATCAAGTCATCTCATGAAGTTGTATAGGAAAATAAATCATGAAAACTCATTTTCTTTATAAACATGAATTTCTCAAGAACATGCATAACATAAGGAATTCCTGGACACATCTAATACTCTCATGACTTAACATAAGCAACAATAATGAGGAACTCATCATCTTAATGCTAAAGGAGGAATAAAAGAAAAGGGATGAGGATATCGGGACTTCTTTATTGGCCCTCGGCCTCCTAAGTATCACCCTCAACTAAAACGCTTACTAAAAGATTACTACTCAACATCTTCGTGGAAACAAGTTCCTTGTCTAAGATCCCAACATGTACTTCTAAATTAGAGTGGTTCTCATTAAGAAACTCTAGCTCATAAGCAACCTTACCAATACCACTCAAGGTCTCATATAATCTTACCAAACCGGGATTAAACTTCACAAACTAACTACAGCTCTCAAGGTGACAATTTCAAGTCAACCTAAATCATGAACATAAAAAACACTCATGACCTTGCTATCTAAGCATATCATCTCCCCCTTGGAAGTAAACCTAAATGGGCTTTCTAAGCACCATTCGTTTCAACTCTATGGTTGGAACAAGTCATCACTAAGCTTTTTAATCCACCACACCAAATGATTCTAAAATAGGGTGAATTACATCTCTACTCTTCTTCGAGGAGTCTACTAACTAAACACATCTAGGCATTCATAAAACACCCTATTCATCAAATCTTTCAACATACCCCAAAACTCATCATGACTAAGTCGGGTTCTACATCAAATACACATAACTGTAATGCAACCCATTCATACTAAAGACAACATCAAATTCTATCATATCAAGTCTATATTGTCACATAGCCATAATAGGCATAACAACCAAGCTTTTCTCCCTCGTTCCTTGTAGCATAAGCCCTTCGAAGAGTCATATCCTAAAGACCATCGGATAAGGAATAAGAGAGAAATATAATAGATTTAAACTCTATGGAACTACTTAGAGAATGAATAAGTTGGATTTCTTAAACATCCTATAGTCTCTCATTCATAAATGTGGCGCGCTTCACATTTATGAACAAGACTCTACTAGACGTGGTTTGAGACATCCTAGAACTATTCTAAATATTGTGCTCTGAATACAAAGTTTGTCACAACCTAGGGGTACACCCTAGATGTAACATGGCGTACTTGACCCCAAATGGGTCTCATACAAGCACTTAGCATATCATAACATAAGATAATAGAAAAGTATGGAAATTTAAAACATTTTTCATAACAATCGAAGTCTCATAAAATGAAGCGAAACTCTTTTACTACATTTGTCTCACACCATCTAATAAATGAAAGTCTTAGGGACACGGCTCGTACAAAACTTCTAACATAAAAAGAAAGACATAAAAGTGAAAGGATAATCAATTCTTCGATGCAATGAGGACCTACCAATACTTCTTTTCTTTATCTACTACAAACCTAGCCATGAGGATAAAAGTCAATATCGCCAAACCCTACACTTGGGGAAAATGTAGGAAAATATGGGTTAGTACAAAAATGCAAAGTATGATAGTCATGCATAAAAACATTTTAAATTGTGATAGTCATGCATAAAAACATTTTAAATTGTAACGAGCCGTAAATCAAATAAGTGAAACTAGAGCCTAACTAGTGTGTGTGCGAGTTTATCATAAGGTTTGAAGTGGTTTGATGTTGTCCCGAGCTATGGTTGAGGTGTTTAGGGGTTAAACGTCAAGGTATGACTCCCCAAGGACCACTCTAAGGGTGCTTGAGGAGCCTAACCCCAAGGATGCATTAAAATGAGATTTGCTGCCAAAATGTGGTGACCTACAAAGGGGAACCACGCCTCGTAGTTCAAACTATGACTCGTGGTGTTGATCCATAGGTCAAGGACCACATTTCCAAGTTGCAGCCCAAAATGATGGACTAGCAGGATGGTGGCATAGCCCCACCTATGGTCCATAGGTTAGGGGTGTGGTTTGCCCCTGTGTTGCTATCAAATATCTTGGCCTAGTGAAGGGTGAATTGGTAAATTCACCCTAAGTCTTTCTTGGTTGGGGGACAATTTTAATTAGTTATTTAAGGTATTTTGAGGGTTTTTAAAGTATCAAAACTTATTTTAGACTTCATTATTTCAAAACTCCAAATCAAAACCTCCCCTCCCCTCCAAAAGCTCTCTCTCTAGAAATCTCCATAGAAGGTGATGACTTCAAGCTTCCAAGGTCAAATCTACAAGGTTTTCAGAAGGATTTTTTTGGATTTCCTCCATTAAAGATTTGGTGGTCTTCATCCTTTACTTAGTTTTCTTCAAGGATCCAATCTCAAAAGTGATTTCAAGTCCCCAATGTTTTCTCTAAAACCCTAGTTTTCAATCTATGCATGGAATTGATTCTATATGATTTCCAAAGGTTTTATTGCATTGATTATGAACGAATTGTGGATTCCAAGATGAATTAAGATGATTTCTTCCTAGCATGTTTTACCCCAATTTCCTAAATTGTGATTTGTGATTTGGAGTTGATTGATTATGTAAGTATGTTGAATTGTTGATGTTTACATTGATTTAATTGATTGGATCATGTAAATTTCATTATCTATTTTAGTATCTGGGATTTATGGATTGATGTTAATTCTTAGCTTTGAAGGGAAAGTTTTTATCAAATTACATATTAAAGTAGAATGGTACTTGATCTATTGATCCACTTGAAAGGTGGAGGTGTTTACTTACTATGTATATAGTGGTATTGAATTGATGGATATCTTCCTTGTACCTCTATATATGAAGGATCTATGTATTATCATGATGTAAAGTATATGTGTGTGAACTCAATGAATGTATAATGATCATGTTTAGAATGTAAGTATGTTACGATTAAATGTTATTTCTTAATTAACACCTATGAATGATAAGGATCTATGTGAAAGGCTATTCACACATACACACACACACTCATGAAACCATAATGAATGAAGTTTTATGATTATGTTAATAATGAAGTACATATTGAAAGGTTATTCTCAATTGCACTCTAATGAATGATAATGACTTATTGTGGAAGGACTTTCTCACAATAAGGGGATTCTTAGGTGAAAGTCTATTCTCATATTTGAATCTATGAGCTTTCCAATGAATGAATGTTGAATTGGGATGGATACTCATTCATGAGTTGAGGAGGGGTATCTAGTAACAATCTCTTATCCCATAATGAACGAATGTAATGAATGTTAAGTACTTCGTGGGGAATAATGCTAAGCACCTAGTGGATATGAATTGGGGTGGAGGCTTATCCGTGAGTTGACACGGGGTATATAGTAGCAACCTCTTGAGATGGATGCTCATTTGTGAGTTGAGGCGGGGTATCTAGTAGCAATCTCCCTATTCCATAACTATGTGCCCACATAGGTCTAGCTAGTGGATCCACTTAAGCTAAAAACAATGGTCCTACCTTAGGCATGTAGGAATCCCTTATCCGATGAGTTTGACACCAGGATTCCATGAATTTCTCACATGGTCTATGTTGGTTAAGGCCTACCCCCACAAAGAATGTCAAGGAACTATGGCTTCTTAAGAATGCACTACTTAGTGTCGGTGGTGGTATGGGACGCCATCTATGCATTGTACATGTAGGCTTTGAGAGAGATTGTGGAATGTTCCTTTATAATGTCAATGAAATGAATGTGCTCTTATGATGATGATTATGAAGATATTGGCTTAACGTCTAGTGAATGAAGGTGCTCTTAACGTAATGAAGCTATTGAAGAATGTTGACTTATGTATTTAATGTAATGATGCATGTTATACTTGGATTTTTTTTATGAGTTACATCCTTGTTATGACTTATTGAGTATGAATGTGCCTTGCCTATGGTGACTTCTAAGGAGTACTTAGTGTGAGTAGTAGTATGGTTTTCTACTTTCATATTGCACAAGTATGACTTAGAGTTGTCGTAGGTGATGGTCCTTATGTGTTGATATGACTTGTGTAATGTTTATGTCTCTTGTGTATGGGTATTCTATGAAGATGGAAAGGTTGAATGGTAAGTTTACATATGGTGACTTTAATGTGGTACTTTGGTGTGGATGGTGGTATGGGACGCTATCCATACATTTCACAAGGTATATTATAAGGGTTACTTGAGGTGAAGGCTTAATGTGAACGTAATGGGTTATGTGTTGATTATGTTTGTATGTTGATTATATCTTGTATTATGCCTCTTATGCTTATGTTCATGAAGTTTTATCAAAATGGCATATATCATGACTTTCAAATAAAATGTTCGTTTTAAGCATATTTTTACATGGCTATCATACTGAGGACTTAATTATGCTAACCCATTCTTCTTCATGTTTACTACATGTGTAGGTTCCGACATTTGAGTGCTTTCCTCTGGTGAAGCTTGGATTGAGACTTCCTCCAAGACTTGGTATGTCCTCATAGATCGAGGACAAGTGTTTAGATGTTCCTTTCTTTTCATGTAAGAGACAATTGTTAAGATTTCGATTGTAAAGGGTCGTGACCCCATTTTGTTTCAAGTATGTTGTTTAGATGGCCATGTGATACGATAGACTTCCGCTTGCTTTTAATGTTTTGATTGTTAGTTTTATAAAAGAAAAGTTTGAAATTCCGTATTATTTCTATGTATCTTATATTATGAATTATGAGGCTTGTATAAGACCCCTTTGGGGTCAACTACGTCGTGTCGCTTTCGGGGTGTAGACTCGGGTCGTTACATACATGGTATCAGAGCATAATATTTTGGAAATGATTTTTAGGATTGATGTCTCACAAGCCACGTCTAGTAAAGTCTTGTTCATTGGTATGAGTCGTGACCCATCTATGAGCGAGAGGCTATAGGACGTTAGAAATTCAAACTTCGTTGTGCCTTAGAGTTTAGCTCTATAAGTGTTCCTTTTCCTAATTCTTTTCTTTTATATATAGGATATGAATACAAGAAAAATGCCCGCAAGGAGAGTGGAAGAGGAAGTTGTGAATGAGGGAGTTCCTCCCCAAGATCCTCAAGGTCCTTAAGGTGACCAAGTTCCTCAAGGTGACCAAGTTCCTCAAGTGAATGAAGTTTCGGTTGATGCTCTAGCCATGACTAATGAAGAGATTAGGTCGGATTTTCTAACCTTAGCCCAAGCTATGATGGCCTAGGCGAATAGAGATATGGGGCCTAGAGTGAATGCTATTGAGAGTACTATGGCTTCTAGGTTAAGGGACTTTGTGAGGAGGAATCCTCCAGTTTTCGTAGGTTCTAAGGTGGGAGAGGGTACCCAAGAGTTTTTGGATGAGGTGTATAAAATAGTCAATGCTATGGGGATGACTTCTAGAGAAAATGTAGAAATTGTCTCTTATCAATTGAAAGATGTTGCCTAAGTTTGGTTCAGTCAATGGAAAGGCAATTGGCCTATTGGAGCAGGTCCAGTAGAATGAGAGGAGTTTAAGGAAGCTTTCCTTGGATGTTACTTTCCCCGTGAGACGGGGGAGGTTAAGGTGGAGGAATTTATCAACTTTAGGCAAGGTAGCATGAGTGTGGAGGAGTATTTCTTGAATTTTACCCTATTGTCTAAGTATGCTCCATCTTTAGTGTCCAACCCTAGAGATAAGATGAGTATGCTCTTGACCGGTGTATCTAACCAAGTTATGGAAGAGTGTCGTACGGCGATGCTTCATGATGACATGAACATTTCTAGACTCATGGTGTATGCTCAATATATTTAGGAGTCCAAACTTAAGAGGAAGGATAGGGAGTTGAAGAGGTCCAGGTCCAATGAACAAAGTCAACCAAGGTCCAGAAAGAGGTATTACAACCAAGATTCTTCAATGTTCAACAATGATAGGGTGTATAACCCTAAATCTCAAGGGGGGAATGGAAGTGGTTCTTCTTTTGAGAGACCTATATTTGCCAAGTGTGGGAAGCAACATTTGGATAAGTGCCTTGCCAACACGTATAGGTGCTTTGGATGTGGAAAGAAGGGCCATAAGATGAGATATTATCCAACACTCTCGACAAAAGGGAGAGTGACCAAACAAGTTTCTCTTTATGGCCTGGATCCTAATGCTCCAAAGAGAAACCGTTTCTATGTGCTTCAAGCTAACAAGGACAAAAGAGCTAATTCGGATGAAGGCATTGGTAAATGATAGTTCAATTCAGTTGTGAATGTCTTGATGAGGTTCCTATGTTGCTTTTATGATAGTCGTAATTGGGGTTTCTCCTAAGTGGGGGATAGTATGTTGAATAGTAAGGTTGTTGAGAGTTTTGAAATCCTTATCTCTTTCCTTCTATTCTTATTCAAGCTTGAGACCAAGAGTTTCTTGTAGCTTGTTTCATGTTTTGGAGTCATGTGTGAATATATGTTTCCATGGTCTACTTATGATATGCATGTTATTAATGAGTTTATCTTTGAATGAGAAAACAACTTTATATGAATTATGTTGCTCTTGTTGATATGCATTTAGTATGAGTTGTCTATACGCTTCATGAGGTTAAATGTTGAACATGCCTAAATGTGTTTTTATGAAGAAATTGCATAATGTGCTTAATGTTGTTATGATGAGCATGATATGAATTGGAGAATGTAATTCCTCCAATGTTATGCGAAGTTTTAATGCATAATGAGTTTGTAGATGTAGTTCCTACCTTCTAGTTTTGATTTGAGCTTATTGATGTGGAGTTGAGATTTCATCCTAGTTTTGTGCATTGTTTATGATTTTACATGCATGATGGGCTTCTAGTCTTGAATCTTTAACCCCTTAATGTGTTTTAAGTGTCATTCGAGGATGAATGTTTCTAAGTGGAGGATAATGTAACAATCCGTATATCGAATAAGTGAAACTAGATCACAACTAGTGAGTGTGTGAGTTTGTCATGAGGTTTGAAATCGTTTGATGTTGTCCCAAGCTATGGTTGAGGGGTTTAGGGGTTAAACGTCAAGGTATGACTCCCTAAGTCCCACACTAGGAGTGCTTGAGGAGGACCCTTAGCCTAACCCCAAGGCTTACCCAAAAAAAGATTGCTTGACAAAATGTGTACCTATGGAGGAGAACCACGCCTCGTAGGTCAAACCACGACTCGTGGTCTTGATCTGTAGGTCGAGGTACACATTTGCAAGTTTCAGCCCCAAACCACGGACCAGCAGGATGGTGGCATAGCCCTACCTACGATACGTAGGTGAGGGGCGTGGTTTGCACCTGTGTTACTGTCAAATATCTCGCCTAGTGGAGGGTGAATCGGTAAATTCACCCTGAGTCTTATTTGGTAGGGGTATAGTTTTAATTAGTGATTTATGGTATTTCAAGTGCTTTTAAAGTTTTAAAACATATTTTAGACTTCATTATTGCAAAACCCCAAATCAAAACCTCCCCTCCCCTCCACTCCAAAAGCGCTCTCTCTCTAGAAACCTCCATTAGAGGTGAAGACTTCAAGCTTCCAAGGTCAAATGTATGGTGGTGTTCATCCTTGACTTAGTTTCTTTCAAGGAGCCAATCTCAAAAATGATTTCAAGTCCCAATGTTTTCTCTAAAACGCTAGTTTTCAATCTATGCATAGGTTCGATTCTAAATAATTTCCAAAGGATTTATTGCATTGATTTATGAATGGATTGTGGATTTAAAGATGAATTAAGATGATTTCTTCCTAGGACCCATGTTTTACCCTAATTTCCTAAATTGTGATTTGTGATTAGCCGTTGATTGATTATGTAAGTATACTAAATTTTTGATGTCTACATCGAATTAAGTGATTGAATAATGTCAATTTAATTAGCTATTGTAGTATCTTGGATTTATGTATTGATGTTGGTCCTTAGCTTTGAATGGAAAGTTATGATCAAATTACATATTGAAGTAGAATTGTGCTTGATCTATTGATCCACTTGAAAGGTGGAGGAGTTTACATACTATGTATATTGTGGTATTGAATTGATGGATATCTTACTTGTAGCTCTATATATAAAGGATCTATGTATGATCATGATGTAAAGTATATATGTGTGATTTCAATGAATGTATAGTGATCATGTTTAGAATGTAAGTGTCTTATGATTGAATGTTGTTTCTCAATTAACAGCTGTGAATGATGAGAATCTATGTGAAAGGCTATTCCCACATACATACGCACACTCATGAAAGAATAATGAATAAAGTTATAAGATTATGTTACTAATGAAGTACTTCTTAAAAGGCTATTCTCAATTGTACTCGAATGAATGATAATGACTTCTAGTGAAAGGACTTTCTCACAATAAGGGGATTCATAGGTGAAAGACAATTCTCATCTTTGAATCTGTGCGCTTTCCAATGAATGAATGTTGGATTGGGATGGATACTCATCCATAAGTTGAGGCGGGGTATCTAGTAACAATCCCTTATCCCATAATGATGGAATAATGAATATTACGTACTTTGTGGGGAATATTGCTAAGCACCAATTGGATATAAATTGGGATGAATGCTCATCCATGAGTTGAGGCGGAGTATCTATTAGCAACCTCTTGAGATGGATGCTCACCTTTGAGTTGAGGCGGTGTATCTAGTAGCAATCTCCTCTATCCCAAAACTATGTGCCCACATAGGTCTAGCTAGTGGATCCACTTAAGCTAAAAACAATAGTCCTACCTTAGGCAAGTAGGACTCCCTTATTCGGTGAGGGTGACACCGGGATTCTATAAATTGCTCACATGGTCTGTGTCAGTTAAGGCTTACCTCCACAAAGAATGTTAATGAACTATGGCTTCTTAAGAATGCACTACTTAGTGTGGGTGGTGGTATGGGACACCTTCTATTCATTACACAAGTTGGCTTTGAGAGAGATTGTGGTGTGTTCTTTTATAATGTCAATGAAATGATTGTGCTCTTATGATGATGATAATGAAGATGTTCACTTAATGTCTAATTAATGAAGGTGCTCTTAATTTAATGAATCTGATGAAGAATGTTCACTTATGTATTTAATGTAATGATGCATGTCATACTTGGATTGTATTATGAGTTAATTCTTTGGTATGACTTATTGAGTATGAATGTGCCTTGCCTATGGTGACATCAAAGTATTACTTAGTGTGAGTAGTAGTATTGGATGCTACTTGAAAATTGCACAAGTATGACTTAGAGTTGTCTTAGGTGATGGTCCTTATGTGTTGATATGACTTGTGTAATATTTATATCCCTTGTGTATGGGTATTGTATGAAGATGGAATGGTTGAATGGTAAGTTCACTTTTGGTGACTTTAGTGTGGTACTTTGGTGTGAATGGTGGTATGGGACACTATCCATAGATTGCACAAGGTATAGCATGAAGGTTACTTGAGGTGAAGGATTAATGTGAAGGTCATGGGTTATATGTTAATTATGTTTCTAATGTGGTTAAATGACTTGTATGTTGATTATGTCTTGTATTATGCCCCTTATGCTTATGTTCATGAAGTTTAATCAAAATGGCATATATCATGACTTTCAAATAAAATGTTTGTTTTAAGCATGTTTTTACATGGCTATCATACTTAGTACTTAATTATGCTAACCCATTCTTCTTCATGCTTACTACAAGTGTAGGTTCCAGCATTTGAGTGGTTTCCTCTAGTGAAGCTTAGATTGAGACTTCCTCCAAGACTTGGTGTGTCCTTATAGATCGAGGACAAGTGTTTAAATATTCCTTTCTTTTCATGTAAGAGACTATTGTTAAGATTTCGATTGAAAAGGGTCGTGACCCTATTCTGTTTCAAGTATAGTGTTTAGATAGCAATGTGAGACAATATACTTCCGCTTGCTTTTAATGTTTTTATTGTTGGATTTATAAAAGAAAATTCTGCACTATTTCTAAGTATCTTATGCTATGAATGGTACGAGGCTTGTATAAGACCCCTTCGGGGTCGAGTACACCGTGTTGCTTCTAGTATGTAAACTTGGGTCGTGAAAAAAACATGCAAAAAGGGACATTTCATTTGAATGCATGCACTTTTCCATGTTAAACCATCCTTTCGAAAATTGTGGAAAAATATAAGTCATAAGCATAAGAGGCCTCATAATAAGACATAGAATATAACATGGTAGACAATAATCATAACTAGTGAGCATAAGAGATATCTTCATGGACATGGCATAATCAATGCAATCTAGTTCAACATAACATAAGAGAAACATTTCATAAGCCACCATAAGACAAGCTTGTGCAATACATAGATATGATCCCATAATCCCACCCACTATTAAGCAAGTCACTTTAGGTCCTCATTCATGTTCACTACCTTTTTTATCTCTACCTTAGCTTGTTTATCATATATAAGAAAACATTCACCTTTAGCCACACATGTATTGGAAAGGACTTTCAAACTACAATCAAAACTAAGCATACACCAAAAGCATAGTTCACAAGCATATTAATTACATAGATCATCATATCATAAGAGGAACATACAATAACTACCCTCAAGGCCTACTTGTGCAATGCATGAATACGATCCCATACTTTCATTTATACAAAGTAAAGCTTCTTGAATAGCATAGTTCATACTAGACTTGACCTTCTAGTAATTAGCCTTAACCAAAATAGACCATGTAAGATTAACATGGAATTCGATGTCTGCCTTACACCGAAAAAGGGTTGTCCTACTTGCCTATGGTAGAACCTTACTCTTAGCTTAGGTGGATGCATTAGCTAAATACCTATGTAGGCACATAGTTTATGGGATAAGGAGGTTGCTACTAGAAACTCGACCACACTAGGGATAGCTTCCACCTCACACAATACACACTCGGTGCTAAGCATTAAGTTCCCATAGAGTATTTAATTGTCTATTTACATTGTTACTCATGAAAAGGTGCCCTTGGCCTACGGATTCAAGGAACATTACCAGAATAGCTCATTGACTCCTCATGAAAGGGGTACCATTGGTCTATTGATTCAAGACAAGCCTTAGAATGCTTCATAAGTCACTTATGAAAAAGGTGCCCTTAGCCTACAGATTCAAGTTACATCAATTAAGATAGTTCTTTAATTACACATGAAAGTGGTGCCCTTAGCCTACCAATTAAAGGTACATAATCAGAATAGTTATTTAACTGCACATGAAAGGGTGCCCTTAGCCTACCAATTCAAGGTATAACAATCAAGACAACTCTTTAGATCATGCGTAAGCAACTATCACCATCCATGATCATTCTTATTCTTAGATTCAATTAGGTGAGAAATGCCTTTCAACCATAGAATCATCATTATGTGAGAAAACCTTTCACATCATGTTCATTATGTGTTCATGAGAATAGCCTTTCAATAATCACAACATCATATTCATACATAAGTGTGTACATGAGGATAATCATCCAACAACACAACAACTAGAGCATAATCATAGTTACTTTACTCTCAAAGTGTTCTAAAAGCATATTATCTCCTTATTGGCCGGTGTAACTCGTCTCTAAAGACGAAATCGAGAAAGAAGGAACAGGTGAGCATTCCCCTATTCATTTGTCCAACTAACTATATGATTGAATTAATGTGGTACGTAGGAACATCCATTGTTGTTTCCTCTTATACATAGCCCTCATAATCATGAATAATTCTCGTCTTTTTCCTTCAACGACCATATATCACATTCAATCAACACATCTGGAATTACTACACTAGACATGGATAATAACATAATTGAAATAACTCAATTACTACAAGCATAATCTCATACTATTCTTCTATAATCAACAAACCCACATCACAAAGTCATAAATAGGTAATACGGGGATTTCATGGATTCATGGGAGATTTCATCAAAATACAATGATAAATCTTCAATTCAATCATAATATAACGTAACTAAATCATAAAAATTGTTTTTGAAAGAATCAATGACTTGGAGTCAATACCCTAGCTTTTAGCAATTTTTTAACTTTGAAATTGAGAGTTTAAGGGCTCCATGGATGAAAGCTATCCATGGATGCAGGACTACCATACCTTAGCTATGAATCTACAAAAAAATGAGAAGAAAATCCATTCTCTTTGAAACCCTAGGCTCCAATTTCCTTCTTCTTCTTCCTTGAATTTTCTAGAGAGAGAATTTTTGAGAAAACATGAACTTTTGGGATTTGATTTGGTGTTTTGGAAATAATGGGTTGAATGGGTATATTTTGACTTAAAATGACCTATATAGTGGTATAAAACTAAAGCAAAACGACCTCATATACAAACCATCAAAATAGGAATTACCTAAAATAACCCCCACATTAAAGTGGGGTGCCAGGGACCACACCCATGTTCACGAGCCGTCAAGGGACCCACGGCCCATGGCGGTGTGAGTGGTCCCTTGACCAGTAGCCATGTTAGGTTAGCATGCCCTCCACAAGGTGATGGCAACCCCATGAGCCTTTCCATCGGTCGTGGTCTTCACCTCGAGACGTGAAGTGGCTCGTGAAGGGGAGCCTTTTTGGTGTAGTATTTGGGAGGCTAATACCTCACAACCACGGGTGAACCACCAGACGTGGTGGACATCATGGGTCGTGAATACCCTCGTGGTCATGGTGGGCAGTTCCTTGGCCAATTTTTGCAGCCTTGGCCATCTTGCCATGGCCCTCATACAATTTCCTTGGCCCTTGCCCTTCACTCTTTACGTTAACCCTCACATTTATCTCTAGTTTTAGCCTAATAATTTTTGAGGTGTTACATTCCATGAAAAATGAACCACTGCTAAGAAGTTATTCTACTGATGAGTCAAGAGGCGATTACCCATTTTCTCTGGTTGAAAGACGAGACAATTACCCATGTCACATGATGTAAGGACAAGAGGCAATTACCCATGTTCCTTCATAAGCTAAGATGAATAGCATTAAGAACTATTATGTGTAAGTTAAGTTTAGAGACGAGTGCACAATAACCCTTGTCCCATATCTATTTACCAACATACGATTCTCTAGAGAGACATTAGCTAGTCGATCCACAACAGCTAGAAGTTCATGGTCCTTACTGTGGCAAGTAGGACAGCTCTTTTTCGTGTGGGGTAGACACCAGATTCTATGTTGCTAGCTCACCTAGTCTTATATGTCGGTTAAGGCAACTTCCCACAAATAAGTAAATTTATGATAAACCAAGGTTACTTCAAGAAGTATCGTAAGTATTTTTTAAGATGATATTAACTTGCATTGATCATGTTTTATGACTTATGTTTTCTAACCCTTTTTGATACAATGTTATAGCTTGGTCATTGCATGTCATGAAAATGTCTTATTTTAGCATGATTTAAATATTTTTATTTATGTCTATCATACTTGGCACAAATTTTGTACTAACACATACTCTTTCCTACATTTCCCAAAATGTAGGGTTCTACAGTCATGGTTCTAAGTTTTATGGGTAGAGGTTCACTTGAGAGACTTGGAACTTTCGTGAGTCCTCATGCTTCGAGGACGGATGTTCATTTTTTAAAATATTTTTTCTTATTTTAAGATTTGGACATCATTTATGCACTAGGCCCAATTTCATTATATTTTATTAGATGGCTATTAAGACAAAGTGTTTAGACTTCCTATTTACTTTTACCAAACATTTGGGCTTTGAAATATTATGTTTACCTCTTTATTCAATTTCTTATGTTATGAATTTTAAGTGGATTGTATGGAGCCTCTCGGGCTCCTATATGCCATGTTACATCTAAGGTGTACCTCTGAGTCGTGACAAGCTTAGTTATCAGGGCACAAGGTTTAGAAAGGTCCTCAAATGTCTCACAAGACACGTCGATTAGAGTCTTGTTCATGAGTGTGAAGTGCACCACATTTATGAATGAGAGGCTACAAGATGTTAAGATAACTCCACTTCTTTCACTACTATAAAGTCGTGCGATAAAGTCTAGCTTTATTAGGTCTTTCTCATAATATTTACCCGATGCTCTACATGATTTGGCTACTCAAAGAGCTTATGCTAAAAGGAATGTGAGGGATAATGCGGTACAAAAAGATCCTTCTCAAGCTCTTTAAGTTTCGGTCGACCCTTTGGCCGAGAAAGTGACTAATGCTGAGCTTAGGGCTTCTGTTCAAGTATTGTCTCAAGCCATGACGACCCAAGCCAATAGGGAGGTTGTTGTTCCCATGAACCCAAATGTAGCTACGACAACATCTAGAGTGAGGGACTTCACTAGGATGAATCCTCTGGATTTTCGTGGTTCTATGGTTGAGGAAAATTCTCAAGAGTTTATTGATGAGGTTTACAAGGTTTTGATGAGTCACACCTATGTAAAAGGTGGATTTGATCACTTATCAACTTAATGGTGTTGCTCAAATATGGTACAACCAATGGAAAGAAGGAAGAGCGAAAGATGCGGATCCTCTTGATTGGGAAAAGTTCAAAGTTGCTTTCCTTGATATGAGGGAGGCAAAGGTTCTTGAGTTCATTAACCTTCATCAAGTGAGTATGAGTGTGAATAAGTAGGCTTTGAAGTTCACACAATTGTCTCGATATGCTCCCATAATGGTTGTCGATCTTAGGGCAAAGATGAGTAAGTTTGTTTGGGGTGTGTCAGAAATGGTAGTTAAAGAATGTCATACCTCCATGCTCGTTAATCATATAGACATTTCTTATCTCGTTGTTCATACTAAATAGATTGAATAGGAGAAACTTAGGAAAAGTCTAGGGAAGCAAAAAGGGCTAAAACTAGTGATGGTAATTTCTTTCATGCAAGGTTTGATGGACATGGTCGTCCTAGATTTTGACAAAGGTTTTCCAATCAAGTTTTCTCTAATGCTCCTACTAGGTTCAACAAAGAGAGGGTGTCTAACCCTAAGCCTCAAGGAGGGAATGGTAGCGGGTTTTTATTGCCTACTTGTGGAAAGTGTGGATGAAAGGATGATGGTAAATGTCTAATGGGTTCCAATGATTTTTTTGGTTGTGGTAGGATAGACCACATGATACGATATTGTCCTTCAGTTGCTAAGAATAAGGAACATAATCATCAAAGGGCTCAACCTAATCCTTCATCCGGTCCAACGGTTCGGGTCCAAATGCTCCCAAGTAAAATAGATTTTATGCACTTCAGACTCATGATGAGCAAGAGGATTCTCCCGATGTGGTTACCGGTATGTTAAAACTCGATCAACTTGATGTTTATGATTTACTTGATCTTGCTTCTATCTTGTATTCTGTGCCGCCATATGTAGCTATGAGATTTGATGTTCTTTCGGATGTGTTGTTATATCCTTTTTTGTCTCTACTCCTGTTTGTGATTCTGTTGTGGCAAAAAGGGTCTATAGAAAATCTCTTGTTTCCTTGTCCCAAAGAGTTACTCTTGTTTATTTAGTAGATCTTGATTTATGGATTTTGATGTTATCCTTGGTATGGATTGGTTGCATTCTTGTTATGCATCTATTGATTGTAAAACTCGTGTTGTCAAGTTTCAATTCACGGATGAGTTTTTCCTAGAGTGGAAGGGGGAAATTTGATGCCTAAGGATCAGTATATCTCTTGTCTTAAAGCTAGAAATATGATTTCTAAGGTTTGCAGTCAACATCTAGTTAGGGTGAGGGATGTGGATTCTGAAGCCCTTACTCTTGAGTCGGCCCCGTTGTTAATGAATTTCTAAAAGTCTTCCCAGATGATCTACCTTGTATCCATCCCAAAAGGTTAATATATTTTGATATTGACCTTTTTCTAGATACGTAGCTTATCTCTACACCTTCTTACCGAATGGCTTTGGAAGAATTAAAGGATTTGAAAGAAAAATTGAAATATTTGTTGTTTATGGGTTTCATCCGACCGAGTATCTCTCCATGGGGTGCTCCAGTTCCTTTTGTTAGAAACAAAGATGTTTCTCTTCATATGTGTATTGACTATCATTTGTTGAACACGGTGACCATTAAGAGTAAGTATCCTCTTCCAGGGATAGATAATTTGTTTGACCAACTTCAAGGAGCAAGTTACTTATCTAAGATTAACCTTTGGTCAGGTTATCACCGGTTGAGGGTGAAGGAAGATGATATTCCGAAGATGGCGTTTCAAACATAGTACGGTCATTATGAGTTTTTGGTAATGTAATTTTTTTTTACTAATGCATCGGCGGTGTTTAGACAATACCTTTACATGTTTTTGATGGTTTTCAATGATGATATATTGATTTATTGGAGAAGTGAGGATGAGCATATTGATCATTTGAGGATTGTGTTGCAAATTCTCAAGGACCAACCACTCTTTGCAAATTTTAGCAAGTGTTAGTTTTGGCTAAAGTCCATAGCTTTCCTTGACCATATTGTTTCAAGTAAGGGTATTGAGGTAGATTCTAAGATGACGGATGCAGTTAAGAGTTGGCCTAGACCTTTATCCCCTTCGGATATTAGAAGTTTCTTGGGTTTACGAGTTACTACAAAAGGTTTGTTTAGGGGTTTTCTTTGATTGCCTCTCTATTAACAACATTGACTCAAATGAACTATTAATTGATATGGTCTAAATCATGTGAGAAGAGCTCTTAGAAATTGAAGGATAGACTTACTTTCGCTCCGGCGTTGACTTTGCCGGAAGGGACCGATGGTTTTGTTGGACTAGGGTGTGTACTTATGCAAAATGGGAAGGTTATTGCCTATGCTTCAAGGCAACATAAGTTTCATGAAAAGAATTATCCTATCTATGACCTTTAACTATCGGCGGTTGTTTTTGCCTTAAAGATTTGGAGGCAATATTGGTATGGTGTTCATGTCAATGTTTTCACCAACCACAAGAGTTTGAAATTTGTGTTTATTATGATGGATCTGAATCTTCACCAAACAAGGTGGCTCGAGTTAATAAAACACTATGATATGAGTGTTCTCTATCACTCCGGTAAAGTGAACATGGTGGCGAATGCTCTTAGTCGATTGTTTATTGGTAGTGTTGCTCATATTAAAGAGATAAGAATGCATTGCTTTGAGATGTTCATAGATTGGCCCAGTTGGGTGCTCAGTTAATGGACTCTACCAAGGGTAGTATTATGATCCAGAATGGTTTAGAATCATTTTTTGCAGTGGATGTGAAAGCCAAACAAGGTACTGATCAAACATTAGTTGAATTCAAATATGTGGTGCTTAAAAAGTCCGTAGAGGCATTCTCCCAAGGGGGAGATGGTGTACTTAGATATAAAGGTCGCGTATGTGTTCCTAATGTTTATGGTTTGAAGAAAATATCTTGTCAGAAGCCCACAGTTCTCGATATCCAATTCACCTGGAACCACCAAGATGTAATGTGATTTGTACGATATCTATTGGTGGAATGGGATGAATAAATATATTGTGGGATTTTTGGCTAAGTGTCCTAATTGTCAACAAGTGGAAGTTGACTGTCAAAAACTGGGAGGTTTATCCCAAGACATTAGCATTCCTACTTGGAAGTGGGAAGATTTAAATATGGACAGAAACCGAGAGGTTCATACCAAGACATTAGCATTCCTACTTGGAAGTGGGAAGATTTAAATATGGACGGATACCGAGAGGTTTATCCCAAGACATTAACATTCCTACTTGGAAGTGGGAAGATTTAAATATGGACTTTATCATGGGTTTGCCTAGTACTCAGCGACAACATGAATTAATTTTGGTTATAGTAGATCGAATGACAAAATCAGCCCATTGCATTCCCATCAAGGTTTCTTTTTCGATGGAGGAATATGCTAAGTTGTACTTAAGAGACATGGTAAAGTTTCATGAAGTGCCTTTATCCATTATCTCCAATCAAGGTACCCAATTCACTTCTCAATTTCGAAGATCTTTCGAAAAAGGTCTTGGCACTTGTGTTAAGCTTAGTACGGAGTATCATCCCTAAACTGATGGGCTAGCAAAGCGTACTATCAAACTTTTGACGATATGTTGAGAGCATGTGTGATTGACTTCAAGGGTAATTGGAATTAGCACTTTCCTTTGATTGAGTTTGCTTACAATAATAGTTATCACTCAAGCATTTGTATGACTCCATTTGAGGCCCTATATGGTAGGAGGTGTAGGTCTCCTATATGTTAATTTGAGAAGTTTGACTTATTAGAGAAAGGTTGAAAATGGCTCAAAGTAGGCAAAAGTCATATGCCGATGTAAGAAGAAGAGATGTTGAGTTTTATTTTCGTGATTGGGTCTATTTGATAATATCACCCATAAAGGGTGTAATGAGGTTTGGTAGGAAAGTAAAGCTTAGTCCCCGATATGTAGGCATGTATCGGATTTTGAGGCGTATTAAGGATGCTTATGAGCTTGAATTTCCTAATGAATTGGCATCGGTGTATCCAGTTTTCCAAGTCTCCTTGCTAAAGAAATGTGTTGGTGATCCAACATCTATAGTTCCCTTAGAAGGTTTGGGAGTTAAGGAGAATCTTTCTTATGTAACAGTTCTGGTCATATTTTTGGACCGGCAAGTCAAGAAGTTGAGAAATAAGGAAGTTGCTTCTATGAATGATTTTTGGAGGAATCAGTTAGTTGAGGGTGCTACTTACGAGGACGAGGCCAATATGATGCCTAATATCCTCATCTTTTTCCTTCTTCCCCTACAATAGTTGAGGTAATTAGCTCTTCATGGTGTATTCTTTGGGTATCATGTCTCTTAAATGTTTCCATGATTTCCTTACTATGCATGATTCATGAAAAACTTAAGCTTTGAGAAGGGTTGACTTAATTAATTTCTAAATTTTTATGTGCATTTGAGTATAAGTTGCATATAGACTTCATGATATGATGATTGAACATGGTTTTAGCTTGTGTATGGTGTTTGCTCCTCGGATATGTGTATTCTTGTAATTACATACCTGACGGGCTGCTAGGTCTAGTTCCTATCTTTCATATGATGTCGTGCGTATGTTATAGCATGGATTCAGATTTTCTCCTTTGTTATATACATTTTTGATGAAGTTGCATTTATGATTGGGTTGTTAGTTTCTCTCCTACTCATTTCATATTAGCTTGAATTTCATTCGAGGACAAATGATCCCATGGGGGAGATAGTGTAACACGTCAGATTCAAAAAAGGGCAAAATAGCAATTTTCAGAAGTTCCTAGTACCATCCGACAGAGGCCGACCACGGCCCGTTGAGTGAACTATGGACCCTAAGGCTGGTCCATTGATTTACCAGCCAAAGTTGCATAAGAAGTTGGAAACACGACACTGGACCAACAGACCGTCGTTGAATGCATAGTCCGTGGATAAGGTCCCTAGGTCCAGACCTCAAATCCTAGTTTCTGAAATGAATGACGGACGTGCAAGGCAGACAGTCGGTCAAACCACTACCTGTCGATCTAATCCATCATTAGAAGCGTCAGTTATTTTCCTAGGGACAGTTGGGTCTTTTCCTAATTAGTCTAGCCTAATAGTATGTCGTTTTACCCTTCACTAAAAACCCCAAGTAAGTGTTTTAACTCTTAAACTTCCCAATTGAAAATCATTCTCTCAAATTTGCAAAAGGAGAACAAGTCTTCCTCCCAAATATTTCTCTCTCTAGAAAACTTGAAGAAGAAAGGTCCAAGCTAGGGTTTGCAAGTCAATTATCCAATTCCTCCATTGAATATAAGCAATTGTCTTTGAGGCATGATAATTTTCATCCATGGATTCCATTCATTGATGGAGTTCCCAAATTCTCCTATTTTCAAATGTAGAATTCCCCAATTTAGTTAGGGTTTTCTTTTATGTTATGAGTTCTTTTAATTATTCATATAATTGATTGATTTATAATTTATTATGCATTAATTGAGTTAATCTCTTGATTTTATAATGATCGCCCATGAAACCATGTAATCCCCATAGTTTCCAAATTAAGATGATATGATATAGGTTTTGGATTAAGAAAGAAGAATATATGAAATCAAGCATGAATTGATAGAATTACATGAATTTATGATGACTTTCTATGAACACATGTCTAAACCATGTCTTCTAGATGTTGATGATTGAAAGTGGGTTTTGAACCTTGAAAGGTGAATTATGGAATTATGCATGTTCTCATAAAATTAAGTAAATGTTTTACGGATACTTATAGATTGAAGTATCAATGATGTTTCTAATGTTGTATTGCTGAAAGGATTTCTCATAAACACATGTAAGCATGAATTGTGAAAGCTTTTTCCCATATGATAAGGGTTCTTAGGGATGAAAGGCCTTCTCTGCAAAAATGAACTAATGCTAAGAAGCTATTCTAATGATGAGGCAAGAGGCGATTACCCATGCTCTCTAATTGAAAGACAGGAGGCGATTACCCATGCTCTCTAATTGAAAGACAGGAGGCGATTACCAATGTCACATGATGTCATGACAAGAGATGATTACCCATGTTTCTTCATGATCTTAGATGAATAGGATTAAGAACTATTCCGTAGAAGTTATGCTTACAACTAAGCAGACAAGTGGCGATTACCCATGTCCCATAACTATCTGCCAACATAGAATTTTCTAGAGAGACATTAGCTAGTGGATCCACAATAGCTAGAAGTTCATGGTCCTTACCGTGGCAAGTAGGACACATCTTTTTGGTGTGGGGTAGACACTAGATTCTATGTTCCTAGCTCACATGGTCTTATATGTCGGTTAAGGCTACTTCCTACAAATAAGTAAAGTTGTGATTAAACAAGGTTATTTCAAGAAGTATCGTTATTATGTTTCAAGATGATAATCACTTGTATTGATCATGTTTTATGACTTATGTTTTCTAACCCCTTTTTATACCAAGTTTTAGTTTTGTCATTATATGTCTTGAAAATGTCCTATTTTAGTATGATTTAAATGTTTATATCCATGGCTATCATACTTGGTTCATATTTTGTACTAACGCATACTCTTGCCTACATTTTCCAAAATGTAGGGTCCGACAGTCAAGGTTCTCAGTTTTGTGGCTAGAAATTGACTTGAGAGATTCTGAGTTGTGGTGATTCCTCATGCTTCGAGGACACATGTTCATTGTTTTCAGTCCCTTTTCTTAGTTAAAGTTTTGCACAAGATGTATGGGCTAGGCCCAATTTCATTTTGTTGTATTAGATGGCAATTGAGACAAAGCGTTTAGACTTCCGCTTAACTTTTATAAAAATTTTGGTCTTTTAAATGTTGTGTTTACCTCTTTGTTCTATTTCTTATGTTATGAATTTTATATATCTTGTATGGGGCCTCTTTGGGTCATATACGCCATGTTACATGTAACAACCAACTCGGAAGCATGCTACCACTTCAAGGAGAACACTAATTTAATACCTGTGACATTTAAAAGAGATTGGCAAAGGGCATATTTATTTTAGTCTAGTAGAGGAATTAGGTTCACAGAAAAAAAATTAGTTAAAGAAGTGAAACCTATCCATTTACACATTAATTTGATGCCAAACTGAAATTGCGTAACATTTTATCTTATGGCGGAAGAACCCTTCCCAAAAAATCTAAGCAAATAACTTACTAGGTTTTCGTGCATATTTCATCCTCACACTCAAAAAAATATAACCAGATATTACCAACTTCCAAGTACAAACCTTTGTTGGTTCATGCTTCACACAAACATTAAAAACAAATAGTAAACTTAGTATATTACAAGATTTGGATTTACACACCCCAAAAACAATAAAACATATAGCCATACTTATTTTACAATCCATGGTTACATGATCAAATTAACCTTAAAAATTTCATGTAAATGTACAACATATAGATCATGTACAAGTCTCAAGATTTATGCAAACTATAGATGCCTATATGCAAATGTGATCTTCTCAGAAAGCTCGCAAAAACTCTGCCTCCAATGACCAGCTTCAAGTATCCCCTCGAACATTCCCTACGATAGAAACAATATCGCTAAGCATAAAGCTTAGTGGTGTAAAAAATATATGAGTGGAGCTGCTAGATTCACCAAGTTAACTTTCAAAATTCACAGCACAATTGAAACATAACAAATAAATCAAGTAAACAATATATTGAGGGTATCAAGTTCTATATCTAAAGATCCAAGTGTCCAGAACGCTCATAGCACCATTTCCCAAGAGATCCAATACCAAGGCCCACCCAATATATATATATCATACCATCACACCCAGCACAACCAAGTATCAAGAAGGACTGAAGCCCTGTATAAAGAAAGACCGAAGCCCTGTATCAAGAAGGATCAAAGCCCAATGATCAAAAGAATCAAGAACCATATTAAAAATGGCTTCCTAGTTCATACTTAAAATGGACAACTTCCATACTTAAGACGAACCAAAAATCCAGAGTCAAGATGGCAAATAATCCGAATCAATAGGCATGTCAATAGTGATAAAGTCACAGCCACAGGAAGAATAAAGTCCCAACAAGAATGCCAAGTGATCAACCAATCCGTACAAGTGGGCGAGTTACACAACTTTCTTGAAAGTCTTAGGGAATATCAATACGACAATACAATGTAACAAGAAGTAACCAAGGTATCGAGATAACCCTTCAAATATACAAGCATATAACAAGAGTACAAGTACAAGTTTATACCCAAACCTCAAACTTTAGCATAGAAACAATCCAAGCAATATTCAAGAATTCAAACCATAGCCCGACTAATATATCAAGGTTCTCAACTTGTACACGAGTATATATATCCTTAAAAATACAATTAAATAACTTCTTTAACTTCTATTAGCTCAATAATGTTGACCTAAAATAATATCATCATCACAAGTAAGCCTAGCATGTACAAATACAACTATGCTCCCAGAACAGTAAATCTGTCTAGCCTAGTACCTCAAGTCGCAACTTAAATTTGTAAAGGAAAAACACAAAAATGGACATTATATCCTTCATGAAAGATGTAGGTACACCTCTAAAGGTTACAAATATACAAGAATCATTGCAAAAGATATTTTGTGCAAAAAGATATATTCAAAACACTAACATTTGATCATACAGGATTTCAAATTTTGAAATCTAGACATAACATGCCCTATGCTGTATCCCATATTCCAAATCCATAAAAGCTAAATTAGAGCTTTACATAAAAATAAGAGTTGTAGGTATATGAATTAGCGTTGCAAATCATATTTATTCACTGTAAACGAAGTTCTAGAGAACCGGATATGCATAAATTACCAAACACTACCCAGCTTAGAAACAAATTTGATCACTTACCAAAGAGAAGGGTGTGTCTTGAATCCCCGCCAAAAGGACAAAGTTTTCCTCTTGTAATTTTGAAGAACAATCTATTTAGATATTTTTCTAAGGTTCTAAGACTTGAGGAAAACGAATTTACTAAAGGAGGTATGAAAATATAAATAAATATTGTAACCTTAAATTGAACAATTTAAACAATTATTTAAAATTTTTATTTTTTTGGTAAATCCCAAAAATTAGTAATTAATTAATGAAAAATAGGAAAAATATGGGAAAAAAATCTAAAATTAACACCAAAAATTCATAAATAAATATAGGAACATTAAATTAAACAATTTCAACATTTGTTTTAAAAAAAAAAATTCGGTAAATCCCAAAAATGAGTAATAAATAATAAAGAATAGGAAAAATACGAGAAAAAAATATAAAATTAACACCAAAAATTCAAAAATAAATATAGTAGCCTTAAATACAACAATTTCATAATTTTTTTAATTTTTAAAATGTGGCGTAAAAACACCATAAAATAAATGAAAAATATGAATAAAAGTCGAAAAAATATGAAAGTGCTCAAAGATACTTCTAAATATGTGACATTAATGATAGAGTACATATTTGGACAAATAAAAGATGTTGCAAACTCGTACGAACCGTAAAAGTAATGAAGATTGGTATGAATGAACCACATGAGGAGGAAACGTTGAGGATAGATGATGGAAAATTGATGAATATGTCGTTATGCATGAAGGGTGTTTCACACTCTTTTGATTTTTTACGGACTGGACATCCGCATGTTGTCGACTAGACCTCGACTAATGTCGTCGCGTGCAACGTCGATCGGCTAACAAGTGTAAGCCACGAACGATGCGGACAGACCACGTACGACTTCGGCTGACTGAGTTGTGTAGGCCACGGACGATGCGGCCAGGCCACGTCCGACGTCGACAGACCGATGTGTGCAGGCTAAAGACGATACTGGTAGGCCACATCCGAAGTCAGCTGACCGATGTGTGCAGGCCACGGATGATAGTGGCAGCCCTCATCCAACGTTGGCTGACTGTTGTGTGCAGGCCAAAGGCGATGCTAGCAGGCCACAACCGACGTCGGCTGATCGATGTGTGCAGGCCACAGACGATAGTGGCAGGCCACGTCTTACGTTGGCTGACCATTGTGTACAGCAAGGGGTGATGCAGGCACACCACGCTCGACGACGACTGAGCGATGTGCACAGGTCACGATCGACGTTAGCTAAGCGATGTGCAAAGGCCACGACCGATGCGGGTAGTCCACGAACAATGACGCCTGTCATTGCCGACGTCGCTTGCCCGATGCACACATGCCACATCCAATGTGTGCAATCCTTGGCTAATGCCATCTGCCTTTGGCCGACGTCGCTTGGATAATGCACTCAGGCAACAGCCGGTGCGTGGCCCACTTAGAGCTCTTGATTCCGTGGCGCAAATGCTAACGTAGAGGAGTAGGCATCGTTTTTACAGAGAATCATAATGAGCAAGTATAACTCAAATATCCACGTTCTAAGGTACTAACTCACATTAGCTTCCCCAAATAACTTTTATATACATAAAAAAAGAGTTTTCAACATTTTTTAAAAATTTTTTTTAGTAAATCATGAAAATGTGTAATTAATTAATAAAAAAATTAAAAAAATATGAAAAAAAATTTATAAAATTAACACTGAAAATTCACAAATAAATATAGTAAAACCCAAATATCCACGTTCTAAGGTACAAACTCACATTGGCCTACGTTGCATGCCCGAACTGAATAGGCCACGTCAGATGTGTGTAAAAATTAGTCGATGCTGCTTGTTGTTGGCCGACGCCGATGTCGCCCTGCCGATGTGCACATGCCACAGCTGATGCGTGCAGGCCTTGGATGATGTTGCATGCCGTTAGTCGAGGTTGTTTGCTAGATGTGCATATGCCACGTCCGATGCTTGCAGGCCTTGGCTGATGCCACTTGCCGTTGGCCGACGCCGATGTCGCCCAGCCTATGTGCACACACCACGGCTGATGCTTGCAGGCCTTGGCTGATCCTGCCTGCCATTGACCGATGTCGCCTGGCCGATGCGCGCAGGCCACGGCCAATGTCGCCCAGTCAATGCACACACGCCACGGCTAATACGTGCAGACCTTGGTTGATGTTGCATGCTATTGGCCGACGTCTTTTGCCAGATACGCACATGCCACCTATAATGTGTGTAGACCTTGGCCGATACCGCCTGTCGTTGGGCGATGCCGATATTGCCCAACCGATGCGCACACGCCACGGCTGATGCGTGCAGGCCTTGGCTGATGGTGCCTGTCTTTGGTCGATGCCGCCTGGCGTATGCGCGTAGGGCATGACCGATGTCGTCGCCAGTCGATGCATGCGGGCCTTGGCTGATGTTAAATGTTGTTGGCCGATGTCGCTTTCCAGATACGCACATGCCACGTCTGTTGCATGCAAGCCATGGCTTATACCACCTGCTGTTTGTCGACGTCGCTTTTCCAATGGCCACATGCCATGTCCGATGCGTGGCCCACTTGAAGTGATTGATTCTGTGGCGCGAATTCTGAATTAGAGGAGTAGCATCATTTTTCCAGAGAATCATAATGAACATGTACAACCCAAATATGCACATTGTAAGGTACAAATAGACATTAGCTTCCACAAATAACTTTTATATATATAATTAAACAGTTTTCAACAATTTTTTTTAATTTTTACATTTTTTGGTAAATCCTGAAAATGAGTAATTAATTAATAAAAAATAGGAAAATTATTTTTAAAAATATAAAATTAACGCAAAAAATTTAAAAATAAATATAGTAACTTAAATTCAACAATTTGATAAACTTTTTTTATTTTTTATTTTTTTCGCTAAATCCCAAAAATGTCTAATTAATTAATAAAAATAGGAAAATATGATAAAAATATGAAATTAACGCCAAAAATTCACAAATAAATATAGTAACCTTAAATTCAACATTTTCATAAGAATAATTTTTTTATATTTTTTCGGTAAATCCCGAAAATGCGTAATTAATTAATAAAAAATAGGAAAAATATGAAAAAATATAAAATTAACCCCACAAATTCACAAATAAATATAGTAACTTTTAATTCAACCATTTCATCATTTTATTAATACGAATTAAGTATCAAATTTCATATTTTTTTGTGACTGCCAGAAAAATATCAAAATTTTAATTGGTGAATTTCCGAAAAATATAAAAATCAAGAAAATAAATAAAAACACCTCAAAAAATTCTCGAATTGCACCAGTTTCCTTAGAATATCGATACGAATAAATTTTAAAAGTTTCATATTTTTCGTGACTACCTGAAAAATACCAAAAGTTTTAATTCGTAAACATCCGAAAAATATAAAAATCAAGAAAAAGACATTGAAACACCTCAAAAAATTTCCGAATCGCACCTGTCACCTTTGAATAGTGATACGAATAAAATATCAAAATTTCACATTTTTTCGTGACTGCCAGAAAAAAATAAAAATCAAGAAAAAAACATAAAAACAACTCAAAAAATTCCCGAATCACACAAGTCACCTTAGAATATCGATATGAATATAATATCAAAATTTCACATTTTTTCGTGATTGGCCAAAAAATATGAAAAATTTTAATTCATAAACGTTCGAAAAATATAAAAATCAATAAAAAGACATAAAAACTCCTCAAAAAATTCATGAATCGCACTTGTCACCTTAAAATATCAATATGAATACAATATCAAAATTTCACAATTTTCGTTACTACCTGAAAAATATAAAAAAATTTAATTCGTAAACGTCCAAAAAATATAAAGATAAAGAAAATGACGTAAAAACACCTCACAAAATTCACCAATCGCTCCAGTCACCTTTGAATATCGATACGGATAGAATATCAAAAAATTTCACATTTTTTCGTGATTGCCCAAAAAATATCAAATATTTTAATTCTTAAACGTTTGAAAATTTTAAAAATCAAGAAATAGAGATTAAAACGCCTCAAAAAATTCCCAAATCGCATCAGTCATCTTAGAATATCAATAAGAATAAAATATCACAATTACAAATAAAAGATGTTTCAATATCGTATGAACCATAAAAGTAATGAAGATTGGTACGAATGAACCACGTGAGGCGGAAACGTTGAGAATAGATGATGGAAAATATATGAATATGTTGTTATGCATGAAGGGTGTTTCATACTCTTTTGATTTTTGTACGGCAAGGACATTTGCATGTTGTCGAGTAGACCTCGACCAATGTCGCCGCGTGCGACGCCGCTCGTCTAATAAGTGCAAGCCATGGATGATACAGGCAAGCCACGTACAACGTCGACTGACTGAGTTGTGTAGGCCACGGACGATGTGGCCAGGCCACGTCCGATGTCGACAGACCGATGTGTGCAGGCTACAAACGATGCTGGTAGGCCACATCCGACGTTAGCAGACCGATGTGTGCAGGCCAAGGACGATAGTGGACACCCACATCCGACGTCAGCTGACCGTTGTGTGCAGGCAGGCCACGTCCGATATCGGCTGACCATTGTGTGCAGGCCAAGGGCAATGCGTGTAGTCCACGGCTTACGTCGGCTGAGCAATGTGCACAAGCTAAGCCGATGCGGGCAGTCCACGACCAACGTCAGCTAAGCAATGTGGAAAGGCCACGTCTGATGCAGGCAGTCCACAACCAATATGGCCTGGCATATGACTCTTGCCGTTGCTCGACGTCGCTTGCCCGAAGCACACACGTCAGATGCATGTAAAAATTGATTGAAGGTGCCTGTTCTCGTCTTACGCTGATGTCCCCCAACAGATGTACACATGCCACGGCTGATGCGTACAGGCATTGGCTGTTGCTCGAAGTGTATAAACCATGTCAGATGCGTGCAGGCCTTGGCTAATGCTGCTTGTCGTAGGTCGAAGCCAATGTCACCCAGCTGATGCGCACATGTCATGGCTGATACATGCATGCCGTGGCTGAAGTTGCCTGTCATTGGCCGACGTCGCTTTCCCAATGCAAACATACCACGTCAGATACGTGTAGGCCTTGGCTGATGTTGCCTACCATTGGCCGACGTCGCCTAGCCGATGTGCACAGGCCATGGTCGATGTCGCCCAGCCGATGCGCACATGCAATGGTTGATGCGTGCAAGCCTTGGCCGATGTCGTCTGCCATTGGCCGATGCGCGCAAGCCACAGACGATAAGGCCAGGCCACGTTCAACATCGGTAGATCGATGTGTACAGGCTACAGATGATGTTGGCATTCAACGTATGACCTCAGTTGACCTATGTGTGCAGGCCACAGATGATAGTGGCAGCCCACGTTCGGCGTCGGCTGACTGTTGTATGCAGGCCAAAGGCGATGCGGGCAAACCACGTTCGATGTCGGCTGACCATTTTATGCAGGTCAAGAGAGGTGCGGGTTGGTTATGCCCCATGACAACTAATTGATGTACACAGGCCACGGCTGATGCAGGCAGTCTACGACCAATGTCTCCTGGCCGATGCCGCCTGCCGTTGGCCTATGTCGCACGCCCGAAGCACACAAGCCACGTCAGATGCATGTAAAAATCAGTTGATGCTGCTTGCAGTTGGCTAATTCCGAGCCAATGCGCCCACGCCACGGCTGATGCGTGCAGGCCTTGGCGGATGCCGCCTTCCGTTGGCCGACATCGCTTGCACGATGTGCATAAGCTACGTTAGATGTGTGTTGGCCTTGGTTGATGTTGCCTGCCGTTAGCCGACATTGCTTGCCTGATGCGCACATGCCACATCAAATGCTTGTAGGTCTTGGCTGATGCTGCTTACCGTTAGCCGATGCGCGCAAGCCACAGACGATGCGGCCAGGCCACGTTCGACTTCACTTGTCGATGCGCGCAAGCCACTTGGCCGATCCGCGCAAGCCATGTTCGTCGTCACTTGGCCGATGTGTGCAGGCCACTTAGCTAATGCTAGCAAGTCATGGATGATGCGGTCAGGCCACGTTCAGGCTACAGACGATGTTGGCAGGCTACGTCTAATGTCGGCTGACCGATGGGTGCAGGCCACGGACGATAATGGCAGCCCACGTCCGACATCGACTGACTTTTGTGGGCAGGCCAACGGTGATACGGGGAGGCCACACCCGACGAAGACTAAACGATAATCACAGGCCACGTCTGACGTCGGCTGAGTGATAGGCATAGGCCACGGCCGATGCGAGTAGTGCACGACTAATGTCTCCTGGCGGATGTGCACAAGCCTTGACCGATGTGGGCAGTCCACACCAATGCCACCTGCCGCTGTTCGACGTCACTTAAGTAAAAATGTAGGCCACGTCAGATGCAAGTAAAATTTGGCTGATGCTGCTTACCATTGACCGACGCCGATGTGGCCTAGTCGATGCACACACACCACGACTGATGCGTGCACATTTGGGTGAAGCCACCTGCCGTTAGCCGACGTCACTTGGTCGAAGCGCATATGCCACATCAGATGCGTGCAGGCCTTGGCTGATGCTGCCTGTCGTTGGCCGACGCCGATATCGCCCAACCGGTTCGCACGCCACGGCTGATGTATGCAGGCCTTGACTGATGTTGCATGCCATTGGGCGAAGTCCATTGCTCAATGCGCATATGCTAAGTCATATGCGTGCAGGCTTTGGCTGATCCTGTCTTTCGTTGGTCGACATCGTCTGACTGTTGTGTGCAGGCCAAAGGTGATACGGGTAAGCCACGTTTGACGTCGGCTGACTGTTATGTGCAAGCCAAGGTTGATGAGGGCAGGCCAAGCCTGACAACAGCTAATCTATGTTTACAGGCCACAACCGATAGGGGTAGTCCACTACCAATGTCGCCTGGCCGATACCGCCTGCCATTGGCCGACGTCGCTTGTACGAAGCACACAGGCCATCTCCGATGCGTGTAAAAATCGGATGATGCTACCTGTTGTCGTCGACGCTAATGTTGCCCAATCGATGCGCACACGCCACGAATGATGTGTGCAGTCCTTGGCAGATACCGCCTTCCTTTTATTGACTTTGCTTGCCCGAAGCGCAAAAGCCATTGGCCGATGCACGCAGGACACGGACAATGTGGCCAGGCCACATCCGACGTCTGAAGACTAATATGTGAAGGCTACGAACGATGCTAGCACGCCACGTCCGACGTCGATTGACGAATGTGTGCAGGTCACAGATGATAGTGGTAGCCCACATCTTACGTTGGTTGATCGTTATGTGCAGCAAGGGGTGATGCGGGCAAGCCACGCTTGACAACGACTAAGCTATGTGCACAGGTCACGGTCAACATCAGCTAAGCGATGTGCAAAGGCCACGACCGATGCGGGTAGTCCATGAACAATGTCGCTTGTCATTGCCAACGTCGCTTGCCCGATGCGCACATGCCACGCTCGATGTGCGCAGGCCTTGGCTAATGCCATCTGCCTTTGGCCGACGTCGCTTGGACGATGCATGTAGGCAACAGTCAGTGCGTGGCCCACTTAGAGCTCTTGATTCCGTGGCGCGAATTCTGACTTAAAGGAGTAGGCATCGTTTTTACAGAGAATCATAATGAGCAAGTATAACCCAAATATCCACGTTCTAAGGTACAAACTCACATTAGCTTCCCCAAATAACCTTTATATACATAAAAAAGAGTTTTCAACATTTTTTAAAATCTTTTTTAATAAATCCCGAAAATGTGTAATTAAATAATAAAAAACAGGAAAAATATGAAAAAACAATATAAAATTAACATCAAGAATTCACAAAAAAAATATAGTAAAATTAAATTGAACAATTTCAAAAATTTTATTTAATTTGTTAATTTTTTTGGGTATATCCTGAAAATGACTAATTAGTTAATAAAAATATGAAAAAATATAAAATTAACTCCAAAAATTAAAAATAAATATAGTAACCTTAAATTGAACAATTTCAACAATTTTTTAATTTTTTTTCCAGTAAATTCATGAAAATGAGTAATTAATTAATAGAAAATAGGAAAAATAAAAAAATATATATAAAATTAATGCCAAAAATTCCTGAATAAATATAGAAACCTTAAATTGAACAATTTCAACAAATTTTTTTAATTTTTGTTTTTGTCGGTAAATCTTTAGAATAAGTAATTAATTAATGAAAATTATGAAGAAAAAAAAATAGATTTAACACCAAAAATTCATAAATAAATATTGTAACCTTAAATTGAACAATTTCAACAATTTTTTAAAATTTTTATTTTTTTTGGTAAATCCCAAAAATGAGTAATTGATTAATGAAAAATAGGAAAAATATGGAAAAAAAATCTAAAATTAACACCAAAAATTCACAAATAAATATAGGAACCTTAAATTGAACGATTTCAACATTTGTTTTAAAAAAAATTTTCGGCAAATCCCAAAAATTAGTAATAAATAATAAAGAATAGGAAAAATATGAAAAAAATGTAAAATTAATGCCAAAAATTCAAAAATAAATATAGTAGCCTTAGATTCAACAATTTCATAAAATTTTTTAATTTTAAAAATGTGGCGTAAAAAAACCGTAAAAATAAATGAAAAATATGAATAAAACTCAAAAAAATATGAAAATGCTCAAAAATACTGCTAAACATGTGACACTAATGATAGAGAACATGTTTGGACAAATAAAAGACGTTTCAAACTCATACGAACCGTAAAAGTAATGAAGATTGATACGAATGAACCACATGAGGAGGAAACGTTGAGGATAGATGATGGAAATTGATGAATATGTTGTTATGCATGAAGGCTGTTTCACACTCTTTTGTTTTTTTTACGGCATGGACATCCGCATGTTGTCGACTAGACCTCGACTAATGTCGTCGCGTGCAACGTCGATCGTCTAACAAGTGTAAGCCATGGACGATGCAGACAGACCCCGTACGACATCGGCTGACTGAGTTGTGTAGGCCACGAACGATGAGGCCAGGCCACGTCCGACGTCGACAGACCGATGTGTGCAGGCTAAAGACGATGTTGGTAGGCCATATCCGAAGTCAGCTGACCGATGTGTGTAGGCCACGGATGATAGTGGCAGCCCTCGTCCAACGTTGGCTGATCGTTGTGTGCAGGCCAAAGGTGATGCAGGAAGGCCATGTCCTATGCTGTCTGACCGTTGCGCGTAGACCAAGGGCGATGTGGGTAGTCCACGGCTGAGCGATGTGCACAGGCTACAGCCGATGCGGGCAGTCCACGACCGACGTTAGCTGAGCATATGCAAAGGCCACATCCGATGCACGCAGTCCACGTCTAATGTGGCCTGGCATATGTCGCTTTCCATTGCTCGACGTCGCTAGCCCGAAGAGTAGAGGCCACGTCAGATGCATTGAAAACTCGATTGAAAGTGCCTGTCATTGGCTTACGTCGATGTCCCCCAGCAGATGTGCAAATGTCACGGCTTATGCGTACAGGCATTGGCTGATGGTCCCTGCCGTTGGCCGACGTCGCTTGCCCGAAGCGCACAAGCCACGTCAGATGAGTTCAGGCTTTGGCTGATGCTGTCTGCCGTAGGCCGATGCTGATGTTGCGCAACCGATGTTACCTAGTTGATGCGCACACGTCATGGCTGATGCGTGCATGCCTTGGCTGAAGTTGCCTGTTGTTGGACGATATCGCTTTCCCGGTGCAAACATACCACGTCAGATGCATGTAGGGTTTGGCTTGGCTGATGTTGCCTGTTGTTGGCCGACGTCGCCTAGTCGATCTGCGCAGGCCATAGTCAATGTCGCCCAGTCGATGTGCACACGCCACAATTGGTGCGTTAAAGCCTTGGCCGATGCGCGCAAACCACAAACGATGAGGCTAGGCCACGTTCGACATCGGCAGATCAATGTGTACAGGCTACAGATGATGCTGGCATTCAACATTTGACGTCAATTGACCTATGTGTGCAGGCCACAGATGATAGTGGCAGCCCACGTTCAACATCGGCTGACCGTTGTATCCAGGCCAAAGGCGATGCAGCCAAACCACATTCGATGTCTCTTGACCATTTTTTGCAGGTCAAGGGAGGTGCGGATAGGTCACACCCGACAATGGCTGATTGATATACACAGGCCACGACCGATGCAGGCAGTCCACGACTAATGTCACCTGGCCGATGCCGCCTGCCGTTGGCCTATGTCACACGCCCAAAGCGCATATGCCACGTTAGATGCATGTAAAAATTAGTTGATGCTACTTTCTGTTGGCCAATGCCGGTGTCGTCCAGCCGATGCGCACACGCCACGGCTAATGCATGTAGGCTTGGCTGATGCCGCCTTTCGTTGGCCGACATCGCTTGCCCGAAGTGCACAAGTTACGTTAGATGTGTGTTGGCCTTGGCTGATGTTGCCAGCCATTGGCCAACATTGCTTACCCGATGCGCACATGCCACATCAGATGCTTGCCGGTCTTGGCTGATGCTGCTTACGTGCAAACCACGGACGATGCGGCCAGGCCACGTTCGACGTCACTTGTCAATGCGCGCAGGCCACTTGGCCGATCCGCGCAAGCCACGTTCGACGTCGCTTGGCCGATGCACGCAGGCCACTTAGCCGATTCTAGCAAGTCATAGACGATGCGGCTAGGCCACGTTCGAAGTGGGCAGACAGATGTGTGCAGACTACGAACGATGCTGGCAGGCTACTTCCGATGTCGGCGGACCAATGGGTGCAGGCCACGGACGATAATGGCAACCCATGTTCGACGTCGACTGACCGTTATGTCCAGGCCAAAGGCAATGCGGGGAGGCCACACCCAACGACGACTAAGCGATAATCAAAGGCCAGGTCTGATGTCGGCTGAGCGATATGCATAGGCCACGATCGATGCGGGTAGTCAACGACTAATGTCGCCTGGCCGATGTGCACAGGCCACGACCGATGCGTGCAGTCCACACCAATGCCTCTTGTCATTGTTCGACGTCACTTAGCCAAGCATGTAGGCAACGTCACATGCGTGTAAAAATTGGTTGATGATGCTTGCCATTGACCGATGCCGATGTCGCCTAGTTGATGCACACACACCACGACTGATGCGTGCACACCTTGGCTGATGCCACCAACCGATGGTCGACGTCTCTTGCTCGAAGTGCATATGCCACATCAGATGCATCCAGGCCTTGGTTGATGCTACCAGCCGTTGGCCGATGTCACTTGGCTGATGCGCGAAGGCCACGACTGATGTCGCCCAGCCAAGGCGCACGGGCCACGGTTGATGCGTGCAAGCCTTGGCCAATGTCGCCTGCCATTGGCCAATACGCGCAGGCCACCCACGATGCGTTTAGGCCATGTCCGACGTCGACAGACCAATGTGTGCATGCAATGGACAATGTTGGCAGGCCACATCCGACGTTGGTTGACTGTCGTGTGCAGGCTATGGACGATACCTGTAGCCCACATCCGACTAATGTCGCTTAGACGATGCCACCTGCCATTGGCCGACATCGCTTACTCGATGCGCACATGCCACGTCCGATACGTGCTGGCCTTGGTTGTTGCCGCTTGCCATTGGCCGTCATTGCCTGGACGATGTGCGCAGGCCACAGCCAATGCGTGACCCACTTGGAGCTCTTGATTTTTTGGCGTGGATTCTAACCTAGAAGAGTAGGTATCATTTTTCCAGAGAATCATAATGAACCTGTAAAACCCAAATATCCACGTTCTAAGGTACAAACACACATTAGCTTCCATAAGTAACTATTGTATATATATATATATATATATATATAGTTTTCAAAAATTTCATAGTTTTTTTCAAATTTTTAAAATGTGACTTAAAAAAATTGTAAAAATAAATTAAAAATATGAATAAAACTCAGAAATATAAAAATGCTTAATAACACTTCAAAACATGTGAAACTAATGATAGAGTACATATTTGTAAAAATAAAAGATGTTTCAATATCGCACGAACCATAAAACTAATGAAGTTAAGTTTGAATGAACCACGTGGGGCAGAAACATCGAAAATAGATGATGGAAAATAGATGAATATGTTGTTATGCATGAAGGGTGCTTCACACTCTTTTGATTTTTGTACGGCATGGACATCCGCATGTTTTCTACTAGAACTCGACCAATGTCGCCGCGTGTGACGTTGCTCATCTAATAAGTGCATGCCACAAAAGATGCTGGCAGGCCACGTTCGATGTCGGTTGACCGAGTTGTGCAAGCCATGGATGATGCAGCCAGGCCACGTCTGACATCAACAGACCGATGTGTGCAGGCCACGTCAGACGTCGATTGACTGTTGTGTGCAGGCCATTGACGCTAGTGTCAGCCTACGTCCAACATCGGCTGACCATTGTGTGCAAGCCAAAGGAGATGCGGGAAGTCCACAGCCGACATCAGCTGAGTGATGTGCACAGGCTATGGATGATACGGGCAGTCCATGACGGACGTTGGCTGATACAGCTTGTCGTTGGTCGACATCGCTTGCCCGAAGTACAAAGGTCACGTCAGATGCATGTAGGCCTTGGCTGATATTGCCTACCATTGGCCGATGTCGATATCTCCCAACCGATGCACACTCTACGGCTGATGGGTGCAGGCCTTGGCTGATGCTGCATGTCTTTGGCTGACGTCGATTGCTCGATGCGCACATGCCACGTCATATTCATACAGGCCTTGGCTGATGCTGCCTCTCGTTGGCCGACGTCGCCTGGACAATGCGCGCAGGCCACAGCCAATACGTGATCCACTTGGAGCTCTTGATTTTGTTGCGTAGATTCTGACTTAGAGGAGTAGGCATCGTTTTTCCAGAGAATCATAATGAACATGTAAAACTCAAATATCCACATTCTAAAATAAAAACACACATTACTTCCACAAATAACTTATATATATATATATATATATATATATATATATAATAGTTTTCAAATTTTTCAAATGTGACGTAAAAAAACTGCAAAAATAGATTGAAATAATGAATAAAACTCGAAAAATATGAATATGCTCGAAAACTATTCTAAACATGTGAAACTAATGATAGATGTGTGCAGGCCACGGACGATATTGGCAGCCCACGTCCGACGTCAACTGACCATTGTGTGCAAACCAAAGGCGATGCGGGGAGGCCACACCCGACGACGACTAAGTGATAATCACAGGCCACGTCTGACATCAGCTAAGTGATATGCATAGGCCACGGCCGATACGAGGAGTCCACGACTAATGTCACCTGGCCTATGTGCACAGGCCACGACTGATGCGTGCAGTCCACACCAATGCCGCCTGCCATTGTTCGACGTCACTTAACTAAGCATGTAGGCCACATCAGATGCGTGTAAAAATTAGATGATGATGCCTGCCATTGACCGATGCCGATGTCGCCCAGTTGATGCGCACACACCACGATTGATGCGTGCACGCCTTGGCTGATGCCACCTGCCGTTGACCGACGTCGCTTGCCCGAAGTGCATATGCCACGTCAGATGCATGTAGGCCTTGGTTGATGCTACCAGCCGTTGGCTGATGTCACTTGGCTGATGCACACAGGCCACGACTAATGTCGCCCAATCGAGGCACGTGGGCCACGGTTGATGCGTGCAAGCCTTGGCCGATGTCGCCTGTCGTTGACCAATGTGCGCAGGCTACCCACGATGCATCTAGGCCATGTCCGACGTCGGCAGACCAATGTGTGCATGCAATGGACAATGTTGGCACGCCACATCCGACGTTGGTTGACCGCCGTGTGCAGGCCATAGACAATAGTTGTAGCCCACGTCCAACGTCGGCTTTGCGTTGTGTGAAGGCCATAATGGATACGAGCAAGCCACTTTTGATGTCGGTTGGCCATTGTGTGCAGGCCAAGGGCGATGCAGGCAGGCCACCCCCGACGATGGCTGAGCAATGTGCACAGCCCATGATCGATGCGGGCTGTGCACCACCAATGTCGCCTGTCCGATGCTGCCTATCGTTGGCCGACGTTGCTTGCCCGAAGCATACATACCACATCAGATGCATTTAAAAATGGATTTATGTTGTCTGTTGTTGGCCGACGCTGATGTCGCCCAGTCGATGCGCACACACCATGGCTAATGCGTATTGGCCTGGGCTGAAGATGCTTGCCGTTGGCCGACATCGCTGGCCCAAAGTGCTCAAGCCACGTCAGATGCGTATAGGCCTTGGCTGTTGCTGCCTGCCGTTGTCCGATGCCGATGTCACCCAGTCGAGTCGTGCAAGCCTTGGCTAATGCTGCCTGCACTTGGCCGACTTTGCTTGCCCGATACGCACAGGTCATATGCGTACAGGACTTGGCTAATGATGCCTGTCGTTAGCCGACGTAGCCTTGTTGATGCACGCAGGCCAAGTCAGATGCGTGTAAAAATTAGTTGATGCTCCGTGCCATTGGCCAACACTAATGTTGCCTAGCCGATGCGCACACGCCACGGTTGATGCGTGCAGCCCTTTCCTGATGCTACCTCCCATAGGCTGATGTTGCTTACTCGTTGAGCACATGCCACGTCAGATGCGTGCAGGCCTTGGCTGATATTGCCAGTCGTTGGCCGACGTCACTTAGCCGATGTGTGCAGGCCATAGTCGATGTCGCCCAGCCAATGCGCACACACCACGGTTGATGCATGCAAGCCTTGGCCGATGCGCGCAGGCCATAGACAATGAGGCCAGGCCACGTTCGACGTCGACAGATCGATGTATGCAGTCTAACGACCCTTTCCAATCCATACGCTAATAAATCACTAAATATTTTTTTTTAGCATATATTGTTTCCATACAAGTAAAAAATGATCCTAAAAATTTATCATCAACTTCTTAGTACCCAAAATAATCGGGTTCATGCGTCATACGATCATTCCAAACAAGTAGCACATGTAATATATTACAAGCTTGGGTGTACACACCCCAAATAAACCAAACATATAGCCATGCTTAGATTACAACCCATGGACATGATATGGTTAGGCTTCAAAATTGAATGCAAATATACATCACATAGATCGGGTATAAGTACCAACATTTATACAAATATATATGCCTATATGCAAATGTGATCTTCTTAAAAGTTCTCAAAATTTCCATCTCCCATGGCCATCTTCATGCCTCTTCTCGATCAGCCCCTACGATAAAAACAACTATTGCTAAGCATATAGCTTAGTGGTGTAAAAACTATAGGGTCGGAATCCTCAAAATTCACCAAGCTACCTTTTCCAAGTCAATGAGCATCATACTTGAAACATAATAAATAAATCAAGTAACAATAGATAACAAGTATCAAGTTCTATATTCAAAGATACAAATGTCAAGAAGCTCATAGCATCATTTTCCAAGAATTTCAATAGCACGGCTCACCCCAAAATATACTTCATGTCGTCACACCCGGCACAAGCAAGTATCAAGAAGGGTCGCTGCCTTGTATCAAGAAGGACCGAAGCCCTATATCAAGAAGGACCGAAGCCCTGTATCAATAGAACCAAGAACCATATTAAAAATGGCTTTCTAGTTCGTACTTAAAATGGATAACTTCCATTCCTAAGACGAACTACAAATCCAAAGTCAAGATGGCAAATGATCCGAAACAAGAGGCCTGCCAATAGTGACAAAGCCACAGCCACAAGAAGGACATAGTCCCAACAAAAGTGCCAAGTGATCAAACAATCCGTACAAGTGGGCGAGTTACACAAGCATCATACCAACACGACAATGCAAAGTGACAAGAGGTAGCTGAGGTATCAAGATCAAATTTGATATATACCAGCCATTACAAAAGTGCAAGTACAAGTTTATACACAAACCTCAATACTTTAGCGTAGCAATAGTCCAACCAACTTCGCAAGCTCAAACCGGAGACCAACCAATGTATCAAGGTCCTCAACTTGTTCACAAGTATATATATAACCAACAAGGTAGTTTGTCTCTTGAATTTCAGCCAAAAGACCAAGGTTTTTTTCCTTGTGATTTTGATGAACAAAAGGTTAAGTTAATTTTCTAAGGGTGTTTGTCTTCCAGGAACCGAAATTCCCTAGGAAAGGGTCAATAAATAGACACACAAGTGATAGTTATCACTTTGGACAGCTGGCTGGCCAAGGTGCTGCCCAAATTATTTTTATTGTGCTGCCCAAAAATGCATAAATACATATTTATATATATGTGCCTCATCACCACTTAGTTACCCACAATTAGGATAGAATATTATGTACATATCCCAACACAATTCCATTCATTCATATACACTTTATGTTAAGCAAGTAAGCAACTTTAACAACTTTAAAGTTCCCCAAAATGAGAGTAAACCATATTGAAATAGTTTAACAACGGTAAATCAATATACAAATTCTTATTAACATCTATGGGTGTTATATGCTGGCTACAGATGATATTGGTATTCAACGTATGATGTTAGTTGACCTATGTGTGCAGGCCACAGATAATAGTGGCAGCCCACGTTCGACGCCGGCTGACCGTTGTCTGCAGGCCAAAGGCGATGCGGGCAAACCACATTCAATGTCGGCTGACCATTTTGTGCAGGTCAAGGGAGATGCGGGCAGGTCACGCCCGACGACGGCTGAGTGATGTGCACAGGCCACGGTCGATGCTGGCAGCCCACGACCAATGCCCCTGGCCGATGCTGCCTGTCATTGGCCTATGTCTCATGCCCGAAGCACACAGGCCACATCAGATACGTGTAAAAATCAGTTAATGCTGCTTGCTATTGGTCGATGTCGATGTCGCCCAGCCGATGCGCACACGCCACGGCTGATGCATGCAGGCCTTGCTTGATGCCGCCTTCCATTGGCCGACGTCGCTTACCCGAAGTGTACAAGCCACGTTAGATGTGTGTTGGCCTTGGCTGATGTTGCCTGCCGTTGGCCGACATTGCTTGCCCCATGGGCATATACCACATCAGATGCTTGGAGGTCTTGGCTGATGTTGCTTACCGTTGGCCGATGCGCGCAAGCCACGAACGATGCGGCCAGGCCACGTCCGACGTTTGCTGACCATTGTGTGCTGGCCAAAGGAGATGTGGAAAGTCCACGGCTACATCGACTAAGTGATGTGCGCAGGCAACTGCCGATGCAGGCAGTCCACGACGGACGTTGGCTGATACCGCCTGCCGTTGGTCGACATCGCTTGCTCGAAGCACATAAGCAATGTCAGATGTGTGTAGGCTTTGGCTGATGCTGCCTGTCGATGGCCGACGCCGATATCACCCGACCAATTCGCACGCCATGGCTGATGCGTGCAGGCCTTGACTGATGTTGCATGCCATTAGGCGATGTCCATTGCTAGATGCGCACATGCTAAGTTAGATGCGTGCAGGCCTTGGATGATCCTGCCTTCCGTTGGTCGACGTCGTCTGACCGTTGTGTGCAGGCCAAAGGTGATATGGGCAAGCCACGTTTGACGTCGGCTGACCGTTGTGTGCAAGCCAAGGTTGATGAGGGCAGGCCAAGCCTGACGACGGCTAAACGATGTGCACAGGTCACGACTGATACGGGCAGTCCACTACCAATGTCGTCTGGCTGATGACGTCGCTTGCACGAAGCACACAAACCATCTCCGATGCGTGTAAATATAAGATTATGCTACCTGTTGTCGTCGACGCCGATGTCGCCCAGCCGATGCGCACACGCCACGAATGATGTGTGCAGTCCTTGGCAGAAATCGCCTGTCTTTTACCGACTTCGCTTGCCCGAAGCACACAAGCCACGTCAAATGAGTGTAAAAATTAATTGATGCTTCTTACTGTTGGCCAATGCCGATGTCGCCCAGTCGATGGACACACGCCACAGCTGATGCGTGCAAGCCTTGGATGATGCTGCCTGCCGTGGGCCAACGTTGCTTGCCCAATGCGCACATGCCATGTTAGATGTATGCAAACCTTGGCCGATGCTTCCTACCGTTGGCCGATGCAGGTAGGACACGGACAATGTGGCCAGGCCACGTCCGACGTCTGCAGACTAAGTGAAGGCTACGGACGATGCTAGCAGGCCACGTTCGACGTTGATTGACCGATGTGTGCAGGCCACAGACGACAGTGGCAGCCCACGTCTTACGTTGGCAGACCGTTGTGTGCAGTAAGGGGCGACGCAGGAAGGCCACGCTCGACGACCACTGAGCGATGTGCACAGCTTACGGTCGACGTCTGCTAAGCAATATGCACAAGCCACGGCTGATGCGGGTAGTCCACGAACAATATCGCCTGGCATTGTCGATGTCGCTTGCCCGATGCGCACATGCCACGTCCAATGCGCGCAGGTCTTGGCTAATGCCGTCTGTCGTTGGCCGACGTCGTTTGGACGATGCGCAGTCAACAGCCGGTGCGTGGCCCACTTGGAGCTCTTGATTCCATGGCGCGGATTCTGACTTAGAAGAGTAGGCATTGTTTTTACAAAGAATCATAATGAGCAAGTATAACCCAAATATCCACGTTCTAAGGTACAAACTCACATTAGCTTCCCTAAATAACTTTTATATACATAAAAAAGAGTTTTCAAAATTTTTTTTAGTAAATCCCGAAAATGTGTAATTAATTAACAAAAAAATAGGAAAAATATGAAAAAATAAAATTAAATTAAAACCAAAAATTCACAAATAAATATAGTAACCTTAAATTGAACAATTTCAACAATTTTATTTAATTTGTTAATTTTTTTTGGTTATATCCTGAAAATGACTAATTAGTTAATAAAAATAGGAAAAATATGAAAAAATATAAAATTAATGCCAAAAATTAAAAATAAATATAGTAACCTTAAATTGAACAATTTCAACAATTTTTTTTATTTTTTTCGGGTAAATTCATGAAAATGAGTAATTAATTAATAGAAAATAGGAAAAATAAGAAAAAAAATATAAAATTAATTCCAAAAATTCATGAATAAATATAGAAACCTTAAATTGAACAATTTCAACAAATTTTTTTAATTTTTATTTTTGTCGGTAAATCTTGAGAATAAGTAATTAATTAATAAAAAATATAAAAAATATATAATTAACGCCAAAAATTCATAAATAAATATTGTAACCTTAAATTGAACAATTTCAACAATTATTTAAAATTTTTATTTTTTTGGTAAATCCCAAAAATGAGTAATTAATTAATGAAAAATAGGAAAAATATGGGGAAAAAATCTAAAATTAACACCAAAAATTCATAAATAAAATAGGAACATTAAATTAAACAATTTCAACATTTGTTTTAAAAAAAAAATTCTGGTAAATCCCAAAAATGAGTAATAAATAATAAAGAATAGGAAAAATACGAAAAAAAATATAAAATTAACACCAAAAATTCAAAAATAAATATAGTAGCCTAAAATACAACAATTTCATAATTTTTTTAATTTTTAAAATGTGGCATAAAAACACCGTAAAAATAAATGAAAAATATGAATAAAAGTCGAAAAAATATGAAAATGCTCAAAAATACTTCTAAACATGTGACACTAATGATAGAGTACATATTTGGACAAATAAAAGATGTTTCAAACTCGTACGAACCATAAAAGTAATGAAGATTGATACGAATGGACCGCGTGAGGAAGAAACGTTGAGGATAGATGATGGAAAATTGATGAATATGTTGTTATGCATGAATGTTTCACACTCTTTTGATTTTTTACGAAATGGACATCCGCATGTTGTCGACTAGACCTCGACTAATGTCGTCGTGTGCAACGTCGATCATCTAACAAGTGTAAGCCACGGACGATGCGAACAGACCACGTACGACGTTGGCTGACTGAGTTGTGTAGGCCACAAATGATGCGGCCAGGCCACGTCCGACGTCGACAGACCGATGTGTGCAGGCTAAAGACGATGCTGGTAAGCCACATCCGAAGTTAGCTGACGGATGTGTGCAGGCCACGGACGATAGTGGCAGCCCACGTCCAAGGTTGGCTGACCGTTGTGTGCAGGCCAAAGGTGATCCAGGAAAGCCACATCCAACGCATTCTGACCGTTGTGCGCAGGCCAAGGGCGATGCGGGTAGTCCACGGCTGACATCGGCTGAGCGATGTGCACAGGCCATGATCGATGCGAGCAGTCTACGACCGACGTTGGCTGAGCGTGTGCAAAGGCCACGTCCGATACAGGTAGTCCACAACCAATATGGCCTGGCATATGCCGATTTTCATTGCTCGACGTTGCTTGCCCAAAGCGTAGAGGCCACGTCAGATGCATTCAAAACTCAGTTGAAGGTGTCAGCCGTTGGCTTACGCCGATGTCCCCCATCAGATGTGCAAATGTCACGGCTGATGCGTACAGGCATTGGCTGATGGTGCCTGCCTTTGGCAGACGTCGCTTGCCCGAAGCGCACAAGCCACGTCAAATGAGTGAAGGCTTTGGCTGATGCTGCCTGTCGTAGGCCGACGCTGATGTTGCCCAATCGATGTCACCAAGCTGATGCACACACGTCATGGCTAATGCGTGTATGCCTTGGATGTACTTGCCTATCGTTGGACGACATCGCTTTCCCTGTGCAAACATACCACGTCAGATGCGTGCAGGGCTTGGCTGATGTTGCCTGTCGTTGGCCAACGTCGCCTGGCTGATCTGCGCAAGCCAAGGTCAATGTCGCCCAGCCAATGCGTACACACCACAATTGGTGCGTGAAAGCCTTGGCCGATGTCGCTTGCCGTTGGCCAATGCGCTCAGGCCACAAATGATGAGGCCAGGCCACGTCTGACATCGGCAGACCGATGTGTGCAGGCTACAGATAAAGCTGGCATTCAACGTATGACATCAGTTGACCGATGTGTGCAGGCCACCGACGATAGTGGCAGCCCACGTTCGACGTCGGCTGATCGGCGTGTGCAGGCTAAAGGTGTGCGGGCAAGCCACGTCCGATGTCGGCTGACCATTTTGTGCAAGTCAAGAGAGATACGGACAGGCCATGCCCAACGACGGCTGAGTGATGTGCACAGGCCACTGCAGATGCAAGCAGTCCACGACCAATATCGCCTGGTCGATCTCACCTACCGTTGGCCTACGTCGCATGCCCGAAGCGCACGGGCCATGTCAGATGCGTGTAAAAATCAGCTGATGTTGCTTGTTGTCGCCTAGCCGATGCGCACACGCCAGGGCTGATGCGTGCAGGCCTTGGCAGATGCCTCCTTTCGTTGGCCTACGTCGCTTGCCCGTAGCGCACCTGCCACGTTAGATGCATGTAAAAATGGATTGATGTTGCCTGTTGTTGGCCAACACTGATGTCGCCCAGCATATACGCACACGCCATGGTTGATATGTGCAGACCTTGGCTGAAGCCGCCTGCCGTTGGCCGACGTCACTGGCCCGAAACGCACAAGCCATGTCAGATGCATATAGGTCTTGGCTGGTGTTGTCTGCCGTTGTCTGGTACCGATAACCCCAGCCAAGGCGTACACGCCACGGCTGATGCGTGCAGGCCTTGGTTGATGCTGTCTGTCGTTGGCCAACATCGCCTGGCCGATGTGCGCAGGCCACGATCTATGATGCGCACACGTCACGATTGATGCGTGCAAGCCTTGGCCGATGTCACCTGCCATTGGACGATGCGCGCAAGCTACAGACGATAAGGCCAGGCCATGTCCGACGTCCGCAGACCGATGTGTGTAGGCTACGGACGATTCTGGCAGGCAACGTATGACGTCGGTTGACCGATGTGTATAGGCCACAAATAGTAGTGGCAGCCCACGTTCGATGTCGTCTGACCATTGTATCGAGGCCAAAGGCGATGCGAGTAAGTCACGTCAAATGGCGACTGACCGTTATGTGCAGGTCAAGGGCAATATGGGCAGGCCACGCCCGACGATAGCTAAGTGATGTCAACAAACCACCGCCGATGCGGGCAGGCCACGCTCGACGACAGCTAAGTGATGTCAACAAACCACCGCCGAAGCGCACAGGCCATGTCAAATATGTGTAAAAATTAGTTGATGCAACTTGATGTTGATCGACGTCGATGTCGCCTAGCCGATGTGCACACGCCACAGCTGATGCGTGTAGGCCTTGGATGATGTTGCATGCCGTTGGCCGAGGTCGTTTGCTAGATGTGTATATGCCACGTCCGATGCGTGAAGGATTGGCTGATGCCACCTGCCGTTGGCCGACGTCGATGTTGCTCAGCCTATGCGCACACACCACGGCTGATGCTTGCAGGCCTTGGCTGATCCAGCCTGCCATTGGCCGATGTCGCCTGGCCGATGCGTGCAGGCTACGGCCGATGTCGCCCAGCCAATGCACACACGCCACGACTAATGCATGCAGACCTTGGTTGATGTTGCATGTTGTTGGTCGACGTCCTTTGCCAGATGCGCACATGCCACGTATAATGTGTGCAGGCCTTGGCTGATGCCGTCTGTCGTTGGGTGATGCCAATATCGCCCAGTCGATGCGCACATGCCACGACTGATGCGTGCAGGCCTTGGCTGATGCTGCCTGTCTTTGGCCAATACCGCCGGCCAATGCACATAGGGCATGACCGATGTCGTCTGGCCGATGAGCATAGGGCACGACTTATGTCGCCTGGTCAATGCTCGCATGGCACGATCGATATCGCCTGGCCAATGCTTGCAGGCCACGGCGATGCCGCCCAGCCGATGCATGCAGGCCTTAGCTGATGTTGCATGTCATTGGCCGATGTCGCTTGCCAGATGTGCTCATGCCACGTCTGTTGCATGCAAGCCTTGGCTTATACTGCCTGCTGTTTGCCGACGTCGCTTTTCCAATGCCCACATGCCATGTCCGATGCGTGGCCCACTTGAAGTTATTGATTCCGTGGCGCGGAGTCTGATTTAGAGGAGTAGCATCATTTTTCCAAAGAATCATAATGAACGTGTACAACCCAAATATGCACGTTGTAAGGTACAAACACACATTAGCTACCACAAATAACTTTTATATATATAACAAAAGTGTTTTCAACAATTTTTTTAAATTTTTACTTTATGCGATAAATCCTGAAAATGAGTAATTAATTAATAAAGAATAGGAAAAATATTGTAAAAATATAAAATTAATGCAAAAAATTCACAAATAAATATAGTAACTTAAATTCAACAATTTGATGAACTCTTTTTTATTTTTTATTTTTTCGGTAAATTCCGAAAATGTGTAATTAATTAATAAAAATAGGAAAATATAATGAAAATATAAAATTAGCGCCAAAAATTCACAAATAAATATAGTAACCTTAAATTTAACATTTTCATAAGAATAATTTTTTAAAATTTTTTTCGATAAATCCCGAAAATGCGTAATTAATTAATAAAAAATAGGAAAAATATGAAAAAAATATAAAATTAACTCCACAAATTCACATATAAATATAGTAACCTTTAATTCAACCATTTCATCATTTTATTAATACGAATTAAGTATCAAATTTCATATTTTTTTGTGACTACCAGAAAAATATCAAAATTTTAATTGGTGAACGTTTGAAAAATATAAAAATCAAGAAAAAAAATGAAAACATCTCAAAAAATTCCCGAATCGCACCAGTTTTCTTAGAATATCGATACGAATAAATTTTAAAAATTTCACATTTTTCGTGACTACCTGAAAAATATCAAAAATTTTAATTCGTAAACGTCCGAAAAATATAAAAATCAAGAAAAAGACATTGAAACAGCTCAAAATATTCCTGAATCGAACCTGTCACCTTGAATATAAATACGAATAAAATATCAAAATTTCACATTATTTCGTGACTGCCCGAAAAAAAAATCAAGAAAAAAACATAAAAATAGCTCAAAAAATTCCCGAATCACACAAGTCACCTTAGAATTGGTGCGTGAAAGCCTTGGCCGATGTCGCCTGCCTTTGGCCGATGCGCTCAGGCCATAGACGATGAGGCCAGGCCATGTCTGACATTGGCAGACCGATGTGTGAAGGCTACAAATGATGCTGGCATTCAATGTATGATGTCGGTTGATCGATGTGTGCAGGCCACCGATGATAGTGGCAGCCCTCGTCCGACATCGATTTATCGGTGTGTGCAGTCCAAAGGCGATGATGGCAAACCACGTCCGATATTAGCTAACCATTTTCTGCAGGTCAAGAGAGATGCGGGCAGGCCACCCCCGACGACGGCGAGTGATATGCACAGGCCATGGCCGATGCGGGCAGTCTACAACCAATATCGTCTGGTCGATGCCGCCTGCCGTTGGCCTACGTCGCATGCCCAAAGCACACAGGCCATGTTAGATGCATGTAAAAATCAGCTGATGCGGCTTGCTGTTGGCCGGCGCCGATGTCGCCTAGCTGATGCGCACATGCCACGGCTGATGCGTGCAGGCCTTGGCTGATGCCGCCTTTCATTGGCCTACGTCGCTTGCCCGTAGCGCACCTGCCACGTCAGATACTTGTAAATATGGATTGATGTTGCTTGTTGTTGGCCAACGCTGATGTTGCCCAGCATATACACACACGCCATGGCTGATATGTGCAGACCTTGGCTGAAGCTGCCTGCTGTTGGCCGACGTCGCTGGCTCGAAAAGCACAAGCCATGTCAGATGCGTATAAGTCTTAGCTGATGTTGTCTACCGTTGTCTGATGCCGATGTCGCCCAACTGAGGTGTACACACCACGACTGATGCGTCCAGGCCTTGGTTGATGCTACCTGTCGTTGGCCAACGTCGCCTGGCCGATGTGCGCAGGCCACGATCTATGTTGCCCAGCCGATGCGCACACGCCACGATTAATGCATGCAAGCCTTGGCCGATGTCACCTGCCATTGGACAATGCGCGCAGGCTACAGACAATGAGGCCATGCCACGTCCGACGTCGGCAGACCGATGTGTACAAGTTACGGACGATGCTGGCAGGCAACGTATGACGTTGGTTGACCGATGTGTATAGGCCACGGATGATAGTGGCAGCCCACGTCCGATGTCGTCTGAACGTTATGTCGAGGCCAAAGGCGATATGGGCAAGTCACGTCAGATGTCAGCTGATCGTTATGTGCAGGTCAAGGGCGATACGGGTAGGCCACGCCCGACGACAGCTGAGTGATGTCAACAAACCATGGCCGATGCGGGCAATCCACAACCAATATTGCCTGGCTGATGCTGCTTGCCGTTGGCCTACGTTGTATGCCCGAAGAACACAGGCCACGTCAGATGTGTGTAAAAATCAGTTGATGCTGCTTGCTATTGGCTGACGTCGATGTCGCCCAACCGATGTACACACGCCACAGCTGATGCGTGCAGGCCTTGGATGATGTTGCATACCTTAGATAATGTTCATAAGAATAATTTTTTTTTATTTTTTTTTCGGTAAATCCCGAAAATATGTAATTAATTAATAAAAAATAGGAAAAATATGAAAAAATATAAAATTAACTCCACAAATTCACAAATAAATATAGTAACCTTTAATTCAACCATTTCATCATTTTATTAATACGAATTAAGTATCAAATTTCATATTTTTTTGTGACTGCCAGAAAAATATCAAAATTTTGATTGGTGAACGTCCGAAAAATATAAAAATCAAGAAAAAAATGAAAACATCTCAAAAAATTCCCAAATCGCACCAGTTTCCTTAGTATATCGATACGAATAAAATTTAAAAATTTCACATTTTTCGTGACTACCTGAAAAATATCAAAAATTTTAATTCGTAAACGTCCGAAAAATATAAAAATCAAGAAAAAGACATTGAAACACCTCAAAAAATTCCTGAATCGCACCTGTACCTTTGAATATCGATACGAATAAAATATCAAAACTTCACATTTTTTCGTGATTGCCCAAAAAAATAAAGATCAAGAAAAAAACATAAAAACAGCTCAAAAAATTCCCAAATCACACAAGTCACCTTAGAATATCGATACGAATAAAATATCAAAAGTTCACATTTTTTCGTGACTGGCCAAAAAATATGAAATATTTTAATTCATAAACGTTTGAAAAATATAAAAATCAATAAAAAGACATAAAAACTCCTCAAAAAATTTTTGAATCGCACTTGTCGCCTTATAATATCAATACGAATACAATATCAAAATTTCACAATTTTTCATGACTACCTGGAAAATAATCAAAAATTTTAATTCGTAAATGACCAAAAAATATAAAGATAAAGAAAACGACGTAAAAACACCTCACAAAATTCACGAATCGCACCAGTCACCTTTGAATATTGATACGGATAGAATATCAAAAAATTTCACATTTTTTCATAACTGCCCAAAAAATATCAAATATTTTAATTCGTAAACGTTTGAAAATTTTAAAAAGCAAGAAATAGAGACTAAAACGCCTCAAAATATTCTCAAATCGCATCAGTCATCTTAGAATATCAATACGAATAAAATTTCAAAATTACAAATAAAAGATGTTTCAATATTGTACGAACCATAAAAATAATGAAGATTGGTATGAATGAACCACGTGAGGCGGAAACGTTGAAAATAGATGATGGAAAATATATGAATATGTTGTTATTCATGAAGGGTGTTTTACACTCTTTTGATTTTTGTACGGCAAGGACATCAACATGTTGTCGAGTAGACCTCTACCAATGTCGTCGCATGCGACGTCGCTCGTCTAATAAGTGCAAGCCATGGATGATGCGGGCAGGCCACGTACGACGTCGGCTGACTGAGTTGTGTAGGCCACGGACGATGCGGCCAGGCCACGTCCGACGTCGACAGACCGATGTGTGCAGGCTATAGACGATGCTGGTAGGCCACATCCGACATCAGTTGACCGATGTGTGCAGGCCACGGACGATAGTGGCAGCCCACGTCCGACGTCAGCTGACCGTTGTGTGCAGGCCAAAGGTGATGCAGGCAGGCTACGTCCGACATCGGCTGACCATTGTGTGCAGGCCAAGGGCAATGTGGGTAGTCCACGGCTTACGTCAGCTGAGCAATGTGCACAGGCCATGGCCAATGAGGGCAGTCCACGACCGACGTCGGCTGAGCGATGTGGAAAGGCCACGTCTGATGGGGCAGTCAACGACCAATGTGGCTTGGCATATGCCTCTTGCCGTTGCTTGACGTCGCTTGCCCGAAGCACACATGTCAGATGTATGTAAAAATTGGTTGAAGGTGCCTATCATTGGCTTACGCTGATGTCCCCCAGTAGATGTGCACATGCCACGACTGATGCGTACAGGCATTGGCTGCTGCCCAAAGTGCATAAACCATATTAGATGCGTGCAGGCCTTGGCTAATGCTGCCTGTCGTAGGTCAAAGCCAATGTTGCCTAGCTGATGCACACATGTCATGGATTATACGTGCATGCCGTGGCTGAAGTTGCCTGTCGTTGGCCGACGTCGCTTTCCCAATGCAAACATACCATGTCAGATGTGTGTAGGCCTTGGCTGATGTTGTCGGCCATTAGCCGATGCGCGCAGACCACAGACGATGAGGCTAGGCCACATTCGACATCGACAGATCGATGTGTACAGGCTACAGATGATGTTGGCATTCAACGTTTGATGTCAGTTGACCTATGTGTGCAGGCCACAGATGATAGTGGCAGCCTACGTTCAACGTCGGCTGACCGTTGTATGCAGGCCAAAGGCGATGCGGGCAAACCACGTTTGATGTCGGCTGACCATTTTGTGCAGGTCAAGGGAGGTATGGGTAGGTCACACCCGACGACGGCTGATTGATGTACACAGGCCACGACCGATGTGGGCAGTCCACGATTAATATCTCCTGGCCGATGCCGCTTGCCGTTGGCCTATATCGCACGCCCGAAGCACACATGCCACGTAAGATGCATGTAAAAATCAATTGATGTTGCTTTATGTTGGCCGATGCGTACACGCCACGGCTGATGCGTGCAGGCCTTGGCTGATGCCGCCTTTCATTGACCGACATCGCTTCCTTGAAGTGCACAAGTTACGTCAGATGTGTGTTGGCCTTGGCTGATGTTGCCTGCCGTTGGCCGACATTGCCTGCCCAATGCGCACATGCCACATCAGATGCTTGCAGGTCTTGGCTGATGCGCACAAGCCACGGAAGATGCGGCCAGGGCACGTTCGACGTCACTTGTCAATGTGCGCAGGCCACTTGGCCAATTCGCGCAAGCCACGTTTGACGTCACTTGGCCGATGCGTGCAGGCCAGTTAGCTGATGCTAGCAAGTCATGGAAGATACGGCCAGGCCACATTCGACGTGGGCAGATCGATGTGTGCAGGCTACGGATGATGCTGGCAGGCTACGTCCGATGTCGGCAGACCAATATGTGCAAGCCACGGACGATAATGGCAACCCACGTCCGACGTCGACTGACCGTTGTGCGCAGGCCAAAGGCGATGCGGGGAAGCCACACCCAACGACGACTAAGCAATAATCACAAACCACGTCTGACGTCGGCTGAGCGATATGCATAGGCCACGGTCGATGCGGGTAGTCAACGACTAATGTCGCCTGGCCGATATGCATAGGCCACGACCGATGCATGCAGTCCACACCAATGCCGCCTATCGTTGTTCGACGTCACTTAGCTAAGCATGTAGGCCACGTCAGATACATGTAAAAATTGGCTGATGCTTCTTGCCATTGACCGACGCCGATGTCGCCTAGTCAATGCGCACACACCACGACTGATGCGTGCACACCTTGGCTGATGCCACTTGCCATTGGCTGACGTCTCTTACTCGAAGCGTATATGCCACATCAGATGCGTGCAGGCCTTGGTTGATGCTACCAGTCGTTGGTCGATGTCACTTGGCCGATGCGCGAAGGCCACGACTGATGTTGCCCAGCCGAGGCGCACGGGCCACGATTGATGCGTACAATCCTTGGCCGATGTCGCTTGCCATTGGCCAATGCGCGCTGGCCACCCACGATGCATTTAGGCCATATCCAACGTCGACAGACCAATGTGTGCATGCAATGGACAATGTTGGCAGGGCACATCCGACGTCGGTTGACCATCATGTGCAGGCCATGGACAATACCTGTAGCCCAAGTCGGACGTCGACTTAGAGTTATGTGAAGGCCAAAGGGGATGCGAGCAACTTTTGACGTCGGTTGGTAGTTGTGTGCAGGCAAAGGGCGATGCGGTCAGGCCACGCCCGACGATGGTTGGGCAATGTGCACAGCCCACGGCCGATGCAGGCAGTGCACGACCAATGCCGCCTGCCATTGGCCGACGTCGCTTGCCCAAAGCGTACAAGCCATGTCAGATGCGTGTCAAAATGGATTGATGTTGTTTGTTGTTAACCGATGCTGACGTTGCCCAGTCGATACGCACACGCCATGGCTAATGTATGCAGGCCTTGGTTAAAGCTGCCTGACATTGGCCTGAAGTTTGAAAGCCACATCAGATGCATATAGGCCTTGGCTAAATCTGTCTACCGTTGTCGGATGCTGATGTCGCCCAGGCGAGTCGTGCAGGCCTTGGCTAATGCTGCCTGCACTTGGCCGACTTCGCATGCCCGATGCGTACATGCCAGGTCAGATGCATACAAGACTTGGCTGATGCTGCCTGTCGTTGGCCGACGTATCCGGGTTGATGCACGTAGGCCACGTCAGATGCGTGTAAAAATCAGCTGATGATGCATGCCGTTGGCCGACACCGATGTCGCTTAGCCGATGCGCACACGCCACGGTTGATGCGTGCAGCCCTTTCCTGATGTTGCCTGTCGTTGGCCGACGTATCCGAGTTGATGAACGTAGGCCATGTCAGATGCGTGTAAAAATCAGCTAATGATGTGTGCCGTTGGCCGACACCGATGTCGCTTAGCTGATGCGCACACGCCACGGTTGATGCGTGTAGCTCTTTCCTGATGCTGCCTGTCATTGGCCGACGTCGCTTACTGGTTGAACACATGACACGTTAGATTCGTGCAGGCCTTGGCTAATGATGCCTGTAGTTGGCCGATGCGTACAAGCCACGGACGATGCGGCCAAGCCACGTCCGACGTTGGCACACCAATGTGTGTAGGCTATGGATGATGCTAGCAAGGAACGTCCGACATCACCTGACCGATGTGTGCAGGCCACGAACGATAGTGGCCGCCCACGTTTGACGTCGGCTAATCATTTTGTGCAGGCCAAGGGTGATGCAGGCAGGCCACGACCTACAACGACTGAATGATGTGCACATGCCACAGCCGTAGTCTTCTGAGCAATGTGCATAGTCCACAGCCGATGCAGGTTTTCCACGACTAATGTCGCCTGGACGATACCGCCTGCCGTTGGCTGACGTCGCTTACCCGATGCGCACATGCCACGTCCGATGTGTGATGGCCTTGGCTGTTGCCGCTTGCCGTCGCCTGGACGATGCGCGCAGGCCACGGCCAATACATGACCCATTTGGAGCTCTTGATTTTGTGGCGTGGATTCTGACCTAGAGGAGTAGGTATCGTTTTTCCAGAGAATCATAATGAACATGTAAAACCCAAATATCCATGTTCTAAGGTATAAACACACATTAACTTCCACAAATAACTATTATATATATATATATATATATAAATAGTTTTCAACAATTTCATAGTTTTTTTACGAAATTTTAAAATGTGATGTAAAAAAATTGTAAAAATAAATTAAAAATATGAATAAAACTCGGAAATATGAAATGCTTGACAACACTTCTAAACATATGAAACTAATGATATAGTACATATTTGTAAAAATAGAAGATGTTTCAATATCGTACGAACCGTAAAAGTAATGAAGTTAAGTTTGAATGAACCACGTGGGGCAGAAACGTCGAGAATAGATGATGGAAAATAGATGAATATGTTGTTATGCATGAAGGGTGTTTCACAGTTTTTTGATTTTTGTAAGACATGGGCATCTGCATGTTTTCTACTAGACCTCAACTAATGTCGCCGCGTGTGACGTTGCTCATCTAATAAGTGCATGCAACAGAAGATGCTGGCAGGCCACGTCTGATGTCGGCTGACCGAGTTGTGCAGGCCATGGATGATGTAGCCCGACCACGTCTGACGTCAACAGACCGATGTGTGCAGGCCACGTCCGACATCGAGTGATTGATGTGTGTAGGCCATTGGCGATAGTGGCAGCCCACGTCTGACGTCGGCTCACCATTGTGTGCAGGCCAAGGGAGATATGGGAAGTCCACGGCCGATGTCGGCTGAGTGATGTGCACAGGCCATGGCTGATACGGGCAGTCCATGATGGACGTTGGCTGATGCAGCCTGCCGTTGGTCGACATCGCTTGCCCGTAGCGCAAAGGCCACGTCAGATGAGTGTAGGCCTTGGCTGATACTGCCTGCCGTTGGCCGATGTCGATATCTCCCAACCGATGCGCACGCCACGGCTGATGCGTGCAGGCCTTAGCTAATGCTGCATGTCGTTGGCCTATGTCGACTGCTCGATGCGCACATGCCACGTCATATGCTTGCAGTCCTTGGCTGATGCTGCCTATCGTTGGCCGACGTCGCCTGGACGATGCGCACAGGCCATAGCCAATACGTGACCCACTTGGAGCTCTTGATTTTTTTTGCGTGGATTCTGACTTAGAGGAGTAGGCATCGTTTCTCCAGAGAATCATAATGAACATGTAAAATCCAAATATCCACGTTCTAAAATACAAACACACATTAGCTTCCATAAATAACTTTTATATATTGTTTGGTGACTGCACGAAAAATATTAAAAATTGTAATTTGCAAACGTCCAAAAAATATAAAAATCAATAAGAAGCAATAAAAACACCTCAAAAAAATTTGAAATCGCACCAATCATCTTAGAATATCCATACGAATAAAATATCAAAATTTCATATTTTTTCGTACTACCCAAAAAAGATAAAAAATTTTGGTTCGCAAACGTTTGAAAAATATAAAAATCACGAAAAAGACGTAAAAACACCTCAAAAAAATCATGAATCGCACCTGTCAGCTTAGAATGTCGATACGAATAAAATATCAAAAATTCACATTTTTTATCACCGACCGTTAATTATCAAATATTTTAATTTGTTAACGTTCTAAGAATATAAATATCAAGAAAAACACATAAAACACCTCAAATAAATTCCCAAATCGTTCCAATCACCTTAGAATATTGATACGAATAAAATATCAAATATTCACATTTTTTCGTGACTTCCCAAAAAATATAAAAAAATTTAATTCGTAAACGTCGAATCGGACCATTCAACTTAGAATATCGATACAAATAGAATATCAATAATTCACATTTTTTCGTGATTGCCTGAAAAATATCAAAAATTTTAATTTGTAAATGTTCGAAAAATATAAAAATCTGACATAAAAAAACCTCAAAAAATTCCCGAATCGCACAAGTCACCATAGAACATCAATACGAATAAAATATCAAAATTTCACATTTTTTCGTGACTGCCCGAGAAAAATCAAAAATATTAATTCGCAAATGTCCGAAAAATATAAAAATCAAGAAAAAGACATAAAAAATCTCAATAAATTCCAGAATCGCACCTATCACCTTAGAATATTGATATGAATAAAATATCACATTTTTCTTGACTTCCCTGAAAAACAAAAATTTAAATTCGTAAACGTCCGAAAAATATAAAAATAGAGAAAAAGACATAAAAATGACTCAAAAAAAATCCTGAATCACAGCTGTTAGCTTAGAATATCGATAACAATAAAATATCAAAAATTCACATTTTTTCGTGACCGCCCGAAAAATATCAAAAATTTAAATTTGTAAACTTCCGAAAAATATAAAAATCAAGAAAACGACATAAAAAAAACCTAAAAAAAATTCTTGAATTGCTCCGGTCACCTTAGAATATCGATACGAATAAAATATCAAAATTTTACATTTTTTCCTTACAGCTAAAAAAATGTCAAAAAATTTAATTCGTAAATATCTAAAAAATATCAAATCAAAAAGAAGACTTAAAAATAACTCAAACATTCCCATATCTCTCATGTCATCTTAGAATATTGATATGAGTAAAAATATAAATAATTTCACAAATTTTCGTACGACATCGGCTGACTGAGTTGTGTAGGCCACGAACGATGAGGCCAGGCCACGTCCGACGTCGACAGACCGATGTGTGCAGGCTAAAGACGATGTTGGTAGGCCATATCCGAAGTCAGCTGACCGATGTGTGTAGGCCACGGATGATAGTGGCAGCCCTCGTCCAACGTTGGCTGACCGTTGTGTGCAGGCCAAAGGTGATGCAGGAAGGCCATGTCCTATGCTGTCTGACCGTTGCGCGTAGACCAAGGGCGATGCGGGTAGTCCACGGCTGAGCGATGTGCACAGGCTACAGTCGATGCGGGCAGTCCACGACCGACGTTGGCTGAGCGTGTGCAAAGGCCACATCCGATGCACGCAGTCCACGTCTAATGTGGCCTGGCATATGTCGCTTTCCATTGCTCGACGTCGCTAGCCCGAAGAGTAGAGGCCACGTCAGATGCATTGAAAACTCGATTGAAAGTGCCTGTCGTTGGCTTACGTCGATGTCCCCCAGCAGATGTGCAAATGTCACGGCTTATGCGTACAGGCATTGGCTGATGGTCCCTGCCGTTGGCCGACGTCGCTTGCCCGAAGCGCACAAGCCACGTCAGATGAGTTCAGGCTTTGGCTGATGCTGTCTGCCGTAGGCCGATGCTGATGTTGCGCAACCGATGTTACCTAGTTGATGCGCACACGTCATGGCTGATGCGTGCATGCCTTGGCTGAAGTTGCCTGTTGTTGGACGATATCGCTTTCCCGGTGCAAACATACCACGTCAGATGCGTGTAGGGCTTGGCTTGGCTGATGTTGCCTGTTGTTGGCCGACGTCGCCTAGTCGATCTGCGCAGGCCATAGTCAATGTCGCCCAGTCGATGTGCACACGCCACAATTGGTGCGTGAAAGCCTTGGCCGATGTCGCCTGTGGTTGGCCGATGCGCGCAAACCACAAACGATGAGGCTAGGCCACGTTCGACATCGGCAGATCGATGTGTACAGGCTACAGATGATGCTGGCATTCAACATTTGACGTCAATTGACCTATGTGTGCAGGCCACAGATGATAGTGGCAGCCCACGTTCAACATCGGCTGACCGTTGTATCCAGGCCAAAGGCGATGCAGGCAAACCACGTTCGATGTCTCTTGACCATTTTTTGCAGGTCAAGGGAGGTGCGGATAGGTCACACCCGACAATGGCTGATTGATATACACAGGCCACGACCGATGCAGGCAGTCCACGACTAATGTCACCTGGCCGATGCCGCCTGCCGTTGGCCTATGTCACACGCCCAAAGCGCATATGCCACGTTAGATGCATGTAAAAATCAGTTGATGCTACTTTCTGTTGGCCAATGCCGATGTCGTCCAGCCGATGCGCACACGCCACGGCTAATGCATGTAGGCTTGGCTGATGCCGCCTTTCGTTGGCCGACATCGCTTGCCCGAAGTGCACAAGTTACGTTAGATGTGTGTTGGCCTTGGCTGATGTTGCCAGCCATTGGCCAACATTGCTTACCCGATGCGCACATGCCACATCAGATGCTTGCCGGTCTTGGCTGATGCTGCTTACGTGCAAACCACGGACGATGCGGCCAGGCCACGTTCGACGTCACTTGTCAATGCGCGCAGACCACTTGGCCGATCCGCGCAAGCCACGTTCGACGTCGCTTGGCCGATGCACGCAGGCCACTTAGCCGATTCTAGCAAGTCATAGACGATGCGGCTAGGCCACGTTCGAAGTGGGCAGACAGATGTGTGCAGACTACGAACGATGCTGGCAGGCTACTTCCGATGTCGGCGGACCAATGTGTGCAGGCCACGGACGATAATGGCAACCCATGTTCGACGTCGACTGACCGTTATGTGCAGGCCAAAGGCGATGCGGGGAGGCCACACCCAACGACGACTAAGCGATAATCAAAGGCCACGTCTGATGTCGGCTGAGCGATATGCATAGGCCACGATCTATGCGGGTAGTCAACGACTAATGTCGCCTGGCCGATGTGCACAGGCCACGACCGATGCGTGCAGTCCACACCAATGCCTCCTGTCATTGTTCGACGTCACTTAGCCAAGCATGTAGGCAACGTCACATGCGTGTAAAAATTGGTTGATGATGCTTGCCATTGACCGATGCCGATGTCGCCTAGTTGATGCACACACACCACGACTGATGCGTGCACGCCTTGGCTGATGCCACCAACCGATGGTCAACGTCTCTTGCTCGAAGTGCATATGCCACATCAGATGCGTCCAGGCCTTGGTTGATGCTACCAGCCGTTGGCCGATGTCACTTGGCCGATGCGCGAAGGCCACGACTGATGTCGCTCAGCCAAGGCGCACGGGCCACGGTTGATGCGTGCAAGCCTTGGCCAATGTCGCCTGCCATTGGCCAATACGCGCAGGCCACCCACGATGCGTTTAGGCCATGTCCGACGTCGACAGACCAATGTGTGCATGCAATGGACAATGTTGGCAGGCCACATCCGACGTTGGTTGACTGTCGTGTGCAGGCTATGGACGATACCTGTAGCCCACATCCGACTAATGTCGCTTGGACGATGCCACCTGCCATTGGCCGACATCGCTTACTCGATGCGCACATGCCACGTCCGATATGTGCTGGCCTTGGCTGTTGCCGCTTGCCATTGGCCGTCGTTGCCTGGACGATGTGCGCAGGCCACAGCCAATGCGTGACCCACTAGGAGCTCTTGATTTTTTGGCGTGGATTCTAACCTAGAAGAGTAGGTATCATTTTTCCAGAGAATCATAATGAACCTGTAAAACCCAAATATCCACGTTCTAAGGTACAAACACACATTAGCTTCCATAAGTAACTATTATATATATATATATATATATATATATATATATATATATATATATATATATATATATATATATATATATATATATATATATATATAGTTGTCAAAAATTTCATAGTTTTTTTCAAATTTTTAAAATGTGACTTAAAAAAATTGTAAAAATAAATTAAAAATATGAATAAAACTCAGAAATATAAAAATGCTTAATAACACTTCAAAACATGTGAAACTAATGATAGAGTACATATTTGTAAAAATAAAAGATGTTTCAATATCGCACGAACCATAAGACTAATGAAGTTAAGTTTGAATGAACCACGTGGGGCAGAAACATCGAAAATAGATGAATATGTTGTTATGCATGAAGGGTGTTTCACACTCTTTTGATTTTTGTACGGCATGGACATCCGCATGTTTTCTACTAGAACTCGACCAATGTCGCCGCGTGTGACGTTGCTCATCTAATAAGTGCATGCCACAAAAGATGCTGGCAGGCCACGTTCGATGTCGGTTGACCGAGTTGTGCAAGCCATGGATGATGCAGCCAGGCCACGTCTGACATCAACAGACCGATGTGTGCAGGCCACGTCAGACGTCGATTGACTGTTGTGTGCAGGCCATTGACGCTAGTGTCAGCCTACGTCCAACATCGGCTGACCATTGTGTGCAAGCCAAAGGAGATGCGGGAAGTCCACAGCCGACATTAGCTGAGTGATGTGCACAGGCTATGGATGATACGGGCAGTCCATGACGGACGTTGGCTGATACAGCTTGTCGTTGGTCGACATCGCTTGCCCGAAGTACAAAGGTCACGTCAGATGCATGTAGGCCTTGGCTGATATTGCCTACCATTGGCCGATGTCGATATCTCCCAACCGATGCACACTCTACGGCTGATGGGTGCAGGCCTTGGCTGATGCTGCATGTCTTTGGCTGACGTCGATTGCTCGATGCGCACATGCCACGTCATATTCATTCAGGCCTTGGCTGATGCTGCCTCTCGTTGGCCGACGTCGCCTGGACAATGCGCGCAGGCCACAGCCAATACGTGATCCACTTGGAGCTCTTGATTTTGTTGCGTAGATTCTGACTTAGAGGAGTAGGCATCGTTTTTCCAGAGAATCATAATGAACATGTAAAACTCAAATATCCACATTCTAAAATAAAAACACACATTAGCTTCCACAAATAACTTATATATATATATATATAATAGTTTTCAAATTTTTCAAATGTGACGTAAAAAAACTGCAAAAATAGATTGAAATAATGAATAAAACTCGAAAAATATGAATATGCTCGAAAACTATTCTAAACATGTGAAACTAATGATAGATGTGTGCAGGCCACGGACGATATTGGCAGCCCACGTCCGACGTCAACTGACCATTGTGTGCAAACCAAAGGCGATGCGGGGAGGCCACACCCGACGACGACTAAGTGATAATCACAGGCCACGTCTGACATCAGCTAAGTGATATGCATAGGCCACGGCCGATACGAGGAGTCCACGACTAATGTCACCTGGCCTATGTGCACAGGCCACGACTGATGCGTGCAGTCCACACCAATGCCGCCTACCATTGTTCGACGTCACTTAACTAAGCATGTAGGCCACATCAGATGCGTGTAAAAATTAGATGATGATGCCTGCCATTGACCGATGCCGATGTCGCCCAGTTGATGCGCACACACCACGATTGATGCGTGCACGCCTTGGCTGATGCCACCTGCCGTTGACCGACGTCGCTTGCCCGAAGTGCATATGCCACGTCAGATGCATGTAGGCCTTGGTTGATGCTACCAGCCGTTGGCTGATGTCACTTGGCTGATGCACACAGGCCACGACTAATGTCGCCCAATCGAGGCACGTGGGCCACGGTTGATGCGTGCAAGCCTTGGCCGATGTCGCCTGTCGTTGACCAATGTGCGCAGGCTACCCACGATGCATCTAGGCCATGTCCGACGTCGGCAGACCAATGTGTGCATGCAATGGACAATGTTGGCACGCCACGTCCGACGTTGGTTGACCGCCGTGTGCAGGCCATAGACAATAGTTGTAGCCCACGTCCAACGTCGGCTTTGCGTTGTGTGAAGGCCATAATGGATACGAGCAAGCCACTTTCGATGTCGGTTGGCCATTGTGTGCAGGCCAAGGGCGATGCAGGCAGGCCACCCCCGACGATGGCTGAGCAATGTGCACAGCCCATGATCAATGCGGGCTGTGCACCACCAATGTCGCATGTCCGATGCTGCCTATCGTTGGCCGACGTTGCTTGCCCGAAGCATACATACCACATCAGATGCATTTAAAAATGGATTTATGTTGTCTGTTGTTGGCCGACGCTGATGTCGCCCAGTCGATGCGCACACGCCATGGCTAATGCGTACTGGCCTTGGCTGAAGATGCTTGCCGTTGGCCGACGTCGCTGGCCCAAAGTGCTCAAGCCACGTCAGATGCGTATAGGCCTTGGCTGTTGCTGCCTGCCGTTGTCCGATGCCGATGTCACCCAGTCGAGTCGTGCAAGCCTTGGCTAATGCTGCCTGCACTTGGCCGACTTTGCTTGCCCGATACACACAGGTCAGATGCGTACAGGACTTGGCTAATGATGCCTGTCGTTAGCCGACGTAGCCTTGTTGATGCACGCAGGCCAAGTCAGATGCGTGTAAAAATTAGTTGATGCTCCGTGCCATTGGCCGACACTAATGTTGCCTAGCCGATGCGCACACGCCACGGTTGATGCGTGCAGCCCTTTCCGGATGCTGCCTCCCATAGGCAGATGTTGCTTACTCGTTGAGCACATGCCACGTCAGATTCGTGCAGGCCTTGGCTAATGATGCATGTCGTTGGCCGATGCGTACAAGCCACGGAAGATGCGGCCAAACCACGTCCGACGTCGGCACACCAATGTGTGCAGGCTGTGGACAATACAAGCGGGGAACGTTCGACGTCAACTGACCGATGTGTGCAAGCCACGGATGATTGTGGTGTCGGCTGATCATTGTGTACAGGCCAAGGGTGATGCAGTCAGGCCATGACCTATGACGACTGAACGATGTGCACATGCCACGGCTGAAGTCATCTGAGCAATGTGCATAGTCCACAGCCGACGTCGCTTACCCGATGCACACACGCCATGTCTGATGCGTGCTGGCCATGGCTGTTGCCGCCTGCCGTTGGCCGACGTCACCTGGAGGATGCGCGCAGGCCACAGCCAATGCGTGACCCATTTGGAGGTCTTGATTTCATGGAGTGGATTCTGACCTAGAGGAGTAGGTATCGTTTTTCCAGAGAATCATAATGAACATGTAAAACCCAAATATTCACGTTCTAAGGTACAAACACACATTAGCTTCCATAAATAACTATTATATATATAAAAATATAGTTTTCAACAATTTCATAGTTTTTTTCAAATTTTTAAAATGTGACGTATAAAAACAGTAAAAATAAATTAAAAATATGAATAAAACTCAAAAATATGAAAATGCTCGAAAACACTTCTAAACATGTGAAACTAAGGATAGAGTACATATTTGTAAAAATAAAAGATGTTTCAATATCGTACGAACTGTAAAAGTAATGAAGTTTAGTTTGAATGAACCATGTGGGGCGGAAACGTCGAGAATAGATGATGGAAAATAGATGAATATGTTGTTATGCATGAAGGGTGTTTCACACTCTTTTGATTTTTGTATGCATGGACTTCCGCATGTTGTCTACTAGACCTTGACCAATGTCACCGCGTGTGACGTTGCACATCTAATAAGTGCAAGCCACAGATGATGCTGGCAGGCCACATCTGACGTCGGCTGACCGAGTTGTGCAGGCCATGGATGATGCAGCCAGGCCACGTCTGACGCCAACTAACTGATGTGTGCAGGCCACTGACGATAGTGGCAGCCCACGTCCGACGTCGGCTGACCATTGTGTGCAGGCCAAGGGAGATGCGGAAAGTCCACGAACGACGTCCGTTGAGTGATGTGCACAGGCCACGGCTGATACGGGCAGTACATGACAGACGTTGGCTGATGCAGCCTGTCGTTGGTCGACATCGCTTGCCTGAAGCGCAAAGGCCACGTCAGATGTATGTAGGCCTTGGTTGATGCTGCATGTCGTTGGCCGACGTCGATTACTCAATGCGCACATACCACGTCATATGCGTGCGGCCTTGGCTAATTCTGCCTGCCGTTGGCCGACGTCGCCTGGACGATATGCGTAGGCCACAGCCAATACGTGACCTACTTGGAGCTCTTGATTTCATTGCGTGGATTCTGACTTAGAGGAGTAGACATTGTTTTTCCAGAGAATCATAATGAACATGTAAAACCCAAATAGTTCTAAAATACAAACATACATTAGCTTCCACAAATAACTTATATATATATATATATATATATATATAATAGTTTTCAACAATTTCATAGTTTTTTTCAAATTTTTAAAATGTGACGTAAAAAAGCTGCAAAAATAAATTTAAAATATGAATAAAACTCAAAATGAAAATGCTCAAAAACTATTCTAAACATTTGAAACTAATGATAGAGTACATATTTGTAAAATTAAAAGATGTTTCAATATCGTACGAACCATAAAAGTAAGGAAGATTAGTACGAATGAACCACGTAGGGCAGAAACATCGAGAATAGATGATGGAAAATAGATGAATATGTTTTTAAGCATGAAGGGTGTTTCTCACTCTTTTGATTTTTGTATGTCATGGACATCCGCATATTGTTGACTAGACCTGAGACCAATGTCGTCCTGTGTGATGTCGCTCATCTAACAAGTGCAATCCACAAATAATGCTGCCAGGCCACGTCTGACATCAACAAATCGATGTGTGAAGGATACGAACGATGATGGCAGGTCACATCCAACGTCGATTGACCGATGTGTGAGGCCACTGACGAAAGTGACAGCCGACGTACGATGTCGGTTGACCGTTGTGAGCAGGTCAAGGGAGATACAGGAAGTCCATGGCCGACGTCGGTTGAGTGATGTACACAGGCCACGGCCGAGATGGGCAGTCCATGACGGACGTTGGCGGATGTCGCCTACCGTTGGTCGACATTGCTTGCTCGAAGAGCGCAAGCCACGTCAGATGCGTGTAGGCCTTGGATGATGCTGCCTGCCATTGACCGATGTCGATATCACCCAATCAATGCGCATGCCACGCTGAGTGATGTGGAAAGGCCACGTCTGATGCGGGTAGTCTACGACCAATTTGGCCTGGCATACGCCTCTTGTCGTTGCTCAACGTCGCTTGCCCAAAGCACACACATCAGATGCATGTAAAAATCCGTTGAAGGTGCCTACCGTTGCCTAACTTTGATATCCGCCAGCAGATGTGCACATGCCACGACTGATGCGTATAGGCATTGGCTGTTACCCGAAGCGCATAAGCCACATCAGATGCGTGCAGGCCTTGGCTGATGCTGCCTGTCGTAGGTTGAAGCCAATGTTGCCCAGTCGATGTCACCCAACTAATGTGCATATGTCATGGTTGATGCTTGCACGTGGCTGATATTGCCAGCCGTTGGCCGACGTTGCTTTTCCAATGCAAACATACCACGTCAGATGCGTGCAGGCCTTGGCTGATATTGCCAGTCGTTGGCCGACGTCACTTAGCCGATGTGTGCAGGCCATAGTCGATGTCGCCCAGCCAATGCGCACACACCACGGTTGATGCATGCAAGCCTTGGCCGATGCGCGCAGGCCATAGACAATGAGGCCAGGCCACGTTCGACGTCGACAGATCGATGTATGCAGTGTAACGACCCTTTCCAATCCATACGCTAATAAATCACTAAATATTTTTTTTTAGCATATATTGTTTCCATACAAGTAAAAAATGATCCTAAAAATTTATCATCAACTTCTTAGTACCCAAAATAATCGGGTTCATGCGTCATACGATCATTCCAAACAAGTAGCACATGTAATATATTACAAGCTTGGGTGTACACACCCCAAATAAACCAAACATATAGCCATGCTTAGATTACAACCCATGGACATGATATGGTTAGGCTTCAAAATTGAATGCAAATATACATCACATAGATCGGGTATAAGTACCAACATTTATACAAATATATATGCCTATATGCAAATGTGATCTTCTTAAAAGTTCTCAAAATTTCCATCTCCCATGGCCATCTTCATGCCTCTTCTCGATCAGCCCCTACGATAAAAACAACTATTGCTAAGCATATAGCTTAGTGGTGTAAAAACTATAGGGTCGGAATCCTCAAAATTCACCAAGCTACCTTTTCCAAGTCAATGAGCATCATACTTGAAACATAATAAATAAATCAAGTAACAATAGATAACAAGTATCAAGTTCTATATTCAAAGATACAAATGTCAAGAAGCTCATAGCATCATTTTCCAAGAATTTCAATAGCACGGCTCACCCCAAAATATACTTCATGTCGTCACACCCGGCACAAGCAAGTATCAAGAAGGGTCGCTGCCTTGTATCAAGAAGGACCGAAGCCCTATATCAAGAAGGACCGAAGCCCTGTATCAATAGAACCAAGAACCATATTAAAAATGGCTTTCTAGTTCGTACTTAAAATGGATAACTTCCATTCCTAAGACGAACTACAAATCCAAAGTCAAGATGGCAAATGATCCGAAACAAGAGGCCTGCCAATAGTGACAAAGCCACAGCCACAAGAAGGACATAGTCCCAACAAAAGTGCCAAGTGATCAAACAATCCGTACAAGTGGGCGAGTTACACAAGCATCATACCAACACGACAATGCAAAGTGACAAGAGGTAGCTGAGGTATCAAGATCAAATTTGATATATACCAGCCATTACAAAAGTGCAAGTACAAGTTTATACACAAACCTCAATACTTTAGCGTAGCAACAGTCCAACCAACTTCGCAAGCTCAAACCGGAGACCAACCAATGTATCAAGGTCCTCAACTTGTTCACAAGTATATATATAACCAACAAGGTAGTTTGTCTCTTGAATTTCAGCCAAAAGACCAAGGTTTTTTTCCTTGTGATTTTGATGAACAAAAGGTTAAGTTAATTTTCTAAGGGTGTTTGTCTTCCAGGAACCGAAATTCCCTAGGAAAGGGTCAATAAATAGACACACAAGTGATAGTTATCACTTTGGACAGCTGGCTGGCCAAGGTGCTGCCCAAATTATTTTTATTGTGCTGCCCAAAAATGCATAAATACATATTTATATATATGTGCCTCATCACCACTTAGTTACCCACAATTAGGATAGAATATTATGTACATATCCCAACACAATTCCATTCATTCCTATACACTTTATGTTAAGCAAGTAAGCAAATTTAACAACTTTAAAGTTCCCCAAAATGAGAGTAAACCATATTGAAATAGTTTAACAACGGTAAATCAATATACAAATTCTTATTAACATCTATGGGTGTTATATGCAGGCTACAGATGATATTGGTATTCAACGTATGATGTTAGTTGACCTATGTGTGCAGGCCACAGATAATAGTGGCAGCCCACGTTCGACGCCGGCTGACCGTTGTCTGCAGGCCAAAGGCGATGCGGGCAAACCACATTCAATGTCGGCTGACCATTTTGTGCAGGTCAAGGGAGATGCGGGCAGGTCACGCCCGACGACGGCTGAGTGATGTGCACAGGCCACGGTCGATGCTGGCAGCCCACGACCAATGCCCCTGGCCGATGCTGCCTGTCATTGGCCTATGTCTCATGCCCGAAGCACACAAGCCACATCAGATACGTGTAAAAATCAGTTAATGCTGCTTGCTATTGGTCGATGTCGATGTCGCCCAGCCGATGCGCACACGCCACGGCTGATGCATGCAGGCCTTGCTTGATGCCGCCTTCCATTGGCCGACGTCGCTTACCCGAAGTGTACAAGCCACGTTAGATGTGTGTTGGCCTTGGCTGATGTTGCCTGCCGTTGGCCGACATTGCTTGCCCCATGGGCATATACCACATCAGATGCTTGGAGGTCTTGGCTGATGTTGCTTACCGTTGGCCGATGCGCGCAAGCCACGAACGATGCGGCCAGGCCACGTCCAACGTTTGCTGACCATTGTGTGCTGGCCAAAGGAGATGTGGGAAGTCCACGGCTACATCGACTAAGTGATGTGCGCAGGCAACTGCCGATGCAGGCAGTCCACGACGGACGTTGGCTGATACCGCCTGCCGTTGGTCGACATCGCTTGCTCGAAGCACATAAGCAATGTCAGATGTGTGTAGGCCTTGGCTGATGCTGCCTGTCGATGGCCGACGCCGATATCACCCAACCAATTCGCACGCCATGGCTGATGCGTGCAGGCCTTGACTGATGTTGCATGCCATTAGGCGATGTCCATTGCTAGATGCGCACATGCTAAGTTAGATGCGTGCAGGCCTTGGCTGATCCTGCCTTCCGTTGGTCGACGTCGTCTGACCGTTGTGTGCAGGCCAAAGGTGATATGGGCAAGCCACGTTTGACGTCGGCTGACCGTTGTGTGCAAGCCAAGGTTGATGAGGGCAGGCCAAGCCTGACGACGGCTAAGCGATGTGCACAGGTCACGACTGATACAGGCAGTCCACTACCAATGTCGTCTGGCCGATGACGTCGCTTGCACGAAGCACACAAACCATCTCCGATGCGTGTAAAAATAAAATTATGCTACCTGTTGTCGTCGACGCCGATGTCGCCCAGCCGATGCGCACACGCCACGAATGATGTGTGCAGTCCTTGGCAGAAATCGCCTGTCTTTTACCGACTTCGCTTGCCCGAAGCACACAAGCCACGTCAAATGAGTGTAAAAATTAATTGATGCTTCTTACTGTTGGCCAATGCCGATGTCGCCCAGTCGATGGACACACGCCACAGCTGATGCGTGCAAGCCTTGGATGATGCTGCCTGCCGTGGGCCAACGTTGCTTGCCCAATGCGCACATGCCATGTTAGATGTATGCAAACCTTGGCCGATGCTTCCTACCGTTGGCCGATGCAGGTAGGACACGGACAATGTGGCCAGGCCACGTCCGACGTCTGCAGACTAAGTGAAGGCTACGGACGATGCTAGCAGGCCACGTTCGACGTTGATTGACCGATGTGTGCAGGCCACAGACGACAGTGGCAGCCCACGTCTTACGTTGGCAGACCGTTGTGTGCAGTAAGGGGCGACGCAGGAAGGCCACGCTCGACGACCACTGAGCGATGTGCACAGCTTACGGTCGACGTCTGCTAAGCAATATGCACAAGCCACGGCTGATGCGGGTAGTCCACGAACAATATCGCCTGGCATTGTCGATGTCGCTTGCCCGATGCACACATGCCACGTCCAATGCGCGCAGGTCTTGGCTAATGCCGTCTGTCGTTGGCCGACGTCGTTTGGACGATGCGCAGTCAACAGCCGGTGCGTGGCCCACTTGGAGCTCTTGATTCCGTGGCGCGGATTCTGACTTAGAAGAGTAGGCATTGTTTTTACAAAGAATCATAATGAGCAAGTATAACCCAAATATCCACGTTCTAAGGTACAAACTCACATTAGCTTCCCTAAATAACTTTTATATACATAAAAAAGAGTTTTCAAAATTTTTTTTAGTAAATCCCGAAAATGTGTAATTAATTAACAAAAAAATAGGAAAAATATGAAAAAATAAAATTAAATTAAAACCAAAAATTCACAAATAAATATAGTAACCTTAAATTGAACAATTTCAACAATTTTATTTAATTTGATAATTTTTTTTGGTTATATCCTGAAAATGACTTATTAGTTAATAAAAATAGGAAAAATATGAAAAAATATAAAATTAATGCCAAAAATTAAAAATAAATATAGTAACCTTAAATTGAACAATTTCAACAATTTTTTTTATTTTTTTCGGGTAAATTCATGAAAATGAGTAATTAATTAATAGAAAATAGGAAAAATAAGAAAAAAAATATAAAATTAATTCCAAAAATTCATGAATAAATATAGAAACCTTAAATTGAACAATTTCAACAAATTTTTTTAATTTTTATTTTTGTCGGTAAATCTTGAGAATAAGTAATTAATTAATAAAAAATATAAAAAATATATAATTAACGCCAAAAATTCATAAATAAATATTGTAACCTTAAATTGAACAATTTCAACAATTATTTAAAATTTTTATTTTTTTAATAAATCCCAAAAATGAGTAATTAATTAATGAAAAATAGGAAAAATATGGGGAAAAAATCTAAAATTAACACCAAAAATTCATAAATAAAATAGGAACATTAAATTAAACAATTTCAACATTTGTTTTAAAAAAAAAATTCTGGTAAATCCCAAAAATGAGTAATAAATAATAAAGAATAGGAAAAATACGAAAAAAAATATAAAATTAACACCAAAAATTCAAAAATAAATATAGTAGCCTAAAATACAACAATTTCATAATTTTTTTAATTTTTAAAATGTGGCATAAAAACACCGTAAAAATAAATGAAAAATATGAATAAAAGTCGAAAAAATATGAAAATGCTCAAAAATACTTCTAAACATGTGACACTAATGATAGAGTACATATTTGGACAAATAAAAGATGTTTCAAACTCGTACGAACCATAAAAGTAATGAAGATTGATACGAATGGACCGCGTGAGGAAGAAACGTTGAGGATAGATGATGGAAAATTGATGAATATGTTGTTATGCATGAATGTTTCACACTCTTTTGATTTTTTACGGAATGGACATCCGCATGTTGTCGACTAGACCTCGACTAATGTCGTCGTGTGCAACGTCGATCATCTAACAAGTGTAAGCCACGGACGATGCGAACAGACCACGTACGACGTTGGCTGACTGAGTTGTGTAGGCCACAAATGATGCGGCCAGGCCACGTCCGACGTCGACAGACCGATGTGTGCAGGCTAAAGACGATGCTGGTAAGCCACATCCGAAGTTAGCTGACGGATGTGTGCAGGCCACGGACGATAGTGGCAGCCCACGTCCAAGGTTGGCTGACCGTTGTGTGCAGGCCAAAGGTGATCCAGGAAAGCCACATCCAACGCATTCTGACCGTTGTGCGCAGGCCAAGGGCGATGCGGGTAGTCCACGGCTGACATCGGCTGAGCGATGTGCACAGGCCATGATCGATGCGAGCAGTCTACGACCGACGTTGGCTGAGCGTGTGCAAAGGCCACGTCCGATACAGGTAGTCCACAACCAATATGGCCTGGCATATGCCGATTTTCATTGCTTGACGTTGCTTGCCCAAAGCGTAGAGGCCACGTCAGATGCATTCAAAACTCAGTTGAAGGTGTCAGCCGTTGGCTTACGCCGATGTCCCACATCAGATGTGCAAATGTCACGGCTGATGCGTACAGGCATTGGCTGATGGTGCCTGCCTTTGGCAGACGTCGCTTGCCCGAAGCGCACAAGCCACGTCAAATGAGTGAAGGCTTTGGCTGATGCTGCCTGTCGTAGGCCGACGCTGATGTTGCCCAATCGATGTCACCAAGCTGATGCACACACGTCATGGCTAATGCGTGTATGCCTTGGATGTACTTGCCTATCGTTGGACGACATCGCTTTCCCTGTGCAAACATACCACGTCAGATGCGTGCAGGGCTTGGCTGATGTTGCCTGTCGTTGGCCAACGTCGCCTGGCTGATCTGCGCAAGCCAAGGTCAATGTCGCCCAGCCAATGCGTACACACCACAATTGGTGCGTGAAAGCCTTGGCCGATGTCGCTTGCCGTTGGCCAATGCGCTCAGGCCACAAATGATGAGGCCAGGCCACGTCTGACATCGGCAGACCGATGTGTGCAGGCTACAGATAAAGCTGGCATTCAACGTATGACATCAGTTGACCGATGTGTGCAGGCCACCGACGATAGTGGCAGCCCACGTTCGACGTCGGCTGATCGGCGTGTGCAGGCTAAAGGTGATGCGGGCAAGCCACGTCCGATGTCGGCTGACCATTTTGTGCAAGTCAAGAGAGATACGGACAGGCCATGCCCAACGACGGCTGAGTGATGTGCACAGGCCACTGCCGATGCAAGCAGTCCACGACCAATATCGCCTGGTCGATCTCACCTACCGTTGGCCTACGTCGCATGCCCGAAGAGCACGGGCCATGTCAGATGCGTGTAAAAATCAGCTGATGTTGCTTGTTGTCGCCTAGCCGATGCGCACACGCCAGGGCTGATGCGTGCAGGCCTTGGCAGATGCCTCCTTTCGTTGGCCTACGTCGCTTGCCCGTAGCGCACCTGCCACGTTAGATACATGTAAAAATGGATTGATGTTGCCTGTTGTTGGCCAACATTGATGTCGCCCAGCATATACGCACACGCCATGGTTGATATGTGCAGACCTTGGCTGAAGCCGCCTGCCGTTGGCCGACGTCACTGGCCCGAAACGCACAAGCCATGTCAGATGCATATAGGTCTTGGCTGGTGTTGTCTGCCGTTGTCTGGTACCGATAACCCCAGCCAAGGCGTACACGCCACGGCTGATGCGTGCAGGCCTTGGTTGATGCTGTCTGTCGTTGGCCAACATCGCCTGGCCGATGTGCGCAGGCCACGATCTATGATGCGCACACGTCACGATTGATGCGTGCAAGCCTTGGCCGATGTCACCTGCCATTGGACGATGCGCGCAAGCTACAGACGATAAGGCCAGGCCATGTCCGACGTCCGCAGACCGATGTGTGTAGGCTACGGACGATTCTGGCAGGCAACGTATGACGTCGGTTGACCGATGTGTATAGGCCACAAATAGTAGTGGCAGCCCACGTTCGATGTCGTCTGACCGTTGTATCGAGGCCAAAGGCGATGCGAGTAAGTCACGTCAAATGGCGACTGACCGTTATGTGCAGGTCAAGGGCAATATGGGCAGGCCACGCCCGACGATAGCTAAGTGATGTCAACAAACCACCGCCGATGCGGGCAGGCCACGCTCGACGACAGCTAAGTGATGTCAACAAACCACCGCCGAAGCGCACAGGCCATGTCAAATATGTGTAAAAATTAGTTGATGCAACTTGATGTTGATCGACGTCGATGTCGCCTAGCCGATGTGCACACGCCACAGCTGATGCGTGTAGGCCTTGGATGATGTTGCATGCCGTTGGCCGAGGTCGTTTGCTAGATGTGTATATGCCACGTCCGATGCGTGAAGGATTGGCTGATGCCACCTGCCGTTGGCCGACGTCGATGTTGCTCAGCCTATGCGCACACACCACGGCTGATGCTTGCAGGCCTTGGCTGATCCAGCCTGCCATTGGCCGATGTCACCTGGCCGATGCGTGCAGGCTACGGCCGATGTCGCCCAGCCAATGCACACACGCCACGACTAATGCGTGCAGACCTTGGTTGATGTTGCATGCTGTTGGTCGACGTCCTTTGCCAGATGCGCACATGCCACGTATAATGTGTGCAGGCCTTGGCTGATGCCGTCTGTCGTTGGGTGATGCCAATATCGCCCAGTCGATGCGCACATGCCACGGCTGATGCGTGCAGGCCTTGGCTGATGCTGCCTGTCTTTGGCCAATACCGCCGGCCAATGCACATAGGGCATGACCGATGTCGTCTGGCCGATGAGCATAGGGCACGACTTATGTCGCCTGGTCAATGCTCGCATGGCACGATCGATATCGCCTGGCCAATGCTTGCAGGCCACGGCGATGCCGCCCAGCCGATGCATGCAGGCCTTAGCTGATGTTGCATGTCATTGGCCGATGTCGCTTGCCAGATGTGCTCATGCCACGTCTGTTGCATGCAAGCCTTGGCTTATACTGCCTGCTGTTTGCCGACGTCGCTTTTCCAATGCCCACATGCCATGTCCGATGCGTGGCCCACTTGAAGTTATTGATTCCGTGGCGCGGAGTCTGATTTAGAGGAGTAGCATCATTTTTCCAAAGAATCATAATGAACATGTACAACCCAAATATGCACGTTGTAAGGTACAAACACACATTAGCTACCACAAATAACTTTTATATATATAACAAAAGTGTTTTCAACAATTTTTTTAAATTTTTACTTTATGCGATAAATCCTGAAAATGAGTAATTAATTAATAAAGAATAGGAAAAATATTGTAAAAATATAAAATTAATGCAAAAAATTCACAAATAAATATAGTAACTTAAATTCAACAATTTGATGAACTCTTTTTTATTTTTTATTTTTTCGGTAAATTCCGAAAATGTGTAATTAATTAATAAAAATAGGAAAATATAATAAAAATATAAAATTAGCGCCAAAAATTCACAAATAAATATAGTAACCTTAAATTTAACATTTTCATAAGAATAATTTTTTTAAATTTTTTTCGATAAATCCCGAAAATGCGTAATTAATTAATAAAAAATAGGAAAAATATGAAAAAAATATAAAATTAACTCCACAAATTCACATATAAATATAGTAACCTTTAATTCAACCATTTCATCATTTTATTAATACGAATTAAGTATCAAATTTCATATTTTTTTGTGACTACCAGAAAAATATCAAAATTTTAATTGGTGAACGTTTGAAAAATATAAAAATCAAGAAAAAAAATGAAAACATCTCAAAAAATTCCCGAATCGCACCAGTTTTCTTAGAATATCGATACGAATAAATTTTAAAAATTTCACATTTTTCGTGACTACCTGAAAAATATCAAAAATTTTAATTCGTAAACGTCCGAAAAATATAAAAATCAAGAAAAAGACATTGAAACAGCTCAAAATATTCCTGAATCGAACCTGTCACCTTGAATATCAATACGAATAAAATATCAAAATTTCACATTATTTCGTGACTGCCCGAAAAAAAAATCAAGAAAAAAACATAAAAATAGCTCAAAAAATTCCCGAATCACACAAGTCACCTTAGAATTGGTGCGTGAAAGCCTTGGCCGATGTCGCCTGCCTTTGGCCGATGCGCTCAGGCCATAGACGATGAGGCCAGGCCATGTCTGACATTGGCAGACCGATGTGTGAAGGCTACAAATGATGCTGGCATTCAATGTATGATGTCGGTTGATTGATGTGTGCAGGCCACCGATGATAGTGGCAGCCCTCGTCCGACATCGATTTATCGGTGTGTGCAGTCCAAAGGCGATGATGGCAAACCACGTCCGATATTAGCTAACCATTTTCTGCAGGTCAAGAGAGATGCGGGCAGGCCACCCTCGACGACGGCGAGTGATATGCACAGGCCATGGCCGATGCGGGCAGTCTACAACCAATATCGTCTGGTCGATGCCGCGTGCCGTTGGCCTACGTCGCATGCCCAAAGCACACAGGCCATGTTAGATGCATGTAAAAATCAGCTGATGCGGCTTGCTGTTGGCCGGCGCCGATGTCGCCTAGCTGATGCGCACATGCCACGGCTGATGCGTGCAGGCCTTGGCTGATGCCGCCTTTCATTGGCCTACGTCGCTTGCCCGTAGCGCACCTGCCACGTCAGATACTTGTAAATATGGATTGATGTTGCTTGTTGTTGGCCAACGCTGATGTTGCCCAGCATATACACACACGCCATGGCTGATATGTGCAGACCT